>CM060683.1:178308765-181165015 GCA_030686995.1 Artemisia argyi
TTAGGTAGTCATTTATGGATGAGGATGAAGGTATTGAAGAAGAGGATGTTCCACGAGTAGAGGGTGTTTACATGGTCCATTTGGTGCACTAGGAGATGAGTATTGAAGTTGAGGTGATGGGGTTGTGTTGTCATCTTTGGTTAAGTCAATGAAGAGTAGTTTAGGAGTGATGATGAGGATCATTTGTTTCTTTGATGTTTTGGAAATGGAAGTTTTCGGTGAATCCATAGTGGATTATGGTGATGTGTGTTGGAGGTGAAGGTTGAGATGAAGGTGTATTTTTGGGAGCAAGGTTGAAGGTGTACTTGGGTGATGAGATAGATGGTTGGTTATTATGATGTGGTTTGTGAAAGGGTTCATTTGAGTGAACATGAGGTTTGTGTATCATGAAGTATGGTTTGACCTTCATGGGTTAAGTTGTAGTGGTGATGACACACTTTATAGAGTATAGGCAATGGTTACATGGTTGAATCTTTTTGTGAGGATGACTAGATGGAGTTATTGGTGAGGATGGGAAATGAGTATCAAGTGGTGTGATTGGTGAGAGTGAAAGAGAGTTGTTCACGGAAGGAATGACTTGGTTTTTCATTTCACTTTGGTGGTTTGATTGTGTAAAGGTTATGAGGTTTGAGTGTAAGGTAGAAGGGTATGGGTGAGTAAAGGTAATGAGGTTTGAGTGTGTAAATATTATGAGGTTTGGTTTTTGGCAAGTCCAACTCTTTAGGCAACTATGCATGTATTATCTTAATGGAATATGCATGAAAAGTATATAGGCGAATAAACATGTAATGTAATTACAACTAAGCATGCATGCAAACTTAATAAAGTAATAGATCAAGTAATTAAGGCATTCTACCTAACATGACTAACTTAGTGCAAGGGCAAAAGGCAACTAATGAGTGAGACACTAGTGATGGAACAAATGTGATAGCGTAATTCTTGATTTTGTTCTAGTGTGTGCCTATATGAAACAAATACGGAGTTAAGATCGTTTTGACTCCTATAAAAGAAAAACAAATTTTCCTAAGAAACGATCCTTGATCTCCTTGATTTAGCTTTGCTCACTTCTAAGTGTCATGTATATGTATATATTGGATTATATATATATAGACAACGAGAGTGAGACTATTGTGCATGGTTTGATAGAAAAACGTTTTTATCATTATTCAACAATGAGTTTTCCTAAACGTGAGCATGATTTTAAAAATTGAATTAGGGTTTCCTTTGAAAACATATTGATGCACTAACAAAATATCCCAATTCCTGATTTTGTGCAAAATAGAATCCTAGACTCAGATTAGTGAAAAAGAAAAGAAAACTGGAATTTTTTAAGCTCAGATGGCCGACCACCTTAAAGTGTGGCCGGTCCCCTTAATATTTAAGGGGGCCGCCCTTACAACTTTAAGGGGTCCGCCCATCTGACAGAGAATTTTTTTTTTTTTTTTTGAACTTTGAATTTCAGAAAGTTTTAAGCATTCTTAAGAATTCAATCAATTTGCTCCATCATTCCTAATCCTAAACGCAAGTGATTAAATAATTCACGCTTAAGGAGTTTGGTAAACATATCGGCAATGTTATCTTCCAAAGCTACCTTTTCTACATAACCTATGATCATAAGTGATTGATGACGTAGTTCTATACGTTTGATGTGAGAGTGTTGAACAGGGTCTATCCTAACTTATATAGCTCCTTTGTTGTTGCACACTTATCTAACTTAATGCCATAGACTATGAGAGCTTGTTTCATCCATAGTTTTCTAACGCGAGAAATCTAATCTTACTTCTATGTTAATAATTAATCCATTTGACTCATTTCACTTCATCACCATGAGTTTTCTACTAGTGGACATAGAAGATTTCCATTTTCTATGTTGTTTGACAAGGAACAATTTTATTTCAATCCTAGGAAAGCCAACTAAGAGGGGTTCATAATGCGTGAGTAAGTAAGTATTACTAGCTTAATAACTAAGCATTAATCTAACTAGTTATTAATCTAAGAATATAAATTTTAACGATGAACTTAAAAGAAGCGCGTACCATTTAGTCTTTAATAAAATTTCTTCAAACACATCAAGTTGCCATGTTGACTTATAGAAGTCATTTGTAGATGAGATTCTAATATATACAAAAAGTGACAACTTAGCCACTTGGTTCCCATGGTCTCATTTGTCCAAAGTTGTTTGAACCAAACATGGTTTGCAATTGACTAGAATGCATGTATAGTGGAAGTATTCCCCATGGGTTGAAGCTTGGTTGATGTGGATAATTCCACATTGGGTGACTATTATTAGAAAAGTTTTGTCTACCTTGATTTCTCCTATGTTGAGGGGTTTTAGACCGAGGATGAGGATTATTTGGTCTATTTGGAGGTGGAGTTTTAGATCTTAATTTTAGTTTAGAAAATCCGGTTTTGGCTTTTAATGATGGTTTATAAAAACTTTTTACTTCCTCATCACTTACAATAGGCCTTGTGGTTTTGACTTCTTGACAATTTCGGACATTCTCCAATAAGATGATTTGGATCTCCACACTTAAAACACTTTATTTCATTATATGGTTGCCTAACGTATCTTCCTCGTCTTTTGAAGAATTTCTTGAAGTCTCGTACGGCCATAGCATACTGTTCATCACTTTTGGAGGTTGAGCATTCTTCGTCACTAGAGTCCTTTTTAGCTTTCAACGCAATTGCTTTGCTTTGCTCCCTTTTTCCTTTGACCATCTCGGAGTCTTTCTTTATTATTTCTTTGTAGACCTTTAAATTGCCGATCAATTCGTCAAGTGGTAGAGTTGACAAATTCTTTGATTCTTCAATCGCCGTAACTTTAGCTCGCCATTTTGGATGAAGAGCCCTAAGAAATTTCCTAACAAAATTCTTACAAGAAAAATTCTCATCAAGTGCTTTTAAACTTGTGATAATTGTGTTAAATCTAGCAAAAGCATTATCTATTGATTCTCTTCCGGAATTGTAAATTGTTCATATTGTTGTACAAGAAGATCTATTTTATTATCTTTGACTTGACTATTACCTTGGTGAGTTATTAGTAAATAATTCTAAATTTCTTTTGTGGTTTTACACATAAAAATTCTTTCATATTCTTTGCGTGGTAACGCATTATAAATTACCATTTTAGCTTCATTATTTTTAGCAAGTTTCTTTTTTAAATCATCATTTTGTTTTTCAAAAGGTACAATTTCATCCCTTTTAGTTTCGGGATTATTTTGTATAGGAGGAAAATCACCATTAGTAATAACATGCCAAAGATCTAGATCCTTTGATTTCACATAAGTTTCGAATCGATTTTTCCAATAAAGAAAACCATCACTTTCAAATAGTGGTGGTCTTTGCATAGATTGACCTTCTAAATATTTTTCCAATTCCATAGATCGATACAAGTTTTAAAATACAATATATTTTAAAAAATCTTGTTTAACGTAACTCTGATGCCATTTGTGAAAAACTAGAAGGGGGGTTGAATAGTTTTACGTCTTTTTAATTCTATGAAAACTTAGTTGTTTAAAACAAAACTTCGTTTCTAGTTTATGTGAGATCAACACTTATATGCTTATAAGCACTTATATCTACGCAAGTAAATAATAACAATATGGATGAGTATGACTTATAAGAACTTATATCTACGCAAGTAAACAATAACAATATAGACAAGTATTTTTACGTCCCTTTTTATTTATGAAAACTTAGTTTAATTTTAAAGCATTGTTAACTCTTAAAACTTTGATTCGATCTTATGTGAACTCAAATCTTGAACAATATGAACAACTATATCGAGGTATGAAAAACAATAACGATGTAAGCTAAATATGTAAATTCAACACATGCATAATATAGACAATTATAGCTATATACAAGATGTAAGTAAGTAAGCTAAGTAATAAGTTAGAGTTGGAAAGATCTAACCGCGAGACAAAGGATTTATAGTGGTTCGGCTACAAGGACACCTTCCTTGCCCTACTCCACTCCCCGAGTCACCTACTCGAGAGTTTTCTTCACTATGTCAACAAGCTCCCTTATGGCGGAGAAAACCTTACACAACTTTTGCTTACACCAATTAACGACACTAAGCTAAATGTCGGGTTCTAATTTTAGTTAGAACCGATCTCACACCACTACACAACTTAGCACGACTTCTACACAACTTGTACACTCCACAACTACTACACACCTTCACTACTTCACTACTTCTTGCTCTTCACAACTATACTTTTTCTTTACTACTTCTACTCACAACTAACACACCTAGATCTATCTAATTACAAGCCTTCTACACCTTTACAAGTAATATACACAACTACTAGACAATATATACAAATGTACAATACTTCTTAACATGATTCTTGAAGGAGTATTCTTCTTCTGCACTTAGAGAGATGAGGGAATGAAAAGATTGGATCACTTGAAATAAGGATTAATAATCTTATTATCAAAGGGTTTTAGAAGGATGTTTAGAGAGAATTGGATCTGAAAATTTTCGTGCAAAAGGTGTGAAAAATACCAGGTTTGAGGTGGTATTTATAGGGAAAAATTTCTGACAGAATCTGACAGGGGAGCGTGGACGGCCCCTTTAATTGTGTGTCGCCCCCCTTAAAATCAAGGGGGCCGCCCAGATGAAAACGGCAGTTTTCTTGTCTTTTTCTGGAGAAAGTTTATTTGGTGAAAAACTAACTGATTTTGGTTAAAAATTTGAATTCATATATTTATTATGAATTAAACATTTTCCTTTAATTACCAAAAGTGTTTTTCTAAATATATAATGAGCTTATTTAATTTTATAAACTTTGTATTATTTAAATAAACATCCCTTTGATCATAAAATGTATTAGTCACTTGTTTATTCATACCTTAAGTGATTTTGTTGGATGAAGTGATATTAGTTGCTAAGTACTTGTTTACGTATTAATTTTGCGTTTAATGTTTTTACATTTTGTGATCGTCAAAACTTAGGGATATCGAAAAATATGAATAACGTTTTTATACATTATTTATATCAATAGACCAGCCCCGACCTTGTACCCATCCCAAGCTACTTTGCATCCTAGTGCTTTTAGAATAATGACTTTACAGGACCCGACATGGAACATGGATACATGTGCATTCTCCTTTAAATTCTAATGCAAGTAATTTAAATACCATTTTTAATAAACACTTATTCCCATATGTACACGTTGGTGATGGTAATTCTATTCCTGTTACCAATAACGGCCATAACATTATTCCTTTCCTTCATCACCCTCTTCACCTTCATAATGTACTTGTCACTCCCAATATTATTAAAAATCTTATTTATGTTCGTCAGTTTATTAGGGATAATAATTGCACTGCTGAATTTGATGCTTTTGGCTTCTTTGTGAATGATTTCTTGACTCGCCATATCCTCCTTCGATGTGACAGTTCGGGTGATCTCTATTCGGTTACCAAGCTGTAAACTATCCCTACTGCTTTGCTTTCGACAAGTTCCTCCACGTGGCATCAATGCCTCGGTTATCCCGGTAACGAAGTAATGCGCTCTCTTGTTTCACGTCAGTTTATTTCATGTAATAAAGAAAAGTCTACACATGTTTGTCATGCTTGTCAACTTGGCAAACATATGAAGCTTCCTTTCTATAATTCGGATTATGTTGTTGAAAATTATTTTGATATTATTCATTCTGATTTATGGACTTCTCCTATTGTTAGTTCTAGTGGTTTTAAATATTATGTTCTATTTCTTGATCATCTCTCTTTCTACTTGTGGATGTATCCTCCTCGCTATCAATCTGACATGGTCACCAAATTTTTACATTTTCGTAAAAATCAATTTAAATACAAAATTAAGAGTTTCCAATGTGATCATGGTCGCGAGTTCGCTAATAACCGATTCCATACACTTTTTATAAATTATGGTATCCAACTTAGATTTTCTATCCCAAAAACCTCTCAACAAAATGGCAAGGCGGAACGATTGATATGAATAATAAATAACGTCATTCGTACACTCCTCTTTGAACCACAAATACCATCTACGTTTTGGGTTGAGGCTCTTCATATGGCCACCTATCTCCTCAACCTTCTACCTTCCACCGCTATTAAGAATGAAATCCCATTCACAAAACTTTTTCACAAGGAACTTGACTACTATCGTTTACGAATATTTGGGTGCCTTTGTTACCCCCATCTTCACTCCCCTCTCAAACTTGCGCCCCGAGAAACTCCATGTATCTTCTTTGGCTTTCCCGCCTATCACCGTGGTTTCCATTGCCTCGACCTTGAAACAAACAAAATTATCCTTTCTAGACACGTCACTTTCGACGAAACACAATTTCCCTACCGATCCATGACACCCTCGTCCCCATCTTCATATACATTTCTCAAACCCACACCATCCCCCCTTCCTAACTACGTTCTCACTAATCCTACATTTACACCATCACACTAATCACCAACCGAGGCCCCATTTCCATTACCAACCCAAAACTCAAGACAACCCACTCCCCAAGCCCAAGATACGATCCATAACTCCCCTCCCACACCTCCTATCCACTCAGCTACCACCTCAATCTCATCTCCACAAGCCTAACAACACCACCATAACCCACTATCTCAACCCAATATCGCGCCTCCTCCACCACATCCCAATAATGAACCACCACAACCCACTGCCTCGGCCCATTCACCACATCCCAATAATGACCCACCTCGCTCTCACCTCATGGCCACTCGGTATTAATCCGACATTGTCAAAACCCATTGATTATTTGTCTTTACATACGTCTTTCATTTCTCCTATTCCTAAATCTTCGTTTCTAGGTTTAAAAGACCCTCAATGGTGTAATGGTATGAACAATAAGTATAATGCATTGGTTAAAAATGGTACTTGGATTCTTGTACCAAGGCCCTCTGGTGTTAATATGGTTTGCTCTAGGTGGTTATTTAAGTATAAGTTTCATGTTGAATTGACTTTAAGCCGCTATAAGGCTCGTTTTATTGCTAAATAGGAGTAGTCAGTAACTTGGTATTGATTGTGATGAGACTTTTAGTCCTGTTGTCAAACTGGCTACCATTCACACTATTTTTAGCCTTGATGTGTCTCGACTGGCCCGTTCAACAGCTTGACGTTAAGAATGCTTTTCTTAACGGTGATCTATCTGAGACTGTCTACATGCATCAACCCCTAGGTTTGTTGATTCTCGATATTCTCCCTATGTTTGTCTTTTGCAGAGATCCTTATATGGACTGATGCAAGCCCCTCGTGCTTGGTTTCAAAGGTGTGTAGGTTACGCCACACAGGTTGGATTTTACCACAGTTGATGTGATTCTTCATTGTTTATTTATTGACGCCCAGAGGTTGCTTATTTACTTATGTATATGGATGATTATTTTTACAGCTTCTTCTGCTGCTTTATTATAGCGGATTATTACTTCTCTACATAGCGAGTTTCACATGACTGATCTGGGGGAACTTAATTATTTTCTTTGTATATCTGCTATTCGACATTCTATAGGTTTGTTTCTGTCTCAGCGAAAGTATGCTCTTCAGCTTCTTGAGCGTGCACATATGGTTAATTATAATGCTTCTCGGACACCAGTTGATATGGAGTCCAACTTGGGTCCCGAAGGCCTTCCTGTGTAGGATCCCACATTGTATTGTAGCCTTGCGGGTGGTCTACAGTATCTCACTTTCACACGTCCGGATTTGTCTTATGCAGTGCAAAAGATTTGTCTTTATATGCATGATCTACGTGAGCCACATTTAGATGCTCTCAAGTGTAATTTATGCTACATTCGGCGGACTTTAGATTTTGGTCTACACTTATATTCATCATCCACTACTTTCTTGTTGCTTATACAGATGCTGATTGGCAGGTTGCCCCTCTACACGACGTTCTATATCGGGTTATTTTGTTTTTCTGGGTGATAAATTATTATCTTGGTCCTCTAAGCTTCAACACACTATTTCCTGTTCTAGTGCCGAAGCTCAATATTGGGGAGTTGCTAATGTTGTTGCTGAGACTGCATGGCTTCGTAATTTGCTTCGTGAGTTACATTCTCCTTTATCGTCTGCAAGCCTTGTCTACCGTTATAGCGTTAGTGCCATTTATTTGTTTGCCAACCCTATTCAACATCAACGGACTAAACACATTGAGATAGACATACATTTCGTCCGTGACATGGTTACCACCGGTCTGATTCACATTTTATATGTACCTTCTCGTTATTAGTATATCGATATCTTCACCAAAGAGCCGCCTTCAGCTTTGTTTGAGGAGTTTCGATCCGGTTTAAGCGTTCGGCCTCCTCCTACTCAAACTGCAGGGGAGTATTAGTCAATGATGAGTGTGTAAATACTCATCATTTTTGTCATATTTAGACTGCTGATGAGTGTCTAAATACTCATCATTTTATACCAATCTGAACTGCCAAAACATCCAAAAACACTCAAATATGTATCAAAATACTTAAAATATCTGAAATGTGTGTTTTATATGTTTCAAATGCAAAATATGCAAAAACAGATAAAAAACGTACAAAGTTTGCATAATTAGCAGTTTCAGTCCCTCAAGTTTCAAAAGTTGTCAAAACTAGTCCCTGGTTATTCTAAAAACATGAAAAAGTCACCAAAGGTCCTTTTTAATCATAAAGTTACATATTTAGTCCTTTGGTGCAAAGTTTCACAAAATTACAAGTTTAGTCCCTATACTTTGCAAATTGACAGAAATGGTCCCTAGGATGTTTAAAACTTTGAAAAATTAATTTTGGTCCTTGTACTAATAATCTTTTGCAGGAATGGTCCTTGGTGAGAAGTTTGGTGAATTTACATGATTGGTCCCTCAAGTTTGGTAGTTTGTCAAATTTAGTCCCCGGGTATTTAAAAGTGAAAATTATCAAAACATACCCTTATACTATTCACATATGGCAATTATGACCCTTGTGATAATTTTGGAATAATGCCACAACAGCCCCTCAACATTGCCCAAATTACAACTTTGGTCCTTGTGCATAAAATAAACCAAACGAACCTTATGTTATTATTAAAACCAAATCCAAACTTACACTAAATCCAAGCCCATCCTACCCTTTTTACCCAAGCCCAACCAACAGCCCAGTCTACCCCTTAGTAATAAAAACGGGTCAACCGTTTGGTCAAATCCACAAAACCACCCCAGTTATCCCTTCCCTCCAAACCACCACTTCCACCACTGCAACTCAATACCACCATCCACCTATCTGGTTTTACCCCCAACTTGCTCCCCACTCTTCACCACCTCACCCTCCACCTCACACAAACCTCCAAATACCTTGAAAACCTCTCCACACATAACACTGACACCCAAAGACTTTTGGCGCGAAAAATATTTAAATGGCTAGGATCAGTTGCAGTGATCCAATGGTTCTAATTAGTGGTGGGAATTGGTCCAGTGGGTCCCACAAACCCTAGAAGTCCATTAAAAGGAGAAGGAAGCAGAAGAACCAGAGTATTAGTTTAGTATTAGTTTAGTTAAATCGTATGTAGTATAATTTCTTTCTCAGTTGTAATTCTCAGTTAAACAAGGTTGTATTAAACATTTTCAGAGTAATTTTAACTTTATTAAAGCTTAATTTCAAGTTTGGTTGTGAAAAATTCGAATTTGGCATTTTCATGTGAATTTGACAAATTCACTGAAACTTGTTAAAGTTGTTGTTTCAGTGTTCATTTAGCTTCATTAAGCTTACTTGTGAGCTCCTTTAAGCTTCCAAAGTTCTTACTCAGCATCATTTAAAAGGTTCTCAAAAATATTAAAAATACAATAGAAAAATAAAAATAAAATAAAAATTCTGAGTTAATAAAGAATCAAGATTGAAGAAGGTGTATTTTGGATGAACATGGGTATTAGAAACCTTGTGGAAGGTTATTAGGTGTGTAGTATTGGATCCCTGTGTATCATGTTCTTTGGTGTGACAGTTTGTAAGTTTTCTCATAAATCTTTGCATAATCTGTGTTTTTCAATTGTAGTTGTTGAATGTTGATTTACTCTGTGTATTTACATATAATTTAGCTTAGTATAAACTTATATATGTGAGTTATGGCTTAGTACACTCATCTGTTTCATAAAACCTCAAAACAGTTAGGTTCAAGGGTGTTTGGCTCAGGTTGTTCTCATTAGTATTAGGCAGAGTTTGTTGTTGTTTATAGTTTAGGAAAGCTTCTTTAGGTATTATTAGTGCTGTCAAGAAATAAAAACCATAGGTATTAACACAAAAAAGTCAAGAACACCCTTAACGTCTCATATCAAGGTTTTGTGTGAATCTGTTGATCCACAAGCCTCATTTTCAATTCATAAGTTGTTGATTTTGATATAATTAGCATTCTTATAACATATCACAACTTATTCAGTCAATTAATCTCCTTAGAAACTCATAAAAGTCAATCTAGCAATTTTTCTTGAAAAGTCAAAAGTAATACTAGTCAGAAAACTCAAAAACTCCAAGAATTAATGTGATTTTTGTACTAGGATTTAGGACTTGATCTTTTTAGGATTTAAAGTTTGTCACCTAATCTATAGAATCCTACCTTCATCTTATTTTTGCTAATTTTCTGGTGGGCCCCACATCAAGCCAAACTCAGCTGCAGGGAGATAACCTCCCCTGTGCAGCAGATAACCAAGCCACACCACCCACTTTGTGGTGGTTTTGTGGCCACCTCAGTGGACCCCACACCTAAAACTTAGTTTCTCCCAAACCCCCTCCTACCAGGGAACATTTGTTGACCCTTAGTTTGACCTAGCACCCAGTGGACCCCACCTGGATTAAGCCTTGAACCTTGTCCCTAATCTGTCTCAGATTCCAAAAAGCCAAGTGCTTATTTGAGCTTATTGGCTTATCCAGTGTACCTCACTAGCATTTTATGGCTTAAGCAAGTTCCCTAAACTTATTTAGATCTGAATTAGTCATAGTGGGTCCCACACAAGCTCAGTAGAGCTTATTTGCTTAGTTGGTCAACTTTGGTCAACTGTTTTGGTTAGTAGCTTATATCTAGCTTATTTTTAAGTTATAAAAATATTGTTTTCACAAAAGTTAGTTATATTTAGGTATAATATAGGTTGGAAAAAGAAAATTCAAGAAAAAACAATATAATAGTAAGTGATAGTTTCTATTTAATTCAATTTAATTTTCATTTTCATTTTTATATTTTAATTAAGTAATTTGTGTTTTTATATTTTTATTAATTTCCTTATAGGTTAAAGTAATTTTCATAATTTTCTCAGATTTTTATATTGTCATTTGATATTTATTAGATTTAAAAATAGTTTTATTAGTAATTAATTAATAAATAAGTTTTAAATAGCATAATTACTTTTATATAGCAACACCTAGTTTTTATATTTTTTCTAGCTTTTATAAGTTATAATATAGTTTTATAAATTTTTTCATAATTTTCTAAGTTAGTTTAATATTATTTGTAATTTAAAATAGTTTAATTAATATAATTAAGATAATTAGTTTTTAATTAATAGAAAATACATAAAAAGACAAAAAGATTTATTTTTATTTTTTATACTTTCTTCAAGTTTATTTTTAAGTTTAGAAATTATTTTTACAAGTTTTTTGTTTAATTTGTAGTATCTATAATTTTTAGTTTGATATAAATTAGTTTTAATTAAATAGTTAAATAAGTTTTTAATTAAATAATTAATAATAAATAATAAAATAACCTAAAAAATAGTTTTCTTTTTAATTAAATTTTATTTTAAGTTTAAGTTTATAGAATTTTCATTTTTAACCCTTGTAGTTTATTTTTCTTAAAACTCACATTTTTCTCAGTACGCAGTCGCGTCTGATTTTAATTTGGTGTACGTTTATACGTTTTAGATATCTAGGTTTTACGTAATCATTCCATTAGCTTATTTAAGTTATTTTAAGTTGTAAAACCCTAGTTTAAATCACTCACACACACTTTATACCTTTCCTGTTCACATTCATTAATCACAGATTCGTTTTTGATACCATCACAACCTCGTTGGGACATTACGACCCGGGAAAACACTGTATTTCACGGAAGCATTTGCCTCAGCTGTTTGACTATTATAATTGACCATTCACAAGTGGTTGACCAATAATTATTTGACTGTTTGAGGCGAATCAAAATTTGGCGCCGCTGCCGGGTAGGTTGTGCGCATATTTTAAACGATTTTGCGTATTAGTGAATCTAGATATACATCCATTGTATATTTACCATCTTTTATCCATATTTTTATAAAACAAAACACAAAAATATTCACCTTTTCACCCCTACCTATTTGATTCTTCATTTCTCATCCCCAAAACCCTTTGATTCTACTTTCTTCCACTTGTCCCATAATTAATTCTAATGGCATCTCTCGATGACGATTTCTTTAAACAAAGGGCCTGTAAAAGTAAAGTTGAAAAACTTATGGCCTTGTCAAAAATGTCGAGATGTTATGTTGATTATGATGGACCTTCGATTCCTATTCCCTCTCCGGTGAGTGAAAAAGAGATCATGAAACCGAGGTGACAAAGGACCTTGTACTTTCCTCTGACGATGGAGGTGCTAAATACGTCCAAACCACGGTTGTCCAAAAACCTGAGCTCACAAATGCTCCTAAACCTTCAAGAATCAATCCTGATCTTTCACGGTTTACAGTTAAAAGTTTGTCAAGCAAACGTACAGAGCTTAGGGCAGTGACTGAAAAGAACGACTTACCTGATCTTCACGTTAATCAAAAACAAAAACCCGAGACCATAACGGAAGTGGTGGAAATTCCTAGCTCTCAGAGCACACCACTTGTCCCACCTCCAGATTTTGTCCCTTGTGACGGTTGTGGTGAGCCTCTTTTCGGTTTTCCATGTCGTTGGTGTACATGTGTACAATGTGGTAATGATATTCAAAACGGGAGTTGTTTGTTTTGTGGATCGAGTAATTCATTTGCTTATGATCCTAATCAAAACTCATTTAACGACTCCTCAAATTTTTCCAATTACCCATCACATTCATACGAGCAAGAATCATATTATCCAAATCTCAATAATGCTTCGTATCAAAATACACCAAGCCAGACTCAACAGTTTAACTGTTGTGAGTACTGTGGAGGTCCACATTTTAGCTCTGATTGTCAAACAAGGAATCCATTTCCTTGTAACAATTACGACTATTCATTTCAAGACCCACCTCCACAGTACCAAATGAACCAAGCAACTCCTCATATCCAGCAAGACCCTTATATAGAGGTTCTTGAGAAACTCAAAGATCTTAGGGAGGAGTTGGCTAATATTTCGCTTCGCCATGATCCAAGTTCTTCTTGTGTATATTGTGGGGGTCCTCATAATGATGATCAATGTCAACCTTCCGGTTTTGACACATCCACACCCCCACAATTTCCACTCATTCAAAATTCTCGTGATAAATCTATCGCAGAATTACTTGCTGAAGAACGAGATTCTGGGAAAAGCATGGAAGATTTAATTGCTGAGCAAAGAGTAGCCAAAATACGTGCCAATATTCGCTATGCTGCTTTTTATGAAGACGATGATGACAGTGATGATGATGATAACATTGTTATGATTCAAAAAGATTCATCGAGTTCATCAATTGAGACTTCTTCCATGGAGATACAGGGAGAAAAGAATATAACTGAATCACCAGCAGTAGAAATAATGGAACTTGTAGACTCCATTACTGCTAGTCCTTCTCAGCTCCCTCTGTATGCTATTATCACACACGAGGTTCCCACTCAGTCTCTGAGCATGGGGGACGAGCATCTTGACACTGTTCCTGAAAAGGAATCGGACGAATTCATAAAGTCTAGTGTTGAGAACCTTGTTCCAATCCCAAGTGAGTCACAGGGAATTCTTGATCATATGTGTGATATCCCTCCTCCTCTTTTCTTTTCTAAAGATCATTCTGAAACTTCTCCGGATTCTAAATGTACATCTCATGGAGAAGTTGAGTATGTTGAGGTTTCAATTCCTCATTCTGATGTTGACCCTCTTCTTGAGGAGTTCACTGATGAGCTTGCTCACATTGATTCACTTCCATCAGGAAGTGATGATGATCTTTCTGACTCTGAAGCCGATGTGGTAGAAATTGAAAATCTTTTAAACTCTAATCCCAGCATCGAGCTTAGTGATTCACATACTGATGACCATTCTTTATCTTTTGAAGACATCAGTTATGTGGACGAATTTCCTTCTGAGCTAGTCAGCTTAGAAGAAGAGAATGATGAAGTTACTGACACTGAAATTAAAGATGAAGCACTACGTGCAACATTATTAAAGGTCAGTCTTCTCATTTCTAGAATCGAGGCTTTTAATGAAAAGCATATTTCATCTCCTATCCCCGTTAAGGATAGTGAGATTTTGATCAATGATTCTATTCCGGAATTGCAAACGTTCCATTTTGATCAAACGGAAGAGAAGATAAGTGGTATCACCACTTCTCATTCTTATAATTCTCTTCCCGTTTATGAATCATTTACTTTTGAGGAGTTCCCCAGTGAATTCACTCAATTCAATCCCGAATACGAATCATTCACCTTTGAGGAGTTCTCCTGTGAACTCACTCATATCATATCTCCACTGGAGTATGAAAATTTCTATTTTGATCTAGACATACCCATAATATGTCTTGATCAAACGAGCTTAAACGAGGAGATTCATGAAACAATGAATTCTCCTATTGAGGAAGAAGAGTTAGTCATGATTTTTATCTTGACTTTCTTTCCTTTCTTCATATATCCTGTTCCCTATCCTGTTCTTCACTCCTTCGGGAATGAGGACATTATCTTTGACCCCGGCATTCTCATTTATAAATTATGAGCCGGGTACTTATCTCATCGGTGTGGAACTTTCACGTGCTTCAAATGTTTATCCAAATATCTTGAATGAAAGTCCGTTGCAGATTTTCTCTTCCACTTGCTTCCCCATGGACAAATTAATTCGGAGTCGAGTCAAGCTAGCGACTCGGTAATCAAAAACATTAGCATGTACATAGGTTTTCACCCATGTTCCACCCTAGTGTGGGGGAGATACCCCACATGTTGTATATATATATATATCCTGTGTGAAAAAAAAATGTAAATATAGTGATAGCTTCTATTTAAGAAGTTTTATCTAAAAAAATAATTGTATGTATATACATCTTAAATAAAGGCTATGGAATATTTTCTTCTTACGTTCTAAGTGTTGGTTTAACACCCGGTACTTTGAAAATATTGAGGACAATATTCAGTTCTAAGTGTGGGGGGAGATTCGTTATTCTAACGAATTTAAACACATGTTCCATCAAGAACCCCCATTTTAGCCAAAATTTTAATTTTTTTCTCACTTAGAACGCAATAAATGGTTATCAGTCCGCCATGTCTAACCCACATAAGGATTGGCTAATCCAGGAGCAAACGGTTCTTGGTAAAGATAACTCAAACCCGTTTATGGCTTGCAATTTGCCAAAAATTGTATGGTACCTCAACTCGCCATATCCCATAAAGCGAATGAGTTGGCTAGCCCGCAAGATTATGGCTTGTGGTAAAGGCAGTGGAAAATCCATAATTGGTAATCAGCTCACCAAGATGTTGACTATTCCACCAAGAGTTGGCTAGTCCAGAAGCGAACGGCTTTTGGTAAAGACTAATCAAATCCGTTGACAGCTGGTGGTTTGCTCAAAATCACACGGTTATCAGGTGTGCCACAGTTCTTACACCTGGCTACTCCAGAAGTGATGGCTTTTGGTAAAGAGTTTTTCAAATCCATTAAGTTTTTCTCAAAAGATTGCTAGGGACTAGCAATAGTTTAGTGTGGGGGATTGATGAGTGTCTAAATACTCATCATTTTATACCAATCTGAACTGCCAAAATATCCAAAAACACTCAAATATGTATCAAAATACTTAAAATATCTTAAATGTGTGTTTTATATGTTTCAAATGCAAAATATGCAAAAACAGATAAAAAAACGTACAAAGTTTGCATGATTGGCAGTTTCAGTCCCTCAAGTTTCAAAAGTTGTCAAAACTAGTCCCTGGTTATTCTAAAAACATGAAAAAGTCACCAAAGGTCCTTTTTAATCATAAAGTTACATATTTAGTCCTTTGGTGCAAAGTTTCACAAAATTACAAGTTTAGTCCCTATACTTTGCAAATTGACAGAAATGGTCCCTGGGATGTTTAAAACTTTGAAAAATTAATTTTGGTCCTTGTACTAATAATCTTTTGCAGGAATGGTCTTTGGTGTGAAGTTTGGTGAATTTACATGATTGGTCCCTCAAGTTTGGTAGTTTGTCAAATTTAATCCCCTGGTATTTAAAAGTGAAAATTATCAAAACATACCCTTATACTATTCACATATGGCAATTATGACCCTTGTGATAATTTTGGAATAATGCCACAACAGCCCCTCAACATTGCCCAAATTACAACTTTGGTCCTTGTGCATAAAATAAACCAAACGGACCTTATGTTATTATTAAAACCAAATCCAAACTTACACTAAATCCAAGCCCATCCTACCCTTTTTACCCAAGCCCAACCAACAGCCCAGTCCACCCCTTAGTAATAAAAACGGGTCAACCGTTTGGTCAAACCCACAAAACCACCCCAGTTATCCCTTCCCTCCAAACCACCACTTCCACCACTGCAACTCAATACCACCATCCACCTATCTGGTTTTACCCCCAACTTGCTCCCCACTCTTCACCACCTCACCCTCCACCTCACACAAACCTCCAAATACCTTGAAAACCTCTCCACGCATAACACTGACACCCAAAGACTTTTGGCGCGAATATTCTGTGTATTTACATATAATTTAGCTTAGTATAAACTTATATATGTGAGTTATGGCTTAGTACACTCATCTGTTTCATAAAACCTCAAAACAGTTAGGTTCAAGGGTGTTTGGCTCAGGTTGTTCTCATTAGTATTAGGCTGAGTTTGTTGTTGTTTATAGTTTAGGAAAGTTTCTTTAGGTATTATTAGTGCTGTCAAGAAATAAAAACCATAGGTATTAACACAAAAAAAGTCAAGAACACCCTTAACATCTCATATCAAGGTTCTGTGTGAATCTGTTGATCCACAAGCCTCATTTTCAATTCATAAGTTGTTGATTTTGATATAATTAGCATTCTTATAACATATCACAACTTATTCAGTCAATTAATCTCCTTAGAAACTCATAAAAGTCAATCTAGCAATTTTTCTTGAAAAGTCAAAAGTAATACTAGTCAGAAAACTTAAAAACTCCAAGAATTAATGTGATTTTTGTACTAGGATTTAGGACTTGATCTTTTTAGGATTTAAAGTTTGTCACCTAATCTATAGAATCCTACCTTCATCTTATTTTTGCTAATTTTCTGGTGGGCCCCACATCAAGCCAAACTCAGCTGCAGGGAGATAACCTCCCCTGTGCAGCAGATAACCAAGCCACACCACCCACTTTGTGGTGGTTTTGTGGCCACCTCAGTGGACCCCACACCTAAAACTTAGTTTCTCCCAAACCCCCTCCTACCAGGGAACATTTGTTGACCCTTAGTTTGACCTAGCACCCAGTGGACCCCACCTGGATTAAGCCTTGAACCTTGTCCCTAATCTGTCTCAGATTCCAAAAAGCCAAGTGCTTATTTGAGCTTATTGGCTTATCCAGTGTACCTCACTAGCATTTTATGGCTTAAGCAAGTTCCCTAAACTTATTTAGATCTGAATTAGTCATAGTGGGTCCCACACAAGCTCAGTAGAGCTTATTTGCTTAGTTGGTCAACTTTGGTCAACTGTTTTGGTTAGTAGCTTATATCTAGCTTATTTTTAAGTTATAAAAATATTGTTTTCACAAAAGTTAGTTATATTTAGGTATAATATAGGTTGGAAAAAGAAAATTCAAGAAAAAACAATATAATAGTAAGTGATAGTTTCTATTTAATTCAATTTAATTTTCATTTTCATTTTTATATTTTAATTAAGTAATTTGTGTTTTTATATTTTTATTAATTTCCTTATAGGTTAAAGTAATTTTCATAATTTTCTCAGATTTTTATATTGTCATTTGATATTTATTAGATTTAAAAATAGTTTTATTAGTAATTAATTAATAAATAAGTTTTAAATAGCATAATTACTTTTATATAGCAACACCTAGTTTTTATATTTTTTCTAGCTTTTATAAGTTATAATATAGTTTTATAAATTTTTTCATAATTTTCTAAGTTAGTTTAATATTATTTGTAATTTAAAATAGTTTAATTAATATAATTAAGATAATTAGTTTTTAATTAATAGAAAATACATAAAAAGACAAAAAGATTTATTTTTATTTTTTATACTTTCTTCAAGTTTATTTTTAAGTTTAGAAATTATTTTTACAAGTTTTTTGTTTAATTTGTAGTATCTATAATTTTTAGTTTGATATAAATTAGTTTTAATTAAATAGTTAAATAAGTTTTTAATTAAATAATTAATAATAAATAATAAAATAACCTAAAAAATAGTTTTCTTTTTAATTAAATTTTATTTTAAGTTTAAGTTTATAGAATTTTCATTTTTAACCCTTGTAGTTTATTTTTCTTAAAACTCACATTTTTCTCAGTACGCAGTCGCGTCTGATTTTAATTTGGTGTACGTTTATACGTTTTAGATATCTAGGTTTTACGTAATCATTCCATTAGCTTATTTAAGTTATTTTAAGTTGTAAAACCCTAGTTTAAATCACTCACACACACTTTATACCTTTCCTGTTCACATTCACTAATCACAGATTCGTTTTTGATACCATCACAACCTTGTTGGGACATTACGACCCGGGAAAACACTGTATTTCACGGAAGCATTTGCCTCAGCTGTTTGACTATTATAATTGACCATTCACAAGTGGTTGACCAATAATTATTTGACTGTTTGAGGCGAATCAACTGCAAAAACATCTGAAAACACACAGGAATGCCTTAAAATACATAAAATGTCCCTGGATTGTGTTTTTATGCAAAAGGATTGAAAACTGATAAAAAACAAGTCAAGTTTGCAAAATAGGCAGTTTCAGTCCCCAAACTTTCAAAATTGTCAAAACTAGTCCCTGGTTAATCAAAACATGGAATTTATCATCAAAGGCCCTTAGGGATTCTCAAGTTGTCAAAATTAATCCTTTAAAGTTGAAAATTACAAAATGACAACTTAGGTCCCTAAAGTTTCAAAAATGGCAAAACAAGTCCCCCGGGTTTTAAATATTAAATTTTAACATCCTAAGTCCTCGGGGAATTAAAACTTGGCATCAATGGTCCTTTTGATAACTTTGGAGAATTTAAAAGATCAATCCTCAAACTTTTGGGAAATTGCAAAATTGGTCCTTGTTGTTTACCTAAACCAAACGGACCCTTGCCTTTTACTAAACCAAATCCAATACCAAACCAACCCCAGCCCACATTTACCCTTGGCCCATCTCACTTCTCAGCCCAACACCTAAAACCCCACCCCCGTTTTAATATACACAGGGTCAACACAAGTCAAACTCCTCCACCTCTACTTCCTACTTGAACCCTGCAAACACCAACTCCCTGCTCATCCCCCTCCTCCACCTCAGCAACCCACTCCATGTCTCCCCCAACTCCCACAAACATCCAGGAAGTCTTAATTGCTTCTAATTACCCTCACTCAACCCCCTCCTGACAAAATAGAAAAAAGGCGCCAAAAATCCAAATTGAAGGTCAGGATCATTCCCACCCAATCCAATAGGTGGGATTTGTTCAGGAGAATGCAAGAAAGTCAGGGACATCAATAATTCAGAGAAAGAGAAAGAGGAGATAGGTTTTTTTAGGTCATTGATATATATAAGTTATGCTTGTAAGCCATTTGGCAGTTAGTTAGTAGTTTTTATGTAAAAATTCAGTCAAAAAGTTAGTTTGTAACTTGTTTTTCTTCAACTAATACAAGTCTCAGTTCTTCATTTTAAGTTTGTCACATTTTCAGTTTTTATGCTAATATTCAACTTTTTATATAATCATGATGCAAGCTAATTATGTGTTAAAAGTTGATTTCTAATAATTCAGTAAGCTCAATTTAGTAAGTTAATAAGCTGTCTTAAGTTTATTAACCATCAAATCTAAGTTAGGTATAAAATCAGAAAATACAAAAAAATTAGTTAAGAAAATAAAAAAAAAAAATAAGAAGACAAAGGTGTTGAAGTAGAGTAAAGCATGGAATTTGGATGGGTTTAGAGCTTATGGGTAAGCTATAGGCTGTGATAATGGCAATTGGTTCATCAGATTTATGCTTGGTTCAATTATGAGTTCCAAATTCCTTTTTATACTTTTCACTGTACAAGTGCTTATCTCTGTTGCTTATCTATGTTTCTGTGCTTATTTGATCACATTAGAGCATTGTAGTTGATCATTGTTCAGTGTTAATTTAGATTTAACATTTGCTTCATTTTTAAATGTTCACTGTCTAATTAGTGCATAATTAGTTAAGTCATCTAGGTTGCTTAATTCTGCATCATTTTAGTTTTTAAAAGTCCATTATAGCACAAGTAATTGATATCAATCAATAGTGTAACCTCTGTAGCTCATAAACATTTGAAAATCTTCAAGACAGCTTTTAAAAGGGGTGTTTGGTTCAGAAGGATTTAAAATGTTCCATGTTGATTTGGTTGTTGGTTTCTGTTGTAACATCTCACATTGGGTTCTAATATATTGGTCAAGCCTTAAAATCAAGTGTGCTTTTGAGTAAAAGTCAAAATCTTTGTGTAGCCTTAGCCTTTCATTAACTGTCAAATAGTAGGGCTCCATAATCATCCAAGTCAATTTAATTGTTGTTAAAATCACTTAGTTCAGCATCATTACATATTATTATAACATAATCAGTAGTTTACATGCATTAGAAGTTCAATTAAGTCAAGTTTAGTTTATATTCTCAAAAGTCAAAATTGCATTGTGTTCAGTTTTTCCAAAAACTCCAAGAATTTTTGTGATTTTTCTACTTAGATTCAGACCCTGAAACTTTTAGGAGTCATTGTCCCCCAGCTGAACTTTGATATCCCACTCTCAATATATTTTTGCAATTTTTTCTGTGGACCCCACAACACCCCAAACACACCTGCAGGGGAAGAACCTCCCCTGCTGCACCACCACAGTTGCCACACCACCATCTTTGGTGGTTCTTCCTGGCCACCTCAGTGGGTCCCACAACCCCATTTTTGCTCCCTTCAACCCTCCTCCTGGCCACCTTCAAAGTTTGAGCAAGCTTTTGAGCTCAAGCTCAGTGGACCCAACCTAGAATTACCCTCAAACTCTGTCCTATTTTCTGTGTAATAATAAGAAAATCAAGTGTTTATTTGGACTTATTGGCTGATTCTGTGAGCTTATTTGCTAGGTTCTAGCTTAATCATGTCCAACCAACTTATTTGATTCAAAATCCACCCTTGTGGACCCCACATAAGCTCATTCAAGCTTATTTCCTAGTTTGGTCAAAGAAAGTCAACTGTCAAGCTTTTTAGAGTCCATTTGGCTTATTTTTAAGTTACAATTTTTTTTTAAAGTTGTTTGTTTTTAGTTTTAAAATAGTTTAGAAAAAGAAAAATCAGAAAAATTCAATTTAAAAATAAGTGATAGTTTCTATTTAATCTAATTTATCTTTTTAATTTTCATTTTTAGTAATTTACTAAGTAATTGGCATTTTTATATTTTTCTTAATTTTCTTTTATAGTAAAGTATTTTTAGAAATTTTTCCAGAATTTTATCTTGTCATTTAGTAATTATTAGATTTATTAATTATTAATTAATATTAAAGTATTAAATAGCAAAATTAGATTTCATTAAGTAACACCTAGTTTTTACAATTTTTCTAGCTTTTATATAAGTTAAAACATTTTTTGGAATTTTTCTAGAATTTCTACTGTTCATTTTCTATTTTTTAGAATTTAATTAGTTTAATTGGTAATTAATTAATAATTAGAATAGTAATTAGTAAAATAGCTTAAAAATACATAAAACCAACTTTTTATAATTTGTTAGGGTTCCTGTGATGGTTAATTAGTTTTATAAATTTTTTCTTAATTATCTAAGTTATTTTGGTATTTTTAATAATTTAAATCAATTTAATTAGTTAATTAATAAGTAATTAGTAATTAATTAATAATAAATAATTAAATAGTGTAAAAATAATTTTTCTTTTTTTAAAAATTTTCTTTATTTATTAGAATTGTAAAAATATTAATTTCACACCCGTAGCCTTTTTAGTTAATCAGTTTTACTTTTTATCACGTACGTCAGTACACGTTTATAATTAAAACGTACGTTTTTAGGTTTTAGCTCATTTCTTCTCAAGTCTAAATTCACATAATCAATCATATAGCTTTCCTAAGCTATTTCATTTCATCATTCTCAAATAATTCTCATCACAACCCTTTCCTGTGAAAAATCACTCGATCACAAGCACGCTAAAGCACAATTCACACCTCGTCGGGACATAACGACCTGGTGATACCCTATATTACCCAGAAGCATTGGTCTAGGTAGTTTGACTATATTGACCACACCTGTAGTTGACTGCTTTTGCACCAATCAGTCAACAATTTTGTATTAGGCACATTCGTGGCCTAGCCCATGCATGATTAGCTCTAGAACACTCCTTTGTAAACTATTTATTGATTGTATGTTTTAATGAGAATCAAGGAAAATATAACCTTCCAATAGTATGTTATCTACTAGACAAGTGTGCTTCTCGGGGAAGAGCATGAGAGTCCTGCTAATCAAACAACAGTTAACAACAATAACAAGCCTAACAACTTAAGAAGTTCTTGCTTGATTCTTATTGTCCTTGACGCTGTTGATCCTCACTGCGCTATTTTAGTTACATGGGAAAGTTTGCAGAAAATCACAATTATACATACAATTTACTTCTCATATAGCAACTTGGTTAATGTTTTGGGCAAATTAACATAGCTTTCCTTTACATTTATTATAAATACAAGGACAACACGATCACTAACTTTCATATACTTTTATTTTTTTTTCTCCATCAAGGGCGTTTAATTTGGTCCAACGGTATTTGGATGTCATTAAGGTGTTTTCGAACACCGCTCGGAAAAAAAAAAAAAAAAAAAAAAAAAAAAAGGTGTTTCCTAACATGTTGGTTCAAGGTTCAAAGTCTCGTTAAATACGTGTAGATTCGGTGTGTGTAGTTGTTTCTTGTGACATTGTTGATGGAACAATATGTTACACTTACGCAGCGTAACTATTTTTAACAGCTGTAGCATTGAATTTATTTTATTACAGTATCATTTTTAACTTCTCATATGATTTTTGGTGACAAGAAATATAAGCCAAAAGTAACACTATTAGACATTCATCATGATATCAGCAATTTGATCAATATGTAGTTTTTTGTAAATTTATTATTTTTCTATGATCTGTAACCCTACATAAGAGTTGTTGCCAAACTTTTGTATGTAACTAACTTCACTTTATCAGTCTAGACTCATCCCAAAACAAAAATCATGGTACTACAAGTCCACAAATATTGACATAATTAAAGCGATACACCGAAGCATCAGTATTTGTAGCAAA
The DNA here is from genome assembly GCA_030686995.1 of Artemisia argyi. Taxonomy (NCBI): domain Eukaryota; kingdom Viridiplantae; phylum Streptophyta; class Magnoliopsida; order Asterales; family Asteraceae; genus Artemisia; species Artemisia argyi. The sequence goes on from CM060683.1 coordinate 178,332,292, forward strand.
AATCAAATTCAAAGAATGCAATGTTCCCATAAATGAATGATCAGTGTAACCCAAAAAGTATGTGTATCTATGGGACAGTTTGTAGTAGCCGAAAATCAAATCAATTAAGCATAGATCGACATGAACCGCTACTTGCATATTTTCTTGAGTTGTCATGATTATTTATAGCTAGCATAGAACAGGTTCTCACTACAGTCGCAGTCCCTTCTGCTCCTTAAAAGATTTTTTGCAAACTTTAGTTAAACAAAGTCGTTCGGTGAAAAAAGTAGTAGACTTGAACCACTATTACTGAACTCTCAGTCAATCGGTAGTATACTGATATGAAGCCGATGCTATTTTATGCAGTTTTCCATTTGCATATTCTCAAAATTTCAGTTTTAGTATCTTATCAATCTAAGCCAAAAAAAAAAAAAAAAAAAAAAAAAAGGAAAGAAAAAGAAAAAAAAAAAGAGAGAGGAGGAAGCAAGAGTTTTAATTTGTACCATGAAAACTAGGCCACATAAGTTTATATTGATTAGTGATAGTTCATCAAAAAGTGTAGATTGGCAGGGATACCTCAATCCTGTGTACCATAATGGTACTCATCAACACCTCAATCCTGTGTATCATAATGGTACCCATCAACCCTACCCAGCAAAGTTTTGATGCCTGTGAAATACCTCCACCCAATACCCAACCATGCTGCCTATCAACCCTACCCAACAAAGTTTTGATGCCTGTGAAAAACCTCCACCCAATACCCAACCATGCTGCGAAACAGAATCGAACACGTGTTCTTTGTTGGATCAAGACATCACATGGTTGGGTTCAGGCTTCTAAGATAGAAGGTGGCCAACTGCAGTAGGCAGTTGGTTGATATCATTAGAGCTTGTGGTCACCAAGTGAGGATTTCCCGGTTGGTCACCCAACCCGGTACTACTCTCACATAGGCTCGCTTAACTTAATAAGCTTCACCCAGTGAACCACAAAGCCCCATAATTTCATTTTGTTCTTTTATGAATAATCAAATTATTTAATAGTATAGATACAACATATACAAAAGTCTTGAGATTTAATGATCTCAAAAGTGATCAATGGAATTGGCAATGGAACAAATTACGAAGAGATAGAATAATTGAACCAATTTAGTGGACTCACTAACATATACAATAATGATAATTTTAGTGAGTAGTGCATCTTCATCAAAAGTTTCATATCATGTCTTGGTGGGATATAACTGTGAGTGCAAAACATCCTGCAATCACAAACTCACTTTATTACAAAAATATCCTTTCTATATCGGGTTTTGCTGACACTTGACACGTTAAAAATACTTTTTTTTAATAACGAGTTTTGCTGACATGTGTTCACTGATACGTTTTTTATTAAGAAGGCACTAGCAAGAAGCTGAGTCATCCATTGAGCACATGTGCGCTCCATGGACAAATGTTAGCAAAACCTTATGATTTTTTTTTTTTTTTTTTGAACAGCCATTTACTAAAAACACTCTAGCATGAAGCTAAAGACCAACAAGAAAAACATATTACAGATTACATGGAATTGGAACAAGCTTTGATTGGGTCATATAATTAACCAATCATCAATCCAATTTGATTTAACAATTTTGCTCATATGAGCGATCCAAGCGTAAACTAGGATTTTAATCTCATCGACAAGGATAATTTGTCGCAGTCAATTATATATAATCAAATCTTGTGATTGATAGGCCGTCTTATAATATATCTTAATAAGAGTACCTTATAATAAGTCCGTGTGTTGATTTGGATCCGTGTTCTTGTTTTGTTGGTATGATAAAAAGGTTGCAGCCTGTGAATCAACTTGCATTAATTAAGAAACAAGAAAATAGAGTATGATTTTTACTTTAAAATTGAAAATTTTCTGATCATGCAATGTGATGAGGAACATACATATATAGGGTTTCACATGTACCGATATCGCACATAAAACATTCATGGTCAACAACATGACTTGTGTACTTGTTGCTAAGCATCTAGCCCTTGTTTTGCAGAAAAGTTGTGTTCGAACTAAACAAATCAAATGTTTCATTAACTCTTTCGGACGAATGAAATATTACTACTGTATCATGTTTCGTTCACAATATTGATTATAGGCTAGGGTTTGCCCACCCTAATATAGGATATGAGGAAATTAATCTGTGGTTTACAACATATTATCAGGTTGGTTAATGGTATTAGATGCTACTGTACCTTTTAGACTTTTTCTTTTTGAATGCAAATACCTCTTAAGGACACTATTTATGATCATAATATATACATGCATAATTAAAGTGAGTTGAGATCACTTTAAACCTTTTTAAGTGCACGAGTGACTAATATAAAATGTAAAGCTGCGGTAGCAAACACATGATGGAAAAAGTAGCCTTCTAAAATGAGCTTTTCTAATCATTCTATTGAAGTTTGGCAAACAAAATCAAAGATTTTGTTCTATATATATAACTTTTTCTGACTCAAAGCTACCATCATCTGCAATTCTGCATGCTTTCTAAAAGATTAAAGATCAAGTATCAAATAGAGAACTGGTTCTCGATCTTCTGAAAAAGGGATCGAACTTAATATCTTAACGCAAAGCATACTCGTATGAAAATAAATTCCTGACAAGTCCACCTATTAGAAGCAGTAGTTCAAGGATTTTTTGTGACAGGTAATAGAGGGACAGTTTGCCGTTGCATTTTGAAAATGATTATGAAATTATTGTCTTTTGAAGTCGTGGAAGATCAATTTCTAGTATTTGGGTACGTAGGTAGTGTAATGATTGTTGAATAATCAGGTTAGAACTGCGGGAAAAAAATGAAAGCCAGAAACAACGGTCAGTAATAGATAGTGTCATGGCGCAAATCCAAATACTATATTTTGCAGCTTCTTTTGTTGCAGGTGAGATTCTGCTTATTCTAAATCACCTAATCATGCAATATCAAACAACCCTGAAATATAAATTTAGACGGTTTTAGTTTCTTACAATACATTGTTGCTTAGTGTGCGTAAATCCTGAATTAAGGATATGATCTCATACATGAAGAAGAAGTGGAAAATGAGGGACAGAAAACAACGGCCAATAATAGATAGTGTTATGGCGCTGTTAAACACGTTGGAAAGAGTTTTGACAAAAGATATGATATATTGTGGCCTAATACATGCATGCTATAATGTATAATCATTACAAATCAAGTTCACTAGGACCACAAATGAATTATATCATATGGGTTGGCTTTCTAATACCACTTGTGTACAACTATTAGGACCATTCATTTTGGCTTGCTTGTAAAGGTGCTTCTACCATAAGTACGTCATTCTCTGCATTATCTTTATGATATAGGCGTGTTATCTTAGTGGGTGATTCTTTGTGCAATCAATTTCTTAATGATGCTCCACTAACCGAACATATGCCAGTGAGTCGTTATGAGAGTTAAAACGACTATATTAGTCAATTAATCTATATGGTGACCACACCGACATGTCCCTTGGCCAAAATAAAGAAGGCGAACCACGACTGTCCCTAGAGCAAGAAAAACATAAGGTAGGCTTATGTTTAGCAAATGAACCCTTGATCCATTTAATCTTTGGCTAAATGGTGCAATTTCGATCAAAGAGCCAATTTAACCGATTTACTAAAGACATTAGCCATCAATACTAAGACGAACCGTGATCTTGAGTTTATGGCAAAAATGGATTAGTTAGCCATATTTATCTTCCTTATTTATCTTCCTAACATCTATATTTAGGCACCCGGCCTTCCCTAGCTAACTAGCTACGTAGTGTAGATCTAGTTTTCGTTATCTTAATGGTAATATATAGTCAGTGTCTATAGTTATTAGAGACGGAAAAACGAGTGGTCAACAGGGTTGGATACATTAATAGTTAGGAAGATGTTACTTTTGTTATGAGCTAATACAAGCTGGCTTGTCCCAAAATACTTTGGTCCAAGATTTTTATTTTTATATATTATTGTAAGTATATCAGTATGATTAAAAACTCATGTTCTTTCGTTAATGATCTAAATTCCCAAGTAAAATATGATTTAGTAGGGTTTATGCACTAAAAATACACCTAAGCACACCTTAGGCCTGCTCAACCTGTTTGAGTTGTTTGCTTTTTAGCTACTAGATTCAATTTTATTTACTCATTCAACCGGGTTGAGATAAAACATAACCCAAATACAACTTTCAATAAAAAGTGCAAACTTGTCACGTATAGTATACCCCTGGTTCATAACAAACTAAATGTATGAGTTATGCACGCCAATCTTGTACAGAAAGATAACCAGTTTTGATTTTACTCTATGTTGCATACCTAATTAACTTATTTAGCTAAAAAAAACCATTAATCTTTTCAAGCAATTTGGTTCAAGATGATGGCCTAAGATAACCACTTTTCAGGCACCACCTCAATGCGGTTAAAAGAAAGACATGGCAAAAAATCACCAACATGATAGCCATCATGTCATCATACCAGTCAGTTTAGCCTTGATACAAATGTTTAGATCGATCTTCATGGTTTGTTCAAACATAAGTAAATTTATAATATAAATTTGACCACAGTGGTTACTTTTTACGCAATCATTAGTAGCATATAAAAAGAAATAAAATAGCTAAATCTTATCTAAAACTTAATTGGGCACGTTAAATATAATACTAATAAATTGCGTACCTTTAGTTTACATCATTGGTGTCGTCTCATTCTGGGAGGCACAATATCATCAAGTAACCCTTGTTCTATGTTGGTACCTTGAGTGGATGCTTGGGGTAGTTTATGCGATAAATGATATTCTGATTCACTTGACACTAATTGTGGCCGGTGTTGTGAGGAGCCAATAGCACGCACTTGATCAGTAAATTGTTGTCTAGAATAATTAACTGGCTGCACTGCAAAGGAAGGGGCCAATTGTCTTGCGTAGGCGGATTCATAAGGACTCGATAGCCCTCTTGGGAACCCTACAGTATGATGACAATGTTGACCTTCATATGTTGTAATTACAGTTGTGGGGTCTTGTGATGAACGCTCAACTCGTTTCTTCACTGTGCATTTGCTGTTTGTGCAGCGGTAATAGCTCCTTCAAAAGAATTGTGCATATTAGAGATACATTTAGAAAACAAAGGAAAAACAAAAAACGTACATTTGAGCAATAATTTTCATTATGAATTGGTGTTTCTATATGTAAGGTAGTCCATCTCATCCTTTTCACAGCCCAAGCATGTATACTTAAGATTAAGTTACGGCAATGAATAACATATGTGATCAACTTCTTACATGGAGACCGCTCATATGTTAGAACTACTTTATAACCTATAGTATATGTAGGTTTGGCTTAATTTATGTTAACTATATGGCAAAAAAGCACATGCCGGGTGACTAACAATTCCTACTAATATTATTACATGTGCAAGAGCTAATATGCTTAAGGACTTGCAAATTCTAGGACACAAACTACTTGACAAGAATAGTTCGTTATACCACATGGTTTTTGCTATAATTGGTGTAGATGGAATCAAATACACATTTCCAAGATTTTGAATAGTTTTAGTACTATTGACCTTAATGTAAACAATATATATGATGTTAAAAGAAGACATAACAAGCTTCTTCATGTAAGCAACAGAAAATTTTCCACCGAAACAAAACAATTGTCCAACACTATGCTTGACAAAAGTATGTGATGACAGACTCATAACTATTCCTGTTTTATTTCGGTATATAAGTGGATGATCAAATCAAGGATAATATAAGTTAACTCTAAATATATGCATGTAGAGATGGTCTATGCAGCTGAGATTGTGATCAGTTATCGGCTTTTTTAGGTTCCTATCTAGTGCATGAATGCAGATATATGGTTTTATGTATGCATTAAATCTGAGCATATGTTATTGTAGCATTGTATTATAAGAGAGATCGAGATGGAATGAAACCTAGGAAAAGGGCTATTTTTCACAGCTTTCTGCCCATATTTTCTCCATCTGTAGCCATCTTCAAGATGATCGATTTCGCTCTTTGTCATGAATGCAAAACGTGGCTGACGGATTCTTTTCGGTCCCTTCTTTTTAGCCTTACCTCTGAAAATCATTTCAACCAACTTGTATTAGTTAGTAGATAGATAATGCACTAATTAAAATCATTAAAAATACATAAAAAGTTAAGCATAATAGTTCAATATTATAAGTATTTTAACTTCAACCTTATGTCATATACAACAAATCAACTATCAAAGATCTGTAATCATGATGAGTAATTTAAAAAACAAAAAAAACACAATCTAATAAGCAAACATTACCAAACTTTATGTGTAAACAAAAGCAATCCAATGTCATTCAAGAGATCATTATAAAAGAAAACAAATATTTTTGGACGATTAAGTACATCAATATATTTCTGCCTTTCGAAAAAAAGTACATCCGTATTATTTCTTAACTATTTCATCGAGTCTTATCAGATATATGTGTGTATATATATGTGAGTATATTTGTAGTTCAAATGAAAACTATTCCGCTATATACTATATATGTACCCATTCAATAATCCTTGGCTAGAATTATGACACACAAATAGAAAAAAGGCCTCGAGTTACAAAGTAGTTGCATGTTGAGAGAACGCATTGAAAGACCGTTCTAAAACTTAATACACATTTATTAGAAGTTAATATCCATAACTATCTTTTGAATGAAAAATTCATCAAAAAGGACCACTAGCACTGTGCTAAAGACCTGTAACAGAGATCCAATCTATCCAATTGAGACTAAACTTCTCTTTACGACAAAATTTCACGAAAAAGCAAGCAAAAAAGGCTCGATATCAATGGAAAAACAACATGAGCAAATGAAAAAAAAAAAAAAAAAAAAAAAAAAAAAAAAAAGACAAATAAAAGCTACATGAATGGTAAGAATCAAGGGAAACCAACGTTGTGATGCCAAGACATGAATGAAAACTAGATGTATGATTGATCTTTAATGTAGCACATCAATAAGGTGAGATGTTTCATAACGGTTACAGTCAGTCACATTTATTAGGGGCCACAAAATGCAAAATTGGTTGATGCAATGAAACTTGACAACAAATACTTTGATTGGTTTTATTATTAGCAACTTTTGTGCAATTTTTACGGATCCACATGTGCATTATCAAAAAAGCTAAAAATAAGTGTACAACAATTTACATGTTCCTAAAGAACAGACAATCATTATTTAGTTATTTTAGGAAAGCTGCTTATTACCTTACTTCATACTACACATTTCACACATACATGCATATAACTCATTGTGCATTTTTCACAATAACTGTAAAAAGAAAGCACAAACATGTACTCCTATTTAAATATTCACAAGATTCCGCTCTTTTTATGAACGGTTAACTCATACGGTGAACTCATACGCCTCAAAAACTGGCTAATAAATCGACCTTTGGGTCACACACCCTCTAAGCATTGATGGTTCACGTTTCGGACTTTTGGGACCCAAAGAGTCTCGTGTCTTTCTTGGTTGGACTAAGCCAACTGACGATTTGTGACAAGTCTTTCCTAATTTTTAGAACGGTTATCATATCACTGTCTTCATTTTATGTGATTTTACATGGTGCTTAACCCTACATACTTAAGCATATGCACATATACTAATTTCTGGCTAGAAAGTGAATAAAAAAGCCCTTAACATTTCAAGTAATTCACAAAAATGCCATCCAGCTTGTGTGAGTAGCTTTCCCTAACAACTAGATGCTTAGGAAAATACCAGGAAAGATTTCACAAATTATTCTATTGATACTTTAATTTATTTTTTATTTATTTTTATTAATAATTCTTAACTCCACAAAGAGTATAAGAACAATTTTGAACACTCATAATCTCATACTACAAAAATCTTTATAAATTTTGTTTGAGTATTTGAGAACACACTTTTTTAAAACATATATTTAGACACTCATTTCACACACTTTGTTTTTGTTTCAGTTAAAACTGCTATATGCATGATTTTACTACAACAAACTCACGGTTTCTCTGGAGGTACACCACCCGAGATGAAATCACCAGAAGCCGCAGAAGAAGCCTCAGGTCGATCCTCCGAATTAGAGCTCGAAGGATTCGACATCATCGATACATCCCCTCCACCTTGCACTCCACTACTAGCAACATCACCTAAACCTACCTCTTGCAAGGGGCTATTTGAATTGATCTGATCGAAAACGGGTTGTGGAGGATGAAAACTCCATCCAAACTCACTTAAAACATTGTTTTCTCTAACATCGTTAGAGAAATAACTGTAATCACCGGGGAATGTCCACGTCGCATCAGAAGTGGATAATTCCCCGGTGATTGGATCGACGTTATTGATATCATCATCCATATATATAAGATGGCTAGATTTTTGTGGAGATATAGTAATAAGCTCTCTCTAGGGTTTTAGGTTTAAACTACTATGTGTGTGAGAGTGAGAGAGAGAGAGAACGCGTAAAATTCTGTTGAGGTTTTCCTGTAGACGATTGATTGGTTTTTTCATTTGTTTTTCTTAATGCCTTTTTTCTCTTTATATTACAAGTCTTTTATACGCTTGCTTCGTAGACGAGTCTTTAATATACACTTCTTTCGTTTTAAATGACTAAATATTTTAAATAATAGACGAGTACCCGTGCATAGCAACGAGATTTTATAGCGGTAGATAATTGTAGCGATAAAAAAAGTTTATGGTTTATAAACGAAAAATAATAAAAGTTTGAGGATTTAGGGATTAAACATAATGTTTTGAAACCCGGTTCGAACCCGCCGGTTCCACCAGTTGAACCAATTCCGATAAAAAAATATGGGTCAAATAAAACCGGTTTTTATATTATCGAAACCCGGTTAGACCCGAAAATCACTTTTGTATATTTTTCCTGAAAATTAATAAAATATATTTTTTCCGAAAATTGGTTTTGTATATTACCCATTCAACATTTTAGAAAAACTCAACATTTCATATATTGCATTAATTGCATTAAATTTTCAATATTTTTCTTACCAATTTTTCAACAATTCAACAAAAAGTCAAGAATTCAAGTCTTACCATTTTTCCTTTTTATGTAGTAAAGATATTAGACGTATAATCGCGCAAAGTGAAGGTGTATAACGGTAAATAGTTATACTTGTGAAATTATGATCCTGGTTTGACCTTTTGATGCAAAGTGTGTGCTTTTAAAATACAAAGCATGTGTTATTTAAAATTAATATATGTGTTTTTTGAAAAGTTAACAAGTTTAAACTTGATAAAGAAAAGACATAATTTAAGTTGACAAGTTTGAAAAATTGTCAAGTTTTAAGGATATTTAAGGGTAATTTAAGCAAACTACATTAATTTATAAGTTTTAAAGAATCAGCATTAACCCTTTATAAGTAGTACAAATATAGAGATTTTGCTGTTAATCAATTATATGTCTTTCCTATATTTTAAAGACGTTGATGGTGAACAGTGATTTTTTTGTTTTACAGATCTCATTTTGAGAATAATGTGTGAAAGACTATCTAGATCGAGTTTATTCATTGTAAAAACCTAGAATAGAGTTGAATAGTTTTTAATGTTTATTATGCTTTTTTAAGAAATATTAGATTCATTTGCTAGATGTGAAATCGACACGACAAGCTAGTATATATAAGCAATAGACAATAAGTGAATTCATGATAGAAATGGAAAAGAGTAAATCAAAATCACTGTGATTTATAGTGGTTCGGCACGAAGCTTCTTTCCTCGCCCTACTCCACTCCTCGAGTACCCAACTCGAGAGTTCGTAAGAACTATATATATCAACAAGCTCCCTTTCGACGGATGAAACCTTACAACGTCGCTTCAATTCTTTATCGATAGTAAGCTAGATATCAAGTTTTTTCTCAAGGCATGACCAACCTTACTACACAATGTATTTTAAGGCCTAAAACACAGTGTATTTTAAGGTATAAACACTTAGAAGCTTGAAGATCTTCTTGTGTTCTTCACTTGAAATTAAAGTGTTAATAGATGTTAGAATAAAAGTTTGTGGAAAACTAGAAGGGGGGGTTGAATAGTTTTCCGTCTTTTTAATTTTATTATGAAAACTTAGTTTAGTTTTAAAACCTTGTTTACTTTTAAAACTTTGATTCGATCTTATGTGAATTCAAATCTTAAACAATATGAACAACTATATCTAAGTATGAACAATAATAATGTAATCTAAGTATGTGAAATCAACACATGCATAATATAAACAATTATAGCTATATACGAGAGATAAGTAAGTAAATATTTATTTTATAATCCTTAATTATATTTTGTATGAAAACTATACTTGATCGAAATGATCAATTATATGTATGTTACCTTTTTAGTTTGATTGTAAAGACTTTTTTTTGTGAATGAAACTTTTGTATGATCTTTAAGTAAAATCAACACTAGCACTATATGAGCAACTATATATATACGTCTACGTCTACAAAAGTAACAACGATATAAGCAAAATAATAAGTAAGATATGGAAAGATCTAACCGCGAGACAAATGATTTATAGTGGTTCGGCTACAAGGACACCTTCCTTGCCCTACTCCACTCCCCGAGTCACCTACTCGAGAGTTTTCTTCACTATATCAACAAGCTCCCTTATGGCGGAGAAAACCTTACACAAATTTTGCTTACACCAATTAACGACACTAAGCTAAATGTCGAGTTCTAATCCTAGCTAGAACCAATCTCACAACTTCTTCACGACTTGGCACACCTTCTTCACAACTTGTACACACCACTACTACTTCACAACTTCACTATTTCTTCTTCACACCACTACTTCTACTATACTTAATTACAAACTCACCTAGATCTACTTATTACAAGCACTACACAACTTTACAATTGATATATACAAATTACACAACTAATCTTCAATACTTCTTGATTTGAAATGGAAGAAGTATTCTTCTCTTGCACTTTGAATGATGAGGGATTGAATCACTTGAAACAAAAACTAATAAACTTATGATCAAAGGATTTAGAAGTGTGTTTAGAAAGGATTGGGACTGAAAATTTTCGTGCAAAAGGTGTAGAAAAATAGCATAAATGAACCAGTATTTATAGGCAAAAGTTTCTGACAAATCTGACAAATGGAGCGTGCCGGCCCCTTTAATTGTATGCCGGCCCCCTTAAAATTAAGCTGGCCGCAAAGACGAAAACGGCAGTTTTCTTGTCTTTTTCTGAGGAAGGTTTATCTAGTGAAATTTTAACTGTTTTTGGCTAAAAATTTGAATTCATATATTTATCATGAATTAAACATTTTCCTTTATATATCAAAAGTGTTTTTCAAAATATATAAGATGTTTATAACATTTTATAAAATTTGTAATTATTAAATAAACCTTCCTTTGATCATAAAATATATTAGGCAATTGTTTATTCATACCTTAAGTGATTTAGTTGGATGTAATGATACTTTGTCACTAAATACTTGTTTACGTAATGATTTTACGTTTAATGATTTAACATTTTGTGATCGTCAAAACGTAGGGATATCGAAAAATATTAATAATGTTTTTACGCATTATTTATATCAACAAAGTTGATTGAAAATGAAATATGAGACATCTATTTATATTAGTAGGTTCTATCTCATTTTCAGGTTTCGACAGATCCGTGGATCCGTATTTTCAGATCTGTCCGTTTAAAATTCGGATCCGCGAAGCGTCTTATGACACCCCTTTGTCTAGTGTACTTAACAAGTAATAAACCAAATATTTCCAAAAGATTTTATTTCTAGAAGGTTAACTAATTAAGAAAGCTAGTTGGATTATGTGAAAAGCAATTATATTTGTTTCCTAAAAATAGCTTAATCCTTTGCCTTATTAGCTTAATCATTTATCTTATTTGATTAACTAATGACTAGTTATTTAACTTTGTTTCCATTAGGAAAAAACTTGTTTTAAACATGTTTAATAAACATGTATGCACTATGGTCCTTTGATCATTCGACGGGATTTATAATCACATTGTTCAGACCTTAAGTGATTGTCGTCGGAGTGGAAACTTACAACTAATAACTTTGTTACTTATACTTTTACGTTGTACAATTTTATATTTATTATTATCAAAACTTTGAAAGACCGTAAAATATATATATGACGTTTTTATGCGATATTTGTATTAATATGCATGCTTGAGACGCATTAAGTAATGTATATATGTATGTATCCACAATGACGAACATTACTATTTCTTTATGAAGTCATCCTATTAGCTTTTCTAATACCAACATGAGCCAGAGGTTATTCTGTCATGTTTATTTGTGCTAAACTTGGGTATGCAAAACTCTTGTTAGGAGAGTGACTTAAACTCTAACAGACGTTCGGTAAACTTGGTAACTGGATTTTGGTATTTGCTAATTTGAGTCGGTTTAGAATTTGACAATTGAGTCATTCGTTTCTTATAAGTAGGAATCAATAAAATTAGTTTTTTTTGTACTTTTGAATTAAAATTTGTACTTTTTTTTAACTATGAATTTGTACTTGGTACCTTTGAATTTGGTTTGGTAAGTTGAATAAAGCTTCCGATCCATTTGTTGTATTTTGTTCGTTTGGACGTTCTTTGATTACCAACAACTCTTATACCCTCAAGTTTAGCTCGTTTTATATTTTGATCAAACTTGACATATTAATCTTGAACTTGACGAACACTCAACCTGGTCAAGCTAAAATAGAATTTAAGTTCAACTCGAGCAAACTTAATTAGTCGCTTAACTCTCTGCATCAACATTTTAGGCGTTGTACATTGTGATTGGTAAGTACCAGTGTTTTAAAACTCGGGTTGATCCGGTCATGTACATTGTGATTGGTAAGTACCAGTGTTTAAAACCCGGGTTGATCCGTGAACCGGTTGGGTGACCGAAATACGGTTTTGAGCAAAAACCCCAGTTGAACTCGAGCGAACTTAATTAGTCGCTTAACTCTCTGCATCAACATTTTAGGTGTTGTACATTGTGATTCGTAAGTACTAGTGTTTTAAAACCTGGGTTGATCCGACCGGTTGAACCGTGAACCGGTTGGTGACCGAAAGTCGGTTTTGAGCAAAAACCCCAGTTGAACCGCTGGTTGAATTGTGACCCGGTGGATCGACCAGGTCAATTAAAAAACCGGTTTCTAAGACATTGCTAAGTATAATATATGTAAATTAATATATGTAAATGGATAAGGTTTTACTTCACTAGTTATTATTAGATAGATATGGCCTAAGTCTAGTGTGAGGTTATGGTCCATTAAAGTTAGGTTATCTTATGAATTATTCATTATAAATACTTGATAAATAAACATAAGACCTCAAGGGGTTTTCATTATCTATTATGGTATCGAAACTTGTCTGATCCTCAGAGCTAGGTGACTATGTAGAGTCGCCTCATCTATGTCACCCCTTCAAACCCTAGCCGCCACCGTTTATCTCTTTTCAAAAAAAAAAAGAAAGTCTATGACTTGCTTTATTTTTGTTTCTTTGTTTTTGCCGTTGCTGCATGATGAAGATTAATTTCCGCTTGCTGTCGGATATCGTCATCAAAATTAATTATTTGCTTTACTACTTTTGTTTTGCTTTTTGCTGCTAGCCGCAGATGAAGACTTATCTCTTCTTGCTGTCAAACGTTTTTATTAACAAAACTTGGTATGACCCAAGCTCGATGTGAAGTTAAGGCCCATTATGTTTATTTTTGGTGATCATGTCTGACTTTTTCTTTTGTCACCCCTGAAGCGCGTTGCTGTGGGTTTTTTGTATCAAATTTTTCTAACGTGTGTGTAACTGGTAAAAACAAATGGGGCGTTTTGTATATATAGTTTTAAAGATAAATTTGAATACAATAATTAAACGACTAATGTTCAGACGATGACTCCTTTAAGACTGGAACTTTAGAGCATGCTACTATTTCTGTTTCACTTTTAGGCATCCTTGGTTGAAGTTCTGGACTGTATGAAGTTGAATGTTTCAAAGTCTTCATTGTCATACCCTTTCCAAATCTTGGCAGCAACATAATAGTAGAACCACCAAGCAAAATGTACAACCAAAAGTGTAACCTATACAAATAAAATGGATATTATTAGACCAATAACATATTAACAATACAAACAAACAAATATGCAGCAGACTGCTGAATTATGTGAGATGATTCACATTTAACAATTTAGTTTGATGGTATAAAATTGTCACTGCTTCTAGAAAACGGAGCTAGTTTTGAATTTTGATGTCAAAAGTATAGCTATTGCAAATAGAAATGTGACATATGGTTTACAACAAAAGTAAATCAGTTGGTAGTCATTGTCAGTACTAAGTATATTTATGTTATGCAAATCGTAAGTGATCATCCCAAATCTCATATTCCCAATAAAGCATTATCAGTACAACAAAAAAAACACAAATTCACAAACTTTTACCTCATTCAAAATTATGGGTTGCAAGAATGAGACTGGTAGGACTGTTAAAGACCTCCTCCAACATAAATAAAGCGCAACTACCATCTGTCTCTCCTCCACCATTAGCATCACTAATCACTATCTATCTTTCCAGTTTAAACACCCCATCATTCCTCTCAGGCCCAATCTCAACCTTCACAAAATTCGCAACCTTTTGCACACTTTGCACAAACAGTTGCGCTTTGCACACGTTAAAGTTGCAGCCTCATGTAAATCTATAAAACAAAAAAATTTAATCCATACACCAGGTTAGAAAGTCACTACTAAGGATCATAAATTTAAATAAGCCATTAACTCAGATTAATAAGCTAATAAGCCGCTAATTATGAGCTAAACTCATAACCCCCCACCCCTGTCGTAACTGTAACAATCATGGCTGATCTTTGATTAAAAAAAAACATGAACATTTCAAAGCTTTAATGCGAAAAAATGTGCCTGAAATTAGGGGGTTGTGTGGGATTGCTTACTTTTTCCGCGTATTTTTAAGAATTTTGTATTATCCAAACTTCTTATTTTGAGTTAAAATAATTACCCATAATAATATCCAAATAAAAGCATGGTTAGGACTGCTTAATGAAACTGCTTATTTACTTATAGCAATATCACACAAATGCGGGTCAACCAAACCTGGCCTGACCAGTTCTTTGAGCCTTTAACCAACCTGCCTGACGCTTAGTTCGAAGTTGAAGTTACATAGTTACTGATTACAGCCACCGCATTCAAAAACAAAGTAAAGTATATGAAGGGTATATCCACCTGCAAATACACAACTGGGCTGATTGCATGCCATTGACGCTGCCACATCTAGCAATACTTTTTCAGATACAACAAAATATGTGCTTGATGGTGCAACGCATAATTCAGTGAGTAGACCATTTAAATTAACAAATGAAGATGTAATTTTGGCCTAAATCTATTTAGCAAACCTGACATGGTACTGATGATCGATTTGGAAGATGTGTTAGACTATTCTTATTTGGCCTTTGTGGTCTGCCTTTTGCTGCTGAACTTAACCATTTGATTTCCCAACACCCTGATGGACCAATGATATGTGGGAATCGCATCAGGCTTTACCTCTCAAGGGATCTTGAGAAACTTACAACCCCCACCAAGCAATGTACCTGATCGTTGTAGTATAGTATAGTGACAAGTACCGGGGGATTGATCGTTCAGCTAGGAATAGTGTCGCTAGGATTAGAAAACCTAAATACTAGTTCTAAAGATGAGGGATGATTATTTTTGTATTTTTATATTTTTTAGAAAGCAAGTAAAAATCTCGGGTTTGAAGGATTTGGGCGGAATTAGTTGCTAGTCAACTAACCCAATACTAAAGATGCAATCAAAATAAAATACTTGAAATGAAAATAAACTAAATTAACTAAGGTTGTGAGCAATAAGTGGAGAAAATGTGTTTACTTAGATTTCACTACTCCCTAGATATCTTTTACACGTTAATTACTTTTTATAGTTGCGTGGATGACGGATTGTATTCCTTAATACCATTCATGGGGTGGCGCACTTAATTCCCCAATCCTATGAGTGCCTACTTCACTCCTATGTCGAGCCGGCTAAGAAGCTCCTAACATGGGATCATTAGAATTTACTCATGCATTAAATACAACCAATAAAACCTAGTGCACGTCAGTTCATGTTTCCTAAGACGTTCAAGCATGTTACCATTTGGAGATCTGCCAGTTTTCTTAAGCCTAACATCGAAATCATTCATCCAATACAACCAAAAACAAGTAATCAATACATAATTAACATCTAGGTTTCATTAGATCCAAGCAAACACAAGATAGATCTAGCCTAGCATGATGGAATTAAGATAAGAACAAGATATAGACAACCAACACATAGACATATTGATTGAATTAAAAGAATACTTATCTCAATTACACATGAAAGGGATCAAGGGCTTAGAACCCTTGAAAAACCTGTAAAATTCGTACCAAGTTCGTACTTAGGGTTTCTCCCAAACTTCTCTCCTTTTAATGTGAAAATTAGAAAACTATATATAGGAAATAGGGTCTGACGGCGTCAAGACAAATCGCCGTCATCTCGCCGCCAAAATACTTCTCGGACTGCCTTGATCTACTTTTGACGCCGTCATGTGTTAGCATTTTCCAGGCCGTCATGCATTTTACTCTTGACGCCCTACCTTGTGACGCCGTCAATTCTGTACTGGGTCGTCATGGAAATTACTCTTGACGCCGTCAGAAATTCCTTCTTGACGCCGTCACCTACTGTTCCCAGCAAGGAAAATTAAGACTTTGGAGTTTTCTTCACTTTTATGCTCAAAAAACGTCCGAATTGCTTCCTTTTCCAGATTTCTCTCCCAAAGTACCTAAAATCACAAAAGGAACGATTTAGGGTAATATTTGATCAAATAAAGTCAATTCCGGGCTTAAATGACCCCCTAAAAGTGGTTCATTTTTCGCCTCATCATATACCCTTACACTTGAGATTTGCTTGTCCTCAAGCAAATGCGCTTTTATTCTACTCAAAATACAAGTTAGGGGTCATTTAACACTAATATAAAAGTAATTACAACAAATAATCGTTCCACTAAAGACCAATAGACAAGCACGGAGGTCATATACTAGCACCTCACAAATAGTGTTTAGATACTCACATCTCTCGGGTGTAATAAATTATAAATTACAATATGGAAATGGAAGATATCTCTCACTACATGTCATAGCAAAATAGATTACCATAGGCTTGGGAAAGGATCAAACCTCTACCACATGGCGTAAGCACCTAGGATAAACTATCAAAGAGGTCTTTTAAAGGGTTGTAACGTTAGGTGTAGGGATATGAAATACACGGTTTTGTTGGATAAATGAAGTTTTTACTGGTGGCGAGTTAACAATCTTGGTTAATTACATGTACAATATGGCGTTGCTAAGCCAAAACTAGACTCGACTTAAGCTAATAAATGAAAAATAACAAAAACATAAAATGAACATAGAATAAAAAGGGATGGTAGTCCGTATGTTTTTTTTTTTTTTTTTTTTTTTTTTTTTTTTTTTTTTTTTTTTGCATATACTCTTACCCTACCATCCAAAATAATACATCATAGGGAATGAACATTTCCCTTACACTTGAATTTTTACATACTTTACAATAACTAATCTAATGACTCGAATTAAGAAAATCAAAACACTTGGAGTACTTTTAAGATTAACGTACATATGGGGGTAATATATGATGTTCTTCCCCATTACTCCATAAAATAAGTACTTTACCCATGAGTCCCAATCGTCCCAAAACAATATGTACAAGGATATGACTCGACTTAGCAACCATGTAATCAATTAGATAGTTAACTTAGGGTTTAACAAATAACAATAATGCACTAAAGATGAGCGCATACACGGAAGGCTAAGGCGATTTGGGTGTACATTTAAGTGGGGTGTAACAAATTCTTCCTTTAAGTAAAATGCTTAAAGTTAGAAACGAAAAGATAGGCTCGGAGGGGTGTACTAGGGGTTTCGTGTACTAAAAATGAGTACAACGCTAAAGGTGTGGGAAAAATTAGTTGACTTAACTAGCCAAGTAATATGACTTAAATGGTCAAGTAATTATGATACGGGTTTAACACAAGGGTGATCCTAATGCCTCTTATCATGTAGTAAATCCTACTACACGAATGTAGTCTCACTAGCGGTCTCGGGATGCATCACTATCGCAAGTTACCTCTAAATGCACTTCTCACCCAAAATTCCCTCCAAACCAGTTCCACTCCTCTGTTTTCCATCCTAAGCCCCAACTTGCATCAAAAATATCTCCAACTTGTCCCCTTCATCCTCACAAGCATTCCAATTGCATTTAATGCACAGAAAACGGCTGCAAGTTACCTCTAGATATTTTGGCGCCAAAATATCTTTTGAACAGGTGTGTTCAATACAGATACGTGTCAAGGCTGAATCAAGGTGGGATATGCTTAAGAAGACATCTGGATTATCTGAGGCTATAAATAGAGGAAGAAGATGAAGAGTAGAGAAGTTAATTTTGTACTTAGTTTTCTTTCAAATCGTATTAGTATAATTTAGTTTCTCAGTTTGTATTTTAAGCTTTTAAGTTTTTCATTAATATTGTAATGTTGTAAGAAACCCTTTATTCAAGTTATAATACAAGTTTATGTTCCAATTCAATTTATGAATCTTTGTTTCAAATTCAAAAATCTCTTTAAGCTTTCTAGTTGAATTCTGAGGTTGTTTTTGATCTTAAAGCTCACATAAGTTCATGTTATAGCTTATTAGAGCTATTAGAAACATTAAGAATCAGTATAACTTAAAAAAGAAAAAAATAGAAAAAATCAAGAAAAATAGTTTTTAAATAAAAATTTGCAGTTTTGAGTTCATCAAAAAGGAGCAGGGTAAATTGTGGATTGCCCTTGGGTTATAGAGCTTGTGGAAGCATTTAGGAAGTGTTCATGATACTTGGTTCTTGATATGAGCAGGATTGCATATGGTAAACTTTCAAACTCATTTTTAACTTGTTACTATAGCAAAGCTTATTATCTGCTTATCCTTGTTTCTTTAGGTCTATTTGGTACTTATAAGTCATAATATAACTTAATATAGTGAGCTTGTTCTTTAAAAATTGTTGCTACTTAAAATAAAAAATTCACAGTGAAATAAGCATGAGTTGGATTCTAAGATAATTGTTGTTGCTATCTGTGTTTATGTGTTCATTGATGTGTATTATACCATATTATATGTTTTTGTTTCAAGATTATGGACTGAATCAGAGTTTTGCTTGATAAATCTTCAAATCAATCCAGTTTAGGAGTGTTTGGCTTAACTTGATCATCTGTGTTTAAACCTGTTTTTGTTGTTGTTCTTTGTTGAAATACATTACAATAGGTCTTAATAGCTCAGTCAATCAATAAAAACCCAGCCTTGTTTGTTAAAAAGTCAAAAGTTACTTTAATCACATCTTAAATGTTATCTGTTGATCTTTACATACCTATATTTATCATAATAGCTTATTAGTAGGAATTATAACTTATTCTCATGTAATATTAGCTTAATATAACATATATAATTAGTAGTGACCATTAGAAGTTCATAATAGTCAAACTTTAATGTTTACTCAAAAGTCAAAAATTCTCAAGTCTGTCCAATAGTCAAAACTACCAGACCTTGTGTAGGGCTTACTAAGGATTGGAAATCCAAAATTTTTGTTGTTTTGGGTTATTTTGAAGCTTATGAACTTATTTCAAAAACAAAATCTGAGTTTGGATCCCATCTGCTTATAAATAAGCAATCTTGAAATTGACCCTTTGAATAAAAAGTTCCCCTGCACCACAGGTTTGGTCCCATTTTCATAAGCTTCCATAGAGCTTATTAGTGAACCCCAGTGCATGATTTTTGGCTTTTTGAAAAGCCCAGCAACCCATCTCTAAAGTTCAGGTCTTAAATGTCTTTTTCAAACTTATTTACTAGGGCTGCATCAAGCTTTTAGTTTGTCCCATTTGCTTCATTATACTGAGTACTCAGCTGATAAACCAACCTTTACAAGCTCACTGAGTCTGACTCAGTGGACCCCACAACTTGTCTTTTAGCTTATTTTGTAGCTTATCACCTCATTTACTCAGACTTAGGTTTAGTTTTGGTTTTAGCTTATTAGAACCTAGCTTATTTGATCTTCCTTGTGACCTGTCTCAAAAGCTAAAAACTGAACACTCAGGTTTTGTGCTAAATTACCAAGGCTCCCTTAGAGCTTATTAATAAGCAATAAGCAGAGCTTATTGGCTTATTTTGTACCTTGCCAGCTACCCTTGGCAGGTCAAGTTTCAAATTGGACCCTTGTGCTTTTTTGTGGACCCCACACAGGTCTACTTATTGGCCTTGACACCTGTGCATACTGAGAACTCAGGCTTTGGAGCTTATTTCCAAAGCTTAT
Organism: Artemisia argyi; assembly: GCA_030686995.1. Taxonomy (NCBI): domain Eukaryota; kingdom Viridiplantae; phylum Streptophyta; class Magnoliopsida; order Asterales; family Asteraceae; genus Artemisia; species Artemisia argyi. The sequence continues at coordinate 178,352,641 of CM060683.1, forward strand.
CCTGAGCTTATTACTGAGCTTATTGGTGAGCTTATTGGTCCATTTGATAGACCAACAGTCCAACCTTAAAGTTCATTCATAAAATTGAACTCCTGAACCCCCTTGTGGACCCCACAGGGGACCAAAGGTGTTCATTTTGGCCTGCAGGCCTGGTAGGTTCATAAGTTTTGGAATTTGCTTATTTGTGCTTTTATGCTTATCCAGTGTGTTTCTCTGCTTTCTTTAGCTTATTTTGTATTTAGCTAAGCTCATTTTAGCTTATTTAACTTTAGGTGTTTAGTGTATAACTTATTAGATAGCTTTTCATAGCAAAAATCTAGTTTTAAGCTTAAAACACCATCTGTTAGCAAAATAAGCTCACACAGAGCTTATTTGAGAGATTTAAAAAAGTTCCCTTTATAAAAGTTGGTTATTTTTGCTTATTTATTAGTTGTGTAAAAAGAAAAATAAAAAAATAAAAAGTTTCAAAAAATTGGGTGTGGATGGGAGTCGAACCTGGGACCTCTCGCTAGTAACATGCATAATACCCCACACCCCTTCCAGTAGCTCTGGGGCACCAGTTCCGTTGGACTCTCCACACTTAATATACTTAAGGTGTTTTTGGCTTAATAAGCTTAAATAAGCCGTTTGGCTTATAACTGCTTATTTGAATAAGCTGTTGGACCAAACTAAATTTTCCTAGGCTTTTCATCACCAAATATACCTTCTGTATTTTTTTCATAATTTTTACTGTTCACGTAATATTTATTTTAATTAATCCTAGTTTAATTAGTAATTAAGTAATATTGGGTAATTAAATAGTTTTAATAATTTTTAGTTAATAACAACATCTTTTTATATTTTTTAAAAGTCTTATAGACCATTAGGTATTTGTAAAAAATAATTTCCTAATTGTTACTGTTCATTTCCTATTTTCTTTAATTAAATTTAGTTAATTAGATCTTAAATAATAAATAAGTAATTAATTAGTAAATTAGCCTAAATATAATTTTTAGAATAATTTTATAATTTTTTAGGATTCCTGTGATGGTTAATTAGTTTTATAAATTTTTTCATAATTTTATAAGTCATTTTGGTATTTTTAGTAATTTAAAATAGTTTATTTAGTTTAATTAAAATACTTAGTAATTAATTAATAAAAAACACATAAAAAGACAAAAATATTTATTTTTAATTTTTTATACTTTCTTCAAGTTTATTTAAGTTTTAGAAAATATTTTTGCAAGTTTTTAGTTTAATTTGTAGTTTTTATTATTTGTAGTTTAAATTAAAGATAGTTTTAAATTAAATAGTTAATTATTTAAATAATTAATATTAAATAATAAAATAATCTAAAAAATAATTTTCTTTTTAAATTAAATTTTCTTTTAAAGTTTAAGTTTGTAGAATTTTCAATTTTACCCCCTGTAGTTTAATTTGCATTAAAACTCATCTTTTTCCCTGTACGTAGACGTAAGTTTTTAATTTGTATACATTTTTAATTCACGTAACTGTTTAAAGTTTATTGTTTAATTGTTTAAATTGTGTAAATCAAACTCACCTTTGCCCATTCATAATCACCCGATCCCAAATTTCGTTTTATTACAGATTTCACGCCTCGTTGGTAAATACGACCCGAGGATACATTGTACTCCGCGGAGCATTAGTCTAAGCTGTTTTTGACTTATTAACCTTGGTTAATAATAATCTGACGGTTCAGCACTGATCAAATTTTGGCGCCGCTGCCGGGGAGGTGTGCTGCGTACAACGAATTTGGAAGCATACGTGGTTCTGAATATCAACTCACTGTACAAATATCATCAGTCGGTAAATTTTTGTAAAAATAAATATCATAACTGAAAAGTTCACTAACACTTTTCCTAAAGTGTTAAAAACACCAAAAAAATTAAATAACAACAAAATAAATCGTAAAGTTAAATTACTTCGTTTTCTTTAAAATCACAACCTGAAACAGCTGGTATAAGGTAAGTTCTGACATTAAATTGCGAACTGAAGAGGAATCCATTTATTTCCTCCCGCTAGCCTGCGAGTGATTTTAAAGGAACGATTTCGGTTAACGAATCGATTCCAAAAATATTTTCCAAGTTTTCACCCATACACATATACCCAAAAACATTTTCTTGTGAATAAATTACAATTAAATAACCTTCAGAATAAGTTCCCAAACATAAGATAAAAAATTTAACGTAATATCCTTGTAAGTGGTGTACCTTTTATGAAGAAGCCATTTTACCCGTGATTATTGGGTTAAGTTTACTGTGGTTTTGCCTCGATCTTGTTTTGAAAATTTTGTTTTTAGTACATGCACACACGTTCTTCTAGGTCTACAAGTCCTCATCGCGAGCTTGTTAGTATTCCTCGAAAACGTACACAATCTGCCCCGAAAATTGAAACTCAAATACAGACTGAACCTAAACCTGCAGTCATTATGGCAGAAGAATGCCCAATGTCAGAGCTTCTCCAAGCACCCATCGAGGGTTATGGAGATGCTATTATTGTACCCGCCATAGTATCTGATAATTTCGAATTAAAAAACGGATTACTTAATCTGGTTACTTCTAATCAGTTCTATGGTTTCGAAAGGGACGATCCTCATTCACATATAAGATGGTTTAACAAGATCACATCTACCATCAAATATAAGAATGTCACGCCGGAGGCTATTAAACTACTTCTGTTTCCATTTTCTCTCGAGGGAGCAGCCTGAGTCTGGCTGGAGAAACAACCCCCTCGATCCATAGAAACATGGGAAGATCTGGTTAAGAAATTTGTGAATGAATTCTATCCACCATCCAAAACTGCCTATCTGAGGAATGAGATCACCAAGTTTTCACAAAGACCTGGTGAGACATTCAGTGAAGCATGGGATAGATTCAAAGAGTTGCTTCGCAAATGCCCCCATCATGGATTTTCTGAGTTAATGCAACTCGACACATTTTATAACGGAGTAAGCCAAGCAGACCAAGATTCCCTTAATGCCTCAGCAGGAGGGAATTTTTTGAGTCGTACTGTCAAGGAAGCTTTAGCAATAATTGAAAATAAGTCCAAGGTTCGAACCATACGTAATAAATAGGTCGATCCTTCTACTTCTTCTACCGTGAATCAATCTAGTACCGATGCTAAGATTGATAAACTCACGGATGCTATACAAGCCTTGGTTCACTCCAATCAGAAGAAAGTCTCGTTCCCACAGAATCCTTCACATGCTGAAGTGAAGAAAGTGGATGTTTGTGTTACCTGCGGTGGACCACATGCCTACTATAATTGTACTGCCACAGACAATAACACATTTGAAACCAACGCGATTGCTGGTAGTTCTAGCCAAGGAGGCAATCCATATCGTCCTCCTGCTGAGCCACCATGGCGTCCAAACTCTGTACCACCTGGTTTTAACCAGAATACACAAAACCGTCCCCAGTACCAGAACAGAAGTAACCAAGGTTATCCTAACCAAGGTCACTTTAATCAAGGTTATCCCCAAAATTTTCAAAATCAGGGGAATAGAAATCAGGGACCGAGTAACTATAATCCTGGCTACTTTCATGGAAACCCTAATCAGGGACAATTCCAAAATCAAGGGTTTCAGCAGAACACTCGAGGGCAAACCCCTCCCATTCAAACACCAGCTGTTGTTCCAAACCCTACCTTTTCTGATGAATTGTTAAAACAATTCATGAAAGCACAGGAAGAAACCAACAGGTTGTTGATCAGCCAGATTTCTGACATAAAGAAATCTTTAAATGATCGACCCTCGGGCTCAGGTACTTTACCTAGCAACACGATCGCTAATCCGAGGGGCGATGTTAAGGCGATCACCACAAGGAGTGGAGCTTCTTACAAGGGACCTAAAACTCCATCTACCTCTTTTTCTTCTCCTGAGGTACTGGAAAAAGAAGCTGAGGTTACAACGGACACGATACCTCCTATTCATGAAGGAAGTACCGACGACGTCCCACCTCCAGTTATCCCGGTCCCGACTCCCCCTAAAAGAGTTGTGTTTGAAACTACCGAAGGTCCTGTTGAAAATCCAAAAGCCAACCCAAAACCAACAATTCCATATCCCTCACGATTGCAAGACCAGAAGCTCCGTGAAAAAGCTAATCATCAAATGGAAAAATTCTTTCAGATTTTTCAAGAACTACACTTCGATATTAGCTTCGCGGATGCTCTTCTTTTAATGCCCAAATTCGCATCGACAATCAAAAACCTGTTGAGCAATAAAGAAAAACTGTTTGAGATGGCACGAACTCCACTCAACGAGAACTGCTCTGCAGTTTTGTTGAAACAGCTTCCCGCGAAGCAAGGAGATCCTGGAAAATTTCTAGTACCTTGTGTATTTCCAGGAATGGTTGACTGCTTTGCCTTGGCCGATCTTGGTGCAAGCATCAACTTAATGCCCTACTCAGTTTGGAAAAAGCTATCTCTTCAGGCACTTAGTCCCACATGCATGACTCTCGAGCTTGCAGACCGTTCAATTTCACGTCCCCTTGGTATTGCCGAGGACGTATTTGTAAGAGTGGGAAAGTTCCATTTTCTGGCAGACTTTGTCGTTGTTGATTTCGATGCAGATCCAAGAGTTCCTCTCATACTTGGGAGGGGATTCTTAAGGACGGGTCGTGCATTAATCGATGTTTTCGATGAGGAAATCACGTTACGAGTTGGCACTGAAGCGATAACGTTCAACCTTGATCAAACCTCGAGATACTCCTCAAATTATGATGCTGAATCGGTCAACCGAATTGATGTCATTGACATTGCATCCGAGGAGTATGCTCAGGAAATCCTTGGTTTCGCTGATAGTTCTCCGAGTGGTAATCCCACTCCCTCTTCTCACCCCATAATTGCTAATTCTTCTCATTCCCTCACTCCGTTTAAGGGAAGTGATTTCGTCCTTGAGGAATTAGAGGCCTTTCTCAAAAGTGATTCAGTTCCCGAGGGGATTGATAACCAAGAGATTGACCCGGAAAGGGATATACTTCTCCTTGAGAAGTTATTGAACAAAGATCCCTCTCCCATTCCTGTTCTACCTCCACAACTTCATAACGCGGAAGTCAAAAATGTTGAGAAAACTGATGATTTCCCCGAGGTCGAACTTAAGGACCTGCATCCTCATCTAGAATATGCATTCTTGGAAGGTAACGATAAGTTACCGGTCATTATTGCCAAAGACTTAAAGGATGAGGAGAAAACCGCGCTGCATAAGGTTTTAAAGTCCCACAAGCAAGCAATTGCTTGGAAGCTTTCAGACATAAAGGGTATTAACCCGGATTTTTGTACACACAAAATCCTAATGGAAGAGGACTTTAAACCTACCGTGCAGCATCAAAGAAGGGTAAATCCAAAAATCCACGAAGTTATCAAGGAAGAAGTTATCAAACTTCTCGATGCAGGATTGATTTACCCTATATCAGATAGTCCTTGGGTTAGCCCAATACATTGCGTTCCAAAAAAGGGTGGCATCACGGTTGTCACAAATGAGGATAACGAGTTGATACCAACTCGTTTGGTTACAGGGTGGCGAGTATGTATCGATTACAGAAAGCTTAACGAAGCCACCCGCAAAGACCACTTCCCTCTGCCTTTTATGGATCAGATGCTCAAGAGACTAGCGGGGAATGAGTATTATTGCTTCCTCGACGGCTTCTCGGGTTACTTCCAGATTCCCATTGATCCACAGGATCAAGATAAAACTACCTTCACATGTCCTTACGGAACATTTGCCTATCGTCGCATGCCTTTTGGGTTATGCAATGCTCCGGGCACTTTCCAGAGGTGCATGATGGCTATTTTCCACGACATGATCGGGAAAACCATGGAGGTATTCATGGATGACTTCTCAGTCATCGGGAATTCCTTCGACTCATGCCTCTCCCATTTAGAAAAGATGCTTCAACGTTGTGAAGACACTAATCTTTGTCTAAATTGGGAGAAGAGCCATTTTATGGTTAAGGAGGGCATTGTCCTCGGCCATAAAATTTCAAAAAGTGGGATTGAGGTCGATAAGGCCAAAATTGATGTTATAGCTAAACTGCCTCATCCCACCACTGTTAAAGGAATAAGGAGTTTCCTTGGCCATGTCGGGTTCTATCGGAGATTCATTCAGGATTTCTCAAAAATAGCCCGGCCCATGACTCATCTTCTTGAAAAGGATGCTCCTTTTATCTTTTCCCCCGAGTGCATCGAAGCTTTTTCTACTTTAAAGAAAAGGCTTACCGAGGCACCGATCCTTGTTGCCCCCGACTGGGACTTACCCTTCGAACTTATGTGCGATGCTATCGATTTCGCTATTGGTGCAGTTCTGGGGCAACGCAAATCAAAACATTTTCAGCCAATACACTACGCAAATAAAACCATGAGTGAAGCTCAAGCACATTATACCACCACAGAAAAAGAATTATTAGCTGTGGTATATGCCTTTGAGAAATTTAGGTCTTACTTAATCCTAACCAAATGCGTGGTGTACACGGACCACTCGGCCTTGAAATACCTGTTCACTAAACAGGATGCAAAGCCAAGACTGCTCCGTTGGGTCCTGCTCCTTCAGGAATTCGATATACTCATGCGAGACAAAAAAGGAGCAGAGAACCTTGCTGCTGATCACTTATCCCGGTTAGAGAATCCTCATCAGGATATTCTCGAGAGAAAAGAAATTAATGAAACTTTTCCTCTGGAGACTGTAAATTTAATCTCTAGCCAGGATGATACCTCTACCCCATGGTTTGCAGATTTTGCAAACTACCATGCGGGTAATTTCATTGTGAAAGGGATGACGTCCTAACAAAAGAAAAAATTCTTCAAAGACGTCAAACACTATTTCTGGGACGACCCCTACCTCTTTAAGATATGTGCGGATCAAGTCATCCGACGGTGTGTCCATGGTACTGAAGCCATGGAAATCCTCAAAGCCTGTCATGATGGACCCACTGGGGGACATCACAGCTCAAACTACACCGCTAAAAAGGTGTTTGATTCTGGTTTCTATTGGCCCACCATCTATAAAGATGCCCAAGAACTTGTCAAAACTTGTGATGCTTGTCAGCATCACGGGAATGTTTCTAAGAAGGATGAAATGCCTCAAAACATCATCCAAGTCTGTGAAATATTTGATATCTGGGGCATTGATTTCATGGGCCCATTCCCATCTTCAAGAGGTAACAAGTATATACTCGTGGCTGTAGACTATTTGTCTAAATGGGTTGAGGCAAAAGCTTTACCCACTAATGATGCCCGAGTTGTTGTGAAATTTTTGAAGTCTCTCTTTGCTCGATTCGGGACTCCTCGTGCCATTATCAGTGATCGTGGTACACACTTTTGCAATGATCAATTTGCAAGAGTGATGCTGAAATATGGTGTAACTCACCGTCTTTCTACTGCATATCACCCCCAAACTAGTGGGCAGGTGGAGGTCTCAAATCGGGGCATTAAGAGAATTCTGGAGAGGACGGTTGGAGAAAACCGTGCCTCTTGGTCGGACAAATTGGACGACGCACTCTGGGCTTTTCGTACAGCTTATAAAACACCCATTGGGTGTACTCCATACAAGTTAGTGTACGGAAAGACATGTCATCTTCCGATCGAATTAGAGCACAAAGCCTACTGGGCTTTGAAACATGCAAACTTTGACATTCAGACAGCGGGTGATCACCGTAAGGTTCAGCTAAATGAACTAAATGAACTACGTGATCAAGCTTACGAGAATTCTTTAATCTATAAAGAAAAGACTAAGAAGATACATGACTCTAAAATAAAGAACCGCGTTTTTAACGTTGGTGACAGAGTTCTTCTTTTCAATTCAAGATTGAAAATTTTCTCGGGCAAGCTAAAAACCCGTTGGTCTGGACCATTTACTGTAGCCAAAGTATACCCATACGGAACTGTTGAGTTATTACAACCCGACGGTCCCAATTTTAAAGTAAATGGCCATCGTTTGAAACACTACTTTGGAGGGGACATACCACAAGTGGTTGTCCCAGATCTCCAAACTTTCCCCACGGACTAAGCTAGTGACTCGGAAAACAAAAACATTAGCATCATGTACATAATAATAATAATAATAAATAATGAATTTTGTATTTTGTTCAAATATCTATCCTTGTATGTATATTATATATACTTTATCATTCAACTCTCGGGCTGTCAGGGCATATTTATTACAGTTAATCATTCACAAGTGATTAGCTTGCGTGGTAAACCTGACACAAGCCTGGGAGGTAGTGATTACATATACTATATCATATTTCATTTCATAAATAATATAAAATACAAAAATATTTTTCCTTTGCACACAACTTGCCCAGTTTGATTAGTCCCTTAGTTACAACATTTGGTTGTTGGCTGTTTACAGTTACTGAGCTCTGTCAGGCCCAGATTCCCTTTCGAGGGGCGGTTGTTAGGAATTTTCTTTCTTTTGTACATATATATATAAAATTTAAAAATACAAAAACATTTATAAAAGTTAAAAATCAAAAACAGTAGCATAAACATGGGTTTTCACCCGTGTGTATCACCCAAGTGTAGGGGAGTTGCCCTACTGTAAATAAAGTACATAAAGCAAAAAAATGAAAAAATTCAAAAATAAAAGTTGTTCCTGCATTTAGCTTATAATATTGCCTTTTTACGTTCAAAGAGTCGGCATAATAGCCGGGACTTTGAATATTGAGGACAATATTCATTTCTAAGTGTAGGGGGGAAATTCTAGCGAATTTAATCACATTATACATCTAGTACCCCCGTTTTTGCCAAAATTTTAAAAAAAAAATTCGAAATTTTCACTTAATGAAGTACTTGGCATTAACACAACAAATGGTTATTAGTCCACCATGTCTAATCCACACAAGGACTGGCTAATCTAGGAGCAAACGGCTCTTGGTAAAGATAACTCAAACCCGTTTATGGCTTGCAATTTGCCAAAAATTGTATGGTTCCTCAACTCCCCATCATCCTCAAAAGATAATGAGTTGGCTAGCCCGCAAGATTATGGCTTGTGGTAAAGGCAGTGAAAAACCATAATTGGTAATCAGCTCACCAAGATGTTGACTATTCCATCAAGAGTTGGCTAGTCTAGAAGCAAACGGCTTTTGGTAAAGACTAATCAAATCCGTTGACAGCTGGTGGTTTGCTAAAAATCACACGGTTATCAGGTGTACCACAGTTTTCACACCTGGCTACTCCAGAAGTAATGGCTGTCTGGTAAAGAGATTTCAAAATCCATTAAATTTTCAAAAATGGGTTTGTAGTGTATGCCAGATTGCTAGGGACTAGCAATAGTTAAGTGTAGGGGATTGATGAGTTCATAAAAGCTCATCATTTCTGTCAAATCTGAACAACAAAAACATGTAAAAATACTCAGAAACACCACAAAATACTACAAATATCCTTAAAAGGTGTTTTTATATGTTTCAAACATAAAAGAACTGAAAACAGGGAAAAACGGCCAAAGTTTACCAAATTGTCAAAATCAGTCCCTGAACTTTCAAGAAATGTCAGAAATGATCCCTGGATGATTTATTTTAAAGAAAAGTCAAAAACAATCCTCAGGAATCATGAAATAACAATTTTTACCCTTGGAAGTTCAAAATATCAAAATTGGCAAAACAAGTCCCTGCAGTTTCAATATTGACAGAAAATACCCCTCAGTGTTCAAAAATGGAATTTTATCATCAAAGGGCCCTTGGTAATTCACAACTTGATAAATTTGACCCCTAAATGATAAATTCATAAAATTACAAAACAAGTCCCTGCAATTTGGAAAAATGGCAAAATTGGTCCCCGGTTACTTTTAAATTTGGAAAAATAATAAAAAGGACCTTATAATATTTTAAATGGCAAGAAAGGTCCTTTGTGATATAGTTTGGAAAAGTTTCAAGTTTGGTCCCTGGAAATCAGATTTTACAAGTTTAGTCCTTAGGCTAAACCTTACAAAACCAAACGGATCCAATCTATTAAATAAATAAACCAAACAAACAAACCCACCCACTATTAAACCCAACACCCCTCACCCAGCCCACTCCTAGGCCCAGTCCACACCCCCTTTATAATAATACCAGGGTTTGACCCTGGTCAAAATACCACCACCCCGCCATCACTGTTCACCCATCTCTCCCATACCACCCAGTCACATACCAGGTGGTTTTTACCACCTGTTTTCACCCTCCACCTCACTACTCTACTCACCCACTCCCTCCACCACCTCTGTGACTACAACCCACCACAATAAATGCACTTCTCACCCAAAATTCCCTCCAAACCAGTTCCACTCCTCTATTTTCCATCCTAAGCCCCAACTTGCATCAAAAATATCTCCAACTTGTCCCCTTCATCCTCACAAGCATTCCAATTGCATTTAATGCACAGAAAACGGCTGCAAGTTACCTCTAGATATTTTGGCGCCAAAATATCTTTTGAACAGGTGTGTTCAATACAGATACGTGTCAAGGCTGAATCATGGTGGGATATGCTTAAGAAGACATCTGGATTATCTGAGGCTATAAATAGAGGAAGAAGATGAAGAGTAGAGAAGTTAATTTTGTACTTAGTTTTCTTTCAAATCGTATTATGATGAGGCGAAAAATGATCCGTTTTAGGGGGTCATTTAAGCCCGAATCCGACTTTATTTGATCAAATATTGCCCTAAATCGTTCCTTTTGTGATTTTAGGTACTTGGAGAGTGAATTCTGGAAAAGAAGCTATTTTGGACGTTTTTGGAGCATAAAAGTGAAGAAAACGGCTAAGTACCAATTTTCCATGCTGTGAACAGTTCCTGACGGCGTCAAGGGTCACAACCTGACGGCGTCAGATGCATCTACAATAAATTTTACCGAAAGTTTGCGACGGCGTCAAGAGGAAGATGGTGACGGCGTCAGAGATCATGGAATTATTTACCGAGAGTTTGTGACGGCGTCACACACAGGGCGTCAAGAGTTAATTGCATGACGGCCTAAGGGTGACGGCGTCAAAAGTAGATCAAGGGCGTCCGATGAACTTTTTGGCGGCGGTCTGACGGCGTCACAAGTTTGTTCGTGACGCCGTCATATCGAATTTCCTATATATACTTTTCTAGTTTTTCAGTTTTAGAGAGAGAAGTTTTGGTGAAACCCTAAAGACGATTTTGGTGCCTCTTTTACAGGTTTTTCAAGGGTTCCAAACCCTTGAGACCTTGCATTGTAATTGAGATAAGTATACTCTTAATTCAATCAATATGTCTATGTGTTGGTTGTTTATCTTTTGTTCTTATCTTAATTCTACTATGCTAGGCTAGATCTCTCTTGTGTTTGCTTAGATCTAATGAAACCTAGATGTTGATTATGTGTTGATTACTTGTCTATTCTTGTTTTGAATGAATGACTTATATGTTAGGCTTAAAAAAACTGGCAGATCTCCAAATGGTAACATGCTTGAACGTCTTAAGAAACATGAACCGAGGCGTACTAGGTCTTTATTGGTTGTATTTAATGCATGAGCCACTGTTTACAATCCCTATAGTTGTGCTGGGTCATGGTGTAGGAGGATATAAGAGCTCATAGAGTTGGGGAGTTATGTATGCCACTCCACGAATGGTATTAAGGAATACAACCCGTCATTCATACAAGTGTAACAAGTAATTAACATGTAAAAGATATCTAGGGAGTAATGAAGTCTAAGTAAACACAATTTCTCCAATTACTGCTCACAACCTTAGTTTAATTAGTTTAATTTCATTTTTATTATTTTATTTTGATTGCATCTTAGTTTTGGGTTAGTTGAATAGCAACTAATTCTGCCCACTCTTCCAAAACCCGAGATTTTACTTGCTTTCATAAAATATAAAAACACAAAAATAATCATCTTTCACCTCTAGAACTATTAATTAGGTTTTCTAATCCTAGCGACACTATTCCTAAGCTGAACGATCAATCCCCCGGTACTTATCACTATACTATACTACAATGATCAGGTACACTGCCTGGTGGGGGTTGTAAGCCTCGCGAGATCCCTCGAGAGGTAAAGCAAGGTGCGATTCCCACGCATCAAGTTTTTGGCGCCGCAGCCCGGGGAATAGTTATTGTCTAGGTTAGTTTATCTTTTTATTAGGTCTACTTGCTAGATTCCTTTCTAGTAAGATTTTATTTTTATTTTTAGGTCTTCTTTAGTCTATCTCATTTCTTTGTGTTCTTTGTTCGTAAACAATTTCGATGGATAACAATAACATTGATCGCTCGATTCCTGTTATTCGTGTTTTTCGTCGTAGGATTTTCCAAATGCCCGTCCCACTTCCTTTAGCAGAAAATGAGAACCCACCTAACCTGTCACCCAACCACCACTTTGACAATAATTCTGAGTTAGAAGAGTCTGATCATGATAATGACCATAGGGCTAGTCCTTTTTACTATTCAGACTCCGATGAGGATCTTGATGATGGTGACGTAATTAATGAGGATAGAATGGAAGAGGAAATAAACCCTCTTAGGTATGTTGACCCTAGAATTAGGATTGAGTGCGATAGTTCATTTAACATGCAATTCCCTTGTAAGATTGGATTTAAGAGCTTTAATGCCTATCTCAACTCATCTCTTCCAATGAACATAATCTCACGTAATGAATACAATAAAATCATGGTTGAGGAGTTAGAATACAAGGGGGAAAACGTCATTGCTAAGGCAATACCATTGCACGTGTTTGTAGGAAAGTTGGTTTATCTTGTTGAGTTCATGGTTATGGAAAATCTAGAAGAGTTTATTGATAATAAGTTAACCCAAGTTGTGTTTGGAAGATCTTTCAAACGATTGACCAACCTCGATGAAAAACTCATAGAAGGGTTAATTACATTCTCGGATGGGGATGAAGAATTTGTCTATCAAATGCCCCGCACACACCCTAGGTTCAAGGATTTTTCCATGGAAAAGTGTAGTAGGTATCCACCCATGGAAATGCTAAGTGAGAATGATGAGAGAAAAGGACTTACGTACACGCATGAAAAAAATAAAAAATACTATCGCGGGTGCTTAGAGTTAGGGGAAGAGTATAAGAAAGATGAGGCGACAATTAGATGGCTCACACTTGGTTATGTGAGCATAAGCGATACACGGTAACCCACGACTTTGAGTCTAGCTACAAGACTCGTTAATAAAGAAAAGCGCTTCTTGGGAGGCAACCCATGTTTTATGTGATTTTTATTTGTTTGATTGTTATTTGCTTCCGTATGCATGTTTTATTTTTAGTGTTGGTTGATCATGTTTCTCAATTAAAACGTGAAATACTTTATTATGTTGTTTAGCCTAGTCTTAACTTCAAACTAGAGGTATTTTTGCAAAAGATAAGTGTAAGGGGAGACCCCAAATATGTTTTTAAGAAACAAACCGATCATGATTCTCCACAATATTTAATGAACATGTATATTCGTATTTGTTAGAGTCAAATGCTTGTATCGAGTCATAATGAAGTTTTGCAGGATTGTCCAGGAAGTAGAACCAAGTTTTTCCAGAAATTTTCCGGAAACTTAACACAAGGATTTCTGCAGGTCAATCCTGACGGCGTCACGAGTTTACTCTTGACGGCGTCACGGGTGAAAATCTGGAAATTTTACCAGTTTTGTTTTTCTAACGGAGTCTTATAGTTTTTGTGAATTATTAAGTTTTATAATCTCCAGGAAATCTGCAAACTTCATTTACAAGCATTATATCTTACTTTGCTTTCTAGGATTTTGTAAGTTATATAGGATACCGCCGATTTTACGCGAGGTTGTCTTGTCTACTTTTTCAGGTTTTACAGGTTATATTGGACAAGAAGATGATTTATATTCTGGAAGGGAAGCTTTGATTGTTCGTTTTCTTGGAGGAAGATCTAACCTGGCCAACCTTTAATCCATACCGAGCGAATCAGGGGAGTATTTGATTTCATTCTCTTTACTTGTTTACTTTTACATTCTTTACTTGAACATTGGGGACAATGTTCATCCTAAGTGTAAGGGGAGGGTAAAAAGATGATACCTTACAAATACACTTTCGCTTGAGTTTGTTTTGTTTAATGGTAGATTTGTAATAAAACTATGAGAAATACTTGTTAGTGTAATTTTAGCGCCAAATTTAAAAATTTTTACAACATTTAGGAGTGAAACTTTAGCCTTAGCAAGCGTCTCATGGATAGGAGATTGTATTACTAGCACATAACCGTATATTCAGAAAAATTTTCCACCCAAAAATGTGAGGTTCGCCTTTAGATTTGATAGGAAAAGCATTTATTATTGGTGCTTATGAGTGTACCGGTAGCATTTAGATTCTAGAACTTGCGTTAGTGATGCATCCCAAGACCGCTAGTGAGACTACATTCGTGTGGTAGGATTTACTATATGATAAGAGGCATTAGGATCACCCTTGTGTTAAACCCGTATCATAATTACTTGACCATTTAAGTCATATTACTTGGCTAGTTAAGTCAACTAATTTTTCCACACCCTTAGCGTTGTACTCATTTTTAGTACACGAAACCCCTAGTACACCCCTCCGAGCCTATCTTTTCGTTTCTAACTTTAAGCATTTTACTTAAAGGAAGAATTTGTTACACCCCACTTAAATGTACACCCAAATCGCCTTAGCCTTCCGTGTATGCACTCATTTTTAGTGCATTATTGTTATTTGTTAAACCCTAAGTTAACTTTCTAATTGATTACATGGTTGCTAAGTCGAGTCATATCATTGTACATATTGTTTTGGGACGATTGGGACTCATGGGTAAGAACTTATTTTATGGAGTAATGGGGAAGAACATCATTTATTACCCCCATATGTACGTTAATTTTAAAAGTGCTCCAAGTGTTTTGATTTTCTTAATTCGAGTCATTAGATTAGTTTATTGTAAAGAATGTAAAGATTCAAGTGTAAGGGGAATTCCCATTCCCTATGATGTACTATTTTGGATGGTAGGGCAAGAGTGTATGCAAAAAAAAATAAATAAATAAAAAAAAAAAAAAAAAAAAATAGAAAAAGAAAAGAGAAAAACATACGGACTACCATCCCTTTTTATTCTTTGTTTATTTTATGTTTTTGTTATTTTTCATTTATTAGCTTAAGTCGCGTCTAGTCTTGGCTTAGCAACGCCTATTGTACATGTAATTAACCAAGATTGTTAGCTCGCCACCAGAATAACTTCCTTTATCCAACAAAACCGTGTAATTCATATCCCTATACCTAACGTTACAACCCTTTGAAAGACCTCTTTGATAGTTTATCCTAGGTGCTTACGCCATGTGGTGGAGGTTTGATCCTTTCCCAAGCCTATGGTAATCTATTTTGCTATGACAGGTAGTGAGAGATATCTTCCATTTCCATAATGTTATATTACTTTATTACACCCGAGAGATGTGAGTATCTAAACACTATTTGTGAGGTGCTTGTGTATGACCTCCGTGCTTGTCTATTGGTCTTTAGTGGAACGATTATTTGTTGTAATTACTTTTATATTAGTGTTAAATGACCCCTAACTTGTCTTTTGAGTAGAATAAAAGCTCATTTGCTTGAGGACAAGCAAATCTCAAGTGTAAGGGTATATGATGAGGCGAAAAATGATCCGTTTTTAGGGGGTCATTTAAGCCCGAATCCGACTTTATTTGATCAAATATTGCCCTAAATCGTTCCTTTTGTGATTTTAGGTACTTGGAGAGTGAATTCTGGAAAAGAAGCTATTTTGGACGTTTTTGGAGCATAAAAGTGAAGAAAACGGCTAAGTACCAATTTTCCATGCTGTGAACAGTTCCTGACGGCGTCAAGGGTCACAACCTGACGGCGTCAGATGCATCTACAATAAATTTTACCGAAAGTTTGTGACGGCGTCAAGAGGAAGATGGTGACGGCGTCAGAGATCATGGAATTATTTACCGAGAGTTTGTGACGGCGTCACACACAGGGCGTCAAGAGTTAATTGCATGACGGCCTAAGGGTGACGGCGTCAAAAGTAGATCAAGGGCGTCCGATGAACTTTTTGGCGGCGGTCTGACGGCGTCACAAGTTTGTTCGTGACGCCGTCATATCGAATTTCCTATATATACTTTTCTAGTTTTTCAGTTTTAGAGAGAGAAGTTTTGGTGAAACCCTAAAGACGATTTTGGTGCCTCTTTTACAGGTTTTTCAAGGGTTCCAAACCCTTGAGACCTTGCATTGTAATTGAGATAAGTATACTCTTAATTCAATCAATATGTCTATGTGTTGGTTGTTTATCTTTTGTTCTTATCTTAATTCTACTATGCTAGGCTAGATCTCTCTTGTGTTTGCTTAGATCTAATGAAACCTAGATGTTGATTATGTGTTGATTACTTGTCTATTCTTGTTTTGAATGAATGATTTATATGTTAGGCTTAAGAAAACTGGCAGATCTCCAAATGGTAACATGCTTGAACGTCTTAAGAAACATGAACCGAGGCGTACTAGGTCTTTATTGGTTGTATTTAATGCATGAGCCACTGTTTACAATCCCTATAGTTGTGCTGGGTCATGGTGTAAGAGGAGATAAGAGCTCATAGAGTTGGGGAGTTATGTATGCCACTCCACGAATGGTATTAAGGAATACAACCCGTCATTCATACAAGTGTAACAAGTAATTAACATGTAAAAGATATCTAGGGAGTAATGAAGTCTAAGTAAACACAATTTCTCCAATTACTGCTCACAACCTTAGTTTAATTAGTTTAATTTCATTTTTATTATTTTATTTTGATTGCATCTTAGTTTTGGGTTAGTTGAATAGCAACTAATTCCGCCCACTCTTCCAAAACCCGAGATTTTACTTGCTTTCATAAAATATAAAAACACAAAAATAATCATCTTTCACCTCTAGAACTATTAATTAGGTTTTCTAATCCTAGCGACACTATTCCTAAGCTGAACGATCAATCCCCCGGTACTTGTCACTATACTATACTACAACGATCAGGTACACTGCCTGGTGGGGGTTGTAAGCCTCGCGAGATCCCTCGAGAGGTAAAGCAAGGTGCGATTCCCACGCATCATATTAGTATAATTTAGTTTCTCGGTTTGTATTTTAAGCTTTTAAGTTTTTCATTAATATTGTAATGTTGTAAGAAACCCTTTATTCAAGTTATAATACAAGTTTATGTTCCAATTCAGTTTATGAATCTTTGTTTCAAATTCAAAAATCTCTTTAAGCTTTCTAGTTGAATTCTGAGGTTGTTTTTTATCTTAAAGCTCACATAAGTTCATGTTATAGCTTATTAGAGCTATTAGAAACATTAAGAATCAGTATAACTTAAAAAAGAAAAAAATAGAAAAAATCAAGAAAAATAGTTTTTAAATAAAAATTTGCAGTTTTGAGTTCATCAAGAAGGAGCAGGGTAAATTGTGGATTGCCCTTGGGTTATAGAGCTTGTGGAAGCATTTAGGAAGTGTTCATGATACTTGGTTCTTGATATGAGCAGGATTGCATATGGTAAACTTTCAAACTCATTTTTAACTTGTTACTGTAGCAAAGCTTATTATCTGCTTATCCTTGTTTCTTTAGGTCTATTTGGTACTTATAAGTCATAATATAACTTAATATAATGAGCTTGTTCTTTAAAAATTGTTGCTACTTAAAATAAAAAATTCACAGTGAAATAAGCATGAGTTGGATTCTAAGATAATTGTTGTTGCTATCTGTGTTTATGTGTTCATTGATGTGTATTATACCATATTATATGTTTTTGTTTCAAGATTATGGACTGAATCAGAGTTTTGCTTGATAAATCTTCAAATCAATCCAGTTTAGGAGTGTTTGGCTTAACTTGATCATCTGTGTTTAAACCTGTTTTTGTTGTTGTTCTTTGTTGAAATACATTACAATAGGTCTTAATAGCTCAATCAATCAATAAAAACCCAGCCTTGTTTGTTAAAAAGTCAAAAGTTACTTTAATCACATCTTAAATGTTATCTGTTGATCTTTACATACCTATATTTATCATAATAGCTTATTAGTAGGAATTATAACTTATTCTCATGTAATATTAGCTTAATATAACATATATAATTAGTAGTGACCATTAGAAGTTCATAATAGTCAAACTTTAATGTTTACTCAAAAGTCAAAAATTCTCAAGTCTGTCCAATAGTCAAAACTACCAGACCTTGTGTAGGGCTTACTAAGGATTGGAAATCCAAAATTTTTGTTGTTTTGGGTTATTTTGAAGCTTATGAACTTATTTCAAAAACAAAATATGAGTTTGGATCCCATCTGCTTATAAATAAGCAATCTTGAAATTGACCCTTTGAATAAAAAGTTCCCCTGCACCACAGGTTTGGTCCCATTTTCATAAGCTTCCATAGAGCTTATTAGTGAACCCTAGTGCATGATTTTTGGCTTTTTGAAAAGCCCAGCAACCCATCTCTAAAGTTCAGGTCTTAAATGTCTTTTTCAAACTTATTTACTAGGGCTGCATCAAGCTTTTAGTTTGTCCCATTTGCTTCATTATACTGAGTACTCAGCTGATAAACCAACCTTTACAAGCTCACTGAGTCTGACTCAGTGGACCCCACAACTTGTCTTTTAGCTTATTTTGTAGCTTATCACCTCATTTACTCAGACTTAGGTTTAGTTTTGGTTTTAGCTTATTAGAACCTAGCTTATTTGATCTTCCTTGTGACCTGTCTCAAAAGCTAAAAACTGAACACTCAGGTTTTGTGCTAAATTACCAAGGCTCCCTCAGAGCTTATTAATAAGCAATAAGCAGAGCTTATTGGCTTATTTTGTACCTTGCCAGCTACCCTTGGCAGGTCAAGTTTCAAATTGGACCCTTGTGCTTTTTTGTGGAACCCACACAGGTTTACTTATTGGCCTTGACACCTGTGCATACTGAGAACTCAGGATTTGGAGCTTATTTCCAAAGCTTATTACTGAGCTTATTGGTGAGCTTATTGGTCCATTTGATAGACCAACAGTCCAACCTTAAAGTTCATTCATAAAAGTGAACTCCTGAACCCCCTTGTGGACCCCACAGGGGACCAAAGGTGTTCATTTTGGCCTGCAGGCCTGGTAGGTTCATAAGTTTTGGAATTTGCTTATTTGTGCTTTTATGCTTATCCAGTGTGTTTCTTTGCTTTCTTTAGCTTATTTTGTATTTAGCTAAGCTCATTTTAGCTTATTTAACTTTAGGTGTTTAGTGTATAACTTATTAAATAGCTTTTCATAGCAAAAATCTAGTTTTAAGCTTAAAACACCATCTGTTAGCAAAATAAGCTCACACAGAGCTTATTTGAGAGATTTAAAAAAGTTCCCTTTATAAAAGTTGGTTATTTTTGCTTATTTATTAGTTGTGTAAAAAGAAAAATAAAAAAATAAAAAGTTTCAAAAAATTGGGTGTGGGTGGGAGTCGAACCTGGGACCTCTCGCTAGTAACATGCATAATACCCCACACCCCTTCCAGTAGCTCTGGGGCACCAGTTCCGTTGGACTCTCCACACTTAATATACTTAAGGTGTTTTTGGCTTAATAAGCTTAAATAAGCCGTTTGGCTTATAACTGCTTATTTGAATAAGCTGTTGGACCAAACTAAATTTTCCTAGGCTTTTCATCACCAAATATACCTTCTGTATTTTTTTCATAATTTTTACTGTTCACGTAATATTTATTTTAATTAATCCTAGTTTAATTAGTAATTAAGTAATATTGGGTAATTAAATAGTTTTAATAATTTTTAGTTAATAACAACATCTTTTTATATTTTTTAAAAGTCTTATAGACCATTAGGTATTTGTAAAAAATAATTTCCTAATTTTTACTGTTCATTTCCTATTTTCTTTAATTAAATTTAGTTAATTAGATCTTAAATAATAAATAAGTAATTAATTAGTAAATTAGCCTAAATATAATTTTTAGAATAATTTTATAATTTTTTAGGATTCCTGTGATGGTTAATTAGTTTTATAAAAATTTTCATAATTTTATAAGTCATTTTGGTATTTTTAGTAATTTAAAATAATTTATTTAGTTTAATTAAAATACTTAGTAATTAATTAATAAAAAACACATAAAAAGACAAAAATATTTATTTTTAATTTTTTATACTTTCTTCAAGTTTATTTAAGTTTTAGAAAATATTTTTGCAAGTTTTTAGTTTAATTTGTAGTTTTTATTATTTGTAGTTTAAATTAAAGATAGTTTTAAATTAAATAGTTAATTATTTAAATAATTAATATTAAATAATAAAATAATCTAAAAAATAATTTTCTTTTTAAATTAAATTTTCTTTTAAAGTTTAAGTTTGTAGAATTTTCAATTTTACCACCTGTAGTTTAATTTGCATTAAAACTCACCTTTTTCCCTGTACGTAGACGTAAGTTTTTAATTTGTATACATTTTTAATTCACGTAACTGTTTAAAGTTTATTGTTTAATTATTTAAATTGTGTAAATCAGTAGTATAAATCAAACTCACCTTTGCCCATTCATAATCACCCGATCCCAAATTTCGTTTTATTACAGATTTCACGCCTCGTTGGGAAATACAACCCGAGGATACATTGTACTCCGCGGAGCATTAGTCTAAGCTGTTTTTGACTTATTAACCTTGGTTAATAATAATCTGACGGTTCAGCACTGATCAGTATCCCTAGTGTCCTTCCTAGGTGTGGCTAACGTTTGGTTGTTGAGGGCCTTCAACAAGTTGTCAATCTTGTTGGTCATCTCCGTTTGTTGTTGGTTGAATTCGGTTTCAAACCTAGCTATGCGAGCTTCTTGAGATGCCATGAACTTAGACATCAACCCTTCAAGATTGTTGGTACTACCATAGTTGTTAGAAGGATTGTTGTTGAAAGTACGGTTGGAGGGTAGACCGTTTGGTTGGTAACGATTAGGCGGATTGGAAGAATTGGGTTGATTTTGTTTCCACCTAAGGTTTGGGTGATTTTTCCAAGAGGGGTTGTATGAATCACCGTAAGGGTTTGGCTCGGGCTTGAAAGTGTACCACTTATCTCCCGCTTCGTCGATACGCGTGGATGCGTAGTCCGCAAAAGCTGTTCCGGGGAGTTCCACACAATCACGAGTGTCGTGGGGACCACTACATAATTCGCATGAAGAAGTGATTTTGTTCACTTGGTTTGAAGGCTTAGGAGCTTCGTAAGATTTCATGAGAAACTTGACTTGGTCCTCAAGTTCCATGATCCTACGGTCGGGAGTGCTAGAATTGTTCGAAGGCAAAGATATTGCCTTGACCGTTTTGTTCAAATCACGGGGATCATTCCAACTTTCGATGTCATAGAGAGCAAAATCTTCTATGAGTTCCCATGATTGTTCCGCACTTAGATCACGTAGCTTACCACCGGCCGATTGGTCAATGGCTCGCCTCGTGGAGAGATCGATATGGTCATAAAAGATTTGGACTTGGAGCCAAAGATCTATGCCATGATGAGGGACTTTTTGGAGTAAGTCCTTG
This sequence comes from Artemisia argyi, assembly GCA_030686995.1. Taxonomy (NCBI): domain Eukaryota; kingdom Viridiplantae; phylum Streptophyta; class Magnoliopsida; order Asterales; family Asteraceae; genus Artemisia; species Artemisia argyi. The sequence continues at coordinate 178,374,028 of CM060683.1, forward strand.
AAACGAGTCCATGCTTTATAAAGAGATTCATTTTGACGTTGTTGGAACATTAAGATGTCATTTCTAAGCTTAGTAGTTCTCCCCGGTGGGAAAATTGAGCAAGGAAACGAGTGGTGAGATCATCCCATGTGGTGATGGATCCCGTGGGTAAACGCTTGATGAGGCAAAAAATGAACCACTTTTAGGGGGTCATTTAAGCCCGGAATTGAATTTATTTGATCAAATATTGCCCAAAATCGTTCCTTTTGTGAATTTAGGTACTTTGGGAGTGAAATCTGGAAAAGGAAGCAATTCGGACGTTTTTGGAGCATAAAAGTGAAGAAAACGCCAAAGTCTTAATTTTCCTTGCTGGGAACAGTAGGTGACGGCGTCAAGAAGGAATTTCTGACGGCGTCAAGAGTAATTTCCATGACGACCCAATACAGAATTGACGGCATCACAAGATAGGGCGTCAAGAGTAAAATGCATGACGGCCTGGAAAATGCTAACACATGACGGCGTCAAAAGTAGATCAAGGCAGTCCGAGAAGTGTTTTGGCGGTGAGATGACGGCGTCACAAATTTTGTCTTGACGCCGTCAGACCCTATTTCCTATATATAGTTTTCTAATTTTCACATTAAAGAGAGAGAAGTTTTGGAGAAACCCTAAGTAGGAACTTGGTACGAATTTTACAGGTTTTTCAAGGGTTCTAAGCCCTTGATCCCTTTCATGTGTAATTGAGATAAGTATTCTTTTAATTCAATCAATATGTCTATGTGTTGGTTGTCTATATCTTGTTCTTGTCTTAATTCCATCATGCTAGGCTAGATCTATCTTGTGTTTGCTTGGATCTAATGAAACCTAGATGTTAATTATGTGTTGATTACTTGTTTATGGTTGTATTGGATGAATGATTTCGATGTTAGGCTTAAGAAAACTGGCAGACTTCCAATTGGTAAAATGCTTGAACGTCTTAGGAAATATGACCTGACGTGCACTAGGTTTTATTGGTTGTATTTAATGCATGAGTAAATTCTAATGATCCCATGTTAGGAGCTACTTAGCCGGCTCGACATAGGAGTGAAGTAGGCACTCATAGGATTGGGGAATTAAGTGCGCCACCCCATGAATGGTATTAAGGAATACAATCCGTCATCCACGCAACTATAACAAGTAATTAACATGTAAAAGATATCTAGGGAGTAGTGAAATCTAAGTAAACACATTTTCTCCACTTATTGCTCACAACCTTAGTTAATTTAGTTTATTTTCATTTCTAGTATTTTATTTTTATTGCATCTTTAGTATTGGGTTAGTTGACTAGCAACTAATTCCGCCCAAATCCTTCAAACCCGAGATTTTTACTTGCTTTCTAAAAAATATAAAAATACAAAAATAATCATCCCTCACCTTTAGAACTAGTATTTAGGTTTTCTAATCCTAGCGACACTATTCCTAGCTGAACGATCAATCCCCCGGTACTTGTCACTATACTATACTACAACGATCAGGTACACTGCCTGGTGGGGGTTGTAAGCTTCTCAAGATCCCTTGAGAGGTAAAGCCTGGTGCGATTCCCACGTATCAAGTTTTTGGCGCCGTTGCCGCGGAATAGTTATTGTCTAGGTTAGAATCTCTTTTTATTAGGTCTACTTGCTAGATTCCTTTCTAGTAAGATTTAATTTTTATTTTTTTTAGGTTTTCTTTAGTCTATCTTATTTCTTTGTGTCTTTGTTCGTAACTCTTCACCACCCGACATCATGGACGATGGGAACATCTTTGAACCCGTCATCCCACCACAACAAAACCCACCACTAGAACCTCTTAGACCCCGAACCTTAGGAGAGTATTCCCGACCTAGCCACCAAGGCTACCGAAACACCATTGAGCTCACCGGAGCCAATGTGACTCCCTTGCGATCCGACACCATCCGGTTGGTGCAAAGCGGATGTGCATTCCATGGACTTCGTTTCGAAGATCCAAACCAACATCTTAAGGACTTCCTCAAAATCGTAGATTCCATAGACCTAGATGTTGAAACTAGAGAGACAACCCGATTACGCCTATTCCAATTCTCTCTACGGGATCAAGCTAGTCAATGGCTTGAGCGTTTACCCGCGGGATCCATCACCACATGGGATGATCTCACCACTCGTTTCCTTGCTCAATTTTTCCCACCGGGGAGAACTACTAAGCGTAGAAATGACATCTTGATGTTCCAACAACGTCAAAATGAATCTCTTTATGAAGCATGGACTCGTTTCAAGGACTTACTCCAAAAAGTCCCTCATCATGGCATAGATCTTTGGCTCCAAGTCCAAATCTTTTATGACCATATCGATCTCTCCACGAGGCGAGCCATTGACCAATCGGCCGGTGGTAAGCTACGTGATCTAAGTGCGGAACAATCATGGGAACTCATAGAAGATCTTGCTCTCTATGACAACGAAAGTTGGAATGATCCCCGTGATTTGAACAAAACGGTCAAGGCAATATCTTTGCCTTCGAACAATTCTAGCACTCCCGACCGTAGGATCATGGAACTTGAGGACCAAGTCAAGTTTCTCATGAAATCTTACGAAGCTCCTAAGACTTCAAGCCAAGTGAACAAGATCACTTCTTCATGCGAATTATGTAGTGGTCCCCACGACACTCGTGATTGTGTGGAACTCCCCGGAACAGCTTTTGCGGACTACGCATCCACGCGTACCGATGAAGCGGGAGATAAGTGGTACACTTTCAAGCCCGAGCCAAACCCTTACGGTGATTCATACAACCCCTCTTGGAAAAATCACCCAAACCTTAGGTGGAAACAAAATCAACCCAATTCTTCCAATCCGCCTAATCGTTACCAACCAAACGGTCCACCCTCCAACCGTACTTTCAACAACAATCCTTCTAACAACTATGGTAGTACCAACAATCTTGAAGGGTTGATGTCTAAGTTCATGGCATCTCAAGAAGCTCGCAAAGCTAGGTTTGAAACCGAATTCAACCAACAACACACGGAGATGACCAACAAGATCGACAACTTGTTGAAGGCCCTCAACAACCAAGCGTTAGCCACACCTAGGAAGGACACTAGGGACACCAATAACGGAATCCAAATTAAGGACCCCTCATCATCCAAACATGTCCACTTTGTCAATGTTGTCACCATTAGGCCGATAGATAAGGGAATAGAGGAAAGTGACAAGGATGAAGTTGGAGTAGAAACCAAGACTAGGGATGAAAGTAGGGAAGTTGAGGTTAAAAAGGAAGAGGAATTAGATGAGGTAGAGCCTATAGAAAAGTACTTTGATAAGTTGCCCACCAAGGAAGAACGGGAATACCATAAGGATTTATTCGATAGTCCCGAGAGACCATATATCCTTGGCACACCCCTTATCAAAATGGGAGACCCCTCTAACATTAACATACCATGCAATATCGGACACATGCATATATGGAAAGCTTACATTGATCTTAGATCTCCCGTAAACATCATGACTAGGACTTATTACAATTGGGTGATGAAGAAACAACTTGATTTTAGAATGATGCCCAATAGGAATTTAATAAGTAATTTTGTAGGAAGAGTGAAGGGATTGCATGTGATTATAGGTAATCTCACCTTTGAGATCGATTTTATGATAGTGGAAGACACTCGTCCGGTGATAGATGCTTGCCTAAGCCAAATAATATTTGGAAAACCATTTGTTGAGGCCACTAGGATGAGTTATGATCCGACGCTAGGGATACTTAGATTCAAGGAAGAGAATGATGAGGTTGCCTATCAAATGCCCTACAAGATTGAGCAATACCGCCTTCTCTCCAATTTCGAAAAGGAACACAAGCAAGCGGCTTATTATAGGAATGAGGAGGATAGACGTAGAGGAGTAGAATATGTAAAGAATAGGATGCTTGGTTTCTACAAAGAATGCTTGCAACTAGGTCCGGAATACAAAACTGGTTTAGAAGACGACCTAGAGAGTGGAACCAACGATGAGGTCACGTAGTAACCCAAGACCTTGAGTCTAGCTACAAGACTCGTTAATAAAGAAAAGCGCTTCTTGGGAGGCAACCCATGCTTTGTGTGATTTTATTTTGTTTGTTTGTTATTTGCTTCCGTATGCATGCTTTATTTTTATTGTTGGTAGATCATGTTTCTCAATTAAATAGTGGAAATACTTTACTTTGTTGTTTTGGCCTAGTCTTAACTCCACCTAAAAGTATTTTTGCAAAAGATAAGTGTAAGGAGAAACCCCAAATATGTTTTTAAGAAACAAACCGATCATGATTCTCCACAATATTAAATGAACATGTGTATTTGTGTTTGTTAGAGTCAAATGCTTGTATCGAGTCATAATGAAGTTTTGCAGGATTTTCCAGGAAGTAGGACCAAGTTTTTCCAGAAATTTTCCGGAAACTTAACATAAGAATTTCTGCAGGTCACTTCTGACGGCGTCACGAGTTAACTCTTGACGGCGTCACGTGTAAAAATCTGAAAATTTTACCGGTTTTGTTTTTCTAGCGGAGTCTTATGGTTTTTGTGAATTATTAAGTTTTATAATCTCCAGGAAATCTGCAAACTCCATTCCACAAGCATTATATCTTATTTTGTTTTCTAGGACTTAGTAACTTATATAGGATGCCGCCGATTTTATGCGAGGTTGTCTTGTCTATTTTCTCAGAATTCACAGGTTATGTATGACAAGAAGATGATTTATATTCTGGAAGGGAAGCTTTGATTGTTCATTTTCTTGGAGGAAGATTTAACCTGACCACCTTATTATCCATACCGAGCGAATCAGGGGAGTATTTGATTTCATTCTTTTTACTTATTTCACTTTTACATTCTTTACTTGAACATTGGGGACAATGTTCATCTTAAGTATAAGGGGAGGGTAAAAAGATGATACCTTACATATGCACTTTCGCTTGAGTTTGTTTTGTTTAATAGTAGATGTGTAATAAAACTATAAGAAACACTTGTTAGTGCAATTTTAGCGCCAAATTTAAATTTTTTTACAACATTTAGGAGTGAAACTTTAGCCATAGCAAGCGTCTCAAGGATAGGAGATTGTATGACTAGCACATAACCGTATATTCAGAAAATTTTTCCACCCAAATATGTGAGGTTCGCCTTTAGATTTGATAGGAAAAGCATTTACTATTAGTGCTTATGAGTGTACCGGTAGCATTTAGATTCTATAACTTGCGTTAGTGATGCATCCCGAGACCGCTAGTGAGACTACATTCGTGTAGTGGGATTTACTACATGATAAGAGGCATTAGGATCACCCTTGTGTTAAACCCGTATCATAATTACTTGACCATTTAAGTCATATTACTTGGCTAGTTAAGTCAATTAATTTTTCCGACACCTTAGCGTTGTACTCATTTTTAGTACACGAAACCCCTAGTACACCCCTCTGAGCCTATCTTTTCGTTTCCAACTTTAAGCATTTTACTTAATGGAAGAATTTGTTACACCCCACTTAAATGTACAACCAAATCGCCTTAGCCTTCCGTGTATGCGCTCATCTTTAGTGCATTATTGTTATTTGTTAAACCCTAAGTTAACTATCTAATTGATTACATGGTTGCTAAGTCGAGTCATATCTTTGTACATATTGTTTTGGGACGATTGGGACTCGTGGGTAAGTACTTATTTTATGGAGTAATGGGGAAGAACATCATTTATTACCCCCATATGTACGTTAATCTTAAAAGTACTCCAAGTGTTTTGATTTTCTTAATTCGAGTCATTAGATTAGTTTATTGTAAAGTATGTAAAAATTCAAGTGTAAGGGGAATGTTGATTCCCTATGATGTATTATTTTGGATGGTAGGGTAAGAGTGTATGAAAAAAAAAATCGAAAAAAAATAGAAAAAGAAAAAAAAAATATAGAAAAAGAAATGAGAAAAAAAAAACATACGGACTACCATCCCTTTTTATTCTATGTTTATTTTATGTTTTTGTTATTTTTCATTTATTAGCTTAAGTCGAGTCTAGTCTTGGCTTAGCAACGCCATATTGTACATGTAATTAACCAAGATTGTTAACTCGCCACCAGTAAAAACTTCATTTATCCAACAAAACCGTGTATTTCATATCTCTACACCTAACGTTACAACCCTTTAAAAGACCTCTTTGATAGTTTATCCTAGGTGCTTACGCCATGTGGTGGAAGTTTGATCCTTTCCCAAGCTTATGGTAATCTATTTTGCTATGACAGGTAGTGAGAGATGTTTTCCATTTCCATATTGTAATTTACACTTTATTACACCCGAGAGATGTGAGTATCTAAACACTATTTGTGAGGTGCTAGTATATGACCTCCGTGCTTGTCTATTGGTCTTTAGTGGAACGATTATTTGTTGTAATTACTTTTATATTAGTGTTAAATGACCCCTAACTTGTATATTGACTAGAATAAAAGCGCATTTGCTTGAGGACAAGCAAATCTCAAGTGTAAGGGTATATGATGAGGCGAAAAATGAACCACTTTTAGGGGGTCATTTAAGCCCGGAATTGAATTTATATGATCAAATATTGCCCTAAATCGTTCCTTTTGTGATTTTAGGTACTTTGGGAGTGAAATCTGGAAAATGAAGCAATTCGGACGTTTTTGGAGCATAAAAGTGAAGAAAACGCCAAAGTCTTAATTTTCCTTGCTGGGAACAGTAGGTGACGGCGTCAAGAAGGAATTTCTGACGGCGTCAAGAGTAATTTCCATGACGACCCAGTACAGAATTGACGGCGTCACTAGATAGGGCGTCAAGAGTAAAATGCATGACGGCCTGGAAAATGCTAACACATGACGGCATCAAAAGTAGATCAAGGCAGTCCGAGAAGTATTTTGGCGGCGAGATGACGGCGTCACAAATTTTGTCTTGACGCCGTCAGACCCTATTTCCTATATATAGTTTTCTAATTTTTACATTAAAGAGAGAGAAGTTTTGGAGAAACCCTAAGTACGAACTTGGTACGAATTTTACTGGTTTTTCAAGGGTTCTAAGCCCTTGATCTCTTTCATGTGTAATTGAGATAAGTATTCTTTTAATTCAATCAATATGTCTATGTGTTGGTTGTCTATATCTTGTTCTTGTCTTAATTCCATCATGCTAGGCTAGATCTATCTTGTGTTTGCTTGGATCTAATGAAACCTAGATGTTAATTATGTGTTGATTACTTGTTTATGGTTGTATTGGATGAATGATTTCGATGTTAGGCTTAAGAAAACTGGCAGACTTCCAATTGGTAACATGCTTGAACGTCTTAGGAAACATGAACTGACGTGCACTAGGTTTTATTGGTTGTATTTAATGCATGAGTAAATTCTAATGATCCCATGTTAGGAGCTTCTTAGCCGGCTTGACATAGGAGTGAAGTAGGCACTCATAGGATTGGGGAATTAAGTGCGTCACCCAATGAATGGTATTAAGGAATACAATCCGTCATCCACGCAACTATAACAAGTAATTAACGTGTAAAAGATATCTAGGGAGTAGTGAAATCTAAGTAAACACATTTTCTCCACTTATTGCTCACAACCTTAGTTAATTTAGTTTATTTTCATTTATAGTATTTTATTTTGATTGCATCTTTAATATTGGGTTAGTTGACTAGCAACTAATTCCGCCCAAATCCTTCAAACCCGAGATTTTTACTTGCTTTCTAAAAAATATAAAAATACAAAAATAATCATCCCTCACCTTTAGAACTAGTATTTAGGTTTTTTAATCCTAGCGACACTATTCCTAGCTGAACGATCAATCCCCCGGTACTTGTCACTATACTATACTACAACGATCAGGTACACTGCCTGGTGGGGGTTGTAAGCTTCTCAAGATCCCTTGAGAGTTAAAGCCTGGTGCGATTCCCACGTATCAACGCTCAAGCCATTGACTAGCTTGATCCCGTAGAGAGAATTGGAATAGGCGTAATCGGGTTGTCTCTCTAGTTTCAACATCTAGGTCTATGGAATCTACGATTTTGAGGAAGTCCTTAAGATGTTGGTTTGGATCTTCGGAACGAAGTCCATGGAATGCACATCTGCTTTGCACCAACCGGATGGTGTCGGATCGCAAGGGGGTCACATTGGCTCCGGTGAGCTCAATGGTGTTTCGGTAGCCTTGGTGGCTGGGTCGGGAATACTCTCCTAAGGTAAACCCGAGATTTTTACTTGCTTTCTAAAAAATATAAAAATACAAAAATAATCATCCCTCACCTTTAGAACTAGTATTTAGGTTTTTTAATCCTAGCGACACTATTCCTAGCTGAACGATCAATCCCCCGGTACTTGTCACTATACTATACTACAACGATCAGGTACACTGCCTGGTGGGGGTTGTAAGCTTCTCAAGATCCCTTGAGAGTTAAAGCCTGGTGCGATTCCCACGTATCAACGCTCAAGCCATTGACTAGCTTGATCCCGTAGAGAGAATTGGAATAGGCGTAATCGGGTTGTCTCTCTAGTTTCAACATCTAGGTCTATGGAATCTACGATTTTGAGGAAGTCCTTAAGATGTTGGTTTGGATCTTCGGAACGAAGTCCATGGAATGCACATCTGCTTTGCACCAACCGGATGGTGTCGGATCGCAAGGGGGTCACATTGGCTCCGGTGAGCTCAATGGTGTTTCGGTAGCCTTGGTGGCTGGGTCGGGAATACTCTCCTAAGGTTCGGGGCCTAAGAGGTTCTAGTGGTGGGTTTTGTTGTGGTGGGATGACGGGTTCAAAGATGTTCCCGTTGTCCATGATGTCGGGTGGTGAAGAGTTACGAACAAAGACACAAAGAATTAATATAGACTAAAGAAAACCTAACAATAAAAATAAAATCTTACTAGAAAGGAATCTAGCATGTAGACCTAATAAAAAGAGATTCTAACCTAGACAATAACTATTCCCCGGCCTGCGGCGCCAAAAACTTGATACGTGAGAATCGCACCAGGCTTTACCTCTCAAGGGATCTTGAGAAGCTTACAACCCCCACCAGGCAGTGTACCTAATCGTTGTAGTATAGTATAGTGACAAGTACCCGGGGATTGATCGTTCAGCTTGGAATAGTATCGCTAGGATTAGAAAACCTAAATACTAGTTCTAAAGATGAGGGATGATTATTTTTGTATTTTTATATTTTTTAGAAAGCAAGTAAAAATCTCGGGTTTGAAGGATTTGGGCGGAATTAGTTGCTAGTCAACTAACCCAATACTAAAGATGCAATCAAAATAAAATACTTGAAATGAAAATAAACTAAATTAACTAAGGTTTCGAGCAATAAGTGGAGAAAATGTGTTTACTTAGATTTCACTACTCCCTAGATATCTTTTACACGTTAATTACTTGTTATAGTTGCGTGGATGACGGATTGTATTCCTTAATACCATTCATGGGGTGGCGCACTTAATTCCCCAATCCTATGAGTGCCTACTTCACTCCTATGTCGAGCAGGCTAAGAAGCTCCTAACATGGGATCATTAGAATTTACTCATGCATTAAATACAACCAATAAAACCTAGTGCACGTCAGTTCATATTTCCTAAGACGTTCAAGCATGTTACCATTTGGAGATCTGCCAGTTTTCTTAAGCCTAACATCGAAATCATTCATCCAGTACAACCATAAACAAGTAATCAACACATAATTAGCATCTAGGTTTCATTAGATCCAAGCAAAACAAGATAGATCTAGCCTAGCATGATGGAATTAAGATAAGAACAAGATATAGACAACCAACACATAGACATATTGATTGAATTAAAAGAATATTTATCTCAATTACACATGAAAGAGATCAAGGGCTTAGAACCCTTGAAAAACCTGTAAAATTCGTACCAAGTTCGTACTTAGGGTTTCTACAAAACTTCTCTCCTTTTAATGTGAAAATTAGAAAACTATATATAGGAAATAGGGTCTGACGGCGTCAAGACAAATCTTGTGACGCCGTCATCTCGCCGCCAAAATACTTCTCGGACTACCTTGATCTACTTTTGACGCCGTCATGTGTTAGCATTTTCCAGGCCGTCATGCATTTTACTCTTGACGCCCTACCTTGTGACGCCGTCAATTCTGTACTGGGTCGTCATGGAAATTACTCTTGATGCCGTCAGAAATTCCTTCTTGACGCCGTCACCTACTGTTCCCAGCAAGGAAAATTAAGACTTTGGCGTTTTCTTCACTTTTATGCTCCAAAAACGTCCGAATTGCTTCCTTTTCCAGATTTCTCTCCCAAAGTACCTAAAATCACAAAAGGAACGATTTAGGGTAATATTTGATCAAATAAAGTCAATTTCGGGCTTAAATGACCCCCTAAAAGTGGTTCATTTTTCGCCTCATCAACCAATGTCGTTCATCAGTGCCAACCCAAAATCTTTGACGTCCAAACCCAAAATAAGCCGCAAGAGTGGCCATCTGAATGACTACAAATCATACCTGTAGTCTCTCCACATCTGATGGACCAATGTCTGTGTTCATCAGTGTGCCAGCAATTGCTTGACGGAGCTGGAATTGCTTGAAAGACAGTACCCACACCACTGCTTGAAGCGGAAGACCTTTATTTTGTGATGCACGTGTACACGCTTCTAATGTCAGTTTCTGGCAATCCAGCACTCCACATATTTTCTCCTGGTCTACTTCCTTTTATCCATGGATGTGCCTACAACCATTATTCCAACGATATATTAGAATAAATCTTCACAACTCATCCATCAAGTAAAGAATTCACGTACTGCTTTACACATGTCCCCTCCTACAATTGTTTGTATAAACACGAAAATGAATAATAACATATTACTATTAATTTTCATATGAAACTAAATCCACATATTCCTATTGATCTTGAAACATATTACTATAAATTCTCATATGAAATTACTCACATTCCATCATTTTTAAACGACAGAAACATAATCCATTGCCAAATTTCATGCTTACTTCTTGAGCTATAATCAAAACTAATCATATTAAGATAAACTATCACCAAGCGTAAAATCTTAATTCAATGAGCAACAAACCTAACAATCAAAAACAGCTCGGACATGACTGCTGTAGGCAATGACAGCCCGGATATAGAATTGAAGTTGGGCAGGTGGGAGAGCACGAAATGGATAGAAGCAAAGATCATGATGAAATAGGTCAGCTTGATACCTTGGTAGTTGTCGATGCAAACCAGATCATGGAACTTCTTTAATGATTTTCCTCGGTGACCTTATACACAGTGTTCACCTCAACTTCAACGATTAGCTGCTGTGGAACCACTATGTAAAGACCAAGCTTTTCCCTCCTCATCATTGTCCTACTGATCTGCAACAATAAAAAGCAACAATCACATCTGAATTTAATTAAATGTGGTCTAAAAAAGAAATATTAAGAAGTATGTAAAATAGAACATACCTTCTTCCTCATGGAATAGAACATACCTCGTTCCTCACGACATACAAACATTGTAACTATATCAATCAAAGCATCTATTAAAACCCATAGCTTTTACCACATAAGATCTTAAATAAGCAATTCCACTGTTTTAAACAACCACTGATTATAAACAACTATTACCCTAACAGATAAGCAAACAACAATTAAATGAAAAGAAAATGGTCATTAACTAAATGCAAGTAAAAAATGAAACAAAATGAGGCTCAGAGCTGCGAATGTTGAATCACTGGCGAATACTTGCAATGGCTTCAACCACCATCTGAGTATGGATGTCTTGCCAAGGTACGGGCCTCAGCACAATATCCCAACCAGGATATAGGCCATGGCTGCAACCACAATTTAAGTCAGGTTGCCCTGCCAAGTTGCCGATGTTGGTAAATTACGGTAAAAGAAAATGCAGCTAATTATCATCATTGCCTTGCTAAATAGACAACTAAGTCGCCTATTTCATTTTTGGTTTATACAGCCTTACACCACCAATACAAAACTCCCGCCATGGCTGCAACCACATCTTTAGTGTGGCTGCCACGCCAAGATATGGAGATGGCCGGCATGGCTTCAACCATTATAAAGCAAAGGCATACAACCAAAATGGCATCCAACCGGCCGTGGCTGCAAACACGACATCGTCATGTCAAACCCACAAACATTAAACACTTTCGAAACTGCTTATTTATTGGATCTATCATGCAATAAGCAGTTGGATATAGAAACTGCTTATTTAATTTTTGTTGCATGATAAGCAATTTAAACCTCGTATCAAAAGCTTATTAGTATCAAGTATCAGGTAAGATTTTCTGTTCTAAAAATCTGATTAACATGACCTGCTTGTAACAACTAACCAACACCTTAATGCCAAAATTAACCTAGTAGCTCAAGAATAAATTAGGGGTTTTGTTAGTTTTTACATTTATAAACCTAAAAATCATATTCTTTAAACTATTAATAGAACCCTGAAATTATAAGAAACCCCTAATTTCAAAATTCAATAATTTGAACCATCAACCAAGCCACGAAATGATAAGAAAACCCTAATTTCAAAATTCAATTTAGCCATTAACAAAACCCTCAAATGATAAGAAAACCCTAATTTGAAAATTCAACCTTTTTTATTTTGTATAAAGAATCTGGTACCTTTATGAAGATTTTAACTCATGTGCCGGATGGAACCTTTAATAAGAAGGGTGTGAGATGTGAGATGGTTCTAGAGAGAACCACACAGAAGTATTAAAAATCAGTGATACTATTGCTCCCTTCACAGACAACTGTAGTAACCATTTTGGTCGGATCGAACGGCGACGAGTTTATCTTTCGGAGATGTACCAGTCGGATCTCAAAGAAAGAGAGGGTATGATGAATAGTGTGGGTCGGGCAAGAGAAACCAAAATTCTCATTCGGAGTTGGGTGGGTCGGGTCAGGAAAGAAAGTTGCACCCACATAGTCCAATGAATGTAATAATGTATAATGTATTAATGTATAATGAGCTTTCGCAACTATAGCTTTTGTGTGAAGATTAGGTGATTTGTCGCTAAACTATTTCATGCTTGATAAGTAAACGTTTACATAAAAGTTATCATCATCAACTTTTAACCTGTATGGCAGTATTGACCGACAAAGTAAAGCTCAAACGTTATACAAAAAGTATTGGTTTTCTTATATCAGAAATTAAACCTTTTTATAAACTTTTTTCCCGTTTTGAATTAAATGTTTTTAAAATGTTGCTTCTAGTGAAAGGTTTGTTGAATAGGTAAACGATAATATTAAATAATCAACGTCAACCTTTGAATAGTACGGATCCACAAGAAGAGGGGACGAAATGATGTTTGATTAGTTAGTTACCACGCGCCTATGTTTTTGAGTGTTTTAAAGTTTCTCTGAAAGTTCACAGATGTATACGGGGACAAACTCACATGGTAGTCAAGTGTTTCGCGGGTCATACGTCTACACCTGATTTTAAATTACGAAGTGTAAACTTTTAATAAAATGTTTTTTGGCACGTACGACCTCTGATTTTATCTAATAAGTTTTTTATCGGCAATTAAATACTCATAATCATAAAAAGAAATTGTGCAACACATAGGGACGGAGCCAACACCAACTATGACCGGGTGCACAAATTTTTTTGAACCGTAATATAGAAACATATTTCGATAGACCGGATGCATTTAAGATACGTTTAAGAAAAATTTATATTTTCATCAAAATTAACACTACATCGTAAAAATTCATAAGGGTCCCGGGCACCCGCGTGAACCCTCTGGCTCCGTCCCTAACACCCTCACAAAAATTCTGAATCTGTCTCTGGATGTACACAATTTTTTTTTTTTTTTTTTTTTTTTTGGAAGTATGACCGTGGTCATTTCGACTTTTCTTTAGCCACTTCCAAAAACATCGGTTGCCTTACCAGTATGCTGCTTTAGTTGTTGTAAATCAGTTCTAGTTAACCACTTATGGTTAGAATGTTTAATTTAACCAAAGCTTTGTTAATTACTTGTTTAAATTATCTAACCATTCGATTTGGAATATCTTGTATCGAACCGTATCAGACAATGAATCACATATTTATTTTAAAGGTTCACTCAACATTGACTATCATGCATACGTACTGCACTAGAAGGTAAAGAATCCATTTTAGACACGCATATGAGTCATCATATTCGTATTTATGGAATTTTGGTTTTTAGTTTATAAATTTGTATAAATTCTAAGTAAACGTAGTATACTTTAAATGTGGAAAGCCTAAAGGAATTGTGTGTTTTCAATCGGGAAAATTGACGCTACAACTTTTTCTAGATTCTATTTCTTTACGTATTTGAGTTCTCAACTTGTCATTTGCTTCTTTTGGCTTTTAACTTTTCATTTTATATCCCACCTACTCATAACTCATTAGTCATGTCCATGATCAAATGTTTCACTTTTTTCTTCAACATAATATATATAACTTCTACAATTTTTTACTTGTTTAAACAAAAAAACTATGACGGTAATTAGAATGTGCAAATGAGTCGGCTGCACAGGGTCATCATTTGTAAATGACCTCCAATTTAGTGTATGTCTATTACTATTTATATATGTCTAAGTATATTTATATATGTATAACTTGCATTATATAGCTCTTTTTAAATATTATGTGAGGGGCATCCGATTTAGTATATGTTTATTAATATTTATACATGTTTAAGTATATTATGTTTTGAATTTTTTATAATAGTTAAGCTTTTTGTGATTTATGAGGCTTCATTCTTAGTTTCGCACCGGACCACCCAAATCAATAGAACGGCTGTGCAAAGAAACATAAATATTTTGTGATATATAGTCATATATGTACTCATGTTGAATGTTGATTATTTGTTTTGTTTCTAGGTACATTTTATATTACGTTTACCAGAGTTGGTTACATTTACGGTGTTAATTTTTTATCCGCACACATGTGTAATGTCCTTCTTTGAAAATTCGAGAGTATAATGACATGATATCAACCATAACCCAAAACCTTATCGACTATAACAAGTGGTTATAAATTCATTGTTGTTGATGAAAACGACTTATGTATCATTAGACAAACAATAACGACCTCGATAGGGTTTGCATGTTTTGTATCAATTAGGGTGAACAACGAACATTTGATGCCTACAAGTGTTGATTGATTGTTTTAAACTAATCATGTCTTGTCTTGTTTAGTTGTTTTTTCTTTAGTTTTGACCTACGCAAATTATTTGAAGAAACAACACAAGATTATTTGAAGAAACAGGTCTTTTCATGAAAAAATTGGATCCAAAATTCAGGTGAATTGGCTTCATCATCACTTCCTTAGTTTTTGTTTGTTGGTGTTTTTTTGTTTTAGTGTTTCTATCTCTGATACTCTATATCTTAAAGCCCGTTATTTGTTGTTGTTTTTGTTCGCCTTTGTGGCTTAATAAATTCTTTGCTTCTTCCAAAATAATAATAATAATAATAATAATAATAATAAT
Source organism: Artemisia argyi (assembly GCA_030686995.1). Taxonomy (NCBI): domain Eukaryota; kingdom Viridiplantae; phylum Streptophyta; class Magnoliopsida; order Asterales; family Asteraceae; genus Artemisia; species Artemisia argyi. The sequence goes on from CM060683.1 coordinate 178,389,398, forward strand.
AATAATAATAATAATAATAATAATAATAAAATAAGCTATCTATTTACGACGAGAAAAATAATTAAAATGAGAAAGGAAGAGATAATTTTAGTCACACATTTCAAATGAGAGGATTATTATTATTATTATTATTATTATTATTATTATTATTATTATTATTATTATTATTATATGTGCATACAAAAATGTGTGATTGATTTATCATATATCTCATTTTAATTACTCATTCGAGCCTAACTTATGTATAAGAAAGCTACCTTTCGTTAATTATAAACAACTGTAGAGTGGACACACATTGACACGAACCTTTGTAAAAAAGAAAGTTTTTACGGTTTGCTTTTGTGTGACAGTGGGCTCAGACCCTATAGATTATCCCATCAAAATGTTGAGATAGATGATAAAGAAACGTGTAAGAACTAAAATGAATATGAGTGAGCTCTATAGGTGTATTATATTAGACAAATCTTAAATTAGTTTTCTCAAAAAAAAAAAAAAAAAAAAAAATGCTTAAACAGAAACCACATCTAAGTTCGGTGATTATTAAATTATTGTGATCATAAGAGTTACACGTATAGCTTATGTGATACATCAAACTTTTAATTTAATGCATTTGGAATTAATTCATGATATATTACTGTTTAATGATGTTGATTTTGTAACTATTTTGTCGTTAATTACACTTCATTTTACACTCTTAAACCTTTAATTACATATTAAAAAAAGTGTTAGTATATTTATTTAATTTTTTTCATAGAAAGAAACTTATAACAACGTGGACAAAACTCCAACGCTTGGTTTAGTGGGCAATGCCTTAAAGAGTTAGATAGCTTAATGTGGATAATGAAATTTAATAGTCGCTTTAAAATTAACACGAATGTGTATCGATTGTGGAGATTCTAAAAAAATAGGTTTTGTTAACGAAAGCCTTTAGAGCTGTGGTTACTATAATCATTTTTACTACAATTATTTGTAAGAAACTAATTCACCCAATGAGAATGAAGTATTTGTTGTGTATCTAGATTTTTAGAGATTTCATCAACTTTAATCGGAAATGTTATCCAATAAAAATCATTTATTAGTTCAAATGTAATAAAATCAAGCTATTAACAACAACTTTTAAGGCTGTCATTAGCAAAACCTTATAAAAATTACTAATAAGTATTCTGGTCAAGAATAGCACATTAGTGATTTTGAGATAAACTATGATCATTAGTAAAACTACTATATATACCACATATAAAGCGAAAACATATATATTTAAAACTAAAAAACTTAAAAAATAGTAATATTGTTAGAATAAAATGCTTTTACTGATAAAGGCATATTAAATATATAATTACAATGTAAACAATTAACTTTCTTTATTCTCACTTACTTCACACATATATATAAACAAAAATTATTGCACACACAATTAAAGATAATATACACTGTTGTTTTTGTGCACGAGTAATCTTCTAGTTTTTTAAAATTAAATTTTGTGTGTTTATTCAAAAAGAACAAAAAAGAACGGTACAAAAAATGAAAGTCAATCCTTTATTATTTTGTACTCCGGAATCCGGATGCACATATAATGATCATATCTTAAATAAAATTAAGATTTTATATATAAAAACTAAGATGTAATGACATTATCTTATAACTACTGGTTAAGCATATATATACATTGTAAAATAAACCAATTATTAAGCCATAATTAGTATGAGGATAAACAAATAATTGCTACATATATCTCTAATAATGACCATCAGTTGGAGATAAACTTGTCCCACAAAATGCATTCCCCTTGCCCATGGATCCGTCACACCTAGTTACCAGCTCTTGATGTTTTGTCCTTGAGTGTTTTGAGTTTTTTGAGAGTGTTTGATTTTTTCAGTACTTTTTTATTTTATTTTTCCCTCAAGGGTTTGTTTGAGGCTAATTGTTTACATGTAGGAACCTAGGATTAGAAATATTACTCCGTCTCTTAATAACTGTTTACATGTAGGAACCTAGAAATATTACTCCCCCTATTTCACAATAATTGTTTGCATTGTTATTTTGGAAAACTCACTCGAAAACTGACCCGAACAGACAAATCAACCGAAACCGGGCCAAACCGAACCAAACTGACCTTATAAGGTTCGGTTTCGGTTTCGATAGCTTTTACTTGGTTTTCGAATCTCGGTTCACTTTTTACCCTTATTCAAATTTCGGGTCGGGTCGGATTTGGTCGGGTTTGACCTGTTGCTGAGCCCTATTTTGGAATGTTCTAAAATAGTGTCTACAATTCAATTCAACCAGTGAGAAGAGGTTTTAGTGAGAAGATATGATGATATTTAATTGGTGGAGAATGGAGTTAGTGAGATTTTCTAAAATTTTGTACATATTGAAAATGAATATTTATTATTATTTTTTGAATAATGATTGCATTAAAAACAGAAACCATCTATAAATGAGCTAGAAGAGAAATTACATTAGCTTATTTAACCAAGAATACTACCAATTAACTTTACGTCTCTACATTTAAGTCAAGAAAAAGAACAAATATGAATGAAATCGAAAAGATCACTCTTCCTCGTAGGATGAGAATTAAAAGTAACACTATTTCAATGCCGCCATAAGACCCACAAAGAAGCCACAATAATGACATACACATGATCTTTAGAATCCTTTGAAGCTAGCCAATCATCGATCCAACTAGTACCAACTACCAACCATAGGACCCTATATATAAATTTGATATATATAAATAATAATAATAATAATAATAATAAGTCACAATGACAAAAACGTTTAATTAACTATCATGTCGATGAATATACATACCTAAAGAAATAATGTCGATATTATACATGCCTAATCTAGAAAGTTACATATCTACAATTAAAAAAATAAAAGGACAAACTATGCAACGGCTATATATGCCTATATTCCCATATTTTTTGCATGTTTCTGCTGAGAAACAAACAACTTTTTCTTCTAACGTCTATTAAACGGGTAAACAAATGAGGTTCCTTTATGTCAGGTAATACGACAAGGGCAGACCTTTTCGACTTACATGTACGCTAACTCACCGTGTTAATCCTGACACCGTTTCCAAAAATGCTATATCCATCTCAAAATATATACATTTAGCGAGGTTCAAACATTTGACCAAAACTATTTGTGTCCAAAAAGTTTAACAAATGTAGAATTGTCATACAAAAGTGTTGGTATACTATGATGAGAACTTAAATTACAATAGCGTTTAGGAATATTTTTAAGAAAAATAAGAAGCACATTTTAGATGTGTTAACTTCTTTTTTCATTTCTATAGTGATACTGATTGGTTTATAATCATTACTGAAAAATGAAAATTAAGATCGACCCCTAAAAAGATAATACTACTTGATTCCACTAGAGAATAGTAGTAGACTAGTAGTTGAATACTCAAAATGATACTATCTGTGATTAATTTAAAGGAATTATTTTGATCACATGATTTCAAGAATCAAACTGACATCCGAATATGAACAATTTGGTTGTGTTTTCTTACTACCTGTCAACATCCTAGATTCTAGGAATAATTAATTTGTAACGTATTTTAATGAAAGGTGACATCTGGGATGTTGCCATTTTAGACCAGTGCCGATGGTCTCGTCAGTTTGTCAACCACAAACCGACGAGAGTCAGTTTTATGACACCGATGGCACCGCCTCGTTGGTGGTGCGTCGGTTAGGTGTTCTTTGGTTTGGTGACGAGCAAGGGACGAGGTGGTGTGGGGCTCGTTTGTGTTTTGTGTGTATGTATAATATTGTGAGGTATATTTGTGTAGTGACATGGAAAGAGACACATCACGATTGGCATAGGTATGCCAGTTTGAGACGTGTTGATGTGACGTTGAGGTGGTACAATTGACACACAAACTAACGTGTTACGGTTGCGAGTGGTCTTAAAAACGCTCATGAACTTCCTACAATTTTAACCTAAGGTGACATCTGAAGATAAGTTATGGTAACACAAATAAGTTAATATTTAAAAATTTGTTTATATCCATACATCAATTAAATATCGATAAGTAATAACTTAACAAATACTCTTCATACGTTCAAAAGAACTGTTCACCTTTACCATTTTAGTTTGTTTTAAAATATGTGTCAACTTCCGAATTACAACTAATGTGAACATTTATAAATTAAAAAGAGGACGTTTGATTGATTCACATTAAAATCTTAATACTTTCGTAAAACTTTATGCAATTATCGAAAGTGACACTTATTTTATGACGGATTTGACCTCACCCACAACTCCACCCGGCACCCTCATTGAACTACCCACCATCATCTCCACCAAATCATGTGATTATTATTTCGTTCATGGGTCATTTCATGCCAAAAAAGCACACATTAACTCGTTAACACAATTGGTTTTGAGCCAATTATTTTGTTCTCCGTACAAAAAGCAAAAAAGTATACAGTAATAAATCATAAAGTGATCAATACGCTTGGAAAAAGTATACAATAGAGCTTAAAAGCCCTAAATGGTTCTTCATAGGCCTGCGTCCTGTTTTAGGCCCTCAAAGCCATGGCCCATTAGCCCATAACAATTTGCAGATTTTAGTCTAGAGTTATAGGGTAAAGATCCAGTGAGAAGAAAACTTAAAATGAGAATAATGAGAAATAATTATAACCACATATTTGAGATACATCGACTTGAATTAGATGCATCTCTATTCATTTAGATGAATCCCACTTAGTTTCGAAAGTGATTTTGAAGTGAAAACGATGCATAGTAGTACTAACAACAAATTTGGCCCGCAGAGGACGAAAAATACATAGGATTCGTCTAACTTGATGAAATGCATCTAATACATGTATATGCATCTAATTTTTAGCTAGAAAATATATCATGGTGCATCTAAAAGATTAGGGATGCATCTAATTCAAGTCGACGCATCTCTAATGTGTATTTATTGGTATTTCTCATCCTTCTCATCTTAAGGTTTCTTCTCATTTGATCCTAAGTCTAGAGTTATATGCATTAATATACGGAACTTGTCAAGTTTGATTAGAAGGACCAAAGTGTAATGTATTTGTTTTTTGAAGAGCCAATTTACATTTTTATTTAACTTTCGTTAATAACGTCTACCACTACAAGGTGTAAGCGTTAAAAATGTACTTATGGCTAAAATTTTAGGAGGGCCATGATCCCTCCCGGTCCTCACTAAGTTCCGTCCTTATAAATGGAATTTACGAAAAGATGCACAAATGGCCATTTTTTTTTTCTTTGCACTTGTTTCTATTAAGTTGTTTGCAGTATCAGTTGATGTTACTTGTTAACTATCAAATGACATCCACAAAAATCATCTTTGAAAGAGATAGAATGTTGTCATATCTTAAATAAAAGAAGCTTATTACCAAGTTCATTAAGATGTTGACGGAAACATGTCTTCCAAAAGAAGATGTTTACGGTGACATGAAAGAAACGTTATCATGTCAATAATAAAGTACCTGTAGCAAGGGTACTTTAACATTTTTTGTTGTATTAAAGATTCCAAAGGTCTACTAATCAGATTTACATAAAGAGAATATTACTTGATTAACTAGTTTGCTCCCCATGTTCATTTGCTCGCTACTCCACCAACATAGCAAGCAAAACCACTTTTATAATTGCCATTCATTGGTTGGCTTTTCTTAATATACCATGGAGAGTAAATGGATGGAGAGCAAATAATTTTGCTTTTTACATTCACTTGTCAAAACACGAGCAAATGAGCATGAAGAGCAAACTAGTTTGCTTGCTACCATCCACTTATCAACACACGAAAATGTTTTAAGCATGGAGAGAGCGAGCAAATGAGCATGGAGAGCAAACTAGTTTGCTTGCTACATGGCAAATCGGATGGAGAGAGCGAGCAAATGAACATGGAGAGCAAACTAGTTTGCTTACCATGTACACGTGTCACCATCTTATTAAATTTGGAAATCAAAAACTAAAACATGTCAACGGAGTGGATAGCAAAAAATGTGGCGAGCAAACCAATTTGCTAGCCATGTCTGTTTTCGTGAAATTTGGTAATATGCTAGCCATATAGTTCATTTTAGAAATTTCCTCTAATTTTAACGTTGTCGAACATACCACAACCAAAAGCTACAAGCTCCATCTCGAAACATAAAGTCAACAACAAAAGCCATGAATCGAACTTACTATTTACCATAAATCAACAACCGCCTCTTATTAGTTGCACAAATAGTGGTCCTCTAAACTTACCCATGATCAGATTGATGCACAAGTGTTGTCCTTGGGTAACCAAAAATTTTACCATAACGAATTGACTAGCAAAGATCAGTACTTAACTAAGATGATCAAGAAATCATTTTAAGAACTTGTAAAAATACTATATAATTGTTGTTTATTTCTTCATGATTTATTTGAAATAATGTATTCCTCTAACTGAAAGTAGGTATTATTTCCCCTTGAATCAATCTGTGTATTCCACTATGAAATATATAGAGAGTACATAGGGTAAATACAAATGGATCAAGCTCTAAAATACGTATACAATAGTGGGCTATGGGCCTATACAAATTGAGTCAAAGATAATACAAATATAATACACTATAGTCACGTTAATACTAACAACTTCATCTAACTCATTATATTGAAAAACAACTCCTTATAACAAAGTAGAAATGGATTGATGAACAGTCTCGCTTGTAATCAATAGATCTAGGCATCAATTTTGGTATATCTAAAATGAGAGTTGATTTGTACACTCTTATTTTTTATTTGTACATTCAATGTATAAGTAATGATACAAATGTCTAATGCAATAATTGGTGTGTCTCAATCAAGAGGGAAAGCGTATTGCAGTTCAAATCAATTCCCCTTGACAATCATTAAAAAGATTGCAATTAAATTCTAAAATGATTTACATCAAGGTAGTAGGTAAGCGGGCAACAAGCTGCGCCGCCACCCCTTTCTGAATAGCAAACCCTATTCTACTGAAAATACTAAGTTACTAACTAAGCTTTACAAACAGGCAACATACTGTAACCTTGCTTCCGAAACTGCAAAACACACAAACCTTGACCGGCCTAAGAAATAATTGCGAGGTTCGTCTCCTTAAGAAGAAGGGTACATAAATTGTTTAGACAACCATCAAAGACCGTATTTCACAGCCATACGAGACCAGAAATCTTTAAGGTCCAGACATAAATTAAGCTAAAAACAAATAGAAACATAATTCTTGCAACAAAAAATTCGTAAAATGATGCGTCATGATGACTACTGGCTTAAAATATGGGATGATTTTAAAATTAAGAGAGATAATTTCATATATTAACATGACACGTTATTTAGTGAATATGGTTTTGTAAAAATTATGTGATCATATCATTGCTTTATTAAAACTTACATAAACCTCATTATGCATAATATATCGGTCTTTATGATTAGTACGCATATGTATATTTTTCATAAGTATATTATGCATAGTTAGAAGTAGTTATAAAGCTCGTTTATAGCTTTTAACTTATCTAGTTCGTAAAATACATACATTAGAACTACAATAAGAATACTCATGTAGTCATGTTAAGAAGGAACTAGGATGTAGACAATCATACCTTTTTACTTGAAGGTAAGATAACTACATTCAAAACAGGTAAAACTCTCGCTTAAAGAACAAGTGAAATGACCATCCCGAAAGGATTATTGAAAAGTTGAACATCTAGTAACACAGTTAGATACCGAACAAGACATTTGCTAGGGACACTGAATCGCGGAAAATTAATCAAGTCTTTGAAACTAATGATATCATTACCATTTGAGCATGACATAACTTACTGCTAATTGAGTTAGCAGCATAAAGGAAGAAGCTTTCATCGAATTTCTGCCTCAAAACTCAAAACTACAACCTTTTATTCATACGGTACACAACGATTATATATCTACACATATGTCGTAACAATATCATATGCAACATTAACAATGTAAACAAATCAAAACTGTTTTTATCCTAAACCTATTTCTATAATCCATAAGACTATAACCATCTTAGGGTGATCCTTTTGTCGATGGATGCTCCTATTACACTCATAGTCTCTGAAGGATGAGAACCAACTATGTAGCATCTACACCGAGATTTCAAGTATTGTATGCGTCATTAGTCTGATCCTTTGTAGGAACTACCCGTAATAGGCGAACTTGCAAAACGGATCTGTTTATCATAAAGAGATTCGTCGTTCCTGACCCTGCTTCACCTTATACCAAAGAATTATGCTTCTTCAGACGTCTTGACCGGAGTCCATTCCTTATTTGTGACAACTTCTTTCTTTGCGCGAGACATGAGTCCAAGAATATAACCAACTATAAGACTAAATAATAAAACACCAACACCTTTAACGTACCACAAAACTGATGTTTTCCCTTCTGTACCCTTTTCATTGTTGTTGTCTGTACCATCGTTAGCGATTACATTAGTAATCTTACCATTTACGACTTCCCCAGATGCCATGATCTCCAACGCGTCATGAACCTCTCCATCATGGTTTCCGATGTAAGTTAATGTTAGCCTCTCTTTGTTTGCAGTGAGTCTGGTATACCCAAACTCACCACCTCTGTATATTGAGCGGGCCGGTTGTGGGAATACTGGCATGTCAGGGTGGTTAGATCTCGGCTCCCAAGTGGGTTGCCACTCCGCGCCCGCCATCCCAATTACTACATGTACTGGCCCACTCCCACAAGTGTAATTTTTTATTGGACAAAAACGTTCGTACCTATGAACATGGCCCCATAGAGCCATGGTTACATTATTGTCCACCAACAAGGGTTCCAAATGCTCGAGCATTTTCTCCCTTATCGGACGGTCCCGCTCCTCGTTGCTTGTAGTGTACATTGGTCTATGACCATGAAACACGACAAAAGGCGTTTTGACGCGGTCAACAGACTCCAAATCCTTCTTTAAGAAATCGTATTGTTTACTCCCTTTTAAAAAATTCGTTTCGGTTGACATATACACAAAATGAACAACTCCGAAATCAAACGAGTAGTATAGGTTTCGGGTCGCTGGGGCCCGTGACCCGGTCGGTTCAGACGAGTTCCCAGGCATGTTGAATTTTAAACTATATGGTACTCCACATTCACCACCCCCGTCTTTCCCAAAAAGATACATAGCCCAGTCTGGTTTCCACGGTTGCATCGGCCAATCATATTCATGATTTCCCATACAAACATGATAAGGGACTTTCGAAGCCACGGGCTCGATTTGGTTAAAGAAATGGTCCCATATCCATGAGTGACCACGCGCGTAGCTTATATCTCCTATATGGGAAATGAGAGCGGGTTTATCACCTAGTGCTTCAATGTCACGTGCGATCCAGTTTATGGTTGAAATGCTTTCGTCTTGTGTTCTTATGTAGGTGGTGTATGGTGTTGTCGTTCCCATGTCTCCGTATAAGAATGCTATTGTTTCACCTGAATTGTCGTCTGGTGAAACGAAGGTGAAAGTTTTGCTCCAACCGTCTGCATCACTTCCCACCTGTTATATCAAAATGTTATTACTAACAAGCAGACAGAAAATTTCAGACAAACTTGACTATAAGTTGGATACTAATGGGTTGTTTGGGATTACTTATTCCAAACTGGTTATCTGCTTAAAGAATAATCAGGCATCAACCTACTACTTACATGTGCTTATTTGCTTCAAAATAAACAGATACATAGTTTTATCAAAGCATTAAAAACCGCTATTCAGCTTAATTACGAGACTAGACCAGTCGCTCAGCTTCGCTACCTTTCTTGGACCAAAAAAGTTGATTTTACAAAATTAGACCGAGCGACTGACGACTTTTTTACTTTTGATAAAAATTCGACAAGTGGCAAAAAAAAGTCGCTTAAAAGTACAAAAAAAGCTTAATTTAGTACAAAAAGTACAAAAGCAAAAAAAAAAAAGTCGCTTACTTTTTTTGCCACTTGTCGAATTTTTATCAAAAGTAAAAAAGTCGCCGGTCGCTCGGTCTAGTTGGGGAATAGAGACTTTTTTTGTCCAAGAAAGATAGTCAATTTGAGCGACTGGTCTAGTCTCGTAATTTTCCCAAAGAAAGTAAGCCCTTTAATAAGTAATCGCATACACCCTCTAAACAAAATTGTATTAACGTTACAACAATGAATCTGTGCTATTACAATTTGCTAGCTTCTTTACAACCAGTCAACTTAATAATGCACAAATTCATCTCCAAAGTAAAGGGTAACTCGCTAGGTAGCATTGAAAATGGAAAATAAAAATTCGTTATGGTACATTCGTAAAGGAAGTGTTCGTTTTAGTTGCGACAATCCATGTCTGCTATAGAAAAGGCAGGGGGCAATAAAATGAACAGATTAATTTTGCAAATGGAACAATTTCTATTCTTTGTATTTACTCTAACAGTCTAACTATGCACCTAACTGAACAAGACAGTTCACCAAATTCTTAAGTTTTGAAAAGCTTACATCTCACTACCATAGCTTGAAACTGTAAACGTTTTTGGTTCAAAGTCCATAAATCAAGACACAGAACCCTATGTATTGTAACTTGACTCGGTTGTGGTTTTAAATCTATCAAATTCTTTTGAGATCACATATTTTGATCAATTACAACTTGCACGAGTCAGCTAACATGCACCTTCAAGTCCTGGCTTTCTAGCCGTTAAAGTGCAGAAGTTCAAAAACAACACGGTATCGAAAACCTAAAAGTTCAAATCCAGCATGCAGTAATACTACAATTGATTATCATTGAGGGGCTAGAAGTGTTTGATTGTATATTAAAGTTCTAGGGGTGTTTGACATTGCATTTTGTAAATGATTTTGTGATAGGGATAATCAGCTAAAATAACCAGCTGTAACAAAACGAAGAGATAGTGTTTGAACAAATTTATGTTGTTTGATACTGTGAAAATCAGAAACCATTAGAATCATCCTGCTAGAGCTGCTCCTAAACTAATTATCCAAGATTTATGACATAATCAAATTACATAGCGGATGACGGGTATTTGGGGTTGCCAATTAAAATTGCTAATGCTTTTCGCAAAATCAGACAATAACGAGTTTAGAATAAGCAACTCTAAACGTTCAAAGCTGCTTACGTCATCATCAATTAATCAGATAAGCAGTTTGAAACTTTGAATGACCAAATCGCAAAACACCCTCAAAACTTTTTCTATACTCTTATCAAAAAACACAATTAGTGGATAACCATTTTCGGAAAGCAATCCAAGATACCCCCTAACTACAAAAACTCAAAATGGGAAGTGTCCCTCGTAACAAAAGTTAAGAAACGGGCATGTGCTCTATACTACTAGTTCCTTACGTCCAACAAACTCCTTTATATTACCAACTATACACAACTCGAAAACCAATCATTAGCATATAACAACTAATCAATCTCAACTACATTGACACCAAACATGACCATTAACACACAATCCGAAAAAACATGTTACCTCGTAAAAATACCGCTTTCCGGGCTCCAAATCCACCATAACCCCATCATGTATAAACCCGGGATCCCTCCATCCTAAACTACTATTGGCCGGTGCATGACACATATCCTCCCTCTCATACCGCCCCACCCGACTTCCCACGACCCGACCCATCCGACCCGAATCCAACCCATATCTCACAAACCTCTCCCTCCCATCACCACTCACAAACATCACCCTCATTTCACCCACCCGACCCGTCAACGCCAAATGCACCTGATCCACCCCGACACCCGACCCGACTTTTATCTCCTCACTTTCCGCCAACAAATGCTTGGGCTGAGGCAACGGGTTATGATCATGATCCAATCGGGTCGGTATGATCTCTGACTCGCTCCATCTAAACACCCGAAACTTGTACCCGGATCTCAAGTTGACCAAAGGAAGCTCGACCCGACCCGACCCGGATTCCCAACCGGGCGACGAGTTCAAGTAAACGTACCCAATATAGTCACGTAAAGACGAACTGGGTGGTGAGTAGATTCCAAGCCAGTCGAGTTTTGAAGGTGAGTCAACTTGTGACCAGGCTATACTGACTGAATTGGTGTTGGTGTTAGATTTAGTGACTGAAATTTGTGTCGCTGAGATTGATGAAAATGTGATGATGATGAATATGAGAATTGGGATAATAAGGGGGGTGTTTGGATTCATGATTTGTGAATTTGAAGATGGTGGTCTGATGAAAAATTTGATGGATTTGTGTTTAGAGTGGAGTTTAAGGAAGATTTTTAGGGGGGTGTTTGGTTAAGGTTTGTTGGTTTGTCGTATTCGAAGACAAAAGTGAAGGTGAGAGATGTGGTTTGTGGAGATTGGTGATTGGTTGGATGTATAGATTGGTTGTACTGTCAAATATAGTAGTACTGAGTTTATAAAATTTTGTCGAATTGTATTGGTATGGTATACGGAGTATTAAAAAAGTAGAGTAAAATATTGTACCTGGTCAAAAGTGCAAAACTAAAAAACATACAAAGGCCAAAAAAGAAAATGAGCCAAATCTTTTTTGTTCAGATTGTTGTGGAGAGTAATTACGAGTCTTCACAATTCGGGTAATATCCACAAGAATCGAAAACCGAAACCAAAAAGTGAACCGAAAAATTCGAACCAAATTTGTAACCGTACCGATTTATATTTTGGTTTTTCTTAGATATGAATTTGGCGATCTATACCGAAAACCAAATTCATATAAATATCTTCATAAAATGACTATTAAAACTATTTCATAGTACAGATATAACATTTTTTTAAGTTTGATTTTTTTTTCTTTTCTAAAAATCTATATAAATAAATAATTAAATAATTAAAATTAAGTAATTCGGTTTATTCAGGTCGGTAAAATCAAATTTGGATTCGGTTCGGTTCGGTTCAGTTTTCAGTTTTACCCAAAAAAAAAAAAATTAACGAACTAACCGAACAACCCGATAACCGAACCGATGAACACCTCTAACGGACAATTTTCGTGGCCGTGTTTCTTTTTTTTTTTTTTTTTTTTTTTTTTTTTTTTTTTCACTTTAAAAGATTTAAAAAATTCAAAGTGAGTGACTACTAGACTACTTGGTGTGTTTTCTTGAAAAAAAGTAGTGATTGAACTGATATAAATAAAGTTCTATTGAATTAAAAGTTGTGTTATATGTACATAAATTTAAGATTGAATCAATGGAGTCAAGTTCTCAATTCAAAAGAAAAAGGTGGTCTTGGTATAGGGAGTTTGAAAGCGTTGAACTTTGCTTTGATTCAAAAATGGCGGTGGAGGTTTCATACAGATAAAAGAGGGATTTGGAACATAATTATTTCGAGTATATATGGGCAGCACGGAGGATTTAGATCAAATGGGTCTCATATGTGTGGGAGTGGGGTTTGGAGTTCTATATTAAAAGCTATACATCATATGCATGAAAAAGATATAGTGAACTATGCATACATGCGGAAAAGAATTGGTAACGGGAGAAACACCCGGTTTTGGTCAGACGTATGGGTTGGTGATAAGACTCTAAAGGAGAGGTTCCCGAGAGTTTTTGCGTTGGAAAGGATCAAAGACTGCAGCATTGCGGATCGATGGCGTGACGACAATTGGAATTGGAGTAGAAATATGCATACTGGGGGTCGTACGGGCATCAGTTTCTTGACCTTCTATGTGTGCTTCAGGGTATAGAATGGTCGGAGAATGAAGATGTGTGGATATGGGCGCTTGATCAGGAGGGTAAGTTCTCAGTGGCATGTGCGCGAATTCATATAGACAATCTTTTGTTACATTATGGGGATCTTCCAACTAGATGGAATACCCTAGTGCCTATAAAGGTGAATATTCTAGGATGGAGGATAAGAATGGATCGGTTACCTACTCAGAAAAAGCTAGACCAGAAAGGGATAGACTTACCTTCTCTTTTATGCCCTATGTGTGATACGGGTATTGAAGATGTGAACCATGTGTTCCTGATATGTGAACTTGCGTCTCAAATTTGGGATAGAATCTTCTGTTGGCTTGATATGGTTCAACCTGTTTTCTTATCCATTACGGACATCTCGGATTGGATTGATTCGATGCATTGTAGTATCAATCGCAAAAAGGTGTTGGAAGTTATTATCCTAACGTCTATGTGGGTAATATGGAAGTATCAGAATATTAATATTTTTGGGTCAATCAAGATGAAAAGGAGTTGTATTTTTGATATTATTGTGTCAAATGCTTTTGAGTGGTGTTCGAGTAGGAGTTCATATTGTTCTAGAAACTGGTCGTTGTGGTTGCAAAACCCAATGCTTTATATTTTGTAATTGTTTATGTTGTTTTTGCTAGCTTCTTGCTAGTTGGTTACTACCTCCGTCCCATATTAAATGTCCACTTTGAATTTTCAAAGTCTTGTTTTATCAACTTTGACCATAAATATTTTTATATATGATATATAATACATGATGCAAAATATATGAACGAATTGGGTTTTAAATGTACTTTTCATTGAAATAATTTTTATCAAGTATCATATAATACAAACAAAAATATTTAAGGTCAAAGTTTAAGAAAAAAGACTCAAAAAGTCAAAATTGGACATTTAATAAGGGACGGAGGGAGTATTAAATTTCGGACGTTCAAAAAAAAAAAAAAAAAAAAAAAAAAAAAAAAAAAGAATCAATAAAAACTTGAAACAAACCTAGATTAATTAAGCTCAACGTGAACATAGTTTGGGACATATTAAGTAAACGGGTTTGAGTTTGTGTCGAGCACAATACCTAAAGCTCGATTATACTTGCGAGCTTAAACGCGCTTTTAAACTCGATATACCCGTGAGCTTAAACAAGCCTTAGTGTATATATTATATATAGCATGGATATGTATAAATGTGTGCTTGTGTATACATAATATAAACGAACTCAATACTAGCATGCTCAATACATCAAGCTTGAGTCGAGCTTAATTTTGTTTGGACACATCACAAAACACAATCAAGCCCAAACTTGTAACATATATTACGAGTCGAGCTCATGTTGAAAACATAAAGCTCAAAACAAGTCGAGTTTGAGCTTTTGAAAAATTTAATGAGTTGAGCTTGAGCTTTGGCAAGCTCCAACTCGACTCGGCTTGTTTACACTCTTACATTAAGTTGTGACTACCAAATGCCAACTGATTAATTATTGAATCCAACAATTGCTCTAAGCCAAAATTTTGATGGCAAGGCCAGTGGTTAGCGTGTTCGGTGACATGAGGTTTTGGTGTAGGGACTCGATTGAGTCGATTCAGTTCTTGCATGAATCTTTAAGTTAACTTTGGGATCCTAGAGATTCTATAACTTTGCCAATATTTATTGAAACATAGCTATATAAACTAAATTATGAACAAGTTCAGGGGCGTTTCGTTATTTATGAAAGTAGTTTTATTTCTTTATTTTATTTTATTTTATTTCTTTTGCGTGTAAGGTTTGCCAAAGACCGATGACTAAAAGTGTGTCATTGTCAAGACTTTAGGCTGAATATAGTGGTGACCAGACACGACCATGTTACATCAGTTTTTTTTCTCCAGCAATTTAACGATGACCAAATTACCACAATGGTGACCAAGTTATTTTTTTATTATTATTTTTTTTAAATTCAAATATTTTTTAAGTTCTATACGTGTACATGCATGAAAACACTCCTTATCAACCAAATATGGGTTGTACATGCAAAGCTCAAATACGTGTTGTATATGTATTTGATGGTTCGCAAATATGCCAAGATTGTATCATTAAAATTAGTATAAAGTATAAACAATATAGTAATCATAGGATCACCTTATCAACAAAACGTTGAGCTAGAGCTTCTCTACTCTGAGCTTCTTCTACCAAACGGACAATGTCACCCATGAAGGTCTCACCTCCAGGCCCCCGTACTTCAACAGTTAAGTGCTCCATTTAGATTTATACTTCCTGCTGAAACTTCAGCCTACACCAAGAACGTACAAAGGCTCAAACACGTGCAAAGCTCAAACCCACAACGTGTATGCAAAGCTCAAACGGTACAAAGTTTTGTTTGTTTGTGTGTATCAAAAGTCGGTCGGATTTACGAACTAGTTCGCCCATTTTGTGAACAACGACCGACTACGACCGAACCCCCGCATTGGGGACGACCGAGGTCGACCAATCACGACCCATGTTGGACGACCGACCACTGCTAGAAGCCTTAAAAGAGCTAAGTGAAAATATGAAGATCAAGGCTATAAAAGGATTTTCTATTATTTTTCTTTTATTAATGCTCTGACTCATTCATTCAGACGCATTATTTAGCATAATAAAAGTTTTTTTTTTTTTTTCTTCTTCATCATCATCATCAAATGCGGTCAAAGGTTAAAACCTCTTACCCAACTAATGTGGAGGGGTGTATTAGTGTCTTTTAATATCTCATAACTCTTTTTTTCTATTTTTTTTGTATTATGCTTTAGTATTATTATTTTTTTCTATGGTTCTTTTTTCTCATTTTGTACAATATTTTTTCTCAATAATTCCTTTAATATTGATAGTACTTTTATGAGAATTACCCCAATTCTTTTAACCAAATAATGTTCAAGATAATAATGATGGTGATGTTTAAACACTTGAGAATTTTTCCAACAATAGTAATATACAACTAGTTTGTGAAATTATATTATGGCATATATACTTTAAACACGAGATTAAATTTTTCATTAAAAAATATTTTAAATGTTAACTGACAATGTTAAGCATACTATAAAATATTTCTTTTCGCAAACTCATCATTGTAAAGTAAAATGGCAATGACAATTTGTGAATTGATATGAATTTTCAACCACATGGGAGTACAATAAATCGAAAACATATAACTATTTTTTGAGATTAAATTGTGATATAATATTCTTGAATATTTTGTTTAAGACATTTTATTTCCATGTTACTAAACCTTTTTTTTATTTTTTTTATTTTTTTTATTTTTTTTTTTTTTTAACTCAGATGCACCTTTTAATGGTTAAATACATCTATGTTTCACAGGAATAAAACTGATTTATACATATATCATTCAAACCTTTATAAAATAAAAAACAAACAATATCATTTATTTCAGATTCATATATTTACGTCTCAAATTAAGATTCAGATGTATCAAGCAAATTCAGATTCAGAACCTCTTAATAAACAAACAACACCTTAGTTTTCCATTGTGTTTTTTCTCTTCCACTTTTCATACACTTGCTAAGGTTTGTGTGTTTTGTAATTTTTCTTTCTTCTCTTGTACGTTTGAACTTAAAACATCCCGTTATACCCTACTAGTGTTGACATGAAGTTATAAAAAAATAAAAGGAATGGTTGGTTGAATTTTTACATAATATGTGAGTCTTTAGTGTTTTTTTATAAAGTTTACGATATTGTCATGTTTCACGATGTGAACGGGCATTCTATTAAATATGTCATTAAGTGGATTTAAACATGACCATACCAAATATTATTAAATTTTATAAAATATCAAGGAATGAAGCTTTCAAGTGCTCCATACCAAATGTTGAAAAACTTTTGTTTTTCATGTATAAATCCTTAGAGGACAGCCAAAATAGTAGTAAAACATTATTCGTGTTTCCTTTTTAGGCTTGTTGGTGAGTCATTGTCTACCCCATGATTGACTAATCTGCTTACTTGCGTTGATGAAGAAAGCTCGTTAATTAATACTGCTACACATGCACTCAAGGACAAATCTTCCGGGGAAGTCTATGGCCCAATTAAAATTTGAAAATTCTCTTATATGTTACTTCAACAATTTATCATTTGTTGAAGTAAATGATATACAATTCGGATTCCATAATAAGTTAATGATATACAATTCGGATATCAATTGATATATCAAGCTTGGCGTGCTCAAACTAAATGATATACAATTCGGATTCCATAATAAGTTAATTAAAGTTCCAATTGGGTGAATGACACTAGTTAACAATTAGGGTACGTTTGGTTCATAGAATATTTTTGAAGGAATTGTAATTTGAATAAATTGTAATTCAAAGAATTAGATTGTGTTGTAATTGTAATTTGTTGGAATTGTAATTGATGAAATCTGTGATTGTGTTTGGTTGACTCGCAACGTAATGTAATTCAGAAAAACATTAATAATAATAATAATAATAATAATAATGTTAAATAAATAAATAAATAAATAAATAAATAAATAAATAATAAAATAGTAATAACAATATTATTTATTAAATAATAATATATATAATATTATTTATTAAATAAATAAATAATAATAATAATAATAATTTAATAATAATAATAATAATAATAATGATAATGATAATAATAATAATAATAATAATAATAACAATAATTATTATTATTATTATTATTATTATTATAATTTTTATTATTATTATTATAAATGAATAAATAAATAAATAATAGTAATATAATAATAATTATAATTAATAATTTTAATATAATATTAATAATAATAAATAATTAATATTTTTAATATAGTAATAATAATAATAATAATAATAATAATAACAATAATTATTATTATTATTATTTTTATTATATTTTTTTATTATTATTATCAATGAATAAATAAATAAATAATAGTAATATAATAATAATAATAATAATAATTAATAATTTTAATATAATAATAATAATAAATAATTAATATTTTTAATATAATAATAATAATAATAATAATTTAATAATAATAAATAATTAATAATTTTAATATAATAATAATAATAATAAAATTAATAAATAATAATAATAATAATAAAAAAACTAATAATTATTATTATAATTATTTTTTATTTTTTAAAATAATAACGAAGAAATATAAATAATGATATTTAACTTTTAAAAATCTAAATTACAACGTAATTCAACACATTCCATCAAGTTTGCTATGTAATCTGAATTACATCACTGGACGTAATTGATTGTAATCCAATTACATTACCTCGCAAACCAAACAAGCAATGTAATGTAATCTGAATTACAATTACATCCATCCTGCCAACCAAACAGGATTGTAATGTAATTCAGATTACAATTACAACGAATTACACCGAATTTCAGCGAACCAAACGCCCCCTTAGAGAGCTAGGTGTAGTTAGTAACGAATAACACAGCCTAGTGTGTCATTTCACTATTTTAGTGGCATCTCAGCACATTCTCAATAACACACCAATAACTAAAACATCATCACTAGCAAGGCTGTCAAACTCGCGAGTTTACACATAATATCGCACGATCTTACGTGCATACCAGTCAAAATCGTTTAGGATTGCATCTGAGGTAGGATAGTAAGTAAGATCGTAAGATCGACACGCGATCCGAGTTAACTTTTTTTCTTTTTTATTATATATATAATCTTTTAAGTACATCCCACTTGCTTAGGCAAAAAAACAACCGTGTGTTTTACTAATGTTTAATGAGTAAACCACTATTGTTTCATTTTCTAAATTATAGTTTATACATAGTTTTCTACTTTTCTAAATAGATTACAGTCTAAAAGTGTCCAATAGTTTAATTTACTTTACTTCATTTTGATTAAACTAATCAAATGGTATGTTTCGGAATGCCACTTATGAAACGTTTGTTTTCTTGAAATCATGTTGATGGCTCGTATGTTTTGAGACATTTAGGACCTATGTTATGTAATATTATTCCACTAAATCGTTAACGTAACGATTGAAACTTGAATTTTTTGTGTTTTACTATTACTTTGGTGCTTGAAACTTTTGAACTTTGTAATTTTCAAGAGGATATTATAAGAATTTATTTTTGATGTTGAGTAATGTAAAACAGTTTGATTTGTATATCATTTGTTTACAAAATATGAAAAATTGGTAGGATCGTAGGATCACGATCCGATCCTACGATCTCGATCTTGCAAAGACAAAAACGATCCTGCACGGGATCGCGATCTTGACAGCCTTGATCACTAGCAATAAAACAAATAATTGTTATTAGTGCCGATGAGTCCGCAAAAAAACACCAAAAATACCCACTCATTCACAAAACAATATCGAACACTCTTATACAACCGTTTTCGGAAAATTGGTTTAAGAAACTTATTTGTTTGATGTAAAACATGTGTATAAAACTTATATCGTTCAGAATACAATATTACAAAATCTTAGGACATATGAATTGGACGGTTATTACGAAAACGTTGCTAAACGTTTGTACGTTAATGCACATAAGATATCGGGTCGGAACACTACAACTAAGGGTGGCAATCGAGTCGTATTCGTGTTGATCTATTTGGGTTCGCGTGTTGGCGGGTCAGTATAACTTTTACCCAAACACGACCCATTTATTAATCGTGTCAAGAAACTCAACCCTAAACCCGCACCTGCATAACACGTGTAACCCATTTTTGACCCGTTTAACCTATTTAAATAAATATGTCAATTAGTGAATAAGGTTGGTGATTTGTTGATTTAACTAACTTAAATATCAAAATGATATAAGTATTTAAAATATGATAAAAATAACAGACAAACAGCTATACGACAATTTTCTCAGTTATAAGTGTCAATTTCTATGATATATGAGGTATAATCGTAATTCAATCATATTAAGTACATAACAGAATACATTTAATCCACATCCAACATAAAAAGGCATGTTATATATTTTATTTTTAGAATTTTAGGGTTCACGGGTTAACCTGTTTAATATTTACTCAAACCAAACACGACCAATTTATTAAACGGGTTAGATGGTTTGACCTGTTTTTTACCCAAACCTATTTATTCTCAACCCAAACCTGTTTAACTTTGTGTCGGGTTCGTGTCGTGTCGACTATTGCCACCCCTAACTACAACGTTAGTAA
The DNA here is from genome assembly GCA_030686995.1 of Artemisia argyi. Taxonomy (NCBI): domain Eukaryota; kingdom Viridiplantae; phylum Streptophyta; class Magnoliopsida; order Asterales; family Asteraceae; genus Artemisia; species Artemisia argyi. The sequence continues at coordinate 178,410,169 of CM060683.1, forward strand.
AGAGTTTAGCGGGCTAGATTAATTCATTTTAATAAAAATAAATTAAGTGTCCACTTTAATCACTTTAATAAATACTCAACCCGTCTCATATTAAGTGTCCACTTTAATAATGCACAAAGTTTTAGGAGATTCCACTAACTAAAATCTCCACCAATCAAATATTATTTTTACCCACTAAAGTCTCATCTTATTGGTTGAAAAGTACAAGTGGACACTTAATTTGAGACATCCAAAAATTTCATTGTTGACACTTAATATGAGACGGAGGTAGTATTATTTAATGATCAAATTTTTACTACCTCGAATTTGAACAAGTGGTTCTTATAATATCTCATATTTGGTTATTTGGTTCATATACTAGCTCTAAATATTATAGCCACATACTTTCACATGTCATATCACCGTTATTTTTTAGTGATAATTAGATGTGAAGTTTAGCTACGACATTTGTTCATTACTTTTAGGACATTTTTTTCTTTTAGTCTCCAGAGATTATTATACATAGGGGTGCTCACGGTTCGAAAACCAGACCGGAACGACTAAAATAAGACCAGACCAAAAACCAATTTTTCTCAAAACACAAGATCGAGGACCGAACCGAAATATTTAGTCTAGGTCCGGGTCGGTTCAGTCTAGTCTGGTTTTCCGGTCTGGTAGGATCCAACAAAACATAATAGTCGGTTATGAATAAAACTGTACTGAAATATGTTGGATCTAGGGGTAAGCAAAACTGCCCGAGTCCCGACAACCGACCCAATCCTGACATAAACCGATAGTCTCGAAACCGAATAATAGCTTCTCAGTTCGGGAGTCGGGATGGATTTTTAGCATTTTCGGGATTCGGGACGGGCCAAAAACCGACAAAATACAAGCAAAAACCGACTATTTTTGGGACGGGTCGGGATTGGGACGGGACGGGCCAAAAAACCAACTACTTTCGCGTCGGTATTCGGTTTACGATTTAGGTGACTTTCAGGATCGGGCTTAGTCGGGACGGGTCGGTCGGGTCGGGATCCGGCCTGATGCTCAGCCCTAGTTGAATCAGTTCGGTCTGGTTTGATTCGATTATGTCCCCCGTTTATTATGGTTAGCCTTAATTATACACTTCTTTAATATTGACTTCTTTTTTTTAACTAATTAATCTTTAATATTGACTATTGGAACGAATTTTGATAATTAGAATAGTGTTGCATAACTTATAGTTGTAAAAATGATAATCAGAACACTAACACAATCGATTACACCCAGCCAACCACCCTTTTGGTGTATTTTATTAACAAAAGATTCAAGAAGGTAAATCCCCAACTGGGTGCTTACCAATACAAAATACAAAGACAAGATGTGATCTCTTCTAGGAAGACACCACAAGAACCTCACTACAAAAGTCACTCAATCACTCAGAAAACAAAGATCAAACAAGAGATTGATCTTTGTTATAGAAAATACTAACATATATCAACCTGATATCAATACTAAAGAAGATTGCTACTAATTGTGTGAACCAAGAGAGAATAAAAGAGGCTACAATGCAAAGTTATGAAACCCTAGCTTGGATGAGGAGCATACAAATGTTCCTAGAAAACGTCCGACAAATACAGACATCCCGAACAGAGGAAAAACCCTCCGACATCAATTTCGAAGTGAATTTATCCAGTTGAGGCATCTTGATTGAGAATAAAGGATTCCCCCTAGGGTTTTAAGGGTGGTAACGCGCTACTACTTAAACTACTTATGTGAATTCTACTTACGCTAAATAAAAAAAAAAAAAGAAATGTAGCTCCCTGTTAGGATCGACAATTAAGAGAAGGGCCCCATTGGAGGATGGGTCCCGAGCGGTTTTGCATTGAGTTTTCTTTTAGTGGGAGTGAGGGAACGGACTCATCGCTCTCCTGCCGTGAGTCCTTAAAGGCGGGAGAGAGTAGAGCATACTAGGTAGTTACCGAATGCCCCAAAGCATCTTACTTTTAGGACTGGCGCTAGACTTCCTCTCTTTTCTATAAGATATAAAAGGCGAAATTGATGCTCTTAACTACCCCTTTTTCTTTTAAAAAACGGAACGAATCGTCGATTTAAAACTGAACTAACCCTTTTTGCCCGCCCACTTACCCCTTCTTCATGATCCGGCTTGTCCGTTATATGAGAATACCTTTGCTCGAAATGGATTCCGTTAGCGCCAAACTGAATATGATGCCTGCTACTGTGACTTCCAGTGCTCTTGCCCTATTTTGGCTCCCACTCCCACTAGTTCCTGGTCCCTCCAGCTTCAGGTTGTTTTCATGAGTGCGAAGAAAGCAGACTCCTTTTCAATAGAAAGGAAGAAAAATAATAGAAATAAAAAAATATAACAGAAGCCAGAAATCACACCGCATAGATGAAATGGAACAATAAATGAAGAAAACCTGAACGGATAAACAATAATTCAAGCCTTTTTGAAGCTCGAAAAAAGCTGGAAAACTGTAAATGAAGCTTACATCACCTAACCTAAAAGGATTTATGCATATTTTGAAAAACAACCTAAATCTAAGACTACCCATCAATCATCCAACACAACCAACTATTCAGAATAGAGAAATGAATTACAGAACTCAGTGAGTGAAATAATACGGCGATCCAAAATAATGGAATAAAAGACCTAGGAACTAGCAAGGAAGATTTTTAGCCCCAACGACAAATGAACCTAGGGGCGGGGCATTTTTGGGGAGTAGCCCGCTTCCCATTACTCAATAGGGCAATTCCTCGCACATAATTAATGGAGCCATTGAAAGGTGACTAAAACACCAGAAACAGGGACTACCCGAGCTAATGATAGAGGCAAGAACACTTTCCGGCCAAGTTCCATTAATTGTTCATAACGATATCGTGGAAATGCTGCACGGACCCATATATATAGAAACAAAAAAAGAATCACCTTGATACTAAACCGGATCGAGCCCGGGATCTTATTTGAAATGGGAAGATCTAGGATAGGCGGCCAACCTCCTGGAGAGAGTGATGTGCATGGACCAGGTGAGTAGGGATGCAGCTCCGTGGACCGCTCATCGGGCCTGATAGGTGGTGGTATCACACCCTTCTCAAAGGAACCGTACGTGAGACTCTCGCGTCATACGGCTCCGTCCCGGAATCAGGACCCCCTTTCCTTTGACCAACGGGTCCTCAAACCAACTTGTCCTTCCTTTCTATTTCTCGGTAAGCGGTTTTTTTTCATTCATTGATTGATTTGATTCAAGGTAGCTTTAGCTTTCTTCCAATTCCAAGCGCTAGCGGTAGAAGCTAGTCGTCAGAAGCGAACTTCCGGGCCGGGAAGGAGCCAAAAAAGGTGAGCGCCCCTGCGCGAGCCTTATTGAAAACTAAAGCAAGAAGAGAGAAAGTTGACTTTGAGAAAGAAGGTGCTTGTTGCCACTTTATTAGCAAGGTTGTTTACCTCAATAAAGGCGAAAACTTGCTTGACTATGACTAAGAAGATAGAAAGGGGCTTTTCTCGCTTAGTATTGCTTTGGCTGAGCCCTATCTTGCTGGCCTCGGAAGCTACCGCAACTCAAATAAAAAATGAATTAAGGAATAAGACATTAGCATTAGAAAGAGTACAGAGGCATTCCGGGCCGACTACAATACAAGTCATGAGCGATAGCGAAGCCAAGCTGGATAGGCTTTTTTATGTCGAAAGCCCCAAAACTAGCTATCTTATAGCAGACAACTAAGGCAAGCCTACTCAACTAATCTCATAAGTTAAGTAAAGGCCTATTTGCATCGCAACTAATAGAAAAAACGACTACTAGACTAGACTAGTAGTTAAGTGCTCCTTGTTGTTCGGATCTTGACCGGGTCCGAGCTTCCCAAGCTCTATGCTGTTGGGGAACTCTGCAAGGGTCTTACCACCTTCTTTATTTACTATATTTGAGTCTTTGGAGTACTTTGGGATTATATTCCGCGCCGAGGATTTGTGCTTATGGGCCGGGGTGAATATTGCAGACCAGCGGATCTGGTAGTCGACAATCGTTCGGACTTGGTAAAGGTTGTCGCAGAACCTGTAGTAGGACAGAGGACTTATCGCGATGCCCGCGGACCAATTTACGATGTCTCCGTCGCTGACGTTCGTCAAGTAGGCCACGTGGATTGGCCAGGGTCTTCTTCGGCTAATGAGACCTCGATCCCGAAGCCTTCGGAGTATCTTTTTGATAGGCGCCTCTATTTGTATGGGGAATCCCCTTCTGATAGATCTCGCTCAGTCTCCCTCTCCTTCCCCTGCCGCCTTCCAACCCGCAGGAGTATACAATGACAACTTCCGGACACTCATGCCCGATCGTGAGACTGCTTGTTGGACGTCCGATGGCACCTTACTCTGACCTGAGCTATGCAACAACGAGATCTTCCTTGATCCTTGCCGGATGTGCTTGACGGTCCCCCATAATACGCTCACTTGGGGACTTCTTACTCCAGCTGTTCCAAGAGTGTTCGCTAGTTGAACCGCGTCCAGTAGACTCCCTGTTCCGCTCATCCCCTTCGTCAGCTCTTTGATCGGGATACTATTACCTAGGTTCCTAAACTTGGAATGGATGGCGGAGCGTAGGTGGCAAGCAGTTATATGTATACGGTGCTTTACTCATAGACGCTTCTCCAGCTTTCACAAGAATTGTATGGGAGTCGTCCTCGGAGGGACTTCCCGAATGACCGTACCGAGGAATTCTACCGTACTCCGTGCAGCTATTGTTGTTGATCCTGCAGAGCCTACCCAAAGGTTCAGGCCGGATTGTAGGAAGTGGGCGAGAAGTTTTTTTATTTCTATGAGAAGCTCTACGGCACCCACGATTCCCAGTAGTAAGTGATGAGGCGAAAAATGATCCGTTTTTAGGGGGTCATTTAAGCCCGGAATTGAATTTATTTGATCAAATATTGCCCTAAATTGTTCCTTTTGTGATTTTAGGTACTTTGGGAGTGAAATCTGGAAAAGGAAGCAATTCGGACGTTTTTGGAGCATAAAAGTGAAGAAAACGCCAAAGACTTAATTTTCCATGCTGGGAACAGTGTGTGACGGCGTCAAGAATACTTTCCTGACGGCGTCAAGAATAAAGACCATGACGACCCAGTACAGAAATGAAGGCGTCACAAAGTAGAGCGTCAAGAGTTAAATGTGTGACGGCCTGCAAATATGGACAACATGACGGCGTCAGATGTAGATCAAGGCTGTCCGAGGATTATTTTGGCGGCGAGATGACGGCGTCACCCATTTGTTCTTGACGTCGTCAGCCTATAATATCTATATATAGTTTTCTAATTTTCATTCATTAAAAAAAGGAGAAGTTTGGAGAAACCCTAAGGCCGAACCTTGTACGAATTTTACAGCTTTTCAAGGGTTTTCAACCCTTGAAACCTTACATGTGTTATTGAGATAAGTATTTTCTTAATTCAATCAATATGTCTATGTGTTGGTTTGTTAGATTATGGACATTATTTTAGTAGTCGTATGTTAGGATCGAACTCGAGATCACGGGATTGCACACTTTACGTATGAGAATTAAAGTTTAATAATTTTATATAAAATGTTATATTAAATTATTAATTACACAAAATAAATAATGATCATTAGTATTTAATGATAAATGACTAACGACCATTAGACGAATATAAGGAAAGAATTATATGTAACTAATTGGTAAGTCAAGAAGCTTCTGGATCCCTTTGAGGGATTATGGCAAATCGGTGGGGAAGGGGTAAACCCAACCCAAATCCAACTTGAGCTCCAAGTTACATATACTATATAAACAAGGTTAAGATTTATTATTTGTAGGTCTTGTACACATATTAAATCTAAACCTTCTTTTCTTTTCTTTCTTTATGTTTAGTCGACTAGAAACAATTATACATGCATGTGCATGGTAAAATTTTTATATTTGCTTCTTTCTTTTGGTTTCTGGTTTCGACAACAACAATAACACACAAAAGAGTTTTTGGTGTTTTATTTTGTTTAGTTTTTTAGTTTTGTCTTATTAAAACAAAATTGTTTTGTGTAATACTTAAAACTAACATTTACTTTAATTCGTTAATAGTACGTGTGTACAAGAACGTGATTCAAACACACTATTGTTTGATTCTTGGATTGAATTACAAAAGAGGTAAGGGGTAATTCTTATAATCCACATAAACCCTAATTAGGGTTCTTGAATTGAAGATTGCAATTGATTCTTGTTCGGGCTAGAATCACAAAGGTATGTTTACTATTTATATTTGATTAATTAATTACATGTTATATGATCTTGTTATAATTGCTTCCGCTATGCTCACTTGATGTGTTTGGTTTATTTTATATGAATGTCATGATATCATAATTCCAACAGTGGCATCTAGAGCCGTTATAATGTGTAATTAATTATCGAAACGCATAAAAATTGGATCTTGATTCGTTTAGTTACATGTTTTTAGGGTTTATTTGTTAGATTCCTAACCCTAAATTTTTTTTGGGTCGATTGACCTTAAGGGTTTTTAGGGTTTTGGTTTTTGTTTTTTTAATATGATTAGAAACCCTAGGATGTCATGTAATTGTTATGCGTTTTAGTAAACGATATGCGTTTTAGTAAACGATCTTGGTGCAATATGTTAATTGTTAAGCTAAATACATGAAAAAGTGCATATTTGCATGGATTTTTATATAATGTGATAATTCAAATGGTTTAAATTGTTTATATGAATTAATGGTTAAGTTATATCGAAACATGTAAATTTATTAATAGATGTCGAATTGGGGGAGACTCCAATATTAAGTAATCAATTATTTGCTACGTGGTATTTATTTAATTTTGGCTTATGCAATCGATTTATCGATGTATGTGGCTCTTTTTCCTAGAAGAAGAAAGCCTTAATTGAATTAATACGTTATACACCTAGATTTGATTATTAATAGGACTATTGAATAAGATTTTCATGTGGCTACATGTTTTATACATATTTAATTGTTATGTTTATGTATATTTGTTTATTTAGTTGTTTTATTTTTTATTGTACATTACTTGTTTTGTTTATTAATTGTGTTAGACATGTTTATAAACGAAAAGGGTAATTTTGAATAGAAAAATAATAGGGACTAAATAATGGCGAAATTGTTTTGGTTTTAAGAATAAATCTCAAAGGATTAGTTGATTGATGTTTTTGTACGTAATGGTTAAATAGGCTCGACCGAAGTTTACACACTATAAGATGGGTATAAGGATGGCTTCGCATTAAATTGTGGCCTTAGATAGACAACATTCTGTCTTAACGCTCGTTTGTGTGTAAATTAGACTTACCGAACAACCATTACTTGTACACTGTCATCTTAAGGGTGAATTAACCACAATTCCACAATGATTATCCGAAACACTAAGCTTTCGGGCTTATGCAAAAGTACGATATAGTGGACGATAATTGATGGTAATTCTTTAATTGGTGAACCCGATACCTCAATCAAAACTTTGTTATTTTATTCTTAGCAAATTGGTAATAAAAATGTTTTGTAAAACCAATGTTATGAAGTTGTATGCATGCTTCTTCATACATTATTTTGATTACACGTCAAAATTTAATACCCTTAAAAAATTAAGTCAAATGCCATCTAATTAAGAACACTTGAAGTTGTAATTTACGTCATGTGAGAACTTGGCGAGATTGCAATGGAGAGGTAAATTTCATAAATTCATTGCTAGCAGATCAACTGATGTGATGGATTTGTGAGTTTGCAGTTTTTAAGTTAGACGACTTAAATTGAGTAGGAAATGAGATCTTGGACTCAAGGCATTAAGATGGGGATCAAACATGCTTACAATACAAAAGTTTTGTGATTGTAAATCCCATAAATCTAGGAATTGCAATATGATATTGGCAATTATTGTTCGACAATTACCTTGTTGAATACTACCATTACTAGCAGATCAACTGATGTAATGATACTATGTCAATTTGGATCCTAGCTTTAAGAAAATACTACGGTTTATATAAATATTTACCAATGGGTATATTATTTTCTTAAAGACCTAATTATTGAAAATACTGAAATTGAATTTTGTAATTCGTTTTAATGTATTAATGCAACGTTCAAACCGTAAACGCACTTTGGGCTTTGGTAAATTGATCTAGTTTTGTTTTCAAACTAATGTTTGATTAAGAAATATTTACTTGAAAGACAAAAGAAGTCTCCTTTCTATGAAGGAAGAGTGAGACACAATCCTATTCTTTTTCATGAATGAGAAAGGATAATAGGAATATTAGATATGTCTAAATTCTAATATAACTCATAGCAAATTTTTAATGGTTAAGGAAATTGCATACATTTTTCATAGGGATTTTATCATCCTCATTTGGTGATCAAATTCTTAGTAACAAATATGATATTTGGTTAATAGAAAATTTTGTATGATATTTTATGAGTTATTATAATTAGAAGCTAGACTAATTACTGCAAAATGTTTAAAGACAAACTAGTTGTTTTGACTATTCTAAAGGTTCTACATACATTGTAGGATGGTAGACCTGTTAAGGAAGAAATTGCATGCCCAATTTTTCAAGTTAATAGCATTTGGTGGATAGTCCATCATTTACGTAGTAGAATACACTCTTTGGTACATAAGTAATTATTATGTATGGACATTCAAAGGTGTAGGAAAGTTAAAAGCACACTATTTTCTTTCACTAGATATGAAACATTTACAATGTTGTCAAATTCAGTGGGAGTATTGTGTACTTATCACTGAATAAGGAATTATTGTAATGATCTTTAATTCAGTGGGAGTTACAAGCTTTGACATCTTGGTAGCTAAAGATAATTACTTTCCAAGTGTAGACACTCATACTTTTAAGGATAGTCTTGTACGCTTCCTTACTAGACATTGTTGTTTTACATATACTTGTTATGCTAAAATCTATGACACAATCATATTGAATACATAAACAAATGCATGGCATGTTGTTTATCAACTATATGAGGTTGTTCCATGCACAAGTGGGAGAAATGTTATCTTTAATGTGTGCAAGAAACAACTAATAAAGATATGATTTAATGGATTCTCTTGACTACAAGGTAAGAGAATAGTATTCTAATATTAAATTTTAGAAACACTTGGTGTTACAATTTATGTTATGTGAGAGCTTAACTAGATTGCAACAACAAGGTGAATTTCATATTTTCATTACTAGCAGATCAACTGATGTAATTGAACTATGAGAATTTGCAGTTTCTAAATTAGATACCTATTAGAACATGTGTCAATATGATATCAAGACTACTTTAATTTATAGATTTATGAATTCATGGAATGACATAAATTAATTAAGTAATCTAATGCTACTTCAATCTGAATATTTATGTGTTCTTGGAATGACATAAATAAATGAAGAAATTATGTTATTTACATTATTGTGAAGTAATAAATTAACTTGAAATTACTATTGAAACCAAAATATGGTGTTCATAATTACTTTAGTTAAACATGTTTATGTTTCATTGTAAAGATATAAACATAAAGTCTTTTAATTGTTACAAGACTTATAATAAAGTAAGACGTTATTTTGTTGTGTTTTTTAATTAAGACATATACATGAAGTTATTAAATTGTTAAATAACTTATAACGTATAATGGGATTATAACAGTTTATGTTTTCTTGTAAAGACATGGACATGAAGTGACTTTGTAAAAAATACTTGTGTTATAAAGCATGTAATTGGCTTGAAAATTGTTATACCATTAAAATAAATTAGTTGGTAAATAGACAAGTCAAAACGAATATGGTTATCTTAAATATTGTTAGATTGTCTTGCAATATTGATATTAATGAAATACCAAATGTTTATGGTATGTTCAGCTAGGAAAATCAAACTCTTGTTATATTGTTTGATTAAAGATAACTATGACTTCTTTTCTTCCAAAAGTTATCAAGGTTAGAATGTTGAGTATGACTTGGACATATTTAATAAAACTCCAACATAGAAGATTAATAAGACATTATCATATGATGGAATGTGATGAATGTGATGAATCACATTAAGTCTTAAATTGAAGTTCCAAATTCATTTAACTGCTTGTGAAGAGGTTATTAACAAAGTAAAGTCAGGAATTGTCAATATGTATTTGTAATATCCCAAAAGAGAATATTGTATTGTTGCTTTATTTGCTAAGTATTTAAAGATAGTCTTTAAATTGCTAAAAGCAAGTGGGAGTGTTGATATTTAAAAGATAAAATTACAAGATACATAATCTTCTAAAATACACTAGTAAATATCATGATGAAGTTTGACATTTGAATGTTAAATCTCAGCATGATAATAAAGTTTGACATTTAAATGTTAAATGTTAAATATCGAGATGATGGAATTATCATTCATAGAATAGTAATATATCTCAGATATTTGATTAATATGCTGAGGGCTATGATTTACATGATTATTGTAAACCTGATAATCATTATGATACATTACCAAATATGAAATTGGGTAAAGTATACATGATATGAATGATTAAAATGTTGTCCATAAAGATAATCAATTTTATAAACTTGGTTTATCTTAATAGTTAGACTAGAAAATGAAGATGAGTTTCTTCAAAGATTAGGTAACTCTTGTGGTTTAAATCTTTGCGTAGAAATCATATGGACAATATTGTGCACGTATTTAATGCATGTCTAATAACAAGATTATTAATCACACTTAAGCAATTAACTGTGATTGAATATTCTTTTCTAAACACATTAAATATATAAAGATTATGATTGTCATATTTATGAAATTGACAATAGAATATCAAAACTCTTTCTTGAGTGATTACTTGAGCGAGGACGATAAGTAATCAAAAGGAGTTTATGAATTCAAATAAATCTTTGGAAGTGTACAAAGTGCAATAATCCATGTATGAATAAATGCATGCATCTAGAAGATTAGTCTTATGTTTAATTATTAAATTCATGATTTGATTTATAATTGAAATAAGATAATTTCTAAGTATTCCTAAAAGCTAGTGGGAGTATTGTGTTTAATTTCTTAAATCATATATGTCGTAGAACATATAAAAGGTAACATTCCATATAAGTAAATGTTAAGTCTTAGTTTGGAATAAAACTTTACTTGAATGATTTAGAAAATAAGACATATAACCTTGGAATGAATGTTTATTGTTGAAACATGTGCGGTAAATATATCTAATATAACATGATGTATTATTTAGAAAGTCTAAATAGATATGTATGACATGAATAAAATCTAAGTATGACTCAAAGATTGTTCATGTACATCGTGTTTTGTTGTCTCATGCTTGATTACAAGATGATTTGGCAATATTAATTACTAATTAAAAGTTATTAGATAACTTGTGTAATATTCTAAATAGAATATGTTTGATTATAGAATCACATCCTAAATCTGGAACAGCTTCCAAATTCTATAGATGAACAATTTTTCAATTGTTGAGAAAATTGTCATAGCCAACAAAATTGAAAGTTTGAAGGGCATCAAACATTACACAATAGATATTATGGTTTACGGAAAGTTTTAATAGCATATTGTTGTAGCATACAATGATGCTAATGAAATTGAGATGACACTCAATACTAGTCATGGTAAGGATTTCATCTTTGACTATATGTACTAGTTATGCTTACTAAAAGCATAGTTGCATTATACATTAAGAGAACAAGAATACTTTAAACTTTAAAATGTTTGGAAGTTTGATTATCATAAATTGGTGGTTAAGGATGTCACACATTTTGTGAAATATTATATGGCATTGTCAAAATAGTTGAGTATGCATATACAAGAACTTCACTAGTTGAATTCTTGAAATAAGTATTCTTAAAATTCAGATAGATCAAAGTTGGATGATTTATGTTTTGTCAACAAGTATGAATGTTATTACTTGAGACATAATTCATCAACAAGAGTTATCATGCATTGATCTATTTAGTATTTGGATAAGGGATGTTAAACAATTATTATAATAAATTTAAATACATGGTATGTTTAATTTATAATATATTGAATCCTGTTTTTGCATGTTTAAATCCATGAATAAAGGTTATTCTAAATTGTCCGTTGTCAGTTAATAATATGGGAATATTATTAAATCAAGACAAATCTGAAGGTTGGTATAATATACAATGATACCGTAGTCATGCCATTTCAGATGATATTCAATGATACCGAATATAGGACTTATCCCAACTACATGATGTTACTTTATGGATTTTGTTATTGAGTAAATCATGAGAAGTTATCCTTAGACTTGAGATGCAAGATAAGTGTCATGAATGTAGTACATTTTTGTGGAACAACTTAACGCTATACGTAACTGGTAGTCATAAGAGTTGTTTTCGGAAGTGTTACAAAGTTTGTGGGTTTTGCTTGTAGTCAAGATAGAATTTGTTCATTCAAATTTATTTTTCGGAGTTTAATACTGTTGGGCCCCTCGTATGGTTGGTAAGATGTATGTGTGGCCACACCCAAGATCTCCCCTGAATATGTTCAGAAGATTTGGTAATCTTGATTAATCACAAACAACGAGAAACAGAATGGTTAATTAAGGAATGACTTTAATCCATATCCTTATTAACAGGGTATTAGAAACAAAAGGATAATAATAATGAGAAATCATTAAAAGGTTTTTTCAGGAGCCTTGCCCGAGTTGTACTAGAGGCATCGAAGTGTTGCTAGACGCTAACCGATGTGATTACACTATTAAAATATGTCCAAGTGGGAGCTGTTAGATTATGGACATTATTTTAGTAGTCGTATGTTAGGATCGAACTCGAGATCACGGGATTGCACACTTTACGTATGAGAATTAAAGTTTAATAATTTTATATAAAATGTTATATTAAATTATTAATTACACAAAATAAATAATGATCATTAGTATTTAATGATAAATGACTAACGACCATTAGATGAATATAAGGAAAGAATTATATGTAACTAATTGGTAAGTCAAGAAGCTTCTGGATCCCTTTGAGGGATTATGGCAAATCGGTGGGGAAGGGGTAAACCCAACCCAAATCCAACTTGAGCTCCAAGTTACATATACTATATAAACAAGGTTAAGATTTATTATTTGTAGGTCTTGTATACATATTATTGTTTGATTCTTGGATTGAATTACAAAAGAGGTAAGGGGTAATTCTTATAATCTACATAAACCCTAATTAGGGTTCTTGAATTAAAGATTGCAATTGATTCTTGTTCGGGCTAGAATCACAAATGTATGTTTACTATTTATATTTGATTAATTAATTACATGTTATATGATCTTGTTATAATTGCTTCCGCTATGCTCACTTGATGTGTTTGGTTTATTTTATATGAATGTCATGATATCATAATTCCAACATGGTTGTCTATATCTTGTGCTTGTCTTGATTCCATCATGCTAGGCTAGATCTATCTTGTGTTTGCTTGGATCTAATGAAACCTAGATGTTGATTATGTGTTGATTACTTGTTTATGGTTGTATTGGATGAATGATTTCAATGTTAGGCTTAAGAAAACTGGCAGATCTTCAAATGGTAACATGCTTGAACGTCTTAGGAAACATGAACCGATGTGTACTAGGTTTTGTTGGTTGTATTTAATGCATGAGTAAATTCTAATGATCCCATGTTAGGAGCTTCTTGCAGGCTCGACATAGGAGTGAAGTAGGCACTCATAGGATTGGGGAAGTAAGTACGTCACCCCATGAATGGTATTAAGGAATACAATCCGTCATCCACGCAACTATAACAAGTAATTAACGTGTAAAAGATATCTAGGGAGTAGTGAAATCTAAGTAAACACATTTCTCCCACTTATTGCTCACAACCTTAGTTTAATATAGTTTATTTTCATTTTTAGTATTTTATTTTGATTGCATCTTAGTATTGGGTTAGTTGACTAGCAACTAATTCCGCCCAAATCCTTCAAACCTGAGATATTTATTTGCTTTCATAAAAATATAAAAATACAAAAAGAATCATCTCTCATCTTTAGAACTAGTATTTAGGTTTTCTAATCCTAGCGACACTATTCCTAGCTGAACGATCAATCCCCCGGTACTTGTCACTATACTATACTACAACGATCAGGTACACTGCCTGGTGGGGGTTGTAAGCTTCTCAAGATCCCTTGAGAGGTAAAGCCTGGTGCGATCCCCACGTATCAGTAAGTCGTCGGCATATCGCGCGTAACAAATCCTTATTAAGTAATGGCTTTTTAAGGGGGCCAGCTTACGGGCCAGGCCTCTCTCTGACCTGATAACTAGTATCGCCTCCCCGCCCAGCTCTATCAGTAGGCCCTTTCTTTTGCAATACTTAAAAAAGTCTCTCATGGCCCAATTATTATTACAGCGTTCTCTACCATAGAATTCGGCCTTCAGGGTTAACCCGGCGGCTTCTATTAGGAAGGTGGCTCAAAGGAGGCTCGAGGGCTTGTTTAGGAAGGCTAGAAAACGAAAGACCTTTTCTGGTCTCCCTTGAGCCGGGGGGTGCTTGTGGGAGGGGTGTGCCACGACGAAACAAGGGAATGAAAGGACGCTTTGCGTTGGATGCTCTTTACCCTCCCCACAATGATGGCTCTGTTGTCTTGGGGAGGGTTGAAGCTTGCTTCTTCTCCAGAGTCTTCTTGGTCATCAATACGACCTGTCCTTAATAGAACCGATCTTATTCTTTGAACAATCGGAATTTCGTACTTCTGTTGGATCCTCCCTATCTCCTGATCGAGCTTGTGTAGGTAGATGTTGTCTGGTAGGGCCGATAGTAATACACTGTGTGGGATGGAGTAAGGGCCCATCTCCGCCCCTACGAGTCGTCCGACAGAAAAGACTTTCTGAATGGGGTAAAAGAACTTGGGGTCGCCGATCTCTTCCTTAAAGATGGGGATGAGTCGATGTCGGTCGATGGTGTGAAAACACTTCCTGATGTCAAATTCCAAAAACCAGTGAGAGGTTCCCCACTCTTCTTTGATCCGTCTTAGGGCCGAGTGGCAGCCTCGACCCGAGCGGAAGTGCGATGTGTCTGGAAACTCGGGATCGTAAATGGATTCGAGTACCATTCTGATCGCCTCTTTCATGATCCTTTCTATAGGTAGAACTACTGTGAGCGGTCTAAACTTTGACCCTTATTTCTTTCTTCATATTATATTGTAAAGGGGAGCAAAGCCCGTTTTTTCCTTCCTATATTGATAGATCAAGGGCCCTCCTGCCGTCGTTTCAATGAGTCATAGGGCTTCCCCTCAGCTCAGTCTTTTTGGTTCTTGAGAATGGTCGCCACCTCTCCCAGGACCGGAATGATTATCCCTGCCCGATGGGTCTACATCCATCCCTGAATGTCGTCGGGTACTGTTAACTTCCCCACCATTCTTGTAACTGTCACCTGTAATCCGCGCAGGTGTGCCCACACCCCCCCTGAGTGGACGAGAAAGAAAGGATTTCTCGGAGCAACCCCCCAGGTTCCAGACCCAGGAGTCAACTTTCCCGTATGAGCATTCGGTACATGTATCAGTCCGTGGAAGAGTGAAAGGGTCATCACTATTGAGGATCTCCACCCTAATCTTAGATAGGTCGTCTGGGGGTTCACCGCGGTTCATTGTTGTGCTTACACACTAGGCTACCCTTTTCCGAAAGCTCCGCGGGACCACCTACCACTAGTCTTTGGCCGGAGGGGTTTATTGCACAAAAACGCCGGGACGCAGGCTCCCGAAGAGGGAAGCCCAACGAATGTCAGTTGTAAAGCCCCGCACCTCATTAAGATCATATTGGCATACTCTCCCAAAAAAGAAAGAGCAGACCCCATCGAAGACGAGAGTGAGGTACAACAAGGCCATTTCTGTCCACCGCCCTTCTCACGGAGCCGTACGTGGACGTTACCGCTCATACAGCTCCCAGCCAGCAAGCAGTTAGCCTTCCTCTACAAGGAATGGAAGTGTGGGTGAATCAACATCAAATAGAGGAATTCGCTTTTTCTTTTCAGCAATAACATGATAAAAGCATCCCTTTCACAAAAACCTACAGACCTCCCTATCCTACCACTTCAGCACCTTGTGATCTTTGAGAAGATCAGTACGAGCCCTCTCATATAATCTTTTTTATTTCAAAAAACACAATTTTGCATGGTGGATCAGGACGAGAATGAATCCGGTAATCCAGGACATACTCATCCTGGAGCTTATGCTCTCCTTTGGGGAGGGGGTTTTTATAGAGAGAGGTAAGTCGAGGGTAGCCTCCCGCTTGACCGATTTCTCAGAGTCGGAGGAAGATCTCTCATCCGATCATCCTGAACACGAAGGAGATGCTCTCGATGTGAGATCAGCAGCAAAAGAAAGAAGAAAAGGGCCATGATCCTATGTTCGTTTTCGCCCTGCTCTGATGAAGCGCTCCTTGTTCGCGGAGCTACATACCAGAAAAAGAAAAGGATATCTCTATTACTTTGAGAGGAGAATCGTTGGTTTGACCGACGGACTACGTGGGAAATACGAGATCTAGGCAAGCCGCTACATGTTCTCCCCTTGCCCTTGAAGAACTACTTATCTTCTCTTAGGTAGCGGTCGATCGGTTCGCATCTATGGTTAATCAATAGGTCCGCGGATCCATTCTTCTATACGATAAATCGCCATCTCGTAGCACCACCACGACACTGATTCCCCGACAAAACCCCCGATTTCCCGAGAGTTAGATAGCCGATAGTAGTAGAAGCTCTAAGGCCGCTATTCCTGACAAGGAATAGAGTAAGGCCTTTACCGATCCTGAGTTAATGAGTTAAGGAGTTTTTTTCTAAACGACTTATCTGAAAGAAGGCTTTGCAATCAACGAATTCTTTGATTTGAAAAGCTCCTTTCCTAATCGACCTCCCGCCTTCCGTTATTTGATCTTTTTATGGATCTTCTTATCTTATTAAGTAGCTAAATGAAGTATCATCAATTGAGAAATGACAATAAGTAATGTTCGATATCGCTTCTGTGCGCAGAGTATCGAAAGGAACCTCTCGGAGAAGTTCCGGGCCTCGGCAGCCCTCCTTTCTTATCTATTTTCATATATAATATAAAGAGAATAGAAAGCGTACTGACTCTGACTGCTATCTACGATGCGATCAGGGGGGAATAGCGCAAGGGCTTAAGTCATCGATTCTAATCCTATCTTTTTTTGGGTATGCCGCTCCGCGAGCAAGGAGCGAGAAAACAAAGTGGGCTGTGGTGATGTCAGAATTTGCACCTATTTGTATCTATTTAGTGATCAGTCCGCTAGTTTCTTTGATCCCACTCGGTGTTCCTTTTCCATTTGCTTCCAATAGTTTGACCTATCCAGAAAAATTGTCGGCCTATGAATGTGGTTTCGATCCTTTCGGTGATTCCATAAGTCATTTTGATATACGATTTTATCTTGTTTCTATTTTATTTATTATCCCTGATCTGGAAGTCACCTTTTCCTTTCCTTGGGCAGTACCTCCCAACAAGATTGATCCCTTTGGATCTTGGTCCATGATGGCCTTTTTACTGATTTTGACTATTGGATCTCTCTATGAATGGAAAAGGGGTGCTTCGGATCGGGAGTAACCACTAGTGATAGGGCTCAAATCCTTCGGGGGGAAGGACAAAAGTTAAGAGCGATGCCTACATTAAATCAATTGATTCGTCATGGTAGAGAAGAAAAACGGCGCACGGACCGTACTCGAGCTTCGGATCAATGTCCCCAGAAGCAAGGAGTACGCCCGCGTGTACCGACGAGAACACCGAAAAAACCTAATTCAGCTCCACGTAAGATAGCCAAAGTACGGTTGAGCAATTGACATGATATATTTGCTTACTTTCCGGGCGAAGGTCATAATTCGCAGGAACATTCTATAGTCTTAATAAGAGGAGGTAGAGTGAAAGATTCGCCAGGTGTGAAATCCCATTGTATTCGAGGAGTCAAGGATTTTTTGGGAATTCCGGATCGAAGAAAAGGAGATCAAAATATGGTGCAGAAAAACCAAAATCGATATGAATGGAAGATGCCTCTATAACTCTTTTTTCTCCAATTTTCAGTACGAAGTTACTGGCTCTAAGAAGGCAATTGCACCTTAGCCCATGGACTGATACGGAGACTACTCTACAGGGGAAATCTCTTACTCGACTAGAGCGGATCCCGAGACTTCACCCCTAAGAGGAGGATATAGAAGCAGATTTAGTTGCAGGTAGGAGTGAGTCTACCCTGCAAAGCGGCTTCTCGCTTATCCCCATTTAGGAATGAGGAGATCCGACGTCAAGTGCAGGAATTGCTGTCGAAGGGGCGGGAGAGTCTCCATCCGTGTTCAACGCCTGCTTGACTAGCTCAAAAGGAGGCAGCTGGAGTGTATAGATGGGCTTTGAAGCAGGGCCACAAATATTTCAAAACAGAGACGGGATGGAAAGACTTTCGTGAGAAGAGATGGTAGGTTTGATACGGATACAGCTGCTTATCACCCACCTTAGAATCAACCAGTTCGACTATACCCGCCTTAATTCCCTCATTCAGGACAGATGGAACCAGGTTATGGATCTGTTCAAGTTGGTCGATCAATCCCTCCTTTGTTTCCTCTGCCTCCGGGCACCTTAGAATAGATTTGATTGGAAGGAGGGTGAGGAACGAAGACAGTGGTTTTACTGCCCAATAGGCCTGCATCAGCGGAAAATGGAACTATCGAATCACGGGTGACTCCCTTTATCGGGATGAGCGGAATTGCTTCATCGGCATTTCTGTCAATCGGCGGAAGACTCATGCATCCTGGG
Organism: Artemisia argyi; assembly: GCA_030686995.1. Lineage (NCBI taxonomy): Eukaryota > Viridiplantae > Streptophyta > Magnoliopsida > Asterales > Asteraceae > Artemisia > Artemisia argyi. Next base: position 178,428,887 of record CM060683.1, read on the forward strand.
AGGGTACGACTTCAAGGGATGGACTCGATCGAACGGCCAACCACTTTCCATTTTTGTAGGATATTCAATCCAAAAGACCATTATTAGCGTGTAGTAGATTGGCCCGAGTACGTAATACGCCAGTCGAGAAGAAATCCCATCAATCGATACGGTAGAGGAGAAAGTGGCCAGCGGCGGTGTAGAGCTATAGCTATAAGGAGCGAAGCTCACACACACCGGCTGATGTAGGGTGGGATAAAGTTGCCAATGCGAGTCACGCGCGGAGTTGGACACTTTTTTTGAAGCGTGATGCTGATAAGTCCACTCGATAAGATAAAACTTCCGGGGCCTTATGGGGGAGGACCGACCTTGGTTTTAGCTACTGATGATGGGGCTGCATCGGGGACCGGAACAGGGACACGAAGCTACTCCGTGATATTCCAGATGAGTTGAAAGACTATGATCCCCTCCCTTGACATCCACTCGCCCTAATGAATAAGCAGGAGAAAACCCACATTTATCCGCACCATGGCCTGCCAAAAGTGGAATCGGGGGAGGCTTTGGAAGAAATGTTCTAAACTAGAGAGGGACCTCTATACCCTACGACAGATTAACTAGAGGAATGTCAGGTGATTTTTCAAGGAGGCGCTTGAAAGACCGGCCTTGAGAGGACATTCTCTTTCTTGAGCATTCGTGGGTTACAAGATCGACTAGCACATCCAGCTTACTCTATCGACAGCCCGGCCAGATGAAGGATCAAGGAAATCGGGATCAGCTGCCTTTACTTTATTTAAGGGGGGTCTTGAATCTCATGTCATCAAAAGTAGGCAGGCTTTGAACAACCAGATAAGAATCAGTTCCTCAAGGGCTTTCGTCCACCTATCTCCGGATGCAAGCATTGATCTTGAATGGTGCAGTTATCATATCTCTTAGGAGGCACTACCTCCAGACCTGCCCGACTTCCTCAACCTATCGGTCGAGTCACTTCCTTCCACTCGCCTTACAAGGACCTACTGGACTATCGGCTTTAGATAGTCATCTTCCACCCCCTATCCTTTCTTTTCACTCGTTTCCTCTCGTATTTGAGTCGAGTAGCTCTTCTCGATTGCTCTCAACCGCTTCTCCTTGAAAAGTAAAGGTAGGAGCACTTTAACGACGGAATGTACATATGCGCGCGAAGGTGCCGGACAATTGAAGGCTCTTTTTGCCTTCAGTAAAATCGGACAAAACATTGACTAAGTTGATTTAATTCGCATGAGAGGGCTTCGGGACAATCGAGGTGTCAAACATCCTCATTTTGTTTGTTCGCAACTTTCTTTCAATTGCTGGCAGTTGCCCCTGTCGGTGGACCACCCCCCCCCCCCCCCCCCCAAAAAAAAAATCCCTATATTTAGCTTTCTTTTTTTTGCCAAAATGAAAAAGAAGTTCTCGCATATTTTTCTAATTTTTTCATACTTTATTTAGATGTGGGCACTCCTCAGCCCGAGGACAATCTCTCAAATACACATTAAGATGTTGACCCTTTTTCTTTTCTTTGCTGATTCCTCTCAATGAAATTTTCCATGTTGCACTAAGTTACTTACGGATGTATGCATGCAGTCCGGTAACACTTTGGGGTAAACACCCATTGATGAGGCGAAAAATGATCCGTTTTTAGGGGGTCATTTAAGCCCGAATTCGAATTTATTTGATCAAATATTGCCCTAAATCGTCCCTTTTGTGATTTTAGGTACTTTGGGAGTGAAATCTGGAAAAGGAGGCAATTCGGACGTTTTTGGAGCATAAAAGTGAAGAAAATGCCAAAGTCTTAATTTTCCATGCTGGGAACAGTAGGTGACGGCGTCAAGAGTAACACCATGACGGCGTCAAGAGCAAAATCCATGACGATCCAGTACAGATTTGAAGGCGTCACGAAGGTAGGGCGTCAAGAGTTAAAGTCATGACGGCCTAGAAATGATTAAGTCTTGACGGCGTCAAATGTAGATAAAGGCAGTCCGAGAATAGTTTTGGCGGCGAGGTGACAGTGTCACAAGCTTGGTCATGACGCCGTCAGACCCCTTTTTCCTATATATAGTTTTCTAATTTTCACATTAAAAGGAGAAGTTTTGGAGAAAACCCTAGTACGATTTTGGTGCGAATTTTACAGGTTTTTCAAGGGTTCCAACCCCTTGATACCTTGCATATGTAATTGAGATAAGTGTTCTTTTAATTCAATCAATATGTCTATGTGTTGGTTGTCTATATCTTGTTCTTGTCTTAATTCCATCATGCTAGGCTAGATCTATCTTGTGTTTGCTTGGATCTAATGAAACCTAGATGTTAATTATGTGTTGATTACTTGTTTATTCTTGTCTTGGATGAATGATTTATATGTTAGGCTTAAGAAAACTGGCAGATCTCCAATTGGTAACATGCTTGAACGTCTTAAGAAACATGAACCGACGCGCACTAGGTCTTTATTGGTTGTATTTAATGCATGAGTCACTGTTTACAATCCCTATAGTTGTGCTGGGCATGGTGTAGGAGGAGATAAGAGCTCATAGAATTGGGGAGTTAAGTGTGCCACCCCATGAATGGTATTAAGGAATACGATCCGTCATCCATGCAATTATAACAAGTAATTAACGTGTAAAAGATGTCTAGGGAGTAGTGAAATCTAAGTAAACACATTTTCTCCACTTATTGCTCACAACTTTAGTATAATTTAGTTTATTTTCATTTCTAGTATTTTATTTTGATTGCATCTTAGTATTGGGTTAGTTGATTAGCAACTAATTCCGCCCAAATCCTTCAAACCCGAGATTTTTAATTGCTTTCATAAAATATAAAAATACAAAAATAATCTTCCTTCACCTTTAGAACTAGTATTTAGGTTTTCTAATCCTAGCGACACTATTCCTAAGCTGAACGATCAATCCCCCGGTACTTGTCACTATACTATACTACAACGATCAGGTACACTGCCTGGTGGGGGTTGTAAGCTTCTCAAGATCCCTTGAGAGGTAAAGCCTGGTGCGATTCCCACGTATCAAGTTTTTGGCGCCGCAGCCCGGGGATTAGTTATTGTCTAGGTTAGAATTTCTTTTTATTAGGTCTACTTGCTAGATTCCTTTCTAGTAAGATTTTATTTTTATTTTTATTTTTAGGTTTTCTTTAGTCTATCTTACTTTTTTGTGTCCTTTGTTCGTAAACTATTTCGATGGATAATAATAACATTGATCGTTTGATTTCTATTATTCGTGTTTTTCGTCGTAGGATTTTCCAAATGCCCGCCCCACTCCCTTTAGTTGAGAATGAGAACCCACCTAACCTTTCGCCCAACCACCACTTTGACAATAATTCTGAGTTAGAGGAGTCTGATCATGATGATGACCGTAGGGCTAGTCCCTTTTACGATTCAAACTCCGACGAGGATCTTGATGATGGAGATGTGATTAATGAGAATAGGATGGAAGAAGAAATAAACCCTCTTAGGTATATCGAACCTAGGACTAGGATTGAGTGTGATAGCTCATTCAATATGCAATTTCCTTGTAAGATCAGATTTAAGAGCTTTAACGCCTATCTTAACTCATCTCTCCCAATGAACATAATCTCGCGCAATGAATATAATAAAATCATGGTAGATGAGTTGGAATACAAAGGGGAAAATATTGTGGCTAGGGCAATACCATTGCATGTGTTTGTAGGAATTTTAGTTTATCTTGTGGAGTTCATGGTTATGGAGAATCTAGGAGAATTTATTGATGATAAATTGACCCAAGTTGTGTTTGGAAAACCTTTCAAACGGTTGACCAACCTCGATGAAAAACTCATAGAAGGGTTAATTACATTCTCGGATGGGGAAGAAGATTTTGTCTATCAAATGCCCCGCACACACCCTAGGTTCAAGGATTTTCCCATGGAAAAGTGTAGTAGGTATCCGCCCATAGAGATGCTAAATGAGAATGATAAGAGAAAAGGACTTAAGTATACTCATGAAAAGAATAAAAGATACTATCGCGGGTGCTTAGAGTTAGGGGATGATTATAAGAAAGATGAGGCGACTATTAGATGGCTCACACTTGGTTATGTGAGCATAAGCGATACACGTTAACCCATGACCTTGAGTCTAGCTACAAGACTCGTAAATAAAGAAAAGCACTTCGTGGGAGGCAACCCATGTTTTGTGTGATTTTATTTTGTTTGTTTTTTGCTTCCGTATGCATGTTTAGTTTTTATTGTTGGTTGATCATGTTTCGCAATTAAAAAGTAGAAATACTTTACTTTGTTGTTTTGGCCTAGTCTTAACTCCACCTAAAGGTATTTTTGCAAAAGATAAGTGTAAGGGAAAACCCCAAATATGTTTTTAAGAAACAAACCGATCATGATTCTCCACAATATTAACTGAACATGTATATTCGAATTTGTTAGAGTCAAATGCTTGTACTGAGTCATAATGAAGTTTTGCAGGATTTTCCAGGAAGTAGGACCAAGTTTTTCCAGAAACTTAACATAAGGATTTCTGCAGGTCACTTATGATGGCGTCACGAGTTTACTCTTGACGGCGTCAAGTGTAAAAATCTGGAAATTTTACCGGTTTTGTTTTTCTAATGGAGTCTTATGGTTTTTGTGAATTATTAAGTTTTATAATCTCCAGGAAATCTGCAAACTTCATTCCACAAGCATTATATCTTATCTTGTTTTCTAGGATTTAGTAACTTATATAGGATGCCACCGATTTTACGCGAGATTGTCTTGTCTATTTTCTCAGGATTTACAGGTTATGTATGACAAGAAGACGATTTATTTTTCTGGAAGGGAAGCTTTGATTGTTCATTTTCTTGGAGGAAGATTTAACCTGGCCACCTTATTATCCATACCGAGCGAATCAGGGGAGTATTTGATTTCATTCTCTTTACTTTTTCACTTTTACATTCTTTACTTGAACATTGGGGACAATGTTCATCTTAAGTGTAAGGGGAGGGTAAAAAGATGATACCTTACATATGCACTTTCGCTTGAGTTTGTTTTGTTTAATGGTAGATGTGTAATAAAACTATGAGAAATACTTGTTAGTGCAATTTTAGCGCCAAATTTAAAATTTTTTACAACATTTAGGAGTGAAACTTTAGCCATAGCAAGCGTCTCATGGATAGGAGATTGTATGACTAGCACATAACCGTATATTCAGAAAAATTTTCCAACCAAATATGTTAGGTTCGCCTTTAGATTTGATAGGAAAAGCATTTACTATTAGTGCTTATGAGTGTACCGGTAGCATTTAGATTCTAGAACTTGCGTTAGTGATGCATTCCGAGACCGCTAGTGAGACTACATTCGTGTAGTAGGATTTACTACATGATAAGAGGTATTAGGATCACCCTTGTGTTAAACCCGTATTATAATTACTTGACCATTTAAGTCATATTACTTGGCTAGTTAAGTCAACTAATTTTTCCCACACCCTTAGCGTTGTACTCATTTTTAGTACACGAAATCCCTGGTACACCCCTCCGAGCCTATCTTTTCGTTTCTAACTTTAAGCATCTTACTTAAGGGAAGAATTTGTTACACCCCACTTAAATGTACAACCAAATCGCCTTAGCCTTCCGTGTATGCGCTCATTTTTAGTGCATTATTGTTATTTGTTAAACCCTAAGATAACTTTCTAATTGATTACATGGTTGCTAAGTCGATTCATATCCTTGTACATATTGTTTTGGGACTCATGGGACTCATGGGTAAGTACTTATTTTATGGAGTAATGGGGAAGAACATCATTTATTACCCCCGTATGTACGTTAATCTTAAAAGTACTCCAAGTGTTTTGATTTTCTTAATTCGAGTCATTAGATTAGTTTATTGTAAAGTATGTAAAGATTCATGTGTAAGGGGAATGTTCATTCCCTATGATGTATTATTTTGGATGGTAGGGTAAGAGTGTATGCGCAAAAAAAAAAAAAAAAAAAAAAAAAAAAAAATCGAAAAAAGTAAAAAAAAAAAAAAAAAAAAAAAAAAAAAAAAAATAGAAAAAGGAAAAGAGAAAAAAACATACGGACTACCATCCCTTTTCATTCTATGTTCATTTTATGTTTTTGTTATTTCTCATTTATTAGCTTATGTCGAGTCTAGTCTTGGCTTAGCAATGCCATATTGTACATGTAATTAACCAAGATTGTTAACTCGCCACCAGAAAAACTTCATTTATCCAACAAAACCGTGTATTTCATATCCCTACACCTAACGTTACAACCATTTAAAAGACCTTTTTGATAGTTTATCCTAGGTGCTTACGCCATGTGGTGGAGGTTTGATCCTTTCCCAAGCCTATGGTAATCTATTTTGCTATGACAGGTAGTGAGAGATATCTTCCATTTCCATATTGTAATTTACACTTTATTACACCCGAGAGATGTGAGTATCTAAACACTATTTGTGAGGTGCTTGTGTATGATCTCCGTGCTTGTCTATTGGTCTTTAGTGGAACGATTATTTGTTGTAATTACTTTTATATTAGTGTTAAATGACCCCTAACTTGTCTTTTGAGTAGAATAAAAGCGCATTTGCTTGAGGACAAGCAAATCTCAAGTGTAAGGGTATATGATGAGGCGAAAAATGATCCGTTTTTAGGGGGTCATTTAAGCCCGAATTCGAATTTATTTGATCAAATATTGCCCTAAATCGTTCCTTTTGTGATTTTAGGTACTTTGGGAGTGAAATCTGGAAAAGGAAGCAATTCGGACGTTTTTGGAGCATAAAAGTGAAGAAAACACCAAAGTCTTAATTTTTCATGCTGGGAACAGTAGGTGACGGCGTCAAGAGTAACACCATGACGGCGTCAAGAGCAAAATTCCATGACGATCCAGTACAGATTTGAAGGCGTCACGAAGGTAGGGCGTCAAGAGTTAAAGTCATGACGGCCTGGAAATGATTAAGTCTTGACGGCGTCAAATGTAGATCAAGGCAGTCCGAGAATAGTTTTGGCGGCGAGGTGACGGCGTCACAAGCTTGGTCTTGACGCCGTCAGACCCTTTTTTCCTATATATAGTTTTCTAATTTTCACATTAAAAGGAGAAGTTTTGGAGAAAACCCTAGTACGATTTTGGTGCGAATTTTACAGGTTTTTCAAGGGTTCCAACCCCTTGATACCTTGCATATGTAATTGAGATAAGTGTTCTTTTAATTCAATCAATATGTCTATGTGTTGGTTGTCTATATCTTGTTCTTGTCTTAATTCCATCATGCTAGGCTAGATCTATCTTGTGTTTGCTTGGATCTAATGAAACCTAGATGTTAATTATGTGTTGATTACTTGTTTATTCTTGTCTTGGATGAATGATTTATATGTTAGGCTTAAGAAAACTGGCAGATCTCCAATTGGTAACATGCTTGAACGTCTTAAGAAACATGAACCGACGCGCACTAGGTCTTTATTGGTTGTATTTAATGCATGAGCCACTGTTTACAATCCCTATAGTTGTGCTGGGCATGGTGTAGGAGGAGATAAGAGCTCATAGAATTGGGGAGTTAAGTGTGCCACCCCATGAATGGTATTAAGGAATACGATCCGTCATCCATGCAATTATAACAAGTAATTAACGTGTAAAAGATGTCTAGGGAGTAGTGAAATCTAAGTAAACACATTTTCTCCACTTATTGCTCACAACTTTAGTATAATTTAGTTTATTTTCATTTCTAGTATTTTATTTTGATTGCATCTTAGTATTGGGTTAGTTGATTAGCAACTAATTCCGCCCAAATCCTTCAAACCCGAGATTTTTAATTGCTTTCATAAAATATAAAAATACAAAAATAATCTTCCTTCACCTTTAGAACTAGTATTTAGGTTTTCTAATCCTAGCGACACTATTCCTAAGCTGAACGATCAATCCCCCGGTACTTGTCACTATACTATACTACAACAATCAGGTACACTGCCTGGTGGGGGTTGTAAGCTTCTCAAGATCCCTTGAAAGGTAAAGCCTGGTGCGATTCCCACGTATCACCCATCCAAACAACTCCAACAAGAAAAGGTATAAATATGAAAACTTCTCTACTATTTAGATCGGAGAATTTATGGAGGAAATTCGGTTTTAAATTCTCAGAAACCACACGATTATATAGCCAAAGGGAATACGCCGCGCCTAAAATCATCCCAAGCGCTGCTAATGTGGTTACTAAGCTATTTCTTTGGAAAGCTCCTAATAAGATGAGAAATTCCCCGATAAAGCTGCTAGTACCAGGTAAACTCATATTGGCCAAAGTGAAATAGAAGAAAATGGTAGAGAAATTCGGCATGGTGCTCACTAAACCTCCGTAATATCTAACAATTCGAGTCTTATGTCGGTCATATAGAACACCAACACATAGAAAAAGGGCTGAAGAAACCAGTCCATGACTTAACATCAGTAGAATGCTACCTCCAATTCCCTGTATGTTCAGACTAAACATACCAATAGTCACCAGATTCATATGAGCTATTGAGGAGTAAGCAATGATCTTCTTAAGATCGATCTGTCTTAAAGTGGTCAAGGAAGTATATATTATAGCAATCGCGCTTAAAGTATAAATGAAAGGAGTGAAACAAAGTGTCGCTTCAAGAAACATGGGTATTGAAAATCTTAAAAAGCCATAGGTTCCCAATTTTAAAAGAATTCCCGCCAAGATGACGGATCCTGCCGTAGGTGCCTCTACATGAGCTTCGGGTAACCAAATATGAACTGGTACCATAAGCACTTTGATGGCGAAAGAGGCAAAAAAAGCAATCCATAGAAAGATTTGGCGCCACTCACTAAATTCTGTGGTTAATAAAATTTGTAAATCGGTGGTTCCTGTTTGGAAAAGAATCAACTGAATAGCTAATAGCATAAAAACAGATCCAAGTAAGGTATAAAGGAAAAGCTGATATGCAGCCTTGATCTTTCTATGTCTCGAACCCCATACCCCTATAATAATGGTAGAGTAAGGGGTGGCCCCAAAGCGGAATTGACCGGTGGTGATTGGTTGAAGCTCCAGTAGGTAGCCACTCCCTTCTCAGGGAACCGTACGCGAGACTTCCGCATCATACGGCTCTGTCCCGAGCTTCCGTTGTCGGCCTTGTCATTAGACCACTATCTATGCATGTATTTTCAGCCTGGACTCTATAATCTTTTGCTTATCGGGTGGTGGCGAACAATGCTGCTTGCGTTGCGGTAGATGCCCGCCCGTAGGGCCAGGCCTGCTTCCCGCCTGAAAGAACCACTCACTAGCTAGCCGGACTAGTGGGGGGCCTATCTGGAGACATACTGAAAACCATGCCTTTCGAACCAAATGCAACGCCCGTCTTCCAAATCAAAAGAAAAATGGGGAAGAAAGATGGAGTGGAGCCTGTAGAGCACATGTAACGCACAGTCGGGTTGCTCACGCAGCGGATCTCTCTTTTTAGATATCTAAAAAGAGAGAGAGGTGTGAAAGTAATAGCTTTATGATATGGCCGCCCCCCGGCTTACGGCCTTTACGCTACTACTACTGTGATGTGAGCGGTTCAAATTGCTTTGATCTTTCCCAATCATCCTGGCCGGAACTTGTACGCAGCACTTGTACGGAGGTGCATGCATAAAGGTTTGGAACTTTTTTCTTATCTGAATCTTAAGAACAGGACCCTACCCTATTCTCGAACCCTCTGCCGAGCTCCACCCTGCCCGCATTTTTTTTGAAGGGGCAAAAGAAATGTCTCCACCTGCTGCCAACAGTCTTTCTTCGGAATTCTACTGAACGGGTCGATCCTCCCCCCCCCCCTCCCTCCCCCCCCCCCCCCCCCCCGCATTTGTTTTAGCAACTTATCCTAAGGTCTCCTCGCCAAGAGCTCCCCGGCGACGACAGAGGAAGCAACCCGCCTGCTGTGGCGGGGCGGCTTTTTTCTTTCACAATAAGACCTGGACGATTATCCCTACCCTCGGTAGCTTACGAGTTTACGTCCATCCCTGGTCGGGTACAATTTCCTTTTTCTTTCTCCCTTGTAGCCGTTACCCAAATTCGCGCAAGTGTGTCCACACCCCCCAAACTGACTTGACGAGGAATCCATTCTCGCGAACAAACACAACCCCTACACACACCTAGGAGCACCCCTTCCTGCATATCCATACAAGACCCGAGTAGGCGGGTCGAGGTCCTACGAGGTACCCACTACTCGGAGTACCCTCCCAAAAGGAAAAAGATGTGTTTGTCAGGTTCGGTTCTTCTTAGTTGGGTTAGGCAGGTTCGACCAGAAATGCTATGCTTACACACAAGACTACCCCTCTTCTCGAAAGCTTCGCGGGGACTACTTTACGACGACGGACGACCGCCCGTAGGGGGTTTACTGCACAAGGCCCCTGCAAAGGAAAAGCTTTATCCCAGCGAATATAAGATGCTCAGCTCCGCACAACATAGGGATTAGCACGCTTTCGGGAAGAACATAGAATAGTAGAGGATCCAGCATGCGGAACACGGCGATCATTAGAAATTCACGAATTAGAGATGCTGTAATATACTCTTTCCCATAACTTCTCATACCAGACCAACCCACTAAAATGAAAATAGGGATCAGAAATGTGGTCAATATCACGAAGAATAAAGAGATACCGTCTATACCCAAATAAAAATGGATGTTTTCATAAACATATTTACAATATAGTCCTCCAACTTCTCTTATCTTGTCATCCAGCTATAAAATCTTGAAACAGCTTTGAAGACTTTCAAACTTGACAACCTTAGTCCCTCATAATATTTAACACCCCTCCTCAAGTTGACAAATCTTCACTTTGAATGTCACCTCCATACTCAGTATTTCTGACACTCTTAACTCCATTATTTGTACCTACAAACATATCAACAAGACCAAGTTTTTTGCACAAAACATTATGTTGTCTTTGTCCTAGACATTTAGTAAAGATATCAGCAACCTGCAAGTTAGTATGTATTTTAACAGTTTTGATAACACCTGCAGACACCTTTTCTCTTACCAAATGCACATCCAACTCAAAATGTTTAGATTTCTCATGAAACACAGGATTTGCAGCAATCTGAATAGCTGCACTATTATCACAATAAACATCCACAAGCAATAAGACTATTCAACAAGTTACTCAACCAAATAACTTCACAAGTGGTAGAAGCAAGGCTTCTGTATTCAGCTTCAGCTGAACTTCTAGACAAAGTGTCATGTTTTTTACTTTTCCAAGATATAAGAGAATCTCCCAGAAAAACACAGAACCCAGTAACAGATTTTCTAGTAACAGGACATTTTGCCCAATCAGCATCAACATAAGCTCTAAGCTTAAGATCAGAAGAACAATTAAATTACAAACCAGAACAGGAGAACCTTTTAAGTACTTTAACACTCTTAAAGCAGCCTTAAGATGTGATTGAAGAGCCTTATGCATATGTTGACTTAAGCAATGAACAGCATAACTAATATAAGGTCTAATATTAGTCAAATAAATCAGCTTACCAACAGGCTTCTGATAATTAGTAATGTTATTCAAAACCTTGTCATTATCAGACTCTGCACAACTCAAAACAGAATTCTCAGGCAAAGGTGTATCAACAGGTTTAGCTGCTAGCAAACCATACTCATGTAATAACTCCAAACAATATTTCCTTTGTGTCATACACACACTTATTATTTTTCAACACTTAAATACCAAGAAAATATTTCAATTCTCCCAAGTCTTTGATCATAAACTTGGTACTCAAAAAATGTTTAAACACTTTAATCTCAGACTCATTGTTACCAGTTATGACAATATCATCAACATATACAAGCAAAGCAACAAATATATCACCTTTCTGTTTAACATATAGAGAATAGTCAAACTTACTTTGAACAAAGCCATGCTCAATCAAGGCAGTGGTAAGTTTAGCATTCCACTGTCTTGGAGCTTGCTTAAGTCTATAAAGAGATTTATTAAGTTTGCACACTTTAGAATCATCACCACCATTAAAATCTTTAGGTAAAACCATATACACATCTTCATCTAAATCACCATACAAAAAAGCATTATTCACATCTAACTGATAGAAAGGCCAGTTCATATTAACTGCAATGCTTAACAAGCACCTGACAGTAACCATTTTAACCATTGAACTAAAGGTTTCATCATAATCAAAGCCTTCTCTTTGATTGAAACCTTTAGCAACCAATCTAGCCTTGTATCTATCAATTTCACCAGTGGATTTATATTTAATTTTCCATATCCATTTATACCCTATGGCTTTTCTACCAACAAGTAAAACACATTCAGTCCAAGTATTATTCCTATTTAAAGCCTCAACCTCATTATCTATGGCTTCAGACCAATTAGGATCTTTAACAGCCTCTTCATAACTCTTAGGTTCAACAGATTTATTTAAAGTAGAAGCAAAGCACATATTATTTCTGCTAAGAGCACCATAATTCACATACTTCTCAATACCATATCTAACTTTAGAATGCATCACATAATCATTGAACCTAACAGGAGTTTTAGTCTCCCTATTAAACCTTCTTACAACAGGTGTCTTCACATCTTCATTACCAATACTAGACTGAGTTGTTATATTACCAGAATTTTGAACATTGGGACTGCCCTCAGACCATTTTTGGTCACCAAAGTGGGTTGCAGAATGCCCACCTTTTTGATGCAAATGAATAGTATCTGTATCATTATCTATAGCATCATTTGAAGGTGGCAAACTACCATCCTCAACTGGTGAATCTTCCCCTTCATCATTGGGACTTTGAGACCTTAGACTATCAAAAAATTTCAAATGATCTACCTCACTTGCATTATCTGCATTAGTAACATCACAAGTTTACATTTTAAAAGGAAATATATTTTCATAAAACTTTACATCTCATGTAAAAAACACATTTCTAGTAACCAAACTTAAAAGCTTATATGCTTTCTTAGTAGTAGAAAAACCTAACAGAACACATTTTTCAGACCTATAAGACATTTTATCATGATTATTTAAAATAGTTACAAAACACAGACAGCTAAAGGACCTCAAGTGAGAAAGATTAGGTTTGGTTTTATATAACAACTCATAGGGACATTTACCTTTTAAGACAGAAGATGGCAGCCTGTTTATAAGATATACAACAGTTAGAATAAAATCTGACCAGAATCTTAGAGGAATCCCCCCTTGAAACATAAGACTCCTTGCAACATTAAGCAAGTGTCTATGTTTCCTTTCAGCAATGCCATTTTGCTAAGGAGTATGGGCACATGAAGTTTGGTGAATAATGCCAAGATCAGAAAACATATCATGCATTCTTTTATTAACAAACTCAGTTCCATTATCAGATCTTACATCTTTAATTTTTAAATTAAACTGAATTGAAATTAAATGAATGAAAGAACAAAAAACACCAAAAACTTCATCCTTAGTTTTGACTAAGTATACCCATACAGCTCTAGAAAAATCATCAACTATAGTCAAAAAAAATACTTGTAACATTCTCTGCTAGTAACCCTGTAAGGACCCCATAAGTCAAGGTGAACAAGGTCACAAAGATTCTGAGACTTATGATCAGACAAGGGAAAAGGTTCCCTAGTCTGTTTGGCCCTATGACAGGTTTCACAAACAGAAATGGTAGAATTCTTGGAAATACCAAGATCCTTTTGAAGAACAGATAGAACTGGGTCAGTAGGGTGACCCAATCTGTTATGCCAAGTAAGCTTAGACACATTATAAGACACTGATGCGTGGGAATTGCCCCAGGCTTTACCTCTCGAGGGATCTCGAGAAGCATACAACCCCCACCAGGCAGTGTACCTGATCGTTGTAGTATAGTATAGTGACAAGTACCGGGGGATTGATCGTTCAACTTAGGAATAGTGTCGCTAGGATTAGAAAGCCTAAAAACTAGGTCTAGAGGTGAGGGATGATTCTTTTTGTATTTTTATATTTTTATGAAAGCAAGTAAAATCTCGGTTTTTAGAGGAGTGGGCGGAATTAGTTGCTAGTCAACTAACCCAATAGCTAAGATGCAATCAAAATAAAATAACAAAAATGAAAATAAACTAATTTAAGGTAGTGGTGTGAACAATATATGGGAGAATTGTGTTTACTTAGATTTCACTACTCCCTAGACATCTTTTACAGGTTAATTACTTGTTGCAGTTGCGTGGATGACGGATTGTATTCCTTAATACCATTCATGGGGTGGCGTACTTACTTCCCCAATCCTATAAGCTCCTACTTCACTCCTATGTCGAGCCGGCTAAGAAGCTCCTAACATGGGATCACTAGAATTCGCTCATGCATTAAATACAACCATAAAAACCTAGTACACATCGGTTCATGTTTCTTAAGACGTTCAAGCAAGTTACACAATGGAGATCTGCCAGTTTTCTTAAGCCTAACATTGAAATCATTCATCCATTACAACTATAAACAAGCAATCAACCTATAATCAACATCTAGGTTTCATTACATCTAAGCAAACACACAATAGATCTAGCCTAGCATGTTAAAATCAAGACAAGTGTAAGATATATTCAAACAACACATAGACATATTGAATGAATTGGAAGAATACTTATCTCAATTGAACCTGAAGGGTTTCAAGGGGTGAAAACCCTTGAAAATACTGTTACAAATGAGCTAGGGTTTATTAGGTTCGGCCCTAGAATTCTCCACACAAGTTCCCCTTTAATGAATGAAAAATAGAAAAGTATATATAGATTTTGTGAGGTGACGGCGTCAAGAGGAAAAATCTGACGCCGTCATCTCGCCGCCAATAAAGTTCTCGGACTGCCTAGATCCATAGCTGACGCCGTCATGTATGATTCTGCTCTGGGCCGTCACCAAAATTACTCTTGACGCCCTTGTGCTGACGCCGTCACGTTTTCTCTGGGTCATCATCCATTTTGCTCTTGACGCCGTCATAAAATTCTTCTTGACGCCGTTAGGTACTGTTCCCAGCAAGGAAAATTAAGACTTTGCCGTTTTCTTCACTTTTATGCTCCAAAAACGACCAAAATGCTTCCTTTTCCAGAATTCACTCCCAAAGTACCTAAAATCACAAAAGGAACGATTTAGGGCAATATTTGATCAAATAAATTCAATTCTGGGCTTAAATGACCCCCTAAAAACGATTCATTTTTCGCCTCATCATATACCCTTACACTTGAGATTTGCTTGTCCTCAAGCAAATGAGCTTTTATTCTAATCAAAATACAAGTTAGGGGTCATTTAACACTAACATAAAAGTAATTACAACAAATAATCGTTCCACTAAAGACCAAAGACAAGCACGGAGGTCATATACTAGCACCTCACAAATAGTGTTTGGATACTCACATCTCTCGGGTGTAATAAAGTATATATCACAATATGGAAATGGAAAACATCTCTCACTACTTGTCATAGCAAAATAGATTACCATAGGCTTTGGAAAGGATCAAACCTCCACCACATGGCGTAAGCACCTAGGATAAACTATCAAAGAGGTCTTTTAAAGGGTTGTAACGTTAGGTGTAGGGATATGGAATACACGGTTTTGTTGGATATAGGCAATCTTTACTGGTGGCGAGTTAATCATATTGGTTAATTACATGTACAATATGGCGTTGCTAAGCCAAGACTAGACTCGACTTAAGCTAATGAATGAAAAATAACAAAAACATAAAATAAACATAGAATGAAACGGGATGGTAGTCCGTATGTTTTTTTTCTCTTTTCTTTTTCTCTATTTTTTTTTTTTTTTTTTTTTTTTTTTTTTTTTTTTTTTTGCATACACTCTTACCCTACCATCCAAAATAATACATTATAGGGAATGTACATTCCCCTTATACTTGAATTTTTACATACTTTACAATAAACTAATCTAATGACTCGAATTAAGATAATCAAAACACTTGGAGTACTTTTAAGATTAACGCATATATGGGGGTAATAATATGATATTCTTCCCCATTACTCCATAACACAAGTACTTTACCCATGAGTCCCAATCGTCCCAAAACAATATGTACAAAGATATGACTCGATTTAGCAACCATGTAATCAATTAAATAATTAACTAAGGGTTTAACAAATAACAATAATGCACTAAAGATGAGTGCATACACGGAAGGCTAAGGCGATTTGGGTGTACATTTAAGTGGGGTGTAACAAATTCTTCCTTTAAGTAAGATGTTTAAAGTTAGAAACGAAAAGATAGGCTCGGAAGGGTGTACTAAGGGTTTCGTGTACTAAAAATGAGTACAACGCTAAGGTGTGGGAAAAATTAATTGACTTAACTAGCCAAGTGATGTGACTTAAATGGTCAAGTAATTATGATACGGGTTTAACACAAGGGTGATTCTAATGCCTCTTATCATGTAGTAAATCCTACTACACGAATGTAGTCTCACTAGCGGTCTCGGGATGCATCACTAACGCAAGTTCTAGAATCAAAATGCTACCGGTACACTCATAAGCACTAATAATGAATGCGTTTCCTATCAAATCTAAAGGCGAACCTCACATATTTGGGTGAAAAATTTTTCTGAATAGTACAATTTTGTGCTAGTCATACAATCTCCTATCCATGAGACGCTTGCTAAGGCTAAAGTTTCACTCCTAAATGTTGTAAAAAATTTTAAATTTGGCGCTAAAATTACACTAACAAGTATTTCTCATAGTTTTATTACACACCTACCATCAAACAAACAAACTCAAGCGAAAGTGTATACTATAAGGTATCATCATTTACCCTCCCCTTACACTTAGGATGAACATTGTCCCCAATGTTCAAGTAAAGAATATAAAAGTAAAACAGGTAAAAAAAATGAAATCAAATACTCCCCTGATTCGCTCGGTATGGATAGTATGGTAACAAGGTTAGATCTTCCTCCAAGAAAATGAACAATCAAAGCTTCCCTTCTAGAAAAATAAATCATCTTCTTGTCAAACATAAACTGTTAAACCAGAGAAAACAAAGTAAAATATAATGCTTGTGGAATGAGTGTTTGCAGATTTCCTGGAGATTATAAAACTAAAGATTTAACAAAAACTTTAAGACTCCGTTAGAAAAACAAAGCTAGCAAAATTTCCAGAATTTTACACGTGACGCCGTCAGGAATTTCTTCCTGACGCCGTCAGAAGTGACCTGCAGAAATTCTTATGTTAAGTTTCCGGAAAATTTCTGGGAAAACTTTGTCCTACTTCCTGGAAAATCCTGCAAAACATCATTATGACTTGATACAAGCATTTGACTCTAACAAATATGAATATACATGTTCACTTAATATTGTGGAGAATCATGATCAATTTTTTTTCTTAAAAATATATTTGGGGTTTCCCCTTACACTTATCTTTTGCGAAATACCATTGGATGAAGTTAAGACAAAGCCAAAGAACAAAATAAAGTATTCTCACTATTTTAGTTTGAAACATGATCTTCCAACAATAAAAGTAAAGCATGCATACAGAAACAAATAACAATCAAACAAAATAAAAATCACACAAATCATGGGTTGCCTCCCAAGAAGCGCTTTTCTTTATTTACGAGTCTTGTAGCTAGACTCAAGGTTATGGGTTACTACGTGACCTCATCATCAAATGTTACATCCTCCTTACTAATCATTTCATTACTATTTTTCTGATAATGTTTTACACGTTGTATGTTGACAGTAAATTCTCTACCTTCATCGTCTAGTAACACAACAGCTCCAGTCTTAGATGAACTTTTCACCGTAAATGGCCCATACCATCAAGACTTGAGTTTCCCTGGAAATAACCTTAACCGAGAGTTACAATAGGACTTTGTCCCCTTCTGAAAATTCCTTGGGTTTCTTAATTCGTTGGTCATGCCATCTTTTTGCCCTCTCCTTATATGTAACGGAAGACTCATACGCTTCTAACCTTAGCTCATCAAGCTCGTGTAGTTGCAAGAACCTATTTGTTCCAGTAATTGTATAATCTAAATTACATGCCTTAAGCGCCCAATAAGCCTTATGTTCTAATTCTACCGGCAGTTGACATGCCTTACCATACACCATGCGGAACGGGGTCGTTCCAATAGGTGTCTTGTAGGCAGTTCGGAATGCCCATAAGGCCTCGTTGAGTTTAAATGACCAGTCTTTTCTATTCTGACTAACCGTTTTTTCTAGTATTCTTTTAATAGCCCTGTTCGTGTTTTCGACCTGGCCATTGGTCTGTGGGTGATAGGCGGTGGAAAATCGATGGGACACTCCGTATCTCCTCATGACCTTTTCCATTTGCGCATTACAAAAGTGGGTTCCCCTATCACTGATGAGAGCTTTAGGAATTCCAAACCTAGCGAAAAGCTTTTTCAGGAAATGAATAACCACCCTGGCGTCGTTGGTCCTAAGGGCTTGTGCCTCTACCCATTTTGAAACATAATCGATGGAAACTAAAATGTATTCATTCCCTCCTGAAGATGGAAAGGGTCCCATGAAGTCAATTCCCCAGACATCGAAGACCTCACATACTTGTATAAAATTCTGAGGTTCTTCATCCCTACTTGATATGCTCCCGGCCCGTTGACATGCATCGCATGCTTGTACCATTTCTTTGACATCATGGAAAATTGTGGGCCAATAGAACCCCGCGTCGAAAATCTTTCGGGCGGTGGTGCTTATCCCATGATGGCCTCCAGAGGGGCCAGAGTGACATTCTCTCATGATTTTTACTGCCTCACTTTCCGAAACACAACGTCTGATTATTTGATCAGGACACCTCGGGAATAAAAACGGTTCATCCCAGAAGTAGTATTTTAGTTGGGCAAAGAACCTTTTCTTCTCGTATCTAGTCATGTGTTCCAGAATGAGTCTGATTGCGAGATAGTTGGCAAAATCGGCGTACCAAGGCTCAGAATCTGTCATTGACATGAGTTGTTCGTCGGGAAATGAATCCCGAATCTCACTTCTATCGTGCTCATCAAAGGGATTTCCAAGACGAGATAGATGATCTGCGGCCAAATTTTCTGCCCCCCTTTTATCACGGATTTCAACGTCAAATTCTTGTAACAACAAGATCCACCGAATTAGTCGTGGCTTAGCAAAAAGATATCGGAGAGCCGAGTGATCGGTGAAAACGACTGTCTTTGAAAGGACAAGATATTGACGGAATTTTTCGAATGCGAACACCACGGCTAATAATTCTTTTTCGGTGGTAGAGTAATTCTCTTGAGCAGGATTCATGGTTTTGCTAGCGTAGTAAATAGGTTGGAATAGCTTGTCACGCCGTTGGCCTAATACAGCCCCGACAGCAAAATCGCTAGCGTCGCACATGATTTCAAACAGTAACTCCCAGTTGGGTGTAACCATGATTGGAGCTTGCGTGAGCTCTTTTTTCAGGAGATCGAATGCATCCTTGCATTCTTGAGAGAAATCGAAAGGAGCATCCTTCATTAGCAATTGAGTCATTGGCCGAGCTATTTTGGAGAAATCTTTGATGAATCTCCGATAGAACCCGGCGTGGCCCAAGAAGCTGTGTATTGCTTTAACAGTCGTGGGATAAGGTAACTTAGATATAGCTTCCACTTTAGCTTGGTCCACCTCAATCCCATTCCCTGAGACCTTATGTCCTAACACAATCCCTTATTTTACCATGAAATGACATTTTTCCCAGTTTAACACCAAGTTGGTTTCCTCACAACGTTTGAGCATTTTTTCTAGATTAGCAAGACAGCGGTCGAAGGAGTTCCCGAAGACTGAAAAGTCATCCATGAAAACTTCCATGCTGTCTTCCATAAGTTCGTGAAAGATTGCAGTCATGCATCGTTGAAAAGTGGCGGGGGCGTTACACAGCCCAAAAGGCATTATTTTGTAAGCGAACGTTCTATAAGGGCAAGTAAACGTGGTTTTTTCTTGGTCCTCAGGTGCTATGGGGATTTGGAAATATCTTGAGAATCCATCCAAGAAACAATAGTACTCGTACCCAGACAATCTCTCCAACATTTGGTTAATGAATGGTAAGGGAAAGTGATCTTTCCTTGTGGCATCATTGAGCTTCCTATAATCGATACATACCCGCCAGCCAGTAACCGTTCTCTGGGGTACCATCTCACCCTTGTCGTTCTTCACCACAGTCATTCCTCCTTTCTTTGGTACAACCTGTACAGGACTAACCCACGGGCTATCCGAGATTGGGTAAATTAATCCTGCATCCAGAAGTTTGATGACTTCTTTCTTCACAACTTCCTTAATATTGGGATTCACTCGCCTCTGGGGTTGCACGGTAGGTTTATAATTTTCTTCCATAAGAATCTTATGCGTGCAAAAAGTCGAGTCAATCCCATTAATGTCGGCTACACTCCATGTAAGCACTCCCTTATATTTCTTTAGGACTTCTAAGAGCTTACCTTTTTGTTCATGTTCGAGGGAAGAGTTTATGATTACCGGCAGTTGGTCCTCTCCCTGAAGGAAGGTATACTCTAAATGGTTAGGGAGTTCCTTAAGATCTAGCTTAGGGGGTTCGATAATAGAAGACTTAAGCTTGTTTTCGGGTTTTCGGAGTTCGAGATGTTCAGTGGTCTCCTGTCTAGGGTAGAAGGAGATTGCTCCAACATCCTCCATCTTCTCTACCTCCAACAAGGGGAGAAAACTCTCATCCCGTAACCAGCCTTCCTCGATCTGTTCATCAACACAGTCATCAATGACATCCGTGAGTTCATCGACCTCTCCAATGAAATAGAGCCGGTTAGCTGCTTCGAGAGAGAGGTCCATAGTATCTTTAATGTCGAAGGTTAAGCTATCTATTCCTACTCGTAAGGTTAACTTGCCATCATGAACATCAATGACTGCACGAGCGGTAGCAAGAAATGGTCTCCCTAAGATGATGGGTACCAAGTCATCCTCCTCCATCTCTAAGATTACAAAGTCAACCGGGAATTTGAATTTTCCAACCTTGACTAGCACATTCTCGCATATCCCTACGGGGTATTTGACTGATCTATCGGCTAGTTGGATGTTCATACGGGTAGGTTTTTAATCCGGAGTATCCTAGTTTAAGGAACATGGAGTGAGGCATGAGGTTGATACTCGCCCCTAAATCGGCAAGAGCATTCTTTATCGATAGAGATCCTATGGAACAAGGCAAGGTGAAGCTGCCTGGATCGTCTACCTTTTTTGGTAACCCTCGATGGGTCACCACTGAACATTCTTCCCCCAGAGTCACAAGACCCTCGAGTTTCTTTCGGTTGGCGAGTGATTTTTTAAAGTATGTGTTATACTTTGGCATGTGATAACAAGCATCAAGGAGGGGTATGGTGATTACTGAGTCTTTTAGATATGACAAGAATCTTTTATTATCGTTCTCAGTTTTCTGGTTTTTTAATCGGGATGGGAATGGGACTCTCACAAGTTGGTTAGGCGGGGTCGATGGGGACGGGATCGCCAAGGGAGGTTGTTCGGGAGCCTCGCTGCTCACGTCACCCTCCTCTTCGCGAGGTTTGTTTGGATTGGGGGTGATAGGGTGCGAGCTCGGGTAAGGTGGGTCCTTGGTTGTTGTTCCAGCTCGAGTGGTTATCGCGAGCATTGGGTCTTTTTGGCTTACTGACGGCATGTCTAGGTTATCGAGGGTGGAGTTAAGCTTGTTGAACTATTCTCCGATGTCATTCTGTTGCTCATCGACAAGTTCATCAATACTTTTTAGTTGTAAGCCTTTTTCTTGAGTGAAGTGACCAAGGTCATCTTCAAAGGTGCTCCTGATTTCAAATTCAGGGCCTTCCTCTCCTTCTTTTCTCTTTACCAGATTTCCCTAGAGGGTGTAATCGTCGTTTTGGTAAAAAGGCAAAAGGGAGGGATCACCATAGATGTCACCTCCTGATAAGCACGCATGTTCAGTCGTGGGTTCTCCTCCACATTCCTCTATCTCGTGCGGGCCCCCACAGTAGTCGCAGATTAAGTAAGAATTTGAAAGTTGTTTAGGTAATTGCAACCCAGCTAGGTATTCCATTCTTTTGTGAATTTTTCTTAACCGATCTGAAGATGTTGAGGTGATATCAAACATGCTGGCAGTCGACTCATGTTCATCCCAAGTGTCATCCTGGTCTTGAGCATATTCCTCAATCCTATTCCATCCTTCCTCGGCACTAAGATTGGCTAATCTCCCTTTTCTAGAATTGTTGATTCCGTTCCGGTCATTTGAGGAGACATTGTCGTAGAAGATTTGGACCAAAAGCCAGAGTTCAATGCCATGATGGGGAACTTGTCTTATTAAATCCTTGAATCTAATCCACGATTTATGGAAGGGTTCGTCCTTCCCTTTTCGGAAGCGGAGGATCATATCTCTAAACGCTGAAGTTTTCCCAGCTGGAAAGAACTTCTCAAAAAATTTGGATATGAGTTGCTCCCAGGTGAAAATAGATTCGGAAGGAAGTTTATCATACCACTCTTTGGCTTTTTCGTAGAGGTTGAAAGGGAAGAATCGTAATCGGGACATGTTTCTAGTAGCCCCATCCGTATGGAGGGTGTCTGTTATTTTTAAGAACTCCTTGATGTGTTGAATCGGGTCATCATCATCTAGTCCACAAAACTTGCACACACTTTGGACAAGCCAAACATCGGTCGCATGCAAGACCTCATTGGTGTGTTTGTTTGGGTAGACAATGGCGTTTGAGAAACCACGAGGATTTGGGGAGGAGTAGTCCTTAAGGCACTTAGGAGTGGGAGTTGCGGGGGTACTCATCTCGTTGTTGGATTGGGAGCTAGGGGTTGTAAGGTGATTTTCTGAATTTTCTTCAGAAAGGGGTGCATCAAAATCGATGGCTATGCTAGATGGTTCAGGTGTTGAGTGAGATCGTCTTAACCTATGCATTTCTCTATTAGGTTCTGCATAAGGCAAAACAAGGTCTCTAGCGGAACTACGACTCCTAGTGATTCTAAGGTTAGAGAATTCGTAGGTTGCCATGATGGCGAATGGTGGAGATTACGAACAAAGGCACAAAGAAATAAGACAGGCTAAAGAGAACCTAAAAATAAATAAAATAAAAAATAAAAATCTTACTAGAAAGGAATCTAGCAAGTAGACCTAATAAAAAGAAGTTCTAACCTAGACAATAACTATTCCCCGGCAGCGGCGCCAAAAACTTGATGCGTGGGAATTGCACCAGGCTTTACCTCTCGAGGGATCTCGAGAAGCTTACAACCCCCACCAGGCAGTGTACCTGATCGTTGTAGTATAGTATAGTGACAAGTACCGAGGGATTGATCATTCAACTTAGGAATAGTGTCGCTAGGATTAGAAAGCCTAAAAACTAGGTCTAGAGGTGAGGGATGATTCTTTTTGTATTTTTATATTTTTATGAAAGCAAGTAAAATCTCAGTTTTTAGAGGAGTGGGCGGAATTAGTTGCTAGTCAACTAACCCAATAGCTAAGATGCAATCAAAATAAAATAACAAAAATGAAAATAAACTAATTTAAAGTAGTGGTGTGAACAATATATGGGAGAATTGTGTTTACTTAGATTTCACTACTCCCTAGACATCTTTTATAGGTTAATTACTTGTTGCAGTTGCGTGGATGACGGATTGTATTCCTTAATACCATTCATGGGGTGGCGTACTTACTTTCCCAATCCTATAAGCTCCTACTTCACTCCTATGTCGAGCCGGCTAAGAAGCTCCTAACATGGGATCACTAGAATTCGCTCATGCATTAAATACAACCACAAAAACCTAGTACACATCGGTTCATGTTTCTTAAGACGTTCAAGCAAGTTACACAATGGAGATTTGCCAGTTTTCTTAAGCCTAACATTGAAATCATTCATCCATTACAACTATAAACAAGCAATCAACCTATAATCAACATCTAGGTTTCATTACATCTAAGCAAACACACAATAGATCTAGCCTAGCATGTTAAAATCAAGACAAGTGTAAGATATATTCAAACAACACATGGACATATTGAATGAATTGGAAGAATACTTATCTCAATTGAACATGAAGGGTTTCAAGGGATGAAAACCCTTGAAAATACTGTTACAAATGAGCTAGGGTTTATTAGGTTCGGCCCTAGAATTCTCCACACAAGTTCCCCTTTAATGAATGAAAAATAGAAAAGTATATATAGATTTTGTGAGGTGACGGCGTCAAGAGGAAAAATCTGACGCCGTCATCTCGCCGCCAATAAAGTTCTCGGACTGCCTAGATCCATAGCTGGCGCCGTCATGTATGATTCTGCTCTGGGCCGTCACCAAAATTACTCTTGACGCCCTTGTGCTGACGCTGTCACGTTTTCTCTGGGTCGTCATCCATTTTGCTCTTGACGCCGTCATAAAATTCTTCTTGACGCCGTCAGGTACTGTTCCCAGCAAAGAAAATTAAGACTTTGCCGTTTTCTTCACTTTTATGCTCCAAAAACGTCCAAAATGCTTCCTTTTCCAGAATTCACTCCCAAAGTACCTAAAATCACAAAAGGAACGATTTAGGGCAATATTTGATCAAATAAATTCAATTCCGGGCTTAAATGACCCCCTAAAAATGGTTCATTTTTCGCCTCATCAGACACAACCACATTGCACTTACCCAAAGTATTACTAGGTTGAACATCAAACAAGTAAAGTCCATCAGACTGACTACCAGTCCCCAGAACAATCTCCTTTTTCAAGTCCTGAATATAACACTTATCTTCATCAAAACCAACAAACAATTTACTATCTCTAATAAGTTTATTCACAGATAGCAAGCTCACACAATATCCAGGAATAACTAAAACATCATAAAGAGTAACATTATTAGTCAATTTAAGATTTTCAACATGACTGATAGTAACTAGAGTCCCATTAGGATGGCCAACAGTGATTCTAAGACTAGTAATGTCCACAACATTGGTCATACCAATAGTAGACACAGTAAGATGCTGATTGGCACCAAAATCTATGATCCACCCCAAAGTTATAGTACTAATAGCAAGACTAGAATTGGCATAGAAATATTTAGAAAAATTGACATTGAACCAAACATTGCCATTAAAGAAGGAAGCTCTACCTGCCATATTAGCATGTATACTTCCAGAAGGAGTTTCACTTATCAAGGACAACAACTTCTTCATCTGCTCAGAAGTAAAACCAGAAGAAGTGCTAGCAGATGAAGTATTAGATTTATTCTCAGAATGTTTAAGATCAACATTAGCATTATAGATTTGTTTAAAACCATTCTGTTTATTAACAGGATTATTATTCTTAACAAAACCAGGAGGAAATCCAATTAATTCATAACATCTCTCAATATTGTGTCCAATTTTCCACAATTTTTTCAATTAAGATTAGGATTAGGACCTCTATTAGCAGTATTAGATAAAGGACTAGTACCTCTAGTTTTATTATTATTGTTATTATATGATCTTCTATTGTTGTTAAAAGTTTTAGAAGCAAAAGAAGAAGCATTAAGTTTAGATTCAGAAACACTAGAGGACTCAGTGGGATTCCTCTCTAGAAACAATAGTATAAGCTTCCTTGACCTCAGGGAGAGGATCCTTGGTCAATAATGCAATTCTCACTGGTTGATAACAATCATCCAGACCCATGAGAAATTGCATCAACTTCATCAACTGTTGATGCAAGACTAATTCTTTACTAGCATCACAAGTACATTTATGCTCACAAGTACATTTAGGTAACTTAGTTAAAGCATCAAACTCTATCCACAAAGAATTAAGTCTATGATAATAATCAGCAACAGAACTACCACCTTGTTTTACCCAATTAATTTTTTGTAGCAAATTATATGTCACAGAACCATCAACTTTATCATAAGTTTCTTTTAACTCTTTCCACACATACCAGACTCTATAATTTTCATAGCACCATACCAGACTCTATAATTTTTAGTTCCAAGAAGTTTAAATGGAATTAAAGCAGTACCACTATTATCATTAGTCTGAATATGCAAAGGATTACCAGCATCAAGACTACTAATCAAAACAGGTGGATCAACACTTCCACCACCACCAGACATGATAACAGAAAACTAATAATAACTAACAAACAGATAACAACTAACAAGGACAATAACCAAACAGAAAATAAGAAAACTACAATCAATCTCAATCTCAACCAACTTCCAATAATCCCAAAACCTATCCTCCTTCGACTTAGACTCAAAAAACCTATAACTAATAACAGAAAAGTAAATAAAATTAAACTCACACCCAAGAATAACCAAATACCAGCTAAGAAGACTGAGAGTGGTCAGAGCAGGTTTCCGTACCACTCACGGTGGCAGGTCAAGGTGTTAACCACTCTGTTTTCACCTTCTTGACTAAGAAGATGTTATCTTAAGAGAAGAAACACCACTTACAGCGAGATACCAGCGGAATAGATCACAACCACACTAGATTCACTTAGTCTAGTGAAGATTGTATTCAAGAACGGGCCCAACAACACCAAGAAACCACCAGAGATACAAATCCCCAAATTTCCAAACTAGGGTTTATGAAACCCTAATCAAGAAACCCACAAATCCACCAGATCAAGTCCTGAACAGATCGAATCAACCACGGCTGTTAAGAAAACAGCCTCAATTAACCAACACAACCTTCAATTGCAAAAACCCCCCAAAAAAACTTCAAAACCCTAGAATCTCAATACCTCCAAATCAGAACCTTATAGCTCTGATACCATGTAAAAATGATAATCAGAACACTAACACAATCGATTACACCCAACCAACCACCCTTTGGTGTATTTTACTAACAAAAGATTCAAGAAGGTAAATCCCCAACTGGGTGCTTACCAATACAAAATACAAAGACAAGATGTGATCTCTTCTAGGAAGACACCACAAGAACCTGACTACAAAAGTCACTCAATCACTCAGAAAACAAAGATCAAACAAGAGATTGATCTTTGTTATAGAAAATACTAACAGATATCAACCTGATATCAATACTAAAGAAGATTGCTACTAACTGTGTGAACCAAGAGAGAATAAGAGAGGCTACAATGCAAAGTTATGAAACCCTAGCTCGGATGCGAAGCATATATACTGTATCAGAGCTATAACTTCTCTTATCTTGTCATCCAGCTATAAAATCTTGAAACAGCTTTGAAAGCTTTCAAACTTGACAACCTTAGTCCCTCATAATATTTAACAATAGTATTATTATAAAAAGTAATAAAGTTGCACCAAACTTTTGCCAAAATAAAATTTGCATCATAAAGAATGAAAGTAACACAAAAATATTATCAAATATTGCATATACGAAAAAGACACTTTTCAAAAAAGAAAAATAATAAATAAATAAAATAAAAAATAAAATAAAAAACAAAATAAAATTATACTGCATTACCTAAAAAATAAAAGCACAAGGTTTAAAAAAAAATTAGGTTTTGACAAATTTCGATTCTAACAAAGACGGTGTACGTTGTACTCTTCTTCTTTGATCAATTAACATCACTACATCAGTATAGTAATGTTCAATAAAAGAAAGTCTTCATATTTGATTCATGAACATTAATGTCAAATAAAAGAAAGAATCGATAGCGATACATGCTCATCTTGCTATTTAATGTGTGTTGTCCTTTGTGATGTCGATCTTAGTCTAATAACTATCCTTCCATAATCGATGATACAGTATTAAGATGATATAAGGATATTGCTAAAAATGATACTGTATACAACGTTTGTATAAAAAGCAACACTTGCGAGTAAATTGACATGATTATTTTTGTACAAGTACCTTACGTTATCATATGTCCGTATTTTTATAAATATTCATGTGTAGTGTACGAGTATATGTATAAGCAGGATTTGCATATGGCCCAAAATGGTCTTTTGTCCCAAAAATAGAATCAAACACTGATTTTAACCACACCGTCACAAGGATGGAACCAGAGCTAAAAATGACCGGGTGCACAGTTTTTTTTATTTTAATATAAAGAAAAAATTAACAAAAAAGTACGATTTTCGGTTAAAATGATTGAGTTTAGTGCGAACTAAGTTCACTTTTCATCTATTGATGGACTAACTAAGCAATAACTAGAAACACAATGTATTGGGACCGGGTGCATTTTAGAAAATTCAATATTTTTCACGAAAATTAGCACTGCAAAGCAAGATTCTATCGAGGTCTCGTGACACCGCGAGACCCCCTAGTTTCGTCCCTGGATTCACTGGTATGACGTGCATCCTAAACTTGTGAATTTCTTTGTAATACAAAGGTGAATTGATATTTATTCATAGATTACCTTTTTTTTCTTTCTTCTTTTGGTTTTGTAGTATTTTAGCACGTACAATTTGCAAAGTACGACAACATTTTAGGCAAAAAAGGGTTTCTTACGAGTTACCATATATGAACAATAGAATTTACTTAGAGGTGAAGCCTAAAACAATCGACGAAGGAAAGAAGTTACCGTTGCTCTTAATGTATTTTGTAACTTCGGGGCAAAGTACTTCGGGGCAGGAAACTATTTTGCCTCATGCTTTTACTGCCGGGACACTTCATGATCCCACAACCGGTGCCTGGAATATGGACACAGGTGCGAGCTCACATCTTAATGCTTCAGTTAATAGCCTTAATACCATTTTTAATACGTGCATGTACCCGTCCGTCTCGGTTGGTGATGGGCATTCTATTCCTGTCACCAATACGGGTCATAGTATTTTGCCAACCCCCTTTCGACCTCTCCACCTAAATAATGTACTTATTACTCCTCATATTGTCAAAAATTTAATATCTGTTCGTCAATTTGTTCGTGAAAATAATTGTACTGTTGAATTTGACCCTTTTGGTTTCTCTGTTAAGGATTTCATGACGCGTCGGGTTCTTCTCCGATGTGACAGCACGGGTGACCTTTATCCCGTTACGGCTCCGTCTCCACTTCCTCAAGCTCTCCTTGTCAGTCAACACACGTGGCATAAGCGTCTTGGACATCCAGGAAGCGAAGTGTTACGTCGTCTCATTTCAAATAATTTTATTTCGTGTAATAAGGAGAAGCCTCCCGTGCTTTGTCATGCTTGCCAACTTGGCAAACACGTTAGACTTCCATTTGCTAGTTCCAATTCTATTGTTAATGCTTGTTTTGACGTTATTCACTCGGATGTATGGACTTCACCAATTCCGAGTCTTTCGGGTTTCAAATATTATGTATTATTTTTAGATCATTATTCGCATTTTGTTTGGGTTTATCCTTTGGTTAACAAATCTGATGTTTTGTCTAAAGTTGTATTATTTCGTAACTATGTTCACACTCAGTTTAAGTGTGAAATCAGGTCTTTTCAGTGTGACCATGGGGGTGAATTTGACAACCGTATCCTACATAAACTGTTTGCTGACAATGGCATCCAGTTTCGCTTTTCATGCCCAAAAACATCACAACAAAATGGCAAGTCCGAAAGAATGGTTCGCACCATCAACAATCTCATTCGGACCTTACTATTTCAAGCCAATCTTCCACCAACATTTTGGGTTGAAGCTCTCAATATGGCTGTTCATTTAATCAATATCTTACCCTCAACTGCCATTGCCAATGACACCCCTTATACCCGCCTATTTGGTCAAAACCCAGATTATAGCCTTTTACGCACATTTGGCTGCTTATGCTACCCTCACTTATATGCTAATCACAAACTTGACCCGCGCGCCACACCATCCATTTATTTGGGTCAAGCATCCAATCATCGTGGATATCGTTGTCTTTCCTTACAAACCCATAAAATCATCATTTCTCGCCATGTCACTTTTGATGAAACTGTCTTCCCGTATGGTTCAACCCCACCAACATCATCTACCACCTACACATTTTTGGATGACTCACCCGAAATAATTCCTCCCATTCATCAAATTCCCAACTACACAACAATTGAACAAACCGAACCCACAATACCAACTAATCATCCCACCCCATCATTAGAAGAAACCAATACCGCCCAACATGTTGAAGATACCCCACACACTCCAAATCCATCACCACCTTCCACCTCATCAACAGCCCCAGCACCAACTCCGTCACTAGCCATAGCCCAACACCCACCACTAATTATTCCAGATCCTCCTCACAACCCAAACCCTGTCTCGATTCATCCTATGGTCACACGATATCGTGTCGGGACTAATCGTCCTACTGAGCGTCTCAATATGCATGTGTCTTCAGTTTCACCATTACCAAAATCCCATCGTGATGCGTCGACTGATCCAAATTGGCAAAATGCTATGCGTGATGAATACACTGCACTTATTAAGAACGGGACTTGGATTCTTGTGCCTAGACCCACAGATGCCAACATTCTTCGATGTATGTGGCTTTTTCGCCATAAGTATTTAGCTGATGGCACTCTTAGTCGTTACAAGGCTCGTCTTGTGGCAAATGGTAGTACTCAATTAGAGGGGGTTGATGTTGATGAGACGTTTAGTCCGGTGGTTAAACCGGGCACCATTCGGACTGTTCTAAGTTTGGCAACTTCTCGACATTGGCCGATTCATCAGCTTGATGTCAAGAATGCTTTCTTACATGGTGATTTATCCGAGACTGTTTATATGCATCAACCTCCCGGGTTTCGGGATTCTGAGCATCCTGATTATGTGTGCTTATTACAGCGGTCTTTGTATAGGCTCAAGCAAGCCCCTAGAGCTTGGTTTCAGCGGTTTGCATCTTATATTACTCGGATTGGGTTTCATCATAGCCATTGTGACTCATCTTTATTTATATACAGACAGGGGACGGATACTGCTTATTTGTTATTATATGTTGATGATATTGTGCTTACTGCTTCCTCTGAGACTTTGTTGCAACGGATCATTAGTTCATTACATCGGGAGTTTTCCATGACGGATCTTGGTACTCTTAATTATTTTCTGGGAATTTCTGTTAGCCGTGATTCTACAGGGTTGTTCTTATCTCAACGCAAATACGCAGTTGAGATTCTTGAGAGAGCACATATGGTTTCTTGTAACCCCAGTCAGACTCCTGTGGACACTGAGTCTAAATTGGGGGATGATGGTGATCCGGTTTCTGATCCGACTTTATATCGAAGTCTTGCAGGTTCTCTACAGTATCTTACATTTACCAGACCTGATATATCTTATGCAGTTCAGCAGATTTGTCTACATATGCATGATCCTTGGGAACCTCATTTTTCAGCTCTTAAAAGGATCCTAAGGTATGTTCAGGGTACTCTGGATTATGGACTGCAGTTATTCTCCTCATCAACTACAGATTTGGTAGCATACTCTGATGCTGATTGGGCAGGTTGCCCCACTACACGGAGATCGACTTCAGGTTATTGTGTATTCCTTGGTAACAACTTACTCTCCTGGTCCTCTAAGCGTCAGCCGACGCTTTCTCGCTCTAGCGCAGAGGCCGAGTATCGTGGTGTTGCTAATGCCGTTGCCGAGACTTGTTGGTTACGGAACTTACTTCGTGAGTTACACACCCCATTATCTTCCGCTACACTTGTATACTGTGATAATGTTAGTGCTGTCTACTTATCTTGTAATCCAGTCCAGCATCAGCGTACGAAGCACATAGAGATAGACATTCACTTTGTTCGTGACTTGGTTGCTACTGGTCAGGTTCGGGTTCTTCATGTTCCTTCACGATATCAGTATGCGGACATCTTCACGAAAGGACTGCCATCCGCTTTGTTTGAGGAATTTCGCTCAAGTCTCAACGTCCGATGTCCTCCTGCTTCGACTGCGGGGGAGTGTTAGCATAGCCCGTATTCATTGTATTTATGTAACGGGCCCGGGCCCATATCTAGAATGTTCTCTGTATCTCTATATGTATATGTTCGATGTTACGTATCAAGGCAATGAAATCAATACATTCTTATCACAATCAATCTCATTAATTAACATCACGTAATTGCTGAGTTGCTTCGTAGCTTTTTTCGGTACAAATGATATTAAGGATTGTAAGGGCGTGTTTGATTGCTGCTTAATTAGATAGTTCAGAACTGAAAGCTTGAAAATGATTCGTTTAGTGCTAAATCTTACAATTTTATCAAACAACCCCTCGTATATGGTATTGATATTGTAATAACATTGAGGTAATTATAGTATCCCCACACAAAACTTAACAAAGCTTTGGATTGTCAATCTGTTTTTTGGGTAATGAAAGATATAGACAACACATGTGACTCGAACTCATGGCCTACAACTCTTTAAAGCGTGAAGGAACAAGCTTTCTTAAGTGTGTTCATATTCAAAGTCTAAATTATCTATAATCGTAAGTTTGAAAGTTTGTTTATATTACAACTATTTTGCTGAGAATATTCTACATAATATGAGGTACCGTAAAGAAATAATACTTTCGTAAATCAAATGATTATATTTCACACAATTAAACTTATTTGTGTTAAACATAATATCTTTCAAACTAAAATTTCAATAAATTATATCAAACTCTAGTTTTTGGTGCAAAAACTAGTTAACCATTTAAAAACTTATTATTTTGTTATAGTGCTGCAAACAAGCCAAACTATTATCAAGCAACTCGAGCTTGATTTTGAGCTTGACTCGATCGCGTCGAGCTTTAACGGAGCTCAAGTCTGAGCCCAATAAACCAGTTCGAAACACATAACAAGCGGAGCTCGAGCTTGAGCTTTTCAAGCCTTCATGTACATATATGTATTTATTATACATATTTATGTAAATAACTTAAAAGGCTAATGTGAATATTGGTATAATAATAAAATCTATATCATAGGACTTTATAAACCCTAACGCTTGTATGAGTTCTTTAATCTTAATTGTTCACGTATTTTTTGACTTTATTGATAATTTTTGCTATCGAATACAATGTTTATGGATAAATTCGAGCTTTTCGAGCCTAGCTCGAGCCTTATTCGAATATTACTCGAATTGAAATCAAGCTTGATGATTCAAGCTCATCGAGCCTTGCTCGAGCTTGGCTTGACTTGATTACGGCCTTATTTTGTCACTCAAGCAAAATAAGTAGAGAAGTAAGGTGGTGTTTGTTTTTTCCAATAAATACCTCTTAATCTGACTCATATAAACCCGATTATAGGTTTAGCTGAAAAAGAGTGTTTGTTTTTTTCATGTCATTAAAAGACGGTAAGAGGCAGCCAGTGTTAATTATTATTATTATTATTATTATTATTATTATTATTATTATTATTATTATTATTATTATTATTATTATTATTATTATTATTATTTCTGATGATCATAAAGAAGCAGTAAGAGACATAAACCTCTTATTAAACAAGATAAGGATGAATGTTCTAAAATCTCTTAAGGTTTTTATTTTATTTTATTATTATTTTTTTCTGTTGTTTGTGATTTTTTTTTTTTTTTTTTTTTTTTTTTTCTTTTTTGTTTTTTTTTTCACCTTTATCCTTCGTATTACAAGTATTAAACAGAATTATACATATGATTAGTTAGATAAAAATAAATAATATTTTGTTAGATAAAGAATGTTAGATACTATTTATTCCTCGTGCGAATACAATTATTTAATATTTAAATTGTAAAAACTGATAGTTTAACATATTTGAGTCTGATTCTTATTTCTCAACAATTTATTTAGATTAAGATGGAAATCAAATTTAGATTTTTTCAACCATAAATTCATATTCAGATGTACGAATCATATTAAACTCAAAGCCGTTTAATAAATAAACAACACCTAATGGTGCAGTGGCGGTGGTATGTGTAGCGTGTGTGTGCGCATTACTAAAAACGTCACTTTCATGTAAAAGTCAAAAAGTCCTATTTTGATTAGAGCACCGCGTGTGGTAACATAAGCCAAAACGTCACCTCAGCTTTCCCCCTTTTTACTTACCACTTAAGCCAAAATACTTTTGCAACCCAACATTTATTTTATTTTCCATTTTTTTTACAAAACAACTATTTTTTATTCATTTAAACAAAAATGAAAAAAATAAAATATTTATAACTTTTGAATAACTTTACAAAGAATTACTACAAACAATTACAAACTATCAAAATTATAAAAGGGCTAAAATTTAAAGTACAACTTTTTTCTATTTTTTTTTTCTTTTTCTTTTTAGTACAAACTATCAAAATCACTACCACTTACTTCCTCAATTCAACTCACAAAAAAGTAAAAACTATCAAAATCACTACCACAATAAGCACATAAAAAAATCAATGAAAATCCATAACCCATAAAAACCTACATAACTCACAAACTCTCATCTAGCGAGCGCCAAACATTTGGCGATTGGCTTGGCGAACTGCACAACCGGTGAAGTGGTGAGGGTCCTGGTGAGTGACAACTTGAATTAGCGAGGCTCTCTCGCAACTTGTAACACCTCCAATTCATGATGCAACAGAATTCAAACTGGGTGTTACTCGACGGCACAACAGTCATAATAATAGAAAACGATCTCTAATTGAGTCGTTTTAAAAGATTTATCATTCAAATTATATAAATATCAGAGATTACAAAATGAGGTCCCAGATGGTTCCATGTTTACAAATTACATTAAATGAGTTTTCGAATGATAATAAAATTTATAGCCCTCTTGAATATCTGTGCCCTTCCGCGCCATCCTTGATCATCATGGACCTGAAATACATGCTTAAAAAGTCAACACAAAGGTTGAGTGATATTCATAGAGTTTGTTTAATGGTTGAACACAATATGTTGGTAGTATGAGTTAATTAGACTCATACTCATGGTTGGAAAACAAAACAGTTATTATTATACTAAGCTCATGACACCAAAACGTTAACGGGTACCAATATCAATCGGCGGAGTTATCCCGGTAGGTACTTTGCTTTCATACCTAAATCTCAAATATAGTGCATTTATTTGAACTTAGTCAATACAAATGGGATTCGTCAATCCCAATAGGTCTATTCACAATATTCGTGCTCACTATTACTAGTGATTAAATGGTTCATAATAAGGGATATTGGATTTAGCAAGGATGATACTTAGTAATAATAAAACAATCAGGTAGCATACAATTTCAAAGCATTGTGTTCGGTTGAAAAATAATAGCATGTATTCCCCCCAAGAGTTTGTAAAACAATTAAGTAATGAAAAGTGGGGCTATGAACTCACCTTAAGTTATATAGCAAGTAGTGAATGTGATGGTCGAATCGCGAAGGTTTCTATGAGCAACCTATAATAGAATGTTGCGACTTAGGATTGGAGTAAAGAATATGAAGAATTGCCTATATATGTCTTGTATTTAGTCCATGATGTAGTACTTAGTATAGTGTAAGTCTTTGAAAAGAAATGGTTTATGAAACATGTATAGTTTATATATCGCTTACTACCGTTCGGGCCGACATAATTCAGAAGTCATGTAGTAAACGTTCGAGGAGCCAGGACACTTTAATTCGTAAATCCACAACTCATCTCGACGGCTTACTTAATGAACTCCTCACATGAGGCTCCCTACTATTGTAGTATTTGATAATATATATATATATATATATATATATATATATATATATATATATATATATATATATATATATATATATATATATATATATATATATATATATATATATATATATATATAAGTTTTGATCCGAAAAGTTACATGTCCAATATTTGAATAAACTTATGAAAGTTTACTTTTTGGATGAAGATTGTTATTACAATGAGTCTTATGGTTATTATGATGGAGTAGATCTAAATTGGATGTTTATATTGCCATTAACTCTTTAGTTCATGTTTTCGCTTAGGTAAGTTTATATGGTCATTAGTCATGGCCTTGCCGTGACCTTTGGTCATTGTTCCATGGTCTTGAGACTCAACCTTGGCCTTAGCCATGCTTGTGGTCTTGGCTTTAGGTCATTAGACCTCTTGGTTTCATTTAATCATAACTATTACATGGTCATTTGGTATAAAAATGGGCTGTTAAGAATTTGAAGAAAAATCTCACTCGTAAAGCGTTTTCAGGGCTCGAGCTACTTTACTCCTGAACGAAAACGTCGTTCCGGACAACTTTCGTGTTTTAAGTTTTTGATGAATCGGACCAGAAGTGCCACTTTCAAAAGGGTCAGATCGTTTACAGGTTATGTTTGGCAGTTTTGGCGTTTTGGTTTCGCTAACTTCTTATGGCCATAACTTTTGACTCGTATACTCGTTTTAGGTGATTCAAATTGCTATGTTTTCCTTGTTAAGTACTCTTTAACAGTAGGTAAGTGTCTAATATCATAGTTATACTATTTTGGTCGTGGTTCTCCATAAAAGTCACTAGTTTTCTTGTTTTCTTAACATAAGTTAATATATATATACCATAACTTGTTTTTACCAATTTTTATACATCATGAACATAATAAAAAGACAATATATAGTATGAATGAAATATAAGAATCATGAAAATGATGTTGATCATGAGAGTGAGCTAGGTTTTCTTACAATTTTTGGCCTTAATGAAAAGGGATACATGAACTAGGACAAGAACTAAATCCTTCAATCGAAAACCCTAGCTTCCAATCCTTCAACACAACTCTTACAAAGCTTTGCTAGACTTAATATAAGCCTCGTAATATCCTTGTAATCTCAACTCTAATCACCTTGTATAGTTCTTAATCCAACCATGGAATCATCAAAGTGACACTAGATTTATGTAGAGAATAACTAGGCCTTTAACTTTGGTATATTACTTGTTGCTTGAAGATTAAAGATGAATGATGTTGGTGATTTGTTGTGTTCGGTTATGGTGATGAAAAATGAAGGAGAATGAGTTTATTGGTCATAGAATGGAGTATATATAGGACTATTAGTCAAAGGAGGTGCAAAATGAAGACTTTAGGATATTTTTGGTAGCTTAACTTGTAAGACTTAACACTTGTATCATTTCTAAAGGATCAAGACTCATTACTTAGGCACATGGCATGGTAAATCACCCTTATACACGTTTATATGATGGTTAGGGTGACTAGGTACTTAGTTTTGGTATTATCTTATTTTACGGGGGTCGTTTAGTCCTGGTAACCGCTAAATGTATGTCGTTAAGTCACGAAACTTAAAACCGGGTATCCTAAAAATATGAAACTTGAAATAATGACTAAACTTGTCAATATACTCTATAATAAAATATAAAATGAGTGGTAGGTTCCATTGGGGTGCTCAAACCCTGCTAAAACTGGAAACACGGGTCTAAAACGCGTAATGCGTAAAACGTACGAATATTGTGTAAAATTGAGAAAAGTAAAATGTTACTTTTCTAATAGGATAATAATGATTTAAAATGACTTATAATGTCTAGTCTGGGCTTAATCTAGTGTCGGCTGGCATTTAATGTCTTTTAGACATAAAACCGTAAGCCTAAAAACCAAGAAATAATTTTTGGTCAAAGAAGGAGGGAAAAATATGTTGACTTTTTCCAAAAATGTGAAAACTCAAATCATCTTAGAAACGCGGTGCAGGTATAGGCTAAGGTTACGGCTAAGTAAAAGAGCTTAAAAACGTAAATTTCTGTTTCTCACGGCTGAGGGTTTATTTGGTCACATTTTTCTTAGTCATGATTAATTATCAAATAAATCATGAGTGTATCAAACATTTTCTGATGCGGGGAAAATTAACGCGGTCGAGTTTCGTTGTGCGTAGGATTTTTGAATGACGTTTTAACCTAAACGTGTATTTCTTTAATAACTCTCGCGAAAATGATCTGATGAGTGTCAAACTTTTATTTTGCCATGAAAATGATTTATCACACGAGAATATGAAATAAAAATTAAATTTCGGAAAATGAATAGTGAAAGTGAATAGTAAAAATCAATAGTGAAATTTTCGGGAATAGAAGTTAACCTGAAAATGCGAATTGTTACACAACTATACGTCTGTACCCGATGCTCTTAACTGTAATAGTACGTTATTGTTGTTAAACAACAACTTAGAAATTAAGCTAACGCGATATTGAAATTAAATATTCTCAAGTTTCAGAATATTTTGAATGCCAATCAACATAAACATTCTACTAGCGAGGGGGTGATATATTTATTAATGTTGTCTAGAGATTTTCATTGAAGTTTAAATCTCATTAACTAGATTTTTTTAAGAAAAGTTATAAGTTCGTAAGTTTAATCTTTAAAGAGGTTATAAGTTCGTAAGTTTAATCTTTAAAGAGGTGATATCAATAATGACATTTTTTTTAATAACAAATGTGTGAATCTTAGCCATCAATTTTTTTATCAAACAAAAAACTCATTTTTCACATGTTTTTTAAAACAAGATATCTTGTAAACAGTAGATCTTCAACTTACGAAAAATACACTATCGAGACGAGAATATTTTTATCTTTCAATAGACCGGAATTTTGATATACTTTCGACCAATTTTTATTGTTGAAATTTCCGCCTAGAAAAGCATATGTGATTTGTAAAATCACTTATGATTTGTAAAATCACTTGCGATTTGTTATTTTAAAAATCACATATGATTTCATAAATGACATATTTAAAAATCACATGTGATTTTAGCTGGCTCGCAATGTTAAGTTAGAAACTCGGGTTACAAAAAAATACTAATAATAAAAAACAAAAAAAAAATCACATGCAATTTCACAAGTCACATGTGATTATTAAAGTAACTAATCATATGTGATTTTTCTGGGCGAAAATTTTGAAAAAAAAGTCCGTCGAAAGTATATAGGGTATGTTTGGTAAAAGTAACTGTTGCTGGAACTAGAGATGGTGCTGAAGATGGTGCTGAAGATGGTGTTGGTGCTGGAGATTATAAAAAGAGATTATTTTTGTAAGTTACATGAAGTAACCTTTGGTTTTAAGAGATTATGGAAGTTTTTTTTTTTTTTTTTTTTTTTTTTTTTTTTTTTTTTTTTTTTTTTTTAATCTCTTATAAGTTATGTCTGCCAAACAAAGATTATTTTTTAAGTAGCTTATTTTTTAGAAAAAAATAAGCATAATCTCTTAACAATCTTGTGTACCAAACATAGCCATAGAAGTGCATATCTATAGAAAGATAATTTAATTTTCGTCGCGAATGTATAATTAATTTTGCGTAACGATTAATGGTTTATGATATATTTTAATTAAAAAAATGAAAGTGTGTTTTTTATTTAATGAAAAAAAAATAGATGGTTATGATCCACCCATTTGTTCTTTAGAAAAAACGAGGTGGATCACCCGCGCGTTGCCGCGGGATGTTTTGCCAAAGAAGGTTTAGCAAGTGTTGGAAAAATCTAATTTAGTATGCAATAGAAAGTGTCACTCTCTATACTTAATGCTACAAAGATCTGCTAGAGTTCCTAAATTGCATAAAAAAAACAATTTTTTGTAAACATACTGAAAACACAAAATAGGACCAAAACTTATGCGTAGTTAGTTTCTTTATACATAATACAATAGTTTATGCAGCATCGCTTCACTAAATAAAGTGCATACTTATTATCCTTGTTTACTACATCACTCGTCATCATAATATGATAACTGAAAATCGTCTTTCATCTTCTTCACTCTCTTCCTCCTCAAATTCTTCTTAATCTACATCCAAGTCACCTTTTTTTTTAACCATAAATCCAAGTCACCTACTCATGTGTTAATTGTTCTTTCATGCTCATTTTCAGGTTCCACTTCTTCAACTTCTGTTGATGGTAATGTCACAGCTTGATCTAGAACAGAAAAACAATATCAACCAATCTCATTTTACCCTCCTAACTGCCTGCACTGCACTTTCGCTTTTATATGTTCGTCGTAAAACGGGATGAATTCTGACTTTGTCAATTGCTTTGATCCATCAACCTGTTTCATCATAATTTTTAAAGTCAGAAGACGTTCACAACCATATTTGGCTGAATGCAGAATAGTTCGTTGCACAGTATTGTTGGGTGCTACGTAAAAGGCATAAAAAGAAAGTGATAGCTCGGTAACAATATTAGAACACAAAATTGCATTTAAAGTTGTAAACATTGCAGATGATTTAGTGATGATCAACATGAAATAAGCTTGAGTTAATATGAAAAAATGAGATACTGATACTAAATGTACAAAAGAAAATGTTCAGTACATATTTTGCCTCATTACTTTTCTATTTATGCAAAAAGACGCAAAAATCATATGTGAACACGTATTGAATCAGTCTCTTCCAATTCTATAAATAGATATTTAATAGATGAACAGATTAGACCTATAGTAAAATGTCACATTTTTGGCAAAGGATATAAGACATATAGGGGAAAACTGGCTCGTTGAGGTAGCGGTGAAAATAGGTCTAAGGCCAAAACGGGCCATTTATGAAAACAGGTCAGTCAGGTGATCCCCAAGTCATTTATGAAAACGGGTTAGATGGGTTCGGTTCAGCCCATTACTTTTCTCCTAATTCTTTTTTACATATTCAGTTAACATAAAGTACTTCAAGTAACCACAAAATCTAAGATAAATGGTTCATTGCCTTTTTTGTTCTCAATTAAAATCTATTCAGGAACAACGATTTCATAAGACTTCAGCAGCAAAAAGAACCAAAAAATTAGCTTAAACAAACACCTCTTAAAATGCCCAAAACGGGTTATTTAGATTGGTGTTTTGGATTGATTTTTTTTTAGCAGATAAGCAATGTGAAGTGTGACAAAAAAATTCTGCCTATTAACTTAGCGTAAACTATATTAAGCAAATAAGCATCTTTAAGAAAATAAGCAATCTCAAACACCCTCATAAACAACTTTTCACTTTAACACATTTAATTATGAAGCATAGAATCAGTTTCTCTTGTCACTTAAACATCGAATACATCCTACTTGTTTCGGACTGATGCAACCAAAAGCGATTTTAGCTTTTCAATTATTTTGACGCATCTCTTTAAGAAATAAGTTGCGATGCCAAACATGACATTACCAATAAGAAATATGAAAACTAAAAGAATTCACTAACCTTGGCAAGATAGAAAACCAAACAAAACCTGTGATTCCCGCATTACCATTATAGGCACCAGATTTACTAAGATGAAAAAACGCTCTTTGTAGGTACATTAACCCAAACTGATTGAAATCGCAAATGTCTGAAAAAAATAATCCACATGAAGGATACATTTTTAAGGCAGAAGTTGAAGCACAAAAAATTTAGACCATAACTTTATTAATTTAGTGAACATACATGTGACAATAAGACCTTTTGCGCCCATATTCTGTATGTGTGATAATCATAATCTCGGTCCCGCTCTCTTTTCCGACCCCTATCACTGTCAAGGTCTCATCTTCGACTCCTACTCTTGCTTCTCACTCTTTCCTTCCTTTCCCCTTTCCTGTCTCTACTACTTTCTCTTCTATCTCTTTTACTCGTTCCTGCAGAGAAGCTGATTACAAAAATATTTCTTATAACTTAACATTCTTTTTTCATAAAGTTTGAAAAATAATAATTAAAAAAAAACACACTCACTGCTACCAAAAAGGCAAATCCACATGTCCTCTTCTCCGGCAGCAATTTTGTTACCAAACTTTTGTTCTAGTAATACCTACAACTTCAAGCCAACGGTGCAAGGCCAACTTTGAAGCTTCAAGGCAACATTGGAAGGCAAACTTCAGCAGCACTTGTCGGCGCCCGTGACCACAAAACAACATTGCACTTTCGTGTTTTTCTGGAATGTAAAACAACACGAACTCTGATCCAAGGCTGCAAAATTCAAAGCCTTCTACATATAAGACATTCACCCAGTTTAGAACACCAATCTAATAAATAAGAAAAACCTTGAATTAAAAAAAATAACAATAATAAAAAAAATCATAAGAACTTGTTTGTTCTAGCCCCAAATTCACACAAAGTCAACGTATGATCCCTAACATAACTCTACATATAGCAACGACAAAATCTCAGCAAACATATAGCAACGACAAAATATCACCAAACGTATAGCAACAACAAAATCCCGTTACTTCAGCAGCCTAACTTATCCCTAACATAACTCTAAGGTCCAGCAACATCAGTTAGAATGTTGCATCTACTATAAAACTTTCATTTACGCATTTTCATTGAACAAAAATATAATTAGAAAGAGTTACTTCATGCTTTATACCGAAGAACATCATTCGAATGAGCTAATTACGAAAGAGATATTGTTCGAACAGCAACACGTCTACTCAACCACAACCGCAATCCCTAATCCACCTTCCACATCTTCAACCATATTCATATTCTTCCTGAAAATCACAAAGAAACCCTCTTTTTTCAAATCAATCCTTTACTGCCAGTATTTTCTCATACGGATGATTTTGGATATGCCAGGCCGCTTCAGCCAAAACATTTACAAACTAACTGTCTGCCTTTTTTGTTTTTCCTGTAATTGCTAATAAGCATTTAGTAGTAAAAGCAATTCCAAGTTCACAACTTTTTTCAAATTACTTAATTTGACCCAAGTTAAAGCTGAAAACAGCAGTAGTTAACTCTGCCCAACAAAGAAACAGATGTTGGTGTTCAATTTTAAAGCTTCGTTCCCGCATCGCTTTTTAAGGAAAGACCTTGCGACGCATATTAGGAAATTTCGACCTATCACTCTTTAATTAAATAAACCAACTAATTAACTCAATAAGCCAAAGGAAGCATTTATCCAAACATCAAAAGCTGATTCCAGTGAGTGAACTAATATTGTTTGACATTAAATTTAGATGATCAGTAGCTTATTTTATTAGCGGGTCTGTACCATTTGTGCATAGTAAATTAGTAGTTATAAATACAATTTTCAGTGCAGTCCAACGAAGCAAGTGGAAAAGTAAAAAGGAATATTAAAACTGAAGAAGCTTGAAAAAATTTTGAAACGCATACCTTGGTTTACATTTTAAGTGGGTCCTTCCTGAGGTGGAAATACGGCTGGCTCCGGACTGATTTGGCTGACAGCTGCGACGCAATAAGATAAAATGAATTAGAAAGTTAGAGCTCATGTTCATTGAAGTCTTATGATCATTAAAAAATAAACACGAACCATCACTAAACTACAATTTGTAAGCATACAAAGCTAACATTTTTTCCTTTCTATTTCCAAAGAGGCCCAATCATGTACATTTGTTGAATTACTGGTTAAATAAACATACTCAAATACCTATCTTTGTCTAATTATGTGTCGAACATGCTCGGTTAGTTGATGGCAGTCCATCGAAGCAATTTTCGCCACTTTTCCACTACCGTGTAGGAACTATTTCATAAAGCTCCCTCACAACCTGCAAATTTAATCAGGGTTAGCGTTTATTTCTCTTTGTCTAAGAAACTGCACTATATATCAAAAAGCTTTTGTATATATTTATTTGACTCTACCCAAATAACCACCTACTCCTCATTTTGGTCACCCATTTATCCACTTTAAGTGAAACCACAACACTACATCCAGCCACTACCCAGTGAAGACCGATTAAACTACAATGGGTGTTTGGTATAAGGCAAGCCATCCGAAACTCCGTAAAGTTTATTATTTGATGTCTTAAACGTAATAAACAATTATAAAGGGGTGTGCACCATTGCTTACCCCTCATTGGCAGGAAATGCTAAACCACTAACTCGCTCTCGGTCACGTTGTTTTCGATTCACCTCATCCTGTAAAAAAAAAAAAAAAAAAAAAAAAAAAAAAACAGAATGTGGGCAGCGATCGCCGCGTTGCGGCGTGGCCGCCCACTTGTCGTTTTGCTGATAATGTCACCATTTCGTTTGATGTCTTTCACTGTGTACATTGGCTTCATATTGTACCGTCTCTCGTGAACCCTTCAAACACGAACTGACTTGATTTGTCGATTGCAAGTTCAACAATAAATCTGCAGTCAAATATTGAAGATAACTAAATAACTCAAGCTGAGACAAAAAAAAGTCATTACAAAAATGCTAAATATAGTTACTCGTAGAAGAATTTATGCTAGAAAAACCTGCATTGTCACTCAGATGTAACATTGCATAGACGGTCAAGTCCACCTGAAAATTGTTTAGGGAAAACGCAATAGTAAGTTCAGGTGACACTGTGTCAATAATAACTTTAGCGCGTTCATTAATAGTCGGTCATAATACTAAACATCTATAAGTTTTTGAGAAAAAAGAGTTATATTCCACATGCGTACCACTGTCACTTGTTGAGACCCGGTTTTGTGAAATGAGAGCGACAACTTCTTGCATTCCATTTTTTTCTACCCAAGACGTTTGAACTGAAAATGAAAAAGGCAACAATTAGACTCACCCTACAACATTTGAACTGAAAACGAAAATTCAACAATTAGACTCAATCCTAGA
The DNA here is from genome assembly GCA_030686995.1 of Artemisia argyi. Taxonomy (NCBI): domain Eukaryota; kingdom Viridiplantae; phylum Streptophyta; class Magnoliopsida; order Asterales; family Asteraceae; genus Artemisia; species Artemisia argyi. The sequence goes on from CM060683.1 coordinate 178,472,918, forward strand.
CGTTTTACCAATGGTAAATGACTTGCTAAGTGATGGCAACAACCCCTTTTTCCCATTGTTTCTCCATCGTCAGCCACCTTCAAACTCCTCATCTTTCATCTTTCTGGTTACAAAAGATCAAACCTCTATTAAATATAAAACTGAAACTTCAAAAGAAGTCTATTATCAAGCAACATAAGGCAATAGAAACACAAATCAAAAAATACAAAAAAGTTGGTTTAATACATTATCTATCAAGACCTAACTATTACCAAAAATTTTCATATCAAATCTGAATAAGAAAAAGTAAATAAGAAAAGTGAAGGAAAAACATGTTTGAGAGCATTAGGGTAAGGATAAGCTGTGTTTTGATTAAGGCATTCAACTCCAGTCCAGTCTATAAAATCCAATAAATCCACCTATTCATCCATTCGTTAACATCATTATCATCATATAAAAATAAAATTATCAACCATACCATTTCTTAACGCACCTACACCAAATAAACCTTAAGTTAAACTCATACCCTAATTCCTATAAAGTATTTAACAAAAAATTAATGATTTAAAAAATTAAGAACTTACCACAATCCCCCCCAAAAAAAACCCCAAATCGATATACAAAATTAAGAAAAAAAATATAGAAAACTGAAAATAAAAAACTTACCAAAGCGATTGTGCTATTGTGATGGATCTTGTTGATTAATTTTCTTTGTTGATAGTCGATCTGTCAATTTTTTTGGGGCATGTTGTGTGCCTGTGGTTTGTGGTTTGTGGTTTGTGATAGTGTGTGTGTGAGGAAGGATCGTGAAGGGTAAGGGTAGGAATAAAATAGTGTTAAAGCCCTGTAGCTGCAATAAAAAATAATTAAAGTCCTGTAGTTGTGGGGGAACCAAAGCCCAAGTTTTAGTATATAGGAGTAATGTGTTTCGTAATAAACTTTTCTCAATCTTTAGAATAAGAGCATTTATTCTTACTTCCTCCATTCCTATCCAAGTGTTCACAAAAAAATGATTTATGATATTTGTAATTAATGCAAGTTTTGCTTAGCTAAAAGTTATTTTTACTCTCACGTCTATTATACCCGTAACTTGCTAAGATCTCATAGGAAGTTTTACAATCCTTCTAAGCAATGTACCTAATCGTTGTAGTGTAGTATATGTAAGATTCGGGGGATTGATCGTTTTCTATGGGAATAGTGTTGTTAGGTCAAAATGTATGTCGAATTAGGTCTAAAGGTGAAGGATGATTCTTTTTGTGTTTTTATATTTTATGAAAGCAAGTAAATCTCGGGGTTTGAAAGAGTGGGCGGTTTAACTACTAGCTAACTAAACCAAAACTAATAATTAAACTAAATTAAACTAATATGCGAGAAAAGTAAATTGGTGACTTCTTATGATAGGAAAAGTGTGTTCACTTAGATATCCTTACTCCGTAGTTATCTCTTACTGATTTGTCGAATTGTCACGTCCTTATTTTAATTAAAGCGTTGTATTTCTTAATATTGGTCGTGGGGAGGTGCCGAAGTCCCCAACTCTATGAACATTAGTCTCCCCTAAATCCCTTAAAGTCTATTAAGTTATCTAGGATCTGCAAGCCGCAATTCACATAATAAATACAACGAGAAAAACTAATAGTGCACTCTATGGTTGCGTTTTATAAGACGTTCAAGCTAACACATATAAGAAACTAGTCAGTTTTCTTATCCTAACGCGAGGCAATCAATTAAACAAGAGACAACAAATCAATATTTAATAACTAGGTTTCATTAGATCTAAGCAAATACTAATTAACTTAATCTAGCATGTTAAAGTGAAGAAAATGGAAACAAGTAATCAAACAACACATAGACATATTATATGATTAAAATAATAACTTATCTTCAATGAAACATGAGTTTTGAGGGCTATAAAACCTTTACAAAAGCTGAGAAAATCGTTCCCTAAGTGATACTCCAAGATGTTACACGAATTATGAAAAACCCATGAAAATGTATATCGTTTTACAAGTCTGATCGCGTCACCTTATAGGTTGTAACGCTGTCAGCTCGCCGTCATTGGGGTTTCGTCTTGTGCAAGTCGCCATTGTAACGGCGTCACTTATGATCTCTGACGCCGTCATGTGATGTCTGCGTCGTCCCTTTGTAAATGTTCTGAGCCGTCTCTTGTTAACTTTGTACATGACTATCATCTTCAAAATACACCTGACGCCGTTAGGTAAAGTCTTCAGATTCTTCTGAAGTGTCACTTGATAATTTTGCACAAAAAATCCATCTTCAGTAACAAGTGACGGTGTCACTTGGTAAAGTGTGACACCATCAGGACTCCTTTCCTAACAGATTTTGTGACTTGGTCGTTTTCTTCACTTTTCTTATCGATTTAAGCCCAAAACATGCCGATTTTCAGATTTTCCGTCCGAAGTACCTAAAATACAAAAAGAATAATTTAGGGCAATATTTGATCATAAATACGATTTTGACCTTAAATTACCCCATAAAAAGGTACCAAATAAATCCTTATCACTTGCAATATTTATGAAATATAATTAATTACAAGAGTATAAAAGTAAAAGTTGTCATTTTAATTTCCTTTTTAAAAACCGGACATTTGTTTTAGGACAAATATAAATAATAGTTTTAACACCTAGGGTAGGTTTGGCGTAAAGCATTTAGAAGGGATTTAAGAGAGGTAAGCATTGTGATTTTTAATGCTGGTTTGACAAACATCAAATAACGTTGTGCATTTAGGAGTCGTTTTACATGTTAAAAACATTTAAGTGCGTTGAACATTTAGTAGTGGTTTTACACATTATAATTACAACTAGAACTATATTACTAAATATTTTCATAGAAAATACAGTACTGCTCATAGCTACTTATCACTGCTGCTGCTCACCACCATTGCTATTTTTCTCCAAACACTCCCTGGATAGAAAGAGTATTAGTTTTTTTCTTTTCTTTTTGGAGTCTAATTTTAGAAAATTACTAGATAGTATGTTTCTCCCATGTGTTATCTTAATTTCTCAAAAGTAATTATCATATTTTTTAATTGAACTATTCTAATAGCATAATTTCTCAAAAAGCAATTTAGTCGACGAGTTATTTTAGATGTGATCTAGTGGTAAAAAGTTTGTTCTTATCACACTAAAAGTTCCTACTAGGTACAAAAAATTATGAAGTGGTCGAGTCTACCTCCTGAAAAAGAAGGGTTTTTGCTTGGTCCGAGCTTATGTGACGATGAGTTCAAACCTCATAAACTAGTCGAGTAGAAAAGTCAAAGACCACGGTTAACCAAAAAAAAAAGCATCGTTTGATGATTTTTTCACTTATTATTATTATTTTTTTAAATCTAAAATGTTCAATTCTTATGTTTTTTTTTAACACTAAATTAGTCATTTTCCAAACATTTTCATGTGGCCTTAGCACAATTAATTATCAATACGTAATTTAATGCACAATAACTTCTGTAACATGATGTAATACGCGGATTAATTTTCAACGTATATCATGTATTGGATTTATTCAAGAAACAACAACTAGATATAACTCCAACACAAATACTACTCATCATAACATAATCATATCATCTCACACTTATACACAAACACAAACACAAACACAAACATCTCTCTTATATATACTCTCCCTCCAAAAGCCCCAATTTCACTATCAAAACTTTACAACACAAAAATATGAAGAACAATTTGTTGATACTCTTCCTTTTAATCGCCGTGGCGACCGCCTCGAATACGCGAGAAACAACCATCTACAACCACCACCACCTCCATGATCACCATTGTGCCACCACCACCACAAAAAACATACCTTCACCATGCTTGCACATTCGCGGCCCACCTCTACCGCCAATACCACCGCAGCACCGCCAACCGCCTCCACCGGAAGACGAAATCGACCCAAGATACGGCGTAGAGAAAAGATTAGTCCCTTCTGGACCAAACCCACTTCATAATTAGCCATTCCAAGTTCAGTTTCACCTTCAAAATCATCAATTTAGACCAATTTACATCAGTTTCAAGATCCTCTGTTTTTTTCATGTTTTTTTCAGTTTTTTGTCAATTTCTTGAGATATAGTTTATGATTTTACAATTAGTTTGCTTTTTATGAATCTTTTTAGAAAACCCATATCAAATATGTGATTAGTTTCATCAAATTCCATCAATTTACACCAATTTCAAAATCCCCTGTTTTCGCACCGAAAAAACGCTTTATATCGAATTTTCGACCCCATGATCCATCTTTTTATAAAAAAAAAATTAGTTTTTATGAATCTTTTTAAAAAACCCATCTCAAATATGTAATCAGTTTTATCAAATTAGTTAAATTTAAAAATCCCCTGTTTTTACCTATAGTTTTTTTTAGTTAAAAGTAGTAAAAAAATACTTATTGCTTTGAATTCCTAGCATTGGTGTTGGTTTGGAAGCAGCAAAAACAAGAAAGGAAATAGCTAAGAGAAAACAGATGTACTAACAGCAATAATGGTTGTACTTGTTTACTTGTTACATCTTTATAGGTTGGAGGTTGTATCAAAAGAAGTCCATGAGTTGCATTAAATTTACTGGCTTCTTTCTCATGAGGAAGGAAGGAAGGTGGTGGTGGCATAAATTCAATTTGGTTTTGTTTTATATACTTTTTGAGGGTAAAATAGGACTTTTTGTTTAATAGTAGTTGACTTTGTTTGATGTAAATAGTTTATGTGGGGTTTATGCTAGTTAATGATGAATATGAGTTTATTGATTTTTGAGTTGGTTTTACTTATTTGCCCTTTTACTATGCAAATGGTGATGTCATAATGCTAATAAATGAAAATTTGTTTGGAGATTGATTTAATGATTTATTGAAAGGGCATGAAATCCATGATAATAAGATATGAATATATTGTTTGTTTTCATTTATTGTAATTTTCTAATAAGAGAATAAATACTTAAATAGTGTTTGTTAGTTTGGTATGTAAATTAATAAATGTGCTTTTTTTATTATTTTATTTTTATTTTTAATTATAGTTAAATTTCAATTAAGTGTTGCTTGATAAAAAAAACATAAGGGGTGTCTAAATTTACTATTGCTCTACTTTTTTTGTTTAATGAGCAAATGTGTCTCTAAATTCATTTCAAAATGTCAAAAACTTTTTAAGAAGCTTTCTATCGACAGAAAACAACAAAAAAGAGAAGAAAAAATTACTAAATGTATGACTAAGAAAGTAAAGTGGGTTATCTATAAATTAACATTTCTAGAAGACTTTAAAAAGTCTAAGTGTCCATAAATAAACTTTTTCAAGTTTTTAAGCCAAGTTTCCATAGCGTTCTTCAAGTACGGCAAGCAACGGAAATAGTCAAGTTTATTATTTGTCCAAGTTAAACTAAGTTTTGACTTTATACATTTTTTGACGCAAATCCACTTGATTTTGGACATATGTGATTTTCATAGCCCAATACATTGGTCTGTTTTTTCACACATAGTGACATAACACAAGTTGTTAATGCCAATAAACTTATGATCGACGACCGATTAAACACTATCCATGTTGAACAAGATACGGTTCATTTGCACCTCAAGCACACGTAGCGAAATGGACGTGCTTGCATAAGTTGGCAAAACATGTCAAAACGAGTTGACCCGTTAATATATCTTGTCGATTTTTGTTAGAGATTTTTATACATTCAATGTATCGATTATAATTAACTCTTGTTTTATGAATGATTATGTTCAGAGGAGAGTTATTTTACGTATCCATTTAAAATAAAATCAATGTTTGAGATTAAAAGCATTTTAATATTTCAACTATTTTTAATAATTTAAACATCTCTTAAAACGTTAATCGTTAAGCGAAAATAATTACACAATTGCGACGAGCATTTAATTATCTTTCTATAGACGGACACTTTGATATTTTTTCAACAAAAAAAAAAAAAAAAATTCCCATTTTTTCACCTTTTTTTTCTCATTTGTTCGTTATTGAAATTTGCATGAAAAATCACATGTAATATTAGTGTTAAATCACATATTATATTTTCATGCAAATTTCAGTGACAGAAAAAAAAAACGTGAAAAACACGGAAAAAATAATTTTGTCGAAAGTATATCAAAGTGTTTATCTATAGAAAGATAATTAAATGCTCGTCGTAACGGCATATATTTTTATCTTTACGATTAACGGTTTGAAAAATATTATATTTGATAAAAAATGATAAAAGTAGGTTTTTAAAATTATTGTGATTAATATATTCCATTAGATCAAATAAAGATGAAGGGTGGAGATTGATTTCTTGGTATGTAAAAAAAGTTTGGTACTCAAATAATCTTAAAGATGAAGGGTGGAGATTGATTTCTTAATTTGGTACTCAAATAATCTTAAATCTTATGTTTATGCAAATAATGGCGTGCAGTGCAACCTTATGAGGAGCTCAAACTTAGTTTTCTAAAAAATAGCCTATTTAACATGTAAATTTTGTTTGGCTAATAGAGTATATATATGATGTTTTAGAAAAATAAAGTCCCAACTCCCAATAAGCTCTTAAATCAAAAGCCACTTTTGGTTCCTTTAGAAGATTTTGCTTATAGGTCTCAGGAAGTTTTATGTGAGTGAGTCGAGCCATGAAGTCCTTCTTTCATTCTGGTGGCGCTCCGACTTCATTTTGATCTCGTGCTTTTGTTCGGCTTTAACATCAACTAGTTTCACAAAACATACACACGCATCACTAGCATCGCTCGCTACAACTATCGAGTTAGGTTTGTGATTTGGTTACTGGTGATTACATTGGGTTCACTGATGGACACATGGTGAAGAAATAGGTTAGATATTTTTTAACTTGTCCAAAGTGGCACAAGTTATAACATTAACTTAACATAAATTTTGGAAATTCAAAATTCAAATTACTATATATTTATATGTGAGTTGATAATAATAATTTCCAAAATTTGTAATGTTTATCAAATTTTTAATGTTTTATGTAAAAACAAAAGTATTTAGGGCCCGTTTGGTTAGAGGGTTTTTATTGGGTTTAGGATTAAAAAGTTAAATCAAGTTGTTTGGTTGCTTTGTTAAAGTTTGGGTTTAGATTCATAATAAATATAAGGGTGTGTGTAAAAGATAGGAGGTTATGTAGGTTTGATAATGATAGGAGCACAAATTTTTTCATCCTCGTCTTTTTATTTTCATTTCTTTACTATTATTATAAATAATTTTTAATTCATATTTTAATATATAATATATTTTTAAATACTATTTTTTCTCTCCAATCTCAAATCCTAATCAAAATCTTAAACCAAATTTAAATCAAATCCTAATCATAAATCCATTTACAAACCAAACGGGCTCTTAAAACAATATATGTGTTAATTCAATGTTATAAACATGTGCCACCATACTAGTGATAATAAAAGGTACATCATAATTCTTACTTGAACTATGATGATGTCCTCATAAGTACTTAATATGCTTAACATGTCAATATGAGATTGAGATCCTCTCATGTTTTATTTGAACCTGAAAGATAATGTTGAGTTTGTTATAAGTGAGACTTTTAAATTATAATAAGTTAGAGGTCTCACATATATGGCTCGCTTTTTTTTTTCCACTCACAAAAATACTCAAAATTACCTCTCATAACATGAGAGGATCTCAGCATTGTCAATATAAGATGCGTAAACTAGTTGAAAAAACTTTACAAGATAATCTTTTATTATTAAACTATCATAAATCAAAACAATTAAAAGTGTTGAGATGATTTGCACATTTTAACTTTTTATTAGCACTCTTTAATGTACAAGTAGTTGAAACATAATGCCAGTATTGTACAATTATTTAATGCATAAATTGAGTATCTCAATCATTACTTAAACTATGCAAATCAATTCTTAAAATTGTTAGTTCCGTCTAAGATTAAGCCCATTGACTTATTAAAATACATAACACATATAAAGAAACTATAAGAATATTCTTATTAGGGGTGTGCACGGTTCGGTTTGGGTCGGTTTTTGGCTAAAACCGAAACCGAACCGAAATGTTCGGTTTTTATAGAACCCAAAACCAAAACCGTTCGGTTTTTGGCGGTTCGGTTTTTTCGGTTTCTTATTGGTTTCGGTTTGGTTTTTCGGTTTTTTCGGTTTCTAACCGTTCATATTTGGGCATGGAAAATTTATAACAACAAACTTATTGTATTACATAAAAAATTGGTTATTCTTATTTTTACTTTTTTTTTTCAATCTAAGCATGATAATGTTTATTCATAATTCTATAATTACACATATATAGTCATATAGATGAGACACACACATGCACGTGAATATACACATAGTATGATCATCGTCATATATTTATTGATATATTTTCAAGTAAAAACACGATACGACAAATACACATATAAAAATAAACGTTAAGATAAATATATTATAAATCTACCCGCAAAATGAATATGTATTTATAAATTTGATTTATTTAGTTATTTATTCATTTTATATTAATTATATATTATTATATAATAAAATCGGTTCGGTTCGGTTTTTACGGTTCGGTTTTTGGACGAAAACCGAAACCGAACCGTATTTTTCGGTTTTTGAAAAATTAAAAACCGAACCATCGGTTTTTAGTTTTGGTCGGTTTTCTCGGTTCAGTTTTTTCGGTTTTCGGTTCGGTTTCGGTTTTTTCGGTTTTGTTTGCTCACCCCTAATTCTTATGCACATTTACTCACTTTTACATTGGCTGGAGTTTTTTATGAAAGCAGTTTCTTTACTGTCAGGTTTATCCTGGTGGTAGGGGTAGGACCTGTCTATGTCTCACCCCTTTTACCAGTGGCGGAACTAAGATTTCAACATAGGGTATGCACTTTTTTTTTTCAATGTCTCGAAGGGTATGCACCCTATGTATATTATCAAAAAAAAAATAATAATAAAAAAAATAAAAATAAAAATAAAATTACACTAGCCCTTCGAATTTTAGGGTATGCACGTGCATACCCGTGCTACACTCTAAATCCACCCCTGCCTTTTACCCTGCTCTAGCGATATTGGGTTTTGTTGTTGTTGTTGTTGTTGTTGTAAGAACTTGTAAAAAATAGTCTAAATGACAAAATAACTTGTGAATTACTCAAGATCAATTCACAAAATACTTATAACTAGCTGGGGAACCCGCGCGTTGCTGCGGGAATGTTGTGAATACCTTTTTTATTAAAGACTAAATTTGCCACTCAACGATTGTCCAAAAATTATACGTAGTACTATTTTTGTAAAGTATTTATGAAAATAGTATGATTTTTTACTGTAAAAGTCCCTATAGTTAAGGAATAATGGCCCATTCACTTTCTTAAAAAAATATATACCGAGCCTAACAGAAAATTTCTATCATGCGCAGCCCAAGACCAAATATCAATCCAACACCAACCCTAAAAATCTGCTATATAAATCCACTAAAATCCTTACTAACCTAATCTTTTGTAACCCAGGAACCCTAATCCTTTTTAAAAAAAAACGCAGCCACAAATTATTCCTTTCATAAAACATCTAAAAAGAAAATTTGTTCCTTTGATTCTTTGTATATCCGAAACTCACAGACACATACACCACTTTGATTCTTGTTAACTTCGAACTCAAACACCCTCAACTTTTATACGAAGCTACTAAAGATCACGGCTTCAAGACCTTGTAACAAAGGTCTCAGGTAGGTCGTTTATTTTGTGTTTGTGTTGTTGTTTTAACCGAACAAAAAGATAGAATGAAACTGATGTTTTGTTCTTTCTTTTAATTGTCAGATATTTCAAAGAAGCTTTGCTTCAAAATGGATCGATGATAGTTGAGATCTTTGTTATATTCCTTTTTGTATGAATCATGTTAAAGCGAAAGAAAGGAAGATAATAGCCGATTTGTTATTGTATTTTTCTTTAATTTTTGGATATTCAAAGAAGTGTCACTTCTTATATAGATCTATGATGATAATCTCTTACATGTTTGTTTTAATGACAAATCTATAAATAAGATAAGAGAACTGAGATCTATGATGTGCATTTGTTGTTGAATGGTGAGGTATTATGGATGTGTCTTGATGTAGATGATATTGTTATTTGTTGTTTACTTCGATTGATTGTTGATTGTGTATAATGGTATATATTAATGTGAGGTGTTGTGATGTGGGGTTTGGATTTGGATCTGTTCTACATCTCCTCTTGTTTTTTTTCTTTTTCGTGGGAATGTTGTTTGATTGTAAAAGAATATTTTTTTAAGGACTAAATTTGCAAAAGATCAGTAACGGGGGACTAACGTTGCCATTTGCAGCTAACCTGGGGGACCATTATCGTAAATTGCTTAGGAACAGTACACGCACTATTCCCCACTGTACTGCACTGTAGCAGCAACTGTTCTGCACTGTTTGGTATTGTAGCAAGGTTACTTTCATTTTTAGTCCTTGAAAGTGGCTTTCTGTTGCATAGTTAGTCCTTAAGGGCTAACAGTGAGAATAAAAGTTAACCTTAAGGGCTGTTTCTGTTTATTATTTGTACAAAAAAGCCCCTGAAGTTACTGTGGGGTTACAAATTTACGTCACTGTTGTTAGATAACGGCCGTTAAGGGCTAACTTTGCAATGGATCAATAACCTCAGGGGCTAAAATGGGGCTAACATGAAATTTGTGCGGGTACTGTTGCTTACAGTGTCCCTAATGACTTTTAGTATATATTATAATTAGCTTGGTCAAACTTAGTCAAAACTTTATTTTAAAAAAAAAAATCTTAGCCAAAACTCGAGTCAGTAAAGCTTGCGAGCCTTTTTGATCCTGCATTTATACTTTTCTGTATATGTATATTTACATACATGGAGGGCGTTCAATTAAAAAACCTAAAAAGTAACTTTAAGTCCAACACGTGTTCTCATTCTCTTCTTTATCACGTACCCCCATTCTTCCCTCCTTATCTGTCATTTTATTTCTTCATCAATGATCTAATAACTTAAATTATACATTTAATTACTTCGATTTGTTATTTAGTTATATCAATTCAAGATATAATTCTTTCAATTCGAGATTTAATATCTTCGATTCTTTAATCTTTCTCAAGTTTTTCATCAAAAAAATTTAAAAGTCCATGGCGATTTCTAGTCAACAAATCATAAATTAACATCAATTCTTCATCTTTTTTGTTTTTATATATCTTTTCTCATAAGTTTTCAAAGAAATCATGTGTTCTTGAAAACACCCATAAGGTGTTCGATTAAATCTCTCAATGAAGAAATTTTGTGATTTTAGAGTTTGAAGGTGTTAATTATCATATAAACGTTTTAGTAAATAATAAAAACTTCAATATTTCCTTAAAAAAATAAAATTGTGATGAATAAAACTTCAAATATGCAATACGTGTTCATCAGTTTTTTTATGAACAACATCATAATGATTAGATCATGTTGTTCACTAGCCTTTTCTTTTGGGAGAAACTTTTTTTTTTTTTTCTTTTTTTTTTTTTAATTAAAATGTTCATAAGTTTTTTATATATAAAAAAATCATGTTGTTCATTTTTTTTTTTTTTTTTTTTTTTTTTTTTAATTTTATTTATCAGAATGTTCATCTGTTAGATTATAATAAGAGTGAAAATAACAAAAATGAAGCTGAAAAAAATAAAATGAAGACACTTGTTACAAAAACTTTTTAGACTTTTTATTTTCTCCATTTTTTAGAAGATCATACCCTTAAATACCCTTTGTATGTTACTGGATAGCTATTTTGTAGAAAATCTGCAAATGTATTTAGGTTTATACCTATCTTTGGTAATCTATGTTACTAGATAACTAGAGAGCTTTAGTCCATTCTATGGATGACCTTGTATCTTGATTGCTTAGGCCTAATATAATGAAGGTTCATTGTCTTGAAAAATAGCAGGCCTTTGTTAGGTAGCTGTTTGGAAAGACGGTGACTTTCATGGTGTTTGGTCTCAAGCTAATCATAAAGTAGGTTTCCCATAGGGTAGGGTAAATGGACTGGAAGGGTGGTACATGGGATGAATGGAATAGTGAGGGGTGCAAGATAACCCTACTTGGTCCATTCAGTGTATCACCAAGGGGGCATGTAGTTTTCTCCCTCAAGGTGAGTGTTTCTAGGTAGGTGTGCTATTCGGGTCGGGTTGGTCGGGTTCGGGTCAAACGGGTCGGGTCCAAGTCGGGTCGAGGGTAAAAATAATATACCCGAACCCGACCCTATTTGAACTCGGGTTAGTTGGGTTTGGGTCAAGTCGGGTCGGGTTTGTCCAATTTACAAAATCACATAATTTTATTTCTTAAACTTAGTAGTTAAAATGTAGTAATTTGTTGCATAAATTGTATATGAACCATAAGTCTACTTAGTTATTATATTGTTCTTGTCATAGTATATATCAAAAGTAGTATTTAAAATCATTTTATGTAACAATTGTTTCTATGAACTAATAAAAGTAAGAAAACTTCGCAATTAGTAAATGAGTATTTGATTTAACGAATAGATCACTTAGATTTTAAACATATTACAGTATATAAACACATGAGCATGTAAGTAATTGCACATTGATATTTTTGTTAGACCTAAGCAAACATTGATGTCTAGGCTATATGCAACTTCTGCAAGTCAATTATAACATTTTTCCGTCTTGGAACAACAAATCAGAAACATACCATTTTGTAATATGCATTTCCATACACATTCTTATATTCTTATTATTAAAGTATACAATTCATGTGAAATGATGACTCACGATATGATGATATAGTTTACTTTAGGATATGTACGTCTTAGACCTACAAAGTTTTCAAGCCAAAAACCACACTAAAAATTATATAGAAAATGGGCCAAGTTTACTACATGGATAACTTAATTTAACTTGGGCCTTTCAATTGAAAAAAAAAAAAAAAATCGGGTTAGTCGGGTTGACCCGAACCCGAATAGGCAAGTATTTTAAACCCGATACCTGACTCGAGTTCGTAATCGGGTTAGTCGGGTTGACCCGATTGACCCGACTAAGATTTTGGACCCGAGTAACCCGACCCGAGTATCCTTATTCGGGTTCGGGTTCGGGTCCGGGTCGGGTCGGGATTTATGACACCCCTATTTCTAGGACCCTGAAGCCTTTTGTAATTTGTAAAGAGGAAAATGTAGGGGTTCTAGAAGAGCCCTTGACTGGAATGAGTAGGTGTCTGATGAAGCCATACCTTTTCCTTTCCTTGACTGTTGTGAGTGCCGGTTGAATGGCCTTGGTGGGGGGTTGATATGGAAATGTAATCAGATGGTTAAGATGCATTTCTAAAGGTGAATGTAGAAGGTCTGTTTGGTTTATGTAGTAGTAATGAATGTATATGTCTAATTCTGTTGTTAGTAGTATAGTATATCAAATATGTTGTTATTTGATATCTAAAGTATTGCATTTTTTGTATCTAATTTGGCCTGTCAAATCGGTGATATGCTTATAATGTACAAGTTGGAAGTAATATATAATGATTCACCTTTTGTATCAAATGATCAATTTAATTAGAAAGGTTTGAGTCGAGCGACATTAACATCTATTAACTTTATCGTTAAATTTAAATACCGCTATTTGAGTCAAGCTCGAACTTCTAAAAGCTTTTAAACCTTTTTTATGAGAATTGATTGACACACACTCATTTTTTATTAGGACACTCCAATGTACAAATAGTTACAGTGTAAACTGTTTAATGCATATTATGAAGTGTTCCAATAAAAATTACTATGCCAGTTACTTCCCCTTTCTTATGTATTCGGCTCAGCTCAACTCGATTACACCTGACCTCAAACAGCTCAACTCGATTACACCCGTCCTCAAGGTGTTATACAATATAGATGAGGGGTCTCATAATCAATTAACCATAACCCAAAGGTCCCACATGTAAAACAAAAAAACAACAAACAAAGTACAAACACTGAAACACAAGTTAGTTAAGATCCACCGACACAAAACACACTCTCACACACTCACTAACCAAATGAGCGTTTAAATGTGCTAGTGTAAATCAAAGCGAGTGTGATTTGTGTTAAAATGGCGAGTGTATGTGTTGCCACAGCAGTTTCATTTTTTTTTTTTTGGGTAAAAGGTCAAAAGACCCGGTAAATATATTACTCCAAAAAACATTTAAGAACAACGGATATGAGTGAATCCCATATCTCAGCCCGTTACATAGGCGAAAAGCTTACATAACAAGATACTTCCTATTTTCTAGACAAGAAAACAAACCACTACCACATCATATAGGCAAAAAAAACTCGGACAAAATAACTACTTCCTATGACCTTGGAGATTAAAGCCATAAATGGCATTAAGAGCATCCAATTCCCCTGGAAGATCATGAATTTGCTTCGAGTAATCATCATAGTCATCAAACTCATCTTCACGCTCTTGACTTCTACCAAAAAGATTCGCAGATTCGTCGAACGTGTTAAGAACCTCCTCCTCCTCACTATCAGAAACCACAACCTCACCCACCTTGGAAAATGGGTTAGCCCTCTTAGTGACAGAGGCAGACGGACCACAGCAGTTTCATTGATTCTACTGCTTCTGAATGTTGTTGTTGATTGCAAAACGCTAAAAAGAGATGGTAATAATTAAGTAATTTTATGCTTATTAATTAGGTTTAGTGTAATTAGTTTTGATTCATAATTTCTATTAGGATATTCCCATCTCATTATTTGTTAGAATTCTGCTTATTGTAGTTTGATTAGTTAGGTAGCATTTAAATCTTATCATTTGAGCTACTTGAGTATCAAAACGCTCGTTTCGTTAAGCCGACGAGTTTAGTAGGAGCTGGAGCGGATCGCTGGAGCATGTTGCTGGAGCTTTTATTTACATGCTCTTTCAACTAGCATTCCATTTAGTAGCTTATTTTTTTTTTTTACATACTCCTTCAAGCTATGTCAGCCAAATGAGACTTATTTTTAGTGGTAGCTTATTTTTCTAAAAAAATAAGATCATGTTATGATAAGCTCTTATAAGTTCGCGCGCCAAAAATGCTGTGGAGCTGGAGCTTATATTATAGGGCAAATGGCACGAAAATGTAACTAACTTGCCACTTTTTTGCTTTGTTGTGTAGCTATCTTTAACGTTTCCTATTGTATACATCAAACTTTTGCATTCCGTCTATTGTGTGTATCTTATGACCATTTTGCCCCTACTTATTAATCGGAGTATTGATAAATAAGAAGGGTAAATTTGTCACAGAACACATACGTTAGACAGAATTCAAAAGTATGATGTATACTATAGAAAAATTAAAGATAGCTACACAACAAAGCAAAAAGTGGCAAGTTAGTTACATTTTCGTGCCATTTGCCCTATATTATAAGCCGGAAGTAGGAGCTTATATTTTTATAAAGTTGTTTGCTGAATTAGTTGGAGCTGAAGCTTATTAATGTAAAATCGCATAAAAATACATCAAATTAAATTCACATATATTTCTAGCTTTTACGTGATGATCTAATATATTTTGAAGGGTATTTAAGTATTTTGACTAACTATAAGCTCCCATAAGCCCGTTTCAACTGGCTTGGGCTTATGGAGGCTTATGGCTTATAAAAGCTTTCGTAAGCCTGTGTGACAAACAAAGCTATAAGCTAGCTTATTTTAAAAGCTTAAGATCTTACAAGCCCCTATAAGCCCCGCGCCAAACACATCTTAATGTTCTATTGAGCTTATTTATTAACTCACTGAAAGTTGGACGATACATACCTTGGTTAATATTGCTATAGGTATTTTAATACTGCTAATTTGAGTTGAGTTTTGAGATTTGAGTTTTCTAATCATGTTGAGCTCGAGCTTGGTACTGTATGCCTATGGACTTGACTTCTTGACATAGTTTGCATAATGAGGAGCAGCTGACATTTTTGTGGTTTTGATGGTTAAAAGTTATGCATTTATGCAACGACCTGAATAGGTTTAGTTTAAGATATGTAACTTAGATTAGTGTTTGGCCTAGGAATCAGAGTTTTGATGCAGCAGGTAAGCATTACTGAACGTTTGGATGATTTGAATTGCGTATGATAGGATGAAATAAGCAGTTTTAAAGCTGCATTTTGAAAACAGTTTCGGAGTTGCTTATACAAACTGCTTACCTGATTCTCAATGTTTACCTCTTATTTTCTATAAAGAAGCAAAATCGTGAAACAATCTTTTACAAATGTGTATCCGATTATAGCATTTTGTTGCACATCAGTGTCTGCTTCTGCTTATCTCATCAAGCATTAGCAGTTTTAATACGCAATCCCAAACACAGCCTTAAAAACGAGGGTTTAAGAATCAGCACTCTTCTAGTGACACTTCTCAAGGATAAAATGTGTATGTGCTTAGTTCTTTGGTTTTAGCTCAAAGATTTTGATTAAACTCTTGCATTTTGTGTCTTTTTTTATGCATTTTAGAACTCCTAATAAAACGGATTTGATTTTAAGGATACCATTTATATGCAAGCAAACAATTAATATTCCTGGAGTGAATAAACATTAAATAGAGTTTCTGTTTCACTGTAGTGAAAGCTCTCAACGAAATTAAAGCATCTCTTGGATGGAGAGTGGTTTATGCGTGGGTCGGAGATGATCCATGTGGAGATGGTGATTTACCAGCTTGGTCTGGAGTCACTTGCTCCACACAAGGTGACTATAGAGTAGTTACCGAACTGTAAGTATAACTTCATGGTGGCTTTTTTATTAATTATACCGAATTACAGATCTGTACGATTGATCTAAATTTTTCTATATTGGACCCAACTATGTTTTTTACAGGGAAGTATATGCTGTGTCAATTATCGGGCCTTTTCCTACTGCTGTAACTAATCTTCTGGATCTTACTAGGCTGTAAGGCTCTTTTTCCTACTTTGTTTAAACCTGTATTTTTCGATTACATTGGTTTAACGGCTAATTGTTGTGAAATAAACTATATTCATTTTTTCTCTTGGCAGGGATCTTCACAATAATAAGTTGACAGGACCAATTCCACCTCAAATCGGGCGTTTGAAGCGTCTTAAAGTACTGTATGATTCTTTACTTTACTCATTAGCATTAATCATTTTGTAGTTCATACATATATTGTTAGTAAGCGTCACATTACTCCCCAAAATTATTCGCTAGGGCAGCCAAGTTATACACATATGATAACGGTCATAATTCTTCCATCAATTTTGTGAATGTTTCATACTTTCATCCCGTCTGGATTATTCTGACATTATTTTACTGTTAAAAGACATGTTTTTATCTCCTATTAAACTTTAAATCTCAACTTGTGACATATACGTCAGCCATCAACTAAATCCTTTCTTTTTTTTTTTTTTTTTTTTTTTTTTTGCTAAATACAGTTAATACTTGATACATAAATTTATAAAATGAAGACCCTGTTTGATTTTCACGGTCTTTTCAGAAGAAATGATTCTTGCCCTATAACTCTTTCATGTACTTAATTCACGCTATTACCCCTTGCATTCCTGTGCAATTTATCGGTCAAACTAGAACTCATGCTTGTTGATGTGTCCTCTTTACAGTAATTTGAGATGGAACAAGCTGCAGGATGTCATTCCTCCTGAAATAGGTGAACTAAAGAAACTAACGCATCTGTGAGTATTTATCTGCATTATTTGTTTAAGAGTTCATTTATATATGCAAAGAACCACTGATAGAGTTATTTACTCGTACATTTGTAGGTACTTGAGTTTCAATAGCTTTAAGGGTGAAATCCCAAGGGAGCTTGCTAATCTTCCGGAGCTACAGTATCTACATCTTCATGAAAATCGGTTAATTGGGCGAATTCCAGCAGAATTGGGCACCTTACGCAATCTTCGCCACCTGTACCCTTCAACCTTTTTTGCTACCATACAAGGAAAAAAAAAAAAAAAAAAAAAAAGAAAAAAAGAGAGAGAGCCCACTTAATGACTTGTTTATCTCCGTTCTCTCTAAAAACAAAGAAAAACGTATCTTTTTGTAAGAAAATTATGAAATCAGAAAAGCTATGAACTTTATGTCAAATTTGAATTAACGAGGTCAAAGAAGTGGACTCTTTTAAATTTTAAAGATGGAGGTGTAATTGTTTAGTTCGCATAAGTAGATCTTTTGATGAAGCAATATTTTGTCTTTGTAGAGATGTTGGGAACAATCATTTGGTTGGAACAATAAGGGAACTGATACGTATTGAAGGATGCTTCCCGGTTCTTCGCAATCTGTATGTCCATTCTGCTTAAAGTTTGATACTGTTTCCTAGTGGCAAAATGGGTGGGTGGGAGTCATGGGTCAAAACAAGTACTGTATTGTTTTCTATAAATAACTAGTGTGTTTAATATTATTCGGAAAAGTATATTACTAGTAGTAATATATAAATCTATTTTTTTTGCATATGACTCTTCAGGGTGTTGTATGCATTACAAAAATATACGTTAGATGACCTTCTACCCATTTGACCCGTTTTCTTATTAACTAAACTTTTTTGGTTAGACACGTCAGAGATAAAACATAACCCACATCGACCCATTCATTAGTAAGTGGGTCGAAATTGCCACCTCTATTGTTTGTCGATCTAACCTTCTAGTTCTATCCGCCATTGTTTTATAGCTTTTGTTTACTGCTGTATTATTTGCAGTTATTTGAACAATAACTATTTATCCGGAGGAATTCCAGCGCAGCTTGCGAACATGACCAATCTTGAAATTTTGTAAGTACTGCTTATGCAAATAACTTTTGAGATGATAATATTATACAAAATTTCTGAAATTTGACAATAATGGTGTGATGTTATCAGGTATTTATCTTACAACAAGATGTCAGGGATCGTTCCAGCTGGACTTGCTCATATTCCGAAGCTAACTTACTTGTAAGTGTCCCCATAATCCCATATGTTATCGTTTATTATAACATGTTAAAAGTCTAACATTCCATCTGCTTTATATTATTACAATTTTGTGTCTACTTAGAACAAAATATAAATAATTAATGTGTTTACTATGATTATACAAAATTACATTGCAATAAAAGACTAATTTAGGGAATAAAGAGATTTAGGAAGTTGTATGCTATAACAATAAATAATACGGAGGAATACACTTTGGACAACTTTCAACCAGTCTGACCCATTTGACCCGTTATAAATAAAATATCGAAAATCAACCACTTCGGAAGTGAATGGGATGAAATCGCTACTTCTAATGAATATGCTCGAAATCAAGCTCTATATATAACTCAGTTACTTACAAGTCACTGGTCGTTTTTTATTTGATTAATGCGTTTGTTGTTAGGTACCTGGATCACAATCAATTTAGCGGGAGAATACCTGAGGCATTCTACAAACACCCTTATCTAAAAGAACTGTGAGCCTTACTCCAACTAAAAATTTATTAGTATCTTCAAGAGTTATATTTCTTGTTTAACATTGTGTCTTTGCAGATACATTGAAGGGAATGCATTCCGACCCGGCGTGAACCCAATTGGTATTCACAAAGTACTTGAATTATCAGACTCGGATTTCTTGTTTTAGTCGGCCAAATGCTTACTCAAGTATTAGGAACCGAAACAAAACAAGATACAAGAATCTTATTGTTCTCGATAATCCACCACGCCTATAAATATTCATGAGAAGTCACGAAATCTCTGCTTCTCGAATGAATCATGTTTTGCATCAGTTGTGATTTGGCAGTTTGTATAAGCTATTAATAATAAGCTGCTAATATTTTTTGTTACGAGTGTACTACTTTAGTTTTGGATACTATAGAGACTCAGAAATGTTTTGATTGTTTATGGAAAGTAAAAACTAGAAGTTGCATTGCAATGTGTATGAAAGAGATAACAATTGACAATTATGAAATCCGTGACGTTCATTGGACCTTATGTTGTGTACAAAAGGGGCATTGCCCTGGCGGTACCATCTCCTAGCGCAAACGCACAAAAATCTTTTATCTTTCTCGTTTATATCAGTTAGTTTGATACCAGGTAATGCCGATTTCTGTAAACCATGTGAATTGGTTAACAAACTTTGTAACAAAGACGCAGAAGCCAACAAAAAGTTTTGCTTGGATGTTTTAAAATCCGACAGCGATAGCAAGTTTGCGAAAGAAGCAATGATCCTTTCAAACACTGCGATTCAAGCCGCGATAGACAATCATATATTTACAGTATGCTCAGTAAATTTTTTTGATAACATTTCATAGTTAGAACTTAGAAGGATATAAAGGTACATGTTTGCTTCACATGGGTCGGCTGCCTTTTTCGTAGTTTTGAAAGTTTATAAGTTTGTACAAGTATGCAACAGCTCGAATTAGTTCAGGTCCAAAGCATGAACTGGGGTGTGCTAGGGATTGCTTATTAGAATGTTTATCCAGTTGACTAGTTATTGCTTTCAGGTATAGCTGATAAGCAATTTGGATTGAAACAAACTTTTTTTTTCCTTACAACTCCTTAAATCAGCAGACTTGGCATACTTAAACTGCTTATTCGATTATCATGTTTTGTTACAGTGGACGTATATTCAAACACAATCTCCTGCATAATATTTCGTTACAGCCAGGTGTTTTTAATAATTTCGAAAAAAATAAGCTGTTCCAACATGAAATCATAAAGACTTGTGGCTGAGCATCAGCAGCCTTCTAGTGATAGTTCTCACAATAAACTAGTAATAATAAACTTTCATGTTTTAAAGGTTCTCCACTTGTAACAGATTACTCTTTAACCCGTATAAAAGTATTCAACATGATTGAAAGCAATATGAGTTTACTCTAATCTTCGAGTTATCAAGCTTGTTGCAGCCATTAAGAGAATAAACACATTGATCATAGCATTGTTAATCAGGAGAAACAGCTTAAGCATACACAGTTTCCTGAATGTTTTAATATAATCAGCTTAACCAAAGCATAAATACCCGTTCAAAATTTTAGAGGATCAGCTAGAACAAACACAATTTCGTATTCATTTGAATAATAAACATGTAATCCAAACATAACCTTTTGTTCAAAGTTTAACATAACCAACTTGATCCAAGACGATCCCCTTTCTTGAGCTTTCAACACAATCAGAAGCTAGCTGAATCCCTCCTGAAATTCACAAAAACAAATTGAGCCAAAATAAGTCAAACAGAAGCAGCGGGCCTGTGCCAACAACAATCATAAATGATCATATCCGAGATTCTCAAAAGAGATCATGAAAACACAATTGCAAGTTAAAAGTTATATAGAATCAGCCTAGTCAAACACAATCTGCATTTGACGTTTCACAGAATCAACTTGATCCAAACTGATCAATAGCATCAGATACCAATAGAATCCTAAGCTAGATAAATTTGAGGAACCTATGAAATAAGACTGTAATGTTATTCAATTAAATTATGATTTTCCTTTAATTGCTGATCCAGACAATAACAGGATTGATATGATTATATGTAACCAAAGCTTATTCTATCGACTATTGATACTCCAGATTCTCACCTTTTGTTGAAACTAGAACTAGTTTTGTTCACACGAAAAACTAATAAGAAGCATTTTGAAACTGCAATAATCACGTAACAACTTTCAAACCAAGTTTCAGGCCTGGGTGCATCAAAAATTCAACACTCTTTGAGTGTCATTAAAAGTATTGACGAATTTCTTTTAAGTACCCTACCGACACCTCAAGATAAATTTAGTGACAATCGATATAGGTAAAAATATCAACTGTCACTACAATTGCAAATCCAATGTAAAAGACTATAGGGGTGTTTGGCATTGTTTATTTATTTAGCTTATGCTATACTTTGTAAGATCTTTAAAATATGCAGCTTCAATAGTGCTTATTTAAAAGATATTAATTTTGCCTAAAATAAGCAAACGTGGACAAGTTATTTACTCCATCCAAATACTTGAAACTAAACTATAAAAAGCTGAAAAATAATCAATCCCAAACAACCTCTATGTTATTCACTTAAATTATCATCTTCTTTTGATTGTTGATCAGAATTCAGAACAGTAATTAAATGGTTGAATGTAACCAACGTCCATTTTATCAAGAAAACAACCCCAATGTCCTGTTCGAAATTTGTTAGAACCAGCGTAACCTATACAGCTTAATCCAGTACTTAGTTTCCTGTACATAGTTGCACAGGTTGTTGAAATTTGCAAGAAGTGGAAAGTTGTCATGAATGTCAAGAAAGGAGATGAGGTCTTACTACCAGATATCTCTAGTGATACAATTTGAAGCAACTCTGTGGGCTATAATGGTGAGAATAGTCATATCAGGAATATAAAGGGGTTTTTGGGATAAGAGGTTTAATGCAGATGGCTAGTAACTTGGAGTTCTGTCTTTTGGGTACTCTTAACAATGTTCCTGTGTATCTGGATGGTATAGCAGGACAAGTTTTAAGTCTACTCCAAACAGTATAGTTATGACTCCATGAGGTAGTATCCTGCATTGTGCAGTGATCTAATTCAACTGGATAATACTGGTGTCTTGCATCATAATGACTGGATTTTGAGCTGTCTCAGAGCATCTTAATTATCCACCATTGTTGACACCAGCTTCAACAAAACAAATGGATTTGGATTTGGATTTGTATTTGGCAGAGGTGAGGTTCAAGTTTCTCTGCAATATATGGTTTTGAAACCAAATGACTCAAGTATCTAGCATGAAGATTCATGAGTCTATTTTTAAAACTCACTACAGTTTGAAGGCCTTGTACCTTGAATCCTTTTAACTTGTCACTATATGATTCTATTTGGGACACATCAGATGGCCTTTGTTAGGTTCTGTGTTCCTATTTGGTTTCATATCAGTCATAAGTTCTTAAGTGACTCATAAAGTAGGTTTCCAACTGTGAAGGGAAAGTGAGTTTGGTGGGTGGTATATGCAGGCTGGAATAGTGAGGGGTGCAAGATGACCCTACTTGGTCCAGTCTATATGCCACTAAAGGAGGATAGGTTGGTCCTCCCTCATGGTGTGTGTTCCCAGATGTGTGAAGCCATTTTTGAGATGGAAATGTAGCACATTTGGTATAGCCCTTGACTTGGAGGGGTTATGGGTTCATAACGATGCCATACACTGTTTCTACCTTGATCATTGTGGGTGCTGGTGGGAAGGTGATATGGAAATGTAGTTATATGGTATTGGTGCATTAAAGGTGAATGAATTGAAGCTGCATTATGCAAACTGGAGTTGGTTTGCTTGCAGTCTACTGAATGATGTATTGTCTGATATAGTTTTTCTATGTGCTGTCTGACTGTCTGAGATAGTTAATTGTCTGAGATAGCTTACTGTATGTTGGAAGTGAATTTAGTTAGGATAAGCGTAAGAGTATGGGCATGTCTATTACTCCTGTCTAATTGATGTAAAGTGACATTGTGATTATTAATATAATTTCACCTTTTGCACCAAAAAAAGTTTAACAAAACAGCTTAATCCAGCACACAGCTTATGCGGGAGTCTTGAGTTGCTCATTAAAATTGAGTATTGGTACACCAGATAAGCGGTTTTGAGTTTTGAGAAGAAACTCCTTATGCCTATCTGCTTTACCTAAGCAATTCAATTTAAGCAGTTTGCAAGTTGCTGACAGAAACAACCTATCTCTTTAAATCATTAAATATGCATTAACATGCCTATACTGAACTGCTTATTTCACTTGTAAGTAAGCAAAAGGAAATCCAAGCACTATCTATAACTGATAAAACCAACTATACATCCCATTTACCTTATCAAATCATCAACAAAATTACAAAAAACAACTAGTGTCATGTGATATCAACATGACAATCATTTTAATCAAAACACAAGGAAACATATCATAAAAACACAAATTTTGAGAAACAGTTGATTCTTGTTAATGTCGGTTTGTATATATTCATAGGTGAAACCAAAATGAACTGAATCTCAAATATATTCAAAACAGCAGCTAGTTTTTAACAAACCATACTTTGAGTGCCAACATTCACTTATAATTAAGACAATTGCAAAAGGTTTGTCCAAGGATGCGCCTCCAATATTCAATTAGTGCTTAATTAAAAACATATATGTATATATAAAAGATGTAAATCGCAGACAGACAAGAGAGAATGTGATCACAATTGACATCCTACTAATTACAGATACAGAGGAAATAAGAGTGTCTTTACTCTTTAGGACAATGTGAAAAATATTATCAAGGTAGTCCATTTAAGGCCTTGTTCGGTATACTTTTTATTGAACTATTGCTAACCCAAAATTTTCCAATAGCACCTATAATAGTAACAGTATCAATCACATTACCATCGTCACCGTTCTCTTTAATTCTTTATGATATACATCATACACTCTCCTCAGAGATAACCATCATCAAAGAAGCAAACTCTAAACCATTTATTTAACACTTATAGAGCGGGCATAAGTATACAAAAAGATACATACTATCATAGCCACAATAGATAAAAGGCGTTCATGCATTTTTGCATACGAAATCAGGGTTCAGCACAATTCAAACACAAAAAACTCACATAATGAAACGAAACATCTAAATCCATAATTAATCATAAAGCCTAACTTTATTGGTATTATTATTGTTATCAAAATCATCAACGTAGAAGCTTTCTTAAAACAATATTTATCCTCAAAACTAAACACAATTCACAAATAATTACTTCGCACAAATCAACTTTATCCAACAACATCACAATTCTAATAAGCAAACTCACGTGATAAGCACGTGACTTTCGGGGGTGTTTGTTTAAGCTTATTTGTGGGCTTATGAGCTTATATGATTTCGGCTTACTTTTCATAAGGTCAAAATTTTCAGCTTTATTTAAAACCTATGGACTTATATAACCTATGGGTGTTTGTTTAAATAAACTCAAAATTGTCGGCTTATGAGCTTATGAGATTTCGTCTTATTTTTTAGAACCTATAACCTTTCAGATTTATATTGAGGCTTATGAAAAACAAGCCGGAAAATTAGACGTTATGTAAAATAAGCCGAAATCAAATAAGCTTAGAAATAATCTTAAGGGGTGTTTGGATTTAGCTTATTTAGCCAGCTTATGAGCTTATTTAATTTTGAAAAAGCCAACAAGGTCACTTTCTTGACCTTATCAACTCCCGCTTATTGGCGTAAGCCAATAACCTCGCCGTTATAACCTCTAAAAAAGGGACCTTATTGACTTTTTCCAAAACCAAATAAGCCCATAAGCTGACTAAATAAACTAATCTAAACACCCCCTAAGATTATTTCTAAGCTTATTTGATCCGGCTTATTTTGCACAAGCCTCCATATAAACCGAAATCAAGTAAGTTCGTAAGCCCACAAATAACCTTAAAAAAAAAAAAAAAAAAAAAAAAAAAAAAAAAAAAAAAAAAAAAAAACCAACCTTATTATCATTAGTAATATAAAAGCAGTCACGTGCCACCCACGTGACCTTCCACTACCAAGAAGCTTTCTTAACACCATGAAGCATCCCTTTACTAGCCAGCTCCCGAAACACAATCCTGGAAACACGGAACAGCTGATAAACAGATCTGGCACGGCCTGTAAACACACACCGGTTCATGACACGTGTGAAGGAGCTGTTACGTGGCAAGTCTGCTAACTTGCACCGGGCATTCTCGCGCACTTCGTTTGGGAGCTCTGTGTCTCGGACTAGGGACTTGTATAGCTTGCGCCTGAGTTCGTATTTCTCTGCTAAAATGCGCCGTTTTTGGTCTGTTATGTTGCGCTTGTCTGACATGGTGGGTTTTTGATTTGGGTGAGATTGGTGAGTTAGGGTTTTGAAATGGGTTTTTTTTGGGTGATTTGAAGGGGTGAAGAAGGGTTGGAAATGGACAAATGCTCCTTGGAGTATTGGATGATTGTCACTTTTGGTTGTGGGGGTGTTACGGAGGTCGGGTTAACCTGACCCGAACCCGATAAGTTTTATATGTTCGGGTTATGCTTGAAAAATCTTATTGAGTTGTGTGACCTGGACCCAATAACTCAAAATTGTTATCGGGTCAAGTTAGGATTGAATTATTTTTTTTTAATCGGGTCAATTTGATAATAGTTTTTTATTTTTTTTTATTTTATTTATTTTTATTTTTTTTAAAAAAGGGCTAAATAAAAATATTGTTCATTATATTAAATATCATTATTTATGCGATCTGATAAAATAAGATACAATATAATTATGGTAAAACAATTAAAAAAATACCCCAGCGGGCGCCTCAACTTGTTTCATTTGATAGAATGAAATGGCTCACAATTCCAACATCCGATAATTTCATAACATTTTAAATTAAATAAAAATTATAAATCCTTTATCTTTTTTTAACTTAGTTGCATATTACTGATTTAAAGATAAAAGATAAGTTCATAACATAGAAAATAATATAGGATAAAAATTATAAAATGGACATGTAAAGCTAAGTGTAAAATATTTACAAGCTTAAGCAAACACATATTTGTTCATTTCTTGTCCACTTGCAACTGGACACACTACATATGTGATTGCAACTATTGATCTAAAAGAACAAGACATAAATTAGTCACGTTTAATAGGTTCATAATTGAACTTGTATGTGCACGTGCAGTTGTTAATAAACGTAGGTGGCTATTCCACCAAACCAAACATTGCATAAATATGTCTTCACATCTTCAAGTTATGTCGTCATGTTGTCTACATTTCTAAAAGAAAGAAAAATAAAACAAGCCATCCATATAGACATATAGTTAAATTTTCATTTCAAGTTTTCAAGCAGACATAATGGAGCGTTTGCCCGAAGATTGCATAACTCACATCCTCTCTTTTGGATCGCCTCGTGACGCATGTCGATCGATGGTGCTGGCCTCGATATTCAAGAACGCTGCAGAGTCGGAGGTGTTGTGGGATAAGTTCTTACCTCCTGATTACCAAGAAGACATATCGAAAAGTGTGTGCCCTGTTGTGTATAAATCCAAAAAGGAGCTCTTCTTTAAGCTTTGTAGTCCTCTTCTCATTGATGGTGGCCTCAAGGTAAACAACAAAATATAACAATTAGCTATAGGTTGTTCACGTTCTATATTTTTGGAAAATGTATGACTTTGCTTGTGACTAATTTGTTGGAGTCTTTCATTTTCGTCGTAGACATTCTCAATCGACATGGCAACCGGTAAAAAATGTTACATGCTAAGTGCACGACACCTTTATATCGCTTGGTCATCCAATCCTTTGTTTTGGTGTTGGAAACGCATCATCCAATCCAGGTTAGTACTCATTATACGTATATGTACAGTCGAACAAACCTAATTAGCTATATATTCATGAACTAAACAGTAATAGTTTTTCTAGATTTGCCAAAGGTGTGGAGCTTATAATGGCAAGTTGGCTTGAAGTACAAGGAAAGATTAGCACCCACATTTTATCACCGAATACTGTCTATAGAGCTTATCTCATTGTTCAAGTGGCTCATCATCGTGCCTATGGTTTAGATGTGCTACCATTTGAGGTTTTAATTGAACTTGGTGATTTTCGATCACGAGGGACAGTATTATTGTTCCATAAGCATTCCTTGGAGCATGTTAAAATGGATTTAATATCAACATACGACCAAGAAGATGTTGCTAGGGTTTGTCGTGAGCGAAACGATGGATGGTTGGAGATAGAATTGGGTGAATTCTTCAACGATGGATCAAGTGAGAAAGAAGTCAAAATGAGCTTAAGAGAAGTCGATGGTGTTCACCTGAAAGGGGGGCTTCTTGTTGAAGGAATTGAGATCAGGCCTGTTTCGTGACGATTATTGTGTTACAAAATTTGTTAAAAAACGATTATTTGTAGACTTTGGACACTTAATATTTAATATATCTATGTGTTATATATCTATTAGTGTTAGTTTGTGAGTTTGCGTTTTTATTGAAGGGGGTTTCTTAACAAATTAAAAAGTGTCAAAAATAAAGTTTATATAAATGAAATTTCATATCTCAAATAAAATGACATACATGAAAACGAAAACGAAAATGGAAATGATGTGAGTATATCCCACATAGGAAGATGAATGAACTTTGATTTGCTTTCCTTTCATAGTGTCTATTTAAAATACTGGTTAACACTTCACGATATTTTCTCGGTGAACTCCATTAGTTTAGCCATTACCATTATATATGTCATGCACACCCGCCAGGTCTTTTTCAATTTTTATGCGGACCATAAGTCTAAGTTCAAAAACCCTTAAAAATTAGTCCAAAATGTAAAACAGCCATATTTCGTTGGTTGTCGTAAAGTTCTAAATAAATAATGCTTTCAAGAAATAGACAGAAGCACCTAGTTAAACCATTGTGTTTCTTTATACTGGCAAAACAATACTCGAGCCACATTTGGTGACTGCCAAGTGTAACTCGGACTCCACAGAGCAGTTGAATTTTTTTGAACGGCGGATTTTTATTAAAACAACTACCAAGAAGCTAGAAAAGGAATAAAAGAGTTACAAAGAGATCTTACAAGCGGTTTTAGGATTGACAATCCAATCCAACCAACTTGGTCTAACTTTTGAATTCCTATTCGAAATCCAAGTGTGTGAATGGACAATTATGTCATTCTCGATTGCATCTTTACTCGGATGTTTAGTGCCAAAACAAGTCTTATTCCGGAATTTCCAAAGTAGCCACAACGCCGTTTGGATAACCGCGTCAAAGCAACACTTGGTACTGCCATTAAGGTTTGTCGAGTCGGCCCATGAGATGAGACAAGTGAGAGATTTTGGGTAGTCATCGAAGCCCCACCATTTCGAAATGTTAGAGTTTGACAATCAAATACACGTATTGCGGAAGCTAGGATCAAGTATAACACATAAATATTAACTAAAACATAAATAGTAAACGTACCCGATGCACTTCAAATAAACCTTGATTCTTGGACAATTAGATCAATGATAAACCCCTTACCGTTTTGTTTATCGATCTCTTGATAATTACTAAAGTAAGTAATTACCTCGTTCTTGTACACACAAACTACCAACGAATAAAGGTTTGTTGCAAGTAAACAAAATACTTAATTTTGGACTAAACCAAAATCGACCCAATCCCTTAGGAGGGGGGTTGAACCGATCGGCCTAGGGAAAACAAAGAAAGAAAACAAGTTTTTAGGGTTAGAGTGTGTGCACAAAAGATTGTTAAGTCTAACCCCAAGGCCTTGTATTTATACTAGGTGATATCTTGGAGCACAAGGAAGGCATGGGTCGACCCCTAGGAGTGGGCTTCGACCGGCCATAGAACCCACAAGGGGTTTCTAGAACCTCCTTGACTCCCAAGTTACACTCTAGTCCTTGTCTTTCTTATTTAACGATAGTTAGTCCATACGGTTAACAACTAACGACCGTTTAGTCCATTAAGTATTATAAATATACATATTTCATACATTTAATAAATACATATATTTATTTACATTATTCTTGTTTGTAAAGTGTGCAATCCCGAGGTCTCGCGTTCGATCCTAGACATTTACCTATTAATGTTTATACGTAACATTTAACAGCTCCCACTCGTATATTCATTAATAGTAAAATGACATTGGTTAGCGTCTTGCAACACTCCAATGCCCCTAGTTCAAACCGAGCTAGGTTTCCTGGAAAAACCTTTAATGATTCATCATTATAATTATCCTTTCATTACTAATACCGCATTAATAAAGATGTGAGTTCCTTTATTAAAATTTTGTTTCTCGTTTCTTTATGATTGAACAAAATTACCAAAACATCTGAACGTATTCCAGATAGACTTTGGGCATGGCCATGCAAATATTTTGTCAACCCTACGAGGGGCCCAGCAGTATTAAACTTCTGAACAAATCAGAAGGAATAAATTCTTTCTTGACTACAAGAATAACCCATGAACTTTGCAACACTTCTGAAAACAATCCTTATGACTCCCTGTTACGGTGAGCGGTAGATTGCTTCACAAAAATGCACTACATCCATGACACTTATCTGGTATCTCAAGTCTGAGGATAACTTTAAATATGATTCTCACATTAAATATTAAATCATATTGTTGGGATAAGTCCAATATTCAATTCATCGAATATTATGTGAAATTGGTATGACTACGCATCAATATACTTTCAAGTATATTCTAAACCAATACTCAAATTTGTCTTAGTTTAATGATATTCCCATATCATTAATCGACAATGGACATTTAGAATAATAAATTATTCATGGATCTTTAAACATGCAAATATAGGATATATTATTAAGACAATGATAAATAAACATAAAACTTATTTTATTCTATTAAAATAATAATTGTACATTACATCCTTTATCCAAATACTAATCACAAATGGGCATGAAACTTTCAGCTAATCTAAGTCCTACACCTGCAGCATGCTTGTGAAGCTTAGTGCCAGGTAAAGGCTTTGTTAATTGATCCGCCAAGTTATCATCTGTGTGAACTTTGAGCATTTCGATTTCACCTATTTCGACTTGTTCTCGAACATAGTGATGCTTAATCGGGAAATGTCTGGTGCCTTTCATGATTCCAGGCTCATTGGCAAATGTGATTGCAGCAGAATTGTCACAATACATTTTAATAGGTCTTTGAATCGAAGGCATGACTTCAAGCCCTGAAACAAACTTCCTAATCCAAACAGCTTCCATTGCAGCTTCTGAAGCAGCTATATACTCACTTTCTGTAGCAGACATCGCTAGTACACTCTGCTTTCTGCTCCTCCAATCCACTGCTCCTCCATTAATGACAAAGACATAACCCGTCTGAGACTTCGTATCATCCTTATCACCTTTCCAAGAAGCATCGCAGTAACCTGTAACATCAAGTTCTGCCGATGGATTTCCCCCATAAACCAAAAACATATCCTTAGTTGCCCTAAGGTACTTAAGAATATTCTTAACAGCAGTCCAGTGAGCTACACCTGGATTTTGCTGATATCGACTGGTTAAATTCTGAGCAAACGCCACATCAGGTCTTGTACTTTTCACCGCATACATTATAGATCCCACAGCCGAAGCATAAGGGACTCTCTTCATGCGTTGCACCTCTGCAGGTGTTGAAGCACAAACCTTGTTGCTCAAGCCATGTTGCTCTTGCATCGGCAAATATCCTTTCTTGGAATTTTGCATATTGAATCTCTTCAATATTTTATCAATGTAAGCACTTTGACTTAATCCAATTAATCGCTGAGATCTATCTCTATATATCTTGATTCCCAGAATAAATGCAGCTTCCCCTAAATCTTTCATAGAAAAACAACTTCCAAGATATTCCTTAACCTTTTGTAAATTTGGAATGTCGTTCCCCATGATCAATATGTCATCGACATATAATATAAGGAAAATCACATTACTCCCACTAACTTTGTGATATACACATGGCTCATCAAGATTTTTAGTGAATCCATACTTTTTAATCTCACCATCAAATCTTTTATTCCATTGTCGTGATGCTTGCTTTAATCCATAAATGGATCTTTTAAGCTTGCATACACGATTTGGAAATTCTGGATTTATATACCCCTCAGGCTGCGCCATATAGATGTCCTCATCTAGGCAACCATTTAAGAAGGCGGTTTTAACATCCATTTGCCAAATCTCATAGTCATAGTAAGCGGCTATGGCTATAAGAATCCTAATTGCCCTTATGTCAGCTACAGGAGAAAAGGTCTCCTCATAGTCAACACCAAAAGTTTGTGTATAGCCTTTAGCTACACAACGGGCCTTATAGGTGTGTACAACGCCATCCATGTCAGTCTTTTTCTTGTAGAGCCATTTACTCCCAACTAGTTTGGCACCCGGAGGTAGGTCTACTTCTTCCCAGACATCATTGTCTTCCATGGATTGCATTTCCCCATCCATAGCTTCTTTCCATTTGGCCTTTTCAGGACCATTCATGGCAGCTTTATAACTTGTAGGCTCATCAAGATCACCCAGTATATGCTCATCACTCTCCACATTAAGACATAGACGAGTAGGAGCTTTTACTGGTCTTGTTGACCTACGAATGGGAATCACTTCAACTTCAGGTGGAGGACCTAAGCTTTCAGGTTCTACCGGAAGTTGGTTAGTGTTTTCAGAAGGTTCTACATCTTCTTGACCGTCTTCCAGGTCATATATTCTCCCACTGAATTCTTGAGATATGAGCTTTCTTTCAAGAAAGTCTCCATACCTTGCAACAAATACTTTGTTTTCAGGTGGGTAATAAAAGTAGTATCCCATAGTTTCCTTAGGGTATCCTACGAAGATGCACTTCACAGATCTTTGTTGGAGTTTGTCTGCTGAGTCACGTTTAACATACGCCTCACAACCCCATACCTTAAGATAAGACAGGTTAGGAGCTTTTCCAGTCCATACCTCATATGGTGTCTTATCAACCTTCTTTGTTGGAACCATATTTAGAATGCGAACCGCAGATTCTAAGGCATAATCCCAAAACGAGAAAGGAAGAGTTGTTAGATTAAACATAGATCGTATCATGTCTTGCAATGTACGATTCCTTCTTTCAGATACACCATTTTGTTGTGGAGTATATGGAGAAGTAAGGTGCTGGACAATTCCCTCCTTTGCTAGATAATCTATGAACTCCTGACTCAGGTATTCACCACCTCTATCGGATCGAAGAGCTTTAATCTTCTTTCCAAGTTGCAACTCTACTTCTGCTTTAAACACTTTGAATGTTTCAAATACCTCATGTTTATGTTTAAGTAAATAAACATAACCATAACGGCTGTAATCATCCGTAAATGTTAAGAAGTAGCTAGCACCCCTCCTTGACACATGTCTAAGTGGTCCACACACATCTGTGTGAATAAGACCAAGTAGATCATTAGCCCTTTCAATCCTATTTTTAAAGGGTTTCTTAGTCATCTTCCCAGCAATGCAAGATTCGCATTTATCAAATGATTCATCATTGATCTTATTTAAAAGCCCATCATGTTGCAGCTTTTTCATGCGATCTTTGCCAATGTGAGCAAGTCGACAATGCCAAAGATAAGACGAATCCAGACCTTTCTTGATTCTCTTATTGTTGATGCTATACATTGAATTATTTTTAACAAAAGCATTATCATTGTCATTCATATCAATTTCAAATACACCATTTACAGCAATAGCATTAAAATAAAAAACATTATTTAAAGAAACCGAAATTCCATTGCTTGAAATAGTATGCTCAAAACCAAGGTTTAACAAACATGAAAATGAAATTACACCTCTAACAATTGACGGTGCATAATGACAATTATTTAAAGATAGTACTAAGCCCGAAGGCAACACTAAATTAAATACTCCTATAGCTTCAACTCCTGCATGCGCTCCGTTACCAACGTGCAAGAATTGTTGTCCATAGGCCAGCTTTCTCTCAACTCTAAACCCCTGCATGGTATTGCAGATATGAATGCCACATCCAGTATCATATACCCATGAATTCAATTTAGGAGTAAGAGTGAATAATTCAATCATAAAGAACGCACCTGATGAGCTGGGGTTACCAGCATCATTCCCCTGCTTCTTGAGTCGCAAGTCATGAATGTAGAGAGGGCAATTGCGCTTCCAATGGCCCTTTTCATGACAATGGTGACAAGCCTGATCCTTCCTGTTTGGCGGATTCACCTTGTTCTACTTAGGCTGATGTTGTTTCATCTTGGGTTGAGGTTGATAGGCCATGACCTGCTTGCCTTTATCACCTTTACCTTTGCCTTTGTTCACTTGCGATTTCTTCTGGATTCTTCCCCCATGAATTGCCAACACTTGCGGGGTGGGATTCTTGACCTTGGCTGGTAGACTTTTCTCATAATCAACAAGCAATGCGAGTAATTCTGAGACTGTCTTCCCCGAGCAATGCATGTTGAAGTTCTGCACAAAACCAGCAAAATCCTTGTTAAGGGATCTGTTGATCAAGTGCACTTGCACATTCTCGGGGTAACCAAAACCAATTCTGTGAAGTTGATCAAAGGAGTCCTTCATCTCATCCACATAATCGGCTACTGGTTTACCATCACCATGCTTGCAGTTGTGTAGCTTGTCAAGTTCATCATACAATTCAACTGCAGGCGGTTTCTCATAAGATTGCTGAAGCATCTCAAGCATATCTTTAGGAAACGCGTACTCATACTTCTTTTGTAATTGAGCACTCATGCTAGTGAGCATTAGACAAGCAACCTCATTGTACTTAGCATGTACCACCTTCCAAGCCGCCTTTGCTTCTGGTGTAGCAGTAGCAGGAGGCTCAGGTGGGCATTCTTCGGTCAAGAAATCCATCTTACCAGACGCCCTCAAGACAATTCTGAGCGAACGGTACCAGTCATTGAAATTCTTTCCAGTGAGTTTCTCTCTCTCAAGATGACTCTTGAAAGCATTAATCACTGTTTGGTTATCGGGTTGAGCCATATCTACAGATAAAGTTCAAATATTAGTATTTTCGATAATCAATATCTTCAAGAAAATAAAATACCCAAGGCTATATTCATATAACCAACAAATTTTCTTGAAAACCTAGGATCTATCTTTACATAGTTTCACCACATCAGTTGATCTGCTAGTGGTAAAAGTACAAAAGATAGTAATCTGTCGAACAATAATTGGCAAACAAGATTTCCAATTCCTAGATCATTATAGGATTTACATCAAATTGATTCATCAATTTGCCTTTGTAAGCATGTTTTATCCCATCTCATGCCTTAAGTTCTAGGTCTCACGCACAACTTAATTAAGTCGTCTACCTTAGAAACTGTAAAATTACAATTATGGTCTCACGCGTTAAAAGAATTTTACCTTGTTATAGTAATTTAGCCTAGGTCTCACGTTTACTAAATTAAAATTCCAAGTGTTTCTTATAGGTAGATGGCACGTAACTTAAATTTTAAGGGTATTAATTTTTGATATGTCAATCAAAATTATGTACAAAGATGCATGCACTCATCTTTATAACATAAGTTTTCATAAAAACTTTTTATGTCCGATTCCTGAAATTAATACACAAAG
Organism: Artemisia argyi; assembly: GCA_030686995.1. Taxonomy (NCBI): domain Eukaryota; kingdom Viridiplantae; phylum Streptophyta; class Magnoliopsida; order Asterales; family Asteraceae; genus Artemisia; species Artemisia argyi. Next base: position 178,507,751 of record CM060683.1, read on the forward strand.
TTTTACTTGAGGTTTATGCCAAAACCCTAAGATGACTTTCTACAACATACAATTTTAAAAGTAATTCGTTTAAGATATATTCAAGATTGTGATAACCAAGGCAGACTCTAAGGCTCTTTTCTAAGCCTTCAAATCACGGTTATGAATATCATCTTAAAAGATTTAATTTTAAAAATATATTTGCACAAAACATCATTCAAGCAAAAGTTTATGGATTCAATCTCAAAATAGTAATAAAGTTTGAATAATGCTAGTCTCGACTGGGAGCTGATTACCGTGCGAATCGGACCACGATTGTCATAAGACCATTGCAAGATTCTTACTTTATCACTTTAGGGTTTCACAATTATTAGTCCGTTTTAATTTTCTTTATGAAAACACCCTTTTATTGCTTACATCAAGTCCAACTAAAAACAATAAAACAAGTTGCAAAGAAAATCAAACAAACAATAATAATATAAGTGAAACAATTAGCCACATGCAAACCGTTTTAGAAAAGATCCTAATAAAATCAATTCTAGGTATAATAACGCATGTAATCAACTAAGGCCTTCACCTCTTAATGGAGGTGAGCCACATACATTGACGAATCAATTGCGTAGGCCAAAGCTAAAAACACACCACATAGCATATAAAATTGATTTTAATATGTATTGGAGTCTTCCCCAATTTAAGATCTATCTAAATATGTGACAACAAAACAAGATCCATGACAAACATGCATGTAAGTCACGGATTAAAACCTAACAATTAGCAATTAGGTCACAAGATACGTTCAATTAACCGGTTAATGACCTAGGGTTTCTAGTGATTACACATAATCAATAAAACCACAAAACCCTAATTAGGGTTTCATGGGAAAATCGACCCCCCCCCCCAAAATTAGGGTTAGGGTTTCGAAATTTTTAGAAAAAAATAGGAAAAACCCTAGATCAAAAAAAACATGTATCTAAAACAATTAAAGATCCGGTTTTTATTACGTTTTAGTAATCAATTACATGTTATACATGGCTCGTGATGCCACTGTTAGAGTTTGACAATCAAATACACGTATTGCGGAAGCTAGGATCAAGTATAACACATAAATATTAACTAAAACATAAATAGTAAACGTACCCGATGCACTTCAAATAAACCTTGATTCTTGGACAATTAGATCAATGATAAACCCCTTACCGTTTTGTTTATCGATCTCTTGATAATTACTAAAGTAAGTAATTACCTCGTTCTTGTACACACAAACTACCAACGAATAAAGGTTTGTTGCAAGTAAACAAAATACTTAATTTTGGACTAAACCAAAATCGACCCAATCCCTTAGGAGGGGGGTTGAACCGATCGGCCTAGGGAAAACAAAGAAAGAAAACAAGTTTTTAGGGTTAGAGTGTGTGCACAAAAGATTGTTAAGTCTAACCCCAAGGCCTTGTATTTATACTAGGTGATATCTTGGAGCACAAGGAAGGCATGGGTCGACCCCTAGGAGTGGGCTTCGACCGGCCATAGAACCCACAAGGGGTTTCTAGAACCTCCTTGACTCCCAAGTTACACTCTAGTCCTTGTCTTTCTTATTTAACGATAGTTAGTCCATACGGTTAACAACTAACGACCGTTTAGTCCATTAAGTATTATAAATATACATATTTCATACATTTAATAAATACATATATTTATTTACATTATTCTTGTTTGTAAAGTGTGCAATCCCGAGGTCTCGCGTTCGATCCTAGACATTTACCTATTAATGTTTATACGTAACATTTAACACGAAACCCACCTCCAAACCGAATTAGCAATTTTACAATCCACAAAAATATGTTGCGACGACTCAAGGCCATCATCACATAGGGGGCATCGAGTAGAATCAAGATCAATGCCGCGTTTGTCGAGGTTGCATCTAGTTGGAAGCCGGTCGATAGCAAGTCTCCATGAAAAGATATTAACTTTTAAAGGGACGAATTTATTCCAACGGACAGGATCCAAAACCGACATGAGGGTTCTGCCTTCAATATATCTTCTAAGAGAAGAAACCGAATATATACCTGATGCATCGATTGAGTATTCCCAACAGTCGCTAGAAGAGGACGGATTGAAGTGGTGCAAGATGTTTAAAAGCCCATCTAATTGCTCTTTTTCGACACCGTCTCTAACTGGCCTTCTCCATTGCCAAGTCCGAGTATGAGGCCCATTAGTAAGGTTGCAACGGTCCACTACCTTGCAGTCTTTATTGACTTCGAGGGAAAATAGACGAGGGAATAGAGTTTCGAGCTTTTGTTCTCCAATCCATAGATCTTTCCAGAAAGCAAAAGAAAGACCGTCTCCTACTTTCTTAACAAATACGTACAGAACCAAGGTCAATATTGAGATTAGACATGGTTTTGTTAAGTCCGATAATGGTTTTCCAGGTGCTTGGTCTAATAGAGTTAGAGGGGTATCCACAGAGCAGTTGAATAACTATCCCTTCACGATTCTGGATTATATGACTGGACGGGTGCCTCATTAAAGCATTAAATCTTGTGCACAAGTATGGCTTAACATGCATGGTGACACTAGCATTTTAGTCTGGGGTGAAGTAACATAGAAAAGCTGGATAGGTCGAGCAAAGAAACACCAAGAGAAAAAAGGGAAATTGGTAAACAAGAAACCGAAATTAGTAGGAAAACATTTGGGGTGATGTGGTCTTTTCTTATTGCTCGAGTGAGTAAGGATGGAAAAGTGCTTAGCAAATGAAATTTATCCATGTCATTTTATCACAGAAAGATAAGCCTACTTTGACAATACATTATCAAGGAACCAACTGCAGAGCATAAACAACTCCTTGCATGCTTATGTGTCTAGTTTCTGAGTTTTATAAATTTTGTGCAAATTATATATCCATACACTGTCAATAATGGAGAATTTTATCAAGCAACTCAGGTAAATATTTAACATCTTTAAGCTGTTATTTTTACAAAACTATAATAATGATACAAATGATGATCCGTCTAGGACCAACTAGGTTCAATCCACGCATTAGGGGAGAAATGGAAGGTAGTTCCAACGAAATCCCCCAAATACTCTTGAATGTTTTCGCCATCAAATGTGTGATACTTGCATGTGTCGAGCGAATAAAACACCATCTTGCTGCCATTGGTATGCATGCATGGGAAGAAGATTTTGTTCTCCATTTGTGGTATTTTGGCTTCAATGCAAAGACATGTTGTGCCAGCAATGTAAATCACATGCTTTCCTACACCTTCAATTTTCTCCCATTTTTGTTTATAATCATTCATCTTGAATATCCTAACATGTTTTCCACGCTCGTCCACACTAACTAGTAAAAGATGTTGATCACACTTCGCCAAAAAATTTATTGTCGAATATTCGAAACAACTTTCAGGGGCTTCAGCATCAACAACGTCCCAAGAGTAATTTTCTTTGCCCAAATTACTGAATACAATAAGTTTCCCCTCTTCACACAAGGCATAAAGATCCTGACCATAGAAACTTAAAGAATGAGTGGTACGTGGTTCATGGCTCACTTGAAACTCACGCCAAGATGGTTCCTGATGATTTACAAAGTGGATCTGAGCCTCCCAATACTGTGTAAATCCAACAACCATACAATCAACCGAAGTAGGCGGCGCTGAAAAACATAAGCTTTCAAAATTATTATAATATTGCGGCTTTGGAAGCTTCTGAAGATCATTGGTGAAAGGGTTATAGAACACTAAGCACTGAGTGTCATTGTTCTCAAGCAACAACCAACCAAACCTTGAACAACATATTTTGTAATCAGCAATTGATCGATAACTGGGAATTTTTCATTAGGTAGTTTTCACCCAGCATCGGATCTGTAAAGGTGATAATGCCTTTTTTTCTGTTTAGTACCACAAACCAAGGTGAAACAACCGAATACATTTCCAATCTCCTTAATGATGTTTCGTTGCTCCATTTTATCAAAGGTGCTGCTGAATGACATTGTTTGCACGTAGCACGCATGTTCATGTATTCAACACCAACACAATGCTCCATAATCGTCTCCAAAATACTAAACGGAATATTGAGAAGGTGTGATTCATTTGATTCAACACCATTATGCTTAACTGGTCTTGACAATATCACATCTTTCTTTTCCATCTCTACTTTAGAATCAATGCATTTGGGTTCTCCATGATCGTCTTCAAACCTATGTAAATAAGATTTTAAGAAATAATTTCCTTATAAAATTAGGGTTTTTTCCCATCAAATACCAACAAGCTTTTTAATTACGATGTTCTATTCATTGTACTTTTCTTTTTCGTAAATAAAAGTCATTAAAAGATGGCTTTGAGTCACATTTAGGAAGTGCATTAACATCTTGCTATTAGACACCACCCATTAAAATCGAACCCACGTTCAAAAAGTTATTTTACACAAAAAAATTACATTTCTGTATAAAAATGTCATTTCGAATATCATGAAGTACTAAGATACGAGTTACAATATGACTCGAATGGAACACAAAATCATCTTTCAATTACTAAATGTACACTAAAATTGTGGATTGTCCGATGAAAAAGTAAGTCGGTATTTTGTGTAAAAAGCTAACAAAAAAACATATGTGATAACTAAACAAAAATCAATGCAATAGCTGTATTCCCACATTGACACGTGGCTTGATGGCACCATCGGAGAGGGTATATGCAACATGGAGACGGTATCAGTATTGACATGGTATGAGTATATTATATCACCAATTTCTCCACGAATGTGTATAAAACCACCTAACTCTGCGGCAATCACACGGCTATAAGACTATGTTTATTGGTGACCTAAAGTCACAACCGGTCACAAGAGATTGCCAATTTGTGGTCACTTGGTGACCTAAAGTCACAACCGATTGCCACATGTCAATTTGTGATTGGTTGAAAGGGGATAATCGGTCGTGACCTCAACCCACAACCCACACCAAAGGTCACCAATAAACATAGTCTAAGATACCAAGTGATCACGACCAAGATCCACAAAAAAAGTTAGTGTCTTTGAGGTCATTCACTTCTTCCCATATTTCAACACTCATGTGCCAGTCTTTGAGATCACGGTATGTTATGACCCGACCTTTGAGGCGTTCCTTTTTTTCCCAATCTATACAATTCGTGTCCAATTTGTATATAAACACATCATGCGGTGTATTATCTGTTCTCATAGTTTCGTCACCAATATATATTTCAATGTAGAACAATTCTGTGGAAGATCCTTTTAAATAATGGATTGTGGCATAACCACTATGCTCCGAGATTGTTAAAGGGCACTCACCAAATAGCATTAGTCTTATTAAAACTTCTTTATCCTTGACCACAATGTCAACAAGTATGACAGATGCAAGCATGCCATAATCCGTACATAAGGCATATACTTTACCATTGCAAGAAGTTAGGCTATGTACCAATTCACCATTGTAAGTTAATATCTCGAGTTGTCTGGCGTATGACATTTCAGTCCACCTAAACTTCTTTCTTTTCTTATCTAACCGATAAAATACAAAGGTAGGTTTATTGGTTCTTGTTAACAAAAAAATTGAATCCGGATCATCGGGAGAGGCTGACAAACAACAATGTCCGATAGATTCATATTGTCCATCTTTCAAAATTAAGGTGGGGAGACTTATGATCTTCGAAGTCACTGGGTTCCAAAGAGACCATTTGTTGTTGATAGGATGACTTGAAAGTATCACCCATCCATAAAAGCACCCTCGGACACGTTTCTCAAGTAACTCAGGGATTTGACATCTATAATGAGGCAACCCGTCATGTATGGTGCAAAAAAACAGGTCTTCGGTGTTGCGTTCTTTGGCTTGTAGGCTCTGGGAAATGAACCACGAATATTTTGAAGATAATGGAGGCAATCGATCACATACCGAACCTTTAGAAATCTCTTCCATCTAACATGTTCATGTGATATATTCAAAAGTTAATTTATGATGCAACACCATTTGTCCACCAAGCACTCAAAAAAACTTACGTACGTAGTAATAAACAAAAACACGAATAGTAATAAAATAATCTATTTAACCAAAGAACAATCTAAGACTCAACAAGCTTAGTGCTTATATAAAAACGCATGAAAAATATGATTTCCTAGCATTAAAATAATCTTAATAAGCGAATAAAACAACCAAATAAGAGCATCAAAAAGTGCACAAAGTCGTTGATTAGAGCACTCAAAAACTAAATTCTTTATGAACAAACGTATGAAAAAAGTGCTCATTAGCAGTAAAATAAGCTAATAAACCAATAGAGCAATCTAAAGACTCAAACAGCTTATTGCTCTACTTACGAAAAATTACAAAAGAATCGAACAAACTATTTTTTAGCATTAAGATAAGCTAATGAACGAATAAACAACTAAAACACTGAGAAAGCTTATTGCTTCTAAGCAAAAAAAAAAAAAAAAAAGTGCTCATAGATCAATTAAGTGCGCTAGTAAGCTAGATGAATGCTCCAAACACTCAAAATTCATAATGCTCGTATTAAGAAAAGTGCTTATTTAGCATATATATATAATTACAGGGATGATCATATTGTTTAAAGATGTACCCAAGCACATAAAAAGCCCATTCTTATATAGGAAAAAGAATCATATATAAAAGATATACAATCTTAAGTACCACATATCAGAGAGCTATTGTTATTGTTTCAATAAAAATCATTAAATTATAGTAAATCAAACTAATTAATCTAACAAAACTATGCATGCGTATTACGTCAATAAAATTTGCTAGTATTCTGTTCACCCGAATATAGAATTCATACTTTAAACACCCGAACCGAACCAAGTCGAATTTGGAACTCTTATTTGTCGATCAAGAAACTCGCCAAAGTAGAAATCGAATGAGACCCTTTATTTTTTTAAGTGTTAGGGTGTTATATTACGGGGGTAATATTATTATTGTATTTATAGGAGATTATTCCTTAGTCCTTCAGAAAAGGATAGTACAAAACATAAGATAAGATGGGTTTGTCAACTCCTTAACTTAATTAAGTCGAAACAACATCTGTTTATTTACATAGTTAGCCCATCAAGTTTAGACAGAATAGTATATATGTTTTGTAATAGACAAAAATTAGCATATTACCGCAAAAACTCATGAGTGTCCCGTGAACCCTCAAGACCCACTTTGGTTCTGGCCCATGGATATAGATAATTGATGGATGACAATAGGGCCGGGTTTGGGTTTGTAAGGTTGGGTTTGATAACCTTTGAATTAGACAATTAAGAGGAAAACATATAAATCGGTCAGAGCAAATGTTGTTTGATAAAAAAATATATGACGATGAACAATAGGGCCATGTTTGCACATAGCAGTCACCGAAAGATGAACATCAATATTGCAGAAGGAACACAAATTATACGTCAAGAGTACCCATTAGTCAATACTCGACTACGAGACGCTAGATATACGTGTAATTTAAGGGAATAGTCAATACTGCGAAATCCATTGGTCATGTATCCTTGTAAACATTCACAAGTTCTTTTTTACGAAAAATTACGCGTATACCGTTGGTAACATCATTGACATTTGATCGACAATATGGCCCAACAATCAGAAAGATCGCGAAATAGCTATTTTCCTAGACATTCAGACCACACGAAGAGTACAAGGTTCAATAAGACAATGAAATCCCAAACTTCGTGGATACCTTGAGCAAGTCACGAGACCTTCTTCTTCTTCTTCTTCTTCTTCTTCTTTTTTTTTTTTTTTTTTTTTTTTTTTTTTTTTCTGGGGCTAATTGTTCTAATTTGGATATTTCTTAGGTGTAAAAAGCTATACGAGGATGTCGCATATCATTCATGTGAAGCACTTATAAGTCATCATGTTACTAAATTTTGATAAAAATTGGATTTTTTTTTCCTCTATTTGTTCCAAAAATACTTATGAGGATGCTGCGATTTGCAGCCATTACCATTACATGTCATACCCTGGGCTCCTTTTCATTTTTTAGGCAGACCAAAAATCCAGATTCAAAAACCCTTAGAAATAGTAGTCCAGAACGTACAACAAACCACATTTTCGTCCGTCGCCCTAAAGTTCTCATTAATGTTTTCATGAAATGGGGAAAAATTGCATAGTTAAACCATTGTGTTTTTTATACGGGCAAAATAATACTCGAGTCACATTTAGTGCCAAGAATACTCGGACTCCATAGATCACTCTGCAAAGTCAGATAAATAACTAGCCCTTCATGATTCTGGATTATATGGCTAGACGAGTGTCTCATTTAAGCATCAAAACTTGGGCACAAGTATGGCTTAACATGCATGGTGACATTAGCATTTTTAGTTTGGGTAAAGTAACATAAAGTTAGACTCCTATAAGCATGAAAACATCAAATACTGTTAGAAAAAGGTTTCCCGGTTAACCTCTTGTCAATGCACAAACGGAAAAATGGTAAACCAGAAGCTAGAAAATTGGTAGGCAAACACTTCTGGTGATGTTTCATTTTGTTATTGGTCGAGTTGCTCCCGATGAAAAAGTTCTCAGCCAATGAATCCATCCCTGTCATTTTATCACAGAAAGAAAATTTAGAGCATCAAGAAAAAGAAAAGAAAACTTTGACAATCCATCCCTTTAGTTCTTAACATTCAAAATTCTTGTGCAGGATATGCACTTTCACTAATGGAGAATTTTATCAAGCAGCTCAGGTAAATGATTAACATTTTTATGTTGTTATTTTTGCAAGAATAACGATACAAATGATGACGTTTCTAGAACCGACTTGGTTCAATCCACGCATGAAGGGAGAAATGTGATGTAGTTCCAATGAAATCCCCCAAATTTTCTTTAATGTTTTCGCCATCAAATGTGTGATACTTGCGGGTGTTGAGCGAATAAAACACCATCTTCCTGCTCTTGGTATGCATCCGCGGAAAGAAGATTTTGTTCACCATTTGTGGCATTTTGGCTTCAATGCAAAGACACGTTGTATCACAAATATAAATCATATGCTTACCCACATCTTCGATTTCCTCCCATTTGTGTTTATCATCATCCATCTTGAATACCTTAACATGTTTTCCACGATCGCCTACAGTAACTAGTAAAAGATGTTGATCACATTTCGTCAAAAAAATTTCTGTCGAAGAGCCGTAACAACTTTCAGGGGCTTCAGCCCCAGCAACCTTCCAAAAGTAATTTTCTTTGCCCAAATTACTGAATACAATAAGTTCGCCCTCTTTACACAAGGCATAAAGATGCTGACCATAAAACGTTAAACGATAAATAGAAGAATGTGGATCATGGCCCAGAGGAAACTCACACCAAGATGGTTCCTGATTTACAAAGTGGATGTAAGCATCCCATTCCCTTGTAATTCCAACAACCATACAATCAACTGAAGTAGGTGGTGCTGAAAAACATAAGTTTTCAGGAGTATTATATTCAAACTCTGGAAGCTTCCGAAGATCATTGGTGAAAGGGTTATAGAACACTAAGCGCTGCGTCTTATTGTTCTCAAGCAACAACCAACCAAACCTTGAACAACGTATTCTGTAATCAACAATTGATACCTGGGAATCTTTCATAAGGTAGTTTTCACCCAGCATCGGATCTGTAAAAGTGATAATGCCTTGTTTTCTGTTTAGTACCACAAACCAAGGTGAAACAACTGAATACCTTTCAATCTCTTTAATGATGTTTCGTTGCTCCATTTTATTAGAGGTGCTGCTAAATGACATTGTTTGCACGTAGCACGAAAGTTCATGTATTCAACACCAACACAATGCTCCATAATCGTCTCCAAAAGATTAAACGGAATATTGAGGAGGTGTGATTCATTTGATTCGACACCATTATGTTTAACTTGTCTTGACAATATCTCATTGTTGTTTTCCATCTCTCCTTTAGAATCAATGCATTTGGCTTCTCTATGATCATCTTCAAACCTACGTATATAGGATTTTAAATAAGATTTTTAATTATTCATTTTATTTTTTTCAGTAAATAAAAGTCATTAAATGATGGCTTTGTGTCACATTTAGGAATTACATTTACATTTTGCAATTAGAACCCACCCGTTAAACCCGAATCCACTTTCAAAAAAGCAAGTTTACACAAAAATATTACATCTCTGTATAAAAATGTCATATTGATTAATAACAAGTACTAAGATATGATATACAATATAACTCAAATGGGACTCAAAATCATCTTTTAATGACTAAATGTACACAAACTTGTAGAATGACTGATGGAAAGTAAGTCGTTATTCTGCGTAAAAAGCTAACAAGAAAACATATGCGATAAATAAACAAGAATCAACGTCGTACCTGTATTCCCACAATGAGACGTGGCTTGATGGCAGCATTGGAGAAGGTGTATGTAATAGGGAGACGGTGTCATTATTGACATGGTATGAGTATATTATATCACCCATTTCTCCACGAATGTGTATCAAACCTCCTAACTCTGCGGCAATCGCATGGCTATAAGATACCAAGTGATCACGACCAAGATCCACAACAAAGTTAGCTTCTTTGAGGTCATTCATTTCTTCCCATATTTCAACACTCATGTCCAAGTCTTTGAGATCATGGTATACCTCAAAATCGAAATCAGTTACGTCCCACTCTTTGAGGCATTCCCTTTTTTCCCAATCTATACAATTCATGTCTGATCTGTACATATACACATGAGCAGGTGTATTCTCTGTTCTCATAGTTTTCTCGTCAAAATGTATTCTTATATAGAATAACTCTGTAGAAGATCCTTTCAGATAATGAATCATGTTTTCACCACCAAGACCGGAGGAAGGCAAAGGGCATGCACTAAATAGCATTGGTTTTATCAAAACTTCTTTATCCTTGACCACAATGTCAACATGTATGACAAATTTAGTAAAACAAGAATCCGTACACAAGGCGTATACTTTACCATTGCAAGAAGTTAGGCTATGAACCAATTCTCCATCGTAAGTTAATCTCCCGAGTTGTCTAGCGTATGACATTTCTGTCCACCCAAACTTCTTTCTTTTCTTATCTAGCCAGCAAAATACAAAGGTAGATTTATTGGTTCTTGTTAACAAAAGAATTGAGGTCGGATCATCGGGAGGGGCTGACAAACAACAATTTCCGATAGATTCATATTGTCCATCTTTCAAAATCAAGGTGGAGAGACTAATGATATTGGAAGTCACTGGGTTCCAAAGAGACCATTTATTGTTGAGAGGATGACTTGATAGTATCACCCATCCAAAAGAACACCCTCGGACGCGTTTATCGAGTAACTCAGGGATTTGACATCTATAATGAGGCAACTCATCGTGTATGGTGCAGAAAAACAGGTCTTGGGTGTTGTGCTCATCGGCTTGTAGGCTCTGGGAAATGAACCACGAATATTTTGAAGATAATGAAGGCAATCGATCACATACTGAACCTTTAGAAATCTCCTCCATCTAACATGTTGGTGTGATATATTCAAAAGTTAAAGTATGAAGCAACACAATGTGTCCACCAAGCACTCAAAAAAGCTTATTACTTAATATATACTACTTAAGAGTCAACAAGCTTATTGCTTATACAAAAACACGCATGAAAAACATGATTTCTTAGCATAAAAAGAAGCGAACAAAAGAAGCAAATAAGAGCATAAAAAGTAGTCCTCAAAATCTAAATTCCTTATGAAAAAAAGAGCTCATTTAGCAGTAAAATAAGGTAATACTAGAACAATCCAAAGACTCAAGCAGCTTATTTTATCATTATGATAAGCTAATGAAGGGTTAGAACAACCAAAACACTAAGAAACTTAATAGCAAAAGAAGCAAAAGAATGTGACCACGTTAACCCGTTTCATTAATTATGAACATAACTTTTTAAGTACATTATGTTTAATTTGCGTGACTTGTGAACCAGTTGATTGATTATCCTTTTAGCTGATTATCTTAATAACATTTTGTTAGTCAGGGCTCCCGATTACTGGATAAACATATCTTCATATGTTTTCAAAAAGCTATTAAGCCTTTTTAAAGTGTTTAAGTAACCTTTTAAGCAAATTGTAGACTTTCTAAGCCAAACCTTTAGTTGCTACTTGAACAATATCTGAATCATGTTTGGGAATTTTAAAGTTTTAAGTGGTTTCTATTTTGAAGAACTTTTGGTCAGTGGCACGGAGTTGACTTTCAGAAACTCATCACTATTGCTACAGTAAGATGGGCATACATTTTATGGTTCAACCCCAATCTTCCTCCGTAAATACAAGCTATAGATTGTTGCCTTCCGAAAAAAGACTTGGTACTAGATGGTGGGGAAAAGATGATGGAGGTACATGAGGGGATGACATATGTTGGCATCATGGTGTATTTGTTGTTAACTATAATTCATTTTATCTGATTTGGTATTAATGTAACCACATCAACGAAGCATTATTTTAACTTTATACATTATCATAGTTTTTAGCCACAATATGATGAAACAATACTATTGGTATATCAACTAGTGTGATCATTAATTGTATACAAATTGTGATTAGCTATGTGTAAAATTAATTGTGTAAGTTCTTATTTTCGTATGAACTTGCATAAAAAACATTAAGATAGCCCGTGTGTTACACGGGTTATTAGCTAGTTACTTAATATATACTACTTAAGAGTCAACAAGCTTATTGTTTATACAAAAACACACACGAAAAACGTGATTTCTTAGCATAAAAAGAAGCTAATAAAAGAAGCAAATATGAGCATAAAAAGTAGTCCTCAAAATCTAATTCCTTATGAAAAAAAGAGCTCATTTAGCAGTAAAATAAGGTAATACTAGAACAATCCAAAGACTCAACCAGCTTATTTTAGCATTATGATAAGCTAATGAAGGATTAGAACAACCAAAACACTAAGAAAGCTTATTGCTTCTAAGCCAAAAAAAAGTGCTCATAAGTAAGCTAGATGAAGGATATATCGAAACTTAATAGCAAAAGAATGATGATTTTTAATTAAGATAAAATTCATACCTTAAGGCTTAAGCACCCGAAACTGCTATTTGTCGATTAAGAACCTCAGCTCAGTGTATTATATATCGATTACTACTTTTTTACTCTAGGGATATTATTATATTACGAGGTATTTATATTTATAGGAGATTGATTGATTATTCCAAACAGAAAAAAGGAAACTACACTCCTAAAGTAAATACAACACGACATCTGTTTATTTACATACTTAGCCCATCAACTTTAGACCTCTTCAATCTTAGAATTTGTGTGCTGCAGACTAGGGCTGAGCAAAATCTTTTAATTATATATCGAGATCAAGCAGAGCATAAATGACTTCAAATTTCCAATAGAAACGATTCATCGGTGTACCTCAAGTAGCAGCAACAATCATAAGTCCAAATTACAAAATTTTAGCAGCCTCTTTTCTTGTCACTATAGATTAGGTAAGTTGTTTTAAAAAACAATGTAATGAACATAAAAAAGTTTTACCATACTTTTATAGCATTAGCTTGAGGTGACGGTGGTGGTGTTATGCCAACGCGTCCGATAAACGCTTGAAAGCTAAGGGCTTGTGTTAAGTCAAATCGAAAAGAAAAAAAAACTGACCATTCAGCAAACAACAAACTGCTTGCAAGAAAATCCAATATAACTAGAACAAAGTTGGCGCATCACTACTCACTAGCAACTTTGATTAACTTCGACAACCCATGCACGTCTCAAGAACATGAACATAACTTCATTTTTTAATGAATGATGATTTAAATAATATGTCAAAATGCATATGCAAGTGCTAAGTGTAATGCTTTAAGAACTTGCATCACTCCATTTCCCAAAATTGATGCAACGTAAAAGGGTCAAACGTGAACTGCAATAGCACACTACACCTTCGAGAAGAAAAGAATTGAAAAAAACCACCAAAACCGCAAAACACATTCTGTTAACATAATAATTAATATGACCTAAACATATGGATATTAGAGGTACTTTGGAAAAATCACATAATCTACTTTTTAAAATTATCATAAGTAGATTAACACTACATTAAAACTAATATCCATAAGAGCAAAATTAGACCAAAGCTAGATACAAACATAATTAATGTTGTACACTTAGACATGCAATACATAATTCCATATGATTTAACAAACTCAAAATTCCTTCACTTGTCATGATGCTTGGTGCTCTCCTAGTCTCCTAACATCCCCTGGTCGTGCATCAACTATACCTGAACCATAAGCAGCCCATCGCGACATACATTTATACCCAATAAGACATCACTGTTAAAATGGTACAGAACAAAGCTAATAATCACTCAACCAACCACCCCTTGGTGATAATCTCTTATTATAACAATATACACAGTAGATTAGTCCCCAACACAGGTGCTAACCAAACAAATACAAAGAAAAGATTGTTGTCCCTCTAATAGGTGCAACAATAGAATACATCAACTCACACTCTACCAAATCTATAAACAAAACCAAACCAGAGATCAAGATGATCTACTACACTTGTTTACAATAGTAAACTACCCAGAAAACCTCTAAAACCCAGATGATGATGAGAGATTGATTGTGTGTTAGACTGAGAGAAATATGAGATCGTAACGATGAAACCCTAGCAGGATAGAGTCATTATATAGCCCAGGAACTTACACTCTGAACCCTACACAAACAAAACTTACAACCAACACCCAAAGTTATAAGGTTAGAAATATAGTTATAAAATAGTTACACAATAACCCCCTGAAGGTTCAGTTGTTTGTCACAAGGAAGTAATACTTTCAACACCCCCTCTCAAACTGATGAACCTGCAAACAGATTAATCATGCCAAGATTTTTAACCATAACACTATGTTGCACAGACCCAAGGGCTTTAGTCAAAACATCAGCAGTTTGACTTTTTGAGTCAACCTTAACAGTTTTAATCAACCCAGAAGCAACTTTTTCTCTAATCAAATGAACATCAATATCAAAGTGTTTAGTTTTCTCATGCATCACTGGATTAGCAGCAATTTGAATAGAAGCTTTGTTATCACAAAACAACTCAACTGGCAACAAATTTTCTGTAATACCAAAATCATTTAACACTTTAAGAATCCACATAACCTCACATGTAGTAGAGGCCATACACCTATATTCAGCCTCAGCTGAAGATTTAGACAGAGTAGCTTGTTTTTTACTCTTCCAAGAGACCAAATTACCATTCACAAAAACACAATATCCTAAAACAGACCTTCTTGTAACAGGGCACTTAGCCCAATCTGAATCAGAATAGGCAGAAACTTTAAACCCTTGATTATTTTTACTAAAATGTAGCCCATTACCAGGTGCAAGTTTAAGATACTTTAACACTCTTAAGCCAATATCAAAATGAGATTTCAAAGGAGAATGCATATATAAGAAATATCAGGCCTAGTCATGGTAAGATATATTAACTTCCCAACAAGTTGCTGATAACTAGTAATATTTTTCAAATACTTATCATCATCAGACTCATTATTACTAAGCACAATATTCTCAGGTAAAGGAGTTAAAACAAGCTTACAACCAAGCAAACCGTAATCATTCAACAGCTCAAGACAATATTTTCTCTGGTTTAAACATAAACCTTTACTAGTTTTTAGCACTTCAATTCCAAGAAAATATTTCAACTCTCCTAAGTCTTTAATTTTAAACTTATTCCTTAGAAAAGTTTTAAATTTTTCAATCTCACTCTCACTATTACCAGTGATCACCAGATCATCAACATACACAAGTAAATACAATACTGAACTTCCTTCAGTTTTAACAAACAAAGAGTGATCATTTTTAGATTGAACAAACCCAGCCTCAAACAGGGCCTCAGACAATTTAAGATTCCATTGTCTTGGAGCCTGTTTTAATCCATAAAGAGATTTTTTAAGCCTGCAAACCTTTTTACTATTTTCTGGAATAAGACCAGGTGGAGGTAACATATAAACTTCTTCATTTGAATCACCATATAAAAAAGCATTGTTAACATCCATTTGAAAATTTTTCCAGTCATTTTGAACAGCAATACTTAATAAGCACCTGACAGTGCCCATTTTAACCACAGGGCTAAATGTTTCATCATAGTCAAAACCTGGTTTTTGGTTAAAACCCTTAGCTACAACTCTAGCTTTATATCTTTCAATTTCACCATTAGATTTAAATTTAAGTTTCCAAACCCATTTAGATCCTATAGGAATTCTTCCCTCAGGAAGATCAACTTCTTCCCAAGTATCATTCTCATATAAGGCAATAATTTCATCATTCATAGCACTTTTCCAGTTAACATTCTTAGAAGCTTCCTCATAAGAGGTAGGTTCACAAGACTTATTTAAATTAGCAACAAAACAACAATTATCAAAACTCAATCTAGTATGATTAGCAAATTTATTCAAACCATACTTAAGTTTAGAATCAAGCACATAGTCATTCAGTTTAGCAGGCAACTTAGAAGATTTACTAGATCTTCTACAACTAGTAGTTCCTTCCTCAGTTTGATTTTGAAACACATTTTGAAAACTAGGCACATCTATATCAGATGTTACATTTCCCTCAGAATTTAAATTTTCATCTAAAGGAGTTGTAGAACTAGAATCAATTGGTTGCTGTGGAGCATCAGGGTAAAGTATCTGTTCTAAATCCTGAACATCATCCACAACCCTACCAGACTGATCTAGATTACCTTCTCTACCAACAGATGCTACCTCACTTGTTTCATCATTGGGAGAGGGACTAGGAGTTCTAGTTTTTGACTCAAAATTATCAAAGAAAATTAAAGTGTTGATTTCAAGATGAGAATCTGACAAATCAGTTTGTTTCATTTTATAAGGAAAAATAGTCTCATAAAATTTGACATCTCTGGAGTATAATATAGACCTATTTTCCAAACTTAACAACTTATAAGCTTTCTTTCCACTAGCATAACCAAATAAAATACACCTTTCATACTTCTCAGAAAACTTATCAGACTCTTTTAAAATAGTAGCATAACAAAGACACCCAAAACTCCTAAGATGTGCCAGGCTAGGTTCTCTACCATAGACCAAAGAAAAAGGATATTTACCATTTAAACAGAGGAAGGGAACCTGTTAATCAAATAGGTAGCAGTTAAAACACAGTCAGGCCAAAACACAAGAGGAATTCCCCCCTGAAACATAAGGCTTCTAGCAACATTAAGCAGATGCCTATGTTTCCTCTAAGTTATCCCATTCTACTGAGGTGTATATGCTACACTGGTTTGATGAATAATACCCTGCTAAAATCATCAACAATAGTCAAGAAGTATTTGAAACCTTCCCTGCTAACAACCTTGTAAGGCCCCCACACATCTAAATATATAAGGTCACCAAAAACAAAAGTTTTATGTTCACTTAAAGGAAAAGGATCCCTTGTTTGTTTAGCCTTATGGCAAACATCACAAGGTGCTCCATGATCAATATGAGTTAATTTTAAAGAACCTTTTAAAAGTTTTAAAACTTGATTTGCGGGGTGTCCCAACCTACTATGCCAAACATCTTTAGAAACAAAACAACTAAAAAACTCACTTTTAATCACACAAGCAGAAGAAACTTTGGACTTATCAAACAAATAAAGACCACCAGACTCACTACCAGTCCTCAGCACCCTCTGCTAATTCAAATCCTGAATATAGCATTTATTCTCATCAAAACCAACTCTAAACTTGCTATCTTTAATCAATTTATTAATAGACATGAGACTGACACAATAATCAGGAACAACTAAAACATCAAACAAAACCACATTATTATTAAGCTTTAGGTTACCAACATGAGTAACTTTAGCTAAAGTTCCATTAGGATGTCCCACAGTAATCTTTAAATCAGATATATCAATCAAATTATGCATATTAAGAGGGCTATTAGTTAAATGTTGAATAGCACCAGAGTCAATTATCCATCCCAGATGATAATTGACCCTATCCAACTTAATATTAGCACCAAAAAACTTGTAAAAATGCTGATTAAAGAAAACACTGCAATTAAAAAAGGAACAAGAATCCCTACCTGCCATATTGACATGAGCAGAGGTTCCAGGTTTATCATTCAACAAACTTAAAAGCTTCATAACCTGTTCATTGCTCAAGGACATACTACCAGTAGCATTCTTAACCACATAAGTACTTTTTATATCATTAGTTTTATTGAAATTATTAGTAGGTTTCAGATTAGGATTCTTTTTAAAACCAGGTGGATAACCAATAATTTCAAAACATCTTTCAACAGTATGTCCCTTCAAACCACAATGAGAACAAAGCAAACTATCATAGTTTCCCCTGTTATTAGACCCAGAATTGTTACCATTATTGTTTCTTCTCCAATTAGTATTTTTATTATCATAAGTCTTAGAAACAAAAGCAGACACCTGAGCCTTCTCAGTTTTAACAGTTGTGGTTGGAACCCCTCTATGGGATTCTTCCCTTGATACAATGACAAAAGCATCTTTGACTTCAGGAAGGATTTCCCTGGTCAAAAGAGTACTTCTTATGGGTTGATAAATGTCATCAAGACCCATAAGGAACTGCATCAATTTTAACAACTTACCATGATCAACAAGTTCTTGTCTAGCCTCACAAGTGCAATCAGGCAACTTAGTAAGAATATCAAACTCTCTCCACAAAGAATTCAACTTATGATAATATTTAGATACAAGTAAACCATCTTGTTTAAAACTGTTAATCTTTTGAAGCAAGTTAAAAACTACAGAACCATCAATTCTATCATATGTATCTTTTAAATCTTTCCACACAACAGAAACATTATCAGAAAAAACATGCCCAAGATACACATCTTGAGTTAAAGAACTCAAAATCCAATTAAGCACAACAACATTACATCTATCACATTGAGCCTCTAACAAAGGAATAGCAGCATAATCAGTTCTAACACAAGAACCATCAAGAAAACCAATTTTGTTTTTAATTTGCATAGCAAGTTTTATAGCACTAGCCCAAACTCTATAATTCTCAACACCAGCCAATTTAATACTCACAACAGATGCACAATTAGAATCATTAGGATAAATATGCAGAGGATTACTCTAATCAAGACTGCTAATCATAATAGTCATACTGAACAATTACAGAACACTAAACCAATGAATACCAGATAAACAAACAAGCAACCAGATAAAACTAACAATACTAAAGAAACAGATAATCAACAAGTACCAACTAATAAATCAAACAATCAACCAAATATAGCTAAAACTACAAACCATAAAAGAACCAAACACACTCACACCCAGGACTAACTTAGCCCAAGCCAGCAAGCTGTGATTGACCAGAGCAGGTATTCACACCTCTTAAAGAGGCAGATCAAGAAGTTAGTCAATCCGTTTGCGCCCACTAAACTCCGAACTAGTTACCCTAAAGGAAGAAAGAACCTTACAGTGCTATAGAGATGAAACCAGCAGCGGAAAATAGCCCAAGAACCACAAGATTCCCAGAATACAAGAAACCCCCAATTTGAAAAATTAGTGTTTCTTCCAATTAAACCAAGAAACCACCAATTCAACCACAAAAACAACTAAAACCACCTTCAACCGAACCAAGAACCTCAACAATCAGACAACCCCCAAAAATTAGGGTTTTAAGAAAAAACCCTAATTCAATCGAGCTCTTAATCAACCAAGAACCACCAAGAGATCAACCGATTACCAACCTAGAGCTCTGATACCATGTTAAAATGGTACAGAACAAAGCTAATAATCACCCAACCAACCACCCCTTGGTGATAATCTCTTATTATAACAATATATACAGTAGATTAGTCCCCAACACAGGCGCTAACCAAACAAATACAAAGAAACGATTGTTGTCCCTCTAATAGGTGCAACAATAGAATACAACAACTCACACTCTACCAAATCTATAAACAAAACCAAACCAAAGATCAAGATGATCTACTAAACTTGTTTACAATAGTAAACTACCCAGAAAACCTCTGAAACCCAGATGATGATGAGAGATTGATTGTGTTTTAGACTGAGAGAAATATGAGATCGTAACAATGAAACCCTAGCAGGATAGAGTCATTATATAGCCCAGGAACTTACACTCTGAACCCTGCACAAACAAAACTTACAACCAACACCCAAAGTTATAAGGTTAGAAATATAGTTATAAAATAGTTACACAATAACCCCCTGAAGGTTCAGCTGTTTGTCACAAGGAAGTAATACTTTCAACAATCACTATGACAAATATGTCTTATTAATCATACACGTTGATGTACAAATGGCATATGCTACACTTGCACCAATCTCACATTTTCCAAACAAATATATGCACTACCGAATGATATATTTGTAAAGTAATGGATGAAATTTTAAAAATGTAGATTACGACTTTAAGACAAAATTAATCACTTTCGAAAAACCATAGAAAGTAAATTAAAGGATTAACTGATACAAAAACAGCAAATGGGAGTTCAGGTTTGATCACCCTCCTATTCGAATTAGCATGTTTATACAAGGGATTATGTATTGGAAGGCAACCAAACTATTAAACTTTTTACTTTTAGGCCACTCATTAATCAAAACTAACTTATAGGCCACTCATTTATGAGTTTGCTTTTGTTTATACCAATTTCAGATAATTTTATCTCAAAAATCTTCAAAACAACAAGAATAAAGCTAGATATAACATATTGAAGCAACATAAACGATTATTGAAGTGTAAAATATCAGTTTTAGCCATTATTTAAGTGCAACTTAGTTAATTGAAAGTGAATTAAGATAATTTAACTAATGTTTTACATTTAAATTTAAAAATTTTATTGTGCTGATATATTAAAGTTAGCTTAATTCTTTCAATTGTATGAAAATTTCGGCAATAATTTGAACGAGGTTGGTATAAACGAAATTAAAGTCATAAATGGGTGACCTATAAGTTAGTTTCGATAAATAAGTGCCTAAAAGTAAAAGGTTTAATAATTGGGTGGCCTCCGAGTACATAATCCCTTTATACAAATAATGGATATGAAAATTGGAGGAAACTCGGGCCGTGCATGGTCAAAGACGACGACCTTCCTAGTAACATTTACAAGTCTGGCTTATATAGTAACTCCCTCTAGTATTCGGCGCACAAAAGCAAGCCCGTTATCTCTTATCTATATGACTGTATCTACACTTTATATAAAGGAAAAATTTGTATTCTTAAAAGTGAAAACTTAAGAAAATTATTTATAAAAACCATTAACTTTTATTATTATTTTCGTTTATAACCATAACCCATATTATATTCATTCAGTTTAAATCGTGTTTAATCTTCATTTTTTTAAACCATCATTATTTTTCGTACAACACCTATTTGCCGTTATAAAATCCCGTTGCTATGCATGGGTATTCGTCTAGTATAATACAGTAAGAGATATCCACCAAGTGAAAGAAAAAAAAATCCAGAATTAATGGGAGTGCGCTAGGTGTTCACGGGGCGGTTCGGTTCGGTTAGTTGAAAGATTTATACTATCCATCGCGGGGCGGGTAATTCATCTTACAACCAGAAACCCAATCGTACTAGGCGGGTAACCGGACACGCAGGTACCCGAAATGAGCAGTTGCCCGCGGTTCGAGTCCATGGTTAACCATTTTAGATGTTTAATCGAGTTTAACGTATGATCTATAACATGTTCTAGAACCTAAAATATTTAGTAAAATTAAATAACATTGAATAGATTAACAGATTAACAAAAAATATTTATTCGACATTTATAAGTTATGACCACATTATACAATTTTCACATATAAATCTTTAACGAATGTTTACATTAGGAACAATTAAGTCATTATACAATAAAAGTACAAATCTTCTACGATTAATTTAGTTAAAAACATTCATGTATATTACAGTTTGATTCGGTTAACCGTGTATATCTAAAAGGAAAAACCGAAACCAAACCGTGATAAGCGAGTTTTTTCGGTTTCGGCTTTTTTCAATCTCGATTTCTGGTTTTTTCAGTTTTGGATGAACGGAGCGGCTTAGTTTGTCGGTTTCTCGGTTTCTCGGGTTCTTTGAACGCCCCTAAAGTGCACCATTATGCCTACATGACAAAATTGAGCATTTCTATTAACAAATAACAAGTCAAAATTAGAACCAAATTTGGCCAAATTATTAAATTTTTGTCTAATTTATAAAATGTGCTAAAAGCATATATGTCAATATTGTAGTTTAAAAAAAAAAAAAAAAAAAAAAAAAAAAAAAGCCCTTTAATAATAAAAGGTTACCTAATAAAACTTTAATTGTTAAATTTTAAATAAAGCATACTTATCTGTTTTCATGTTTTTTTATAACTTTATAAATATAAGAAATACCCTAGAGTTTATATCAATACTACTTTATATTTATAAAAAATAAAAAAAAATGCAACAATATGTTTTTGTTATTTATAAATATTATTATCAGTATATATTAAACAAATGTACTTAATAACTAAAAGCACGAGTTATTGTGTCATGCAAATGAATACATGAGATTATACATATATAAACGACTCATGTTATTACTTTCTATAAGTTTAACCCGCCCACGAGTTTTTAAATTGACTTAAATTATTATTAACATAAATGTAAATACCAAAATGAAAACACAATCTTACACATTGTTAGGGGGTGGCATCGTACTCGGCATGAAGGTCGGCAAGCTCGGCGTGATTCGGCAAAGCCATTGCCAGCCATTCGGCATGGTGGATCGGCAAGGTAATCGGTGAAGTTTACCGATTCGGTAATGTATATAGCATTCAATGATTTTGACCGTTTGGGCATTTATTCTTATTAGGCATGGTTAGGCATACATTGCCACTAAAAATTAGTACTTAGGTATCATTAGACATGAAATGTGTTGGACTCATTTTATTGGCTAATTACAATATACTTTGAGGCATGGTTAGGCATGATTGCCACCCCCTTATGATATAAAAACAAATATACGATATTTCACATATAACAATGACACATATTTTTTCAATGTCATTATTTACTCCAAATTAATATATATATTATTTATGATCTTATATGGCACCGTTTCGCTGCCTTCTCACCTTTCTTTTTTCGGGCCCAGCTTCTTAATCTGATTTTCTTGAGTTTCCATGGCCCAATATTATGGCTGCATGGCCCAATACTATGGCTTTACCAAATGTACAGTTAGAACGTACATATGTGTCGACCATCTAAATGTATTACAGTGGTTTTGTGGCTGTTTTTGCATCTACTACACCAACTCCATGTACAACATTTGTATTTCCAAGGTAGAAGCTTCTTCTCAGTGTACATACAGGTTCAAGTAATACAGCACACAATAGAAAGCACAAGAAAAACAAAAAATAAATAAAAAAAAAAAAAAAAAAAAAAAAAAAAAAAAAAAAACTCCAAAAAAAATTCCAGGTGAATTGTCACCAGCAATTGCAGAATATCAGCCCAGCTTTTGGTTGAAAAGGTAGTGCAACCTTTACTTATAACTCTTTATTTCTTTGCTATATTTGCTCTTTATGCTTGCCTAAAGACTATTACCATGCACTTTACTTTATGTGTTTATTGTTACATGCTTTATATACACTTTGCAACTTCCAGAATCAGTTGACATATACTAGACTTAATATATTACCTTACTGTCATAAGCATATATAAGTTAGACTTCTAAACATGAAAACCAAACAAAAAGCAATTCGCCGTTGTTCACCTTCATCGGATCTTTCCCTGGGTGTTGGAAAAATGGCCCCTTCCTCTGAAACATGCAAAAGAAAGCATTCAATATTCGAAGAAGCTCCAGTTAATACATTTTCTGGAAATATAAGTAAGAAAATCTGTGCAAGTCAGTGTAATGCGACTTACCATAGTCCGTTACAAACCGAGATTGGTCACTGTTTTGTCAATAGAGCAGTTTCGAGCGAAAACAGCATACTTTCATCACCAAATATTGCACCATCACCTGACAAAATACCTTGGGTACATAATCTTCCTGGTCCAGCTTCATACGGTCAGTACTTTGCACTTCATCATATACATTATTTTTCTATGGTTTACTTTTACATCTGCTAACGCCTTTATTGTCACAGATGATTTGTCTTCTTCCAGAGGTGATAGCTTTGAAGCCATCAATACGCGAAAACCAAATCCACCCTGCCATGCACAAGGTTGTGAAATACATTATTGTTTAGCATAATAATAATTCATACTTTTCTCATACAGTTTTTTTTATTGCAGTTGCAAGTGTATCCGCATCTACATCAACACAACATCTGAATACAAACGATAAAAACAAAAATACAACGCATACCAACAAACCTAAAAGACAGCGAATTACACAAAGTACTATACTTTATTACATTATATATTTACCGTATTATTCTACTTTCTTTTCTATTAACAAATTTTTTTTTTTTTTCTGATTACAATGTTTACAACGGATATGGTTTTCAGATGCAACCCGTAAAAGACCACGCCAAATTACACGTAATTATCCAGATGAAGATACTCATGATACAAACACGCAAACCAAAAGGGTAGAAAATCCATCCACATGTCGTAAAAGACCACGCTTTACACAAGGTATGCTAACTACCCCTTTTTTTTTCTACGGCATTATTACTAAACAGACAACATTAATTTATATAATCACACATGTTTACTTACTTACTACAGTTACAGCATGTAATCTAAACGACTCAAACAACTATGCGACTACAAATGGCAGGCAACAAAGACGGTTTAGACAAGGTACACTTAATATTCTTTACATTTGTTATTCACTATATTCAGCTAAAAATTCATAATTCATTATGTACTCCAGGGCCGCCAGCCACATACGTTTCTATTAGGAGTTGCAACGAAATCTGTAAACATTGTAAGGCTTTATTTTGGGCTGACGAGCGCGCAAAACGTAGCAGCCTACGACACCCAGAATGCTATAGATGTTGCAACAATGGTAAAGTCGTGTTACCTACAAATAAAGAATGCCCAGAGTATATAAAAAGACTATTTGAAGACAGACATTTCATGGAGAATGTCAGAGCATACAACCAAATGTTTTCAATGACTTCTTTAGGTGCAGAAGTTGACGATGCAATTAACAGAGGAAGAGGGCCCTATGTGTTCAAAGTTTCAGGCAAAATCTATCACTGGATAGGAAGTATGTGTCCTGCATTAAATAAAAGGCCAAAATTCTTGCAGCTCTACATCTACGATACAGCACACGAAGTTGATAACCAATTGGAGCATTTCAACAAACGTGACAAAAAATTGAAGCGTGAAATTGTTGAAAAGTTGAAAGAAGTTTTAGATGCACACAATAAACTGGTGAAGCTATTTAGAACATCACGTGACAAGATGGAAGAGTCTGATATTCCAGATTTTAAACTAAAGCTATTTGGTGTCGTTGGCTCAAGGCAATACGATCTTCCAACAGGTGATTGTATAGGTGCCATCGTTTTTTAAGGAGGCCCAGATGTTTCTACTGAATATGATGTAGTCATTGAAAAACGCGATGGTCAACCACAACAAATAGATAAGCTCAATCCTAACTACATGTCACTTCATTTTCCACTTCTTTTTATTCATGGCGAAGTAGGCTACCATTTGGGTCTTAAGTTGTTAGATAGAGCTGGTGAACTACCCGAAAAAGAAAGCAAATGTCAATGAAAATGTATTACGCGTATCAACTATATGACCGATATCAGCGTAGTCACTGCTTATTGTAGTATTGAGCAGCAGCGTCTTGACTACATAAGGAACAATCAAAAAGACATCAGAAATGAATACATGTCGGGTCTGTACGATGCTCTCTCGCGCGGCGACGTAGATGGTTCAGATGTGGGTTCTAGAACAATACTTCCAGCTTCATTTACTGGAGGTCCACGCTATATGTACAGTCACTATTTAGATGCTCTTGCAATTTGTAGAGTCCATGGCAACCCGTCATTTTTTATTACATTCACATGTAATGTCGGGTGGCCAGAAATAGAAGAGTATATGCAAGATTATCCACAACTCACAACAGCGGACAGACCAGATATTGTTGATCGCGTTTTTGAAAGAAAGATCCATGATCTTGTAGTTTTCTTACGACAATCAAAACCGTTTGAAGACATTGAAGCAGGTAAATTCAATAACCTACACATAGATATTTTTTTCATAATCTAACCTATACATGCATGTGTAATAATTATCATTTGTTTCTACAGTTTTATATACTGTCGAATTCCAAAAGAGAGGGTTACCGCATTGTCATTTGCTACTTTGGTTGAAAGAAACTTCACGAATTCAAAGAGATGCAGACATAGACAGATATGTATGTGCAGAGCTACCTAACCCAACAACTGATCCCGAAGGTCACCGAGTAATTTCAGAGTTCATGCTACATGGTTCCTGTAGCGAAGCCAACAGATCTGCACCATGTATGAAGAACAGTGACGAATGTAAGAAAAATTTTCCTAAACCTTACTGCTCAGATACTTTCATCGACAAAAAAGGGTTTGTTCATTACCGCCAAAGAGATTCACGTATAACAGCATTGAAGCAGAATTTACAGCTTGATAATTCATATGTCATTCCATATAATCGAGCGCTGTGCATGCGGTTCTATGCGCATATCAATGTTGAGTACTGCGAATGGACTATGCTTATAAAATATCTGTTCAAGTATATTTCTAAGGGAACTGATCGAATTATTGCACGTGTTACAAGGACAATAGGCAGTGGAGAATCAACAAGTAGCTATCCACGAATACAAGTCGACGAAATCAAAAATTTTCAAGACGCCAGATACGTAGGTCCGCATGAAGCGTGCTGGAGAATTCTAGGGTTCGATATACATTCAAGGCAACCAGCTGTTCAGATACTCGCGGTGCATCTTGAAAATATGCAACGTGTCAATTTCAGAGCAAGCCAACCACTACAAGCGATAGTTGATGACGAGCACAACAAGAGGACAACACTAACTGAGTGGTTGCGCTATAATCGGGAATCAACAGACGGGCAGCATCTAACATATTTGAATTTTCCAAAAGAATTTGTGTGGTACGCAAATGAGAAGGTGTGGGAAAGAAGGCGTCAGAAAAACACTTCATCAATTGGACGACTCACATATATTCACCCAGCTGCAGGTGACTTATTTTACCTACGGATGTTATTGTGTCACCAAAAAGGACGCAAGTCATTTAAACATATCCGTACGGTAAATGGTCAACGCTACCCTACAAATAGAGCTGCATGTGAGGCAATGGGATTATTAGGTAACGATCAAGAGTGGACTATAGCATTATACGAAGCATCTTTATCAGCAACAGCCGCTCAAATGCGAGCACTTTTTTGTCAGATCCTCATATTTTGCGACGTATCTGACCCTGTTACATTGTTCCAGTCGCATTCAGCCGATATGTCTGAAGACATTTTAGCAATTCTCTCTGAGCAACTACATGTACCAGAAGTGCACCTGAATACAGACGACATACAGCCAGGTCTTCTCTATGAACTTGAAGCAGGGCTGAGGTTCTATAGAAAATCATTAAAAGATTTTTCAATACAGTTACCTCCAAGGCGTTTCCTAGAAATTCTAAACAATAGAGCAATAATGGAGGAAAAAAATTACAACCTTGAGGACTTAAGAAGAGAAATTGAGCATTTAGTCCCTCAACTAAACGAAGAACAGCGCAGAATCTTTGAACGAGTTATTCATGCAGTTGACAGTAAAAAACAAGAGCTGATATTTCTTTACGGCCACGGAGGTACAGGGAAGACTTTTATCTGGAAAAGTCTAATTTACACACTCAGGTCAAACCGAAAGATCGTGCTAGCTGTTGCATCTGCAGGTATTGCTGCTTTGTTATTACCAGCGGGGAGGACAGCTCATTCAAGGTTCAAGATACCGATTAATTTAACCGATGAATCAGTATGTAGTGTGAAAAAAAATACACAGCTTGCCGAGTTACTTAAACAAACAAACGTAATAATTTGGGACGAGGCTCCAATGAATGACAGAAAATGTTTCGAAGCACTTGATCGCACACTAAAGGACATACTCGACTGTCCAAATGATTTGTTTGGAAAAAAAACAATGATTTTTGGTGGTGATTTTAGACAAACGTTACCTGTGAAAAAGAATGCAACCAAAGAAGAAATAGTTGGATCCTCTATCACACAGTCTTATCTCTGGCGATACTTCGACATCGTTTCACTAAAACAGAACATGAGGCTCTACCGACCGAATATGTCCGTTCAAGAATGTGAAGACCTACGTACATTTTCATAGTGGTTGCTTAGTGTTGGTGACGGAAAGATTGGCGAACCAGATGCATATGATCCAGAAAACATACAATGGATCAAGATACCAGACGCATATTGTCTTCCAGATACTGAAGCGGGGCTCCAACAACTAATAGATTTTATATATGATAGCGAAAGCTTACAAAGGCCGACTGCAAAGTCGCTGCAAGAGAAAGCCATCGTATGTCCAAAAAACGAGACCGCAGACATGATAAATTCCAAGGTACTTGATATGCTTCATGGAAGCAGCTATAACTTCAAAACCAATGACGAGGCAATTCCTAAAACAAACGACGGTGGTGCAACAGAAATGCTATACCCTACGGAGTACCTCAACAGCCTTCGTTTTCCAGGGTTACCCCCACACGATCTTAACCTCAAAATAGGTGCACCCATTATGCTACTCAGAAATCTTAACTTAGTTGGGGGTCTCTGTAACGGCACTCGAATGATAGTTACATAGGTACTTACTAAGATAATAGAAGCAAGAATAGTTACAGGTACTCGAATGTCGCAGAAAGTGTTCATCCCTCGGATTTTGTTAACTGAAAGAGACGAAAAATTGCCATTCGTGTTCAAAAGAAAACAATTTCCGGTCAAAGTATGCTATGCAATGACGATAAACAAAAGTCAAGGACAGTCGCTCAATAAATTCGGCATATATTTACCGGAACCAGTATTTGGTCATGGACAACTCTACGTCGCACTCTCAAGATCAACATCTCCTCAAGGCCTAAAAGTCATTATCAAACAACAACCGGGGAAAGATCCAAACACAACTAAAAATATTGTCTACAAAGATTTCTTAAACCAAGTCATATCTCCACAGGGTTTTTTTTTTTTTTTTTTTTTTTTTTTTTTTAATTTTTTTTAAAGACAATACCACTTTCCTTTACTAATTTACCTACGTTTTTTTTATTATTATTCCATTTATCTATCATTAGAAATACAAGTTGCTATTTGTAACTATAACTTATTTGCAACACTTATTAAATATTCTAGCCATATATTTATGCTATAACTATTGCTTCCACATTCAGAATCATGGCAGGTACCTCTAATACAATGTCCTTAGCAGAAGGTCGCGGCAAAGAAATTATCATTCAACCAGACAGTACCAACCTGGTTAACCTAAAAGCAATGGACCTCGACAAAACCATACACGTAAAAGTTTATCGAAAATGGACAGTAACGAACAAAGCATCGCTACCAATCATGTATTGTTGCATCCTACTTGACAAAGAGGTAAAATCACCTATTCTAAGTCAAAACTACACAGTATGGTTACTAAACATTTGTTTTCACTATTTTTTTTTTTCGTAAAGGGAGGAGCAATACAAGCAAACACTAAACCACGTGAAAAAGACCGGTTTAATATGCTTGAAATCAACAAGACATATACAATCAAAGGATTTGGATTTCAGGACGCTACAACATATATGCAGACAGTGCCACATCCACTGTCATTGGCATTTGGAAAATATACGGACATACAAGAAGCACCAGATACGGGATTCCCATCCCACTATTTCAGCTTTGTCCCGTATGGTGCCCTTCATACAAAAATATACCAGAAAGAAGGAATGCTTACAGGTACATATAACAATAAGTATCTCTTATCTATAACAACTAGCAACAAAAATACTCAACATGAAATATATATATATATATATATATATATATATATATATATATATATATATATATATATATATATATATATATATATATATATATATATATATATATATATATATATATATATATGTGTGTGTGTGTAATCATTTCGTATACTTATTCACAGACTATATTGGATGTGTACACCATGTTACCGAACTACTAGAGTCAGTTAAAGCTTCAAAAGAAACCGTTTATTGGAGAGACATTGGAATCCAGAATCTTGAGTATGTATCATTTCACCTTAATTACACTTAAAAATTTACATTATATTTCCCTAATTATTATGTTTTTAAACAGTGGTCATAGTGTGCGCTTTACCCTATGGAATGAAAAAGACCGTAACTTCAAAACAAAAGAATATGAAGAGGCTGAAAAGCCAGCAGTTATTGCCGTAACCTCATGCATAGTCAAAACCTACGGAGGTAAGATTCTTACCTTATACTTCTTCCAATACATCGATAACAGCCTACTAATTTTTAGATTGCTTCATGTAGGGCTTCAGCTTTCAAACACTGCTGCAACTGCTTACTACTTTAATCCAGACATACCTGAGGCAAACAAAATACGTGCAGTGTAAGTGACTAACAAATAATAAAACAACAAAACAAATATATAGAAATCCAACACCAATAATACCTTCTATTATTTTGCAGGTACAACCAGTTCCTTGAGCCACCCACAATTTCAAACATCCAATACCAGCGTTGTTCAGACATGGAAAAAGAAAAGGAAAGGAACCGTGTTAAATTACAAGACCTAATTGCATAAAATCCAGAACACCAACAGGTACTGATCCTAACTACCATACTTACTATAAAAATACATTTACATACCTAAAATGCAAAATACTTTTGCAGAACGTGCGCTTCACTGTTGTAGCGACTGTTGACAGTATCAGTGAAAAAATGCCGTGGTTCTATGCAAGGTGCCTCATGTGCAGATCAAAAACATCTCAGCGATTCCCCCATGCACACTGCAACCCAACTGGTTCTGACGACCTTATCGACTACAGGTAAATAAAAATATACATTAAACTTAACATATACACATAATTATCCTGTCAGATACAACGAATAATATATATGTTATAATTTTTTTCGGCAGTTACTGTTTCAAAGCCTATATCTATGATGATACCGACGAAATAATGGTAACATGCTTTAGTGATCAAGCACATTCAATAGTCGATAACTGCAACGAAGTAGCCAGAAAACTACAACACAAAAATGCATACAAACTTCCACCAGAACTTGCTGCCTTACAAGGAAAAACTTACATCTTTCAGTTACACTACGGATCAGAAAGCACAAAAGATAACAAGTTGTTCTTCCTTGACCGAGCATGGGACACGACTCCACCACTTGCAGCCACACCCGCCACAGATACCACTGATCCACCAACAGGAATACCTCTTCAAACTACTTCAACCACTGGAACAAAGACACCAGTTACAGATGTGGAAAAATCGATCCTTTTGCCAAAAACCACTTTGATAAAAGACGAAAAGAAAACGACATATGCCCGCAAACCACTGTTTCAAACTGCTGAAGACAAATCAGAAGAACCTGCTCCGAAAAAAAACAAGAAAAATGATTAGAAAACACTGCAACCGGAATACAGCTACAAGCACCGTTTTGCAGCTTTATCTGTAATACAACTCTTTGTATAATAGCTATGTATCAAATCTAGCGTACATCGACCACCTACTTAACTCTTTATATATTAGGTATGTATCAAATCTACTATGTAAGAACCACCTACTTAAGTATGTATGTAAGACTTTATGTTATCGTATGTATGGACCATCTTTATTTAACTAGCCAAATGAAGACAAGAAAACCTAATTAAGTTGACGTGTCTTAAACCAAACAAAAGACACCCACCAACATATACACAACACACTACTTCCAAACATAACATTCTATTATGTTGTTGATTACAAAACCATTATCAATCTTTGTTTTAACACAAACCATGTTATTTTTCCCACACAAACATTAAGAACAATACAATTTATCAACCATTCAACTTGTAAGTGAAGTACTTATAATTATTCTACTGCAGTATGTACCAAATACTAACAACATTAACGTTTCAGCAAAAAATAAACAATACATACCATTCACTCATTACTACATCCACACTACTCTCCAATACAATTAAACAACCACATTCTAAATTAACGATATATAGAGACAGTACTTATACAAAATAAAAAGTCATAATTTTATTAATATTAACAGATACATAGAAGAAATTCCAGATACACTGGAAATTTCATACATTCACCACACATACCATACGCTAGCTGTATAACAGCTACAACAAAAGCTAAGACTTTTACCTAACTAAGTCATACAAAAGATTACCGAACTTCTACTGATTTAAACATACAAAAGGCATACATAGAAACAACCTTCTTAGAAACTCCTGAGTTTCTTGACCATCTTCCCTTTGTCAGCAGCACGCAAAGAAGCAACGTACTTTCTCTTAATCAACCAACCAAGTTCTTCCAGATCCTTACGCTCTGCATCCTTTAAATCAGCCAAACATTCATCAAAAACACATCCAGTCCCCATTTTCTTCAGCTCCCTGATAATCTCATGCCTTACTTCAATACGAACTTTCACTTCTTCAATCCTTTCGTTGTAGTGGTTTTCATCACAAACATACGCTTTCTTCTCCCTAGAAAAAATAGCCTCTAACACCCTTTACAGTTCGCCTATCACCGATCTGATTAGCTATTTCCAAACACTTAGGGAATTTAGGAGCCATATCTTATTGCAATTAACAAAACCCTAATTCGATGCAACACTTATCCCCAATTTTTGTTCGAGCGGAATACCAAACCCTAGCTGCGTAAAACGTTACCCTAATTTTTTTTATCACACAGACTCAGTATTCGTGTGTTTTATTTAACCCAACATAATAAACAAACCCAATAGCCCATATAATAAACAAGCCCAATCAAAAAAACAAACACTATGTTTAGACAAGCCCAATAACCATTTTACAAAAAAAAAAAAAAAAAAAAAAAAAAAAAAAAAAAAAAAAAAAAAAAAATGTAGACTTACTATAACTATAAACATATACAATACATAATACAAAAATATTAACAAAAACTACGATGCCTGGCCGCAACGCGGCCATCCGGGACAAATCTAGTTACTATATATATATAATGTACCGTCAATTCGGTGGCTTCTGATTGGTGGGTGTTGCTGGGCTGTTGATGGGCTAAAAAATTGCTCCAGTCCATTTACAATAAAGGGGCAATTCCATATTTACCCGATATATCCAAACACCCAAAACACTTATACAGATTCTATCAGAAGATTACAGGTATTACAATTTGAATATTGGAAGGAAAGGTTTTTCGAGTTGCAGGTATGTCTTTAAAAAAAAGTTTTACACTGTTTTTAATTCCAAATATTGTTTTTGTTGAGAGGGGTATTGAGGTTGGGGTTTAATCAAGTTGTATATGATGGTTTTAGGTTTGGAGGGTTTTTTTTGGTGACGGTTTCTAAATTTTTTGTTTGAATCTGTAGTATTTGTTTTAGGTATTTTTGGATTTTATGAACATGGTAGGAGCAAGACTGAATATAAAAATCATAATTTGTCTGCTGCTTTTTTCAGGTTGTGTCACATGGATATGGACAAGAAGATTAACAGACCAGCCTTTGACCTTCAAATGGTTATGTAGGACGTGCAGTTAATTTTGGTTTTAAATTTTTAATATTTTGAATAATCAATTGGTTTTTTTTTTTTTTTTTTTTTTTTTTTTTTTTTATTATTATTATTATTATTATTTTTTTTAAGGATTTGGTTATACTGAATGGGTTTGGGTTTTACTTTCAAAGGTTTTGAAATGCAGCGTTTTATGGTAAACTTATGTTTTGGTTTTCTTGGGCAGTATGAGGCCGTGAATACGGATGAGGTGGTGGAAAATAGTGAAGGACTGAACCGGGGAGTGATGGTGTGAATGCGTTAAATGAAGACCATGTCAGGCAAGACTTATACTCCGTATGTCTTATGTCACTTGATTCATACTTTCAAATCATTTGTGCTTTTCTTTTTATGTTTGTTATTTTATTAATTGTTGTTCTGTGATTTGTAGACTCGGGCTGCTTTTCGCGCAGATGACTTCAGAAGGGCCTCTTTAACCCCACATGATGAAGTGAGAGCGCGAATGAGCTACTTCCATGAAACAACCTGGAAGTGTATTCGTATATTCTTACGTTGTTTTGGTATTTGTTACAAATGTTGACCACGTATCTCTAATCCTCTTAACTTTATTTTGTTACAGTTGTCAGCAGGTAAAGGCTTCTTATGTCCTGTGCCTGTGTCGTCGTATACAGTTATGCACACTCTTCATATCAGAGGTGATTTTTGTGTCGTTCCTCCCTTTATTATTTTCTTTTGTGTTAGTGCTGACAAGATTGCCGTTGGGTAACTGGTAATAATAGTTTTGGCTTGAAATGAGTCAATTTTAAGTACGGGTCATAATGGGTTGGGTTGACCCGCAAACACTGTCTATCCACTTTTTAACCTCCTTGATCTGTTAAAAAAAAACCACTAATCAAAGGCTTGGATGTCGGGTATAGATTTATTAGTGTTGTAGTTTTGCCATTTATTCACTCTTACTGATACTGCAACATGTTCCTTTTGGGGAGATTTCAAGAAGCCGATGCATCATATTATCTCTCATGTTTAGCATCAGTGGATTCCACTTATCGGACATGGTAATTTTGAATTTATGTTATAGTTATATTAGTAGTTATATCAAAGAAGTAAATTTGAGTAAAATTTTGTATTTAATTGGCTCAGATGAGTTAGATTATGATTAATTTATCTTCTTCTAAAAATGTTGATGGTAGTGAAATTGAAAAAGTCCATAGACTCTGCTCAAATGCTATTACATATTGTTTTTATATTTAGTCACTCGGCATATTCTAAATTTGTAGAATCAGTGTTATATAGTGTTAATTTAGATCTGAAACTGATCACGGAGGTATTAGTTTGATCAATGTATATGATTGGACAATATTCAAGTACCCACAAATCAGGCCAGACCCACAGGACGACTAAGTGAAAAAACGATAATGTTACTCTAACTTTAATCTTATGTTTCAAGATTCACGCTCATCCCTTAAGTGCTTTTTGCAGATTACAAGTGGGTGCCCCCTCTTTGGACGATATATTTATCATTTTACTTCCATTGACATTCAAGAGTCAAGTATAACAAGGGTATATGTTTATTGATATGCTTGCAAGAGCCTTGGAGTTTAAATCGGTTGCGCTATGCATAAGATTGGCTTATGGATACCACTTAATATAATCAACAATGACCATCATGAAAAACCTGAGGTTTAAGATGCTTTTGGTAATTAGATTTTTGTTTTCATATTTCTCTTATACTTCGAAAAATTATCTAATAACTGACATTTAATTTCTAGATGATACCATGCTACGACTACCTCCCGAGTGTAAATGTGGAACTTCATACAGATTATGGTGGTCATGTAGTGGAACGGGGTCCCACCCATCAGAAAGAAAGTGCCTATGAATGTTGTAAGGCGTGTATAAATCAAGCTAATGCTGCAACCGTGGATGAAATGAAATGTAATATATGGGTTTATTGCCGTGCTCAAGGTGGATGCCATTCTCCGGATATATACCAACACAAACTTGAAGAATGGTGGCTGAAATATGTAAGTTTATTGTCATTTGTCATTGAGTTAGTAAAATGAACGGGTCGGGCAGGTCAGGTAACAGGAATATGGGTAATATTTGGTACACACCAACTTGGGTTGAATCAAAACTATTTTTGTCCGAATTCGTTTAGGCCTGTATATAAGTAACATATGTCCTGGATATGATTTCAGTTATAACTTTTATAAGTATCGGAAGTGCTGATGTCACAATTTGCTTTAAGTTGAAATGTTGAATAACATTTTCATGTTTGTTTAAGCTAGAATTTAGTCATGCTTCTTAAAATACCTTATGGTACCGAGTATTAAAATATAGCTCATAAACCCATTGAATAACCATATACAAGCAGGTCGTGTTAATCAGATTCTGAGAATAGAAATCTTTATTGCAGGTCGATTAACCCGAAAAGATGGGCAATGCCGCTGGTCAAGTTCGCCTCATCTCGGGTCAATATTGCGTTGCTGAAACAAGTTTGACGACCAAGGATTATAACTTGAAAAAGCTATTAAAAACGAGGTAGCTTCTGATTTTGTGAACATGTATTTTTTTTTACTATGTAAAAGTTTACTTCTTTTAATAGGTGCATCGAAACTAATAAGTGCAATTGATTTGTTGGTGATAATGCAGCTTTTGTGAACTATTAAATGAACCTGTAGGCGAAAGCGACCCTGATTTTGATTAACATGAAGTCGACCATCTGTTGCACACGACTGAAACCATTAGGGAAGACTATCCAATTGAAGAATCACTGGACTTTCGACGGTGTAATACATACATATCAACCTCACATACAACTATGATTCACTGGCTTTTCGATGGTCTAATATATACATATCAACCTCATATACATCTATTTTGCGATTAGATGTAATGTTCAGATAGTCACGCCCCGCCGCAACGCGGCGGTCGATGCCCACCTCGTTCTAGTAAAAGTTCGACTACGTAATTATAAAAAACGCAAATATAGTTAGAAAAGATTATGCAAGGAGTCACCAAAGGATTCTTGCTTAACCTCTAAGTCAGTGCACAATAGAAATATGGTCAACAAGAAGCTAGAAAAATTGGTGAGAAAACATTTCAGGTGACGTGGCCTTTCGTTATTGGTCGAGTGGGTCCCAAAGGCAAAGTGCTAAGCAATTGAAATCCATCCATGTCATATATTATAACAGAAAGAAAATTTAGAACATCAAGTAAAAGAAAAGAATACTTTAGACAATACATTATCAAGAACCAAATGCAAAGCATATACAAAACCTTGCTTCCCCCTTTAATCTCCAACTTTCATCCTTTTTGTTGGAATTCCATACACCACAACACTTTCATTAATGGAGAATTTCATCAAGCAGCTCAGGTAAATGTTATTACAAAAATATAAAATGTAATGTACGAATTCGTAATTACAATGAGTTTTAATCAATAGTTCAAACACAATAATTGGTTCTTACAGATTGCAACATTTGTAGCATTCTAATTATTTATGGTTTTGCTAGCAAGAGTATTTTTCATGCTGAGGAGGAAAACAAACCGCAAGCTACACGTATAGTTAGAGATCGTAAGATTTCATCACGGAGAACATGGTCTTCCAAAGGTAAAGCGACAAAAGTCACACAATTTTATTCGAACGTTAAGATATTACTTCTTTCGTTACAAAATAAGTGTCCACTTTTAAAATACTAATGAAACATTACAAGATTGAATGTTTGATAGCATTTATTCACTTTTAGCTACCAATGGTCCCTAGTGACAGATTTTTTCAATTTCTAGATCGCCAAAAAAGCAAAAATTGGGGCCGAAAACAACTTTCTCGTGACACAAGTCGCGAGTATGACAAAACAGAAGGTGAAGAGTTCCGAACCGCTGTAGCAGCGGCTGCATATGCTGTAAATTCTATTGAAACTAAAAAGGATGAAATACAACAAGTCCCTCGTTCGAAATCCAAAAAAACCTTATCAGGTACATACTATATATGTTACTCATTATGGTCCTTAACATTTTTCTTAAAACCGGTTATGTTGACTATAAGTTTTACTTTATGGTAATTCTAGAAATTATAGAGGAGTCGCCAAGACGAGAAAGTATTGGCGATCTCCCTGGTGGAGCTAACCGTCCAACCCCGGCTAAGGTTACAACAGAAGTCGAAGATAAGGTATCAAGAAAAAGCTTTGGCTCAGCAGGGTCAATTGAGGAAATGCTTGATTCTGTCGAAGATAAGCAATTGGGCGAAGAAACTAGCCAAAAAGAACCCGAAAGGAAACTTGGAGAAGCAGATATTTGGGAAAAAACCGAAATGGAAAAGATCAAAGAAGGGTACGTTTCACTTAATCGTAAAAACGGAGAACATAAGCTCTCATGTACTATACGAAGAAGATGTTTGTATACAAGTTATATTTATTCCAAAGATCTTACACTTGTTTGCTAAAGACCTAGACTTTTTATAGTGAAACTTGTTCAAAACCCTTTCTAAATTGATATAAAGGGTACATGATAAAATTAACGATTTAGGTCACAAAATAGTAATGAACTTTTTCATAGTTACGTCTTGGTACGGGAGTTATAAAAAATATCCTTAAATGCCACAAACTTTCATAAAGTATTTCAATATGCACATTTTAATGTATTGTCACGCTCAATGTAGTGACACATGTCAGTTTTTTTAAAAATGTGCATATTAGAATACTTTAATGAAAGTTCGTTACCTACCAAAACACGACTTTGTAAAAGTTCGTTGTTATTCTATAACCAAAACCCCAAATCAATCGTTGTTATTCTATAACCTAGACTTTTTAAAAGTTCGTAATTTTATTTGCTTTTGGTAGACAAAATTTATACGCTATCTTCTTGACGATATGAAAGGTTTCGAAATATTTATTTCATATATCATAACATGGGTACCACTAAATGAATGTTTCAACTGTCAAGTTGACCTTTATGAATTCAAGTTAACTTGAAATTAGTTCATATCTAGGCAGTAAATCTTTACTTGTTTTGAGTTTGATCAGGTTCGAGAAACTCCAATCAACAATATCCGAGTGGGAGGCCAAAAAGAAGTCGAGAGCGAAGCAAAAGCTAGTAAAAAAAGAGGTCTGTTTTCTAGTTCATTTCGTTAAAAAACGGTCACTCTTGAACTACTTGGTGCTTGAAAGATAACCATTAAGACGTGCAGGGTAAACTAGAGTGGAAACGGGCTCGAGCATTGGAAAAATTTAAGGAAAAATGGGACACCATCGAAAAAATCTCTAACGGAGCAAGATCAAAGAATGATGCAAACCGGAAAACCAAAGAAATGAGAGTTAAAGAGAAGGCGAAAATGATTAAATCAAGTGGAAAAATCTCAAATCCGACATTTCTATGTTGTTGATTAAAGACTCTTTGTCTATCTATCGATTGCTCAAAACTATCACATACGTAAATATCCGTCACCTAAATTCAGTATCATCAGAATCAACATGAATTCTGATATACTAATTGACATATTCTTTTGGTTGTTGAAAATGTACTACAGAAGAAGAATGTAAATTTTATAATTGTGCGTGTTTGTTATTGTAACATATTCCAATAAACTCAAATATTGTGGTTTCTTAAAAAAAGACTAAATCGCCGAAAAAACCATGAGTTCACACGTACGCTTGTGGGTGACAACTAACGCTTCACCAATGATCAACGCTCTAGACGATGTTCAACTGTTAACGACTGTGATATTTGGACGAAGTTGAGATTAATTCACACCACGCTTATTCAGAAGGACCTTATTTATTCTGGTCAATTAAACGTTTGCGCTGAGAGAATGACAAGATGGTATGGCCGGTGAGCAATACCCTTTCGGTCAAGATATCATCCTTGATTCATGCCAAATTAATCATTGTCATACTTTATTCGTGACAAGTACACTTCGTAAGCTAATAAGGCAAATGTTTGATATCAAATAAAACCTTCCAAAGAACAAGTCGTCCCAACTTTGTGGATCACACACGTTATCATTTATGTGGCATAATGAACCCGAAGAAAAGGGATAATGCTAGCATTTAAGAGGTTCTTAAAACAGACAGTTACAAGTTGGTTAGGTAAATATGTTTTCATATGAAAACAACTTTAAGTTAGTTATTCTGGTTATCAATGGATACAAGTTAACCACTTTACATATACAAATTTTTTTAGTTTATTTAATGGGTTGTGTTAACCCAACCCTCTCTATGGTGTCACATCATAGGTTTTTAATCAAACCATACAACCTGTGATGCATACCGTACAACCGAGAGATGCGTCCAATCATTTGCAAACCCTCTCTATGGGAGGGTGTGGTTAACTCATGCCTATTTAATATTAATCACACACTATATACTAAAAATAGTACTGTAATACAGATTATACAGAAACAACATACACATTTGGCCTATCACATCAGAATTTTATAAAAGATAGATATCAATCACACAAAAAAGTGTACATTAATGTTTAAAAAAGGATTTTCAAAGAAAGACTTGCTAGTCTTGGTATGTGATTTTACAACAATGTTCCATATCTCGGTGAATCGACTCAATTACATTAAAGCATCCGCAACAGTGCTGTTGCGGCTCGGTGTTAGCATAGTTGCCATTGACGTCAACTTTGCATCTTGGTCTTAGTGATTTGGTACTATTGTTTTTTAATTTTTGGAAAGGTGTTTGTGTCGTATGAGTATATTCGTCAAGAACATATAATTGGTTGTAATAACAAAAATCACGAGATAAAAATGATAAGACAGTCGTCAAGTAAAAAGCTAACGTGACAACACTGATGCTGATGCTGCGGATACTCTATAGATCCCTAGCATTTGTCTCCTCATAAGTAAAAAAGTAACAACTATATCGGCTCAAAACCGCGCTAATTGAACTTTAAGGACTAAGGCGATTAGTGGTTACTCGATCTATGTCGATAAGGGAGGTGATTTACACACTCCTCTTTTTATCAGCGTACTCACAGTACATGTAATCAAAACAGAATGTTAATATGATACAACTGTCTGATGCAGTTTTTGAAGTGCGTCAATCAAATGTAAAATTGCGCAAATCAATTCTACGTCAATAATAATCACACCTTTATATAACTCAACACAAATTACATAAACACAAAGGTACAACACTTAAAGCACAAAGTACAAGTCATAAAGCAAATATAACCATAATCATTCGCTTAATTACATAATTTACACAAACCACAACATCTACTTAAAAAAGCTTCCAGCCGCCTTCAAAGCATCAGCCGCCCCAAACTCCTCTTTCTTTTCTTCCTTCTTTTCCTCCTTCTTCTCTTCCGGCGCCGCCACAGGAGCACCTTCTTCCTTAGCCGCCGGCGCCGCCGCCGCCGAACCTGACTTCTCATACTCATGCAAATAATCATCAGCCTTCTTCAAATACTGTCCCACACCTTGTGTCTCATCAAACTTGCCATAAGTCTTGGCGGCGTCAAGTAAGTCGGCGGCGGCGCCCGCAACTTTGGGCTTGTCAATTTTGTCAGACTGGTTGCTGGTAGCGCATTTAGCTGCTTCAGCAACCAGTTTGGCATCAGCCATTAGGTCACTGTTTGATGACTGGTCTGAGCCAGTGTTTTTCTTGTCGTCGTCGCCTCCGGTTATTGCGGAGGCGGCGGCCGACTTGATGCTGCTCATGAAACTCATGTTTGTTTTGTTGTTTTTTAAGGTTTGGTTGGAAAATTTTATAAAAGTTTAGAGTAGTAGATGATACTTGATACTAGTAGTTGATAATGCATGGTATGATTTATAGATAAAAAGTTGACGGTTTTGTCCTTGGAGGGAAATGTGGTTAAGTGGTTAAGGTGGGTACACGTACGAGGGTATAGTGGACATTTAGATAATAAATGAGATATGTGTCGGCCACTCCATGACCAATAAGTTTGTGGGCCCGGATGTGGATATTTTTCTTACGTGGCAGGGGCCTGAAGCTAAAAGGTGGCCTTCACGAATAAGAGTTGAAACCGTGTCTAGTAAGTGTGACTGTTCTCAATATTAAAAATGTAGCGAAAGTGAAAGCAATTTGTTTTTGCAAATAAAGAAAACGGCCTACTATACGAACTAGGGTGAGCAAAACCGCCCGACTCCCGACAACCAACCCGATTTTGACATAAATCGATAGTTTTGAAATCGAATAATAGCATCTCGGGTCGGGAGTCGGGATGGATCTTTAGCATTTCGGGATTTGGGACGGGTCGGTACGGGCCAAAAGCCGACAAAATACAAGCAAAAACAGGCTACTTTCGGAACGGGCCAAAAAACCAACTACTTTCAGGTCGGTATTCGGTTTACGATTTATGTGACTTTCGTGATCGTGATTACTCGGGACAGGTCGGGTCGGGTCAGGTCGTGTTAGGATCGGGCCCGATGCTCAGCCCTAATAGGAACCCCTCTACAATCTAATATAAAAGGGAGTTTGGTAAAAAAATAAATAAATAAAATTGTCCCTCATATTTTTAACATTTTTAAACTTTTAACTTATTAAACTTTATATATATTTTTTAATACTTTCAGGTTTATATTTTTTAATATAAACAAAATTATAAAAATAAAAAAAACGCAAAAAAAAATTAAATTTTTAACTTATTAAACTTTAAATATATTTTTTAATACTTTCAGGTTTATATTTTTTAATATAAATAAAATTATGAAAATAAAAAAAAGCAAAAAAATGAGGGGCGCCTTTTGGAAAAAAAGGGTTTGT
Organism: Artemisia argyi; assembly: GCA_030686995.1. Classification (NCBI taxonomy): domain Eukaryota; kingdom Viridiplantae; phylum Streptophyta; class Magnoliopsida; order Asterales; family Asteraceae; genus Artemisia; species Artemisia argyi. The sequence continues at coordinate 178,550,074 of CM060683.1, forward strand.
ATAACCTTCCTCATAAAAAAGGGAAGAATATTTGGGTAGAGACTGACGTACAATTTCTTTTAGTATAAGAAAATATTTAATAAAATGAGGCAATTTTATATGTACTCAAAATAAATATCATAATTTTTAATTTCTCAATACATGCTTTAAAGTATTGTACTTATATATTGAAAAATTGTAATTCGGGTAAATATGAAATTATAAAGTTTCTTTTAAATATACATGAAATTTTTCCTAATAAAATTGTACGGCCTTATGATTATGTATAGTGAAAATTAAGTTCATTTTTCATTTATTTATATACTAAAAGCATGAGGTACAGTCACCATTTGCCTCGCCATTTCCGACGTGGCAGGGAAAATGTTGTCATCATTCGCATGCCTTTATACGCTCCAACGCCATTTGCAATGTGTGGCAATTCACATTCGCCATTTTGTGGTTTGTTTGTATTGTTTTTTTCTAGCCGTTGCAGCAAAATATAATGATTAAACAATTCAAAATAATAATAATAATAATAATAATAATAATAATAATAATAATAATAATAATAATAATAATAATTTCGCCTTTATAAATACCCCGTTTAACCATTTTTCACACAACAATCTTTATTCTTTCTACCAGAAAACAAATACTTTATACAAAAAAAAAAAAAAAAAAAAAAAAAACTTCTCTCTACCAAAAATTATAGCTTATTCAATTTCACGTACCGTCGATTAAATCAAAGCTGGTGTTCAGAAACTAATTGATGGGATGCCATTTGTAAGGAAGCGATTATCGACTTAGCTGTGTAGTTTAGCAACACACAACAAGTTAAAGATGATCTGAGGAAAGCATACGCGGAATGCAAAGACATTTTACAAGAAAAACTAGCTTTGATCAACAATATTTAAGAAGACGAAGCTAGGAAAGATTGGAAGATGCATGATGCTTTGTTTACAATGGCTGGAACAATACAAGATAACATTAGTGCTAAAGTTAGATGTGCATTCAAAAAACAAATAGGATGATTGTGTTTTCCTTTTCGTGTAATGTTTTTTTAATTTTCATATTGTATTTTTACTTTTCGTATGTAATATGTATTTTTATTTAAATGAATGAAAATTTAGATTGTTAAATAAAAAAATGGTGGGACCCAAGAATTGCGAAACGGCTTGAGCCACTGCAGAGGGGGTATTTTTTGTGTGTGAATGTGACATGTGAAATACTCAGTTGGGGCTGAGGTAGCGAAACGGCATGCAACCAGAACTAGTGCTCTAATTAATATCAAAGTAAAAACACAATGCATTAAAACCATGTGGATTTTCGCAAATTCAGTGTTTTTTTTTTTTTTTTTTTTTTTTTTTTTTTTTTTTTTTTAAATTAAGCACTAATAAACAAAATTTTATGAGGTCCCGTGTACCACGAGAAAACTTTCATCCATACTTGAGATGATTGTGGAGTAAAAATGTATATATATTAACCGAATTGCCACTTGAGATGATTGTGGAGTAAAATCTATAATACTATAAGATTCAGTCCCTAAATTTAATGTGGAGTTATGATGATAGAGTTTGTAGAGTTAGAAACAAGTTGGAGTCATTTAGTAGTTGCATAGAGTACAAGATAGCTAATGCTCGGAATTCAATACAGCCTCATAATAACTATACAATCATGAAAGGAGATGAAGTGCAAGGGTTGCCCGAATTGATCACATAGCATTTAGTATAGAATTAAAAGTCGGTTAGATAAAGTGCAAGGGTTGCGAAAGGTTGCAAGAATAATTAATGATTTAACCTAATTCATGCCTATATAAACCGGCCAAAATCACATTTAGTATGTACATTTGAAGATGATTCACACATCTTTTAGATCTTTGATTGTTGGTAGCGGTATGTAAATTCTCTTTTGCAACATTTTGGAGATGATTCACACATCTTTTAAATCTTTGTAATTAACTTGGTCTTCTTTTTCCCTAAATTTAATGTGGAGTTATGATGATAGAGTTTTTAAAGTTAGAAACAAGTTGGAGTCGTTTAGTAGTTGCATAGAGTACAAGATAGCTAATGCTCGGAATTCAATGCAGCCTCATAATAACTATACAATCATGAAAAGAGATGAAGTGCAAGGGTTACCCGAATTGATCACATGGCATTTAGTATAGAATTAAAAGTCGGTTAGATGAAGTGCAAGGGTTGCGAAAGGTTGCAAGAATAATTAATGATTTAACCTAATTCATGCCTATATAAACCGGCCAAAATCATATTTAGTGAGTACATTTGAAGATGATTCACACATCTTTTAGATCTTTGATTGTTGGTAGCGGTATGTAAATTCTCTTTTGCAACATTTTGGAGATGATTCACACATCTTTTAGATCTTTGTAATTAACTTGGTCTTCTTTTTTTCTTAATTCAGTTATCATACGCAGGTACCATGAAAATCACATAAGATCATGTATGCTCAGATAAATGGAACCAAAGATTGGGATACCAACTATTTTCTTTGTTTCTTACATATTTAAGTGATTGTTATAGATAAGCATATATATAGATATATGTATTATGTTAATGCATTTTCATATACAAGTAATTTATATGCGTTTTCTATTGATATAGCTCACATGTGCGAATTGATTCAAGAAAATGTGCACAAGCATGTATGTAAAGCAACATTTAAATGGTTAAATGATACATTTTAGCGTGATTAGTTTATGTAAGTAGTTGCTTTCGAATGGTCTTTAAGAAATATTAGAATGAATTTATCGTGTGCAATTGAATTATTCTTGAAAAGAAGAAGGTTCGCGCATCGCAAAGTGTTTTCTTTTTCTATATGTAGAATCATTAGTGAGAAACCAATATTTACGCCAATTAAATAAGTTTGCCATAATAGCAAAATACGACATATTAAAAATATCACATTGAGTAATGAATAGAAAGGAAAAAATACCTAATTTTGACTTAAATCCGTTTGTAAATTATAATATCAAATAAAAAAGTTGAGTTTTAAGCATAAGCAAAAGTTCAAACTTTTATCAAAAAACAAAACCGGTGCATTTAATGTGAAGTATATACAACATCGAGATGAAAGTGCAAGGCTTGCCGGAATATCACATGATATTTATTAATTAGTATACAATTAAAAGTCGGTTATGGATTGAGATGAGTTGAAAAGGTTGTAAGAATAATTTATGATTTAACCTAATGCGATATATATAGATATATGTATTATGTTAATGCATTTTCATATACAAGTAATTTATGTGCGTTTTCTATTGATGTAGCTCACATGTGCGAATTGATTAAAGAAAATGTGCACGAGCATGTATGTAAAGCAACATTTAAATGGTTAAATGATACTTTTTAGCATGATTAGTTTATTTAAGCATGGAACTTGAATAATGAATATAAAAGAAAAAGTATATAATTTTTGCTCAAACCCATTTATAAATTAAAAAAATTAAGTTTAAGACATAATAGTGGAGTCCAAAGGTTTTAGGAATAATTAATAGTGTGTTAATTAATGTTCATTTAGCTATTTAGAATTGAGTTTATTGATAAAATTTATTAATATTAGTTAGACTTCAATGTTAATTTTCAATGAAAGTAGTTGTACAATAAAATGAGATGAAGCTAAAAAGGTTTGTAACGATTTTTATACAGTTTATGTGGCATTATTATATATACATTATTACACAAACTTTAACTTACAAACTTAATAAAGAAAAAATATTTAACGTACATTAAACTATGACCAATTAGATAGACCCCGTGTGCTTCATATTACCATGCAAAAACCATCTAATAGACAAGTATTGTAGGGCTAAGTAATAAACCAAAATAAACAAAGCCATTTTTTTATCATGCAAATAAGTAATAGGCCAAAAGAAACAAAACCATCACAACTTAATAACCAAAAGCCCATATATAGAATACAACACCACAAAACCAAAACAACATCAAACACTTTTAAATTTTTATACAAGAAAGTTAAAACATTTCATACAACATACCAAACAATAATTAAGTATACACTCGCCAATATACAGAAAGAATACACGATTAACAATTAGATTCTTAGCCCGTGCGTAGCACGGGTTCTGCATGCCTCGTGTATATATATTAACCGAATTGCCATTTGGTTCAATGATTAATTACATCTTTTCCATGTTTTTATAAGGGATATAATAGTAACTTTTGTAGCTTTTGTATTTCATTATAACAACGCCAAACTATATCTTGACTTGCGCTATAAGCGCGCCATAGCCCATAGGTCTACCGCGTTGCACATAACAAGTGGTTGTATAATTACTTTTTTTCTTCTTTTTAAAAAAATCTTTATTTGGCTTTTTGTTTGTATGATTTTGTCGTGATGTATGTGTTTGTTTTTAGTTATAAAGCTTGTGATTTTTATGTTTTCTAAAGTTTTGTCTTATTATTATTAATTTTTTCTGGTTTTGGCCGAAAGCGGAGGAAGAAGAAGGTGACCTGGTGGGATATTTTGATATTTCTTTACATCTTTAGGCACGTTTGGTATAGAGAATTTTAGAGAATAGAAATGAAGCAGACAATATAAATTCAGAGAATAGAAATCAATAGAGAATTTTGCTCAATTCTAATATTTGGTAACAACAGAAACTTAACCCGAGAAATTAAAAAAAAAATTATTTATTGATTTTTTTAAAAAATTTTTTTTTTCTAAATAATAATTTTAAAAAAATATATTTAATTTTTTTTTATAAATTATATTTTTTTAATTTATTTTTTTAAAAAAATTGTTTTTTATAAAAAAACTTATTTTTTAAAAAATTTATCTAAGAAAAATTTTAATTTGTTTTTTTTATAAAAATCATTTAAAATTTTTTATCTTTATAATTAACAATTCTAAAAAAAAAATTAAAAAATATTTTTTTAACTTATTTTTTTAAAAGTTTATTTTAAAAAAAAAATTATTTATTTATTTTTAAATTTATTTTCTATAAAAATTATTTAAAAAATTATTTTTTATAAATAAAAATTCTAAATATATATATATATATATATATATATATATATATATATATATATATATATATATATATATATATATATATATATATATTAAATTACTTTCTATTAAAAAATTATTTTTAAAAGAAAAATATTTTTGAAAAAGCTATTTAATTTGTTTAAAAAAAAAAAAAAAAAAACCCCCACCCTCAATTCTCAACAAAAATTATGGAAATAGGAGTAACCAAATTACACTACCGAATTCTCTCCAACTCTCTACTAATTTCTCCTTAATTCTCTACTTTTTTTAATTCTCTCTACAAAACAAAAGAATTTGATCAAATTCCATTTCTCTCATTTCTTTTTTCTCTACCAAATGCACTCTTAGGGCACGTTTGGTAGAGAGATGTAACACCCCCAAAATTTGATACAGCGGAAGACTCAACAAGCTTTCGGGGTGCTACGGGGATTGGTATCCAACACAAGACAATATAGAACGAGATAAAGTAAACATAATAAAAACACAACCAAAACGGGGTTTTAAGGTTTACATTTATCCCAACATCATTCAGAGTCAGGCCCAAAATAAAATAACAATAGGTCCAAATTTAGTTATCAGAGTTTAGAAAAATAGATCCATAAACCGTGAGCCTTGGCCGAGCCTTCCATTCCAAGCATGCATCTCAACACTTAATTACCTGAGAAAACATGCTAAAAGTCAGCTTTCGCTGGTGAGATCATAGGTTTAAATTCATCTAACAATATAGTGGACATATACGCAAAACGCTTGCTAGCTAGACTAAGGATTCGCTAAAAGCCTGCGGATACCCTCCGCTCCAACATAACACACGGATACCCTTCCGTACTAACATAGATATTCGGGTTACCCCCGCAATACCAATAAATACTCGGATAACCTCCGAAGTATCAATAACCTATAGGTGCACACTATAGTATCTAAATAAGTCAACCTTGAATAGTACACACGAAACTATGTGACTAAAGCTGACAGTCCAAATAAGCCAACCTTGAATAGTACACACAACAAATATGTGACTAAAGCTGACAATCCACCAATAACCAAATAAGCCAACCTTGAATAGTACACACAAAACTATGTGACTAAAGCTGACAATCCACCAATAACCAAATAAGCCAACCTTGAATAGTACACACAAAACTATGTGACTAAAGCTGACAATAGATCCTAGTCCATACGCATAGCAAGTTTAGAAAGAATATAAAAGCGATAATAGTCCACGTAAAATGATTTGCACGTTTCTCACCCCAATCATTGAAAACATAGTTCAAGAGTAAAAAGTGGGGCTATGACTCACCTCAAGTCCAGAAAATATCAAGTAGAAGTCGGTAGAAATAAGATGTATGATAACTCACGAAACAGCAACTACGGACTTGGCACGACCTAACAATATTAACTCTTTCAGAAATCATTTCCTCAAATATATAATATTCCCAAACCCGGACGAGAATCCGTTTTATTTCCGAAAATCCATTTCGTATTAGTTTGGTGTATTTGCGTTTGGTATCCATACGGGTAGTGGGTTGACTCATAACAAACCAAAAAGATCACATAAAGAATAATAAAATAAACTCTGGATCTAATAGTAGCCCAATATATCATTTAAATAAATCGCCGAAGTTTATCAAATCCGTCGATTTGATAATCCTCATATTTATTTACGTAACATACCGTTCCAAGATTACACCCAACCTAAAGCACATAGCACATAAATACTATATAGTATATATCATAGTTTAATAAATTCCTCATATATATCGTCAAATTGGCCAGATTTCCCGATATATACACTCGCAATTTATCACACTCTACATATACTACACCCTATGGGCGTCGTAGGATACGATGCCCACTAATATATTCATTTCATATAGCCAAATAACCCGGTTCAACCTTACGGTTAAGTGGTTATTTAGTTATAGAAAACGTCTATATTAATCGTCATATATCCGTGACAACACGAACGTCACAAATAAGAACTTACCTGGACCCGAGTGACAACGATTTCGCATAACTCAATGAGTTTATCCGTTATATATCCGAAATGACATTTTATTAACCGTTTAATAATTGTCGGGAGTTTCCCGTTTTATGTCACAATTTTTATAAAAATAATACGTTCAATAATATTACGCCACTTTCGTAGCCTAATATATATCTAATTGTATTATTTATAATACGACTCGTGATTATTATTATTATTAATATACGCGCCTAGATAATTATATATACGTTATTCACGTATATATATTCATATAAACGTTCATATTATCAATAATTATTATTACGAGTTTTATTATTTTCGTTTTAATTTTTTTTAATAGTTATTGAGTTATACGAAATGGTCATATGTCCGAGTCATGACTCTTGGCTCATTGTCCAAGTCCAATAATAATAAGTAAAGTCATAAAATAACAAATCTCCGTCCAATCACAATCTCAATCCACGTGCTACAACAATAGGGTCTGACTACGGCACCCGATTAACCTATCTCCGTCATCTAATTTGACCGTCTCACAATCGGTCCCCAATATCTCTTTTCGCCAACAACTTCACAATTCAACAATAATTCCCTTGTCGAGACCACAAAAGGTCTCGACTCAACTAAGCATTCGGCCGAAAATATAATGCCACAACAATGCCAAAATTAAGTTCACAATTATTACAAGAAAATAACATCAACCAAGTTAATGTTCGGGTCGGTTTACCAAGCCGAACCCGAGCCCTCGACTCACTTGAGTCACGGCTCAAAACCACGAGTCACGAGGACCCGAATCAACAACCTCAAATGTCATCAAAATAAGCTCCAAAAGCCACACTCAAAACTGCCATTCGACCACTTGGGTCTTGGCATCAATAACCATATATGGCCATGAGGCCTCGACTCCATCGAGTCGAACCAAGATCAACCATAAACAACATGATAACCACAATTCCAAGCCACGAGAAGCAAGTTAACGAGCCATAGGCTCGAATCCCACCACAAGCCGTGAGTCTTCGACTCACGGTTCGTTCGAACCCACAAGAAAACTAAACCCCGGATACCAAACCATTTGAAAACGCGATTTCATCAAAAACCCATAAACATCTCACGTTTTAAATTGAAAACCCACTCGGATCTCATCAATTCGTGACCCTTGGTCACGATTCGAACCCATAAATCGAGTCAAAACTCGACCTACCTTCCAAAATAATACCAAATCGAAGGATACTTCAAGAAGTAACAAGAAGGTGATGATGAACTCATGATTATTTGATTCGAATTGGTGTTATTGTAAGAATTAGGGCGCGTGTAGGGGTAGATCGGATAGAGGATGAGATGGGGAGTCTAGTGGTGGTGGTCGTGTAGTGTGGGGGTCGGCGGTGGAGCAGTGGTGGTGGCCGGAAGTTAGGGTCGGCTAGGGTTAGGAGATGGGGAAGAGGGAGATGAGATGAGAGAGATGGGTGAGTGTTTGTGTGTACCCAAAAAAACCACAAGGACCATATTTTGTAGTTAACTCCTTTTTATTATTATTATTTTTTTAAAGTTATTAATAATAATAATAATAATAATAATAATAATAATAATAATAATAATAATAATAATAATAATAATAATAATAATAATAATAGTAATAATAATATTACTACGGTGTGAAGCGGGTAACGTGGGTAAATGTAAAAACATGTGGCCCGAACCCGAACTCATTTTAAACTTCAATATCTCTCGAAAACATCTCGTAAATAATTAAAATATAGCCGGACTCGTTAAGACGAATCATAAAACTTTTGTTAGGTAATCCTAGTGCCAAAGTCAACGTAGTACCAAGTGAGAATTCAAATATACATCACCGAACATTAAATCAAAAATGAATTATGAACATAATTCACGAATTCCATAACGTCATTAATTAAAAATATCCATAAAATAGGTCTTACAAGTTCGTTGTGAAATGAAAATTTCAAATAAAAATTATAAACGAACTTAAATCGTAATGCGGGTTTTTAAAACAGCTCCCTAAACTGCCGGTTGTCACAAGAGAATTTCAGATAAATGAAATGAAGTAGAGAATAAAAATTCAGAGAATAGAAATCAGTAGAGAATTTTGTTCAATTCTAATGTTTGGTAACAACAGAGACTTAACCCGATAAATGAAAAAATAAATTAATTAAATAACATTTTATCATATGAGACTCACATGTATTTGTTTGTTGATTTTTTTTAAAGAATTTATTTTTTCTAAATAACAATTTTAAAAAATATATATATAATTTTTTTACTTTTTTTTTAAATTTATTTAAAAAAACTTATTTAAAAAAAAAATTATTTTTTTTAATTTTCTTAAATTTATTTTTTATAAAGTAATTAAAAAAATTATTTTAAAAAAATGTTTTTTTCTAAATAACAATTCTATAAAAAAAAATATTTTTTAAATTATTTTTTAACAAAGTACACCATTTAAAAAAATTATAATTTGAAGCTAAAAAAAAAAAAAAAAAAAAAAAAAAAAACTCATTTCTCTAAATTCTCCACCAAAAGGATGGAAATAGAGGTTAACCAAATTACACAACCATTTCTCTCAAACTCTTCATCAATTTCCCTTCAATTCTCCACATTTTCATTTCTCTCTACCAAACAAGAGAATTCAATCCAATTCCATTTCTCCTCTTTCTTTTCTCTCTACCAAACACACCCTTAATCTCTTTTTCATTTACAATGTTACTCTTTGAAAAAAAAAATTTCTTAAATTGTTAGTCCGTAAAATGTATAAAATATGATATAAATGTATAAAATGAAATTTGTTTATTTTAAAAAAATAAATAAATAAATAAATAGAAAATTGAGACCCACATGTAACTATAACATGGGTTATACCGGGCTGATGTGGGAATTTATAAGGTAAAAGCTGATGTGGCAGCGCCTATAACATTTACCGCACCTAGTTCTCTACGAGCGTTGTTAAGAAAAAGAAAGAAATGTTAGAGTGTTTGAGAACTTTGTTCGTTTGGTAGCTTACGGTGTTTTGAACTTTTGATAAAAATGGTTTAGCATATATATATATATATATGTGTCGAGTGTTTAGATACGAAAGATGTCGGTAGACACTTTTATGTTTGCGTTATAATGTTATTTAGGGAAGTCTTATTGGAAGTAGTTCACTTAATTATAGGTAGCAGTGTGACTACCAATATTATAATGCACTTAAACCGTATTGTTGTTTTTTACATGCATTGAGCTGACAAAATGGTCTTAATATTTTTGTGTTGTATCGTAACTTCTTCCTTAGAAATCACGCATTTAACCGGACTTTGAAAATCGACCTATCGTGTCTTTTCCTATTGCCTTCTTTTTGTCAGTCAAGCTAGAATTCATGTAGATTTAAGACTAACAAGTAACAACCCATGTGCATACCCTGAATGAAGCCCATAACGACTTTCTTAAAACCTCGTAAAAGCCTATCATTTTCTTGTTTAGAAGTCCCTTTTCATTACCATTTTGAGTGATTGCATACTTAATAAATCCAATTAATAAAAGGATGCAAGTAGAGATGTAAGTGTTTCCAAATGTCAATGTGTAATGTTTGAGTTCTTGTCTAAAAGTAAATGTGACAATTTTGACATCGTCATAGCAAAACAAATATATCCATGTTGTCTTATCTTTTTATAAAGCGATTAGAATTGGGTTAATGACATGTAATAACAACGTACTTTTCTATTTATGTCATTATCAGATACAAACCTAAAATAATACAACAATACTCATCCAAGAATACCCATCCAACTAATGAAACATTTTTTTTTTTTTAAAGTTCGTATCTGATATCTGATATTTTAAAGTTCAATATTTGAAAGTTGGATGAGTATTGTATTATTTTAGGTTCGTATCTAATAATGAAATAAATGAGAAAATATGTTTTTATTAAATGCCATCAACCCATTAGAATTGAGGGCATACTTAGTAGGTGGTTATAAGGGGTGAAGAATAGAAAAAGATAATAGAAAAAATTGTTTGGTAGGGTATAATGCAATGACCCATTACCCAATAGTGGATAATGGGCCATTACCCAATACATTAGGAGGAATGCTTTTGTTTTCCTTACCTTTTCCTCACCATTATCATTGACTTTTTCTTTTCCTTTCCCAAGTTTGAACCAAGCGCACCTGAGGATATTTTATTGATGACATGAGTAAATTTATTCGCATATGCCTTTAATAATTTGGATCTGTTTTAATGTCATGCTTTTTATACAATATCCAATTGATATGAAAGCAATGAAAAATTATATTTTTTATTTGATAATACGAGCTTTATGCCCTTTTAAAATGCCTAAAAAGCAAAAGACAAGTGGGGGTTAAAGGTTGATAAAGACACATATCATGCTCAAGTAGATTGGTCAGCACAGTCTATTCTTAAATAAGCTATAAGTCGAAAAGATTAGGTCAAGTTGTATTAACATTTATTGTATAGAAGGACAGGATCAAATATCATTAACTGTCAATATATTTTTGGGTCCTATCTGAAACTCAATAGCATTTGTAAAACTAATTTTTACATTCGAACAAAAAGAATTCTACACAAATTATTTGCTTGCATTGTTGTGTGTGATTTGTGTTGTTATACGTAACTCCAATCGATCAAACTTTAAATTTAGCTAGATATAAAGCCGGTAAAAGAGGTCGGTTCAAATAAGTTGGATATCGATTTGTATAAACTCCTATATAACTTGTATCAACATAGTTTTTGCTGTTAATAGTTTAAAACATGATTTCTATAGAAGTATGAAATTACGTAATAAATTGTTGGTAGTTCAAGCCGACAACCATGCTTAAAAGATTGAGATCCTCTCAAGTTCATATAAGCATGACCGGTAAAATTCTCTCATAATAAAGATTAAAATCGGATCTCTCAGTAGGTACCACTGTTTGTTTATTAAAAAACATTACTAGTCATATTTATTTCAATTTGATTGAGAGGATTTCAATGATTCAATCCATGCTCAAAAGTTAATCGCTATTTTTCAGATATTCTTTTTATCACATAAGCCAATGATTAACTATATTGGCCCAAACAAAACAGGCTAAGGACTAGACACATTGGGGCTGACCCATTATGAATAGGGCTACTGGGGTAAGTTCTACTTGGCCCAGCTTTGCGTACCTTGTTGTACTTGTTCAAGCAATGATTAAATTATGTAACAAAAAATGTAAAGATGACGACATTATGTGTAGTGTAATGAGGACACTTTTTTGACATATTGCAAGTATCTCAACAACCATAAGTAACTCTGTTGCACGTCTCATATCATATTCACAAATTCATCATATACAACTTTCAACAAAGGCATATCCCCGTAGGAGTGACACTCAGAACACATGTTGATGGAATTGCACATACTTTTATTAGTGAGCACTTGTCTTCCATCTATATGTGTTCTCAGGTCACCCCTCTGGAGCGCCATGTTTGCTTCCAAAAACTCCGAAATGCACGTAGGGGCAGGACTTAGCATATGTTGGTTATACCGATAAATAGGTATATCAATAGAGGTGATTTATACGCCACTAAAATTGATTGGTACACCACCACTTAGTGCGATGGTATAATGACACAACTTTGGTGGTGTACTCATCAATTTTAGTTGTCTACAAATCACTTCACATTTATCTTACATAAAAATTATTATCAAGTTCTTTACTCGCTATGTTATTGTGTTTTTTTTTGTATATAAATGTTAAGTGAGTTTTTGGCTTAACTTATTCATGTGCTTATATATGAACCTATTTGAGTTAAGATAGAATCCATAAGCCTACTTTTACCGGCATACGAGTTATCTTTTTAACTAATAGTTTATAGGTTAAAGTTAATAAACTCGCAAATTTTTAAAAGTGCAGTGAGTATATTAACTTTTTCATATTAAAACTAGCTTAGATAACCCAAAAAATAAGTGAAACAAAACAGTCTCTAAGCCACTAATATATGAAATTTGAGTATGTAATTTTAGGAGTTTGATTTATTATTTGATATTAATTGGTTAAATACTAACTGATGTACTGTATTTTCTTTATTGTCGCATTGTTTGTAGCACGGTTTAATCGTGTTTAGCTTTCCGGGACGTATTCAATATCTGGTGTTAAACGACCAAATATTGTTCAAAATTTCTTTTTAGGTTATAGTTAGATTCTGGGTGTGCAATTTATTATTATTATTATTATTATTATTATTATTATTATTATTATTATTATTATTATTATTACAAAGGAAAGTCGTTTATATGATCAAAATAGGATTTACATATTGGTATAAGGCAAATGGGTAATAAGTTGCGCTGCTAGTCTTTTTTTTAATTAAAAAACCAATCTTTTTATAAACAATTTTTGTGGATTTGGGTGTCATAACACGTTGGAGTCTGTTGAGTAGCTCCACTGCCTCAGGTGTAAAGAAACTAAATGTATCAAACGCGAAAAGAATAAACAAGTATTGATTTTCAATGCATGTTTTCTCACTTTACAAGAGGCGGCTTTCAAATCAGCTTGTCCAACTGTAAAACCCCGACTACTCAAACCCACGAGAGTAGAAACCCTGGTCAGATCCACACAAGCATGTTCCCTCCAACCCATCCAAAAACCAAAACGTCAACCGGTCTCAATATAGATCTTCCATCCGACGGGCCAGTCAAAAAATTCACAAATGCTTCTTTCTTGGCTGAGATCGTGACACGTTTACATACTTAAAAAATAAACATCTTTAAAAAAGAACGTCTCTAACCATATAGATCATATCTCACATCGTCTCAATATATTTGGTATTGGTTCACAACTTCAACGTCATTTTTTTCTTTTTGAACATAGAACTTCATGTCATTTATTACTAAGAGGAGAGGGAGTGGGTGCGTGGAGAATGCGGGGAAGGTGGAACCCCGCACGGGAACACCGCCGCCTCGCGGGGAACCCCGCACGGGGAGGTGAAAAGCGGGGAAATATCACGCATGCGGGGAGAGGAAGAAAAGAGACGTTGGAGGTGTACGTTGCAAAAAAAAAACGGCTATTTATTTATTTATTATTTTTTTTTATTATTATTTTTTTTATACCAGCAGAACCAAAAGGAGATAGCACAAAAAAAAAAAAAAAACAATCCTTCCTTCCCCTTGCTACCTTCAACTGCTGCAATTCGAAAGCAAAAAAAAAAAAAAAAAAAAAAAAAAAAAAAAAAAAAAAATCTCATTCAAAAAATATGGAACGTGGTAAAAATAGAGATCCAAGAAGAGGTGGATCGAGAGGCGCAATTCGTCCTCGGATTCAATCACAACCCAGTCCCGAACCATCGTCTCTAGCACAACCTTATCATCCCCAAATGTATCCTCAATCTCCACAAATTTTTTTCTCCCAACAACAACCCCTCCCGCAAATTCCCACAAACTTCGACCCGTTTGAGTCGAACTATACTCAACAATCTCCACCGCCAAATCCTAACTTCAACCCGTATGCGCCGCGTTATACCCAAGAAAAAAGGCGTGAACGGGTTAGTGAACCGTTACCCATTCCATTTGATACCGATGAAGATGAAGATTTCGACAATGTTGACGTGGTACCCGAGACACAACCAAATGAAGATTTCGAAGAGGAGGAAGATGTCGAAGAGGTCGAAGAGGTTGTTGTAAAGAAAAAAAAACCAAAGACTTGGACGCCCGATGAGGAGGAGGCGTTAGCTAAGTCTTGGGTTAAAATTTCGGTTGACAAAGAAATTGGCGACCGTCAACCCAAGAAAGGATTTTGGCAGCGAATTCTAATACATTTTAGATCGCTTGTCCCAAGAACCGAACGTACTCATCATCAATTGAATTCGAAATGGAGAGATATACATCCTTTGATCGCAGCGTTCAATGGTTACTACACACAAGCGGTATATTTATATATTTTTGATTTTTTTAGTTCTAAAAACGTTATATATATATATATTTATTTTTTTGGATATTGTTATATATTGTATATATATTGTATATTGTTTTATAATTGTGTAGAATCGCTTGAGAGATAGTGGTTGCAACGATGTTCAAGTCCTTGAAAGAGCCGAACGTGATTTTGCGAAACATTATAAGAAAAGTTTCGCGCATTATAAAGCATGGCAGATTGTCAAAGATCAACCAAAGTGGAAAGAACAACCAACTTATACTCAAGAATCCACGGGATCGAGCAAGAAAAGAAAGTCGTCAGAATCGAGTAGCGCTCAAACGCCGGTGAACGTGGAAGATTTCGAGTGTGAGTTACCGAACCTCAACGAGAACCCAACTCCATCACGTCAACCAATAGGCAAAAAAAAGACGACTTCAGGAGATTCAAGTCGAAGCTCGATGCGTGATGCCTTTGAAAGTTACACCGCCGAGAAGAAAAGTTTATTGCAAGCGCAGTTGGAGTCTCAAAAGAAAAAAGACGAAGAATATTTCAACTTTATTAACGGGGAGGTTTACAATCGTGACATGAAGTTCGTTATGGACCCGCACGACCAAATCCCGGACCCGACTTTCAAAGATTTCGTCATCAACAGGAAACGCGAGCTATGCGCCAAATACGGTTGGCTATGTGGTTTGTAGGATTTAATGTTTAAGTTTTAAGTTTTTAAATTTTAATGTAACTTTAGTTATTTTATGGTTTTTAATAATATTATGTAATGTTAATTAAATTTTAATGGAATTTTTGTTTTCAAATACATTTTTTAATAGAATTTAAATAAAAAAGAAAAAAAGAAAAAAAGAAAAAAAAAGTGAGTGAAGGGTGAGTGAAGGTGCCGCCTCAAAAAATGAAGTGAGTGAAGGGTGAGTGAAGGAAAAAATGAGAGATGATGTGGCGCAAGAGGATTGGTTGTGAGTGAGTGAAGGGGAGAGGAGTGAGTGATGCACTCCCCCACCCTAATGAATTTACTTTATGTTGTAAACAAAAAGAATAATTTATTTATTTACAAGTCTTGGATGCGTCGTTGTGAAAAAAAATTAAAGGCTGTTAACTTTTACCACAAATAAATAGTAGAAATATCAAACAAACATAAAGGTTTAACAATGCATCTTGATTCTTGAGGTGTTCGTTTGCCATTGTTTACTATTCTTTCGTTTAATTTATTTTTATTTCTCCTTGATGTACTTTTTTTCCTTTTCAATATTAGTTAATCTGATCCTCAACAATTTGGTCTTAATACGATAACAGGGAGGAAGTCATTCAGGCATGATACATGGATGATAGCAATGCAGACCAAAGGCTTCCACATCACAAGGAGCCCAAGGAATTTGTATCCCTTGACAAACTTGCAGGTAAATGCCTCTGAATTTCGTTTGGCACAGAAGTTGGAGTGCTTAGCTTGCGATTGGATGTTGACAACTACTGTATGAAACAGATGAAGAATTGAATAAAGTTCGTGAATCACGGGGATACTCTTACTTGGTTTATGCTTTTAACTCTTAACTGTTTAATGCCAATTTTCAAGTCAAATGATTTTGAAAACGAGACAATAATTTTCAGGACTTCTATGAGGTTTGTGTTGGTTTTATAGACAAAATAATAATAGTCGTGTGTTAGGATCGAACTTGAGATCACGGGATTGCACACAATACGTATGAAGAGGAAATGTAATAATTATTTATAATATGTTATAATTAATTATTAAATACAAAACAAATAAATAATAATTAGTATTATTGATTAATGACTAATTAATTATTAAACGAAGATTAGGAAACTAATTACTAGACAATACTTGGAAACAAAAGAAGGTTCCGGAATCCCCTTTGGGATGCTATGACCGATCGGCCCAAGGAGGAACCCACCTCCTTTGTGCCTTGAGCTCCAAGTAATCTCTAGTATATAAGCAAACCCAAGGTGAAGAGTTTTCTCATAACTTGTACACACACAAATTGGGTTTTCTCTCCTTCTCTCTTTCTTTGGTCGAACCAAATCCGAACACCCCTAAGGGTTTCGAATTTCTTGCTTCCAAAATTGTTTTGTGATATTTACTTGCATAAACGTTTTCTTGAATTAGTACGTGTGTACAAGAACGTGAATCAAACACACTATTGTTTGATTTTTGGATTGAATTACAAAACGGTAAGGGGTAATTCATATAATCCTTATAAACCCTAATTAGGGTTCATTGGTTCCGGAAGATTGCATTGATTCTTGTTCGGGCTAGAATCACTACGGTATGTTTACTATTTAAATTAATGATTAATTAATTACATGTTATTCGATCTATTATAATTGCTTCCGCTTATGCTCACTTTGATGTTCTTGGTTTATTAATATGATTGTCATGATATAATAATTCCAACAGTGGCATCTAGAGCCGTTATAATGTGTAATTAATTATCGCAACGCATAAAAATTGGATTTTGATTCGTATAGTTACATGTTTTTTTTAAGGGTTTATGTGTTTTTTCCCTAACCCTAAAATTTGGGTCGATTTAGACCTAAGGGTTTTTAGGGTTTTGCTTTTTTTTTTTTTTTTTTTTTTTTTTTTTTTTTTTAAAATTGACTAGAAACCCTAAGATGTCATGTTATTGTTTATGCGTTTTAGTAAACGATCTTGGTGCAATGTGTTAATTGTTAAGCTAAATCCATGAAAAGTGCATGTTTGCATGGATTTTTTATTGTGTTGATTTAAATTGTTTAAATTGCTTATATATATTAATGGTTAAGTTATATTAAAACATGTAAATTTTATAGATGTCGAATTGGGGAAGACTCCAATATTAAGTAATCAATTATGTGCTATGTGGTATTTATTTAATTTTGGCTTACGCAATCGATTTATCAATGTATGTGGCTCTTTTTCTAAGAAAAAGAAAGCCCTAATTGAATTAATACGTAATACGCCTAGATTTGATTATTAATAGGACTTTTTAATAAGATTTGCATGTGGCTACATGTTTTATACATATTTAATTGTTATGATTATGTATATGTGTTTATTTAGTTGTTTTATTTTTTTGTCTATTACTTGTTTTGTTTATTTATTGTGTTAGACATGTTTATTTAAACGAAAGGGTAATTTTTTGAATAGAAAAAATAATATGGACTAAATAATGGCGAAATTGTTTTGGTTTTTAAGAGTTAAAATTTCGAAGAATTGGTTGATTGATGTTTTTGTACGTAATGGTTAAATAGGCTCGACCGAAGTTTACACACTATAAGATGGGTATAAGGATGGCATCGCATTAAATTGTGGCCTTAGATAGACAACATTCATGTCTTAACGCTCGTTTGTGTGTAAATTAGACTTACCGAACAACCATTACATGTACATTGTCATCTTAAGGGTGAATAATCCACAATTTCACAATGATTATCCGAAACACTATGCCTTCGGGCGTAAGCAAAAGTACGATATAGTGGACGATAATTGATGGTTATTCTTTAATTGGTGAACCCGATACCTCAATCAAAACTTTGTTATTTTACTCTTAGCAAATTGGTAATAAAAATGTTTTGTAAAACCAATGTTATGAAGTTGTATGCATGCTTCTTCATACATTATTTTGATCACATCAAAATAGTTATACCCTTATAAATTAAGTTGAATGCCATCTAATTAAGAACACTTGAAGTTGTAATTTACGTCATAGTGAGACTTGGCAAGATTGCAATGGAGAGGTAAATTTCATAAATTCATTGCTAGCAGATCAACTGATGTAATGGATTTGTGAATTTACAGTTTTTAAGTTAGACGACTTAAATTGAGTAGGAAGTGAGACTTGACTCAAGGCATTAAGATGGGGACTAAACATGCTTACAATACAAATGTTTTGTGATTGTAAATCCCATAAATCTAGGAATTGGACAAATGTTATGCCAATTACTTGTACGACAAGTTACCTCATATTATACTTTCATTACTAGCAGATCAACTGAATGTGATGAAACTATGTTTATGGAGGATCCTAGTTTTTCAAGATTATTCTATGGATTTATTTTCCTTGGGTATTTTAATTTTCTTGAAAAATTGTATTATCGAAAATACTAATGTTTTGAACTTTCTTTATCTGTAGAAATGGCTTAAACTGATAACACCAACTTACGTTCTGTGTTCAAAACTTATTTTGAACGAGAAAAATTGACTGGCTCGGAAAATTTCAATGATTGGTACCGTTCACTAAGGATTGTCCTGCGAGTGACTGGTCAACTCGAAATCTTGAAAACGCCTTGTCCTGCTGAACCTGAAGGCCCGGCAGCTACTGAAGCTGCTAAGGCCAAATGGAATCTTGATACCAAGGAACATATTGATGTGGCCGCAATGATGTTAGGGGGAATGTCCACAGCTCTTCAAAGACAGTTTGAGGAGTATTTTCCCAAGGACATGATTGATGAACTCAAGAAACTTTATGAGAAACCAACAAATGTAGAGATTTACGATTTGATGGAAGCTCTCCATGGTTGTAAGCAAGGTCCTGGTGAACCTGTGAGTGCTCATGTGTTGAAAATGAAAAGTTACATGGATCAACTACAAACACTTGGGAAACCCTATGACAATGATATGGCTGTGCACTTAATCAATAGATCCCTTGATAAGGAATTTAGTGGTTTTGTGAGGAACTTCAATATGCATTGCGTGGGGAAGACTGTAAGTGAATTGCACGCACTGCTCATTGATTATGAGAAAGGTACACCACAAAAGGCTCCTACGCCCCAAGTACTAGCAATACAAGGGGGTAGAATTAACAAGCCAAATGCGAACAAGAAGAAGGGTAAAGGAAAGAAGAAGGCTGATAAGAATAAGCAGGTTATGGCTTATCAACCACCTCAACCTAAGAAGAACCCTCCTATCAAGAATAATCCAAAGAAGGATCAAGGATGCCATTACTGCAAGGTGATGGGCCATTGGAAGAGGAATTGTCCTCTTTATCTCGATGACTTGCGAAACAATAAGGTCAAGAAGACTGGGCACATGGGCGCCAGCACTTCAGGTAACTTATTTGTCATTGAATTATTTACTTTATCTCGTGAAATAAATTCCTGGGTATATGATACTGGATGTGGTATTAATATTTGTAATACACTGCAGGGGTTTAGAGAGGAAAGGAGACTAGATTATGGGGAGCAATTTCTGCATGTGGGAAATGGAGCACAAGCAGCAGTTGAAGCCATAGGAATGTTTAATTTAGTTTTACCTTCGGGTTTAGTACTTTGTTTAAACAATTGTCATTATGCACCTTCTATAATTAGAGGTGTTGTTTCCTTTTCATGTTTGTTGGATCTTGGTTTTTCTCATACTATTGATGGCAATAAAATTTCTGTTTCTTTAAATGGTGTATTTTATTTTAATGCTGTTGCTGTGAATGGTGTGTTTGAAATTGATATGAATAATTGTGTGACTTCCAACAATAATAATAATTCGATGTACAGCATAAGTAAGAGAATGAAGTATGACTTGAATTCGTCTTACCTTTGGCACTGTAGACTTGCCCATATAGGCAAGACTCGCATGCAAAAGCTGCAACGTGAAGGGCTTTTGAAAAATATCAATGATGAGTCATTTGATAAATGCGAATCTTGTATTTCTGGGAAGATGACGAAGAAACCTTTTCATAATAATATGGAAAGAGCTTCAGATCTACTTGGTTTAATACACACGGATGTGTGTGGACCACTTAGACATGTGTCAAGGAGAGGTGCTGTCTACTTCTTAACTTTTACGGATGATTTCAGCCGTTATGGTTATGTTTATTTACTTAAGCATAAACATGAGGTGTTTGAAACATTTAAAGTTTTCAAAGCAGAAGTAGAATTGCAATTGGGAAAGAAGATTAAAGCTCTTCGTTCTGATTGAGGTGGTGAATACCTTAGTCAAGATTTTAAAGATTTCTTAACTGAGAATGGAATTGTCCAGAATCTCACATCTCCATATACTCCACAACAAAATGGTGTATCTGAGAGAAGGAATCGTACATTGTTGGACATGGTTCGATCAATGTATAATCTTACTAACCTTCCTTTGTCTTTTTGGGATTATGCTCTTGAATCAGCTGTTCGTATTTTGAATATGGTTCCCACCAAGAAGGTTGATAAGACACCATATGAGATATGGACTGGAAAAGCTCCGAACTTGTCTTATTTAAAGGTCTGGGGTTGTGAGGCGTATGTTAAACGTGACTCACAAGATAAACTCCAACAAAGATCTGTTAAATGCATTTTTGTAGGATACCCTAAGGAAACTATGGGTTACTACTTTTACTACCCACCTGAGAACAAAGTGTTTGTTGCAAGATATGGTGATTTTCTTGAAAGTGAATTTGTGGTTCAAGAAATCAGTGGGAGGGTATATGATCTAGAAGATGATCTAAATAATGCATTACCTTCAGAAAACACTAGCACACTTCCTATAGAACCGGAAAGTCTGGGTCCTCCACCGGAAGTTGAAGTAATTCCCATTCGCAGATCTTCGAGATCTGTGAAAGCTCCTGACCGTCTATGTCTTAATGTAGAGGTCGATCAGCATACACTAGGGGATCTTAATGAACCTACTAGTTATAGAGCTGCCATTAATAGCCCTCAAAAAGCTAAATGGAAAGCTGCTTTGGATGGGGAAATACAATCCATGCATGACAATGAAGTCTGGGAAGAAGTTGACTTACCTCCTGGTGCCAAGGTAGTTGGGAGTAAGTGGCTTTACAAAATCAAGACTGACATGGATGGATATGCACACATTTATAAGGCTCGTCTAGTTGCTAAAGGTTTTACTCAAACTTTTGGAATAGATTACGAGGAGACATTTTCTCCTGTAGCAGACATAAGAGCTATAAGAATACTCATAGCTATAGCAGCGTACTATGACTATGAGATTTGGCAAATGGATGTGAAAACCGCTTTCTTAAATGGTCATCTAGATGAAGACATCTATATGGCACAACCAAAAGGGTTTGAAAATCCAGAATTTCCAAATCGTGTTTGCAAGCTTAAGAGATCCATTTATGGATTAAAGCAAGCATCACGACAATGGAACAAGAGGTTTGATGCTGAAATTAAAAAGTTTGGATTCACTCAAAATCTTGATGAGCCATGTGTGTATCACAAAGCTAGTGGGAGTGATAATGTAATTTTCCTAATTCTATATGTTGATGACATATTGATCATGGGAAAAGACATTCCAAGTTTGCAAGCAGTAAAGGCATATCTTGGAAAGTGTTTTTCTATGAAAGATTTAGGAGAAGCTGCATACATTCTGGGAATCAAAATCTATAGAGATAGATCAAGGCGGTTAATTGGATTAAGTCAAAGTGCTTACATTGACAAAATATTGAAGAGATTCAATATGCAAAATTCCAAGAAAGGATATTTGCCGATGGAAGTAAAACATGGCTTATGTAATGAATATTGTGCTTCAAAACCTGAAGAGGTGGATCGCATGAGTAATGTTCCTTATGCTTCGGCTGTAGGATCTATTATGTATGCGGTTAAGTGCACAAGGCCAGATGTGGCGTTTGCTCAAAATATTACCAGTCAATTTCAACAGAATCCAGGTGAAAAACATTGGATTGCTGTTAAACATATTCTTAAGTATTTGAGGAATACAAAAGATATGTTTTTGGTATATGGTGGAAATCCATCTACAGAACTTTGTGTTACAGGTTTCTGTGATGCATCCTTTCAAAGTAATAAAGATGATTCGAAGTCTCAGACGGGTTATGTCTTTGTTATCAATGGAGGAGCTGTAGATTGGAGGAGCAAGAAGCAGAGTACAATTGCGATGTCTGCGACAGAAGCTGAATACATTGCTGCTTCGGAAGCTGCTATGGAGGCTGTTTGGATTAGGAAATTCGTTTCTGGGCTTGGTGTTATGCCTTCAATTGAATTACCTATTAATATGTATTGTGACAATTCTGCTGCAATCATATTTGCCAATGAACCTGGAGTCATGAGAGGCACCAGACATTTTCTACGGAAGTATCACTTTGTTCGTGAAAAGGTTGACGAAGGTGAAATAAATCTGTTGAAGGTTCACACAGATGATAACTTAGCTGATCCGTTCACTAAGGCTTTGGCAAAAGAGAAGCTTAATGAATTAGCCAATGGAATTGGACTTAAATTAGCTAGTAGTTTCATGCATAACTGTGATTAGTATTTGGATAAAGGATATTGTAAACAATTATTATTTTAATGAAATAAAGTATGTTGGTATGTTTATTTCTATTTGTTAATTATTGTTGTCCTATTTTTGCATGTTTAAATCCATGAATAAGAGTTATTCTAAATTGTCCGTTGTCAGTTAATAATATGGGAATATTATTAAATTAAGACAAATCTGAAGTTGATATAATATACTTAAGTATATTGATGCGTAGTCATGTCATTTCAGATGATATTCGATGATACTGAATATAGGACTTATCCCAACTATATGATGTTACTTTATGGATCTTGTCATTAAGTAAATCATAAGAAGTTATCCTTAGACTTGAGATACAAGATAACGGTCATGAATGTAGTACATTTTTGTGGAACAACTTAACGCTATACGTAACTGGTAGTCATAAGGGTTGTTTTCGGAAGTGTTACAAAGTTTGTGTGTTTTGCTTGTAGTCAATAAAGAATTTGTTCCTTCAAATTAATTTTTGAAGTTTAATACTGTTGGGCCCCTCGTAGGGTTGTCAAGGTGTTTGCGTGGCCACGCCCAAGGTCTTTTATGAAAGGTTCAAAAGATTTGGTAATCTTGTCAATTTCTAAAAACGAGAAACAGAATGGTTAATTAAGGAATGACCTAGATCCATATCCTTATTAACGTGGTATTAGAAACAAAGGGATAATAATAATGAGAAATCATTAAAAGGTTTTCCAGGAGCCTTACTCAAGTTGTACTAGAGGCATCGACGTGTTGCAAGACGCTAATCGATGTGATCACACTATTATGATATGTCTAAGTGGGAGCTGTTGGTTTTATAGACAAAATAATAATAGTCGTGTGTTAGGATCGAACTTGAGATCACGGGATTGCACACAATACGTATGAAGAGGAAATGTAATAATTATTTATAATATGTTATAATTAATTATTAAATACAAAACAAATAAATAATAATTAGTATTATTGATTAATGACTAATTAATTATTAAACGAAGATTAGGAAACTAATTACTAGACAATACTTGGAAACAAAAGAAGGTTCCGGAATCCCCTTTGGGATGCTATGACCGATCGGCCCAAGGAGGAACCCACCTCCTTTGTGCCTTGAGCTCCAAGTAATCTCTAGTATATAAGCAAACCCAAGGTGAAGAGTTTTCTCATAACTTGTACACACACAAATTGGGTTTTCTCTCCTTCTCTCTTTCTTTGGTCGAACCAAATCCGAACACCCCTAAGGGTTTCGAATTTCTTGCTTCCAAAATTGTTTTGTGATATTTACTTGCATAAACGTTTTCTTGAATTAGTACGTGTGTACAAGAACGTGAATCAAACACACTATTGTTTGATTTTTGGATTGAATTACAAAACGGTAAGGGGTAATTCATATAATCCTTATAAACCCTAATTAGGGTTCATTGGTTCCGGAAGATTGCATTGATTCTTGTTCGGGCTAGAATCACTACGGTATGTTTACTATTTAAATTAATGATTAATTAATTACATGTTATTCGATCTATTATAATTGCTTCCGCTTATGCTCACTTTGATGTTCTTGGTTTATTAATATGATTGTCATGATATAATAATTCCAACAGTTTGCCCATAAAAACTGCCAAATTATGAAGGGAAGATTAAAAACTTCTTTGAACACGTTCATACTGATGAGGAGATTTGTTACCCTGTTGCTAGAAGCGGTCAATTTTATTTATTATTGATGTGTTGTCTTTTCTTTTCTGGTGTTTGACTTTATTTTGGTTTTCAAGTTTTGTTGTTTTGTGGTATCCTCGAACTTAAGATAACCTCTATTAAGTTATAGTTATGCAAAAAGACCATGATTATCATCTTCATTTTTGACTTATTTGTGAGTATCCCCATGTCATGGATACTAAGTTCTTTAAAGATTATGAATAACATTCCAATTACAGTTCTCTTTTTCTTCACGTAGCATAGGTTGAGATGGAAAGATGGGCGTGTTTGGCAGATTAGGCAATGGGCCAAAAACTGTTTGGTGATGAAATAAGGGCATCTTACATACATTTTTTTCCCCAGTTGGCATCTTTGCAGTGTGTTGGTATATATGGACAGCCGGGTAAGTTGATGGTATTTTTCTAAATAGCAACGCCTTCAGAGAATTAGCTTGTGCTGGTATGCAAATGGTATTTTATTGTCCCTTGCTACATTTCTTTAAAAACCCGTGAATTTCACGGGTCTAAATAGCAACTTTAGAAGACCTTCCAAGATGCTGAAAGCGGGGTCCCCCAGTTTGATACGCAACAATACTATTCGGCGAAACATCAGGGAATTCAAAATCCTCACTTCATGAGCAATAATATTATGCCAAGCAGGCATGTATTATCATTATTCAGCAACAAAAAGTGCATAGTGACAGTATATTTTTCGCTGTTTAAACCTTATATCTATGTGAATCAAATGCCGGGAGGTATACCCTTAGGCTGATATCTTCTATATACTCACAAGCAAACACCGATCTTTGTTATATTATAGATATTGTTTGAAAAGAATACGTGTATTGGGCGATGGGTCAAAACGGGTTTAAATTGTAACGGGTCATCTTTTTTACTATAAAATACTGTCTCCCCTTGCAATATGTATATCAAAGACTTTGTGTTTTCATAGCTCTATGAGCAACTGCAGACATAAAAAGTTTGGGGTAACTTCAGCTTGGCACAACCCATATCTCAGTCCACTCTATAGAAGTCTCATTTTAACTGGCCAATCACCCGACCCAACCATCTTGCCACCACTACTTTGTTCACTCAGTACTCAGTTTCATATATATTTTTTGACTTGCAGGAGGAAATAATAACATGGGTAGACCAATGCCTGAACGTGGAGGATTCAGAAATGACAATTCCTGGGGTCGTGAAGGTGAAGGGCGTGGTAGTGGCAGTTGGGGGTAATGGCAACTTGCGTCACAGTTACAATGAACATGACAACAACAATGGTCAATTTTCTGGTCAAGCTCGAGACAACTTCAGGCGCAACCGTTACTTTCAAGATCAGGGGCGCAACTTTGGTTTGTGATTCGTACT
Source organism: Artemisia argyi (assembly GCA_030686995.1). NCBI lineage: Eukaryota > Viridiplantae > Streptophyta > Magnoliopsida > Asterales > Asteraceae > Artemisia > Artemisia argyi. The sequence continues at coordinate 178,576,210 of CM060683.1, forward strand.
TCCAAAAAGAATCCAACAAAGTGGACTCTTCGTAAAGGTAGTTAAAAATAAATGCCTGGTTTTTGTTATGGTTCGAGATCAGAGAATATCTGGTTGAAATACTTATTGGTTTTGGATTTTAGGGGTATACAGAAACATCACCCTAGGCCTTTTTTTCCTGTCTTTTTCCTAATAACTTTTACAGTATTACCCAAATATAAATGGGTATGGGTTAGAAAAAATGTATATATGACATTTTCTTCTTATGATAGCCATTATTTAGTAAAAATAGTGCATATGGGACAGTATCTTTGTCGATGTTTAATGACGAAAAAGGCATAATTTGCAAATGGGGATATCATATTTTATTAACTACATTTTCCTATTATGCCAAACAGGCATGTATTATAATTATTCAGCAAAATAGTGCATATGGGACATTATCTGATCTTAATTTTCATGAGGATATCATAAGTTTTTAACTACATGTTCCTATTATGCCAAAACGACATGTATTATCATGTACGAAACATAAGATAATTCACTATAAAACGGGTTGTAAAATGTGGCATGTTTTTAAGAACACCTAATAAGAAACGGATCAGAAACTTACGCGAAGTACAAATGGATTGGGTTGATAGTCTTTAAGGTATTGTCTATCCATCCATATTTATTAGTGTTTTCGCTAAGCATACTATGGAATACTAAAAATGAAGTATGTTACTGTACTTTCGTTGAGTCATTTAGTTAGTGAACTTAGTATAGTGTAGAGATTAGGAAGGTCTCTCTTGACTTTGGGATTGAGTTAGTTATTCATATAGTAGCCATTTGTGATTGTAGAACAATCAAAGATAAACCTTATGTAATATTTTATATCTAAAACACTACTCTAACTTATACCAAGTTCTATACATGTTTGTAACTATGATTCTTCATGATCGGATATAACTAATATTATCTTATATATCGAGTGTTATTGGATCAACCATTCTATTACTTCTATCTTTTAAAAAATTCTTAAAGCTAGGGCCGCCCAACGGGTGGGCCTTGCATCTATCCCATGATAGCATCAAACGGGTCACTTTTGATTTGTCCCATGCCTCTTCTTCCTTTTTAGTAGCTTTCAAGTTTACAAGAATTATTTTCTCATTGTAGTCTCTATGGAAAATTGGTGATGCATATTGTCCCATGCCTCTTCTTCCTTTTTGGTTTCTCATTGTTTACCACAGAGACCAAAAATGCAATTAACTCTTGTGATTATCTGTGTAAGCGAATTATCTTTTTCACTCTAACTAAAGGTCGTCGAGTGTTTGATGTTGATACATACTTTCCCTCTTCAAGACTATCTACTAATTGGATTAGAAGATACATGCATATTTATTATTTTAATAGTTATAAACCAAATTATTTATCGTTTCATTCACATCTTACTTATTATTCCCTTCATAAATTAATGTAACATGTTTGCAACTTTTGTTGTTTGTTACTATATTCATGCACCTAACTCTTTAAAGAATAATTATTAAAAAATTTCGTGATTCCACAAGTCTATAAGCTATTTGGTATACTTGTGGTTGATGGGTATGAACTACTGAGCTATGAACAATTAGACGTATACTACTGAGCTATAAACAGTACATATTTACTTTTTCTATTATTTTGAACGTCAAATTTTAAGTCGTTAACGAATAAACTTATAAAAGAATGTCTTATTGGATCTTTGGCTTTCATGTTTTCTTATAATTGCCAAATTCTAAGACTCTTACAGTTGAGTCGTACATAAGTTCATGGAGTTGGGCCAAATAATTAATTTTAGCTAAAATTGGAATTAGTCACATGGGTGATACGGCTCGAAACCATTTTTCCATAATGTTTCCAACTTCATATATTATTTTGTTGAAAAAATTTGGATTATTATTGTGATATCATTAGTTAGTGGTTTACCAGAAGTCTAAAAAAGATCAATAAACAATTCTAAACACATTAATTCTCATGCTTAACTTTTGATTTAGCATTAGCTGTTTATCTAAACTTGATATTTTACATAGTATAATTGTATCAAATCTTAATGCGTTTCGTACATTGATTGCAAAACTTACTTGAATAGCCCAATCCAACACAATATCTCTTAATGCATTTGGTACATCGACTACAAAGGATGAAAAACGTTAAGAAAGAGACCACTCTTTAAAGTTGCATAGGCTATGTTACTCCGTTCGATAAAAACGTTTACCGCTAAAGATCTTGAGAAAACAATATTCTGTGTCCGTTTCATTTGCACAAAACAATAAACAAGAGCCAGGGTGAATAACTTTCAAAAGTTAGTGTATGTGTCACGTCATGTTTTTACACATGAACAACTATACGGTGCCGTTTCAAGAGTCAAAAGCAAAAAAGATTTGAAGATTGTCCTTTGTGACGTGGATGATAATATCTCGGAAACTGCTATTCTACAAAGAAGTATTTCAAGGTTTATGGTCAATGTTTAAGAAGTATGTATAATATAAAGATGACTTGTATTATACCATTTTTTTTTTACTTTACATATACTCTTATCAACAATTTGCTTTTCTCAAGATCTTTAAAAATGTGTTATATAAAGAAGTTCTTCAAGGTCTATGATCAAACGGTCAATAGGTATGTACAGTATACATATTACATATTTTGTGGCATTTTTTTTATTTACACTTATTGTAAATCCCAAACTTCTTTTACTTACATATTTTTAAAACTTATTAGGTGATCACGTAATGGACGAAGTGTTAGAATGGTCACTAGATACATTTGCTTTTGAAGACAAACATATTGGAGATCAAGAGGTAATGAACGTTTATTACACAGATATTTACAAGCATTGTATTTTATACCATTAGTCACTTATAACTTATAATCCTGTCACAAGAAAATTTCATAGCGTTTACATTCTTTGTTCTTTCTTACTTTATTCACGTACTTATTTTTTTAATGCAAAACCCTTCTAAAATCTCGTAGATTCCACGGGTCTATAAGCTAGTTTACTTTATGTATCTTGTCAACAAAAAGAATAATTTATTTATTTACAAGTCTTGGATGCGTCGTTGTGAAAAAAAATTAAAAGCTGTTAACTTTTACCACAAATAAATAGTAGAAACGAGTGTGGTAACCCGCGCGTTGCCGCGGGATTGCCTTATCGATAGTGTTGACTTTTTTGTTTTCTTGTTTATCGTTTGTTGTTGCAACAAATTATCCAAGTAACCACTGACTTTGTAGAAGTGAACGATTGAAGCAACAATTCAAGAAAGGAAATTAGAAACACATGGGAGGTGTGTTCTGTGTATTTAAGTTAGCTAATAAATCAATAACATAAGGATGATATGAAAGTTACAAAACCAAAACCATGCTAGTATGAGCCAAAAATAATAGTTTGCATTTACATATAGTTTGTTACTCAGATCTGATACATAATGACTTACCAGACATATTGATGACGTATAGTCTATATATGGGCCACGAGCCCAAACGATAAACATTACTAAGGCCCAAAAGCCACCATGCGTGGGCTATTGTCACTTGGGCTGCATCAATAATAGGAATGGGCTCACGTAAGCCCAAACCCAAATAAACTATACACGGTATAGATAAGGATCATCTATCTATGGAATAGATATCCTTAACCCGGATAAGTACCACGCGTACGAAACGTAAGGAGCACGAACCCTACAAAGATTCTGCGCCTATATAAGGAATGACATAACTCTCATTCAAGGTACGATTCACAAAACCCTAAAACTCTTTACGAGAACCCTAAATCGATTACTTACTCTCACGCCGGAGTCTAATCGTGGGAGACAATCCCACGATAAGCCTAACGGTGTTGTTTATTTTCTTAGTACGCAGGTTACGAGTACTAAGAAGCGAATTGGTACGAGAGCAAGAGCCCATAATCAGGAACGCCCAACTTTTGTATCAACAAGTGGCGCCATCCGTGGGACCCGACTAAGAACTAAAGACTAGAATGACAAAGAATAAGAATTCAAGCCAGCGGACTCTGCAGCCGGAAAAACGTGACACCCAGAGGAAGAATCAACAAGATTCGACCCCTAGGCAAGTTGCTAGGACAACCAGCGCACCTGGTCACCAAGAGGCAGGGACAACCCAACCTCTTCCAGTGGTAGAACTGCCTGTAAGGACTACCCAAACCACCACAGTGGTCCCAAGCGTTGAGGAACTCCAGCGCACCCTCTTCACTACTCCTCATCAAACTATACCCATAGTGAACAACATTGTGTCACCGGGCGCACCTAACCGAGATAGGGTGCCTAATACTGAGGTAGACATTCTTGCAGCAACTGAGGACACACCCAACCTAACGCTGGGAAATTTTGTATCCCAAAATTATGAAACTCTAGCTGCCCTCATGCAAGAAGAGTCAAGGAGAAGGTCAAGCACGAGCCTACAAGCTCGACTCAATTTTGGTCCTGAACGCGAACCATCACCACCGCGGCACCCACGAGGAAGACGCGCAGAACGTACTACCATCCACGATAGGCTGGGTACGACATCAGATTCACAATATTCAGAAGACAGCGAGAGGCGCACTAATGTTCACTCCAAACTTCGCAGTCGAGGAATACAAGACCGATTAGGACCTCATCATTCACCAAGCCAAGGGTCCTCCAAATCTGGGAGTAAGAGGATTCATGACAAATTGGGGAAAATAATGTCCCCAAGCGAAAGTCCCTCAAGCTCTTCTTCTGAAAGAAGCCGGCGCAAGCGCCGAAAAAGAGACTACTCTCCTTCCAGTGACTCCTCGGACAACGAGGATAAAGAAACAGGACACTGGAAATCAAGAGGAAGACGTCGCGAAGAAGAGAATGAAGATATTTCTCTTCCATGGCATCGCCAGAAAGTTGATGCGTTTACACGACGTATCAGTGATTACTCCGACCGCAAACGCAGGCGCATGCCCACTAATGTGAAAACATATGATGGAACAGGTGATCCGTACGATCATCTAAAAGTTTTCGAATCAGCCGCAACTATCGAGAACTAGCCACAGCCTGTGTGGTGCCATATGCTTAATCCTACATTGGTGGGGAACGCGCGCACATGGTTTAGCAAGCTCCCACGAAGGAGCATTGGTGGGTTTGAAGAATTACGGAAAGCATTCCGTCTCAACTTTACCCAGAGAAAGAAGTGCGCTAAAAACCCTATTGAGCTAGCAAGAGTGAAACAGCGCCAAGGAGAATCAACCAGCGCTTTTATGGAACGTTTCAAGGATGAGTGCATACAAGTCAAAGCATGTCCTGAAATTCTAAAAATTTCAGGGTTCATGAATGGAATTAACAACCCAGAACTCATCCGAAAGCTAAATGACAAAGTTCCCCAGACTTTTGATGAGCTAACAAAGCGCATCAGATCCTTCATACAAGGAGAAGTATAGGCAGCAAGAACAGCCTAGGAGACAATCCAACGACCAGAATAACAACCGCAGTAGGAATTACCGCAGCGGAAGAGACAATGACAAGTATACCCCTCTCACAAAAACTCCGAGGGAAATATTTGTAATAGAAGGAGCAAACTTTCCAAAGCCTCCACCAATGCGCACCGCAGAGGAAAAACGCATAGGGAATGGATATTGCGAGTATCATGGTCAAAAAGGCCACACAACTAACGAGTGCGTCCAGCTAAGACAACTAATTGAAAAGTTAGTAAGGGAAGGTAGAATGGACCACCTTGTAAAAAACATTAAAGAGGGAAAAGATAAACAAAGGAACGGGGGTAAGAAAGAACCTCCCAAAGAAAATGCTGATACCATATACATGATACAGTCATGGCAGCGTAAGATAAAACAAAAAGTCAGCCAAAAATTCTCTCCAGTAAAAGAGATATCTTTCCCAACTCTAGCTGCGGACAACGCAGTTGTAGAGCCTCTAACTATTGAAATACATATGGGGGGACATGATATCCACCGCATGTACATTGACGGAGGGGCATCCGCAGACATCCTGTATGATCATTGTTTCAAAAGACTGCGACCTGAAATCCAAAGTCAATTGATACCAGCAACAACATCACTGACTGGATTCACAGGAGAAAAGATTTGGCCCATGGGGCAGTTACGCTTGCTGGTGGTTGTAGGAGATGAGCAACACTCAACCACAACATGGATAAATTTCATGGTAATAAAGTCTCCCTCACCATACAATGGCATCATTGGGAGACCTGGAATATCATCCATGCGCGCTGTACCATCCACAGCGCACGGAATGCTTAAATTTCCAGTGGAAGGAGGAGTTGTCACCCTCTATAACACAACGGTACCACCAAAGGAATGCAACGCGGTAAAAACTGAAGTAGAAAATATTCCAGAACAGCGCACAGAAAAGTTACCAAACCTAAAGGTCGCTATTCATCCCGATTACCCGGATCAACAAGTTTCGATTGGTGGATCTTTATCTGACAAAGGTAAAGCAGCCGTGTGCGCACTCTTACAAAAGAACCTGGACATCTTCGCATGGGAACCAAAACACATGACAGGAGTGACACGCTCTATCACAGAGCATAAGCTACAAATCCGACAAGGATATCCCCCAATACGACAAAAGAAGCGCGGCCAGGCTCCAGATCGTGCAAAGGCTATTCTGGAAGAAGTACATAAACTCATAGACGCAGGAATCATGCGTGAAGTGTACTACCACGACTGGCTCTCAAACCCAGTTATGGTAAAGAAGAGCGATGGCAGTTGGAATATGTGCGTGGACTTCACAGACCTCAACAAAGCATGTCCACAGGACTGCTATCCACTGCCAGAAATAGACTGAAAGGTAGAATCCCTGTGCGGATACCCTTTCAAATGCTTCCTAGACGCATACAAAGGGTATCATCAAATTCAGATGGCAGTCGAAGATGAAGAGAAAACAGCTTTCCACACCAGTCAAGGAGTGTACTGCTACACAAAAATGCCTTTTGGCTTAAAAACGCAGGCGCAACATACCAACGATTGGTGGACACAGCTTTTGAAAAACAAGTAAGCCGCAACTTGGAGGTCTACGTCGATGACCTTGTCATCAAAAGCCACACAGAGGATGAGTTGGTGCACGACATCGAGGAAACGTTCAGAACATTGGGACGAATAAACATGAAGTTAAACCCCAAGAAGTGCACCTTTGGCGCAACCGAAGGCATGTTCCTTGGATACTTAATAGAACCTGATGGAATCAAGCCTTGTCCAGAAAAAACAAAGGCTGTTATTAATCTCCCCTCACCGCGCACACTCAAAGAAGTCCAGTCATTGAATGGAAAGTTAGCAGGGCTAAACCGTTTCTTATCCAAATCAGCAGACAAGTCACTCCCTCTCTTTAAAACACTCACGAAGTGCACTAAAAAGGGAGATTTTCGCTGGACCGAAGAAGCGGAAGAAGCTTTCCAACAACTTAAACACTATCTGGAATCTCTTCCCAAACTTGTCGCACCGCGACCAGGGGAAGAGCTAATCATGTACTTTTCGGAAACTCATGGAGCAGTCAGCGCAGTACTATTTACGGATAGGAACTCCGTCCAGACACCCATATACTTTGTAAGCAAAGCCCTGAATAAGACAGAGACTAACTACAACGCTATGGAAAAGCTGGTCTTAGCTCTAGTATTCGCAGCCAAAAGGCTGTGCAGATACTTTCAAGCGCACCCAATAGCTGTAATCACCGATCAGCCAATCAAACAAGTTATCTCTAAACCTGACGCATCAGGACGGTTACAAAAGTGGAGTGTACTGTTAAGTGAATATAACATCTCATATAGACCGCGTACTGCAATTAAAGGACAAATATTAGCCGATTTCATCGTGGAGAAGCCAGATAGCGATAGTCGAACATCTGCAACCAAAACAGATCTACAAGAACCCTGGATTCTGTTCACAGATGGATCTTCATGTGTAGATGGATCAGGCGCAGGCCTTATTCTCACAAATCCAGAAGGTATGAAATTCACCTATGCGCTGCTCTTTGAATTCACAACCATAAACAATGAGGCAGAATATGAAGCCCTACTAGCCGGACTACACATTACAATCCAAATGGGTGTACGCAACTTGGAAGCAAATGTAGATTCTCGGCTAGTCGCTAACCATGTGCTAGGTGAATATGAAGCCAAGGATGAGCACATGATCCAATACCTGAAAAAGACTAAATCTTTAATCAAAAACTTTGACAGGTTCACAATAAAACAGGTGCCCAGAGGAGACAACAGGAAGGCTGATGCGCTCAGTAAGATAGCATCCACAAGCTTCGCGCACCTCTCAAAACAGGTATTGGTGGAAACCCTTAAAAACAAGTCAATCTTGGAAATGGAGATATCCACAGTAATAGATGAACAAGATCCTACATGGATGACACCTATCATTGAATTCATCAGCAAGGGAATCTTACCACAAGACCATAAGGACGCTCGAAGAGTGCGGCGCACAGCGCAACGATTTGAACTACGAGACGACGTACTCTATCGACGCTCTTTCTTACAACCCTGGCTCAGATGTGTTGGACCTCTTCAAGCAGACTACGTACTCCGAGAAATCCACGCCGGATCATGTAGCATGAACTCAGGGCCGCGATCTGTGGTAGCAAGCGCTCTACGGTCAGGATATTATTGGCCAACCATGCACCGCGACGCACGCGATCTGATAAAGAAATGCAGCAATTGTCAAATACATAGGCCAATCCCGCGCCGACCACAACAAGAGCTAACACCCATTACCTCACCATGGCCATTTTACAAATGGGGCATTGACATCGCGGGACCCTTTCCAGTTGCAGCAGGAGGAGTAAAGTTCCTCATCGTAGCCATAGACTACTTTACGAAGTGGATTGAAGCAAAGGCGGTGGTGAGCATCACAGGAAACCAAGTCAAATACTTTGTCCGGGACAACATTGTCTGTCGCTTTGGACTACCGGGAGAGATTATATCAGACAATGGAAAACAATTCTGTGATAACCCATTCAAAGATTGGTGCGCGCAATTGAACATCACACAACACTTCGCTTCAGTAAAACACCCACAAACCAATGGCTTAGTTGAACGCGCAAACCGCAGTCTAGGGGAAGGAATAAAAGCGCGCCTTGACAGACACAAAGGAAGGTGGGTGGACGAGCTCTCGCATGTCTTATGGGCGCATCGCACCACAATCAAAACCAGCACTGGCGACACGCCATTTTCCCTTGTCTACGGAACAGAAGCCGTCATACCAGCTGAGATAGGAATGCCAACTATACGAACAGCAGAGGTCAACGTCACAACAAATGACGAGGAGCGGCGCATAGACTTGGACTTACTGGAAGAAAGGCGTGAACGCGCAACTATACGCGAGGCAAAGGCTAAGGCAAAAATGAAGAAGTATTATGATGCAAAGGTAAAACACACTTCATTCAGGCCAGGAGACTTTGTATACCGCGCCAATGATGCGAGCCACGCAGAAGACACAGGCAAGCTCGGACCAAAATGGGAAGGACCTTACAAGGTCACAAATGCGCTCGGCAATGGTGCATACAGACTGCGCGATTTGGAAGGTAACGACCTAGCACGCACTTGGAACATCTGCAATCTTAAAAGATGTTACTTTTAGGCTATGGCCATTACACAGACACCTTTGCACCCTAAGAGGTTCCCAATAAGTGTTTGTTTTTCTTTTCATTCCTAGGAATTGTATTTTTATTTTTTCAAAAAACTTGCAAGTATCAATAAAATGTTATGGTTTCTAGCTAACTCCGTAACGTATTTCACTTTATTGCGTACATACTTATATATGTCAATATTGTTATCTTATATTTTTGCCTACATGGCGTGCATGCACTAATTAAGACCCACGAAGGCATAAAGGATGAGTAAACCTACTAATTCACTCGTTGAGTAAGAGGGTTGCAAACCCATCAACATTGGATCACGCATCCTTGCTAAGCGCCTTATTTTTGAGACGTCGAGGTAAGTTTCACATGCGCATCTCACGACGGGTGCGCAAATATTCAGTACACCGTACAAGCTTAGCATATAACGAGCCAGGACACTTGGTCATATAATAATACTTAGCAAACAATGCAAGTATATTTCCTAAAGTCACGCACTTAACGAGCCAAAACACTTGGTCAAATAATAAAACTTAGCAAACATTGATATTTTTAAGTCAATTAACAAAAGGGTATCTTATTCAACATTTTTTACACAAAAATTACAAGGAAAAGATACACTTCATAATACATATACAAAAATAGCCTACACGCTATGGCGATGCTCAGGGCTATCATCCGGGGCAGCAGAACTCCCCGCCTCTTGAAGCTTTCTCAGAATCAAAGTGTCCTTGGGAGATACGGTGGGAACACTCACAGGAACCCCATCAGACCTGGGGATGTGTGCAGCGCCCACACCGCACAACACTGCCTTGCCCTGAATGCCTCTCTTCTGGGCAGCCCTCTGCGCATGACGCTCTAGAACCTCTTTCAAGGGAATTTCCCTCTCAAGGGCAAACGGGTTGAGCATGTGGCGAGGCTGCGCAAACACAGGGACCTGCAGCTGCGATTCATCAGGCTTCAGGAAGTAATCCGGCTGTGCCTCTGAGTCCTCCAAAAGGTGGCGCTCCAAGGTCAACCCCGCCATAATTACCTTTATGGGGTTGTCCTGATCACGCTCCAACCGCGCAATATGAGGCAACTCAAGGACTTTCAACCCCTCCATCGCCTGCATCAACTCATCATATGCAGCCGCGTTGTAACCAGGTACCTCTGCCAGGTCCTTGCTCAAAAGCTTGGCTTCATGGAGATCCTCCATAGCCTGCGACTTTCCGCGCGCCACCGCACAGTGAACCACCTTCCCAAAAGCGTCCAACACCTCTTGGGACTCAAGAGTGCCCATCGCTGCCAGGCGCAGCCCGTGACTGATCAACCACCTACATCAAACAAGGACAACTTGTGTTAAAGAAAGGCATAGCAACAAAATATAATAAAATGAAGAAGGCTAAAAAGGAAGTACCTGTGCTCCGCAATGGTCGACATTAAATGAGGATATAACTCCTCATCGTACTCTATGCTTAAGGCACGTAGCTTGTTCTCTTGCATCTGTACGATCTCCTCCATGCGCTCCTTGAACTTAGCAATACTAGCATAGTACTCCACCTTCTTCTCCTCCAAGTATCTCACAACCCAAGTCATTTCGGACTTGTAATGATGAAGCTGCCCGCGCGCCTGCTCCACCTCAGCCAGTGCGGACAACTTCTCATGGGTGACCTTTTTAGTGTACACCCTGGAGGACTCTACCTCCGCATGCGCTTCCGCCAGCTGCGCACGGAGCCTAGCTATCTCTTCATCCTTCTGGGAGAGAGTACTGCTCTCCCCGACATACCTCTTCTTCAACTGAGCCACCAGCTCAGCCTGACGCGCAGCAGTCGCAGCCAACTCATCCATCAGCTGCTGCGCCTCTACACCCTCATCAACCTTGGCTTTCCCCTCCTTGTTTTCATTCTGCGGAGAGGAAACCACATCCACGGAAACTCCATCATTCTTCGTGGCATCATCCCTACAATACATGAAGAGGATAGTTAGTACATATTACGACAAGTAATATAAAAGAAACAGAATAAAGACGCAGATACTTACAGAAATGGAGAGGCCTCTGCAGCCTTCTTATCCGCGCCAGGAGCGGATGTCTCCTCCTCTGCGGACGACTCCGCATCCCTAATAAGGTAGTGTCGTCTCTTCTTAGTGTCACTGCTCCCAGCCTCCCCTTTGCGCTTAATTTTCTGCGCCACCTCCTCCTTCAGCACCTCCTCAGGCTTTAGGATTTCCACGCTGTCAGATGATTCAGCGCGCGCCTCTTACGCCATCTCCACATCTGGCTCCACGCTCTGAACAGGCGTTACTTGGAGTGGCGGCGTATTTTCAGGGACAACATCCGGCAGCACTGTCAAACGACCCTCGGTCACCTCCAATAGTGGCTGCTCACCCTCCCTCAGAGGGCGCACTCTCACCGTCACCTGCTTTGGCTTTTCCAGCCTCACCACAGCGAATAGATCCATCTCTGCGCACATAAACAAACAGCAAAACAGGAAGGATTAGTTACTAAATGTGCGCATATAAAAAGACTTACATATTTGAAGTAGAAGGGACGAACACCCACCCCGGCCTTCCTCATCTATGAAGGTTGGCACCTCGTCAACACCGCCGAAGTAATTGCGACTCAACCCCATGTGCACCAAAAACTCCTCCGGATAAGGGTTAATGGGTATGCGGTTGGCATCTAGAGTCTGCGCATCGGTCTGCCTATAGGAACCGGGTGCGGGGCGCCCATCCCTTGGCAAAGTATCTTGAGTATAAAACTCAAAGGGCGATGGAAAAACCACGTCATCGACCCAGAAAAAATGCTCCCTCCAATTTCTTAGGGAGTCTACCTTCTCAGTGTAACACTGAAGTGCCCCCGGGCGCTTCACAAAAGATACCCATCCATTCGACCACGTTGTGTGGTAGAAGGAACGAAACAAGGCAATAGTCGGCTCTATCGCAAGTAAACGGCAGTTTACCTCAAAGTTCGACACCTTAGCCGCACCTATACAGTGCAGCTGTGAGATGTGGAGGCGATAGTGGTTGAGCAAATCGCTCAAAAAAATAGATATCGGTACGCGGTAATTCGCGTACTCGAAGAAGCGCGTTTATAATCCTACTTTCCCTTCGGGGAAATCGGCTATACACGCGTCAACATCTGGAGCCTCTGGATGCACATCCAGAGAAATGAAGTAGTCAGATGTGAACTGAGTAACATCATTCTCAGTCATCGCAGAGCGAAAGTCTTCTAACTGGGCAACCATTTTCATAATTCTACTAGAAAACGCACACAAAAGTACCTAATGAAACGATTATTTTCTTTGCAAAAGTTAGCTTTCAAGAAAGTGAGCAATGGTGAGTGTGTGTTTTACTGTGTGTTTTTGTAAAAATGGGGGCGGTGACTATTATATAGGGGGTAAAAAACCCTAGATGATGTCCACGTGGATCCCACTCACAAAAACGTGTGGCTAGAACCGAAATGGTACATGCACTTTTTCCCGATTTAAGAGGGACACGTGGACACAACCCCCGATTTTTGAGGTATTTATTTGAAATATCTAGGACTAGGTACATTGCACTCCAAAAATGGGCGGCAATATTTCAAAGATCTCCCGCCACGCTTACCGCTGTTGTGATTAGTCTAGCATCCGCGGCTACGAGCCGCGCACACTAGACTGGGGGGACATGATGACGTATAGTCTATATATGGGCCACGAGCCCAAATGATAAACATTACTAAGGCCCAAAAGCCACCAGGCGTGGGCTATTGTCACTTGGGCCGCATCAATAATAGGAATGAGCTCACGTAAGCCTAAACCCAAATAAACTATACACGGTATAGATAAGGATCATCTATCTATGGAATAGATATCCTTAACCTGGATAAGTACCATGCGTACGAAACGTAAGGAGCACGAACCCTACAAGGATTCTGCGCCTATATAAGGAATGACATAACTCTCATTCAAGGTACGATTCACAAAACCCTAAAACTCTTTACGAGAACCCTAAATCGATTACTTACTCTCACGCCGGAGTCTAATCGTGGGAGACAATCCCACGATAAGCCTAACGGTGTTGTTTATTTTCTTAGTGCGCAGGTTACAAGTACTAAGAAGTGAATTGGTACGAGAGCAAGAGCCCATAATCAGGAGCGCCCAACTTTTGTATCAACACATATACATAGTGATTACCAGACTTAGTCTGAAAATTCAAACTCATTGTTTTGGCACTCTTGTTCGGTTTTTTTGTTGTCGCTTTTGCTGCTAGAACGTCACTGTTTGAATCCCAATACCCATTACCACATCTTTTCATGCTTCCTAGTACATAACCGCTCTTATTGTTGAATGCTTTATAATCGAAATGAATCTCGTTTGGAACCAAACCTAAAACATAACAGTCAACAACCTACTAACAATATTTTATATCTAATATAAGTTTGCATAATATACATAATATGAGTGTTTTAAATACACTCCTAAACTTTAGACTACAATACCACATTTAAAAACAGTTTTATTCAACATGTTTTGTTACAAAGGCACATCCAAACACCCACTAAATCCCCAAATTAATCAGATTCTCACCAACTCAGTTATATATACATAAAAACAGATATGACTGAAGTTAACACCTTGTTGTCTAGATGGATAAATTGGCATTACCTGATACACATGCAAAAAATATTGCAGCCGCTTTAACCTGATCCTCATGTGGTCGATTCTTCATCAACTTATGATGACTAATCTCAATAACAGCCATAACAATGTCATTCCTACTTCTCATCCATGGAACCCTCATCACATTTTGCACAACTTCTGCTACCAACACCTCTCCTCCTTCCTCATTATTCCCGCCTGACATGTCAACGAATACCATCACAAAACTATAACGCGTGAAATAAAATCAACTAACATAACTGAACCAATAAAAGATAGGTATGTCTCATGTTTGGGTCACTTTGCAGCTAGTAATCTTAGGGTTATTAATATAAAAGAGTAAAATGACTAAAGAGTATCAACCATTGATTATCGAGTATTTTATTCAGATTCTTTACTCTCATACTGATAAAGACATTTTCGAATAGCAATATCAAAAGGTTGGCCCAAGGGTGCATACCGGGAAAGTTTTTTTTTATGCAAGAAAGAAAATCATTCAAGAAGATGCTCTCAAGTGAGCCTAATCCAACCCATTTTGAGCGGTTTTGCTGAATAAAAATGACCCATTTTTACTCATTAACTTATTCGCCCATTTGGCTTAATGAACAACAGTAAAAGTGAACCACATACCAATTGCTTAAAAATGAACCATTCTTTTAAGAGTCAAATATTTTACCTGCTTAGAGCTGCCTTCCTCCGCATATAAGTTGTTCACTTTTAAAGTCCAATACTTGAAGATAACCTGCAATGAATCAGAAATATATAGAGGTTTAGAAAAATTGGAAACGAAAAAAAAACAAAAAAAAAAAAAAAGTAGCAATCATCTTTGTATACCATCTTTTCCAACGGTCACGATATAATCTCCTTTGTTTGAAAATGCAATGCTGTTTATAGAACCTTCACATATATGCCATCGAGCAATTGGATTCTGCACAATGAGGATATATTCTGGCATTCTGCACACATCTGTCATAAAAAAAAAGTTATCGACTCTAACATCATTGACACCATTACCTTGTCTTTGATTTACTACATGATACCATTCCAAAGAAAAAGGTCCACTAATGAAAACAATAAAATAGGGGAAAAAATGGAAGAATTTCATTCACCTTAAGTTTCAACTCGGCTGATCCCACACATATAGTAGTCGCATCATGGACCAATAAAGTACCAGTAAGTGGTTCTTTTTTCTATGATCAGTTGGAAGTTGACCTATACTTGAAAATTGTCCGTTGGTTAACAATGCAACTTCCCGCAAAATGGAACAAATTTTTAGCTCATAAATAACCAATCAAGCGTACTCACTATAAACCTATATAGTGATACCGATATTCTATATAAAAAGTTTAATCATTTATCATTTAGGGGTGTTTGGCATTATCATGTCATCTTGGTTTTAACTAATAACCATATATAAATAAATTTTCTGATTGTAATCGGGGGTGCTTGGGATTACTTATTTTTAAGAGCTTATTTACTCTAAATTAAACGGATAAACAACTTAATCCTAACACTCTAAACACCTTAATTGCAGATAAGCACATGAAAGTAATCCAGAAAAATTCATTCACTTACGGTTTAGGGGGTTGGTCAAATTAGCAAAAATGATCACTTGTTGATATCATTTGTCTTAGCTATCTCTGTTTGCACTAATTTTCTTTCATATTTTGGACTACATATGTTACCATCTAAGGACCATTAGCAAAATTTATTACATACTTAGATGCACCAAGTGACCACTCACCAATATTGACAATAATGAATGTATGATATATCACAAATAAGGTGTATGTAATTTATTCAGTTTAACAATATACTGCAACTAAAATGCTACTTTGGCCCGATTAAGTTTAAAAGCATATGAATGGAAAATTAAGAAGCAGAAATAAACACATAAACCCAAATAATAGCAACATTTCATGCTTCGTAGCTTTACTTATCTTGTTGCAAGTATTATATTCTACAATAACATAAAATAGCCAATTTGAATTTGGACATGTTAAATACTCACAATAGGGGTTTTGTTGACACATTCCCATTAGTGGCCAGCTTTTCCACATCCAATTAAAGCTGTATACCTGAACCTAAATCAATTCGAGGGGAAAATGGATGTTAGACACTAAGAAAGAAACAAATACATATTTCAGGGACCAAAAATTTGAGTTTTAAAAGCGTCAAATGGTTAAGCTTGTTAATTTCCACAGACCACAAAACACAAACAAATCAGTAAGAATAAGCAATTCAAAACATCCCTTAAACTAAGGTTAAGTGAACTGGAAAAACAAAATAACAATAAAATTGAAATTAAACCTTACACCACTTGTGTAGTACGCTGCCACCACTGAGAAGTGTATCTTCCTATTTATTTTCTCCCTTGTCGCCTACCATATCCTGAAATCAGAAACATAATTAGGTTCCAATAAGTTACTATCCTACAATAGTAAAGTATCTAAAATCTTAAACACAATTACAAACCAACCAAAAATATGATTACCAGACACAACATCGAAGGACAATGAGTCCTTGACATATTTAGCGTATACAGTCCCACCTGATCTTAACCCATTGAATTCCGGCACCTCTGATCTCTGCAAATAGACCAGAACATTATCCACAATTTTTCCTAACAAAACCCCTAAATTATAACGGAACACTAATTTCCAAATCAAAAAAATAAAAAATAAAAAAATAAAATAAAAAATAAATAAAAATAAATTGTAAACAAATACCTCAAAAGGCTTTGTTGCCAACATCATCAGCAAGGCATCCTGTAAAAGAAATCAACAAAACCCCAAATTAACAGAACCCCAATTTAAAATAAAAAAAATAATAATAAAATTTAAAAAACCTAAATTTAAAAACCATAAAATTAAACACAATCATAAATTCAAATTTAATTAAACCCCAATTTTAATATCCATATTTCAATTTATTCGAAATTAAATAATAATAATAATAAATGAGTTGGAGGCTACCTTTCTTCTTCAGTCGATCATTGGTAGATGATAGATGATTCATCATCCTCAGGTTTCTTTTTCCTCTTTTTCGATTTACTGGGAAACTCGGTATGCGTGTGTTTGTGTTTTGTGTTTTGTGTTTGTGTTGTGTGTGTGTGTTTTGTGTTTATGTTTGTGTTGTACTGTTGTGTGTGTGTTTTGTGGCTGTGGTTTGTGTTGTGTCTGTGGTTGGATTTATAATTTTATGTTAGTGATGAGTGTGGTAGCTTCTTGAGAAGCCGAGAAGGAGAATGTATGTATAATGGCCTGAAAGTAACCTTACATAAACAGTTAAGTACAACCCATTCAAGCATATTTACTGTGCGAAACACTGTTGACACTGTTCATTCAACAGTGTTGTACAACAATTTGATTGGGAAACTCGGTATGCGTGTGTTTGTGTTTTGTGTTTTGTGTTTGTGTTGTGTGTGTGTGTTTTGTGTTTGTGTTGTAATGTTGTGTGTGTGTTTTGTGGCTGTGGTTTGTGTTGTGTTTGTGGTTGGATTTAGAATTTTATGTTAGTGATGAGTGTGGTAGCTTCTGGAGAAGCAGAGAAGGAGAATGTATGTATAATGTCCTGAAAGTAACCTTACATAAACAGTTAAGTACAACCCATTCAAGCATATTTACTGTGCGAAACACTGTTGACACTGTTCATTCAACAGTGTTGTACAACAATTTGATGCGGAGCAAATTCTCATCTTTAGTATATAGATATAATATCAAACAAACATAAAGGTTGCATCTGTTCAATTGGTTACCTTATCCCTATTCGACGAAGGGTACCGAGTTCGAACCACTGTGTACAGATACTCCTTTTTTTTCCCTTTTTTTTTCTCCTCTTTTTTAATAATTATGCATTGTAGTTAAAATAACATTAAAATATGACATTAAAATAACAAGTTTTGAATGTAAGATGCATAATGTAGTTAAAACATATTTTGAGTAAATATGACATTATAATGTTTTAGTTGAGTAAATATGGATTTATAATATCAAACAATAAATAGAAGCTTAGTTTGTTGGTAAGAGAGCACGGTACATAGACGGTTTACCCGTCATTCGTCAAAAAGAAGCACCAATGGCACCACCGTAGTTCACCGTCAACAGCGCCATTGGTTCGCCGTTCGTCCCTTCGATGCTCCATGTGACAATTGTCATTTTCAGGTTAATACTAAAACCTAAACTTGAATTTTTTACTTTGAACACGTGAATACTTGATTTAGCGTATACCGTTAGGTCACATACTTTTCTTAGTGAGCACTTGTCTTCCATCTATATGTGTTCTCAGGTCACTCCTGTGAAGCGCCATGTTTGCTTCCAACGTGTTGCAAAACTCCGAAATGCACATACACTAGTTATACCGATAAATAGGTATAACCATAAAGGTGATTTATACACCACTAAAATTAATTTGCACACCACTACTCAGTACAACAACACAACTATGGTGGTGTACTAATCAATTTTGAATGTTTACAAATCACTTCACATTTATCTTACATAAATTCATTATCAACCTCTTTACTCACTATGCTTTTGTGTTATTTTTATCTTATTTAAATGTCACTAAGTGAGTTTTTGGGTTAACTTATTCATGTGCTTGCATATGAACCTATTTGAAAATGGGGTTCCTGTTTTTCAAAATGTTCCAATTCAGACTGTGGAAGGTAGCACTAGGAAGTCTAATAGAATTTCTAAATTACCAGCTAAGTTGAATGAATATGGGCTTGATAATAAAGTTAAATATGGTTTACATAGATATGCTAATCATGTTGTGCTTACTATTGAGAACTATTGTTTTGTTTCTAATTTGAATAAATCTGGAGAACCTTCTTCATATGAAGAAGCTTCAAAAGATATTAATTGGATTAATGCCATTACTAAGGAAATGAAAGCTTTATATGAGAATGGTATATGGGAAATTGTTAAGCTTCCTTGTGGAAGGAAAGCTATTGGTTGTAAATGGGTTTTTAAGATTAAGTATCAATCTTTTGGTGAGATTGAAAGGTATAAGGCTAGGTTAGTGGCTAAAGGATTTGGTCAAAAAGAGGGTGTTGACTATGAAGAGACTTTTAGTCCTGTGGTCAAAATGGGTACTGTTAGATGTTTGATTAGTTTAGCAGTTCAAATGGACTGGAAAAATTTTCAAATGGACATTAACAATGCTTTTTTGTATGGAGATTTAAATGAAGAAGTTTAGATGTTACCTCCTCCTGGTTTCTTTAATGAAGGAGATAACAAAGTTTGCTTGTTAAAAAAGTCTTTATATGGCTTGAAATAGGCTCCTAGACAATGGCATCATAAGCTGTCTGAAGCCTTGTTTGAAGCAGGTTTTGAGCAATCTAAAAATGATCACTCTCTCTTTATTAAAAATAAAGATAATACAGTTTTATTTTTGCTTGTATATGTGGATGACTTAGTCATCACAGGCAATAGTGAAACTGAGATTGAAAGTTTTAAAAGTTTTTTGAAGAATAAGTTTAAATCAAGGATTTGGGTGAGCTAAAATATTTTCTTGGTATTGAGGTGTTAAAAACTAAAATTGGTTTATGTTTGAATCAAAGAAAATATTGTCTTAAGCTTTTACATGAATTTGGTTTGTTAGCCTGTAAACCTGTTATGACATTCTTACCAGAGAATATTGTTTTAGCTCATAAAGAAACAGATGGTGATAAATATTTGAAGAATATTACCAATTATCAAAAACAGTAGGTAAATTGATCTATTTCTGTTCATTGTTTAAGTCAACATATGCATGCTCCTTTACAATCTCACTTAGATATTGGTTTGAGAGTGCTTAAGTATTTAAAGTTGGCACCTGGTAGTCATATTGGTTTTAATAAAAGTCAAAGTAGTTTCAATGTTATTGCCTACTCTGATTCAGATTGGGCTAAGTGTCCTATCACTAGAAGATCTGTATCTGGCTATTGTGTTTTTGTTAATGAGAATTTGGTTTCATGGAAAATCAAGAAGCAAGCAACATTGTCTAAGTCCTCTGCTGAAGTAGAGTACAGAGCAATGGCATCTGCAACTTGTGAAGTTATGTAGATTGTTAAGATCTTGAAGGATCTTGGTATTTCTGAGAAGTTGTTACCAGTTGAGTTATGTTGTGATAATAAGGCTGCTATTCAGATTGCAGCTAACCTAGTTATGCATGAGAAAACTAAACATTTAGATATTGATGTACATCCGGTAAGAGAAAAGGTTGCTAGTAGTTTAATCAAAACAGTTAAGGTTGATTCTAAAGATCAAATTGCAGATGTTTTGACTAAAGCTCTTAGGTCTATGCAACATGGTGTGATGGTTAGAAAATTGGGAATTGTTAACCTGTTTGTAGGTCCATCAGTTTGAGGGGGTGTTAAATTTATTAACACAACTTAGCAAACTTATGAACCTTTAGGGTTATAAATGTAAAATGTTTATAACTAGTTTACTAATCTTTCATATTTTAGTTGTGTTTGTATTGTTGTGTAAGTGACTAAGTGCAGGGTGCTAAGTGGAAATGTGGGCTATATAAGCATCACATTCTTGCTAGGGTTTCATTATCTCACACACAAGTTTAGCCGTCTTCAAGTTTTCTCTTATACTCTCAATATTGTTGGTTTCTTGTTCATCTGGTTTAGTATAGTTTAAGATCATCTTGATCTTGGTATTGTTTCTGGGTTAGATTGATTGTATAGGTTCTGGGTTTGGGTTTAGAGTGTGAGTTGTTGTAGGCAGCACCTATTAGAGGGACTGTCATCTTCTTCTTTATATTGTAAGGCTTGCACCTGTGTTAGGGACAAGTCAACTGTGTATACTGTTATAATAAAAGTTAATGATCACCAAGGGGTGGTTGGTTGGGTGATTAATAGTGTTGTTAGCTGTTTTGATATCATTTTAACAAAACCAAAAAAAGTTTGTTACAACTTATATTGCGTAGCTAGTGTTTAATTTGTTACGATAAATTTGACACATTCAATAGACTAGACGATTGTAGATAGTTGTTTATCTTGTCACTCAAATATTTTATATTCGTGATAGGATTTTTGACAATACGAAAATTTGTTTTTTATTATATTATAAACTAAGTATGCCTCGGCCCCCCCCCCCCCACCAAACAGCCATAGCTACAATCGCTGAGTGAGTCATTTATGCCCCTCAAATTACGGAAAGACACTCAATTGTGAGCCGGTTCGAGTTACCGATTATTAACCTTTTGCACCTAACTTAGTGTTAAACTGACAACAGTTCATAACAAAACAAAATTTTACACTTTGGATATATGAAGAGAGTATGCACATACATACCGTCATACCCCGTGCCTTAAGTATGTTTGCCTCTGGTAACATGCATCATTTGTTTTACATCAATATAAAAAGTTTAAATTAATTGTACTATATATAAAAAGTTAAAAATAAGAATATGAATAATTTTATGTGCTTACACATACATAAACTTGATTGGGTTCATTAAAAATACGCCGGTGATTTCCTCATCTTTAATTTTGGTTTGGAATCTCACGTATATTTTTGCAGTTCCAAATCACAAATTTTAAATTATTAGTGCATGTAAATTGGTTTTTTTGTTCCGTAAATGTCCAGTTAAGTGACTAGTTTCGAACATTAATCCAAAACAAAAAATTTCTTTAGTTCTTTTGTATATGTTACTCATTCTTTTCTTTTTTAAAAGGAAAAGTAATATAAAACAAAAGTAAAAGTTAATAATGTTGACAACATGTTTGGTTGAAATTCGTATGACAAAAATTTGGACTCAACCTCTATTTATGGGGATAACCAAATCCATACTCTCATGGCATGATTGTTTGACACACCACTATTTATTATTTTTTTTTATTTTTTTTTTTTAATTCTCTCACATATGTCTAAAATTTTCTTTTATTTATATATCATTTTTATATGATAATAACTTATTTATTTTATACTATATTGTCTCTCTTTTACATCAAATTCAAATCCAACTCTAAATCCTAATCCTAATCCTAAATCTAAACCTAAACCCATCTCCAAACCAAATGGACCATGAATGTTAATATATGTGGAATAAAGGACAAAAGTGAAAGAATACATATTCTTACCTTGAGACATAACTATGAATTTTTAGCTTTATGCAAGCTTAATTAACATAGTCGACAAACATATATGATAATTTGAAATGAGTAAAATGACTAACGGGTCCACATAAGATTAAAGCTGATGAAAAAAGTTAAATGACTGAACATGGTGAGTAAGGAGTAAAAGAAAATAAACATATAATTTCTTACCTTGCAAAAATAACTAGGATTTTATAGATCTATGTTAGCACGATATATAATCAAAATGTTATAATTAATTTTAAGATGAAATTTTTGACACTTTTATTTATGAGTAGGTAAATCCTTTAAGCATTTGAAGTTTCTAATTAAAATGACTAACAATTTGAGAAAGAGAATAAGACAACATAAAATAAATACATTAACATCAACAATATTTCTCAATTCTCATTATAGCAATATTTTAAAGTAACTAGAAAGTTAAAGCTAATAAATGTAAATGGTAATACATGTAGAATAAAGAAAAGAAAGAAAGAAAGAAAGAAAACAAACATATATATTTTTACCTCGCAAAAACAGTTAAGTATTTGCAGCTTTATTATAAAGCCTACAGTGTTAAATATTGTTTATGAAGGGTCAGTTAGAAGAAGAATAATTGAAATGGCTACAGTGAATAAAACTTACAAAAAAAATTCTTGAAAAAGACTTTTAAACATGTTAAAATTCCCAAAAAGACGCAAGCGTATCATATTATCTATAAATGGGTTATTTTGACATTATAGTTTTAGAATTATCTAATTCGCATCTCGTTCTTTTGCACATGTATTAGGTAGCATCACAAATTTTCATTAACATGGAGTCATATACTAGTACTAGACGAATATTAGCAACGATGTATATTAGAAATAATTGTACTTGCGAACTTGTGGTTCTGATGTGGCTCTTCAAGGGTTCAATTTGTAGTTATTGTGAAAAAAATAGTCTATGTGTTACAAACGAAAAATAATAAAAGTTTAAAATTTTAAAAATATATAAATCATTAATATAATGGTAGATGTATTACCATTTTTAATTAAAGTTATATTAATAATGATATTTTTCTCATTTTGAGAGTTTTAAAGACAATTATACATTTTTTGTATGTAGTAAAGATAAAAGCATTAATTTTAATTGGAATACATTACATAAGTAATGACTAAAATACATGTATAAAGAGCGCATAATCAACTCATCATTTCACATATATACTATCTGTTTATTTTTTACTCTAATCTTTAACGTTAATTTTGCTATGCGTCTTAATCTTATCATTAAGCATATTCTTTCTTTATTGACTCTTTTTCTGAAAAACAAAAATATTTACATATTCATTATACATGAAAATTATTTTCCTTTTTAAAATTTCTAATTTTGCAACTAATTATTACTGTAATTTGTAATTGTGTATTGCCATATTAACCATTTTATCTTTATACACCTTTTTTCTCAACGGTCAACACGATTCGCATCTATCCCTTTTTCTTTTTCTTTTTCTTTTTCTTTTTCTTTTTTAAATGGAGATATTTCGCATAAACTTTTTCTTTTTTAAAGCAACCAAACAATTACAGGCAAAGTATCCAATATAACCTATATAATCTAATCTATATTTTACTCATTTTAACCCATCTAATTCGTCTTCCATCACTTTTATATTATTTTGTTTCTCGCCATCTTTATTTATCTTCATTTGTTGTTGTTTTTAATCCACCTTAAGTGATACATGGAGTCCCATCTCAAACTTCAAAATCCTGAAAATATTATTACATTGATGCAACATGAGCATCCGCTTCAGCTCGTGGATTTGCAGCCTTGTTATCCAGACTATACAGAATATAGTGATGACGAGGAGGAGGACAGGGTTATACAATGGGATTTTAATAGTCCATGCGATCAGTGTGGCAAAGATATTAACGTGTATCATAGGCATTACTATAAGTGTACCGATTCATGTGATTATGTGCTTCACAAATCATGTGCACAGGCACCCACAACGTTAATACTAAAATCCCATAATCCAACTCATAAGTTAACCCTTAGTCAGCGAGATAATGAACGTCGTGTTTGTCTTGCTTGTGGGGTAGATATACATGATGAATGGTGTTATGATTGTTCAATCTGTACTTGGTTATATGAAAGAAGCATACATGTAAAATGTGCCATGATTAGAAGAATAAATCATATCATCTATCATCCCAGTCACATACACCCACTACAGTCTGTTACCTCTAAACCAAGTTTGTGTGAATGTGATGCTTGTGGGAAGAAGCATGAAGGTATCTTCTATCATTGTACCACATGTTTTGACCACACCATCCATGCTGATTGTGCATTCCTCCATAGAAAGTTACAAACCCAACATACTCACCCACTCATCATTTCTTATTCCTCCCGATATATCGATCAAAGCATACATACATATGGCTTTACCTGCAGGATATGCCGTGAGCCTTTCGATCTTGAATATCTTTGGATTTATAAGTGTGAAATTTGTAGGTACTTTGTGCATCTAGATTGTGCAACAACATCAAGATCTGCAGGTGCCTTTCCAAAAAAAAAATCAAGATCTGCAGGTAATTAAAATACATATAAATCTCTTTTATGATTACGCGAATCCCATTTGTATAATCTTTTATACTAATGACCACTTAGGATTCTCCGTATGAGGCGTTTCTTTTCAAATAAATTTACTAAAATAGATGCATCTAATTCAAGTCGTTTCTTTTATGCTTCGAATGATTTAGTGGAATTTTGTTTTATATTTACGAACATCTTAAATTAACCCATTTTCAATTTATTTGCAGATATCATCAAAAATTTTGAAGATGAGGATCATCCTAATCTTCTCAATCTCCCATTCCCTGATCATACTTACAACATACTACAACACTGGTTTTCCAGAGAATCAGGTTCAACAACTGGTGAAACAAGTGAAAGGAACCTTGAGCAAATCAGTCATGAGCATGTTCTAAGTCTGGTAGGCACACTATCCAATGACAGTAAAGGTGCATCCTCTTCAAGTGTTAGTTCAATATCTTGTCATAACCCAATGAAAAGGATTGAGCTATTATGCAACGGGTGTGTGAGACCAATCATGGATGTGCCCTTTTACAAATGCTTCAGCGAAGACCAATGTTGCGACTTTGTGCTTCATGAATGGTGCACTCGTTTACCTGCTGAATTGCTAAACCACCCAGGTCACACACACACTCTCAGTTTCCTTCCAAAAGTTTCGGAAAATATATTCGGTATTTTCAAGTGTAAAATTTGCAAATTACGTTGCAACGGGTTCGCTTACGGGTGCACCAAATGTGAATACTACATTGATGTTAACTGTGGATTCTTCCCTGAAGAAATCACACATGAAGCTCACCCCGATCACATTCTTTCACGATGTGATTGGGAGAGCATGAGAAAGCCATGCGTTGCAGAAGGCCAGTATCATTTTGGAAGTGAAATTTGTTTTAGTTGTGAATCTTGTGATTTTTACCTGCATTCTGATTGTGCTTTATTCTTGCCTAGTATTATAAGACACAATTTGGACAAGCACCCCATGAAGTTGACTTACGGTCCGGTAGAGAACCATAAAAGTGAATACTTTTGTGAAGTCTGTGAGGAAGAGCTCGATCCGACCAAATGGTTCTATCATTGCCATGTGTGTGCCTACTCTTTACATACTTGCTGTGCCCCGGTAATAGTTAACTTCGAAGCAGCCATTCCCAGGTTCAACAGAAGCCTTTATAAGTTTTTGAACATTAAGTTTGGAGGAATTTATAAAATCAAAGGTCACGAGCACTCCGTATCACTTGCTCTAGGGTCTGACGCAGATGGCGAATGCCCAATCTGTCAGTCTGACGTGATAAAAGATATAATCCTTAAGTGTTTGAATTGCAAGGTCGCAATGCATTACTATTGTTGTAAGAGTTTGTAATGTGTTTTTTAAGAAATGTCTCGAATTTGATGCCATGCATGGTTTAAGCTTGTTACCCTTTTATAACATTTTGCTTGCTCAGTGGACTTATATTGGAGTGTGTTTATTTGTTTGTAGTTACTAGTTATAATACCCGTGCACCCACGGGGTTTTAACATAAATTCTTAGTCTATGTATTAATACTGAATATTGTGAGTTCAAAAGTAATTAGCTTTTGATTATATTACCTATTAATATATTTGATTTTTTTTTTAAAACTATTTAGAGCAAATGTTTAAATAGCTAAATCAACTAATATTAGTTGCTGAGTGACTACCCTAATTCACATAATAAAGCTGTCATTTTGCATCAAACAAAACTTAATATTAGGGGGAAATTGCAAATATATTGTAAACTAATTTACTAAAACAGACAGACACAAATCATTGTAGAAAAGATAAAGAGTAATAATGTAAATTATACATAATGACTAAATTAAAAACAAATGGTATATACATTTACTTCTATTTCTCTTTATCTCGAGTACTTCAGATTCATGGTATGATATTATCAGTGCACATGCTCTTCATTTTTCCATTAGCAAAGTGCTTCTAGCTCCATGTTTTTTCGTGTTACTAAAAGAATATCGTAATTTCCAAATGAAAACATAAATCAATAACCATCAGTAAGTCTTGTTCACTACACTTTCATCATCCTCTCATGTCTGGTTTGAAGATGACAATATTGCTTCAACGCTGACTTTAATTCGCAATAATTCTCAGCTGAGAGCCCATAGCCTCATCAAGTTACCCACACTAAAAAGTTACTCATGTTGGTGTGATCACCAGAGTGTCTACCACAAACCCTAGCAAACCAGCAAAAATGACTATAGGATCATAAACCATCCTGCACAACAACAGAAGAATAAGCTTTACAACATGGAATTGAGCCTAAATGACCCGTGTTTTCAACTTTTAAGAAGGAAATGTATCTAACATTATCTCAATTCTACCCCATGGAAAGTCTTGTTTCCGGAGATCATCGAGCATTGAGAAGTATGAACACAAATATACATCCGTTAAGTATTTAAGTCCCTAACGAAAGTTAAACTCTACTTGATGGTATCCCATGTTCCGTCCTGATAACCACATTTCATAACATTTTAAACTAAACCGGAAAAAAAAAAGCAGAAGCTTAAAATATTTTTTAGTGGTGGCAATTTCAATCTGCTAAAGGGTCGATGTGGGGTCTGTACTGTCTTTAACGGGTCAAATGAGTTAAAAGTTACCCAAAGTATATTCAAAGCAGTACACTCGCGCAAGTCTACTATCAAATGGCCACATTGTTGCGATGAGATCAAGTAGTGTGAAGTCTGATTCGGTCAATTCATTGAACCTAGAGATAGTTAAGCAAATTTACATTTATCTCAACAATCGATTAAATTAACCCAACTTTTTTTTTTTTTTTTTTTTTTTTCTCTCCTGATATTCCCAATTTGACTATTCTGAATTTATATGAAAAACATATTAAAGACCATACTATTATGAAACTCTCAAAAAATAACTATTGCAACTTTAAATAACAACAATCCAATTTAACGCAAATATAAAGGACACTGTTTACAACTACCGTCACCTTCCCACATATAGAATCAAGCTTTCTATCCATTATGTGGATACCAATATGATACTACAATACTACATTAATTGTATCCATAAAACAATCAAATGTTGTTAAGTGAAATAAATATTGGATGATATTTTGGAGCAACAACATATCATTCAAAAACAGCAAAATAGCTTAAGAAGCATTGAATGAGTAACAAACCTCTTCTCATAGCAGTTTCGTGCGACGTGCGAGGCTTTTGCATAATAAATTTCATTTAAATCTTGTTCACTTCTAGCTTTGTGACCTAAAGTCGATGTTACCATTTTCTTTTAAGAAAAGGAACCCTTAATACTTTAACCACAATATTTACACTCTAAAGATTCTGCATTAAGATATTTGATCAAGAAAACAAACTCATTTTCCTTTTCATTTTACCACGACTACCAATTGAAATGATCAAATTTACACCGGTAGTGCACCTGATCTTTCTGTGACTTCTTTATTAAATTATATTGACCATGTTTATCCTACTTTTCCACGAGTCTCGCATATAAGCTCCACTTACAATCCAATATTTTTATAATATAGGTTATAAAAGAACTGATCTCAAGAATCAAGACATGATGCCATTGTTTTCTCCATCTATGTTCACTTATTTTAATATTCTCTTGACTGTTATGAAATGATATCGTATGGCAATGGTTGAGTCAATTATTCAAATGTAAATGCATTTTCTTACCCTCTCAGCGAGAATCCTAATTTTGTATACAACATACAATGCTTCTAATGCCAACGCTGGTTTCCAGTTCCGAAACTCCTAAAGGAAGGCACTGCATATTTTAATAAGAAAAAATCAAACTGATATTCCAAAAGAAGTAAAAAAAAGTAAATCAAGCAAATGAGGAGCTCAAATTAAGCATGAAACGTACGTTGCACACTTCTCGAGTGCTTGGTATGATTCTGCAAAGTGCCCGGCTATATAACTCTGTATAGACCGAAATAAAGGAACATCAATTTCTACATACTAAGAATACTTGTATGCTTGTCTGATCAATCTGTTAGGATCTTGCAAACATTAAATATTAACAAACATGAGACAGCCTTGGCCATGACTGCCTCAACTAAATTCTTCAGGTACACACCTATTTCATATACATATAGGCAGGGTAGTATGAGAATATATATATATATATATATATATATATATATATATATATATATATATATATATATATATATATATATATATATATATATATATATATATATATATATAATGAGCTTAAATATATACATTACTTTTATATTTATAAGCATAGTCAAATTGCATCAGCTATCCTTTGTGTTTAGATAAAACCATGAGGTGATTCAATGTTTATTTTATGCCTGCATCTTCCTTTGTTTTTTTGTTAAAGCACTTAATAACGTTCTTAGCATTAGCACATGAATACTGAAACTGAACCAGGCTATAACTTATTGAAAACTTCACCCATAAAATCACGCATTGGATAGTCCATTTAATATTTGCAGGAAAGGGTTGTGTTTAGGGTACTTAAAAATATCTGATTCTTCTTGTTTCAGTTTAATCTTTGTAGGAAGAAATTGAATGTCATGTTTTGGCTAACTTTTTATACAAAACATTGATTTTTTAAATAAATTAAGCAGAAGATTTGTTCAAATGAAAATCAATAATGATATTTGTCCAATGTCACATTTATACTTTACTCTTCTTAATATTGTCTAAACCCGAGCCAATGTTAGAAGTATAGTTGAATGCTTATCAAATCCCATAAACTTCTACCTACAAAGATATCCTAAACTATCACTATACCAATCGTTTTGCAAAGAAAGAACATGGCTAGATTAATAAAATACATTTAAGCTTCTATGAACATGGCTAAATCTACTTACTAAATTCGGTTGCTTATGAATATGTGCAAGTCAGCAATGAACACCTGAATTTATTTGACATTAAAGTTAATAATCTCCACAAACTCTAGAACTTATTTAAAATCAAAGAAAGATAAATTGTTATCCCAGCAAGAGACTGCAATCTGAGTGCCTGTATATCCTAGCAACATGAGGAAGCTGAGCACCCCATAATCTAAATTCAATACAAATTATCCCATGTCTCTAAAGTAATGGGCACAAATTATGAGGTAAAACTATTACATAAGGTCATAGGAGTTTCATCAGAATGTGAAAAAAGTGTAAAAATAATGATTTCATTAAATGTACAGTCTAATTAATGAGGAATATATAAAATTTATAACACCTTAAAAATGATACCTGGTGGACATTAGTTCAGTATTTGGTTTAACTATGTTCGTTGCCCAAGGTTTCATGTATTAGACTTTCAATTAGTTGGTTGTGTGCATAAGGCAGGTAACAGGTACCATCCTTGATGTACTCGGTGACTTTGAACTTTAACTTTCTTGCAGCTAAAACACTTTTACTATCAAGCATCTCTATAGGCATGAAAAAAATGCATATCATCAAAATGGTTCTATGAAATCTTTTAAAAAAAAAAAAAAAAAAAAAAAAAAAAAAAAAAAAAAAAAAAAAAAAAAAACATTATAATGTTTAGTGAAATGTATAAAAAAGTGACAGCCTCATAATTAGTGTAGAATGAAATAACTGCAAGTGAGCCACTTAATTTGTGACAAGGCAGGTTCAACTAATTAGTGAGCCTTTTTTTATCAATAGCCAAGCTCTTTATAGTTGGTCAACTCAATTTAATCAACATGTTTTGACATAAAACCATTTTGACCCGTTACCCAACATAAATGGCCTCTTGCCACCTTCATTTATAAAAACATATATGATTGAAAAGATACAGACCTTTTCTGAGGTAACTTTGACAAAATACCCTATTTTTTAGAGGTGAAAAAAATGGAGCTAACCCTTAATAATAGCAATTTAAAAGTGCAGGAATGCATTCATCATACTTCAGCCATGCATAAGGATATACCTCTCTAAGTTCATTCTCTTCCCGGAGTTGCATCTTTTTAATTCTTCACGATGATTAGAGTTAAGATTTGCTTCATTCTTATCATAGTAAGTTAGCCTCGCCATAAGACAAAATATTTTATTCACATATATACATGACAATGACGTTACCTAATTATTCATCTGAGATATTTCCTTCAAGTGTCTTAAAAGTTCAAGATATTTACTTCTCACAATAACTTTTCATAGATTGTGAGTACCTCATCTGCAATTAACTTGATTATTAAATGGAAAAACCAAAATTAGACAAAACACACTTGTTCACTTAGATAAAATCCATCCACTCTTACGTTTTAGACACTCACCAAGATGTTAGATTGAATCACTGAACCAAAGGACCGAGCCTATGTTTAGCATTGTGTACGCTTTATGACTCCATATAGGAATATCATGATGATGAGTTGGATACCACCCACTCAATCAAAGTAGGAACCACGAACCCAATTGCAGTTCTCTTCTTGTTGTTCCAAACGGGACATGCCATGTCAGTATGCAACCATTGTACTTTTCCCATCAACAAAATGGAACCAAACACAACTATTAGTATAATCAAGTTTAAGTTTTTCTGTTACGAAAGTAGAAAACATGTAGGTAAAATATTACACGACAGTACTTGTTTCAAGAAAATAACTGCAAGAATAAAACCACCTTGACGACTACCTCTTTTTACAATATCTGCTATACCTGATTTCATACATTCCGAGTAACTTGTAACCTCCATTGGCATTCTCCAAAAATGTTCTCCAGGCAACTTTTGAGCTACAACCACTTCCTTTGTTAGCTCATCGCTCGGTGAGAAGACACCTGTATATTTAAGGAACTTGGTGTATGATTTTTATCAAAATAAAATGGAGTAATGATTAAGTATCTCTCAATGCAATTTTGGGCCCAAGAGCAACTATACATGCCCCGGTCAATGTTGCCAAATCAACTACGGCAAGTATTAATGAGCCAAGTTTTGAACTTTACATCATGTAATCCAATAAATATATAATTAGCAAAACACAATCTACGTCATCAATTGAATCATATATCGTATGTTCCAAACTCGACAATAACAGAACAAACCCATTTATTCACTATTAGATCACAATTAACAAACACATAATATCCTAAACTCTGAATCTTTTCATTCCTATAAACAACAACAATACACAAATTCAATATAAATCCACAATAAAAAACATAATTAAAAAAATTAATTATGGGCAGAAAAGCAACTAATTAATCGAAAACATTAATACTATTGAAGTAGAAGTAGAAAATTAGACAAATCTTACCAAAATTAAGGATCGTATCTTATTCTTGCAACTAATTTGAGGTGTAAACCGACTGTTGAATTGAATGAATTGTAATTAATTTTGCGCATCTACGTGATTGTGATATTTGACTTTGGTTGAACACGATGAATTTGATTTAGGCTTTGGGAGAGAATGAGGGTAATCGTGTTTTTTTTTCTTAGTTTCAAATTACATAGTAGACCCTTCAATATCTTTAAATTACCCCGCCTTCTCAAAACTTTGTATTTTTTCATTATTGACACATATATTTTTTAGCTCAAATTTCTTAAAAAAACGAATTTGCAAATAATTTTGCCAAATATAGAATTATTTAGGCTTTTTAAGAAAACATATTTAAAATAAATAAATAATAATTAAAAAAATATTACCAAATATGGTATGATTTGATTTTTTTGAAATGAAAAAGTCCCTATTAAGAGTTTTATTTTATTAGGTAAAAGATTTTCTTTTAGGAGAGATTTCAATTTGAATATGGATTAAATGAAAATAATCCTTAGCAATCAAATTATGAAAATTACAATGGACTTTTTGATTATTGGATATGCAATAAGTTTTTATTTATTTATTTTTATTTTTTTATTTTCGGTTTTTTTACTATACGGAACCGAGAACCGTGGATATGGAATCAACCCAACACGAGAACAAGATTTTTCCAAAATAAGGAACCAAGAACTGAACTAGTGAACCGCAAGTCTAAATTTGGATTTTGTTTGAATCGGTTCTCAATTATCGTTGATGACTTGACTACTAAATTACCCTTACGGCTAAAACTAAGCTCGTGGTCATGGCTGGCCAACTGAGGTTAAGATGTATGTGAATCACATATATTTTTCATGTGTTTAAAAATTATGTCAAAAGTACCAATTTATCCTAAATGAGACTTATCCAAAATTTTGTGTGATGTAAGCCTTTGTTTAGTGTGAATAAAAGGCATCTTATATTTTATAGTATAGAGAGACATGAGTCCGTTATTATTAGTCATGGTGTTATATAAAAGAATAGTTTAGACTTTGGACGTCTAGAGACAAGCTAGCTCAAAGAACTTCTTTTAATCCTATAAGTTGTTACTTGTTAGAATGTAAGGACTAGCGTACCAATTGAATTTACGAGCAGAAAAGACATTATGGACCGAAATAGTGATCAAGGTGGAAGTATCTTTAAAAAATCTGGTTGATTGAAACCATGAGATTTTTGTAATGTTTTTACTTTTTAGACTAAAACTTTAATAATACATGACTCATGCATGCACAGGGCACCAAATTTTAGGGGAACCAATTTATTGAAAGCCCACCATGTATATTTATCTATTCAAAGTCTTTTATAAAGCCCAATCTTAGGCCCATGTTCAGATTTGAGGTCAGCTATGAAATCAATCTAATGGAGTGTTTCTTTTTTTCCTTTAGTTAAGAGATGCAATTTAATATTATTACATTTTTAATAGGGCTCATAAAATTCAATTATTCCATCTATATCCACAAGGCTTAATTTATCAACCCCTCCCCATTAAGATGCTTATATATTAGTAGGACCCACATACACCCATCGATAAGAAAAAAAAAGAAACACCCCCAACATACATCCACATAATATAACTTTGTTAATGGATTTGTACAAATTACTATATATACCTTGTCAACAAAAAGAATAATTTATTTATTTATGTGTCTTGGATGCGTCGTTGTGAAAATATTAAAAGGTTGTTAACTTTTACCTCGTGATAAATAGAAGAAATGTCAACTAAAACAATAAGATACAAAGAAGACTATAGAGAGAGAAAATGGTCTATGTGAGAGAGAAAGTTAGGGCTAGTAATTTTCCGGTGAGAGAGCGAGGTGAGAACGAGAGAGTGAGGCACATTGGAAATAGATGGCAATACAATGGCAAGCAACTAGGGACTAATTACAACGGCAGGAAACGCAACTCATCCCTATCGTTCATGTTTTTCAATTTTCCGGATGATTGGGGTATGGGAAAGCTTTGGATGATCTTTAAGAAATATGGGACAATTTTCGATATGTTCATGGTGCAAAGAAGGCTTCGAAATGTTAAGAGATACGGGTTTGTTAGGTTCAAATTCGTCAAAGATGTGGAAGATCTTCTAGGTCAACTACAGAAAATAAAGATTGGCGAAGAGTGGCTAAGGGTGTACGCGGCATTTGATAGACCAAGTACAAGTTATGGGGAGTGGGGTGTTGAAAAAGAAAAAGAAACTAATGTGTGTAGGGGCAGTAACGGGGACAAGAATGGGAGAATAGGAAAGGAAGTTAATACGGATACTTATGATAACCGCAAGTACGTAGATGTGATAAATGGTGAATGTAAGAATGATGCAGCAAAAATGAATGGCAACAACACAAGTGGGATAAGGTCAAATTCGGTAAACACTGTTGGCAGTGGACAAGTCGTGAGTGAGCATGGAAACAAAAGAATCATTGAGGTCGATAGACAGGAGGTTAACAGTGAGTTACTGCGGAGGAGTGTGGTAGGAGAGGTGAAAGCACTTTGTTTCCTTACGAAATTACCTGTTTTATGCGAGGAGCAAGGCCTGAACAATATTGAAGTGAAGTTGTTAGGAGGATTGGAAGTGATGGTTGTGATGGAAAATGAAGAAACGACAAAAAATGTGTTGAACGAGATGGGACATGGTCTACGAAGATGGGTGCATAAACTAAGGAGAGGAGATCATCTCCAAAGGACGTCGGGAAGGTTAACATGGCTGAATATTATGGGTATCCCGGTCTCGTGTTGGGGAGAAGATGTGTTTCGGATGTGGAAAACTAGAAGGGGGGGGGGGGGGGCTTGAATAGTTTTACGTCTTTTTCTTTTTATTTGTTTTATAAAAGTTTCTAAAGAATAGTCGTAAATTTCAAAACTCTTTAATGCAAAAATATAGATACTAGTTTATCTACGATTTTCGTATAAACACTATTTATATATATTGTTGGGAAAGAATTTGCAATTTCATATATCATATATTAGCATATATATGTATATGTGTTTTAGTGAGAGTTTATGTACTTGGTTTGTTTTTATAAAATTAATGTTATGAATGAATCCAAGTTTGATCTTTATGTGAAATCAATATATGCACAACACAAGCAATTATAATTATGTATGAAATGCTAACAAGTAAATAATCAAAGAGTGAGAGATGGAAAGATCAACCCGAGAGACAAAGGATTTATAGTGGTTCGGCTACAAGGACACCTTCCTTGCCCTACTCCACTCCCCGAGTCACCTACTCGAGAGTTTTCTTCACTAGATCAAAAACCTCCCTTATGGCGGAGAAAACCTTACACACTAAATTACACACCACAACTTCGTCACAACTTCTTCACACCAATTCTTCTTCACACCTTTCTACTTCACACATATCTTCTTCACACCTTTCTACTTCCTAACTCTTCTTCTTCACGCCACTTGTTTCTTCACACCTTCATTACTTAGTTCTATCCACTACTCCAAGATATATACTACTTCACAACTTCTAGGCTTCAAGGTCTTCTCAACTTCAAAGCTTCAACTTCTTTGTCTTCACAACTATCTCTAATTCAATATACTACCACTTCTTATTTCTTCTATTTCTAATCCTATCCACCTCTACTTCTTCACTTCTAGTACTACTTCACACCTTCAATAAATCTAGATCCTATATCTAAATCTAGCTAACCAATGTATACACTATATTCACCAAAGAATGAATGATATACAAGATGAAATGATCAAACAACTTAGATAGCAAGATGATACTAAGTTGTAATACTCCTAGTCTTGATAAATAGAAGTATTCTTCTCTTTGCACTTGAATGAATGAGGCTTTGGATCACTTGGAAACAAAGGCTTATGAATTATATGATCAAAGGATTTTTAAGATGGAAATGGAGGTTTGAATCATAAAGTTTTTAGTGCAAAAAGATGAGAAAAATTCCAGATTTAAGCTGGTATTTATAGGCAACAAATTCTGAAAACTGGAGCGTGCCGGTCCCCTTAAATCATGGCCGCCCCCCTTAAAATTAAGGGGACCGCCCCTTATAATTAAGAGGGCCGCCCAGCTGTAACGGCCAAAAGTTTTGTCTTTTAGTGGGGAAAGTTTATTTGGTGAAAAATTAATTGATTTTGGTTAAAAATTTGAATTCATATATTTAGTATGATTAAAACATTTTTCTTTATTACCAAAAGTGTTTTTCAAAAATATATAATAAGTTTATATATTAAAATAAACTTTGTAATAATATCCCTTTGATCTTTTAATGCATTAAACACTATGTTTATTCATACCTTAAGTGATTAGATGGTGAAAGTGATTATTTACTACTAAATACTTGTTTACGTCATGATCTTTGGTTTGATGTGTTTTCGTTTTGTGATTATCAAAACATAGAGATATCGAAAGATATAAATAACGTTTTTAGTCATTTATTTATATCAACATCAAAAAATCACGGCGGTGCATGGAACTATCACGGGGTTCCATAATTGTCGACTCGAAGGGAACCAAAACGTCATATATGGAAGGGTCCATATTCATACAATCAACAAGGGGCTGATTAAGGAGGATTTGTTCGTAAGAGTTGACGGTAAAAGCTATAAAGTAAGTGTCGTAGAAGAGGTTAGGGATATTACTATTATGGATGTTCAGGAGGCTGTCAAAAGAAGACAAGTCGAACGTTGGGGAAAATAATTTAAACGACAGTATGCGCACCGATGAAGAGGATGAGAGGGTGATGATCAAGGATGCAATAGTGGAGACGAGGGGTCTAGTGATGACGATATGCATATATCAGAAAAGATGAATGGTGGCCGTTGCAACCCTTTGGAGGATTCCGGTAGCCGGAAAAATGGAGAAGATGTTGGGTCTAGATATTCAGGCAAAACTAAGGTTAGTGAGACGTTCGAGGAGGAGTATGTAAGTCCCAATGACATGGCGGCTGTAACAGAGGAAAAGGTAAATGGGGAATATAAGAAACGTGATATGAATAGTAATTGTATAGGAGTAGGGTCTACAGGTAAACAGAGTTTCAAGAGGATGGGGTTTTAAATATTAAAGGTAGGAATTTAAATGATGCAAACGAGGAGGGTTGTGGTCTAGAAGCGACTAATGAATTGGGCCATGAGAATGGGCTTATTGGGTTGTACATACCCAATACTCAAAGTAATCACGATGGGTTTATGGTGGAAAAAGGAGGTGCGGAAAATATAAAAGAAAAAAGTTATACATGTTCAGTAGACAGTGTAAAGTAAATAAATTAAGAATAAACAGGAATCGTGGTACAGTAACTGTGAAGAGTAATGGTGATCAGGTCAGGACATCGGGAAGGAAAGAAAAAAGGGCAATGTCGCCTTCTAGCTCGGTCAGGAGTGGTGGTGATAGGTCGAAGAAAAAGAGGAAACCACTCATCGATGTGGGTTTCGAAGGGGATGAGTTTGAGAAGGTGTTTAATTTGGGCAAGATGAATGAGGAGATTATAAACAGTAAAAAGAAAGTTGGTAGAAGAAGTGTTACTAAAGCCATGGAGGTGGCGAGGCAAAATGGGGGTGGCGGGATTAAGGGAAAACCAAAAAGGGATCTGAGATGTTTACAAGGGGTTTCATGAGGTAGTGGGAGAGGACAGTGTGATATTTCGGTTCGGGGGCACTAAGGAAGGAGAAGTAGAAAGTAATAGATGTGAGATAAATATGGAGCAGGTCAAGGAAGTGGGGGAGCTGATTGGAGTCTCGTGGGCTCTAGCTGAGGAAGGAAAAAAGACGAGGGTTGTCGAGCGAGTGGAGAAGGAAGTAGAGGACGCTGCTGTTGAGCAGCAACAATAAAGCATGGGTATGATGCTTTTGTTCGTTCTTTTTATAGATTTAATGAAGTTAATATCTATTAATGTGAGGGGTATGGGGGAGGCGGGAAAAAAGGGATGGGTTAGATCGATTATCAAGGACGAGCAACCTGATATCGTAGGGTTGCAAGAAACAAAGTGTGGTGTGGTGGATGATATATGGATTGAGGATATTTGGGGGGGGGGGGGTAAATGTTTTGGATATTCACAATTATCGGTAAAAGGGAATTCTGGGGGGGGGGGGTAATCTTAATTTGGGATACGAGGGTTTTCACATGTAAGGAGGCCGTGGGAGATGAAAGATTTGTAGGAATAAAAGGCTCGTGGAAAGGGAAAGTTGAGGATATTTTCTTAGTTTGTATTTACGGTCCACATGTTAGTAGACAAAAGGCGTCGTTGTGGGGAAGACTAGCGGGGTTGATGGATAAATGGTGTGGTGCTTGGTGTATTTTTGGGGATCTAAATGTGGTTAGGAGCAGTGGAGATAGACTTAATTCCCAAGTAAACGATAAAGAAATGTGTGAATTCAATGAGTTCATTAATGACACAAGATTGGTCGAAGTTCCAATGGGGGGTAGGAGATTTACTAGAGTAAGTGATGATGGCCTAAAATTTAGTAAGTTAGATCATTTCTTAATGAATGAGGAGTTCGGTAATTTATGGGGTGGGTCATTGCTTTAGATCGTAAGTTATCGGACCATTGCCCGATTGTGTTAAAAGACGTGGATCTAGATTATGGTCCAAAACCATTCCGAATTTTCAACATATGGATGGAGGAACTGGATTTTCAATATGTCGTGGAGGAGGCGTGGAAAAAGGAGGTAAGGAGTATCAATCCAGATTGTATATTTCGGGATAGATTGAAAAATGTCAAGGCATGCCTTAAGATATAGAGTAAAGATAGGTTTGGAGGCCTTAAGGAAAAGATTGAATTTCTAAAAAATGAAACAATGAGATGGGAGTTAGAAGCAGAAAAGAGAATGTTGAGTGAGGCGGAGAGAGTAACGTGGCTTGATACAAGGAAACAATGGGTGGAAAAGGAGAATGAATACGGTAATATGCTTCGGCAAAAAGCTAGAGTAAAGTGGGATGTGAAAGGAGATGAAAATTCAAATTTTTTTCATTCGTACGTTAAGAGGAGGAAAAATAAAAGTAACTTAAGAGGGCTTATAATTAACGGGGTGTGGTGTGAGGAGCCGGATCTTATCAAAGCAGAGATGGTTAGACATTACAAAGCCTTGTTCTCCGAAGGTAGAGTGCTTCGTTCGAATTTCTGTTGTAATAGAGTTGATAAGATATCGATGGAGGAGGCTAGATACCTTGAGAAAGAGTTCAATGAAAAAGAGGTGTGGGAAGAAATCAAGGGATGTGGTGGGATAAAGCTCCGGGACTAGAAGGGTTTAATTTCAAGTTTATTCAAAAATTCTAGGAGGTTCTTAAACCGGACTTGATGAGGGCGGTCATGTGGTTTTGGGAAAAGATGGAGATATCGATGGGTTGTAATTCATCCTTTGTTACTATTATCCCTAAGGTATCGGATCCCATTAGTCTTGGGGATTCTCGACCCATTAGCCTAATTGGGTGTTATTATAAAATAATTGCAAAATTGTTGGCAGAAAGGGTTAAACGCGTGGTAGGTAATGTAGTGGGGGAAGTACAAAATGCATTTATAAAAGGGAGATACATCCTTGACGGAGTTCTTTGTAACAATTCACATTTTCAGCTTAATTACTTTTCCCGGAAAATTTCACTATTCACTTTTACTATTCATTTTTCCCGAAATTTTCCTGAAACTTGATTTTTGTTTCTTGGCCTCGAGTGATAAATCATTTCCATGGCAAATTAAAAGTTTGACATTCATAAGCTCATTTTCGTGAAAGTTAATAAGTAATTACACGTTTTAGGGTAAAACGTCATTCAAAAATTCTATGCACAACGAAACTCGACCACGCTAAGTGACCCCGCATCAGAAAAATGTTTGACACACTCATGATTTATTTGAGAATTAATCGTGACTGAGAAAAACATGACCAAAATAAGCCTCGGCCGTGAAAAACTGGAATTTTCAGTTTTTAAGCGTTTTTACTCAGCCGTAACCTTAGCCTATACCTGCACAGCATTTCTAAGACAATTTGAGTTTTCAACTTATTAGAAAAAGTCAACATATTTTTCCCTCCTCCTTTGACCAAAAATCATTCCTTGATTTTATAAGTCATTCCTTGATTTTTAGGCTTACGGTTTGATGTCTAAAAGACATTTAATACCAACCGACACTAGACTGAGCCCAGTCTAGACATTATAAGTTATTTTAAATCAATAT
This sequence comes from Artemisia argyi, assembly GCA_030686995.1. Lineage (NCBI taxonomy): Eukaryota > Viridiplantae > Streptophyta > Magnoliopsida > Asterales > Asteraceae > Artemisia > Artemisia argyi. Next base: position 178,616,444 of record CM060683.1, read on the forward strand.
TATCCTATTAGAAAAGTAACATTTTACTTTTCTCAATTTTACGCAATATTTGTACATTTTACGTATTACGCGTTTTAGACCCGTGTTTCCAGTTTTTAGCAGGGTTTCACCACCCAAATGGAACCTACCACTCATTTTATATTTTATTATGGAACATATGGACATGTTTAACAATACTTTCAAATTCCATAATTTTACGATACCCGGTTTTACGTTTCGTGGCTTAACCATTTACGGTTAGCATTTTACGGAGCCAAAACATACTAGATATCTTGGATAATATCTTCCAAAGTCCAACCCTTCCTCCCCAAGCTTGCAAACCGCCACTAGGGGGGGGGATTCACACTAGGTGTCATGATCTTATGCTTAGAACTCTTGGATGAGAACATGTGTTAACCTTGGCCTCCAAGGTTTGACAAGTCAAGGTTTTAACCTCCTCATTGGCATATAAATAGCCCTCCCCTCCTCTCATTTATACGCCACACTCACACACACCATTCTCTCATCCTTAGCTCATTCTCTTCCAAGTTTCATGCAAGATTCAAGAGCATAACAACACATAAACACTAGTTAGGTTTTGATTCATCAAAACTACTTCCAATCTTTAGAACTTTGGTGATTTCTCTTGAGTTTGAATCCACTCAAGTCACCTCAACCTTCATCATCCATCTTTCAAGATTACAAGAGTAGAAAGATTACTTGAAGTGAAGTGGGTTGAAGCAAAAGTCTATCAAAGTCCTATCCTTACATGTTAACTTCCTTTCTTATTTGAAAGCCAAAAGTTGTAAGCCAAAACCTAACTTGCTTCTTGTTAAATAATCATGTTCATGTTATTTACCTATTATTCTTGCTATATTATGTCTTGTATAAATGTCCATGATGTATAAAAGTGAGTAAAACAAGTTATTGTACATGATTGATAAGACAAGTTAATAAAACAAGTAAACTAGTGACTTTCTTGGTATAATCTGATCAAAATGGTAAAATTATGATCTTGGATCATTACATATTACAGTATAGGACTTAACAAGGAAACCGTAGCAATTTGAACCAACTAAAAAGAGTATACGAGTCAAAAGTTATGGCGATTTGAAGTTACCAAAACTTTCCGGCAAAACTGCCAAAATAGTTTCTGTGACAGAACCTAAAACACGCAAAAAGAGGCCTTTCTGGTCCGTTTCATGAAAAAGTTAAAACACGAAAGTTGTCCGGAATCACGTTTTTGTTCAGGAATAAAGAAGCTCAAGCCTTGAAAACGCTTTCCGAGTGAGATATTTCTCAGTTTCTTAACAGCTATTTACATATATATAACACTATATATTGGTTATACTTTAAAAGGAACAAGAGGTCTTATGACCTATAATCAAGACCACCACCATGGCTAGAGCCAAGGTTGTGTCTCATGACCTTGGAACAAGGACCAAAGGTCATGGCTAGGCCATGACGAAAAGACCATATAAACATATCAAGGCGAAAACATGAGTTAAGACCATATATACATACCAAGGCGAAAACATGAGTTAAGACCATATATACATACCAAGGCGAAAACATGAGCTAACGACCATATAAACTTACCAAGACAAATACATGAACAAGAGTTGGCGATAACTTGAACATACAATTTGGATCTACTTCATTTACAGAACCATGAAATATTACGAGTATTTGTCATACAAGTTATAAGAACTTACCCTAATAACAATCTTCATGTAAAGATAAACTTTCCTAAGTTTATTCAAGTACTTGGACATGTAACTTTTCGGATCAAAACTTATATACATATATATTTTATCAACTACTACAATAGTAGGGAGCCTCATGTGAGGAGTTCATTATGTAAGCCGTCGAGATGAGTTGTGGATTTACGAATTAAAGTGTCCTGGCTCCTCGAACGTTTACTACATGACTTCTGAATTATGTCGGCCCGAACGGTAGTAAACGATATATAAACATACATGTTTCATGAATCATTTCTTTCAAAGACTTACACTATACATCATACCACATCATGGACTAAGTGCAAGACACATATATTGGCGTGTTTATGTTTCCCTAGACATTATTCCAAACCCAAGTTACAACAGTTATTCTAGGTTGCTCGTAGAAGTTCTTACGGCATATCCATCATTCTCATTATACATCATCCAACTCAAGGTGAGTTCACAGCTCCACTTTCTATTGTTTAACTGTTTTACAAACCCTTGGGGGGAATACATGCTATTATTTTTCTACTCGAACACAATGCTTTCTACTGTATGCTATTCGACTATGTTTTATTATCACTAAGTAACATCCTTGCCAAACCAAGATCCCTTATTATGAACCATTTAATCACTTGCGAGGGTTACTTGCAAGTGAGCGCGAATATTGTGAATAGGCCTATTGGGATTGACGAATCCCATTTGTTTTGACTAAGTTCAAACAAATGCATTAATATTTGAGACATTAGGTATGACGGAAAAATACCTACCGGGATAAATCTGCCGATCGATATTGGTACACGTTAACGTTTTGGTGTCATAAGCTTAGTGAATTAATAACCTTTCCGGGCATATAACAACGTAGCCCATCTTTGTTTTCTAACTATTAGTGTGAGTCTATAGCTCACACTACGATTATTGTGTTCAAACGATTTAACTACAAACACTACGATTATTGTGTTCAAACGATTTAACTACAAACACTACGATTATTGTGTTCAACGATTTAACTACCAACACATTGTGTTCAAACATTAAACAAACTCTATGAATATCACTCAACCTTTGTGTTGACCTCTCAAGCATGTATTTCAGGTTCATGACGATCAAGGATGGAACGGAAGGACACGGATACTCAAGAGGGCTATAAATTTTATTATCATTCAAAAACTCACTTAATGTGATTTGTAAACATGGAACCAATTGGGACCTCATTTTGTAATCTCTGATATTTATACAATTTGAATGATAAATCTTTTAAAACGACTGAATTGGAGTTCGTTTTCTGTTATTGTGACTATTGTGCCGTCAAGTAACACCCAGTTCGAATTCCGCTGCAACCATGAATTGGGGGTGTTACAGATTGGTACCAGAGACATGGTTATAGAGAAACGGGTCTAATTGAGACCTAAACTATAACTACAATCACAAGCAAAAACAATTTTTATAGCCTTCCGCTCTCCGTGTCTTCCATCCTCCAGACGATTATGGACTTAGTAAGCATGTTATGCTACACAAACATATTAGTATATTCATATATACCCATTTTGAGCATTTCCCCGTAGACATTTTTATGCTACACAAACATAATTGCATATTAATATATGTACCCTAAACATAATTGAGCATTTTCCCGTAAGCATTTTATACTACATGAACATATTAGTATATTGATATATAAACTTGGTTTATTTTCAATCATTTATCTAAACAATGGACTAAACATATCTACGTATGCCTATTCTAGGGCATTACGACACAACCACATTCTCCCAATCATGTTCCTACTCCAACATTTTATGTCCAAGACATTGTAACTGATTGCAATGGTCTTTCCTATTTTCCAAGACATTGTATTATACAATGGTCTTAATCATTTCTCAAATGTTTTGAGTCACACAATGGTTTAACCTACTTCCCAGACATTGTGAATTGCACAATGGTCTAACCTACTTCCGAGACATTGTGTTTTGCGCAATGGTCTCTAGAATCATTCCATCACATCATCAATATCATTTCATATGACATCAAAAACCCATCACAATCTATCGATTTCTAAATAGAAATATGAGATTTATAAAGGACAAACAAATCCATCACCTACAAAAGCTGAAGTTCAGCCCTACATTCATCAAAGTTTTCTTCTGAAACCTTCATTATTAAAAGTTTGTGATCCTGGCCAAGTATGTTCTATTTTAGAACTACTTAAAATTTCCTTTCCACACGTACCTACCCGTACTATCTTCTATGCAATGGAATATGAAAACATACGTTACAAGTCTTGTATGGCCGGGACTTGCAATTGAAGGGTTTGACATCGCCTTTGTTTAGTGGACAGTTTCCCGAAAGCAACGGACATATCACAAGTATACCTAATTTAGGTATTTGAAAATTTTATCGAACCTTGGCTAAATATAGACTAGTCACCTATATTTAACCTAGGGACAGTGGAATATAGTCTGACTAACTATATTCGACTTAAAATTTTCAAATACTGAGAGTAGTTGTACTAGGGTTATGTTTAGGTTGATTTCCTACTTGAACTCGATAAACCACCAGAATACATTAAAACGATCTAGAGACACGATAGTGTGTTACCACTCAGCGAAATCTTAACACCTTATTTGTATTATCTAATTTCATTCTTGAAAGTTTTCATTTATGAGATAATCCAAACTACTATCTTGGGATAGTTATCAATTCTTCTCTTCATCCTGTAGAAGTACTATCCTGTTTAGGTCCTAAGGATACCATTCCGTCATAAACCTTTAAAATTTTTTAAAATTTTAAAGCAAACTTGACATCTCTACCAATATTAATGTTAAGCATACTCTACACACTTTTGTTCATCAACATATCATATCATTATCTTCACAACCGTTACAACCACAAGCTCATTAACAGATCTTGATGCACTTTTAAAGCTCAAATCATCCTTAGTTACACCACAAGCACCCTCATCAGCTTTACAAGATTGAATATTCATCTTGTACTTTTGGAACACCAGTATCATCTCGTAATACACTACCTTGTAACTCACCGGCTAATTGTGAATGTTGTGTTGGGAATTCTTAAGTAGGATGATTTGTAATTATTTGAATGGATTGGGATGCCTTTTCATTTAAATAAAGAAATTGTAAATCACCGAATCATAAGTTTATATTTCCCTATTTACATTGTTTGGGATGCCTCTCTATGTAAATAAAGAATTATAAACAAGTGGGCTTGTTTGTATCCGAAATAACATAAGTATGAAGTCAATAAACACTTGGTACAACAACCGATTACCTACTAGGCTATGATTGCAATTACTATCTCAATTCCTATTAATATTCGACTGTTATATCAATTTCCTTTGATATTCGACTATTACCATACCTTTCCTACATAAAAGTAAGCCTCATCCTACACCATACACTGAAATGACAAATCAAATTACATCACCGGTAATCCCAGACTTTAGTCCTCATAAGTAACCACACATCTTTATCAACACCACTCCAACATGTAACACACATAGAACTTCGGGACGAAGTTCCCCGTAAGGGGTAGAGACTGTAGCAATTCACATTTTCAGCTTAATTACTTTTCCCGGAAAATTTCACTATTCACTTTTACTATTCATTTTTCCCGAAATTTTCCCGAAACTTGCTTTTTGTTTCTTGGCCTCGAGTGATAAATCATTTCCATGGCAAATTAAAAGTTTGACATTCATAAGCTCATTTTCGTGAAAGTTAATAAGGAATTACACGTTTTAGGATAAAACGTCATTCAAAAATTCTATGCACAACGAAACTCGACCGCGTTAAGTGACCCCGCATCAGAAAAATGTTTGACACACTCATGATTTATTTGAGAATTAATCGTGACTGAGAAAAACATGACCAAAATAAGCCTCGGCCGTGAAAAACTGGAATTTTCAGTTTTTAAGCGTTTTTACTCAGCCGTAACCTTAGCCTATACCTGCACAACATTTCTAAGACAATTTGAGTTTTCAACTTATTAAAAAAAGTCAACATATTTTTCCCTCCTCCTTTGACCAAAAATCATTCCTTGATTTTATAAGTCATTCCTTGATTTTTAGGCTTACGGTTTGATGTCTAAAAGACATTTAATACCAACTGACACTAGACTGAGCCCAGTCTAGACATTATAAGTCATTTTAAATCAATATTATCCTATTAGAAAAGTAACATTTTACTTTTCTCAATTTTACGCAATATTTGTACATTTTACGTATTACGCGTTTTAGACCCGTGTTTCCAGTTTTTAGCAGGGTTTCACCACCCAAATGGAACCTACCACTCATTTTATATTTTATTATGGAACATATGGACATGTTTAACAATACTTTCAAATTCCATAATTTTACGATACCCGGTTTTACGTTTCGTGGCTTAACCATTTACGGTTAGCATTTTACGGAGCCAAAACATACTAGATATCTTGGATAATATCTTCCAAAGTCCAACCCTTCCTCCCCAAGCTTGCAAACCGCCACTAGGGGGGGGGGGATTCACACTAGGTGTCATGATCTTATGCTTAGAACTCTTGGATGAGAACATGTGTTAACCTTGGCCTCCAAGGTTTGACAAGTCAAGGTTCTAACCTCCTCATTGGCATATAAATAGCCCTCCCCTCCTCTCATTTATACGCCACACTCACACACACCATTCTCTCATCCTTAGCTCATTCTCTTCTAAGTTTCATGCAAGATTCAAGAGCATAACAACACATAAACACTAGTTAGGTTTTGATTCATCAAAACTACTTCCAATCTTTAGAACTTTGGTGATTTCTCTTGAGTTTGAATCCACTCAAGTCACCTCAACCTTCATCATCCATCTTTCAAGATTACAAGAGTAGAAAGATTGCTTGAAGTGAAGTGGGTTGAAGCAAAAGTCTATCAAAGTCCTATCCTTACATGTTAACTTCCTTTCTTATTTGAAAGCCAAAAGTTGTAAGCCAAAACCTAACTTGCTTCTTGTTAAATAATCATGTTCATGTTATTTACCTATTATAAACTTACCAAGGCGAAAACATGAGCTAACGACCATATAAACTTACCAAGACAAATACATGAACAAGAGTTGGCGATAACTTGAACATACAATTTGGATCTACTTCATCTAAAGAACCATGAAATATTACGAGTATTTGTCATACAAGTTATAAGAACTTACCCTAATAACAATCTTCATGTAAAGATAAACTTTCCTAAGTTTATTCAAGTACTTGGACATGTAACTTTTCGGATCAAAACTTATATACATATATATTTTATCAACTACTACAATAGTAGGGAGCCTCATGTGAGGAGTTCATTATGTAAGCCGTCGAGATGAGTTGTGGATTTACAAATTAAAGTGTCCTGGCTCCCCGAACGTTTACTACATGACTTCTGAATTATGTCGGCCCGAACGGTAGTAAACGATATATAAACATACATGTTTCATGAATCATTTCTTTCAAAGACTTACACTATACATAATACCACATCATGGACTAAGTGCAAGACACATATATTGGCGTGTTTATGTTTCCTTAGACATTATTCCAAACCTAAGTTACAACAATTATTCTAGGTTGCTCGTAGAAGTTCTTACGGCATATCCATCATTCTCATTATACATCATCCAACTCAAGGTGAGTTCATAGCCCGACTTTCTATTGTTTAACTATTTTACAAACCCTTGGGGGGAATACATGCTATTATTTTTCTACTCGAACACAATGCTTTCTACTGTATGCTATTCGACTATGTTTTATTATCACTAAGTAACATCCTTGCCAAACCAAGATCCCTTATTATGAACCATTTAATCACTTGCGAGGGTTACTTGCAAGTGAGCGTGAATATTGTGAATAGGCCTATTGGGATTGACGAATCCCATTTGTTTTGACTAAGTTCAAACAAATGCATTAATATTTGAGACATTAGGTATGACGGCAAAATACCTACCGGGATAAATCTGCCGATCGATATTGGTACACGTTAACGTTTTGGTGTCATAAGCTTAGTGAATTAATAACCTTTCCGGGCATATAACAACGTAGCCCATCTTTGTTTTCTAACTATTAGTGTGAGTCTATAGCTCACACTACGATTATTGTGTTCAAACGATTTAACTACAAAAACTACGATTATTGTGTTCAAACGATTTAACTACAAACACTACGATTATTGTGTTCAACGATTTAACTACCAACACATTGTGTTCAAACATTAAACAAACTCTATGAATATCACTCAACCTTTGTGTTGACCTCTCAAGCATGTATTTCAGGTTCATGACGATCAAGGATGGAACGGAAGGACACGGATACTCAAGAGGGCTATAAATTTTATTATCATTCAAAAACTCACTTAATGTGATTTGTAAACATGGAACCAATTGGGACCTCATTTTGTAATCTCTGATATTTATACAATTTGAATGATAAATCTTTTAAAACGACTGAATTGGAGTTCATTTTCTATTATTGTGACTATTGTGCCGTCAAGTAACACCCAGTTCGAATTTCGCTGCAACCATGAATTGGGGGTGTTACATTCTTATTGCAAACGAGACTATGGAGTATTTGAAGAAAAAGAAGGAAAAAGGTTTAATTTTTAAAGTGGATTTCGAAAAGGCGTATGATAGTATTAACTACGGTTTCATTCTAAACATTATGAAGAGAATGGAGTTCGGTGATAAATGGTGTAAATGGGTGGAGGTGTGTCTTCGGTCGTCGAATATGGCCATCCTTGTGAATGGATCACCTACGGAGGTATTTGGCCTTGAGAGGGGGGTTAGACAAGGTGATCCTTTATCACCTTTTTTATTCATTTTAGCGGCGGAAGGATTAAATGCAATTTGTTGATATAAATAATGCGTAAAAACCTTATTAATGTTTCTCGATATCCCTATGTTTTGACGATCACAAAATCTAAACTCATTAAACGTAAAATCACTACGTAAATAAGTATTAGTGACAAAATATCATTATATCCAACTAATTCACTTAAGGTATGAATAAACAAGTGCCTAATACATTTTGTGATCAAAAGAAGGTTTATTTATTAATTACAAATTATATAAAATGGTATAAACATTTTATATATTTAAGAAAAACACTTTTGGTATTTAAAGGAAAATTTTTATTTCATAATAAATAAATGAATTCAAATTTTTAACCAAATTCAGTTAAATTTTCACCAAATAAACTTTCCCCAGAAAGGACAAAAAGTTCAGACCGTTACAGTGGGCGGCCCCCTTAATTATAAGGGGCGACCCCACTGTCAAAATTAAGGGGGCCAGCATACGCTCCTCTGTCAAAATTCTTTGCCTATAAATACTGGTTCAAATCTGAAATTTTTCCTTACCTTTTGCACTAAAACTTTCTGTTCTAATTCTCTCAAATCATCTTCCAAAAACCTTTGATCATAAACATATTAGTTCTTGTTTTCAAGTGAAACTATCCATCCTCATTCAAAGTGCAAGAGAAGAATACTTCTCCAACATCTTGTTTAGAAGTATTGAAGAGTTGTGTATATTGTTAGGTGTTGTGTAAATTATTTGTAAAGGTGTAGAAGGTGTGTAATAGATAGATCTAGGTGGGTTAGTAGTCGTGAATAGAAGTAGTGAAGAAATAGTTGTGTTGTGAAGAAGAAGTAGTGAAGGTGTGAGAAGTAGTGTAGTAGTAGTGTTGTGTATAAGTTGTGAAGAAGGTGTGTAACGGTGTGAGATTGGTTCTAGCTACTATTAGAACTCGACATCTAGCTTAGTGTCGTTAATCGGTGTAAGCAAAAGTTGTGTAAGGTTTCTCCGCCAAAAGGGAGCTCGTTGTGTTAGTGAAGAAAACTCTCGAGTAGGAGACTCGAGGAGTGGAGTAGGGCAAGGAAGGAGACCTTGTAGCCGAACCACTATAAATCCGCCGTGTCTTGGTTTGATCTTTCCATCTCTTGTTCATTATCTTATTTACATCTTTATTGTTTACATACTCATAAACATTTGCATCTAGTTGTAGCTTGTGATATTGTGCTAAAATTGATTTCACACAAAATTCAAACAAAAGGTTAATTCACAAAATAAAGTTTTTATAAATAACCTAAAAAGATACAATATATACATACACTTATACAAGTGAAATTGATCATTTAGATTGAGTACATTTTTACAATAAATCCTGTATTAAAGATTTTGAAAACAAAGTTTTGAAATAAAAATTGACGTAAAACTATTCAACCCCCTTCTAGTTTTTCACAATTGGCATCAGAGCTACGTTGAACAAGATTTTTAAAATAAATTGTATTTTAAAACTTGAAATCGATCTATGGAATCGGAAAAATATTTAGAAGGAAAAATGACATTTAAACCACCGTATTTTGAAAATGAGAATTTTGGTGAATGGAAAAATAAATTTGAAAATTATGTGAAATCAATAGATCAAGATCTTTGGCACATCATTTCAATTGGTGATATTCAAACAAAAACGGATTTTGAAAAAAAAAATACAATTACTACCAAACAAAGATTGATAAAAATACCAAAGCCAAACTAATGATTTATAAAACCCTAACTGGAATTGAATATGAAAGGGTATTCTTTTGTAAAATTGCAAATGATATTTGGAAATGTTTTTTAAACTTTCACCAATGGAAATGTCGAGCCAAAGATGATAAACTTGATGTTGCACAAGAATTAATTGCTCTAGAAAATTTAATAAACAAACATTTAGTTGATGTAAATACAAGTGCTACTAGTTCAAACATGGTCTTTGAAGGTATTAACAACGAAGATTACATGAGCCAAATCCAAAGAAAGATTATAAATGAAACATGGAGCGACATGGAAGGTGAAGAGGATCATTATATAGCATGTGAAGATTGTGAAGCATATAAAGCCCCAAATGAGGTACAATCCGGAACCAAACATTTTTGCTATGATCAATTCATATTAGAGTTTTCAAAATTAGAAAGTAACTTCAAAAGTTTTTGCAACATAGACTCAAATATCACGTTTAAAAATGAATCTTCAACATCTACTGAAGAAAATTTTGAAAAAGGAAAAATACTTGCAAAATTTGAAAATAGCTCAAAATCACTAATATACTTACTTAATACTCAAAAGGCTTTTGATGACAAAACCGGATTAGGATTTAATGCTAATGATACTTTGACAAATAAATCAAAGCAAATAGAGTTTATAAAACCTAGTGGAGAAATTTAGAAAATTACTCTAATCATAACAATTGTTTATCTCTAGAGTCAAGAAGGAAATTATCATTGTGTGGAAACATATTGATAAGAAATTCTTGCACTTGTTAACAACATCTATACCATATGCATTTTAAATGCAATAGATGTTGTGACTAACCATCTAGGACCCATAAGACTTTGGGTACCAAGTTGTTTTACATGTTAGGTATCTTAATCATGTGGATTGGCACACTTGCATATACGTGAAGCTTGACGATCTATTGAGACATGTTTTTAAACCTTCACGTGTTTATGCTTCAAGAGCTTGCTTGGGATACTTTGATGTTATCTTGTTACGGGTTCTCTATTGCATTGCCTTCTCTCTACGATCTTCTTAGTACTCGTTGCTTCCTCTTTTCACTTTCTCATATGTCTTATTGAATTAATTCATTTTAAGACGCAAGGTACGTTCTCTCTTTTATTATAACGTAAATTTCCAAGATTTTTAATTGCATGTTTGTGTGATAATTTTCTTTATTGTATTATTTACACTGCGGATATATTCACTAAACCCTTTTAGCATGTACTACTTAATCACTAGCGTTTAGGATTAGGAATGATGGAGCAAATTGACAAAATTCTATTGATTTTTCATAAATAAATTATTGCATAAAATTGCTTTATTTTATCTTCCTCATTCTTGAGTCTAGGTATCTACTTCACACAAAAATTGAAGATTGAGAACTATACATTGCATGATTTTTTGTAACTCAATCTATCTAAATTATTCACATTTTTAGCAAAAAATATTGTAAGTCATTCATAACACATTTTATCAAATTTTGGTCATAATCATCATTAAGGGGGCCGACACAAAATTAAGGGGGCCGGCATACGCTCCTCTGTCAGAATTCTTTGCCTATAAATGATGATTCAAATATGAAATTTTTCCTCACCTTTTGCACTAAAACTTTCTGTTCTAATTCCCTCAAATCATCTTCCTAAAACCTTTGATCATAAACATATTAGTTCTTGTTTTCAAGTGAAACTATCCATCCTCATTCAAAGTGCAAGAGAAGAATATTTCTCCAACATCTTGTTTAGAAGTATTGAAGAGTTGTATATATTGTTAGGTGTTGTGTAAATTATTTGTAAAGGTGTAGAAGGTGTGTAATAGATAGATCTAGGTGGGTTAGTAGTCGTGAATAGAAGTAGTGAAGAAATAGTTGTGTTGTGAAGAAGAAGTAGTGAAGGTATGAGAAGTAGTGTAGTAGTAGTTGTGTGTATAAGTTGTGTAGAAGGTGTGTAGTGGTGTGAGATTGGTTCTAGCTACTATTAGAACTCGACATCTAGCTTAGTGTCGTTAATCGGTGTAAGCAAAAGTTGTGTAAGGTTTCTCCGCCAAAAGGGAGCTCGTTGTATTAGTGAAGAAAACTCTCGAGTAGGAGACTCGAGGAGTGGAGTAGGGCAAGGAAAGAGACCTTGTAGCCGAACCACTATAAATCTGCCGTGTCTTGGTTTGATCTTTCCATCTCTTGTTCATTATCTTATTTACATCTTTATTGTTTACATACTTATAAACATTTGCATCTAGTTGTAACTTGTGATATTGTGCTAAAATTGATTTCACACAAAATTCAAACAAAAGGTTCATTCACAAAATGAAGTTTTTATAAATAACCTAAAACGACACAATATATACATAGACTTATACAAGTGAAATTGATCATTTAGATTTACATTTTTACAATAAATCCTGTATTAAAGATTTTGAAAACAAATTTTTGAAATAAAAATTGACGTAAAACTATTCAACCCCCTTCTAGTTTTCCACACAATTGTTGGCAAAGCTGTAGAAAATGGGATATTTAGAAGGGTTAAAGTAGGTGTGAATGACGTTACGGTGTCTCATTTACAACACGCGGATGACACTATATTCTTTGGAGAATGGAATAAAGAAAACGCTAAGTGTCTTATGTGCATTCTTAAGTGTTTTGAGGAGGTTTCCGGGCTACGTGTGAATTATAACAAAAGTAAGCTATATGCAATTAGGGTTAATGAGGGGAATTGACAGATATGGCAACATGGATGGGGCGTACGGTCAGGGAATTTTCGTTCACTTACTTGGGATTACCGATAGGTCAAAACATGAGAAGGATTAATGCTTGGAATCTTGTAGTGGAAAAATTCAAGAGTCGGTTGGCCGATTGGAAAGCAAAAACGATGTCGTTCGGGGGGCGTCTAACACTCGTTAAATCAGTCCTAGGTAGCTTGCCATTGTATTATTTTTCGATGTTCCGTGTGCCTTCGAGTGTGTTAAAAAATCTTGAGAGAATAAGAAAAAATTTCTTTTGGGGTGGGGTTGGGGAGCGAAAAAACATTTCTTGGGTTAAATGGGATACGGTTCTAGCTTCACATGGGGAGGGGGCTTAAATATTGGGTCATTATGGGCAAAAATTTTGGCTTTATTAGGTAAGTGGTGGTGGAGGTTTAGGAAGGAGGGGGAGTTTATGGGTTAGGGTAATTAAAAGCATCCATGGTGGTAATGGGGGGCTAGATGAGTATAGGGTAATGGATGGGGGGACAAATGGTAGGAGGGTATGGCGGGACATTGTGAGGATGGGGGAGGAGTTGGAGGGTTTGGGGATATAGTTCACATCTACATGTGTGGGTGTGTTAGGGGATGTAACAACCCCAAAATTTGGTATAGCGGAAGACTCAACAAGCTTTCGAGGTGTTACGGGGATTGGTATCCAACACAAGTCATAAAAGAATGAGATAAAGTAAACATAAGTAAAACACAACCAAACGGGGTTTTAAAGTTTACATTCATCCCAAATTTTTATCCAAAGTAAGGCCCAAAAGAAATAAAAGTAGGTCCACAATACATATCAGAGTTTGAGAAAAATAGATCCATAAACCACTTTGCCAAGCCAAGCCTCCAATCCAAGCATCCAAGGTCATTACTTAATTACCTGAGAAAACGCGCTAAAAGTCAGCTTTTACTGGTGAGATCATAGGTTTAAATTCATAATTCAAACAAATGGACATATACGCAAAACTCTTGCTAGCTAGACTAGGCCTCAAAGCTCAATAACCAACCCTATAGGTGCACACTATAGTCCAATAACCAAATCAAATCAAATCAATCTGTATGCGTAAGGATACGACATACCCAACATTCGTAAGGATGCGACATGTTCAACTTACCTAGTTCTTGACTAGGCCTCGCTCCATAGCTTACCTAGTTCTCGACTAGGCCTCGCTCTCTATCCTACCTAGTTCTATAAGCATAGCAAGTTTTGAAATCAAAAGCGATAATAGTCCACATAAAATAATTTGCATGTTTCTCACCCCAAGTATTGAAAACAAAGTTCAAGAGTAAAAGTGGGGCTATGACTCACCTCAAGTCTAGAAATCAGCGGAAAGAATTCAGTAGAAGTAAGATGTATCACAACTCAAAAGACAACAACTACGGACTCGGCACTTCCTAACAATATAAACTCGTTTCAGGATCATTTCCTCAAAATCAAATATTCCCAATCCTGAACGTATTCCATTTTACTTTCCAAAAATCCATTTCTCGTATTATTCTCGTATTAGTTTAGAGTTTGGCGTTTGGTATCCATGCGGGTGGAGGGTCGAGACAACTCAAAATCAAGAAATCATAACCAAAAGAAGTAATAATAACAATCTACGGGTCTAATATTAGTCCAATATATCATTTAAATAGATTATCGAAGTTTATCAAATCCGTCAACTTGATATCCTTCCACAATGTATTTACCTAATATATTATTCCAAGATTATACCCAAAACCTAAATCACATAGCACGTAGAATGCTATATGATATATTTCTAAATTTAATAAGTTCCCTAAATACACTCGTCAAACTTACCAAATTCGTCAATTTGATAAACCTCACGTATATTTAGTAACTCATAAATTCCGTACATATGCCACAACCTATGGGTGTCGTAGGATACAATACCCATTAATATACTCATTTTATATAACTAAATAGGTCCTATTTAATCCGTCGATCAAATAAGTTATGTAGTTATAGAAAATGGATGTATTAACGTCACATATCCGTGACAAGCACGAAAGTCACTCAATGAATAATATGGCCCACTTAGACTCAAGTGAAGACGATCCCGTATAACTCGTAAGTTTCCCATTTTATTTTCCAAAACATTTCATTTCGTATAATTATCCAACGTTATAAATTTTATCGGCATTTATAGTTGTTTACTCATAATAACGTTCTCGACATTTATTATACTACTTTCATAGGATAATATTTATCGTCACGTTATTATAATATTACTCGTGGTCATTTTATTTTTAATATACACACTTGTATAAACATATATACGTTTTCACGTATATATATTTATATAAACGTTTATATTATTAATAATATTATTACGAGCTTTTATTATTAATTTTTGATTATAAATAAATATCGAGTTATATAAGATGGTCACATGTCCGAGTCATCACTCTCTGCTCATTGTCCAAGTCCAAGTAATAACAATCAACTCTCCATTACAATAATCCATCTCCGTCAATCAAATCCCATATCACGTGCTACAACAATAGGGTCCGACTACGGCACCCGACTAACCTATCTCCGTCAATCTAATTCACCGTCTCATAACTGGTTCCCATATCACTTTTCGTCAACACAACTACACAAAATAATAAGTCCATTGCCGAGATCTCGAGGGTCTCGGCTCTTCCATCCCATTTGGCCACAAACCAAGATACCACAACAATATTAATAACAATTATAACGACAAATAACCTCAAGGACAACGGATACAGAAATATGCAATAACAAAAAGGAACACAAAAAAAAAAAATCAAGAAAGTAGCAGCCTACTACCGAGACCGTAAGGGTCTTGGCTTGGCTATTCCGTCCAAACCACGAACCAAATGGACCACGAGGTCACACTAGCCGACAACACCAATATATCATGTCTCGTCATAAACCATCTACTATAGTTCTTGGCACCAAAATAAACCAAGTCCAAAACCAAACATAACCACAAGAATAAGTTACAAGGACAAGCTCAAAAACATCAAGAACATAGTCAACAAGCTGAGCCGTATC
Source organism: Artemisia argyi (assembly GCA_030686995.1). Classification (NCBI taxonomy): domain Eukaryota; kingdom Viridiplantae; phylum Streptophyta; class Magnoliopsida; order Asterales; family Asteraceae; genus Artemisia; species Artemisia argyi. The sequence continues at coordinate 178,632,448 of CM060683.1, forward strand.
CAAGTCGAGAGACCCCTTGGGTCTTGGCTTGATTTCACGAGCCACAAGACGTGACCCCGAGACCTCAAAGGTCTCGGTTATGCTCAACCCAACACTAATCCAGCCAAACAAGACGTGACCCCTTGGGTCATAAGCTCAGAAAAATAGACACATAGCCGAGAGTTTAAGCTCTCGGTATACACAACACCCGCGTACACACATTTATGGATACCAAACTTAAGCTAAATCACATTTTTCTATATCAAAACTCATTTTCCCAGTGTTTTTGAACAAGGTTTCATCAAAACCCATTAAATCAATCCATGTTTCCACAAATTTAAATCCACGTCGAGGCACACATGATGCCAAATCGATGCTACTCACCTTTATATACTTCAAAACTCACGGATCTACAAGAAACAAGAAGAATATGCTTCGAATTGGAATGGTTTCAGGATGTTTTTGTGGGTTTGGAGGCGCGTGAATGGTATCAAATTAAAGAGGAGAGTGAGATGGTAACTGTGGTGGTGGCGGTGTGGTTGTAGTGGTGGCGGTGTGGTGGCTGCGTGGCCGGAACAGTGGTGGCGGCTAGGTTTAGATTTAGGTGAGAGAGAAAGATGAAGAAGATAGAGATGGTTATGTTTGTGTTTGTGTGTGAACAATACCAACAATAATATCAAAAGGGGCTGGATTTTAAACAAACGAGGACCAATTATGTAAACTTTTCAAAGTTCCCCGATATCCTTATCCTGAGCTCGTTTTCATATCTAAAAATTTCTCAACGCGCGTTAACTCACGCACCATTAATTTCAAAACTGTCTCTCCACGAGATTCGATCATAAATATGTTTGTAAAAATTTATAACACGACCGTTATTCAAATTTTCAAATTTGTTAGGTTATCCTAGTGCCGAGTCAATGTAGTGCCTAATAACCGTCTCAACAATAATTCACGACATATATTTCATATCCAATCAATAATTCGAATGAAACTCCACATAAAATTTCAAAATTCAAAATTGCTCGTTCAAATTTAACATAATCCATTGAAAATAAATTTCAAACATTACGTATCATTAAATTTCAAAGTAATGCGGGTTTTTTTTTCCTTTTTTTTTTTTTTTTTTAAGTCTCCCTAAATTACCAGTTTTCACATCCTCCCAGCCTCAGAAGAAACCCGTCCCGGGTTTCTCTCGCAACAATCCATCAACGAAGTGAAAAGCTTCAGATATCTCTCTCGAAACTCAACCTCACGTTCCTACGTAAATTCCGGTCCATGACGGGAATTCCAACGAACCTTGATGAGTGGAATACGACTACGCTTGAGTCGCTTAATCTCTCGATCCAAAATCTCAATCGGCTCTTCCACAAAGTTCAAAGTCTCATCCACGCGAATATCCTTTATCGGTATAACCGGTGTCTCATCCGAAAGGCACTTCTTCAAATTACTCACATGAAACACATCGTGAACTTTACTCAGTTCCTGTGGTAGCTCCAACCGATAAGCTACGGGCCCAATTCTTTCCAGAATAAGAAATGGTCCAATGTAGCGAGGGTTGAGTTTCCCACGTTTCCCGAAACATATCACTCCTTTCCACGGTGAGACTTTCAACATCACTTTGTCTCCAACCTGGAACTCTAGGGGTTTACGTCTCTGATCGGCGTAACTTTTCTGCCTATCTCCAACCTCAGCCCAACCAATCAGCGAACGAAATTTACGACTATATAAAGCTTCGAACGGTGCAGCTTTAAGACTTCTGTGGTAGCTGTTGTTATAGGAGAATTCCGTAAGGGGTTGATGAGGCGAAAAATGAACCACTTTTAGGGTGTCATTTAAGCCCGGAATTGAATTTATTTGATCAAATATTGCCCTAAATCGTTCCTTTTGTGATTTTAGGTACTTTGGGGGTGAAATCTGGAAAAGGAAGCTATTCGGACGTTTTTGGAGCATAAAAGTGAAGAAAACGCCAAAGCCTTAATTTTCCTTGCTGAGAACAGTAGGTGACGGCGTCAAGAACAACATCCTGACGGCGTCAAGAGTAATTTGCATGACGGCCCAGTACAAACGTGAAGGCGTCACAAGTAGAGCGTCAAGAATAAAAGACGTGACGGCCTGGAAAACCATAACACGTGACGGCGTCAGATGAAGATTAAGGCAGTCCGAGAAGTATTTTGGCGGCGAGATGACGGCGTCACCAATTTGGTCTTGACGCCGTCAGCCTCAATTTCCTATATATAGTTTTCTAATTTTCATTCATAAAAAAGGAGAAGTTTTGGAGAAACCCTAAGGCCGAACTTATTACGAATTTTACAGGTTTTTCAAGGGTTCTCAGCCCTTGAACCCTTTCATGTGTAATTGAGATAAGTATTCTTTTAATTCAATCAATATGTCTATGTGTTGGTTGTCTATATCTTGTTCTTGTCTTAATTCCATCATGCTAGGCTAGATCTATCTTGTGTTTGCTTAGATCTAATGAAACCTAGATGTTGATTATGTGTTGATTACTTGTTTATGGTTGTATTGGATGAATGATTTCGATGTTAGGCTTAAGAAAACTGGCAGATCTCCAATTGGTAACATGCTTGAACGTCTTAGGAAACATGAACTGACGTGCACTAGGTTTTATTGGTTGTATTTAATGCATGAGTAAATTCTAATGATCCCATGTTAGGAGCTTCTTAGCCGGCTCGACATAGGAGTGAAGTAGGCACTCATAGGATTGGGGAATTAAGTGCGCCACCCCATGAATGGTATTAAGGAATACAATCCGTCATCCACACAACTATAACAAGTAATTAACGTGTAAAAGATATCTAGGGAGTAGTGAAATCTAAGTAAACACAATTTCTCCACTTATTGCTCACAACCTTAGTTTAATTTAGTTTATTTTCATTTCTAGTATTTTATTTTGATTGCATCTTTAGTATTGGGTTAGTTGATTAGCAACTAATTCCGCCCAAATCCTTAAAACCCGAGATTTTTACTTGCTTTTTAAAAAAATATAAAAATAATCATCATTCATCTCTAGAACTAGTATTTAGGTTTTCTAATCCTAGCGACACTATTCCTAGCTGAACGATCAATCCCCCGGTACTTGTCACTATACTATACTACAACGATCAGGTACACTGCCTGGTGGGGGTTGTAAGCTTCTCAAGATCCCTTGAGAGGTAAAGCCTGGTGCAATTCCCACGTATCAGGGGTAGATACTTCTCCCAGCCTTTACCAAAGTCTATTATACAGGCACGAAACATATCCTCCAAAGTTTGAATAGTCCTCTCACTTTGACCGTCGGTTTGGGGATGATATGCAGTACTCATATCAAGTCTCATCCCTAAAGCGGTTTGAAGTGATCGCTACAAAGTTGACGTGAAACGGCTGTCGTGATCAGAAATAATCGATATCGGAACACCATGATGAGAAATAATTTCTTTCACATACAACCTCACAAGTTTGTCGACACTATCAACTTCACTAATCGCCAGGAAATGAGCAGACTTAGTCAATCGATCCACAATTACCCAGATAGCGTCACAACCGCTAGCTGTCTTTGGTAATTTGGTGATAAAGTCAATCGTAATCCGTTCCTACTTCCAAACCGGAAGTTCTGGCTGCGTCAATAGTCCTGACGGTCTCTGATGTTCGGCCTTAACCTTCGAACATGTCAAGTACTTGCTAACGTACAACGCTATATCTGCCTTCATGTTTGGCCACCAATATAACTTCTTCAGATCCTGGTACATCTTGTCAGACCCAGGATGAATAGAGTACCTTGACTTATGCGACTCATGCATAATCAACTCTCGAATTCCTCCATACAATGGTACCCAACTTCGGTCTCCAAAACACAATATCCTATCAGAACGCTTAACAAATCCTTTCTCATTTTCTGCCATCCAAAATATATTCTCAGCAGGTCAGTTTTCTGCTTTCAACGCTTCCGTTTGAGCTTCTAATATTTGAGACGGTAACGGCGATACGATAGTCATTCCTAATGACCTAACTCGTAGCGGTGGTATACTCTCCTTTCGACTAAGGGCATCAACAACGACGTTTGCTTTACCGGGATGATAGCGGATTTCGGTACATCTTGAGCTCTTTCTGATTCAAGATGTGTTGTAGACTTTTGTGGTCAGTGTATGCAACACACTTGGTACCATACAAATAATGTCTCCATATTCTTAAGGCAAAAACTACAACACCTAACTCCAAATCATGGGTGGTGTAGTTCTTCTCGTGCTTCTTGAAATTGTCGGGAAGCATAAGCTATCACTTTCTCTCGTTGCATTAACACAGCTCTTAAACCTTTATGAGAAGCGTCACAGTATACGACAAAGTCTTCACTACCTTCAGGTAACGCTAAGATAGGAGCGCAACACAACATCTCCTTAAGTAATTGAAACGCTTCCTCTTCCTTATCTCCTATTCGTATTTAACATTCTTTTGAATCAATTTGGTCAACGACTTGGCTATATTCGAAAATCCCTCAATGAACCTTTGATAGTAACCGGCTAAACCCAAAAATTGACGAACTTCCGTTTGGGTCGTCGGTGAGGCCCAATCTTTAATAGCTTCAATCTTAGCGGGATCTACATGAACTCCTTGACTATCAATCACATAACCCAAAAATTGTACTGTCGGAATCCAAAATTCACATTTGGAGAACTTGGCGTACAACTTCCCCTTTCTGAGCAATTCTAAGATGAGCCTTAGATGCTCCTCATGCTCTTTCTCACTTTTCGGGTAGATTAGAATATCATCGATGAACACGATTACAAACTTTTCTAAGTAAGGCTTACACACCCGATTCATGAGGTCCATGAATACCGCCGGTGCGTTAGTCAACCCAAACGACATCACTTGGAACTCGTAATGCCCGTAACGGGTTCTGAAAGCCGTTTTCGGAATATCTTCCTCACGAACTCTAAGTTGATGATACCCCGATCTCAAATCGATCTTCGAATACACAGTTGATCCTTGAAGCTGATCGAACAAGTCGTCGATCCTCGGTAACGGGTATCTATTCTTCACCGTTAACTTGTTCAGCTCTCGGTAATCGATACACATATGAAACGATCTATCCTTCTATTTCACGAATAAAACTGGGGCTCCCCAAGGTGAAGAACTTGGTCGTATGAATCTCGTGCTAACTCCGCCAATTGTTTCGACAACTCTTCCAATTCAGTAGGTGTAAGTCGATAAGGTGCCCATGCCACGGGTGCGGCACCAGGTATCAACTCAATTTGAAACTCTACTTGTCTAGTAGGCAGGATTCCTGGCAAATCTTCAGGAAATACATCCGGAAAATCACGAACTATAGGCACATCTCCAGTGCACCTTTCTTTCTTCTCCTTCCCTCCTTTCTCAGAGATTTGAGCTAAGAAAAGGCAACATCCTTTTTCCATTAGCTTCCGTAACTTAGTGTAAGAAATGACCACTAATCTGGATGGGCTTCTTGAACTTTTTCGATCTCCTTGTGTATTTAAAATCTCCTTGCCATAAGGCACACATACGATTTTCTCATCGCACAGTATGTGAGCACGATACTTGGACAACCAATCCATACTAATGATGACATCGAAACTTCCTAACGTGACGGGTAGAAGATCTATGTTGAAAGGGTGATTCAAGAAATTCAACGTGCAACCGCGAATGATGGTCCTAATCCTTTCTATGTTTCCATTAGCTAAGTCTACATCATATCCAATTCCTAAGGCCATCGGGGTTTTTTCTAGTAGAGGTGCAAATGTAGTGGACACAAAACTTCTATCGGCTCCAGTATCAAATAGTATGGAAGCATAACGATTATTGAGAAGGAACGTACCAGTAACGACGCTCGGATCTTCTCATCTCTCATTTCCAAGTGCATACACCCTCCCATGAGTAGCTCCTACTTGCACACGTTGGTCCTCATTGTCATGACGTCCACGGTTTCCATGATTGTACCCATTACCACCCGATCCTTGATTTCCTCGGTTCCATGATTCCCTACACTCATTCCTATAATGTCCCTTCTTTCCACACCCAAAACAAGTAACATTTGCCTTACTCCTAGCTTCGGGAGTAGGAGCTCTACAATCCTTAGTTATGTGTCCTCTCCTTGAGCAATTTTGGCACATCACAGTACATCGTCCAGAATGATTCTTGTAGCAATGACCACACTTAGGTGCATTACCATTATGGTTCCTCTTATCTCCATCCCCAATAGCATAAGCCTTGGCAACGGCTTGTCGCTTGTTTCGATGATCATTACCCTTAGGGTGATGGTCTCTCTTCCTCTTTCCATTCTTATCCTTCTTAGCTCCTTCCAGTACCAACGAGTCCATCAATTGTTGAGCGATCGTGATAGCCTCATGAACATTTGCAGCCCTAGCAGTAATCACATCGTTCCTTGTAGCCACAGGCAACCCATCGGTATACCGCTCAATCTTTTAAGTCTCAATCTTAACTATATCTGGACAAAGCAAGGCTAACTCCAGGTAACGACGATTGTAAGTCGCCATATCGGTACCCTTCACTTTGTGATTCCAAAACTCAATCTCCAACTTCTTAACCTCATTCCTTGGGCAGTAAGTCTGAATCAGCAAAGACTTAAATTGCTCCCAAGTCATGGCGTAGGCCACATCACTCCCAACCGAATTTCGGTAATTGTTCCACCAAGTTAATGCTTCATCCTTGAAAGTAAAAGAAGCAAACTTTACCTTAGCATTCTCCGCACAATTTCTGACATGGAACACTGACTCAGTTTTCTCTATCCACATGACCAAGTAGACCACTCCTTCAGTTCCCCCAAACTCAATGGGTCCACAGATTCGGAACTCCTTGTAGTTACATCCATTAGTACGAACAGGTGGAAATGTTCCAGCAGAGTTATTGGAATGGTTCGACTTAGCTAGTTGTTCAGCAACACGTTGTTCCAGAAGTTGGTTGATCATCGCTTGATCCACAGTAGGTGCATTCGGTGGAACATGATCATTGTCTCCCTGGACATCAGCATTTTGATTCCCGTTTTTGTGGTTGGTGGTGTCCAGGTTGTGAGGAGTAGGGGTTTCAACATTTCGGGTAGGACGGCGTCCTCGGCGACCAGGGGTAGTCGCTGCAGTACCAGTTCGGGTAGCTCTGACAGGGTTTCGTCATGGGGCCATTGATCAACATAATACCAACATGATATCAACCGCGCAATTTGAAACACAATTCTCCATGTACGCCAAAAACCCTAGATTATCATATGAAATCACCATCATCCATACAAGTAGTGATCAATACATCGTTCCATACTACCAAAAGACATAATAGATATTAATCGTTCCATACGAGACGAACGTACAATCCAATATCATGACATAAGAGATATAATAACTAGCTCTCCTAACCAAGTACTCCCTGGCTTATGTAGCAACACAACAACACAAATCCAAATCGATCTAGCCACGATGCTGGTGTAGACTCCTCAACTCTGATCTCAAACCATTCAAATCTCTCCATAACGATCCCAGTTCAACACTGTGTGAATCTCTATCCCTCTTGAGGTCTGCAACCTCCTTCTCTAAGTCTGTGTTCCTCTGCCACAGCTTGTGATCTGCCCCGCGAGCCGTTAGGGAACCTCTCTGCAGACTCTCTGTCTGCTCATGTATCTCCATCATACCTCTCCTAATCGTTGTCGTCCTGCCCACGGCAGTAGTCAAATCAACTCTTAACTCCGCAATAAACTCAGAAATAACCATCTCAAGTCGATCAGCCATCTGCGAGATCCTCTCGCCCTATGCAGTAATTCGAGTCCAAATCCTACCAGTCTCACCCAAATCTGCAGGCTCAGCAGATATCTCAGATGGCGCGTCCGACGCCACGAGACTACCAGGTGGTGAATCAAACAAAAACGGGTGATCAGGTGAAACCGGCTCTAACGGATGTATCACAGAATCGGGCTCCCCAGAATGAGCTGAATGTGCTGGCGAACCATTATCATTAGGCATCTCCTCCTCCTGAGGATCATCCTTCTCTTCCTCATCCTGAGGTTCATCATTCTCCTGCTCACCCTCGTACTCCATCAATCGTCATCTCTGAGCAGGTGAACCACGAGGTGATACAATCGGTGACTTAGGGCGACAATGGGAAGGCGAAGTAGTGGCTCCAGGCATGACCATCGTGTATGGGTCATCAGGGGCCATAGTGATTTGTGCTGGGCGACGCGTGCCAACAAGAACATTCTCAGTAACAACATACGCAAAGGAGGCCATGGTTTTTGACAACGGCGTAGGGTAGGTGTAAGTGTTTCAAAACAACTAAACCGCGAAAATCAAATTATCGTATCCAAATCATCATAAGATCCCAAACGTATATTTTCAAGAGAGATTTCAAATACCGCATTACTAAAACATTTATAAAACAATTAAGCCATATAATTCCCCAAAATGCCACCATATCACATAATCAATATATCCCATATTCTCAAATCATCTCAAAAATCTCATATCTAATCATCATCTCATAATACCTCAATAAATCGAAGATGCTTCGGCTTGGCGGGCTGGCGGGCATTGGTCGAGGATCGTTTTTTATAAAAATCGGTTATAGTTTAGGTGTTTATTACCTAGTTCTCTATAACCTTGGCTCTGATACCAATCTGTAACACCCTCAAAATTTGGTACAGCGGAAGACTCAACAAGCTTTCGGAGTGTTAAGGGGATTGGTATCCAACACAAGTCATAAAAGAACAAACTCTTATTACAAATCAAATACTCTTAGGAAATGGTCAATACAAAAGGTAACCTATTCATAGACAAAAAGGTTACAATTGTTTATAAACATTTAAACTTTCGTCCAACTAAAGGCTTACAAACAATCCGATTTGATGTTATAAAAGCATTCTCATTACACTCATACTTCTTGTTTCTTTGTTTAGTCCAGAATAATTATGGTGAAAAACAATCATTCATAGACAAATGATTATAACTAGTTAAGTAATAAAAAATCTTTCGACCCTTGAAACTATTATCAATTAGTTAACCTTGGCTAAAAAAATGTCACTATGAAACTTAAGGTACAATTGGTTCTTAGGATTGACTTGAAATTGAATTAAAACATGTTATCACAATCTTAAACATCATCAAAACAAGTGTAAAAAGATTACTAGCCACTCATAGCAAACATGCAAATAAACTCAGAATATTTAACATTAGAATCCATGGTTTTAAGTCTTACAATGCTTTGAAATTGATAACAAATGACAAGGTATTGATAACATAAGTGTTGGTGATGATTTCTTGAAATTTTCGGACTTCAAATGTTGCTTCCTTGATCCTCCAAAGTTCCTGGTTCTTTCTGCACGAATTTTCTTCCTTTGAGAGCTAGATGATGATAATAATTGAGAGTAGTAATGAGAGTAATTGATATCTTGAATGGTGTCTTCAATTGTTGTTGGGATCATAGTTTTTCACTATTTTATCAAGTCTCGGTCATTTGTAATAATAGGTTGCTTAAGTTACTATTCACTTATATTTATGTTATGTAACATGTTTACTAGACTTAAGGCATTTTAGTCCATGGGCTTAGAAGCCCACACGAATTGATAGTGGAAGGAGAGGGAGTGTTGCCCTAGCTCCTTCCCTATAAATAGAAGCCTTAGTCTCATGTAATACTTGGTTGGTTATTTTGATTTCTTAAGGAAACTCTTGCACTTATATTTCTCTTATTCATATAATCACCCAAATCTCCTTTCTCATCTCATTTCTATTGTTATTATACTTGTGTTTACAAAATGGTGACCTAACAAGTGGTATCATTCGCCATATGAAGGTGTAGCTTTTGTGTTTTCATTGATTTCGTTCCTTAAACTTGTTTTTTAATCGATTTGTTGTAAAAAATTTTCGTACTTTTTGCTTGTCTTTTGGTTTTTATCACATATTTGCTTACAAACTTGTGCTACAAATCAAAACAAACATAAAGTTCTAAATTTTTCTCAATAATTCGATTTAGGGCTTCTTGTACTTATTTTTGAAATTTTAAAATTTTTGGATAAAGTTCATAAAGTTTACAACTTTCTTCAAGAAATCTTCACATTATAACTAAAAGTACAAGAATCGTTAAATAAAAAACGTTTTAGGTTTGCTTTCCTTGAAAATACTATTCGCCTAGCTTATCGAGAAAGTGCTTAGTCCCTTTATCGAGATCTACACTAAGTGCTCTACATCGACTTCGTTTTTTGTGGACTCAGTATTTTCTTTCTTGTATAAGAAAGAAAAGTACTTCGACTCTTGGTACATTTTCAAAATTGTACAATTTCGATAAGTAGGTTCGTGATTTTTGTGTTTTTTTTCGAAAATACTATTTTTTCGAAATCACATTGTTTTCGAAAATTTGTAAAAGTTTCAAAAACTCACTTACATAACTTGTTTTGCGATAACCTACAAGTTTCGAAATCACTGGTGTGCAGAAATTTCGCAATCACTAGTGAAGAAATCTTTCGCAATCACAGTTGAAGACAAAGTTTCGCAATCCGAAGTTGAGCAAAGTTATTCGAAGATTTGGCCAAATCTATACCTTCTACAAGATCCATTATTTCATAAGTGTTCAAAGATGTCTCAACCACCACATTACTACTTCTCAAATCCTCAGCAACAACATCAGCAGTATCAGCAACAATACCATCAGCAACAATCATATCAACAACCTTCACAGTCACACTTTCAACAACAACCGTTTAATCAACAACAACAATATCTCATGATGCAGCAACATCAAATCATTCCTCAACAACAACTATATCAAATGCCACAACAAAACACTCAGTTTTCCTCCAAACAACCTCACTGGTTTGACAGAATGTGTGAAGTTATTACAACTCAACAATCCCGACATGAGGCAGGATCACTTGAAACACCTCCAATGCTAACACCTGGGAACTATGTTCAATGGTCAAGTCGATTCTTACGATTTCTTGAATTAAAGAAACCTCATGGGAAATTCTTAAAACAAGTGATACTTGAAGGACCATTTGAGTGGCCAACAAGATTTGAAATTGGTGATCCTCATGCTGATCCTCCACGTCCTCCTGGTGATAGACCTCTTCCAGAATCTGCACTCACAGAAGAACAGAAATTACATCGTGAAGCTGATGAGTACGCAATGGCTTATATACTTCAAGGTATACCTAATCCAATTTATCGAAGTGTCGATGCTCAGAAGACAGCCAAAGCTATGTGGGAACATGTTCATCTCCTTATGGAAGGCACTCAATTGAACAAAGATGATATGGAATCCAAACTCTACATGGAATATACAGACATCACAATTGAACCAGGAGAGTCACTTGAATCCTACTATCATCGTTTCACAAATGTGGTCAATGATCTAGAACGTCACAAAATCACAGTACCAAGGATAGCAGTGAACTCCAAATTCGTCGGTAGTCTTGGTCCAGATTGGCATAAATATGTGACATTTGTTCGTCAAACCAAAAATCTTCATGATGCACCATATGGTTTGTTGTATGATTTTCTGAAACACCATGAATCTGAAGTTGAAAAAGATCGAGCTCTACGAGGACGATACACACCAACACCAACACCAAATTCTTTGGCTCTCGTAGCTCAATCTCCCTATGCTCCACTACCAATGTCAAATCATGCATATGTTCAAGAGCAGAACTACTTCAGTTATCCACAGTCTTCTACCTCGAACCAAATGGTCCCTTATGATTCATCTCCATAGAATGCTTCTACTCAACTTGTTCCATTGAACAACAATGATGCAGTGTATTACTCAAACTCCAATGAAGATGACGATGATGACTTTAATACGTTGAATCAGGGACTTGCTCTTATTGCTCGTGCTTTCAGCAAATTCTCCAACAAAACAAACAACCGTCAACGTTCGTCTTCTAACACAAGGAATCAAGCTGTTGTCAATGATGGAAGAGTGGAAATTCAGAATCGTAACTATGGTAGATCTGGTTCAGGAAGTTCTTCAGGAAATTTTGGGAATGGTCAGAGGTTTAATAACAATGGGGGGTTCAGGAACAACTCCGGGTCTTCTCAGCAAAGGTCTGAACCAGTTGCAACTAGGAACTCCAACTCAGGGAATGCAGTGTGGTGCTATAACTGTAATGAACAAGGTCATATAACGACAGCATGTCCCAAACCGAGAACTCGGGGTAGTAAGTTTCACAAGCAGGCATTACTCATGGCTCTTCAAGATGAAAAAGATGGACATTTCCCTGAACAAGATAACAACTTCATGGCAAATATGAACAATGATGATGACATGGAAGATCTGGAAGCCAATGCAGCTGTGATGCTTATGGCCAACATGCAGGAACTTCAGTTTAATGATTCAGGTCCAGTGTATGACACTGACGGCTTGTCTCAGGTACATGACCAAAAAGCATGCCTAATACATGAAATAGCTTCACCCTCTGCTTCTGAATCAGATATGGGGCAAGTTGTTCCATCTACATCATCTTCATCTTCTCAAACAGATGAACAAATAAGCACAGTTGTCATATTTGATGATGACACAGTTGTTTCATTTGATGATCCTATTGAGAATGATAAACATGATCATATAGAACAACATGAACCATTATTTGATCTAGACCCTGACCTAATATTGTTATCTAAACAACTGGATGCACAACAATTGCGAATAATAAAATGCAACGAGAAAAACAAAGTTTTAAAAGAGAAAAATGCGTCACTTGCAAGAGATATTGAATGTTATAAAATTCAACTTTCAAATCAGGAAGACAAGATTAAAAATGCAAAAAGTTTTGAAAAAGCTTTTCAAGATTCTTACAATAAAGAACAAGATCTTCAACGCAAAATGCAAGATTTAATTGAGTCAAACGGAAAGTTGATTTCGAAACTCGAAAGTGAAAAGTGTGAATTGAAAATGCAAGTTGAACGTCTTCAAACAGTACTTTCAAAAACAGAAACAGAATTGTCAAGTTGTAAAAAGGATTTTTGTGAACATAAAATACGAAAAAGGAAGTATATAGATGACTTACTCGGTGATATTGTTGATCTTGAAAAACAACTCAAAGAATTTCGTAACATTGTTTACAAACACGGGAACTCTGTCACAACAATTTAGAAATTTACTTTAAAACCGAGACCCGATAAAGGATTTGCACTTGGCGATTACAATTCAATGTTTCTTCACACGGCATTCAAAGAAATTCCAAAAATTTACAGTATGGACCATTTGCTTGATAATACGATTGTGCGTGCTGTTGTTTTTGATACTGAGGAAGAAGAAGAACTTGAAGACGAGAGTCGATCTAAAATGAGTTATGTTCAATATTGGACACCATATGATTATTCAAAAGCTCCTCACATTTCTAAATCTTTTGTTACTCAAAAGGACTTACCTGAGAAATCATGGTTTGTCGAAGAGTCATATGTTTCATCTTCTAATGTGGCCCCTGTCCAAACTGTGGCACAAATTAATGGTCCTTTACCATCATCCGGTGAACTTACACCTTTACCAAAAAGTTGTCGTGTCTTAAATTATTTCAAAACTTTTATGGAAGACATCAAAATTTTGGAGGAAACAATTGAACACAATTCTGAAATAAAAATTGAAACTTTTCAATCCGCTTACGAGCGAGAAAAGAGAGATATTTTTCAAAAACAAATGTTGCCAATTGTCAAACACCTCCGTCTCTGTGCTACACGTTGGGATCAGGAACTTCAAAACGAGGTCAAAAATATGATAAACGTTTTCAACTCAACTGAAAATGAGATTTTGGTTCAAATGCAAAGAAATAGAGTTTTAACAAATGATGCTGATCGACTCTTGGAACAAGTTCTCAATGCTGATATTTTGTCTATTATCATGAATGATCTCTATAAATCTGGTACTTCAATGCTTATGGATGATCTTTGTGTTGATAATAACCTGTTGAATATGGAAATTGAGACACTTAAACATGATAATGACAAGCTGCGAAGTAAAAATGATGATGTGACAAAACAATTTTCAAAAGAAATTTGTCAACTCAAACAAGGGCTTGAATGGTGTTAAGCTCAAAGTCTTGAAATGGAATTGAAGCTTCAAAGTCAAAATGTTTCAAACTCTTGTCAAATTTGCAAAAACAACGAGTCTTTAAAAAGTCTGTGTCTCCGATACGAGAAAGAAATTGCGGATTTAAAAATTGAAAACGCCGAATGGCAACAAAACCGCGATGACATCAAATATTGCAATGGTTTACTTGAGTCTGAAATTCAGGATAAAAATCACATCATCATTGATTTGAAAGAGAAAATTAAGCTAATTCAAAAAGGAAAGATGGTTGACACCACGGTGATAGCACCAGGAATGTATCAATTAAACAAAACAGCTAAAGAAAATGTCATTCAAAACACTAATGTTGATAACTCCACTTCTACAGGATTAGTCTCCACTATTAGCGTTAGCAGACCCAAGCAAAAAAGTAAAATGAAGAATAGGATCTTGCAACGTAAAAGAGGACAACTAGAAGCTCAAGAAGTAGAAGATCAACTTAGGAATTTGAATAATACTCATGTTGCATCAGATTTAGATTCTAATCTGGCAAATTGTAATCAAAATCTAAATGTAACGAATGATGAACCTTTGAATGTTTTGAATATTAATGCATCTTGTGTGTTTTGTCGTAAAAGCGTATCATCTGGTGATCATACAAAATATTTAGCTAATTCTCTTCTCAATCGTCATAAGAAACGTAGGACACGCATTCCTTCTAGGCCCACTACTGCCTCTAAGTCTAATTTAGGAAAGCCGTCTTCTACGGTTTCTAATGAAGTTGAACTTACCCCCATAGGTGCCGAGAACAAATCTAGGAATGAGCCAACTACTAGTGCATTTAACATTAAGAAAGCAAAAACTAGTTGGAACTGGCAACGTTGGTTACAATACAAACCAGACTTTAAATGGATTCCTAAATTGTTAAATACATGTGCTTCTAACCAACAGGAACCCGCACTGTCTTTGGGTTCCACCCTTACTTCTGTTCCATATGTGTCTTCTTCTTGTGATGCAGGTGGTACAGATCGTTCTCTGGATTGTTGATAGCGGATGCACCCGACATATGACAGGCAATCTCAAACTGTTACACAACTTTGTCTCAAAGTTCATTGGTACTGTCAGATTCGGGAATGATCATTACGCTCTAATCATGGGATATGGTGACTATGTCAGCGGGAACATTGAAATCAGTCGTGTGTATTATGTGGAAGGCCTTGGACACAACCTTTTCTCTGTTGGACAATTCTGCGATGGGGATCTAGAAGTTGCATTTCGTGAGAAGACTTGCTTTGTTCGTGACTTACAAGGAAACGATCTAATGTCTGGCTCACGTGGTTCTAACCTTTATACAATATCAATGTCAGATATGATTGCTACATCTCCGATATGTCTTCTCTCCAAAGCAGAATCAACTAAATCTTGGTTATGGCACAAATGTCTTTTGCACTTGAATTTCAAAACAATGACTGACCTTGCTCGTTACAAACTTGTTGATGGATTTCCAAGATTCCGTTTTACAAAAGATCACTTATGTTCTGCCTGTGAACAAGGAAAAAGTACTCGGGCTCATTTTCCTTCAAAACCTGAGCACAGTACGAATGATGTTTTACAATTTCTACACATGGATTTGTGTGGACCGATGCGTGTTCAAAGTATCAACGGTAAACGCTACATTCTTGTAATTGTGGATGATTATTCAAGATGGACTTGGGTCTACTTCTTACGAAGTAAAGATCAGGATCCTTCCTTGATCATTACCTTTCTCACAAAAATTCAAGTTCAGTTACGCAACACTGTACGAATGGTCAGAACTGACAATGGAACTGAATTCAAGAATCAGACACTTAGGTCATATTATGAGAAAGTGGGAATTGAACATCAAACATCTATTCCTAGAAGCCCAGAACAGAATGGAGTTGTTAAAAGACGCAACAGGACGTTAGTGGAAGCTGCTAGAACTATGTTGATTAATGCTCAATTACCAGATTACTTGTGGGCAAAAGCTGTTTCAACAGCATGTTATACCCAAAACCGTTGCATGATAACAAAACGCCATCGTAAAAAACCTTATCAAATTGTTCACAAAAGAAAACCGAATATTGATTACTTTCATGTATTTGGAGCACTTTGTTATCCGAAAAATGATCGTGATGATTTAGGTAAACTTAAAGCAAAGGCTGACATCGGAGTGTTCGTTGGATACTGTGAAAATTCAAAAGGTTTTCGGATATGGAATTGTCGTACAAGAAAAATTCAAGAAACCATTCACGCTAATTTTGATGAACTCACACAGATGGCTTCTGAGCAACACAGCTTAGGACCCGAATTCGACCGTCTTAACTCTCCGGCATCTTCGGCTGAATCATTGCCACTCAACCGCAAAGAATTAGAAACCTTGTTTGCACCACTATTTGATGACACAATTGAATACCGTCCTACTGAGGTCTCACCTAATTCCGCTGCTCAACCTGAAAACATTCCAGTACCAGACTCACCTCAATAAACTACAACAAGTGTTGAGAATGACGGTCCTCCAATTGCATCACCATCTATAGCAGAACAAACTATTTCTAACTCCCGCCATTCAGCTGAAGATCCCACACCACAATCAGTTCCACAACCCGCATAGCATGATCCTGATGCGTTCTTTAACCCGTTTGCACCGGCTCCTAGAGTTCATGATATAGCTGAGTCGTCAACACGCAATTTGGATCCTGCTAACATGCGAGATACCAATCAACTACACCCTTCAACACACAAATGGACTCGAGACCATCCACTAGTTCATATTATTGGCCATCCAGATGCACCTGTAATGACAAGACAACGACTTCACACTGATGGAGAAACTTATATCTATGCACTCACAGTTTGTCACAAAGAACCAAAGAACATTAAAGAAGCAATGACTTATGACAACTGGATTGAATCTATGCAAGAGGAATTTCAGCAATTCATAAGATTAGAAGTCTGGGAATTAGTTGAAAGACCTGACGGAGTCTTTGTCATCGGGTTAAAATGGATCTGGAAGAATAAGCTTGATGCAGAAGGAACAGTCATATGTAACAAATCACGTCTGGTAGCGAAAGGATACTCCTAACTAGAAGGACTTCATTTTGCTGAATCCTTTGCTCCAGTGGCTAGACATGAAGCTGTTCGGATCTTCTTGGCCTATGCTGCACACAGGAACATGGTTGTTTACCAAATGGATGTGAAAACTGCATTTCTTAATGGAGAACTCCGTGAAGAAGTCCTGAGCGTCCTAATCACGTTTACCGACTCAAAAAGGCACTCTACAGACTTAAACAAGCCCCACGGGCGTGGTATGACAAACTGTCCACTTTCTTGCTGGCTAATAAATTTTCTAAAGGATCGGTGGATCCAACACTATTTACAAAAACCTACGGGGAGGACTTACTTGTTGTTCAAATATATGTCGATGACATTATTTTTGCCTCAACAAAAAGAAGTTACTCTAATGATTTTGCAAAATTAATGAAAGATAATTTTGAAATGTCCATGATGGGTGAACTTTCGTTCTTTCTAGGACTACAAGTTCATCAATCACCCCGTGGAATTTTTATAAATCAGTCCAAATTTGCTCGTGAAATATTAAAGAAACATGGAATGGTGAGTTGTGATACTTATAATACACCAATGGGCTATACCACAAAACTAGATGCTGATTTACATGGGACTCCAGTTGACCCTACCAAATACCGAAGTATGATTGGGTCCCTCATGTATCTCACAGCTAGTAGACCTGATATAGTATTTGTTGTCTACATGTGCTCTCGTTATCAGTCCAAACCAACAGAAAAACACCTCAGCGAGGTCAAAAGAATCCTTCGATACATAAAGGGAACCATTAACTTGGGAATCTGGTATCCGAAGGATTCTGGTTTTGAACTAATTGCTTTTTCAGATGCTGACCATGCAGGATGTTTAGATACACGCAAAAGTACATCTGGTGGATTACAATTTTTCGGAGACAAACTTGTGTCATGGCAATCAAAGAAGCAGGACTGCACATCACTGTCATCTACAGAATCTGAATACGTAGCCATGTCTGCTTGTTGTGCTCAAGTCATTTGGATGAGATCACAACTTAAGGATTATGGCTACCTATTCAACAAGATTCCTATCTACTGTGATTCCAAAAGTGCAATCGCTATCTCCTGCAACACAGTACATCATTGCAAATCCAAACACATCGATCTCCGATATCACTTCATCAAAGAGCATGTGGAAAAGGGTACCGTTGAACTTTATTTTGTTGGGACTGAGTACCAATTGGCGGACTTACTTACCAAATCCTTAGCACCATCAAGGTTTGCTAGTCTAGTTCACCAAATTGGTATGTGATGTTTGACTCCAGAGGATCTGGAAAAGTTTTTAAAACACAATTGATCGTCAGACATCAAAACTATCTTTGTAAATATTTTCTTAAATATAAACTAATAAAAAAAAATGCAAGTATATCACTTCTCTTCAACATCTTGTCATTTTTCTCTATATTTTTTTTACAAATGTTGAGGGGGAGATAAGCTCAAATGCTGCACATTTTTTTTCTAATTGATATACTTGCATATTTTCTAAAAGATGCGGTTCTTCGGATACTGTGGAAGTCTAAAAGTTCATTCCCTCGTCTCATCTCGATTAAGATTTCATTTACAATGGCGGTTAGGAGTATATCTTAATGTTGCACTTGTTTGCCATTTAACTTTAGGACTCAATAATGTAAATCAATTGTTTAGGGACCAAAAGTGTCATAAATTCAAAGTTACATAAATAACTTAAATAAACAACCCGTTTTTCCAAAACCTCACAATTTCTAAAACCCTAAACCCTCTTTCGAAATCTACGGACCATATTCAAACGAGCAATCCACGTTAGTGATCTTCAATTTGTAAGTTTCTATATGATCCTTAGGATGTTACAAGGATAGGTTTTTGTTTAATTACAAATCCAATGGTTGAATCTTATATTATGTCGATTTCTTGTTCTAGGGTTTCTACAAATTCGGAATCATCTAAAACGTGATGGATTAAGTTGTTTTTCATAGGGCTTTTGTAATATTACATGTTATAATCATCTCTGTAACAACTAATCATTATCCATTACATGTTTGCTTGATTCTCGAAACCTAGGGTTTTAGATCGAATTGGGTATTTTTGATCCAGGGTTTGTTTGCTTAATTTTGTCGGTGGGATATGTTAAGTGCTATGTATATATCATCATGAATCAAGTTAATTTATATCTTTCCCACGTATGCATGAAATTCGATTATTAGGGTTTTTGTTCATAAAGGATATGTCTCGTGTGATGTTTACATGATCCTGTTTTTGTGCTTAACTCATCACCACACACACAAGAAGACTCACAAATGCATTGATAAAGTTTAAAATATTGAGATTCACATGCTTTCGATATTGTGTTCTTACCAAGATTTCGAAATCATTGAATGAGTAGTGTTTACATAATTCTAATTGATTGTTTCTCAATCTGTACGACAGGCATCTACCTTTGGATAATAATATTGGAAAAGAAATGTACGTATGGATAAATTTCGAAAATTCTTGTATAAGAACTTCTTTCGAAATCCCATTTTTCGCAAATCATGTTTTTCGCAATCACGTCATTTCGAAAACACTCTTATTGAGTGTTTGCGATAAAATGCTTCACTGCTCAAACGTTTTCGAGAACCATGCTTCTTTTCGAAATCACATATGAGAAAATCTTTCGCAATCACGCATTCTTGAATTTTTTCAAAAATATTTCACTTAAGTATGTTCTCGATAAAATTATTATCGAGAACACACTTGGAATATTTTCCGAAAACCTCCATTATGCTTGTTTGCGAAAACTTTTTCTTATGACTGTTTTTCGAGATCATGATAGATTAACTTTTCGAAATCTAGAAAATTTTGCGAAAATATGTTGATGGCTTGTTGTAATTTCGCATACATGTAATTATGTTGTGATTGTGTTGTAATCATCATTTGTTGTAACATGATGTGTAAATATGCTACTTGGATCACTTTTTTTGCTTAAGTGTATGTGCTCTAATTTTTAATTGATTTAGTGAGATAAAATGATCAATGTTCTTCAAGTATGCATCATATGTTACGTCACACATAACAAAATGTATCATTCGTGCTTAATTGTCCAAAATGATTATCTGTAATCAAACTCGTAATAGTGCTAACAAGTAACGAATCTGGATGTTTGGTTTATGATGATACTTTTCAGATTAACATGGCTTGACACAACGAGAATGTCCCTGAACAAGCTCTTCCATTACTCACCATGGATGACATCACTCCGGAACACTACAATGCTACGATTGGCAACAACAATCCACGAGTTGATTTCGACAAATTAAGAATTACTGAGAACTCGTGCATGATTGTCAAAGATATTCTACTTGTACATCCATGCAAACACCTGCTCATCTGTTCTACTTCAGTTCCTCTGATCTACCTTCATCAGTTCTGGCTTACGGCTAAAGCTAATTTGGATGATGTATCTTTTATTGTTACATTGGATCGCCAAGTCTACACTGTAGATCACGACGTTCTTCGTACAGCCCTTCTCCTGCCTCAAACTGACAACGAATTCGCTCCTATACTACCTGAACTGGACCTTCTTGACTTCTTCATTGAGTTAGGATATGATGTTGATGATGACGTACCGCTAGTCAAACTTTCCCGATTCAATGCCAAGAATATCCCTCAGCCTTGGAGAACATTCTGTCTGTTGGTTGTAAGATCGATATCAGGAAGAAAAAGTGGTCATGAACATCCTAGGCTTGAACATTTGCAAACATTTTGGGGAATGGTGACTTTGACACCTATGGACTTTGCAGTTCCAATCATGAAAGATATAGTCTACAGCATTCAAACCGAACGTGTGAAGACTATGATCCCGTTCACAAGATTCACCAAACTTCTCATAGAACATTTCTGCAAAGACACACCAGAATTCATCAAAAGGATGGCTGATCCTAATGAGCCGAAGCACCTCTTCGAGGACGACTTCACCACCTCATTCATCAAGACTACCACTTCCTCTACCAAGATCAAAGGAATGAGGCTTCCCGAATACCTTCTTAATGACATGATCAAGAAAAGCTTGAACTACAAATACTATGATAATGCTTACAAAGGGGTACAGGAAGAAGCTACTATTCAGACTCGTAGCAAAGGAGGTGTGAAGTCTGGGAGTACTGCAAGCACCACTGGCTCACCTCAGACTAAGTCTAAAACTGCTCCCAAGACAAAACCCAAGACTTCCACCAAACCTAAAACAACATCCAAACCCAAATCAGCAACCAAGCCAAAGCAGAAGGTAACTCCTAAGTACATCCTTTAGGATGAACCTACACCTCCACCTTCTGACAGCGAATCAGAGTTCGACATAGAATCTGAAGAAGAAGAACCAGACTATGAACTGAGAGTAAGAGCACCTGATGAAGGATTTCCTGCAACAGAGATCGCCATACAACAAAGTCTAGAAACTTATGAAGAAGAGACGAGGAAAAGAAAAGGGATCACTATTAATGAGCCTAATGATGATGAAGACGAACCAATCGTTGAACCTTTGGTCGATAAACGCAAACTGAAGAGTATAGTTGTCGACACTCGAGCTGAAGAAAAGCGACTTCGGAAAGAACAAAGGAAAGCAACTCTCGAAAGCCGACTCATGTCTCAACCTTCAACTCCACCACCTATCGATCAGTCAGAACATGAAGGAGCTACAAGCAGCATGATTCCTCCCGTTGTGTCCACAACATTAGAATCAGCTCCACAACCTGATGACACCGTTAAAGATACAGACAAAACAGGAGATGTCAATATGACAGAGACTGCTAATGTAGAGGAGAATGTTGGCGGACAAGAGAACATAGCTACGGATCAGGAACATGAATACCTCATTACTCCAGAGTTTCTTGCACGAGAAGCAGAGGAAGCAGAGGAACGTCGTAGAAAAGAAAATGAAGAGAAGAACGCGTTCGACACCAACATATTTCTTAAGTCATCTTCTCAGCAGACTTCCCCAGCAAAACCTCCACCTCCTCAAGACTCTCCACCAAAGGATCCGACTCCTCCTGCTTCTTCTTCAAACTCTCACAACGAGTCATCGTCCGAATCATCACTTGAGCATTCATCTCCTACACCTACAGAAACCGCATCAAAACAGCATTCAATCAATGAACCAAAACAACCAGTTGATCTTCAGGAGCAAGTCAACAAACTAACCAACATGGTTAACGGTCTTGCCAAACAAGTTGAAGACTTTCAGGAGTCAAAGCAGCTGATCGATAAGTTCTTGAACTCTGATTACACAGGATTTATTAAGACGGTCACACAAGATTTTCTCACTGAAAATCTAGTTGAGATAGTCTCTCCTGAAGTAGCAAACCTTCTTGAACCAATCAAGGACAACTTGGATCACAGAATCAGAAGTGTCACTAGAAAAATGTTGTCAACTACACCATTCACGCTTCACACTACAAAAGCTTCTACTGTTGCTCCAACCATCCCTGAATTATCCTTCAATGAAATGCTTGCCAAACTCTTAGACAATGTTGCCTCCAAAACCACACAGACTGCTGAAGAAAAAGCACTTTATGATGCTATGGTGGCTTACATATCCAAAGAGTCATGCAAAGATACAGCTGGAACCCTGAAAAGGTCAAGAAAAGATGACGATCTTGACCCAAACTCAAAAAGCAAGAAACCTAAGTCTGGAACCGGTCCCTCATCTTCTCTACAACCACAAAAGGACTCCACCCCTCCTGGAAATCAACAACACCCCTCAGCTACCGGCCAAGGTTAAGCTGAAGAAGAAGAAACTTTCATGGAACCTACAGATGACTACCAGGGTCAACCTGACACCGATTACCGTGCTTCACCTATTCCTGATTCTCATGCTGGACCATCGTCACCATCCAAAGCTAAAGACAAAGATGCTACATCTAAGTCAAAGAAATCAAAGAAGAAAAGACGTGATTCATGGCTCGACAATGATGACACTCCTCAGAATGATTGGCTGACAGAAATGGTTCAAGCTCAACCTCCTCTCGAAGAAGAAGAACCCCTTCCTGGTAACACTCTACAGTTCACCCAAGTCATAATGAAGGATCTTCAGATCAACAAACTTACAAAGACGGAGCTTAGAAGAATCAATAGGGATGCACAAGAATTCCTTAAGTCCAGATCCGGAAACAAAGTGGAATACGAGTATCATATGCAGAATATAGCTAGTGCAATGTCTGCCGACTTTGACCGGCTAAATCCTGAAGTGAACATCGACCTCAGTTCCAAAAATCATGAAAAGCCTTACTTCACTGACTGGACCAAACCATTACCCTTGAAAGGATTTCCAGATAAACCCAAGATACTTTACAGCTTCTTCTTCAACAAAGATCTTCGTAACATCCAACTCACCCAAGAAACTTCCAAGACGAAATATGCTTCCTCACTCACAATCTCAGTACCAGCCGCAAGATACGAAATTCCTGCCATTGAAGAGACTACTCGAGTTTTCAGCAACTCCATCGTAGCTTACGACAGAGATGCTCTACACGGGATTCAACACTGGCCAGAACGTCGACGTCTCGGTTATACCAGCAGATTAGGAGAGAAATCATTGGAAAACGTGAAGCATAAATATAAGATCATTGCTATCTTGGAGATTCAAGAGTCAAAACGGTTTAACTACACGTTCATGCATGAAATTGTGGTTAAGCGACAAGATGAAAAGAAGTACAAATTCTCCGAAGCTGACTTTCCAGACCTTAATCTTAATGACATTGAAGATATGTATCTCGAAAAGGTTCAAGGAAGAATGCGTGGATTCGATAGAGATATTCAGTACAACTTCATGGCATCACTACTTCTCTTCATCCGACGATTGATAGTTCAAGAAAGAGTGGAAGATCTTCAGCTTGGAGTGGAAAGTTACCAACAGAAGATCAATTTGACAAAGCCGCAATTCATATTTGATGGAATCTATCAAACGTCACAGTTTACTCTCAACCAAGAACCTTTTGGTTTCACCTACATCAACAGCAAAAAGCTACAAAGCTTCATGAGGTTCGATGAGATACACAAATTCTGTGATGTTACACTTAAATCCGTTCGTGATGGGCTTGTCAAAAGGTTGAATGATGATCGCCGAAAGACAGCAAAGGGGGAACAACCTAGATGGAAATCCAGCTTAAGAAGACAAGTTCGTAACTTTGTCTTGAAGATTGAAGAAAGGTTATTTCGACGGGAAAAAATCAGACGACTAGAAAGTTATATCGGTGTCAGACCATCGTTTCCTATCAGGCTCTTCGAAAAACCAGAACCTAAGTTCACTGACTTTGATGCTCCACTTCCTGACGAAGATTAACTTGGTACATTTGGTTATTCTTTCTTCAATATCAATTGTTTCATTTGATTGAATTATTTTCATAATGGTTTGTGCACACATAACAGTGTACAACCCGTGCTTGTAATTAAAGGACTCTGAGGTACGCTTCAGTGCCTCAATCCTTATATAAGGAGCGAAGGCTTCTTACTTTTGAGTAGAATTAATCAAACATTTTCTGATTTTCATAATTCTGCTCAAAAGACAAGTATTTCGCCTCAATGAGTATTCACTTGTTGAGGGGGAGCACTTGAAAAACTCATCGTTTGAAATACAAAAGTTCATGTTCATATCTCCCTATAAGACTCAAAAAGCATATTTTAATCAAAAGTTTATCAAAAACAACATCTAATATGCTATTTTTGAGGGGGAGAAAAGTGAAAGTGATTAAAATATGAAAGTTCAAAGTTGCTTAAAAGTCAAATCTCATGCGAGCTAGACTCAGATTCACCCAAGAATTGACGAAACATAAAAGTTAGTAAATTCGAAAAGACTTTTCCTCGACGGGTAATAACATCAAGTTAGTTACTAGAGCTAGTTGTCACCTAAAAGCTGACAATGGAACTCTTTAACTAGCCACGTAAGTGTGTCTCGAAAAAGGATTCGTCTTAGTAGAAATGTACCGTCTCGAGAAACTTTCTGTGGACTTGACCAGGCCGGGTAATAACTTCAAGCCAGTTTATCTAGTGATGTAAGCGTGTCTCGAATCGGTCTTGTTCACGGAAAGTGGATCAATTCAAAATGCTTGCTCCTCCCGCATGTGCAAATTTATGAAATACTTATGAGCACATGTGCAGGGGGAGCCCTTCAAAAGTGTACACAAAACTCTCAAAGTGTTAACCAAAATATTCGATTATCACAAACACTTTGAGAGATTTTTCAATCAAAGGTTTCTTGGATACTGACGGAGTTATAAGGTGATTAAGATAGGATAAAACCGTCCTATGATCCGCCAAAGCCGGAGGGATCTACCCAAGGACATCTCCCATAGTTAGTATTAGAAGTCCTTAGGTATGATACGAGAAAAAAAAGAGAGAGAAAAGAATGAAAGGGAAAGAAGGAGTTGAAGAATTAAAAAGAAAAGTAAAGAAAAGGTTAAAAGGAAATAGCCCTCCATATGTACAACCTTAGGGCAGACACCGGGTTCAATACGTATGCTACTGGTTGTTGCATAAGACAACACCGGTATTGAAGATAAAGTCGTCATGGACCCAGTGACACAATGCACTAAACCTTCTCAACCACTCAAGTTCTCTTAAAAGGACTTGTTTCATTCTCACGGGGAACCAGTGTAATCTATCGACCTATCTCTTAGAGACGGTTGATATTGAAGCAGGAGACCCCTCCCTAGTCTCCCCATAGGAAACCTAAGTGTGCACTTATAGAGTCTAGAGCCATGAGATACATCAAAGATCTCTTAGGAACACGTAGTACTTCTACAACTGGTGTTCTACATCAATGGACACTAGATGTAAAATATCGAGTCCTTCGCAGATCTTAGCAATCTGCCGAGAACGTTTATGAGAGAATTTACATAAGTATTTCTCAATTATTGAACGGAAATCCTGCCAGGGTTAACATCAAACAGCCCTGACAGCAGGTCACTTTGGTAACTCCTTGCGGGTTACGCTTAGTGTTTGCGGTGGCTTCTTAGCGGTCTACAGTCGTGGAGTGATCCCCAGCGACTCACCCAGTCATTGAGCTACTTAGTAGGTCTTGTAAGCTCCTTCGGGAGTATCTGATATGGGAACGGCCTGGATAAGGACTAGAAGGAGTCTTCACACTATGCTGTTGATGATCTCTAGTTCCTTATCTGTAAGTATCGGATGTTTTATTGCTAACTGTTTACATGCAGGGTTACATCATTTCCATGGCGACAGATTCCACATGCTCATACATGCATCTTGAAGTCATCAAAAGCTCCCTCAAAGATCAAAAAAACACAAAGTTCAAAGAAAGATTCTACGCCAAAAGGGAAGAATCTACAAAGTATAAAGACTAAAGATCTTAAGTGAAAGAAAGGGACTACGTGCATGTATAAGTCAAGATTTTGAAGATGTACGAGCATGTTGG
This sequence comes from Artemisia argyi, assembly GCA_030686995.1. NCBI lineage: Eukaryota > Viridiplantae > Streptophyta > Magnoliopsida > Asterales > Asteraceae > Artemisia > Artemisia argyi. The sequence goes on from CM060683.1 coordinate 178,658,923, forward strand.
AATGGCGGACTACCACCGCAGACGCGGAAGTGACGAAAGGCAGACAACTTCATTACTTGATCACTATCACAACAACAAGGAACTAAGTACAAAGAACGTTGAATGATTTTTTTCTTATGATTATTGAAAGACGTCTAAAGCTATGAAAGTCAAAGATGAAGAAATGAAAAAGACGTCAAGCAACCGTGATGACCGACCCTTAGGGGGAGATTGTTGGGATCATAGTTTTTCACTATTTTATCAAGTCTCGGTCATTTGTAATAATAGGTTGCTTAAGTTACTATTCACTTATATTTATGTTATGTAACATGTTTACTAGACTTAAGGCATTTTAGTCCATGGGCTTAGAAGCCCACACGAATTGATAGTGGAAGGAGAGGGAGTGTTGCCCTAGCTCCTTCCGTATAAATAGAAGCCTTAGTCTCATGTAATACTTGGTTGGTTTTTTTGATTTCTTAAGGAAACTCTTGCACTTATATTTCTCTTATTCATATAATCACCCAAATCCCCTTTCTCATCTCATTTCTATTGTTATTATACTTGCGGGTTGATACCGATCGGATGGAAATGGTCATTATGGCTATCCGATCGGTTAGACTCCAACCGATCGGATCGTAGATTCTGGTTGCATTGGACTTTTGACTATTCCTTGTGTAGTTCTTTATGCACTATCCAAACTTGATTAACTTCTGAACATGGAACTTTGAGATGACAAAACTTAGATTCTCATATGGAATGCTTCACAGATTGGACTTTTGAGCTTGGGAATCTTCGTGTAATCGCGTATACTTCATTTTCTTCACTTTTTTCTTCATTTTTCCTACATTTGGCTACATATGCTACAAAAACATACTTTGATACGATTTAGTGGCAAAAGCATATAAAAACAACCAAATAACGTACACAAAAACACTAATAACGCTTATAAAAACATGTTAACTTTGAGCGTTATCAAATCCCCCATACTTAAACTTTGCTTGTCCTCAAGCAAATCTAGATGAAAACTAAATATCCACATGGTAACCAAGAATGATTAGAAAAATGTGATGCAAATCCACCAAGTACAAGTACAAGATAAGATTCATCATTTTTAAGCTTGAGTGGTGAAAAATTGAGATGTTTGACAATACCCAATGATTTTCTTGCTTGATTAACATTTCTAAACACCTCACGAAAAACGAACGAACTATAATTCACTCAATCACTCATTTATTTAGGTAGTGGAGTATATATAAGAGAAATCACACTCATTGCTCAGTCATGATCTAAATATTACCATAGGCTAGTACAAGAAACAAAACTTCACCGCAATGGCGTAAGCACCAAGTCTACATATCAAAGAGGTCTTTTATTCGGGTTGTAATGTAAGGCTTCGGGTTGTACCAGGCTTATGTTCAAACATTTCATACAAAAACACAATAGATTACTGGCGCGAGTTTTTGATTACTCAAAAACCGGATGGTCACTACATTATTCTTGCACTTGATATTCTCACAAAGCCATTACTATATCTGGAGAGATAAAGTAATTTGGTAAAGGTAGGGATAAGGCATGGGAATATTTATGAAATTGGTTTTAAAATAAAATCAAGTCTAAGTCTCATTGTTGCTAGTCACTGCTCAATCCACGAACCCATAAATGATTATAGTTACAATCTTCCTTTTCTTCAAATATCGATACATCGATTCGCCATAACAATATTCTTCATACTTAGCATATTGGCTAACAACATATCACAAAATTTCCTTTATTCATAATATTATAGCACATTTTTTATAATTGTCACCTTAAATTTTTGCAAATAAATTCCCCTACACTTCGCATAAGCATCACCAAAACAATACAAATAAGAAGCTGCAGTCTCCGTCTTTGTCGAAATGGCACACACATGAATGGTGAAGTGTGGCTAACTAATAATCATCAGAAACAATCCAACAACCAAGCAACTAGCAACCCACCATTTAGACTTCAACAAGGGTTAGGCTAAGGTTTAAAGTGTAAAATCTTTTTGTATTTTTCTGGATGTAACAAAAACAAAAAGGATGGCTCGGAGGGTGTAACTAGGGGTATCTAGCGCTAAAGATGAACGCTAACAAAAAGGGTTAAAAATTGGAAATTAACTAATCAATGTGACTAGCTAAAAATCAATAATGAAGGCTATTTGGTTAAAATCCTAAGGTTGCCTCTTATCACGTATGTATACTTATATTACAAAAATGTAATCACACAACGGTCTCGTAATGATTTACAAGTACAAGTTCTAGAATAAATAAAATCACCGGCACACTCATAACAAAAGATTCAAGCATAAAAGATGTATGTTAGATATGAATAGGCTAAAATCCTCACAATTTAGTGGAAAGGGTTATAATATGTGCTAGCAAATGTTATCGATCCCAGAATGGATTGCAATATTAATCGGGACACATCTCAAAATTTTCAAAAATTACTAATTTTACCAGTGGATAGATCCAGTTATTCTAATAAATTATTCCTAAAAGCGTGAAAACAACTAGATTATAAGGACAAACAAAATTTAAAAATTAAATCGATATTAGACTTAATTTCTAATTTTACCTACTCACCCCCCCCCCCCCCCCCACACTTAAGTTAAGCATTGTCCTCAATGTGATAAACGAACTTAAAAGTATGAAAGTAGGGAAAATGAGAAAATAAACCATGATATCCGGTGTCATGTTTCTATCCAATCTTCTGTTACTTGCAATCAACACCTGCATTATTAGAAACAAAAACAAACAAACAAAAAGTATTGCAGTTTTATTCAAATTAGTGGCACACCCCCACACTTAAGTTCGACCAAGTGGTAAAACTTTGGGGTATAGACATTGAAAAATAAAATAAATTAAAAATAAACATAAACACACGGGTTGCCTCCCGAGAAGCGCTTGTTTTATTAACGAGTCCTCAGCCGGACTCAAACTTCGAATAGATTATGAAGTTTTAGTGTTATGTTTCCTTTTAGGGATATACAACACATTTCCTATCACAATTCCCTCTCCTGTTTCATCTATGTTTTCCAATGTAACATTTTCCCATGCTCTAGGAAGAGCATCATAGATAAAACCATTACTGTTTGCCCAAGGTACCATTCCCTTGTGTGGAGCCATGAATGTGATAGCTTCATATTCAATTTCTGATGAAATTTCTTCATTAGAAATCACGTTTAATTGCTCTTTATCATAATAGAGTTTAATTCGGTGCCCATTTACATTGAAACTTCCACCATGTTTGTCATAAAGTTCAACATAACCTGATGGAAATCCATGTTTCACTACATATGGTCCAAACCATTTTGGCTTGAGTTTCGGAGCTTTAAACTTGTATTTCATATTGAAGAGCAGAACTTTATCTCCAGCTTTGAATTGTTTTCGAATTCTCAGCTTTCTATCGTGGTATGCTTTGGGTCTTACTTTATATAGCTTGGAGTTTTCATAAGCATGAAGTCTTTACTCATCGAGTTTATGCAATTGCAAAAATCTCTTTTCTCCAGCTATTTTTAGATCAAGATTACAGCTTCTTAACGCCCAGTAAGCACGGTGTTCAAGTTCAAACGGTAAATGACATGTTTTCCCATACAAGAGTCTGTATGGTGTTGTACCAATTGGTGTCTTATATGCCGTACGAAATGCCCATAGAGTGTCGTCTAATTTCCTTGACCAAACGGAAGGATTGTCTTTAACCGTTTTTTCAAGTATTCTTTTTATAGCTCTATTGGTATTTTCTACTTGATCACTAGTTTGTGGATGATAAGCTGTAGCAAAACGATGATGAACTCCATATCGTTTCATTACTTTCTCCATTTGTTTATTACAGAAATGGGATCCTCGATCACTTATTAAAGCTTTAGGAATTCCATAGTGAGCAAAAAGCTTTTTGAGAAAGTTGACAACAACTTGTGCATCGTTAGTAGGAAGAGCTTCGGCTTCTACCCATTTGGAAACATAATCGATTGCAACGAGGATATATTCGTATTTGTGTGATTTAGGGAAGGGTCCCATAAAATCAATTCCCCAAATGTCGAATATTTCACAGACTTGAATGCTCTTTTGAGGCATTTCGTCTCTTCGAGAAAGGTTACCGGATTTTTGGCACGCATCGCAGTTTTGAACGAGAGTATACGCTTCTTTGAAAATTGTAGGCCAATAGAATCCAGCATCAAAAACTTTTCTAGTTGTAGTGGAAGGACCATAATGTCCCCCAGTTGGGCCATGATGACATTCATCAAGTATTTTTCTTGTTTCGACACCCGAAACACATCTTCGTATCATTCCATCCTTGCACATTTTAAAAAGGTAAGGTTTTTCCCAATAATAGTGTTTTAGTTCTGAAAAGAACTTACTACGTTGGTAGTGACTCATCCCTTTTTTAAGAATATCTCCTGCAAGATAATTTGCGTAATCTGCAAACCATGGTATTTCCTCATCATCATCTTTATCTATCGTCATGAGAGTTTCTTCTGGAAAATAATCATTAATTTCATTTTCTTTTAATTCTTCCAAATTCGGATTCTTGAGACGTGACAAATGATCTGCTGCAAGATTTTCTGCTCCTTTCTTGTCTTTTATTTCGATATCGAATTCTTGTAGTAATAAAATCCATCTGATAAGACGCGGTTTTGCATCTTGTTTGGTAAACAGATATTTGAGTGCGGAATGATCTGTAAAAACTATCGTTTTTGAAAGCACGAGATAAGATCTAAATTTGTCGAATGAAAAAACTACGGCTAATAATTCCTTCTTCGTAACCGTATAGTTTTGTTGAGCATTGTTAAGTGTTTTACTAGCAAAGTATATAGGACGAAAATGTGTTCCTTCACGTTGTCCTAAAACAGCTCCAACATCGAAATCGCTTGCATCACACATGATTTCAAATGGTAGTGACCAATTAGGTGCAACCATAATTTAGGCACTAGTCAATTGACTTTTCAATGTTTCGAAAGCTTTAATGCAGTCAGCATTGAAATCAAATACAGAATCCTTTTCTAAAAGTTTAGTCATAGGACGTGATATTTTTGAAAAATCTTGATAAATCGGCGGTAAAAACCAGCATGTCCTAGAAAACTTCTAACGGCTTTAACGTTAGTTGGTGGTGGTAATTTGGTGATAACATCTATTTTAGCTTTGTCTACTTCCATCCCTGAACTTGATATCTTGTGTCCTGACACAATTCCTTCAGTTACCATGAAATGACAAAGTTTCCCAATTAAGAACTAGATGTGTAGCTTCACATCTCTCAAGCATTTTATCAAGATTGGAAAGACAAGTTTCAAAAGAATCACCAAAAACTAAAAAGTCATCCATGAAAACTTCCATAGATGTCTCAAGCATGTCTTGAAATATTGCGATCATACACCTTTGAAAAGTTGCAGGTGCATTACATAGACCAAAAGGCATATGCCGGTAAGCGTAGGTTCCAAAAAGACATGTAAATGTGGTTTTCTCTTGATTGGCTGGATCGATAGGAATTTGGAAATATCCCGAAAAACCATCAAGGAAGCAAAAGTATTTGTTTCCTGCTAATCTTTCGAGCATCTGATCCATGAACGGTAAAGGAAAATGATCTTTCCTGGTGGCTTTGTTAAGTTTTCTATAATCAATACATACTCGCCATCCAGTGACAGTTCTAGTAGTAACTAATTCATTCCTTTCATTTGTCACTACAGTCATTCCTCCTTTCTTTGGAACACAATGAACTGGACTCACCCATAGGCTATCCTCGATAGGATAAATAATTCCTGCGTCAAGAAGTTTGATGATTTCCTTCTTAACAACTTCTTTCATATTTGGGTTGAGTCGACGTTGTCTTTCTACAACGGGTTTAGTACCTTCTTCACAATTGATTTTGTGTTTGCAAAAATCTGGACTAATTCCTGGAATATCAGAAGTTTTCCACGCAAAAGCGCGTTTATGCTTCTTAAGAACAGAAACGAGTCTTTCTTTTTGATTTGTTTCGAGCAACGACGATATGACTACTGGATGAAGCGAATTTTCTTCTAAGTAGGCATATTCGAGATTATTGGGAAGGGTTTTGAGTTCCAAATCAGTGGGTGGTTCTTCTAGAGATGATTTGATTTTCATTTGATCTTTCTCAGTGATATCTTCAAATTTCTCTTCTTCCTCTTCTTCTAATTTTATTTTCATGAATTCCTCAAATTCTTTATCAGAATCTGTTTCACTGATCTTTTCTGAAGTAGTCATGAATGGTTTCAAATCGTCAAGTAATGCATCCAATTATTCTTCAGTGACTTCATCAATAACATCGATGTTATAGCACGTGTCATCACTGGAATTTGGATATTTCATTGCCTTATCGATTAAGAATGTGATTCGATCTTCTCCTACTCCAAGATTGAGTTCTTTGCCTTTGACTTTAATCATGGCATCAGCAGTGTTTAAGAAAGGTCTTCCTAAGATTAAGGGTACTCGACTATCTTCCTCCATTTCTAAGATGACAAAATCCACAGGAAAAACAAATTTACCAACTTGAACAAGCATATTTTCAGCAACCCCAACAGGATATTGGAATGTATGGTTAGCTAATCTTATACTCATCTTAGTAGGTTTCAATGTATTGATGGAAAGTTTAGAATACAACGAATAGGGAATCAAATTGATACTTGCACCTAGATCAGCTAAAGCATCACATGTGATGTTGTTTCCTAATGTACATGGTATAAGAAAACTTCCGGGATCTCCAAGTTTTGGTGGAATTTTGTTTTGAATGATAGCAGAGCATTTTTCATTGAGAACGGTAGCGGAAATTTGTTCCAACTTGTTTCGATTATTAAGAAGTTCTTTAAAAAATTTCCCATAATTGGGCATTCCAGCTAGAACATCAATGAGGGGTACGTTAATTCTAACTTCTTTGATCATCTCTAAAAATTTCTTATTTCGCTCCTCTCTTTTCTCTTTTCTTAGGGCTTGTGGATATGGTATTTTCGGTGTATACGGTTTTATTGGTGGAACGGTATTTTCTTTGGTTGGTTTTTGTGTTGGTTCTTCTTCAACTGCTTCTTCTTCAGCTTCTGCCTCCTTCTCATCTTGAATAATAGTGTTGTCGGTAGGAATGGGTGGTGGATCATATGAGAGACCACTTCGAGTGAATACAGCATTGATATGCTCATTTCTGTTTTGTGGTGGATGATAATTCTTATCGCTTGATCCAGATGGTTTTGGATTGGATTGGGTGTTACTTGGTAATGTACCAGGAATTCGAGAAGAAAATTGATCAGAAAGTCTACCAAATTTTTGTTCAAGATCCTGGATAGAAGCTTGATGATTTTTCTGACCTTGCTCAACTTTGGTTTTGAGATTGAAAAATTGGGTTTTTACAAACTCATTCGTGGTTCTTTGAGCATTCACGAATTCTCGCATCATTTTTTCGAAATCAGATTCTTCCTTTTTATCTGAATTTGTTGGGTTTGGATTGTCTGTTCGAGGTTGAAAATCACGGTTGTTATCCCTTTGTTGGCGGTCTTGCCAATTTCCAGAACTTCTTCCGTAATAATTACCACGAAAACCTCCTCCACGATATCCTCCTTGGACATAATTGGCTTCCCCTTCGTTGGGTCTATTCATAGGTTGGTCATCACACTCGGATGATGTGTGATTTCCTCCACAATTATTACAGCCACCTCGCATTTCTTTCATTTCTCCTTTTATATCTTTGTATTGCGAGTCGATTTTAGAAGACAAGGCTTCTATTTTGTCCATGAGTTTCGAATTATCTGAACTTTCGGCAAAAGCAACTGTTTTCCGTAGGGGTTTGGTTTTGGAATCTTTTGACCAATCGAGTTTAAGAAGTACTCGATCTTCGAGAAGTTGATATGCCTCGTTAGGTGTTTTGTAAAGGAAAATTCCTCCGGCATCAAGGATTGCTTGGGATGCTTCATCAAGACCATGATAAAAGATTTGGATTATTGTTCCTCGTCCTAAATTATGACCATGACAACTTCGAAGCAAATCTTTCATGCGAATCCAAGCTTCAACAAGAGATTCATTAGGATTTTGTGAAAAAGCACGGATTTCTCCTATTAGTCTATCGTACATGGCAGGTGGAAAGAATCAGCTTACAAAAGCTTTCCTCATCTCCTCCCAAGTATTGATAGTTCCTGGAGTTAATTCGTTATACCATACTTTGGCATCTCCGGCGAGTGATGATGGAAAAAGTTTGACCTTGATAGCATCGACATCGGTATTTCCATAACGAAACATGCCACAAATTTCAATGAATTCGGCAATGTGTTTATGCGGATCGGCCCGCGAACGGCCATTAAATTGACGGTCTTTGATCATAGAAAGATGGTGACCTTTAACGGTAAAGTTTTCACCAAGGTCGGCGACAACAATAGCAGCTCCAGGAGTAAGTGCTACGGTTCTATTGGCGGCCCACATGGGTTGATCGTCAGCCATAGGTATTGGTTCAAAAAGATTGGAAATCGGATGTTCTTCGGAAAGATTATCAAACCAATTAAGAATAGATGAAGATCTTTTCTTACGAAACAAACTTTCAGGATCGGATAAAGGTATACTAAGCTTTTTAGTAGTAGAATGAGACTCATACAACTACCAAGAGAATCGAGTCAATTACCTAAACAAAAGAACAAGAAAATTAAAAAAAAAAAAAAATCGAAAACAGAGAAGTCTACCCGAATCGGTTGGATACCAAACCGATCGGATGGAGGCTACGGTAAAATTAAAAAAAAAATAGGAAACCGATCGGCTGGAAGTCTATCCGATCGGATGGATGCTATCGATTTTTTTTTTTTTAATTTTTATAAAACGAACACGAAAAGAAACGGACTTTTAAAACTTAAAGAAACACAATCAAAATCCCCGGCAACGGCGCTAAAAACTTGATGTGCTATTTGTTAGTGCAAGTTTTAAATTTATAAGGGTGAATTACAAATCTAGAAACAACACATACGAGCAAGTGTACTCGTCCGTTATAGCAAGATATGATGGTAAGTCGGGATCGTTCTAAGGGATTTGTGAGTGAATCAAAATATAAGTCTAAAAGTAAATCTCTAATGTACGCAAATAAGATAATAAGCAAATTCAATAATTTAATAACTACGATTGTTTAGACTATGTTGGGAATTCTGCTAAAAGAGAATTCTGCTGAAGAATCTGCTGATGGTTTCTACTGAAGACACAGATTCTGCTTATAGTTTAGTTTCTGCTAAAGTTTAGTTTCAGCATTAGTTGTTTCTGCGGATATAGTTTTTCCGTGTTTTATGTAATATAGTTAGGATATGCATGAGTTTATTTAGGAAGTGATAATTCATATCTTTTAGAAGTTTTAGAATATACGTTTCTTGGGAAACGGTTTAGGGTTCCTGGTGTATAAAAGGAACACACGATTATGTATTGATTAAGTTTTTAGAAAACACTTTGATAATTAAAAAGGATCCATAGAGGATCAATTGTTCTTAGTATTAAAACTTCTGTTTGTTTCCGCTTTAAAATACAAGTTACAGAGATTGTCTATTAGTGTATTGGTGATTACATTAACATAACTAACGATTCTAGAGTGCTCAAAAGATCTATCAAGGTCTAAGTTTCAACAAGTGGTATCAAAGCCTCGGGAGAGTCTCTGTGATACTAAGAAGCACAAATCTTACGCTTTTTCAATCCAAAACAATCAAGAAAAATGCCTGGATCAGATGATGAAGTTGATACAACCCAGAACCAAAACACCACTTCTCTCCAACAACTCAATCTCTTCAACAGTAATGCTAAATTCCCATATTTGAAGAATGCTGAAGACTATGATTTGTGGTCCATGAAGATGCAAAACTGGATCACAAACATTGACTGGAATCTTTGGGAAGTTGTCCGTAAGGGGAACAGCCTGAAGAAACATGTTAAAGATGCTGATAGGATTGTCACTATTGTAGGTCCCAAAACTGCTGAAGAGGTTCTAGCCGTGCAAAGGGAGAATAAGGTAAGAACAATTCTGCTTCAAGCCATACCTGATGACCACATGGGTGACTTCCACTTCATGGAGGATGCCAAGGACATCTGGTTGGCTATCAAGGCTAGATTTGGAGCGAATGAAGAATCAAGAAGAATGAAGAGGTCAATGCTGAAGCAGCAGTTTCAAGAGTTTCAGATATCTGAGGAAGAAGGAATCCACAAAGGCTATGACAGGTTCCACAAGATCTTGAGTCAACGAAGTTAGCTGAAGGCTAGGCCAGATAATGAGGACTGCAATGCTAAGTTTCTGAGATCATTGCCACCATCATGGTTGCAAGTCAGCATTGCTCTTAAAGCTAAAGAAGGGTTGGACATGATTTCCTTTGATGACCTCTACAACAGACTCAAATCTCTTGAGCCTGATGTTAGAAGTCCCATTCGACCATCCACTCACTCAGCCTTCGTCAGCACCACTACAAAACCGGTGCACCACGCCTCAAGTTCTTACACCTCAGGAGCATCTTCTCAAACCCAAACTAAATCAGCTCCTAAATCAAAATCCAGTAGTGTAATGGATGATATTGTTCATTCATTTGTGGCTGAATATGAACATCAGCAGTTTCTTGCTTATGAGGATTTTGAACAGGTGGATCCATTGGAGATGGAGGAGATGCACTTGAAATGGCAGCTAGCAATGATTTCTATGAACATCAAGAGGTTTGAGACTAAGTCTGGGAGAAAGTTTGGTTTTAATGGAAGAGAGGCAGCAAGGTTTGACAGAAGGAAGGTTAAATGCTACACTTGTGGTCAAATGGGCCATTTTTCAAGAGAGTGCAAGGAAAGAAAGTCTGGTGATGAAGTTAGATATGGCTCATATCCATTGGAATCAGGGACTTCTAAAGCTATACCTTCCAAAGCTTTGGTGACTCTGGATCACCAGATTGATTGGGCTAAACATGAACCTGATGAAGAGGTAACTTCTGAACAAGTGAATTTGCTGGCTTACTACCCTTCAGAGGACAAGAAGGAACAAGTCTCTTTGATGGGCATCTCTCAGGTACACAATTGTGTGTTTGGATGTAGTGTAAGATACAATGAACTTAAACAAGAATATGATGAATTGAAACCTAAGTACAATGAGTGTTATATAGAAGTTGAGGCCTATAAAAAGGCTTTAAAAACTTTAGAAAAACAAAAGGTCTGGTTTCAAAAGAATCAACTTAAATATGATGAAAAGATAAGAGTTCTAGAAAGTGATTTAGAATGTGCAAAGATAGATTTAAGACGTACTGAAAAAGGGAAGTCTGACATAGAAAAGGAAAAACAAGAATTACAAGTTAAGTTAGATAAAGAAGTAGCTGGTCGTATGAAGTGGCAGGAAGGAGCATCTAATTTGAATAAATTGATTGATGGTCGCCAATCTGTTAGGTCTAGAAAAGCATTGGGATATGAAAAATATATAGATCCTGAAGAGTTAACTTATCCTGATATGTCTAGTGTTTTTTACCCTGAACCAGCCTTAGCATATCAAACACCTGTAAAATTTGTTAAGGAAGGGGGAATCAATGCTGTCCCTGGACCTATAAGAGGGGAACATATGCCTATAGACATGTCCATACCTGTTGACTTTGATGGATCACACCATCTCTATGGCAAAACGTCAAGTGACTTGCCAGACCCTATTATTAAATCTACTGACTTTGTCTCTTGTTGTGACAGTGACAAGTCTTCTGATGAAGGGTCTACTTTATTTGCCAGTTGTGATTCAAGTGAGAAGTCAGACCTGCCCAAGACCACTCCCAAGACCACTTTCAAGACCACACCCAAGACTCCCCACAAGCCTGCTAGAGTTACTGCTGATTCCAAACCAGTTTCTTCTGAAGACTTGTTTTCTAATTCTTTCCAAAACAATATTTCTAGTTCTGTTAAAAAAAATTCTGTTAATCATTGTGGTTTGAATGCTTTTTCATATTATGGAACTTCCTTCAATTTTAATAAATTTTCTAAAAAGAAGAAATGTTTTGTGTGTGGAAGCAAATTTCATTTGATTAAGGATTGTACTTTTCATGAGCAAAGAATGGGTGTATGTTTTAGTCAAAGAAAACCTAGGCAAATGTGGAAGAATGTTAATGATATACCCTCTTTTATTCCACATCAGCAGAAATCCAATTCTGCTGAACCACATTCTTCATGGAGAAGAACCAGTACTAGACCTTATGTTCGACCCACTAGTTCTTTCTTTTCTAATGGTTATTGGCCTAGACAGTTTGACACAATGTATGTTGGTGGAAGGTATTGGGATACTGCTGTGAAGCCCTCAGCAGGTTGTTCTTGGACAAAGAAGGGACCTAATTTGCATTACAGGCCCAAGAACAATGGTGGATCTAAAACATCCACATGGCCTACCTCTAATGATCCATAAGTCAGGCTAAAGTCAGCAATGACTTGAGTCTCCAATGTGTACTAACTTTTGTATATTTTTGTTGTTGTTGTAGGATCATCCTCTGAAAAGTACTGAAGTAGGCATAGTTGATAGTGGTTGTTCCAGAAGTACGCCAGGGAACAAGGACAAGATGCATGACTTTGTGCCTATAGAAGGAGGAGGCAGTGTAACTTTTGGTGGTGGAGATGGGAAAATTACTAGGAAAGGAACTATTAAAACACATCTGTTAGATTTTGAGAATGTTTTTTATGTGAAGGAACTGGAGCACTTTAATCTGTTCTCTGTATCACAAATTTGTGACACTAAGAATAAGGTTTTCTTCTCTGAGGATGAATGTCTTGTGCTCTCCAAGGACTTCAAAATTCCAGAAGATACAACTGTTTTGCTGAGAGTTCCTAGAACCTTCAACTTGTACACATTCAATCTGAATGATGTTAAGCCAGAAGGGGATGTAACATGTTTGGTGGCCAAAGCTTCCCAGGATGAATCTACCAAGTGGCACAGGAGAATGGCTCATGTAAACTACAAGACTATCAATAAGTTGTCTAAACTTGGTCTTTTTCAGGGCCTTCCTTCTAAACTCTTCACAAATGAACACAATTGTATTGCTTGCAACAAGGGAAAGCAACACAGAGCCTCTTACAAAGCCAGTAAAGCTGTGAGCACCATCTCAGAACCTCTTCAGTTGCTACACATGGATCTCTTTGGTCCAACTCCTATCAGAAGTATTGATCATAAGTACTTCTGCCTGGTTATCACAGATGATTATAGCAGGTTTTGCTGGGTATTCTTTCTCAAAACTAAAGATGAAACAACTCCTATTTTGAAAGAATTCATCACTTTAATTGAAAACCAGCTAAATAAAAAGGTTAAAGGCATTAGGTGTGCCAATGGGACAGAATTCAAAAATGTTGTTTTCATAGAATTCTGTAAGTCTAACGGGATTAGAAGGGACTATAGTACTCCAAGAACCCCACAACAAAATGGGGTTGCTGAAAGGAAAAATAGAACCTTAACTGAGGCAGCAAGATCCTTGCTTGCAGACTCTAAATTACCCACTATGTTTTGGACTGAAGCAGTAAGTACTGCTTGCTATGTCTTGAACAAGGTATCCATCACTAGACATCATGTCAAGACACCTTATGAACTTCTCACTGGGAAAGTTCCAGACATTCATTACCTTGAGCCTTTTGGTTGCAAAGTGACCATTTTGAATACTGCTGATACACTGGGTAAGTTTGATGGGAAAGCTGATGAGGGATACATTGTGGGTTATTCAGCTCATAGCAAGGCCTATAGGGTTTATAATTTGAATGCCAAAAGGATAGAGGAGACCCTTAACCTAAGATTTCTTTAAGATCAGCCTAATACTCAAGGACAGGGCCATTCTTGGTATTTTGACCTAGATTATTTGACTGATTATTTGGGGTACACTAGACATGTTTCTAATCCTAATGTAGGTACCAAAGATCCAATTTCTAACCCTGCAGGTTCCATGGATGATGACTTAGAGAGTGACTCTGAGCCAGATGAAAATACCAATGTTGTACCTTCTTTTCCACCTAACCATTTTGTAGGAAATCATTCTGCTGCTGAACAAGAAGATGAGTCCCATTATGTAGAGGATCTTGCTAGACTTAAGAAGCAAGAACATGCTGCTACTCAGGAAGCTCAGAGACTCAGTGAAAAGGTTGCACAAGAAACTGATGCCATACTTCAGCAATCAGCACAAGCAGTCAGTGGAAACAAGGATGCTACTGACAGTTCTTCTGAAGGCTCTCCTATTCCTACTGATAAGCTCAAAGTTGCTGATACTCCTGCTGCACAATCTCCCATTTCTACTAAAGCTTCAACAGAATTTGAGAAGCCCTTTACCAGATTTCCAAGTCCTTCTGATCTTGGCAATTGTCAACCCAAGCCTGGTCTCTTTCACTCAGCTTCTTATGATACTGAGTTTGGGCCTATTATCAACAACCTTGATGCCACAATTAATGTCAACCCTACAGCAACAAAGAGGATTAATAATGATCGTCCCCTATCCAAGATTATTGGAGATCCTCAAGCACCTATTAGAACTAGAAGCACTGTCAAGAACACTAAATATGGTGAAGTTGCTTTCATCTCCTATGTATACAATCAAAAGAGGGACAATCACACAGACTTCAAACATTGTCTGTTTGCATGCTTCCTTTCTCAGATAGAGCCAACTAGTGTTCCTCAAGCACTGGCTGATTCAAGTTGGCTTGAAGCAATGCAAGAATAGATGTTGCAATTTAAGAATCAGCAGGTTTGGATATTGGTTCCTCTCCCTGATGGTAAATATGCCATTGGGACAAAATGGATTTTGAAGAACAAAAGAGATGCCAGGGGAATTATGGTGAAAACAAAGCAAGATTAGTGGCTCAAGGGTTTAGGCAAGAGGAAGGCATTGACTATGATGAGGTCTTTGCACCAGTGGCCAGAGTTGAAGCAATCAGGATATTTCTGGCCTATGCATCATATATGGGCTTTATGGTTTATCAGATGGATGTCAAAGGTGCTTTCTTGTATGGTAAGATTGAAGAGGAGGTTTATGTGACTCAACCCAAGGGATTCGAAGACCCTGATCATCCTGAGTATGTGTATAAGGTTGTCAAAGCTCTCTATGGACTTCATCAGGCTCCCAGAGCTTGGTATGCTAGACTTTCTACATTTCTGCTAAAGCATGGCTACAGAAGAGGTGCCATTGACAAGACTCTATTCCTAAAGAAAGACTCCAGGGATATTATTCTTGTGCAGGTTTATGTGGATGACATTATATTTGGTTCCACCAAAGAAGCATGGTGTAGAGAGTTTGAGGATTTTATGAAGGGCGAATTTCAAATGAGTGCCATGGGGGAGCTCACTTTCTTTTTGGGTTTACAGGTTCAGCAGAAACCTGATGGTATTTTTATTCATCAGGAGAAGTATGTAAAGGATATGTTGACAAAGTTTGATATGGAGAATGTCAGGACTGCCACTACTCCCTATGAAGCTCCCAAACCAAAGAACAATCTTGATCCTGATCTTCCTGTGAATGTTCATTTATACAGGTCAATGATTGGTTCTTTGATGTATTTGACTGCTTCTAGACCTGATATTACATTTGCTGTGAGTGCATGTTCAAGGCACCAAGTCACTCCACTTACCTCTCACTTGAATGCTGTCAAAAAAGATTTTTAAGTACCTAAAAGGCCAACCCAAATTAGGTCTTTGGTATCTAAAAGAATCTCCATTTCAACTAGCAGCTTATAGTGATAGTGACTATCCTGGTGCCAATATGGATAGAAGATCCACAACTGGAGGTTGCCAATTCCTTGGAAGGAGACTGATTTCTTGGCAATGCAAGAAACAGACCATTGTTGCTACCTCTACTACTGAAGCAGAGTATGTTGCTGCTGCCAATTGTTGTGGACAGGTTCTATGGATTCAAAATCAATTGCTGGATTATGGGTATAATTTCATGAATACCACCATTTTCATTGACAATCAAAGTACCATTTGTATTGTTAAAAATCCAGTTTTTCATAATAGAACCAAACATATTGAAATTAGACACCACTTTATCAGGGATGCTTATGAGAAACATTTAATTAAAGTGGTAAAAATACACACAGATGATAATGTGGCAGATTTGTTAACCAAAGCTTTTGATGGACCAAGGTTTCAACATCTAGTGGTCCATATTGGTATGCTTAACCCTTAACTGCAAAGTTTAAGGGGAGGCATAAGCCTCAGGGGAGGCATATGCCTCAGGGGAGGATTGTGAGTGTAAACTTTGTAGAATTGTATAATTTGTATACTTTTTGAGTTTTTAACACTAACCAACTAATGTATTGTAAGTTTGTTTGGTCTTTTTGTTAGTATGTGTCCGTTTTGCAGAATGCCATTGCAAGTTGTTGATGAGTTTAACCATGATATGTTAATATGGTTGCTGAGATGTGTTTCTTCTGAAGTCTAATGGAGGCTAAGATTGATTTCTACTGATTCAAAATATACAGAGATCAAAATTAGCAAATGAGTTTTCATTCATTCTAAGAACATATTGCAGCTTACAAACAACTTCAAATGAAATTACAAGATGCAATCCTATACAAGTCTAAATTAGTCTAGCTTCTATCATCTATTACAAAAGCTGATACATAACCAGTATGATGAAGAAGCTGAAGCTGAAGATGAAAATGGAAAAAGAAGGGGAGGAAGAATGATGAAAACGACGATGAAGATGCTCAAGAACCAAGGTTTATAATTTTGGTCCCTGGCAACATCCCATCATCACCTACACCATTTTCCTTTTCCCCTTACCCACGACATCTATCTTCTTCCCCTTTCCCTTGCTTCCATGGCATGAAGAACCAGGTCCTGGAGCAGGAAGACCTAACACCACACTTAGTGATGTTGGAAGAGATGGATTTCTCTTCCTAGGCCTTGTTTGGGGTCTCTCTGGTGTGGAAGGAGGAAGAAATGAGGGATCTTCGTCTTCATCCTCTGAAGAGTATTCATCAGATGTGAAAATGAAGGGAGAGACATATTGTCTCTCAGCAGGAATGGGGGCATTATTTGCTTCCCCCTTCTCCAAGGCATTCCATCGCCTTTCCAACTCATGGGCATAATCAGAATCATCTATTTCTGATGGATATTGTGGAAGATCATCGGATGAGGAGGAAGAGAAGGAGGATATGTCTATGATTTCAGGCTTGGAGGACATTATTTGAGGGAGAATTGGGATTAATTGTGAAATTAGGGTTTTGAGATGATTTGGGGATAATTTGATGTCTGAGAAGTGTAATTTGGGGTTATTAAATAAGCAAAGTTTAGGCGTTATGATAATTAATGCGAGTTGGGTAGCACAGTAAAAATCAATATATTCACCGAAGATATTTTTACATTTACTTGGTTTCTGCTGATGTTGACCATTCCTCAACAGATTTGACCATCATTGCTGCTGAAGGGTAATTTTGAATTTAGAGGATCTTACTTTACACGTCAAACTTGGTCAACAATCAGTTCCGATAATTTTGACCACGATTGGGGAACTTCCAAATATAACCTACTTCGCATATCTCTTCCTAAACAAAATTATTCGCTTATTACTCCATTTAAACCCATAATTCTTTGAGTAATTCATAACCGTCTCACACAAATTTATCCAAATGGCGCAACTTGAATTGAAGAGAGATCATAACAAGTATGCTATTCTGAAAAAGGCTAAGGGACATAAAGAGTTTGATTTAATGGTGGAGTTTCTGCAGCGATCAAAGATTCATTATGCTTTGACACATTGTCCCAATCTGATATATGAATCAATGGTGACACAATTTTGGGCATTTGTTGCAAAGAGATCTAACATAAAGATTGTTGCTGTAATTGAAGGTGTAGAGTATGTGGTGACAGAAGGTTTGATCAGGACAAAGCTTCAGTTGGATGATGAGAATGGTGTATATCACTCCAACACTGCAGAGATTCTTGCTGGGCTAAGGGAAGCTGGATATCAAAGTACTGAAACAACTAAGTGGCAGAAGAATCAATTTTGTCCCAAGTGGAGGTATTTGGTGCATTTGCTGCTCCAATGTATAAGCAACAAGTGTGGTGGATGGGACCAATTCTCTCTACAATTGGGTTGTGGTATTGTCTGTCTCTCTAAGGGTCTAACTTATAACTTTTCAAAGTTTATTTTTGAAAATACGCTAGAAAATATTGATAAACAACAGCATAAGTTCTTAATGTACCCTAGGTTCTTACAAATTATTTTAGACATAACTACTGAAGATAGGACCCATGTGCCTATTAAAGTCTTGGTTCTAAGTTGTTTGCCTCAATGAAAACAAATTATATTAGGGAACATCGCCCTACTCAAAATGCTGCTGATGATGGTAATCCATCATCTTCTGGTGTTGCTGCTGATGGTAATCCTTCAGTGGTAATTGAGGAAGAGCCAGCTACAACTGCTGAACCATTACCTATTTCTTTTGACCTACCTCCACCTTCCCCTGCCCATATGTCACCTATTCCTATTAATTCACCATCCCAGGTTGCTCCAGTTGAGCAAACTCATGAGATTGAAGATACACTTCAGTCTCTCGAGCCTTCCAGTGAGAGAGCCAGTTGGTAAAGGCTCTCCCAATGTTGTACAGATGTCTCTTTCTCCTGCTAGGTCCAATGAAGCTTCATTTACCACTGAGCAATCTATTGGTGGAGTAGAGGACCCTGTTACTCTTACTTCTGTATATGATTCACTTTGCAGGTATATGAGAAAAACTGATGATCTCCAAAAGGAGCTTGCTGATACCAAGTTTACTCTTGGTAATGAGATAGAGATGCTGAAAAGAAAAGTTCATGATTTGGAGGCACAATTGTCTCAGCAGAAGAAATGCAAGGGGATACTGGATACTGCAGAAGTGACTCAGGAGGATAATTTGGACTCTCTTGAAATTTTGGCTGAAGTTGCTAGATAGTCACATGTTTCTTCTCATAAAGCTGCTGAAGTACCTTCATCTAAGCCAACAATTCACTTCAGCAAAAGAAGTAGCAGACAATATTTGGCAAAGAAAGTTGCTGAATCTTCCACGATATCAAGTGGTGATATTCTTATGGCATAAGCTACTGATACTCTTCAGAAGAAACAATCATCCAGTGCTATTGCTGCTGAAAAATCTACTGATGGAGCTCATGAATCAGTAGATACATTCTTTGTAGCAGGGAAAGAGTATTTGAATTCCCCTGTTCATAATTCATCTGGGATTAAGCAAGTTTCTCCTGATGACATCACTGAAACTCTCAAGCCTCAAGGATCTACTGATATTATACTTAATTCAAATGTTCAAGAATTAAATGATGATACTATGGAAGATTTTGATGTTCCTCATGATGATTTTACTGAAGGGGCTGAAGTGGGTGAGGATGAGATTGTTACAGCTGAAGAAAGAGTTGCACAAGAAAAACTCTTTAAAGAATGGGAAGATTATAAGAGGAGTTCAGATATGGCTGAGGCAGAGCAAGCCAAGTTTGATTCAGAATATCAGTATGCTACACAAAGATATATTTCTACCTTGCCTATTGAAAGACAGAGAGAATTGGATGCTGCTGTTCCAAATTTTGATGAGTCAGACTGGCAGCATATTGGAGAACAAGTGATTGCTAATCCTGACTTAGCTGCTGAAATTCTTGGTGATAAGGTGGATAAAAAGGACTGGGTTTCTGAAATTGTAAAACAGATGAAGTTAAGGAAGAAAGAAGCAGATGAGCAAAGAGCCAAAGCAAAAAGAGATAAACCCATGACTCAAGCACAGCAAATGGAATATATGAGAACATATGTGAAAAGTCAAAGCAGTGCTTTATATAACAATGCTTGGACTAGGAAACAAGTGTGGGCACTTCCAGATGACAAATTAGTTCAGATGTATAATAGAATCAAGTCTAGGTGTGACAAAGATGGAATGGGTGCTTCTAATAATGTTCCTATCACTCTTGCTATTGCTTGTTCATCTGTTAATATAGATATTCCTGTTGTTGCTGATAAGGTATCTTTACCTGCCACTTCTGCTGATGTACCACCTGTTGCTGCTTCATCTTGTATTGACAAAGGTAAAGCTAAAGTGATAGCAGAAGATCCTCCATCTAGAAAGAGAACCAGGAAACAAATGGAGGAGGAAAGGTTGGGTGAAGAGGCTGCTAAAAGGTTAGATGATGAACAACAAGCTGATCTGGAAAGATTTCATGAGATTAAGGAAAGAGAGGTAGAGCTTCAAGCTGCTAGAGCCAAATAGATGAGGAAGGCTATGGATGAACAATATGCATCTGCTGCACTTGAATCTTCTCAGGATTCTACTGATGAACAATTGGATAATCCATTAGTGGAAACTGATGCTGCAGAAGGTATATCTACTGAAGCTGAAGTTCCTGATGAACCTTCTTTACCTCATGATGCCATTTATGTTCCTGGAAGAAGAGCTAAGAGAATGGCTAAGGTCAGAACTTCACATTCAGCACAAAGACTAATTGATGTGAATGCTTCTGATGCTTCATTTATCAAAGAAGGATCCCCTGATGATTGGCCTGAGGCAACTAGAGATGTTTTGGTTCACTGGGAGTTGACGAAAAATGGACAGATCAACACCATTTATAGACTAGATAAAAGTTATATATCCTTTACATTTCTACAAGAAATACTACATCTTGTGGATCATCAGGATTTACTCACTCTCAATGATTTGGTTCACAAATTTTATACAAATCATACTCCTACAGGGTCTGGATTGTATTTATTGGGTGATCTCAGAGTGTTGTTCGATTCTTCTACTCTCACTGGTGCTGGTTATGACATATGGAAAAACAATCAGAGATGGAAGGCTCAGAGTTGGAAGTTTTATCCTATGCCATATGTTCATGTGTTGGAAACTACATCTGGACTCAGACTTATTATGGATCTTGGCAAGAGGTATCCTCTGACAGTGTCTCTGATGGAGAAAATGCTTCAACAAAAGTTGGAGATTCCTCCTGATCCAGTTGGGAATGCAAGGTTGTTTGTTGAATCTTTGGTGAAAGTCTTCAAGCTCAGGATTAGGACTTCCAGAGCAGCTTCTGTTTGATGGTATATTGTTGTATATTTATTTCTTTTATTCAAAAAAAAAACTAACATTTTTGTATAGCATTGAGTATGTTGTATGCAGGTTTGGTGTTACTCACACTTTCTTGGGTTATCAACTTACCTGATGTTGACTATTCCATCAAAAAGTTGGCTAGTCCAAAGGGTACAGCTTTGGTAAAGACACATCAAATCTGTTGATAGATGTAATGGTTTGCTCAAAACCATAGGGTACTCAACTCACACATGCTTCATTGCTGAGAGTTGAAATGGTTGTCAATTGACCATGGATTTTTCCTGTATGGATTCCTAATAATTGGCTAGCCCACATGTATATGGCTTGTGGTAAAGGCAGTGGAAAACCATATTTGGTAATCAATTGACCAAGATGATTTTCCATCAAAATAATTGACTAGTCCTGAGCAAACGGCTACAGGTAAAGACATCTCAAATCCGTTTATAGCGGATGATTTGCTAAAAATCATGTGGTCATCAGTGTACCCTAGTTTCGAACTTAAAACATTTAGCTACTCCAGTAGTGATGGCTATTGGTAAAGAGACATTAAATCCATTATTTTCAATGATTCACCTCTCACAGGAGTTAACACACCTGGATGTGATGAGAATAGTATGAAATTAATTTGTTTTGATGTACAATTAGTCATTTGTTGCTGCAAAGAATGAAGTTTTCAAGTATATACTGATCATAGAGATCCTGCTGATGGTGATTCTTTGCTGATGATGTTCGACTTCAATCCTCTTGGTATGTAACTTCGCAGATCTATCAAGAATCTTGAACTTAACCATGTCAAATTCAAGATTAGGGGAGGATTGTTGGGAATTCTGCTAAGAGAGAATTCTGATGAAGGTTTCTACTGAAGACACAGATTCTGCTTATAGTTTAGTTTCTGCTGAAGTTTAGTTTCAGCACTAGTTGTTTCTGCGGATATAGTTTTTCCGTGTTTTATGTAATATAGTTAGGATATGCATGAGTTTATTTAGGAAGTGATAATGCATATCTTTTAGAAGTTTTAGAATATACGTTTCTTGGGAAACGGTTTAGGGTTCCTGGTGTATAAAAGGAACACATGATTATGTATTGATTAAGTTTTAAGAAAACACTTTGATAATTAAAAAGGATCCATAGAGGATCAATTGTTCTTAGTATTAAAACTTGTGTTTGTTTCCGCTTTAAAATACAAGTTACAAAGATTGTCTATTAGTGTGTTGGTGATTACATTAACATAACTAACGATTCTAGAGTGCTCAGAAGATCTATCAAGGTCTAAGTTTCAACAGACTATTTTTCTACTTAATGACACACATGATTGTGATAACTTTTGATAACATGTTGGTTGAAATAATTAATGGTGATCTAATCTATTGTTTCTACAAGTTAAACCTTCGTCAAGATTTTAGTTCATAAAAACAAGCTTTAAGTGTAAACCAATCAATTCAAGATCTATCCAAGGTTCATAAGGTATGGTGAATATCTTAAACACAAGAACAAACTCTTATTACAAATCAAATACTCTTAAGAAATGGTCAATACAAAAGGTAACCTATTCATAGACAAAAAGGTTACAATTGTTTATAAACATTTAAACTTCCGTCCAACTAAAGGTTTACAAACAATCCGATTTGATGTTATAAAAGCATTCTCATTACAATCATACTTCTTGTTTCTTTGTTTAGTCAAGGATAATTTTGGTGAAAAACAATCATTCATAGACAAATGATTATAACTAGTTGAGTAATAACAAATCTTTCAACCCTTGAAACTATTATCAATTAGTTAACCTTGGCTAAACAAATGTCACGATGAAACTTAAGGTACAATTGGTTCTTAGGATTGACTTGAAATTGAATTAAAACATGTTATCACAATCTTAACTATCACTAAGTATAAAACATCATCAAAACAAGTGTAAAAAGATTACTAGCCACTCATAGCAAACATGCAAATAAACTCAGAATATTTAACATTAGAATCCATGGTTTTAAGTCTTACAATGCTTTGAAATTGATAACAAATGACAAGGTATTTATAACCTAAGTGTTGGTGATGATTTCTTGAGATTTTCGGACTTCAAATGCTGCTTCCTTGGTCCTCCAAAGTTCCTGTTTCTTTCTGCACGAAATTTCCTCCTTTGAGAGCTAGATGATGATAATAATTGAGAGTAGTAATGAGAGTAATTGGTATCTTGAATGGTGTCTTCAATTGTGCAATCTTGAAGTCCTTATAGGCTTGTCCAATACTCCTAGTAATGAATAGGGACTTAAATGCTGGAACTTGGACAATAAGACACTAAGAAGGGCCTAGAACCATGGGACAAAAGACCAAGATTCGTGCACAAAAGTTGGCAAAAACATGCAGAAATGACCATCCGATCGGTTGCGGGTTGATACCGATCGGATGGAAATGGTCATTATGGCTATCTGATCGGTTAGACTCCAACCGATCGGATCGTAGATTCTGGTTGCATTGGACTTTTGACTATTCCTTGTGTAGTTCTTTATGCACTATCCAAACTTGATTAACTTCTGAACATGGAACTTTGAGATGACAAAACTTAGATTCTCATATGGAATGCTTCACAGATTGGACTTTTGAGCTTGGGAATCTTCGTGTAATCGCGTATACTTCATTTTCTTCACTTTTTCTCCATTTTTCCTACATTTGGCTACATATGCTACAAAAACATACTTTGATACGATTTAGTGGCAAAAGCATATAAAAACAACCAAATAACGTACACAAAAACACTAATAACGCTTATAAAAACATGTTAACTTTGAGCGTTATTAGGTCATTACTTAATTACTTGAGAAAACGCGCTAAAATTCAGCTTTCGCTGGTGAGATCATAGGTTTAAATTCATAATTCAAACAAGTGGACATATACGCAAAACTCTTGCTAGCTAGACTAGGCCTCAAAGCTCAATAACCAACCCTATAGGTGCACACTATAGTCCAATAACCAAATCAAATCAAATCAATCTGTATGCGTAAGGATACGACATACCCAACATTCGTAAGGATACGACATGTTCCACTTACCTAGTTCTAGACTAGGCCTCGTTGTATAGCTTACCTAGTTCTTGACTAGGCCTCGCTCCATAGCTTACCTAGTTCTCGACTAGGCCTCGCTCTCTATCATACGTAGTTCTATAAGCATAGCAAGTTTTGAAATCAAAAGCGATAATAGTCCACATAAAACAATTTGCATGTTTCTCACCCCAAGTATTGAAAACAAAGTTCAAGAGTAAAAGTGGGGCTATGACTCACCTCAAGTCCAGAAATCAGCAGAAGTAAGATGTATCACAACTCAAAAGACAGCAACTACGGACTCGGCACTTCCTAACAATATAAACTCGTTTCAGGATCATTTCCTCAAAATCAAATATTCCCAATCCCAAACGTATTTCATTTTACTTTCCAAAATATCCATTTCTCGTATTATTCTCGTATTAGTTTAGAGTTTGGCGTTTGGTATCCATGCGGGTGGAGGGTCGACACAACTCAAAGTCAAGAAATCATAACCAAAAGAAGTAATAATAACAATCTACGGGTCTTATATTAGTCCAATATATCATTTAAATAGATTATCGAAGTTTATCAAATACGTCGACTTGATATCCTTCCACAACGTATTTACCTAATATATTATTCCAAGATTATACCCAAAACCTAAACCACATAGCATGTAGAATGCTATATGGTATATTTCTAAATTTAATAAGTTCCCTAAATACATCGTCAAACTTACCAAATTCATCAATTTGATAAACCTCACGTAATATTTAGTAACTCATAAATTCCATACATATACCACAACCTATGGGCGTCGTAGGATACAATACCCATTAATATACTCATTTTATATAACTAAATAGGTCCTATTTAATCTGTCGATAAAATAAGTTACATGGTTATAGAAAATGGATGTATTAACGTCACATATCCGTGACAAGCACGAAAGTCACTCAATGAATAATATGGCCCACTTGGACTCAAGTGAAGACGATCCCCTATAACTCGTAAGTTTCCCATTTTATTTTCCAAAACATTTCATTTTGTGTAATTATCCAACGTTATAAATTTTATCGGCATTTATAGTTGTTTACTCATAATAACGTTCTCGACATTTATTATACTAGTTTCATAGTATAATATTTATCGTCATGTTATTATAATATTACTCGTGATCGTTTTATTTTTAATATACGCACTTGTATAAACATATATACGTTTTCACGTATATATATTTATATAAACGTTTATATTATTAATAATATTATTACGAGCTTTTATTATTAATTTTTGATTACAAATAAATATCGTGTTATATAAGATGGTCACATGTCCGAGTCATCACTCTCGGCTCATTGTCCAAGTCCAAGTAATAACAATCAACTCTCCATTACAATAATCCATCTCCGTCAATCAAATCCCATATCACGTGCTACAACAATAGGGTCCGACTACGGCACCCGACTAACCTATCTCTGTCAATCTAATTCACCGTCTCATAACCGGTTCCCATATCACTTTTCGTCAACACAACTCCACAAAATAATAAGTCCATTGCCGAGACCTTGAGGGTCTCGGCTCTTCCATCCCATTTGGCCACAAACCAAGATACCACAACAACAATATTAATAACAATTATAACGAAAAATAACCACAAGGACAACGGATACAGAAATATGCAATAACAAAAAGGAACACAAAAAAAAAATCAAGAAAGTAGCAGCCTACTGCCGAGACCGTAAGGGTCTTGGCTTGGCTATTCCGTCCAAACCACGAACCAAATGGACCACGAGGTCACACTAGCTCGACAACACCAATATATCATGTCTCATCATAAACCATCTACTATAGTTCTCGACACCAAAATAAACCGAATCCAAAACAAAACATAACCACAAGAATAAGTTACAAGGACAATCTCAAAAACATCAAGAACATAGTCAACAAGCTGAGCCGTATCCAAGTCGAGAGACCCCTTGGGTCTTGGCTTGATTTCACGAGCCACAAGACGTGACCCCGAGACCTCAAAGGTCTCGGTTATGCTCAACCCAACACTAATCCAGCCAAACAACTTCATAAGCTCAGAAAAATAGACACATAGCCGAGAGTTTAAGCTCTCGGTATACACAACACCCGCGTACACACATTTATGGATACCAAACTCAAGCTAAATCACATTTTTCTATATCAAAACTCATTTTCCCAGTGTTTTTGAACAAGGTTTCATCAAAACCCATTAAATCAATCCATGTTTCCACGGATTTAAATCCACATCGAGGCACACATGATGCCAAATCAATGATACTCACCTTTATATACTTCAAGACTCACGGATCTACAAGA
This sequence comes from Artemisia argyi, assembly GCA_030686995.1. Taxonomy (NCBI): domain Eukaryota; kingdom Viridiplantae; phylum Streptophyta; class Magnoliopsida; order Asterales; family Asteraceae; genus Artemisia; species Artemisia argyi. The sequence continues at coordinate 178,685,282 of CM060683.1, forward strand.
AACAAGAAGAATATGCTTCGAATTGGAATGGTTTCAGGATGTTTTTGTGGGTTTGGAGGCGCGTGAATGGTATCAAATTAAAGAGGAGAGTGAGATGGTAACTGTAGTGGCGGCGGTGTGGTTGTAGTGGTGGCGGCGTGGCCAGAATAGTGGCGGCGGCTAGGTTTAGATTTAGGTGAGAGAGAAAGATGAAGAAGATGGAGATGGTTATGTTTGTGTTTGTGTGTGAACCAGGTTCTCACAAGGACCATGTGTAGTTACTCTTTAAAAAAATAATAAAACTAACAATACCAACAATAATATCAAAGGGGGCTGGATTTTAAACAAACGAGGACCAATTATGTAAACTTTTCAAAGTTCCCCGATATCCATATCCCGAGCTCGTTTTCATATCTCAAAATTTCTCAACGCGCGTTAACTCACGCACCATTAATTTCAAAACTGCCTCTCCACGAGATTTGATCATAAATACGTTCGTAAAAATTTATAACACAACTGTTATTCAAATTTTCAAATTTGTTAGGTTATCCTAGTGCCGGAGTCAACGTAGTGCCTAATAACCGTCTCAACAATAATTCACGACATATATTCTATATCCAATCAATAATTCGAATGAAACTCCACATAAAATTTCAAAATTCAAAATTGCTCGTTCAAATTTAACATAATCCACTGAAAATAAATTTCAAACATTTCGTATCGTTAAATTTCAAAGTAATGCGTTTTTTTTTTTTCTTTTTTTTTATTTTTTATTTTTTATTTTTTTTTTAAGTCTCCCTAAATTACCAGTTGTCACAGGGGACGAGAGGGATATTAAGTTTTGGACAGATAGGTGGGTTGATGGGCAAAAACTTTGTGATAGATTTTCTAGGTTACTTCATTTAGATAGGTTTAAGGAGGGTAGTGTGATGGATAAGGGGTCATGGGTGAATGGTGAGTGGCGTTGGAATTGGGATTGGGAGAGGGATATTAGGGGTAGAGTGTGCAAGGAGCTTGATGATTTAGTTGGTGTTTTGCAAAATGTTGTCGTTTCTAAAAATTGTATGGATAAATGGAAGTGGATGCTATTCGATGATGGGGAGTTCAAGGTCAAGGAATTATCAAAGATGATCGAGGAAAAGATTCTACAAGTGGGAAGTGGAGGTCAAGAAACTCTCTGGTACAAGATGGTACCGAAAAAGGTGAATATTTTTGTGTGGAGAGCTTTAAAAGGAAGACTTCCGGTTCGCGAGGAGCTAGATAAGAGAGGTGTCGACTTAGATTCGGTGCTTTGTCCTAGTTGCAACAATATGGTAGAATCATGTACTCATTGTTTGGTCATGTGTGATCTTGCAAGGAGTGTGTGGGATAAGGTCTTTAGTTGGTGGAACATGGGGGTGTTAACGCCTTTTCCATTGATGAATTTTTCTCATCTTATGGAAATGTTAATGTCCCAAATAATATTTCTCGTGTTTGGCAAGCGGTCATTTTGACATCCGGATACTACATTTGGAAAGAAAGAAATGCTCGAGTGTTCGCTAGAAAAGTGTCAAGTACTAATAAAGTTGTTCAAGACATTCAACGAAAAAGCTACGAGTGGATAGTTCGAAGATCGAAGAAACACAAAGGGATAGATTGGAAACAATGGTTATTTGATCCAAAAAATATTAAGTTACAGTAATATGTTCTTTCTATTTCCTGTGCAGCAAGAGAAGCAGGTCTGTGAGTTAAAAAATTTTATGCAGTGCTCATCCATCTCAGTGTTTGGTTCAGTTTCAGTGATAGTTTAATTGTTATTTTGAGGATGAGACGTCAGGTGCCAACCATGTTTATGTGTCATATTATAATATATCAAGTTCTACTTTTGCTATGAATTGTTCATGGTATGGTGGGGTTTGATTTTTATAGGGTTGACTTTGATCTATGGCTTGGCCTTTAGTAAAGGAATTGTGACAGGAAATTATTTCTTCTTTGTTTGTGTTTGTGTTTGTAGCTTGATATATGTCGTTCTTTTTGCTGCCCGCTTGGGATGGTTTTGGGTCCAGCCTTTTTTTATCGTCTCGATTACAACGGCAGGATGCCTTTTTTTGTATTATTTTCCTTTTTGGTAATTTAGTGCTGCCTTTCCAAAAAAAAATAAGATACAAACTTTATATAGCGGTTAATGAATATCTATTCGACCAGTAGGTCTCGATTTCTACCCGCCCAGGCTTGTTTGTTCTTTTTAATTAGTCACATTTATCTTACATACAACTTATTAGCTCTTTACTTGTTTTTTTTCGGCCAAAGGTGAATATACACAAAGAATCATTAGTTCATTACATCAATGAAATTCAAGAGATTAGACATGCCTAACCTCTTATTCAAATACAACAATAGAACTACATACTGGCTATCAATTCAAATACCAAAACCAGTACATCCATACATTCAACATAATTCAGCAGATATACAGGCAAACTAACCGGTTTGTATTGACCCTACAACTTTTCATTCACCTTTGTAGAAAACTAGAAGGGGGGTTGAATAGTTTACCGTTTAAAATCTTTTTAACTTGTTTAGTTAGCTTTGAAACTTTCCGTTTGATCAAAGATATATACACAAACACAATATATAACATGCAAGTAAATGAAAGAAACGATCAAACCACAACACTAGTATTTATCGTGCTTCGGCTACAAGGACTCTTTTTCCTTGCCCTACGTCCACGCCCCGAGTATCCAACTTGAGAGTTTCTTTCACTAGTCAACAAGCTCCTTTCACCGGCAGAAAAAACCTTACACGTCGCTTATACTTTTACCGACACTAAGCTAGATGACGAGTTCTTTACCAAGGGTACAACCACTCCCGTTAGTTCTTTCACAAGGGTACAACTACTCCCGATACACTTTGTATTTTGAGGACTAAAATACTAACCGATCACTACTGAAAATACATAATCAAATGAAGTGTAAACTACACAATTCTACACAATGCTAAGCTAACAAGTCTTGCAACGTTGTGTTGAATACTTGTTACTTTTAATGAGCTCGTTAATCTCTTTGCTACAAAAAGAAACTTCACATATGAAATGTTAAAGGGTTAGATGAAAGAATGAATGTGTGTGTGTAAAATATAATGTAGAGTGATAAGCCAAAAATCAACTTGTGGCTTGGTATTTATAGCAAAGCCTTCTGCAGGCCTGGCGGATACGGCGAACCCCTCAGATGGGTTCCGCCCGTGTACCCCTAGGGTTCCGCCGGGCTTGCAGTTGGTTTTGCAATAAATCTTGCAAACCAAACAAAGTCACATCTCATTACACCTTGCAAACCAAACAATGTCACATCTCATTACATCTAGTCAAACACCAAACTTGCAAGCAACCACATAGTAAGTCAAACACATTTTCTTTCCATAAATGTATCTTGACAAAACTTGCCATAAATGTGATGTGACATTTCTATTTTAAGAAATAAAAAGTGTTGTGTTTTATGAAATGTAAAATGTAGCAAAATTCTAGTTTATGCAAGTCTTTAAAACTAAGATTATGTTTTACTTAGAAACTAAAGTTTACATTTTGTCGTTAACAAAACTTAGCGAAGATCGTAAAATATAGATAACGTTTTTAGGCAATATTTGTATTAACAATCTCCCCCTTTTTGTTGATGGCAAAACATAAACTTTGTTTTTAAGTAACTCACAAAATCTTGGTTTTTAAGACTTAAAAAAAATTTATATTAAACTTGTTTTACTTAAGTGATGAAAATCAAATTAAGTTTTGAAGGTTTAATATATTTCTCCCCCTTTTTGTCGAAACAAAAAGTAGAGTAGCGAAGCGGAAAAAATGCACTTGCTCCCCCTTGGTTGTTACTCCCCCTAAAAGGAGTGCCAAGATGGGAAACATGGATTTTGGATCCTACAAAAAAAATGGTTAGTTGGAGATATATATAGTCAAGCTTGTAGTTACCACACACATTGCAACCACAATGACAACACAAAAATGATCAACCAACAATGCACGAAAGTAAGTAGAAAGAAATATCATTCCAAGTAAAATTTTGACTTTGAAAAGTCAAAAGACAAGAAATGTGAAATATTCTTCTACTTGTAAACAAAAACTAAAAAAATAACCAAGAAAGAAAAATAAAATCCTACTTTCCTAAATGGGGCAAACGGACTCCAAAGGTTGTCTAGGATTTGTTTGGGTGGGAAAGAGCATCCAAACGTTCTATGACGTGTTGGAATTCAAAACGGGTTTCAGCTTGGAATTGGTGAAGCAACGTTTTGATGCTTGCACCCATTTACTCATAATTTGAGCAAACATGGGGATGAGTGGGTGGAAATGGGTTGGTTTTGGTTTCTTGGTTTGAGGGTTGGTTGGCTTTTGGTTCTTGGGTGGAGGATGGGTTTGGTATTGAGTCAAGCAAGGTGGTTTGAAATTCCATTGCTTGATGAAGGTGGTTCTCAACCATGCTTTAGATTTTCTCATATGAAGGAAAGAAAGACTCAAAGGTTTGGGCTTGAAAATGTGGTGGAGTTGGGTGATCATGGTTTTCAAAGTTTGGTTCTCCATAAAGAGGACCATGGATGTCATGGTAGATGGGGTAAAACAACATTGATTTGGGTTGATGGTACACTTGTTGTGGTGGTTGGGTGTGATTAAAATCCTCATCAAGGTCAAGAATTGACCTTGGTGATTGATTTGCAAAAGGTGGTTGTTGTGTAGGTCTTGGTGGAAGATCATTAAGATCTTGGACAAAAGGGTGTGGTGATGTGGGAGGAGACCCAAATAGCTCCATAGGTTCAATTTTGGGTAATGGTGATGGTGATGGAGTTTTGGATGGTTGGGTTGGAGCACTTGGTGGAGTTGGAGCTTAGGTTGATGGATTGATTAGACCATAGTGGTTTTACACTTATCCAGGCAGTTTTCCGGATGGGTCTTGATGGTTGAGAAGTGATTGTTGACTTGGTCATGGTTAAAGATGGTTTGGAAGTTAAGAAATTATGATGAAGAAGGTGTGATTTGATAGTGTTTAGGATGGTTTAATTTATATTGATGAAGGATTGTGGGAAGGAGTGCTTGGATTTGATGTTAGTCCATACAAAAATGGAGGTTCCTAATGATTTGGAAAACTAATTGTGGGTTGTCATATCATGGAAGTCAATCCAATGAAAATAGTGAAGTAAGAAGACAAGTTTTGCACTAAATGCTTAGTGGTTTTGGTAGATTTATTGAAGTATAAATCTCAATGATTTCAAGGAACCTTTAGAAGGGTTCCTTCCTTAATGTGTGAAGGGTCCTTGGGGTGGTTATGGCTATTTTTGAAATTTGGCGGGAAATAGTTTTGGTTAAGTTATAAGGAATGAGAAGTACCCTATTGTGCTAAACAAATTGCATGAAATGGGTTTCTATCTAAAAGGATTGTATTTTGGTGTTTGGATGTTGAAATGTTGAAAACAAAAAGAAAATTTCTGCAGGCAACTGGCGTAACCCTCAGGTTACACAGGCGGAACCCATTTGAGGGTTCCGCGGGGTCCGTTGGGCCATTTCTGGGTTGCCCAGAAAATACATTGGCGGAACCCAATTTTGGGTACTGCCAGATCCGCCAGGGCTGAAAAAAGTGGTAGTCCACGTTTTTGACCCGTGAGACGATTTTCAAAATTTTCGAAAACTCCTAAAATAAAAAAGATAATGCATTTCTGGTTAGGCAATGCAAAAAATAGACACGTAAACACACATATCATATGACTTTGACCTTGAGGTCGAGAATTTCACTATACTTAGTGAAAATATCATAAACATGAAAATTTGACAACTTGCCAAAAGTTGTCTACCTGCATCAAAGTTAGATACTACATGTTCCAAATTGTATCAAACATTGTACTAACACACAAATACATCATAAACATTGTTTAAACAACCAAATTTGTTCAAATTGCACCTAGTGCCAAACACTCCTACACACCCGCACTCATTGACGGTCGATCTTATTCTTGAGCTTTCCAAGGAATCTTCCAAGATTCTTAAACATCCCCTTTGTTTGCTTGAACTCCGCCGACTCATTTGGAATATCCGGAAGTTGGGATAGGTATTCGAGAGGTGGGAGCCTAGAGTTTGGTAAATTGTCATCTTCACTCATTGAGGAAGATGAAGATGAGGTAGGAGGATGTGGACGTTTTCCTTGGGCTTTGTACACTCTCTTATCACTTAGTGGGACAAAGGTGTGTAGAATGAGAGAGTAGTCAAGGCGAAGACCGTTTGGAGTTGGTGGAATGGTGAGATGAACCTAAAGAGACGGGTCAAGAGCATTCCATACGGCATAACTGTTGTGCCATGCACGGGAATGTCGGCCATTCTCTTGGCCATGTAGTAGGCAAGATTAAAAGGTTGCCTAACGGACAAAGAGTAGAGCATGTAGCAAAGGCAAAGGTTAATATGGTCTCGGTTTCCTATGGTGCTAATGACATTTGCTCTAAGGACTTCCTCCCATTTCTTGAATTGGGGCTTGAGTTCATTCATTTCCATTCCATATGAATCCTTATCGACCTCATTTCCCGAACGGGTTCTCCTAGTGTTGGTTTTCCTAACAAAGAGGTGGTCACGGAGTACATCTTTTGACACAAGAGGAGTGTCATAAGGATGGATGCGGTCATGGAGGTTGTCAAGTGTTGAGAGGGAGTGTAAGTCGGAATATATGCAAGTACCACGGTTTGGGACACCTATGATTCAAGCAAACTCCTCAAGAGTGAAGGAGTATTGATGACCACTAGTCCTAAAGTTGATAGACATGTGACCATAATCATCCGTGGAGAGGACAGCGGATGCATAGAACTCTAGAATGCATCTAGGACAAATAGGCTCGTCGATATTCAAAAGACACTCAAAGTTGATTGTGGCAAATTCGGCGTAAAGGTTTGTGCCTTCTAGGAAAGATGGGTCAATGGTTCTACCCTCATGGACATAGTGTTTTTCTAAGGCTTTGAAAACGTTGACTTGGTTTGGGGTAAGGCCTTTGGTTTTGTGGTGTTTTGGTAGATACTTAATGGTGTCCTTGTGGTCGTAGTGGGTTAGAGGAGGCATGATGATTCCTAAAACAACAAAGTTTCACATTTTAGTTTAAGTAAACTACTATTATAATGTGGATGTGCTAGTGTGTGCCTATATGAAAACAATGTGGAGGTGCGGTTATCTTGACTCATTTTGATGCTTCAAAAACGTTTTATAATGCAAGTTTTGTTATAAAACAAAAGATAACCCAAACGCTCCTAGTTCAATGTAGCTTCGTTTAAATGTACCCGAAAATACATATTGGTTATGTATTCCCTTTAGCATTCAAGAGACATTATGCAAGTGATGTTTTAAACATAACGTTTTGATTTTGTATTCTGAATGTGAGACGAAAAAATATTTGTCCTATTTGTGAGAAATTTTTGGAAAAATTTGCCATGGGGTGTTTTAGAAAACATGTTTACACTTAGTAAAAATGCAATTCCTAACTATGGGGAACATGATTAGTTTTGTTAAACACCTAATTTCATGCACGAGTTTCTTAAGTTAATGCATAACCCCAAGTTTTTGTTTTTGTGCAAAAATAGAATTCCTAGACTCAGATCAGGATTGTAATTAAGTTTAGAATACTTACAATGATGATTGATTTGCAATGCAAGTGAAAGGAAGACCAAGAATTCGTAGGTATGGATGGATGGTAAAGTGAATAGTAACAGTTTGGAAGTGGTGGTATGAGATAATGGGTGTTTGGTTTAATATAAACAAAAAAAATGGTTTTGCAAGTCGGCGGACACGGCGGACCCCTGAGTTGGGTTCCGTCCGTTGTGTCTGAGGGTTCCGCCGACCCTGCTGAGAAAAAGAGTTATGGATTTATTTTGATTTTTGTCTAAAGTCCAGAACTACAATGTAGGTTCCATGAGTCCTAAGCCTAGCCTAAGAAGGTTAAAAGGTTCACGTTTAAGGGGTTTTGTGAGAATATCGGCTATGTTGTCTTCGGAAGAAACTTTCTCAATTGAGATATTTCCTTTTTGAACGTTGTCACGAAGAAAATGATGACGGATTTCAATATGTTTGGTACGAGCATGTTGAACCGGGTTTTTGCTAAGATCAATGGCACCTTTGTTGTCACAAAGAATTGTGATGTCGTTAAGTTGAATTCCGTAGTCGACAAGAGCTTGCTTCATCCAAAGAGCTTGTTGACATGCTTTTCCGGCCGAAACGTACTCGGCTTCCGTTGTTGAAATAGCAAAAGCCGTTTGCTTCTTAGAGAACCATGAGGTGAGACAATGTCCAACAAAAGTACAAATATCACTTGTACTTTTTCTATCAACATAGTCACCGGCATGATCCGAGTCGGCATACACTATGGTGTCTATTCCCATTCCTTTGGGATACCATAAACCTAAATGTGTAGTACCCTTAATTTACCTAAAAATCCTTTTAACGGCTTCGAGATGGGTAGTTTTAGGATCTTCTTGAAAACGAGCACATAGACAAACACTAAACATAATGTCGGGTCTACTAGCCGTTAGGTAAAGTAGACTACCAATCATACCTCTATATTTAGTGCTATCTACGGATTCACTTTCCTCATCCTTGGTGAGTTTAGTTTCCGTGGACATGGGAGTTTTGATTGGTTTCGAATCTTCTAATCCAAATTTCTTAAGCATGTCCTTAATATATTTAGATTGGTTAAAGAAGATACCATCTTCTAGTTGTTTAATTTGGAGTCCTAGGAAAAAGTTGAGTTCTCCATCATACTCATTTCAAACTCGTCAAACATGATTTTTGAGAAATCCACACATAATTCTTGACAAGTTGAACCGAATATAATGTCATCAACATAGATTTGGACTATGATAATATGTGAATCTTTCTTCTTAGTGAAGAGAGTATTATCAACTAAGCCCATGGTATACTTATGGTCAACTAGGAAGGTTTTAAGTCGATCATACCATGTTTTTGGAGCTTACTTAAGTCCGTAAAGAGCCTTTTTAAGTTTGTAGACATGATTTGGTTTTTCAAAATCGATGAAGCCCGGTGGTTGAGCAACATACACTTCTTCATTAATGACTCCGTTTAGAAATGTACTTTTGACGTCCATTTGAAAGAGTTTAAAATTATGTGCACATGCATATGTAAGTAAGATTCTAATTGACTCTAGCCTAAGAGAGTTAGGTGCACTGAATCAACGATAAACGGTATTGACGTGTCATTTCAACATACATCTAACACCATAATAATTAAAACAACTTCACTAGCTATAATTGTTATTAGTGCATATGGGTCCGATAACACACCATTAATCTAGTCAGTAACACACCCTCACCCCCCCCCCCCCCCCCCCTCCCGAAAAAAAAAAAAAAAAAAAAAAAAAAAAAAAAAAAAACGACCGTGGATGAACCTGCGAAGACCCAATGGCGAGCCAACGACACCAATGCTGGTGCAGTATGACACCACCGTTGGTGCACAAAAACGCCCAATAACGTATTGTTTGTACGTGCACCATGCACTCTCCAGACATGCAATAATTATTTGTAACTTAAAAATAAACCAATCACTTCCCACAAATAACTCCCCACAACCACTTAAATGCACCGCCAAACTTACATACTTCTATTTCGTAAACACAGCCTTTGGGAATCTATTTAGCGAAAACTCTTTAAAAAAAATATTAACTGAAAGATGTTACTCGTATTATATTATTTATATTTTATCTCTTATCTTAACTGTATATTTAAAAAAAAAAAAAAAAAAAAAAAAAAAAAAAAATCTTCGCAAAATGAAAACTAGAAAATTATGAATATATTTCTAGTTTTAAAAAAAAATATCATCTATCATTAAGTTATTGTCTAAATATATTTTAGTCCCCATCATTTCTTGGTTCAACCCGCAATTTTTTAAATTAATAGTTAGTGAAATGTTCGATTTTCAAATAACTTTTTTATTAGTATATTTCTTATACCTCTAAAACATGTAAAATTTATCAATGGATTAAAAGGAAAACAAATATTATGGAAACTTTTTGTAAATGAATAACGTACAACTTGTATGAAAACGAATTTTAATGACTTGCTTGGGCTTGTGGAAACAGTTTATAGGTTAACCAAAATAGGAATTCATAGAGCATGAAACTTGTTCCAATCAACCAAAAATTAAATCTTTTCTTCTAGTTTCTTGCTAGTTTTTATACATTTTGCCGTTCAAAAAAAAAAAAAAAAAAAAAAAAAAAAAAGGATACTCTAAACAAATTCAGATAAATAAACATGCTTTTATTCCATTCGCGTTTGATATTTTTGATTTCCTTGCACCTGAAGCAGTGGAGCTCCTCAACAGAGTCAACGAGTTATGTATAGTTATGTTATGACATTTAAATCCACAAATGTTGTTTTTTCATAAGAATTTGTTTTACAATCCAAAAAAGACTAGCAACGCAGCTTGTGGCTCGTTTGCCTTCCACCTCTATGTAAATTCAAATTGATATAGAAATTTAATGGATATTTAGATACTAACTGATGTAATGTATTTTCTTTATTTGTGACATTTAAACTATGAAAAAAAGGAACAAAGTTTGTAGCACGATTTGATCGCGTTTGGCTTCATGACGTATATCTGGGACGTGTTCAACATCTCGTGTACGTTAAATGACCATATATTGTTCAAAATCTCTTTGTAGGTTATGATTAGTTTATGTTGTTAGTTTTCAAGTTGTATGTATGTTCACTTTGGTTAAAATTGATTTTGTAATGTATGTTTCGGATGATATCTCACATCGTCTTAATGTAATTGTCAATGGATGGTTCACATCATTCATTACTAATGATCTTACTTTAGGCATCTTGTTAAAAAATTAAAAAAAAAAAATAAAATAAAAAAATAAAATAAAATAAAAATCATTTATGCATCTTGATACGTCATTGTAAAAAGAATTCAAAGGCTAATAAATATTAGAAATGTCAAATAAAAAAATAAGGAACAACTTAGGCGGGTGGTTACAAAATTCCAATTTGATTGAAAGGTTTCAAGTTCGAACCACGCTCCTAGGCAGTTTCTTTTTAACTAGTTACTATTGTATTATGTATGCAAATTGATGGTTGCTAGTTCTATCCTTTTGTTTTTCTTTTTTTTTAGGCATTGCAATTTAAAGGCTGTTAAATAAAATGATAAATACAAATTTATTATTCCAAACACATATAGAAGCTAAGTTTGTTGGTAAGCAGATTTAAGCAACAAGTAGTATTTTGTTATTTTAAACCACAAATATAAGCTTAGTTTGTTGCTAAGCACATTTTAAGCACAAGTAGTATTTGTTGCATCTCGAAACATGATGAGGTATTTTTATATTATAACGCTATTTTATTAATTTGACTATCGAAAATATATGATAGAAGACTTAATATGGTTGAGTCATGTGAAAGATGATCGTAATCATGTTTAAAGGTTGATTAGCATGTAGTGTTATGGTACCCCTTTGTTATGTAATAATGAAATGCTAAGTTTTATTAGTGATTTTTCTAGAGAAATCAAGTGATTGGCTTTGGCTTATTGAAGTAGTTTAGCCGAAATTGAGGTAAGTAAATTTGGTTATAAAATGTCATGCTTAGCTTTATCATAATGCTTTATGATAATGTGGTGTGTATAGGGTATAGGAAACAAGGTTAACTAGCTTGGATCCATTGCTCGACATTAGCTTAGTTGGTGTTCGGACTAGCTATGGTTAGGTCCACCCCTTTCAGGTTGGATGTGTTTAGGCCAACTATGTTGATGTGTGCTAAGTGTTTCCTACATAGCTTAGTTAGTTGTTAAACTAGCTATGATTTATGGTATGATCCTCGGATCATACGTGATTAGCTTGTTATAACATTTACTTACTAAGCGTTTTGTTTATATGTTTAGTTGCCATGTTTTGTAGGTTCTAGCGAAATTGATAACGGTAAAGAGAATGCTTGAGGTTGGAAGCTAATGAAGTTGGAACTACTTGCCATTTTATGTTTAGTAGGCGAGTAGTGATTTTAACCAAGCTTGAACAAGTTTAGAACACCCTAAGTGTTTATAAAAGTGTTGTAAATGGTATTTTGTTAAATTTGGTTTTGGTTTTGTGATGTAAATGGTATTATACTATTATGTTGTTGGTTTCAAGTTATATGCAAGTTCATTCCGTAATAAATAGCAGAAATGTCAAATAAATCAACAAGGGTCTTCTCTGATTGTGCAATTCGTAAATCTTTATATGACCGGAAGGTCTCGAGTTCGAACTGCATGGATCGCATTTGACCTTTTTAATTAGTCACTGTGGTTTTCTGTAGCTAAAAGACTGTTATATCAACTTTAAATAAAAACAAACACAAATAAAATAAGAAGTGCTAGTGTAGTCTAGTGGCGTATAGACTATATTTCAAACTGATGGTCGCGAGTTCTATCCTCGTTGTTTTCTTTATTTTTTATTTAAATAATTTAAAAGCTGTTAAATTAAATGATAGATTCAAATTTATTATGTCAAACTACAAATAGAAGCTTAGTTTGTTGGTAAGCAGATTTTAAGCAACAAGTGGTAATATTTGCTTAAAAGACATTGCAATTATTACATATTTTTAACTAATTAATTACAATTTAAACCGCTATACACCGTCACCGCTAATTTATAAACAAGACTCCAATCATCAATTTTTTTGAACCATCCCATTTAAGAATAATCAAGGTTTATTACAAAAACTAGTAGTACGCCGCAAAAATTTATATATGTCGTGTGCGTTCTGACCTTGCAGGACTCATCCGGATTTCGTCCTTGATTGTCATAAAGTATTATGATTGTAGAAATGTAAAAACATTTAAGGGTAAAATGTAACTTCATAGATTTACTTTTTATACTTTTGGTTAGGGGTGAGCAAACAAAACCGAAAAAACCGAAACCGAACCAAAAACCGAAAAAACCAAACCGAAAAAATCGACCGAAACTAAAAACCGATGGTTCGGTTTTTAATTTTTCAAAAACCGAAAAGTACGGTTCGGTTTTGGTTTTCGTCCAAAAACCGAACCGTAAAAACCGAACCGAACCGATTTTATTATATAATAATATATAATTAATATAATATGAATAAATAACAAAATAAATCAAATTTATAAATTCATATTCGTTTTGTTTTGTGGGTAGTTTATAATAATTTATCTTAATGTTTATATTTATAAGTGTGTTTGTCGTGTACTCGTGTCGTGTGTTTAATTGAGAATGTATCAATAAATATATGACGATGATCATATTATATTTATGCTCACTTGCATGTGTGTAATTATAAGATTATGCAATAAACATTATCATGCTTAGATTGATAAAAAAAAATAAATAAGAATAATCAAATTTCTATATAATACAAGTTTGTTGGTATAAATTTGCCATGCCCAAATATCAACGGTTAGAAACCGAAAAAACCGAAAAACCGAACCGAAACCGATAATAAACCGAAAAAACCGAACCGCCAAAAACCGAACGGTTTCGGTTTTGGGTTCTATAAAAACCGAATATGGCGGTTCGGTTTCGGTTTTAGCCAAAAACCGACCCAAACCGAACCGTGCACACCCCTACTTTTGGTATACGCAAGCTTATATGCAATTTGGATTATATAGTGACTATATTTTTATTCTGGTACAAACTTTTTAACTTCGAACAATATATCTCAAGCCACGTAAGCTATAATGAACCAATAAAATCAAGCCACGTCAGAAAATAATAAGAACCAATGATCTATTATCTTTATTTCAAGACCACAAAACTATATATCTCTTTTCCCTCATAACAAAACTTTCTTAGAACAAGTAGCTAGCCATGGTTTCATCTACTTCATTTGGACCTTCATGGCACACTTGCTTCTCAACTCGACACTCCGCCACGACCACTAACGCGGCTACGGTCACCGCCCGAATCTCGTTAAATAATGTTTCACATTCATCACCACCACCACCATTGGTAGTACAAAAAAGAAGCTGGTTAGATAAGTCTATACTTCCTTTAGCTGCTTCAATGACTCTTCTACTCTCCCCATATAATGGTATGCTACTTTTGTGCATAGTATAAGTTATTCTAGGATATGGTATATGTATAAGTTATTCTAGGATATGGTATATGTATAAGTTGGCGTTTGAAATAGACTTAATACGAAAAAAACTGGTTTGAGAAAGTCACGTGAAAGTTGTTTGTTTATGACTTAATAAAGAAATATGACTGAAAATATAAAGTAATAATACAGAGAGTGGCTACATTACAAACTTTTCATGAAATGCAAATACAAATTACAAACTTTTGAAGGTTTATGTGTTTAACCATTCCTCATCTAACTTCGATTCGTTGGTCCAAGTAACCCCATTTTGGTACAACTAGCTTCGGCTTAGCCTTATTTGAAGGAAAAATATAATGAGGTAAACTCGAAACAAGGATACGTTGTTACTACTTGCCATGTTTAAGAAAATATGACATAAGTCAAAACTGGTAAACGGATGAGGTTTTCCCTGTTGAGGTTACTCGGGAAGGGCGAGTCTTTTTGACTCAGGTTTACGCGGCCTCGGTTGACCCCCAAATGTACACACTTAGCGAGGTTTGAACCATTTACCTCTTGTGAGGAAAGCAAGGACCTTACCACTAGGTTATTTGTTGGCGGTTAAAAATGTATAGGGTCATTTCAGTTTTCTTATAAACTTGATAGATACGGTACTAATTGTTTTGATGATGATGGTTATAGCCAATGCTCAGATACTTTCCGGCTTCCCTGGATTAGAATCAACCCCTGGTCCTGAACTACCTAAGATTGATTCACTCACTCGTTTCAATGGTATTATCAGCTTTCCAGACTCTTTTTTTACATACTCAAAGAATCTTGAGTTAGATTTTGTAACACAAACTACGACTGTCGTGTTTTGCAGAAGAAAATCAAAAAAGGTATGCAGAGAATGATGCAAGATTTAAAGAGTCTCCAATACTTAAGGAGTTGCTTGAGCGATCTAAGTTGAACAAAGAAAAGTAAGCTGATATATGTGTAGCTTTCATATATATTATGCCTTAGAGCTGGCAATCTAGACCCAACGAGTCTAGATGGGTTTATAAAAAAAAAGTGATAACTTGTACGTTGATGTTAGTCTAACAAACCTGTTAGACCCAACATACTTCTAACAACTTTAGAAGTGACCCAATCAGACCCATGAGGTGTTAAGACGAACATTAATGTACAAGTTCCACTTTTTCATATAAACCAATCTAGACCCGTTGGGTCTAGATTTACCTCAAGATAATATTACAGACACAATGAAGCGTTTAAAGCAAAGTTAGAATTTTTTAGATCACGCGAGTTTTTACAAACTGTGAATTCAACGATTTACCATGCATACTTGAAATTGGATTTAGAGGAAAATGCATACTTGAAATTGAAATTAGGTACCAGCATGACCTGCACATATGAGTAATTTACAGAGGTCTTTGGCATTGATCTTGACCCATTCTTATTAAATTGTGATCATTCACCCGTTTGAGAAACAGCTTAGGTCAGTATATCAGTAAGTTTATGACCAATCTGTGGGATGTTTTTAGGAACAAGCAAGCGATTCAAGACAAGTATTGCATACGAGGTGCAGAATGGGGTGTCGGTGATTGCTCAGCCGAAGGAATGTCACCACAAGACAGAGATGAGTTCATCGCAATGCTGAAAAAGAAGGCTGGAGTAGAATGAAAGTGCTAATGTAGTTGTACTTTTTGTAGATTGGTAGCACTTCCATTATCAGTAATTACATGTAAAACGTTCGACAAAAGATGAAATTTTTTACCTCTTAACCATTGCTTAACATGTACTAACAAAGCGGAATAATGTTAAGAAATGTATACGCAAGGAACAAGAGAAATTCGATAAAACACTAAAACATATGCTTAATGAATCGTTGCAAGACTGTCTTGTAACGACACTTTACAAAATACAAAGTATTTATGGCGCGGGTTGAAATAAACTTGCAACACATAACATGATACAGCTTTAGATACATAAAGTAGGCATGACGAAACCCGAATCACCATTTAAGTTCACAACAAGCAAAATGGGTACATACTATCCTAGAAACAACAACATTTCAACACCTGAGTCAAACCAGATGGGTAGCAAAACGCATGGTTCTAATCTTATTAATAAAAACCCAAATTTCCAAGTATTCTTGCCCTTTTTGCATGCTCAAATTCTCGAAGATACTCACGATGTTTTAATCCATTGACATGAAACTGCATCACCAGACAACTTGAACACATAATATCACAAAGTTCACATAAAAAGGGGTTAGATACAGGTTTATGTCCCTGTCCATACCCATGATCCGCTTGCCTTGACTGAAAAACTTTGATTTTGTGCAAATTTCCATCACCATGCCTCTTGAGATTGAACACATCAGCAAAGGCCAGATTGCAGATGACACAGATAAACCTTGCAGAAGACCGACTACTTGTAGACGGCAGCAAGATCTGAGAGCATTGTGCATAGGAGGCTTCTACCTTCCTCTTTCGGTCAACCAGTGTTTGACTTTCAGAAACTGGCACCTATAAGTAAATTTAGCGATTTTGAAAAATGAAACCATCAATTCATATGGACAAACTCTAAAAACTTCAATAGTCTTAAACAAAGAATACGATCCAGCCTAACTAAGGAATGCACGCTATATTTCGTTCTACCAAACGATAGGAAATACAATGCTATTTGTGGCTATTAACAATATAGATTTTATTTTATTTTATTTTATTTTTTTATTATTATTTTTTTTTTTTAATTACAGTTATAGAGATGATGGCGAATTGACCCGTTTATCCACCACGCAAGCCACACGCAACACCCTAATCCATTAATTTCCAGGTATGTGTGGTGTCAGGAATTGGCACTCCTCCCAAAGATAGTGTGTGAAAAAGGAAACTTTCTGATTTCAGATGGTTACATTAAAAGGCTAAAAGAACGAAATTCACAAAAAGTGTCTAGATTTGGAGAAAGTCAAATCGGAGCCCCAGATGATGGAATTTGGTTCAAGAATGTGACCCGTCAAACATCTCATCGGCCGACAGATCAAAAGCCGTGAGTGTTCAAAGTTCATAACGATTAGAATTTATATTAACCATAAGGCTCTCAAAATGCCACAAGCTACGGGTAACAATGTAAAACCGGCAACAAAAAAATCTAATAAGGCGTTCGAATCTATAATAACTCAAGAGCATACATCAAATTAAATATAGAAGAATGAACACATAACGTGAAACAGCTTTTAGATACATAAACTACCAAGTTATTACAGCATGACCAATACCCGAATCACCATTTAAAGTTCCAACAAGCAAAACAGGTACCGACTATCCTAGAAACAACAACATTCCAAGTTTCCAACCCTTCATTTAAACAAGATGAGTAGCAAAAAACATGGTTCTAATCTTGCTACTAAAATCCCAAATTTCTAAGAGTTCTTGCCCTTTTTGCATGCTCAAACTCTTGAAGATAAGCACGATGCTTTAATCCATTGACATGAGACCCCATCACTACACTACTCGAACACAAAATATCACAAAGTTCACATAAAAAAGGGTTAGGTACGTTATTTCCAGCCAATTTCTGTGACTGAGAAACTTTGATTTTATGTGAAGTTGTTTCACCGTGCATTGTCAGATTGAACAAGTCAGCGAAGGCCGCATTGCAGATGACACAAATAAACCTTGGAGAAGACCGACCACTTGTAGAATGCAGCAAGGTTTGAGAGCATTGTGCACTGCAGGCTTCTACCTTCCGCTTTCGGTCAACCGTTGTTTGACTTTCAGAAACCGGCACCTATAAGTAAGTTTAGCGATTTGAAACAAAAACTCTACGAACCTCAAAAGTTTTGATTAAAGAATAGGATCAAGTTCAAGCCTAATTAAGGGATGCATGCTTACGTTCAAGAAAACGATAGGAAACAATGCTGTTTGTGGTAATTTATAATTTACAATTTTTTTATGATTAAAATAAAGACGCTGGTGAGTTGACCCAATTATCCATAAGCAACCCAAACACAACAGCCAAACCCCTTCATTTTCAGGTCGTCTCGTGTCAGGAATTGCAACTCCTACCTAAGATAGTGTGTTACAGGGAAAACTCTCTTATTTAAGATTGTTACATTACAAGGCTAAATAAACAAAAACACAAAAAGTCTCCAGATTTGAGGAATGTCGAAATCGGAGCCCCAGCCCCCAAATGATGGAACTTGGGCCAGGCATGAGACTCGTCAAACATCTCAGCGGCACATAGATCAAAAGTTGTGTCTTCAATGTTCACAACGCTTTGAAACTTCTAATTACGTCAAGCCTCTCAAAAAATGACAAGATACTGGTAATAATATTGACCCAACAACAAAAATCCACATTGCTTTTGAATCTATGATAACTCGAAGATCATAGATCAAACTAAATATAGAATATAATTTGACTCAATAATCATTCTTATTTCATTTCAAATCCTCAATAAAGAAATTATTTGCACCAAGATCTCGAAAATCTTATACTAATAATAACTCATCTATAACTAATGTAATTTCCGATATAAAACTTGTGGTCAATTCTCAACGATTATGTCTCGACCCACTAAGATGGCGTTGCATTTCATCCATACTTGAGCAAGAAGATCGACATAATTCACACCAGATTGGGTTGCTAATTGCTTCTTTTCTCTTCTTCATCTCAGACAGGTTGACTTTGTGTTCTTGACCAACAACATGACCGCTAAGGTGAAAAACAGTAGCAAAAGTCAACTGACAAGTTCTGCAAGAGAAAGCAGCTCGTTCTTTAAAGGTTGGGGAACTTGTCAAAAATTGCAGCATTGGAGACATTTGAGAGACGTTTGGAGGAGACTGGGTATTTTCCATCTTGGCTTGAGTTGGTGGACCCTACAACGTCGATTTCTATGGTCAAAAATCTCGTAAACTCAATTCTTTTAGATGTTATAAAATAGCTAGAATTCGTTATAATTATAACCAAATAGTAATAAATTTAACAATAACTAAATCAAAACGTCAAGTGTTAAAAAATAATAGTTATTATTTTACTATTATGATAATAAAAGTATAGCAATTAAAATCAAATTAACTTTTTATCGCATTGTTGGTATGATGAATATATCCCGACAAATTGGAAGGTCAGAAAGAAGACACGGAAAATGGCTTAAAATACCGGGAGAAGATGACGAGGGTTGAGGATAAAGTGAATATGAAATTACCTAACAATATACCAAGTATGAGGCAGTGGGAGACATATATGTAACATATATACATGCGAAAGCACATGATTGGCACATATTTACAAGTACATATAGAGTAATAATTCTGTTTTAGAGGCATGTTGAAATGGCTACGAAAACATTAACACGTGCAAATGAGTATTTTCCTAAAACACAATATCAATTTCAACCAATTTACTAAATAACTATTCATGATGTTACCTGTGGGGGCACGAGAGGTTTAAAGTCCATTTGACAGTTATTTAGTATTTCCATCTTCTTACGATACACTAGTTCCCTTGCAATTGCAAGTTCCACCGGCATTATGTTACTCAGATTAATCATCTCTTCCTCCATCTTCACTATTTGACTTTACGGTTGGCAAAGTATGAAAACGATCGAGTTGAGGTAACAACGACACCTGAAAACAACGAGGTGATTAGTTGTATAACTAACAATCTAAGGAAAATTACATATATGGATTCTCAATTGGGCAAAATTGTAACTAAGAAATTATGCCTCGTGAACATTTACGTGGAATTTTAAGTCGAAAATACTACGTATGTAAATCAGAAACTATCATGTATTATGCTACAAAATCGAGACCAAAACTTTCTATTGATACTAATTATAGGAACCGATAAAATTCTCAACTTTCCTCTGCAAAAACTAAGCAAGCTCATCTCAATTTGACTACTCACATTGACGCAGAAAACGCAAACTTAACTAAAAAAAATTAATACTCATTTTAGGGGAGTGTTTGGGATCGCCTATATAAATCTGCCTATCAGGATTCAACACATCATATAAGAACTTTTGAGGGTGTTTAGGGTTGCTTATCCAAACAGCTTATCTTAGGGGGTGTTTGTTTCGGCTTATATAGCCGGCTTATGGCTTATTTGGTTCTGGGCTAATGTTACATAAGCTCACTTTTTTTTGGCTTATATTGAAACCTTTCGGCTTATATAATAAGCTTATTGTGTCATAATAAACTTATATAAGCCAAAAAGTTTCAAAATAAGCCACAAAAAATGAGCTTATGAAACATAAGCTCAAAAACCAAATAATCCATAAGCCGGCTATATAAGCCGAAACAGACACCCCCTTATTTCACTCTCAAAAACACAAACTGCTTATCTTAAAGAAATTTTCCATCTGTTTATTCTTTACTAGAGGGTTTTAAACAAGTAAGCATTTTCAAGTTACTTAATAAAAACAGCTTATTTCACTCTCAAATAGACTAATAAGTCACATAACCAGTCTATATAAGGAATACCCACAAAAACAAATCAAGCATTGAATCCTAGAAATTATTAAAAAAATAAGAAAAACCCAACAAATATGTAAAATTGGGGGAAATGAGGAAGAACATTACCTAGGTGGAATATGATCAGGTTCAAATGAAGAACATGTTTTTTAAGGTTGAATTTGTTGGTGGGTTTTGTTGATTTAAGAGGGTAGTTTGGTAATTAAGAAGTTGTATACATAAATGCCATTAAAATGGATGTGAGTTTGATGATCAGAGAGTGTGGTCTTGAGGAACTTTAATCGACAAATATTTATTTTGGGCCTATAGAAACCGTACAAACCGCTATGCACACAGTACAACACCGTCATGCACACAATACAACTTATTATGCATAAAATGGTGTGTATATAGGAGATTTGGGGTGTGTGTGTATCAATTTATTTTTATTTTTATTTTTATTTTTTTATTTGATGTCATGTTGAGTCCTTGCATTTTTGTTTCATGCCAAAACCTTTTCGAAAAAACATGTCTAATTTTATGTCTAATGTCAAGTGTTATTATTTTGTTGGTTTTAACAAATTGACCACTTCTTCAAAAATTAATAAACTACTTCATATAGTTTTAAGCATACATGAGCATTGGGTGCAGTCGTTTGGCACCGACGCCAAGTCAACGTAGAGGTTGCGCTAAATGGCGCCCCTGCTCCGGGTACTTCTTGCGCAAAACCAAACGCTAAGAATTTGGCTTGCGCCAAACAAGGAGATTTTTGTTTTATTTTCAATTTAACGGGGTTTTATGGGTTTTTAGATTTATAAATTGTGTGTGTTGAATGAGAAAGAAGGTGTGTTTATTATTATTATTATTATTATTATTATTATTATTATTATTATTTGCTTTTATTTTATTATTATTATTATTATTATTATTTTTAACTTTTTAGAATGTTGTATTTTAAGTTTAGCCCTTTTATAATTTTGATAATTTGTAATTGCTTGCAGTAATTCTTTGTAAAGTTACTAAAAAGTTATAAAATGTTTTATTTTTGTATTTTTAGGTAATTTGTATTTTTATTTTAATGAATAAAAAATTATTTGATTTGAAAAAAAATAATAATAAATAGATAAATAAATAAAAAGTTGGATTATTGGGAGGGTGTATTGGGTGTGAGCGAAAAGGAAATGAAAAAGGAAAATACTGGGGTGACGTTAAGGTATCAGTTTGGCTTGAGCCAGTGCACCTGATGTTGTTAAGTATATCATTAGTCATCTCCAAGAAAGGCCATTTTATATGCAGTTTTTTCCAGTTGTGGAATGCGGTTTTCTTATAAATGCGCGAGAGACAATCATGAGAAATCTGGACGACATGTTTACACGCTCGTAAGAATAAGATCATTCTTCAAAATGGTGTCACGTTAGGTCTTCACTTACACCACATCGAACCCCCAGTACAATAGTCGTAACACGGAAGTACACACAATAAGCACACATATTTTCAAGTGGTTTGAACCACTCCAACATCTACACCGAGTGGGGTGTCATAACTCGTAACCTCAGTGTGGTTAAACAACTTTGAAACTGAGTCATTCAGTGAGCCGGTTTTTAGGTATCACATTAGCAACATGACTGAAAAGTAGAGGTGGCAAAACGGGCGGACCGGGTGGGTACGGGCTACGGGCTAAACGGACTACGGGCTAAACGGGCACGGGCCAAACGGGCATGGGCCAAACGGGCGCATGTTATACGAATCGTCTTAAAAAAAAAAAAAATCCTCTAACGTAACATCTCATTTATATTTAAGTAACTAAATATATTATGTTCATAAGTTTTTCATTAAAAACAATTTAATGCTAGAGAAAAACATGTGCCCATTTTGCCCATTTAATTTCTAAATGGGCAATATATGCCCATTTCAAAAAAAAAAAAAGAGGGACCAAATGTACCTAAATCTTTTAAAAATTTGCCCATTTAGCTCATTTTTTTATTTTGGTCACAAATTGCCACCTCTACTGAAAAGGTCAACATTTCAAAACTACCAACATGTCGCCGAATCCTATTTCTGGTTATCTTACGTTGAATTGTCACATCATAACTTTGGTTATCTTGAATCGAAATACTTTGAGAGTTTGTTACATTAAATCAATCTATACTATTTATAATGGAAAAATGGTCAAACTTGAATATTTGAGTCTTGAAAGTTGAGTATTGAAAGTCAAATGTGAGAGAAAATTAATATAATTAATACTCTAATTAAAACACCCATTACTTAAAAGTACAATAATTTATTCACATTGTACAACTATTTAAACACATATCTATCAAATTAAATACAACCAATTAAAACACAAATCGGGTTGACCCGGTAATTTGACCCATTTTTTACCCAACCTAGCAAGTTGACCCGGTTTAAATCGACCCATTTTTCGACCGGAGCGGTTCAACCGGTTGAGCTACCCGGGTCGAACCGGGTTTCAAAACATTATCCATTACTTAAAAGTACAATGATTTATTCACATTGTACAACCAATTAAAAACATATCTACCAAATTAAATACAACCAATTAAAACACAAACCAGGTTGACCCGGGACGCTTCAAACCTGGCGGATTGACCCGGTTTAATTTGACCCGTTTTCGACCCAACCTAGCAAGTTGACCCGGTTTAAGTCGACCTATTTTTCGACCGGAACGGTTCAACCGGTTGAACTACCCGGGTCGAACCGGGTTTCAAAACATTATTTTTCGTTTATAACCTATAAACTTTTTTTATCAATAAATTATTTGTCGCTATAAAATCCCGTTGCTATGCACGGGTACTCGTCTAATATTCTACAAATAGGTTTCTTAAGTTGTTACCTAAATACATATTTTAGGATGTTGCATGTTAAAAGTATCATAAGGGTTCGAGTCGGCACTTAGGATTCGTAGATTAAGGTAAAGTGAGAACTTAAAGGTAAATAAGATCAAGGGTTGATGATAGTTAATGTAAACACATAAAAATGGTAGTCTCATAATTTTGATACAGTTGATTCAAAAAATGATACAGTTTCCTATTAGTTTTAGTTTGTTTTCAGAGATCATGCACATTATAACAAACATCTACAATGTGTGCATTCATATCACAAAGTGTGCTTTACATACATACAATACACTAATTAGACAAAAGGCGCGACTGATATCCTTGCCTTAGATGACATAATTACATAATAGTTACGTGATATACATGATGATGAACAAGCAACATACAGGTTAATTTAATCTAAGTCAATCTTCATCCACTGCCGTTAGTAAACCATGAGACGTAGTCATAGCCATGTATGTCGTCATTTTTGCTAGGCGGACTAGTCTTCTTTTTCATGAGTGTTCTTATTGCGTCGGGAAGTTTCCTTTTCACACCACCCTTAGGCTTCGAATGAAATTGCTTATCAGTCTCCACAAAATCTCCCTGAAATACAGCAATGTCACAAGATTATTCAAAAAATGTGGGATTTAAAATATTGGACAAAACCTTTGGAGAATGGATCTATTCTTACCAGCGTGTAAACATGCCGCCCAGATTTCTCATGATTTTCTCTCACGTGTTTATAAGAAAACCGCATTCCACAGCCAGAGAAATTGCATATAAATGGCTTTTCTTGGAGATGAACAGATTTTATGTGTTGCTGAAGATTCGAGTTCTGCATTTTCACACATGATCATAAGTTTTGCTGTATTGTCTAATGGGGTGCTCGAGCTGATTCTAACGGAGTGTACATTTTAATGCAATTTTCTACTTTCATTTTCATAGAAGATACTTAAACACATTTAAACGATCATATGTTTCTTACGTTTGAGAATGTTAGGTTGCATCCATCAAAGCTGCATATGATCCTCTCTTTAGAAAACACTTGGTCATGTGTTTGAAGGTGGCGTTTGATATTCTTTTTCAGTTGTTTACTACCGCAAATCTCACAGTTAATGTACTGATGGCTAGACTGAAAGTGAGCCTTAAGACACTCCTTGGTGGTGAAATATTTCATACAACCTGGTTCTGCACAGAAGGCCTCCACTGTTTCCAACTTAACTGCAGTGGTCAGAATACGTCAGTCAGAAAATGAAATATATGTTACTGAAAAGTTCAATCAATGAGATCAGCGTTTTCAAGGTAACTAAGAATAATCAGAATTAAATCATAAACTGTAGAAAACTGGATATAAAAGATAGTGTTTAGGTGCTGTTGGTGTTACATTTTGTGAATTATGGGGTTATGTTACAAAACACAAATCCAAACACCAACTAAAGACACAAACTTACCATGAGATTCTTCATGCTTATGTAGCTTCGACGCATATTTAAAAACTTTTCCACACCCGGGTTCCAAACAAGTGTGCCCCTTTTTATCTTTCATGTCATCACCAGACTTACAGACCTTATTCTCATGAATATCCTTCGCAGATCTCATCATGTCTCCTTCAACTGAATATTCCTTCTTACTCTTGTGTTGAAGAAGATGACGGTTTAAGTGATCTTTCCTACGGTAACTAGAGTTGCAATCGTCTATTGGACACGTAAAAGGCCTCTGCAGCAAGATACAAGTCTTATTCACGATTTATTTTATTTTCTACAAAGCTTAAATATTGGGTGTTATTTGCATAATATACCAACGTACTTATTCATTTGCACATAATGAGTTACGTATTAAAAAAATTTTGGGTCATTTTGTTGATATAAATGGCTTTAAGAAATTGTAATTTTTATATTATTAAAAAATACGTATAAGATGTTAAAATCTATATATAATTTCACAAATTATAATAAATACAGAACTCGTCCCTCCTCAAGACTATCTGTCCCTACTCCCTAGTTATACTAGTTATTTCCACTTTATGTTCCTTGTCTGTCAAACTCAACAGCCCGACAGTTGAATCTTCGGAAATGACCATTTTACACCTTTATAATTCACACTTTGTCTCTCACATACGTAAGTAACTTTGCTTAAGCCTTAAGGGGCCAAGTGTGAGTTTCAAAAAGTTTAACATGGTCATTTTAATATAAATTTATCAATTGGCTGTCAATTTTGGCAGAAAAGAGAAACACACGTGAAAGCAAATAGTGCACCTGGGACCATTTATGCAAATAGTATCAACGAGAGATAAATCCAGCTGATTTCACCAAACCACGAAGGAGATTACAATTATGTTCCCTTAAATTTGTTACAAAAGTTAACATTGCGGGTTATAAAATAGCTCGAATGGGACATACGGACATCTTTTAATAACTCATATGCACTAAAACATAACAAATAAAAGTAGGTTGATTTTCAGCAAATAAACACATTACATCACAAATTAAAGAATATTTGAACCTCGTATATTTCATGGCGTGATTGAGGATCACTTGACGGAGCTTCTCAGGAGGTCTCCCTACCTGATACTAATCCAATCAAGGTCTCGCATTTTGGAGTTCACTGTGGGGGATCCAATGCATCACACAAAAACATCAACTTTCTTTACAATATTTCAATAACTCGATATAACTTTATACCCTGCACATGTGTCATTGCTATGAAGGATTAATGACTTACCACATCAACAGCGATAACAAAATAGTTTTCAACCAAATAAAAATATCATCACTATTTATATATAAAAATTTTCTAGTCCCGCATCTATATAAATGTTTCAAAAGTACCTCAAGTGAATGGCTTTGCATATGCTGCTTCAAATGAGCCGGTTTCTGGAACGAAAAACCGCATTCCTCACAGACGTTCATCTTCTTACCTATTTCCTGAGATTCTTTATCGCCTTCTTTATCCTTAATTTCATCCTAAAGTATCACATACATTACAAACTTTTAATCCTCACATATACAAATAACTGACACATTTAATTAAGGTTAATTCTTGTTAATCCAATAAAAGAGGTGCTTGGAATCCTTGGATTAACTTATTTAATACAGCTTGCGCTTATTAGTTTAATAACCTCCTTTAGATAAGCACATCAAAAGCAGTAAGCTGTTCAGAATATAATAAGCTATCATGTTTCTGAGATTGCATATCTTTTAGTGCTTAATAACATAGGCAGCAACATGCTTATTCTTAAGTGGTTATTTTAGTGTAAGATAAACAAATAAGCATTTCATCCAAATACAAACTGGTAAATTTGGATGTCTAGCTTATCTTATTTAAAAGCAGCTTGTGCTTATCAGCTAGGCTTATGAGCTTAATAATCTCTTTTAGATTAGCAGCAGTTAGCTGTTTACAATGCAATACGCTAATAGATTTCTGGGATTGCTCCTTCAAAAGAGCTTATTTACTCAACTAGCAAACTGCTTGTTTTTTTATCAGTGTAATACAAAACATAAGCAGTTTCATCCAAACACTACCTTAAATTATACCCTTTTAGATCTGGTAAATTGAGCTGTCTAGCTTGTGCTTATTAACTCAGCTTATGAGCTTAGTAGCCTCTTTAACATACGCAAATCCAAAGCAGTAAACTGTACACAACACAATAAGCTAATAAATTTCTGGGACTGCTCATTCTAAAGCACTTATTTACTCAACTAGCAAACTGCTATTTTTTTTATCAGTGTAATATAAACAAACAAGCACATTTAAAGCTAAAAGGTACTCAAAATCGAATAAGCTCTAAATTATTCGGGATTACTTATCTAAACTGCTTATTCACACAGCTAGCAACCTGCCTAGTTTAAGCGCTTATTTCAGTTTCATCCAAACACTCAAACAGCTTAAAAATAAGCAGACAAGCACATAAAAATAAGCTGTTCACAATACAATAAGCTAATAAATTTCTGGGACTGCTTATTCTAAAAGTACTTATTCACACATCTAGCAACCTGCTAATTCTTAAGTGCCTATTTAAGTATGATATAAACAAATAAGCAGTTTCAACCAAACCCTCAAACAGCTTAAAAATAAGCTGTTCACAATACAATAAGCTAATAAGTTTCTGGGACTGCTTATTCTAAAGTACTTATTCACACATCTAGCAAACCTGCTAATTCTTTAAGTGCCTATTAAGTATGATATAAACAAAAAAGCAGTTTCAACCAAACCCTCAAACAGCTTAAAAATAAGCTGTTGACAATACAATAAGCTAATAAATCTCTGGGACTACTCATTCTAAAGTAGTTATTCACACATCTAGCAAACCTGCTAATTCTTAAATGCCTATTTAAGCATGATATAAACAAATAAGCAGTCTCATCCAAACACTCAAACAGCTTAGAAATAAGCAGATAAGCACTTAAATAAGCAAATCCCAAACACCCTCTTAGATTTTCATGTAATATACATATAAAAAAAGAACCTTGTGATGAGAATTAATGTGCGCAGTAATGATTGTTTTTTTAGACCGAACAATCCCACAATATTCGCATGTGTATCGTCTTTTGTCTCTAACTTTTGTCTTTTTCTTGTCTATTTCTTGTTCTTCTTTCATTTTGAGTGTTTTTGTTTGAGATGAAAAGATAAAGATTCAGTCTGGATTCTGGAAGTGTGTTATTTGTAGGGTTTTAATATACTGAGTTGACTCGGTTAATGGGCTGGATTTGAAGCCCATTTATTTGTTTGGGCTAAGCAACATGGGCCTAACATTGGACTAGTATGCTTATGGCTCTGATATGCGTTGCCTAACCGATATTCTCAGGAACGGAACCAGCGGACAGTGTCACGGATCTCGATAAAATTTTGCTTTTAGTAGTGTCAATTATATATATATATTCTAAAACCCAGGCATTAATATATATATTATTTACAAGCAGTTACGACATCGTTTCGATGCCATCCTTCACTTTTTGGGCTTCCCGCACTTTTTCTTTGGCCTGCTATCTAGGGCCCGATCCAGTGGCATCTTTGTTTATACAAACCTGAAAGCTGAAACCTATACATATCCGGAATTTTCCAGATACAACTCAAACCCTCTCTCTAACACACCGCCTCTTTTTCATTTGTTATCACTTATCAAGAACAAAGGTGGTATTTTCAGATATCAATTGTGGATGTACAAATCAGAGCTTCATAATCCCAATACGAAAGGATTGTGTAAAATTATACTCTCGATAAACCCAAGGTAAGTTTATTGTTGGACAATGTTTTAATTTATTTATGTAATTTTTTTTTGCCGCTTTGATGGAATTGATATGGGTTTCTGAATGTTTGTTAATATTTTTGCTTTGTCGGTATGTCGGTATTTTAGATTTTCATTAACCTTTTATCAGTTAATGATTTGTGCTGGTGATTACTACCCGTTCTGTATGTATGTGTGTAACGACAAATTTTTTATGAAGTAAGATTTTTAGTATAAATGATTGGCCACGGTGATTATAGACTCAGAGTCTTAGTAAGTAAGATTAAGTTTTTGTAAGGTAATTCCAAAACTTAATAGTGATGTATAAACCGGAACATAATTTAGAGGGTTTAACTGATGGATAAAACGGAACATAATTGGCCACGGTGATTATAGATAAGATTAAGGTAATTCCAAAACTTAATAGTCAATTTAGAGGGTTTAACTGATGGATAAAACTGAACATCATCTACGGAGGCGATGGTGTACGTGGAGCTTAAGGTAAAGCTATAGCATTATATTGTAAAGAAACAATTAGTTGTAGAAGAGACGTGACAAGCATGACATATTGACCGGTTATTTTTATTACTTATGATTTGGTCATTTCAATTTTACTACGAAAATTTAACCACCAATCTAAACAGGTACGATGAACTACTTGGGCAATGACCACCCTCTCAAATACAGTCTGAACGAGTGGAGAACCTAGGAAACATGCATGGTGGCTCATTCTGAGACTCAATCATTTGTTGGTATGGAAGCCTGGTCTATTAATAATGGTATGGGGAGTGGTACCTTAGCGTGTCATCAAAGGCCTGATGATAGTTATTTTCATGCTGCCACTGACGTCGATGCAAGCAAAACTTCTAACATTTTTCGGGATTATGGTTAGTTTCACAATTTTCGGTTATAAATATTCTCAGTATCTTATGGTATATATACTGTCGACTAACTTGCTCTATCTTATTCGTCATTGCAGTTTTTGTACATATGTAATGTTGTAATTTCCTTCCTAAGATCATAATTTATTGGTGATTTCTGTTAATGCAGACACAATCAATGCTGGACAGGCTTTTTGAACTTCAACATAAGGTAAATATATCTTTGAATTTATATGTTCCGTGGTTATGACAAATTACAAGTGATGGTTGATCATGTTACAGTACAAATTGTGGCTTGAAGCTAATAGACCTTTGCAAGAACAGGTATAAAAACCCATAATAATATACCACATCTTTGGATAAATTGTACTGTTATACTCTATGAATTAAGTTAAAGATCTTTTGTTTTTGCAGCTGGAAGTAGTTTATGCAGAAAATCAAGCTGGACCAGCATCAGCAGTTGGTGAAAACTGCATGTATGAACAACAACATGAACATCCTCAATCACAAGGTTTCTTCCAGCTTTTGGATGGCAACTCCAATTTGCATATCGGGTAAACGCATAGACAAAGTTTCATTTTATATCTGAAACTATGGCATCAGGTAGTTCAACTTCCATGTATCTCCCATCGTTAAACCAATTAGGGATTTAACAAATTTCTTTCATCTATAAAATGTGTTATGCATATTTTTATTGATAAATGATAACCACTGTATTTGCAATATAATTATAAGCATAACAGGTTACAATCTAAATAAAGTTTGTCCTACTCTTACCAGCAGGAACTGCGTGATTCATCGATACCACAACGCAAAAGAGGAGCAACAATTGACGAGCCAAATTTCTAAGGAAATCAGTTTAGCAGAACAAGCAAAACAATGATAGGTAATTGCTAGAGAAGCCAAACAAACATTTTCTACATATTTGCGTGTTCACTGACCACCAAATGAGTATGTATTAAGCCTTTGTGTATCTGCACAATTAGCTTATAGAAAACAAACATTTTCTACATATCTACGAGTTCGCTTACCACCAAATGAGTATGTATTAAGCCTTTGTATATCTGCACAATTAGTTTATAGAAACCAAGTATGAGGTTTTCTGTTAAATGTGACCAGTCGGGACAGACATGAATACAATTTTATAGCGACATTGAGAAGTAAATAAATAGGATCAAGAGTATCGTTCCACTTTTATTTAGGTGCTATAAGTTGAAAATAACTATAGTCATGTCATCCTCTTTGTAGGTTACTAACGGAAATCTTGAGGCAGTCTCAAGATGGACGAGTTAGTTCAACAGACTGACAAGAAGTTGAGGTATATGTCACATAGCTAAACGAATAAAATTTGAGTCATTTTGATATTTACTTGGTGTTTGCTACAATTGAGTCATTTTGATATTTACTTGGTGTTTGCAGGGTACAGGTACATGAACAAATAGAGTTAGTGATGCATAATATCATGGCGCTTCCATGTCATATCAATATCAGAATACGACACACACATGTCTAACGACCCGAGGTGATGCGAGTACTAAATTCTAACATGTTACGGATAATATGTTCCACTCACAGTTACTACTGCGTACTCATTTAATCAGATTTGTTTGCAACATAGTTTCAAAATCGCCGTGCATGTTGGAAAGACTAACCACCTGGAGAAAGACTACAATGATTTGCAAGAAATACTACTACTATTGTTCGTACTGCTGAAATGCACAATGCAACATACAACAGGTACATTTATGTTGCAGTCTCCAGAAAATAAATTGGTGATTCATGTCTGGCGGCAAAAAATTCAACGCCATGTTTTTACTTGAAAACATTAGCCATTTATTGTATAGAACTTCGCATATTCAGTCTAAACTTTCATGTATGCATACCCATTTTAAGTAATTTGTATCATTAGTCAGTGATTGAATCTGTTAACATCGCCGACTACGATGCCCTGCCGCAACGTGGCAGTCCGGGACCCAACTAGTTTCATCTAATTGCGACCCGTGTAATTTTACTGTGGCATGAACAGTGCTACAGTACATGCTACATTTTTTTTTTTTTTTACGCGTCGCTACAGTACTCGGTACAATTTTTTTTTTTATTTTTTTTTACATAAATTTCCGAATGAAAATTTGTTTTTTTTTTAAAAAATTAATAACAAAAAATAAAAACAAAAAAAATACGAAAAATAATACACTTACAAAAATTTCTTATACAAATTTGTTTCTTTTAAAATACCCAAACAACCAAAAAAAATTTCAAACGCAACGCAAAAAAAAATAAAATAAAATAAAATAAAAATATCCGTAAACATAAACAAATTATGCTTCCAAGTAAACATATGCATACTTCAAATAACAAAATTATTAATTACACCGTACAACCGACAAAATACAAAACACAAAACGCACCCGCCGCAACGCGCGGGCAACCCCGCTAGTTTTTTATAAAACACTGAATTTTCTAAAATGCATGTGTCTCTATGCATTGTGTTTCTAGTTGTATTAGTTAGTCTATCAATAAGTGAAAAATAACCTTATTTTTCACTACACTTAATTATTTTAGGGCAATGTTTTAAAAACCGGGTTTGAAATCGACCCGGTCGAGTCACCGGGCACCGGGTCAACCGGTTCGATCGGTTGGACCACCGGGTCAACCCAGTTTTTAATTTATTAATTTTTTATTTTTTCGACCGGGTCAACCAGTTCGACCGCCGGGTCAACCCAGGTTTTTATTAAAAATATTTGAAAAAATAATACCCGGCCGGGTTTCGAGAACCGGGTTGACCCGGGTCACTCGAAACCCGGCGGGTCTAACCGGTTAACCCGGTTTTAAAAATCCGGGTTTTTTTTACCCCTTTTTTTTGCCGGAACCGGTCGAATCGGTTAACCCGGCCGGATAGACCCGGGTTTCAAAACATTGTTTTAAGGTCATTTGAATGATATATATTCAACTATTCCTCTTTGGAAGAATATATATGCAATTATTCCCTGTAGGAAATTTGTACAATTTTGTTAAATTTTTTCTTATGCTATAGTTAAAAAAATTGTGGACCCAATCACTTTAAGCTCTGGTTTCTGGTAGTTAGTTAAAGGGCGTGTTTGATGACACGTAGTAGTAGCTGTAAGCAGTAGCAGTAAGCGGTAGCAGTTAGTAGTAGCTGTTTATTAAAAAAATGTTTGGTAACGTAGCTGTAACAGTAATTATAAAGTGTAAAATTACGAACAATGGCATATAATAAGAAACTAATTAAAGAAATGAGAATCTAATTGTGGGTATATGAGTAAATTAAAACCAAACGCTTGAGCATTTGCTTGAAATGCTTCTTTAGAGCAGTGGGTGTGGTCTCGCCACTCCTCCTCGTCGTCCGACGTGGAGCTCATTGGAGCTCGCCACGGTACCACCACCCCCTCGTCGTCCCTCGTTGTTGCATGCTTGCTCGTGCAGACGGCGAGCTTTAGTTTCTGACAATGCGTACCAAAAGTGTAGAAAAGGAGCATGATTTAATTATTTTGTAAGTAGTGGGCCTCAAATGAGTAAGTTTATGTTAGTTATGAGTTAGGAGGGGTTAATTGTGAAAAGGTGTTGGGGTGATGTGGCACTCGTGGGCCCCAAATGAAGATGTGAAGCTTCACCACGACACCCACTGCTCTTAGAAGCATTACAAATAGGAGCAGTTGCATAAATTTTAAACTCTAGTTGCTTCATTGTCAAACAAGCTTTTTAATCAAAAAGCTAACCGCTTGTTGCTTACCGCTCCAAAATGCAAACACAACCAAAGACTTTTTCTTTGGTCGTTATAAAATAATTATCCACTAGGCCATCTTGTAGATTGGTTGCCGATGGCTGCAAGTTGTAATTGTAGTTGACTGTACCTGCATGTTATTAGTTATAGTTGTAACTAGACAATTAATGAAGGGCCATGTGAACTTTACTCTTATCTTGCTAGAAATGTTTGCTGCACATTTTCTTTCCTTTTCCTTAACATTTCTTAAATTTTTATGATATATATATATATATATATATATATATATATATATATATATATATATATATATATATATATATATATATATATATATATATATATAAACATAATTAATTACAACTAAAATTGTTAAATAATTGATGGGTTTTGTTATGAAAATTGACGTAAACTAAGTGATACACTTTGATTCAACCTGTAATGTGTATCAAGGTTTAGTATTGTGTATAAAGTTTTTAGTGGTTATTATGTATTAGGTGTATCAATTTATGTACAAGAAATTAGTTTTTTGATATTTTAATATATATGTATCAAAAATTTAATTGTGTATCAGGAATCCGTTTATCATGTATGAGTTAATTATTAGTCGATTTAATGTTAACTTATATTAATATATAATATTTTGGTGCATCTTTGCTAAAATTGTTATGTATCAATGTTTTAATGGTATTTTAGAATAGTTCTCATTTTTACAACTTTAAGAAAGTTCTCACATTAACCTTCCTCTATATATATATATATATATATATACATATATATATATATACATATATATATATATATATACATACATATATATATATATATATATATATACATATATATATATATATATATATATATATATATATATATATATATATATATATATATATATATATATACTAGCAGGGTACCCGCGCGATGCGGCGGCAGGTACCCTGTGACTATATCTTCGGGCAATGTGATGTTTATTTGGCCATATTTTTTCTAATAATTACTTTACGGATAACAATAGTTTTAATTAAAATAGTAGTATAATTGCAAATAGTTAAAAAGTTATGTGATTGTAACGCATTGTTACAGTGACAAATAGACGGATATTGGTTGCTTAACGATGTAGGAGGTTGTAGTGGTCGACATTAACGGGTAGTTGCAAATAACTAAATGGTTGTGTGATCACATACTTATGCATATCATTTATAACATAAAACTTTTTGATGAGTTTAACATGTTACCTCCAAGGTTTAAAAGAAGGTTTCTATATAAGCTATATATGTAAAAGTTACAACTTTAAAGTAATTTCTAAGCTTCTAGTATATAAATTTTATTTACTTTTCAAATTCTTTTGTGGATAATTTCGTATTAATAATTGTATAATTGTTTGCATTTGTATTTAGATATTTAGTATGAGTATCTTATCAGTTACCGTATAGGGTATCGGTTTAATTCTAATGCACGACTATTAATTTTCACCAACTGGCATGTAAAAATAATAAAAAAAAAAATACATAGACGTATTGAGCTTTGAAAATAAACTCATTTATACTTAAATATTAGGGTTTTTGTTTGGTCATTTACGCAGCCTCTCTTTTTCTAAACCATGCTCACACGACACTTCATCCATTCTCCCAATCATATTTTTTTCCTCTTCTTTAGATTCAAGTATTTCTTGTCATTGTTTTTATGCTTTCAGGCATAAATTATAATAGTTAATATTATCTCTTCTAAGAGCATTGGGTACCTTTCGTGCCGTCCTGTTGGTGTTATGGGAAAAGTGTTGCCACATCAACACCTTTTCCCATAACAACAAAATCTACTATAACACCAAAAACATTACAATACCAGATTCTGGTGCTGTCGTGCACCCCTGGACCCCCAATATACATATAATAGATTTTTTTTTTCATTTATTTAAATAAAACATGTTTAACTAAAATTAAAAATTTTATTAATAAAAAAAATACATTAAAAATACATTTAACTAAAAAGGATTTCATTAAAATTTTATTAACTCAAAAATCAAATTTTCAACCTCACAAACAACCCATTATAATTCACCAATTTTACGGCTAAGCCCAGTCCACTTAACCATAATCCGATACATGAGCCCATTATTACTAATCCTTAACCCTAATATTTATCACAAAAAATACGCCTCCTTCCTACCTTTTATCTCAAAAAAAACGCAGCACCCATGAAATAATCATATTCACTTCTTCCATTTCAACCTTAAAAAATGAAAAAATAATTATAGTCACACAATCAATTCTTTCTTCCTCACACGAACTCACTCCTTTTTCTTGTCACTTCATTGAAAACATACAGCCACACATAAAACTTCGACAAAATGAAGAAAAAAAAGGAAAAATGGATCATTTGACAGGAAAACGTGAGCCTTGGTGTGCATCTTGCGCCGTATGGTTGCGTTTTTCGGGACCATTTCAGCTGGTCATGACGGCGCATGACTCGAAAACGTGAGCCATGGTGTGGAGCTCATGCCGTCGCGTTGTGTTTGTGGGGAAAATTCCACTCTTGGCGTGGGGTACTGAGAGCTTTAAAGTTTTTTAGTGCATGAAAGTATTTTGTTGATGATTAAATATTTTTTTTGTAAAATTCAATCCTCTCATGTCTTCATAAATATTTACTTTAGTATCTTTTTGTCTTCTTTGTTGTTATTATTCAAGATTAAAAAAAATACATATGATCTCGATATCATTTTAATATGATACATTATAAAACTTCAAACTTATATTTTTTGCTAATTTAATCTTGTTTTCTATGGTATTAATTTAGTTCAGATCGATTCAATTATTTTAAGTCTGAAGTAAATAACAATAGAGTTGTACCAAATAGCTTGATTAGTGTATATTGTGGATTAATAATTGTATATTTTGATGAAGGTGTGAATTAAATTGTGTATTAATTGTATATGTTAGAATAGTGTTCTTAAGTTTTATTTGTGCTTTAAGTACTTGTAAATTATGTTTTTTAACTTGTATTAATTGGTGATGAGGTGTATTAATTGTACATATGTAAGATATATGTTAACCTTAAAATATTGAGTTTTACATACTTGTGCTTTATGTTTTATCATTTGTATTTTACTTAAAATCTAAATATGAAAATCTTAAAAATTAAATATGAGAGAAGGTGCAATATGCTTTATAAGTAGTATATATATATATATATATATATATATATATATATATATATATATATACCGAAATGCAATTTTCTTTTGAACCGAACACTATACACAAACAAGAGTGTGACAATTAAAAGAAAGGGCACCCTTTTGTGTTTGTTGATAACATGTTGTTGACGCTAGAACAACCACAAAGAAGGGTCAAGGGTGCGATAACCCCGGGTGCCTTTTGGCACTAATCATTGTCCACCCAACAAGGAATAGCTCCGGGCAACTCTCCTGGCCTAGTGAGGCATCAACTGGAGTGAACCGAAACTCTCAGACTCATGAGCTCGTATCCACAAAATCACTCGGCAAAGTGCCTCACTCACTGGACCAATGCCCCGGTGGTAACAAACATATACTTATATAAACGCTAAAAGCTCATTCAATCAACGTCTTGCTTCAAGTCAAAATAAACTCAAAAGCAAATATCTTCTTGTCAAACAAGCATGCTATCCTAAAACATAAATGCTAAACGATAAACACGAAGGTAGCTATAGTTGGCGAAAGAGACGTGCGATCACAATTCATTTTAAAATTTAAAGGTTACCCAAATAAGTCACAAAATTTAAATTAATTAAACCAAACTCATTTAGAAACAACTTAAACATCTAAGAAAATGCATGTGGACACTATGAAACATTCAAACAAGTACAAAAGGTTTCAAAAATCACCTTTTCATACCAACTCCTAGCAACTTCAGTTGACTTTTTGTATCATTTCATATTTACCCGACACAACAAAACACTCGCAGGATCATTCAAGTGCAGGTTAATCTCGATCCAACTTTAATATCCATCTTCATGTTCTACAACTTCAACTAGTAAAAAAAAAGTTTTAATATTTTGTCAACAATGGACAACAACAGAAAATCATTACCATTATCAACACCATATAATTTACGTCCAACAATCTCTATACCAACGAGTTCATCGGTCGATAACTTGTTTACTGCACCGGGGGAGACTCCGGGACCTATGACTTTGATATCAAACTTTTTTTCGGATAATGATGCGGGGACGGATACTCGTACTTTTTCTCAGCTTTTGGCTGGATTAAGTCCAGCTACCTTGCTTGAATCACCAGCTCAGGTACTTGATAACTTGAAGTTTTCGTTTAGCCTCTTAGAATAATTGCTTTAACTTTAGTTCTATGTGTTAAACGTGATGTCATGAAGAAATGATGATTTCGAGTTTACAAGTTATTGATAATGCAACGATGTTAAGATGCTTAACTAACATATGATTCTTGATTTTTTGAGTAGAAGATACTAGTTTAACTTGTGATTGTATATTTAACACGCTTGAGCTGTCTCATGTTTTAAAACAGTAAAATAGATAGATATCTAAAAAATAGAAACCTAGAGGTGACTCACTCTTTTTCTTGTCGATAGGGATCGCTTGGAATGTCCCACCAGCAAGCACTAGCTCATGTTACAGCACAGGCTGCACAACTGCAGCCTATACCAACCACACACCACCATGTTCCACCAACAATGCCAGACCACAATGTCACAATGATGGCACCCGGGTTATCCAAATCTAGTAGCCACTCCCATCCACCCTTAGTAGCGGCTGGCAAGCCAGCTGAGGACGGATACAATTGGAGAAAATATGGACAAAAGCAAGTGAAGGGAAGTGAATACACTCGAAGTTATTACAAATGCACACATCAAAATTGTCCTGTTAAGAAAAAGGTTGAGCGGGGTGTAGATGGTCAAGTAACCGAGATTATCTACAAAGGGAAGCATAACCATCAACCACCTCGAACTGTGGGTAATTTTAATGATACTGAACCCGTCAACGATCAAACTAGTTATTTGAACTATTCTAGGGAAAATTCATCGATAAAAAAGGATCAAGAATCTTCCCATGAAATGTCGGGATCATGGGACAACGATGATCTTGCCAAACATCAAGCAAAAAAGAGGTACTTTTATCGAATCACAAATGATATATGTAGTCTTTACCAAATGTTTACAACGATTGTTAGTTTGAAACTATTAAAAAAACTATATATATGGTTCAAAAGTTACTAACTCTTTTGTTACGGTAGAATATATAGTTGTTATTATACTAAGGTTGACATTATTCGTCATGTATGGTGTAGAAACATAGAGGCCAAGGGGTTTGATCCAGGTTCATCCCATCAAACACTTCCAGATTCTCGGATCATCGTTCAAGCAACCAGCAAAATTGATCTTCTAGACGACGGCTATAAATGGCGCAAATACGGGCAAAAAGCAGTTAAAGGAAATTCTAATCCAAGGCAGGATTTTTTTCATCCCTTCTATCAACTATAATAATACACTTTTTTTTAACCATTTTTACCCTTGCAAATATTTGAGTAAAATCATTATCATTTGCCATATTTTGCTATGCATTCTAGTTGAAGATCCGGAATAATTATTCATGTCACAATACTTTTACAGGAGTTATTACAAGTGCACGATCAAAGGTTGCAATGTTCGAAAACATGTTGAGAGACCTTCAAGCGACCCAAAATCCGTCATAACCACATATGAAGGTAAACACAACCATCAAGCGCTTGTGTCAAAAAATAGCATCCATGATGCAAGAAATGACACGACCTCTCAACTAAAGCCTAATAATCCTATTGGTCTTTTACGATTAAAAGAGGAGCAATGATCATTTATATATATTAGTTTTAATCTGCAAAAGCTGCATATATTATTATTTGTGGTTAATCTTGTGCAGTAGTTTTTATCAAATAAGGAAGTCTTTTTAGCGATTAGGTATGGGATTAGTAGCTGAAAGTCTGAAATTGCTAGTACTATGTAATGAAGAGTGAATACTTTCGTAGTTTCAATCAAATTTGGAAACCTGGTTGATGATTACCTTTTGGAAGCTGTAAATGAAAGTGCTAGTGTTATGTTGTGATAGAATAGATTTATTGATATTTCTTGACAAGACATCGAATTATGAGTAATTTTGAAGTGAGTATCTATGCAGTATCGAATCGTATGTAAATATGTGTGAATTGTGAAATTGAACCTAGTCATGTATAAGGGATAGATGATAATGTGAGAATATAACACCACTGTGAATCTTTACATGCATGGTCCTCACCATCACTTATCTTTCAGATCTTTTTACCCTTTAAGCACATGAGAACATTAGTCTCCTAATCGAGACACAATGCCAACCATGTTCAAGCTTCTTATACATCATATCTATGTTCATCGATCACGCACTTCCCTATATTCTTTCCTATAAATACCTGTAACTATGCATGTTTTATTCATCAAACACATCAACTACAATTGAATGGAAACGTCAAGTGTCCCTTAGAGATCCTCCGAACACTTCACTGGGCTATTGTTTTATCTAGAATTGCCTACTGAAGTGTGGGAACTCCGAGTGGCACTTGATACTAGCAAAGAAACTAATATTAGTGAAGGGAAACGTCAAGTGTCCCTTAGAGATCCTCCAAACACTTCACTGGGATATAGTTTCAACTCGAATGTCTTACTGAAGTGTTTGGGGGAACTCCGAGTGGCACTTGACACTAGAAAAATAAACGAATACAAATGAAGGGAAACGCCAAGTGTCCCTTAGAGATCCTCCGAACACTTCACTGGGATATATTTCGACAAGAATGTCCTACTGAAGTGTTTGGGGGAACTCCGAGTGGCACTCGGCACTCCACACTAGAAAAATAAATGGATACAAATGAAGGGAAACGTCAAGTGTCCCTCAGAGATCCTCCGAACACTTCATTAAGATACTGTTTCATGTAGAATTTCCTACTGAAGTGTTTGGGGGAACTCCAAGTGGCACTTGACACTAGAAAACTAGAAGCCGTTTGCGATTTGCTTTTGATACATCATAAGTGATCCTCTGAGTAAATTAATATGCAAAGTTTTGGTTGGGTTCCAAACTTTTGCATAAAAATTTGATTTCAGGAACATGTATCATCTGTTTCCCTTTACACATTTCATCTGGCAAAAACCTTTATGAAACAGAAGATATTATAATCTTCAACTCCTACATGTTTATTTTCAGAGTCTTTATTGGGTTTAGTCTTGTTTCCTAATACTGGGACGACAAACTGTTAAGTCTTTACAACATTTCAACTTTCAGTTAAGGCTACGTACGTTTTCAACTGTAGATGTATGCAACATTATGTTTGATTGCTGCTTGAATATGATCAGAAACTTTAGAAGCACATCCATGATTGTATTAGACTGTATATTCTTACCATGTAGATTAAAGATAATATATTCTTTTTTGTACATTGTAGACGGATAGCTACGTGTTGTGATTATCTAATTTATATATCGACTCAAGTGGTTTTATTCTCATTCCTAGAAGAGACCTTTATTTTGCTCTCAGAAGGGTTCTAATTAGAGTCACACATGACTTGAGCCGTAGACCTAGAACAAGAGAAGGACATCAGTAGCAAAAAGATTGAGTCGATCAACTAGCCTAAGGAAATAAAAATAAACTAAATGGTACGATTTCTAAAACTAGTGAACAAATTAAGAAGACGTATATTTCTTTTGTCATATTAGTGGACTAATTAAACAAAACATCTATTCGTGTGACACAAAATCTCGAGTCTAGGTTTATTTAGGAGAAATCGAGATTTTTAACAAAAATTTAACAACACTCATCATTATCTTTAGATAGATAACTAATGTATGCACAATTGCACACGAGTTTGATGCTGATGGGCCAATGTCATTGCTTTTGTTTAGCTGTAAAACCTATGAAATAAGTTGAATTGAAGCAGAGAGCAAGCTACAATATTTGTGCCAGGATATCAAGAATTAAGTTGAATTTTTCTAGCTCCAAACTCTTCTTTACAAAGATACCTTTCATATAATGAAGACGAGTGGTAGCATAATTTATGATCGCAACTTATTTTAGTTTGCTATTTTTTAATAATGAAAACTAATATGGCCTGAAGTCGAAGAATATCATTTGCAGTGTAATAACCTAAATCTATCTGAAACATATAGAATGACGGAAACCTTCATCACTTAATATATTACTCTGAAAAGATCAACTAACTTTCAGATACAAATATTAAACCGAACAAGTTTGTCACAGAACTTTAAATGTTCTGGCAGTCCTTATTGATTCAAATAATATATAAATATGTAAAAGAGCATAGATGTTTTTCATGTTCTACTTAATTAGTATCAACCATGAAATAGAGCACTATGGACCGCCTCATTTGAACATGATCGCAAATGGGGTCCGGACGGAATATTTACCAGATACCGATACCCAAGTCATATATCCTCCGCCATATGCACCATCAACATGCCCCTTACTAGATCGGGTAAATGTTACCTTGTATGAAACTTTTTGGTCCAACGCTGTGAAACTTAGCTGTTGAGAATCAAAGTTTAGATGAATAGTTACACCTTTTGGTAATGAAATATCCCCGATTACGTATTCTGAGTCTTTTTTGCCGACATTAGTCACCGTCCTATAGTATGTTTTGCTCTCACCTCTTT
The DNA here is from genome assembly GCA_030686995.1 of Artemisia argyi. Taxonomy (NCBI): domain Eukaryota; kingdom Viridiplantae; phylum Streptophyta; class Magnoliopsida; order Asterales; family Asteraceae; genus Artemisia; species Artemisia argyi. The sequence goes on from CM060683.1 coordinate 178,727,102, forward strand.
TTAGTTCAACCACAAAAGAAGGATAGTTGAGTTGCGCCTCTGTTATGGTTTTTGAGCAGGATACTTTCTTTTTAACGATCATTTGAACTTGCTTGGGTGTATAGCCTAATCCACACAAATACGGAATGTAATCGTCAGGTTGGTGTTAGTCCACTATGTATCATATTATTGTAATGGGCCTAGCCCGACTCTAGAATCATCGTTAGTACTCTATATATTTGTACATGTAATCTGAATTATTCAATCAATCAATTAGTATTATTCCCTAAATACCGAACATGGTATCAGCCTAAATTATACGATCCTAAACCCTAAACTCCCTCCAGCCGCTCCAAAATCAAACCCATAAACCCTAACCAACTTTCACGTACCAATTTTTTTTTTCTTGCTTTCTTGTTCATATGTGTTGGTGATTTGTGCTAAGGTCACAAATCCACACCATTTTGTTACTGTGGTGATTCGTGCTTTGGTCACGGTCCAAGTTTTTCAAACCCTACATTAATCTTCCACAAAAACAACAAAAAAAAAAAAAAAAAAAAAAAAACCCTTTGTTGTGATTATTCATTCGGCTAAAACAGCAGTAGAGAAAAGTACTATTAAAAGTTATAACCTCATTGGGAAGAATTCAAGCAGTAGGCACGTGGTCCCCTTTTTGGTGCCTTGTTATTTGAAGTAGACTAAAGAATAATATATTTGGTCCCTAGTGGTGTTGTGAAGGCATACGCAAGACAGCAAGAAAACTTATTTTATCTCTCATTCATTGTGAAATAAAAGGGATTTTATCATTTATCCCAGTAGTCTTTTGGTTCGAAGCGATTAGAAAAAGAAATAGAGTGTTGTAGGCATGACAGAAAATACCATGGAGGTATTATTGACTCAACTTTTGAGTCGTTTGGGTATGGCTGAGTACCTGGACAAATCTCATACTTTACAGGCCTACGAAACCAAACCCAATGTTATTAGCCCTGTGGTTTTTTACACTTCACCTGACCCAACCCAACAGTCACATGGTACTGTTCATCAGCCTATTTATGGCCCGACAGCCCCCCACTTGCTACTGGTACTGTTCATCAGGCCCCCGCGGGCCCATCATCTCAACCTCACGGGCAATCTGTCACTCCGGGTCAGGAAACCATGTTACCTCATGCATTCACGGCCGGGACACTTCATGATCCTACTACCGGAGCCTGGAATATGGATACAGGTGCGAGCTCACATTTAAATGCATCTGTTAATAGTCTTAGTAACATTTTTAATACGTCCATGTATCCATCTGTCTCGGTTGGTGACGGGCATACCATTCCTGTCACTAATACGGGTCGTAGTATTTTGTCTACTCCTTCTCGACCCCTTTACTTAAATAACGTCCTTATTACCCCTCATATTGTCAAAAACCTTATATATGTTCGTCAATTTGTCTGTGATAACAATTGCACAGTCGAATTTGATCCTTTTGGTTTTTCTGTCAAGGATTTCATGACGCGTCAGGTTCTTCTCCGATGTGACAGCACGGGTGACCTTTACCCTGTCACGGCCCCGTGTCCTATTCCTCAAGCTCTTCTTGTCAGTCAACACACGTGGCATCAGCGACTTGGTCACCCAGGGAGCGAAGTGCTACGCTGTCTCGTCTCCAATAATTTTATTTCTTGTAATAAAGAGAAGCCACCTGTGCTTTGTCATGCTTGCCAGCTTGGCAAACACGTTCGACTTCCATTTGTCAGTTCTGATAGTATTGTTAATGCATGTTTTGATGTTATTCATTCTGATGTTTGGACTTCACCAATTTCGAGCCTCTCGGGTTTTAAATATTATGTTTTGTTTTTGGATCACTATTCTCATTTTGTTTGGGTCTACCCGTTGATAAACAAATCTGATGTATTATCAAAATTTGTTCTATTTCGCAAGTACGTTCACACTCAATTTAAGTGTGAAATCAAATCGTTTCAGTGTGACCATGGCGGTGAATTTGATAACCGCACCCTACATAAACTTTTTGCTGACAATGGCATTCAGTTTCGTTTCTCATGCCCCAAGACATCACAACAAAATGGGAAGTCAGAACGGATGATTCGCACCATCAACAATCTCATTCGAACACTACTTTTTCAGGCCAACCTTCCACCAACCTTTTGGGTTGAAGCTTTAAACATGGCCGTCCATTTAATCAACTTCTTACCTTCCACAGCTATTGCCAACGAAATCCCGTATACTCGACTGTTTGGCCAAAACCCAGATTATAGTCTTATACGCACATTTGGCTGCTTATGTTACCCTCACTTATATCCTACTCACAAACTTGAACCACGTGCCACACCCTCTATCTACTTGGGACAAGCTTCAAATCATCGTGGCTATCGTTGCCTCGACCTAAACACCAATAAAATAATCATTTCTCGCCATGTAACATTTGATGAAACTGTTTTTCCATATGGCACCCCTAAGCCAACATCAGCACCCAAATACAATTTCTTGGATGACTCACCCGATATAAATCCTCCATTCATTCCATCCGCCCCCGTTGTGCAACCCACTGTGCCTCAACCCACACAAGATCCAACAACACCAATTCCCACCAGTCCTAATACGGCCCAACATCACGCAACCCATGACCCATTACCATCCCCATCACCACCCGCCGCCCAACAACAGACACCAAATACATCACCACCCACGCACCAACACCAACATATTATCCCAAATCCTCCTAATAACCCAAACCCTGTCTCAATTCATCCCATGGTCACACGATTTCGTGTCGGTACTAATCGTCCTACTCAGCGCCTCAATATGCATGTGTCTTCGATTTCTCCATTACCAAAAACCTATCGTCATGCGTTTACTAATCCACATTGGAAAAATGCTATGCGTGATGAATACACTGCACTTATTAAGAACAGAACTTGGACTCTTGTGCCTAGGCCTGTGGACACCAACATTATTCGATCTATGTGGCTTTTTCGCCATAAGTACTTAGCTGATGGCACTCTTAGTCGCTACAAGGCTCGTCTTGTGGCGAATGGTAGTAATCAATTAGAGGGGGTTGATGTAGATGAGACATTTAGTCCGGTGGTTAAACCAGGCACTATTCGGACTGTTCTGAGTTTAGCTACTTCTCGACATTGGCCGATTCATCAGCTTGATGTCAAGAATGCTTTCTTACATGGTGACTTATCTGAGACAATTTATATGCACCAGCCTCCGGGGTTTCGGGATCCAGTGCATCCGGATTATGTGTGTTTATTGCAGCGGTCTCTATATGGGCTCAAGCAGGCCCCTAGAGCATGGTTTCAGCGATTTGCATCCTATATTACTCGGGTTGGGTTTTCTCATAGTTGTTGTGACTCATCTTTATTTATATACAGACAGGGGACAGATACTGCTTACCTGTTATTATATGTTGATGATATTGTTCTCACTGCTTCATCTGAGAATTTGTTGCAGCGGATTATTGCATCCTTACATCAGGAGTTTGCTATGACAGATCTGGGTCCTCTTAATTATTTTTTGGGTATCTCTGTTACACGTGATTCTTCAGGGTTGTTTTTATCTCAGAAGAAATATGCTATTGAGGTTTTGGAGAAAGCAAATATGGTTAATTGTAATCCTAGTCGGACTCCTGTTGATACTGAGTCTAAACTGGGGGATGATGGTGATCCGCTATCTGATTCTACTTTATACCGGACTCTTGCAGGTTCTCTTCAGTATCTCACCTTTACTCGCCCAGATATATCTTATGCAGTTCAACAGGTTTGCCTTCATATGCATGACCCTCGAGAGCCCCATTTCTCGGCTCTCAAACGGATTTTGCGGTATGTCCGGGGTACCTTAGACTACGGGTTACAATTGTTTGCATCTTCTACTACATCCTTGGTTGCTTATTCGGATGCGGATTGGGCTGGTTGTCCTACCACTAGGAGATCGACTTCTGGGTATTGTGTATTTCTTGGCAACAACTTACTCTTGTGGTCCTCTAAGCGTCAACCGACGATTTCTCGTTCTAGTGCAGAAGCAGAGTACCGTGGAGTTGCTAATGCTGTTGCTGAGACTTGTTGGTTACGGAATTTACTGCGTGAGCTACACACACCTTTATCTTCCGCTACGCTTGTTTACTGTGATAATGTTAGTGCTGTCTACTTATCCTGTAATCCGGTTCAGCATCAGCGTACGAAGCACATTGAGATAGACATTCACTTTGTTCGAGACTTGGTTGCCACTGGACAGGTTCGGGTTCTTCACGTTCCCTCTCGCTACCAATATGCAGATATTTTCACGAAGGGTCTGCCATCCGCTTTGTTCGAGGAATTTCGCTCCAGCCTGAGCGTTCGGTGTCCTCCCGCTCAGTCTGCGGGGGAGTGTTAGTCCACTATGTATCATATTATTGTAATGGGCCTAGCCCGACTCTAGAATCATCGTTAGTACTCTATATATTTGTACATGTAATCTGAATTATTCAATCAATCAATTAGTATTATTCCCTAAATACCGAACAGTTGGATGTCAAAAATAAGTCCAGGATCGATGGCTTTTGCGGCTTTCACATGACCAGAGCCCATGGCAAACACGTCTGCAGGAAGATCTCTTTCATCTACTATGGCATGTCCATTTAGGCTTACATGGCTTGCTGTGGTCATCATTTTTTTTTTTTTGAAAGGCAACAAAATAAATAAAAAACACAAAAACGATACAAATAAACGGCATTCCTACTCTCTAAACAAGACGATTAAAGAGAAAGGAACCCGGAAGACAAAAGTACACGGCGAAACACACACAACAAAACCAAACCAAACCAAACATCCCTATAACTAAAACACAAAAACACAGCAACAAGGGACCACAAAACTACTACTGTAACACCCAAAATGAAGTAAACCCATACCCCACCTGGACAAATATCAAACGACAATGACAAAATGAAAATATGGATCACTTGCTTGGGATTCAAAGCTGCGCAGACTTAATTGCTGTGGTCATCATTGCAGACTTAATTGCAGCGGGAGACCATTCAGGGTGTGAGCTTTTTACAAGTGCTGCTATGCCCGCGAGATGAGGACAAGACATTGATGTACCATGTATCATATTAACCGGTTTGCTTCTTGTGTTGTTATCCACGGACTCTTTCCATGCGGCAAGAATGTCAACACCTGGCCCAACTATGTCTGGTTTCATTATTCCAGGACTTACAGAGTTAGGTCCTCTTGACGAGAAGGAAATTACCTCTGGAGCAGACTTTACGCCAAGTACAGTTCCATGTTGTATGATAGTTGCTACAGGGGATGAAGTAGATTTCAAGTACTTCTTGATCTTAACTCCTTCTTTGTAGCCAACATGTGATGAAGGAAGCACTTGATATTCTGCTGCTACACTCCGTCCAGTAATATTGTTGTTTGCGAGAATCATAGCCGCTCCTCCAGCCTCTTTAACTGCCTTACCCATTTCAGTTCCCACAACAACATCACCTGCATCACACAATACTACCTTCCCCTTGACATTAACATTTTCAAGTGACCCTGTACTGCATGAGTAACCCTTTTCAGCTGGGTAAACAAGGGGCCGGACCTTTGGCTTGTAATTCTTTGGTTGGTATAAGGCTTCACCATTAAGTGTCTTGTTATTTCCGAGATAAACTGATGTCCTTATGCTTCTATCAGTGGTACTAGCTCCAACTGTAAGGATCCATGGGGCTTGGTTCGCTAACGATCCACTCCTAGGCCCAGAATTGGCAGCTGAACAACTCACAAATATCCCAGACTTTGTGGCAGTATAGGCTGCTATTGCCAGAGGGATGAGCTCGGGACCAATCCCGTCCCGAATTGATGCTCCCGTTTTTTTCCCGGGCATGAAAGGTGTGTACCGTTCCCGTACCGAACGGGATTCCGGTATCGGTACCGGTTTCGGGATATGGGACCGGGAAATCGGTACGTATCGGGTTATTCAATTCCCGTGTTTTCTTAAAAATTGAATGATATTTAAAACTTGTATTGTACAAAGAATGTACGAGCCATTTCCATATATATGTGCATGCTTGTTTCAAGAATGTACAAATTGGCACATAAATTAACAAAAGTATGTAGATGTTTGTTAATCTCTACGAATGATATAATCACAGATATAGTGATATCAAATGATATAATAATCATTGATATAATCAATGATATTGAATGTAGAAATATGGACACCCATTCGAATGATACAGATTAAAGTCATTAAACATAAATATTAAGCATACCACCATTGTTTTCAAATCATAAAGATTAAGATGACTTATGTTTTCTAATGATATGAATGAAGAGCCATTGTTGTTACTAATTAGTAGCATCCAGTAGGTTTTTTTTTTTTTTTTTTTTTTTTTTTTTTTTTTTTTTTTTTTTTAGCCCGTATGCATGGAACAAATGGGTTTTTGAATATAATTCCCTAAAAAACATGGACTATTCTAATTCCGGTACCCAATCGGGATTTCCCGAATAAGTCCCGTCCCGAACCCGAAAGTTCCCGATTTTTTTTAGCCTTATTTAGTAGTCCCGGTACCGTACCATATATCGGGACTCGGTACGGTTTCGGTACGGTACCGGTACGGTCCCGGTTCGGTTACGGGAATCGGGTCGATATGCTCATCCCTATGCCAGAGTATCCTCATAAAACATTTCGGGAGGTCCACCTAGCGAAATCGAAAGCACATCAACACCTTCTTCGATAGCTGCATCCATGCCAGCTAAGACGTCGGTAGTTAAACAAAAAGGCCCACTACATACTTTATACATTGCCAAGCGTGCAAGCGGTGCCATCCCACTTGCAGTTCCATTCGCTTGTCCAAATAAACTCACATTGTCTACATAATTCCCAGCTGCAGTACTTGATGTGTGTGTCCCATGGCCTTCCAAATCAATTACAGAATCGTTGCTAACAAAGTTTCATAATCCGATCAGTTTGTTGTTACATCTTACCATTTCACATTTGCCTTTCCATCTTGCTGGTGGTGGTGGCATTCCTTTATCGTTAAACGAAGGATGTCCAGGAGTAATTCCGGTGTCTAGAAGCCCAATAATGATTCCCCTTCCGTAGTTTGAATCTTTCCAACAACCAGTATTTTGGCGCAAGCCCAAAAAGTGAGGTGAACGAGTTGTATGCAGCTCATAGCTACTTTCAGGCCTTACATATAATACTCCACCCAAATTCTCCATCTCCTTTGCTTGCTCAGCCGACATTTTTGCAGCAAATCCTGTAATCACACGACGGTACGCATAAACCAATTTTGGTTTCTCGTTAGTGCCAGTAGCTACTTTTGACAAGTACGAGTTATACCATTCCTCAAGCTTGTGTGGCTCAGAAAACTCTTTGCCTTCAGGTGAATGTAAATGAACAATGTAGGTTTTGAGTTCTTTGGCTTGGGTAGGATATATATTGAAAATGGTGGTGCAGGTGAGAATTAACACAAAACCAATCGTTGTTTGCAACATTTTGTATATATCACTAGTTAAGATAATCGAAGAGTTTGTGGATATGCCTTATGGGTTCATCCTGATGCTTATATATATAGTTCTTTGAGAGAGGCCGAGGGGGGGGGGGGGGGGGGGGGGGGGGTGTTACATGGTGTAAAGAGTTTCGTATTCAACCACTGATATATCACTTCAAGCAGACAACATGGAATATGACATTTTTGAATAAAACTTCTGATACACACATAATATTAATTGGATATTAAGATTACTCAATCGCCTAAAATTGGGAAATTAGTTATGAGACAGCTATATATGGTGTCTTTTATTGAGGGGTTTGTTTCTTCCTTTCTACAAGGTTCCTTACATTCATAGAATTTCACCTCCATGAGAATTTCCATATTTTCATTATAAGATGCTTCAAGATTTCAAGATAAATATACTTTATCAGATGACTAACTTGTTCCTTCTTTCATAAGTCTATTATAGGTTTAAAGATGGCCTATGTGAATTATTATATAAAATTTTACATTTTCTTTATTTTCAGCCATATAGAGACTTCGGTTTTGCAAACAACAATGATTTTTAGCAGGCCACTAATATATCTTGTAAATTTGAATGTAATTCTGTCCCCTTTTTTGTGCAGGATCTTAGCCGGTTAAACTTGCATATATAATGCCTTGTCCATTACTTAATTAAGTCTTGGTTTGTCTAAAAGTTTGTTTATCAGATGACTACTTGTTCCTTCTTTTATAAGTCTCTTATAGTTTCTAAGAAGGCATGTGAGAATTGTTGTATAAAATTTAACATTTTCTTTATCAGGCCACTATATATCCAGTAAAAATATGAATGTAATCACTTTCCAGGACTCTGTACCTTGTTTTGTGCAGGGTTTTAGCCGGTTAAACTTGCATATGTCCATTACTTAAGGTTTGGTTAGTTTAGCAGAAGACGAAATGGCCTAAACAATGTAAACAAAACAAATGGCCTAATCTGTTTGCTTGAACAATGTGGTTCCTTCTTAATGCAGAAATTTGTTGAACTCTTCTGGGCCCAGTTAAGAATCTGTTGCAGGTGCATTGCTATTTACTAGTACTTCTTTGCTTCTAGTCTTAGAGAATTACATAATGACAAACAAATTACCCTTGATCCTCTCAGAAAGATCTACATGACAACTATTAGATGGTGTCTTACAGAAATGCCGATCAAATTAGCAAAGGCTATTATATCTGTCACTGCTTTTTGTTTGACCAAGTATGTAAGCTAAAGATTGAAATAGATTAGAACTTTTTTCTGAGACAGTGAACATGATTATATTGACTTTGTATCTAAATTTGGTTAATGAGCTTTATGAAATAAATCAGTTTGATTGTTTTAAGTTTAACCCAAACCTTAATTACAAAATCCAGCTAATCATAATTCATTAACAATTTTTTTCTTCTAACATGAATAAATATAAATATAAATTAAATAGTACCAGAGAATAGAATACAAAAGGATTATATTGACTTTAAGCTTAATGAGTTTTACTTTCCTTCAATTTCTGTTACATCATCATTTTCTACTCATTCTCATGGTATATTTACCTGTTCCATGTCCTTAAACGTGACGATCATAAGGTATCGAACGATCTCAAGGTAACCTTTGAAGTACATAAAGTTCGACGTGCTTGTCAATGACGGAGATCAAATCAATCCAAATGCCAAATCAGCCGTTGTTTGTTACACATCAAAGTTGTTCAAATGAGAACATACTAGTATACATAAAAGCCAAAGCAATATGCTGCATAAGTACTTAAAACAATTTGACAAGTAAGTAACTCAATCGAAATATCTCATTAGTCTCGTACCACATCAAAAATTTTATAACTCAATACCAAACTAAATGACGATACAAAGGTACGGGTTTAAACGTTAACAAAAAATCAAGATATCAAATTCCTAGTTTTGTAAAAGGCGTAAGAGTGAAAAAGGACCAAACAAACCATATGGTCGTCACAAGATTCGGATTGATGTTCTTCATCATTCACAAGCACGTCAATCTTGATTCACTTCTATATAACACAACTCAAAGTTAATATTTACTCCAAGAATGTGGCTTGATCAGTCTAGTTATAGGCTGCAAAGTTGTACTTTTGCCTACTTGGTCGTGTGTACTTGGTACTACACTACTACACATGTGTTTGGTACTAGTACTACACACTTTTCTTCACAATCATGATCAAGCTGATTCTGCATTACCAAAGAATCTATCATACGAGGAAAGACATTCTTTTCGTCCGTTTAAATAAATTTTATAGGTTGCAAAAATGCATTCACAAAGTGTAAATTAATTAAACCCATAATCATTTAAAAACAACTTAAAACTTCTACGAAACAGCATGTGGACACTATGAAACATTCAAACAAGTACAAAAAGTTTCAAAAAGCACCTTTTCATACCAACTCCTAGCAACTTGATCGAGTTGACTTTTTTGTATCATTTCCTATCATATTTAATATTTACCCGACAAAACAAAACACTCGCAGGAGCATTCAAGTGCAGGTTAATCTCGATCCATTGTTACTATCCATCTTCATGTTCTACAACTTCAAGTCTTCAACTAGTAAAAAAAGTTTTACTAATATTTTGTCAAAAATGCATGGACAACAACAAAAAATCATTACCATTATCTACACCATATTTACGTCCAACAATCTCTATACCAACGAGTTCATCAGTCAATAACTTGTTTACTGCACCGGGGGAGACTCCAGGACCGATGACTTTAATATCAAACTTTTTTTCGGATAATGTTGTGGGGCTGGATACTCGTACTTTTTCTCAGCTTTTGGCTGGATTAAGTCCGGCTACCTTGCTTGAATCACCGGCTCAGGTACTTGATTACTCGAAGTTTTCGTTTAGCAACTTAGAATAATTGCTTTAACTTTAGCCTCTTAGAATAAACGCGATGTTGTGAAGAAATGATGATTTCTAGTTTACAAGTTATTGATAATGCAACGACGTTAAGATGTTTAACTAACATATGATTCTTGCTTTTTTGAGTAGAAGATAACTAGTTTAACTTGTAATTGTATTATTTAACACACTTGAGCTTTCTCTTGTTTTAAAACAGTAAAATAGATAGATATATAAAAAATAGAAACCTAGAGGTGACTCACTCTTTTTCTTGTCGATAGGGATCGCTTGGAATGTCCCACTAGCAAGCACTAGGTCATGTTACGGCACAGGCTGCACAACTGCAGCCTATACCAACCACACACCACCATGTTCCACCAACAACGCCAGACCACAATGTGATAATGATGGCACCCGCGCGAGTTATCCAAATCTAGTAGCCACTCCCATCCACCCTTAGTAGCGGCTGGCAAGCCAGCTGAGGACGGATACAATTGGAGAAAATACGGGCAAAAGCAAGTGAAGGGAAGTGAATACACTCGAAGTTATTACAAATGCACACATCAAAATTGTCCTGTTAAGAAAAAGGTTGAGCGGGGTGTAGATGGTCAAGTAGCCGAGATTATCTACAAAAAGGAAAGCATAACCACCAACCACCTCGAACTGTTGGAAATTTTAATGATACTGAACCCTTCAACGATCAAACTAGTGAAACTAGTGATTTTAACTATTCGAGGAATAATTCATCGATAAAAAAGGATCAAGAATCTTCCCATGAAATGTCAGGATCATGGGACAACAATGATGTTGCCAAACATCAAGCGAAAAAGAGGTACTTTATCCATCGAATCACAAATGATATAGAGATTTTACCAAATGTTTACAACGATTGTTAGTTCGATGTTACTAAGTCTTTTGTTACGGTAGAATATATACTTGTTATTATACTAAGGTTGACATTATTCGACATGTATGGTGTAGAAACATAGAGGCCAAGGGGTTTGATCCAGGTCCATCCCATCAAACACTTCCAGATTCTCGGATCATCGTTCAAGCAACCAGCAAAATTGATCTTCTAGACGACGGCTATAAATGGCGCAAATACGGTCAAAAAGCAGTTAAAGGAAATTCTAATCCAAGGCAGGATTTTTTTTCATCCCTTCTATCAACTATGATAATACACTTTTTTGAACCATTTTTACCCTTGCAAATATTTGAGTAAAATCATTATCATTTGCCTTATTTTGCTATGCATTCTCGTTGAAGATCCAGAACAATTCATGCAAAAATTTTAATGTCGCAATAATTTTACAGGAGTTATTACAAGTGCACGATCAAAGGTTGCAATGTTCGAAAACATGTTGAGAGACCTTCAAGTGACCCAAAATCCGTCATAACCACATATGAAGGTAAACACAACCATCAAGCGCTTGTGTCAAAAAATAGCATCCAACACGCAACAAATTACACCACCTCTCAACTAATGCCTGATAATCCTATTGGTCTTTTACGACTAAAAGAGGAGCAATGATCATTTATATTAGTTTTAATCTGCAAAAGCTGCATATATTATTATTTGTGGTTAATCTCATACAGTAGTTTTTATCAAATAAGGAAGTCTTTTTAGCGATTAGGTATGGGATTAGTAACTGAAATTGCTAGTACTATGTAATGAAGAGTGAATTATTTTTTAGTTTCAATCAAATTTGGAAACCTGGTTGATGATTACCTTTTGGAAACTGTAAATGAAAGTGCTAGTGTTATGTTGTGATAGAATAGATTTATTGATATTTCTTGACAATAGATCGAATTATGAGTAATTTTGAAGTGAGTATCTATGCAGTATCGAATCGTATGTAAATATGTGTGAATTGTGAAATTGAACCTAGTCATGTATAAGGGATAGATGATAATGTGAGAATATAACACCACTGTGAATCTTTACATGCATGGTCCTCACCATCACTTATCTTTCAGATCTTTTTACCCTTTAAGCACATGAGAACACTAGTCTCCTAATCGAGACACAATGCCAACCATGTTCAAGCTTCTTATACATCATATCTATGTTCATCGATTGCGCACTTCCCTATATTCTTTCCTATAAATACCTGTAACTATGCATGTTTTATTCATCAAACATATCAAGTAACTACAAATGAATGGAAACGTCAAGTGTCCCTTAGAGATCCTCCGAACACTTCATTGGGCTATTGTTTTATCTAGAATTTCCTATTGAAGTGTTTGGGGGAACTCCGAGTGGCACTTGACACTGGAAAAAGAAACTAATATTAGTGAAGGGAAACGTCAAGTGTCCCTTAGAGATCCTCCGAACACTTCACTTGGATATAACTTTCACTAGAATGTCCTACTGAAGTGTTTGGGGGAACTCTGAGTGGCACTCGACACCAGCAAAATAATCTAATACAAAGGAAGGGAAACGTCAAGTGTCCCTTAGAGATCCTCCGAACACTTCACTGGGATATAACTTTCACTAGAATGTCCTACTGAAGTGTTTGGGGGAACTCTGAGTGGCACTCGACACCAGCAAAATAATCTAATACAAAGGAAGGGAAACGTCAAATGTCCCTTAGAGATCCTCCGAACACTTCACTGGGATATAGTTTCAGCTCGAATGTCCTACTGAAGTGTTTGGGGGAACTCAGAGTGGCACTCGGCACTCGACACTAGAAAAATACACGGATACATATGAAGGGAAACGTCAAGTGTCCCTCAGAGATCCTCCGAACACTTCATTAAGATATTGTTTCATGTAGACTTTCCTACTGAAGTGTTTGGGGGAACTCCGAGTGGCACTTGGCACTCGACACTAGAAAAATACACGGATACAAATGAAGGGAAACGTCAAGTGTCCCTCAGAGATCCTCCGAACACTTCATTAAGATATTGTTTCATGTAGACTTTCCTACTGAAGTGTTTGGGGGAACTCCAAGTGGCACTTGATACCTGAAAAAACTAGAAGCCGTTTGCGATTTGCTTTTCATACATCATAAGTGATCCTCTAACTAAATTAATATGCAAAGTTCTGGTTGGGTTGCAAAACTTAGTCTGCATAAAAATTTTATTTCAAGAACATGATCATCTGTTTTCAATTACACATTTCATCTGGCAAAAAACATTTATGAAACAGAAGATATTATAATCTCTTCAACTCCTACATGTTTATTTTCAGAGTCATTATCGGGTTTAGTCTTGTTTCCTAATAGCTTTGTGGGACGACAAACTATTTAACTTTTTACAACATTTCAACTCTCAGTTAAGGCTACATTTTCAACCGTAGATGTATGCAACATTATGTCTGATTGCTGCTTGTATTTGAGTGTATATTATTACCATGTAGATTAAAGAGAATACATTCTTTTTTTGTACATTGTAGACATATATCTACGTGTTGTGAATCTAATTTATATATCGACTCAAGTGGTTTTATTCTCATTCCTAGAAGAGATCTTTAATTTGCTCTCAAAAGGCCAGGTTCTTCATGGTCACGGTAATTAAACTTGATCCTCTCAGAAAGATCAACATGACAACTATTAGGAAGGATGTCTTATAGAAATGCCGATCAAATTAGCAAAGAAGTATTAATTCCAAAGTAAATGAAGCAAAGCCAAATCATAGGCAGGACATATCGTTCTTCCGGAACCAAAAGGCGTCATCTTGATCTTCTTAGAGACTAGAGAGCATTGCCCCATAAGTTGGACTTGATCCGTACTGGGTGCATGATCTCATATGCTACTATGCAAGGTATCTATTTACAGTTCTGTTCTTAGTCCAATCATGTTTTTTTTTTTTTTTTTTTTTTTCTCTCTTAGTGACATTTTTACAAGAAGAAACATGGGCAATTCATAACGAAAAACCAACAATTATGGTTTTTAAATAGTGAGTCACTTGAAAGAATAGCGTTGTTGGGATCAACATAAAAAAATCATACAAATGAATCATTGTTGGGGATTAAAATTCTGGGGATTGAATGATCACAAAAGTCAATCTTGTTAAGTCTAACACAGCATAAAACTTGCTCCGGTAGTTCTTCAGGATGTTGTGCCTGAAAAAAATAACGGATTTAGTTTATGACTAGAGAATAAGTTACACAACATAAATCTGTCCACTTTTGTGCAAGGTTTTACCTGTATAGTTAAACCAACATCAAGTATCCCGTGTTGCAATCGCTCACGAAAAGCATCAAGTGCTTTCCGTGAAATATAGCTGAATCGGTGTATGTCTAGGTCTATTTCAAAATAGTTATGCCCCTGAATAAAATGAAAAAACAAAAGGTATAAGATTAACGAGAATTAAGTTATGCACTGCAATATAAAAGTGAAAGATAGTACTGGTGTACCAACCTGATAGAAAGCGTGTTGAGGGCGTGTAAGCACAGGTTTGTCATTATAAGCGTTTAGAAGCTTTCTTTCAGCAGAACATAAGTCAAGATCCTCAGGGTTAACTACACCCGCCAATAGTTTTAGTCTTTCTCGATATGGAACCAAAGTTTCTTTTGCAAAACCCTTCACTATCTCCATTTCGTCCATTACTAGTTTCTGTTCGATTTATGTAATAGAACAGTTAACCAAAGAATAATGCAAAAACAAAACTCTATGTGGTGTTGTTTTTTTAAGTGTCAAACGTTCACAAAAACAACAGTCATATGAACATGTTTAAGTTACCTGAATGCTTTCGCGAAAGTGAGGTGAGACTTCATCATCAAAGGTTTCGGACACTTTGAAATATAAGACTAGACTGATCCCTTCTCCATCGGCGTCGCCATTAAAAAAGGTGGCGGAATATGCAGGCAGCTGCCATATTAACATAATCATCTAATTATAAAAAATAGTGTGTAACATAGTATTAAATAGCTGGAAAATGATTGAGGGACCTAAAGCTTGTGCTTAATTGTGTGCCTAACATATATAGAGTTACCTCATTAGATTATAAAGCAGTGAAGTAATGTATTAATGACATATTGCATAGTTTATATATCTTGGCTAGCTTTTGCAATGTTGGCCCAGCCACGAGGCCCAATGTCCATATGCGGCCCAATTAGAAAAATTAAATAAAACGTGTGTAGTAAGTAATATTCAGTATGTTCTATGTCATTTTTATGATCAATACCTGTACATTAACAATCAGCAACGAAGGCACTTTCTTATTCACATCAGTACAAGGAAGTTCGACGTGTTGAGCAATATGATCGACCTTTCGAGGACATACAAACAAATCGATACCAACTGGAACATACGGGCTATAATCTTGAGCGGGGTCCTTCCGTTTATCTCTACATAATTAGTAACTAGTTTAGTTATTGATTTGTAAGAAATAAGGTTGACAAAAGAAATACAAAAAAAAATCTAACATACTTGAAGAAATTTTCTCCACGAAGCTTAAAAACCGAAGGTGAAACATGTGACCAACATCCTTGAGCCGGCTTATCGTTCGTTGATCTAGGAATCAGAAGTCCTGCCCGATGACGAAACACAAACCTCTTAGACTGGCCTGTAATATGTTAAGCAATATTAGCATAAGTGATTGTCCAATATTGAATAATTACAAGTGCATAAACAGTTGTGTAATATATTAGGAAGACTTTCAAGACACAACTCCAAACACCCCCTAAACAAAAGTTAAGAAAGACTAGTTTTACTTACAGATTTCGGTTTTTTCATCTCCATCCAAAGGCTTCTGGTTCACGGAAAGGACTATAACGGTCCTTAAGCAAGAAAGATCGTTGTCTAGCATGCTTTTATCAAATACCGACGACCCCTTTAAGTCATTATATCCATTTTTAATCAAAAGCTTGTCATTTTCAGTGACATCTGAAAAGCGTTGTCCATTTTCATAATGAATTGTAACGTTGTCTAGGCACTGATCATTTGCATTTCCTACATATAAGAAATCGAAAACTTAGTAAAAGCGTCACCTTTTAAATCATCATAGAAGTTCTCAAGTCTAGGTTTATAAAAGTTAGTTTACCTCCATATACACTAATAAAATCATCATCAGAGTCGGACCACATCTCATCTTGACAAACAGATGCTAGAAAAAAGACATATTTATCATTAGCCTCGTTCCAAGTACGATATAATGTGAAAGTATTAATCTACAATCTACTCGTTACGATGCTCATTAGCAAAACTCACCAACACCATCTATTAGTTGTTCCATAGGCCTAACCGGGGCAGAAGAGGATACCCTTCGATGCCATTTTCCCGCACAAAAGAAGTATTTTCGCGATCTGGATTTGAAGCCCAGTTACTTGGTTGGGCTAAGCTTTTTGGGTAAAAGGTCAATGACCCGGTAAATATATTACTCCAAAAAGCATTTAAGTACAACAGATATGAGTGAATCCCATATCTCAGCCTGTTACATAGGCGAAAAGCTTACATAACAAGATACTTCCTATTTTCTAAACAAGAAAACAAAACCACTAACCACATGATAACAAAAGACTCTAACGAAAATGTAAACTACTTCCTACGACCTTGGAGATTAAAGCCATAAATGGCATTAAGAGCATCCAAATTCCCTGGAAGATCAGAAATTTGTTTCGAATAATCATCATAGTCATCAAACTCATCTTCACGCTCATGACCACCACCAAAAAGATTTGCTGATTCGTCAAACGTGTTAAGAACCTCATCATCATCACTATCAGAAACCACAACCTCACCCACTTTAGAAAATGGGTTAGCCCTCTTAGTGAAAGAGGTAGTTGGCACATGATAACCATCATCATCCACAAGAGAAGCTTTTACCATCAATAAGTAGCTTTTCAAGCTTATCAATTTTCTCAACTATAGGAGTAGAACCAACTTCCTTTGTTCCCATTGAATCACTCACAAGCGGATCTTGTGATGTAGTACCAGTCTTAATCGACTCATCCTCATTAACTTCCATTGTACGACGAGCATCCACATCCTTGTTGGTGTCATTAGTAGGAATACCAAAACCATCCGTATCATCCATATTAAGCGCATCAAACTGATTTGATGTAGTGATCTTCGTTCCACTTATACTAGCCACATCAGAAGCATTCTTCTTAGTGACAACAACTTTCTTAGGTTCAGGAGGAGTCTTTTTGGGTTGGTAATGAAACTGCTTACCCACAATAGGTTTAGTAAATCCTCCTTGACCCGGATTTGTTGAACCAACTTGCTTTCCCTTCTTCTTAGTGTTGACAGTCTTGAAACCATCATTAACATTCTTAGTAGGTTGGGCAGAATGCACAACAACAAATTTAGGACAATCCACCAAGTTATGACCAAAAACCTTACACTTATCACATCGAGGTGGTTTCCACTCATATTCAACACGAATCATCTCAATCGTTGAACCCGTACCATCAAGTAAAGGTATCTCAACAGTGAGGCTGTCCCGAAGCACCTCATCCGATTTCACTTCAATCATACACCTAGCAAAACTACTACGACCCCAGGATTCCCTGCACATTTGACTAGTAAAAGCATCTAACCTTTTGGGCGTACCAATCAATGTAGCAAGAAGACTAAGCCCGTCATCCGAGAACATAGCAAGAGGGACATCATGGAATTTAACCCATACCGGGATGTTAGTCAAATCCTCTTTAAGCAAATTGGTGTTCAATGTCCATGGTTTCAGAATAATTGGTACATTACGAATCAACCATGGACCATTATCAATGACATCATCAACACTTTTCTTCGAATTAAACTTAAAGAAAAAGAACCCCTTCGCATTCATCATAACCTTTTGTAGACCATACTTAGCCCATGCATTGCGAACATAATAATCAACAACAGGAAAAGCAAGGCGTTGGCCAAGAAAATACCCGTACAACGTGTTTTCAAATCTGAGATTCACCTCTTCTACTACTTTCATTGGTACAGATAGATCCACATCAGCCTTCTTTTTGCTACATTCCAATCTTCAAAAATTAGACACATGTTTCTGATGATCATTTGAAGTAGGACCCGCATAAGAGACCGACTTCCCTCCCGTAGCAGTAGGTGACGTATGTTGCAAACCATTAAAAGTAGGGGCGCCCTTAGAAGCATCAATTTCATGTTGAACTTGGTTAATAGCAACTTCAAAATTCTTACGCATACT
The DNA here is from genome assembly GCA_030686995.1 of Artemisia argyi. Classification (NCBI taxonomy): domain Eukaryota; kingdom Viridiplantae; phylum Streptophyta; class Magnoliopsida; order Asterales; family Asteraceae; genus Artemisia; species Artemisia argyi. The sequence continues at coordinate 178,745,533 of CM060683.1, forward strand.
GGAAACCAATTGCTCCACAAGAGGCTGGTTAGGACTCGGACTACCATCAGAAGCAGATTGAACAGATGTAGCATTAGGCGACTGGTGAGTGCTTATTCACTCACCATTTTATGGCTAATTATCGACCCAAAACGACTATTTGAGCTAACAAATGCCAAGAAAACACTTGTTTTTATGTTTGTGATGTGCAGGTACGGATATTACGAAAAACGAGCAAAACAAAGCAAATACGAGCACGAGAGCGGAAAAGGAACCAAAAGCCGAGGCCGGGAAGCATTTTTCAAGTGTGGATCAATATTTTTGCTCAAAGTGCCATATCAATCCTTGAAGATTTATCAGTGGTCATATTTAGCCCTTGGATTAAGTTTACTCAATTGGCAGATTTGGTCCTCGGAGTTTAACAAATTACAACGTTAGTCCTTGGAATTTACTAATTCTTAAATCACATATAAACTAAACAACAACAGGCCTGGTCCAAAGTGTTACCCAATCCACAATATTATACACCCCAAGCCCATCCAACCTAAACTATTACCCAAGCCCAACCATTAAAAAACCCGGTCCAATGATCAAACAATAATAAAATATTTACCCGTACACTTACCCGCCCCCTCTTTTACCCCAATTCCAGAATCCCCCTCACCTCTATGAACCCTAGATTTACAATCCATCAATTAACCAACTCCCACCCTTAATTTACCCAATTAAGGGTACAATAGTCACTTCCCACCCCCTGACAAGGTCTAACACAAAGAGAATGATACGTAGCTGAAGTGGATTGGTTGAAACACGTCATTGGAGCATATTGAGAGCTGTAATTGGTCCAAGAGAGTCAGAAGGGATCTATCAACGGATATTCCAAAAGAGATACCATTTCTAGAGCCTTCTGAAGACTCCCTCATCTCAGATATAAATAGAGGACCTCACTCACGATTTGGAGGTGTTAGATGTTAGGAGTAGGAGTAGTGTAATGTAGCTTATTTAGTGTAATTTTTAGCTTATTTAGATTTCAGTTGTATTCAGTTCAAATTTTTAATAAAAGTTTACTTTTCAAAGTTTAATTCTTAGAACTTTAATTTTCCAAGCACATTAATCTACTCAATCTATTTTCAAGCTTACATTTCTGTTCCAATTAATTCATTTAAGTTTTATCATTACTTTAATTGAGTTTTACAACTGAAATATTGCTTATAATGGTAAATGGTGATATGGTCAACGAAAGTCAAAGGGTGATGATGATGATGATTTCTGGGAATTTGATTGTCTGATCATGGTTATAGGGTATGGTTTGAGCCTATCAAAAGATAGGCTATGTTCAAATGTCACCTCTGTTCAGCTGAGGTTATGATTGTAAGTTCTGCATTTCAATTTCTAGTTACACTATCTGCTTAATTAGTTTAAACCTGAATTACTTGCTTCTCTGTTGATTGATTCTGTTTTAATTCATTAGTTAGTAGCTTAGTTTATGATTGGTGGTAGTACTATAGTCTGCTTAATCTAATTTCATGATTAGTTTAGTAAACTGCCTATTGTAGTCATAATTGAATTATGTTTTCTTGTAGTTGCTTGTTGAATTTGATTGTTTGAATAGCTTTTAAATCAGTTTAGGTTAGTAGTTGGATCATTTGTTTGGTGATTCATTGCCTAAATATGCATATTGTAGTGTATTCTGCACTTTTAGGAGTGTTTGGATCTATGAGAGATTAGATGTAATGGTTGATATTTTGTTATAATATCTGAATATTTAGTCACCTAAGGGCTTTAGTAGTTAGTGTCTGCAGTAATTTTGGTAGGTTATAGTTTAGAAAGTCAAAGTTACTTGTATTGATCCATATCAGTTAACTGTTATTAAGAATAAATGTCATAAGCTCATTTTTAGATGTCTAAGTACATGATTTAGCATAATTTCCTCTCATTTTAGCTTATTAATGCATTTGCATTAAGTTTAGATCAATTGTAGTTCAATAAATTCAAAATTCATAAAAACTTAAAAAGTCAAACTGTGCATTAGCTTAGTCGTTCACTGCTGCTGATTTAGTGTGGATTTATAGTTTCAATTGGTCGGATTAGATTAAGAATATTAGTTACTTTGCATCTCAGTAGTGTAGAGGTTGTATTGCACCCATAATCTTGTAGATTTGAGCTTTATAGGTACTGCTTATTTGCATTAATAGTTAGGGGCATGGACTGTTTTTCTGATTTGATTTTACTAGGCTGCTAGTATCTTATTGAGCTTGTACTTGAGTTTAATTGTTACATCTGAGTAGTTTAGAGTTTTTTAAGTACTTTTCATTGTTTCTAGTCTTTAACTTAATTAGTTTCTCATTCTGCTTATTGTTCAGCTTATAGCAAATTGTTTAATTGTTCCATTTAAGTTTTCTGCTTAATATTTTGGTCTTATTTCAGTTTATTTGAGCTTATTTTAGTTAACTAAACTTTATGTAAGGTTTTTGTTTGATTTGGGTGATAAGTGCTTATAAATAAGCACTTATCCAAACTGCTTATTAAGCCATTAAGCACTTCTGCTTATCCTTTTTATTCCAAAATTTTTCTGCAAGCTTAGTATAATATTTTAGAATTTCTATATTTTTTTCATAATTTTCTGAGTTAATTTACTATTTTTCTTAATTTCTCTTCTATTATAATCATTTTTAAATCACTTTTAAATAACAAAAATTCAGAAAAAGTCTTGAAAAATACAAAAATAGTTTTGAAAATTCTTTTATAATATTCTAGATTTTCCAAAATAGTTTTCATAATTTTCCCATTATTTTTCATAATTTCTTTTATTTTTAATTACTTTTATATTCAATAAATAGAAAATAAATTCTAGAAAATAAATAAAAAGTCTAAAAAATATTTTTCTTTTTCTTAAAATTCTTTTTATTAGTTTAAGATTTTTAGAAAATTGTTTCAAATTTGTTGGATCATTTTTAGATTAAAAGTCGCGTTTTATTTTGTACGTTACGTTTTATATTCGCGTTTGAATTCCCGTTTTTACCTTTTTAACGTTTGTACATACTTAGCTTGTAAATTCTTCATATTTCATCATTTCTTATCACAATTTGTATTCCAAAATCATAATTTTCATTTTACCACTTTTCACGACTCGATTTCGCGATTCGATTATTCAAGATTCCATTCTACCTTCGCTGGGAAAACGACCCGGGAAATACTTTCACGGGTATTTCTTCGGAATAATTATATACTACAAAAAGACTTTATCAAAATGGCGCCGCTGCCGGGGAAGGTGGACGTGAGTTTTGAATATTCGTGTTGAAAAATCGTGTTGTGTTAAGTTTTCCACTATCTTGTATATATTTTCTCTTAAAAATATAAAAATTTAAAAAATCAAAAACAAAAATAATCTTCTTATCCTCTTATCAATTTGATTCTTCTTCTCAAACCCTCTCACGTTTAATTCTAATGGATCCGTTTTGTTTCAATTGTGGAGAACCGTTCTTCGGAGGGTTGTGTGTATGGTGTACGTGCGACGAATGTGGAGATAATATTCGTGATGGCGTTTGTTTGAATTGTAATTCTCACACGTGTGATCAATATTCATTCAACAATTCGTTAAAAATACCCAATTTTTATACACCACCACCACCTTCGTTTAATTGCTATAATTGTGGAAACCCGTCCGAAGAAGGAATGCCGTGTAGGCGATGTTTTTGTGATGTATGTGGATACACCGATTGTATGTGCTATGCTCCAAGTGCTGACACGTCTGACCCTTACGATCCGAGCCTTGATTGTTATCCTCAAAATGATTTTTATGAGCAAAATTCGTATTACAATGGTGATTCATTTCAAAATACATCGAATTTTGAACATTGTGGGGGATCGTTTTCGTTTGAAAATTCTTATAATGAACCTAATTCTTGTTACGATTCTAATGGTTTTTACCAACCCCCACAAAATTCCGATTTTTCTAATCAAATTTTTGAAATCAAATCAATGATCGATAAGTTGAAAGAAATGGTGGTTAATCGTATGACATCTACTCCCGAGCCTAATATGAAATCAATGGAAGAACCTCGTACCGAAGAAAGAAAGTTCCAATTTTGTGAGTGTTGTTTGTATGATGATAGTTCCACGATCACGATCAATCTAAATCCTCAAAATGATTCTATCTCTTCTCCAGTAGAACCCGAGGACTCTCTAACAATGGGGGACGAGCCTCTTAACACTATTCCGGCAACGGAATCAGATGAATTCAATGAATCTAGTGTTGAGAACCTCGTTCCAATCCAAAGTGAGTTCGGGGAAAATTCTAACGGTGATTCTTCTTTCCATTTTTCTTTCACACCGGTTGAAGGGAGTGATGTTATTTTAGATGAGATCGAGGCATTTCTTGCTAGTGATGCCATTCCGACAATGGTTGATGATACTAATTTTGATCCGGAGGAAGACATTCGTGTTCTTGAAGAGTTATTGAATGAAGAACCGTTAACTTCTCTTCCTCCGATGAACAATGATGATTATGATGAAGTCGAAAGTTTTTCCGATTCTCACAATGAGTATACTACGAGTGATGAAGACTCTTGTGTAGATATCGATGATAATGATGAAGATGTTGATGTGGAAATACAAGATGAAGCTCTTCGTGAAACATTATTGAATGTCAATCTTCTTATCTCTCGTATTGAGGCATTGAATGATCCACCGACTTCTTTTCCTATCCCTGTTATGGATAGTGATTCTTTACCCGAGCTTGAAATTTTTCGATTTGAAGAGACGAGTAGTGGCAATCCCACTATTCATGCTGATATCTCTCTTCCGGATTATGAGTGCTTTAACTTTGAGATTGACTTTGTGCCTATTTCCGATAATCCGTTACGTGACCCTCTTTTAGAGGTTGTTGATCGATTTCTTGCTATGGATGACTCAATACCACCGGGTATTGAGAATGACGAGAATGTTTTTCAAAGCACTATTATTTCCGATTTACTTTCTTCTCGTCCACCCGCGAAACCACCCGATGAAGATTTTGAATCCGGTACGAATGATGATATTTTTGAAGTGGTGGATGAAAGTTTTGAACAAGATGTTCCTTTTATCATCCAAGTGTTTAAACTATTCTATACTTATACCATCATTTCTTCTTTCCACTCCACCGGGAGTGAAGACACCGTATTTGACCCCGGCATCTTCGTACCGGGTGTCCGTTTCATCTGCTCTCCCCAAGGACGAATTAATTCGGGGATCGAGTCAAGCTCATGTGATTCGGTGAACAAAAACAAGCGCTTCGTGGGAGGCACCCCATGCTTATCCTTTCATCTTCTTAAATTTCTATTTTCTTTCTAACGTGACGTGAGGAGGGCAACCTCGTCCATACTCTTGTGTTTCGTGGTTGTTTGTGATGTTTGTTCAGGATTGTCCATGATTTATGATGACTCTCGTGCTCGTTATTTCTTCACTTGGAGTCTCATTCATCGGTGCTACTTGGAAATCCTATATCCGTTAAATCTTATCGACTAACGTTTTCTTTGGCAGAATTAATAAACGGCCTAGAATCTTGTTAGGATTACCTTTACCCGTAAAACATTGAGGACAATGTTTCGTTCTAGTCAGGGGGAGGGTGAATCTTCGATTCGATTTTGACCTTGCATGTTTCACATGTCGTGCACTCTTGCAACTCCGTTTTTCCACCAAAAATAAAAAAATTGAAAAAATTTCAAAATTTTTGAGAAAAAGCAATGAAAAAGCACAGAAAGATGAGAAAAATTTGAAAAAGTTGTGCAAAAATATAATAAAGTTTAAATAAGTGTTTTGAAACCTTGTTGACTTTCTTGCTGGCGAGAGTAGGAATAAATATTTTGACTTGACCGGGCGTGTTGAGCCCTAGCTTGTTCCCTTAACCAATGATAATCACATAAGCTTGTGCTAGTTTTGTACACAAGGAGCTATAAAATGCGAATTCTTTCTTAAGAATCTGCAAGTTCCCGTACTTGACTTTATACATGCGCAGCTTAAAAGCTTTCGCTAGTCTTTTACATAAGGAGCTAGAAAACGCGAATTCTTCTTATAGAATTTGCAAGTTTCCGTAACTGACTTTATATATGCGTGGCTGATTATCGGCTAAGTATTCGCTGGTTTCATTATTTGGAATCTTAAATTGCGAAGAGCGAGAAATGATAGAGTTTATTTAGAAGTTAGATGCTAAACGTGGAGTAGTGGTTCTCTTTAGAGCTCATGAGAGGTACTTGTGGCTTTTTACTCCCATTAGATACGTCACCAATATATAATAGATGTTCTAGGTTAATTAGTGATATTTCGGTTTGAATAATATTTAGTTATTTGTTTTCTTAAGAGAATTTTTGCTTTAGAAGTTGGGTACATATCAAGGAACATCAAAAATAAGAGCAAAAAGTGAAAAATCAAAAGTCAAAAGTTGATTATCTATGTGGTTTTGGAGCTACCCGATAAGCTTCCGTTGATGTTAAGAAAAAAGTCAAGAAAGAAAGAAAAAAGTATGAAAAATATGAGAAAAGTGAAAAAAGTGAAAAATGAAAAAAAGTGAAAGTTGAAAGTAATGTCGAATAAGAGCTTATGTATGTAAATAAGTTGTTGGCGCGTGAGGTGCATGTGATAAGTGATTAGTAATCAGTCACATGAGGTGCACGTGATCGTACTCCGCAACTTATATCCTTGATATTGTATGTACCCCAAATTCCTTGATGTGGACTGAATTTCTATTGCAGTGGTTCTTAAGAGAAAATGAATAACTACTTATCGTTTTAACTTAGGTATCACTATCGGACTAAAAGTTATCGAAACGAGAAAATATGAAGAAATTCATTTCTCAACAAAATAAAATATTGAGATACAAAACCTAGGAAATGGGAGTAAGAAGTTTCCACGAGTAACTGTTATGAGTAGTGTTAGCATCTAATTTGTAGATAAGCTGTGATCTCGTTTGTACGCTTAGTTTGGGGACTTGTGAAAAATCAAGGATGACGATTTTTATCCGTATGGTCGCTTCTTAATAGAAGTGTTTCTACTCGTTGACCCTAATAATTATTGCAAAATAATGAAAGTTCAACAAACCGTCACAAGTATGAAGTGAGAAAAGTACAAAAATAGGAAGCGTAAGTGAAATAAAGGAATAAAAGGAAAATTTTGGAAAACGGAGCGTTTTCGGCAATAAATGATATTATTATTTCTTTCGAACCTCCTTGCTACTTTACAAAGTTAGTAAAAAGAGTTTTGAAATTATTTATCCCAAAAGCGTGAATTGATCACATTGCGTGAGGACACGGCAATACCTTAGTCGGGGGGATTTTGGTGAGTGCTTATTCACTCACCATTTTATGGCTAATTATCGACCCAAAACGACTATTTGAGCTAACAAATGCCAAGAAAACACTTGTTTTTATGTTTATGATGTGCAGGTACGGATATTACGAAAAACGAGCAAAACAAAGCAAATACGAGCACGAGAGCGGAAAAGGAACCAAAAGCCGAGGCCGGGAAGCATTTTTCAAGTGTGGATCAATATTTGAGCTCAAAGTGCCATATCAATCCTTGAAGATTTATCAGTGGTCATATTTAGCCCTTGGATTAAGTTTACTCAATTGGCAGATTTGGTCCTCGGAGTTTAACAAATTACAACGTTAGTCCTTGGAATTTACTAATTCTTAAATCACATATAAACTAAACAACAACAGGCCTGGTCCAAAGTGTTACCTAATCCACAATATTATACACCCCAAGCCCATCCAACCTAAACTATTACCCAAGCCCAACCATTAAAAAACCCGGTCCAATGATCAAACAATAATAAAATATTTACCCGTACACTTACCCGCCCCCTCTTTTACCCCAATTCCAGAATCCCCCTCACCTCTATGAACCCTAGATTTACAATCCATCAATTAACCAACTCCCACCCTTAATTTACCCAATTAAGGGTACAATAGTCACTTCCCACCCCCTGACAAGGTCTAACACAAAGAGAATGATACGTGGCTGAAGTGGATTGGTTGAAACACGTCATTGGAGCATATTGAGAGCTGTGATTGGTCCAAGAGAGTCAGAAGGGATCTATCAACAGATATTCCAAAAGAGATACCATTTTGATGAGTGTGTAAATACTCATCATTTTTGTCTTATATGAACTGCCAAAACATCCAAAAACACCCAATAATGCATCAAAATACTGAAATTATCTTAAAAATGTGTTTTATATGGTTTGGATGCAAAATGTTTAAAAACAAATGAAAAACGAACAAAGTTTGCACAATTGGCGGTTTCAGTCCCTCAAGTTTCAAAAATTGACAAAACTAGTCCCTGACATTTTAAATGAAAGAAAAGTCAACCCAAAGTTTTTAAAAGTAAAAAACTATCAAATTTAGACTTTGGGTGAAAAGTTTGAGAAAATTACATGTTTGGTCCCTAAAAAATCCAAATTGGCATAAAAGGTCCCTAGAGTTTCAGAAAATGACAGATTTGGTCCCTGGTGGATTATTTTGGATGGAAAAGTCAACATTGGTCCATGGAATTCATAAATTGCCACTTTCAGTCCCTGGGAAAAAGATTTGGAGAAATTACACATTTGATCCCTAAGGTTTCAATTTTGGCAAAAATAGTCCCTGGAAATTTCATTTTGGGAAATTAACAAATATTGGTACTTGGGAATATGAGACTTGGCGATTTTGGTCCTTGTAAATACTTGGGAAAAATACCACAGCCCACCCTCAACTTTAAGCCATTTACAAATTTAGTCCTTGTGGTTTTTATACTTACACTAAATAAACAAACAAACCTAAACCACTCTTTATCCAAATCCAATAACAACTCCAATCCAGTCCAGGCCCAAACCATCCAACCAGCCCAACCCTTGCTTTGACCCCGGTCAACCCAAAACTAAAAACCACCCCGTCCCTTTGGTCAATACCAGTCAAACAACACCCTTCCCACCATTTCCACCTCCACCAATACCACCTGGTATCACCACTCCAACTTGACCACCACACCCTTATCCTTCCCAATCACACATCCCAACATCATTTAATGCTTCCCCCCCCCCCCCCCCGGTACACGTTATCAGACCTCTAATTGCTTAAAAAGTTGCTTTCCCGCCAAACATGGAAACAGAGCTGAGGTGATCTAAAAGTCAAGCAACATGGTGGGATATGACCAGTGGGACCCACACAACCCAATGGATGCTATAAAAAGAGCAAGAGGAGCAGGGGAGAAAGGATATTAGTGTAGTCTTAGTTTAATTTAGTCGTAGGGAGTATAATTTTATTTTAAAGTTGTAATTTCAATTAAATTAAGCTTGTATCAGTTAATCTTGTGTGTTTGAATCTTTAATTCAAGTCAAGTTCAAGTTTTATTGTGTATCTCAGATTATGCAATTTTTCTTTATTTCAAAAATCACAAAAAGGCCAACTGATATTGTGAGTTGTTGTTAAGTTAGTTCATAAGCTTTAAAAAGCTCTGACAAAGCTCATACAAGTTTTAGAACACCTTAATTATCTGTTTAATCATAAAATAGAAAATACCAAAAATAATCAATTGAATAAAAATAAAAAATAAAAATCAAAGGAAACTGATCAAGAAGCTTGGAGCAAAGGGACTTTTGGATTGCATTGGTTGTAGTGCTCATTGGTGAGCTTAGGCAAGGTACTCAGACCTTGGTTCATTGGTTCTCAGATTGATCACTTGGACTTCACTTTGTAAGCTTGTGCTCAATTTAGTACTTTATTGTGGTAATTTTTTTTATTGCTTGTATTTCTGTATCTTTATGTTTAATTGTTATTATTATTTGATAATATATCTTTTAAGTTAGTTGTTGTATTGTAGAAATCACTAGTGCTCATTTGGTCATGTGACAGTCAAATTAGTATCTAGGTGATTTAGTAGTATTGGTTGTTATTGTTGTTGATTTTGAGTTTCTATAAGTTTTCTATATCATAATAAGTGCTTATCTTTCAATCTTATGGTTTAAATCAGTCACTTGTTTCATATTCATAAAAATGAGCCACAATAAGGAGTGTTTGGTTTAGAGGTTTGCAGAATGCTCCAGCATGTTTCAGCAGTCATAGGTGGTAGTAATAAGTCACATTAGGTGTATTTAGGTTGTGCAGACCTTAAAACCAAGAGTTTGTCAAGCCAAAGTAAAAATTCGACCTTTATCCCCCATCATCATTTGACTGTCAAGATTTGGGGTGTGAAACCCCACCATTTCAATACATAAGTAGGTCTTTTAACATAATCTAGCTCACTTATAACTTAACACATCATATTCAGTCAGTTGTTTGAGATCAAACTTCAAAAAAGTCAAGATTTAAGTTTCTATCAAAAGTCAAATGTGTATGCATTCTCAGTTTTTCCAAAAGTTCAAGCAATTAATGTGATTTTTGTGTTATAGATTAGGTCCTAAAACTTGTTTATATGTGTTCTCTACCACCTCATCTTTAGGTTTCCAGGGTTCCTTGATTTTTGTGAATTTAATTGTGGGCCCCACAACCCTCCAAAGAGGGCTGCAGGGCTGAGCAACTGCTTTGTGCAGCAGTACACCACCACACCACCACCACTTTGGTGGTGGTTTGTGGCCACCTCAGTGGGCCCCAAGCTTTGTTTTAGCTTCCAATTTGCTCACAAGCTAGCAGACTAGCTTCTTCAACCAAGCTTAAGACCTTAATCATAGTGGACCCCACCTGGTTGAGCCTTTCATATCTGTCCCATTTTCAGTCAATAAGCAAAGTAACCAAGTGCTTATATCTTCCTTAACAGCTTATTTGTGATCAACATTTGTCATTTCTGGCTTATTATTGTTTGTTTAGCTTATTTGCATCTGCTTTCATCATTGTGGGACCCACACAAGCTCAAGTGAGCTTATTTGCCTACTTGGTCAACCTAAGTCAAACTGATAAGCTAAAGGGGGTGTTCTCAGCTTATTTTTAAGTTGTAAAAATATTGTTTTCACAAAAAGTTTTTATTTTTAGGTATAAAACTAGTTTGTAAAAGAAAAACCAAGAAAAATCAAGTTTTAAAATAAGTGATAGTTTCTATTTAATTTAATTTAATTTTAATTTTCATTTTTAGATTTTAATTAAGTACTTAGTGTTTTTATATTTTTATTAATTACCTTATATAGTTAAGTAATTTTGATAATTTTTTCAGATTTTTATTTTGTCATTTAGTGATAATTAGATTTAATTTTAGTTTTCTTTATTATTAATTAATATTAAGTAATAAATATCATATTTAGTTTTCATAAAGTAAAACTTAGTTTTTATATTTTTCCTAGTTCTAATATAGTATAATAGACTTTTAGAAAATATATTTTGAGATTCTACTGTTCATTTTCTATTTTTCTTATTTTATTTGTTTAAAATAGACTTAAGTTAATTAAAAGGTAAATAATTAGTTGTTTAATCTTAAAACATAATTTTTAGAGTTTTTATAATTTTTTAGGATTCCAGTGATGGTTAAGTAATTTTATAAATTTTATCTTAATTTTCTAAGTTAATTTAGTATTAATATTAATTTAAAGTAGTTTAATTAGTTAAATTAAGTTAAATAGTTTTTAATTAATAACAAAACCACAAAAAGACAAAAATATTTATTTTTATTTTTTTATACTTTCTTAAAGTTCTAATTTAGGCTTAGAAAATATTTTTGTTAATTTTTAGTTTAATTTAAATCATTTGTCATTTTTAGTTTATTTAAATTAGGTTTTAATTTAGATTTTAAATAGTTTAATTAAATAAATAATATTTAAATAGTATTTTAATCATTTTTATAATTTCATTTTCATTTTTAATTTTAAGTTTTAAAAAGTGTCAAAAGCACCCCCTGTAGTTTGATAAATACCAAAAACCCACTTTTCCAGTCCGTTACGCGATCTTAAATTGTGAATACGTGCATATATCTGTTATCTGATTTTTGTGAATATTATATCTGTGTACAAATACCATCATAACAGTAGCAATATCAATCCCATATCATCTGGCTACTGTCCTCAGTGCCACTTTCTCATAAACGATTCCAAAAGCACCATTTCAATCTCGCTAGGACTTTAACGACCCGGGAAAACATTACACTATCACCGGAGTATTGATTCTAGGCTGTCTTTGACTTGTTGACCTTGGTCAATAATAATCTGACGGTTCGGGCTCAATCACATTTCTAGAGCCTTCTGAAGACTCCCTCATCTCAGATATAAATAGAGGACCTCACTCACGATTTGGAGGTGTTAGATGTTAGGAGTAGGAGTAGTGTAATGTAGCTTATTTAGTGTAATTTTTAGCTTATTTAGATTTCAGTTGTATTCAGTTCAAATTTTTAATAAAAGTTTACTTTTCAAAGTTTAATTCTTAGAACTTTAATTTTCCAAGCACTTTAAGCTACTCAATCTATTTTCAAGCTTACATTTCTGTTCCAATTAATTCATTCAAGTTTTATCATTACTTTAATTGAGTTTTACAACTGAAATACTGCTTATAATGGTAAATGGTGATATGGTCAACGAAAGTCAAAGGGTGATGATGATGATGATTTCTGGGAATTTGATTGTCTGATCATGGTTATAGGGTATGGTTTGAGCCTATCAAAAGATAGACTATGTTCAAATGTCACCTCTGTTCAGCTGAGGTTATGATTGTAAGTTCTGCATTTCAATTTCTAGTTACACTATCTGCTTAATTAGTTTAAACCTGAATTACTTGCTTCTCTGTTGATTGATTCTGTTTTAATTCATTAGTTAGTAGCTTAGTTTATGATTGGTGGTAGTACTATAGTCTGCTTAATCTAATTTCATGATTAGTTTAGTAAACTGCCTATTGTAGTCATAATTGAATTATGTTTTCTTGTAGTTGCTTGTTGAATTTGATTGTTTGAATAGCTTTTAAATCAGTTTAGGTTAGTAGTTGGATCATTTGTTTGGTGATTCATTGCCTAAATATGCATATTGTAGTGTATTCTGCACTTTTAGGAGTGTTTGGATCTATGAGAGATTAGATGTAATGGTTGATATTTTGTTATAATATCTGAATATTTAGTCACCTAAGGGCTTTAGTAGTTAGTGTCTGCAGTAATTTTGGTAGGTTATAGTTTAGAAAGTCAAAGTTACTTGTATTGATCCATATCAGTTAACTGTTATTAGGAATAAATGTCATAAGCTCATTTTTAGATGTCTAAGTACATGATTTAGCATAATTTCCTCTCATTTTAGCTTATTAATGCATTTGCATTAAGTTTAGATCAATTGTAGTTCAATAAAGTCAAAATTCATAAAAACTTAAAAAGTCAAACTGTGCATTAGCTTAGTCGTTCACTGCTGCTGATTTAGTGTGGATTTATAGTTTCAATTGGTCGGATTAGATTAAGAATATTAGTTACTTTGCATCTCAGTAGTGTAGAGGTTGTATTGCACCCATAATCTTGTAGATTTGAGTTTTATAGGTACTGCTTATTTGCACTAATAGTTAGGGGTATGGACTGTTTTTCTGATTTGATTTTACTAGGCTGCTAGCATCTTATTGAGCTTGTACTTGAGTTTAATTGTTACATCTGAGTAGTTTAGAGTTTGTTTAAGTACTTTTCATTGTTTCTAGTCTTTAACTTAATTAGTTTCTCATTCTGCTTATTGTTCAGCTTATAGCAAATTGCTTAATTGTTCCATTTAAGTTTTCTGCTTAATATTTTGGTCTTATTTCAGTTTATTTGAGCTTATTTTAGTTAACCGAACTTTATGTAAGGTTTTTGTTTGATTTGGGTGATAAGTGCTTATAAATAAGCACTTATCCAAACTGCTTATTAGGCCATTAAGCACTTCTGCTTATCCTTTTTATTCCAAAATTTTTCTGCAAGCTCAGTATAATATTTTAGAATTTCTGTATTTTTTTCATAATTTTCTGAGTTCATTTACTATTTTTCTTAATTTCTCTTCTATTGTAATCATTTTTAAATCACTTTTAAATAACAAAAATCCATAAAAATTCAGAAAAAGTCTTGAAAAATACAAAAATAGTTTTGAAAATTCTTTTATAATATTCTAGATTTTCCAAAATAGTTTTCATAATTTTCCCATTATTTTTCATAATTTCTTTTATTTTTAATTACTTTTATATTCAATAAATAGAAAATAAATTCTAGAAAATAAATAAAAAGTCTAAAAAATATTTTTCTTTTTCTTAAAATTCTTTTTATTAGTTTAAGATTTTTATAAAATTGTTTCAAATTTGTAGGATCATTTTTAGATTAAAAGTCGCGTTTTATTTTGTACGTTACGTTTTATATTCGCGTTTGAATTCCCGTTTTTAAGTTTTTAACGTTTGTACATACTTAGCTTGTAAATTCTTCATATTTCATCATTTCTTATCACAATTTGTATTCCAAAATCATAATTTTCATTTTACCACTTTTCACGACTCGATTTTGCGATTCGATTATTCTAGATTCCATTCTACCTTCGCTGGAAAAACGACCCGGGAAATACTTTCATGAGTATTTCTTCGGAATAATTATATACTACAAAAAGACTTTATCAGCGACCCCCCAACATCATCCAAAACAATTGATTCAGTACCAAGTGATTGGTTAGCAGCCCCACTTACATCATTCCCAGAATCATCAAGTGAAATCGGCTTCACTTTATCATGATTCGACTCATGCGCATGTGCATCAAACACCATTGTCACAGGAACCACGCATTTACCCATCGAATTGTTACCATTTTTATTTTCCATCGAATTACTAGATGAAGTGTTATTTGCAGCTTCATGATCAGCGTCTAACTTCTTCAATCTAGCATCCAATTCATCAATATTAACTTGATCGGCCAAGTTAATTGATGACCCAGCAGCCCTAGTGCTCTTATGAGCACTATTCTTGTTGAAGAAATCTTTTTCCATCTCTCTTTAAACCACAACCAGTCGACACAATCAACACAACCAAGAAGAAAACAACCAGCACCCTTAGTAACCAATTAAATAAAACCCTAACTGAAAAGTTATGGTTTTAACCACAACACGATCAAACACTAACCAGCACCCATCATGAACAGTCCAATAAGATAGGAATCAAATCAAGCAGATCAGGAAACACGATTTTGATCAAAACCAAAAGTAATATAATCGATTCTGAATACCCTAAGACCAATTAGGATATATAAGGTACTAGGAAACCGACTTCAATTAGGATTAGATTAGGATTGTCGAACAAAATCAAAAGCGGTTACAAAAAAACCCTAAAAAAATGATTTCACAAATTCACAGCAAGAACTTGTTTAATTCCACGAATCTGATCAAGAAAGTGATTAGTACTAATACTAATCAATAACCCAAACAGATTTATGAAAGAAAACCAAGGATTTGATTGGAATTGATGAAAAATGATTGGAAGTTTAGAGGGCTAAGCTACGCGAGCCTAACATTGGACTAATGGTGCTGAATTCCATTAACATTATAAACAGGTCTACAGGTAAAGAGAATTTTTTACGGTTGCTAAGGAAAATTCGAGCTTATGGCTCTAATATGCGTTGCCTAACCGATGGTTTATAGTCAGTGAATTCTTTGGTCGTTACAAATATGTATCCACTAGGTCGCTTTGTAGATTGGTAAATGATAGTTGGAGATTGAAATTGTAGTTGTACATGTAATCTACAGTATTTGTTTTAGTTGTAACTATAATTGCAAGTCGGTAGCGCGAGGGTGTGGAAGCACCAGTGCAGCACCACATTAACTTTTTCTTTTTAACTCTGTCTTGCTTGAAAATTTTGCAGCACATTTTTTCTTATCACTAAACAATATTAAACAAGGCACCATTTTGTGTTTGCCAATCGGCGCGTTGCTGGCGCTTGAACAACCAATTTGACAGCAAGACAAAGAAGGTTGCGATTTGCCATTGTTGTTGCTCTGACGTGGACCTTGTTTGCCTCATATTTTGCCGCTCCACACCTCCTACTCTTAGTTATTACCTCTAGCTGCAAGTTGTATCATTATAGTTTATAGAAGTACTATAAAGTGTAAAACAATAATAGAGTTAGACTAAGTATAATAAGGACCATCAAGAAACCGACATTCCCTGTCATCTCATCTTTCTTTCATCAAGACTATTTCGTGACCAACTTGTATAGCAAGAAGACCGACACTACAAAAAACATACCTCCACAAAAATGCATTTTAAATTAAACACTCACAAACGAAAACAACACAAGTCGATCGCTTTTGCAACCAACATATCCATTTCGTCTCCCTATCAGTTGCTGGTAGTAAAAGCCGACGCGTCGCACCCCGACCAACCAAGAGTTGACCGAGTTATTACACTTAGTCTTATAAACGCTATAAGCTTATTCGATTAACGTCTTCTTGCTTCAAGTCAAAATAAACTCAAAAGTGAATATCTTCTAGTCAAATAAGCATGATATCCTAAAACATAAATGCTAAACGATAACACGAAGGTAGCTATAGTTGGCGAAAGAGACGTGTTTGGATCACAATTCATTTTTAAAATTTAAAGGTTGCCCAAATAAGTCACAAAGTGTAAATGAATTATACCCAAACTCATTTATAAACGACTTAAACATCACATGTGGACAATATGAAACATTCAAACAAGTACAAAAAGTTTCAAAAATAACCTTTCATACCAACTCCTAGCAACTTCAGTTGACTTGTTGAAATATTAATACCCTTTTAACAAACTTATGAATCTTCAGGGTTATAAATGTAAAATATTTTTAACTAACATTCTAATATTTCAGGTTTGAGTTGTTTTTGTGTTATTTGTAAGTGCAGGGTGCTAAGAGTAATGTTGAAGGCTATATAAGCATCACATTGTGCTTAGGGTTTCATTCATTCATTCAGCTCTCAAATCTTCCGTTTTACAAGTTTCTCTCATCTTCTCAATATTGTTGGTTTTCTTATAGTTTCTGGGTTGTTATAGTTTAGAGATCATCTTGATCTTGGTTTAAGTTTAGTTTGGTTTATTGTTAAGATCTGGGTTTGGTTTAGAGTGAGAGTTTATGTAAACAGAACCTTATAGAGGGACTGTTAGTTTTCTCTTTGTATTGTAGGCTTGCATCTGTGTTGGGGACAAGTCATCTGTGTATACTGTTTTAATAAAAGAATGATCACCATGGGATGGTTGGTTGGGTGATTAATCAGTGTGTTTAGTTGTTTTGATATCATTTTAACATGGTATCAGAGCTCTAGGTTCTGATTGGTTATTTCTTGGTGGTTTTTTGGTGGATGTTGGTTAGGGTTTGATTGATTCAACGATTTGTGTTGGATTTGGTTGATTCTTGGGTTAATCAGCTGGTTTAGGCTTCAATTTAAGAATTAGGGTTTTTTTCTTGAAACCCTAGTTTTTGGGGGTTTTTGGTTATTGGTTGATTAAGAGTGTTTGGAAGTAGTTTCTTGTTCTTTTTTGACGAAACCCTAATATGATATTTGGGGGTTTTGTTGATCCGGTGGTTCTGTGGTTACTGGGCTTGGTTCTTGGTTTCAATAGCTCTAGACTAAGTGAATCTAGGGTTGTTGGGTTGTCTTCTGCTGCCTGCTTGGCCTTTTATAGCACTGTAAGTATTCTTTCTTCCCTTAAGAGTCCATTATTTTAGTAAGAGTGGGTGCAAACGGGCAGATTAACACCTTGACCTGCCAACTTGATTGGTACGGAAACCTGCTCTGGTATGTCCCAATTCACTCTGCTGGATAACTGGAATTTCTTGGGTGTGTGTTTAGTGTTTAGGCCATTGGAGGATAGGAATAGTTGGGTTTGTTGGAAGCTGAGTTTTGTTGGTGTTGCTGGTTCTGTTAGTTGGTTATTGTTTGGTTTCAGTTTGTTAGGTTGTTATTTCTGTTTGTTCTTGTTTACTGTTTCTTGTTTCTTGTGTGCTTATTTTCTTTGCATCATGCCTATTATGATTAGTAGTTTAGATCAGAGTAATCCTCTTCATCTGCATCCTAATGATTCTAATTGTGCTTCTATTGTGACTATTAAGTTGTCTGGTGTAGAAAACTATAGGGTTTGGTCTAGTGCTATGAAATTGGCTATGCAAATTAAAAATAAGATGGGTTTTCTTGATGGTTCTTGTCTTAGGTCTGCTTATGCTGCTAGTCCTCTTTTAGAGGCACAGTGGGATAGGTGTAATGCTGAGGTTTTAAATTGGGTTTTAACTTCTTTGACTCAGGATGTTTATCTTGGACATGTTTTCTCTGATAATGCTTCTGTTGTGTGGAAAGACTTAAAAGATACCTATGATAGAATTGATGGTTCTGTTGTGTTTAATTTGCTTCAAAAGATTAACTGTTTTAAATAAGGTGGTTTACCTGTGTCTGAGTATTATCATAAGTTGAATTCTCTTTGGAGAGAATTTGATATATTGACTAAACAGCCTGATTGTACTTATGAGGCTAGGCAAGAGTTAATTGATCATGGTAAATTGTTGAAACTGATTCAGTTTCTTATGGGTCTTGATGATGTTTATCAACCCATAAGAAGCACCATCTTAACCAGGGAAGTTCTTCCTGAGGTTAAAGATGTCTTTGTGATTATATCTAGGGAAGAATCCCATATAGGGATTCCTACCACTTCTGTGAAAACTAAGAAGGCTCAGGTGTCTGCTTTTGTTTCTAAAACTAATGATAATAAGAATGCTAATTGGAAAAGGAATTCTGGTACTTAGAATAATAATAATAATTCTAGAAACAGTGATAGGGGAAATTATGATAGTCTTTTGTGTACTAATTGTGGTTTAAAAGGACATACTGTTAATAGATGTTTTGAGATCATTGGTTATCCTCCAGGTTTTAAAAAGAATCCAAATTTTAAACCTTTTTCAAATAAAATCAATGATCCAAAAAGTGCTAATGTGGTTAATCATGGTATAAACACTAGTACTGGTACTTTGTCTTTCACCAATGAACAGGTCATGATGTTAATGAATCTTTTGAATGAGAAACCTAGCACTGCTCATGCCAATATAGCAGGTAGTTCTTGTTCTTTCTTTAACTGTAGTGTTTTCTTCAATCAAAATTTCTGTCAATTTTTCTGTGCTAATGTTAAGTTTAATGGTGTGAATTATCATTTGGGATGGATTATAGATTCTGGTGCTAATCAACATTTAACTAATAGTTCTAAGAATATGTTCAATCTTGTTGATATCTCTAAATTAAAGCTTATTGTTGGTCATCCCAATGGTACTTTAGCTAATATTACACATGTTGGCAATCTGAGACTTAATAAGGATGTGGTTTTGTTTGATGTTCTTATGGTTCCTGAGTATTGTGTTAGTTTGTTATCTGTTAACAAGTTAATTAAAGATAGTAAACTCAGTGTTGGTTTTGATGAAACTACTTGCTATATTCAGGATTTGAACAAGCAGATAGTGCTGGGGACTGGTAGTGAATTTGGTGGTCTTCATTTGTTTAATGAAAATTGTACCATGTCTGCTTGTGTGTCCAAAAGTGAGTTTTTTGTTTGTTTTGTTTCTAAAGAAGTTTGGCACAATAGGCTAGGCCACCCTGCCAATCAGGTTTTAAAATTGCTTAAAAATTCCCTTAAACTTACTAATGTTGATCATAATGGTCCTTGTGATGTTTATCACAAGGCCAAACAAACCAGAGATTCTTTTTCATAAAGTGAACATAAATATAAAGTTTTTGGTGAATTAATACATCTTGATGTTTGGGTTTAGTGAGTGCTTATTTACTCACTTTTATAAGACCAAAACCGGACTCAAAAGACCAAAAACTAATAGAATTATGCCAAATTTGTAGTGTTTTTGCGTTTTTGAATATGCAGGTACGGATATTGTGAAAAGGACAAAAGAAATGCAAAAAACGACAAAACAAGCACGGGATTTGGAAAGAGTAGCAAAAGCCGAAGCCGGGGAAGAAATTATGGTCAAAAAGTCAAAGTTAACCCTTGGAGAATCAAAGTTATCATAATTTGTCCTTAAAATATACTTTGGAATTCAGGTAAAATCAGCCCTTGATTTTCATGATATTACACCATTGGTCCTTGGAATTCATAATACAAAAATCTAAAAAAAAACACTACAAGTCTAAATCTGCCAAGTCCATTATACCACAAACCCAGTCCACCATTTAATATCAAAAGCCCACTCCACAAAAGTTCAAGCCCAACCATCAAACCAAAACCCGAGCCCATCCTTACCCTCCGGTCAACACCCACCCAATATTACTCAAATAAAATTATAATATTAACCCCGCCCCCCAAATTCACCCCCTTTACCCAGAAATTACTATTCATCCAACAATAAACAAGAACCCTAGTTACCCAATCTCAAATTAACCACAATTAAGGGTACGGATGTAAAATCATGTACGTTTCTAGAAGGTCAGGGGTGGTCAGAGTTTGTCAGAGTATCTAAGAAGAACAATCAAGCTACGTGGCATTCTCCTATTTGTTCAAACGCGTCATCAGATCTAATCCAAGGGTAGTAATGATGTGGGATATGATTGGAAGTAATCCAAGGGTGCTCAGAGGCTGTAAACAAACACAATTCACACGGATTGCCAAGCTGGCAATCCGTGGCTCTCTCTTCTCACTTGTATTATAAATAGGATGTAGATTAGTTGTTTAGGTGTGGAGTTTGGAATAGCCAAACTCTGCCAAAATCTCTTTAGAATTGTAGTTTCTTTTAAATTCAGTTGTAAAAGTTATGTTTTTAATGAAATTCAGTTTAATAGTTTAATCATTGTTTTCTTATTGCATACTGCTTATTTGCTCAGCTTGTTACCTTTTCAGTATTCAGCTTATTTTAGTTTACTAAATACTTCATTTAAGTTTTCATTTCTAATTCAGTCTTCAATATAACTCAAGTGTTTTGGAAAATCAGAAAAGAAGAAAATTAAGTTTTGATTCAGTTTTCAATTAAGCTGAATTTTTGTTTGTCACTGCTTATGTTGGTTTTGTAAGTTTTATAAGTAAGAATTAGTGAGTTGAATTTCAGATTTACGCTTGTTTATTTGTGGTCAACAATAGTCAACATATCTGATTTGTGGTTAATTTTGGAGAATTGGACAAGTTTGAGTGAGCAATGGAAGCACTCAGCCTGTCAAAAGACAGGCAAGCATAGTGAACACCTCTCTTTTGAGCTGAGGTGATTTGAATTTGTAAGTTCCCTTTCATTCTTTCTCATTTAAGGCATAATTAGTGAATCTATGTTTCTGCTGATTTCTGATGGTTTTGTTTGTTGATTTTACTTTTAATAGTGTTAGTATTACTGATTTGATCATTGTTATGGTAGCTTTTAGTTTGTAGCATCAATTTTTAGTGTAACTGTGTAGGATAGGGGGTGTTTGGATGCAACAGATTCTGTAGGATGTTGTTGTTTGATCACTAAGTTTTTGGTTCTCATAAGCTCATTTAGGTTTATAATCATCAATTTGATAACAAAAACAATAGGTTATTAAATGAAAAGTCAAAATGAAGTGTCGATTCAATTTTCTGTTAGCATAGGTTGAATTCAGTTAGTATAATTGTAGAATTAGTTGTATAATTGATCATAGAAGCTTATTTCAGCTTAATCTTAGCTTAATACAACATATAAAAGCAGAATTCAGCTGAGTAAATTAGAATTAGTCAAACTTTACTTGCATAACAAATAGTCAACACTAGTGTTACTCAGTTCTTGTCTGATTTTTGATTGCACTTGTAGGACTCATTTTTAGTTGGAAATAACTTTGGCTTGTTGATTTAAGTTTTTTAGTAGCTAGTATAACATAATCAAAAATTAAATCTAGGTTTAGAGCTTTTTAGCGTATTGAAATAGGAGTTGGAAGTTGGTTGTTTGAGCACATTATTCCCCTGCACCTCAGTTTTAGGCTCTCTTTCATGACATCATTTAGGGTAGTTGTAGGTAGTATTAGAACTAGTTTTTTGATTTGTAGCTTCTCAGCATGGTAGTCTCACAATTGCCCCCATAATCTTGCAGTACTTAGCTTATTAGGATTGCTTTTTGTGACTGCTTATTAGGTGGTTTAACATTGATTTCTGTTTTGAGCTTTTGGACTGCTAGTGCCATTTCTTGCTTAAACTTGAGCTTATTTGTACTTTCTGAGTTCATTTGAAGTAGTTCTAGTATTGTATATGATCACTTTGTTCCTGGCTTATTCTGTCATTCATTTGCTCATTTCTTAGCTTGCTTAATAACTGCTTATTGCTTGCTATTGGTGTTTCTGTGTTTCATTTGATCATTTTTTAGCTTATTTGAGTTTAATATAGCATAATTCATCTGTGGTAACAGTTTGGTAAAGTTTTGTGGCAAGTGCTTATAAATAAGCACTTGCCATAAGCTGTTTAGCTCTAAATAAGCACTTCTGTATAGCTTTTTCATTCCATAATTTTTCTGTAAGTTCATTATAATATTTTAGATTTTCCAGAATTTTTTCATATTTTTCCGAGTTGATTTGATATTTTTCTTAATTTTTTTTCTATTATAATCATTTTTAAATCCTTTTTATTATACAAAAATCAATAAAAAAATCAGAAAAAGCTTTAAAAAATACAAAAATATTTTAGGAAATTCTTTTATAATATTTTAGATTTTTTATAAATTAATTTTCATTTTTCCATTTTGTTTTTCTAATTTCTACTATTTTTAATTCATTTAAAAATACAAAAATCAAAATAAATTCATAGAAAATAAAAGAAAAGTAAAAAAAAAAAAATTCTTTTTCTGGAAATTCTTTTTAATAGTTTAAGATTTTTAGAAACTTGTTTCACATTTGTAGGATCATTTTTAGTATAAAAGTCACGTTTTATTTCGTACGTTACGTTTAAATATTACGTTTGCATTTCCGTTTTCACGTTTTTAACATTTGTACATACATAGCTTGTATATTCTGCTTATTTTACTATTTCTTATCATAATTTGAATTCTAAAATCATATTTTTCACGACACGATTTCGCGATTCGATAATTCAAGTCTCCATTCTACCTTCGTTGGGAAAACAACCCGGGAAATACTTTCACCGGTATTTCTTCGGAATAATTATATGCTATGAAAAGACTTTATCAAAATGGCGCCACTGCCGGGGAAGGTGGACGTGAGTTTTGAATATTCATTTTGAAAAATTGTGTTTTGATAAGCGGTCCTCTAACTTGTATATATTTTCTATAAAAAAAATAAAATATATAAAAAATTGAAAAATCAAAAACAAAAATTATCTTCTTATCCTCTAAAATTTGATTCTTTTTCTCAAACCTTCTTACGTTTAATTCTTATGGATACGTTTTGTTCCAATTGTGGAGAACCGTTCTTCGGAGGGTTGTGTGTGTGGTGTACGTGCGACGAATGTGGAGATAATATTCGTGATGGCGTATGTTTGAATTGTAATTCTCACACGTGTGATCAAAATTCGTTCAACAATCCGTCAAATATTCCTGATTTCTATACACCACCACCACCTTCGTTTAATTGTTATATTTGTGGAAACCCGTCCGAAGAAGGAATGTCATGTGGGCGATGTTTTTGTAACGAATGTGGATACATAAAGTGTATGTGCTATACTCCGAGTGCTCACACGTCCTATGCTTGTGATACGAGTTTTGATAATTCTCCTCAAAATGATTTTAATCATCTTTATCAAAACTCTTATGAGCAAGTACCGTTTTTCAATGATAATTCGTTTCAAAATACATCGAGTTTTGAAAATAGTGGGGAATCGTTTGAAAATTCTTATCATGAACCTAATTCTTGTTACGATTCTAATGGTTTTTACCAACTCCCACAAACTTCCAATTTTAATAATGATATTTTGGAAATCAAATCAATGATCGATAAGTTGAAAGAGATGGTGACTAGTCGTATGACATCTACTCCCGAGCCTTATGAGAGATCGATGGATGAACCACTTACCGAAGAAAGAAAATTCCAGTTTTGTGAGTGTTGTTTGTACGATGATTCCACGATTACGATCAATCTTAATCCTCAAAATGATTCTATCTCTCCTACCGTAGAACCCGAAGACTCTCTAACAATGGGGGATGGGCATCTTGACACTATTTCGGCAACGGAATCAGACGAATTCAATAAGTCTAGTGTTGAGAACCTCGTCCCAATCCCAAGTGAGTCCGAGGAGATTTCTAACAATGATTCTGAACTTGTTGAAAATAATCGTTTTGATGATCAAGTTGATACGAATGATATACCGTTTGATGATAATCGTGATGAGTTATTCTCTGATTCTGATAACGACGATTCTATATCTTGTGGAGAAATTGATTATGTTGATGAAGAACCTCCTGAGTTCGTAAGCTTTGAAGATGATAATGATGAAGATGTTGATACGGAAATACAAGATGAAGCTTTACGTGAAACATTATTAAATGTCAATCTTCTTATCTCTCGTATTGAGGCATTGAATGATCCTCTTACTTCTTCTCCTATCCCCGTTATGGATAGTGATTCTTTACCCGAGCTTGAGATTTTTCGATTTGAAGAGACGAGTAGTGGCAGTCCCACTATTCATGCTGATATCTCTCTTCCGGATTATGAGTGTAAATAATCCGTCACGTGACTCTCTTTTAGAGGATGTCGATATATTTCTTGCTGCGGATGACTCGATACCACCGGGTATTGAGAATGACGAGAATGACATTTCTTCCGATTTGCTTTCTTCTCGTCCACCTGCGAAACCACCCGATGAAGAATTTGAATCCAGTACAAATGAAGATATTTTTAGAATGGTGGACGAGGTTTCTGAGCTCGAATTTGCTTTTACCATCCGGGTGTTTAAACCATTCTATACTTATACCATCATTTCTTCTTTCCACTCCACCGGGAGTGAGGACACCGTATTTGACCCTAGCATCTTTATCTTTTGTGCCAAGTGGCCGTTTTCTCTGCTTTCCCCAAGGACGAATTAATTTGGGGATCGAGTCAAGCTCATGTGACTCGGTGAACAAAAACAAGCGCTTCGTTGGAGGCACCCCATGCTTATCATTCATCTTCTTAAATTTCTATTTTCTTTCTAATGTGACGTGAGGAGGGCTACCTCTTCCATTCTTGTGTTTCGTGGTCGTTTGTGAATGTCCAGGATTTGCCCGAATAGTGAAGACTCTCGTGCTCGTTGTTTTGTCTTTACTTCACTCGAGTTTCATCATTCGTTGAAAATCCAAATATATCCTAATCTTTTCGACTAACATTTATCTTTTGGCATAATTAATAAACGGCCTTAGATTTGTTAGGATACCCTTACCTTTTAAACATTGAGGACAATGTTTCGTTTTAGTCTGGGGGGGTGATCATTCGATCTGATTTTTGCCTTGCACTTTGTCGTGAACTCTTGCAACTCCGTTTTTCCACCAAAAAATTGAAAAAATGAGAAAATTACAAAAATTTTGAAGAAAAAATCAATGAAAAAGTAAAAAAAAAAAAAAATGAGAAAAAGTTGAAAAGTTGTGCAATAATATAATAAAGTTTGAATAAATGTTTTGACACCTTATTGACTTTCTTGTTGGCGAGAGTAGGAATAAATATTTTGACTTGACCGGGCGTGTTGAGCCCTAGCTTGTTCCCTTAACCAATGATGATCACATAAGCTTGTGCTAGTTTTGTACACAAGGAGCTATAAAATGCGAATTCTTTCTTAAGAATCTGCAAGTTCCCGTACTTGACTTTATACATGCGCAGCTTAAAAGCTTTCGCTAGTCTTTTACATAAGGAGCTAGAAAACGCGAATTCTTCTTCTAGAATTTGCAATTTTCCGTATCTGACTTTATATATGCGTAGCTGATTATCGGCTAAGTATTCGCGGGTTTCATTATTTGGAATCTTAAATTGCGAAGAGCGAGAAATGATAGAGTTTATTTAGAAGTTAGATGCTAAACGTGGAGTAGTGGTTCTTTTTAGAGCTCATGAGAGGTACTTGTGGCTTTTTACTCCCATCAGAAACGTCACCCATATATAATAGATGTTCTAGGTTAATTAGTGGTATTTCGGTTTGATAATATTTAGTTCTTTGTTTTCTTAAGAGAATTTTTGCTTTAAAAGTTGGGTACATATCAAGGAACATCAAAAATAAGAACAAAAAGTGAGAAAATCAAAAGTCAAAAGTTGATTATCTATGTGGTTTTAGAGCTACCCGATAAGCTTTCATTGATGTATTGAGAAAAAAAGTGAAGAAAGAAAAAAAAATGAAAAGTATGAAAAATATGAGAAAAAAGTGAAAAATGAGAAAAGTGAAAGTTGAAAGTTGTATCAAATAAGAGCTTGTATGTAAATAAGTTGTTGGCGCGTGAGGTGCATGTGATAAGTGATTAGTAATCAGTCACATGAGATGCACGTGATCGTACTCCGCAACTTATATCTTTGATATTGTATGTACCCCAAATTCCTTGATGTGGACCGAATTTCTATTGCAGTGGTTCTTAAGAGAAAATGAATAACTACTTATTGTTTAAACTTAGGTGTCACTATCGGACTAAAAATTATTGAAACGAGAAAATATGAAGCAATTCATTTCTCAACAAAATAAAATATTGAGATACAAAACCTAGGAATGGGAGTAAGGAGTTTCCACAAGTAACTGTTATGAGTAGTGTTAGCATCTAACTTGTAGATAAGCTGTGATCTCGTTTGTACGCTTAGTTTGGGGACTTGTGAAAAATCAAGGATGACGATTTTTATCCGTACGGTCACTTTTTTATGAAAAGTGTTTCTACTCGTTGACCCTAAAAATTATTGCAAAATAATGAAAGTTCAACAAACTGTCACAAGTGTGAAGTATGGAAAAATACAAAAATAGAAAGTGTAAGTGGAATAAAGGAATAAAGGAAAATTTTGGATAACGGAGCGTTTTCGGGAATAAATGATTTTGTAATTTCTTTTGAACTTCCTTGCTACTTTTCAAAGTTAGTAAAAAGAGTTTTGAAATTATTTATCCCAAAAGCGTGAATTGATCACATTGCGTGAGGACACGGCAATACTTTAGTCGGGGGGATTTTGGTGAGTGGTTATTCACTCACTTTTATAAGACCAAAACCGGACTCAAAAGACCAAAAACTAATCGAATTATGCCAAATTTGTAGTGTTTTTGCGTTTTTGAATATGCAGGTACGGATATTGTGAAAAGGACAAAAGAAATGCAAAAAACGACAAAACAAGCACGGGATTTGGAAAGAGTAGCAAAAGCCGAAGCCGGGGAAGAAATTATGGTCAAAAAGTCAAAGTTAACCCTTGGAGAATCAAAGTTATCATAATTTGTCCTTAAAAGATACTTTGGAATTCAGGCAAAATCAGCCCTTGATTTTCATGATATTACACCATTGGTCCTTGGAATTCATAATACAAAAATCTAAAAAAAAAAACACTACAAGTCTAAATCTGCCAAGTCCATTATACCACAAACCCAGTCCACCATTTAATATCAAAAGCCCACTCCACAAAAGTTCAAGCCCAACCATCAAACCAAAACCCGAGCCCATCCTTACCCTCCGGTCAAAACCCACCCAATATTAGTCAAACAAAATTATAATATTAACCCCGCCCCCCAAATTCACCCCCTTTACCCAGAAATTACTATTCATCCAACAGTAAACAAGAACCCTAGTTACCCAATCTCAAATTAACCACAATTAAGGGTACGGATGTAAAATCATGTACGTTTCTAGAAGGTCAGGGGTGGTCAGAGTTTGTCAGAGTATCTAAGAAGCACAATCAAGCTACGTGGCATTCTCCTATTTGTTCAAACGCGTCATCAGATCTAATCCAAGGGTAGTAATGATGTGGGATATGATTGGAAGTAATCCAAGGGTGCTCAGAGGCTGTAAACAAACACAATTCACACGGATTGCCAAGCTGGCAATCCGTGGCTCTCTCTTCTCACTTGTATTATAAATAGGATGTAGATTAGTTGTTTAGGTGTGGAGTTTGGAATAGCCAAACTCTGCCAAAATCTCATTAGAATTGTAGTTTCTTTTAAATTCAGTTGTAAAAGTTATGTTTTTAATGAAATTCAGTTTAATAGTTTAATCATTGTTTTCTTATTGCATACTGCTTATTTGCTCAGCTTGTTACCTTTTCAGTATTCAGCTTATTTTAGTTTACTAAATACTTCATTTAAGTTTTCATTTCTAATTCAGTCTTCAATATAACTCAAGTGTTTTGGAAAATCAGAAAAGAAGAAAATTAAGTTTTGATTCAGTTTTCAATTAAGCCGAATTTTTGTTTGTCACTGCTTATGTTGGTTTTGTAAGTTTTATAAGTAAGAATTAGTGAGTTGAATTTCAGATTTACGCTTGTTTATTTGTGGTCAACAATAGTCAACATATCTGATTTGTGGTTAATTTTGGAGAATTGGACAAGTTTGAGTGAGCAATGGAAGCACTCAGCCTGTCAAAAGACAGGCAAGCATAGTGAACACCTCTCTTTTGAGCTGAGGTGATTTGAATTTGTAAGTTCCCTTTCATTCTTTCTCATTTAAGGCATAATTAGTGAATCTATGTTTCTGCTGATTTCTGATGGTTTTGTTTGTTGATTTTACTTTTAATAGTGTTAGTATTGCTGATTTGATCATTGTTATGGTAGCTTTTAGTTTGTAGCATCAATTTTTAGTGTAACTGTGTAGGATAGGGGGTGTTTGGATGCAACAGATTCTGTAGGATGTTGTTGTTTGATCACTAAGTTTTTGGTTCTCATAAGCTCATTTAGGTTTATAATCATCAATTTGATAACAAAAACAGTAGGTTATTAAATGAAAAGTCAAAATGAAGTGTCGATTCAATTTTCTGTTAGCATAGGTTGAATTCAGTTAGTATAATTGTAGAATTAGTTGTATAATTGATCATAGAAGCTTATTTCAGCTTAATCTTAGCTTAATACAACATATAAAAGCAGAATTCAGCTGAGTAAATTAGAATTAGTCAAACTTTACTTGCATAACAAATAGTCAACACTAGTGTTACTCAGTTCTTGTCTGATTTTTTATTGCACTTGTAGGACTCATTTTTAGTTGGAAATAACTTTGGCTTGTTGATTTAAGTTTTTTAGTAGCTAGTATAACATAATCAAAAATTAAATCTAGGTTTAGAGCTTTTTAGCGTATTGAAATAGGAGTTGGAAGTTGGTTGTTTGAGCACATTATTCCCCTGCACCTCAGTTTTAGGCTCTCTTTCATAACATCATTTAGGGTAGTTGTAGGTAGTATTAGAACTAGTTTTTTTATTTGTAGCTTCTCAGCATGGTAGTCTCACAATTGCCCCCATAATCTTGCAGTACTTAGCTTATTAGGATTGCTTTTTGTGACTGCTTATTAGGTGGTTTAACATTGATTTTTGTTTTGAGCTTTTGGACTGCTAGTGCCATTTCTTGCTTAAACTTGAGCTTATTTGTACTTTCTGAGTTCATTTGAAGTAGTTCTAGTATTGTGTATGATCACTTTGTTCCTGGCTTATTCTGTCATTCATTTGCTCATTTCTTAGCTTGCTTAATAACTGCTTATTGCTTGCTATTTGTGTTTCTGTGTTTCATTTGATCATTTTTTAGCTTATTTGAGTTTAATATAGCATAATTCATCTTTGGTAACAGTTTGGTAAAGTTTTGTGGCAAGTGCTTATAAATAAGCACTTGCCATAAGCTGTTTAGCTCTAAATAAGCACTTCTGTATAGCTTTTTCATTCCATAATTTTTCTGCAAGTTCATTATAATATTTTAGATTTTCCAGAATTTTTTCATATTTTTCCGAGTTGATTTGATATTTTTCTTAATTTTTCTTCTATTATAATCATTTTTAAATGCTTTTTATTATACAAAAATCAATAAAAAAAATCAGAAGAAGCTTTAAAAAATATAAAAATATTTTAGGAAATTCTTTTATAATATTTTAGATTTTTCAGAAATTAATTTTCATTTTTCCATTTTGTTTTTCTAATTTCTACTATTTTTAATTCATTTAAAAATACAAAAATCAAAATAAATTCATAGAAAAAAAAAAAAAAAAAAAAATCTTTTTCTGGAAATTCTTTTTAATAGTTTAAGATTTTTAGAAACTTGTTTCACATTTGTAGGATCATTTTTAGTATAAAAGTCACGTTTTATTTCGTACGTTACGTTTAAATATTACGTTTGCATTTTCGTTTTCACGTTTTTAACATTTGTACATACATAGCTTGTATATTCTGCTTATTTTACTATTTCTTATCATAATTTGAATTTCAAAATCATATTTTTCACTTTACCGCTTTTCACGACACGATTTCGCGATTCGATAATTCAAGTCTCCATTCTACCTTCGTTGGGAAAACGACCCGGGAAATACTTTCACCGGTATTTCTTCGGAATAATTATATACTACGAAAAGTCTTTATCAGGGGACCTTATAAGGTGATTAACAGGGAAGGTTATAGATATTTCTTAACTGTGGTTGATGATTATAGTAGGTCTGTTTGGGTATAATTGCTTAAGAGGAATGACGAAGTTT
This sequence comes from Artemisia argyi, assembly GCA_030686995.1. Taxonomy (NCBI): domain Eukaryota; kingdom Viridiplantae; phylum Streptophyta; class Magnoliopsida; order Asterales; family Asteraceae; genus Artemisia; species Artemisia argyi. The sequence continues at coordinate 178,775,941 of CM060683.1, forward strand.
TTGACATGTTTGTCAGGTTTTATAATATGGTTTTAACTCAGTTTGATAAAAAGGTTAAGATCATAAGGTCTGATAATGGTACTGAATTTATAAATAACAAAATAAATGATTTTGTTAATACTATGGGAATTATTCATCAAACTTCTGTAGCATATACCCCTCAGCAAAATGGTATCGCTGAGAGGAAACATAGACATCTGCTTAATGTTGCTAGAAGTCTTATGTTTCAAGGGGGGATTCCTCTTGTGTTTTGGTCTGAATGTATCTTAACTGCTACTTATTTGATTAACAAGTTACCTTCCTCTGTTCTAAATGGAAAATCTCCTTTTTATATGGTATATGGTAGAGAACCTAGTCTTGTTCATCTTAGGAGTTTTGGTTGCTTGTGTTTTGCCACCATTTTAAAAGATACTGATAAATTCTCCGAGAAATGTGTTTTAGTTGGTTATGCAAGTGGTAAAAAAGCTCATAAGTTGTTAAGTCTTGAAAATAGGTCTATTTTGTACTCAAGAGATGTCAAATTTTATGAAGCTGTGTTTCCTTTTAAAATGAGTCAAAATAGTTCTTCTATTTCTGAAGATAATTCTGATGTGACAAATTTATACTTTTTTGATTCTTTTGAGTCTGAAATAGCAACCAAAACTTCAACTCCCAATGATGAAGATTCAAATAGTTTTATGCCCCATCCTGAAAATACATCTGTTTTTGGTAAAGAGGGCAGTGTGCATCAATCAGGGTCTGATGGTAATTCAAACAACCAGATTTTGGAGTTACCCATCCTGAACATGATGAACAACACACTGCAACTCCCTTAGATGATCAAAATCATTCTAAGGGAAACACTTTTCAAAATCAAAATGAGGTTCCTGTTTTTCAAAATATCCCCATTCATTCTGAGGAAGGTAGTAGTAGGAGATCTAGTAGAGTTACTAAGTTACCTGTTAAATTAAATGAATATGTGCTTGATAATAAATTGAAATATGGTTTACATAAGTATGCTAATCATGTTGTGCTTACTATTGAGAATTATTGTTTTGTTTCTAATATGAACAAGTCTTCTGAACCTACATCTTTTGAAGAAGCTTCAAAAAACATTAATTGGCTTAATGCTATGACTGAGGAAATGAAAGCTCTATATGAAAATGATACTTGGGAAGTAATTGAGCTTCCTGATGGCATGAAAGCTATAGGCTGCAAAATGGGTTTTTAAAATCAAATACCAATCTTCAGGAGAGGTTGAAAGATATAAGGCTAGGTTAGTAGCCAAAGGTTATGGTCAAAAAGAGGGTGTTGATTATGAGGAAACTTTCAGTCCAGTTGTAAAAATGGGTACTGTCATATGTCTAATTAGTTTAGCAGTACAAATGGATTGGAAAAATTTTCAAATGGATATTAATAATGCCTTTCTTTATGGTGATTTAAATAAAGAGGTTTATATGTTACCTCTTCCGGGTTTCTTCAATGAAGGAGATAAAAAAGTTTGTTTGTTGAAAAAGTCTTTGTGTGGCTTGAAACAAGCTCTGAGACAGTGGAATCATAAGCCTTGTTTGAAGCAGGTTTTGAACAGTCTAAAAATGATCACTCATTATTCATTAAAACTAAAGATAATACAGTTTTATTTTTGCTAGTATATGTTGATGATTTACTCATCACATGTAATAGTGAATATGAAATTGAAAGTTTTAAAGTTTTCTTGAAAAATAAGTTTAAAATCACAGATTTGGGTGAGCTAAAGTATTTTCTTGGTATTGAGGTATTGAAAAGTAAAAATGGTTTATGCTTAAATCATAGGAAATACTGTCTTGAGCTTTTACATGAGTTTGGATTGTTAGCATGTAAACCTGTTATGACTCCCTTACCTGAAAATATTGTTTTAGCTCACAAAGAAATTGATGATGATAAATATTTGAAGAATATTACCAATTATCAAAAACTTGTGAGGAACTTGATTTACTTAACTATGACTAGGCCTGATATAGCTTATGTTGTTCATTGCTTAAGTCAACATATGCATGCTCCTCTACAATCTCATCTTAATATTGGTTTAAGAGTGCTTAAGTACTTGAAGTTAGCACCTGGTAGTGGTATTAACTTTGGCAATAGTCAAAGTGGTTTTAAAGTTGTTGCTTACTGTGATTCAGACTGGGCTAAATGTCCTATTACTAGAAGGTCTGTTTCTGGTTATTGTGTTTTTGTTAATGGCAATTTGGTTTCATGGAAAAGCAAGAAGCAGGCTACATTGTCCCAGTCTTCTGCTGAAGCAGAATACAGGGCAATGGCCTCTGCAACTTGTGAAGTTATGTGGATTATTAAGATTCTAAAAGATCTTGGTATTTCCAAAGATTTTTTTTCCAGTTGAGTTATATTGCGATAATAAAGCTGCTATTCAGATTGCAGCTAACCCAATGATGCATGAGAAAACAAAACATTTTGATATTGATGTACATTTGGTAAGAGAAAAGGTTTCAAGTGGCTTGATCAAAATTGTCAAAGTTGATTCTAAAGATCAAATTGCTGATGTTTTGACTAGGGCTCTTGGATTTGTGCAACACAGTGTGATGGTTAGAAAATTGGGCATTGTTAATCTGTTTGCAGGTTCATCAGTTTGAGAGGGGGTGTTGAAATATTAATATCCTTTTAACAAACTTATGAACCTTCAAGGTTATAAATGTAAAATATTTTTAACTAACATTCTAATATTTCAGGTTTGAGTTGTTTTTGTGTTATTTGTAAGTGCAGGGTGCTAAGTGTAATGTTGAAGGCTATATAAGCATCACATTCTGCTTAGGGTTTCATTCATTTAGCTCTCAAATCCGCCGTTTTACAAGTTTCTCTCATCTTCTCAATATTGTTGGTTTTCTTATAGTTTCTGGGTTGTTATAGTTTAGAGATCATCTTGATCTTGGTTTAAGTTTAGTTTGGTTTATTGTTAAGATCTGGGTTTGGTTTAGAGTGTGAGTTTATGTAAACAGAACCTTATAGAGGGACTGTTAGTTTTCTCTTTGTATTGTAGGCTTGCGTCCGTGTTGAGGACAAGTCATCTGTGTATATTGTTTTAATAAAAGAATGATCACCATGGGGTGTTTGGTTGGGTGATCAATCAGTGTGATTAGTTGTTTTGATATCATTTTAACATGACTTTTTTGTATCATTTCATTATCATATTTAATATTTACCCGACACAACAAAACACTCGCAGGAACATTCAAGTGCAGGTTCATCTCGATCCAATGTTAATATCCATCTTCATGTTCTACAACTTCAACTAGTAAAAAGAGTTTTAGTATTTTATCAAAAATGGACAATAACAAAAAATCGTTACCATCATCAACACCATATTTACGTCCAACAATCTCTATACCAACGAGTTCATCGGTCGATAACTTGTTTACTGCACCGGGGGAGACTCCGGGACCAATGACTTTGATATCAAACTTTTTTTCTGATAATGATGTGGGGCCGGATACTCGTACTTTCTCTCAGCTTTTGGCTGGATTAAGTCCAGCTGCCTTGCTTGAATCACCAGCTCAGGTACTTGATAACTCAAAGTTTTCATTTAGCCTCTTAGAGTAACTGCTTTAAATTGGTTTTATGTGTTAAATGTGATATCGTGAAGAAATGATGATTTCGAGTTTACAAGTTATTGATAACGCAACGACGTTAAGATGTTTAACTAACATATGATTGTTGATTTTTTAAGTAGAAGATAAGTAGTTTAACTTGTGATTGTATATATAAAGCACAAGGGGTACGTTTTAAGTGTTTGTATAAAATGTGTATGTGCTTATTAAAGAGCAAGTAAACATTTAAAAACAAGTTTGTTTGTTGCAGGCTTATTTGTTAAGGAAGATTAGTTTCAGATAAGCAATCTCAAACACCATTGATATCCACTTGAGATTTTTCTACAAAAATAGAAACCTAGAGGCGACTCACTCTTTTTCTTGTTGATAAGGATCGCTTGGAATGTCCCACCAGCAAGCACTAGCTCATGCTACAGCACAGGCTGCACAACTGCTGCCTATACCAACCACACACCACCATGTTCCACCAACAATGCCAGACCATAATGTCACAATGATGGCACCCGAGTTATCCAAATGACCAAATCTAATAGCCACTCCCATCCACCCTTAGTAGCAGCTGGCAAGCCAGCTGAGGACGGATACAATTGGAGAAAATACGGGCAAAAGCAAGTGAAGGGAAGTGAATACACTCGAAGTTATTACAAATGCACACATCAAAATTATCCAGTTAAGAAAAAGGTTGAGCGGGGTGATGGTCAAGTAACCGAGATTATCTACAAAAGGAAGCATAACCACCAACCACCTCGAACTGTTGGAAAAATTAATGATACTGAACCCCTCAACGATCAAACTAGTGATTTTAACTATTTGAGGGGAAATTCATTGATAAAAAAGGATCAAGAATGTTCCCATGAAATGTCGGGATCATGGGACAACGATGATGTTGCCAAACATCAAGCAAAAAAGAGGTACTTTTATCGAATCACAAATGATATAGAATTTTTACCAAATGTTTACAACGATTGTTAGTTTGCAACTAAAACACAACTATACATATTACGGATCAAAAGTTACTAACTCTTTTATTATGGTACTAAGGTTGACATTATTCGACATGTATGGTGTAGAAACATAGAGGCCAAGGGGTTTGATCCAGTTTCAACCCATCGAACACTTCCAGATTCTCGGATCATCGTTCAAGCAACCAGCCAAATTGATCTTCTAGACGACGGCTATAAATGGCGCAAATATGGGCAAAAAGCAGTTAAAGGAAATTCTCATCCAGGGCAGGATTTTTTTGCCTTCTATCAACTATGACAATACACTTTTTTGAGCCATTTTACCCTTGCAAATGTTTGAGTAAAATCATTATCATTTGCCTTATTTTGCTATGCATTCTCGTTGAAGATCTGGAATAACTCATGCAAAAATTTGAATGTCACAATACTTTTACAGGAGTTATTACAAGTGCACGATCAAAGGTTGCAATGTTCGAAAACATGTTGAGAGACCTTCAAGCGACCCAAAATCCGTCATAACCACATATGAAGGTAAACACAACCATCAAGCGCTTGTGTCAAAAAATAGCATCCAACACGCAACAAATTACACCACCTCTCAACTAAAGCCTGATAATCCTATTGGTCTTTTACGATTAAAAGAGGAGCAATGATCATTTATATTAGTTTTAATCTGCAAAAGCTGCATATATTATTATTTGTGGTTAATCTTGTACGGTAGTTTTTATCAAATAAGGAAGTCTTTTTAGCGATTAGGTATGGGATTAGTAACTGAAATTGCTAGTACTATGTATTGAAGAGTGAATTAGTTTTTAGTTTCAATCAAATTTGGAAACCTGGTATTGATGATTACCTTTTGGAAACTGTAAATGAAAGTGCTAGTGTTATGTTGTGATAGAATAGATTTATTGATATTTCTTGACAAGAGATCGAATTATGAGTAATTTTGAAGTGAGTATCTATGCAGTATATATCGAATCGATTGTAAATATGTGTGAATTGTGAAATTGAACCTAGTCATGTATAAGGGATAGATGATAATGTGAGAATATAACACCACTATGAATCTTCACCTGGTCCTCACCATCACTTATCATTTTCAGATCTTTCTACCCTTTAAGCACATGAGAACATTAGTCTCCTAATCGAGACACAATGCCAACCATGTTCAAGCTTCTTATACATCATATCTATGTTCATCGATCGCGCACTTCCCTATATTCTTTCCTATAAATACCTGTAACTATGCATGTTTTATTCATCAAACACATCAAGTAACTACAAAATGAATGAAAACGTCAAGTGTCCCTTAGAGATCCTCCGAACACTTCATTGGGCTATTGTTTTATCTAGAATTTCCTACTGAAGTGTTTGGGGGAACTCTGAGTGGCACTTGACACTAGAAAAAGAAACTAATATTAGTGAAGGGAAACGTCAGGTGTCCCTTAGAGATCCTCCGAACACTTCACTGGGATATAACTTTCACTAGAATGTCCTACTGAAGTGTTTGGGGGAACTCTGAGTGACACTCGACACTAGCAAAATAATCTAATACAAAGGAAGGGAAACGTCAAGTGTCCCTTAGAGATCCTCCGTACACTTCACTGGGATATAGTTTCAACTTGAATGTCCTACTGAAGTGTTTGGGGGAACTCCGAGTTGCACTCGGCACTAGAAAAATACACGGATACAAATGAAGGGAAACGTCAAGTGTCGCTTAGAGATCCTCCGAACACTTCATTAAGATATTGTTTCATGTAGACTTTCCTACTGAAGTGTTTGGGGGAACTCCGAGTGGCACTCGGCACTCGACACTAGAAAAATACACGGATACAAATGAAGGGAAACGTCAAGTGTCCCTCAGAGATCCTCCGAACACTTCATTAAGATATTGTTTCATGCAGACTTTCCTACTGAAGTGTTTGGGGGAACTCCAAGTGGCACTTGACACCGAAAACTAGAAGCCGTTTGCGATTTGCTTTTGATACATCATAAGTTAAGTAAATTAATATGCAAAGTTATGGTTGGGTTGCAAACTTTAGTCTGCATAAAAATTTGATTTCAGGAACATGTATCATCTGTTTCCCTTTCAACGTACATTTCATCTGGTAAAAAACCTTTATGTAACAGAAGATATTATAATCTTCAACTCCTACATGTTTACTTTCCTTGGGTTTAGTCTTGTTTCCTAATAGCTTTGTGGGAGGACAAACTGTGTAAGTTTTTACAACATTTCAACTTTCAGTTAAGGCTACTTTTTCAACCGTGAACCATAGATGTATGCAACATTATGTTTGATTGTTTCTTGAATATAATCAGAAACTTAGAAGCACATCCATGATTGTATTAGAGCGTATATTATTACCATGTGCGTAGATTAAAGAGAAGATATTCTTTTTTTTGTACATTGTAGACGTATAGCTACGTGTTGTGATTATCTAACTTATATATCGCGACTCAAGAGGTTTGTTCTCATTCCTAGAACAGATCTTTAATTTGCTGTCAAAAGGGTTCTTCATGGTCCCAGTAATTAAACTTGATCCTCTCAGAAAGATCGACGTGACAACTATTAGGTGGCGTCTTAAAGAATTGCCGATCAAATTAGCAAAGAAGTATTCCAAAGTAAATGAAGCAAATCCAAATCGATCATAGGCAGGACATATCGTTCTTCCGGAACCAAAAGGCGTCATCTTAATCTTCTTAGAGACTAGAGAGCATTGCCCCATAAGTTGGACTTGATCCGTACTGGGTGCATGATTTCATATGCTACTATGCAAGGTATCTATTTACAGTTCTGTTCCGATCCTAGTCCAATCATGTATTATAGGGTTTTTTTTTTCTTAGTGACATTTTTACAAGAAGAAACATGAGCGATTCATAACGAAAAACCAACAATTATGGTTTTTAAATAGTGAGTCACTTGAAAAGAATAGCGTTATTGGGATCAACATAAAAAATCATACAAATTAATCATTGTTGGGGATTAAAATTCTGGGGATTGAATGATCACAAAAGTCAATCTTGTTAAGTCTAACACAGCATAAAACTTGTTCTGGTAGTTCTTCAGGATGTTGTGCCTGAAAAAAATAAAAAAATAAAAATAAAAAATAAAAAATAAACGCATTTAGTTCATGAATAGAGAATAAGTTACACAACATAAATCTGTCCACTTTTGCGCAATGTTTTACCTGTATAGTTAAACCAACATCAAGTATCCCGTGTTGCAATCGCTCACGAAAAGCATCAAGTGCTTTCCGTGAAATGTAGCTGAATCGGTGTATGTCTAGGTCTATTTCAAAATAGTTATGCCCCTGCATAAAATGAAAAAACAAAAGGTATAAGATTAACGAGAATTAAGTTATGCACTGCAATATAAAAGTGAAAGTACTGATGTACCAACCCGATAGAAAGCGTGTTGAGGGCGTGTAAGCACAGGTTTGTCATTATAAGCGTTTAGAAGCTTTCTTTCAGCGGAACACAAGTCAAGATCCTCAGGATTAACTACACCTGCCAATAGTTTTAGTCTTTCTCGATAAGGAACCAAAGTTTCTTTTGCAAAACCCTTCACTATCTCCATTTCGTCCATTACTAGTTTCTGTTCGATTTATGTAATAGGACGGTTAACCAAAGAATAATGCAACAAAAAAACTCTATGTGGTGTTTTTTTCAAGTGTCAGATTTCGCAAAGGCACTAGTTATACGACCATGTTTAAGTTACCTGAATGCTTTCGCGAAAGTGAGGTGAGACTTCATCATCAAAGGTTTCCGACACTTTGAAATATAAAACTAGACTGATCCCTTCTCCATCGGCATCGCCATTAAAAAAGGTGGCCGAATAGGCAGGCAGCTGCCATATGAATGAACATAATCATCTAATTAGTAAAAAATTGTGCGTAACAAATTAAATAGCTAGCCAAGATATTCATGGCTTGTTGCATAGTTTATATCTCGGGTAGCTTTTGTAATGTTGGCTCGGCCAGCCACGAAGCCCAATATCCAAATGAGGCCCAATTAGAAAAATAGAATAAAACGTGTGTAGTAAGTAATATTCAGTACGTTCTATGCTATTTTTATTCAATACCTGTACATTAACAATCAGTAATGAAGGCACTTTCTTATTCACATCAATACAAGGAAGTTCGACGTGTTGAGCAATATGATCGATCTTTCGAGGACACACAAACAAATCGATACCAATTGGAACATACGGGCTATAATCTGGAGCAGGGTCCTTTCGTTTATCTCTGTGTAATAAGTAACTAGTTTAGTTATAGATTTGTAAGAAATAAGGTTGACAAAAGAAATACAAAAAAAATCTAACATACTTGAAGAAATTTTCTCCACGAAGCTTAAAAACCGAAGGTGAAACATGTGACCAACATCCTTGAGCCGGCTTATCGTTCATTGATCTAGGAATCAGAAGTCCTGCCCGAGGACGAAATACAAACCTCTTAGACTGGCCTGTAATATGTTAAGCAATATTAGCATAAGTGATTATCCAATATTGAATAATTACAAGTGCATGGAAAGTTGTGTAATATATTAGGAAGACTTTCAAGACACAACTCCAAACACCCCCTAAACAAAAATTAAGACTAGTTTTACTTACAGATTTCGGTTTTTTCATCTCTGTCCAAAGGCTTCTGGTTCACGGAAAGGACTATAACGGTCTTTAAGCAAGAAAGATCGTTGTCTAGCATGCTTTTATCAAATACCGACGACCCCTTTAAGTCTTTATATCCGTTTTTAATCAAAAGCTTGTCATTTTCAGAGGCATCCGAAAAGCGTGGTCCATTTTCATAATGAATTGTAACGTTGTCTAGGCACTGATCATTTGCATTTCCTATAGATAAGAAATCGAAAAATTAGTAAAAGCGTCACCTTCAAATCATTATAGTAGTTCTCATTTCTCAAGTCTAAGTTAATAACTTTGTTACCTCCATACACACTAATAAAATCATCATCAGAGTCGGAACCTAAGAAACTCATGGAGTCGAACCACATCTCCTCTTGACAAACCGATGCTAGAAAAAACACATATTTATCATTAGCCTCGTTCCAAGTACAATATAACGTGAAAGCATTAATCTACAATCTACTCGTTACGATGCTCATTAGCAAAACTCACCAACACCATCTATTAGTTGTTCCATAGGCCTAACCGGGGCAGAAGCGGATACCCTTCTATGCCATTTTCCAGCACAAAAGAAGTATTTTCGCGATCTTGATTTCTTATATGGCCTAGAAGCACATCCACCCATGATAATACGATGTCTATATTCGTGACTTCACAAAAGAGTTTGCATATGTCAACACAAAAACTATATACGAATCAAGTCTTGATGATCAAAATAGTTGTATAGAGTTTTTCTTGATCACGAGACTCAAAAACGGATACAAGATTCTAAGATTTTTGAATCTTGGATGGGAATTTGTAAGCAAGAAAATGAAGTTGTGATCATAATGTTGATGAATGTTTGTGGAAAGAATTTATATGGTCAAAATATACGAAAACTAGACCTACTAAACTGCTTTTGACAACTCATAATGTTTATAAACCTTACAACCACCTTCATACAAATTATCTAATTCTAAAGAGTGTTTTTTAGCTACCATAAATAATATAAAAAGTATACCTAGATGACATTTTTGGTCTTGTTTGTCATGTAACACTTTTTTCCCTAGGAAAGTGTCAAATTTTACAATTTAAATACTAGTTTTGAAAGCAAGAAAATATCTTTGTACTTCCCAAGTTACAATTGGCAGTCTTTAGATATTTTTTTTATTTTTGTATAAAGAATTTCCCGGTAATTTATTACTTCAAAAAACAATTAACGACAATCAATGTGTGTGAATTCTATTTAACAATTACTTTAGGTAACTTTTGGTGATTTTTTTTTTCCATAGTGTATAAAAAGTTTAAGAACACACTCCATATAAGCAACACATCTAAAACAACCTCTAATCATTAGTTTATTGAACACAACTCATACAAGTTGAACCAAAAATATGCATTCGACGATGTTTAACTAAACGTTTGGTCACATTTCATGACATATCGATTTCGTAGATATCACATAATCGATCAATGATGAAACATTGATGCTAAATGCAATGATTTGGTCATTCGGTAACCTTTATAGCTAGGTTAACATATAAGTCCAATCGAGAATTCTCGAAAAAGCGATAAAAGAAATAGTTAGTATGCAAATAAGGAAAAGATGAGTAAAGGGTCTTTATCAAAAGCACATAAAAATTGAAAGAGATCGAAAGAGACATATAGCAACTTCAACAATACCACAATCAAAAAGAGAACCAATCATTTGAATGAGATTCTTTTGTCCATATTCATGCTCATAGAGAGCTATAAACAACTCTTAACACAAAATTTAAAAACATTAGATATTTGGTGGTGGAATTTCCACCAAATTCATAAATTTATATTTTAAGTGATAAACTAAAGCTTTGGAAGACATTTTAAATGTAACAATCATAATCAAGAGACTAGTTCAACTAGTACAAAGTAATTCTACTGTTAACTTAAGAAATCGCAACGTATTTTTCAGCTCTAAAATTTCTTAGAATTGTAAATTGATATGAACATAACCGGTAATGTTCCTTCACAATCAAAAAGAAAACAATAATAATAATAATAATAATAATAATAATAATAATAAATAGAATTTTAATATTTAACTGGTAAAAAATATTATTGTTTAAATGTGCTAGTAGACGGTAGTTTTTACTCGAAAAATCAATGAAACATAATCGTTACTGATTTCTGCTACTGCTTCATGTTACGCTAGTTTTATCAAACTTTTTGACATGTCTACAAACTTATTCTGATATTTTGCTGGTTTTTATATAGCTAAAACAACATTCATTATTATAATTAAAATGAGAAAACAGATGGGGTGGGTGAAGACACCAAACAAAGAACAAGCATGTCCATTTGTGCCAAATGACAAATATCCCAACAAAATTTTTTGGATGGTGGGTTTCATGCCAATTAATAAGTTATACACAAAAAACATGTACAGTAGTTTATTAAAAAATATTTAATGTACTTTTATAAAAATTAAGTAATTCTTTTACTTTTCCAAAACTATAAAACGAATTCTTTAGCGAATATCCCCCCGCATTAGGGGGTCAAGTTAAGAATTAAATATACGCAATACTCGATTAATTTACGAGCTAGAAACTAAAATATGATTGTTCAAAAGTATAGTAATTTCAAAAATAACCAAGGACAAATGCACATTTAAAAACGAAATGTTGGAATTTTTTTGGCAACCTGAAAAAGCTCTTTGATTACTAACTTGCGGATCGCGAATACACAAATGTGATTAATCACTATGATATTAAAGATAATTTAATGGTAACCATGGTATATGTCACTCATGTAAATATATAAATGTATAAGATTTTCGCATTTGAATTCCCTAATGTTGTTGTAGTTCTAGGATCGATTAGGTCAGAGTTTTCAAGGTCGTTTTGTCATATTATTTTCTTGTGCCGTTGTAATTGTCCAAGGATGTTTAGTTTAAGAGTTGTTTGTTCAAAATTATTAACTGGCATGGTATCGTGATTTTTAGCGTCTTGCTAGTTTTATTTATGTTTGCTTTAAATATTTATGTTTGCTTTAATCAGAACTGTTTTCTCATGCATACATACTACCAATATGATTGATTGAACGACCTAATTACTATGATATTCAAAGTATTTAATTTATTGGTAAACATGGGTTTCTTAATGTAGGGCTATATATCTATCTATGTGTCCCCTTGTGTGTGGGGTGGTAGAAGGTGCATAAGCTGGCACTTGGGGGCTTATGGGGAAGCACCTTTGTTTCTAGTCTCCCCTACAAACCTATAAACGCGTTATTAGTATCATTTTATATTATATGCATATATACAACCAAGTACACAAGTATATTAATCATATACATATATGTTATGTGATTTTCTGATTTGTTTGTATAACTTTATAATGGTTGACAAAGAGACTTAATAGCACCGAAAGAAAATAAACTACAAGCTATTCGAATCAACGAAAAAATTTGATGATTGTTATTAGTGGCGGACTCAGAAGTAAAGGTTATCCGGCGCATTTTATAAGATTAAAGAAGTATTGTAACACAAATTTTTTAAGACCAAGTTCATTTAGAAAAAATAAATAAATAAATAAAAATCAGTGTTTTTAACAAACTTTTACACTACACGGGATAAATCTATGGAGTTTCTGTGCACCCTTGGGAACCCCTCGGTCCATCCCTGATTGTTATAGTTGTTGAGTTAACCTTGGCTATTTACTCTACACTCGCCAAGCATGTGATTTGTCACTTTATCGTCTGTCTAATGACATATGTTAGCAAAACCCTATATACATTTGCATATCTCGGTGGCCATAAATCCATCTATAATACGACATTAACTTAACCAAAATGACATTTGTTAGTTTACAAACTCATTATTCTCATATTTAAAATTCTAAATATTTTATTTTCTGGACATATTTTAAACACATGCATCTATCCACGACCTTAATTATGTGTAATTAAAGCAAGTCTTTGGTGAGAATGGGCGCCAATCCAGCCAGGCTGCCAACCTTTGTTTGGTGATTGTACATATATATTCAACAATTTCTATTAAGGATTACTTTATTTGATAAATAAAATATTTTCATAAAAGTTATTAAATCAACAACTTGGAAAACCGAACATTTGAACTCTTCTTAAGACAGTGACAATCGGCCATATGTTATTATGTTTTGAAAATAAACCAATTGGGCCGAGCAAAATCGTCCGAAAATCAAACCAAACCAAAAAACCGAGCCGAACCAACATATATACTGTATAATAGTTTTGTAACATTCGTCCCCACTCTTAGCTGTAGTCTTTCCATCGTACTAAAAAATAATACATACATGCATACATGTAGATAACTAGATATAGTTTCATATCATGAAATATATGAAAGACAACAAATATTGTAGTAGATGGATTACATGTCTAACCAAATTCTTTTTTTATGATTAAAACAACATACTTTCCCTATATTCAGTTTGACCTTATTCTCCCACCACTTTTTATGGTTTTTTTTTTTTTTTTTTTTTTTTTTTTTTTTTTTGTTTTTTTTTTAATCTAATGAATCTTAGTTAATTGATTTGACGAATAATTGACAAGTAAATTCTATGTGATTAAGAGAGTTTACCTTTCACACAATGTAAAAAATAAATGAAGAAAATAATTGTTGTTGTTGTTGAGTCCTAAGACAAATTTCTTTGCATTAATTTTGATTTTGCATATAATTCATAGATGCCCTAGAAAACTTCAATCCTAAAGCTCTTTTTTTTTTTTTTTTGATGAAAAAAAATGGCATGACCGACGAAGACCAAGTGTTCATCATATCTTCTATCAGCTCCTTCAAGGCCGAGCAAACTTGCTTCGCTCATCCTTCTTATTTCGTTTCAGATTGTCGCTAAACTAGAGCCTCGTATATTTTTAGAATGTGCATTAGATTGTTGTTCGATATTGAAGTGCATAACTCACATTAAAAACTATTCAGTAATTAGGTGATCACTCAAACGCTTTTGAAAAGTTTTAAGAAAGCTCTTACATATGTTGATGTAGCGTGTCAATTGTTAAAAATAATTGACATTTAAATGATATAAACAAGGTTTTTATTTAGTAATACGAGGCAGATCGCACGGGCTTTGTTCACCGTGAAGAATCATTAGCTCGTGCAATGCATGGGCTTGGTTCACCAAATTTATCATCGGTTTTGCAAATGTTATGCGTATTTAGTTATTATGTAATTTAGTTTTGATTGGAGGTATTCGAATAAATAAACAAAGTTTGTTTAAGCAAGCTTTTATAAATGTAATTGTTTCACCAAAAAGTATGAAACACATGACTAAGGTCCATCATCGTAACTCAAAATATAACATATCAAACACACTTTCGTGCTAAAAAAAACACATATATTTAAAGCACATCGGATTATTATTAATTGTATTTGTATAAGTTGCAAAATTATTGAAATGTTATTAGGTTATATTGGTCAAATCCGAAAATGAAATATTGTGTTGTTTTATTTTTTTATTATTATTTTTAATAAATGTGCATAAATATGGTCAAATCCGAAAATAGAACAAACTCACAAACTAACAGGGTGTTTGTGATTGCTTATTTAAAATGGATTATGCGTTTTGAAAACGAATAATTACATAATTGGCTGTTACAAAACGTGGTTTTGAAATACTGTGTTTGGATTTGATTTTGTTGTTTGATAACGCAATAATCAAATAATTAGTTTTTTAAATGTTTTGCTTATAGGATTATTTATGACTTTTCATGTAAAATGACAAAAAGGACATTCTTAGTTTTATATATGATATAGATTTATAATTAAATATGTAACGTTTTTCTTCTTATTTTATATAACATGACTTACATTAGTTTGTAAGTGTATGCCTATTGAGTAGTCAAGTTTGTTAACTTGAGTCCACAAAAAGCTTGAACTCTACCATCAGGTCTTATATTAGTTTCTAAGTGTATGCCTACTGAGTTATGCAGCATGTTCGAGATGGATGTCATGCCTCTTGTATTGGTGTTTGGATCTTTATCATTGCATAGTAATATTTAGACCAGTATATGAACCCAAAAAGATACATAAGAGTTCACTGGATTCAATTTACTACAAACCTTGCGTCATCTTTGAAGTAGAAGTTGCAGAGCAGTTAGAATGTGATTTAGTAAAATACAAAGGCTCTTTTTATCTTTATATTAATGATACTTCAGGAATTTAAAAAAGAATGTGTAACTGATGTTTTAATATGATTTAATAATGTTATTTATCCCATTTTACCAGGGTGAATTAACCCTTTTACCCAAAAATAATGTTATTTATCTTTTAAAATTCGTACTTATCACACATTTATACATCATTGAATTAGGTAATTGAAGGGGCTTTGATAAATGATAGGTTGACAGTTATAGATAACTGTTCATAACTCCTTATGATCAGTTTTGTAGTTTTAGGGCTATTTATTCACCCCATATTGTGGTATTTTAGGATAACTGGTTATAAACTTATTCAAACCACTTTACGTTTTTCCAATGGCTCAGTTCCAGTTTCTTGATCATCTAATGACTCTTGCTGGGTCTTCTAATTTGCATGACAGGATGCGGTTGTGGTTTGTGCAGCAGTCTGGTGAAGAATCGGCACTTGGAAACCTGTTATTTGTGTGCTGCGAGCATCTGAGGAGAGTGATGGCCAAGAATAGGATTATGATTGTAGACATGGAAGCTTTAAGCAATCGTGGAGTTAGGCTGGATATTCTTGATGCATTAAGGAAAACTGAGAGTAGGCATAAAGCCATGCTTGAAGTGTTGACCAATATATTGGGGCAAGTTAATGCGGCTGTTCATGAGGAGGAAAGCAACGCGGTGAAAATGAATGAAAACAATTAGTTGTCTATGTATGTAGCATCTTTGCTATCTTTTATTTAGAATAAAGTCAAGTTCAAGACATTTGTGTATGCTATTATTCTGTTGAATGCTTCATGTAATGCCATGTTCAAATCGTTGTCTTTATATTTCAAAAAAAATTGTTGTCTTTGGTTGAGTGTGATATACCCAGGTTTTTTGTTGAATGAGCATTTGCAGTTTTTGAAGAGTCGGGCGACAGTCAAAAGGCTGGACTGAAACTTGTGACTATTGGCAGGTTGTAATTGTTGTCTTTGCTTGAGTTTGATATACCCAGGTTTTTAGCATATTTGTAAATACTCCCAACTGTAATGACCATTTACAGTTTTATCCCGACAAACAAAAGGCTGGATTGAAAATTTTGACTATTGCATGGTCATTGAATTGTTTGTTCACATGACTTGGAAAACATTGTCTTACTTGGCTTGGCTACCCTACCCACCATTCCTTTTAAAGAATGAAACGATGTGGCTGATCACACATCTTCCGTTAGTTGATTTTTCTTTTAGGATATTTTCAATTCAAGTTTTGGTTCTTAGTTTATTCATCGATAGGCTTGTTTATTATTGGTCTTTCTGTATAAAGAATTTTTTTTTATCATTATTGATATTACAAAACTTTTGTAATTATTATTCACGTTATGGATGAGATTATTAGAGACAAATATTACTATAAATTGTGACAATTACAAATGAAGTTAATCTCGGTGTATAGTTTTAAAGCCTCCCAACAGATAACTTAATACCACCTTGGGCTCAAATATTCTTCCTTTTTTAGTTGGGCTTACTTTGAATTGGGCCAACAAATTTCCTATAACAGGTAACTTAGTATTTGCAGGTTTACTTTTTTTAGGTATACACCGTCAATCAAATACTTCATCATCAAAGGAAACCTGCAAATCAATACTTCACCTTAAATTTCCATGTGTGGCACGTCCCACATGTAGCCAATGGGTATCTCCGCCATTGGTTAATTACAAAAGTTCTGAATTTTGCACTATTATTCCAAAAAAGATATTTGCATAATGCGTTTTTTCTTCCAAAAATGTTGTAGTTGTACCAATCATTAATCATTGACTACTTATCTGAATATGGCGATGGTAGGAATATTTCCAGGTATTGTTTCTTTATTTCGGTCATGATTTGAACTTGTTTGTGTGATATGGATTTTAGGGTAATTAGATGAATATCTAAATTAGTTATTTTTCTGTGTATGAATGGATTGGGTTATAGATACATAGAGGTGGTTTGCCAAGTTTAGGTTATTAAGGATTCTTTTACAGATTGATAGAGGGACTGGTGTTTTTCTAGGTTTAGGTTATTAGGGAAACTCATAATACTTAGGAATAATCAGTTGTTCCTTTAATAAGTAATCAACATGTTTTGTAACAAAGTAATTAGTTTTTTATAAAGGTTATATGAAAATGGTATTAATAATGAATGCTTATCATACTAATATGGGACCTATATTAGTTATGTGTATACGTATGACGGGATGGTATAGCACTGGAATGTGTATAATTTTTGGTTGTATCAAGATACATCCAGTTAGTAAACATATTTAGTCATTTTTTTTTTGTCTTGGATGATTTGTGCTTGATATTCATTAGTCAATGCGATGTAAATAGTTTTGTAAAACTTAAATATTTTGGGTGTGTTTGAAGGAGACAGTCAGTCGATTAAATAGAATTTATCCCTTATGTTTGTCTCATTTTATAGTTCATAATGGGACGATTGGATTATTTGATGGGTGAAACTGAGTAATGGCCTATGGGTCATGGTTATGTCCCTATTATTATTCTTATATTTTTAGAATTTGTTGTTGTTGTTTCAGGCACGTAGAATAGAGATTGGATTCAAATGACCAGCATGAGTACCAATCTCCTACTCAGGATGTGAAGATGGTAACCTTCGAAACTTAGTGGTTCGTAATCTGTTTTGTTTTTGGTCGAATCTTTGATGACTAATTTTTTTCTATTTGGTATAATGAGGAAAGAAGTATGAGTATGATTGGGTTGTTTGACATAAAACTTATAAAACAAACGAAATTTGTTTAAGAAATCTTTTTTAAACAGGGCTGTTTCACATAAGACTTATCAAACACACGTATGAGTTTAACATTTCTTTAATAAATAGGGGTATTTCCATTATATGTATAAGCATTAGTTATAGATATTTGGAGATTTTTATAACAGTGTTTACACCATTAAATTATAAATTATCTATGAATGGAAAATAGATCCTTAAGGGGTGTTTGATTTTCTAATTATACGTGACTATGTTTAATTGTTATGGTTTCCTTTGTTGTTCTATTTATTGTAGATAAGCGGATTATTAGATTTGAGTCACAAACGGGGAGCACTAACCGCTAAGTATAAGCATCCAATTGAAAGCAAGTATATGCGTCTACTACCAAATCCGGGGTACCTCAATCTTATTATGTTGTGCAGCCCAGGTAATGCACACTTTACGGTTTCCTTTTTAATTCCATTTTTCATAACTATGCTATTAGATGGTTTCTCTGCACCATGATGGTTTTAAAGGGTTTTTTTAATGTTCAATTTGACACCATTTTAGACCACTCCTCTCTGAAACACATTTTTTATTTCACTTAAATATGAGGACAATATAAGTGACATTGGCATAAAGATAATCCCGGTGTTTTTTTTTAACATAATTTGAAGTTTAGTATCATCCTTATTAAACCTGTCACACTTAAACCATGTTTCTGCATTACAAACAATTCCTCATTGGGCTTTTTATTAAGTGTAGGTACACACATCTGAATCAGCTTGATTGATTGGCCGGTGAACAAAGTGCGGCTCAACTTCCCGGAGAATACGTTTGAACTGGTCAGAGTTCCAATGGATTCGCTCTAATGTGTATGCAAGGTATTAACTTATATTGTTATATTACATTTAACAAATCATTAAAAGTAGTTTTAATAAGCAAATGTAGGTCCTGAACATTATAATGGGAATTAAAAGCACTGGTTATAATTTGCTAATTGCAAGTTGTGCTTATTATTTTTATGTTTTTATAAGCATAAATTCAAATGAAATAGTCCTGTAATGTAACAAAAGGGAGTAGCACATCATTCTTTGAAATAGTACTTAAGAAATTGAATGGTGTGGTGATAACAATAGATGGATTACGTTTTATTAAACCTGAGCAGACATCATACGACACAGTCTATTGTTCATACATTATTCATCTAAAAAACTTAGCTCCTAACATAGCAAACTTCAAGCAATAACTTTAGGACAAATACTTATAAAAAAATGACTTGAACAATTGGTTTTATTTATCAAGCATCTTTTCCCTGTTGTTTCTCTTCATAGTTGCTATCATAAGCAAACTCTATGTCTTCATAACTTGAGTAATCGTTAGGATATATCATATTCAACGGTTCTACGTTTTCTGGTATTGGTGCTGCTCACGACAGTTCCAAATTGATTGATTTTCTTTTGTTGTAGTTATCTTTGAAAAGCTTTTGTCTCAAACTTTTAGTTTTCTTTGTAATTGGAAATTCTGAGTTTTGTTCTATGTGCCTTTTTTCTTCCCGCAGTCGTGTAATTATCTCTTGCATTTTTCCATTAGTTTGTGCATCCCCATCCTGTCCCTATAATGAAAAGAAACTTGAAAATCATAAAATGCAGACCACATATATAACATCGTCAATTGATTGCAAACTTTTTATTTTCTGATATTGAGAAGCAATTGATTGCTAACCTAAAAATAGTTAATCAACCTTTGTAAACTGAGAAGTTTACGATATGGCCAACATTGAATTCCAGCATCTCGACACTTCACTTTAAAAATAGATAAGCCAACATCAAAGTATTTTGCAGCTTGGTGTAAGGGCATATGATAGTATTGAGAGATGGTCTCCCTGCTAAATGACATGACTTTAGATTATAGATACCTAATTTCTGTGTGAAAATAAAGAACTTGATATGTGTTGATGACATAAGTTGGTTTTTAAATGGCTTTCCAAGCTTTTCAACTATCATGTGCTTAGTAATGGTTCTGTAACTCCCAATCAACCATAAAACCTATTTATTAGATATTTATATGATATTTTGTACATATTATTAGTATTGAATATTGACTGTAATAGGATACTAAAAGGATTTGTAACTTCTAGTGAACCATAAACCTCTTTAAAATTCTTGATTATTTAGCAAAGTATTTAGATGCAACCTAACATATTCTGTTAGTACACGTTTTGTTTAAAGAGTGTTATAATTGTATAAATTTTAAGCACACAACTCATAAGATAAGATATATATTTCATGTTGGAGAATTTGCATAACAATAAAAGGTTGACACAGTAGAATTTTTAAACGTTTTAAACGCACAACTAATAATATAAGATAGTAGTAATTAAATTAAAAGGCAAACCTAAACATGATTCATTTCATGAATAAAGCATAAAGCCACAGACACATAACAATATCTGTTATTCATCTTATTTTTTTTCCTATCAATCTATTTGTTGATTTCTTCAATGTTTACTCCAGCGACTGTCTGTGCATGACATATTTTTATAGGAAATTGCGTGCACTTCATTTTAAATGGCCATTTATTCATGGTTATTATGAATGTAATTTTTGGTATGAAAACCGTGTCTCCTATATTTGTTCCAGTGATGATCTCTGCTTCAATAAGTAATTGTTGCATCCTCTTGATAGTTAGGTGCGTTCCAATGCATAAACCTTTACTTGGATTCACATTTCTGATGAGCAAAATTCGTAGGGTTTTTTTAGCTTTAGGATGTGAGGTGGCATATGCTGCATATCTGTTAGATGTGACATAGTGTTGTGATGTGTTGTTAGTAGCATATCTGTTTGGTATTTATATTATTAAATATAATGGAGTAAAACTGAAAAAATTATTGCTGAGCAGATGAAAAGTACTTGTTACTTAATGATGACTTTTGATAAGACTAATTTATAAGTGTTCAGTTATGCTTTTAGGTTATTGAATAAGTGATTAATTTTTTTGCATTTTTCTTTAAACATATAAACGTTTTTTTGCTGTTTGGATAACAGATAAGTACTTTAGCAATTAGCAATTCCAAACACCCTATAAACTGGTTTATTCTTTTATTAAGTTTAATTTTCAATTATAGTCCTATATTAAACTAAGAATAAACAAATATTGAGCCCAACATTTCAACTTTTATTAACTTGTTTGATTACATGTAAATCTTTTTCCCATGAAATGTGCAAATGAAGCAAACATAAGCTAATGTTCATTCATTTGTTTCACATATTTTCCTGGTCACGAATACGTTCCTTTATGTTAAGTGACATTTAACTGCTTTTATTAAACGATAATCAATCATTGGAGTATACAAAGTACAACAACTAAATTGCAAATCATAAGTAATTTCTTGTATTATATGATAATCAAACATTGGAGTATACAAAGTACAGCAGGTGGATTAGCTATTTATAAAAACTCAACAGGCCATTTGCCCAATAAACTATATTGTAAACCCACTAAAAGCATCTTTTATGTTTGCTGACACTCATTATGCATTATGCAAATATCTTTTTTGCAAACTCATTATGTTTTACATGTATATCCATTCCTTATGTTGAATTAGGTTTCTTGGCTGCTCTGCATTCATTTCCATCAAGCGTTTTGAAGGAAGTGGAGTCCTGTTCAATGTACCTAAAATAATATCAAAACAAAAAGACAAAATTGCATACCAATTATAGCTTGGATCGTTAGACAATAAGTATGTAGTGAAATCAAATGCTTTAAAGGGGTTTGGTCATTATTTAGATAAAACTGTGCTTGAAACATTAGCAACAGCATATTGTCCAAACCTTAACAGTTCTTCCGGAAAAACACACAAAAAAAATAAAAATAAAACTGAAAGTTCATAGAGCCTATTCTCCAGGGCAATCAATATTAAGTCCGAGCATGGATTGTAAATCAACTAATGGCCCAGGTGTCCAAGTCGCCATCCTTGTCCTCCATATTCAGCTACACAGCCATACCATGGTCCTCCTCCACCTCAGAATCCTCTTCAATGCACCTTAAGGAATGCGAACAAAATATCTGTAACTACGTGCAATGCATAGATTTAAGAATGCTATTTTATAGAATAAATTCTCATCTAACCTTTTCTTTTTTTTTTTTTTTTGCCATCATTAGGCTTAGAGGGCGTATGGTCTTTGTCATTCATATCCAGCTGGAGAGCCGCATAATGGGCCTCTTCCTCATCAGACTCCTCTGCAATGAACCTTAAATAATATGTAACAAAACATTTGTAAGTGCACGCAATGCATAGGTTATAGGGTGTTATTTTATAGAATAAACTCTCATCTAACCCTTTTTTTTCCATCATTAGGCTTGACCGGAGTGGTTAACTGTGGACCCTTCACCAACCGTTTCAGTTCAGGATTGAGTGCAGTGCCGCTGCTTTCTTGTGCATCGCCAGCAGCTGATACAGTGGAATCATTTATTGGAAACACGTCAGTGCAGGTAAACCTTTCAAAGTCCCCACAATTATAATATGTGTGCGACCTAATCTCAAACACATGTTTTGTATTGTACAGGTTTGTCAAAGCATTTGGCAGCACCAAGACATCATCCTCATCCTATACATGTAAACGGGTAAGCAAAATTGTAGTCGCATGGATCTATAAAGGATAATTGACCTGTATAACTACTTGTTCAAGCTTATTAAGTAACGCCTTGGCGCTCGACTTTGTCAGCTCCGTAGCGGTTTCATCTCACATCACGATCACAACCTGGGTGGTCTCATCCTTCACATCAACCTCAAGCCTAAATTTGTGTATACGTTGAAGGAAAACACTAATGGTAAGCATGAGTTTCATATTTGATAAATAAAAATTAGTTGCAAAAAATAACCTGGGTTTAGGGTAATTCACAGGCTTATTGCAAGAATCGCACCAGAGCTTCTCTTCTTGGCGGGTCACCCCCTTCTTGCATTTCCCACCGCCACACGCCGGGTAGTACCAACTGTTCTTTGTACGGATGCCCACAATCTCAGCTTCATAGTGGAAGACTGCAGCCTGGCTAAAAACAAATGTTTAACACAGAACATGTAACATCGTATTACTTATAATGGTGTGTGTTTTGGTTTAAAATAAACTACATCTTTTCTTCGATCACGGCCCAATGATAGCAAGTCACCCAGTGTCCCCTCTTGTGATTTTTCTGCTGAAATAGGCACAGCTGCCTCATCACCATCAAGATTGCTGTAATTTTAAGCCTTTTGTTAACGACTAATAGTTTTAAGCAACAAATAGTACTAAATGTATGATGTTGGGAACCTTATTTGAGACTTAAATGTAACAATGGCGGGGATCTCATCGCTATCTAGGATAAGTGTAGATGAACAACTTGATATGCCAAATTGACCTGTAAGTTAAATTAGGTTACAAAAGTAGGAACTACAAATAATTTAATATTATATTGCCCATATGGGCTTATACCTACCATTATAATATTTAGCACTCATAGAAGTGAGAATGATTGTGTACTTCCCATTATGAGTAGACATCATTTTCAGCATTTGATCGCCCAATTTCCCCCACAGAGTAACCCTCAATGCACGACCCCTGTTCAGGCAACAGAAAGTTCTTTATCCGTCAATAGAATATACGTGCTAAATAAATCCTGATCATGCACATGTGATTAGTTAAAGAAGTCAATACCTTTCATTTATAAAGGGAAAATCAAGGTTCTTTGACCCGGTTCTTGGCTGAGAAGATTTCCCAATAGTTGTTACAAAACCAATCACATCTACAATATTGAAAACATGCATATAAGAAAATCAAATAACTGCATTAGGTTTAGTTTTGTATACGTAAAAAAGTTTGTACCAATAAGATATTTTTTATCTGTAGGCTGGATACTCTCAAAGTCCATGAGCTGAAACGGATGTCTTACAAAGCCACCAACTTTGTTACAGACTTTGCGGACGACTGTTGAACCGGTGACCTCAATGGAGTAATCATTATCTCTGATTATGCGGTACTCATCTCTTTGGTGCACAATAAAAGACTTCATAGAAACCACCGAACCAGGTTGGATCTTGTCAGCAAAACAATGAGATATGTTGCTCTTCTTGCTACAGTGCATGACATTTTCCTGGTAAGAAATCAACAGACATCAGATGACCAACCATATCAATTAGGATACTTACAATGATGCAACAAAGGCACGTTATTTGTACCTTCTCATCCGAGACAACAAAATCGGTGCTCAGATATCTGCCATTAATATTATGCACCTCCCATGTTCGGCAAATCATGACCACAATGGGGCCTTCATCACCCTCCTTAAGTTGATTTAATGTTTGATTCCGGATCTGCTTCTTGCTTGACTTTGACATACTATTATAGTAACTGAAGAACTGAAGATGGATTTGTGAATGGCTGCCCTGGTCCAAAATGGCTATTTATACAACCACAACAAGTTTTTTTTTGGGTAAAGGGCTTCCACCCGGTAAACTATATTACTCTAAAAAACAGATAAGTACAAAGGAATGTGGCTGAAATACCACATTAACCTCAAGCAACCGCTTGAACAACCACTATATCACTCATGACAGGCCATAAATGATCCAACTAGCTACACACAACTAGCAGACAAAACAAAATCAAACATAAACTAGGACACATCAACCTATCCAAGTCTAATGTCATGCATGGCATCAGCCTTTAATTGGGATGCAGATAGACCACAATCATCAAAGAATCATCATCATAATCATTGTAGTCACATGTATCATCTTTCCATTGTTCCAAAAGACTCCTCTCGTTCCCTCCACTACCAAAATAATTAGTCTCATTAGGATATTCTAGAACTTCATCGTCGTCACTATTAGAAACAACCACATTACCCACCTTAGAGAATGGGTTACCCACTTTGGTTGAAGGAGTACACGTAGTGGAAGAGATACTAGGCTTAGTAGCCACATCCTCCTCATTCTCTTTCAAATCAACCTTTTTTGGAGGTTTACCATCATTATCCACAAGAGTAACTTTCCCTTCAATAATTAGCTTTTCAATCTTCCCAATTTTCTCAATAATAGGAGTAGTACTTTCATTTCCATCCTTAAAATAACTAGCAACAACAGGTATATCAGATGCTAAAAAACTAGCCATATCGTTTTGGCAATCAAGAACCTCATCATCACTATCTTCTTCAGCCACTTTAGTTTCCTTCTTACTACCAACGTCCAAATCAGCATCCTTAGGAGAAACAGTTGTTGTACAAGGAATACCATAATCATCAGTATCGGCCATATCAAGAGCATCAAATGGGTTCGATGTAGCAATAATAGTCCCACTCGTACTTGCCTCATTAGTGATTTTCTCCTTAGTAGCAACCGGCTTCTTCGTGACAGGTCTCTAAAATTTTGGTTTAGGCTTATTAAGCTGAACACCCCCAATAGGCCGAGAAGGAGCAGCCACATTCTTACCCTTACTCTTACGATTCTTTGCCTCAATGAAACCATCATCCGTCTTTTCCATAGTAGTAGAAGCTTCAGAAGCCTTTGCTGCCACATTAGTATTACTACGAATAGCCTCCTTAACACTATTTAGGCATTCAATTAAAACATGCCCAAAAGTTTTATATACACCACAATGAGGAGGTTTCCATTCATATTCAATATTAATAATTTCAGTAGTAAAACCATTACCTTCTTCATTTGGAAGTGCCATTGTAACATGACTTTTTAGTTCTGCATCCGCGCTTAATTCAACTAAAGCACGACCAAAACTAATACGGCCCTAGGACTCGACACACATAGAGCTTGTAAAAGCATCTAACATAATAGGTTTCCCTACTTTGGTAATCAAGCTCAAACTATCATCAGAATAAGCAACCAAAGGAACCTTATGCATTTTGATCCAAACTGGAACCTTGTTTACCTCGTTCCTATTAAAGGATAAAGTGGGAGCCCATTTGTTTAAAATAATGGGTGAGTTACCACAACAAGTTTAACATACCTGGATTCATTCAATGCAGGGAATATGGAATGAAGGTAGTTTTTTTATTCTTAATGTGAGATTTTTAATGCCTAAGAATATGAACAGTGTAAGGAGTTATATAGTTAAAGACAGACTTAATAAATGAGCCTTTACATATACTTAGCCTTACCTATTCCTCCTTTGTAAATGGCAGGCAAGAAAAGGGCAATTAAGACCAATGCACTTCAACATGGGATGCAAAATGGAATGCAACAATGGGCTGCAAAATGGAGGGATCGAGTTGTGAAAAATGGAATGCTTATGGCAGGAATGATTTATTGAATTTATTAAATAATGAAGTATTGCATTTCTTAGGTTTATGATTGAGGTTGTATAGTAGATATTAATGCATAATGAATTTGTATAATAGATATTACAGAATAATAAATGAGGCTTTATAGGCTTTACATAATAAATGAAGCTTTATAGGCTTTAGAATATCTTGAAAGCTCTTAAAACTTACGCTTTAGAATACTTAAAACATACATAATAAGCTCAGCATGTTATACATTCATTAGCTTAAACCACATATTTGAGTTTCTTGGCTTGTGACATAAATGCTCACATTCAATACAGGGAACTCATTATATATATATATATATATATATATATATATATATATATATATATATATATATATATATATATATATAGATCTTTTACTAGTAATACTACTAAATAAGTACTAAAAGGACTTAAAAATGGGTCATTAATTAGACTTTCAAACCATGAAGAAGGTAATGTTGTAATGTTTGTATGTCTTTTTTATCTTTGTTTCTGGCCCATTACAAATATTTAAAAGACTAAAATACTAGTTCAAATATTAAGGGGTGTATTTGTATTATAGCTTTTGGAATGTGGGTTCATATATTAGATGAACAGATACAAATGTCGTATCGTAAAAATTTCTGGATCAGCAGTTTTAAGAAATTCAACAACACTAGTTTGTCGTTAATTCCTTGAATATTGATCTACTGGATCGTCATGATTCTCTATAACTAGAGTTGCATACCATCTGATCCAAACTTTCCAAGGACAAGGTCGATTTTGGAGATCCATGTGTTAGGAGTACGTACTTCACGATGCTTGCTTTAGTTTTGATTTTCGCATCTTGATGAGTATATATTGAGTTGTTCTAAGTGTGATTGACAGTTTCATGTCGTTTCATTCGCATATGAAAGACCTACGTCGTTTCTTTTGGGGTTAAATCCATCTAGTTTCCACCATGAGAGGTTTTCCGCTCTAAGTTTTAAGTGTTATTTGCACCTCGTTGTATATATGTTTTGAGCGAGTTTTAGATTTAGCAAATAGAAAAGACGATCATAAAATCTTTCTTCTTTTGGTACATACTTCTTTTTTATACAACTAGCCAAATATCATACGTATTTTAGATAATCTTACTCATGTAAGAAGGGTGGCAGTGGACATCGGCATCACCAACGGTATGGCCATGCCGCCGGTGACCACCGCCGCCACCTCGGCGGCATGGCCGGCGGCAAGGGTCCAACGGCAAAGATTGCCTACGCGGTTTGGTGATTTCAAAGTGAAAATGTTACCGTTTAGAATTTATTGTTGAACGTTGGGGCGGAAGAAACCAAAAAAAAAAAAAAAAAAAAAAAAAAAAAAAAAAAAAAAGATTGTTGGGTACTGTGTGTGTTTGCAGGTGGCAGCTTGAAGAAGATGACCTTTTTTTTTTTTTTTTTCCTTTAAGTGTGGTATGGGTTGGGCTGGACTATTGGACCAAACAACAATTTTAACATTTTTTTCTTTTTTTTTTATAAATTTTAGTTTTGTATTTTTTTAATAAAAAAATTTTTTTATATTAATTTAATGAATAAAATATTAGTTAAGGTTTTTATTGAATAAATATTAGTTAAGGGGTAAAAAATAAAAAAATAAAATTAGTTGGGAGGTAAGAAAAATGCATGGTTGTCACTAAAAAGGGGTTGAGAGGTATGAAAAAAGTATGAATGATGTGGAATGATATTATTGATGGATTTGAGAGGTATGGATGATTTCGGAAGCATGACTGCCACCGTGCTAATAATGTAAGTATAGTTTTGTTTTATTGAATTAGCTAACCTAACCCGTCAAATTATGACACTTTGATGAGGGATAGAACAACTTAACACGGCACCCGTGACGCATAAAACATTTTTCTAGATGTTAAACAATATCCATTTTTCTTCATATCATAAAGCTTATGAACATCATAAGTGACCATAAGAAATGGATGAGTTGCATCTTTATAATCTCACATGATACACATTACAGTATTTAATTTGCTAATCAAAAAGTAACCAACCTTGAACCTTTAACGCAACATATTGTTTAGAAACCTTGTAACATGAGATCCACGGCTAGTATATGAACAGAAAAAGCAATAAATAGATGGTTAAAGTTATACACAAGTATTATCATTTAAACTGCATTTCATTTCTAGAAATCTTTTCTAAATTTAAACACTAAGATTAACCTTTTAGCAAATGTCTAAGTTAATGCAAAATCTCTATATCTTCTCCCATGAAATTCTCCCTTTCCCTAAATTATTCACCACCTTTTCACCTTTTTCATGCATGTATCATGGACATTCACATTTATTTATGTATACGCATATATATCCCAAAATCACATATCAAATTCACCATCAAACACCTGAAAACCGGCAGTTCAATAAACTTATAAACTCAGTCTATATCTCAAATTGCTATGCAATTCATCTAGTTGCATGGATATTATGGAACCCTCAAATTTACCATGCACACGTATGATCACAATCACATCAGTCAAAAACCCGATCGTAACTAACTATGATCTTCAAACAAGATCAGATCACTCGTTTCGATACAATGGTGCATTAGAAATCATGTTAGAAACCATGAGAATAATGAGGTGTAACCTTATTGTGTTCATGGTAATTTATGGTTTCTTGATTTTGCCTATTTCAGCTATACATTTATCGAATTTGTTAGTTGATCAATCAGTTGTGAATCAAGTGAGTTTACAATTGTTATTAATTGCGAAATCAAGTGGGATTGAGTTGCACCCCTATCTGAATCAAGTATGTCACAAATTTTCGGATATTGTGATTTCATCTATAGTTTATTTCCCTTTTTATATCACATTTTTATTGATCTCGAAAGCTGCTGTTGTTTACGCGATGGAATGCACCTATTCGCGAAAGAAGTTTGAGTGTATAAAGTTTTATGAGTTTATGAGAAAAATTTGGAGGCGACTCATATCAACTTATTTGCTAATTTGTGTGCTGAATGTTGGATGTGTCACATTATTTGTGATGCTACTAATTTGTGTTAGTAGATTACTTTATGTCGTCGGGTTTTCAGCCACCTTAATTTTGGACACCACAATTGTGATTGGGCTGTTTTTCACGGTTATTTTGGCTCAAAATATAATTATATGTGATCTTGCTATAGTGGTTACGGTGTTGGAAGATGTATCGGGGCCTTTAGCATTGTTGAGGTCTAATGTGCTGGTTAAAGGTCAAACCCGATTGGGGTTAATTATGTTTCTTGGATCGACTATTGGGATTGGGATCGTTAAGGGACTATTTGAGCATCGGCTGAAAAGTTTAAGTTATGGCAACGAGTCTTTGAGAATATGGGAACGACCCGTTTTGGTGCTAGTGTATAGCTTTGTGGTGCTTATTGATTTTATGATGAGTACAGTTTTTTATTTTAGTTGCAAGTCGTATAGTATGGAAGCCGCGGGTGTGGAATGTAAACCGGCTTTGGAAACAATGTCTATTTCTCTTGTTCCTTTGGACGAGAATTAGCATCGGTGTGCAAGAATTCATCATTTTCATAGTTGTGCACGAAGATTCGCCAAAGAAATACCGAATCCAAAAGCTTAGTAGCTTGATCATTATGAAACATTGTTCGTTTTTGTAGTAAGTTATAACTTGCAAGTATTGAAATTAGCATTATTTCAAGTGTACTTTGTTATATTATGACAATTCACATAGAAGTAGTGATAGATTTGGGTAGAGACGTAATCATTTTGACTCAAAAACGCTATGAAAATGGATAATTTAGCAATTATTAACAATTTGATACCCGTGTCTATATAAGTTACAAGTTACTTTACATTAGACGTAAGTAACTTGTATCAAATAAAATAAAGTTTAGGTCATAAAATAAGAACTTTTTTCAAAGTTTCGCTTTAGTATGTAAACTATATAAAATAAATATCATTAAATATATTTTTAAAATGTTATAATATGCACATTTTGATGTGTTATGTTAAAAATAGTGACACGTGTTAGTTTTTTCTGAGTGTATGACGACAACACATTAAAATGTGTGTATTTAAACACTTTATTAAAGTTTGTTATATTTAATAATACTTTTTATAGTTCACGTATTAAGACGAGACTTCGTAAAAAAGATTTTGTTATTTTTTTAAGACTTAAACGCAATAGAAAAATGATGGTAAGAGCGTTTTAAAGATCTACTCACATGAAGTATTATTGAAAGTTGTAACCTTTGCTATTTTCAGTTACTTAAAAGAATGTTATGGCAGCAACAGAATTTGGGTTCTTCTGGCCTCTTGTTTTTGGACCGAATTGATGAACCCAAAAGATTATTACCAAGGGCTCAAAGTTGTTGCCTTGTTGGACTCATATATCAACCTTGGCAAATATAAATAAAACATTACATAGCTAGGGGGGTTTATATATTATCTAACTTGACTTAAATTAACTTAGTTGACTCGGCGGTTAGAGTATCGCATCCATACGAGTTATTGGCTTCAATTGTTAGTAAAATCGACCGAAAGCACCTCTTTTAACATCATAACAGGTTGAATTGATTAGCAATATGGTTAACCGATCCAGATGATTGCAATTAGGCAACGCTATCTCATACATTTAGACTCAAGCCTGACAAAGCGAATAAGTTTCGAGATATAGTGAAAGTGAACAACATTGACTAACAAGAAGCAAGAAGCAATTACAAAAAGTTAAATAGTTGCACAAGAGAATGTAACATTATTTAAACAATGAATCCAATTGATATTAACAATCTTATTTCTACTGTTGCGTTAAGGTCAACATACATATGGATCTAACTATGGTTCTAAAAGGCGCATCATGGCGGCGCCAAGACGCCACTAAGGCGCGAGACGTGACGTTCACGTTACAAAATATACCAAGGCGTCAACTCTAGGCGTGGCGTGAGATAAGCGGGAAAAGGCGCGTTAAGGTGTGAGGCCTTGCGAGTTTTTTTTATTACATGTAATTATAGTTTTTTAACCTTATTCATTATGTATAACGCCTTTTATAAACTCGATATATATGAAATATGACATAAATATATAAATGCTTTCATACGTTGTGTCGCCCTGTGTCACGCTTAAAACCGCAAAAGCTTTGCCTTGACTACTAAAGTGTTAAGCTTGATCATGCCGTCACGCCATATCTCGCACTATTTATAACCTTTGATCCAACCATATCTCTGATAACACTTGTTAAGATCGGTATGATAATCTTACCAAGCTTAATATGTAATAATAAAATGAAAGCTCAAATAGAATTTTATTGGCCTTTCTAAAAAAAATAGAATTTTATTGTAAAAGTGTAAAACTATTTGACAATATAATAAAATAACACATCAACTTGAGTTTATCTTTTCACTTACGTGAATTTTGGTTTACACACACAACAAATTGATGAATGATAATACAACAGAATTGGTGACCATCAACCAACCACAAACGCTTGCATGCATACAAATGTTAGGAATAATATAATCCCTGCGATTAGCAGTGTCTTTAAACAGAAATCCGTCCTATCTAGTACGAACTGTTTAGAGGATACAACAATCAAATCAAGTATGAAACTTGAATCTAGTGAATCGGTTATGTTATGATGATGGAAATGAATGATGATTTTGTGTTTTTGATGATTCCAAAGTGACAAATTCGTCCTCTATATATAGGCACATGGTGACCCTTCAAAACAATCACAATACCCCTTCAAATGGCCTTAGAGACGCTTCTTTTCGTAACAGTCACAATGGTTCACAATTAGCGACGCTTTAGCGACGACCTAGTAACAGAATAACCGTCGCTAACTGAAATCGATTCAAACAGTCGCGATGGTTCACATACTGATGCCTTTTTAATAGATATAACCGTTACCATTGCGTTTAGACGCGTCTTTACAATAATGATGATTAATTAGCAACGGTTTTGCGACGGTTTAGTGACAGAAAAACTGTCACTAATATCTATTTCGTGGGTAATTATAAAAACACAACCAAAATTTATTAGTAATGTTCCAACGATACCCCACATTTTCTATTCAAACACCAATAATACCCCACATTTGAATAGAAAATAAGAAAATTACTTATTATTCTATTTTCATCAAATGTAATATGACAGGCATCA
Organism: Artemisia argyi; assembly: GCA_030686995.1. Lineage (NCBI taxonomy): Eukaryota > Viridiplantae > Streptophyta > Magnoliopsida > Asterales > Asteraceae > Artemisia > Artemisia argyi. The sequence goes on from CM060683.1 coordinate 178,808,404, forward strand.
GATTAGGTGTCTTTTGGACTTGAACCTATCCTAATGAGTACATATCGGATTTACTTTGTGTATAGTGAACATAAGTCTTGAACTAGCCACGTTTTGTAGTAAATCGAGACAATAAGTACATATATCATATTTATGTAATAACAGATTCTTACCGTTGTGTTCATTTCGGTCGTGAACATATCCTTATTCATGAGAATTTTAGAGAACTTAGCCATCTGGTTCCCAAATATGCGACCACACATCAATCTCGTATAGGTAATGCAAATCAAGAATATTCCGTAGTATTCCACTGTAAAAGCCATTAGCATTATTAAGAATTAGAATTCAGCCCTCAATCATCAACGGAAAAACACACAACATTCATCATAGGAATGGGCATACCTGTGTGTTGGTACTTTTTGAGTTTGCCTCAACTAGTTTTCCTATTGAACCTAGACCATGGGATCTCCAATTTTGCTAGGTTAGGTTTCCGCCGAGTAGTTACTCATTGTGTTGGCTTTAAGCCCATACCCCTCGATGTAAATATGACTTGTTCTCTACAAAGGCCTTTTGTCAAAGGATCTGCTATATTTTCCTTTGACTTAACGTAGTCGATGGAAATGATTCCATTTCTTAACAAGTCCTTTATCGTATTGTGGCGACGTCTTATATGTCTTGACTTGCCGTTATAGATTTGATTCTTTGTTCTGGTAAGAGCAGCCATACTATCACAATGTATACACACAGCAGTCACAGGTTTTAGCCACAAGGGAATACCCTCTAGAAAGCTTTTAAGCCATTCTGCTTCTTCAGCAGCTTTGTCTAAGGCTACCTTCCATTGTTGATCTGGTATTCACAGTTTGCTTAGATGATTTCCATGAAACTGCAGCCCCTCCAAGTGTAAATACATAGCTACTTGTGGACTTTCCTTCATTATGATTGGAAATCCAATTTGCATCACAAAATCCTTCTAACACAGGAGGATATTTAGTGTAATGTAACCCATAAGCCATTGTATGCTTAAGATATTGAAGCACTCTGACTAGTGCATCCCAATGATCTCTCACAGGGTTATGTGAATATCGACTAAGCCGACTTACACTATATGCCAAATCCGGTCGTGTACAGTTCATTATATACATCAAGCTTCCTAGTACTTGTGTATATTGTAACTGAGATACACTTTGTCCTTTGTTCTTCTTGAGTTGAACCTTAGGATCAAAGGGAGTTACAACCGGTCTATCATTATAGTGCCCAAATTTCTTAAGGGTCTTCTCAATGTAATGAGATTGGGTAAGGATGTATCCATTGGAATTCTTTTGAATCCTTATACCAAGAATGACATCTGCTTCTCCCATGTCTTTCATCTCAAATGAAGAATGAAGCATTTTCTTGGTTTGGCTTATTGATGAGGCGAAAAATGAACCACTTTTAGGGGGTCATTTAAGCCCGGAATTAAATTTATTTGATCAAATATTGCCCTAAATCGTTCCTTTTGTGATTTTAGGTACTTTGGGAGTGAAATCTGGAAAAGGAAGCAATTCGGACGTTTTTGGAGCATAAAAGTGAAGAAAACGCCAAAGACTTAATTTTCCAAGCTGGGAACAGTGTGTGACGGCGTCAAGAGCATTTTCCTGACGGCGTCAAGAGTTAAAATCATGACGGCCCAGTACAGAAATGAAGGCGTCACAAGGAAGAGCATCAAGAGTTAAATACGTGACGGCCTGGAAAAGTGTAATACATGACGGCGTCAGATGTAGATCAAGGCAGTCCGAGGATTCTTTTGGCGGCGAGATGACGGCGTCACAAGGTTGTTCTTGACGCCGTCAGCCTCTATTTTCTATATATAATTTTCTAATTTTCATTCATTAAGAGGAACAAGTTTGGAGAAACCCTAAGGCCGAACCATATACGAATTTTACAGCCTTTTCAAGGGTTTTCAGCCCTTGAATGCTTACATGTGCTATTGAGATAAGTGTTCTTCTAATTCAATCAATATGTCTATGTGTTGGTTGTCTATATCTTGTGCTTGTCTTGATTCCACCATGCTAGGCTAGATCTATCTTGTGTTTGCTTAGATCTAATGAAACCTAGATGTTGATTATGTGTTGATTACTTGTTTATGGTTGTATTGGATGAATGATTTCAATGTTAGGCTTAAGAAAACTGGCAGATCTCCAATTGGTAACATGCTTGAACGTCTTATGAAACATGAACCGATGTGTACTAGGTTTTATTGGTTGTATTTAATGCATGAGTAAATTCTAATGATCCCATGTTAGGAGCTTCTTAGCCGGCTCGACATAGTTGTGAAGTAGGCACTCATAGGATTGGGGAGTTAAGTACGCCACCCCATGAATGGTATTAAGGAATACAATCCGTCATCCACGCAACTATAACAAGTAATTAACGTGTAAAAGATATCTAGGGAGTAGCGAAATCTAAGTAAACACATTTCTTCACTTATTGCTCACAACCTTAGTTTAATTTAGTTTATTTTCATTTTCAGTATTTTATTTTGATTGCATCTTTAGTATTGGGTTAGTTGACTAGCAACTAATTCCGCCCAAATCCTTCAAACCCGAGATATTTACTTGCTTTCTAAAAATATAAAAATACAAAAATAATCATCTCTAGAACTAGTATTTAGGTTTTCTAATCCTAGCGACACTATTCCTAGCTGAACGATCAATCCCCCGGTACTTGTCATTATACTATACTACATCGATCAGGTACACTGGCTGGTGGGGGTTGTAAGCTTCTCAAGATCCCTTAAGAGGTAAAGCCTGGTGCAATCCCTACGCATCAAGTTTTTGGCGTCGCAACCCGGGGAATAGTTATTGTCTAGGTTAGAATTTCTTTTTATTAGGTCTACTTGCTAGATTCCTTTCTTGTAAGATTTTATTTTTATTTTAGGTTTTGTTTAGTCTATCTTAGTTCTTTGTGTTTTTGTTCGTAACTTTTCACCACCCGACATCATGGACGATGGGAACATCTTTGAACCCGTCATCCCACCACAACAAAACCCACCACTAGAACCTCTTAGGCCCCGAACCTTAGGAGAGTATTCCCATCCTAGCCACCAAGGCTACCGAAACACCATTGAGCTCATCGGAGCCAATGTGACCCCCTTGCGATCCGACACCATCCGGTTGGTGCAAAGCGGATGTGCATTCGATGGACTTCGTTCTGAAGATCCAAATCAACATCTTAAGGACTTCCTAAAAATCGTAGACTCCATAGACCTAGATGTTGCAACTAGAGAGACAACCCGATTACGCCTATTCCAATTCTCTCTACGGGATCAAGCTAGTCAGTGGCTTGAGCGTTTACCCGCGGGATCCATCACCACATGGGATGATCTCACCACTCGTTTCCTTGCTCAATTTTTCCCACTGGGGAGAACTACTAAGCTTAGAAATGACATCTTGATGTTCCAACAACGTCAAAATGAATCTCTTTATGAAGCATGGACTCGTTTCAAGGACTTACTCCAAAAAGTCCCTCATCATGGCATAGATCTTTGGCTCCAAGTCCAAATCTTTTATGACCATATCGATCTCTCCACGAGGCGAGCCATTGACCAATCGGTCGGTGGTAAGCTACGTGATCTAAGTGCGGAACAATCATGGGAACTTATAGAAGATCTTGCTCTCTATGACAACAAAAGTTGGAATGATCCCCGTGATTTGAACAAAACGGTCAAGGCAATATCTTTGCCTTCGAATAACTCTAGCACTCCCGACCGTAGGATCATGGAACTTGAAGGTCGAGTCAAGTCTCTCATGAAATCTTACGAAGCTCAAAAGCCTTCAAGCCAAGTAAGCAGAATCGCTTCTACATGTAAATTATGTAATGGCCCTCACGAGACTCATAACTGCATGGAGCTTCCAAAACGTGCTTATAACGAATTCACATCGTCACACGTGGGTCGAGGCCCTCGAACTTCTGACGAGGCCTATGTGGCATGGAAGGATAAGCCTAATTTCAGAGGGTACCAAACGCGGAGCGTATCCTTCAATGACTCCTCACCACTCACTTGGTTCGAGCATTTTCCGTCACAAAGCATTCATAGGCAAAGCTGTGATGATGTTTTGCGAAAATTCATTCTATCTCAAGAATTACAGCTCTCTACGCTCGAGGCTAAATTTGGACAACAGCAGGCCGATATGAATAACAAGATTTGTAATCTGTTAACTGGTATCAAAGAGCATGCTGTTAATAAACCTATTCACGTTGATGAGGTCAAATCTGTTACCATCATGAGTCCGCCAACCGCCCCTGTGAAAATAAAAAGTCCTAGTAAGCTATTCAAACATCTATCACCAAAAGAAAAAGAACCTGTCAACTCCCTAGGACCAATCCATTTCGTGAACACCATCACCACGATATCTGCTTCTACACCTAACCTGAACCAACAACAAACTGAAAAAATTGGTCATACAGCTAAAGATGAGACCTCAAGGGTGGACCACGATTTGGCCAGAAGTCCTACCAACTCATCCGAGCAGTACGCCGCGCAGGAATCTAGCAAATCGGATGAAGGGAAAGAGAAATCGGAAGAGCATACCAGAAATCCAGCCATTTTGGGTAAATCTATTTTAGAAGAGCCTGAGAGAAAAATGGAGGATGTTACCAGTGGGAGTAGCGATAGGACTAATGAAAGCATCCCTAAAGTTTTTAAGATCTCCTGCACCATTAAGGAAAAGCTCTTAACCGATAGTCATATAGATCCTAGCTTCCCAGACAACATAATACCCCTTTCCCTATACCAAGAAGCCTTCCCAGAACGCATAGTGTGCGAGAGAATCGATAATATAGGGGTAATAAGAAATCTATCAATTATGATTGGAGAACTTGTTTACAATATTTCCCTCACCGTGGTCGATGATGTGGACCCTCTCACCAATCGAACATTAACCAACCTTGTTCTTTGGAAACCATTTATCAATGAATCGGGAGTAATCCTTGATGAGAAGGATGGAAGTGCATTGTTCACCAATGGTATTAAGAAGGTAATTTTTCGTAGGGGTAATGAGGAGGTATACGAGTATCGTCCGTCCCTTGAGGGGAATCTATATGGATCAAGGGACGGAGAATCGGGGAAGATAAGGAGGCGTGATCCTAATAATCTCAAAATTCCCTGCATGATCGGTCATAAGTACTTCGATAACGTCTACATTAACATATTCATGCCTAAGAATTTTATGTCCCTATTCCATTATAACAATATCTGCAGATGGGGAATGATTTACAAGGGAGAGAAAGTGGTTGGTAAAGATCATGAAATCCAGGTGTTCGTAGGAAATATGGCATTCACTATGGAATTCACGATTGTGGATAACATCGAAGACGATGTCGATCCTAGGTTATCACAAGTCGTTTTTGGGGCACCCTTTTGTGAAATCACTAATTTGATAGTTGATGACCGGAACGGAATCATGACCTTCGCTGATGGAATTAGGGGGGTTTCATACCAAACGCCGTACAAGAGAAAAGACCTTAAGGAAATCGATTGTGACGAGCTTGATAGGATAAGTTCCCAACTTATTTTGTGTGATGAAGATGTTCGGAGAGGGTGTAAGAACACTTCTGATTTATCATGCGGATTTTTTAAGGATGTTAGTAAGCTTGATTCTAAGTATCGAGAAGATGTCTTCGAGTTCGAAGACCCGAAATACTTACACTATGAAAGCGATAATAGTTTAGAAGATGACCTATAGAGTGGAACCAACGATGAGGTCACGTAGTAATCCATGACCTTGAGTCTAGCTACAAGACTCGTAAATAAAGAAAAGCGCTTCTTGGGAGGCAATCCATGCTTTGTGTGATTTTATTTTGTTTGTTTGTTATTTGCTTCCATATGCATGCTTTACTTCTATTGTTGGTAGATCATGTTTCTAAACTAAAAAGTGGAAATACTTTACTTTGTTGTTTAGGCCTAGTCTTAACTCCACCTAAAGGTATTTTTGCAAAAGATAAGTGTAAGAGGAAACCCCAAATATATTTTTAAGAAACAAACCGATCATGATTCTCCACAATATTAAATGAACATGTATATTCGTATTTGTTAGAGTCAAATGCTTGTATTGAGTCATAATGAAGTTTTGCAGGATTTTCCAGGAAGTAAGACCAAGTTTTTCCAGAAATTTTCCAGAAACTTAACATAAGAATTTCTGCAGGTCACTTCTGATGGCGTCATGAGCTTGCTCTTGACGGCGTCACGTGTAAAAATCTGGAAATTTTACCAGTTTTGTTTTTCTAACGGAGTCTTAAAGTTTTTGCTGAATTATTAAGTTTTATAATTTCCAGGAAATCTGCAAACTTCATTCCACAAGCATTATATCTTATCTTGTTTTCTAGGATTTAGTAAGTTATGTAGATTGCCGCCGATTTTATGCGATGTTGCTTTGTTTGTTTTCTCAGGATTTACAGGTTATGTATGACAAGAAGATGATTTATATTCTGGAAGGGAAGCTTTGATTGTTCATTTTCTTGGAGGAAGATCTAACCTGGCTACCTTATTATCTATACCGAGCGAATCAGGGGAGTATTTGATTTCATTCTTTTTACTTATTTCACTTTTACATTCTTTATTTGAACATTGGGGACAATGTTCATCTTAAGTGTAAAGGGAGGGTAAAGTGATGATACCTTACAAATACACTTTCGCTTGAGTTTGTTTGTTTAATAGTAGATGTGTAATAAAACTATGAGAAATACTTGTTAGTGTAATTTTAGCGCCAAATTTAAAATTTTTTACAATATTTAGGAGTGAAACTTTAGCCATAGCAAGCGTCTCATGGATAGGAGATTGTATGACTAGCGCATAACCATACCAATCAGAAAAATTTTCCACCCAAATATGTGAGGTTCGCCTTTAGATTTGATAGGAAAAGCATTTACTATTAGTGCTTATGAGTGTACCGGTAGCATTTAGATTCTAGAACTTGCGTTAGTGATGCATCCCGAGACCGCTAGTGAGACTACACTCGTGTAGTAGGATTTACTACATGATAAGAGGTATTAGGATCACCCTTGTGTTAAACCCGTATCATAATTACTTGACCATTAAAGTCATATTATTTGGCTAGTTAAGTCAACTAATTTTTCCCACACCCTTAGCGTTGTACTCATTTTTAGTACACGAAACCCCTAGTACACCCCTCCGAGCCTATCTTTTCGTTTCTAACTTTAAGCATCTTACTTAAAGGAAGAATTTGTTACACCCCACTTAAATGTACAACCAAATCGCCTTAGCCTTCCATGTATGCGCTCATTTTTAGTGCATTATTGTTATTTGTTAAACCCTAAGTTAACTATCTAACTGATTACATGGTTGCTAAGTCGAGTCATATCTTTGTGCATATTGTTTTGGGACGATTGGGACTCATGGGTAAAGTACTTATTTTATGGAGTAATGGGGAAGAACATCATTTATCACCCCCGTATGTGCGTTAATCTTAAAAGTACTCCAAGTGTTTTGATTTTCTTAATTCGAGTCATTAGATTAGTTTAGTGTAAAGTATGTAAAAATTCAAATGTAAGGGGAATTTACGTTCCCTATGATGTATTATTTTGGATGGTAGGGTAAGAGTGTATGCAAAAAAAATAAAAAAAAATAAAAAAAAAATAAAAAAAAAATAAAAAAAATAAAAAAAAAATCGAAAAAAATCAAGAAAAAGAAAAAAAATAGAAAAAGAAAAGAGAAAAAACATACGGACTACCATCCCGTTTCCATTCTATATTTATTTTATGTTTTTTGTTATTTTCCATTTATTAGCTTAAGTCGAGTCTAGTCTTGGCTTAGCAACGCCATATTCTACATGTAATTAACTAAGATTGTTAACTCGCCACCAGTAAAGACTGCCTATATCCAACAAAACCGTGTATTTCATATCCCTACACCTAACGTTACAACCCTTTAAAAGACCTCTTTAACAGTTTATCCTAGGTGCTTACGCCATGTGGTGGAGGTTTGATCCTTTCCCAAGCCTATGGTAATCTATTTTGCTGTGACAGGTAGTGAGAGATATCTTCCGTTTCCATATTGTAATTTATACTTTATTACACCCGAGAGATGTGAGTATCTAAACACTATTTGTGAGGTGCTAGTGTTTGACCTCCGTGCTTGTCTTTGGTCTTTAGTGGAATGATTATTTGTTGTAATTACTTTTATATTAGTGTTAAATGACCCCTAACTTGTATTTTGAGTAGAATAAAAGCGCATTTGCTTGAGGACAAGCAAATCTCAAGTGTAAGAGTATATGATGAGGCGAAAAATGAACCACTTTTAGGGGGTCATTTAAGCCCGGAATTAAATTTATTTGATCAAATATTGCCCTAAATCGTTCCTTTTGTGATTTTAGGTACTTTGGGAGTGAAATCTGGAAAAGGAAGCAATTCGGACGTTTTTGGAGCATAAAAGTGAAGAAAACGCCAAAGACTTAATTTTCCAAGCTGGGAACAGTGTGTGACGGCGTCAAGAGCATTTTCCTGACGGCGTCAAGAGTTAAAATCATGACGGCCCAGTACAGAAATGAAGGCGTCACAAGGAAGAGCATCAAGAGTTAAATACGTGACGGCCTGGAAAAGTGTAATACATGACGGCGTCAGATGTAGATCAAGGCAGTCCGAGGATTCTTTTGGCGGCGAGATGACGGCGTCACAAGGTTGTTCTTGACGCCGTCAGCCTCTATTTTCTATATATAATTTTCTAATTTTCATTCATTAAGAGGAACAAGTTTGGAGAAACCCTAAGGCCGAACCATATACGAATTTTACAGCCTTTTCAAGGGTTTTCAGCCCTTGAATGCTTACATGTGCTATTGAGATAAGTGTTCTTCTAATTCAATCAATATGTCTATGTGTTGGTTGTCTATATCTTGTGCTTGTCTTGATTCCACCATGCTAGGCTAGATCTATCTTGTGTTTGCTTAGATCTAATGAAACCTAGATGTTGATTATGTGTTGATTACTTGTTTATGGTTGTATTGGATGAATGATTTCAATGTTAGGCTTAAGAAAACTGGCAGATCTCCAATTGGTAACATGCTTGAACGTCTTATGAAACATGAACCGATGTGTACTAGGTTTTATTGGTTGTATTTAATGCATGAGTAAATTCTAATGATCCCATGTTAGGAGCTTCTTAGCCGGCTCGACATAGTTGTGAAGTAGGCACTCATAGGATTGGGGAGTTAAGTACGCCACCCCATGAATGGTATTAAGGAATACAATCCGTCATCCACGCAACTATAACAAGTAATTAACGTGTAAAAGATATCTAGGGAGTAGCGAAATCTAAGTAAACACATTTCTTCACTTATTGCTCACAACCTTAGTTTAATTTAGTTTATTTTCATTTTCAGTATTTTATTTTGATTGCATCTTTAGTATTGGGTTAGTTGACTAGCAACTAATTCCGCCCAAATCCTTCAAACCCGAGATATTTACTTGCTTTCTAAAAATATAAAAATACAAAAATAATCATCTCTAGAACTAGTATTTAGGTTTTCTAATCCTAGCGACACTATTCCTAGCTGAACGATCAATCCCCCGGTACTTGTCATTATACTATACTACATCGATCAGGTACACTGGCTGGTGGGGGTTGTAAGCTTCTCAAGATCCCTTGAGAGGTAAAGCCTGGTGCAATCCCTACGCATCATTTATAACATCCATATTTGTTCCCATGATCAACATATAATCTACATATAAACAAATAATGACGAATGCATTTTTGTATTGTTTAACATAGACACATTTATCACATTCGTTTATTTGATAGCCGTTTGATAAAAGAGTGTTATCAAACTTCTCATGCCATTGCTTTGGAACTTGTTTAAGACCGTAAAGAGATTTAACCAATTTACATACCTTATGCTCTTGACCTTTGACTACAAACCCTTCGGGTTGTTGCATATAGATTTCTTCATCTAATTCACCATTTAAGAACGCAGTTTTCACATCCATTTGATGTATAATCAGGTTGTGAATTGCGGCTATTGACATTAACGTTCTTATGGAGGTTATCCTTGTAATCGGTGAATAAGTGTCAAAGAAATATTGACCTTCTTTTTGACGGTATCCTTTTGCTACTAAACGAGCCTTATACTTCTCTATGGTACCATCAGGTCTTAGTTTCTTTTTGAAGATCCACTTATGGCCTATTGGTTTATGTCCCGAAGGTAGATCAACCAATTTCCATGTATTATTATGCACAATTGAGTCTATTTCGCTTTGAATAGCCTCTTGCCAATAAGGTGCTTCTAATGACTCCATAGCAGCCTTATATGTTTGTGGTTCTTCATTCACAATATAGGTCATATAATCCGGTCCAAAGTCTTTAGAGACTTTTGCACGCTTACTTCTTCTAGGTTCATCATTCTCTTGTTGAACCTCAGAATTGTTTTCTCTTTGATCTAGAGACAATTGATCATCAAATACTCTTTTCCTTGGATTTGAGATTTGTTTCTCTTTATCCTTATAAGGAAAGATATTCTCAAAGAAATCTGCTTTAGCAGATTCTATAATTGTGTTTTTGCTTATATCCTCTACATTGGATTTGTAAACCAGGAACCTATAAGCGGCACTATTCTTTGCTGGACCGAGATAAACACAATCAACTGTTTTGGGTCCAAGTTTGGTTCTCTTTGGTAAAGGTATTTGAACCTTTGCCAAACAACCCCACATTTTCATCCTTTTATAAGAAGGTTGCTTTCCTTTCCATAATTGATATGGAGATTTGTCACTCTTTTTATGAGGAATTTTATTCAACACTGTATTTGCAGCAAGACATGCTTCACCCCATAGACTATGAGGAGCCCCTGAAGTAATTAACATTGAATTAATCATGTTCTTCAATGTTCTATTCTTACGTTCAGCTACACCATTTTGTTGTGTGGTGTATGGGGCTGTTGTTTGGTGTACAATACCATAAGTAGAACAAAATTCAGCAAAATCATTGGATTCATATTCTCCTCCTCTATCAGACCTTAGAATTTTGATCTTTTTGTCTAGTTGATTTTCAACTTCTGCCTTATATGTCTTAAACATATTCAAGGCTTCATCTTTGGTATTTATTAAGTACACATAACAAAATTTGCTGCAATCATCAATGAAAGTAATATAATAATTCTTTCCTCCTTTTGATGGTGTTGCTTTGAAATCACATAAATCCGTATGAATTAAACCAAGTATTTCATTTGATTTTTCTACAGATTTATGTGAATGACTTGTGTATTTAGATTCAACACAAATTTCACACTTGGATATTTTATCCATTGTACATTTAGGCAACATGCCTAAGTTTATCATTCTTTGCAAGGAACGGAAATTAACATGGCCTAATCTAGAATGCCATAAGAAAGAAGGATCAATCATATACACAGAAGCGGTGCTAGTGCCCGCGTTATTATTGTTAATAACATTGTCATTTGTTACAATACTTAGTTTTAAGAGTCCCTGATCAAGGTAACCCTTTCCTACATACACACCACCCTTGGTGATTACAAATTTATCTGATTCAAATACAAGTTTAAATCCCTTATTACTAAGAATAGGGCCAGAAATCAGATTCTTGGTGATGTTAGGCACATGCAACACATTTGAGAGCACAAGATCTTTTCCAGAAGTCAGCTTCAATAGGACTTTGCCTTTTCCTTCAATCTTTGAAGAAGTTCCATTCCCCATAAACATTGGTTCAGTTTCATTCACCTTTTGGTAAGAAACAAAAATACTTCTTGAATTACATATGTGCTTTGTTGCACCAGTATCCAACCACCAATCAACATCATTTGTAGTCAAGTAGGCTTCAATTACTCCAGCAAATTCTGTTGGAGAGGCGACATAGTTAGCTTGGTTGGAATTTCCTCCAGAATTTCCTCCTCCATGCTCTTTCTTGTGGCGACAATCCTTGGCTTTATGACCAGGTTTCCCACAGACCCAACAATGATAAACTTTCTTGAAGTTGTTGCTCTTTTGTTAGGTGTAATCTTTCTTCTTATCCTTGGAAGAATTCTGTCCAGAACCACCACCCTTTTTGTTGTTTTTGTGGTAGTTCTTTGATTTGGAAGAGCTTTCTCCAACCATGTTTGCATTTGGTTCTATCGAATTTGCCTCAGCCTTTTCCTGCATCCTGTTATCTTCCTCAACACGAATTTTAAGAACAAGTTGCTCAAAACTCATATAATAACCTGAAATCTGAAACGACATTCGAATAGTTGGAATACAAATTAATACGAGATTTGAACTATAGATTATGACTTCGAATCATCATAGTACGAAATATATAACTTAAGTATATATGAATTTTGGCTCACACCCTTTTGTTCACTTTGAATATTACACGTCTAACTAGTCCCAAAAGGGGGTTGATCATATAATTAAATTTTGTACACAACCTACATTCCTAAATACTTGTCACACGATACAAAGTTAATAGGCCAAATTTGGCCTATTAACTTTGTATCGTGTGACAAGTATTTAGGAATGTAGGTTGTGTACAAAATTTAATTATATGATCAACCCCCTTTTTGGACTAGTTAGACGTGTAATATTCAAAGTGAACCAAAGGGTGTGAGCCAAAATTCATATATACTTAAGTTATATATTTCGTACTATGATGATTCGAAGTCATAATCTATAGTTCAAATCTCGTATTAATTTGTATTCCAACTATTCGAATGTCGTTTCAGATTTCAGGTTATTATAATTCTTCCCCTCTAAAAAAAAAATCGTCCGCGAAATTGAAGTCACGAAAGTTATACGGAGTCATAGCAAATCACAACATATCGTCACAAATATCCTCACGCTCGAGGAGGTTCTTCCAAAAATCTTCACAACAACATAGTTTCTCATGACTCGATCCAATAGAACTTAATCATAACAAATCTAATCCAATCGGATGTGAAGCAAATGTGTAGCAGATGACAGATGACAGATAAAATTCTACAAGTAGATATACGAAGCACATAACCTACAAAGCAAACATAGCGGTAGAACTAAACGATAAACCTTCATCAACTCCTACCGAAATCTGAATGAATAAAGGGACTTGCCAAAGTTAAAGGAATACAAATCAAATCATCAAACGTATCCAGAATCTCATCAAGAGATGGGTAACATAATCACATTGACGTTCCAAATCACAAATCAGAGTATCAAAACGTATCAAAAGCTTAACCGAAGAGATAGAATAATCGTGCGGAATAGAACAAATCCAAGATCTAACACGTCGTGAACCAAACTCTTTCAAATGCTAAGACTTCTGATTCTTTTATACTTCTTCTGAAAGTGTGAACAAAAATGTAATTATCGATCACGATCTTTGTAGGCGAGTCATGTAGCTTGAATAATTTCCTGTCGAAAAAAAATCTCCACCAATCCTCCAAGCAAGCCGTCCTAGTCGATGCTCCACTGCAACTCTACTTGTGTTGTCCTTCCTCCTGTGCGTGGAAATCTCCAATGTAGTCACCACCATCTTCATACCATCCCGTCCAGCTCCTGCTTCAAGACTCTATACATATTAGTACAACTAAGATGGATAGAGTTGATAGAATTGTGTGCTTTGCTTCAAACTACTTCCTTCCGTCCTCTAACATAGCTAAAAATCCTTCCTCTTGGATAGAAATAAATCTCTTCTTAGCTTCTCAAACTTCTTATCTCATTCTTCATCCCACAAAAGTTACTCTTCAAAATATCACATAGGCTTCTTCAGATGTAGAATAATCAACACCAAAACAAAGATGATTCTCATGTTTCTCTTTCGTCTCCAAACACATTAATATGTCATACTATGACAATTTGCCCAAGTATTCATGAAAGATACGATTTATTAAATTCATAGGAATAGTCGGAGTAGTAACCAATACAATTGGCATCACAACTGTAACACCCCCAAAATACCGCAGCGGAAGACTGTGTCATAGGGGTGCTACTTCATAATACAAAGTAGAAGTTATAGAAAACGAACTCTAAATGAGACGTTTTGAAAAGTTACCATTCGATTAATGAATTCAAAGTTACAAACATAAGATTCCAAAGTATGATACATAAATGTATACAAAATGTTTTGAATGGTAAATGATAAAAGCGTAAGTCTTCAGAATATGCAGCTTGACTCTAAGTTCCACGCACTAGCTATCGCCTTACTAACCTGAGATAAACATGCTAAAGTGTCAACACAATGGTTGGTGAGTTCATAGAGTTTGTCTTAAAACAGTTGAAAAGCCTTAAAAGAATGTTCACACAGCAAAGGCATCGTGAATCCACTCAGTTACAAGTCCCGCCATAAGAGACTTGTAACCTGTGTGTTCACAACCCACTGCTAACATATAGTATAATAAAGACATGTATAAGTTCATCAAGACAATTAAGCAATTAGTAGTGAGTCTCTACTTCATCTCCGAAGACCTCACTTTTATGATGTATCCAAACATTCGCAAATGTTAGGATGTATCAAAGACAACTGGGAGCCACTTCCCAAAGATATAAGTTTACTGGGAGCCACTTCCCAAAGATAAAAGATTACTGGGAGCCACTTCCCAAAGATAAAAGACAGTCAAGTATGTATGAAATCAAGTATAATGCCATCAAGTATAAGACAATCAAGTATGAAACAATCAAGTATGAAACAATCAAGTATAAATGTTTAAGAGTATTTGTACAAGTAAGCAAGTAGTTGAGCATGTATCCCCCCCAAGAGTTAAAACAAGTACGAAAAGAGTAGGGGCTATGACTCACCTTAAGCTTATGTAATGAGAAATGATAGTGGTAGTCGAATCGCGAAAGTCTCTAAGAGTAGCCTATAATAGAACGTTGCGACTTAGGTTTGGAGTAACGTCTAAGAATACGAAGAATTGCCCATATATGTCTTGCATAATGTTCATGATGTAGTACTTAGTATATAGTGTAAGTCTTTGAATATAAATTGTTTATGAAACATGTATAGGTTGTACATCTCTTACTACCGTTCGGGCCGACATAATTCAGAAGTCATGGAGTAAACGTTCGAGGAGCCAGGACACTTTAATTCGTAAATCCACAACTCATCTCGACGGCTTACTTAATGAACTCCTCACATGAGGCTCCCTACTATTGTAGTATTTGATAACAAATGTATAAGTTTTGATCCGAAAAGTTACATGTCCAATATTTGAATAAACTTAAGAAAGTCTATTTGTACATGAAGATTGTTATTAGGGTAAGTTTATTATAACTTGTATCTCATGGTTCTTTAGGTGGAGTAGATCCATGTTTGTTCAAGTTATCGTCAACTCCTTGTTTCATGTTTTCGCCTAAGTATGTTTATATGGTCATTTAGTCATGGCTTCGCCGTGACCTTGGTCATTTTTCCATGGTCTTAAGACTCAACCTTGGCTTTAGCCATGGTTGTGGTCTTGGCTTTAGGTCATTAGACCTCTTGGTCTAAGTAAAACATAACTATAATATAGTGACTTTGGTCTAAAATGGGCTGTTAAGATTTTGAAGAAAATTATCACTCGGAAAGCGTTTTCAGGGCTCGAGCTTCTTTGTTCCTGAACGAAAACGTCGTTCCGGACAACTTTCGTGTTTTAACTTTTTGATGAATCGGACCAGAAGGGTGACTTTCAAAAGCAAAATTTGATCAGAATGCTATTTAGGCAGTTTTGCCGTTTTGGTTTCGCTAACTTCAAATGGTCATAACTTTTGACTCGTGTACTCGTTTTGGGTGATTCAAATTGCTATGTTTTCCTTGTTAAGTCCTCTTTAACAGTAAGTAAGTGTCAAATATCAAAGTTATACTATTGTGGTCGTGGTTTTCCATAAAAATCACTAGTTTGCTTGTTTGCTTGTCATAAGTTAACATATGTATACCAATACTCGTTTTATCCATTTTTAAACATCATGAACACAATAACAAGAACATATATAGCATGAAAGAAACATAATAAGCATGAAAATGATATTGAGAAAGAAAGTGTATAAGGGTTTCTTACAACTTTTGGCTTTCACTTAAGAAAGGAAGTCAAGTATAGAACTAGGACACTAATCCTAATCTTGTAAACCCTTCACCACAACTCTTGTAAACCCTTGCTAATCTTTATATAACCCTTGTGAAAACCATCTTAGCTCAGACCTAGTACCCTTGTGTAGCTCCTAATTCAATAATGGAATCACCAAATAAACACTAGTTTCGTGTAGAGAATAACTAGGCCTTTAACTATGGTATGTAATTTGTAACTTGAAGATCAAAGATGATGAAGCTATGGAATTATGTTGGGAAGTTTTAAATGGTGATGAAAAGAATGAAGAGATGAGTTTCCTTTTATAGTGCAAGTGAGGAGGTTAGCTAGTACTTACTTGTGGTTAAAATTGGAACACATGAAGTATAATGAACTAATGGTTAAAAACTAAACACATCTATGCATACTTGGTTGTTCTTAGACCATATACTTTCCTAGGCTCATTATCAAGCCACCAAGGCCACCATATACACGTTCATGGACAAGGGGAAGGGACTAGGTGGATGAATCTTGGCCTTATATAAGTTACGTAGTGAGTTTTGGTCCCGTTAATTGCTAACCGTAAATGATTAAGTCTCAAAACGTAAAACCGGGTATCGTAAAAATATGAAACTTGAAAGTATTGTTAAACATGTCAATATAGTCCATAATAAAATATAAAATGAGTGGTAGGATCTATCGGGTGCTAAAACCCTGCTAAAAACTGGAAACACGAGTCTAAAACACGCAATTCGCGTAAAACGCTGAACTGAAAAACGTAAAATTCCGAAACTTTTGGAATTGTCATAAAATGATAGAAAATCATATTTCTATTGTTTATAATGTTTTATGGATATATCGGGATGCTGGAAGGACGTTTAAACCTAAAAGTAAATCTCGAACACGGCTTTGTGATTTTTGCAGAAATGATCCGACGAGCGTCAAACTCTCGGATTATCGTTAAAATAGTTTAACTTACGAGAATATGAAATAAAAATTTCTGAGATGAATAGTGAAAAGTGAATAGTAAAAAGTGAATAGTAAAAGTGAATAGTAAAAAGTGAATAGTGAAATTTTCGGGAATAAAAGTTAACATGAAATTGCGAATTGTTACAACAACCCTCATAAAGATTATAACGAATACGAAAAGGAATTCTAAGAATATCTCGCTCTCTCACACAAAACATGATAAGATCCAGCTTCCAGAAATCAATCCACCACCTCATACAGAAACACATCAGGGATACACGGCAAACGTTCTAGCAATCCGAATGACACTTGAAGCATGTCTCATCAAAAGAGGTATATTCACAACCGCGAGGGATTAACGCACGAGATTTCAAAACAAAGGTGATCATAAGTGATTATCAGGTTAGGAACCATGGTGCAGAATTTCTTATTTGCACAAATTGACAAGGATGACAAATATAATTCAGTCAACAAATCCATATCCAGGGTGATATCGAATCAAACATCTCCAACGTAAACATATAAGCAAAATGAAAATCATCTTCAAATATCTCCAGGGGCATCGAACAAATCAGATATTCATGATGGAAGGTCACAAGATTATCATAGAGGTAGAATACGTAAGGCAGAAATCAATAGTGTAGAAGGAATCTCAAAATGCTTATCAAAGGCAAAGGAAAGCATTAGAATGTGTCAAACACCACAGCTTCATACTTACGTGAATTCTCTCAACGAACAAGAAGGCATCTAAACGAATCAAGAATTGAAGTTCAAAAGAGAGAGTGATAACTTCAGGAAGTGAAACCTATAAGGCATAACTACGAGGTCTTAAAGCATTCTAATTTAGGTTGCGAATCCTGATAAATCTTCTAAATCTCCGGAACGAATGATCTTATAAGGTCTTATCTAAAAGCAGAGGACAAATCAGAGTGATGCGGAAGCAAGATAATGAACCAATGTCTTATCATATAATCTACCCAATCCTCACCGGTCATACTAAGCTCTTAAGAGGAGAAACCTAAAGCAAATCCTTCCAAGGTTATTCTATGAGCTCCTAAGTCCAAACCTAAGGGTCCAAATCTTCACAGGCCAAAACTTATGTACTACAAGTCGCAGCCTGAGCTCTGATACCATAATTGTAACACCCCAACCCGACATGGGTCTGGAGCGCTACAGTATGGTGACATATCAAAGCATACAACGCAAGCAGAAGACTTAAAAACAAAGGTTACAAGGGAAAAATCTAAAAGTACAAAAGAAATACTAAAACTATAAAAGAAAGGAAAATACAAACTAAACAAAGTCTAATCTAATCCAAGTCCAAACTAGTCCAGATGTAATGGGCTTCTAGTCCATTGGGGTAGTCCACTAAAGCTTTTATGCTCTCTCTTCACCCAACCCCAGCTTCCAACCTATAACCTGCCGCAGGAAAAGAAATGCGGCTTGTAACACCCCCAATTCATGGATGCAGCGGAATTCAAACTGGGTGTTACTCGACGGCACAATAGTCACAATAATAGAAAACGAACTCCAATTGAGTCGTTTTAAAAGATGTATCATTCAAATTATATAAATATCAGAGATTTCAAAATGAGGTCCCAATTGGTTCCATGTTTACAATGAATAATAAATGAGTTTTGAATGATAATAAAATTTATAGCCCTCTTGAGTATCCGTGTCCTTCCGTGCCATCCTTGATCGTCATGAACCTGAAATACATGCTTGAGAGGTCAACACAAAGGTTGAGTGATATTCATAGAGTTTGTTAAATCGATTGAACACAATATGTTGGTAGTGTGAGTTATAGGCTCACACCAATGTTTGGAAAACAAAACAGGTAGGCTACGTTATTATACGCCCGGAACATGTATTATACACTAAGCTTATGACACCATAACGTTAACGTGTACCAATATCAATCGGCGGTTTTATCCCGGTAGGTATGTTGCTAACATACCTAAATCTCAAATATTATTGCATTTGTTTGAACTTAGTCAACACAAATGGGATTCGTCAATCCCAATAGGCCTATTAATAATATTCGCGCTCACTATTGCTAGTGACTAAATGGTTCATAATAAAGGATCTCGGTTTAGCAAGGTTGGTACTTAGTGATAATAAAACAATCAGGTAAGCATACAATTTAAAAACATTGTGCTCGGTTATAAATAGCATGTATTCCCCCCAAGGGTTTGTAAAACAATTAAGTAATCGAAAGTGGGGCTATGAACTCACCTTAAGTAAGATAGCAAGTAATGAATGTAACGGTCGAATCGCGAAGGTTTCTACGAGCAACCTATAATAGAATGTCGCGACTTAGGATTGGAGTAAAGAATATGAAGTAGTGCCTATATATATATATATATATCTTGCATTTAGTCCATGATGTGGTATGATGTATAATGTAAGTCTTTGAAAGAAATGATTCATGAAACATGTATGTTTATATATCGTTTACTACCGTTCGGGCCGACATAATTCAGAAGTCATGTTAGTAAGCGTTCGAGGAGCCAGGACACTTTAACTCGTAAATCCACAACTCAACTCGACGGCTTACATAATGAACTCCTCACATGAGGCTCCCTACTATTGTAGTAGTTGATGAAATATATAGATATAAGTTTTGATCCGAAAGTTACATGTCCGATATTTGAATA
The DNA here is from genome assembly GCA_030686995.1 of Artemisia argyi. Taxonomy (NCBI): domain Eukaryota; kingdom Viridiplantae; phylum Streptophyta; class Magnoliopsida; order Asterales; family Asteraceae; genus Artemisia; species Artemisia argyi. Next base: position 178,827,995 of record CM060683.1, read on the forward strand.
AACTTAGGAAAGTTTATTTGTACATGAAGATTGTTATTAGGGTATATATCATAAGTCTTGAATGACCATTTTCTCTTGGTAATATCTCATGGTTTCCTTTTAGGTGAAGTAGATCCAAATTGCTTGTTCATGTTATCGCCTAATTCATTGTTTCATGTTTACGCCTATGTAAGTTGGTATGGTCATTTCGTCATGGCCTAGCCATGACCTTTGGTCCTTGTTTCAAGGTCATGAGACACAACCTTGGCTCTAGCCATGGTTGTGGTCTTGATTATAGGTCATAAGACCCCTTTGGTCTTCATAAACCATAACCTATATGTAATGACTTTGTCTAAAAATGGGCTGTTTAGAATTTGAAGAAATTTATCACTCGGAAAGCGTTTTCAGGGCTCGAGCTTCTTTGTTCTTGAACGAAAACGTCGTTCCGGACAACTTTCGTGTTTTAACTTTTTGATGAATCGGACCAGAAATGGGACTTTCAAAACCCAAATTTGATCAGAATGGTATTTGGCAGTTTTGCCGGAAATCTTGGTAATTTCAAATGGGCGTAACTTTTGACTCGTATACTCGTTTTGGGTGATTCAAATTGCTATGGTTTCCTTGTTAAGTACTCTACTGTAATATGTAATGATCTAACATCATATTTTTACCATTTTAATCAGGTCTTACCAAGAAAGTCACTAGTTTACTTGTTTTAGTAACTTGTTGTAACAATCAATAACAATAACTTGTTTTGCTCACTTTTATACATCATGGACATTAATACAAGACATAATATAACACAAATAATATGTAAATAACATGAACATGATTATTTAACAAGAATCAAGTTAGGGTTTGGCTCACAACTTTTGGCTTTCAAAGATGAAAGGAAGTTAACATGTAAGGATAGGACTTTGATAGACTTGCTTCAACCCACTTCACTTCATGCAATCTTTCTACTCTTGTAATCTTGAAAGAGAGATGATGAAAATTGAGGTGACTTGAGTGGATTCAAACTCAAGAGAAATCACCAAAGTTCTAAAGATTTGAAGTAGTTTTGATGAATCAAAACTAAACTAGGGTTTATGTATGGATATTGCACTTGATTTCTTGGATGGAACTTGAAGTAAACTAGTAAAATGAAGGGTGTTGTGTGTGTGGGTCGTTCATATGGTCAAGGAGTGGGAGGAGAAGCATTTATATGCAAATGAGGAGGTTACATTGTTGACTAGTCAACACTTGGAGGCCAAGTTGAACACATGTTCACATCTCATGACACAAGGCATAAGATCAAGCCACATGAGTGGTGAATCCCCCCTCCAAGGCTGTTCATGAGCTTGGAGAGCAAGGGTGTGGACTTTTCTTGGTATTATCCAAGATACTTGGTTAGTTTTGACTCCGGGAAATGCCAATCGTAAATGATTAAGCCTCAAAACGTAAAATCGGGTGTCGTAAAATTATGGAACTTGAAAGTATTGATAAACATGTCAATAAGTTCCATAATAAAATATAAAATGAGTGGTAGGTTCCATTTGGGTGTAAAACCCTGCTAAAAACTGGAAACACGGGTCTAAAACGCGTAATACGTAAAACGTACGAATATTGCGTAAAATTGAGAAAAGTAAAATGTTACTTTTCTAATGTGATAAAAATGATTTAAAATGACTTATAATGTCTAGACTGAGCTCAGTCTAGTGTCGGTTGGTATTAAATGTCTTTTAGACATCAAACCGTAAGCCTAAAAATCACGAAATGACTTATAACATCAAAGGATGATTTTTGGTCAATGGAGGAGGGAAAGAATATGTTGACTTTTTCTAAGAAGTTGAAAACTCAAATAGTCTTAGAAACGCGTTTTGTGGTCTAACGGTTAATCGCCCAAACGATTAAGCGTGCTCATGCGAGAGTAGTACAGGCTTGGGTGACCTGTTGGGAAGTTTTTGGTCATATTTTTCTCAGTCACGATTAATTCTCAAATAAATCATGAGTGTGTAAAATATTTTACTGATGTGGGGTCACCTGACGGGGTTGAATTTCGTTGTGCGTAGAATTTCTGATTGACGTTTTACCCTAAAACGTGTAATTCCGTGTAATTCCTTAATAACTTTCACGAAAATGAGCTTATGAATGTCAAACTTTTAATTTGCCATGGAAATGATTTATCACTTGAGAATATCAAATAAAAATCAACTTTCGGGAAAATTTTCAGGAAAAATGAATAGTAAAAGTGAATAGTGAAATTTTCCGGGAATAGTAATTATCCTGAAAATGCGAATTGTTACACGGCTGAGCTTAAAAAGCTCAGTGAATAGATATATAACAAAGCAAACGAATAAACGAAACGTATATAATGAGAAACAGGACATCATAAGCTTCTGCTGAAAGGAATATCATCTGTCAAATGCATAAGAGATCAACGAATAACTGAACGAATATCATAAGTCAAATGAAATGAAGCATCATAGATATATCAAGCATAAACAAATCATAAGAGAATCAAGAGCACGTATCAACAAAGGCGCGTCTAACGAGATACTCGAATAGACACAAGAAACATAGGAAAGTCACGAGCCGACCTAACGAGATACTCGAATAGGTCTCAAATCACATAATCACATATCCGTCAATTCATAGGGTGTACATAAAGTAGCTAACTCCAATGTACCAGAAGTGAAAGGGGTACAAGGCACGTACAGCCAGTCACTGTCTTCTCAGAACAAAACAGAACCTAGGATGCATCCACACATTCTCTGAATCAAACAAAATACACATGCCAGCTCATGACTGGACACATATATAACTAATTGGTCATAGTGCACATATATCAAACAGAATGGAATGTCAGGGATCAATCACTTAAGGCAAAACCTTCCAAACTTATTAATACGAGATTTGAACTATAGATTATGAATTCGAATCATCATAGTACGAAATATATAACTTAAGTATATATGAATTTTGGCTCACACCCTTTTGTTCACTTTGAATATTACACGTCTAACTAGTCCAAAAAGGGGGTTGATCATATAATTAAATTTTGTACACAACCTACATTCCTAAATACTTGTCACACGATACAATGTTAATAGGCCAAATATATTTTATTGTGTACACTAATAACACTTTAAAAATTAAAGGGCATGAGAAGTACTAAACATACTTTTTGTTTTGGGACTAAATATCACACGTTAAGTAAGTCTTGAAAGAGTCCGATTTCTATTATTGTTATGCACATAATATCACTTAATGATATGGTTCAATTCAAATGAATACTTGGAAGATTTGGTCAACCCTTATCCCCTCTAAAATCGGCAATTCTCTTCCATTTATTTCCCTATATCACGAAACAGAATTTCACATATCTCATACAAATTTATAGATCCTATTCAGAACGAAAACAAAAAGAAAACAAACATTGCCGCTGGAAAAGTATTCCTCGAACCTCGGCCATAACCATTCTTTTTGTTATATCCCTCGCATCTTCAGTTTATTAGCCATGATTCAAAGAAACTTATCAAAAATATAATGTGAGCAAAACGTTTTGGTGTGTGCTAAAGGTGAATTCGATTGGTCCATAATAGGTCTGGTTCGTGTGTTGGGGTTAAAGGTTGGTTCGATAGATTAAGGGTTTGGCTCGTAATTGGTATTTTAGCTCAGCGTGTACTTCTTGCATCTGGGCTGATCGTGTTCGGGTTCGGGGTTACGATTTTCTGTTACAAGTTGGTTTTGAGTTTCGATCGTGTCTCACTGAATCTAAGTGATGGGTTTTGGAATGGTGTTCGTACTCGCGTTCCATTGTTGGGTTCTATCTATACTCGTTAGCTTTGAGGTAAGACCTAAACTATCAAACATAATGAAAGTTACTCATAATTATTATGTGAGAAATCCTTTTTATTGCTAGCTATACATAGTAGAAGACTCGTAGTCAAAAAATTGTATAACTTGGTTTCATAATAAACTAATCTCTATAACAAGAAGTTATATTAAACGGCCTATTTTATATGGTACATGCACATCGATCATGGTTGGAATATATAAATAACTAAACCAACTTAAAACGTAGTAAAGCTTATATTGATCATACACACGAAGAAGTTGTCTAAATCACTAGCCGAATGTAATTTAGAACATGTAATGTGCTCAAATAGATAGAAGGATATATACCGAAAATATGAATATAGATTGATATAGGCATGCATGATTTCTAACGTGATAGCATGCACACTTGGGTCCTGGCAACATGTCATACCAAAATGAATCTTAAATATAGTACTATTTGTTTTAAGTTGTTTATATGAGAGATGAGCTAATCACCACTAAAGAATACGAATGAAATTGTCATATATTATAAATGGTATAATTGTTCGTTGACTTGACGTATTTAAGTTTGCATAGTTATACATGTTACTAAAAACGGATTTTAAAAAGTCTAGTATTACATGTGAGTGTGTCGTATATTTAAATATAGGTCGTGTGTATATGATTGAAGTGAAACGACGTCGGGTTATAAACGAATCTTACATGATTTATTAAAATCTTGGGTCGTCGCGGCATTAATAATATCGTGGGTACGCTAGTAAATTATATAAATTATAATGACCGGGTCTAAAATTATTATCATAATATAAAATAATAAAATAAACTTTAAAATAATTTTATTTGATCTTTTAATATTTAGTTTCGATAATTTACATTTTGAACCCTAAACTTTGTGATAATGACATTTTAAACCCTAAACTTTGGGTAAGCGACACATTAAACCTTATACTTTACTAAAATGATATATTAAACCCTAAACTATGATGTTGGACATATTAAGTCTTTAAGTTTACTTAATGGTCATTTGTAACCCTAAAAGTTACTAATCTGAGAAACTTACTAAATTTGGAAAGTTACTTAATTCAGGAAAGTTACTAAAAATGGAAAGTCCTAAAAAAATAGAAAGAAACCTAAAATGAGTAATCTGATTTAAAATAAGCTTATAAATAATAAGACGATCATTAATTCGTGTAGATTCGCTGAAGAAGGAGTAACTTCCGATCCTTATGTTTTCTGATATGGTTTCATTTGCGGTTTGAGGTACAGATATTCTACCCTATCTCATTAAGGGTTCTGATCTCATGACGTTTCGATCCTTGACTTTGATTCGTTTGCTATGATATGATTCATTGATATAAGCCTTTGCTATGATCCCTTTGATATGATTCGTTGCTATCCATTTTGTTGATTACCTGATTACTATCTCCTGGTTGAGATTCTATTTGATTATGATATGATTCGTTTGTTATAGATATGCTTTGTTTGATATGATTTTGTTCTTATGCCCGAGTTTTTATTATACTCATGGAGGTACCATGGGCGTGTTAGTGATGGCACCACTGACATGACACTTTCTGGGGAGGTGTGATTGATCCCTGGCATTCCCTTCTGTTTGATATATGTGCACTATGGCCAATTAATTATATATGTGTCCAGTCATGAGCTGGCATGTGTATTTTGTTTGATTCAGGGAGTGTATGGATGCATCCTAGGTTCTGTTTTGTTCTGAGAAGACAGTGACTGGCTGTACGTGCCTTGTACCCCTTTCACTTCTGGTACATTGGAGTTAGCTACTCTATGTACACCCTATGAATTGACGGATATGTGATTATGTGATTTGAGACCTATTCGAGTACCTCGTTAGGTCGGCTCGTGGCTTTCCTATGTTTCTTGTGTCTATTCGAGTATCTCGTTAGACGCGCCTTTATTGATACGTGCTCTTGATTCTCTTATGATTTGTTTATGCTTGATATATCTATGATGCTTCATTTCATTTGACTTATGCTATTCGTTCAGTTATTCGTTGATCTCTTATGCATTTGACAGATGATATTCCTTTCAGCAGAAGCTTATGATGTCCTGTTTCTCATTATATACGTTTCGTTTATTCGTTTGCTTTGTTATATATCTGTTCACTGAGCTTTTAAGCTCAGCCGTATTTCTTTTCCTGTGGCAGGTTATACGTTGGAAGCTGGGGTTGGGTGAAGAGAGAGCTTAGAAGCTTTAGTGGACTACCCCATGGACTAGAAGCCCATTACATCTGGACTAGTTTGGACTTGGATTAGATTAGACTTTGTTTAGTTTGTATTTTCCTTTCTTTTATAGTTTTAGTATTTCTTTTGTACTTTTAGATTTTTCCCTTGTAACCTTTGTTTTTAAGTCTTCTGCTTGCGTTGTATGCTTTGATATGTCACCATACTGTAGCGCTCCGGACCCATGTCGGGTTGGGGTGTTACAACTCATATCGTCAGTCAAATGTTTAAGATATAACTTAAAGTTTTTCCAGGATTAAGGTAATTTTTCAATAATAGAACCAACAAGAAAGTTAGAGTTTATACCCATGCCTTCTACTTCCAATTCATGGACTATGATTTGGAGTTCTTCCATTTGCTTTACAACAGGCTTTGCATCATTCATCTTGAAGTTTAGAAATTTTCCAACAACAAACTTCTTAGAACATGCAACTTCAGTCCTGTATTTCTTTTCCAAAGATATCCATATTTCCCTCGCACTTGTAAAGGAAGAATAAATATCATACAAGGAATCATCCAAAGCATTCAGAAGATCATTTCTGCAATTATATTCATTATGATTCCATTGTGAGGCGGCCCTTTCATAGTCTGCCACTTGTGCTTCAGTAGGAACATTATGTCCCTCTGCATACGGATCTGTTGGTTCAGAATCCGTGAGAACATTTGACACATGCAACGTTGTTAAATAAAACAACATCTTTTGTTGCCAAAGACGAAAATCAGACCCTTTGAATTTTTCAGGTTTTTCAACATGCGGTTTCTGAATCGTTTGATCCATCTCTGAAAATTTCTGTTTAAGATTGTTAGGAATAATATAATCGTATTACAAATTGTTTTGTATATAATCGTAAGATTATATCAACAGATTGAGGCCTGCGATTAGCAGTGTCCTTAAACAGAAATTCGTCCTATCTAGTACGAACTGTTTAGAGGATACAACAATCAAATCAAGTATGAAACTTGAATCTAGTGAATCGGTTATGTTATGATGATGGAAATGAATGCTGTTTTTGTGTTTTTGATGATTCCAAAGTGACAAATTCGTCCTCTATATATAGGCACATGGTGACCCTTCAAAACAGTCACAATACCCCTTCAAATGGCCTTAGAGACGCTTCTTTTCGTAACAGTCACAATGGTTCACAATTAGCGACGCTTTAGCGACGACCTAGCAACAGAATAACCGTCGTTAACTGAAATAGATTCAAACAGTCGCGATGGTTCACTTACTGATGTCTTTTTAATAGATATAACCGTTACCATTGCGATTAGATGCGTCTTTACAATAATGATGATTAATTAGCAACGGTTTTGCGACGGTTTAGTGACAGAAAAACTGTCACTAATATCTATTTCGTGGGTAATTATAAAAACACAACCAAAATTTATTAGTAATGTTCCAACAACAAATACATAAAGAAAAATGGTTCGGTCAAGTTTGTGATCAAAACACTTCTAAATTGGTTGATGACATGTGAATGGAGAAAGGCGTAACGGGTAATGAAGCATGAAAAGAGGGTTAAGGCATGAAGTAGTCGACCATCACGGCCGATCTAATACACAATACGAGTAATTTGTAACCACTACAAATGCTATTAAAATAAAATACTGTATTTAATTGCACAAAATACTTTAAAATTTGACGAAAGTCAAAGACCACCCGTAATGAAGTATGTTTGGCATGCGAAGAGACCAGATGGAGTGGGAACGAAGTACTGTGACACCCTTAAAAGTTGGTGCGCAAAGACCCTTAAATGGGATTGGTTCGGTCGTCTTCATCACCTAACAAAACACTCTTTTTTTAGTGTGTGCGGGCATATAGTGATGTATTTTTATATAAAGTGAGTTTTTTTTATGCTTTGAGTTAGGTGGTGACTACTAGCCTTTAAAAAGTGTTGGTATGATGGCATGTTAAAAAGCTGATGTGACACTAATATAATGAAAATTATGTTGGTAAGGGTCATGTGTGAGTGAAAGGATAGTGGTAATTCTTCACGCACCATTGCTTGCGGTCTAAAATAATTTTTTATTGAGATCCTTTATTGTTGCATAAAACATTATAGGTCATGTTGACTAATTAGAAAATGACTAAGACAACAAATGTTTTCACATTTGCTTAATGTTAAGGGCCCACTAACCACAAAAGGTGATCAAGCGGTAAGAATATTAGCCTTTCTAGGTGAAAGACAAATTTTCGAATTCAATAAGGAGAAAATTATTTTCATTGTAGCCACGAAGGTTCATCTAAACCGGCTCCACGCTATTTAAAAACGTAGTCGCCTAGTCGCAGGGGCGGAGCCAGAACTTTTTTGTCGATAGGGTAAATATGATAATTATTTGAAACTACAATAAAAATTGGTCCGTTACGGAAGCAAATTACAAAACTAGCCGAAAATTTTTGAAAATTTGCATTACAATTTTTTTTGCCGGGGGTCACGTAACCCCAGGTGTCTCTTTATATCTGCCCCTGCCTAGTCGGCTCGCAATATCGAATCATGATGTAAAACAAAAAAATGATGTTATCCTCTCTCAAAAACACCAACAGGACCGACCTATCGTGTTGAAACAAAAATAAAAGGATCTTCATCCATAATTTTATCAGTTTTGTGGTATACTTTCTTGTTTTCTTATCAATTATGAAAGACACACAACCAAGTAGGTCCACAAATGAATCCAAAACACCTGACGTCATCATGAAGGAATCTTATGCTGAGGACGTACGGAATGTTACCGTGTTCCATCAATCTATCAAACTTGTTTTCATTTTGGATACAAGACAAAAGGTAATTATTTTTTTATCTGGACCCTTTGAGAATTTTGTGGTTAAAATCTTGGACTATGAGATAGGGCACAATAGTAACCACATAGGACTTATGCTGCAAAAATAATAGAAAAAAAAGTTTGATGTGAATGTTTCGACAGAACAAAAGGAACAACTTTTGTCCTTGTTCTGTGTTTGATTGTGACTTTACGAGACTGACACATATTATATGGATATTTACTCTCGCCGTCCTAAATATGCATTTTTTATGCTCAAATTAATCACCCATTTTAATGTTCATGTTCTACCAAGTACTGTACAATGTTTAATAAAAGTTGAGAGTAAATTGTAAGAAATGTCCTTGTGGTTCGCGTTGACTAATATGTATGGTTCTTTGACTTTTTCTCCAATGCAAATAGTCCTTAACTTGGAAGGCCTTAACACTCACGGTCCCTTTATCTAACGGATAGTCCCTGTGAAGAGTAGGTGGTGGCGGGTGAGAGGTGGATGAAGAAAAGTGGTTGGATTTTAAAACTTTAGAACTGAAAAGTTGAGGGACCAACTGTGTAATGGAGGCGTTTTGACATGAGAGGACGAAAAGACCCTTGCACCTAACAAAAAAACTAACGAACGTTATCAAAAAAGGACCAAATTCATAATTAATCAAAAAGGTTGGGACTAAATTTGTGATTTTTGAGAAGTTGGGACTAATTTCATGAATTTTTTAAAGTTTAGGGACCAGCCGTGTAAATTACTCTTTTATAAAAGTTACGGTGATGGTTAGAGGCCGGTTAGCCGGGGTGACTGGCATAACGAAGTTGGTGTCGTGGTGGTATAAGACAAAATGTTCGGTACCTAAAAAGTGAGCACCCTCACCACTTCTTATCCCTTTTTGCCTTGGACACGCATATGATAAGCCACAAATAATGGTGATGGCAGGTGATGAGTGAAGGTGAGGGTCTCACCGACCGTTACATCTAGCCTCGGTGTGATCATAATTCACTTTATTGATACTTTATTTTTTAATAGTGAATTACGGAGTACATTTTTATGATTTATATGTATCATATTATCATCTTTAAATACTAAATAACTCACATTCATGTTATGATTTATATGTACCAGTAATGGTGGTGGCGTGTGATGTGCCTCGCCAATCATCACTTTCATTTTGAAAAAATGTTGTACAATTTCTTTTTGTTATGATTTTGAGTACTAAAGTTGCATTATAAAGAATTTACGGAGTATTAGGTAAAATTAGTGGTTGCGCATACTCAAAAAAGATAATTTTTTTAAAAAAAAATTGGATTTCGTGATCTAAAATCAGATGTGACACGTGCCACACCCGGCTCACATGTGGGTCTATCTAAGAGAATAAGCACTTCGAAAGTGAAAACATACTACACTCTCGAGTTATCGAGTTTACAATAATATATATATTTTTTTTTTGAACGAAAGTTTACAATAATATTCAATACATAGTTTTCTACGTATCCATAGAGTGTCTAGCGTGTTGGAAACGTTTTAGCTATGATTAATTTGTACATTGACACACGTTTATGACTTAACACATGCAGCCATAAATCCATAACCTTAACGTGTTTAAGTTATAAAAGATGTTACAGTATATGTTTACTCATCATCTGCTATCATTTAACCATGAAAATTTTGACATAGTTTGTCGTTTCTCCCAAGTCCCAAGTCACTAGTGAATAATATCTGGAAAAGGAGAAAATGGGTAAAGTGACAAAGTAAATTTATTCTACATCACATCTTATATTTTATTCCATATCGTGTCCAGAGTCGATGTATACAAACTCTTGAACTTGCATGTAGATCTCAATATGCATTTTATCTAACACAAACCTTAACATTAACATTGTTTGAGTTAGTTTAGTTAACCAAAAAGATTTTTTATCATAATTAATTCGAAACATGTCTAACCAAAGGCCTGTTGGCCCAGCGTTATTTGAGTTACCCATCAATCTGTTGCGGGTTTAAATCTCGTTGAAGACATGTGAGATAGATATTGTGAGATAGGTGGTGGGCGTAGGTTGTAAAAATTTGCCGTTTTAAAAAAAATAATATAAAGATCATTAAGTCATCTTAATATCTTTTTGTCATTTAGTTAAACAAACGAGTTTTTCTTTATTCAGGTTATCTCGAGAAAGATAAAAATTTAGACGTACAAGACCTAACCGAGCTTTTCACGTTTTTATAAACCTTTCTCTAGGCACCCAAGATGTTTTTGCTAAAATAACAGGAGTAATAAGTTATGGATCCCAAATTACTTTTGCAATATTTTGAGTAGGTGATGGGAGCTAGGTGAAGTAAATTAGTGTCTGCAATGACAGTAGTGATAGTAGTGCAGTGCATGCATGACACAATAGGGGGTTTGCAGTTGGGTCTACGTACTGAAGTTATTATGGGTATGTAGTAGCAGCAGCATGCATACCTCATTTAATCGACTACGTATATTCTCCAACTCTTTTGTGTCTTTCTTGGACCAATTATCTTCAACTTTTATCACTAGGAGCTTCCTCCACTTTATGTAATGTTTTCATGAATACATTTTTGTCTTTGTGGCTCAACTTTTACCCACTGCGCCATGCCTCACATTTTAACCGCTTTATTAACAATATAAAAAGGTTTTTATTAGATTTTTACTTTTAACTTGTGAAAGTTTAATCTTTTTTATTCCGTACTTTATGTCTAACTAGCAGGGTATTCGTGCAATACGGCGACAGATACCCAGTGACTAAATTTTGTGGCAAGCAAATATCGTTCGTTTAACGTTTTTCTAACAATAATTTTTAATTAAAATAACTATATTTGGCATTTTTTTTCAGCTTGAAAGTTTTTTCGGCTTCAGAGTTTTGTTTGTTTTTTCTTGGGCCATAACCACTTTATACAAAAAAAAAATAAAAAATAAAATATATATATATATATATATATATATATATATATATATATATATATAATAATAATAATAATAACTACTAACCAATGTTAATAACCCTATATCTCCTAAACACTTTACAACCTTAAATCCACAAAACAAAGCCACCCCACTTCTTCTTTTGTAAAATCCAACGCCAACCACTCCACCAAACTTCACCCTCTTTTCTTTCTTTATTTCTTAACTGAATGACAAACAAAGTTCCAGTGACTTCAAGATCTTTTATAACAAAGGTCCAAGGTAGTTTTCCTTTGTTTTGTTTTTCCGTTTTCTATGGTCGATGATGGGTTGTAGAGATCTTTAAAGATCCGTTCTTGAAACTAAATAACAACCCTAGATCTTCTGTTCTTTTTTTTTTTTGATGAACGAACGAAATAAATAATTAAACAAATTTGTTTGGTTATTTCTTTATAAGTTTCAGAAATTTAAAAGACGTTGAACTTCTCATAGATAAAACTGAGATCTCTGTCTTATTTTTTATTTTTTATTTTTTTTCGAGTCTTCGTGTGGTTAGATTGTGTCTTGAGGAGGGTGCGATTAGGATAGTATATGATGTTGTTTGAAAAGTGCTACGGGTTGTGCTTATTTGATGTTAACGTGAGACGGATTTGGGAGAAAAAAATAACGGCAATGTAAATAAAATGTCCGGCAAAAAAAAATTGGGTCAACACACCGAGTTGTTTCGTTCTTGTTTGAAGTAGGATGTAGATTGTCACTGGATCTCGAATTTTTGTTTTGGTGATGGTTCTCAGATTTTTCTTTTAGAAGCTTAATTATTGTACATTATGGTTAAATTTTTGTATTTTTGGATGAATGAGCGTTTTTAATAGTGTATTAATTGTATTAGATGAGTAGTGTTTTTTAAGTTTTACGTATGTTTTAGGTACTTGTAAATAATGTTTAAATACTTGTAATTTTTTATGTAAGGGTGTTTTTAATGCTAATAATGTAGAATTGATAGAATTTTTGTCTGAATTTGCCTCCATGAATAAAGTGTTGTACACTATGCTTAAAGTGTTGTAAGTCTACAAATTTTGTCCATTAAAGTGTTGTACACCATGCATAAAGTGTTGTAAGTCTGAAATTTTTTAGAGAGAGAGTCATTCCTCTATTATAAGTAGTATAGATGATATGTGAGTTGCCAACCAATTTAGAGGTTGTGAGGTTCAAACCTCGTTGAAGTCATTTGTTAAATATATTATGAGATATGTGGTATATATATGATGTTAAAAATCATAGCTGTATACTAGGGTGTGCTAGGTGTGTTACCGCACAAGGCCTCAAATTTTTTACATGATATGTATATATATATTCTATATATAAATATGATTTCAAGCATTTGATTTAAGAAGTTGTATTGAAAATGCTAACTAAAGCAGTAAACACTTAAATATCTACTTTTATATTTTTGAAAAAATTATTTACTTTTCATTTTATACCCGTTTATATTACTAGTATTAAAACTGAAACCTTCATACACTCAGGCAATGTTAAAAACTGGTAGTTCAAAAAAGAAAAAACTTACGAGTGATTGACACGTAAAAAGTGAGCATAAATATGAGAATATATATATATATATATATATATATATATATATATATATATATATATATATATATATATATATATATATATATATATATATTAATTTTCTTCGTATAAAACAAGGTTGAAACTTGAAATTCATCTTTTGTGCACAGTCGATTTGGGACCAAGGTCGTGCAAATAGTATATTTATGAACAGTCCTCTTCATTTAATTCTTTTTAGGACAGTATCCATAAATAGTGTACTATCGTCTTATGAGATCACCCAGGACCGTTTAGCATATTGTACCAAATAGGCAAACAGTGCTTGAAAATACAAGCAAGGGCTACAACTGCATCCAAATAGTGCTTGAAATTTTGATATAAATTTTTTTTTTGAAACGGCAAAATTTTGATATAAAATAACTCTAACCGCAAACGTACAGTTGACCAGTTAAGGACCCCAAAAAAACTCGTCGTTTCTACGAAGCTGAGAATGCCAAGATTTACGTTGCATCTGATTTCCTACAACATCTATGCTAGAGATATCGAAAATCGTCTAAAACACAAGGCGTCACGCACTCACGCATCACAACGTTAAATTCATTCAATACTCCTAAGTTCGTCTTAACATATATAACGAACAAACGTCTAATATTTTACAAGACCTAATACAACTGTATCAACAATAAAACATTAGGTTCTTAACATTCTCCAGCACTTTCGGGAGTGGGGCCGTCTTTGGTGGGCAGCCTCTTGTGAATCCCGACAACCCGCCACTCCGGTCAAGGTACAACCGGCCTCGATAAGCAGCCAAATGAGCATAATAACAAGGCGGCACCAATGAAACAGGTTTGGTACATTTTACATAAGTAAAACAAAGATTATAGACCAGTTTTTGGAACTCGTCAGAAGTGAACTCGTTTTCGTCGCGGAGAACATGGTAATGAGTAGGTCTACTTGTACCCTTTACGCCCCAATGACTACATAAATAGAAATCAAACTCTTTCGGGTGGGTGATAACTGAATCAACAACTGTGCCAGGTGGTATATTCTCGTCAGAAACCACTGTTTCAGCTCGAAACAACCTAGTATGATGGCGTTTTTGGACCACCACAAACGTGATACGCGGGTTGTAGCTTGTGAACCTAGAACACCCGACCCGAATTGCTTGCAACTCATCTTGAAGCACTTTCTGAAATTGGGTCTCACTGACACCATCCCGAAAGAAAATTAATCTTTTTGGGAGCTTAGATAATTCACGAACAAAATCGTGTAATATCTCCTCCACCATCGAGCTCAAATCCTCAATAATTTCTTGTCGGTGAGTTTGAGACCGCATTTTCGAGACATACTTATTTGCCGCAGGCCAATTTACAGACCCCACAACCGCAGCAACCGATGGACTAAAATCATCCAGCGGATGTGGGTGGGTCACATCCGCACCCATGAACATTACTGGCTCGTCAAGTGTCAAAACCCGAGGGATCTGAGCTGGTAGCGATGTGTACAAAGCAACTGTACAACCACCAATTTTTGCATTAATTTTAATGGCCAAGTTCGCGAGAAACTGAGAACTCAATCTCGCGAGATTTTGGTATAAGCAACACTGACTCATAACCCCGATACTCGTTTCACCAAGCCGCTTCAAATCCGCATACCCTTTGTGCTTCTTTTCCATCACACATATCAAAAGTTGCAAATTATTATTTGCAAGCTTTTGAATCTTTTTAATTTTTGTTTCGAGTAGACCCACATTGTTAAGAAGCTGCATCGACTCAAATTGTGGCTTAATGACTGTTTGTCTGTTGAGAAAGATCCCTAATTGTTGACATTTATGGGTTAACTGATTTATAAATTTTGGAATGTTTGATTTTTGTTCCGGTGTCCCACCAAAACTGATCAACGCCCATCTACCAATTCGGGTTCCTTCAAAAACTTGGCTACCTGAAAAGTTCCATTGTCGATCGTGACGGGATGGGAATAAGTCACGTACCTCACCACCGTCTCCGAGCTTGAGCTTTGGTGGACGAAGGATTCGACCGTTTAGTTTTGTCATTTCTTTTGAAACATGAAGATCAAATTCTTCTGCTTGGTGTCCACTGTTTCATTAATCAAAAAACACTAATATTAGAGGTGAAAAAACAGGCAGATTGAGAAACACATGAAACATGCTATGGTTGAACAAGGGTCGTTTTTATTACTGGTCGAAATGGGACGGTCACGTTAGATTGACACGTAACTTTTTTTTGTCAATCATACACAATTTCTTTTAGACTAAATTACAAGAATATGCATACCTCGATGGACCAAAGGGTCCAGCCATGACACCATCAATAATAGCCTTTCGTTCTCTCGGCTTTTGACAACCCAACTTAAGAATCTTCGAGGTTTGCTCATCCGAAAGTTTCCCAAGAAACTTCTGCCCATCACAAACGACACAAAGCTCCATCGGCAAATAACAAGGTCGTCTCCTACTAGTCTGCAAACACGGCAAATTCCTGTACTGAATATCATAATTATACTGTTCCTTAAAGTAACTCACAACCCATAAATTCACCCCATCTCGATCCCTAAACCAAAGGTCCTCGGTCGTTTCATCCGTCAAACAATGAACTTTATATCGTTGAATCGTTTCCCTATGACTTACAAACACTTTCACATTTTTCAATGCCTTTTCGACCTCTTTCTTTTCATCGACCGTTAACCCTCTCGTTTTCTTCTCATCAAGATCATTCAAAAACGCTAAACGCTTTTGCAAATACGGGATCACACCTATACTCTCATGAAACGCAGTCACTGTTAAATCAACATTTAACGCAAGCCCTTGTTGCGTAGGCCTTAAACTTTGAAAAAATCCCCTGCGTCCTATTGCCCCACCCCCAATATCCTTAGCACCACCCAGTGCATTCGAGTATAAAGACCGTCCTAATGGGGTACATTCCTTCAAGGGATTTTCGCGTAATACAACATCTAACGCTTGTAAATAGTCTTGTGGAAGTGGGTTCAAGTCCTTTTTCTCCTTACTTAAATATTTACTCAAATCTCGACCATT
The DNA here is from genome assembly GCA_030686995.1 of Artemisia argyi. NCBI lineage: Eukaryota > Viridiplantae > Streptophyta > Magnoliopsida > Asterales > Asteraceae > Artemisia > Artemisia argyi. The sequence continues at coordinate 178,844,347 of CM060683.1, forward strand.
CAAATTCGACACAACCTTAATATTTACGCGATAAAGCTTCATTTTTTCTTCATTTTCGTCACAATTTTCAGAAATCGGCTGACTACCCATTTGAACAGGGATGTTAATAAACAACTCTAACCTATCTTTTTCAAATTTTATGGAGCTAAAGAGGCTTCTTCGACCATCGAAACTCGGTTTTCCGCCCGAAAAAACGATAGGCTTTTCTTGTATGATTCCTTCCTTTATAAATCTTGCAACTTCTTTTGAGGGTTTTGGGCTTATTTCTACATCATAATGGTATATTTGTTGCAATGGGTTAAACTTTACTAAAAAATGGTTGGCTAAAAGGGGTATTATGGTTCCTTCTGTCCCACCGGAGTCTGGCCGGAATGCTACAGTTAACGGCGGAGATGGTGGTGGTGATGATGGTGGTTGTGGTGGTGAGTCTTTAATGGGTTTTAAGTCATCTTTCTTGATTGCCATTGATGAGTTAATTGTTGGAATCACTTCTATAGCTGTTTTAGTTAAAAATAGTAATTAGTAGAGTACTACATTTTGTTAATTATATTTTCTAAAAAAAACTAAGACTATGGTATTGGAAATAAAAAAACATAGTAGCATAAGAAACAACATCCAAGAACAAAATTTAATGCAAGTGATAAGATTCTGTCTTTTTTAACAAGAAGATTCTTGAATAAAAACAAGATTTTGTGTTCTTTAAAACAAGAAAAATTTAATAAAAAAAATGAGTCTTTAACAAAATATCAAAATAAATTAGTAAAATGATAAGGGGTAATTACCTAAAAATATAGCTAATTTGTTACTTTTTCTAGTTATGTAATCATAATTATGTGACCATTTTACCCCTAAATTTATAGCACTCTTGTTAGGATGGTGAGGGTAAAATGGTGACACAGAAAAAAAATGTTTTTTTGAGTATATAAAAGTTTTTTCTAACTTGTACGCACGAGTTAAACACACCAAAAATACATAAGAGCTTACGAAAAAGCGCAAAGAGACTCACATAAAAGTACAGTGTGAACAATTGTGTATTTTTTAAGTGCTTAACTTGTGCCTCAGTCACAAGTTGCGCCCAGTCACAAGTTAGAAAATCGCTAAATGGAAAAACAAAAATAGAAAATACTATACAACTTAACATTTTGACAAGTTAAATACATTATTAAATAATTATCTCAAATGATAATAACAATCTTTTAGAGTTGTGAATAAGGTAAATAAGGTATTAGCATATGCACTATTATTTGTGTATTTAACAATAACCATCATCTAATTACTGTAATATAACTTGTCATAACCAGCTTTATATACAATTATTTATGCAGAAAACTAACTTTTTTTTAGACCAAGAATTTAAACCCTTGTAGAGTTGTAGTGCTTTAAGAGTTTAAAAGAATGAAATAAAAATTTACAATTTTGAGACCAAGAATTTATAAAAAGCTTCTTGGAAATATCAAGATTATTGTGTTATTGAAAACAAGAAATTTATAGTATTTCTTTTATACAAAAATGGAATCTTGAACACATGTTTACACCAATGCTTGACAAATCAATCAAAACCCTTGTCGGGTTTGATAGAAATCATAAAAAACAATTTTTATAAAAAGTAACATAGCTCATTTCATGACACATTGGTTAAAACTATAACCCAAAAAACATGTAAAAACATTTACTCAAAAGTTACCACCAAATAATATAAAACAACAAAACCAGAAAGGTTAAAAACTTGTGGAGTACCTTTTTGATGATTTTGCTTCCATGAAGGTTTATGAAACTGAGGCTTTGTAGTAAAAACAGGTGGTCCCACAGCAGCATAGGGTGGTGGCAAAGGGAGAAGAGGTGGTGAAGGTGAAGAATAAGGGTAAATATTTTGGTTATTAAAAAAGTTAAAACTAGTTGTGTTTGTATGGTGAAAAAGATATTGATGATGATGATGATGATGAAGGCTAAAATGATGGTTGTAATGATGGTATGAAGGGTTATGGTTATGGTGGTTATGATGAGTTTTTGGTTTATATTTTTTGTTGTTTGTTTGTTCCATGGTGAAGATACACAGTAGAATGAGCCAAAAGGTGTAAGGAATAGTCTTTTTTGCATGAGACTAAAATATATGTGTGAGTATTTATAAAGTGGAGTAAAAGATATAAATAAAGTTTTAGGGCAAATGGTTTTTTGTCTGTGATAACAGAAGGCAACTAGGAATAGTATTATAGTAGAAACTGCAGTTATTACACATACAGAGACAGATAAAGGAAGAGTATTGTGTGTGAGAGAGAGATATGGAGGTCAAGAAGAAATAAAGGAGAGAGATATGGTGTAAATGTGTGTAATCTTCTTGATGGAAAAAGGTAAATGTGATCTTTTTTGATATTTGGATTATTGTTGTAACCTTTTTCACTTATTAAGTATTTTATTTTATTTGTGCTTTTAGATAACGCCCCAAAGGCGTTAGAAGTGAAGTGGCCGGCGTTGGGGCTGCGTTATCACACCAGCTAAGGTAGCGTTGAGGCTGCATTATTCGGTGAGTTATCTACATAAATGTAGAACGGAACGTGCTAGTAGATTATAAATAAATAAATAAATAAAATAAAACTTAACCCCCTTTAACGGTTACTTATTTAATTTTCATTTTTTTTTCAAAACACCTCCTTTGAGGTTAAGGGGTTACTCCCCAACCCCCCCCCCCCCCCCCCCCCCCCTCTCCTATAATGCAACACTTCATTACCAAATATTTTCACACTTAAACCCAAACAATATTTTCATTTTAACACAAATATTATGGCTTGTTCTCTCCCTTATTCCGTCGAAGAAATTCAATCGTATGTTCAGAACCAATGCGAGCAAGAGGATGTGGCTTGTCAAGATGCTATTGTCGGTATTATCAGCCTGTTTGAGCAAGCAAAGGCGGCGAAAGAAGATTCGAGAAAACAATACGCAAAATGCAAAGACATTTCACCGAAAAAGACATGTTGTAATTGACAATTTTTGCACGATGAAGCCTGGAAAAGATTACGAGATTAAGAAAACGTTGTGTTCAAAGATACAAGATAACATTAGTTATAAAATCCGTTGGATGTATAATGAAAATGTTGTTCCCTTATACTTAGTTAGTAATAACTAGAGATGGCTAAGTAATGAGTAAATAACTTTGTTAAAAGATAAACGTAAAGTAAATAAACACACAATTTTTAACGTTTAATTCTATTTGCAATTAACAACTAATTATACTCAAATTGTTTGCGGAATAACACTTGAGATTGAATGACAAGTATGGTTTAGTCTCCTCTCTAAGCTTAAGTAGCAACTATCAGGTACCACTGAGCTATCTCAGGGACAAGGTTGCTCTTTGGAGGAGTAAAACTTATTTGTGAATGTCTAAGCATTAATTGCACAAACTTATCAACTTTTACTCTCTCTTATGATCCTATTTATAGACAAGTAAATAAGAAACCGTTAAGTACAAGACAAAAGATGACCTATGTAATACCCTTAATTTTGTGATACACAGCGGAATTCAAACCGGGTGTTACTCGACGGCACAACAGTTATAACAATAGAAAATGAGCTCTAATTGAGTCGTTTTAACTATTTATCATTCGAATCATATAAATATCAGAGTTTGCAAAAATGAGGTCCCAGTGGTTTCAAGGTTTACAAATTAAATTATATGAGTTTTCGAATGATAATAAAATTTATGGCCTTCTAGAGTGTCCGTACTCCATTCGTGCCAGCCTCGTTCATTATGGACCTGAGATACATGCTTAAAACAGTCAACACAAAGGTTGGCGAATTCGTAGAGTTTATAGTTAAATCGTTGAACACAATATTCGTATTGTGAACTTTATAGTCTCACACTCATAGTTTGAAAATAAAACAATTTTTATTGCACTAAGTTCATGATACCGAAAACGTTAACAGCTTGTCAATAGAAATTGATATAATAGTAATTGTGGCTCTAGTAGGTAATTTGTAATTTATACCTAGAGTTCTTCAAATAGAGTGCGTTTGTTTGCCTAACCGGTCAACACAAACGGGATTTGTCAATCCCGATAGATCTATCCACATTATTCACGTTCACTTCACTCGTGATAAATCACAAAACGTAAATCGGGTATCGTAAAGATACGAAAATTATATAAATGGTTAAACTTATCAATATACTCAATATTATCTTATAAAAATGAGTGATAAGTTTAATGGGTCGCTTAAGCGCTATTAAAACTGAAAACGTAGGTTTAAAACGCGTAAAACGTACGAAGTTTTTGTAAAAATGTGAAAGGTAAAATATAACTTTTCTAATAGGATTATTATGAACCTAAAAGGCTTATAATGTATAGACTAAGCTTAGTATAGTGTCGGTTTGTGTTAAATGTTTTGTAAACCTAAAACTGTAAGCTTAAAACGCGCAAATCGCGTAAAACGCAAAATCAGAAAATGTAAAATTCCAAAATTCTTGAAAACGTCGTAGGATGTGAAAAACACATATTTCTCTTGTTTGTAATGTCATGTGGACATATCGTGATGCCTAAATATCGTTTAAACCTAAAAGTAAATCTCAGACACGGTTTTGTGAAATTGGTTTTGGGTGAATTCAACGTATGTCGTCAGGATGACTCGTCGAATATCAATTATCTTGTCATGATAGTAAAGTAATTTTTTTACGGGATGAATAGTAAAAGTGAATAGTAAAAATTCGATAATGGATAGAAATCCTGAAAATGCGAATTGTTACAACCTAAGCTAATCAGGACAAAATAATGATGTATTTTGTCACTGTTACAATAACCTATTTTGGGTATAGGACAATAACACTTTCTGAAGAACAGTGATGACATTGTCCTGACATTTTGCCTTTCAGGGAAAGTTTGGCTTTAGCCTGATAAAGACTTCTCCTTGTCTTTTCAAACGTTTCCCACCTTGTCCCGCCTTTCTTTCAGTCCAAGGTTCTTCAGTCTTTAGTCTTCAATCTTCATTCTTCATAGTTATTAAGGAGACAAGGGTTCAGTGGGTTATTGTCATCGCACACTGAATCCATCACTTTCTTTTTTGGCTTAGGTGCCACTCATTGAGTTCCGCCTCACTAAATGGAGAGGCTTTCTTCTTAGACTCGTCCTAAGCATCCTGAAGGTGACTCACTAAACAACTGTTCACTCAATGACTTGGGCGTTGTTGAAGTTCTTCTAACACTTAGGTTAATTTGTATTCAAATCCTTGTTTAAGGTTGCTTGGGGACTGAATGGACGCAACATAAAACATTATGGGTGGTTTTGTATCACAACAACGACATAAACTTAGGCTAGATGAAGATGAATCAGTTGATGTGCATGGATTTACTGAGAAACAGCATCATCAATTTATGCGAGATGAAGAGGCTTCAAGAGAAATAGATGAAGAACCAGCAAGGGTTCAAGTAGAACAAGCAAGGCTTCAACAATAGTGGGAATAGTTCTTTAGACAAGAACAAGCTCATGATGAGTTGTTTGTGTTGGAATTAGTGGAACCTGATTATGAAACAGATTAATTTATGTTGAACAAGTCTTCTAGTTTAATGTTTTTAATTTCATATGTTTACGGTTTTATTTAGCTATGCTTTATTTTTATTAATCGAAGTTTATATAATGTTTTTATAAAGTATTTGTAATTTGTTTTATTATTTAATGAATTAAATATTAATTAAGGGGTTATTTAGTAAATGAAATATTGGTTAAAGGGATTGATTTGTAGTTTTTGTAGTTTTTTTTTTTTTTTTTTTTTTTTTTTTTTTTTTTTTAAGGTGATTTTTTGGTGTTAAATTTTGATGTTGAAATAATGTGTCGCTGATGTGATGACATTTATAGCTTTTAGAGTGTACAAAGAGCAAGGTGTAGTGATGTACAAAAGGGACATTTTATTTATTTTTATTTCTTTTACCAACAACAGCGCTATATTGTACCACCTAACGGCGTCATTCGTCCTTTCGTGGTTCAACCTGCGACTGTTGTTAGCATTTTTTTCCTCTAAAATGAGTGGGTATTTTTTTGTGATGTGTTATAGGATCCACATGGCCATATGCATCGATTACTGTTATTGCTAGAGACGATATCTTAGTTATTGAGGTGTTATTGATAAGATTATGAGGTGGCACACCAATTTCGATTATTGGTGTTTTACTACACCTAGCACTCTAAGTGTTAAAATTTTTTATACTTTTAGGTTCGTTAAAGTGTTTACATGAATAAAAAGGAACCACAAACTCTTCTTTGTCTCAAATTAGATGTTTAGATTTTCGGATAACTATGGTTTTCGACTTTTTAGTAGATTAACTCATCGGGTTTAAATCCACTGTTACACGGATATGAACCAAGTAAAACACTCTTTATTCAGAAGGTTGGTGTGACCACTTTAAAATTATTAACGATAGTAAAAATTAAAGTTAAAGTCTCATACATTTCAAGCTACAAATAATTGTTTAAAGGGAGTTGATATGCATACCACCAAAGGTGATGTGCACACCATAATTAGGTATATGCGCTGTTGTATTATGTGCATCATTAGTGTGATTTTGTGGTGTGTACATCATTTTTGATGGTGTACTTAACTCCTTTGTTCGAAACATGGACGTTTAATCTGATACAAATTAAGTACATCATCAAATAACTTATTAATCAAGACAAAATTATCATAATGACACATGAAAATAAAAAGAAACTTATTGATGGAAAATGATTAGAATATTATATACTACTCGTATATACGTAAACTAAAATTATACTGTAAGATATTATCAAAAGTCGAATGTTTATGTAATGATTAATAATGAATGAAAAGGTGTTAGGAGTCAAAAAGTAAAAAAAAAAAGATGAAGTGCTTATTTTTTAGGACTTATCGAAATGCAAAATGTCTTTGCACATGTTATAGAAATAAAGTGAATATTATTACAGGGTGAGTTATCCATACCTTCTTAAATGAAGGGTATCCAATCATTAGATGTATCACTGACTTGTACGGTATGCATTACGAGTTGTGCGGTTTGACTAAACCCCCCGATGTGACAACATAGGGAGGGTTTGTATAACATAGCCGTCATACAAACACTCCATATATTTGTCACATCAGTAGGGTTTGGTCAAACTGTACAACTCGCGATGCATACCGTACAAGCCGATGAAGCATCCAATGATTGGATACTCTCTCTATGGAAGGGTGTTGATAACTCACCCTTTACAGTAAAACTATAATAATATTTCTTGTAAAATGTAGGAACATACCATTACGGCGTGTTTGGTTAGAGCAATTTAGTGGAATTTGAAATTAAAATTCCCCAAATTACTATGTTTGGTTCATTAGAAGGGGGAATTTTAAATCGCAATACAAATTAAAATTCTTTAAAATGAGAAATTTTTTATGCCTTCAAAAAGTGAGGAATTTTAATTTACTTGAAAAACAAATTTATAACTTTTTGTCTTGTTGTATTTTATTTTTTATTTTTTATAAACTTTTTTATAATAACTTATTTCTTATAAACTTTTTTCTCTTGTTGTTTTTTATTTCTTATAAACCTTTTTTATAATAACTTAATTTTCATAAAAAAAATATAAACTTTTTTCTTGTTGTTTTTTTTTATTATTTTTATAAAAAAATTTTATTACAGTAACTTTTTTTAATAACTTATTTTTCATAAAAAAAATTATAAACTTTTTTTCTTGCTTTTTTTTTTTAATTTTTTTTACAATAATAAAACATAATGACATATTTCCAAATATTATAAAAAATTATTTAAATTTCTATAAACATTATAAAATTTATATATATACATTCGAATGTTTATATATATATTTATAAATTTATGTCAACTAAACATGCGAATGTATTTTAAATTCCGGAATTTTAAATTTTCAAAAATTTTAATTTTCTAAAAATTTTAGAATTTTAAAATTCACGAACCAAACGGCAACTTAGTGGTTTTCTTGGATATACACATCTTTAGACTTGTAGTAGCAACTAGCAAGACCAGAAGCTGACCAAACACCCTCTTATATTAGCATCAACTCAATAAGTTCATTTATTTACTTTTTGTTTTTTTTTTTTTTTAGATCAAACACATGACCAAATACTCGTAATAAGATGACTACAGTAATAACAAAAAACAATCCCATAAGAAAAAAGAAAAATAAAAGCACACTCAAACACTCTTTATTCTTTCGGTCGCTTGACAAACAGAATAAATGCATTTCAAAAAGAGAGACGCGTTATGCATTTCAAAAAGAGAGACGCGTTTGCCATGATGCATATAAGAGAGGTAACGCGTCTTAAATGGTGAGACCAACCATTTGGTTCCGTCTCACTACCACTTGTCTTATGCTGTATATAATTTATCAACAAATCCTTTGTTGGAAATAAATTTTGTTTCGTAGTCTTCATGAGGACAATATATCTTTTTTTATTAAAATTTAAAAAGTTAAGGAACTTGTGTAGTGTTGAATTCAATATTCTTATTGTTCCATTGACTCCTTTAAACTAAACAAAAAGCTATATCTTTTTAGCCTTTTCTTTTTTTGAATAAGTCTACACGTCAAAAGCACAATAAGAAAATGTGTTTACTTTTCGTATCATACTAATATATTATTTCGTCTCATAGTTAATAAGTTTAAAACAACAAAAGATATAGCAGTTGTTTTTGTTGCGGACAAAAGTAAGAGAAAAAACCATTTACGAATAAAGTCCACTATGAGTTGTCGCTAAAAAGTTGAAATGATGTCATTGACGATATAAAATGTGTTACTAAATCAGATGACTCAAAAAGAATGTTACTACATATTAAATTTTAAAACCTCATACTCGGTTCTCAAGTTTTTCTGTAAAAAAAAGTATAAAAAATATGAAGTAAACGAAAGAAAATATTTTACTTCAAAATCACCTAAATCATCATTTTATTTAATCATTTGTTGTTCTTTTTCTCTTCAAATGACACTCAAAAATATAGTGTAGTGTTAGTGTATCATGACTCCTTTATTGTGAACTTGTCATGATAAATTAGCATCATTGATATCTAATTTAGGGTTCTACTATTAATAACTCTGGCTTTTCTTTTTACCTTCTCCACCTTTTATTATTATTATTATTATTATTATTATTATTATTATTATTATTTGTCTTTGTCTTTTGTTTATTTGTTACAGTGAAACACAATTTTTTATTAATTTCTGTTCGTATTTTCGGTCAGTTTAATACTTTTGACTTGTTAAAATTTATATTTTTTGTTCTATACATTTTGTTACATAGTTTTACACTAAAAACATTATTAAAAAATATTTAAAAAATTAAAAAAACAAAGAGGGATATTATTTGTAATTTAGGGGTACATATCACCTATCCCCTAATTTTATGCTTTGTAGCCACAATAAATATTCTATAATTTCCTACTGAAATAGGTATATCTTACTATCTTAGATATCTTGTCCAATCACAATTAAATGTTTTAATTTTAGTTTTTAAAATATTTTTGTTAATTTTTTTTTCTTTCAAAATCAACAATCCTTAGATATTATTAGCAAAGCATTTTATTAAAGCATTATGCAAATAATAATTTGTGACAATAGATAATTGAGAATCATTGCAGGCCAGTAGATTACTAAAAGAAAATACAATATAGTAACTATAATCAATTATCTTTTGAAAAACTTGGAACAAAAAACAAGATAGATGATTTGTGATGATGAGTTAGTAACATACTTTTGGATGTTTGCAGTGAGAACTTTGTGGAAGAATCAAAATATATACAGTATGTGATAAAGGATTTGAGCAATGATATTTAGTTATTTACAAAGAGGCAAAGATTATTTTATTTTTCGTTTTTTCTGAAAACAAAAAGATTTATAAAATGAATCAAAATACATTTTGTATTGCGAAAATTACTGCAGAGGCTACTGTCACAAACAGTTGCCTTGCAGAAGGTTTTTTTTTTTTTTTTTTTTTTTTCTTTTCAAAAAAGGCCTCTAATTTTGTTGCAAACGTACAGCGAAATAATAACTTTTCGCGTGTCGCGCTCTCGTTAAGTCAAAAACAATAAAATAAAAAAAATGTAATTCACATAACAGTTGCAGCGAAATACAAATTTTAGGGCCCAGTTGAATACAAAATAAAATAAAAATATGTATCCCACATAAAAGTTGCAGGGAAATTAGACCCACCCAATAGAATTCTTTCTCTCTCTTCAAATTAGACTCACTCAATAAATATTTATTAAATGAAATATAAAAGTATGCAAAATCCACCCTTAAACTTTTTAATATAACAAAATTTATTTGTCAAATATTTATCAAATATCTAGCTAATTGGCTAATAAAAAATATACCATTGCAAAGAGCTCTGGATTACCAAAAAAATGAGCTGAATATCGATATGTTTTTGAGATACGTACGATTTTATAAAAAATGTTAAAGTTGGATACCTTTTTAAAAAAAAAAAAAAAAAAAAAAAAAAAAAAAAAAAAAAAAAAAACTTTAACATTTTTTAAAAGTTTTATTATTATTATTATTATTTTTAGCACACAATCTATATCCACTAATAAAGTTCCAATGCAACAGTTACATCATTAAAAGGCATAGATTCAACGCATACCAAGTAGTCAACATGAATACTTTTTCTTCTACCTATTTGGAGAATTAGAAAACTTTAACATTTTTTAAAGTTTTTTTTTTTCTTTTTTTTAATGTATCAAACTTTAATATTTTTTATAAATCATACATACGTCAAAAGCATATCGCTATTATGCTCGTTTTTTTCGTAATCCAGAGCTCTTCGCAACAGTATATTTTTTATTAGCGAATTCGCTACGTATTTAATAAATATTTGATGGATAAAGTTTGTTATATTAAAAAGTTTAAAGATAGATTTTGCACATATTTCATTTAATAAACATTTATTGAATAGGTAGAGAGAGAAGTAATTCACATAATTTTTGAGGAGAAGTGTTAATTTTTTTTTTTTTTTTTTTTTTTTTTTTTTTTCATAGCTCACTGAAAGGTATGTGAGATGTTGGTTTTATAGACAAAATAATAATAGTCGTGTGTTAGGATCGAACTTGAGATCACGGGATTGCACAAATACGTATGAAGAGAAAATGTAATAATTATTTATAAAATGTTATAATTAATTATTAAACACAAAATAAATAAATAATAATTAGTATTATTGATTAATGACTAATTAATTATTAAACGAAGATTAGGAAAGTAATTACTAGACAATACATGGAAACAAGAGAAGGTTCCGGAAACCCTATGTGGGTGCCAAAACCGATCGGCCAAGGGGTGTAACCCACCTCCATTGTGCCTTGAGCTCCAAGTCTTGTGTAGTATATAAGCAAACCGAAGATGTAGGTTTTTCTCATAACTTGTACACACACATCTTGGGTTTTCTCTTCTCCTTTTCTTTCTTGGTCGATCCAAAACCGAACACCCCTAAGGGTTTCGATTTTTCATAAGATCAAAAAGGGTTTTGTGTTTTATTACTTGCAAATACTTTTCTTGAATTAGTACATGTGTACAAGAACGTGAATCAAACACACTATTGTTTGATTCTTGGATTGAATTACAAAAAGGTAAGGGGTAATTCATATAATCCTTATAAACCCTAATTAGGGTTCATTGGTTCCGGAAGATTGCTTTGATTCTTGTTCGGGCTAGAATCACTACGGTATGTTTACTATTTAAATTAATGATTAATTAATTACATGTTATTCGATCTATTATAATTGCTTCCGCTCATGCTCACTTTGATGTACTTGGTTTATTTATATGAATGTCATGATATAATAATTCTAACAGTGGCATCTAGAGCCGTTATAATGTGTAATTAATTATCTAAACGCATAAAAATTGGATCTTGATTCGTATAGTTACATGTTTTTAGGGTTTATGTGTTAGATCCCTAACCCTAATTTTTTTGGGTCGAATGACCTAAAGGGTTTTTAGGGTTTATGGTTTTTAATTTTTAAAAAATTTGATTAGAAACCCTAAGATGTCATGTAATTGTTATGCGTTTTAGTAAACGATCTTGGTGCAATGTGTTAATTGTTAAGCTAAATCCATGAAAAAAGTGCATATTTGCATGGATTTTTATTGTGTTATAATTTAAATTGTTTGAATTGCTTATATATATTAATGGTTAAGTTATATTAAAACATGTAAATTTTAATAGATGTCGAATTGGGGAAGACTCCAATATTAAGTAATCAATTATGTGCTATGTGGTATTTATTTAATTTTGGCCTACGCAATCGATTTATCGATGTATGTGGCTCTTTTTCTAAGAAAAAGAAAGCCCTAATTGAATTAATACGTTATACGCCTAGATTTGATTATTAATAGGACTTTTGAATAAGATTTGTATGTGGCTACATGTTTTATACATATTTAATTGTTATGATTATGTATATGTGTTTATTTAGTTGTTTTATTTTTTATTGTATATTACTTGTTTTGTTTATTTATTGTGTTAGACATGTTTATATAAACGAAAAGGGTAATTTTTTGAATAGAAAAATAATACGGACTAAATAATAGCGAAATTGTTTTGGTTTTTAAGAGTTTAAAAATTTCAAAGGATTGGTTGATTGATGTTTTTGTATGTAATGGTTAAATAGGCTCGACCGAAGTTTACACACTATAAGATGGGTATAAGGATGGCAACGCATTAAATTGTGGCCTTAGATAGACAACATTCTGTCTTAACGCTCGTTTGTGTGTAAATTAGACTTACCGAACAACCATTACATGTACATTGTCATCTTAAGGGTGAATAATCCATAATTCCACAATGATTATCCGAAACACTAAGCTTTCGGGCTTATGCAAAAGTAATATAGTGGACGATAATTGATGGTTATTCTTTAATTGGTGAACCCGATACCTCAATTAAAACTTTGTTATTTTACTCTTAGCAAATTGATAATAAAATTGTTTTGTAAAACCAATGTTATGAAGTTGTATGCATGCTTCTTCATACATTATTTTGATCACATCAAAATATTTATACCCTTATAAAATTAAGTTGAATGCCATCTAATTAAGAACACTTGAAGTTGTAATTTACGTCAAGTGAGACTTGGTGAAATTGCAATGGAAAGGTAAATTTCATAAATTCATTGCTAGCAGATCAACTGATGTGATGGATTTGTGAGTTTACAGTTTTTAAGTTAGACGACTTAAATTGAGTAGGAAGTGAGACTTGGACTCAAGGCATTAAGATGGGGACTAAACATGCTTACAATACAAATGTTTTGTGATTGTAAATCCCATAATATCTAGGAATTGGACAAATGTTATGCCAATTACTTGTACGACAAGTTACCTCATATTGTACTTTCATTACTAGCAGATCAACTGATGTGATGAAACTATGTTTATGGAGGATCCTTGTTTTCAAGATTATTCTATGGATTTATTTTCCTTGGGTATTTTAATTTTCTTGAAAAATTTGTATTATCAAAAATACTAATGTTTTGAACTTTCTTTATCTGTAGAAATGGCTCAAAATGATAACACCAACTTTCGTTCTGTGTTCAAAACTTATTTTGAACGAGAAAAATTGATTGGCTCGGAAAATTTCAATGATTGGTACCGTTCACTAAGGATTGTCCTGCGAGTGACTGGTCAACTTGAAATCTTGAAAACGCCTTGTCCTGCTGAACCTGAAGGCGATGCAGCAACTGATGCTGCTAAGGCCAAATGGAATCTTGATTGCAAGGAACATATTGATGTGGCCGCAATGATGTTAGGGGCGATGTCCACACCTCTTCAAAGGCAGTTTGAGGAGTATTTCCCCATGAACATGATTGATGAACTCAAGAAACTCTATGAGAAACCATCAAATGTAGAGATTTACGATTTGATGGAGGCTCTACATGGTTGTAAGCAGGGTGATGGTGAACCTGTGAGTGCTCATGTGTTGAAGATGAAAAGTTTCATGGATCAACTACAAACACTTAAGAAACCCTATGACAATGATATGGCTGTGAACTTAATCAATAGGTCCCTTAACAAGGATTTTAATGGTTTTGTGAGGAACTTCAATATGCATTGCGTGGGGAAGACAGTAAGTGAATTGCACGCACTGCTCATTGATTATGAGAAAGGGTTGACACCAAAGGCTCTTACGCCCCAAGTTCTTGCTATACAAGGGGGTAGAATTAACAAGCCAAATGCGAACAAGAAGAAGGGTAAAGGAAAGAAGAAGGCTGATAAGAATAAGTAGGTTATGGCTTATCAACCACCTCAACCTAAGAAGAACCCTCCTATCAAGAATAATCCAAAGAAGGATCAAGGATGCCATTACTGCAAGGTGATGGGCCATTGGAAGAGGAATTGTCCTCTTTATCTCGATGACTTGCGAAACAATAAGGTTAAGAAGACTGGGCACATGGGCGCCAGCACTTCAGGTAACTTATTTGTCATTGAATTATTTACTTTATCTCGTGTAATAAATTCCTGGGTATATGATACTGGATGTGGTATTAATATTTGTAATACACTGCAGGGGTTTAGAGAGGAAAGGAGACTAGCTTATGGGGAGCAATTTCTGCATGTGGGAAATGGAGCACAAGCAGCAGTTGAAGCCATAGGAATGTTTGATTTAGTTTTACCTTCGGGTTTAGTACTTTGTTTAAACAATTGTCATTATGCACCTTCTATAATTAGAGGTGTTGTTTCCTTTTCATGTTTGTTGGATCCTGGTTTTTCTCATACTATTGATGGCAATAAAATTTCTGTTTCTTTAAATGGTGTATTTTATTTTAATGCTATTGCTGTGAATGGTGTGTTTGAAATTGATATGAATAATTGTGAGACTTCCAACAATAATAATAATTCGATGTACAGCATAAGTAAGAGAATGAAGTATGACTTGAATTCGTCTTACCTTTGGCACTGTAGACTTGCCCATATAGGCAAGACTCGCATGCAAAAGCTACAACGTGAAGGGCTTTTGAATGATATCATTGATGAGTCATTTGATTAATGCGAATCTTGTATTTCTGGGAAGATGACGAAGAAACCTTTTCATAATAATATGGAAAGAGCTTCAGATCTACTTGGTTTGTGATGAGGCGAAAAATGATCCGTTTTTAGGGGGTCATTTAAGCCCGAATCCGAATTTATTTGATCAAATATTGCCCTAAATCGTTCCTTTTGTGATTTTAGGTGTTTGGAGAGTGAATTCTGGAAAAGAGGCTATTTTGGACGTTTTTTGAGCATAAAGTGAAGAAAACGACAAAGTACCAAAAATCCAAGCTGGAAATACAAGGTGACGGCGTCAAGGGTTTGCTCTTGACGGCGTCAGACATGAAGAATAATTTACCGTAGCTGGTGACGGCGTCAGATGGAGTTATGACGGCGTCAAAGTGACCAAGATTAATTTACCGTGGGTGGTGACGGCGTCACATAGGCCGTCACGATTGGATCTAGGGCGTCCGAGGAAGTGTATGGCGGCGAGTTGACGGCGTCAGATTTAACTCTTGACGCCGTCAGGACGATTTTCCTATATATAGTTTTCTAGTTTTTTCATTAAAAGGAGGAGAAGTTTTGGTGAAACCCTAAAGACGATTTTGGTGCCTCTTTTACAGGTTTTTCAAGGGTTCCAAACCCTTGAGACCTTGCATTGTAATTGAGATAAGTATACTCTTAATTCAATCAATATGTCTATGTGTTGGTTGTTTATCTTTTGTTCTTATCTTAATTCTACTATGCTAGGCTAGATCTCTCTTGTGTTTGCTTAGATCTAATGAAACCTAGATGTTTATTATGTGTTGATTACTTGTCTATTCTTGTTTTGAATGAATGATTTTATATGTTAGGCTTAAGAAAACTGGCAGATCTCCAAATGGTAACATGCTTGAACGTCTTAAGAAACATGAACCGAGGCGTACTAGGTCTTTATTGGTTGTATTTAATGCATGAGCCACTGTTTACAATCCCTATAGTTGTGCTGGGTCATGGTGTAGGAGGAGATAAGAGCTCATAGAGTTGGGGAGTTATGTATGCCACTCCACGAATGGTATTAAGGAATACAACCCGTCATTCATACAAGTGTAACAAGTAATTAACATGTAAAAGATATCTAGGGAGTAATGAAGTCTAAGTAAACACAATTTCTCCAATTACTGCTCACAACCTTAGTTTAATATTAGTTTAATTTTATTTTCATTTGTTTAATTAGTTACAAAGTAGTTTTTGGGTTAGTTGATTAGTGGCATAGATTTGTGGCTCCAAGTCCAAATTTTTTATGACCATATCGATATCCCCACGAGGCGAACCATTGACCAATCGGCCGGTGGTAAGCTACGTGATCTTAGTGCGGAACAATCATGGGAACTCATAGAAGATCTTGCTCTCTATGACAACGAAAGTTGGAATGATCCCCGTGATTTGAACAAAACGGTCAAGGCAATATCTTTGCCTTCGAATAATTCAAGCACTCCCGACCGTAGGATCATGGAACTTGAGGACCAAGTCAAGTTTCTCATGAAATCTTACGAAGCTCCGAAGCATTCAAGCCAAGTGAACAAAATCACTTCTTCATGCGAATTATGTAGTGGTCCCCATGACACTTGTGATTGTATGGAACTCCCCGGAACAGCTTTTGCGGACTACGCATCCACGCGTACCGACGAAGCGGGAGATAAGTGGTACACTTTCAAGCCCGAGCCGAACACATACGGTGATTCATATAACCCCTCATGGAAAAATCACCCAAACCTTAGGTGGAAACAAAATCAACCAAATTCTTCCAATCCGCCTAATCGTTACCAATCAAACGGTCCACCATCCAACCGTACCTTCAACAACAATCCTTCTGACAACTATGGTAGTACCAACAATCTTGAAGGATTGATGTCAAAGTTCATGGCATCTCAAGAAGCCCGCATAGCTAAGTTTGAAGCCGATTTCAAACAAAATCAAAGCGAGATGACCAATAGAATTGATGCATTGTTGAAAGTTCTCAATGACCGAGAAATGGGAGCACTCCCAAGCGACACCATCAAGAATCCGAAACTAAACGTTAATGCCATATCTTCAGTTTCGTCACCCACTTCGTGTCCACAATATTACTCGGTTAAATCAACGAGCACGTGTTTCAAACAACACCAAGTTCCCCAAAAGGACCAATCAACTAAAACACCCACTATAGAGCCGGTCAAAAGCATAGTTGAAACACCTCTTACGCAAGACCTTGACGATGAATTCAAAGAACTTCACCTCGAACGCCCCGTCATTGATGTCTTAGCGCGTGCTCCTTACTATAGTGCCCTCCTAGAAAAATATGAGAAGTATAAGCTAGGTAAAAATGGGACCGCCTTCGTTCAAAACAAGTTGCCTAAAAAGCTTGATGATCCGGGTATATTTGTTTTGCCTTGTAAGATAGGAAGATCCGAAGCTTTCGACACACTAGCCGATTTAGGGTCAAGCCTCAACTTGATTCCCTTATCCTTATTCACCGCTCTTAAGCTAGGAAAGTTAGAGGAAATGGAGGTATTGATAGGGCTAGCGGATGGAAGTATTGCCCACCCTGTTGGAATGATTAAGGATGTAGTTGTTTACGTAGGAAGGTTAACTATATTAGCGGATTTTCACGTTCTAGACATGGTTAGTGACACTACATGCCCATTATTGGTAGGAAGAGGATTTTTAGCAACCACTAGTGCCATGATAGATTGCAAGGAATCCAAGATAGCGGTAGGAGAAGGCGATACTTGGTCGGTGTATGATGTTAAGAAGCATAGTTATGATTGTGATGATGAACCAACACCGCATTGGGTAGAGATGAATAGGAGACCATCTAGATATGGACCTTGGATAGAAAGGAACTTCATAGGACCTCAATGCCCATTTTATCTAGAAAAGGATTTCGTTGAGAAGACACATTCGGTAGAACAACTCATAGCTAGGGATGAGGAGCTAGATCCCTTTGAGGACCCCTTAGTCTTTAGAAAGATGATTGAGTTTTTGAGCGTAATGCCTATTAATATAGAGTTGAATAAATGGAAAAGAGATGGAGATAAGTATAAATGGAGGTGGGACAAGCCACCTAGAGAAGGTAACGGGTCATGGCATATTAGAATGACCTTGTATGATCCGGATGGAGAAAAGTTTGAAAGGTCATACCACACTAAGGGAACCAATAGAAAGTTGAAACCTAAGTTCGATCCCAAAGATGTCCTCAATGAGGAACTCACCCGAATCACGTAGTAACCCACGACTTTGAGTCTAGCTACAAGACTCGTGAATAAAGAAAAGCGCTTCTTGGGAGGCAACCCATGTTTTGTGTGATTTTAATTGTTTGATTGTTATTTGCTTCCGTATGCATGTTTTATTTTTGGTTGATCATGTTTCTCAATTAAAATGTGAAATACTTTATTATGTTGTTTAGCCCAGTCTTAACTTCAACCTAAAGGTATTTTTGCAAAAGATAAGTGTAAGGGGAAACCCCAAATATGTTTTTAAGAAACAAACCGATCATGATTATCCACAATATTTAATGAACATGTATATTCGTATTTGTTAGAGTCAAATGCTTGTATTGAGTCATAATGAAGTTTTGCAGGATTTTCCAGGAAGTAGGACAAAGTTTTTCCAGAAATTTTCCGGAAACTTAACATGAAGATTTCTGCAGGTCCATTCTGACGGCGTCAGGGCATTGCTCTTGACGGCGTCAGGAGTCAAAAATCTGGAAATTTTACCGGTTTTGTTTTTCTAACGGAGTCTTATAGTTTTTGTGAATTATTAAGTTTTATAATCTCCAGGAAATCTGCAAACTTCATTCCACAAGCATTATATCTTATTTTGTTTTCTAGGATTTAGTAACTTATATAGGATGCCGCCGATTTTACGCGAGGTTGCCTTGTCTACTTTTGTCAGGATTTACAGGTTATTTGTGACAAGAAGATGATTTATATTCTGGAAGGGAAGCTTTGATTGTTTGTTTTCTTGGAGGAAGATTTAACCTGGCCAAACTAAAATCCATACCGAGCGAATCAGGGGAGTATTTGATTTCATTCTCTTTACTTTTTACTTTTACATTCTTTACTTGAACATTGGGGACAATGTTCATCTTAAGTGTAAGGGGAGGGTAAAAAGATGATACCTTACATATGCACTTTCGCTTGAGTTTGTTTTGTTTGATAGTAGATGAGTAATAAAACTACGAGAAATACTTGTT
Organism: Artemisia argyi; assembly: GCA_030686995.1. Taxonomy (NCBI): domain Eukaryota; kingdom Viridiplantae; phylum Streptophyta; class Magnoliopsida; order Asterales; family Asteraceae; genus Artemisia; species Artemisia argyi. Next base: position 178,863,541 of record CM060683.1, read on the forward strand.
AGTGTAATTTTAGCGCCAAATTTAAAATTTTTTACAACATTTAGGCGTGAAACTTTAGCCATAGCAAGCGTCTCATGGATAGGAGGTTGTATGACTAGCACATAACCGTATATTCAGAAAAATTTTCCACCCAAAAATGTGAGGTTCGCCTTTAGATTTGATAGGAAAAGCATTCATTATTAGTGCTTATGAGTGTACCGGTAGCATTTAGATTCTAGAACTTACGTTAGTGATGCATCCCGAGACCGCTAGTGAGACTACATTCGTGTGGTAGGATTTACTACATGATAAGAGGCATTAGGATCACCCTCGTGTTAAACCCGTATCATAATTACTTGACCATTTAAGTTATATTACTTGGCTAGTTAAGTCAACTAATTTTTCCCACACCCTTTGCGTTGTACTCATTTTTAGTACACGAAACCCCTAGTACACCCCTCCGAGCCTATCTTTTCGTTTCTAACTTTAAGCATCTTACTTAAAGGAAGAATTTGTTACACCCCACTTAAATGTACAACCAAATCGCCTTAGCCTTCCGTGTATGCGCTTATTTTTAGTGCATTGTTGTTATTTGTTAAACCCTAAGTTAACTTTCTAATTGATTACATGGTTGCTAAGTCGAGTCATATCCTTGTACATATTTTGGGACGATTGGGACTCATGGGTAAGTACTTATTTTATAGAGTAATGGGGAAGAACATAATATTATTACCCCCATATGTACGTTAATCTTAAAAGTGCTCAAAGTGTTTTGATTTTCTTAATTCGAGTCATTAGAATAGTTAAATGTAAAGTATGTAAAGATTCAAGTGTAAGGGGATTGCTCAAACCCCTATGATGTATTATTTTGGATGGTAGGGTAAGAGTGTATGCAAAAAAAAAAAAAAAAAAAAAAAAAAAAAAAAAAAAATCGAAAAAATCAAGAAAAAGAAAAAAAAATATAGAAAAAGAAAAAGAGAAAAAACATACGGACTACCATCCCGTTTTTATTTTATGTTCATTTTATGTTTTTTGTTATTTTTCATTTATTAGCTTAAGTCGAGTCTAGTCTTGGCTTAGCAATGCCATCTTGTACATGTAATTTACTAAGATTGTTAACTCGCCACCAGTAAAAATTCCCTTTATCCAACAAAACCGTGTAATTCATATCCCTACACCTAACGTTATAACCCTTTTTAAAAGACCTCTTTGATAGTTTATCCTAGGTGCTTACGCCATGTGGTGGAGGTTTGATCCTTTCCCAAGCCTATGGTAATCTATTTTGCTATGACAGGTAGTGAGAGATATCTTCCATTTCCATAATGTTATATTACTTTATTACACCCGAGAGATGTGAGTATCTAAACACTATTGGTGCTTGTGTATGACCTCCGTGCTTGTCTATTGGTCTTTAGTGGAACGATTATTTGTTGTAATTACTTTTATATTAGTGTTAAATGACCCCTAACTTGTCTTTTGAGTAGAATAAAAGCTCATTTGCTTGAGGACAAGCAAATCTCAAGTGTAAGGGTATATGATGAGGCGAAAAATGATCCGTTTTTAGGGGGTCATTTAAGCCCGAATCCAAATTTATTTGATCAAATATTACCCTAAATCGTTCCTTTTGTGATTTTAGGTGTTTGGAGAGTGAATTCTGGAAAAGAGGCTATTTTGGACGTTTTTGGAGCATAAAGTGAAGAAAACGACAAAGTACCAAAAATCCAAGCTGGAAATACAAGGTGACGGCGTCAAGGGTTTGCTCTTGACGGCGTCAGACATGAAGAATAATTTACCGTAGCTGGTGACGGCGTCAGATGGAGTTATGACGGCGTCAAAGTGACCAAGATTAATTTACCGTGGGTGGTGACGGCGTCACATAGGCCGTCACGATTGGATCTAGGGCGTCCGAGGAAGTGTATGGCGGCGAGTTGACGGCGTCAGATTTAACTCTTGACGCCGTCAGGACGATTTTCCTATATATAGTTTTCTAGTTTTTTCATTAAAAGGAGGAGAAGTTTTGGTGAAACCCTAAAGACGATTTTGGTGCCTCTTTTACAGGTTTTTCAAGGGTTCCAAACCCTTGAGACCTTGCATTGTAATTGAGATAAGTATACTCTTAATTCAATCAATATGTCTATGTGTTGGTTGTTTATCTTTTGTTCTTATCTTAATTCTACTATGCTAGGCTAGATCTCTCTTGTGTTTGCTTAGATCTAATGAAACCTAGATGTTGATTATGTGTTGATTACTTGTCTATTCTTGTTTTGAATGAATGATTTTATATGTTAGGCTTAAGAAAACTGACAGATCTCCAAATGGTAACATGCTTGAACGTCTTAAGAAACATGAACCGAGGCGTACTAGGTCTTTATTGGTTGTATTTAATGCATGAGCCACTGTTTACAATCCCTATAGTTGTGCTGGGTCATGGTGTAGGAGGAGATAAGAGCTCATAGAGTTGGGGAGTTATGTATGCCACTCCACGAATGGTATTAAGGAATACAACCCGTCATTCATACAAGTGTAACAAGTAATTAACATGTAAAAGATATCTAGGGAGTAATGAAGTCTAAGTAAACACAATTTCTCCAATTACTGCTCACAACCTTAGTTTAATATTAGTTTAATTTTATTTTCATTTGTTTAATTAGTTACAAAGTAGTTTTTGGGTTAGTTGATTAGCAACTAATTCCGCCCACTCTTTCAAAACCCGAGATTTTAATTGCTTTCATAAAAATATAAAAATACAAAAATAATCATCTCTCACCTCTAGAACTATTAATTAGGTTTTCTAATCCTAGCGACACTATTCCTAAGCTGAACGATCAATCCCCCGGTACTTGTCACTATACTATACTACAACGATCAGGTACACTGCCTGGTGGGGGTTGTAAGCCTCGCGAGATCCCTCGAGAGGTAAAGCAAGGTGCGATTCCCACGCATCAGTTTGATACACACGGATGTATGTGGACCACTTAAACATGTGTCAAGGAGAGGTGCTGTCTACTTCTTAACTTTTACGGATGATTTCAGCCGTTATGGTTATGTTTATTTACTTAAACATAAACATGAGGTGTTTAAAACATTTAAAGTTTTCAAAGCAGAAGTAGAATTGCAACTGGGAAAGAAGATTAAAGCTCTTCGTTCTGATCGAGGTGGTGAATACCTTAGTCAAGATTTTAAAGATTTCTTAACTGAGAATGGAATTGTCCAGAATCTCACATCTCCATATACTCCACAACAAAATGGTGTATCTGAGAGAAGGAATCGTACATTGTTGGACATGGTTCGATCATTGTATAATCTTACTAATCTTCCTTTGTCTTTTTGGGATTATGCTCTTGAATCAGCTGTTCGTATTTTGAATATGGTTCCCACCAAGAAGGTTGATAAGACACCATATGAGATATGGACTGGAAAAGCTCCGAATTTGTCTTATTTAAAGGTCTGGGGTTGTGAGGCGTATGTTAAACGTGACTCACATGATAAACTCCAACAAAGATCTGTAAAATGCATTTTCGTAGGATACCCTAAGGAAACTATGGGTTACTACTTTTACTACCCACCTGAGAACAAAGTGTTTGTTGCAAGATATGGTGATTTTCTTGAAAGTGAATTTGTGGTTCAAGAAATCAGTGGGAGGGTATATGATCTAGAAGATGATCTAAATAATGCATTGCCTTCAGAAAACACTAGCACACTTCCTATAGAACCGGAAAGTCTGGGTCCTCCACCGGAAGTTGAAGTAATTCCCATTCGCAGATCTTCGAGATCTGTGAAAGCTCCTGAACGTCTATGTCTTAATGTAGAGGTTGATCAGCATACACTAGGGGATCCTAATGAACCTACTAGTTATAGAGCTGCCATTAATAGCCCTCAAAAAGCTAAATGGAAAGCTGCTAAGGATGGGGAAATACAATTCATGCATGATAATGAAATCTGGGAAGAAGTTGACTTACCTCCTGGTGCCAAGGTAGTTGGGAGTAAGTGGCTTTACAAAATCAAGACTGACATGGATGGATATGCACACATTTATAAGGCTCGTCTAGTTGCTAAAGGTTTTACTCAAACTTTTGAAATAGATTACGAGGAGACATTTTCTCCCGTAGCAGACATAAGAGCTATAAGAATTCTCATAGCTATAGCAGCATACTATGACTATGAGATTTGGCAAATGGATGTGAAAACCGCTTTCTTAAATGGTCATCTAGATGAAGACATCTATATGGCACAACCAGAAGGGTTTGAAAATCCAGAATTTCCAAATCGTGTTTGCAAGCTTAAGAGATCCATTTATGGATTAAAGCAAGCATCACGACAATGGAACAAGAGGTTTGATGCTGAAATTAAAAAGTTTGGATTCACTCAAAATCTTGATGAGCCATGTGTGTATCACAAAGCTAGTGGGAGTGATAATGTAATTTTCCTAATTCTATATGTTGATGACATATTGATTATGGGAAAAGACATTCCAAGATTGCAAGAAGTAAAGGCATATATTGGAAAGTGCTTTTCTATGAAAGATTTAGGAGAAGCTGCATACATTCTGGGAATCAAAATCTATAGAGATAGATCAAGGCGGTTAATTGGATTAAGTCAAAGTGCTTACATTGACAAAATATTGAAAAGATTCAATATGCAAAATTCCAAGAAAGGATATTTGCCGATGGAAGTAAAACATGGCTTATGTAATGAGTTTTGTGCTTCAACACCTGCTGAGGTGGCTCGCATGAGTAAAGTTCCTTATGCTTCGGCTGTAGGATCTATTATGTATGCGGTTAAGTGTACAAGGCCAGATGTGGCGTTTGCTCAAAATATTACCAGTCAATTTCAACAGAATCCAGGTGAAAAACATTGGATTGCTGTTAAACATATTCTTAAGTATTTGAGGAATACAAAAGATATGTTTTTGGTATATGGTGGAAATCCAGCTGCAGAACTTTGTGTTACAGGTTTCTGCGATGCATCCTTTCAAAGTAATAAAGATGATTCGAAGTCTCAGACGGGTTATGTCTTTGTTATCAATGGAGGAGCTGTAGACTGGAGGAGCAAGAAGCAGAGTACAATTGCGATGTCTGCAACAGAAGCTGAATACATTGCTGCTTCAGAAGCTGCTATGGAGGCTGTTTGGATTAGGAAATTCGTTTCTGGGCTTGGTGTTATGCCTTCAATCGAATTACCTATTAATATGTATTGTGACAATTTTGCTGCAATCATATTTGCCAATGAACCTGGAGTCATGAGAGGCACCAGACATTTTCTACGGAAGTATCACTTTGTTCGTGAAAAGGTTGACGAAGGTGAAATAAATCTGTTGAAGGTTCACACAGATGATAACTTAGCTGATCCGTTCACTAAGGCTTTGACGAAAGAGAAGCTTAATGAATTAGCCAATGGAATTGGACTTAAATTAGCTAGTAGTTTCATGCATAACTGTGATTAGTATTTGGATAAAGGATATTGTAAACAATTATTATTTTAATGAAATAAAGTATGTTGGTATGTTTATTTCTATTTGTTAATTATTGTTGTCCTATTTTTGCATGTTTAAATCCATGAATAAGAGTTATTCTAAAATTTTCCGTTATCAGTTAATAATATGGGAATATTATTAAATTAAGACAAATCTGAAGTTGATAAAATATACTTAAGTATATTGATGCGTAGACATGTCATTTCAGACGATATTCGATGATACTGAATATAGGACTTATCCCAACTATATTATGTTACTTTATGGATCTTGTCATTAAGTAAATCATAAGAAGTTATCCTTAGACTTGAGATACAAGATAACGGTCATGAATGTAGTACATTTTTGTGGAACAACTTAACGCTATACGTAACTGGTAGTCATAAGGGTTGTTTTCGGAAGTGTTACAAAGTTTGTGTGTTTTGCTTGTAATCAATAAAGAATTTGTTCCTTCAAATTAATTTTTTGGAGTTTAATACTGATGGGCCCCTCGTAGGGTTGTCAAGGTGTTTGCGTGGCCACGCCCAAGGTCTTTCTTGAAAGGTTCAAAAGATTTGGTAATCTTGTCAATTTCTAAAAACGAGAAACAGAATGGTTAATTAAGGAATGACCTAGATCCATATCCTTATTTAACACGGTATTAGAAACAAAGGGATAATAATAATGAGAAATCATTAAAAGGTTTTCCAGGAGCCTTACTCAAGTTGTACTAGAGGCATCGACGTGTTGCAAGACGCTAATCGATGTGATCACACTATTATGATATGTCTAAGTGGGAGCTGTTGGTTTTATAGACAAAATAATAATAGTCGTGTGTTAGGATCGAACTTGAGATCACGGGATTGCACACAATACGTATGAAGAGAAAATGTAACAATTATTTATAAAATGTTATAATTAATTATTAAACACAAAATAAATAAATACTCCGTAATAATTAGTATTATTGATTAATGACTAATTAATTATTAAACGAAGATTAGGAAAGTAATTACTAGACAATACATGGAAACAAGAGAAGGTTCCGGAAACCCTATGTTGGTGCCAAAACCGATCGGCCAAGGGGTGTAACCCACCTCCATTGTGCCTTGAGCTCCAAGTCTTGTGTAGTATATAAGCAAACCCAAAATGTAGGTTTTTCTCATAACTTGTACACACACATCTTGGGTTTTCTCTTCTTCTTTTCTTTCTTGGTCGATCCAAAACCGAACACCCCTAAGGGTTTCGATTTTTCATAAGATCAAAAAGGGTTTTGTGTTTTATTACTTGAAAATACTTTTCTTGAATTAGTACGTGTGTACAAGAACGTGAATCAAACACACTATTGTTTGATTCTTGGATTGAATTACAAAAAGGTAAGGGGTAATTCATATAATCCTTATAAACCCTAATTAGGGTTCATTGGTTCCGGAAGATTGTTTTGATTCTTGTTCGTGCTAGAATCACTACGGTATGTTTACTATTTAATTTTATGATTAATTAATTACATGTTATTCGATCTATTATAATTGCTTCCGCTCATGCTCACTTTGATGTACTTGGTTTATTTATATGAATGTCATGATATAATAATTCAAACATGAGATACATAGTTTTATTTATTTATATTTAAGTGGGCCCAGAAATTAGTATTTCGTTGCAACTTTTATGTGGGATACATATTTTTATTTTATTTTTTATTCAAGTGTGCACTGAAATTTGTATTTCGCTGCAACTGTTATGTGAATTACAATTTTTAGTTTATTTTATTGTGTTTGACTTAACGAGAGCGCGACACGTGAAGAGTTATTATTTCGCTGCACGTTTGCAGCGAAATTAGAGGCCTTTTTTGGAATGAAAAAAAAACCCACCTTCTGCATGACAACTGTTTGTGACAGTAGCCTTTGCAATAATTTTCGCTTTTGTATTATTGTCATATTTCTAATCAAACGTTGTATCATTTATAATTGAATAGATAAGTACTTGCAACGTACCCCACATGAATTATTAGGCCACTAGTTTGTTTGTTTTTTTTTTTTTTTTTTTTTTTTTTTTGAAAATTGACTTTCATTGGGGAAATTCAAGTCCAATTTAAAACCCGATGGGGGGAAAACCTTCAACTTAAGCCGCCCGAAGGCACGACACTTAAATTGAAGTAAACCCCGCCTTCTCCAGATTCGAACCCTTGTGGGTTGAAACCTTCATTGAAGGACTTTGAAATCGTACCGACAGGGCAGTGGTCCACAAGGGAGGACTTCCCAGTTTGGTCACCCAAACCGGTACTACTCTCCACTAGGCACGCTTAACTGAATAAGACATGCCCAGTGGACCACAAGCCTATTGGTTATTAGGCCACTAGTTGATGTAGATAAACTCACTCAAAGGGAATAAGTGTTTTTACTTGTTTGCATCATCATTTTGGTCCTATATTTATTCCAATCTTATTAACGATTAATACCCGAAAATGTTACCATCAATTTAAATAGAGTAAGCTGCAAAAACCATTTATGTGGTACTAGAACAGTACCCGCGTAATGCGGCGGCGGGCACCTGTGACTATATTTTTGTTATTCGGTTATTCGTTTACATATTTAGTTGCCTTTATGCTTTATAAGTAAAGGATGATTAAGCAAAATAATTTTAGTTTGAACAAACTTATTAACCAAGTGCTAACCAACAGCCCCCCGCAGTTTGAGCGGAGGAACGAACACTCAAGCTGGAGCGAAACTCATTAAATAATGTTGTAGGTAAACCTTTGGTGAAGATGTCTGCATACTGGTATCGAGAAGGAACATGAAGAACACGTACATGACCCGTAGCCACCAAGTCACGAACAAAGTGAATGTCAATCTCTATATGCTTCGTGCGCTGATGTTGCACGGGATTAGATGAGAGATAGACTGCACTCACATTATCACAATAAACAACTGTAGCCGTAGAAAGTGGTGTATGTAGCTCTCGTAATAAATTACGTAACCAACAGGTCTCCGCAACTGCATTGGCAACACCCCGATACTCCGCTTCAGCACTTGATCGAGAAAGCGTAAACTGGCGCTTAGAGGACCAAGAGAGAAGATTGTTGCCAAGAAAAACACAGTAACCAGACGTAGACCGGCGTGTAGTGGGACATCCAGCCCAATCCGCATCTGAGTAGGCAATCAAAGATGAGGTCGAAGACGAATAAAGCTGCAATCCGTAATCTAAGGTGCCCCGAACATAACGTAATATCCGCTTGAGAGCAGACAAATGTGGCTCTCGAGGATCATGCATAAAGAGACAAACCTGCTGAACAGCATAAGAGATATCTGGTCTGGTAAAGGTAAGATACTGAAGAGCACCTGCAAGACTACGATATAATGTAGGATCAAAGACCGGATCACCGTCAGCTGCAAGCTTGGAATCCGTGTCAACAGGAGTACGACACGGATTACAAGTAAGCATACCAGCACGCTCAAGTACCTCAGTTGCATACTTTTGTTGAGAGAGAAACATCCCAGAAGTATTGCGATTCACAGAAATGCCCAAAAAATAATTAAGTGGGCCAAGATCGGTCATGGAGAACTCCTGATGTAAAGAAGCTATAACATGCTGTAGTAAAACTGTAAAGGATGCAGTCAAGACAACATCATCAACATATAATAGTAAATAAGCTGTATCGGTCCCCTGTGTGTAAATAATAGTGAAGAGTCACAACGACTATGATGAAAACCAACCCGAGTAGCATAAGCTGCAAACCTCTGAAACCAAGCCCGAGGGGCTTGCTTAAGACCATATAGTGATCGCTGCAAAAGACAAACATGATCGGGATATCGAGGATCCCGAAAACCAGGAGGCTGATGCATATAGACCGTCTCGGATAAAGATCCATGCAAAAATGCATTCTTGACATCAAGCTGATGAACAGGCCAATGTCGAGAAATAGCAAGACTAAGTACAGTACGGATAGTAGCCGGTTTAACGACCGGGCTAAATGTCTCGTCCACATCAACACCTGTTAGTTGCGTGCTACCGTTGGCCACAAGGCGAGCCTTGTAGCGGCTAAGACTTCCATCTGCGTTATGTTTGTGCCGAAAAAGCCACATGGAACGAACAATGTTCGCGTCCGGTGGTCGAGGCACAAGAATCCAAGTATTATTTTTAATTAATGCATCGTATTCCTCTAACATAGCACGTGACCAATTAGGGTCTTTGAATGCATAAGTGTAAGACTTGGGGATTGGGGATATGGTGGACACATGGAATGTAAACCGTTGAGTGGGACGGTTAGAACCAACACGAAACCGAGTGACCATGGGGTGTGTCGACACAGGATTTGGATTTATTGGAGGTGGTTGTGGAACAGTAGCCGGGTTTGTTTGTTGAATTGAAGGGGGGGAAGGCGTTGGGCTGTTATGTGGTGGGTGGGTAGTGTTAGAGGTGGGATGCGGTGTGGAAGGAGGGTTGTGGATTGGGCCAGGTGAAATGGGTTGAGTATCGGGAATAGTAGCAGTAGGTATTGGTGGTATTGGTGTGGTTAATAATTGTTGTTGAATGATGTTGGGTGAGGTGTCAAGAAATGTATAAGATGGTGAGGTAGTAGGTGTCATGGAACCGTAAGGAAAAATTGTCTCATCAAATGTCACATGACGAGAGACGATTATTTTGTTTGTGTTGAGATCAAGACACCTATACCCACGATGGCTTGTTGGATATCCAAGAAATATAGAGGGTGTTGCCCGAGGCCCAAGTTTGTGGTTGGTGTCGATGTGAGGATAGCAAAGGCAACCAAAAACACGGAGATCCGTATAGTTGGGTTTGGTCTTAAAAAGGCGAGTGTGAGGGATCTCATTCTTTATGGCGGTGGAAGGCAATATGTTCAAAAGATAGGTTGCCATGTGAAGAGCCTCTACCCAAAACGTAGGTGGTAAGTGGGATTGAAATAAAAGTGTGCGGATAAGATTATTTATAGTGCGTATCATACGCTCAGATTTACCATTTTGTTGAGACGTTCGGGGACATGAAAAACGTATGGTAATCCCATTAGATGCAAATAATTGGTGAAGGTCATTGTTGTCAAACTCACCTCCATGATCACATTGTAATGATTTAATGTCACACTTAAATTGGTTCTTAACAAATGCACGAAAATGAAGAAATTTAGATAAAGTGTCAGACTTATTACGCAACGGATACACCCATAAATAATGGGAAAAATGATCAAGGAACAAAACATAATATTTGATACCCGTAATGCTCGAAATTGGAGATGTCCACAAATCGGAATGAATAATATCAAAAGGTGACTCAACAGTAGTTTCAGAAAGCGAAAAGGGAAGTCTCACATGCTTGCCAAGCTGACAAGCATGACATAACACGGGAGACTTAGTCTTATTACAAGAAATGAAATTACTGGAAATTAAAGTACGCAACACGTCACTTCCTGGGTGTCCAAGTCGTTGGTGCCACGTGCGTTGACCGACAAGATAAGCTGTTGGCGAAGACGGTGCTGTGACGGGATAGAGATCCCCAGTGCTATCACATCTGAGTAGGATTTGACGGGTCTAGAAGTCCTTCACAGAAAAACCGAACTCATCAAATTCAATAGTACATTTATTATCACGTACAAACTGACGCACAGAGATAAGATTTTTAACAATATTGGGTGTAATGAGGACATTATTTAAGTGGAGTGTTTTGTGTGGGGTGATCAAAGTGCTATGGCCTGTGTTGGTGACAGGAATAGATTTACCATCACCAACAAAGACAGAGGGATAAATACAAGAATTAAAAACAGTACTAAGATTATTAGCAGAGGAGTTAAGATGAGAAGACGCACCAGTATCCATGTTCCAATTACCATTTGCGGGATCTTGAAGTGTCATGGTGTTGAAAGCCTGTGGTAGCAACGTCTCCTGACCGGGTAAATTGGAGTGTGAATTCGATCCTTGAACCAATGCCGCGTATGCTTGTTGCTGCTGTGGTGTATAGCTAGTGGTAGTGGACTGGGCTAATGGGAATCCAGGAGGATTGGTGGGCCGTGAGCCCAACAGTGAAGGAAGAGTAGGCTGCATTTGGCCTTGAAGAGTTTGCAATCCATGTTGGGCTAGTAAGGCATTCTGAGCCTGAAGAAGTGCAAGTAACTGTTGTTGGGCTGCCAAATTAAGACCATTGTTTCCAAATCCATTTTGCATATTACCAGATCCAACCTGCATGTTATTATTAGAACCATTGTTTCTATTCGTTGACCCATGTGTTGAACGAGTATTAGAAGAACCAGTAGGGCGATGCGGGTCGTGAAGAAAACGACAATTTGCACCCCAGCGACAATACCCTCGACTAAAATTCCTACACACCTCAGTCCGTGTAATATTACGCGAGTCACGAGTGTTGCGAGACTCGTGACCACGAGGGTTATTTGATTCAGCAAGAAGTACATGTGGAGCCGAAGATGAAGTGGTAGTCGACATTGTTGTAGGTTTAGAATTAAGTCGCATCTCTTCAGTAGCCACCATGGACCGCATAGTATTAAGGTCTGGAAACGGGTCCTTGTGAGCAATGATAGTCGCAAGATTGGCATATTTGTCGCTTAAGCCATTAATGGCATATGTGACGATGTCATCGTCACTCATGGGCGAACCAAGATCATTCAAGAGAGTTACGATGGACTCTATTTTACGAAAATAAGCATCAGCACTTAAATCACCCATTTGAATTACACGTAACTCACCTTTTAAAGCGATTGTTCGTGTGCGTTTGTTGTCGAGAAAAATTTTCTCAACATGTTCCCACGCGGCTCTAGCAGTGGGTGGATTCGCCTTGATGAGACGTCCTTGAAGCGTGTCCACAAGCGTTAGAAAGATCCACGACTTCACTATAGAGTCAGCAGTAAGCCACTCGTCTGTTGGAGCAGTCGAAGAAGACGATGTGGCATTAGTAGCAGGTTCGATGTGTTTTAGCACACCAAAGTTATTGCAGTGTATTTTGAAGAAATAACACCAAGAGGAGTAGTTTGCTTTGTCGACGTCAAGCTTGACGGGTACCAAATTAGTGATGTTGTGAACGGCATATAGCTTTTCAATGAGTGTCAGTGTAGGGGGTGGAGGGGGAGTATTACCAGCCGTCATTATACTGGTGATGAAGAGGCAGCGAAGGGAAGGTTTTGTGGATTAGAGGATCGGCGTTAGTAACCCTCTGATACCATGTAAAACCCTAGAGTTATTTGTATTGAATGCTGAACGAATGTACAATGCCCGATATTAATAAGCTGCTAATGGGCTACATATGAAAATTATAATACAAGCTAAGTAACCATTGGGCTAAGCCCATAGAGCACTAATCACTAATCATCTGCTAATAAAATCATGTTCATTTTGAATATTAAAGAATCATAATCTTTTATTTAATGTCGATACGACTCTTAGAAAAAGAAAAGAAAAATGCATAGGAGTTTGGATATTGTCCTTGATTTCTATTTGGGTTTTGTGACTTTGGACCCCAGATCATATTCCACTAGTTCGAGCCACCATTTTGCCTTATCTTTTATCAACATCTTGAATGTTAGGGTACTACAATATGGGTCCTTCAAAAGAACTACCACTCAAATTAACTCATATTCCACTTATTATAGTATTTTTGTGTATTATTGAACACAAGAGCAACCACTCAAAATTAACTTAATAGATATACATTTTGATATCCTTATTAAAAATTTCAGCTTCAAAACTCAGTAAATACATATTTTGAAAGTGTTCATGAAAATAGTTAGGAACGATCACAAAAATACCCTGACTAAGACGCGTACAGTTCAGTTATAGACTTACATTCCCTTATTAACATAGACATTAAAAACCTCATCCGTTTACTAACACTAGTTAACTTACATTATAAATGGGTTAGATTATTGTCAACTTATTTGCTAATAGATTAACAAGAGCATTCACATTTATATACACATTATTATCTACTATTATACAATCAACAAAAATATGGACAATGCATGTATGAAACTTTGGATATCAGCTCGGAGAAAAACAATTAGTTATAATACAAAATGATAAATTGATAATGTAAAAATGCTAACGAGCTTTCAGTAAAAAGGTGACAACTCATGATAGACATGAAAACTCATCACACTAGAAGGTAAAAAATTTTATTCCTCTCTAGTTTAAATATCAGGGTTTTAAAAGACGCGTCATGGCGCTGTTAAAACGTGGGGCGGAACTTTCACGTTACGAAATAAATAAAGACGTCAGCTATAGGCGTAGCATAAGATGAGACATGCAAAGACGTGATAAAGCGCGCTAAGACGCGATGAGTGTCGCCTTTTTTAAATTCAACTCGGATGAAAAATACTTTCTGAAAAAAATGAAGATTAAATAAAAAGATAGTTTCTTAACTTTATTTGTATACCGCTTTTTGTAACTCGATATGCATCTATCTTGTTGTTTTTCTATATATTTAAACGTGTGTATATATCTTGATAATTCATAAGTTATTCATCAAAAACATTAGCTTTTGTTTTCTGTTCGGAACATTTTTTTTCCCTTCCTCGGGCCTTGTTTGGGTCTTCATCAAAAACACTTCGGATTGAAAACTAGTGGTCCGACCTCCATGAGTGGGGACTTTTCTCTAGTCTCAGGTTTCCTGTAATTAGCTAGAGTTTTTTTTATCCTTTTTGTAGGCCTTGCAGTTAAAGCCCCGAGTAGAATCTAGTTCATGTAATTGTCTAGTCTGTACTGTTTCTGCTTCTAGCACCTTGCTAGTACATTGTTTCTTTATTTGTATATATCTCTCTTTGCCGTTCAAAACAATAATAATAATAATAATAATAACAATAATAATAATAATAAGTTATTCACATAGTTATCTTAGTTGACTAAAACAATGTAAAGTTTGGAGTTATCAAAGGGACGTTATAAAATGGATTATGATGGTGATGTATAGTTTCTTGAGACATTAGAGAATCAAATCTTGTGGCTTCATGTATTCGTATGTTAATTATTTGTTTTAGATGATAAAAACAAAGCAGTATAGGATAGAACCAAGAGATGTCCAAAATATCACTTTTTAAGGTTTCTTGTAATTACATAAATCTTAAACGTTTGTTTGGTAATACATACTCGTATAAGTCGAGTTGCCGTATTTGATTGATGATGGAGTACACTCTCGTATAAATTTCGTTCATTCCTCTCGTGAGACTACGTAACATATTTTCGTTATAATTTATTCTTTCTATGAACAAAGAGCATTGCTATAGCGTTATACAATATATTCCTACTCTCCCACACAAATAAGAATATTATATATTTTTTCTCCACTCATTCTTTCTCTGCATGAACAAATGGTATCGTAAGAGTAGAAAAACTATTTCTCACGTTTTTTTTTATGTCACTACAAATTGGGTTTTTACTGGTAACTTTTAGTTACATGTTCTAAGTGTAAGAGAAGTACATGAAATGATGAAATAACATTTTTCCTAAAATGAAAACCTATTCAGCCTTTAGTGGCATTTTTACTTTTGGTGACATTCACTACATTGAGGTTTTGTCTGTTTTCTGTTCAATTGCAATAAAAATTAAGAGATAAAAAAACATATGTATTTATTGACTTGAAATTCAGTGTTATCAAGTTAAATATAATATTTATTTATTTATTTATTATTATTATTATTATTATTTTTTTAGCAAGGTTAAATCCAGTATAATGTTATGTAGAGGTGCAAATACATAACCGGTTTTTTACAAAACCGGTTTTTAAAAAAACCGAACCGGTTTTTTATAACCAAACCGGTTAGACCGGTTTTCGATTTTTTCTGCTGACCGGTTTTTTCCGGTTATATAACCGGTTTTTAAAAATAACCGGTTTTAACCGTTTTATTTTTTATTATTATTATTTTTTTTACATTGGCCCGTTTTACGTCGAGGACACAAAATGATCGCGAGTGAATAAATAAACAAAGTGCTTTACAGATTCAAAAGCTTTACAAAAGGTGTAAAAAAATCTCCATCCAGTCTCATGTATTTGATAAGCAACGCACAGAAAGTTTTGACACTCAACCAAAGATATTAAAAATCATTTCACATACCTACATGTGATTCAATTTTTCCTTGGATGAATGCACTTTTGAATCTTTTCGTGTATGGTGAGATGGAGGACGTGGGAAGGTGATGGTAAAGGGCGGCTAGGGTTAATGTGAGAAACTAGCCGTTAAGCCTTTTATTGAAATACTCACGATACGGACATACAAGCACAAACGATATGAAAATACAAATACTCACGATACGGAAATACAAACACAAACGATACGGAAATACAAACACAAAAGTCATTAATCCCTATATCTGTTCCATATGGGGCTCCTTCTCAAAATCATCCACACGTTAAGATATCTGAAGCCTTGCCCACCAAAGCGTCGAGCTATACAGCGATGGGGATTGGGATTACCCCGTGTGCCATCAAGTGAGGACGATTCCAGTGCCGACGATTCAACTGACGAGGGCTATGTCACAGACTGAATCATTTACGTGATTCATAATTTTATTATCGCATGGTAGTTTAGGGTTTTTAATTTTCGTTTCTTAGTTTAATGTTGTAATCGTTGTTTTAATTTCCGTTGCTTAGTTTAATGTTTTAATTTCCCATGTTTTATATGCTTGCATTTACAACACAATTACATATTATGTTACATTTTTACACAGTTTTTAGTAAAATTCCAAAAAAAGCGAACCGGTAAATAACCGATAAAAAATCCGAATCCGAACATTTATAACCGAAAAAAACGAACCGGTAAAAAACCGATTCCGAAAATTTATAACCGAAAAAAACCGATTCCGAACATTTATAACCGAAGAAAACCGATTCCGAAAAACCAAAACTGGTTATTCGAAAAACCGGGTTTTTTATAACCGGTTATTAAAAGACCGAAAAAAACCGATTTTTTTGCACCTCTAATAATGTTATGGAGTTGTTTCGTGCGGACAATAAGAGCAGCCTTATTGCATTGGGCCTACTCATTGGGTGAAGCCCATTTACACAGGAAAATAAAGACTACTACTTTACACAAGTCACACATATTGATGCTAAGAAAATAAAATTTCATGTGAGCATAATGGTAATATTATAACCAGGTATCAACTGTGGTAGATGACCATATTATGGAACCATTCTATACAATGAATTATTAATAGTATTTCTCAACATATATATACATAAATTTCACTCAACTCCAAAAGCAAAAATAGTTACATAAATCAATGACAAAATGGCTAAGAGTAAAAGACATTGAAAGACTAGCCCATGATATGGAAATCCTAATGATGGTGATCTTGTCAAATTTTGACCAAAATTAATACTGTAATTCACATGCTACGAAACCCCACCTTGCAAAAGTGAAGTCAAAGCCATTGAATGTATTCTTGACAATTTCACATTCTTTCTTTCTTTTTTTGGCATTTTAGATTTGTTGTGTATAGAACAAATCTTACTAGAACTTAATATGAGTCATAACTCATAAGATTTCCTTTTAGTTAAATGTATCCTATTTAGAATGAACTGCAAAAATCATCCTGTTGTATGTTCAAATTGCATGCTCAGTCCTTACCTTTTCCAAAAGTGCAGGCGTCGTCATTGTGGGAAACCTTTGGTGCGGATTTCGTCCCTGCCTCAAAGTGAAATGACTAAAATGCCTTTGACTTAAGTGAGACTATGTCTTTCAGTTTGAGGCATTTTAGTCATTTCTCTTTGGGCCAAGGATGATACCCGCACTAATAGTTTCTAATAAAGATGACGCCTACACTTTCGAAAAGATACGAACTGTACTTGCAATATGAACATACCACAAAGATGATTTTTGCAATTTACTCTTCTATTTATTTACATTTACAGGTTTCAGAAATCACAAGACAACTATTATGGATGTCAAATACACATTTGCTTTTAGGGTGCTTATATTTTTTTCTTCATATACAATAGGGGTTACCCTAACCGAACCCTCCCTACTAGGGGTTTGTCTTTTTTGTCTTCTTGTCCCCCACTTGTCCTCTTTTTATTACAGTACATCACAGTTTTTTCTTTTATCAGTTTACGTTCCGTATTTCTGACAGTTTTAAGCGTTTAACGTATTAAATTTTATATTTTCTGTTCCGCACTTTCAAGTTTATAGTTTTTTGATAAAAAAATAATAATAATAAAAAATAAAAAAAATAAAAATGAGGGGGTGAGGATAACTTGTCCCATAGCACCTAGTATTAACTAAAGTTATGCTAATACCATAGGCAGGTATGATATGCTAGTGTGTTATTATTTGAATTTGAATCTAACAAAGCTAAAAATCCAAATTTCAATTTATACTAATCAAACAATTATTTTGCCAAAAAATTACTGCAACTGTTTTTTTTGCAATAACATAACTTTTGGTAATTAGTAATTACATATAACTACTAAATATATATCAAATGACTTGTGGTCTAGTGGGTGGGGCTTAACTTGTTAAGCGAGCCACAAGTGGGAGTAGTACCGGGTGGGTGACCACCCGGGAAGTCCTCACTTGTGGTCCACTTGTAGACCATATTGTTCCGGAGATATATTGCAATGATGGATTGGTTGCGGGGGTTCGAATCTTGAGCATGGCCCGGTTTTCATCCGGCTGTTTCTCCAGCAAGGTAAATTTGTGTGGAGGCAGTACGGTTTCCTGGGGAAACCCGTTACCACCTGAGATCAGCGTGGACCCGGTTAAGACAACATAGTCTGGCGGGGTGGCGATGGGGCCTTCGCTGTCCGCGAAGGCGGTCGTTTCTAAGTTGAAATTCACCTTTCAAAAAAAAAAACTACTAAATATATATCAACTGTGGACAAAAAGAGTTACATACCAGTCTGATGTCTAGAATTATATTACAAATCAAGCATAATCTACTTCTCTATATAATTTACAATGATTTGTATACATGAACTTGTATGGAGGCTTTAAGTTTAATCATCTAATGTAAACAAATATCTAAAAATGGAAAGAATACTTCACAAACATATCATCATGGTTTATCGTTATAGATTTTGTAGATTTGAGTTAGCCTCGAATTTGAGCAGTAGGGATAAGGGGTTCCCGAAGATTGTCTGAACTTGCAGAATATACCATGGGCGCGAGTGCTGGGTCCTGATAGGCTGCACTAATTTGCTCCAAGAATTGAGGCATGTCGGGATAATATTGATCTTCTTTATCTTTCTTTAGTAACGTCTACAGACACAAAGATACCAAAGGTATAGTTAAGTATAAATATTTATTGGTAAGAAACTTATACTAGCAGATTTTGCGAACCAAGAATCCTAGCTTCTGGGGTTTTGGGATGTGCATTTTTTAATCACAATACTCAGATAATTTAGTTTTAAAACGCAAATCCAAACACCATATATATCCAGTTATGGAAATAACATTCCGTCACTTCTAGCATATTACCAAAAAAGTAACATACCTCGGTTGAGTAAGCCATAAAAATGGGCAAAAAGCGCTTCCGACAATATTCATTAAACAGAAGTGTTAGAATCGGAAGAGGTATAGTGGCACTGGTAGCATGAGGAAGCTTCTTCAGAGTAAAGATTCCAAATGCTATAAATTGCATCAAAACAAGAGAGAAAATAGTAGAATCGTGAACAACTGGCCAGAACTTCCCAGCAGATTCATATCTGGGCGCATAGACATTTAAAAGCTGCATGTAAACATAGCACTCAATCACTCATCGTATTAAATTACGGAAAAGTAACCATAAACTTAACATTGACACATCAAGTGACTCATAGCAGCTAGTACTATTCATAAACTACGTAAATATTTCTAGTTTATAACAAGAGTGATGTAGTTTTAAAAAAAAAATAGAAGATGAACTCACCTGGTTACGGTAAATGATGTATGCAAGACAAAAGTAACCCAAAAGAAAGGGAAGGATGAGAGGAGCCAAGAAAAAATATGCAAATCCCAAAAGTCCAAAGAAAAGGATCTTTGGAATGTCTTGATGATAACGAAAAGATGGGACTGTAAATTCATTCTTTTTTCTGGTACAAGGTTTACATATTAAGCTTGCTACGAATGGTATCACACGAAAGAGTTCTGATGAAGTGCTTGTCCATCCTGTTGTCACGACATAAGCAATGAAAAATGATGCCTGCAAAACATACGTAATATGTTATGTTATTTTTCCTTGAAAAGAAAAGTGTTATGTTGTTTGGCTCGCTTCTTACTTTTATTTTAGGTAAGATGAGCGGGTCAGAGAGTTGGATAAACGGTCGACATGAGTCGAGTTAAGACAGGTAATAAGTGTGGGTCAGGTATAAATTGGGTGATTTTGGAGGTTGTAATATTTTGACTACACATTGGGTCACTTTTAACTAATTTGACCCGCCCCTTTTAGTTAGTTCCTTATTTGGCCCATTAGAGATAAATAACCCAAGTCAACTTATTTATAAGCAAATGGGTCGAAATTTTCGCCTCTAACTTCTATTAATGGGAGATATTTTAAAAAGATTACGTGTCTTCCAAAAAAAGGAATTTACAAGACTATATGATACGGGAATTTGTTTTACCTGAGCAGGGACAGAGACAGCAAGCTTGGAAGGAATATCTTTGAACTCGAGAAGTAAGGATAGTAGACTAAAAGCAGAAGCAGATAGAACATTGGCGAAAAAAACGTTCCACACAGTAAACCAAATTACTTTGTGACAAGCACTCCTTTCAATCTCACTGATACAAATGTAACCTTGTTGAGAGGATATACCTTTCATGATGGGAGGAACTATCTTTAGTGACAACTGAAGAATGAGATTCGGAAGGTATCCTGTGATTACTTGACTTACAATTTTCCTGCAAAGATAACAAAAGTTTTTTTACATTTACTTTTTCATTTAGAGCCAGACGTTGTATTGAATAGCATAATGTAAAACAATACTAACATTGTGATAACATATTTATATTCATTTTGACCCGTTAACCAACCCACCCGAAGCACCCACATTGCATAAGGATTTCATAACTAAGTTAGAGCTTTCAGAAACTACTTACATGGTAAGGATGTTTGTGAGGGAGGGAAAGTAAGTTTCCAGCTGTGCGAGATTTGTAAGCCCTTGAACTATAAAAACTGGAATAAGAAATACAATTGTAACAAAAGCACACGAGAAGATGACAGTCAGCTTAGAAATCCATCTTCCCATAAATGTTGAAGAAAAGAACGGCCAATACACATCTTGCGGCTCGGGTGCTTGCTCAGTTAGCCATTGAGTGGGATTATTTCCTTGAAGCATGTTAATAGCAATTGCAGCACCATAACGGGACTTAAAAGACACAAAGGCAGCTCGGACTTCCTTTCTTGTTAATAAGAGAAACAGAAATAAAGAGATATAATGAGTGCCTGAGCGGAAATAGAGATATCAAAGTAACGTAAACAACACATAGTTAAACCATTCACCAAAAAGTACAAAAGATCAGTAATAGAAAAAATTGTTAACTTGAGAATTTAACGAGCACGAATACTGAAAGTCTAGAACAATTGCAGACATATGGGTCTAAAGAAACAACGAAGTTATCATTCTTGTTATCATTTTTGCTTTCCATTTTTACCCCCACAACTAGCCTAGTAGCTATCACTTGGGCTGTCGTGGGGTGGGGGTAAAATTGTCATTCCCTGACATTTTAAAAAATTAAAATTTTGAAACGAAGACTAAAAAGAACTACAACTACAAAAATAGCATTTAGGCCTTAGATGCCGATTTTCTTCAAAAAAAGTACCGGGCCATAACCGGGATTTCCTCCAAGATATTCGAGGGTACATGACATAAAAACAAGAAATCAGTAGTTAGGTTCTACCTCTCTTGATTTGTCGATTCTGACACTCCCCTCCATTTCATTTAACTTCTGTTCAAGGTGATCTAAATGCATGTACTCGTACCGGTTTGGAACCTTTCTGAAATTCTTAATCTTACTGAAGAGATTCTCCACAGCATTCTGGAAAAAAATTCATTCAAATTTAATTAAAAAATACTAGTAGTAATTATTGAGCAAGTCCAAAAGGATTATATGAAACTTACAGTGATAGTCCAAACTTTGCTCTTACGATGAACCACCACAGTAGATAAATATGTGGCAGGATGATTTTCGGTGAAAAAGTTTTCAACACTGTTGCGAACTGTGCTTCCTTTTGGGACAGGTATATTGCTAACTAAGATAGTGAATTGATGAGGTTGAGGTTGAGATGAACAAAAATAATCGATCCTCTTTGAAGCTATATATTTGTATTCCTGAGAGATTCAAAATACATCATTTAGTTCAATCAAATATCATGAAAATATAAGACTGGCTATAAGGATTCGTAAAACTTACCTTATAGAGAAGAATACACACGACTAGGGAAACAAAGTACACAGCGCCTAAGTGTATCCATAAACTGCAAAAGATTCAAACTCAATCTTTAGATATGTTCCGATCCTTCATAATATGACTGCATATATGATATTATGTCACCGCATATTACCTATCTGAGCCATTATTTACATTCGAAATGCTAAATACTTCCAGTGAGTTGTTTGATATGTTTATATAGTCCATATCATGCAGCTGATTTCCCGAGCAGTTCACAGGAATTAGAATAAAGATTCCAATAAAGCCCGCGATACAGAATACTTTTAAGCTGCAATGAGAAGGAAAGTACTTTTATCTTGCAATGAACATCGATCATAAAGACGCAGAAACCAAAACTTCCATATATAAGTGTGCAAATTGCACATTTGTTGCATTAAGAAAATGTAACAACCTGAAGGTGATAATTCGCATGAATACCACAGCATCAAGTCCTGAATAAGATAGCAATTCGTCTTCTGAAGGCTGCCACGCGTTTTTAATCCAACCAGCAGTAGGTAACAACCTGTTTAAATGGAAGTGTCTCGGTCGACGGGCTTTCCCCGAAGCAAGCAAACGTGGAGCATATACTCTATAATTTCCAGGTTGTTTTCTTAAGATTGAATATAAAGTGAAGAAGATTATACAAAGTGCAAAATTGATTGCCACAGACGTTAGAAGACCCGAGATAATCATTTGGGAATCCCGATCCCAAACCTTTGCCGAAGAAACTCACAAATTAGTGAGTACTGACAGCAGAGCTGCATAGAGATTGGGAGTGTAAATAATAGTGATCCAATACAAACTAGTTGAAAACAAAGATTTAAAGGAACTATAGATAATAAGGTGCGTATGAACATCATCACCTTATAAGTATGCAATTTTTGTACACTGGCACTTATAGTTTTTGGGGGCGTTTTCATGCTTACTCTAACAGAAGATTGGGTGTTTGGGATTGCCTATTGTACAAATTCTTTTGCTTAGTGGGTGTTTGGGATTGCTTATTTAAGTGCTTATCTGCTGTAAATAAGCACATCAATATAAGTAGGGATTGCTTTATTTCTGCTTAAAATTAAGTGAAATAAATCTCTTTACCTTTCTATCGGAATCTGCTTATTTTACTTGGAAATAAACAACTAAGCACCTGCGACTAAAACACTTTAGACTACCATGCCATATTCTTATCTACTTTCTTCTAGTTTTCGGGCATAGTGTGATTCTAAACATCTGATCAACTAGCGATCACATAGCCAGTTTCAGACAATTATCTTTATTTCTAGTCATTTCACATATAAATCCTTTATATAATCGCGAATGGCAGACAATCTAAAGTAATCACTTCCGGTCTATATATCTAAACTTCTAAAGTAACTAACTAAATAGTGGGGGTGATCTAGTGGCAAAAGGCTTGTGATCACTGTATTACTAAATAGTGAGACGTCTCAAGTTCAATTCCTGCTAAATGCAAACCAGCCGGAAATCATGGTTAACCAAAAAAACAAACTAAATTCTAATGTTTATAATTACTTACTAAGTAGTAATAAAGAGATTTAAAAACTATCCTAACATATACAGTTACAAACTGATCTCCAGTTAACAAAACTATATATTACATGATCAACAATTCAAAAAAAAAAAAAAAAAAAAAAAAAAAGATCACCTACGTAATATGTATGTATATATCTAGTATGTGTTATGAGCGTTGAGTTGTTGTGGATGTCAAAAAGATGAAATCTGAAGGAAGAAGGTAGGTTTAAGAATGAAGGTGTGTTGACTCGGTGTTTCGTGTAGTGAAGTTAATACCGAATATTTTATTTGGGATCTTTTGTAAGACAACACTTAAGGTATGAAATAAGTTGTGTTGGCGGGTATGTTGGGTCAAGTACTAACCGCGTAACTAACATTATGTCCAGTGGTCCACTAGTATCCACGTGGCTACAAGTTTGGTAAATGGAATTTAAAAGACAAAATTTTGAAATTAGACCCGTCGCTTAAGTTTTTTATTTTTTCTAGACTAAAAAAATACTTTTTCTAAAATAAATTAATCGACTTGCGACTTTTTTTACTTTTCATTAGAAATAACTTAACATCATGGTTCTAAAAGGCTTGCAAAGGCCCCGCAAAGGTCTCGCAAAAGCGTGAGACTTTGTCATGCCGTCACGCTATCTTATGTCACGTCTTTTTGTAAACTCGATATATATAAAATATGATATAAATATATAAATATTTTCATATTTTGTGCCGCCTTATGTCACGTCTTATAAACGCAAAAGCTTCGCCTTAGCCTCAAAAGCGTGAGACTTGGTTATGGTGTCACGCTACACCTCGCACTGTTTATAGCCTTGCTTAACACTATTGTTTATTGATTTTATATTCAAACACTCACTCTCAAACATCTTCTTGCGATGACTTGACACTTTTGAAATAGCTTTTGGCATTAGAGAGTGTGGACGTATGGTCCGGACTGAGCCAGGAATGGGCCAGGCCCGGCAGACAGCGGCCCACTCTACGCCTAAACCCTAATCCGTGCCTTATAAATATAGGGTTGGGATTCTCTTCCCTTCACAACACAACAAGTTACTCTAAACCTAACTCTTGTATGCTATATCGCATCAATACTAACTTGACCGTCGGAGGTGGATCCCGGGGCTACGGCCTCGGGTCCACTCTTGACGGGTTCTCTTTGTTGACAGGTCTTCTCAAGGCTTGAGAAGACGAAGAACGGCCCAGGGAGAGTCGTCAAATCCAGCCCGCGCCAGATTATGCATCAACAAGTTGGCGCCATTCGTGGGACCATGACTACGACAAGTTTTGTGCTCTCACATCACCGGAAAGAAACCATCGAGTTCAAAAGCCGGTATCTTAATCTTTTAAACTTGGTAAACACGATTTTGCCTATAACCGCACTAAGTCCGCCCGATCGGACCTACTTTATCTTTTAGCCGCGAACAACGCAGTCACGATAAATCTACCCGCGTTAGGCTGTGTGTTCGGACATCTTCGCAGATTGGCGCCATGAGCGCACTGTCACGTACAGGCACCACGATGCCAGTCAATCGCCATGAGCGCACTGGACAAAAGCCGTGGTCATCTGCGATCATCCACAAACGATAGAGTCTATGCGGTCACGATACATCCATCTGCGTCTGTACGTGCGATTGAAACTATTAGTCGCGATCACGGTGTGTCCATCCGCGCCATTGTTTTTATAAAAGAAAAAGATCGTTCAATCGCCATGAGCGCACTGCGTTCGTAGATTAGCTACGTGCTACTTCTCTTATATAGTTTGTAAAACCTCACGATAGGTGTAATTCACACTACTACTTTTCTTATGTGTTAATTTCACATGCTATGTGCTATATATTGCTTAGCGTTAATCTTTTACTTCATTAGTTATTTATATGTTGCGATTCGCGGCATATACTTTTAATATTTGCATTAAGTGTTTTTCAAGATTTGAATAACTAAGTTTAATGCTCCTATACGAGTAGCACCATCAAACTTGGGGGGCTACCAAGGTATATACTATCACTGTTTCCATACGCGTCACTCAGGTATATTTGGAAGCAGATCGTACGTAAGAGGTATTGCAAGCCCGGTACAAAGACGGATTTAAATATTCGCATCATCTTGCCGCAGGGGAGACGTCCTCTGTCGGTTGTAAAGACGAATGTAATGTTCGCGCACAGCGCGCATCCTTGTTGCGCACAGCGTGCATCCTTGTTGCGCACATCGCGCATTTCTGCTACAAAAGTACGTCTTCTGTCGCACCATGCTGCATCGCTACTGGTACAAAAGGTACGCCCTTACCCAGGATGCAGCATACGAGATCCACCTTCACCATTGTGAGACAATCACAATCGCAATCCCAGTGCGCACTATCGCATGTGGGCTGCGCAGTATGGTCCGTCCTATGTGCATACAAGTTGCGCACACATAGTCCATGCCGTCATGGTTGAATGGGCCTACGCGGCCATGAAAAGAACTTAAGTCTAGCCTAACATAGCCATGCACTATGTCACACTAGACTTGGGGGCTTGTGGACGTATGGTCCGGACTGGGCCAGGAATGGGCTAGGCCCGGCAGACAGCGGCCCACTCTACGCCTAAACCCTAATCCATGCCTTATAAATATAAGGCTGAGATTCTCTTCCCTTCACAACACAACAGGTTACTCTAAACCTAACTCTTGTATGCTATATCGCATCAATACTAACTTGACCGTCGGAGGTGAAACCCGGGGCTACGGCCTCGGGTCCACTCTTGACGGGTTCTCTTTGTTGACATGTCTACTCAGCACTTGAGAAGACGACAAACGGCCCAGGGAGAGTCGTCAAATCCAGTCCGCGCCAGATTATGCATCAACAGAGAGCAAGTTTACAAACATGAATTTTTATTACAAAATTAATTGAAAAGTGTATGTAATAAATGCATCAAGTCATTTAAATACTTGATACAATGCAGATACTCTAAGGTTAATTTAGCACACAATGTTTAAGTGTCGATTAGCATTTAGTGTCTGAAATATCAATTTTGTTAACAAGTGGCTTGCAGCATTTTGAATTTTGTTTAAACACTTGTATTACAAATGACACCGTGAAATTACTATTTCCCACTTCTTTGCTATTGTTATCATCGCCACTAATTCCATATTGCTCGTAGTTACTAAGAAGTAGCCTTTTCCATTTGATAAAGATCAGAAGGATTATGATCCTTTAAAAGAATTCTACTTCTGATCGCAGTCGTATTTGAAAGCGGAGAAGATTAGAGACCGGTTGACCGCCGAAAGCCTCAAAAGTTATGTCAAATGTATTGATAATAACTGTAGAACCGTAGATGGGGTGAATACGGTTTCTTGGGCTTTTTGAACGTTTAAAAACTTTAAGCTGTAAGAGTCACCAAGTGGTTGTATAATAATCCAATAACCACAAACATAACCAAAGTATATAAAGCAAGTAAAGAGACACCACTATATATACTGGTTCGTGATGGGGGGTTTATACCATCCGTACGTCCAGTTGTGAATCCACGACATGATACTATTCCACTAGTATAATCCTTTTTGGTGGATTACAAACCGTTACAATTCACTCCACCCATATTCACCAATATCGATGCTCATAAAGGAGTTACTCCCACGGTATTCCGCCCTCGGAAACCACCCTAAAGAATCTCGTGATTCGACTTACACTTGGTCACCTAGACCACAACCAAAGCTTCCACCCGGAAGTATCAAACCCCAACTAGATCCCCAGTGATCTAGGCTTGGTCACCAAGACATAAGACTTCCCTTACAAACAATTGAATGAATGAATAAGTGTTTGTTTGAACTAAGTCCTAACCTAACTTAATGACTCGATTCTAGTAGACAGTGTATAGATAGAAGACCCTCGACACAATCACAAGAGTGGATTAAGTTCTTGAGATTCTTCCTTTGCAAGGAGATGTGTTCTTTCAAAGATGTTAGTGTGTTTAACTAAGAACACAAAAGATAGAATTAGAGTATTAGAGAGGAATAATGTAGAGAGAAAGAATAATGGCAAGGGGTGAGGAATACAAGAGGCAAGGGGGTATTTATAGGCCAAGACCCAAACTTGGGAAAAATTTACCGAGCCCGGTGCGTTGCCCACGCGTCAACGCGTGGGTGACGCGCTAGAGGCTCTGTAACATTTTCCCAAATGTTGAATTTTGGTCTTGTAAATACCTAACCTTGCTAAACCCTCAATTGTACTTCATACTAAACCTTAACATTAATCAATCTAAGGTTTACCAACTCAAATAGCCAATTTGGAAAATGTTTTTGTGAAGTGTTTGTAAGAAATCAATTATCAAAGATAGAAAGAATAAAAGAGATAATTGAGTAGGGGTAGAATTGGTATTCCTCACATGGCATAAAAGAGATAAGAGAATATGCCAGGGGATATTCCTCTATAGGGAAGAGTGTGAGATGTTAGGTTAAGAAGTAACCATGGTTAGGTTTAGAAAGGAGTGTATAGAGAATAAACTATGGTTAGTGTGGAAAACTAGAAGGGGGGTTGAATAGTTTACCGCTTTTTAAATCCTTTTTAGCTTGAATATCCTTTTAAAAACTTTACGTTTGCTTAAAGATATAAACACAACGTTATATGTTTGATTCTTTGAAAAGCTTTTCATGTGAATAACAATTCTAACTTTACTTGTTTCATACTTTGAAAAGCTTTACTTGTGATGATCCTAACTTTGCTTGTTTAGTTCTTTGAAAAGCTTTACATTTGTTTGAAGATATAAACACAACTTTACTTGTTTAACTATTTGAAAAGCTTTATATGTGACTAGCGATTCTAACTAAAAGACAACATGTAATAAGCAAAGATAAAGAAAGAAACAATCAAACCATAACACGATTGTTTAACGTGGTTCGGCTACAAGGACTCTTTTTCCTTGCCCTACATCCACGCCCCGAGTTTCCAACTCGAGAGTTATAAGCACTAATCAACAAGCTCCTTTCACCGGCGGAGAAAACCTTTACAACGTCGCTTACACTTTTGCCGACACTAAGCTAGATGTCGAGTTCTTTTACACGGGTACAACCACTCCCATCGTCGCTTACACTTTTATCGACACTAAGCTAGATGTCGAGTTCTTTACCAAGGGTACAGCTACTCCCGTTAGTTCTTTTACAAGGGTACAACAACTCCCGACACACTACGTATTTTGAGGCCTAAAATACTAACCAACCACTTCTACATACATGACACAAATGAAGTATAAACTACCAAAGCTTATACATGACAAAGCTAACAAGACTTGCAACTTTAGAGTTGAAGCTTGTAACTTCTTGAATGATCTTGTGAAGTCCCTTGCTACATAAGAGAATCACACAAGTCAAAGGTTACTGAGTTAGTTGTGAGAGTATGTGAAAATATGTCCTAAAGGGGTGACCCAAAACTAACAAATGGTTTGGTATTTATAGCAAACCATTCTGCAGGTCTGGCGGATCAGGCGGAACCCTCGGATGGGTTCCGCCCGTGTAGCCCCAGGGTTCCGTCAGGGCTGCAGTTGGTTTTGCAATAAATCTTCCAAACCAAACAAGGTCACATCTCATTACACCTAGTCAAACACAAAACTTGCAAGCAAACATATGGTTAGTCAAACACACTTTCTTACCATAAATGTATATTGACAAAGCTTGCCCTAAATGTGATGTGACATTACTATTTTAAGAAATAAATGTGATGTGACAAGACACTTTCTAATTTAAGAAATAAAAACAATGTTTTGTTTAAATGGAAATGTAAACTTAGTTTAAACAAGACTTAAACACTTAAAGTGATGATTTACTCTTAGCTAAAGTTCATACTTTGTCATTAACAAAACTTAGCAAAGATCGTAAAATATAAATAACGTTTTTAGGCGATATTTGTATTAACAGTTAGGTTAGAAGGTGAACCATGGTTAGGTTAAAGGGTGTATCCAAGGGAATGTTCCATCCTTGGTGTGGTTAAGAGCTAACCATAGTTGGGTGAGAAAAAGGTGAGTTGGAAACTAACCATAGTTTGGTTAGAAGTGAACCATGGTTGGGTTAAGAAGAGAATATTCAAAGAGATATTCCATTTCTTGGGGAGGAAGGAGAAATGGATGGTTGAGATGTATTGTAGAGAAATGAATGGTTGTGATGAGGAGTGTATAAGGAATAAAGGAGATGAGTTGGATTGTGTAAGAGTGTATAAGGGAATATATAAGTGATGGATGTGATTGGGAGCCTAGTGTGTGTAGAGAATGGGATGGTTGTGATTAGTGTGTGTATTTTGAAAACAAAGTTGTTGGGGTTGTAAGGGAATGAGTTAGATTGGATATGATGTGTGTAAGGTGTAAGGAATATGTAAGAGTGATATGATGGGGAGCCTTGTGTGTGTGAAGAGAGGTATGTGAGTGAAGTGTGTGTATTTTGAATGTAAAGGTATTGGGAGTGTAAGTGTGTGTATAGAAAAGTAGTGTGTGTGTATAAGGAAGTGTATGTATGTGTGTATGAGAAAGGTGTATGGGAAATGTATAAAGTGAAGGGAATATTGTGTGAGAGTTTGTGAAGGGACAAGAGTACACTTTTGTAAGGAGTGTAAGGGAATATGTAAGAAGTTGTTGGGAAAGGGTTTTTGGGAAGGATTGTAGGCGATTTGGTGGTTTTGTCTTTTGTAAAAATGTGATTAAGAGACGATTAAGAAATAATCTAATTGTCATTAAGAAGAAAAGGTTTAGACAATTAAGATTATGAGTTGAGAAAATAATAGGTTACTTATAAGTTCAAGTAACACAACGTCGAGAATCCATAGTTTCATAACTCGTGACTTTCCACGACTCGACGTACTCAACTAACACCTTGATACAAATAAGCCAAGTGCTTTGCCATGATGTAAAGCATATCCCAAGCGGGAAAGGATGCGTTTATGCAAAGTGAGCTGATATGTGCCTTTTTGCACATATCTTTTCGTCCAATTTTTGAGTCAAAACAATCAAAAACACTTAAAAATGGTCAAATAACATCACAAATATCCTTGGAGTATGTTTTTGTGTGTTTCAGGTACAAAGGATTGAAAACAGACGAAAAACGAGCAAAATATGAAGAGTTGTCAAAATCAGTCCCTGAACTTTCACAAATTGACAAAATTGATCCCTGGTAAAATAATTTTGAAAGAAAAGTCAACCTGAGTCCTTTGAAAGTCTAAAGTTATCAAATATGGTCCTTGGGTGAAAACTTTGGAAAATTTACAAGATTGGTCCTTCAAGTTTTCAAACTGGCAGAAAATACCCCTGGATGTGAAAAATTGGAAAATTTACATTTATGGTCTTTGGGTTATTGGAACTTGGCAATTACGGTCCTTATGGTAACTTTGGGAAATCTGCAAAACACACCCTTGGAATTGCAGAAAATTACAAAATTGGGCCTTGTGATATTATTAGTTATAAACCAAATGGACCCCTTGATTTCTAAATTAATAAACCAATTCCAAATCCATTCCCAAATCCCAATCCACCCAGCCCACCTAAGCCCATGTCACCAAGCCCACCCTAAACCCTTATACGTTTTATAATAAAACGTATCTGCCTCAATAGTCAAACCCCAGGTCAAACGATTCACCCCTTTTCTTCAACCTTCCCCTTTTACCCAAATAATCACTCCATCTCCACATCCGTGAATCTCTTCCTCCCTGCCTCTCTTTACCCTCCAAACACTCACCCTCCTCCATGATATCCCCTGCCACACTCAACCACTCTCCTCAAAAGCAACCCCCTCCTCTGCCAACACCCTGGCAATCCAAAAAGACACCACAATTGATTTCCCGCCAAAATAAATTGAGGGCTCAGATCAAAATTGCTCATCCAACGGTTCACAACAAAAGTGGGAAATGTTCAGGAACCCTCTTTGGTCTATTTGAATGAAGAAAAAGTGAAGAGAGAAGTTAGTTAGTGAGAAGTAGATTTTTCTAGTTAATTGGCTCTGTAATGTAATTTAAAAAAAAAAAGTAGAATTAATTAGTTTTATGTTTTAGTTTATTCACTTTTTCAAGTTAGAATTGTAACTCTACATTTCCAGTTAAATAAAAAATTCTCAGTTATAAATATAATTGTCTTTTAAAATTTCTGTTTTAGCTTATGTATTTGCTTATGTATCTGCTTATTCAGTGTTGCCTTCAAGTTAAGTTATGCATTTGAGACCTTAGTATAAGCTCATTATCACTGATTTTAGTTAAAAAGAGGTTCCTGTGGTTTAAATTTTTTTTTTCACTCATAAAGTAGTGTAATATAGTTTTTAGTTTAATTTAGTCACTTTCAAATTTATTGTAATTTTTAATTTTCTGTTAAAAACTTCAGTTGTAATTTGTGTACTCTTGATTAATCTAAGTTCCAGTTAAATAAAATCAAGTTTCAGTTTAATTTTCAGTTTCATCAAAATAAATAAATAAATAAAAATTTGAAGGAGAAAGGTAAAGCAGAAGAAAGAATCAGAAGTAGAATTAGTCACGGAGTAAGGTTTAATGCTCATGGGAGTAATGGGATGGTAGTTTTGGTTCTGGTTATCACTCAGGTCTCTTTTGGATTCTTTTGTAAGCCATTTGCCCATTTATCTTTGTAGAATCTGTGTTCATCAGTTATATAGGTTTATTATTATTTAATCTTGTTTATTTATGCTTAAGTTTAATTAGTGTAAGTTTAATTCACAAATTTATGTATTAGATTTATTAGCTGCCTCACTAATCACATAATCAGGTTCATTATGGGGTGTTTGGCTTAGTAGATTCTTAGGTGGTATGGTTCAAGTTTGTTGTTAAAATTACTTGTAACATACTAGTTTAGGGGTATTGAAGCATGTACTAGCCATTAATACAAGTCTTCCATACTAAAAGTCAAAATCCACTTAAAAGGGCCTTGTTTTCAGTTACTGGTGGTAGATTGTGTTGCCTATTGGATGTTTTAGTTGTATAAGTAGGAGATTTAGCCTAATCTAGTTCTATTATAGTGTATTATCTCATGTGCAGTAGAATAGAAGTAATTAAAACTCAATTTAGTCAACATTTGTAAAAAATTCTAAAAAGTCAAAATTGCCCAAAAGTGCAGAATCTCACTTTTTGTGAGATTTTTCATGAATTTTGTAGGATGAATTAGGGTTTGAAATTTCTTGTGCTTGAAATATCCCAGCTAGACTTTAGGAATCCATCATTATCATATTTTTGTGATTTTTCTTGTGGGCCTCACAATCACCCAAACATGGCTGCA
Source organism: Artemisia argyi (assembly GCA_030686995.1). Classification (NCBI taxonomy): domain Eukaryota; kingdom Viridiplantae; phylum Streptophyta; class Magnoliopsida; order Asterales; family Asteraceae; genus Artemisia; species Artemisia argyi. The sequence continues at coordinate 178,896,074 of CM060683.1, forward strand.
GGCCTTAAGCCTGCCCTGCACCCAGCAAACCCCATTTGGCCCATTTTTCTTTTGATCATTACTTGTTGGTTAGTTAACCTCAGGCCCTGAAATTTAGTGTTTTGTGTAGCTTGTTAGACTGGTTTGTTTGGTTTATGCTTTATTTGGTCTCATCGGCTTATCCTTTTAGCTTATTTTAGCTCATAAGTTGCCCCCCCCCTAACTGCTCATTTCTGCTGATGTAGCTCAGTCAGCAGTAAGCTTGTTTGATGCATGTTCCGGCTTATGTCTTGCTTATTTGTTTGTTGTTTTAAGCTTATTTAGGTTAGATTGGACCCATGCAAGTTTGTGTTTGAGCTGGTTCTAACTTGTGCTCAATTTGGATAACTTAAGGTTTATAAAAGCTCATTTTAAAACAAAAGACTCCACTGTTGGGAGTTTAGGCTTTCACAAGCTTATTAAAAGCTTTTCAGTAAAAGCCTCTTCACAAAAGTTGCTTTATTTTGTTGTTAAAATGTTTTTGCAAAAGAAAAGTTCAAAAAGAAAAATAAAAAAGGAAAAGTGACCAGGGTGGGGATTGAACCCCTGACCTCTTGGTCAACTTGGTCAAAACCAAGCCTGAGGTGTGCACCATCTGCCCTTTGCTTGTCTTAGTGTAATACATTTCCCTACTTATTTATATACTTTTTTTTTTTTCCTTTAAGCTTATTCTGCCTTTTAGCTTATTTAGCAGCTTATTAATTAGCTTTTTACCATTTTCATATTTTTCCTAGCTTCCTTAAACTAATTAGTATTTTTATAAAAAGTTTTATAATTATTACTGTTCATTTAGCATTTATTATAATTTAAATTAGTTTAAATATATAATAAATAGTTTTTAATTAATAATAATTAATTAAATAATGTAAAAATTAATTTTCTTTTTCTAAAAATTTTCTTTTATTATTAGGATTGTAAAAATGTAATTTTCATATCCGTAGGATTTTATTTGCTCCCGTTTCACTTTTTATTTTGCGCGTAGACGTTATTTTTAATGTAAACGTGCGTTTTTAATTTTAAATACGTTCTAGGGTAATTTGGTCTTACGTTTTAGTTAAGTTAGTTTATTTAACTTGTTTTTCACTTGAATTTCCTTAGCGTAATCATTCAAACCCCTATTACCCCTTTCCTGTTCAGAATCACCCGATCACATATCCGTTTTAATACCATCCACACCTCGTCGGGACATAACGACCTGGGGAAACCCCTATACTTCCACGGAGATTGACTCTAGGCAGTTTGATCTTGTTGACCATTTACCTGGTCAATTCAGGTTGACCGTTTGGAGCCAATCATGACCTTTGACTTAGTTTGACCAATAAGGGAGTAAACCCGTTACGTGATTAGAGAAGACGTAAGCACGGGATATGAGCATATGGATGCTTTCACGTGATGGTACGTGAAATATATAAGATCCCTAAGTTTAGAAAAGCCTTGGCTAGAGGCAAGAGTTAGAAAACACGAGTTGGTGTTTTCCCGTAAGCGGGTGTTTCAAAAGTTGGATCTCTCTAATCCCAAAACTCATTTCGAGTGTTCTCAATTAAGCACATAGCATATTCATACCTGTATTGAAAGATCCACATTTGCCGGGTAAGGGGAAAGCCGACTTTCAAAATTCGTCCCAAACCATACAGAAGCCTGGCGCGTCAGCTATGCGTCAACCCGTGGGTGACGCGTCAGGAACATGTATGGAGTTCGGGAAATTTTGGCTACCGTTTGTTATTTTATATGTTTCGAAGGTTTATTTGTCATCATTAAAACATTAGGAGATCTTGATAATGTTGCATCAACAATAACTATAAATATCTAAATAAATGAAAACAAAAATGATTTCTTGTTTATAATTTATATTTGAAGTCTTACTTTCAAGACTTTTTACAAAAGATACTTTAGTATACATCAAATATTGCTAAAAGAATGATTAACATAAACAATTTGCATTCTATACTCTAAAGAGATGACTACAATCACTTAAGCCATCTTCAACCATAAAGGCCGAGTTGTTATAGTAACCATGTACGACCTCGGGTCACTATTGTCACATTAGGCCCAAGTCATTACAACATTTTTCATGATCAACTTAGTATAATCAGACAACTGCGATCATAACAAAAAATAAACCCCATTTAAACATAAATATACCTCAAAAAAATAATTAGATAAAACGGATCTATGATCCACAAATCAGGGTGGATAGATGAGGACGTAACCCACCGGATTAGAGCTGGTTGGGCGGTATGGAGGGCAGCGTCGGGAGTCCTTTGTGATAGGAACGTCCCCTTAAAGTTAAAGGGAAAATTTTATAAGGTGGCGATTAGACCGGCTATGTTGTACGGGTCTAGTGTTGGCCCATCTCTAAGGCCCATGCTAACAGGGTAGAGGTGGCAGAGCTGAGAATGCTGAGATGGACCTGTGGCAAAACCTTGCTTGACATGATCCCAAATAGAGTCTTCAGAGCACAACTCGAAGTCGAGAATATTATCTCGAAGATGAGAGAATACAGGCTGAGGTGGTTCGGTCATGTCAGGAGAAGGCCACAATCAGCACCTGTTAGAAGAGTTGAAGCGCTAGTAGTAGAGGGTGTGAGAAGAAGGGGCAAACCTAAACTCAGGTGGGAGGATAGAATTAAGCTAGACATGGAGGAGCTTCTCTTGTCCAAGGACATGACCTCAGATAGGAAGGTGTGGAGAGATAGGATTAGGATTGACGGTTAGTCCCGGCTAGGTGCTTAGTGGGTCTAGGTTGTCTGGTCTTTTTAAGCGTCTGGCCATTGTTTAGGCCCCGTGTGTTTGCTTTACCTTGCTCTGTGTTGCCCCTTTAGGTTTGCTTGCTTTTTCTTGCCCCCTGTGTGTTGGTTTTTGGTGCCTCGTTTTTGCTTTGCCTTTGCTCTAGGCCTCGTGCGTTGCTCTGTTTTTCTTTATGTGCCCTTTGATTTGTCTGCTTTTCTTTGCGCCGTAGCTCTTTACTTTGTTTGGTCTTTGCTTTTGTGCTCCTTGCTTGCCTTGCTTCGGGTCTTTGTTTTTTTCCGATCTATTTGCTTGTTTTGCCTGCTTTCTTTTGCCTGTTGTTTTTTGGCTTTTGCTCTCTATTCTTTTCTCTCTCACCAGCACACCTGCACTTGCCGGAGGTCTCATTGAAAGCAGTCTCTCTACTCCCTGGTCTTTCTTGGGGTAGGGGTAGGATCTGTCTACATTCTATCTCCCCCTTACCCTGCTTCGGCGGGATTGAGTATGTTGTTGTTGTTGTTGTACACGCTCACACACAAGAATAGGGAACGACTCGATCTACTGCATCTCCTCTTTCTTGCTATAGAACGCGTTGGGTTAGGGGTGGGGGGTTGTAGTGGGTGGGACGCGTCTTTGTTGGAAGTCGACCGACCGTTACGGTTGGTCTAATATGCAAATCATTATTATTTTTTATTTAAATAATAGAGCATCAAAACTTATCTTCAACAATGCCTTCAAATTTAAGAAAAATTCGAAAACATTTCTCCAAATCATGTATATTTGGAAGACCAATATTCATCCTTTAATTTAATTTAATCTAAATTATTTTTTCTTTTTTTTATTGAACATTAGTTGTTATTTTTCAACTAATTCAATACAACTATGTTTTTGAAGTTGATGTTTAGAGGACATGATTAGAGATATTATTTTTGGAGGATGAATATAACTAAAAGACAGTGAATTTCATCTTTCAAATTCGATGATTTATGAAGGAGGATACGGTTTGAGATGGACATAGCCTTCACTTTAAGCCTTCATTTTTGCCAAAGCTTCCTAAAACTAAGAGATGGCCTTGCTTTCGAAATATGGCTTTTGAACAAAAATATTGTGAATAAACATAGCAATAAAGAGTTAATATGGTCAATCATTGAAAGAAAAATAGCAGGCAAACGAGTAGTTTTCATTTAATGTACAGATGCAATAGGAAGACATTGCGATTATGTTAGAACATGTCATGAATGAGACAAGGAAGTGCAACTGTTTTAACATTTATTTAAACTTTTTTATTTGCTAAGAGAAAAAGTTCATTTGTGGACTAAGTTTTTGTTACATACTGAAGGATAAATCCTCACTATCCATCTACTTTGATATAATTGTGTGGATTAACCTAAGATTTAATGCATAAACCTAAGTTGTATATCTTTTTTTCTTGTCTTTTTGTCTTTCTTATTTCTTTTTTTTTTCCTTTCTTTTTTGTCTCTTTTTATCCACGCTTGGTTTTCTTTTCTTTTCTTTTTTTTTTCTTTTACATTTTTGTTTCCTATTCACTTTTTTTTTTTTTCATGTTTTTTTTTAATTCACACTTTTTTTAATAAACATTTTTTTTCTTTTTTTTTTTTAAAAAATCGTGTTTTTTTAATTCACGTTTTTTCTTCACTTTCTTACGTTTTCATTCGTTTTCGTCAGTTTTCATACGTTTATACGCGTTTTCGTCCGTTTTCATAAGTTTTTGTCTGTGTTTTTAAGTTTTCATTCATTTTTAGAAGTTTTCAGATGTTTTTGTCTATTTTTATACGCTTTCGTCCGTTTTCATACCTTTCGTCCATTTTTATAAGTTTTAGTCCGTTTTCATTCGTTTTAAACATTTTTTTCTTTTTCACACGTTTTTGTATGTTTTCATACGTTTTCGGCAGTTTTTATACGTTTCAAACATTTTTGTCCGTTTTCGCTCGTTTTTTACGTTTGCGTATGCTTTCGTCCGTTTTATACATTGTTGTCCGTTTTCATACGTTTTCGTCCGTTTTCATATGTTCGGCAGTTTTTATACGTTTTCAAACATTTTTATTCGTTTTCATACATTTTCGTCCGTTTTCATCTGTTTTTTTACGTTTTCGTCTGTTTTCAGACATTTTTGTTTGTTTTCGTCCGTCTTTATACGTTTTTGACCGTTTTTATACGTTTTCATCTGTTTTTGTCTGTTTTCATACGTTCATATACGTTTTCGTCCATTTTCATACGTTTTCTTTAGTTCTTATACATTTTTGTCTGTTTTTAGATGTTTTCATCCGTTTTCATATGATTTCAGCAGTTTTTACACGTTTTCATACATTTTCGTCCGTTTTCATACATTTTTCTCCGTCTTCGTCTGTTTTCTTTCGTTTTCGTCCATTTTTCATACGTTTTCAACCATTTCCAGACGTGTTTTTACGCTTTCCTACGTATTCATTCATTTTCGCCTGTTTTCATACGTTTCTAAATATCACAATTGATATTCTTAATATCATAAGTCATATTTAGAATATCTAAGAATATTACAGAATATCACTTGTGATACTAAGAATATCACTTGTGATACTAAGAATATCAATTGTGATATTCAGAAACGTATGAAAACGGACGAAAACGTATGAATACAAACAAAAACGTTAGAAAGTGAAAGGAACATGAATTAAAAAAAATTGAAATCACTTGTGATATTCTGAATATCACTTGTGATTTTCTGAATATCAATTGTGATAATCAGAATATCACGTATGATTTTCATGTTAACAAACATTTATTGAAAATCACTAGTGATATTCATATATTACTTGTGATATTTAGGATATCACTTGTGATATTCAGAATACGGACAAAAATATTAAAAAGTGAAAAAAAAAAACTTGAAATCAGTTGCGATATTCTGAATATCACTTGTAATTTTCATGTTAAAAAATATTTGTTAAAAATCACTTGTGATATTCATATCACTTGTGATATTATGAATGAGTGACATTTTGAATATCACAAGTGATATTCTGAATACCACTTGTGATATTCTAAATACCACTTGTGATATTCTGAATATCACAAGTACATTCTGTATGATATTCGAAATATCACAAGTAGTATTCAGAATATCACAAGTGGCACTCAGAATATCACTTGTGATATTTAGAATATCACAAGTAGTATTCAAAATATCACAACTGGTATTCAGAATATCATAAGTGGTATTCAGAATATCACTTGTGATATTTAGAAATATACAAAAACGGTCGAAAACAAACAAAAACGAATGAAAATAGATGAAAACGTAAGAAAACGGACGAATGTGTAGGAGATAGGATGAAAACATAAAAAAACAGACGAAAATGTATGAAAGCGGATGAAAACGTAAGAAAAAGGACGAAAATGTATGAAAACAGACGCAAACAGATGAAAACGTATGAAGATGAATAAAAACGGATGAAAATGTATAAAAATAGAAGAAAACGTATGAAAACGGACGAAAACATATGAAAACGGATGAAAACGTATGAAAATGGACAAAAACGTAAGAAAACGGACGAATATATATGAAAACGAGCAAAAACAGACGAAAACGTATGAAAACGGATGAAAACGTAAGAAAACAGACGAATCTGTATGAAAACGTATGAAAACAGATGAAAACGTATGAAAACGGATGAAAACAGATGAAAACGTATGAAAACAGGACGAAAACATATAAAAACGTATGAAAATGGACGAAAACGTTAGAAAACGTATGAAAACGTGCGAAAAAGTAAGAAAACGGGCGAAAACGTAAGAAAACAGACAAAAACGCATGAAAACGGGCGAAAACGTAAGAAAACGGACAAAAACGGACGAAAACGTATGAAAACAGACGAAAATAGATGAAAACGTAAGAAAACGGACGAAAATGTATAAAAATGGACGAAAACGTATGAAAACGAATGAAAACATATGAAAACGGGCGAAAACGTAAGAAAACAGATGAAAACGTAAAAAAATGACGAAAACGAATGAAAACGTAAAAAACCGACGAATATATATGTAAAACGTATAAAAACGAAAAAAAAACATTATAAAAAAATAAAAATAATAAAAAAAATATAAAAACGCGCGAAAAAAAGAGAGCCAAAAAAACGTGAATTAAAGAAAAAAAAGTGAATTAAAAAAAAATAAATAAAAAATAAGTAAATAATAAAAAAAGGACATAAAAGAAAAGGAAAAAAAAGTGAATAAATAAGAAAAATAAAAAGACAAGAAAAAAACATGGACTTAGGTTGCCTTATTAAATCTTAGGTTAATCCCCATCATTAGATCAAAGTAGATGAATGGTGGAGATTTGTCCCTTAGTTTACAACAAAAACTTAGTCTCTAAAATAACTCACCTCTATTTGCTAAATACTATTGTCCGCGTGTTGCAGCGGGTGCAAAAATATTTATTTTGCATACGAAATAAAGTTCTAAAATTGATATGTTTTTCCAATAAAAAATGTATGAAGTGTAAAAATGAATATGATCTAAAAGAGTAATGATATAATGTTTTTATGAGTTTAAGGGTTAATCTAATGTAGTAATAAGCTTAAAGGTTGTTAAAATAGAAAATTTTGTAGTTTTAAAAGTTATTTTGTATTTGAACAAAAATTGAGGGGGGCGTTATTGCATTTAAGAAGTTCATTTCACAAATGTTATTATATAAATATCGAATGGCATTTTTTGAACGATCGAAATATATTTAAATAAAAAGTTACTAGCAAGACGCTAAGCGCAAAAAGTACATATACAGACTAGAAACAAACACAAGCTACATATTCTAAAATCTACCCGAGGCTTGAAATTATCAACATACAAAAATACAAATGTTTTGCAGAACCAAAATTTCTATTTGACATATTTGGTGTTCTTTTTCTTTCTCGTTCTAAAAAAAATATATTTGGCATTTTTGAATGTTGAGAATTTAGATTTAGGTTTGGGATTTTTAGATGTTTAAGATTTGGCTTATTCATTATTCCAATCTCGAAAATTAATTGTGACAAAAGGATTTTGTTCACACAATGTTGCCACTCAATTTTTGGGGTTATGTGATCAGCTTTGTGATTTTTTTTTTTTTTTTTTGTTATTATTGAGAGGTGGCAACTTTGTGATGGATATGATGGCGATATAAATTGATGATGTACCCTCCGATTAGCTTGAAGGACACCCCTTCGAGTGTAATCGTAACCTACATAATCGAAGGCTCTGGCAAGCCTCTTTAAACTTTATTTGGCGTAAAACTAATCATCAATGATCTAGTTACCAAGTGGGAATTCGCCAATCGAAGGATCAAGCCCTTCGGGGTATCTCTCGATAAGTTTCAAGGACGGAGCAATGCCAAGTCCACATATTGGTAAGACCAAGTCTTACCCACGTCTCCTCTTTCTCTTTAGCTCCCCCGCTAAATCAGGAGGAGTGGGACACTAACCCCTAGCGGTTACCACAAATCATGGGACGCCCCCATGATCTCTATCAAACGTGTGACCACTCTCAAGGACGGTTTTCTTCACCTATAAATAGTCCTGGATGATGACAAATCTGGTATGCAATCTATCTCACCTTACTTTACTACGCATATACTTAAACTCTCATACCAATCACTCATTCACACGCCGGAGGTGGTTCGCAAGGTCCAACCCCTGCGCAATCACTTAACGTAGTGTTTTAGTATTTCTTATTTTAGGTTATATCCAAGCTTGGCGCAATCACAACACCCCTCATTTTCCTTTGATCACCATTGAAGGCCTGGTAGTGCAAAATATTGTACAATCAGTGGCGCCATCCGTGGGACCCGCTACAATTAAGCCCGTTATTTCCAAGCAAAATAACCAAGTCAAATACACTCGCTATTATTCCGGCATGAATTCAGAACGAGAAGTTATACCCCCACCGGGTTTCTCGTCCTTAACCCCTTTACCCGTAACAGACGCCAACAACCTGCCGCCAATCACGGTCTCCACCTTTACTACACGATCTCATCCTGAAATAACGCCCAATCACCATGCATCCACTTCGGCCAACTCAGAACTCATCATTAGCCTCGCCTTTGTCGACGCTAATTACGAAGAGTTAGAGTCCTTGCTAAGGGCTCGAAGGAGACAAATTAGAAATACGGAGATGCGTAGGGAGTTAGAATATTCCAGCAATGAGTATGATGAGGTGATCAAAATGGAACCGAGACCTTCAATCCATAGGGCTCACCACCCTATCTTGAGCATTGGGTCACCTGCAAGTAGAAGGGTTGAAGGAAGAAGCGTAGGCTTCGAAGGAGTTCCCGAGAGAACACCCACGAGGAAGGAAGGAACTGTGGCCGAAGGCTCTAACGGGAGGGGTCGGGAGAGGGAGAACACGAAAGTAAACCTACCCCCATTATTAGCAGCTCACTTAGGAAGGACCGAAGGAGGAATCCCTCTACAACCCTCCCACGCGTCTGGTGTGGAAGGTAACCTAGGCCCAGCCAACACAGGAGGGAGTCTTCCCCCCATTGGCCTGCATCCTCAATTCCCGGTCCAGAGCTACCCTCTGATTCTTTATCCCCAAATCAATGGGCAACCTGACAATCAGTATCCCTCACAAACTGTTGTGCCCTATAATCCTTCCATGGTATACACCCCGTACACCATGTATACTGGTTACACTCCAAACACGGGTACGCCTCATCCTTTCTATGTTAGTCAGCCTTCTTTGGGAGTACCCCTCCTATTAATCCATACCCTACTGTTCCGATGAACGTACCACCGTATGCTCATCCATATGCTGAGCACGTAGGCCCCACTACACCCTTCGTGAGATGGATCGAAGACTATCCCTTGCCGGATGGTTTAAAGATGCCTTCACATATAGGCACTTACGAGGGGAAGGGGGATCCAAATAATTTCCTACATTTATTTGAAGGAGCTATAAGAATGTAGAAATGGGCCATGCCAGTAGTCTGTTACATGTTCACATATACCCTCCGAGATTCAGCACGTATTTGGTGGAATGGGCAGAAGCTAGGAAGCATTATCAACCTTGACGATTTGAAGGCTAAGTTTCAATCTCACTTCAGCCAACAGAAGAAATTCACAAGAACGCACCTCACGGTGCACAACATTAAGCAGAAGGAGAACGAAAGCACAAGAAACTTTGTCACTAGATATACTGACGAAACCCTGCAGATTCTAGGCTTACACGAAGAGCAACGTATTTCTGGCTTCGTCCATGGCCTATGCAACCGGACTCTTGTGGAATTCTTATCTACAGATCTTCCGGCAACATACAAAGGTCTGATGGAAAAAACATATACATGGATAGAAGCCAAAGAGGTATCCACCAATGGAGCTCCGGTGGAGAGCAATAAAGGAATAAAATCGTTCTCATGGGAAGGGTCGAAGAACAAACATAAAAACCATAATAGGTTTACCCCTTACAACAAGGGTCCGAACCATGGTCTATTAGGAAGTCTCACGAAGTCTCCAAGGGAGATTTTAGCCACAGAGAAGGCTGCCAAAGCCTTCGAACCACCCCCTCGCATAATGGGGAAAAGCAGGAACAGAGATACCACTAAATATTGCCACTTCCATGAAGACATTGGTCACGAAACAAACAGCTGTCGAGAACTGAAAAAGCATATAGAAGAGGCAGTAAAATCCGGGCAATTAACACATCTGGTGAAAGGGATAAGAAAGAGCAAAGAGAAAACCACCGATACGCAACTTGGAAAGGACAATACTCCTCAGGAAGCTCTTATCCTAATGGTTCGATGGGATTCCTCCCGATTGAAAAGGAAGATCCCTGAGAGAGAAGCTCACGATGTAAGAGAAATAACGTTCCCGTCCAAAACAGGAGACTTTCCTTCGAAGGATCCAGTGATCATTAAGGCCATAGTCACGAATATGGAGGTGAACAAAATTTATATGGATTGCGGAAGTGCCTGCGAGGTAATCTACGAGCATTGCTTCAAAGAGCTCAACCCTACGATCAAATCCAAACGGGTAGAATCAAAAATGCCCTTGATAGGTTTATCAGGGGAACGATCATGGCCTTCAGGAGAAATACCTCTGAAGGTAACACTCGGAAGAGGAAGGCTCGCAAGAACAGAAATCCTCAATTTTGTCATCGTAAGATCGAAGTCACCATACAACATGATATTCGGACGAACTGCCATGCAAAAAATGGGAATCGTGGTCTCTACGGTGCATGCAACAGTGAAATTCCAAACAGCTAATGGTATTGGTACTGTATTTTCTAGCTATCACGAAGAAAAATACCAGGAAGCCCACAAGGACAAGGGAGAAGGTAATCAACGGCATACGAGGAACGCCATAGAATACTCTGATCCCAAAAGGCATGCGTCACTAGACGAATCCCATCTAGTGCGAAAGGTGGAAATAGGGAAACGGCTCCCTACAACTTTCAGGGAAACATTGAAAAAATTACTCGAAGCGTATGAAGATGTGTTTGTAGGAAAATATTCAAAGACAATGGGAGTTCCAAGGTTGCTCACAATCAACGGCAAACCCTTTAGTACGGAGCACAAGCTAAACGAGTTCAAACACGTCAAACCGGTTGAGCGGAAGCCCCACCGAGTGACACCCGAACACAGGGCAGCAATTAAGTATGAGGTCAACAAACTCACAGCTGCAGGAATACTTGCAGGAATACTTCGAAGGGTAGAAAACCCAACATGGGTTACTAATCCAACGATAGCCCTGCGAAGAAATGGAAAAAGGTTACTGGAGGTTAACTTTAGAGACATCAACAAAGCTTGCCGAAAAGAAAGCTATTTGCCAGAAGGAGAAAAGCAATCGATACCTGGAGTTCATTGGGAATGCTTCCTTAATACAAACATGGGATGCCACCAGATAAAGATGGCAAAAGAGGACGAAGAAAAAACGTCCTTTCATGTAGAAGGAAGCTCCTACTGCTTCACGCGTATGCCTTTCGGTTTACGAAACATCGAAGCCACTTACAATAGGCTGATCCAAAGGGTCTTCGAAAAACAGATAGGGAGGAACCTGAAAATTCAAGGTGAATACTTAATCACCCAGAGCAGGACAAAAGAAGATCTCCTTCATGATGTAGAAGAGACCCTCATACAACTGAGAAAGATCAACCTAAAGTTGAACCCAGTAATGTGTTCCTTTGGCATTGAAAAAGAAGAATCAAACGAACACCCATTCATAAAACAAACGATTAAAACCAAGCCAACCAATGAAGAGACCTCATCAGAATTGCAAACGCGAAGGGGAACTCAAGATCTAAGAATTAACTTGGAAACATTAAAAGCATTTCTGTCGAAGGGTGTTAACAGATCTTCATCTACCTACAAGGTTCGCAATGAAGTCATCAATGACTTATCATATCAATGGAATAAAGAAGCCAAAACATCCTTCCAAATATGGAAGAATTGCATGGAAATCATACCAACAGGTGCACCCCCAACCAGAGGAGAGGTGTTGTTCCTACATATAGCAATGTCCCCTGACGAGATTGGTGCCATGCTTTTCGCGGAAAGAAGACGTCTACAAATACCGATATATTTTGTGAGTAGAGGCTTATCATATGTGGAACAAGGCTATGCGGCATCAGAAAAGCTAGTCCTAGCTTTGATCGATGCCACGAGACGTCTCCGAAAATATTTCAAGGATCATACCATCAGAGTACTTACAGATAAGCCATTCGAAAGGTTGCTTCTAAACCCTGACAGAACAAGGATAATGGTAAAATGGGCTAAGGAGATGGAGGAATATAACATAGAGTACGGGGAAAATGATCCTTTCGAAGGACAGAGTAACGAACTAGCTGAAACATGCGAATCAAGTATGTCCTTCAACAAAAAAGTTCCTCAAGCCAAACAAAAGGAACACCACATAAATGATTCAAAGATACATTTGATTCCATACAATCAAGAGCATCTCGAATCAGGAATGGAGCAACAGGCTTCGACAAAATAACAAACCCACTACACACAGAATCGCAGGCTACACAGAAGCATGCGTGGAACGAGTTTTATTCAAACGTAGTAACGGTTTCATCATCAGCAATCCTCCGTCAGTATACGAAGGGCTTGCCACATCTTATGTAAGTCAAGACTTGCAAATTTTTCTATTATGTATTCAAGTTTTCTCTTGTTGGGAAAGAAGCATTAATGGTAGGCGTCTTAGTATTCATTTGTACAAATGATGTAATCTTCCCCTACCCACTTAATGATATCGCATGTTTCCCTTGAATCTTTTTGTTACATCTAGCAAACAAAGATTTACTCAGCCAAGTAATTACAAGTTCAATGTTCGAAGGATGGCACAAGATACTTATGTCTTGTAAGCAACTAAAACATCCAAAATTCACATTAACTTTCCTACATAGTCTTAGGGTACGCAAAGCCCTTCGCACTTAAAGGATGAAGACAGAGCGGGTCGCAACCCTCTGTCAGCAATTAAATTATATGATTGCTATAAAACCTTGGTTCAAAATACACACAATAAGGCTTAGTTATTCTAAGCTTTAGGATGTATAATAACGTTTATTTAAGTAAACGAGGAAGAGAAAAGCATACATAAACAAAGATGGGAAATACACCCATTAACATTTAGTACGCAGCATAGATGCTGCCCAAAAGATGATAATTGTTTACGTGCAACAGAAACATAAATTGTTCAGAAACCATGTGGCATAAACATACATTATTTTAAAGGGTACATACCACCCTTGGGGCCAAATAACTGCAAACACTGCAGCCTTCACTTACCAGGAGATGTGAGTTTTTCATGCTGAACTTGGGGGGCTTCAGGACTGACCTTGCTGGGGGAAGCTTCTTTTGAATCAATCTTCGGAGAGGATGGCTGCACATCAGAACTTTTACCCGGAGACTGAGGCTTCTCGACGGCCAACTTTGGAGATGAGGGCTCCTCAGGAGTTGCTTTCGCAAATGCAGGCTTTACAGGAGTACTCTTTTTGCTCACAGCCATAGGCTTCACCCTGCGCGGTTTCTTCGAAAGAAGTGTCTCAACCGAAGCCATAGGATCTTTGGTAGCATCAACAAGGAAGGGGTACTATGCAGTTGCGAGGAGGTTGCTTGCATTGTCATACTCTGCTTTATGAGTAGCACGGTAGTAGGATATCTCAGATAAGTCCACCAGCTTTCCAGTTGCAGCAATTTCCTCCAAAGTAGTGCATTTCCCATGATAGATGGCAGCATTTACAACATCACCTATCATCTTCCCCAACTCATCGCTGTGATATAACTTCATGGCTATGTATGGGATGACCTCCGAGACAACAGCAGCCCTATCTCTTTTAAGCGCATTGTATTTGCGCCTGAGGCCATCAAGATCTTCATGAAGCTTGACCTCCAACTCACCCAGCTTCGTCCTCTCTTCTTCGAGGTCCCCACACTTGATCTCCAGCTCAGCAATTTCTTCCTTGTAACCCACAACCTTTGTCTCCTCCTTTCGAAGCCTCTTGCATTCCAACTTCATATTGTTCAATTCCTTCTCCAACCCTGCTATATCAGAACGAAGGTCTTGTACAAGGGGATTCTGCTCAATATCCCTCAAGGCTTCTTCACACTTAGCTTGAACCTCTTCAAACTCCTGATCTTTCTTTTTCTCTCTTGCCAGAATCTCATCCATCTTCTCCCTAGCAGAAGCAAGGGTTTGTACCACTTCCCTTGTTCGAGAATTGAGATGATTGTCCAGAACAGCCTGCCTCGTATAGCTTTTGTCGTGTAGATCACACAACTCCTCAATGGGCATGTTGGTTAGCACAGACTTCCAGCTCGGAGGGGTAATATGCAAAGCAAGGCGATGGCAAGCAGAAGCATCAGGAAGCTCTTTGGTATTCGGAAGACCTAAGAAATATACAATCAATTAGAATACATATACACATATCCCTGTCAAATCAATAACACATATACTTACCATGGATATCTTCATCCAACGCTTCAGCAGCTTTCTTGGTAATAATCTGACCTTTCTGCCTGGTGTTCCTGGAGGGAGGTGTTGGCAAAATCAATTTCCTCTTGGGAGTAGGCTTTACAGGCTTGGCACTCGTACCTTTCCTGTTTCGAACCCTGTCAGCTATGCCAGAAGAGGAGCCAATAATAGTCACCTGATCATCCTCGGAGAGAGGGTCATGGGACTCAGCAACATTCTCCACCAACTGAGAAGTCTCCTCTGTAACCATAGTGTTCGATTTTTTGTCTGGCTTGGAAGGCTGCAGGGAAGCTATGGGCTCAACCATCTTTGCATCATCCTCTTGATTATTAACTGACACGGAGGGTGAACCAACCCCATAGCTGACTTCCTCAGGATTCCTTGGAAGGAAGCTCGTCTCTTTAGCACCATCGGGAACAACGAAATTTCGGAAAGACATTCCTGCAACACGAAGGAAAACAGATAAATATCATCAGATAAGTTGTTCAAATTTATTTAAATAAAGAGTATACATACTTTTTCCATCACAAACAATTTCAGGCTTCATAGGGGAACCCTCCCAATAGTCAACAATCCCAGCCATGTACAGAATGGGCTCGGGGAAAGATTGAACATTCACTGGATGACGAACAAGAGGCTGGTACAATGGATTCCTTCGAACAGTGTAAGGCAACTCATCGTTGAAACGTTTTTTATCAAACCTGTATGCTTCGTTCACCAAAGCAGGGTACTCTGGAGGTATAATTGTATCTTGTATGTAAAAGAAACTCCCTTTCCAATCCGTTATGTTTGTAAAAGGCTTTAACAATATGGTTGGAACATCAGGGTCACCTCTTTTTGCCAAAGTTAACCAATCCCCACCCGGATACAAGTTTGTAAACCCCCTAAGCACTGTTAGTGTAGGCTCATACCCATAAGCTTTACACATCACAATGAATGTCGTCAACTTAGCCAGACCAAAGGGATTGAACCTAGAGATGTGTACTTGGTAGTACTGCATAAACTCTAAAATCAAAGGGTGGATTGGTATTCTAAAGTTTGACAACTTAAAGGCATGGGTGTACAGACCTACATATCCCTCAGGAGCATCAAATATAGCTTGATTTTTACTATGGAGCATAATCTTAAATTCTTTTGGAATGGGATAATCTTGAAGAAAAGCACATAATTCATCTTTTGATAAGGTACATTTTTGTTCTTTAATCATAAATTTGTTATTTTTTGCCATATTGTTTAACGAAGACTTATACTTCTACGATACAATATAGTTTAACGAGGAAGAAATTTACCTTTTTTCTTGCAAGAAATAATGACAGATGTTACTATGTGTGTTTTGATTGCACGTAGTGAGGAAGATGAATTTTGGGCGCAGTGAAAAAGTGATTTAGGGTTTGGTTGAAACAAATTTATATCACTTTTCTCTTTGATATTCACCGTACACGTGTCCCTGATATTTTGCTATATCCGGATTTGAAATTAGGATTAAAACATTGAGAGGACGTATGAGATTACCAAGGCTTGGCAAGTGGTAATATAACTCGAGTTAGTTAGAGAGTATTTAAGCGCATTTAATGCATATTTGGCGATGTTAATTTTCTTCTGCAGGATCCCACGAGCTAACATGGTTAGTTTACATTACGATAGAGTTGTAAGCCACATATTCTTGTGTCACAACCCGCTATTTCCCAGGTCAATACTATTTTCTAAACTCGAATTTAAATCCTTGACTTTTAATTTGAAACATTTTACGTAAGCCCTTTTACTTGAATCGACGCGAAATTTTAAATAAATTCTAAGTACACTAGAACTTAGGCTAATTTTAGTCCACAACGCTCCGGTACCTTGCTCCTTCCCCAATTCACAATTTTATACAACAACACAAATTCCTATTCTCTAAAAACTTACGGTTTTTAAATTCAACAAACGTAAATTTTTATTCAAAAAAATGTAACACTCGACATACCCGACTTTCTCAACAATTATTTTTAGGGTATTTTTATACTTCCAAAATTATTACAAAAGTCCTAAAAATATTTTCCGATGTCCAAGTTAAATTCTCTATATTTTACGTTTAATTACGTATAACTTCCGTTAACTACCAAACTAATACCCAATACATATTTTTACTACCCAATACATTCAATATATATATTTTATATAATTTGAACACATTTTCTTCCAAATTTAATCAAGGAGCCGCCCCCCTAGTCCCATAATTACTTAACACAATTTTAAATACTTGTAACATATATCCTTGAAACATGGCATTAAATATTAGGAGGCTAGAGCCACCCTTTTGCCTATCCCTTTTCCTTGATTTTCGGCAAACCCCAAAGACCAAGCTCAAGATATTTTGACCACACTTTTGATCATGTTTAGTATATATATATATGCATAACCTAGCACCCATTTCTTAGTTACTAGAAAATATATATATATATATATATATATATATATATATATATATATATATATATATATATATATATATATATATCACCTCACCACTTATGCACATAATACGCCACACCT
This sequence comes from Artemisia argyi, assembly GCA_030686995.1. Classification (NCBI taxonomy): domain Eukaryota; kingdom Viridiplantae; phylum Streptophyta; class Magnoliopsida; order Asterales; family Asteraceae; genus Artemisia; species Artemisia argyi. Next base: position 178,913,289 of record CM060683.1, read on the forward strand.
AAGGAGCAAGGGAAGAAAAGAGTTTGTTGGTCACTTACAAGAATACTTAGGGTAGATTAACAAGGGTTTGATACTAATCTTGGGGTTACACAAGTGTTGTTACAAATCTCATATCACAAACCTCTTTGTAAGTGATTTTTACACTACCTATACTTAATGATTTTTCATGAGTTTCATGCTTGTCTAGTATATATACTTGGTTATCACTTGGTACATGTTGAAAATCTTTACATCCACTTTGATCTCTTAGCAAGAAAATATGTTTGGAACAAGATTTTATTACAAGAAAATTTGTTAACAAAGATCTTTACAAGTAAATGATGAAAACTTTATATGTTAGTAGATATGAAGTTAAATATTTGGATGATCTTGTACATGGATCTTGAATATTGATAAGTTTATGTTTAGATCACCATATACTAGTTGTGAAGTTGATGGATGAACTAGGACTAGACTTGGAGTTGTTGACAAGTGGTAATAATAAACACAGCACTAGGACATATGGTTTGACATTATTAATAATGGATCTGTCCCATTCGACCTTCCACAGAAATATCAGTACCTTGGTGACCATATTAGACTAGAAATATAGAAAATAGACTTAATAACGAAAACATAGCCGCTTGAACGAGTTCAAACGGACTTATAACGAAAAAGATATGCTATTTTCAAGATTGACGACGAAAACTATATTTTCTGAAATAATGAATCTGTCCCGATTTTTCTAGCTAGGAAAATTGAGATTTAATGACATCTAGGCTAGCCGAGACCTTGAAAAACCTAAAGTATACTTAAATACCTTCGCGGGAATATATAGAACTTGAAAAACGAAACTACGACGCAAAAGTTATGGCCTAGGAAAGTTGCAACGAAACATATAATTTTTGACAGCTTTGGTTCAACCAACAAAAGCTGATGGAATATTTAAAATTGACTTTTGGACATTTTAGAGTATTATTTGGCTAAAATGACGTAAATAAAAATGGTAGACCGTTACGTATACCTATTAGGTACGTTAGAGATTTTCAAAATATATATTTTCAAGACGACTAATATTTGGTCGTGAGATTTACAAGCTACGTTTTCTAAAATGGTGGATGACTTAAATACAAGATCACTTTGATTACCTACATTTTTAACAATAAAAATTTCAACAACATGTACAAGTGATAATGTAGTGTATGACTTGCATGCTTGACCTTGTTTTCGAACCTAAGACATATGCATTATTTAGGTCGCGATTAGAGTATCCGGACCTTATTTCTAACTACTACTTTGTCTATCGGATATTGCATTTGCTAAGGTGAGTTCTCATAGCCCCGTTTTAATTACTTATTTGATTTCAAATCCCACGGGGGAGAATACATTGCACAATTATTTTTGTACATGCCCAAGTATTAAATTCCATACATTGCTTAAGTTGTTAGTACTACCACTTCAAGTCCCCTTTATTATCATGGACCGTTAATTTTAGTGCTAAGCGAGAGTGAATGAATAGATCTATTGAGGGTGACGCCTCCATTCGTGTTTGGGTTGCTCCAACGGGACGAATGCATTTCATGTCTTAACAATTTGAGTGTCTGGTAAACACTCTGGTGGGGCCAATTCTATGTCCAGCTTCGGTTCCATGAGCTTAAGAGACAATGTAGCATTTTTGACATTTTTGTCGGTTTACTTTATACTTGTAGCTTATGTACATACGATTTAACTTACAAACCTATGATTATTCACCAACTTTATGTTGACCGTTTTCGCAATGTATTTCTCAGGTTATTAAGGTAGCTCATGTTGCATACATTTGGACCTTCATGGAGTCGCGGAGTCGACGCGTCTCACTATATTTTCTGCACTTATGATACGTTTGATCTTGTTGAATTTGTTTTATCTAAATTGGCAACATCTTTTGGGACCTGAGTTTTGTAAACTCTGAATGTTTTAATGATCAAACGATGTATTTTTTTCCAAACGACACTTTAGGTCGTTCAATATATCCTTGTTGTGATGCTATGACCGTTACACCCTCAGGCATTCCATTCCGCTGCAAGTCAGGTAAATTGGGGTGTGACAGATTGGCATCAAAGCTAAGGTTATAGCGAACTAGGATGTATCTTGGACCCTAGACTATAACCACATCATCATAGCATCTCATCATTTCATCATAGGTGCATATTCATTATACATGTTGTTTCATGCACACAATGTGCGAGTTATTTATACCCATACTCATATATATATATATATATATATATATATATATATATATATATATATATATATATATATATATATATATATATATATATATATATATTGACCTGGTTCACAAGTGACATGTCTTTAGATACCCACCCTGTTATCCTTTCATCGGATTCCGATGTTTAAGATACCCTGTTATCTTCCACTACCATTGTACTATCAGTTACACTTACGCCGCCATTAGCACCATTGAATTGTTATAGGAACAAGGTTTTCCTATCATCTAGCCCATACATAGAATACCGTTTGGTAGAGTATTCAGATTTAAATCTTAATGGTCCTATTAGGATCCCTGCTATCCCTACAGTACCTACACCACCACCAGCCATAACCGCTACTACTTCTATATCTACCTCACTCTTGCCGCTCAGGAAGCGTGCAAGGTTTACCACCCCAGATTCACCTACTACCGAGACTGCTAACCTTCCACCACCACCAGTATACCATATAGGTGAGAGTTCGAGAGCGGCTGCTGCTAGAGGGCTTACAGCTGTTACCTTAGAGGATCAGTTAGGGGCTCAACATACATGTTGTGGTTGTATCTATACATGTTGTGGATGTATTTATACTTGTCGTGGTTGTATATATACATGTGGTGGGTGTATACCTTTGGTACGATGACTATTTCTATTATGATTTTTCTCATGGTTATTTCCATTGTGATTTATCAGAAGTATGGCACCAAGGAAGGGTAAGGCTGCACCAGAAACACCCGCTATGACTCAAGCCGCTATCCGCAAGTTGGTCAGGGATAGTATAGCAGAAGCTCTGGAAGTCGAGAGAGCTGAGGTTGCTGCTAGGGCTGCTGAGGCTGCTTCTAATACAGAGACCGTTGAACCACCCACTGCTAGGCGTGAATGTACATGGAAGGATTTCAAGATTAGTGATCCTATCAAGTTTAAGGGCACTGAAGGAGCGGTTGCTTTGATCCGCTGGTTTGAAAAGACTGAGAATGTATTCCTCATGTGCGGATGCCCGGAAGTCAGCAAGGTAAAATTTGCTACAGGTATGCTTCTTGATGAAGCTATGTCTTGGTGGAATTCTTATGCGCAGCCTATTGGTATGGAGAATGCCTACAAGCTCACCTGGGATCAATTCAAGAAATTGATGACAAAGAAGTTTTGCCCTCGTACTGAGGTGCAAAAGTTGGAAACAGAATTCTATGAGCTGGTAACTATAGGCGATGACATCGAGACCTACATCAGGAGGTTTCAAGAGTTGGCTGTACTATGTCCAACTATGGTTACTGACGATGAGAAAAAGATGGAAAACTTCGTTGGTGGACTGCCTGAAAGTATTCGAGGGGATGTGATTTCTTTTGATCCTCAAACAATGGAAGAGGCTATCCGAATAACTCAGAAACTCATGGTTCAAGTGGTAAAAGGAAAATCTGCTGTCAACAACAATAACCGTTCAAATAACATCAACTACAACAACACTCGAAACAACAACAACTATAACAACAATCGAAACCGCAACTATCCCAATAACCGAAACAACAACCCAAACAACAATAACAACAACAAGAGGAGGTTTGACTACAACCAAGGTGGAAATGCTATTCAGCCACCACCTAAGAGGCAAGAAGTGGCAAGGGCCTATGCTGCAGGGCCGACTGAAATGAAAGGATATGAGGGTGATCTACCCAAGTGTGATAAGTGTCAGAAGCATCATAACCCAGGACGTTGCCCAGATCTATGTGGCAACTGCAAGAAGGCTGGTCACTACACCAAAGATTGCAGGAGTCCAAACTTTGGTGGCAATCAGAAACCACCAGTAACATGTTTTGGCTGTGGAGAACTTGGACACTTTAGGAATGAGTGCCCAAAGAAGAAGAATCAAGGAACTGGAAACCAAGATGGAAGGGCTCGAGGAAGAGCTTATGTTATGGGAGGAGAAGATGCCCGAGAGGACCCGAATGTTGTTGCGGGTACGTTCCTCGTTAATAATCATTTAGCAACATTATACCATTGTCTTATTAGGGATTAGGATGATTTCGTTTTGATGGACTAGTAGACTATTACCATTCCATAAGATTCACCCATGCATCCAATAAACCATTTAACGAATTTTGTTCCAAGCTATTTTACTACCGTGTGAGAAAATGGTTTTACATAAATTCTAAAATAAACTATTTTGTTATCACCCTATAAATTGATTTTTCATTATTGCACCAAGTATTTACTATTATTACGCGAAACAATTTTCATGTTACTTGAAAGGAAATGACTAGAATACCATTTTTCAAAACAATGCGTTGAGCACCATCTAAAACTTTTGAGAAAAGTAATACTATTTTGACTAAATCAAGCATCGCATCATTAGTCCTCAACTATACATAGCCTGATCACCTATGTATAATTCAGGAAGGATTATGCCATGAAGGAAATAGTTATCTTTTAAAGTATTACTAATAACAATCTTCATTTAAAAACGTTCTAAACAATTAAACTCTTTTATGAACGTCTCTTTCTGACGAACTCTCTGATGAGGCGAAAAATGATCCGTTTTTAGGGGGTCATTTAAGCCCGAATCCGACTTTATTTGATCAAATATTGCCCTAAATCGTTCCTTTTGTGATTTTAGGTGTTTGGAGAGTGAATTCTGGAAAAGAAGCTATTTTGGACATTTTTGGAGCATAAAAGTGAAGAAAACGGCTAAGTACCTAATTTGCATGCTGAAAATACAAGGTGACGGCGTCAAGACCATCAGCTTGACGGCGTCAGACATGAAGAATTAAATATCGAAGGTGGTGACGGCGTCAGACGGACTCGTGACGGCGTCAAAGTGGCAAAATTAATATTCCGTGGGTGGTGACGACGTCACATAGGACGTCATAAGTGGATCAAGGCCGTCCGAGGAAGCATATGGCGGCGAGGTGACGGCGTCAGAAGTTACTCTTGACGCCGTCAGACTGTTTTTCCTATATATAGTTTTCTAGTTTTTTCATTAAAAAAAGAGAGAAGTTTTGGTGAAACCCTAAAGACGATTTTGGTGCCTCCTTTACAGGTTTTTCAAGGGTTCCAAACCCTTGAGACCTTGCATTGTAATTGAGATAAGTGTACTTTCAATTCAATCAATATGTCTATGTGTTAGTTGTTTATCTCTTGTTCTTGTCTCAATTCTACTATGCTAGGCTAGATCTCTCTTGTGTTTGCTTAGATCTAATGATACCTAGATGTTGATTATGTGTTGATTACTTGTCTACTCTTGTTTTGAATGAATGATTTATATGTTAGGCTTAAGAAAACTGGCAGATCTCCAAATGGTAACATGCTTGAACGTCTTAAGAAACATGAACCGAGGCGTACTAGGTCTTTATTGGTTGTATTTAATGCATGAGCCACTGTTTACAATCCCTATAGTTGTGCTGGGTCATGGTGTAGGAGGAGATAAGAGCTCATAGAGTTGGGGAGTTATGTATGCCACCCCACGAATGGTATTAAGGAATACAATCCGTCATTCATACAAGTGTAACAAGTAATTAACATGTAAAAGATATCTAGGGAGTAATGAAGTCTAAGTAAACACAATTTCTCCAACCACTGCTCACAACCTTAGTATAATTTAGTTTAATTTCATTTTCATTATTTTATTTTAATTATATAATAGCTTTGGGTTAGTTGAATAGCAACTAATTCCGCCCACTCTTCCAAAACCCGAGATTTTACTTGCTTTCATAAAAATATAAAAAATACAAAAATAATCATCTCTCACCTCTAGAACTATTAATTAGGTTTTCTAATCCTAGCGACACTATTCCTAAGCTGAACGATCAATCCCCCGGTACTTGTCACTATACTATACTACAACGATCAGGTACACTGCCTGGTGGGGGTTGTAAGCTTCTCGAGATCCCTCGAGAGGTAAAGCAAGGTGCGATTCCCACGCATCAAGTTTTTGGCGCCGCTGCCGGGGAATAGTTATTGTCTAGGTTAGGATTTCTTTTTATTAGGTCTACTTGCTAGATTCCTTTCTAGTAAGATTTTTATTTTTATTTTTAGGTCTTCTTTAGTCTATCTTATTTCTTCGTGCCTTTGATTGTAACTCTTTACCATCCGACATCATGGAAGGTGGTAACCTCTTTGAACCCATCATCCCACCACAACAAAACCCACCATTAGAACCCCTTAGGCCCCGAACCTTAGGAGAGTATTCCCGACCCAGCCACCAAGGCTACCGAAACACCATTGAGCTCACCGGAGCCAATGTGACCCCCTTGCGATCCGACACTATCCGGTTGGTGCAAAGCGGATGTGCATTCCATGGACTTCGTTCCGAAGATCCAAACCAACACCTTAAGGATTTCCTCAAAATCGTAGATTCCATAGACCTAGGTGTTGAAACTAGAGAGACTACCCGTTTACGCCTATTCCAATTCTCTCTACGGGATCAAGCTGGTCAATGGCTTGAGCGTTTACCCGCGGGGTCCATCACCACATGGGATGATCTCACCACTCGTTTCCTTGCTCAATTTTTCCCACCGGGGAGAACTACTAAACTTAGGAATGACATCTTGATGTTCCAACAACGTCAAAATGAATCTCTTTATGAAGCATGGACTCGTTTCAAGGACTTACTCCAAAAGTCCCTCATCATGGCATAGATCTTTGGCTCCAAGTCCAAATCTTCTATGACCATATCGACATTTCCACGAGGCGAACCATTGACCAATCGGCCGGTGGTAAGCTACGTGATCTTAGTGCGGAACAGTCATGGGAACTCATAGAAGATCTTGCTCTCTATGACAACGAAAGTTGGAATGATCCCCGTGATTTGAACAAAACGGTCAAGGCAATATCTTTGCCTTCGAACAATTCAAGCACTCCCGACCGTAGGATCATGGAACTTGAAGGTCGAGTCAAGTCTCTTATGAAATCTTACGAAGCTCATAAGCCTTCAAGCCAAGTAAGCAGAATCGCTTCTACATGCAAACTGTGCAATGGCCCTCATGAGACCCACAACTGCATGGAACTTCCAAAACGTGCTTATAACGAATTCACATCATCACACGTAGGGCAGGGTCCTCGAACTTCTGCCGAAGCATATGAGGCATGGAAGGATAAACCTAATTTTAGAGGGTATCAAACACAAAGTGTATCATTCAATGACTCCTCACCACTCATTTGGTCCGAACATTTTCCATCGCAAAGTACCCCTAGGCGAAGCTGTGAAGATGATTTAAAAAAATTCATTCTTTCTCAAGAACTGCAGCTCACTACACTCGAGACAAAATTCAAACAACAGCAAGCTGACGTGAACAACAAGATTTGTAATCTGTTGACGGCTATCAAAGAGCATATTGATAATAAGCCCATTCACGTTGATGAGGTTAAGTCTGCTACCGTCATGAGTCCACCAGCCTTCCCTGTACAAATAAAAAGTCCTAGCAAGCTATTCAAACATCTATCTCCTAACGAAAAATGACCTATCAACCCCCCTGGACCAATCCACTTCGTAAACACCATCACCACAATAACAACTGCAGCATCCAATCCAACCCAACAACAAACTGACAAACTCAGTCAGACAGCGAAGGATGAGACCTCAAAGGTTGACCACGCTTCGGCAAGGAAACCTACCAACTCACCCGAACTGTGCACCGCGCAGAAATCCGACAGACCGGATGAAAGGGACGAGACATCGGAGGAACAGGAGAAAGACCCAACCATTTTGAGTAAATCTGTTATAGAAGAATCCAGAATAGAAGATGTTATTAATATAGGTAGCAATCAAACCGAGGAGAGCGGCTCTAAACTTTTCAAAATCTCCTGTACCATTGAGGGAAAGGTCTTAATTGATAGTCATATAGATCCTAGCTTCCCAGTCAACGTAATCCCACTTTCCCTATATCATAAGGCTTTCCCAGAACACACTGTGTGCGAAAGGGTAGTAGAGAATTTGTCAATTAAAAGTGGAGAGCTTGTTTACAATACTGACCTCACCGTGGTTGATGGCATGGACCCTCTCACCAATCGAACATTAACCAACCTTGTCCTTGGGATGCCATTCATCAATGAATCGGGAGCAATCCTTGACGAGAAAGATGGTAGTGTATTACTCACCAATGGTGTTAGAACGGTGATTTTTCGTAGGGATGGTAAGGAGGTTTATGAGTATCGTCCCTCCCTTGAGGGGAATCTATATGGGTCAAAGGATGGAGAGTTGAGAAAGATCAAACGACGTGATCCGAATAACCTAAAAATCCCTTGCATGATCGGTCATAAGTACTTCGAAAACATATACATTAATGTATTCCTGCCAAAGAATTTCATGTCATTGTTTCATTATAACAATATCTGCAGATGGGGAATGATTTACAAGGGAGAGAAGGTGGTTGGTAAGGATCATGAAATCCAAGTGTTCGTAGGAAATATGGCATTCCCTATGGAGTTCACGATTGTGGACAACATAGAGGACTTTGTTGACCCTAGGCTATCGCAAGTCGTCTTTGGAGCACCCTTATGTGAAATCACTAAGTTGATAGTGGATGACTTGAACGGAATCATGACTTTCACTGACGGGATTAGGAGGATTTCATACCAAACGCCATACAAAAGAAGAGACCTTAGGGAGATAGATTGCGACGGGCTCGATGTGATGAGCTCCCAACTTGTCTTGTGTGATGATGATGTTAGGAGAGGGTGTAGAAATATTTCTGATTTATCATGTGGGTTCTTTAAGGATGTTAGTAAGCTTGGCTCTAAGTATCGACGGGATGTTTTCGAATTCGAAGATCCGAAGTACTTACACTATGAAAGCGATACTAGTTTAGAAGACGACCTAGAGAGTGGAACAAATGATGAGATCACGTAGTAACCCATGACTTTGAGTCTAGCTACAAGACTCGTAAATAAAGAAAAGCGCTTCTTGGGAGGCAACCCATGTTTTGTGTGATTTTTATTTGTTTGATTGTTATTTGCTTCCGTATGCATGCTTTGTTTTTATTGTTGGTTGATCATGTTTCTCTACTAAAATGTGAAAATACTTTATTATGTTGTTTGGCCTAGTCTTAACTTCAACCTAGAAGTATTTTTGCAAAAGATAAGTGTAAGGGGAAACCCCAAATATGTTTTTAAGAAACAACCCGATCATGATTCTCCACAATATTTAATGAACATGTATATTCGTATTTGTTAGAGTCAAATGCTTGTATTGAGTCATAATGAAGTTTTGCAGGATTTTCCAGGAAGTAGGACAAAGTTTTTCCAGAAATTTTCCGGAAACTTAACATAAGAATTTCTGCAGGTCCATTCTGACGGCGTCAGGGTATTGCTCTTGACGGCGTCAGGAGTTAAAATCTGGAAATTTTACCGGTTTTGTTTTTCTAACGGAGTCTTATGGTTTTTGTGAATTATTAAGTTTTATAATCTCCAGGAAATCTGCAAACTTCATTCCACAAGCATTATATCTTACTTTGTTTTCTAGGATTTAGTAACTTATATAGGATGCCGCCGATTTTACGCGAGGTTGCCTTGTCTACTTTTGTCAGGATTTACAGGTTATTTATGACAAGAAGATGATTTATATTCTGGAAGGGAAGCTTTGATTATTCATTTTCTTGGAGGAAGATTTAACCTGGCCAACCTAAAATCCATACCGAGCGAATCAGGGGAGTATTTGATTTCATTCTCTTTACTTTTTAACTTTTACATTCTTTACTTGAACATTGGGGACAATGTTCATTTTAAGTGTAAGGGGAGGGTAAAAAGATGATACCTTACATATGCACTTTCGCTTGAGTTTGTTTTGTTTGATAGTAGATGAGTAATAAAACTATGAGAAATACTTGTTAGTGTAATTTTAGCGCCAAATTTAAATTTTTTTACAACATTTAGGAGTGAAACTTTAGCCATAGCAAGCGTCTCATGGATAGGAGATTGTATGACTAGCACATAATCGTATATTCAGAAAAATTTTCCACCCAAAAATGTGAGGTTCGCCTTTAGATTTGATAGGAAAAGCATTTATTATTGGTGCTTATGAGTGTACCGGTAGCATTTAGATTCTAGAACTTGCGTTAGTGATGCATCCCGAGACGGCTAGTGAGACTACATTCGTGTGGTAGGATTTACTACATGATAAGAGGCATTAGGATCACCCTTGTGTTAAACCCGTATTATAATTACTTGACCATTTAAGTCATATTACTTGGCTAGTTAAGTCAACTAATTTTTCCCACACCCTTAGGGTTGTACTCATCTTTAGTACACGAAACCCCTAGTACACCCCTCCGAGCCTATCTTTTCATTTCTAACTTTAAGCATTTTACTTAAAGGAAGAATTTGTTACACCCCACTTAAATGTACACCCAAATCGCCTTAGCCTTCCATGTATGCGCTCATTTTTAGTGCATTATTGTTATTTGTTAAACCTTAAGTTAACTTTCTAATTGATTACATGGTTGCTAAGTCGAGTCATATCATTGTACATATTGTTTTGGGACGATTGGGACTCATGGGTAAGTACTTGTTTTATGGAGTAACGGGGAAGAACATCACTTATTACCCCCATATGTACGTTAATCTTAAAAGTGCTCCAAGTGTTTTAATTTTCTTAATTCGAGTCACTAGAATAGTTTAATGTAAAGATTCAAGTGTAAGGGAAATGCTCAAACCCCTATGATGTATTATTTCGGATGGTAGGGTAAGAGTGTATGCAAAAAAAAAAAAAAAAAAAAAAAAAAAAAAAAAAAAAAAAAAAAATCGAAAAATAAAGAAAAAAAAAGAAAAGAAAAAAAAAAGAAAGAGAAAAAACATACGGACTACCATCCTGTTTTTATTCTATGTTTATTTTATGTTTTTGTTATTTTTCATTTATTAGCTTAAGTCGAGTCTAGTCTTGGCTTAGCAACGCCAACTTGTACATGTAATTAACTAAGATTGTTAACTCGCCACCAGTAAAACTTCCTTTGTCCAACAAAACCGTGTAATTCATATCCCTACACCTAACGTTATAACCCTTTAAAAAGACCTCTTTGATAGTTTATCCTAGGTGCTTACGCCATGTGGTGGAGGTTTGATCCTTTCCCAAGCCTATGGTAATCTATTTTGCTATGACAGGTAGTGAGAGATATCTTCCATTTCCATAATGTTATATCACTTTATTACACCCGAGAGATGTGAGTATCTAAACACTATTTGTGAGGTGCTTGTGTATGACCTCCGTGCTTGTCTATTGGTCTTTAGTGGAACGATTATTTGTTGTAATTACTTTTATATTAGTGTTAAATGACCCCTAACTTGTCTTTTGAGTAGAATAAAAGCTCATTTGCTTGAGGACAAGCAAATCTCAAGTGTAAGGGTATATGATGAGGCGAAAAATGATCCGTTTTTAGGGGGTCATTTAAGCCCGAATCCGACTTTATTTGATCAAATATTGCCCTAAATCGTTCCTTTTGTGATTTTAGGTGTTTGGAGAGTGAATTCTGGAAAAGAAGCTATTTTGGACGTTTTTGGAGCATAAAAGTGAAGAAAACGGCTAAGTACCTAATTTGCATGCTGAAAATACAAGGTGACGGCGTCAAGACCATCAGCTTGACGGCGTCAGACATGAAGAATTAAATATCGAAGGTGGTGACGGCGTCAGACGGACTCGTGACGGCGTCAAAGTGGCAAAATTAATATTCCGTGGGTGGTGACGACGTCACATAGGACGTCATAAGTGGATCAAGGCCGTCCGAGGAAGCATATGGCGGCGAGGTGACGGCGTCAGAAGTTACTCTTGACGCCGTCAGACTGTTTTTCCTATATATAGTTTTCTAGTTTTTTCATTAAAAAAAGAGAGAAGTTTTGGTGAAACCCTAAAGACGTTTTTGGTGCCTCCTTTACAGGTTTTTCAAGGGTTCCAAACCCTTGAGACCTTGCATTGTAATTGAGATAAGTGTACTTTCAATTCAATCAATATGTCTATGTGTTGGTTGTTTATCTCTTGTTCTTGTCTCAATTCTACTATGCTAGGCTAGATCTCTCTTGTGTTTGCTTAGATCATATGAAACCTAGATGTTGATTATGTGTTGATTACTTGTCTACTCTTGTTTTGAATGAATGATTTATATGTTAGGCTTAAGAAAACTGGCAGATCTCCAAATGGTAACATGCTTGAACGTCTTAAGAAACATGAACCGAGGCGTACTAGGTCTTTATTGGTTGTATTTAATGCATGAGCCACTGTTTATGATGCGTGGGAATCGCACCTTGCTTTACCTCTCGAGGGATCTCGCGAGGCTTACAACCCCCACCAGGCAGTGTACCTGATCGTTGTAGTATAGTATAGTGACAAGTACCGGGGGATTGATCGTTCAGCTTAGGAATAGTGTCGCTAGGATTAGAAAGCCTAATTAATAGTTCTAGAGATGGAAGATGATTATTTTTGTGTTTTTATATTTTTTGAAAGCAAGTAAAATCTCGGGTTTTGAAGGAGTGGGCGGAATTAGTTGCTAATCAACTAACCCAAAAACTACTTTATAACTAATTAACTAATGAAAATGAAATTAAACTAATATTAAACTAAGGTTGTGAGCAGTGGTTGGAGAAATTGTGTTTACTTAGACTTCATTACTCCCTAGATATCTTTTACATGTTAATTACTTGTTACACTTGTATGAATGACGGGTTGTATTCCTTAATACCATTCGTGGAGTGGCATACATAACTCCCCAACTCTATGAGCTCTTATCTCCTCCTACACCATGACCCAGCACAACTATAGGGATTGTAAACAGTGGCTCATGCATTAAATACAACCAATAAAGACCTAGTACGCCTCGGTTCATGTTTCTTAAGACGTTCAAGCATGTTACCATTTGGAGATCTGCCAGTTTTCTTAAGCCTAACATATAATATCATTCATTCAAAACAAGAATAGACAAGTAATCAACACATAATCAACATCTAGGTTTCGTTAGATCTAAGCAAACACAAAGGAAATTTAGCCTAGCATAGTAGAATTAAGATAAGAACAAAAGATAGACAACCAACACATAGACATATTGATTGAATTAAGAGTATACTTATCTCCATTACAATGCAAGGTCTCAAGGGTTTGGAACCCTTGAAAAACCTGTAAAAGAGGCACCAAAATCGTCTTTAGGGTTTCACCAAAACTTCTCTCTTTCTTAATGAAAAAACTAGAAAACTATATATAGGAAAATCGTCCTGACGGCGTCAAGAGTAAAATCTGACGCCGTCAACTCGCCGCCATATACTTCCTCGGACGCCCTAGATCCAATCGTGACGGCCTATGTGACGCCGTCACCACCCTCGGTAAATTAATCTTGGTCATTTTGACGCCGTCATCTCTTCATCTGACGCCTTCACAACCTTCGGTAAAATATTCATCCTTTCTGACGCCGTCAAGAGTAAATTCTTGACGCCGTCACCTTGTAATTCCAGCTTGGATTTGGTACTTTGTTGTTTTCTTCACTTTATGCTCCAAAAACGTTCAAAATAGCCTCTTTTCCAGAATTCACTCTCCAAACACCTAAAATCACAAAAGGAACGATTTAGGGCAATATTTGATCAAATAAATTCGGATTCGGGCTTAAATGACCCCCTAAAAACGGATCATTTTTCGCCTCATCAGTTTACAATCCCTATAGTTGTGCTGGGTCATGGTGTAGGAGGAGATAAGAGCTAATAGAGTTGGGGAGTTATGTATGCCACCCCACGAATGGTATTAAGGAATACAATCCGTCATTCATACAAGTGTAACAAGTAATTAACATGTAAAAGATATCTAGGGAGTAATGAAGTCTAAGTAAACACAATTTCTCCAACCACTGCTCACAACCTTAGTATAATTTAGTTTAATTTCATTTTCATTATTTTATTTTAATTATATAATAGCTTTGGGTTAGTTGAATAGCAACTAATTCCGCCCACTCTTCCAAAACCCGAGATTTTACTTGCTTTCATAAAAATATAAAAAATACAAAAATAATCATCTCTCACCTCTAGAACTATTAATTAGGTTTTCTAATCCTAGCGACACTATTCCTAAGCTGAACGATCAATCCCCCGGTACTTGTCACTATACTATACTACAACGATCAGGTACACTGCCTGGTGGGGGTTGTAAGCTTCTCGAGATCCCTCGAGAGGTAAAGCAAGGTGCGATTCCCACGCATCACTCTCCCTGGATACTTACCCCACCTGTCACCCACTTAGCCATAAAGTTGGACTTTCCATTGACTTCTTTATGAGAGACTTTCCATATCAACTACAAGTAGGATTCCTCGATACAAGAAAAACAATACAAGCATTATGGAAATATTAAACCTAGACTAAGAAAAAATTTATAATCCAACAACAATCCTAAGATACCAAGAGACCATCCGACTCACCATCTCTGACCTAGTTGTCCAATTTTATTATTCAAAAGGTACTAGCTAGACTGAGTTACAGGATCGAACACATTGTGAACGTACGCTAAGCAACACTATAGAAATAAACCAAGCCTCTTAACCGATGCTGTAGAGTGTTTTGATTAAACATGGTCTCATCTAAACGCAAACTCCCCTGTAATGAGTTTTCACCATGGATAATTGATTTGAGTTAAGGATATCGATATAGATTTCCCTAAGGCGTTGGGTTCGCTAGAAATTTTAAGATAACCTCATTACCAGGAAAGGAATCAGACATGAACATATATTTTGCCAAACATGATGGAAATTTCAACGACAAACCATCTCAGGACTTAAGTTAGTAATTTTGCCTGACAACCACCAATAGGCAAAGAAAGACATATGTCTTAGCATCCGTTAGACCAAAACACAAGGAATCAAAATTGTTACCCATATTCTATCTCATTCAGATAACGCCAAGTTCGAAAGACAGAACGTTGAGGAATTAGTCACAAGAATTATTGTAACCATTTCAATTGTTCCTGATAAAGGTAATCGAATCACCTTAGACTTCTAACAAACATTTTAAGATTTCCTTAGGAACCCCATTTAGATGTAAACACCGCCTATCATCCTTAGACCGATGGTCAGAACGAGAGAACGATTCAAACATAGGAAAGTTATGCTCAGAGAGTGAGCGATTGACTCTAGGGATGGTTGGACTAACCATTTATCATAAATCAGATTCTTTTACAACCATAGTCATCGTGCGAGCATAAAGACTACACCATTTGATGCACTCTATGGTCGAAGTGCCAATATCCATTGACGAATCGAAATTGGAAAATCCTAACTCACTAGTCCAGTAGGCATTCATGAAATAACCAGAAATTTCTTGCAGATCAAGAATCAGTTACAAGTTCAATAAGTTGTAAACCCTTAGAACTTCAAGTTAATGACAGGATTATGTTGAAAGTTCTGCCTAGGAAAGGTATGAGATTATCCAGAAAATTTGGAAAGTTAAACCCGATATACACTGGACCACTTAATATTTCAGACAGAGTAGGCCTAGTGGTCGTCAGACTTGAGCCTTGTTAGAAAACAGCCGGATTACACAACTATGTTTCACCTATTCAAATCCTAGGAATGACTTTCAGATTAGTCACTCATAATCCCATTTGGAAAGGAATCCAACCCAAAGACAAACGTAAACTTGGTAAGAACCAATAGAAATCATGGACTGTTAGGTCGAATGGTTGAAGCAGAATCGAATTCCTATCGTGGAAGTTCGCTGGAATTCTCAAACATTATCATCTCTTCACCAATACCACTCCAATGACCAACGCTGACTGAATCTCGCGGACGAGATTCCCTTTTAGGGGGGTAGAATGTCACAACCCGCTATTTCCCAGGTCAATACTATTTTCTAAACTCGAATTTAAATCCTTGACTTTTAATTTGAAACATTTTACGTAAGCCCTTTTACTTGAATCGACGCGAAATTTTAAATAAATTCTAAGTACACTAGGACTTAGGCTAATTTTAGTCCACAACGCTCCGGTACCTTGCTCCTTCCCCAATTCACAATTTTATACAACAACACAAATTCCTATTCTCTAAAAACTTACGGTTTTTAAATTCAACAAACGTAAATTTTTATTCAAAAAAATGTAACACTCGACATACCCGACTTTCTCAACAATTATTTTTAGGGTATTTTTATACTTCCAAAATTATTACAAAAGTCCTAAAAATATTTTCCGATGTCCAAGTTAAATTCTCTATATTTTACGTTTAATTACGTATAACTTCCGTTAACTACCAAACTAATACCCAATACATATTTTTACTACCCAATACATTCAATATATATATTTTATATAATTTGAACACATTTTCTTCTAAATTTAATCAAGGAGCCGCCCCCCCCTAGTCCCATAATTACTTAACACAATTTTAAATACTTGTAACATATATCCTTGAAACATGGCATTAAATATTAGGAGGCTAGAGCCACCCTTTTGCCTATCCCTTTTCCTTGATTTTCGGCAAACCCCAAAGACCAAGCTCAAGATATTTTGACCACACTTTTGATCATGTTTAGTATATATATATGCATAACCTAGCACCCATTTCTTAGTTACTAGAAATATATATATATATATATATATATATATATATATATATATATATATATATATATATATATATATATATATATATATATATATATATATATATATATCACCTCACCACTTATGCACATAATACGCCACACCTAAGGAGCAAGGGAAGAAAAGAGTTTGTTGGTCACTTACAAGAATACTTAGGGTAGATTAACAAGGGTTTGATACTAATCTTGGGGTTACACAAGTGTTGTTACAAATCTCATATCACAAACCTCTTTGTAAGTGATTTTTACACTACCTATACTTAATGATTTTTCATGAGTTTCATGCTTGTCTAGTATATATACTTGGTTATCACTTGGTACATGTTAAAAATCTTTACATCTACTTTGATCTCTTAGCAAGAAAATATGTTTGGAACAAGATTTTATTACAAGAAAATTTGTTAACAAAGATCTTTACAAGTAAATGATGAAAACTTTATATGTTAGTAGATATGAAGTTAAATATTTGGATGATCTTGTACATGGATCTTGAATATTGATAAGTTTATGTTTAGATCACCATATACTAGTTGTGAAGTTGATGGATGAACTAGGACTAGACTTGGAGTTGTTGACAAGTGGTAATAATAAACACAGCACTAGGACATATGGTTTGACATTATTAATAATGGATCTGTCCCATTCGACCTTCCACAGAAATATCAGTACCTTGGTGACCATATTAGACTAGAAATATAGAAAATAGACTTAATAACGAAAACATAGCCGCTTGAACGAGTTCAAACGGACTTATAACGAAAAAGATATGCTATTTTCAAGATTGACGACGAAAACTATATTTTCTGAAATAATGAATCTGTCCCGATTTTTCTAGCTAGGAAAATTGAGATTTAATGACATCTAGGCTAGCCGAGACCTTGAAAAACCTAAAGTATAATTAAATACCTTCGCGGGAATATATAGAACTTGAAAAACGAAACTACGACGCAAAAGTTATGGCCTAGGAAAGTTGCGACGAAACATATAATTTTTGACAGCTTTGTTTCAACCAACAAAAGCTGATGGAATATTTAAAATTGACTTTTGGACATTTTAGAGTATTATTTGGCTAAAATGACGTAAATAAAAATGGTAGAGCGTTACGTATACCTATTAGGTACGTTAGAGATTTTCAAAATATATATTTTCAAGACGACTAATATTTGGTCGTGAGATTTACAAGCTACGTTTTCTAAAATGGTGGATGACTTAAATACAAGATCACTTTGATTACCTACATTTTTGACAATAAAAATTTCAACAACATGTACAAGTGATACTGTAGTGTATGACTTGCATGCTTGACCTTGTTTTCGAACCTAAGACATATGCATTATTTAGGTCGCGATTAGAGTATCCGGACCTTATTTCTAACTACTACTTTGTCTATCGGATATTGCATTTGCTAAGGTGAGTTCTCATAGCCCCGTTTTAATTACTTATTTGATTTCAAATCCCACGGGGGAGAATACATTGCACAATTATTTTTGTACATGCCCAAGTATTAAATTCCATACATTGCTTAAGTTGTTAGTACTACCACTTCAAGTCCCCTTTATTATCATGGACCGTTAATTTTAGTACTAAGCGAGAGTGAATGAATAGATCTATTGAGGGTGACGCCTCCATTCGTGTTTGGGTTGCTCCAACGGGATGAATGCATTTCATGTCTTAACAATTTGAGTGTCTGGTAAACACTCTGGTGGGGCCAATTCTATGTCCAGCTTCGGTTCCATGAGCTTAAGAGACAATGTAGCATTTTTGACATTTTTGTCGGTTTACTTTATACTTGTGGCTTATGTACATACGATTTAACTTACAAACCTATGATTATTCACCAACTTTATGTTGACCGTTTTCGCAATGTATTTCTCAGGTTATTAAGGTAGCTCATGTTGCATACATTTGGACCTTCATGGAGTCGCGGAGTCGACGCGTCTCACTATATTTTCTGCACTTATGATACGTTTGATCTTGTTGAATTTGTTTTATCTAAATTGGCAACATCTTTTGGGACCTGAGTTTTGTAAACTCTGAATGTTTTAATGATCAAACGATGTATTTTTTTCCAAACGACACTTTAGGTCGTTCAATATATCCTTGTTGTGATGCTATGATCGTTACACCCTCAGGCATTTCATTCCGCTGCAAGTCAGGTAAATTGGGGTGTGACATCTTGTGTGCATATCTGACTTTCAACTGGGGGGCTTGATGATGTACCCTCCGATTAGCTCGAAGGACACCCCTTCGAGTGTAATCGTAACCTACATAATCAAAGGCTCTGGCTAGCCTCTTTAAACTTTATTTGGCGTAAAACTAATCATCAATGATCTAGTTACCAAGTGGGAATTCGCCAATCGAATGATCAAGCCCTTCGGGGTATCTCTCGATAAGTTTCAAGGACGGAACAATGCCAAGTCCACATATTGGTAAGACCAAGTCTTACCCACGTCTCCTCTTTCTCTTTAGCTCCCCCGCTAAATCAGGAGGAGTGGGACACTAACCCCTAGCGGTTACCACAAATCATGGGACGCCCCCATGATCTCTATCAAACGTGTGACCACTCTCCAGGACGGTTTTCTTCACCTATAAATAGTCCTGGACGATGACAAATCTGGTATGCAATCTATCTTACCTTACTTTACTACGCATATACTTAAACTCTCATACCAATCACTCATTCACACGCCAGAGGTGGTTCGCAGGATCCAACCCCTGCGCAATCACTTAACGTAGTGTTTTAGTATTTCTTATTTCAGGTTATATCCAAGCTTGGCGCAATCACAACACCCCTCATTTTCCTTTGATCACCATCGAAAGCCTGGTAGTGCAAAATATTGTACAATCATAAATGATTTGGGTAGTTTTGGAAGATGGTGATCTTTCACTCAAGAATAATATAAAACAAAATTTATCTATCTCAAGAATCATATCTTACAAAAGTACAGTTCGTTTAACTTCTAACACATCTTACAAAAGTAATTAAATTATTACACATGAATGAATCACGACTATGTTAACGACTGGTACACAAACAAAGAAAAAGTCAAAAAACAATTCTAGTCCTTCAAATACTTGAACCAAGTGTAAATCGAGAAAAATAATATAAATCTTGCAAGTTCATGTTTAGAAATGTTACATTCAGTAAAGTTAACCTATATGGCAAAGACTTTTTGCCCTCCGCATTAAAATAATTGTTCTTTTTTGTCTTTTAAAGTATTTTTTTATTAACTTTAATTTATAATATTTCGTTTATACTATATGATACTTAATAAAATTATACCAATGAAAAATGCATTTAAAAACCAATTCATTCGTATATTTTACATCAAGTATTATATAACACAAACGAAAATATTAAAAATTAAAGTAAGAAGAAAAAAAAAAAACAATTATTTTGGGATATAATAACTTCGTCTCAAAATAATTGTCAGGAGACAAAAATTACAAAGTTTAATAAAAGTGGTGCAACTTGAAAATATTCTCTTACTATATTCTCTAATTTTTATTTAAAAGGAAAAGTGAACAAGCATTTTGAGACAATTAAAAATGGAAATATGAACAATATTTCGAGTGGCGATGGGTTATGGGATTAAACCGTGCGCCATCGAGTGAGAACGATTCGAGTAACGACAATTCGAGTGACGAGGGCTATGGCACAGACAGAATCATTTTCTTGATTCGTAATTTTATTATCATTATCGTATTGTAGTTTAGGGGTTTTAATTTCTGTTTCATAGTTTAATGTTGTAATCGTAGTTGTAATATAATTGTGCGTTGTTTGATGTAATTTCAATCCCATGTTTATAAATGTTGTTTTAGTTATTAAATGAAATATTTGTTTTATTTTAGGGTTGAATTTGAAAATAGTTGAGTTAAAGCTGAGTTATGATTGAGGGTGTTTTTTTAGTTAATGTGAAAGTGTTAAAGCTGATGTGGCGCTGACGTGACAATTTATTCAAGTTTAACTTTGGTTACGATTGGGAGTGCTCTAATATTTTCGTTTAATAAAAATTATACCAATGAAAAATGCATTTAAAAACCAATCATTCGTATGTTTTACATTAAGTATTATATAACACAAACGAAAATATTAAAGATTAAAGTTAGAAAAAAAAAATCACAATTATTTTGGGATACTCCCTTCGTCTCAAAATAATTAACAGAAGGCAAGAATTACAAAATTTAATAAAAGTAGAACCACTTTAGTTTTCAACCACACAAAAAGGATTTTCCCTTGCTATATTTTCTAGTTTTTATTTTAAAAACTTTAGAATATATTAAAGATTGGCGTCGGGAGTCCTTTGTGACAGGAACGTCCCCTAAAAGTTAAAAGGAAAATTTTATAAGGTGGCAATTAGACCGGCTATGTTGTACGGGTCTAGTGTTGGCCCATCTCTAAGGCCCATGCTAACAAGGTAGAGGTGGCAGAGCTGAGAATGCTGAGATGGACCTGTGGCAAAACCCTGCTTGACATGATCCCAAACGGAGTATTCAGAGCACAACTCGTAGTCGAGAATATTATCTCGAAGATGAGAGAATACATGTTGAGATGGTTTGGTCATGTAAGGAGAAGGCCACAATCTGCACCTGTTAGAAGAGTTGAAGCGCTAGTAGTAGAGGGTGTGAGAAGAAGGGGCAGACCTAAACTCAGGCGGGAGGATAGAATTAAGGTAGACATGGAGGAGCTTCTCTTGTCCGAGGACATGACCTCAGATATGAAGGTGTGGAGAGATAGGATTAGGATTGGCGGTTAGTCCCGGCTAGGTGCTTAGTGGGTCTAGGTTGTCTGGTCTTTTTAGGCGTCTGGCCTTTGTTTAGGCCCCGTGCGTTTGCTTTGCCTTGCTCTGTGTTGCCCCCTTAGTTTTACTTGCTTTTTCTTGCCCCCTGTGTGTTTGGTTTTTGGTTCCTCGTTTTTGCTTTGCCTTTGCTCTAGGCCTCGTGCGTTGCTCTGTTTTTCTTTATGTGCCCTTTGGTTTGTCTGCTTTTCTTTGCGCCGTAGCTCTTTACTTTGTTTGGTC
This sequence comes from Artemisia argyi, assembly GCA_030686995.1. Lineage (NCBI taxonomy): Eukaryota > Viridiplantae > Streptophyta > Magnoliopsida > Asterales > Asteraceae > Artemisia > Artemisia argyi. The sequence goes on from CM060683.1 coordinate 178,935,082, forward strand.
TTTGCTTTTGTGCTCCTTGCTTGCCTTGATTCGGGTCTTTGTTTTTTTTTCCCTTGTTTTGCCTGTTGTTTTTTGGCTTTTGCTCTTTATTCTTTTCTCTCTCACCAGCACACCTGCACTTGCTGGAGGTCTCATTGGAAGCAGTCTCTCTACTCCCTAGTCTTTACTGGGGTAGGGGTAAGATCTGTCTACATTCTACCTCCCCCATACCCTACTTCGACGGGATTGGGTATGTTATTGTTGTTGTACACATTCACACACAAGAATAGGGAACGACTCGATCTACTGCATCTCCTCTTTCTTGCTATAGAATGCGTTGGGTTAGGGGTGGGGGGTTGTAGTGGGTGGGACGCGTCTTTGTTGGAAGTCGACCGACCGTTACGGTTGGTCTAATATGCAAATCATTATTGTTTTTTATTTAAATAATAGAGCATCAAAACTTATCTTCAACAATGCCTTCAAATTTAAAGAAAATTCGGAAACATTTCTCCAAATCATGTATATTTGGAAGACCAATATTCATCCTTTAATTTAATTTAATCTAATTTATTTTTTCTTTTTTTTATTGAACATTAGTTGTTATTTTTCAACTAATTCAATACAACTATGTTTTTGAAGTTGAAGTTTAGAGGACATGATTAGAGATATTATTTTTGGAGGATGAATATAACTAAAAGACAGTGTATTTCATCTTTCAAATTCGATGATTTATGAAGGAGGATACGGTTTGAGATGGACATAGCCTTCACTTTAAGCCTTCATTTTTGCCAAAGCTTCCTAAAACTAAGAGATGGCCTTGCTTTCGAAATATGGCTTTTGAACAAAAATATTGTGAATAAACATAGCAATAAAGAGTTAATATGGTCAATCAATCATTTAAAGAACAATAGCAGGCAAACGAGTAGTTTTCATTTAATGTACAGATGTAATAGGAAGACATAGCGATTATGTTAGAACATGTCATGAACGAGAGACAAGGAAGTGCAACCGTTTTTAACATCTATTTAAACATTTTTATTTGCTAAATAATACAAAACAAGATACTATTGTCACATGTTACAGCGGGTGCAAAAATATTTATTTTGTATACAAAATAACGTTTTAAGAATGAATGAATGATATGTTTTCTTAATAAAAAATGTGATGTGTAAAAATGAATATGTTCTATGTTAAGGTAAAATCTTGTGAGCGTATACTTCTTGTGTAGGACTTTCGGATAGACGTAGAGACCTGCACACAAGAAGCACACGTTAGGCTTGCCCCGGGAGTGTTCCCAGGACCCACCTCCGGTGTGAGAGTAAGTATGTATGATACGAAGGATAAAAGAGCAGTTGGGAGTAAATGCAATATGTGTGTGTTAGCTGTGTGACATAAATGAGGTGAGGGTATTTATACTATCCCACCTCCTTACCTGCTTTACCTCGGGAATGAGCAAACAGTGTTACACTGTACATAGTAGGTAGGTTGTCAGATCACGTGGGTAACACAATCCCTGAGAATCTGGGATGGCAGCGTGACCGCAATTAATGCTATTGTCCTTTGTGTAAAAGAGGAGTCCTCGGATAATATGATAGCTGTGTTTAACCCTCCGGCTTCTGGATGAGGATCCGAAGGGTTAGTTACCGGAGGCGGGAATAAAGTCCGGAGGGTGTATACCGTTCGGACACATACGCCAACATGTCCCCCCCAGTATTGGAGTATTGGTTGTAGACCGATGGTTCAATACTTGACAGTCCGAGTGATTTTAGCGTGGCGGGCTCATATCGGGCTTTAGGATCCGAGCGGCCCATGGTCCGATTAAAATAATATTATTATTTGGTTACAGCTGGATGCCACTAACCTCTCTTGCAGGTATCGAACGGTCCACGTCATGCCACGTCATGATGCGCTGTTTGACACGACGTTCACGTTTCTCAAGGTTTGCCCCTATAAATAGCGCCCTCATGTTTTTTCATTTCACACCTGCCCTTCTGTATATTCCTTGCATAGTACCATAATTGCCGGAGCGTTTCACATTTTGCGTTTCAACTTTTTTCCGAGGTGCGTTATTTTATATTCGTAGTTTTCTTTTCATATAAGTATCCCTCGGTATCCTTTCTTAAGAATGGCCGCGAGTGAACCTGGTGAGATGCATATTCTGGATAACGAACCTACAACTAGCAGATCTAAACCGATAGGAAAGTTTGATATGCATGTACATACATCTAAATTATCCCAACATACCCTAGATCGCCTTTGTACAGAATACGGCATTCCGGCCGACTTACATCCCATGGTTCCTCCCGATGGGCTTACCATGAATGAGTTACCGGAGAGTAAGATAGGGCTTTATGTGCACCAGATTAAGTTGGGAGGTGTTAGGGTTCCTTTCTCTTCTTTTCTTCTAGCCGTGATAGGCTACTTTCGGGTACATATTTCCCAACTTGTCCCTATAGGCTTGAATAGGGTTACCCTTTTTGAGGTTCGGTGCTATAGCTTGAGCGTTGTACCGACCGTCCCACTCTTCAGAGTTTTCTATCGGCTGTGTAAACAAGGCCATTGGTTCTCATTTGAGAGTCGTACCGGGAAGAGAGCCATGAAGTGTTTTGAGGAACAGCTGTCAGGTCTGAAGTTCTGGAAAGACTTCTTCTTTCTGATCGACCGTAGGGCTATTCCGGATGCCATGCCTTGGAGGCATAAAGATTCCAAGATCTCGGACAGGTTTCCTGAGAATTATTCGTTGAAGGATGCAAAGAAGATTGCCAATAAGATGATTGTCCTTCGAAAAACACCTTCCAGCCTTTTGTACATATACGGATTGTGCAACGTTTTCCAGATTACCGGACATAATTTGATTATAAAGGATGCCGAGGGGCGTGGTAATGCTTTATTTTTTATTTAATTGTCCCTTGCACTTATCTTTCTCATCTGTCTTATTTGTTCTTGCTTTGGCTTCCTTGTAGTTATCTCAATGTCTGAATACTTGGAGCTCCCGGACCTGGAAGGTACAGTGGTGAGTAAGGGAGACCCCTTTTCCGAGGGGCATGTGCGTCCGGACAGAACTGCTAGACCCTTGTCTCCTGGAAAGAAACCTCCTGCCAAAAGCAATCTGCAGAAGGTGGTGGAAGTTGCTGATGAAGATGTTGTGGCAGCCCGGGAAGAGAAGGAGAGAAAAGCCAAAGAGAAAAACCCTGCTGTAAAGAGAAAAACGGCTGTGGTCAGCAAGAATGCTCCGAAACGTAGGAAGCATCTGGTAGTGGAGGAGATTGTCTCTTCGGAGAACAAGACTTTGGATGTTACTCCCATCCATCAAGGTGAACCGCAACCCGATGCTGGTTCCCAGAAAAAGAGAACCCCAGCTGATGAGGACCAAGAAGAAACGCAGCCGGATAACAACTTGGCAGAGGGGTCCGGTCATCATGACGGAGAGAACCCAGAGCCGTCTCCGAAGCCTCACTCCCATGGTATATGATTTTTACTTTTCTAACTGTCTTGTTTCTTTTGTTGATCATCTTTTATCTTTTGTTCTCAGATGTATCGGTTCATACTGCCCATTCTGAACATCATGCTTCCCCCCCCCACCGGAGCCTTCAAACAAGTCGCCTCCGGTTGAACCTGGTGCGTTTATCCGAAATTATCCTGGCTTCTTATTTTTGCTCTCTTCTCTTTTTTTATTTTTTTATTTAACATGTTTCCGCATTCTCCAGGTAATTCGAATCAAACCGGAGGGTACTTTGTTCCTGGGTGGACCCTCCGTGATGATGTCCGTATGAATTCTTTCCGGGCTTGCCGGGAGATGTTGAATCACCTTGCCACCCCAGCTGAAGAAGAGGCCATTTCAGGGCTTAATAACAATCAACTGGCCCGCCAAGTTTACATCAATTCTGGTTCCGGGGTGGTTCTCCAAGCTGCACTCCTGCAGCGCTTCAGTCAGCTGAACCGAGATTATAGGGAGCTGACGGAGGCCCATATGGGGTGTGGTGATTTGTCTGAGAAGCTGAAGGAAGTTGAAGAGGAGCGTGATGCTGGGACAGCCAAGTTTGACAAACTCTTGAAAGAGTTTCACGCTCTGGAGGACGAAGTGAGTGCTGCTTCCACACGTCAGGAAGGTTTGGTTAGCAGCTGGAGGAGATGGAGAGGGATAAATGAAACATTTGACTAACGGTGTAAAGTAACGAACCGTTTGATTTTAATATAATTTAATCACAACGGTGTAATATAACGATCCGTTTGATTTTTGATACGATTTAATCACAACGGTGTAATATAACGATCCGCTTGATTTGACTTGTGATGCGTGGGAATCGCACCTTGCTTTACCTCTCGAGGGATCTCGCAAGGCTTACAACCCCCACCAGGCAGTGTACCTGATCGTTGTAGTATAGTATAGTGACAAGTACCGGGGGATTGATCGTTCAGCTTAGGAATAGTGTCGCTAGGATTAGAAAACCTAATTAATAGTTCTAGAGGTGAAAGATGATTATTTTTGTGTTTTTATATTTTATGAAAGCAATTAAAATCTCGGGTTTTGAAAGAGTGGGCGGAATTAGTTGTTATTCAACTAACCCAAAAACTACTTTGTAACTAATTAAACTAATGAAAATAAAATTAAACTAATATTAAACTAGGGTTGTGAGCAGTATATGGAGAAATTGTGTTTACTTAGACTTCATTACTCCCTAGATATCTTTTACATGTTAATTACTTGTTACACTTGTATGAATGACGGGTTGTATTCCTTAATACCATTCGTGGAGTGGCATACATAACTCCCCAACTCTATGAGCTCTTATCTCCTCCTACACCATGACCCAACACAACTATAGGGATTGTAAACAGTGGCTCATGCATTAAATACAACCAATAAAGACCTAGTACGCCTCGGTTCATGTTTCTTAAGACGTTCAAGCATGTTACCATTTGGAGATCTGCCAGTTTTCTTAAGCCTAACATATAAATCATTCATTCAAAACAAGAATAGACAAGTAATCAACACATAATCAACGTCTAGGTTTCATTAGATCTAAGCAAACACAAGAGAGATCTAGCCTAGCATAGTAGAATTAAGATAAGAACAAAAGATAAACAACCAACACATAGACATATTGATTGAATTAAGAGTATACTTATCTCAATTACAATGCAAGGTCTCAAGGGTTTGGAACCCTTGAAAAACCTGTAAAAGAGGCACCAAAATCGTCTTTAGGGTTTCACCAAAACTTCTCCTCTTTTTTAATGAAAAAACTAGAAAACTATATATAGGAAAATCGTCCTGACGGCGTCAAGAGTTAAATCTGACGCCGTCAACTCGCCGCCATACACTTCCTCGGACGCCCTAGATCCAATCGTGACGGCCTATGTGACGCCGTCACCACCCACGGTAAATTATTCTTGGCCACTTTGACGCCGTCACCTCTCCATCTGACGCCGTCACCAGCTACGGTAAATTATTCTTCATGTCTGACGCCGTCAAGATAAAACCCTTGACGCCGTCACCTTGTATTTCCAGCTTGGATTTTTGGTACTTTGTCGTTTTCTTCACTTTATGCTCCAAAAACGTCCAAAATAGCCTCTTTTCCAGAATTCACTCTCCAAACACCTAAAATCACAAAAGGAACGATTTAGGGCAATATTTGATCAAATAAATTCGGATTCGGGCTTAAATGACCCCCTAAAAACGGATCATTTTTCGCCTCATCATATACCCTTACACTTGAGATTTGCTTGTCCTCAAGCAAATGAGCTTTTATTCTACTCAAAAGACAAGTTAGGGGTCATTTAACACTAATATAAAAGTAATTACAACAAATAATCGTTCCACTAAAGACCAATAGACAAGCACGGAGGTCATACACAAGCACCTCACAAATAGTGTTTAGATACTCACATCTCTCGGGTGTAATAAAGTAATATAACATTATGGAAATGGAAGATATCTCTCACTACCTGTCATAGCAAAATAGATTACCATAGGCTTGGGAAAGGATCAAACCTCCACCACATGGCGTAAGCACCTAGGATAAACTATTAAAGAGGTCTTTTAAAAGGGTTATAACGTTAGGTGTAGGGATATGAATTACACGGTTTTGTTGGATAAAGGGAATTTTACTGGTGGCGAGTTAACAATCTTAGTAAATTACATGTACAAGATGGCGTTGCTAAGCCAAGACTAGACTCGACTTAAGCTAATAAATGAAAAATAACAAAAACATAAAATAAACATAGAATGAAACGGGATGGTAGTCCGTATGTTTTTTTTTTTCTTTTTCTTTTCTATTTTTTTTTTTCTTTTTCTTTATTTTTCGAATTTTTTTTTTTTTTTTTTTTTTTTTTTTTTTTTTTTTTTTTTTTTTTGCATACACTCTTACCCTACCATCCAAAATAATACATCATAGGGGTTTGAGCACTCCCCTTACACTTGAATCTTTACATACTTTACATTAAACTATTCTAATGACTCGAATTAAGAAAATCAAAACACTTGGAGCACTTTTAAGATTAATGCACATATGGGGGTAATAATATTATGTTCTTCCCCATTACTCCATAAAATAAGTACTTACCCATGAGTCCCAATCGTCCCAAAACAATATGTACAAGGATATGACTCGACTTAGCAACCATGTAATCAATTAGAAAGTTAACTTAGGGTTTAACAAATAACAATAATGCACTAAAGATGAGCGCATACACGGAAGGCTAAGGCGATTTGGGTGTACATTTAAGTGGGGTGTAACAAATTCTTCCTTTAAGTAAAATGCTTAAAGTTAGAAACGAAAAGATAGGCTCGGAGGGGTGTACTAGGGGTATCGTGTACTAAAAATGAGTACAACGTTAAGGGTGTGGGAAAAATTAGTTGACTTAACTAGCCAAGTAATATGACTTAAATGGTCAAGTAATTATAATACGGGTTTAACACAAGGGTAATCCTAATGCCTCTTATCATGTAGTAAATCCTACCACACGAATGTAGTCTCACTAGCGGTCTCGGGATGCATCACTAACGCAAGTTCTAGAATCTAAATGCTACCGGAACACTCATAAGCACTAATAATGAATGCTTTTCCTATCAAATCTAAAGGCGAACCTCACATTTTTGGGTGGAAAATTTTTCTGAATATACGGTTATGTGCTAGTCATACAATCTCCTATCCATGAGACGCTTGCTATGGCTAAAGTTTCACTCCTAAATGTTGTAAAAAATTTTAAATTTGGCGCTAAAATTACACTAACAAGTATTTCTCATAGTTTTATTACTCATCTACTATCAAACAAAACAAACTCAAGCGAAAGTGCATATGTAAGGTATCATCTTTTTACCCTCCCCTTACACTTAAGATGAACATTGTCCCCAATGTTCAAGTAAAGAATGTAAAAGTTAAAAAGTAAAGAGAATGAAGTCAAATACTCCCCTGATTCGCTCGGTATGGATTTTAGTTGGCCAGGTTAAATCTTCCTCCAAGAAAACGAACAATCAAAGCTTCCCTTCCAGAATATAAATCATCTTCTTGTCATAAATAACCTGTAAATCCTGACAACAATAGACAAGGCAACCTTGCGTAAAATCGGCGGCATCCTATATAAGTTACTAAATCCTAGAAAACAAAGTAAGATATAATGCTTGTGGAATGAAGTTTGCAGATTTCCTGGAGATTATAAAACTTAATAATTCACAAAAACCATAAGACTCCGTTAGAAAAACAAAACTGGTAAAATTTCCAGATTTTTAACTCCTGACGCCGTCAAGAGCAATTTCCTGACGCCGTCAGAATGGACCTGCAGAAATCTTTATGTTAAGTTTCCGGAAAATTTCTGAAAAAACTTTGTCCTACTTCCTGGAAAATCCTGCAAAACTTCATTATGACTCAATACAAGCATTTGACTCTAACAAATACGAATATACATGTTCATTAAATATTGTGGATAATCATGATCGGTTTGTTTCTTAAAAACATATTTGGGGTTTCCCCTTACACTTATCTTTTGCAAAAAATACCTTTAGGTTGGAGTTAAGACTAGGCTAAACAACATAATAAAGTATTTCATATTTTAATTGAGAAACATGATCAACCAACAATAAAAATAAAACATGCATACGGAAGCAAATAACAATCAAACAATTAAAATCACACAAAACATGGGTTGCCTCCCAAGAAGCGCTTTTCTTTATTTACGAGTCTTGTAGCTAGACTCAAAGTCGTGGGTTACTACGTGATTTCATCATTTGAAATGATGTACCCCATATAATTGCGATCATTACTGTTATGGTGGTAGTGCCTCAATCTATCAATACTCGCAATCACCTTCCCACCTAATTTGCTTCTCAAGTTAGCTACCCCATCTTGGCTCAATCCTTCGATGGTGAATGGCCCATACCACCAAGGACTCGGTTTATCGGGTGGTATTGTGGTTTCTAAGTGTCTCAAGAGTACTAAGTTCCCTTCCTCAAACGGTGTATGATTGCTTGTGTGTTGGGTGTGTTTGAGTTCTATCGGATCTTTATTGCTTTTTCTCCTTTCATCCTTAGCTTTCTTATAGCTCTTGATTCTTGCCTCCCATGCAAGAATTTTATTCTGAACACGAATGGGCGTCGTGCCAATGTTGTTTTTAATCATTCTCCAACTCAAATTCTCATGCCCACTTTGCGGAGTCATGTAGAAGCTAATCTTTCTCTTCCCAGATTTAAGCTCAATCTTCCTATCTTCATACTTAATTACAGCCCTAGCGGTGGTGAGGAAGGGTGCCTCAAGGATTATTGGCATGCATCCATCTCCTTTATCATCAATGATCATAAAATCGACGGGGTACATGAATCCTGCAACATTGACTAATACATCTTCTGCTATTCCTAGGGGGTATATGTACGAGTGCCCAACAAGAGACAGCCTAACACGAGTGGGTATTGGCATCTTTGACGTCAGTTGGATGTAGATAGTCAGGGGCATAAGATTTACTTCCGATCCTTGGTCGGCGAAAGCACTAAGATGTTTCAAGTCTCCGATGCTCGTTGGTAATTCAAAATTTCCACATGCTACCTGCTTGGTGGTCACTTTCTGTACCAGTAACCTCTCCACCACTGATCCTCCAATAAGCGTATCATACTCATCTTCCTCTTCTTTCTCTTTTTCGGGGACCTGTTTGGAGGATTGATTACGCCTATCATCCTTAATCCAATTTGTTATGGTGTTTTTGTTTATGTCGTGTTTCAGGTAGTAACTCAAAGGTTGTGACTCAGGCAGTTTTTCTAAGGTCTGTTTAGCAGGAGTTTTTACCTTCTCGTTATCTTTATGGACAATGGTGATGGAGTTAACAAATTGGGTGGTGGGAGTGGCGCTTTCTTTTCTTAGCAGTATTCGTTCGGGGGACTTCTGACTGGCATACTCCTAAAATAAACTCAACATCTCATTCATTTTCCCCTGCATCTCCTCCTTTTGCTTATAAACTGCTTCTTCGAATCTAGCAAGCCGATCAGAATGGGTCGCCATATACTCTCTCATCCTAGCCTCAAATTCCGAGCTAAGTTCCTTGGGAGGGGAACAAGGTGGAGTGCACCTCTGAAAAGTCTCGACATGTTCTCTAGAGGGTGATTCAGATAATGGTATCGAGGTTGATCTTGAGACAGAATTGACCGTGGCTTGTCTAGGACTTAAGGGTCTCCTTTACCTTTCCTCGAAATAGTCAACTTTTGCCTCAATTTTGCATAAGAGTTCCTCGGGGATTTCGGTGGTCCCTCCAGATGCCGAGACTGCATTGATGGCTGCTTCCACCGTATGTTTAAACTCCCAAATCTCATTGTTATCGATAGCGAGCTCTTCAATAATCGCCCATGACTCCTCAGCATCCTTATCACGCAATTTTCCTCCCGCGGCCCTGTCGATAATGCGCTTAGTGTGATAATCAACATGGTCGTAGAAAATTTGAACTAATAACCAAGTGTTTATGCCATGATGAGGGATCTTGTGGAGGAGATCCTTAAAACGGGCCCAAGCCTCGTAGAAAGGTTCACCCCGCTGTTGCTCAAACATCAAAATGTCCCTTCTAAGCATTGCAGTCTTTTCCGGCGGAAAGAATTGGGTAAGGAAACGATTGGCGAGATTTTCCCATGTGGTGATGGATCCCGCGGGTAAACGCTCAAGCCATTGACTAGCTTGATCCCGTAGAGAGAATTGGAATAGGCGTAAACGAGTAGTCTCTCTAGTTTCAACACCTAGGTCTATGGAATCTACGATTTTGAGGAAGTCCTTAAGGTGTTGGTTTGGATCTTCGGAACGAAGTCCATGGAATGCACATCCGCTTTGCACCAACCGGATGGTGTCGGATCGCAAGGGGGTCACATTGGCTCCGGTGAGCTCAATGGTGTTTCGGTAGCCTTGGTGGCTAGGTCGGGAATACTCTCCTAAGGTTCGGGGCCTAAGGGGTTCTAATGGTGGGTTTTGTTGTGGTGGGATGATGGGTTCAAAGATGTTACCACCTTCCATGATGTCGGATGGTAAAGAGTTACGAACAAAAGCACGAAGAAATAAGATAGACTAAAGAAGACCTAAAAATAAAAATAAAAATCTTACTAGAAAGGAATCTAGCAAGTAGACCTAATAAAAAGAAATCCTAACCTAGACAATAACTATTCCCCGGGCTGCGGCGCCAAAAACTTGATGCGTGGGAATCGCACCTTGCTTTACCTCTCGAGGGATCTCGCGAGGCTTACAACCCCCACCAGGCAGTGTACCTGATCATTGTAGTATAGTATAGTGACAAGTACCGGGGGATTGATCGTTCAGCTTAGGAATAGTGTCGCTAGGATTAGAAAACCTAATTAATAGTTCTAGAGGTGAAAGATGATTATTTTTGTGTTTTTATATTTTATGAAAGCAATTAAAATCTCGGGTTTTGAAAGAGTGGGCGGAATTAGTTGTTATTCAACTAACCCAAAAACTACTTTGTAACTAATTAAACTAATGAGAATAAAATTAAACTAATATTAAACTAGGGTTGTGAGCAGTATATGGAGAAATTGTGTTTACTTAGACTTCATTACTCCCTAGATATCTTTTACATGTTAATTACTTGTTACACTTGTATGAATGACGGGTTGTATTCCTTAATACCATTCGTGGAGTGGCATACATAACTCCCCAACTCTATGAGCTCTTATCTCCTCCTACACCATGACCCAGCACAACTATAGGGATTGTAAACAGTGGCTCATGCATTAAATACAACCAATAAAGACCTAGTACGCCTCGGTTCATGTTTCTTAAGACGTTCAAGCATGTTACCATTTGGAGATCTGCCAGTTTTCTTAAGCCTAACATATAAATCATTCATTCAAAACAAGAATAGACAAGTAATCAACACATAATCAACATCTAGGTTTCATTAGATCTAAGCAAACACAAGAGAGATCTAGCCTAGCATAGTAGAATTAAGATAAGAACAAAAGATAAACAACCAACACATAGACATATTGATTGAATTAAGAGTATACTTATCTCAATTACAATGCAAGGTCTCAAGGGTTTGGAACCCTTGAAAAACCTGTAAAAGAGGCACCAAAATCGTCTTTAGGGTTTCACCAAAACTTCTCCTCTTTTTTAATGAAAAAACTAGAAAACTATATATAGGAAAATCGTCCTGACGGCGTCAAGAGTTAAATCTGACGCCGTCAACTCGCCGCCATACACTTCCTCGGACGCCCTAGATCCAATCGTGACGGCCTATGTGACGCCGTCACCACCCACGGTAAATTATTCTTGGCCACTTTGACGCCGTCACCTCTCCATCTGACGCCGTCACCAGCTACGGTAAATTATTCTTCATGTCTGACGCCGTCAAGATAAAACCCTTGACGCCGTCACCTTGTATTTCCAGCTTGGATTTTTGGTACTTTGTCGTTTTCTTCACTTTATGCTCCAAAAACGTCCAAAATAGCCTCTTTTCCAGAATTCACTCTCCAAACACCTAAAATCACAAAAGGAACGATTTAGGGCAATATTTGATCAAATAAATTCGGATTCGGGCTTAAATGACCCCCTAAAAACGGATCATTTTTCGCCTCATCAACTTGTTTTAACCGCAACGGTGTAAGATAACGAACCATTTGGTTTAAATATAAGTTAATCACATCGGTGTAGTATAACGACCCGTTTGATTTTAATATGACTTAATCATAACGGTGTAAAGCAACGACCCGTTTGATTTTAATATAATTCAATCACAACGGTGTAAGATAACGATCCGTTTGATTTTAATATGACTTAATCATAACGGTGTAAAGAAACGACCCGTTTGATTTTAATATGACTCAATCACAACGGTGTAAGATAACGATCCGTTTGATTTTAATATGACTTAATCATAACGGTGTAAAGCAACGACCCGTTTGATTTTAATATAATTCAATCACAACGGTGTAAGATAACGATCCGTTTGATTTTAATATGACTTAATCATAACGGTGTAAAGAAACGACCCGTTTGATTTTAATATGACTCAATCACAACGGTGTAAGATAACGATCCGTTTGATTTTAATATGACTTAATCATAACGGTGTAAAGCAACGACCCGTTTGATTTTAATATAATTCAATCACAACGGTGTAAGATAACGATCCGTTTGATTTTAATATGACTTAATCATAACGGTGTAAAGCAACGACCCGTTTGATTTTAATATAATTCAATCACAACGGTGTAAGATAACGATCCGTTTGATTTTAATATGACTTAATCATAACGGTGTAAAGCAACGACCCGTTTGGAAATGAACATATTAGATGGATGGGGAAAATTCTTCTCCGGATATGAAGAAGTATAGATTACTACCAGAACAAAGCTGTTACATAGTACATTTATCGGAAACAATTCCGGATATTGATAGCGTGCCATGTTCGGGGAATGCTTCGGCCTTCCGATGTTTCCAGTTTGTATGACCCATTGTGATATGCTTCTACTATTCGGTAAGGGCCTTCCCAATTTGGGCCTAACTTTCCCTGGTTTTCCACTCTGCTAGCTTCGTTCCTTCTATAGACAAAGTCGCCCACTTTGAATGAGACCGGACGGACCCTCTGGTTATAGTACTGCTCAATCTTTGCCTTGTACTTGGCTTCCCGAATCGCGGCCATTTCCCTCCTTTCCTGCAGTAAGTCTAGGTTCAGACGTTGTTCTTCTTCGTTGTCGTCCGGGTTGAACATCATGGTACGGTGTGTGGGCATCCCAATTTCGGCCGGTATTACGGCTTCACTTCCGTACGTGAGGCTGAATGGCGTTTCTCCGTTGCTTGTTTTCAGGGAAGTTCTGTAAGCCCACAAGACATTGGGTAGCTCATCGACCCATCCGGCCTTTGCCCTGCCTAACCTCGTTTTTATACCGTGCATAAGGCTTCCGTTGGCTCTTTCAACTAACCCATTTGCCTGAGGATGTGCCACGGCCGTGTTTATTTGTTTGATCTTTAGCTTTGCACACCAGCTTTTGAAAGGATCATTCACGAAATTTGTGCCATTGTCTGTGACTATGATGGCTGGTAGTCCGAATCGACAGACTATGTTGTCCCAGACGAACTTCTTAACCTCCTTACCCGTCGTCTTTGCTAAAGGTTTTGCTTCAATCCACTTAGTGAAGTAATCTATCGCCACAATTACAAACTTTACTTTCCCCGGGGCTTCTGTTAGTGGACCAAGTACATCCATCCCCCATTCATAGAAGGGCCATGGAGCCATGATGGATGTCAACACAGTTTTCGGCAACTTCGGTACCGGAGAGTGAATTTGACAAGAGTCACATTTGTTTATTTCTTCACGAGCGTCTTTGTGCATGGTGGGCCAGTAGTATCCCTGACGGATGAGCTTCGCAACAACTGCTCTTGGACCGGAGTGCATGCCACAAGCACCCTCGTGAACCTCCCGGATGATATAGTTTGCTTGTAGGGGTCCTACACAGCGTGCCATCGGACCTAGGTATGTCTTTTTGAGCAGCACGTCCCCCTCCATAACATAATGGGGAATTTTCATCCGAAGAGTTCTTGCTTCGTTGGGGTCTTCTGGCCAGATGCCGTTTTGCAAGCATCTGACAATTGGTGTCATCCAATTGTCGCTCTCTTCTTCCACAATAGCTTTGACCTCTTCTTCCGATGTAGAAGGCTTCTCCAGCACTTCGACTAAAACTTCTTTGGTGAGATGGTTGAAGGCTACGGAAGCCAGCTTGCTTAATACATCAGCCTTTTGATTCTGCGACCTCGGGATATTACGGATTCTAAACTTCCTGAACAGTCCGATGTGCTCTCTTGTTTTTGCTAAATACCGTATCATACTTTCCTTGGATGCCACAAATTCTCCGTTTATTTGACTTGCCACTAATTTGGAATCTACTCTGACATCCAGAGATTCAACATTCATTTTTCTCGCTATTCGGAGGCCGGCGAGAAGCGCTTCGTATTCGGCTTCATTATTGGTGCTTATGAAGTTTAGACGGAGGGCATAGGTGTGTTCCACCTGGTCAGGACCAATGAGGACTAGCCCCGCCCCTGAACCCTTCGTACTTGATGCTCCGTCTGTATACAAAATCCATTCGTCTGAGCTTGATACCTCGCATACTTCTTTTGTTAGTGGTCTACCATTCTTTCCCTTAAGATCGACTGATATTTCCGAGATGAAATCAGCGAGCACTTGTCCTTTAATGGAGCTCTTCGGAATGTACGTTATGTCGTATGCCCCCAACTCTACGGCATACTTCGTCATTCTCCCTGATGCTTCGGCTTTATTTAGGATCTGTTTTATGGGCTGATCGGTTATGACTCTGATTGGGTGTGCTTCGAAGTACCTCCTCAACCGCCGAGATGCGTGAAGGAGTGACAAAGCCAACTTTTCGATAGGCAAGTAATTCTTTTCGGCTTCCTGCAGTGTCCGGCTGACATAATGAATCGGTAACTGTCTTCCAATTCTCTCGGTTAAGAGAACGGCACTTATCGCTTGACCAGAAGCCGCTAAGTAAATATACAGGATTTCTTTTGGCTTAGGGGTGGTTAATAATGGGAGCTTCAAGATTAATTGCTTCAGTAATTGAAACGCTTCTTCTGCCGCCTCCGTCCACTTGTATTCATCCCTATTTTCCTTTGTGATGTTTTTCAAAGTCTCAAAGAATGGGAGAGACTTTTCTGCGGATCTGGCCAGAAAACGGTTCAAAGCGGCTAACTTTCCACTTAGGCTTTGCATTTCCTTCAAAGTGGACGGAGACTTCATCTCAGCAATCGCTGTGGCTTTGCTTGGGTTAGCTCGAATCCCCTCAGATGTTACGATGTAGCCTAGGAACTTCCCTTCTTCCACACCGAAGGAACATTTTTTCGGATTCAGCTTCATGTTTATTTGCCGGAGGTTATAAAAGGTTTCAGAGATGTCTGCCAACATTTCTTTCTCAGTTTTGCTTTTGACCACCATGTCGTCCACGTAAGCCTCCAAATTTCTTCCTATTTGACTTTGGAAAGCCGAGTCTACTAACCGCTGGTAAGTTGCTCCAGCATTCTTTAAACCGAAGGGCATCTTGGTATAGCAGTACGTGCCTTGCTCTGTGTAAAACGCTGTTTTCTCTTCGTCTTCTTCGGCCATCTGAACTTGGTGATACCCTTTGTAGGCATCTAGGAAGCATTTGTATCTGTAGCCTACTACCGACTCTATCTTCCAATCAATCTCCGGTAATGGGTAGTAATCCTTCGGACATGAGGAATTGAGGTTTTTGAAGTCGATACACATCCTCCAACTTCCGTCGCACTTTTTCACTAAAACCGGATTTGAGATCCATGTCGGATATTTGACGGGTCTGACTATTCCTGCCCTCAACCATTCTTCCACTTCTTTCATCACCACTTGATTCTTCTCTGCTGAGAGACTTCGCTTCTTTTGTGCCACCGGTGTGTCTCCCATATTGACATTTAGCCGATGCTTTATCAACCACCTAGGCACTCCTGTCATATCTGATGGTTGCCATGCGAACACGTCTTTGTTTTTCCTTAACAGTTCAATAAGATTTCTACGACCTTCTTTGGAGAAATTCTTCCCGATGGTTACCAACTGTTCCGGATAAGCGGGAT
This sequence comes from Artemisia argyi, assembly GCA_030686995.1. Lineage (NCBI taxonomy): Eukaryota > Viridiplantae > Streptophyta > Magnoliopsida > Asterales > Asteraceae > Artemisia > Artemisia argyi. The sequence goes on from CM060683.1 coordinate 178,951,140, forward strand.
TAACCAGGATTTCTTCGGTTGTTACCGTAATGTCCCCTCCGTCACTTATTTCCTGAGGTTCTGATCGAGGTCCCTCGATCATTTGCTTTTCCTCTAACCTTCGGCACTCGGATATTATTGACGGACGAGTCCTTAAAGTTGCTACTCCATTGGGAGTGGGAAATTTGATCATTGAGTGTATGGTGGATGGTACAGCCCTTATTTCCTTCAACCCTGTTCTTCCCAAGATCACATTATACGGTGAGGGGGAGTTAATGACACAGAAGCTCATCATTGCTCTTCGGTACATGCCATGGTCACCGAAGCATACTTCTAATTCGATCTTCCCCAATGGTTTGCTTGTCTCACCGGAGAAACCCACTAGGGAAGTGGTGGTTTCTTTGAGCCTGTTTCGGATGTCACTGCTAAGGTTGTTGAAACAATGTTCGTACATAACATTCACTGCAGACCCTTCGTCTACATATATTCGCAGAACAAGATACCCACTTATGTCTCCCTCAATGATGAGGGGCTCATCGGATAGATCCTCCGTCATGACAGGAGGGAAAATAATTGGAGCCTCCATCCACACTTCCTCATGGTCATAACTTCGGCGCTTTATTCCTCCGGAACATCTTATCATGTTAATCACTTTACCTTTTCCTCTGTCATAATTTCTCATCGGTTCCCTGTCTGTTCCGGTATCTCTCTGTTTCCATTCCTTTAACAAATGATCGAGTCTACCGGACTCCAATGCCACTTCTAGTTGCTTCTTCAACTCTCGACAATGGTTGGTTAAGTGGCCAGCTTCTTTATGATATTCACAGAACTTACCCATGTTTTCACGCGAGGGTTTACCGCCCGTGGGCCGAGGGGGCGGTAGGTTCAGATGACGTTCTGTGGCCAGTATCTCTCTCGGGGGTTTTGTGAGTGCGTTCAATCCAGGACGCTGTTGTCCTTCCCTGAAGGCTCCCACAGGTCTTCGATCTGGACGATAATAATCATTTCGGTTCAAGTCTTTTCCAGGGGCCACATACGGATGATATGCATCTCTGTGCCGAGGCTCATTCCTCCTTTCATTCCGATATTTATCATCTTTGAAACTTCTCCTTCTGTTTGACTCAAACCCTTCTCCCCGGGGTAACTCCGTGTTCCGGTACGCGTCTTCTGCCCTGATAAAATCATCCACCCTTGCAAACATTTCGGTTACCGTACGAGGTACCCTGTCCGAAAATTTCTTAGCCAAAGTTGGACACCTGTGAGCATTCATGAAAGCCGATATGCGCATGATTTCCGGCACACCACTGATGTAACTGGCTTCGTCGGTCCATCTTTCCTTAAAGTCCGCCAACGACTCATGGGCTCTTCTGACAATCTTGGTAATTTCCGTGGGGTCCTTTGTACATTTTCTCCGAAGGGCAAATCGTGTGGAAAATTGTTCTCTTAATTCATTCCAGCTGTTGATGCTGCCAGGTTCTAAACGCTCAAACCACCCTCCGGCCGCTCCGTCCAGGGTCTGTTGAAACATTAGACACCAAGTAGGCATCGGCCATTGTCCTTGGTTTGCTGCCCCAGTGAACCGGGTGAGATGATCATTCGGATCAGTAGATCCATCGTAAAACTTCATGTTTAAAGGCATTGTGTATTTCTCTCCGGCAAATTCCACGATCCGGCTGGTGAATGGTGATCGTGATGCCTCCTTGAAGGGTTTACTTAAATCTTCATCCACTTCAACTACCTTTTCTCTTCGGACTTCATTTCCACCGTCTCCAAAATCCAAACGTATCGGCCTGAGCACATTTTCCCCCAGAGCATTATGCATCTTAATCAGGTCGGTCAGGGATGCCATTTGTCCGAGAATTAACTCTTGAAGGTTCGGGGAATTATTCAAGGGATTGTTTGTGTTGGTGTTTGAGTTGGTGTTTACTCCACTCCCTCCGGCCGATGTAATCGGGGTATGGAAGGGTGGAGGCGGAGGTTCAGTCATCGTTCTTTGGTAGAATGAATAACGTGTCCCACGGATGGCACCAATTTGTTAAGGTAAAATCTTGTGAGCGTATACTTCTTGTGTAGGACTTTCGGATAGACGTAGAGACCTGCACACAAGAAGCACACGTTAGGCTCGCCCCGGGAGTGTTCCCAGGACCCACCTCCGGTGTGAGAGTAAGTATGTATGATACGAAGGGTAAAAGAGCAGTTGGGAGTAAATGCAATATGTGTGTGTTAGCTGTGTGACATAAATGAGGTGGGGGTATTTATACTATCCCACCTCCTTACCTGCTTTACCTCGGGAAGGAGCAAACAGTGTTACACTGTACATAGTAGGTAGGTTGTCAGATCACGTGGGTAACACAATCCTTGAGAATCTGGGATGGCAGCGTGACCGCAATTAATGCTATTGTCCTTTGTGTAAAAGAGGAGTCCTCGGATAATATGATAGCTGTGTTTAACCCTCCGGCTTCTGGATGAGGATCCGAAGGGTTAGTTACCGGAGGCGGGAATAAAGTCCGGAGGGTGTATACCGTTCGGACACATACGCCAACATTCTAAATAGGGGTGAGCAAAACCGAACCGATCCCAAATCCCGTCCCGAAACCGAACCGAGCTTAATCGGGTCGGAACTCGGTTTGTATTTTTCGTTTTGTCGGGATTCGGGATAGTCGGGATCGGGTCGGGACGGGCCGAAAACCAAAAAACAACAAACAAAACCGATCAAACCGACCGATCCCGTCCCGTCCCGACTGTCCCGAAACCTAACCGAGCTTAATCGGGTCGGGACTCGGTTTGTGTTTTCCGGCTTGTCGGGATTCGGGATAGTCGGGATTCGGGTCGGGAGCGGCCTGATGCCCTAGTTCTAAAGGAGTAATCATATAACGTCTTTTATGAGTTTAAAGGTTAAATCTGATGTAGTAATAAACTTAAAGGTTGTTAAAATAGAAAAATTATACAAAGACAATTTTACCCTTAACTAATTAATTTCTAACTTCTTTAATGCTTGTAATAATAACCACAAATGAGGGTAATATGGTAAAGTTGATATATATTTCTTATCTATTTATGAAAGTGGACAATTAATTTGGGACAATCGAAAAAGGAAAGATGGACAATAAATATGAGACGGATGTAGTAATATTTATTTATAAAGTTAAGAGAGAGAGAGAGAGAAATGTATATATGGGACCCATTAAAAATCAAAAGCCATGAAATCACATCTAATTGGTAAGTTTTTCTCTCTTTTACTATTTGAGACTCAATGGTGTTTTGTACCAAACATCTTATATGAGTCCAAAACATAATCCCCTTGCCAACCCCCCCCCCCCCCCCCCCCCCAACCAAACTGCCCTTTAGATACAATGGTACATAAGGGGGTGGCAGTCATGATTCGATGACTCCCTCATTATTCACCAGTAACCAATCATATCTTGCCACCTTATTTCATGATTCAACCATGCATCACCATGATTCAACCATAATTAAGTACCAACGGATAGTTTTTTAATGGGAAGTGATTGGCACACTCTCATAATTTATTGGCACACTCCACTGACTGCATTAAATAGTTGTACTTTAAGTACAACATGCTTTAACTGCTTGTACAGTTGAGTGTGCCAATAATTTTTGGGAATGTGCCAATCACTTCCCTTAATGATACCCATCTTCCATGATTCTTCAGTGTGTTTTGCCGATGTTCTCAATGATTCAACTATACCGCATCGGTGGCAATGATGTTATCGAGCGGTATGGCTCATACCGAAGCCCAAACCGCAATCACTGCCACCCTTAAGTAGTCATGATTATTAGATAAAATAATATTTTCTTATATATAAATATCGAATAGTGTTTTGACTTATTCATTATTCCAAACACGAAAATTGATCGTGACTTTTGGATTTTGTCACACAATGTTGCCACTCAATTTTGGGGTTATGTGATCATTCATATCAAGTTTTTTGGTATTATTAAGAGGTGGCAACTTAGTAATGGATATGATGGATTTGGGTGGTTTTGGAAGATGATGATCTTTCATTCAAGAATAATATAAAACAAAATTTATATCTCTCAAGACTCAAATTCATCATAAGTAACAGTTCGTTTAACTTCTAACACATCTTACAAAAGTAATTACTCGTACACATGAATGAATGTTGCCATGTCGTTCCACGACTATGTTAACGACTTCAAGGTACACAAATAAAGGAAAAACAATTCTAGTCCTACAAATACAGAAAAATAATATAAATCTTGCAAGTTCATGTTTAGAAATGTTACATTCACTAAAGTTAACCTACGTAGTAAAGACTTTTTGCCCCCTCAATAAAATAATTGTCCTCTTTTGTCTTTTTAAAATATTTCTTTATCAACTTTAATCTATAATATTTTTGTTTAATAAAAATTATACCAATAGAAAATGCACAAACGAAAATATTAAAGATTAAAGTTAGAAGAAAAAAATCACAATTATTTTGGGATATACTCTCTTCGTCTCAAAATGATTTATTTTATTTTTTTTTTAAGAGAAAGTGGACAATTATTTTGAGACAATCAAAAATGAAAATATTAACAATATTTTTGAGACGAATGTAGTAATGTTTTAACATCTAAAAAAATAAAGCTTTACAAAAGTTGTATATATATATATATATATATATATATATATATATATATATATATAGGGTGGCGTTATTGTGGTGACCACTATTAACATAAAAATCAATAGGAACCATTTTGGACCGTTAGATGTACCATTCTAGATCTAATCTAATTGAATGTGTTTGATGGCAATATTGTAATAAAAGTAAAAACAAGTGGTAAATTTATAACCAACTTTGGAGAGTGTATTGACACACACCCACGTGACTTGTTTGAATTCTTTGATTCATTTAGTCAGTTCCTCATTTTTACTTTTTGTTTTGTTCTAATAAAGATTGTTACTACAATTTTTTTCTTCCGAACAAGGTCTTTTAACACCTTTGCGCTATTTTTTTTTTGACAAGATACGTTCTTTTAGGCTTTTTTTATTTTTTAGTACCTTTTTTTTTTTTTTTTTTTTTTTTTTTTTTTTTAACTATATACAAATATTAATTGATACATTATTACTTATTTCAAAACCTTGATAGCCTGATGCATCACTTATTTTAAAACCTTAACTCAGGGCTGAGTATCACCTTCGACCAAAAATCCGAAATAGCCATGATGTATCACATTGAAGTCTTTGATCAAAGACTGTTAGCTTAACTTATACTATAAAAATGACACCATCGATTTTTGTGCCCAATTGTAAACTTCAGTGATATACATAACCAAAAGTAATATTCTATAAACACAAAACTGATGCACAAAATGCAAAAACTCCTACAATTATTTTGATACCCAAAAGGCCAAAATCAAAACTTGATGCACCAACTCAAATGTGATACATAAAACCTAAAATCTTTTCACCAATTGACAAACATTTATAACTTGATACACATAATGATAAAAAAAAGGAAAAAAGTTCACTAAAAAGACATGAATAAATTTTGGGGTTATAAAGTTATAAACGCATATAACTTGATACCGTCTCATGCTGCATGTTCAACCCATAGAATCAAAACCAAACCGTCATCGTCGCTTATGGTTTCCGACCATAACTCCGGCAGCAGCCGCTCACCGGAGATAGGAAAATCAGAAAACCCATTCGAATTCAAGATCAGTCCGAAAAAAAAAACTTGGTACATCATGTATAAAATATGGTATATACGGATCTGAACAAACAAATTCCGCTGATACTTGTGAGTGACGTGGTGGTGACTGACGAACGCAACCCCGTTCAGACGACGGCGAAAACAAATGCTCGCCGGAATGTAAACATGTCTCGATTCGACGTCCGATAATAGAAGTTCCTTCGCGTGTTGTTTCTTGTTAGGATTTTTTAGATGGATTTGAAAGGATTTTTGTTTAGATTAGATGAAGATCTTGAGAGGTTTTTAAGATGAGTGAGAAAGAAATAAATGATTAATTAATTTTGTGAAAGAGGGATACGTGGGGTGTTTTGTTACTAGTCAGATCATAAATAATGAATTACTTAAATGCCCTTACTATTTTGTTTATAGTTTTAGTTTAATTAAATCATCTAATATCCACATGTCAGATTTTTATTGGTTCCTACTGTTTCTATCTTAAGAATGATCATCACAAGAACGCAAATATATATATATATATATATATATATATATATATATATATATATATATATATATATATATATATATATATAAATCATTTAAGAGGTTTGAAAACAAAACGCAACAGGTAAACAAACAAAAAGACAGTTAAAAAAACCCTTCGAAAAGGAAACATGACAAGCCAAACAGCCTAAAATGGCTGAGCAAGTAAAAAGATTTGAACTGGTTCAATAGGAAGGGGCTGCGCGAACGCATGGCCCCGCTGACACAAATTATGACGTAGGCTCGGCCACTTGGACCGACCTTAAGCTAGCACCCCTCCTAAGTGCAATGGAGGTCACCAACCTAGGCCATGAACCTTCTTGATCATTCATTGACCCCGTCCAGGTAAGTACCTTTCTCAATAGCCTCTTTCCCTTTTTATAATACCCCACTAGCCTTTGTTTTTGCTCAACCTATCGATGTGGGACAACATAAAATTTACTCATTCAAAATTTTTTATTGCTAACATTTTGAACCATATGTGAAGTGATATTTACAGATTGCAGTTCTCCTGCATTTGCAAGATTAAAAACAAGAATTCAAGAAGATCAACGACAAAAAGTAAAGTGTGCGAACCAGTAAACAAGCTACCTTGTTCGGCAGATTAACATGCCAACTGAATGCATATACTATCAAGCAAAATAAAGCCGAACCATATCATGAACCCAAAAAAGATCCCCAACGATGATGCCCAAGCTGAGCCGAAAAGAGATACAATATGTTGTATAAGATACTAAGGGCACGTTTGGTAGAGAGAATTTCAGAGATTAGAAATGAAGTGGAGAATAGAATTCAGAGAAATGGAATTGAAAGAGAATTTTTAGTGATTTCTCGTGTTTGGTAAGAACAGAGAATTAATCAATGAAAAAAAAAATCAAATTCTTAGAAATTCTTAGAATTAATCAACATAGAATTAAACAAAATGATTGAATCAAGTATTAACAATCAGATTTATGTTTTAAAATTTTCTGAATAACTTGATTTCTAATTCCTGAAAAAAAAAAGAAAAAAAGAACAGTAGTTTAGTATGACTAACCAATAGTCAAATACAAAAGAAGATTGAGATAAAAATTTGAGAGCAATAGGTTATAACAATCACAAGAAGGGGTCAATGGTAGATAATTGGATTGCGTATCTTTTGGAAAACATCCCAAATAAGCACAAAGCCATCAAGAAGTAAAAACCTGCTTGAAAATGGATGATATTTGGTGATAGGGTTTGTGACTTTTTCAGATTTGTGTGAAATGTGAGTGGCACGTGACCTCAATTATTTTATACCATGACATTTTACTTTTGGCAGTTTCCTAACTAAAAGATGGAGCACGGAGATATCCCATTTCCACTACTAAAGGAGTGGAAATCAAATTACAAAGGCACCATATCTCGAGAAATTGCAAATCTCCGCCCTTTTGATTTCTTTACGTACCAAACAAGAGAAACTAGATCATTTCCGTTTCTCTAATTTGAATTCCCTCTACCAAACACACCCTAATTGCCTACCATGAACCGAGAAGAGATACCAGTATGTTGTATTAAGTAATAAACTAATAATGGATAAATTTTCCATGGTATTAGTTGATCAGTGTTCAAATTGAATGATAAGAATGGTTTTCTATAAGCACATTTTATACCTCATCTGAAATGATTTTTACAGATTGCAAAACTGAACATGCACGAACTCTAGCTGTTTGAACCAGCAAACAAGCTAACTTGAATGGAGATTAACAACTAAGTAGCTGCTATACATTGAACCTTAGCCAACTGAATACATAAACAATCAAATCAAACACAATAAAGCTGAAGTGCTGAACCATATCATGAACCCATATAAGATCACCAACAAGGCAACAGCGATGCCCAAGCTGAACCGAAAATAGATACTAATATGTTACTATAAGATACTAATGGATTACTTTTCTATTTGAGCTATATGATTATAATCCTTGCGGATAAAAATAAATTGTCATAGTTACTATCTGCAGATTTGAAAACCTTCATGTTTGAATGTAGTTTGATCAATACAATAAACGGCGTGACCTTAGTATACAACTAGTTGATGTGACCAAGTATGCATTGCGATGCGCGCCCACAAATAAAGGACCCATCTTTCACCACTATATAACACTTTAGACTGAACAAGCATAGTAACAGAAAACTATCTAAATGTTTATTTGTATTACCACAAAATGCGATAACATGGCAAGTTTTTTTAGCTCAAATAAGGTAAAGTAGTTTTTTGCATTACCTTGTCATGTTTTACTAAGATTCTGGATCTCTAACACGACACAAACTAGTTGAATGCGTCTCCGTACAATAAAAATCAATGGGAGGTGTTGAAGTAAAACCTTGCGGTATGGCTTCACCTCAGCAAAGTCTTCCGGAGTAAGCTGCAGCACAAGATCTCTCCGTCTGCACAGATAAAGAACACGTCAGACTCGCCTCGGGGTATTCCCGAGACCGACTCCGGCGTGAGAGTAAGTATGGAGGGTATGATGAAGGGTATGAATGAAAGTAGGTGAATACTGTGTGTGTGTTAGTTGTCTCGACATAAATGAGATAGGGGTATTTATACTACCTTACTTCTGAGCAAACAGTGCCCTCCCATACCTGTTAGGTAATTGTCAGAGCACGTGGGCCGACAAAATCCCTGAAAATCTGGCTGAGTCTTCGGATCACATTCGTCCAGTAGCCGGACGGTTAATGCAACCGAAGGAAAGATTGCCGAAAGCCGGAGCGAAATCCGAAGGCTGTGTGCCTTCCGGGTACATACGCCAACATGTTCCCCCCAGTATTGGAGTATCGGTTTAAAACTGATAGTTCAATATTTGAAAGAAAATCATGTCTTTGCCGTAGCGTTACAGATACTGACGAACGAACGGTGTTGAGAGTTCCGTTAAGGGCTTTCGTTATGAGCTCTTATTGGGCTTTGGAAGAATTAGGCCCATGGGCCGAATAAAATATTGTTTCTCCCTGTTTACAGCTGGATGCCGCTATTTTTCCACCTATGTAGATCGGACGGCTCGCTTTCTTCCACGTGGGGGCGTTACTGTGTGACGCGATGTTTCACGTTCTTCAACGACGTCCCCTATATATACCTGTGCTCCTCTCCCTATTTGTTACCATTCACTGTATACTTCTCCGAAACGTCTTCACACACACATATATAACTCTTCGTAGAGCGTTCGGTTCATTGTTCTAGTAAGGTGCGTCCCCTATTTTTTGTAATTATCTTATTCGTGTAGTCTTCGGCATCTTTTAGTTATGACCATCAGTGAACCCGGGGAAATGAACAGACCGGTAAGTTAACCCATTACTGAAAGGCCCGGTCCTTCAGCTGCCGCCCCTCTCGGAAAATTTGATATGCATGTCCAAGTGTCTAAACTTACCCAGGGCACCTTAGATGACCTGATCATAGAGTTCGGTATCCCTAGAGATCTGAATCCCATTCTTCCCCCCTCCGGTTTAACGATGGATAGATTACCGGAGGATAAGATAGGTATTTATGCACATCAGCTAAAAATTGGAGGGGTGAGGGTTCCTTTTTCTACGTTTTTACTCACCGTCATTGATTACTTTAGGGTACATATCTCTCAGCTTATCCCGATAGGTTTAAATAGGGTGACCCTCTTCGAGCTCCGGTGTTACAGTTTGAACGTTAATCCCACGGTCCCCTTATTTCGGGTCTTTTACCGATTGTGCAAACAAGGGAATTGGTTTTCTTTCGAAAGCCGAACGGGTAAGAGGGCAAAGAAATGTTTTGAGGAGATTCTCTCCGGATTAAAGCATTGGAAAGATCATTTTTTCCTAATAGACCGAAGGGCAATTCCCCATGCCATGCCCTGGAGGCATAAGGACTCCAAGATCAGTGACCCTTTTCCTGAGAACTATTCGGAAGCCGATGCGCGCAAGCTTGCCAGTAAACTTATCTATCTTCGTAAGCTTCCTACTAGTCTCCTTTGGATGACCGGGCTTTCCTCCGTTTTCAAAAACCCGGGTCATGAGGTTGTTCTAAGAGATGCTGAGGGGCATGGTAATTTAATGTCCTTATTGTATGTTGACTAGCTTTTTTTTTTTTTTTTTTTTTTTTTTTTTTTTTTTTATATATATATATATTCCGTCCTTACTCTCTTCTTTCTTTTGTAGTTCTTAGCATGTCGGAATATCTTGAACTTCCGTCTTTAGAGGGCACAGTTGTGAGCTCAGGTAACCCACTACCGGAGAACCATGAGAGGCTTAATAGGACCACTCCACCACTGTCTCCGAGCGACCCAATTCCGGACAAGTCAAGGGTTCAGAAGGCCGTAGAAAAGGAAGATAGGGAGGTTGTTGCTGCCCGAGAGGAGAAAGAACGCAAGAAACAGGAGAAGGGGCCCGTGGTTAAGAAAAGAGGAGCTGCTGAGGGGGGAGAAGCCCCTAAGAAGAGAAAAAGGAGGAACTTGGCCGATGAGGAGATCGTTATTTCTGACGATCATACCGTTGATGCCAATCCCCTTAACCAAGCAGAACCCAGCGGCCATGAAGAGCTTGCCAAACAGTCTGAGGGTGTTGCACATCCGGATGAGAACATGGCCGAGAATAATGAGACTCTTCAGCCGGATGAGCAAGTGGAGGAACCCCAAAATGACGAAGCCCATGGTCATGGGTCAAGGCCTCCCTCGCAAGGTAAAATCTTTTGTTTCTCATCATCATCATCAATTATATATATATATATATATATATATATATATATATATATATATATATATATATATATATATATATATATATATATATATATATATATATATATATATATATATATGTATGTATCGTATACTTGTCTAATGCATGTGCGAATTGGTCTCAGGTCACTCTGCTCATACGGCTCATTCTGAACAGCATGCCTCCGAGCGTCTGTCGACTGAGAATTCAGACACTCTCGAAGGTATGAGCGTTTTTTGTAGTTCTTTTGCTTGTCTACTTTTATTTTTACATCATTAACAACCTTCGTCATTGGGTTTTTCAGAGGGTCATACCGACAAGACTGGTGGATATTTTATCTCCGGATGGACGCTGCGAGACGATGTTAGGATGAACTCTTTCCGAGCCTGTCGCGAGATGATTAACAACCTCGCCACCCCAACCGAGAAAGAAGCCCTAGCCGGATTGAACAATAACCAGCTTCTTAGGCAGGCATATGTGAACGTGGGCTCTGGGGTGGCCCTCTTGGGAGAGTTGTTTGCTAGATATGCTCAGCTGAACAGGGATTTCCGGGAGCTGGAAGCCGTGCATCAGGGTTGTGGATCCTTGGTTGATCAACTGCATGATACCGAGGAGGAACGTAACTCGGTAAGAGGTCAATTTAACCAACTTTTGAAGGAGTTCAGGGAGCTGGAAGACGAGGTAGCAGTGGCGTCTACCCGAACGGAAGGTTTGACAGATCAGTTGGAAGAAATGGAAAAAGATAGGAATGACTGGATGAAAGTCTCCTCCACTCAAGCTACTCGCATCAAAGAGCTTGAGCAACAGCTGAAGGACAAATCCCTTGAGGTCGACCGTTTGACCGCTGAGAACAAACAGCGCGTCACGGAACTAGCTTCTTCTGAGGTCATCCGTCACAACACCGTCAAGGAGCTCCTTCCGGTGGCCTTTCGCAGACTCTTTGAAAGTGCTGAATACAAGAAGAGTCGAGGCCGAGTGTACAGTTTGTCCTATTCCGATGGGTTTATTGACGGAGTAAAAGCCGAAAGGAAGCCTGAGGAAGCTCAGCAGATACTTGGTAAGGTAAAGAAACTGAACATGGATGCCCCGTCCCTTTGGAAACAAGAGTATCACAAACTTTTCAAGGCTGAGTATCCCTTTGTGAAGAAGATATCCGAAGCTCATCGACTACCGCTAGGGGATTTGATGAACTTTTATCCTGACCCTCCAGCAGCTCAAGTTAATCAACCGAAGGAGGGGAATTTGAAACCTCAGGATAAACCCTCCACTCTCCCCGGATCAGGGGTTGACAAAGATGGAGCTTAGGTTGTAGTATAAGTTGGTGTCATAACGTACTTTATGAATATCTTTTTGGTAATTATGGCCGTTGGTCCTTATGTATGGTAATTTTCTCCGAATATCCGGAGTAACTATTATGTCTGAATTTCTCCTTTTATACTTATTTTTACTTTGTCTGTGAACCTCTTCTTTTGGACGAAGCGTTATGTCCAAACCATGTTTGAACGGAGCATTAACCATCATTTTTTATATACCGGGGTGTTAGTCACGATCCGTACGAGGACGGAGTGTTATGCACGATCCGTTTATTTAGACGGAGTGTTAGTCACGATCCGTACGAGGACGGAGTGTTATGCATGATCCGTTTATTTGGACGGAGTGTTAGTCACCATCCGTATGAGGACGGAGTGTTATGCACGATCCGTTTATTTGGACGGGGTGTTAGTCACGATCCGTACGAGGACGGAGTGTTATGCACGATCCGTTTATTTGGACGGAGTGTTAGTCACGATCCGTACGAGGACGGAGTGTTATGCACGATCCGTTTATTTGGACGGAGTGTTAGTCACGATCCGTATGAGGACGGAGTGTTATGCACGATCCGTTTATTTGGACGGAGTGTTAGTCACGATCCGTACGAGGACGGAGTGTTATGCACGATCCGAGTGTTAGTCACGATCCGTACGAGGACGGAGTGTTATGCACGATCCGTTTATCATACAACTTGAGAAATGGAAATTGGTGAAAATTCGCCTCTTTTAGTACGAAGCTTTACTTGCCATCAATAATTATACATAAGTGATAATAATACTAACGGAAACAAAGACGAAGGTTAATTGCGTGCCAAGTACGGGGAACTTCTTTTTCTTCCATAGTTTGGAGTTTGTAGGAGCCATTATCATAAACCCCTATTATTCGGTACGGTCCCTCCCAGTTTGGGCCTAACTTTCCCTGGTTTTCGACACGGCTTGCTTCATTCTTCCGGTAGACGAAATCCCCAACTTTGAACGTGACCGGCCTGACCCTCCGGTTATAATACTGTTCTACTTTTGTCTTATATTTTGCCTCTCTTATTGCTGCCATTTCTCTTCGTTCCTGTAGTAGATCTAGGTTGAGACGCTGCTCTTCTTCATTGAGTTCCGGGTCAAACATCATGGTCCGATGCGTTGGCATCCCAATTTCCGCGGGAATGACAGCTTCACTACCGTACGTTAAACTGAACGGTGTTTCTCCATTGCTAGTTGTCAGCGATGTTCGGAACGCCCATAGGACGTTTGGTAGTTCATCCACCCATCCGGCTCTTTCACGGCCTAACCTAGTCTTTATCCCATGCATGAGGCTACCATTTGCTCTTTCCACCAAACCATTGGCCTGCGGATGTGCCACGGCTGTGTTTATCTGTTTGATTTTTAATTTCTCACACCAACTCTTGAAGGGGTCATTTACAAAGTTCGTCCCATTATCCGTGACTATGATCCCCGGAAGTCCGAAGCGACAGACAATGTTGTCCCATACGAACTTCTTAACCTCCTTCCCTGTGGTTCTAGCCAACGGCTTTGCCTCTATCCACTTAGTGAAATAATCCACAACGACTATAACAAATTTTACCTTTCCTGGTGCTTCCGGTAACGGTCCCAACACATCCATTCCCCATTGGTAAAAGGGCCACGGAGCCATGATGGAGGTCATAATGGTCTTGGGTAGTTTAGGCACTGGGGAGTGTATCTGGCATGAATCACATTTGTCAATCTCTTCTCGGGCATCTCTGTGCACTGTCGGCCAATAATACCCCTGCCGCATTGATGAGGCGAAAAATGATCCGTTTTTAGGGGGTCATTTAAGCCCGAATCCGAATTTATTTGATCAAATATTGCCCTAAATCGTTCCTTTTGTGATTTTAGGTGTTTGGAGAGTGAATTCTGGAAAAGAGGCTATTTTGGACGTTTTTGGAGCATAAAGTGAAGAAAACGACAAAGTACCAAAAATCCAAGCTGGAAATACAAGGTGACGGCGTCAAGGGTTTGCTCTTGACGGCGTCAGACATGAAGAATAATTTACCGTAGCTTGTGACGGCGTCAGATGGAGAGGTGACGACGTCAAAGTGACCAAGATTAATTTACCGTGGGTGGTGACGGCGTCACATAGGCCGTCACGATTGGATCTAGGGCGTCCGAGGAAGTGTATGGCGGCGAGTTGACGGCGTCAGATTTAACTCTTGACGCCGTCAGGACGATTTTCCTATATATAGTTTTCTAGTTTTTTCATTAAAGAGAGAGAAGTTTTGGTGAAACCCTAAAGACGATTTTGGTGCCTCTTTTACAGGTTTTTCAAGGGTTCCAAACCCTTGAGACCTTGCATTGTAATTGAGATAAGTATACTCTTAATTCAATCAATATGTCTATGTGTTGGTTGTTTATCTTTTGCTCTTATCTTAATTCTACTATGCTAGGCTAGATCTCTCTTGTGTTTGCTTAGATCTAATGAAACCTAGATGTTGATTATGTGTTGATTACTTGTCTACTCTTGTTTTGAATGAATGATTTATATGTTAGGCTTAAGAAAACTGGCAGATCTCCAAATGGTAACATGCTTGAACGTCTTAAGAAACATGAACCGAGGCGTACTAGGTCTTTATTGGTTGTATTTAATGCATGAGCCACTGTTTACAATCCCTATAGTTGTGCTGGGTCATGGTGTAGGAGGAGATAAGAGCTCATAGAGTTGGGGAGTTATGTATGCCACTCCACGAATGGTATTAAGGAATACAACCCGTCATTCATACAAGTGTAACAAGTAATTAACATGTAAAAGATATCTAGGGAGTAATGAAGTCTAAGTAAACACAATTTCTCCAACTACTGCTCACAACCTTAGTTTAATATTAGTTTAATTTTATTTTCATTAGTTTAATTAGTTACAAAGTAGTTTTTGGGTTAGTTGATTAGCAACTAATTCCGCCCACTCCTTCAAAACCCGAGATTTTAATTGCTTTCATAAAATTATAAAAATACAAAAATAATCATCTTTCACCTCCAGAACTATTAATTAGGTTTTCTAATCCTAGCGACACTATTCCTAAGCTGAACGATCAATCCCCCGGTACTTGTCACTAAACTATACTACAACGATCAGGTACACTGCCTGGTGGGGGTTGTAAGCCTCGCGAGATCCCTCGAGAGGTAAAGCAAGGTGCGATTCCCACGCATCACGCATGAGCTTTGCTACTACTGATCTTGGTCCGGAATGCATTCCACAAGACCCTTCGTGCACCTCTCGGATGATATAGTTGGCCTGTAAGGGCCCCACACACCGTAGCATAGGGCTTAGGTATGACTTTTTGAATAGAACCCCATTTTCCATGACATATTGGGGAATTTTCATTCGGAGACTCCTTGCCTCTGTTTGATCCTCCGGCCAAATACCTTCTTCCAAACACCGGACGATTGGTGTCATCCAATTCTCTTCTTCCTCTTCGACAATAGCTTTCACCCCTTTCTCTTCGGTCGGGGGTTTTTCCAATACTTCCACCAATACTTCCTTGGTTAAGTGGTTAAAGGCTACGGACGCTAGCTTGCTTAGAACATCTGCCTTTTGGTTTTGAGTACGAGGTATATTTCGGATTTTAAACGTCTTGAAGGCTTTTATGTACTCTCTGGTTTTTGCTAAATACCGAATCATGCTATCTTTGGTGGCTGAGAATTCTCCGTTGATCTGACTAGCTACCAGCTTCGAATCCACTCTCACGTCTATCCGCTCTACCCCCATCGTACGGGCTATACGTAGCCCGGCCAAGAGGGCTTCGTATTCGGCTTCGTTATTAGTGCTTTCAAATTTGAATCGGATAGCATAAGTATGTTCCTCCTGGGAAGGGCCTATCAGAACCAAACCAGCCCCAACACCCTTCTTGCTAGATGCTCCATCTGTAAATAATACCCATTCCCCGGTATCTGATACAACGTTAACCTCTGCTTTCGTGTCTTAGGGTCCAACCGGAACTTCGGAAATGAAATCCGCAAGAACTTGGTCCTTCATGGCATTTCTGGGAATGTATGTTATGACATATGCTCCTAATTCCACGGAATATTTGGTCATCCTTCCTGATGCTTCAGCTTTGCTCAAGATCTGTTTTATCGGTTGATCTGTTATAACTCTGATGGGGTGAGCTTCAAAATACCTCCTCAGCCTCCGAGATGCATGTAGTAATGATAAGGCCAACTTCTCAATGGTAGGGTAGTTTCTTTCGGCCTCTTGTAATGTACGACTGACATAATGTACCGGGAGTTGCCTTCCTTTCCTCTCCGTTAGAAGAACGTCACTTATTGCATCCTTAGCGGCTGCCAAGTATACATATAGCACCTCCTTTGGAATTGGGGTTGCTAGAGATGGAAGCTCCAGTATAAGTTTTTTTAGAGATTGGAATGCCTCCTCGGCTTCACTGGTCCAACGGTATTGTTCCTTGTTTTCTTTGGTGATATTCTTAAGCGTTTCGAAGAAGGGGAGTGACCTTTCTGCCGATCGTGCTAAAAATCTATTTAGTGCCGCTAGTTTTCCACTCAGGCTCTGCATCTCCTTGAGAGTCGAAGGTGATTTCATTTCAGTTATTACCTTCGTCTTTTTAGGGTTCGCCCGGATCCCCTCGGATGTCACCATGTATCCTAAAAACTTTCCTTCCTCGACTCCAAAAGAACATTTCTTTGGATTTAGCTTCATATTAATTCTTCTTAAGTTATGAAAGGTTTCGGCTATGTCTGACAACATTTCTTTTTCGTCCTTACTTTTAATCACCATGTCGTCAATGTAAGCCTCCAAATTACGTCCGATTTGTGATTGGAATGCCGAATCGACCAAGCGTTGGTAAGTTGCTCCGGCATTTTTAAGGCCGAAAGGCATTTTTGTGTAACAATAGGTTCCTTGTTCTGTGTAGAATGCGGTTTTCTCTTCGTCTTCCTCTGCCATTTGAACCTGATGGTAACCTTTATATGCATCGAGAAAACATTTGTATTTGTACCCCACGACCGATTGAATCTTCCAGTCAATCTCCGGCAACGGGTAGTAATCCTTGGGGCATGATGAGTTCAAGTTTTTAAAGTCGATGCACATTCTCCAGCTGCCGTCACACTTCTTTACCAACACCGGGTTAGAGATCCATGTGGGATACTTCACCGGTCGGACTATTCCGGCTTGCAGCCATTCTGCTACTTCCTTAAGCACTACCTGACTTTTTTCTGCGGATAGACTTCGTCTTTTTTGGGCTACAGGTGTGTCCGACATCTTCACATTCAGGTTATGTCTTATTATCCGTCTTGGCACTCCGGTCATGTCGGACGGCTGCCAGGCGAACACATCTTGGTTTTTCCTCATCAACTCTATTATATTCCTTCGGCACTCCTTCGAGAATCCCGTACCTATCGTGATAGGTTGATCCGGATAGGAGGGATTCACACACACTTCCTCCGTATGATTCGTTTCTCGGACTTCCACTTTGAGGGGTTTCTGCTCTCTCGGTCTGTACTCAGTCTGCCGTTCTTCTAACCTTCTGCATTCTAGAATGGTGGGAGGCCGTGACTTCAAAGTTGCTACTCCGTTGGGTGTAGGGAATTTGACCATGGAGTGGATTGTTGAAGGTATTGCCCTGAGTTCCTTGATTCCTGTTCTCCCCAGAATTACATTGTAGGGGGAGGGTGATCGTACTACACAAAAGTTCATCCTGGTCTTCCGGGTTAGACCCTGCTCTCCGAAGCGTACTTCCAACTCAATCTTTCCCAACGGCTTACTGGTCTCACCGGAGAAACCAATCAAAGACGTGGTCGTTTTCTGAAGACCCGATCTGATAGAAGAGCTGAGGTTGCGAAAGCAATGCTCATACATAACATTCACGGATGATCCCTCATCCACATATATTCTCCGAACCAAATACCCTGCAATATTGCCTTCCACTATCAAAGACTCTTCTGACAGGTCGTATGTCCGGATAGGAGGAAAAATTATCGGAACATTCATCCATTCTTCCTCCGGTTCCTCATACCTTCTCTTCCTTTCCCCTATCGAGCTTCTGATCATGTTTATCACTTTGCCTTTTCCCCTGTCATTTCTTCGGGGAGGATCCCCTCCGTTTCCACCTTCACGCTTTCGGACGTCCTTCAAAAGGTGATCTAACTTGCCCGATTCCAGGGCAAATTCTAATTGCTTCTTCAACTGATAGCAATCGTTTGTCAGATGACCACGCTCCTTGTGGTACTCACAGAATTTGTCTTCGTTCTCTTTCCTCGGCCGGCTGCCGGTGGGAGGGGGCCGGGGCAAATTCAGATGATGTTCGGTAGCCAGTATTTCTCTCGGAGGTTTGACCAAAGAGCCTAGACTGGGGCGATTATACGGTTGTCTGAATGGTTCATGCCTTCGATTATCATAAGGGTATAAATCGTTGCGATTATGAGTATTTTTCGGAGGAACATAAGGGTGATATGGGTCTCTGCGAATGTCCCTCGGTTTGTAATCATTTCTACGATCCGTACGCATCCGGTCCCCGAAGGTTCCTTTGACTACCTTTTCGCTCCTTAGGGTTCCGTACCCCTTTTTGTTGTGATCATGAATCTCGCCCATCGGTAACTCCGTATTCCTGTATGCTTCCTCTGACCGAATGAAATCATCTACCCGAGTAAACATCTCGGTCACGGTTTTTGGAACCCTGTCTGAAAACTTTTTGGCTAAAGTCGGACATTTATGAGCACCCATGAAGGCCGATATTTTCATTATCTCCGGAACACCGCCTATATAACTGGCCTCATCTGTCCATCTTTCCTTGAAATCGGGTAGAGATTCATGAGCCCTCCTCACTATCTTTGTAATTTTTGTCGGATCCTTTGCTCCCTTCCGTCGGAGGGAAAATCTGTTAGAAAATTGTTCCCTCAGTTCCTCCCAACTGTCAATGCTACCAGGTTCTAGGCATTCAAACCATCCTCCTGCTGCCCCGTCCAGAGTTTGTTGGAACATTCGACACCAAACTGGCATTGGCCATTCACCTCCATTTGCCGCTCCAGCAAATCGTGTGAGATGATCATTGGGATCGGTTGTTCCATCGTAGATTCTCATATGCAACGGCATCGCGTAACTAGACCCAGTGAATTCCACTATGCGACAAGTGAACAGTGATCGGGCAACCTCTTTAAAAGGTTTGCAT
This sequence comes from Artemisia argyi, assembly GCA_030686995.1. NCBI lineage: Eukaryota > Viridiplantae > Streptophyta > Magnoliopsida > Asterales > Asteraceae > Artemisia > Artemisia argyi. Next base: position 178,970,481 of record CM060683.1, read on the forward strand.
AGGTCATCGTCTACATTGATCCCCGGTTTTTCCTTTCCTTTATCTCCAATGCCTTCATCTCCGAAATCTAACCGAATAGGTTTCAGGACGCTTCCCCCTAACGCGTTATGTTGCTTGATTAGCTGTGTCAGCGATGCTACTTGACTAAGGATTATCTCCTGTAGATTAGGTGAGTCGTTGTTCTGGTTGTTATCCTCGTTGAGTCCGCTTCCTCCGGGTCCGGAAGGAGGAGTTTGGTTCAACGGAGGAGGAGGAGAACCTGCCATCGTTGTTCGTTAGTAGAATGGATGACGGGTCCCACGGATGGCGCCAATTTGTTGAAGTAAAACCTTGCGGTATGGCTTCACCTCAGCAAAGTCTTCCGGAGTAAGCTGCAGCACAAGATCTCTCCGTCTGCACAGATAAAGAACACGTCAGACTCGCCTCGGGGTATTCCCGAGACCGACTCCGGCGTGAGAGTAAGTATGGAGGGTATGATGAAGGGTATGAATGAAAGTAGGTGAATACTGTGTGTGTTAGTTGTCTCGACATAAATGAGATAGGGGTATTTATACTACCTTACTTCTGAGCAAACAGTGCCCTCCCATACCTGTTAGGTAATTGTCAGAGCACGTGGGCCGACAAAATCCCAGAAAATCTGGCTGAGTCTTCGGATCACATTCGTCCAGTAGCCGGACGGTTAATGCAACCGAAGGAAAGATTGCCGAAAGCCGGAGCGAAATCCGAAGGCTGTGTGCCTTCCGGGTACATACGCCAACAGGAGGAGAATGAAAAACACTATAAATAATCAAGATATTGCTTGGTTTTGACCAACGTTATGCGACTTGTGTCATTGAATCATAGCATTATTGACTTTACTAGATTGCTAGTCCTACTGATGTGCCGAACATCAAGTCGGAGCCATGCAAGATTCTGTATAAAGCTTTTTATCAGAATGTACATTTTCTTTCTTCCTATTGAGTCTATTCGAATATAGCTGCATTATGCTGATCATGTTCACTCAAAGTAACTGCAACAATTTTGAAACTTGTTTGAAGTTTTTGATCAGTTATCCCTGATGTCTTCAATATCTACACAGCTTTACATGTTACGAGTTTGAGGATTTCCAACAGGGATTCGTGCAAATCACATAAATGACTTGAGATGCAACTAGTTTTAATTATGAAGGTTCATTCCACTTGATTAGTAGGGGATCACAGATGGACTCCCGTGCTTCGCATAATGATGTTTTTTCTAATAAGTCGTATCAGTATTTTGGATTTTCTAATACACAAAGTTCATATGAAATGTCTCACGTGCAGACACAAGGCGAGTTAAATGAACTTTTCGTTTTCAGGATATCGGCAAGCCCATTTTTAAGTATCCAAATCTTTAGCATAAGACACCATGTCCTGACGTACAATCAACTCATAAATAAAGGAACTTCTACCATTTAAAATTTGCAATTTGATCTTAACTTTATTAAACATGGAGTGTATATCTCAGCACAATTGCTACATATGTTGTTTCTTATTTTATCAGTAAGGGTTGATCAAAGGGCCTGATCCCTTTGTTTTTCCAAGACAAACTAAATCAAATCATCGACATATCTAGTAAACAAAGTTATAATTCTGGTTGGTACACTCAAACTTGAGGATTTAAATTATCCATCTACTACGATGAAATGATATCGAAAATAGGCAAAAAGGCTATGAGAACCTTACCTTACAATCTTACATACAAATCTTTGAGAAGTTACAATTTTGAAATGCTTGATATTGCTATCGAACCTTGAACTCGACTCGATGAACTGACATGCAGGTTGATCTTATACAGTGTGCACACATTTAACTTTCTTAGAACAACCAACAAGGTGTTTCATGTCCTAAAAAGAGGTTAAGGTTTAAACCTCGTTCATTTACCGGTTTATACATTAAACTTTCATGAGTGATAGATAAGAGTATAAAAAGAGTATAACTACGAAGAATGTTATGACTAACCAACGCATATAGTCGAAGTTTGGTGTAAATCATTATTTACTATACATCCCATTTTGAAGACGTAACTAACAAACTAGTGTTAAGTGTTCAAAATAAAAAGCTGATCTGACAAGTAGCGTGTAGTGTTTTCGATTTTATTTAAACGCTGATACGCTAGTTTTACAAATGTTACTAAAAAAAGCGTTGTAATATAAACACTACTACAACAATAGCTTTACGTAGTTCTAGTTTTGTCAAACATATATTAACATATTACTCGTATTTAATACAACGGGTTACATTAAGATGATTTTGTTTTTTGAGTTACATAAATTAGAGTCGTAAATGAGCCGAAATTAGAGTCGTAAATGAGCCGAGTACTGCCAAGCTCGAGCTCGGCTCGAACACTAAAACTCAAGCTCGGCTCGAACACTAAAACTCAAGCTCGATCGAGTTTTTTATTTCGATCCCGACCTCGACACATCATCTAAAACCCAAAGTCAAAACTCGATTCGAGCTCGATTATTTCCAATAAGCTCGAACTAGACCCGATTTTTATGAAAACTGAATAAGTAGATGCATTTAAAAAGGTAAAAGTGTAATTTAATTGAAAGTCAATAACGCTCGTGAGCCTCTCGAGTCAAGTGTTTTAAAGCTTGAACTCGACTAAAAATTGTACTCGAGTAGTTCGAGCTCGACTCATTTAAAATTTAAATCAATCGACTAGGAGTGTCTCATTTACATGATACATGGTGCATTTTCTTTTTTTTTAATTATTTTATCATGCAACACATCCCCAAATACGGCTGAGCACGGTTTGAAAACTGGACTATACGGACCAAGATCGAACTAGACCAAAAACAAATTTGGCTTAAAACACCTAACCGAGCCAGGTCCCACAGGTTGGTTCAGTCCGGTCCAATAAAACAAAATGATCGATTGTGCGTAAGACCGAACCGAGGGAAAAATATGAGGTAAGTGATGGACCGAAGATCGGACAAAAATATGTTCGGTCCTGTCCGGTTGGTCCACTCCGGTCCAATAAAATAAAATGATCGATTGTGCATAAGGCCGAACCGAAGACAAAATATGAGAAAAGTGGTGGACCGATGATCGAACTGAACTGTGTCGTGTCTGATCGGTTCGGTTTCTCGATTTGGTTCGATCCCAAAAACACAATTATTTTATTATTACATGGAGTAGTAAACCGGACAATTATTTACATGATACATGGTGCAAAATTTTATTTTATCACGCAACACATCCTCAAATAGGGCTCAGCACGGTTTGAAAACCAAACTATACCGACCAAAATCGAACAATACAAAAAACCGATTTGGCTCAAAACACCAAACCGAGGACTGAACCGAAATGTTTGGTCCAGGTCCAGGTTGGTCCAGTCCGGTCCAATAAAGCAAAATGATCGATTGTGTGTAAGACCGAACCGAGGACAAAATATGAGGAAAGTGGTGGAACTGAAATATATTTGGTCCTGTCCTGTCTGGTCCAATAAAGCAAAATGATCGATCATGCATAAGGCTGAACCGAAGACAAAATATGAGAAAAGTGATGGACCATGGATCGAACTGAACTGTGTCGTGTCCGGTCGGTCCGGTTTCTCGGTTCGATTCGATCCCAAACACAATCATTTTATTATTATTACATGGAGGAGTAAATAAAGTTTTACATTTTTACCGGACCCACCTTCCTCCCTTCCCCCAAATATTCTTCTTCTACTCGTGAGCACTTGTCAACAAACATTTGATCATCAACAACAAGATCTTCCTCAAAATACTCTTCCTTCCTTCGGTAAGTAATCACTTTTTCAATTAGTTCCTTATTATCAATCAATCGCAATTAAATTAATTAACCAGATCACAATTCACATAATTACGGATCCACTTCTTATATAGATTCCTCTTTTCAGTAATCGATCCGTACAGTTCGATTTCACATATAACCAGTTTTGTTTTTTTAAGGATTGCTTATTTTTAAACTGCTTATTGTCAGGATTATTTGGTAAAAAACAGCTCGGGTACAAAAAAAAAAAAAAAAAGCAATTTGTTGGGTTTATTTGGTAAACAGCTTATTTTGAGCCTTTAGGATCGTTTAGAATATGATGCTTGTATGGGAATGAATGTTTAGGTTTTGGATTATGTTTGAAATGCTAATAAAATTAGCGTTTAGTATTAGCATTTTTTTTTTTCTACTTTAAGCTACATCTATAGCTATGTTGCTTAATATTTTTAAAAAACAACCAACTACTCTATTACTAAAACTAGAACGGTACCTGCACAATGCGGCGGCGAGTACCGTGTGATTATATTTTGCGCTATTTGGTTACACGTTTAGTTGTCTTCATGCTTTATAAGTATAGATATTAGAGATGGATATACCAAATAATTTTACTTTGAACAACCAACCGCTTCCTAACCAACTTGCTTCCTAACAAATTAATTTTGAAATCTTTCCATAATAAGCAAGGAAAAAATCTGAATTTTAAGCATTTCTAATTATACAATAGTCCCAAATGCATTATAATGTAGTATAGATATAGATAAGCAATTTTTACAACAAATAAGTGACTAAGCAAGTTTATTTGAACAGCTTATTGTGACGTGAAGAGCTTATTTAGAAAAGCAATAAGGTGTTTTAGGCGCGACCTAGACTTTTGGAGTGTTTAGCGTTTGGAATATACTGCTTGTCGGTCTGGGAATGAATGTTTAGGTTTTGGATTTTGCCAAAAATGCTCCTATAATAAAAGAAGCGTTTAGTATTAGCGGCATTTTATACTTTATAATTACACCTATAGCTATGTTACCAAACGCCTTTATAAAACAAATCGCTACTGTCACCTTACAAAGTTACAGCTACTACTAACACCTATTGCTAGTTTTGCCAAACATGGCCTTAGGAAGTAATTTGTGTAATATGAAATGGTAGTGGTTGTGATTCAGTTACTCTGTATTATATAGATTTTTGTGTGTTTCGTGTATATAATTGATCCGTATAGCTTATTTATACAACAAATAAGCAATTTTGTTGATCTATAGATTGTTTATTTCAGACTGCTTTTGTGAGGTAACAGCTTATTTACAAAAGCAGTGGTGTTTTAGCAAGCGATTTGTGTATATGAAATGACTGTGATTGTGATTTTGGATTTGAATGTGAATATGAAGCAGTTTGTGTGATTGAAGGGTATTTTGTTGAGTAGAGATGAGTGAGGTGTTTGAAGGATACGAACGGCAGTATTGTGAGCTGTCGACCAATTTGTCGAGAAAATGTGGTGCTGCTGCTTCTGTTATTGATGGAGGTATGAGATAATTTTGAACGCAAGTTTACTGTCTTATGTGCTCAGTATGATTTCTTTCGGTTGTGATTGTGTTTTATTATGAACATGCTAATCAGCAGGCTGTCATTTGTTTGTTTCAGTTGATGTCCGTAATATGTTACGCATGTATAACAAAGTTAAAAAATCTGAGTAGCAAGTTTGAGTTGAGTTTTGAAAAGAATGTCCTGTTATTTTATAGGTCGTACTCGGGAGATATAAAAGTTGATTGTAGAAACATCCTTAAGAGTTAATTTTGTCCAAAACCAGAATTCTAGTGTGTAATGTAGCTATGGTTACAACTGTAACTGAATTCTGGTCTATATCCATTGAGTGACATTTGTAGCGGTTCAATCTGTGGGAACTCGGAAGTCACTTAATATTTGCAAATGGATTTGACAAATTTTGTACCTATGGTTAGTTGGTTGCTGTATATCTGTCAGCACTTTACGAGTACTTGTCATTGACAGTGTTCCACAAGATGTACCTCAATCTGCAAATAAAGCATTAAGTTAACACCTTTTGGTCCAGTTCCACCTAGTGGTCCTACGCTGAATCTGATTTAGCTTCTTAGTCTACCCAACGGCTGTTCAGCTTTCACCTATTTTAAGCAAAATTTGAATAGGGGGATCAAGAGCTAATTTTTCCTTGATATTTGTGTATGCTGATTATGTTTCTGTTGTATCTATAGATGTTCATTACTATAGGATATATTACACTGTATCAAATAATCAACATCATGTTAAGTATATCAACATAGTTGCACATAAGAGAAAAATAACAACACGGATATTGGAAGCTCCACTAAACATCTGATTAGAAGATGTAATCACAAGAAGGTCCTAAGACCACATTAGTGTTTCCTAAAAACTTGTCTTAAAGTTACATTTGACTAATGATTAAGCTCTTCCATAAATACACATGTTCGGTTTTGTGGTTGCAGTTAGTTTCACTGTTTTTTTTCCCCCTCTTCTGGTTAGCCTTCTTTGTGAAGTCCTACGTATTAGTCATAAGTTTTGATTTGGGAATGCCAAGCTTGGGTGTATAATTGTGTACATGTTGTTCATTGCTCACTCGCTATTATTCGACAAATGGACTGCTGTAATGTGTTAAAAAAATGGACTGCTGTAATCTATGTTATACTGCCTATATGGAAACTGATTTTTATTGCACCAACATGATATGCAGGTCAAAAACACAAAGAGATTATAGAATTACAATCTGGATTAGACGAGGCTGATGTTCTGGTAATGAATATACCTCTATCTTTGTTTTTATGCAACTTCCTGCAGTTCCGGTATATAATATACACAAGAAAACTTGTTTCAGATAAGGAAAATGGATCTTGAGGCAAGAAGTTTGCAGCCAAGTGTGAAGGCAATGCTGCTTGCCAAGCTTCGAGAATACAAATCTGATTTGACTAAATTGAAAAGGGAAGTTAAAAAACTTGCTTCAGCTAAATCCACCGCACACGATGAGTTGCTGGAGTCTGGAATGGCCAATGCCCACATGGTAAATCCACATTTACATTGCAAAATGGGTGGGGTGGGCAGGCTGGGTAATGTGTCAAAATGGGTTCATTTGGTTGACCCACAAACATTTCGTACATTATCTTATCAATAGTTAATGCGTTTATATATGATTAAAAAACTACGTTATCTCAGTAGCAACCTAGCTTCTTTTAAAATGAAATAATATAGGAGTTTATAACTTGTAAGCAAAAAAAATAGGCTTTGGGTGACTTTCAAAGTGTTTGATCTGATTCATTTTAGCTAATTTTTGCTTGATATGACCCCTATGTAATAAAACCATTACATAACACAAATCTACCCACTTATTAGTTAAGGGATCGAAATTGCCACCTCGATTTTTCTCTGGCTCCTTTGATGTTTTTGTCATTTGAATAAGTCACATGCAGCCTTTCATATACAGTATTTTCACAAGGTTCATGACTGCATTTTTTGCTTTGTTCTCTTATATTTTGTTGTCTTAAGAACTCTTTTGCCCCCGTAGGCTCTAATCTCACCCAATATTCTAAGAATTTACATCTAGGTATTTGGCTTAATACACAGTGAGAACTGCCTCTTTTTTTTTTTTTTTTTTTTTTTTTTTTTTTTTTTTTTCTGTCTTTTCTTTGTCAAAATGATGCTGCGTTAATGTTAATGTAAAAAAGAAATATTCTCTAATGGAAGGCAGATTAATGAAATTTTCAGCACATTATGTGTCCTATAAATTATATGTGGTGCAACAAATTTTCACTAATGGATGATCTACAGGCTTCTGCAGGTCAACGAGAAAGACTGGAAATGTCAACTGAGAGGCTAAATCAGTCTAGTGAGAGAATTAAGGAAAGCAAGAGAGCTGTGTTTGAAACGGAGGAGCTTGGCGTCTCAATTCTTCAAGATTTGCATCAACAAAGAGAAACTCTTCTTAATTCCCATGCTAAGGTATTTGACAGCTGCATATTTTCTCCTATTTTGTAGCATTGAAAAGGGTGTCAATTTAGGAATGTTATTGCATCAAATGGATTATATGGACTCGCACACACTTGTTAGGTAGGTGTAGATTGTGAACATGAGCTTGAAATCTCCTTGTTTACAAATAATTGAATAAAGAAAAACCATAAGTTAAGGTATCTAACATAGTTCAGTTGAACACATTCTGCTAAACAAAAACTGCAAACAAAAAACACAAGCCTTATCAAACAAGACCATAGCTTATGGTTTTTTAGTTCGGTTTTATTTTCTTCCACCTTGGGATCATGGGTTCTTTATATTGGTTGATCGGCCTTTCGCATTTGTTAACTCAATGGAGATAGTTTTAAACATCTATCTTACTTTATATTGCCAAGTCAAAATACACATTCTGTTAACATCAAGTCTTGAAGCCAAGTCTTTAAGAGACTCGATTAGCGCCAATTGATATATCTATTAACTTTCGGTGAGATAACAAACTTTTGCATATAGTTTGAGAACCTAACTGATTCTTGTAACGCATCATGTACTTGTTTTGGCAGCTTCATGGTGTAGATGACGCGATTGACAAGAGCAAGAAAGTGTTGACATCAATGTCAAGAAGGATGTCAAAGAACAAGTGGATCCTTGGTTCTGTCATTGGAGCCCTTGTGCTGGCTATCATCTTCATCTTGTGGTTCAAGCTTACTCATTAACAAATCACAGTTGAACATATCACTATATTCAGTGTACATATGTTGTTATGAACCCTGTGTTTGGAAAGTTAGACATCATCTCTTGTTTGAAGCTTTGTTGTAAGATTAATTTCAAGTTTGATTTCTTCTTTTTGCTATTTGCCATCATTCTTCATCTTCTCATTTTGAACATCGGGCGAGCTTACGCAAACAAATTGGCGCATATAGCCATATATGATGCGGGTATTTCTTTCTCTTATACCAAAACTGTTGTAAATTTTTAGCATGGTTGGTAGTGTACAAATAACCTTATTATCACAATGCAGCCACCACTTCTTTCTTCCTAGAATATTGGCTCAAAGGGACGGCCGGTGACAGCATACTGCAATTTTCCAGGCTCAATTTTGGTCTAAATTGTTCAGCTCATGGAGTTGATCCTTTGTCCCATTTTTGTGGGCTGGTGGGGGGGGGGGGGGGGGGGGGGGGGGCGCATATTCTCGTTATCTTTATCATCTTATAGATTGCTCACTAGGATCGCGGCTAGAGACACATTCTATGAAATTGTATCAGCTCAGCAGTCGGCACACTGTGCAGTTATCAAAACTGTATTGTCATATGAGACCATAATTTTCCTTCAAGCACTCGGTCCATTCCAAATTTTTGATACATGATTAGCGCTAACATCAGACACCACAATGCATTACACAGTACACACTCTTCATAGGAATAACCTTAAGGGCAGTCGAGTGGTAAAAAGCTTTGGAGTCCCGAATAACAGTTCTCAAGTTCATATCTCGCTAGCTACAAATTCCTTGAGCTATTCGGTCTAGCCATATAAGCTACAATTAAGAACTAATGATTTATTAAAATCATGAGTGTTACAAAGTAGTCTTATAAAGTCAGAAAATCACATGCCAACTGAGTCACTCTTTCATAAGAATAAAAGCATTCTCAAAGCCAGTGTCCTAGTTACAAATTTGCTCGGTGCCAACATATTTTCTAAAATTCATATTGACATTAGGCTAATTAGAGCACTCGATAAAGTAACCCCTAAATATCAATGTCATCCACTTCATGTTAGCATGACACTAACAATAACATCGAATCCCCACATTTCACTTGTACTTATAACACTGAAAAGTGGATTTTCCAAAACACACACTTAAAAGAAGTGTTGTCCGGCCAATAACGGTGAGTTAGGGTGCAAGATGACATTTGATGTCATCAAATAACACTGATGATGACATGCTGATAGCTTATGCTCCACACTCAATTTTGAAATACACATAGTTTGATCTTGATAAAAAAATATGCCACTTAGGAATGATCGCCTTATGAGACCGAGGCCGTTGATTTTATAATTTTATTGAGTATTAGAACACATAATTTTTACAAAATAAAATCAACCAAATCATGTGTTATGTTACTCCGTGTATTTTCTCTCTTTCTTTTATAAGAAATGCTACAACCACACAATTTTTACAAAAAGTCTTTCACACAATGATATGACAAATGTGATGAACCAATCACGTTGTACTACATCTTCTCTTTCTTATTTTCACAATCTGTATTTCATTGCTACATGTATGTGTGAATTTTCTTTTGTAAATATTACGCGGATATAACATTTATTTCTTTTAAAATCATCTCATATTTGTAGCAAATAGTCCTAAGACCTATCATTTTGTAGATTTTGTTTCGCGAAATTTATGTGATTCTAGCATGTCTATTCATTTCTATAGTCGGTGCAAATTTAGAGGGTGTTTGATTTGAGGGTATGAACATGAGGGAATGACTATCAAAATTATGATTGTAGTTGTTTGGTTAGAAGATTTAGTAATAAAAATGGGAATTACACCTTCAACTTTAAGCATTTTCTAAAACAACCAAATATGACGAGTTTACAAACATGGTCCAATTACAATACTCATACTCATAGTTATTCCCGATATTGGGGTGATTGTTTCGGCTTACATAGCCTGCTTATGGCTTATTTAATTTCGGGTTTATATTTCATAAGCTATTTTTTATGTGAGGTGATTTGCACACTCCAAAATGTTATTTGGACACCCTAATATACAAGCAGTTGAAGCACAATGTTAATACTGTACAAGTATTTAATGCACAAATAGTGTCCTAATCAATTTTGAAAGTGTGCAAATCAATTACCATTTTTTATGGCTTATTTTTGAAACTTTTTGGTTTATGCAAGTTCATTATCTTACTACCTCCGTCCCAAAATATAAGTCCAGTTTGACTTTATGTATCAAACTTTGACCTTAAATATTTTTATTTGTATTATATAAAACTTGATGAAAATTATATCAATAAAAAATATATTTAAAACTCAATCCATTTACATAATTTTCATCAAGTATTGTATAATAAAAATAAAAATAATTGATGTCAAAGTTTGATTCATAAAAAACATGACTTAAATTTTGAGACGGAGGACATAATGAACTTATATAAGCCGGAAAGTTTCAAAAAAAGCTACAAAAAGTGAGCTTATGAAACATAAGCACAAAACCAAAGAAGCTATAAGCCGACTATATAAGCTGAAAGTATGAAACAACCGCCCAAAATAAACCAAACACCGCCTTAAGTTGCTTACCTAACACGTTGACTGAACAACTTAAAAACCTCCAAACATACAAATGGAAGAAAAATCTGACACACAAAACTAACAGATTCCGTGTCTTCCACTCCTTCAAGCAAAGCCATCACACACACTAAACACACCTTAAAAAAACACACACATCCATCAACAACCACCTCTCCAATAATGGAATCACTATCAACTTCAGTCATCACACCTCCCTTCCTCCGATCATCAAACTCTTCATTTTCACCTAAGCTAAAACTCAACCGGATTGGTTACAAGTTAAAAGCCTTAGGGACACGTGGCGGAAGTGGGGATGAGGAGGAAGAAGATGAGGTTGATAAGGCTATGAGATTGGACGGGAGTATACCAGGTAGCTCGAATGAGTTTGTGGAGCAGGTTTCTTCTCGTGCGTATGATATGAGAAGGCATCTCCAACAATCTTTTGACTCCAGTAGTTATGATGGTATGTATATATAAATAAGCTTATATTAATCTATTTATTTTATATTATTACTTGTTAGCTTATCTTAACTACTTATAATGTAGATTTAGTCAAAGGGGAAAAGTGGAAAACTGAATTTTCAGTCAATCCCCATTTTGCCCTTCTATACTACAAGGGTGAGAGAAAATGAATTGTGTAATTAATGTTCTTATTAAAATACCCCATAACTTAAAATTACAATAATTTATTCATATGGTACAACCAATTAATAGCATCTATATCAAATTAAAAACAATCAATTAAAACACCCCTTATTAAAAAAGTACAATAAAATTTTCATAATATACAATTTAAACAAGCTACAACATAATATAAAATATAAAATAATTAAACATATTAATTAATGTTATTTTTAAAACACTCTAAAATGAAAAGTATATGTTATTATACACATTATACAAATTAATAAAACACACAAAACTTTATACAAGCTAACAAGTTGATGTTGCATATGGTTTTGAAAACTGGACCGGACTAACGGGTTCAACTGGGAAAAACATATAGTTTTGAAAACTGGACACGACGGGTTCAGTTATTAAAAGCATGACTCGGTTTAAATCGACCCGTTTTTCGACCGGAACGGTTCAACCGGGTTTCAAAACATTATGTTGACATGAGCTTAAGTATCAAAGTCAATAAGGCAACAAAGTCAATAAGTCAACACATTTAGTAACTGATTTTCATATCAATTTGGGCGGGAAAATCAGTTACTAAATGTGTTGACTTATTGACTTTGATACTTAAGCTCATGTCATATGTTTAATCCCTAAATCTTCAAACTTTTATTAGAGGTGGCAAAACGGGCGGGCACGGGCTAAAATGGCACGGGTTAAAACGAGTACGGGCTAAACGGACAAATTATAAATCGGGCCAAACGGGCACGGGCACGGGCTAAAACGAGCAAATTATAATTCAACTATTAAAAACATTCGGAACAGTCCTAAAAACCTCTTTAATTCATCTTGTAAAAAAAGATCAAACATCTAAGTCTTAACTATATTTAATTATTTTTTCTTAAAAAAAAAAGAAAAAAAAAAAAAAAAAAAAAAAATCTGACTGCAAATTTGAGAAAATCTGCTGGGACAAATGAATAAAAATGCAACTAATTAAATATATCTATCAATTAATTAGAGTATTAAATAATTATGCATAAAATAGTTAATAAATGAGATAAATTAAAATTAAAATAGTTGGAATGTTTTATAGTTACCAGTGACAAATGAATTGGTCAGAAAAAAATGAGAGTAATTGCTTGAAAGTTGAATTGTGTGATTCGAAAGCCCATCTAATAATATCTGTTTTTATCTTTTGCCTGTAAGAGCCCATCAAATAAATGCAAGGGGGCAAAAAACGCCCCAAACTTTTAAAAAAGTGTCAAAAATCGCCCAAAAATTACAAATTGGGCAAGATTTGCCACTCCTAACTTTTATTATTTTTCATTTATAACCCATAAACTTTCTTTTATCACTAAACGATCTGTCGTTATAAAATCCCGTTGCTATGCACGGGTATTCGTCTAGTGTTAGAAATTGGGTAAGGGTGTGATAATAATCTTGGATATTCTACGAGAATCGGAGAACATTACAATTGATTTTAAAAAATGGGCTACTTTGTAAAAGATTTGGGCACCCTTTTTTTGAAATGGGCGTGTATAGCCCATTTAAGAGTTGAATGAACATTAACGGGCATTTGTTTTCTCTCAATTGGAGAACATTACAATTGTTTTTAAGGAAAAACTTATAGATATAATATATTTAATTTTTTAAATATACATGGGGTGTTACATTTGCGGAATTTATTTCGTCGTTTTGGGTCTTTTCTAAAGCGATTCGTATAACATGCGCCGTTTGGCCCGTGCCCGCCTAGCCCGCCCGTTTTGCCACCTTGACAATTTCTGAATAAAGTATTCGACCGCCTGTTAGAGGCTAACAAGTGGCAATTTGTGTCAAAAAAAAAAAAAAAAGGCTAATTTGTAAAAAGATTTGAGCACATTTTACCCTTTTTTTTTTTTTTTTTTTTTTTTTTTTTTTTTTAAGTGGGCATGTATAGCGCATTTAAGAGTTGAATGAACATTAACGGGCATATGTTTTCTAACATTACAATCGTTTTTAAGGAAAAACTTATAAATATAATACTAGAACGGTACCTGCGCAATGTGGCGGCGGGTATCGTGTGATTATATTTTGCATTATTTGGTTATACGTTTAGTTGTCTTCATGCTTTATAAGTAGTGATATTAGAGATGGTTAAGCCAAATAATTTTAGTTTGAAGAACCAACCGCTTCCTAGCAAAATTCCTAACCAACTTGCTTCCTAACAAATTAATTTTGAAATTTTTCCATAATAAGCAAGAAAAAAGTCTGAATTTTAAGCCTTTATAATTATAGAATAGTCCCAAATGCATTATATAGTAGTATAGATAGATATAGATATTTAATCCTTCAAATATAAATGAGGTGTTACGTATGATGAATTTATTTCGTCGTTTGGGTCTTTTTTGTCGCAACTCCACAGTTACAACTTACAAGGTAGTTAAAAAGCATCTTTGTCGTGGTTGGAAACACATTAGCTCAAACGAGTGTGCACTCCGCACTTCTCCAACTTGTATCTAAGTATAATATGATACTCCCATTGGTCTCTAGCATATCACAATCACCTAAAATATTTGATGACACTAAAGTCACCAGATACTAAATTTGAGTTTCTCCGAAAATGGGTTACCGGTTGTTAACCGGTTTCCATTATCCACGAGTCCTCGGCACCCGTCCCACAATCTCTAACAAAAACCACCTCAACATTTGTTGATATTGTCGATCAACAATCCTAATTACTAGAGCGGAATATATCTCGATCTTTGAAGGAAACCACACACCAACAGTTAATATGTATAGACAGAAAAGAGAAGCTTTGCACAAGGTAAAATCCCTAATCGACTCTTTGATTAGTAATTGAAAGAATGCGTACACGACCCATCCCCCCTCACCTCCTTTTATAGAGATGAGGAGGAGGGTAAACCGACTCTAACAAGGAGTCCTTTGTCGGCATGTGAATAACAGGCAAAAAGAAAAACGGGTTGGGCTTCAGACACAAGCCAACCCAACGACCCTTTAAGCTTGACTAATGACTAATATAAGTTTAAGCTTAACACTCTAACCCCTAGACTTATTTATAAGCTAATATGAAGACTAAAAACATAACAACACACGAATGGAACAATAAAGAAACAAAAAATATTACGACCCCTAATATGTTCGAAATTTCAATTTCGTTTTAAGTTGTAGATAATTAGATTTTTGGGTAGTGATGAAGATGAAGATAAAAATGGTGTTTGGATGTTGATGAAAAAAGTGCTTAAGGATGAAGATGGGTAAAAAAAAGACAAAAATGACCCCATGGATGATTTATGACCTACAATAACCGGTCAGAATAATTTATAGCAATCTGTATAGCAGGTTAACTTAAGGTCAGTAACCCGAGTGAACAATAAAAAAGGTGAGTAACTTAGGCGTACATTTTCGTAAACTTTACTAACGTTTGTGTGTATTAAGTATTAACACTGGGATCATGAAATTGAATATAAGGCTCCTTTTTATTTATTGGAGTAAGTGTTGTTTTGTGTAAGTTTATCTAGGCTGGGTTGGTGTGATTTTGCTTTTAGAGTTTGGAGGTACAGAGAGTTCTTTGGGATTATTGTATGGATGGACGGGAATATGTTAGTACAAATATGTCGATTGATCTGATAAGTTCGCGTTACGAATGTTCATTAAAAGTTTGAAACTCCACTTTTTGATTCTATTTTATGTTACGAATCTGCTAATGCATGGTATAGGTTGTAAAAAAAATAAAATAAAAAATGCATACTTTTGATGCCTTCGATTGTGTTCATTTTGCAGTAACTAGGTAGTGACTTTATAATTAGTTGAATGAGTGTCTATTATTAGTATTACCGTGTATATGTATTTTACGTCTAAAAGCAGCACATTTTTTTAAACTAACGTATATATCTGTAAACGGAAGTGACTTTCTGACAAGTCATGTTTCGGTGGAATTGGTGGAAATGTTTGTATTGTTGCTACTTGCTTCTTTGTTGTCGTAGCTAACTTTTACATGATTCTAGTTTGTAACTCTGAACGTAATATTCCGATTTTATGTGAATCACTACCGTTTTGTTGATTATTCCTTTTTTATTTTATTTTATTTTATTTTATTTTATTTTTTTCCCGAAAAAAAAGTATAAACTTCATTGGACCTTCAACTATGGTTGAATTATTCTTTTTGTTCTTGAAATTTCGCCGCATACCATGGAACATACAATAGTAATGTGTTTTTTCTAGAACATTGTTTCTCCTTTCTTTTACTTTTTGTTTGTAGATATATGTTATCATGATTCATGAATCAATGAGGCAAAAAAGATGTAAAGTAAATGTACACTGGGAGATAAATTAAGCAATAGTTAGACTTTGTTAATACTTAATACAGTGGCGTGTTTTAGCTATATTCTTGGATATCAGGCTCATCAAACTCTTTTATACTGTCTTGATTTATATCCTTTCCTTGTATTTGTCTGCTGTTTACAATGTCTTTTCTACTTTCTTAAATGGCTCAATCATTTTTTGATTTGTTGATCCAGTATTGGAAGCCAATCCATGGAGAGGAGATTCAAAACCTGTATATGTCTTAACCCGCAGGGAAAACCAACTATGCACAATGAAGACCCGGATGAATCGCAGGTTTCACTTCTGGTCTTTTTGCAATTGTTTGTACGTATATACACCTTCTCACAGGGTATGCTTGTGAGTTTCAGTAAGGAAGAAACACCTAGAGAAAAAGAGAGAGGAACATTGTTATGTTTCCAAACCCTCTTTGGCAAGAAAAAAGAAAACAAATTTGGGATTTTGCAACTTTTCAAAGTGGTTTCAGTTTAACCCATTTACTAATGAATGAGTCGATTCGGGTTTGTTTTATCTCAATATGTCAGAAAATTAAGCTAAAACGGAAAAGGGTCAATAGCTAGTTTTTTTAGTCATTTGAAACACTAGTTTCTTGATGCAAAAGTTAAATTGGAGAAAAAGTGTTTGGGTCAACAAACCCGACCAACATTTTTCAGCTCCAAACTCCAATCTGTTTTGACCCACATTTTTCAGCTTCAGTCTGTTTTATCCTTGTACTCTCTTCTTAAAATTCCGTTTGAATAACAGTGAAGTCGAAAGGGAACTTGGTATGTTGTTTTCCAAAGGACGTAAGTTAAGAAATCAGACAAAGAAGCCAGCTACAGATAAATTCCAGATGCTTGTTGAGGATGTGAGGGATGGAGTGCTTGTAAGTTACATCTTACATATGCATCCATTTACTTTCGATTTATGATATTAGACTATAATATGCTCTCCAGGTAAACTTTTGGTATATTCACACAAAATACAATGTTATTGAAGGTATTTGAAGACGAGACTGAAGCAGCAAAATACTGTGACTTGTTGCAAGGTGGAGGTCAAGGTTGTGAAGGGGTTGCAGAGATTGAAGCTTCATCGGTAAGAACTTTAAATCTGCTTACTCGCTAGTTGACTGAGGCAATGTTATTATGCAAAATCAATTTTTTTTTAAAATTAAGACGAAATAAGAATGCAAAATCAGCGTTTGAAAACAAGAAGTTACTAGATGGACATACCACAGCCATTGGTTCTTGAGCCTTTACGTTGGAGTATTAGTAATACTATACAACAATTAATAGATGTGGGATTTTCAACCTATTAACTTATAGGGTTGTGACCTCATAAATCGTTCATTTACAGTAATTTTATAATATTTTACTTGCATATGTATCTTGCAATAGTTACCAGGATTCAACGAGCCTAAAAAGTTAGGATATTGGTTGCGGGTCTATGTATGCATAATTGCATATATATACCCGTCTAAAAGTATTTCTAGCACCTTGCTAGCTTCTCTTTTTTTATAATATTCATAGCTGTTCAAAAAAAAAAAGTTGAAAAGAAATAGTTATCTCTGATTCATACATTAAACATGTCTATTGATGTTTACATGAAAATATGAATTGCAGGTATTTGATCTGTGCCAAAAGATGAGGGCGCTTGCTGTTTTGTTCAGAAGAGGAAGAACACCTCCGTTACCAGAAAGCCTTAAACAAAACTTAAGTGCAAAGAAGCGCTCCCTTGAAGATGAAGACCAATAGGATTTCAATGAACACTCGAGTGGTCGAGATGTCATATGGTACATAAATATAGATGTCACATGGTACATAAGTATAGATACTGTATATAACCAACTTACTACTAAAATAATTACATTCATTTAGAAACAAATTCAATGACTAAATAAATATACGATATACATCGATGATACACATTTGTGATGTAACATTTGTCATCTGAAAGATTGGCAGATTGATAATTCTATCGTAATTTCTACTCGAATCAATACTCTATAAATTTGATGGAATCCCACATCGGTCGGGAGAGCAAAGACAAAGGCTAGTGGGGTATTATAAAAAGGGAAAGAGGCTATTGAAAAAAGTACTTACCTGGACGGGGTCAATGGATGATCAAGAAGGTCCATGGCCTAGATTGGTGACCTCCATTGCACTTCGGAGGGGTGCCTCCCTAAGGTCGGCTCAAGTGGTCGAGCCTACGTCATAATTTGTTGCAGTGGGGGCATGCGTTCGCGCGGCCCCTTCCCATAACAAGTATCAAATTGTTAAAGGTGGTTTGTGTAATTGGTTTTACCCAAAGGCTTGTAATACTGTACCAAGCGACACATTCTGAGACCAAACGGCCGCTAGGTTCTAGATCATATTCATCTTTTGAACATGTTGGTTGCTATTCCTTCGTCTCTCGGTCCATCTCTTGTCAGCTTAATTGGCTAGCTTGTTCTATGTGTCCACCCCTTTGTGTAGCTTCTGTTCCCTCGAGCCGGGTATCACTTTTTTGGACTTCTGCTTACCCGACTGACCTTGTTTTGAGTAAACTAGTTTCTAACCGATTGCAAGTGGGAAAAGAAAAGAAAAAAAATATCTACGTGTATACTATACGAGCGGTTAAGCTCGCGCGTTGCTGCGGTGCGGCCGTTTTGTTGTTTTTTAATTTTTTGTTTAATGTTAATGTTGTAAAATGTTTGTTGGTAGTGTGGGATTCTGGTATATAACTAAAATTTTACTTTTCAATCCCATAGCCTAGAATGTAAAAAGGCATTCCACATTCTCATAGTATTCTAACAATGACATTTTGTTTGATGTAAATGAGCTTTCAATTCAAACAGTAAATCGCCAAACAAACTCCTAAACATTATCAGAAGTTACATTCCCAACATACCTTCTGTTTGGGTAACAAACATTTATAAACATTTCAAGTGTTACATATATCTTATTTACAAACTTCTATGTATGACTAATACATACCGTTAGGTTATCATGTAACCCGACCTGTTACCCAAAGTGCCCATTTAGCCTGAACTTACTTAAAAGTAGGATCTAGTTGCGTCAAAAGAGAGATAATCATACCATTCTCCAAACCAAGTCTTTTGGCCCCAACGGTTGAGCAGGATGGGAGTATAAGAAATGCCGCATATACTGTCATATATAAAGATAATCGTTAAGATCCACAAACATGAGAACACTGCTAAGAGATCATTCATTTATGCAATAACCTATTTTGCATTTAAATGATGATTGCATCAATATAATGTTAAACATTAGTAATTACTTGTAAAAATGGGTTTTGCAACACGATCGGGTCGAACTCGAATTCAGTTTAGCCAAGTAATTACTGCTCAATTTTGACAGCCCAGTAGACCCATACTAATTGTGTGACATCATGGTCAACAATTTAATGGATTTATGAACTCAGTGATACTGACGCACTTTTCTTTTGCATGTAGATGATTAAGTGTTATGCAAAAGAATACCATTTTTATTGGACTTTCACTTCTTGTCATTGACTCACATGAATGCTTGCTGTCATATGTTTAGCTAATACTGAAAGTGCTTATATACATCATTTTGATTGACAAATTTGTAGATGTCACATGGTACATAAGTATAGATACCGTATATAACCAACTTACTACTAAAAAAATCACATTCATTTAGAAACAAATTCAATGACTAAATATACGATATACATCGATGATACGCATTTGTGATGTAACATTTGTCATCCGAAAGATTGGCAGATTGATAATTCTACCGTAATTTCTACTCGAATAAATACTCTATAAATTTGATGGAATCCCACATCGTTTGGGAGAGCAAAGGCAAAGGCTAGTGGGGTAATATAAAAAGGGAAAGAGGCTATCGTTAAAGGTACTTACCTGGACGGGGTCAATGGATGATCAAGAAGGTCCATGGCCTAGGTTGGTGACCTCCATTGCACTTAGGAGGGGTGCCAGCCTAAGGTCGGCTCAAGTGGTCGAGCCTACGTCATAATTTGTTGCAGTGGGGGCCTGCGTTCGCGCGGCCCCTGCCCATAACAAGTATCAAAATTTTAATGAGCTAATGATGTTAAAGCTTGTCTTTGTGCAATCTGTTATTTTCAAATGGTTCTAGATCATATTCATCTTTTGCACATGTCCGTTGCTATTCCTGGTCTCTTAGTCAATCTCTTGTCAGCTTAATTGGCTTGTTCTATGTGTCCACCCCTTTGTGTAGTTTCTGTTCCCTCGAGTCGGGTATCACTTTTTTTGACTTCTGCTTACCCAACTGACCTTGTTTTGAGTAAACTAGTTGAAGCTCCTTTCTAACCGATTGCAAGTGAAAAAAGGTCTGCATGTATACTATATTCCGACAATGGAGAAATTCTCTTACACTGCTATTTAATGACAGTTCGACTCAAATTAACATATTGGCAACTTTTGTGTGAATTTTTTACATTGAGTTTGAATTTTTGATGTATGCTTGACCATCAATAAGAAAAATTATCAAATCATATGTCAAGTCCTAATTGTGCTCCCCAAACCCTCTTAAACAAATAAGTTTCTTTTCTTAGGGAGTAATTATTTTACTAAATCAGTGATACTTATTTTAACATCCACTTGGAAATTTTAATTACAAATGGACGACCAGTTCCGGAGTTTCATCACCTCATGTAATGTCTCATATCTCTAAACTACACAAATGACACTTATTTTAATTCTAGAAAACAGTAAGAATTGACAAATGAGGGAAGCATTTCCACTTCAAACAAGGTTGTGTTTGTATGAAAGCAAATAAACTTGAACTTGAAGTGGTTTGACAATTAGGCCACAAAAACTTACGTTTTGATGTCATTTTCTTTGAGGAATTGGCATTTGGCATAACGTGCCATCACCATAAAGAGACCCTTAAATACACACACACAAAATACACATGTATTACTAGTGCGTGAATAATTAAACTCAAGCCTCATGAATATAAGTGCATGGAGTGGCCCTGTGCAACAGTACCGCTTGCACTCCCTTAAAAACGGCCTTGAGTAGCAGTTAGATACCAGTTATATACTTACATTCTACTCGTTATATTATATTTATTTAGTTTTAACAAAAAATGCACGTTTTAGTCGTTCTCACGAGTAAGAAGGCAAGAATCCACAAATAAGTTATCAAAGTTAAACATAACAAGTAAGGATCAACAAGTAAGTTATCAAGTTCAATCATGAACAACGCCCTCTTTGCTTCGCGGACTAGCTGAATAGGGGCACACACGAGCAATAAGTTGAAGATATGAGAACAAGTTAAACAGTAACTTAGCAAAGAGGGTTCTTCTCACATCATATTCTTTATCTATGTGAAATAAACTTGATTATAACGTAATATTCATGTGCAAACAAAAGTATTATTTAGTTACTTCACATCGGTGGGCGTGCGGAAGTCGTGTTGTATAAAGCTAAGATACATGGTGTTGGTGCAATCAATTACCTTGATGGGGTTAATGGATGATCAGGTCGGCCCAAGTGGTCGAGCCTACATCATAATTGTTTGAAGGGGCTTGCTCGTGCAGCTGAATTGGCTAGTGTTTGTGCAAGTCCCGTCTAATATACAATTTAATTTTTTTTATGCATTTGTTTTAATTTGTTGTAATTTAAACTTCATCACAGCTTATTGATTAATATATAAAATTTTGAGCACACTAATAAACGGGAATATACATGTCATATGTATCGGTATTGTCTTGTGCGACTTGGCCAACTGCACAAGGAGCCTATTCTGAAAAAAAGATTGTTCAAAACATAATCAAGGAGCCTATTATGAAGCGATGACCCAAAAAAAAAAAAAAAGAAAAAGAAAAAAAAAGTAGTTTCGGACTTTCGGCTATGAAAGTTGACACATAGGTGTATCTTGCGGCAAAATGGTTAAACGTTCACACTTCACATATTAGGTAGTTAAAATTGTCTCATTCAAAATTACTAGTAATCCGCTAATAAGTAATCGAGTTCAAACATGAACAAGTATGAATCGACAAGTTATCAAGTTCAAACATGAACAACACCTTTGCTTTGAGGCCATTACAGTTTCACTTCCATATTTTGGCCATTGGACGGCTGCCCACATGAGCAACAAGTTTAATATACGAGAACAAGTATTTGAATACATCCCACATCGGCCTGCGTACAATAATCAAGGGGAAGTGATGCTGTATAAAAACAGATACATGATATTGTAAAACTCACTTACCTGGATGGGGTCAATGGATGATCAAAAAGGTCCATGGCCTAGGTTGGTGACCTCATTGCACTTTCGAGGGGTGCCTCCCTAAGGTCGGCCAAAGAGGTCGAACCTACTTCATAATTTGTTGAAGGGGCTTGCGTTCACGCGGCCCTGTCCAATTCTTGAGTTATAAAGTTTACTTTAAGCCATACTATTGTAAACTGTTGTCCAGACTTCATCTCATCTTATTGATTGATGAATAAGATCTTGATCACAACTTTTTTTATCTGGTCTTGATTTAGTAAATCAACACATGGGTCTGTTATGAAAAAATAACTTAGCTATCAACAATTCATCACATAAAACTCGACATTTTGACAATTTTGTTATCATGAGAAAGAATTATGCATTTTAAGAAATTTTAGCACTATTTGCTTGTAATCCTTTACTCGGTTAATAACAACGTAATTCATAACATCGAACACCAGAACCAAAACTCATATGGAGACTAAATGTTTTATAGGAAAGGTCGCTCGCTAGGTTCTAGATCATATTCATCTTTTGCACATGTTGGTTGCTATTCCTTCGTCTCTTAGTCCATCTCTTGTCAGCTTAATTGGCTTGTTCTATGTGCCCACCTCATTGTGTAGTTTCTGTTCCCTCGAGCGGTATCACTTTTTTTGACTTCTGCTTACCCGACCGACCTTGTTTTGAGTAAACTAGTTTCTAACCGATTGCAAGTGAAAAAAAATAAAATAAATTAATAATAATAATAATAATAATAATAATAATAATAATAAAAAAAAAAAAAAAAAAAAAAAAAAGTCTACATGTAAATTTTCTTCTGCTATTTAATGACAGTTCGACTCGAATTAATATATTGGCAACTTCTGTGTGAGTCCTAATTGTGATATGTGCTGCATCCCCTCGTGCACCAAATCAGAAACAATTGCAAGTTTCTTCTTCATGCGTGGTATCTTGATGATGAGACTGTCATTGGTGACACTGAGGAGGTGGCCAGGGTTCTGGACATCATTAGGGAGACGGGTCCTGTTTTGGGTCTTGAATTGAATATCAAGAAAACTGAGCTTTTTTGGCCTTCGTGTGATGGTAGGAAGCTTCGTGAGGGTTTATTCCCAAACGACATCGGTAGGCCATCGTTGGGGGTGAAGCTTCTTGGGGGGGGGGGGGGGGGGGGGCAGTTCGTAGAGACGCTGGGTTTATTAGTGGGTTGGCAAAGAAGAGAGCTACTAGGGCTGTTGATATGATGCGTCTTCTTCCCCAGCTAGGAGACCCGCAGAGTGAGCTTCTCTTGCTTCGATCTTGCATGGGTATTGCTAAACTCTTTTTTGGCTTGAGGACGTGTCAACCCGTATATGTGGAGGAGGTTGCTCTGCTTTTTGACAAAGGATTGCGCGAGGCGGTTGAGGATATGGTGGTTTGTGGAGGTCCCTTCTTTGGGGATCTCCAGTGGCGACTTGCTTCTTTACCTATTAGGTTTGGTGGTTTGGGGCTATATTCGGCGGTAGAGGCTTCATCTTATGCCTTTGTGGCCTCGAGGGCCCAATCTTGGGCGCTTCAGGACCACATCTTACGCAACAGTGGCGTATGCGATATGGATTATGATTATGATTGTGCTTTGACTTGTCTCGTGATATGATTCCAAACTTTGACTGTGGCGGTTTCGCTAAAAAGGACACCGTCCCCACTAAAGCCCAACACACATTGGCGAGTGCTCTTTTTAGCAAGATTGTCCAGGACATGGAAGTTTACTTTGAGATGACCGTTAGACAAAAAGCGGTTTTTGAGTGTCTGCGTGCACCACATGCTCAAGAATTTCTTCTTGCCATCCCTATAGATGGTCTCGGTCAACATATGTCGCCGATTGAGTATCGCACTATCCTTAAATATCGCCTCATGATCCCAATTTTTCCGGTTGATGAAATTTGCCCGGTTTGTCACAAAGCTTGTTTGGACTCATTCGGAGAGCATGCAGTTCATTGTAGAGAGCTTCCGGGGTTCAAATACCGTCACGATTTGGTTAGGGATGTTCTTTTTGACATATTCAGGCGTGCTGAGATTTCAGTTAAGAAAGAAGCACCTGTGAATTTCTTGACCGACCCGATGGAAGGAAGATCGACACTTAGACCAGCTGACATTTTGGTTTTTGGATGGATAGGGGGAAACATGCTTGTGTAGATCTAACGGGGGTTTCTCCACTTGTGGGATTGGGGAATCATGCTTTTACGGCAGGTCAGGCTGCTTTGAAAGCCGCTTCATGCAAAGTAACCAAACACGAGAAAGCGTGCCTTGATAACCAGCACGCGTTTATACCTTTTGCATTTGATACTTTTGGTTTCCTTGCATCGGAGGCTGTGGAGCTGCTCAAAAGAGTCCAACGGGTTATGCATGACAATGTTACGACCCCAAGGTCTTTGAATTTAGTTTTTAAAAGATTAAGTTTCGCTATTCAAAAAGGGCTAGCAGCGCAGCTTGTTGCCCGCTTGTCTGTCGCTTCAGTGTAAAACTTTTCTTTATCTATGATATTGCTAAATAAATAAATAAAAGTCTTGAACACAATGATTAAAACGAAAAAAAAAAAAAAAAAAAAAATATATATATATATATATATATATATATATATATATATATATATATATATATATATATATATATATATATATATATATATATATATATATATATATATATATATATATATATTTTACTAAATCAGCGACACTTATTTTAACATCCACTTGTAAATTTTAATTACAAATGGACGACCAATTCCAGAGTTTCATCACCTCATGTAATGTCTCATATCTCTAAAATACACAAATGACACTTATTTTAATTCTAGAAAACAGTAAGAATTGACAAATGAGGGAAACATTTCGACTTCAAACAAGGTTGTGTTTGTATGAAAGCAAATAAACTTGAACTTACTTGAAGTGGTTTGACAATTAGGCCACAAAAACTGACGTTTTAATGTCATTTTCTTTGAGGAATTGGCATTTGGCATAACGTGCCATCACCATAAAGAGGCCCTTAAATACACACACACAAAATACACATGTATTACTAGTGCGTGAATAATTAAACTCAAGCCTCATGAATATAAGTGCATGGAGTGGCCCTGTGCAACAGTACCGCTTGCACTCCCTTAAAAACGACCTTGAGTAGCAGTTAGATACCAGTTATATACTTAAATGTTACTCGTTATATTATATTTTTTTAACAAAAACTGCACGTGTTAGTCGTTCTCACAAGTAAGAAGGCAAGAATCCACAAATAAGTTATCAAAGTTAAACATAACAAGTAAGGATCAACAAGTAAGGTATCGAGTTCAATCATGAACAACGCCCACTTTGCTTCGCGGACTAGCTGAATAGGGGCGTACGCGAGCAATAAGTTGAAGATATGAAAACAAGTTAAACAATAACTTAGCAAAGAGGGTTCTTCTCACATCATATTCTTTATCTATGTGAAATGAACTTGATTATAACGTAATATTCATGTGCAAACAAAAGTATTATTTAGTTACTTTACATCGGTGGGCGTGCGGAAGTCGTGTTGTATAAAGCTAAGATACATGGTGTTGATGCAATCACTTTACCTTGATGGGGTTAATGGATGATCAAAAAGGCCCGTGACCTAGGGTGGTGGCCTCCATTGCACCTTGGAGGGGTGCTTGCCTAAGGTCGGCCCAAATGGTCGAGCCTACATCATAATTGTTTAAAGGGGCTTGCTCGCGCAACTGAATTGGCTAGTGTTTGTGCAAGTCCCGTCTAATATACAATTTAATTTTTTTATGCATTTGTTTTAATTTGTTGTAATTTAAACTTTATCGCAACTTATTGATTAATGTATAAAATGTTGAGCACACTAATAAACGGGAGTATACATCTCATATGTATCGGTATTGTCTTGTGCGACTTGGCCAACCGCACAAGAAAGGGCAAAATTCTGAACAAAAGATTGTTCAAAACAAAATCAAGGAGCCTATTATAAAGCCATGAAAACAAAAATGAAAAGTAGACTGTAGTTTCGGCTATGAAAGTATGTAAGTATTTGATAATCGTATTATTGAATGACATAAGTTCGGTACAATGACTATATATATATATATATATATATATATATATATATATATATATATATATATATATATATATATATATATATATATATATATATAGGATACAAGACATACGGGCCTAAATACCCTAAGCGTAATCATCTAACACTCCCCCGCAGTTTGAGCGGGAGGAGACGAATACTCAAGCTGTCATGAAACTCAGCAAACAAGATATATGACAACCCTTTAGTAAAAGTATCAGCATATTGAAACCGAGAAGGAACATGTAGAACTCGAACTTGACCAGTAGCAACCAAATCACGAACAAAATGATATTAATCTCAATGTGCTTTGTCCGCTGATGTTGAACAGGATTAGAGGACAAGTACACTGCACTCACATATCACAATAAACAATAATAGCCGAGGACAAAGGTGTATGAAGTTCACGAAGTAAATTCCGAAGCCAACATGTCATAGTTACAGCGTTGGCAACACCACGATACTCAGCTTCAGCATTAACGAGAAAGCATTGGCTGACACTTAGAGGACCATGATAGTAAGTTGTTACCAAGAAAAATACAATAACCTGTTATAGACCGGCGAGTAGTAGGGCAACCAGCCCAATCAACATCCAAATAAGCAACCAAGGACTCAGTAGTAGAAGAAAATAATTGTAAACCATAATCCAGAGTCCCCTGAACATACCGTAAAATCCGCTTAAGAGCATTGAAATGAGGCTCTCGAGGATCATGCATATGTAGGCAAACCTGTTGCACAACATATGTAATATCAGGTCGAGTGAAGGTGAGATACTGAAGAGAACCTGCAAGACTCCGATATAACTTAGGATCAGAAATCGGATCACCATCATCACCCAATTTAGACTCAGTGTCAACAGGAGTCCGAGAAAGGTTACAACCAACCATATGAGCGCGATCCAAAATCTCCATAGCATACTTACGATGTGACAGAAACATCCCAGAAGAGTCACGCGTAACTAACACACCCAAAAAATAGTTAAGAGCACCCAAATCAGTCATAGAGAACTCCTTATGTAAAGAAGCAATAATCCGTTGTAATAAACTATCAGAGGAAGCAGTGAGCACAATATCATCCACATATTATAACAGAAAAGCAGTAACAATGCCCTGTCTGTAAATAAATAAAAAGGAGTCACACCGACTCGGAGTAAACCCAATAGTAGTAATGTAAGTAGCAAACCGCTGAAACCAAGCCCTAGGTGCCTGCTTAAGACCATAAAGAGACCGTTGTAACAAACAAATATAATCCGGATGCTCTGGATCCCGAAAACCGGGAGGTTGATGCATATAAACAGTTTCAGCTAAATCACCATGTAAAAATGCATTCTTGCATCAAGCTTGTGAACAGGCCAATGTCGAGAAATAGCTAAGCTCAGAACAGTCCGAATGGTTCTCGGCTTAATAACCGGACTAAAAGTCTCATCAAAATCAACTCCCTCAATCTGTGTACTACCATTGGCAACAAGACGTGCCTTGTACCGACTAAGAGTGCCATCAGCCAAATATTTATGGCGAAATAACCACATACAACTAACAACATTGACACCCTCAGGTCGAGGTACAAGAGTCCAAGTTTTATTCTTAATAAGTGCATGATACTCATCATACATAGCATTGCGCCAATTGGGATCATTAAAAGCATCTTTATATGACCTAGGTGAAGGAGAAACATTATACACATGACCAGCATATTTAGGATTAGGACGAATAGTCCCGACACGAGAACGTGTGACCGTGGGATGAGTAGATACAACAGGTGGTAAAGGAGGTGTCGGTGCAGGGACAAGATCATTTGGTGGAGAAGGTGGAGATGTAGGTGGTTGCGGGTGAATCAACTAGATGGTCCAATATGCCATAGCCATGACAAAGATGAGAAAAATAGTACACCCATGAGGAGTAATTCATCTCATCAACATCAAGTTTGATAGGAACAAAGGTGGTTAAGTGATTCATGGCCATAAGTTTATCGAACAAAGTGAGGATGGGTGCGGGGGGATTTGTATCCGTAGTCATGGTGAAAACAGTAGGTGAGTGTTATGGTTTCGGGTTTATAGATGTCGAACAGTGGGGGATGGTAGGGTTTATAGATGCCAAACAGTAGTCGATATTTAGGGTTTATAGATGGCAAACAGTAGTCGAACAGTAGATAGCTAGCAAAGAGTGTTGAAAATAAACGAATTAAACAGTAGGAACAGATAAGAAGCAAAGCAAACAGGTCGACAACACACGTGGTCGACAAACAAACAAAGCACCCGTCGACAATACTCTTGGTCGACAAACAGTGAACGTGAAACAAAGTAAAAAAAATAATAATAATAATAAAAAATAAAAAAATAAAAACGACAAGTTAGGGTTTAGGGTTTTGCGGAAGGAGAAGAGGGTTGGGATCGATTTTTAGGTTTGATACCATGTAAGTATTTGATAATCGTATTATTGAATGACATAAGTTCGGTACAATGACAATATATATAGGATACAAGACATACGAGCCTAAATACATACGGGCCTAAATACCATAAGCCTAATCGTCTAACATACACGTGGGTGTATCTTGCGGCAAAATGGTTGAACGTTCACACTTCACATATTAGGTAGTTAAAATTGTCTCCGTCAACATTACTAGTAATCCGCTAATAAGTAATCGAGTTCAAACATGAACAAGTATGAATCGACAAGCTATCAAGTTCAAACATGAACAACACCTTTGCTTTGAGGCCATTGGGTAAGGATCCAGTGAGAAGAAAACTTAAAATGAAAAGGATGAGAAATAATTATAATCACACATTTGAGATGCATCGACTTGATTTAGATGTATCTCTATTCATTTAGTTGCATCCCAATTAGTTTCGAAAGTGATTTTGAAGTGAAAACGATGCAAAGTAGTACTAACAACAAATTTGACCCGCAGAGGACGAGAAATGTATAAGATACGTCTAACTTGATGAAATGCATCTAATATATGTATATGCATCTAATTTTTTGCTAGAAAATATATTATTGTGCATCTAAAAGACTAGGGATGCATCTAATTCAAGTCGACACATCTCAAATATGTAGTTATAATTATTTCTCATCCTTCTCATTTTAGGTTTTCTTCTCATTTGATCCTTAGTCTGAGGCCATTACAGTTTCTCTTCCATATTTTGGCCATTGGACAACTGCCCACATGAGCAACAAGTTTATACGAGAACAAGTATTTGAATACATCCCACATCGGCCTGCGTACAATAATTAAGGAGAAGTAGTGCTGTATAAAAACAGATACATGATATTGTAAAACTCACTTACCTGGATGGGGTCAATGGATGATCAAAAAGGTCCATGCCCTAGGTTGGTGACCTCATTGCACTTTCGAGGGGTGCCTACCTAAGGTCGGCCCAAAGAGGTCGAACCTACATCATAATTTGTTGAAGGGGCTTGCGTACGCGCAGCCCCGTCCAATTCTTGAGTTATAAAGTTTACTTTAAGCCATACTATTTTAAACTGGTGTCCAGACTTCATCTCATCTTATTGATTGATGGATAAGATCTTGATCACAACTTTTTTTATCTGGTCTTGATTTAGTAAATCCATACATGGGTCTGTTATGAAAAAACAACTTAGCTATCAACAATTCATCATTACAAAAAACTCGACATTTCGACAATTTTGTTATCATAAGAAAGAATTACGCATTTTAAGAAATTTTAGCACTATTTGCTTGTAGTCCTTTACTCGGGCAACTAGGCTAATAACAATGTAATTCATAACATCGAACACCAGAACCAAAAGTCGTTAGAAGAAATCGTCTGGGCTTTGTTCTTACTAAAACTATTAGTATAAAAACATTAACTTAACTGTCTGGAAGTGAAGTCAAATAGCATAAGTGAAGTATATGCTTAACTGATTCGATTGCAATTTATATAAAAAATTGTAATCGTGTATCGGACACCTTTGAATAGTGTTCCCTGTAGAGGGATGTTGTTGCTTATTCGTAAACACTATTTATTTATTAGGACATGAATATGGTATAACTTATATAAGTATAGATTAATTACGAGCACTATTTTTATTAAATGTTTGTGTTTGTCATGCATTGTAATTTAATAAAGAAGGTGTACAAACTATACCTTGAATATTGATTATGTTCATCAATTCATTCCTTTTTTGTGTGGCAAGATATAAATTAAAGTTCCGGCCAGGCCGTGAGAACGGTGGGGACGAGCTTCTCAAACAGCCAGCCCGGGCCGGGGTGCCAAATGACTCCGTCAAGAAGAGCTTTTGGGAGTCATCAATCTGTTATCCCCGGAGGACTCTTGATCTGTTGAGCGAGAGCCACACCAATAAATATTGAAAGTTTGAAACAATCAAACGATCCTTCATAACCTCGGTTAAACCACATACATCTGAGTCGAAAAGTCGTTTTCGGCTGAATCAAGAAACCACATCCACTTGCTAAAACAATCAACACAAATATTTTCATATCCAACTGGGATTATTCAAATAGCAAATGGACAACCAGTTTCATTCCCCATTGCAATAAACTGATTTAAAATATTTTTACATATTAAAAAAATAACTATTTTTTATTCTAGAAAAATAATATATCTCGGAATAACCGGTAATCCGAACAGGCCCATAATCGGCTACCTTTCTATTATGCGGGGTGCATACATGACTCACTCAGCCGTTGTTGCTATGGAGGTGCTAAGGATTGAACCCTTGACCTTGTGCTTGTTTGGTGCAAAGATGCCTCACCCATTATCAACTGAGCTACGCGGCATCGGCAACAATAATGTAAGAACAAGATTAAGAGAAGATATGGTTTTTTGATCAAATATTACTCTGTATATTTATAGATAAATGACTTACATATACAAACCAATTCAAAAAAAATGTACAAAGACATCATATAACAACGGTACAAAGATCTATTATCGTTTATTTTCGCAGCATTTGCACTCATATGCTACAGAAATAAAGGATCAAATCTCACTACATCAATCGGGAAATCGAACTATTAACATGTGTTATTTTCTTACTGTTATCTAGGACCCGCGACTTGTTGCGATGACATGTAAGAAAACGAGTTTGGGGACACACTTGAACCACTACTATCGATAGGTGCTACCATAAACCCACTCGGGACTTCAGCATCTGCCCCGGTCCCAGCCATTGATGGCTCGGTGAATCGCCTTCCATAGAACCTCAAGAAGTTCAACAAATCTGACTGTGGTTCCCACACCGGCAACGTACCTTCCAACATAGCAACAACGTTTGCCATTGAAGGTCTCAACGACGGGTCTTCGTGCAAGCAACATAGAGCCACTTTGACTAGCTTTTTAGCCTCTTCTATTGTTACCCGACCCTCTAACCTCGGTTCCACGAGGTCTAAATATCGACCCTGTTCGTGCATTTCCAATGCGTGTAGTGGGAAATAAATACGGGATTCTGTTAAACCTGTAGAAGTTGGGTTTCCGGCCGGGACATGGGCACAATTCTTTTGCCCTTGAATTAATTCCAATAGAACCATACCGTAACTATAAACGTCGGTTTTATCTGAAATCGCTGCATTCGTAAGCCACTCGGGTGCTAAGTACCCGCGTGTACCTCTCATCGTGGTAAACAATCCAGACTGTTCCGGGCTCAGTAGTTTTGATAATCCAAAATCCGATATCTTTACTTGCATACTATCATTTAGAAGAATATTTTCAGGCTTAACATCACAATGTATGATCTTGTGTTCACACCCGTTGTGCAAATACGCGAGTCCACGAGCTGTACCAAGCGCAATATCAAACCTTTCTTGCCATTCCAAAGGCGGACCAGTCCCGAAAAGGGTTCGATCCAATGAACCTTTGTTCATATACTCATAGACTAAAAACCTTTCTCTTCCTTGAGCACAAAAGCCTTTGAGTTTTACTAAATTTACATGATGAACGTTTCCAATGATCTCGATCTCGGTCCCAAATTCCTTCTTACCTTTAGAACCTAATGCCGTTATCTTTTTAACCGCAACAACCGTTTTGTCGGGTAAAATGCCTTTGTAAACGGTCCCAAACCCACCTGACCCAATCCGCACACTAAAATTCCCAGTCGCAATGAGAATATCGTCATGATCAAACCGAACAGGTAACCCCGCGATTGAAAACATCTCGAGGTCTTCTGAAGAATCGATAATTAACTTTTTTCTACTCGATTTCGCCTTATTATCCATAATTCTTCTACACATACACATCACGAATAATAAGATTAGTAACATTCCGGAAACTGGAATTAGTATCAACCCGGCTATCGGCATATGGGAACTCTTTGTACTATTGCTCGGGCTTTGATGTGACGGTGATGAATGTATCGCCTTGATAAAGCCTAAATTATCATCATCTTTGTTCTCCGAGCTCGAGGTTAACGAACCCATATCGTTTTTGATCATATAACATGATCCGGATGTTCGACCATGAAAGAAACCTAAGCACGAACAGTCCGAAGAACAAATATCTTCACACGTCGATATACCGACTCCGGTTTTCACTGGAGTCGTAAAATCGGGTAAAAAGTACTTTGTCCCAATTCCGAGTTCAACATAAACATAATCTCCCGAGGAATTCAGTTTCGGGCGGGTCGCGTTATCACATGATTCGGGTAAGGATAATGTGTTATTTGATAACGAACACCCTGTGTTCGTTTTTGGGTCCACACGAAACCTATGCGGGCAAGAACACTTGCCCGCAGAACAAAGCCCGAGTTTCCCACACCGGTACGGATCGCGACAGTTGTCAGTAGGCGTCGCAAAATCCGTCACCCAGTTTTTATCCGTGTACCTATTTACGACAATCGTACCGTCAGGTAAAATCTTCAAAATCCGAAAATCAGTACTTTTAACATCTGTAGTCATTATAACTTGCACAACCACTTCCGAACCCGGGTCACCGACCATATTGAAACCCGACCCGTTTACGACAACATACGAAACGGGTCGGTTCGAATTTTTAACACATTTCAGATCCATCAACAATCTAAAATAAGTCAACTTTCTCCACTGAAATAAACCGTCACTAGAACTCACCGAAAAATTATAATCCCCTTCCGAAATATCCGAAACACTTTTCGACCCGATAATCGACCCGCCAACCCGAAACCTTTGTCCCGACACTATCGTATCCGTCGGGTAATCAAAAGATTGCCACAAAATATCTCCAGCCCCACTGACCAAAACCAAGTTACCAGAATCCAGTAACTGTAAAGAGTCAACGCCAGAGTCAAACTCTGGCGTTGACCATACTGGTACACCAGAGTCATCATAAATACCAAGTCCGGTTACAGATAACCGGAACTGACCCGATTGTGAAATCGGGTCATTACGATTCGCTGTCCAGACAACAGTGTGGGACAGCGAATGGTAAATGACTAAATAAAAAGACATAGATTCGGGTACAGGGTTTAGTATAGCGGCTGTGTAAGTATGATTTACTGACTGAAGAAAACTGCCAGAATTGTCAATGAATAAAAAGTGTGTAGCTGTGAAATTTGGAGGGATGGTGCCGGTGGAGATTATGGCGGCTACGGTGGTGGTGACGGTGGTGATGAGGAGGAGCATCACGGTGGTGATGGTGGCAGCCATCCATGCAGAGAGAAAATGTGTCGCTAGAAAATGGTGTTTGTAAAAAATGGTGTGTTTTTTTTAGTGACTAAATTTAAAAGTGAGTTGTATTATTTTTGTGACTATTTTCTTTATATATTTTTTTGGTAAGAGTTGACTTATGTGATAGGTGTTGTTATTTGTTTTTTTTCCTTCCAATTTTTTAATGGTTTTATTTTTGTTTAGTTTATTAAAAATGAGAATTTCGTGGCAGATATGCTGAGTTGAGGTGAAGGCGTGAAGTATATGCCATGCTGCTGACATATTGTGTTTCATTTTATATATATATATATATATATATATATATATATATATATATATATATATATATATATATATATATATATATATAAAGTGATTATTTGGTAAAAAGAGTTAATAATTTAGAACTTAGATGTTACTCGAAATTATGGTAGCTAAATAGTAGGTGAAGCCACTATGATGCGTTTGAAGAAATTATGTTCGAATTTCGCTAGGTATATATTTTGAGAGTGCTGATGCCGGAGGGTTTTTTAGAATCAATCTTTCTACTCTTGGGTTTACCTTAACGTATGAGTATGATCTGTCTACACTTCACCTCTCTCATATCTCGTACACGTATTGTTATTGTTGTATATGTTGTGAAAGTGCTAAGTGAAAAGGTAAAAACAAAGTTAAACCGCGTACATTTAAATCAAATACTTGCTCTTTCGGACGTGACGTGTGAATTAGTTAGTGTTATCGGTTATCAATGGTTTTTGCAAAATAGTAAGTAGTGTTAATGTTTGTCAAAGTTTTCATTTTTATGTAAGATGTCATTTTACTTTCCAATAATCAAATTCAGTTTTTGTTTTGTATCTATATAGACATAAATACAAATTATTTCAGATTCGTTAGATAGGTCGGAATGAAATATCAAATGAATGGAATAAACGATGTAATAGAATGAATAGTGTAATGTAAGATTCATTGTCGTTATTAATCATGTTTGGTTTGTATGATAAGACGTAATGCAATAGATAATTGAAAGACTAAAATACTCATTGATGATAGGAAGTATATTTAATGTGGTTAGTTAATGATGGAGTTTTATGTAATTTTGATTTCATTATAATATGTAATGAAAAAAAAATAGGAGATCCTTAAGGAATGATTTTGGTGTAATGAGTCATTTCTTGTAATGAATCATTACATTCTATAAATGTAAATAAACAACATTTTTCCATTTACATCGTAATAATCTTTTTCATTCCGGCTTTAATTACAACATACCAAACACTACTTCATTATTTATGCAGTATTGATTCTTTAACCAATAAATAGTCAGTTTTTTGCACCTACATGAAGTAGTGACTAACAAGGACTAGCAAGGAAATGTATATTAAAAAAGGGTGGCATTTATTTTAATTTTTAAGTTAGGTGAAAATAATTGTTATATGAGAAAATGTTAGTCACCAACAAAGAAGACTACTAGAGGACAACAACAGAGGATCTCAGTTGTAAATTTTATTAAACACTTGGTTTGTTTTTTAAGAATGAAGGTAATGTTAACATATAGGAGCAATGTTTTAAAACCCGGGTTGACCCGGCCGGTTCAACCGGTTGAACCGGGAACCGGCTCGGAGACCGGGCCGGATGTGACCGGTTTTTTGCTTGTTTGAGACCCGGATTGAACCGCCGGTTTTTTGTTGACCCGGGTTGACCCGGTTTGATAAAACCGGCCGGGTCATGACTTTTCAAAAAAAATCTAAGTTTTTTTTTTTTTTTTTTTTTTTTTTTTTTTTTTTTTTTTTTTTTTTTCAAATTAACCTTTCTAATCTTAATTGACAAGTTAAAATGATGAGTACTAATCTTAGTTAAAATTTTATAAAACCGTAAATTAAAAGTTATATATTATTTTAGAAACACCAACTAATATTAGTTTAATGTAGGCCGTTATAACTTAGAATCATAAGTTGATTGTTGTTGCAAATCTTTGCTATAAAACTTAAAACAAAAGTTTATCGGTAGTGTCTTTAATCTTTTTTATTAGTTCAATCAAATGTAGAAATAAAAATAGACAAATCATGAGATCATGCAACACTATATATTAAATATAAAAAATATATATACATAAATATGGAACCGGTTGAACCGGTGACCCGGTGAACCGGTGACTAAACCGGGTCGATAAAAAAACCGGGTTTTAAAACATTGTATAGGAGTATATTTCAGTTTCTACCCAAATTGACATTTTTTATGTATGTTTAATTGCAAGAACACAAAACTTCAATTAAGTATCTAGAAGTTGGTACATCCATCCGAATTTCTGTTATGCAACTATACTTGTGTATGAAAGTATATCATATCCAGTTACACATATGTAGAATGTTTATATGAATGCTAGGATATGCTAAAGAAAAGACATGTTCTTATCCATGTCCCATGAATCAATGCATGTATATTTAGCGAAATTATTTTTAAGGTGGTCTCAGAGTATCAGGTGCACTGGCTTAAACTAAACTGTCATATGTGCGATACATCGGTTTTTTCCTTTTTTCATTTACATCTCACTCACACATCTAAAAACATCCTCCCTAGTAATTTAAGCCAAAACCTCACTTTTGAGAATCACCAACCCAATTAAAATCTAAAACACAAAAAACCAATTAAAAATAATAATAAATAAATAAATAAATAAAATCTCATATTTGGCGTACACCAAATAATTGGCGAGTGAAATGGCGAAGAGGGATGGCGGTGCAGTAACATGCATTTGGCTTAAGCCAAAAGTATGTTTAAAAAAAATCAGAAACAGTCACGAGAATACTAGTTAGGTTATGTAAATATTAAAAAAAAAAAAAAAAAAAAAAAAAAAAAAAAAAAACTCCGTTTTCACCGGATAAACCTGCACAAAATCTTTCTTCCATTTACATAAATAGTTAATTGAATATAGTTAACATTTGTCGAATATTACACTCAAATTCTTCTCATTTAATCAAATTCACATGTGTTGGCAATTGCATTATTGTGGACACATGAACTTAATATACATTATCCTAAAAACGTTGACATATTCTTTGATATGCTGAATCTTGACATCATTAATTCATTAATTAATGCTCAAATTTCATTGCACACCTCATGGCTGAAAATGGGACCTTTTAACCAGTCATAATGCTCAACTTGTAAAGACCATGCTTTGGATGTTACGAAAAGCCCATGTAGGGCCCCACTAGCTTGGTGTGAAGATGGTTGTTGACCAAGTGACAACTTTGCCATTATTAGGCCAGCATTTCACATACTACTTTATTTATGTGAGATTAGGACTGAGACATTACAAGCCGACAATCTCAGGACGACTATCTTTTGGATACGAGTCGGTAGGGTGAACCTCCGTGGCCACAAAAAGATTAATTGTTAAGAATCTTAACAAGAACACATGGAATAAGATTAAGACATAAATATCAGTCATATGATTTCCTCAATTATATAAATTAGTCCGTGTGTGTTTTTCGATCCTAACAACAAGCGCCGAGATGCTACAAATGTAGAAAAGAAAATCCATAGAAACAACTAACGAGAAGAACGATATCATATGAGCTTCTTCTTTTCAAAGAAGGATTTCAGGTGCCAAAGCTGCATACCGGCCACAAATAAGCATACCAAGAGCGAAATAAAACTCAACCACGCCATCCTAGAGTTTGTAGCTTTGTTTAGCTCTTGCATCTCTCTTTCCCTGTAACAAGCATATGGAATAGTCATAATTATAAATGCAGAAGATAACATCATGCTTGACATTAAAAAATAACCTTTTATATTTTCACCAAAAGCGTCATGAAGTCCTTTAGATGATTTCTGTGGGTGATTCGGTCTTCAAAAAATTTTAATATAAAAAAGATCATTTTTTATTTTTTTTAAATTTTGCTAGTGATCAAGTCCTGAAAGTTTGTTATTAACTATCAATTCATGCTAAAATTTAGTTTTTGATTTTAGAATTGAAGGGAGTAAATCATATGTGCAAACTTGGATGAGCGGATCAGCCAAAAAAAAAAAAAAAAAAAAAAGGTCATATTGGGTGAATAAATATTCAGGTTACTCATTATTACATAATGAGTTACTTTGGTCATTTTTTTTCTTCATTGTTTAGGCAAGTGGTTTATCATAGTTTGGAAAAGTCAATTACTCATTATTCAATATACAAAGTACTCTTTACAGCTCTTAAAATAGCAAACATTTGAATTTTTATGCGATTTAAGAAATTTTTGACCAAGTCGTAATGATAATTGGGTGTATACTACAAGCAACAGGCCAATGGTTATTAAGAAAAGTACACTACAATTCACATCAACATTTGAGTTTCAACTTCCTAAATACTAACCTGTCTCGGAGATAGAACATCTCCTCATGAATCGAAGTGATGGTATCTGCTAGTTTCTTCAACTCATATTCCATCGCCTGGAAAATAATGCGAAGTTGTCAAACAGATAACTTATGAGATAAACTATATAATCGTCAAACCAAGTGGAAAAAATAAGCTCCAAGAAGGATTCAACATGTCCAAACAAATCAAAGAAAAACACTATAGGGTATTTTAGTCTAGACACGGACTTACATTGGGCACCAAATATGGGAAATAAAACCTTGAACTTTTTAGATTATGTATGAGAAATGGCTTTACACTTTTACTAATAGTGGTCGTCTTAATAATGGTTGATGTCGTTAGCTAAAATTGATTATGGGCTTAGTTATATTTCTTTTGATTACTGATCATTCTTTTTTGTCCATTATTTCTTTTTTTGCCAAGGTTTGATACAAATCAGTTATATTACTCATTTCAATATATTGATAACGTCTATCTTGGTACACACCAACACACTACGCTTTGGCAGATGTTTGATAGATAGCTTATATGGTTTTATGGATTAAAATACTTTTGTATTTCCGTCGTCAACAATGCAACACTCAATGTATATAAAAAAGAAAATATTGGGAGATTATGCAAAAAGAAAAAAGGCTCGACTTTCCCCGGGGAGTGGTAAGGTGGTCCCAAAGTCTCACAAGAGACTTGGGTTCCAACCTTGTTGGGTAAACATCTTAAGATGTCTAGGGAAAAGTCTGGAAAAGGCTATAACCATACCTGTTAGGCAACGTACATCAATGCCAAAAAGGCTCGACTATCCTCGGGTGGGTAGCATGAATCCCCTTCGTTTATACAACATACCCAATCCCGCCGGGGCGGGGTATGGGGGAGGTAGAATGTAGACACATCCTACTCCTACCCCAGGATTAAGCCCCTTAGTTTATAAAAGTGCATAAAAATAACCCTATAAACTTTCGCAAAAAAAATGCAGTCAATTCCCTACAGTATAATTCTGAGGATGATTCGATCACCAAGAAATTTTTTGTTAGAGAAAGAATAAATGATTTATTTAAAATAAAATAAAATTTGTGGGTGGTTCCTTTTACCAATGACCCCAAAAACCGTTACAATCAAGAAGAGGCATCATACAAACTGTGGTTCCATACTCTATAGCTAAGTTTAGAGTAGTATCTTTCAAGCCATTTATTAAAATACGGTCAAAGTTTTAGTACAAACAACCTCTTTACTATTAGTAATCATTAATGAAAATACATTTTTGAATAGCAAACATTACAGAGCATTGATAACTTATTAAGGGATATTTTTAGATGCAACCCTCGATGTAGATAAACAACAACAACAACAACAAACCCAATCCCGTCGGGGGCGGGGTATGGGGGAGGTAAACTGTAGACAGGTCCTACCCCTACCCCAGGGAAAACCCGGGAGTAGAGAGACTGCTTCCAACGAGACCTCCGGCAAGTGCAGGTGTGCGGGTGATGAGAACGGAAAAGCAAGCATAAAGAACAAAAGGCAATAACCAACAAGCAAGGGGAACAACCAAGGCAACCGCAGACAGGCAGAGGCAAGGGGCACAAACAAAACACAAGCAAAGAGCACAAAACAAAAACAAAAACAAACAGACAAAGCACCCAAAAAAAAAAAAAAAAAAAAAAAAACAATCAATCAAACAAACAAACAAACCTAAGGGAGCAAAAACAAAAACAAAAACAAAACAGAGCAAAGCAACGCAAGGAGCCTAAAGCTAAGGCAAAGCAAAAAAAAGGGGCACTAAAACCTAAAGCAAAGCAACGCACGGGGCCTAAAGCAAAAGCAAGGCAAAGCAACGCACGGGCAAAAACACAAAGCACAAGCAAGGCACCTAGCCGAAAACTACCCGCAAATCCTAATTCTATCTCTCCACACCTTCCTATCTGAGGTCATGTCCTCGGTCAAGAGAAGCTCCTTCATGTCGAGCTTAACTCTATCCTCCCATCTGAGTTTGGGTCTACCCCTCCTTCTCACACCTTCAACTACTAGCGCCTCGACTCTTCTTACCGGCGCTGATTGTGGCCTTCTTTTGACATGACCGAACCACCTTAACCTACCTTCTCTCATCTTCGAGATAATATTCTCGATCTCGAGCTTTGCTCTGAAAACTCCGTTCGGGATCATGTCAAGCAAGGTTTTACCACAAGTCCATCTTAGCATTCTCAGTTCTGCTACCTCTACCCTGTTAGCAAGGGCCTTGGATATGGGCCAACACTCAGACCCGTACATCACAGCCGGTCTAATCGACACCCTATAAAATTTTCCCTTTAACTTTAAGGGGACGTTCCTGTCGCAGAGGACTCCCGACGCCGCCCTCGATGTAGATAGATAACTATAAACTGGAAGCTTTACGTGAAAGAAAATTAAACAAAAACCCTAAACACTTTCAAGAAAATGCAGTTAAGTCCCTAAAGTATATATACGGTTGATTCGGTCATGAAATATTTCTTTTATCTAAAAAAGTATAAACCTGGTTTTACTGGTTTACTTCCTCAAACTTTTTTGCCGATTTACCGATTAGGTCCCTAATAAAATATATGGATCATTATTTCAAAAGCCTAGCTAAAGAGGAAATGGACTGGATAGCTACGACACTGGTCAAGTGTTTATGACATCCTAGATAGCTTTATTTAAGAATAAAATATATGGATCGTTATTTCGATGATACTGTAAGTTACGATAGTCAACATGATAAGTATTTATGAGGTTAAAAAAAAAAAAAAAAAAAGGTGGTGGTGCATCAAGACAACTAGTCCTGATATGGTGAATCGGGAATAGGAGTGGGGTTATCCCCTAAGGAGAGGCTCGTGGTTGGTATCTCTGCCCGAGGATGAGACACTAACTCGAGCCAACAACTAACATCTAACAACTAACAACTAACCCGCCGTTCAAAAAAAAAAAAGACAACTAGTCCTGGCTAATTTGACGCGCCTGAAAATTAGCCATTTGCCAAGTTACTTGGCCTACCAATTCGCCTATTTGGCCACATATAGCTCATGCGCATTAGATGATTCATGATTTATGCATAGCGGACCTCGTAACAATCCTTGTGTGCTATAATATTATGCTATTTTGTAGAAATAAGTGTTAGTTAACAATTAACATTTTCCGGGCATCTTTGTTACAGGAAACGAGAATTGTAACCACGTAACATAGAAACATCTTTGATTTCATGCCGAGTTTTAATCTTTACCATCTTCATTTTAATATATGAATCACACGATTAACAAAAAAACAAATGCAAAACACAACATATGATAAGAAATACGAATAGATAAACTTACATCTACTGAACCTTTCTTGGCAACATTGGACCAATCCTTAGCAGCTACACCAGATCTCCAATTGAATTCAATCGGAATCTTAAGTGTTGGTTGGTGATCAATGGCGAAAAAACAAGCCATATAATCTCCAGCTTCAACAGCCTGAAAAGCAAACTGTCCCGACTGAACATTTTCAGAGGAGTGATAGCTATTCCCGTATGCCGAAGTCACCTGCGTTACATTAACACAATACCCAATACAACACTTAGATCCAACTGTCCCACATAAAGGCACAATGTAAGCTTAAAAAATCACATATTTGTACTAAAATATACATACAAATTCTTATCTAAAAAAAATGTTAGACCAAAAAAGACTTGACCTAAGATTGATACTGATAAATTCTATGAAATAGAATACGATGCCATTACGGCTGTTTCGGAATGATTATTAAGGGGGTGTTACGCTAAGCTAACTTGAGGTGGTTATTGTATTATCAAAATACAGTAAGCTTATCTTATCAGTTATCGAAAAGTGCTAAATAGCTTATTAAAGATCAAAAAAGGGCTTTAACAATAAGTTCCTTAGAATTGGCTTTTTTTGCTAAAACCATAAGCTTTTTTGATAAACTAAGCCAAACAGCCCCTAAATGGTTATCTGGCTGTCTGCTTATTGTGCTCTACTACAACAAAGTAACAAACATGCCGTTTCGAGGGAGATTCGTGTGCTTATCCAAACCGCTAATCTGATTATTTACAAGTAAATAAGCTCTAATGCAAAACAGTTTAAAGTTATTTATTTCATCCTTCCTGTCTCAAAAAGCAATAAACAGATCAACATTTAAACATCAAGTATTAATTACCAATCCCAAACACCACCTGATCATCATCTTAAAAACACATAATCCACATAAGCTCCCCTCATTTACAACAAATAACTCATAATCAAATATTCTACCTTAGTCGAAACTTCAAAGATCCTAAATTAACTTCGTTTACAGAAACTCCAAACATTAAAGTATAAAACAGTATAATCCAAATGAAGTAAACTCATATTAACTCACATCTACAAAAAGAACAAAACAACATAATCAAACAAACACTAAATTCAAATCTAACAACAACCCAACAAAAATCAACATTAAAGATCACAACTTTATACAGATCGAACAAAAACGCAACAAAATTAACATTAAAAATCACCGCATAACTCAAAATTAACATTAATGATTACTACATTATTCAAAATTGAAACAGCCCAACAATATTAACATTAAAGACTACTACACATCTTCGGGTGGCTAGTAAAAGGGTCGGAGAAACCCCGGTTAGGCCACGAACATCTAAGTCAAAGACGCGCCCTCGACACTTAACCTTAACACGAAAAACCTCATCAAAGAATACTACTTTACTCAAAATTAACATCAACCAAACAAAACTAACATTCAAGATTACTACTTTATTCAAATCCAACAGAATTAACATCAAAGATCACAACTTTATATAAATCTAACAGCAACCCAACAAAATTAACATTAAAAAAAAAAAAAACAAAAAAAAACAAAAAAAAAAATTAACATTAAAGATCACAACTTTATATAAATCTAACAGCAACCCAACAAAACCAACATTAAAGATCACAACTTTATAAAAATCCAACAAAAAAAAAAAAAAAAAAAACAACAACATTAAAGATTAGTACTTTTTTATAATCCAAACCTTAAGTGTAATCCTATGTGATTCAGGCAAAGGTTGACCTTCATTAGGATTAACAATGGAATAATGACCAACAGTCATTGAATTACTCTTAATATCTTCAGCTATACACTTTGTATGACCTGATTCAAGTTCAAATCTTATTGATTCACCACTTTCTAATAAAACCCCCAAAAATATCACCATCAAGATTGCTGCTAAACTGTGGATCTTCATTCTTTTTTATGAAATTGATTGACTTTGGTCAATTTGGTTTCAGTTGGATTTCAATTCTGGGTGTTTGGGGGTTTGGGGAAAGATGGATATATGGTGGGTAGAAGTGGAATGTTTGGGGAAGTTATGTTAGTAGTCCTTTTAGTATTGTGTTTTAGTATTGTGTTTTGGTTGTTTTGTAATTTATACTGTGTTTTACTATGTTTTAAGCTGGTTGCAGATGCTGATTAGTTGGAAACTTGGAATAGTTTGGTCGGGGTCGGGGTCGGGGTCGGGGGAGGTGTCGATTTGGGTTTTTTGGTTAGGTTGGTTGGTAGTTAAATGGAGAAGTCGAAGCCAATGAACCGTTGTTGAAAGTGGGTTAAGCGAATGGTTCGTGTGATTTGGAGAAAATTGTTAGATAATAAAGCCCCGTAAGTTCGTTGGGTTTGGCCCGTTAGTTGCTAGCTTTAGGTTAATTAGTTTTCCATTTAATGTCATGTAATCTCTGTAATTTGTTGAATCTGATCAATATAGTTTTTCAGTATTCCCTTGATTTCTACAAAAATAATAAAGCTACCCCCAATAACAACCCTCAGCGACCCTCATTTTTTCTATCACGTCAGTTTTCTCTCTCATGCAACCTACAACCGACCTTTTAAGCATAGTAAGCAACCTCCACTACAAAAAACATACCCCACAAAAATAACCTTGTAATTAATTAAAACACACACCGCACCATAAATCTGCTTTGGTGACCGATTATCTCAATCAATTGGCTCCTCGACCCTTATAGCTCGACCTCGACGTCGACCGTCACCCCACAACAAAGGCAACCTGGTGCAACCTTTAGGCAACCGAGTCTCAACCGGAACTATTGGGGGTAGCCTAAAGGTTGATGAGTGTTGATGATGTTTACTAACATGATTCGTATTTTAACGGTTTGTTTAACTTTTGCTGTTTTAATGACATGAAGAATATGGAGGGAGAGTTACTTGGATCAAATAGAGATGAAGG
Organism: Artemisia argyi; assembly: GCA_030686995.1. Taxonomy (NCBI): domain Eukaryota; kingdom Viridiplantae; phylum Streptophyta; class Magnoliopsida; order Asterales; family Asteraceae; genus Artemisia; species Artemisia argyi. The sequence goes on from CM060683.1 coordinate 179,014,952, forward strand.
GTGGAGATTGGTCCCTTGATACGTAAATAAAGTTTGATATGTAAATGATCTTTACCCACAACTTGAAATGATCAGTGACATGTCTCATTAGTAACAATTCAAGGGACTTCGAAATTTACAGATTTAGCAAGCATGACAATTTGTAAATGTTTGGGTTGTAAGTTATTCAACATTTTTTCGATTTAAATACATTAAATAAATTAAATATCTATTAAACCATTGATCGTTAAGCGAAAATATTTACACTATCGCAAATAGCATTTAATTATTTTTCTATAGACGTACACATTGATATACTTTCGAAAAAAATATCATTTTTTCCACTTTTTTTCACCTTTTTCGTCTTTTTTTTTTTTTTTTTTTTTTTCATTTCATTACTAAAGTTTGCATTAAAAATCATATGTGATTAAACATTAATTTGAATATTCAAAAATATCACATGTGATATTAGTGCTAAATCACATATGATACATATGATATTATCATATGTGATTTAACACTATCGCATGTGATATTATTAGAATATTTAAATTAGTGTTTAATCACGTGTGATTTTTTTATACAAATTTCATTAACGAAAAAAAAAAAAAAAAAAAAAAAAAAAAACGTAAAAAAAACTTTTTTTTTTTTTTTTTGGTCAATAGTATATCAAAATGTCTATCTGTAGAAATATAATTAAATGTTCAGTGTAATGGTATATTTTTTTGGATTAACGATTAACGGTTTGAAATATATTAATATTTGAAAAAGAACTGATAAAAGTGCGTTTTTTAAATTATTGTGATTAATCTCATCAATTAGATTAAATAAATATAAAGAATGGAGATTGATTCATTGATATTTAAAAAAAATAAATAAATAAATAAAATAAAAAAATAATAATAATAATAATATGTAAATGATCTTTAATCCCAAACAAATTATTCAAGTGATCATAACCACTTTTATTCCAACCTCGCATGGAATAACTCCTGCAATATACTTTTGAAACCTTACATATTAACATCTATTGATTATTGATTTTTGTAACAGTTCTTTGAGTCATGAGGAATATTAAGGTACTAAGGTAAAAGTAGTTAGCAAGTCACTAAAAGCAAGGGTGAGCATCAGCCCGAAACCGACCCGTCCCGACTCGAGCCTGACTCATCCCGAAGCTGAAAATCCTTAACCGAATCTCGACCCGAGTAGAGTCCCGATTTGTGTGGTTTTCTTTGTGTTTTGTCTGTTTATCCCGAGTCCCGACTTCCTGGAAATCCCAACCCGAGTATAGCTCGGTTTGTGTCGATCAGGGTCGGTTTTGGTCGGTTTGTGTCGGTTTTCGATCGTCGGTCGGTTTTGCTCACCCCTAACTAAAAGTGACCACCCCTAACTAAAAGTGTGGAAAATTAAAAGTAGAAAACTAATAGGGTTATTTATCCGTTTGGCGCGGAAAATTTAAGAGCATTTAGGAGCGGTAAGCAGTGAATGTTGAGCGTTGAACATTGTGATTTTTATACTTGTTTGGCAAGCATTAAGTAACTTTATCTATTTTTTCGAATTACTTATTTTTCAACACTCAATAAAGTAACATTTAGGAGTGTTGAGTATTTAAGAGATGTTTTACTCATTTTGATTACACTTGCAACTAAATTACCAAACGTTTTTATAGAAAAACAAAAACTGTTATCGCTCACAGTGATACATCTACTATTCACTGCTACTACCGCTTACTACTACTAATATTTTTGCCACACACACAGCTATCCGAATTTTTATTGCACTTGTTTTTTCTTTGGTGCCATTACATTTCGTTACTCTTTCTCAAGGATGAGACTAATAGTTACTGGGCCAGTTTAGCTTCAAGGTTTTGGGCCAATTTTGGGCCTTGTCTTCATAAACATAATGGACACAAAATGGGCTTGTTCTTTCGATATTTTTCTATTTATGATATTCTTTGTCATCTTAATTCAAAGAAACAAGGAATGTAATGCCCGCTGCGTTGCGGCAGAGCTTTTTTTTGCAAATTTTTTTACGAACAATGTTTGGGTGAGGTTTCTCGTTGTAAGATCGTGGTATGTTTTTTGCCGACATGTATTGTATTTGTTTCGAACAAATGTTGTGTGAAGCTATATTTGTAGTTGTCGTACGACGTCCTTTTTGGAATGAATGTTGTGTCGGGCAAGTTATAGTTTTAAAAAAATTTAGGATAATTTTAAAGTTATTTGAGAGGTTAAGGGTGCATTTTGAAAGTTCTTTTATATAGAAACTATGTATATATATTAAACTTCAACATTGTTTATAAAACCGTACGTACGTAAAAAATATATCAATATTGGGCTTGTTTTGTTCGTTATCGAGATGCCTTTTTGCCAGTATTTTTTTTATTCAAGAAACCGGTAGGTATATGTTAGATATTTGGCAAATAAAGTTTGTTATATAAAAAAGTCGTAAATATTAAAAAGTTCAGCGTGCGTTTTCTAACTAAAATTTATATTAAAGAAGTGTTTGTTACATTTTTTTAATTGTGAACCAATAGGAAACCAGTAAGCCGACCAAAAAAACTAAAAAAAATGTGGTCAACGCAATGCTGTATAGTATTTACAGATCAAAATCGGCCTACTGCAAGGCCAAAAAAAAAAATCCTTTTTTATTACAAGAATCAACGCTTTTAGTATATACAAGTGGGAAAGCGTCGCTGTGTTGCAGCGGGAATTTCCGGCAACTTTTTTGCGATAATCATTTACGAACAATGCTTGGGCGGGCCTTCTCGTTGTGAGATCGTGGTATGTTTTTTTTCCGACACTTGTTGTATTTGTTTGGAATAAATGTTGTGTCAAGCTATATTTGTAGTTGTCGTACAACGTCCTTTTTGAAATGAATGTTGTGTTAGGCACCAGCGTGTTGAGGCGAGGCTAATTTTGACCCTTATAGTTTAAAAAAAAATTAGGATAATTTTAAAAGTTATTTGATAAGTTAAGGGTGCAGATTGAAAGTTCTTTTATTTAAAAACTGTATCTATATTAAACTTCAACGTTTTTTATAAAACTGTACGTACGTTAAAAGTATATCAATATTGGGCTTGTTTTGTTCGTTATCGAGAGGCTTTTTTGCCAGTATTTTTTTTATTCAAAAAACCGCCAGGTATCTGTTAGATATTTGGCAAACAAAGTTTGTTATAAAAAAACCGTAAATATTAAGAAGTTTAGGATGTGATTTGTAAGTTATCTTTTATTTTATTATATATATATACTAAAAGAGGGGAGGATGATGGTGCGACCACTGTAGCTGCTACAGTGGTTGCTACAATAATTTTTTTTTAAGTACTAACGGTCGTTAGTTATTTAACGGCTGTTAACTAACGACCGTTATCTTTAACATTTAAAAAAAAATTGTACGCACTTTGTCCTTCATCTCAGCGGTTCATTGCAAATTTATTCCTCACATAATTTACATAAATGGTCCTTCATGTTATACATCAATTGCAAATTTAGTCCTAATTGTACAGTACTAACAGGCGTTGGTTATTTAACGGCTGTTAACTAACGACCGTTACTTTAACATTTAAAAAAAAATTACGCACTTTATCATTCATCTCAACGGTTCATTGCAAATTTAGTCCTTACATAATTTACATAAATGGTCTTTCATGTTATACATCAATTGCAAAGTCAGTCCTAAGTAATTAATTTCACATTACGTAGCTAACGGCAACAAAAGAATTTCGCAGCAACGCGCGGGTATCAACACTCGTTACTATTAATATAGAGAACGTAGTACACGTCCCATGAATGTCACGCACTCACGTATTCCACTATAAAAGAGAGGCAATACAATAATAATAATAATAATAATAATAATAATAATAATAATAATAATAATAAAAATTGGGCCAGAGTAGCGGTAGATCAAAATAAGCCCTATGCAAGGCTCATAATTTTTTTCTTTTTTTTTTTTTTTTTTTTTTTTTAATGCAATCATCAACGCTATTAGTAGTTATAGAGAATTTTGTCTTCATGTGATATTGTGATATAATTATGAATACAAAAATGTACTTTGCTATAAAGTGTTTTTAAATTATAGTTAACATCGACCTTTATTGGTTTCTATGTTGAATAATTCGATTAAATGCAGAACTAATTGTGGAGTTTGTTAGACTTCATGGATCGTTTTGAGCACTAGGATTAACAATAACAATGACAATATATGCAGCGGAATAGAACAAATCAAAGTTATTGACACAAGGTTTTTCCCAATCACCTCCAATATGTATTTGATCAGAATACAACGTGTTACCTAAGTGTAACAAGGATCTAAGACATCTCAGATCTTAGAGAATACGAACAACACTAACTAGTTCTAGTCGTTTACAATGAACCACGACCTAGAACACACACATACACACTTTTAGTCGACTACATATTGAAAGACCTAATAAAACATACGACCTGTATCCTCTTTATATAATAGAGGATTAGGTTTACAAAGAATATTCTAAATAATAAAAAGATCCGTAGAAATCTTTTTCTTGCATTTGAATTTTCATCCTTTGTCATCTTTAGCCCTTCTTGTTTCATTCTTTTATTTATTTTGTCACATCAAATCAAGAATCCCAACAATCTTCCCCTATTTGATGATGACAAAACAAACAAAGTCGTGTACGAACTTCCCTAGACGAAGTAGAAAAGTTGAGATGTTGACATCTCCCTGAAAAGTTGAGATGTTGACATCTCCCTGAATGAAACAAGTCTTGTCTTCCCCTTAAGCCATGCCATGCCACTCCAACATCTCTTCCCCTTTTTGTTATCAACAAATAGGGAACATATGAAATATGATCTTTACCACCACGAACCAATATCACAAACTTCTAATCCAAGCCTTCCAATGTTTCAAATTGCCCTCCATGAAGCACAAAACGAATAATGAACCCAAAACAATAGAAAACTCCAACTAGCAGTAGAAATAGTGATCAATAGTAGCAAACATCAAACACTTCCCCTTGAGTGGTGCATGAACATCAAATGAATAAACACATCATAAGAATAAGCTTCCCCTGAAATCAATGTGTTAGTCATTTTCATGATTCTTCAAATCTGTAGGCTCTATGTAATGATCACATGTGAAGAAAACCAAATATAACGAACTTGATGAAGAAGTAGAATATCCCAAACTTGTGTCTTATGTCTTGTACTATCCACGTGACTTTGAACTTATACCCAAAACTGAATATATAAGTATACCGCAATCTCTTGACAAAATCCTCATCTTCAATGAGACACTGAGCACAATAATGTAACTCCTTCAAGTGATAGTTAACTAGGTCTTCGTTCATCCACCCCTTGACCTATGAAAACTAGATTTGACAAGTCTTCGTCACCACCGTATAAAACAAACAAGTTATCTTCAAAGTGCTACACCCACTTTGAGATATAATAAGAACACAAACCTGTGAAACTCAACTACAACATCAACTAAGTGATAATTAACCTTCTTCGTAATCAATTAATTAAATAAGAACGAGCCTTTAATCTTTTAAGAACATAAACCAAACCAATCTCTTTGTGTGTGTAAACAATCTCCAAAAACAAATCAATATCATCTCTGCTTGTACAAACTAACAATTCAAAGCTTTGTCCTTGGTAACACTCTTTTAGAATAGCACAAGTTCCAACAGCAGTAGTAAATCATACACTTTTAACCATGAGCAGTAGGAACAATTTCTCGAGCAGTAGTATAATATGTGAGAGCAGCAGTTTCATGAACTCCCACAATGAATAAATTATCGATCATAAATATAACTGACCTGCTATGAGATAAATCTTCACAACCAATAATAATAAACAATCAGATATAAACTTGTTACTTGTAAGCTCCATTCTCGACAAACCAATAAAACTGTCAGCAGCAGCACTTCGTAAAACAAAATAAATAATTACCTTCACCTCACCACTTGATTCGTAATATGATAATACACAACCGACCCATTATAATGAAAATTTAAGTACGAGGTTGTTTATTAATTCCAGCCCCACACACCACGAATCATCATAATCACTTTATCAGTATTGTTCCCACGTTATGTAAAATAAGATCCAATCGTACCCTTTATACCATCTAAATAATATTCCTTAAGCTCATCCAGTAGATTGACCTGCACATGAAAAATAGAGAAATCAGTTTCTCTTGATGACCCAAGCCATTACTGACTTGGATCTGCCCTGTGCATCAGTATAATCAAATTTCTTCAAATCACTTGATGCACTACTATTCTTGGAAACAGAGTTTGAAACATTTGTTTTTGGTTTCCAAGTCCAGCAAGCTGAGGCCTTAACAGCATAAAAATGATTACCAACAACTGTATTTGAAAGATGTTTTGGCTCAGAAGTAGAAAGTTTTGTACTAACAGCAGGTTGCTTGCTAGCAGCAGAGTGCATACTGGCAGCAGAATGCTTACTAGTAATAGAGCCAGTAAAAGAACTAGTTGTTGATTTGAAAACACCATTTGATTTAGCAGCATAAATAGATCTAGTAGCACCAGATCTCAACAAAACAGCTCTTGGAACCATGTTTCTATTAGGATGTGGGTGAGTTTGTTTAGTTACATATTTGTGATTCACCCTAGTGTATTGATTCCAAACAGGCTTTTGGTGTTCAGGACATCTAACAATCAAGTGGTCAAAGCTACCACACTTATAACAAGCCTTCTTTTGTAATTGAAACTGATCACCTAATCTTTTTGAAACTAGATTATTGAAGTTTCTTTGGTTACCCCTAGGCTTATTATTGAACCTTTCCAACTGTTCTCTAGGTACCTCATTGTACTCTACCAGTTTTCTAGAGAAGTTATTTCCTAACACAGGTTTAACAAACTTTACCTTTTCTACCTTAGGTTTAACCTGAGTAGGAATTTCTTCCTTTTTCACACTTTGATTCTTTTTAACCTGTTCCTCATCACTATCACTATCAGAATACCAATCCTTAATAATTGGAGCTTCAGGAAATTTTCTAGCCTCAACCTTAGGTGTCTCATTAACACTTGTGCTACTTTCACCTACAGGTTTTTCAATATTCAGCTCACTAATGAAGGATAGTTCTTTTCCTGGTGGAGCAAAAGCACTTTTGGCTGGAGGAGCCACTTCATTATACCCAATTCCACTACCTTTTCTCATCAAATTATTCTCAATAGATTTATGTACCATATCAGAAGCAAATTGTTGTTTTTGTACTCTTACTACATGTTTATCTTTTTCAGCAAGAGCTTCCTCTTTTTCTTTTTCTGCTTCTACCAACTTATTTTTAAGAACTTCTACTTCACTGTTTTTCTTAAAAATTTCTATATCTCTGAGATTAAGTTGATCTACATATTCCTTCTCACACTCTTTAAGATATTCTAATCTTCTTTCAACATTTTGAATACCTACTTTGTAACCTAAGTTATCAAGTTTTAGGTGTTCAACTTCTCTATTTAAACTCTCATTCCTAGCCTTAAGTACTTCAATAGTGTCAGAACAAGATTTAAAAGAACAACCAGATGATTCAGAGTCATTAGATACCTCAGAGTCAGATCCTGATGATGAACCATATGCCATAAGTGCAAAGTTATGCACTTTGGGTTGAACAGCAGCAACCAAAGAGAAATTTGGTTCTTCTTCTGCCATATCACTCCAGTCATAATCTCCCAGCCCATCACAAGCTACCATTGCAGACTTTGATTCTTCAGTCTTCTTTGGAACATCAACATTCTTCTTTGGAGATCTACACTCTCTAGCAAAATGTCCCTTCCTGTTGCAGTTGTAGCATTCTATCTTTGATTTGTCAAAGCCTGGACTGTCCTTAGCCTTGTATTTAACTTCTCTTCCAGTCTTTTTCCAGAACTTTCTTGCTCTTAAAGTCAACATTGCCATTTGCCATTTGAGATCAATTTCTTCAAGATCATCTGGATCAATATGATCCATATCTTGATTTATGACATGTGACCTTATGGTAGTAGTAAGCTCAGCCAAGAATGCACATAAAGCAACATCACTGGTAGAAATCTTGTCATTTGAACCAGCAGCAGATCCATCAGCAGTAGAGACTCCATAAGCAGTAGAGTGAGATTCTTGAGTCTCTTTGGATTTTGAAGACACAAAAGCAAGTTTTGTGCACTAGAAGATGAATTAGAAGAAGTAGACAATTCAGATTCATACACCCTTAAATTGTTGTAGAGGCTCTCTAACTTCATTGTTTCAAAGTCAGGCTTATTCCTCCACACCACTGTATGCATACTCCATTCAGGTGCAAGACTTCTTAGGAACTTGAGATTCACATCTTCCTGTGGAACAACATAACCAACAAGCTTTAGATGACTAACTAGTTGATTTAGCCTGTTGTATGTGCCAATTATCTTTTCTCCAGATTCAGAAGTAAAGTTTTCAAACTGATGCTTCAACATGTTCTTCCTGGATTTCTTAGTAGCATCATTCCCTCCAAACCTGAATTCCACAGCATCCATCAATGCTTTTCCTGTTTCACAATCATCAAAGTCCATTTGAAATTCATTAGGTATTCCCATTAAGAGAATACTATGAGCCTTGATTTCCAGCTTCCTAGTTGCATTAGCTTCAGCAGACTTGATTGGTATCTCCTTACCATCAGCACTCTTCTCTGGTTCAGAATCACCATTAACAATCACATTCCACATGTTGAAGTCAATCATGCGAATGTATTGTCTGATCCTCCTCTTCCATAGCTCATACTCAGAAGGATTGAGCATAGGTACCCTTGAAGCAGTCACCATATGAGTTTCATCACCCATCTTAAGCAAACGATTTGGAACAGCAAACTTTAAAGAAACAAAATCTTCTTGATTATAACTTCTAGATCACAAGCTCTGATACCACTTGTTGATCCCAGTTGAGCTTAAACGATCTTATATAGAAGTTAACTTGAATGAATACTTAAGCTAATACGCGGAATATAAAAGCTTAACTTAAGAAGAATTATGATTCTCTTTCAACACTTCAATATTATTAATACGAGCACTCAACAATGCTAGGGTTTTACAACCTTGAAGTGAATAATAATACGTACATAAACTAACCCTAGGATCCTCCTTTTATAGACTAAGGAGTCCTACTAGGTTTACAATACCTTTCTCTACAAGATACGTATATTCTAGATAAATATAATATTTACACAATCTATTCTATATTTATCTAAACCGTATACATCCTTATCATATTAGCAGCAGATTCTGTCAGCAGTATTTATCCTCAGCAGCACTTTGACCTTAGCAGCAGAATCATTACCACTAGCAGCAGTTTCACTCAGCAGCAGTTTCACTTAGCAGCAGTTTCAGACCCAACACTAATATTGTTACAAGAGGTTGAACATGTGCGCTGAATTTCATTTTCACAAAGATATAAATAAAATTTGCTAAGTTGTCATACAAATTTTTGTTTAACTTTTGGCTTATAAGCCTATTTGACTCGACTTATGGTTATTAAGCATTTTCAAGCTTAATTTTAGACTAATAAACTCATTATAACCGAAAGATAGAAAATAAGTTAAAGAATATAATTTTTATTAACAAGAAAATGAGGTTAAACAAACACGCTCCTAGCTTTTTCTTTTTCTAAAAGTGGCAAAAGCCAACAACAGATTTTTTATTTTATTTTTTTGTATTTTTGAATAAGTAGTGTCAATAAAACATAGAGTAAACTTCAAAAGACACCATTTTTTTCCATTTTCACACCATACATCTTTGTCAAAACAGCTGAGACATATATATCATTTCGTCAATAATTGTTAGACATTATACATTTGTGAGGACGAACGATGCAAATATTTTCCTGTTATCTTCTAACGTGGATATAACACGAGAGAAAATATTTACACCGTTGGTCTTCAGAGATGTATAATGTCTAACATTTATTATTATTATTATTATTATTATTATTATTATTATTATTATTATTATTATTATTATTATTATTATTATTATTATTATTATTATTATTATTATTATTATGAAATATTTGCATCGTTTGTCCTCAGTGATGTATAATGTCTAACGTTTATTGACGAATAGATGTATATGTCTCAACGTTTCGTGAAGATGTATTTTGAAGTTTACCCAAAAACATATACCGAATAGCTTCGAAAATAGACAGAAAATAAAACATTAAAAGAAGAGAAAAATTACTTCCAAAGTTTTCCAGACTGATAGGAGTATCATACAATAAATTTGATAATGTCGACGAAACATAGATTCATGCAACTATCATTGTCAAAATTACTATCATGAATTAAGTTATTGCGATCTATGATAAATAATACCAGTAAAAAAACGTTGAGAAAAGACCAGACCATAGCGGGGGTAAGAAACTACAGTACATATTAATATCGTTGTCGATTGTTTTTTAATTTGATGTATTAACATTTTGTTATCTTTTGTAATTATTGTATATGAAATTTTATACATTAATAACAATCATTGTTTTTATCTTTTACTCAACTAATTCACGGGGTTTGAATATACATTAACATAAATTCAAATCGGGTAAACTTTTTTTTTTTTTTTTTTGAAAGTTGACATGAATACTTTAAAGTTGTTTGCACATATCAGGAAAATAAAATATGAGGAATTGCATATATACTCACTAAAACCTGAATATTTACATTTTTTTTATAATATAAGTTTTTAATACATAATGTACAATGGTACTTACACATGTTTTGGATTTATATGCAAATATGCAAATTTTAATAAGTATATATACAATTGCCACTAAAATAGGGGGAATTGCAATAACAAAAATACTCCAAACAATTTAACTTTCTGAACTACGAGTATAAAAATTAACCCTAAAATTTTCTCTCCCATGGAGAAATCCGGCCGCCTATCCCCATGAATTTTCGGCCAAAAATCCATCCCTTCACGTCCTCTCTACCCTTTTATAATTCTTGTTTCATGATTGGGTATGCAATACGCTGATTAGGGTTGTGTTTTATTTAATGGGATGGCGGCTGAGGTATTTGTTTTATTTATATGATTTCTCCATGGTTATGGTTGATTCCTTTAACCCTTTATATTCTCAATCGTGATTCATCAAGTTTTCTGGTGAATAGTTTTTATTAGGGTTTGGAATCGTATGTTCTGATCGCACCTGTTATTCTTATTATCATAAGTTGGTTTTTTAATCGTTCTTTCATATCTAAGGGTCGATCTTTGATTGGTTCTGTGCTTAATGACTTAAAAACCTTATTAGGTTTTTATTTTTTTTGGATTGGTGGAAGTAACCCTCGTTAGGGTTTTGTTTAATGCAAGCTTACCCTCTTAGGGTTTGGATCTCATGTTCTTTGCGGATGTTTGTGTTTGTTAGTGGGTTAAGAGAGAGGGTACGTTAAGTTTCTTCACAGATTTGATGTTGATTATCTAATTATTTGGTCTTGTGATTGAGATTGCTGGAAGTTAGGGTTTTTACCCTATTATCGTCCCTTAATCAAATCATACTGCTGTATGTATTGTGATTGGGGTGTACTACTTGCAGTTAGGGTTTGTTAAACTTCTAATCGTATTATGATTATGAATTTATGATGGTTTGATGTTTCTGGGATCTAATACGATGGTTGAATGGAAGTTGTGTTGTGGTGGATTGTTCTCACTATCAACATATGTCATGTTGGCTTGCGTGTCAATCGATCTTAGGGTGTATCTGAAACTCATACTCTGGTTATACTTTTACGGATCGTGATGGGCAAGTTCTGTGGGGTTTTAATATACGTAAGGGTTTTTTAATCCTAGGTATCGTTGTTGCTGGGTTCAATTCACAGATCTGGAGGCTGGTTAATGTTGATTGCATGGTGATCAGATCGTGTGATGATTAGACCTGGTTCGTTGTGTAGGTCTGTTTTGATAATTGGTTTTGGAAGTTAGGGTTCATATAACTCTATGATCCACTTTGGGTGGGTCTTTTTTACATGATTCCTGCTGATTATTCTTGTTATGCATGCTTCTTGCTGCTACTATTTTATGTATGCTGCTATGGATCATGATGTGTGGTTTCTTGGATCATTTTCACATGTGATCAAGGTGCCGCGTTGGCTGATGCTGGAAGTTTGGACTACTATGACGACTTGAAGACTCAAGTATTTCTACTTGAAGTGCATTTATTTTTTCTTTCATTTTATAGTCGTTCTAGTCAAATGTTCAATTATTAGTTATAAGTGTGGTTTGTCACGCTTATATTGTAAGTTATAGGAATGGTGTGTCATTCTTATATTTGAGTCTGTAAGTGTCATAAGGGACTGAGGTGAGGGATATCACCCTCATCTTATGTACCTCAACGTTTTTTTGGAGTAATGAATTTTACCGGGGTGAATTAACCCTTTTACCCAAAAAAAACTACGAGTATAAAAGTAACTTAAAAAGAATTAACTTTCCGAACCACGGTTTTTACCCCCAACAAATTCCTTGTACTTTCCTATATTACAGACCTTTATTAGTGTGGTCTTCAAGAGAATTAACTTTCTGAACTTCGTTTTTTACCCCCAACAAATTCTTTGTACTTTCTTATATTACAGACCTTAATTTATTAGTGTGGTCACTTGGTTTTCACTTTTGTAAGTAGGTAATATCTTTACTTTTACTTTTTTTTGTAATGATTGTATATGACACTTTATTCAGAGTATTAAAACATTAGAACTTCAGTTTTTTACATAAGATGTCAACGGCTAGGTTAATTTATATATGATACAATATATTTGTCTTTAATTTTTATAGGTTTAGATAGTTAAAGAGCAAAAGTACGTTGTGATAAAATTATGTCGTATGCATGCATGCACAATTGCATGAGTGCATGACTGCACGTATATATATGAATAGAAATTTTATCTTTTTAATTCTCAAACCAAAAGCCTCATCATGGACCATGGCTGCTTATTTCAAACCAAACCTCAGGTCATGGCTGCCTCCTTTTTTAAAACAACAGCTGTATTACAGTAGTAACCTAGCGTAAAAGACGGCAATGCTTAAATGGGGTGTTTCGAGAGTTGAGAACCATTCTATCCAGCTATATTAAAATGTACATCGTATAATATTTCATCATTTTGCCTCGTTTGTTCTTGAAGGTAATCTTGTTTCTATTCCATCAAATGATCCAAAGAGTGGATTGAATCGCACCAACATATTGGGAGGAGAGGGTAGAACTATGGGAGATTTGCTTGATCCGCCAAGGTGATTTTCCCTAGAAGATTGGCTTCCTATAAGCTTATCACAATTTTATTTAAGATGCTAGTCCATAGGATATAAAATGTATATGGTCCAAGCGCTACAAATATTCTGATAATATAACTCAAATTAAATACATTGTTCTTTAAATCAAACTAATCATAGTTAAAAGTGATGAAATGAAGTTTGATAAAAATTTGGTGCAACATGTCACAGGCAATTTTGTCACAATAAAAAGGGCATCAATTTTGACATCTTGATTGGATATATAAACTTTTACATCACAATACTTTGTGTTAATGCACATTAGCACATATATGTACATGTTCTTAGAAAAAGAGTCTCGTCCGTGAATTAGCTCAATTTAAAGCTATCTTTCTCGTACGTCTTAGCTTTTTTCAACTTCTTTTCTAAAAGGACACTAGCTTTTTATCAAACGAAACAACTAGCAAGTAGCTAGAATAATACACATATCATATAAGAATAATGGACTTTTAACCAATCAATTTAGATTCAGTTTCTTTTGTGAAAGATATAATATAATTGACCATTTTCATGTTATGTTTAAATTAATATAGGTCTAAATTAACATATATGGTATGTACCCAAGCCCAACCAAACTATTTATTGTCTAGATAAGGATCTTCTATCTATGGATAAAGATCCTTGGACCGGATAAGCACCATGAGTGCGAAACGTAAGGAGCACAAAACCTACAAGGATTCTGCGCCTATATAATGAATGATATAATTCTCATTAAAGGTACGATTCACAAACCCTAAACATTTTACGAGAACCCTAAAACCGATTACTTACTCTTACGCCGGAGGATAATCGTGGGAGACAATCCCACGATAAGCCTAACGTGTTTGTTTATTTTCTTAGTGCGCAGGTTTCAAGCATTAAGAGCTAATTGGTACGAGAGCAAGAGCCCAAATTAGGAACGCCCAACTTTTGTATCAACAAGTGGCGCCATCCGTGGGACCCACTAAGAACTAAAGAACTAGAATGACGAAGAATAAAAACTCAAGCCAGCGGACTCCGCAGTTGGAGAAAACACATGACCCCCAGAGGAAGAACCAACAAGATTCGACCTCTAGGCAGGCTTCTGGGACAACCAGTGCGCCTAGTCACCAAGAAACGGGACCAACCCTACCTCTCCCAGCAGTAGAATTGCCTATAAGGACTACCCAAGCCACCACAGTAGTCCCAAGCGTTGAAGAACTTCAGCGCACCCTCTTCAATACTCCCCACCAAACGGCACCTATAGTGGACAACACTGTGCCGCCTGGGGTGCCCAATACGGAGGCAGATATTCTTGCAGTGAATGAGGACGCACCTGACCTAACATTGAGTAATTTTGTATCCCAAAATTACGAAACTCTAACAGCCCTCATGCAAGAAGAAGCAAGGAGAAGGTCAAGTACGAGCCTGCAAGCCCGGCTCAACTTTGGTCCTGAACGCGAAGTATCACCACCACGCCACCTACGAGGAAGACGCGAAAATAACGAAAGACGTACCACTATCCATGATAGGCTGGGTACGATATCTGACTCACAATATTCAGAGGAATATGAAGACGACGAGAGGCGCACCAATGTTCATTCCAGACTTGGTAGTCGAAGGATACAAGACAGATTAGGACCTCAACATTCACCAAGCAAAGGTTCCTCCAGGTCTGGGAGCAAAAGAATTCACGACATATTAGGGAGGAGAATATCCCTAAGTGAAAGCCCCTCAAGCTCTTCCTCTGAAGGAAGCCGGCGCAAGCGCCGCAAAAGAGATTACTCTTCCACCAGTGGCTCCTCGGACAACGAGGATAAGGAAACAGGACACTGGAAGTCTAGAGGAAGACATCGCGAGGAAGAAGACGAAGACATATCTCTTCCGTGGCGTCGCCAGAAAGTTGATGCCTTTAAAAGGCGTATCAGCGACTACTCTGATCATAAGAAAAGGTGCATGCCCACTAATGTTAAAACATATGACGGGACGGGTGATCCTGATGATCACCTAAAAAATTTTGAATCCGCCGCTACTATCGAAAATTGGCCACAACCTGTGTGGTGCCATATGTTTAACTCTACGTTAGTGGGGAATGCGCGCACATGGTTTAGCAAGCTTCCACGAAGGAGCATTGGTGGGTTTGAAGAATTGCAAAAAACATTCCGTTTAAACTTCACCCAAAGAAAGAAGTGCGCTAAAAACCCTGTGGAACTAGCTAGAGTAAACAGCGCCAAGGGGAATCAACCAGCGCTTATATGGAACGCTTTAAAGATGAGTGTATACACGTAAAGGCGTGTCCCGAAGTCCTAAAAATCTCAGGGTTCATGAATGGGATCAATAACCCAAAACTCATTAGGAAGTTAAACGACAAGGTTCCCCAAACCTTCGATGAACTAATGAAGCGCACAAGATCCTTCACCAAGGAGAAGCAGCTGCTGCGGACAGTAAAAAAGGGTATTCAAATTATAGGCAACAAGAACAGCCTAGGAGACAACCCAATGATCAGAGCAGCAACCGCAACAAGAATTATCGCGGTGGACGAGATAATGACAAGTATACCCCTCTCACAAAGACTCCGAGGGAAATATTTGTAACAGAAGGCGCAAACTTCCCAAAACCTCCACCAATGCGCACCGCAGAGGACAAGCGTATAGGGAATGGATACTGCGAATACCACAGCCAAAAGGGTTATACAACCAACGAGTGTGTCCAGCTACGACAACTAATTGAAAAATTGGTAAAGGATGGTAGAATGGATCACCTCGTAAAAAACATTAAAGAAGGGAAGGACAAGCAAAGGAATGGAGGCAAGAAAGAACCTCCCAAAGACAAAGCGGACATCATCTAAATGATACAGTCATGGCAACGCAAGACAAAGCAAAAAGTCAGTCAAAAGTTCTCTCCATAAAAGGAGATATCCTTCCCCACTCTAGCTGCGGACAACGCAGTAATAGAGCCACTGACCATTGAGATACATACTGAGGGGCATGACATCCGCCGCATGTATATCGATGGAGGAGCATCCGCGGATATTCTGTATGAACATTGCTTTAAAAGGCTACGACCTGAAATACAAAATCAGTTGATACCAGCCACGATGTCGCTGACTGGGTTCATAGGAGAAAAGATATGGCCTATGGGGCAATTACGCTTACTTGTAGTTGTGGGCGATGAGCAACACTCTACAGCAACGTGGATAAATTTCATGATAATCAAGTCTCCTTCACCGTACAACGGCATCATTGGGAGCCCTGGAATATCATCCATGCGCGCTGTACCATCCACAGCACATGGGATGCTCAAATTTACAGTAGAATGAGGGATTGTCACCCTCTACAACACCACAGTACCACCTAAAGAATGCAACGCAGTAACCAGTGAGGTGGAGAATATTCCAGAACAGCGCGCAGAAAAAATACCAAACTTAAAGGTTGCTATTCATCCTGATTACCCAGATCAACAAATATTGATTGGAGGATCTTTATCTGACAAAGGTAAAGCAGCTGTGTGTGCACTCTTGCAAAAGAACCTGAGTATCTTTGCATGGGAACCAAAAGCACATGACCGGAGTGCCATGCTCTATTATGGAGCACAAGCTACAAATCCGACAAGGATATTCCCCAATACGACAGAAGAAGCGCGGCCAGGCCCCAGATCGCGCAAAAGCTATTCTGGAAGAAGTACATAAACTTGTCGACGCAGGCATTATGTGCGAAGTATACTATCACGACTGGCTCTCTAACCCAGTGATGGTAAAGAAGAGTGATGGCAGTTGGAGGATGTGCGTGGAATTCACAGACCTCAACAAAGAATGCCCACAGGACTGCTATCCACTGCCAGAGATAGACTGGAAAATAGAATCTCTGTGCGGATATCCTTTTAAGTACTTACTAGACGCATACAAAGGGTACCATCAAATCCAGATGGCAGTGGAGGATGAAGAAAAAACAACTTTCCACACAAGTTAAGGGGTC
The DNA here is from genome assembly GCA_030686995.1 of Artemisia argyi. NCBI lineage: Eukaryota > Viridiplantae > Streptophyta > Magnoliopsida > Asterales > Asteraceae > Artemisia > Artemisia argyi. The sequence goes on from CM060683.1 coordinate 179,032,118, forward strand.
TATTGCTACACAAAAATGCCTTTTGGCCTAAAAAACGCAGGTGCAACATACCACCAATTGGTGGACATGGCTTTTGAAAAACAAGTAGGACGAAACTTGGAAGTCTATGTCGATGACCTTGTCATCAAGAGCCATACAGAGGAAGAATTGGTGCGCGACATCGAGGAGACGTTCAAAATATTGGGAAAAATAAACATGAAGTTAAATCCCAAAAAGTGCACCTTTGGCGCGACAGAAGGCATGTTTCTTGGATACTTAATAGAACCTAATGAAATCAAGCCTTGCCCAGAAAAAACAAAAGCTGTTATTGATCTCCCCTCACCGCGCACACTGAAGAAGTCCAGTCATTAAACGGAGAGCTAGCTGGGCTAAACCGTTTCTTATCTAAGTCAGCAGACAAATCACTCCCTCTCTTTAAAACACTCACGAAGTGCACCAAAAAGGGAGACTTTCGTTGGACTGAGGAAGCAGAGGAAGCCTTCCAACAGCTAAAACAACATCTGGCATCACTCCCCAAACTTGTCGCACCACGACCAGGGGAAGAGTTAATCATGTACTCATCTGCAACCCACGGAGCAGTCAGCGCAGTACTATTGAAAGATAGGAACTCCGTCCAGACACCCATATACTTTGTAAGTAAAGCATTGAAGAAGACATAGACTAACTACAGCGCCATGGAAAAGCTGGTCTTAGCTCTAGTATTTGTAGCAAAAAGACTGCGCAGATACTTTCAAGCGCACCCAATAGTTGTGATCACGGACCAGCCAATCAAACAAGTTATCTCTAAACCTGACGCATCAGGACAGCTACAAAAGTGGAGTGTGTTGTTGAGCGAGTATAACATCTCGTATAGACCGTGCACTGCAATCAAGGGGCAGATATTAGCTGACTTTATTGTTGAAAAGCCAGATACCGATACTCCAACATCAATTAGCAAGACAGAGTTACAAGAACCTTGGATTCTATTCACAGACTGACCCTCATGTATGGATGGATCAGGCGCAGGCCTCATCCTTACTAATCCAGAAGGAATGGAGTTCACCTACGCGCTGAGCTTCGAATTCACAGCCACAAACAACAAGGCAGAATACGAAGCCCTACTCGCTGGACTGCGTATTGCAATTCAAATGGGTGTACGCAACCTAGAGACAAACGTGGATTCCAGGCTAGTAGCTAACCATGTGTTAGGAGAATATGAAGCCAAGGATAAACATATGATAGGTTCACAATCAAACAAGTACCTAGAGGGGACAAGAGGAAAGCCGACGCGCTTAGCAAGATTGCATCTACAAGCTTTGCGCACCTATCAAAACAGGTATTGGTAGAAACTCTAAAAAACAAATCAATCTTGGAGATGGAAGTATCCACAGTGATAGAAGAACAGGATCCCACGTGGATGACACCTATCATCGAATTTATTAGCAAAGGATCTTACCACAAGATCAAAAGGACGCTCGAGGAGTGCGGCACACAGCGTAGAGATTTGAACTATGAAATGGAATCCTATATCGACGTTCATTCCTACAACCTTGGCTCCGATGTGTTGGACCTCTTCAAGCAGATTATGTACTCCGAGAAATTCACGCTGGATCATGTAGCATGCACTCAGGGCCACGGTCTGTTGTGGCGCGCGCTCTGCGGTCAGGATATTATTGGCCTACTATGCACCGCGATGCGCGAGATATGATAAAAAAATGCAGCAATTGCCAAGTACACAGGCCAATTCTGCGTGATACGTGGGAATCGCATCAGGCTTTACCTCTCAAAGGATCTCGAGAAGCTTACAACCCCCACCAGGCAGTGTACCTGATCATTTTAGTATAGTATAGTGACAAGTACCGGGGGATTGATCGTTCAGCTAGTAGTGTCGCTAGGATTAGAAAACCTAATTACTAGTGCTAAAGATGACTGATGATTCTTTTTGTATTTTTATATTTTTTGGAAAGCAAATTAAAATCTCAGATTTGAAGGATTTGGGCTGAATTAGTTGCTAGTCAACTAACCCAATACTAAAGATGCAATCAAAATAAAATACTAGAAATGAAAACAAACTAAATTATACTAAGGTTGTGAGCAATATATGGAGAAAAATGTGTTTACTTAGATTTCACTACTCCCTAGACATCTTTTACACGTTAATTACTTGTTATAGTTGCGTGGATGACGGATTGTATTCCTTAATACCATTCATGGGGTGGCGCACTTACTTCCCCAATCCTATGAGTGCCTACTTCACTCCTATGTCGAGCCGGCTAAGAAGCTCCTAACATGGGATCATTAGAATTTACTCATGCATTAAATACAACCAATAAAACCTAGTGCACATCAGTTCATGTTTCCTAAGACGTTCAAGCATGTTACCATTTGGAGATCTGCCAGTTTTCTTAAGCCTAACATCGAAATCATTCATCCAATACAACCATAAACAAGTAATCAACACATAATTAACATCTAGGTTTCATTAGATCTAAGCAAACATAAGATAGATCTAGCCTAGCATGGTGGAATCAAGACAAGAACAACATATAGACAACCAACACATAGACATATTGATTGAATTAAAAGAATACTTATCTCAATTACACTTGTAAGGTTTCAAGGGCTGAAAACCTGTGAAAATCATATTAGGTTCGGCCTTAGGGTTTCTCCAAAACTTCCTCTCTTAATGTGTAAAAATTAGAAAACTATATATAGGAAATAGGGTCTGACGGCGTCAAGACCAAATCGGTGACGCCGTCATCTCGCCGCCAAAATACTTCTCGGACTGTCTTGATCTACTTCTGACGCCGTCAAGTGTTGTGTGTTTCCAGGCCGTCATGCATTTTACTCTTGACGCCCTTCCTTGTGACGCCGTCAATTCTGTACTGGGTCGTCATGGAAATTACTCTTGACGCCGTCAAGATTTTCTTCCTGACGCCGTCACCTACTGTTCCCAGCTTGGAAAATTGAGACTTTGCCGTTTTCTTTTCTTTTATGCTCCAAAAACGTCCAAAATGCCTTCTTTTCCAGATTTCACTTCCAAAGTACCTAAAATCATAAAAAGAACGATTTAGGGCAATATTTGATCAAATAAATTCAATTCCGGGCTTAAATGACCCCCTAAAAGTGGTTCATTTTTCGCCTCATCACCGCGCCAACCACAACAAGAGTTAACCCCCATCACCTCACCATGGCCATTCTATAAATGGGGCATTGACATCGCAGGCCCTTTCCCAGTTGCAGAGGGAGGGCTAAAATTCCTCATCGTAGCCATAGACTACTTTACAAAGTGGATTGAGGCAAAAGCAGTGGTAAGCATCACTGGCAACCAGGTAAAACGCTTCGTGTGGGACAATATTGTGTGTCGCTTTGGGCTACCTGGGAAAATCATATCAGATAATGGGAAACAATTATGTGACAACCCATTCAAAGATTGGTGCGTGCAATTGAACATCACACAACACTTTGCTTCAGTGAAACACCCACAAACGAATGGCTTAGTTGAACGCGCGAATCGCAGTTTAGGCGAACGGATAAAGGCGCGCCTTGACAAGACACAAAGGAAAATGGGTGGACGAGTTGTCACATGTTTTATGGGCGCACCGCACCACAATCAAAACCAGTATCGGAGACACACCATTTTCTCTTGTCTATGGAACAGAAGCCGTTATACCAGCTGAAATTGGAATGCCAACTATACGCACAGCATAGATAAACGTCACAACAAATGACGAGGAGCGACGCATAGACTTGGACTTGCTGGAAGAAAGGCGTGAACGCGCAGCTATACGCGAAGCAAAGGCTAAAGCAAAAATGAAGTTGTATTATGATGCAAAAGTCAAACGCACTTCTTTCAGGCCAGGAGACTTCGTATACCGCGCTAATGATGCAAGCCACGCAGAAGACACATGCAAGCTTGGACCCAAATGGGAAGGACCCTATGAGGTCACGGATGTACTAGGTAATGGTGCGTACAGGTTGCGCGATATGGACGGTCATGACCTGGCGCGCACTTGGAATATCTGCAACCTCAAAAGATGATACCTTTAGGAAAGGCTACGGCCCACAAACAGACAACTTTGCACCTTAGTGTGTGCCCAATAATTGTTTGTCATTGAATTTTCTTTTCTTTTTTAGGAATTGTCTTTATTTTCCAAAAACTTGCAAGTATTAATAAAACGTTATGGTTTCTAGTTAACTCCATAACACATTGGACTTTATTGCGTACATTCTTATATGTGTCAATATTGTTATTTCTTTTTTCTTTTGCCTACATGACGTGCATGCACTAATTAAGACCCACGATGGCAGAAAGGATGAGTAAACCTACTAACTAACTCGTTGAGTAAGAGGGTTGCAAACCCATCAACATTGGATCCCGCATCCTTGCTAAGCGCCTTACCTTCAAGACGTTGAAGTAAGTTTTCCTTGCGCATTCCACGAAGGATGCGCAATATCACGTACACTGTACAAGCTTAGCAAATTATGAGCCAAGACTCTTGGTCATTTAATAAGACTTTGCAAAAATAATGCAAGTTTATTTTCATACTTATGATTTATTTTAAGTCACGCACTAAATTTAGATATAGGTTCCAAACGAGTATCTTAATTGATCTTTTTACACAAAGTGATATACAAGTTACAAAAGCCTATATCTACACACTATGACGATGCTCAGGACTATGTTCTAGGGCAGCAGAGCTTCCTGCCTCTTGGAGCTTTCTCAAAAGTAACGCATCCTTAGGCGATACGGTCGCTACGCTGACTGCAACTCCATCAGATCTGGGAATATGCGCAGCGCCCACACCACATAGGATGGCCTTACCCTTAACACCCTTTTTCTTGGCTGCTCTTTCCACGTGCAGTTCCAAGACCTCCTTAAGGGGAACCTCCTTCTCGAGAACGAAGGGGTTCAGTATATCACGCGGCTGCGCATAAACAGGAACCTGCAGCTGCGACTCTTCAGGCTTTAGGAAAAAGTCTGGCTGCGTCTTTGCATCCTCCAAAATGTGTCGCCCCAGGGTTAACCCCTCCATAATTACCTTTATGGGGTAATCCTGGTCGCGCTCCAGCCGCGCAATATGAGGAAGCTCAAGCAGCTTCATCCCCTCCATAGCCTTCATCAGCTCGTCATAGGCATCGACATTATAACTGGGCACCTCAGCAAGTGCCACGGTTAGCAACTTTGGCTCATGGAGCTCCTCCATTGCTTACGCCCTACCACGCTCTACGGCGCACTGAACTACCTTCCCAAAGGTCTCCACTACCTCCGGGGACTCTAAGGTACCCATCGTAGCCAGGCGCAAGCCATGACTGATCAACCACCTACACACGCAGAAAAAGGATGCATTAGAAGCAAAGAGACAAATTAATACATATAGTAAGGCAACATTGCGGAATATATGAAAACGTACCTGCGCTTAGCTATTGTAGACATAAGATGAGGATATAATTCCTCATCATATTCTATACTAAGTCCGCGCAGCTTCTCCTCCTGCTCCTTCAGAATCTTCTCCATGCGAAGGCGAAATTCATCAATATGGCCAAAGTGCTCGGCCTTTTTCTCCTCAAGATACCTTACCCCCCAGGTAAGGTTCGCCCTGAACTGATGCAGTTCCCCGCGCGCATGTTGCAGCTCAGCCATCATGGTCAACTTTTCATCAGTGACCTTGTCCGCATGTGCCTTGACGGACACTACCTCCGCTCGCGCATCAGCTAACTGCGCACGGAGCAGGGCAATCCCCTCGTCCTTTTGAGCGAGAGTGCTGCTCTCCCCAACATACCGCGTCTTTAACTGAGTGACCAGCTCAGTCTGATGCTCAGCAGCAGCAGCTAGCTCCTCTAACAACTGCTGCGCAGATACCTCTCCAACTACCTTCACTGTCTCCTCCACGTTTGCATTCTGAGGAGGGACCACGCTTTCCACAAAAGCCGCATCACCCTCTGCAGCTTGGTCACTACAAAGCATAAGTAGAAGGTTAGAGCATCTAAAAAAAAAAAAAAAAAAAAAAGAGTAAGAATAAAGGAAAGACATGGTTATCACTTACAGAAGGGGCGAAGCCTTTGTCATCCCCTTATCCGCGCCGGTGGCGGATGTGTCATCTTCTGCGGATGACTCTTCATCTGCGATAAGATGGCGCCTCCTCTAGGAAGTGCCAGCGCCATCAGCCTCTCCCTTGCGCTTTATACTCTGCGCTACATTCTCAGGCTCTAGCACCTCCACGCTGTCAGAAGACTCAGCCTGCAACTTCTCCACATGAGCAGGCTCCCCAGTAGGAGGCACGCTCTGCACAGGCGTCACAAGCAAAGGGGGTGAATCTTCAGGCCCAGCTTGCCCCAACACAGTTAGATGCCCAACGGTCGCATCCAGAAGTGGCTCCTCATTTTCCCTCAGAGGACGCACACCAACCGTCACCTGCTTCGGCTTCTTTAGTTTTACTACGGCGAACAAATCCATCTCTGCGCAATACATGAGCAAATAACAACAAACAGATTAGTTATTGAAGGTACATATACAGAAATACTTACATTACTTGAAGCGAACAAATAAAAGGGACAAGCACCCACCCCGGCCGCTCTCATCAATAAAGGTTGGCACCCCGTCAGAACCATGGAAATAGTTGCGACTCAGCCCCATGTGAACCAAAAACTCCTCAGGGTAAGGGTTAATGGGGATGTGGTTGGCATCAATCGTATCCGCATCCGCTACGCTATACGAACCAGGTGTGGGGCGCCCATCCCTTGGCAGCATCTCTTGAGTATAAAACTCAAAAGGCGAAGGAAATACCCTATCATCTACCCAGAAATTTTTTTCCCTCCAATCCCTAAGAGAATCCACCTTCTCCGTATAACACTGAAGGCGTCCACCGCGCTTCGCGAAAGATACCCATCCATGCGACCACGTCGTGCGGTAAAACGCACGGAATAGGTCAACGGTCGGGTTGACAGCAAGCAACCGACAGTTTATTTCAAAATTGGATATTTTTGCCGCACCTATACAGTGCAGCTGGGAAATATGAAGGCGGTAGTGGTTGAGCACATTGCTAAAAAATATGGATATGGGTACGCGTTGGTTCGCATACTCGAAGAAGCGCGTATATAACCCTATTTTTCCCTCAGGGAAATCCGCGATGCACGCGTTGGCCTCCGGTACAACCGGATGCACGTCAAGAGGAATGAAATAATCCGAGGAGAACTGACGCAGTTCGTCCTCGTCCATTTCGGATGGAAATTCATGTAATTGACGAACCATTCTAAGAGAATAATAAAGGCACGTTTTCGCGGATTATCTAATAAAACAATTGCTTTTTTTGCAAAACGCTTTGAAGAAATGTGAAAATGGTGGAAGTGTGTTTTTTACTGTGTGTCCTTCAGTAAAGGGGAGGCGATGATTATATAGGGTTACAAAAACCCTAGCATGTGAGCCACGTGGAACCCACTATCCTAATCGTGTGGCTAGAAGACGATCGGGTACATGCACTTTTTTCCATTTCCCTATAAACACGTGGACACTCTCCCCACTTCCCTATGTACTTTTTGAAAATATTGGTGACTAGATACATTGTTTACCATATTGGGCGATAATTTTTCCCGCCACACTTACCGTTGCTTCAAGAAGTCTAGTATCCGCAGCTAGCAAGCCGCACACACTAGACTGGGGGGACATGATGACGTATAGTCTATATTTGGGCCACGAGCCCAAATATAAACATTACTAAGGCCCAAATCCACCATAAGCGGGCTATCATAACAATGACTTGGACCGCATTACCAAAGGGATTAGGCTCACGTAGACCCAAGCCCAACCAAACTATTTATGGTCTAGATAAGGATCTTCTATCTATGGATAAAGATCCTTGGACCGGATAAGCACCATGCGTGCGAAACGTAAGGAGCACGAAACCTACAAGGATTTTGTGCCTATATAAGGAATGACATAATTCTCATTAAAGATACGATTCACAAACCCTAAACTTTTTACGAGAACCCTAAAACCGATTACTTACTCTCACGCCGGAGGATAATCGTGGAAGACAATCCCACGATAAGCCTAACGGTGTTTGTTTATTTTCTTAGTGCGCAGGTTTCAAGCATTAAGAGCTAATTGGTACGAGAGCAAGAGCCCAAACTAGAAACGCCCAACTTTTGTATCAACAATTAGTTTTATCGATCGATAAATATCATGTATTTAGGTTGGGATTTGCTATACAATGTAAACCGAGCAATGGTTAAGACATGGTTAATATGAAAACTTGAACTATATTAAATTAAAAATCGCATATATTTAAGACATTTATATGTTTATTTATTATGCATTAAATACATAACTATTTTAAATATATAAAAAAATGTGTTATTTAATGTCCTTAACCATTGTTAAGTAGACATTGTATAGCAAATCTCATTTAGGTTATCATTATACACAAAATTAAACACGATAGCATAAAAAAATCATTTATGCATTTGCCCCAAAAAGTCACCCTTGATTAAATCATTTCCAAAAAGAAAAAAAAGTATTTATGCATTTGCCTTTTTACGATTTATATGTCATATGCGACTTGTGCGACTTGTATCTTTTGCCCCAAATGTAAGTATAATTATGTAAGAGTACAAAGTTGCATAAAAAGTACAAGTTGTATAAAAAAGTACAAATTACTTAAAAAAAGTAAAAGTCGCATAAAAATGTGAAATAATTTGCACATTCTAAAATGTGATTGAAACACTCAAAAGTACATTAAACTATTGTAATGTATATATATTATGCTTTAACAGGTTGCAAGTTGCATATTAGAGTGTGCAAATTAAAACACAATATGCATAAAAAAAATACACCATCGATCGCAAAAAAGAACACATTACACACATGTACTCTCAACTTAAATATATGTACTTTCAAATTAGATATTTGTCAACACATATGTGAAGTTGCATAAATGGCATATGGCACATAAGTTCCAAAAGGGCAAATGCATAAATGAATATTTTTTTAGGCAAAGAATCAATCAATGGTGATCTTTAAAGGCAACTAATGAATTATCCCGTATTTATATATGTGGTGTTTCCATATGTATTTTCATGGCATACTAACAACACTAAGAATGTTTATTTTTTATTTTTATTTTTTTTGGTTGGTTTTCTAACTTGTACCATAATGAAATAAGTTTAGAGCATTGAATAAACATATTTATTCCTTTAAAAAATTTATTTTTATATAAAACAGTACTCCCTTCATTCCAAAATTATTGTCCCCCGATAAAAAACATACAGTTTAAGAAAAATGCATTTATTACAGTTTTCCCTTTCTTACTTTTTGACATAATGACACTTTTACCCTTAACTAATTAATTAAGTTATTCTTTAAAACTTGTAATAATAATTTCAATCAATAGTAATATGGTAAATTTGATCAAACTTTCTAATCTATATTTAGTAGTGGACAATTAAATTGGGACATCTAAAAAAGAAAATGTGGACTATTAATTTGGGACGGATGTAGTAATAAATTTGGTAAGCATAACAAATTAAGAAAATTATTAATATCAACTAACATATAAATATGGTGATTTGTGTTTGTTTAATGATTAAAAGTTAGATTTTTTTTTTAATAGTATAAAGTCATATAATTCAATGAAATACAGGGTACAACAAGATGAGGATGAAATTAAAAAGAAAATGGAACTGAATAACAGTAAATGCATATCATTCCACAAAGGTTACAACTTGTTAGGACATACTAAAAGGCGATATATCCACCAAATTCATTGTAATTTGTTCTAAGCCTAATCATTTTGAAGGTGGATTCTGTGATCTAGAAAAAAGATGATGAACTATTCCCTAATTTGTCAAGAATGTTACTCCAATAATTGCTATCATCTTCAAAACGACCATGACAGTTTGCATCATTGACCAAATGATTTGTAAAAGCCTCCCACAAATAGTTATCTTGGTATAATATGTCATTCACTTCAAGTGTGTGTTGAGTTGCTTCCTCTTTAAGGTTGTCAAAATTGTTAAATGAATCTTTGGAGTTTTCGTTCATATGATATTCCGTGGACATATCTTTAAGAGTTTGTGGCTCAAGGCTCTCAAGAACATTCATGATCGGCAAAGTTTGGTCGTTAAGAGTCTCTAGCACATTTAAACTAGAAAGCTTAGACAATGTAAGACCTTGCCATGCTTTGAGCACATCGAAGCACAACGGTTGTGGTACTAATAGTGATGATACTGATGACTTACTGATATGATTAGGAGCCGAACCACTATGAATACATTGGTAAAAATTAGAAACAACTCTTGTACCACGAACAAGCCTAGCTTCTGCCTCAAGACGAGCATTCTCCCATTGTGTCATATGACTCACGTTGGTATTGACAGCGGTTTTCGACTTGTGGGTGATTGGATCAATACCCATTTTGGTTAACCTTTTCTTAAGATGAGATTTCCAATAATTCTTGATCTCATTATCTGTTCTTTTAGGTAAATGAGCTGCAATTGCTGACCATCTGAATCATTTATTTATGTATGTAAAAAACAACTGTAAATACTACATTTTACATTTCGATTAATTACTTGGTTTGATAGTTCCATACTTCTTTTACTCTACGTTTCTTGATGTGAGTACCCACTTAACGTCGGGTTCAAGGCTAATTGCAAGAAAATATAGCTTACTTATCACATTTTATAGTTTTGTTTAACCATTTATTTTTTTCTAGATCCATATAACATACTTTTGAATTTCATCTTTTTGATGTATCATGTGACCAGTTTTGTATATTAATCAGTTGACTAATTTACCCTTCCCCAAATAAGAGTGAAATTGAAGAGTAAAATTGTCAAATAGTACATGTCACACTATACATTCAAAAGATCGAAGTAAAAAATTATACTACCTCCGTGATTCCGTCCCTAAATAAATGTTCAGTTTGACTTTTCAGAGTCAAACTGGTTCAATTTTGACCTTAACTATTTTTGTGGGTGTTAGATGATATATGATACAAAATATATGAATTGATTGGTTTTTAAGTGTATTTTTCAATGGTATATTTTTTTTTATCATGTATTAAATAACACAAAAAATATTTAAGATCAAAGTTGAACTAGTTTGACCTTAAGAGATTAAACTAGACATTTATTTAGGGACAGAGGAAGTACATAAGAAAAATAAAATACCTACATAAAATTATGTTAAAATTATATAAAATGACAAGTAAGCTATATTTTTCGTGTAATTAGCCCTTCTATAAAAGACTTGCTACATTTAGTAATACAACATGGCCCCCAAATCTCCATCATATCCAATTATCTATATGAACAATTCTGGTATAAACATTCAACAACAAACATCTTTCATGCACATATTCTTTTAGACATATTGTTAGAGCTTAATATTTCCATTGTTGGTCACTTCTTATACTAGTTTGTACTTTTTCTAGTAAAAACTTTTTTACATGTTATAAGTAACACGACACACACGCCTAATAGCTCTATTGGTAACTCACATTAATTATGATGTTGATGCGTGGATGACTAATGAAAGTTTGTATATCTAACGTTCAAACGCAATAGTCACTAGCTCGATCGACGCCTGTCTAGCTACATGATGAACACACGCCTAATAGCTCTATTGGTAACTCACATTAATTATGATGTTGATGCATGGATGACTAATGAAAGTTTGTATATCTAACGTCCATAAGACGTTTCTTAATAATGTATAGTTAAAACTAGAAGAGTTCATGAACATAAAAATCTAGCTACAAACCGAAATCACGTAAACAAATTACCTATTGCCAAGAAGAGCATGGAGTTGAATGATAGTTTGTTCTTCTTGCGAACTAAACTTTCCTCTTTTGATATCTGGTCTCAAATAGTTCGTCCATCTCATTCTACAACTCTTTCCACATCTCTTTAGCCCTGCATGATAATATATATATAATTAAAAAGTAAAAACACATATCGTAGTTTTCTTAGAGCAGGAATGATTACTTATTAGCATGTGTTTCTGTGTCTACATACCAGCTTTAAGAGGCAATGCACACCAACTTCCAAGACCATGTTCTTCGATATATGACACAAGCTTACGATCTTCTTCAGTCGTCCAAGTCCCTTTCTTCAACCCCTTCACGAAACTCGGTGATCTTCCCATTCGTTGGATATGAATTTACTATTTTTAGTAAGCTGTCTTAGTTTGATAGCACACTTGAGAAATGAAAGCACGTGAGAATATATAATGGAGCCATGTAACATGAACATGACCTAGGGTTACACCAAGAGAACAAAGGCCATTAAATGTGGATATCCGGTCGACATGTTTTTTTACTATTCTTTATTGTGTAAATACCACGTGTGTGCGTCAGTTATGAATGATATTCTTAAACTATGGACATTGAATACCAATCTGCTTAAAGAGGATTTGACTAACATTCCGGTGTGGGTTAAATTTCATGATGTCCCGCTTGCTATGTTCTCGGATGACGGCCTTAGTCTTCTTGCTACATTGATTGGTACGCCAAAAAGGTTAGATGCCTTTACTAGTCAAATGTGCAGGGAATCTTGGGGTCGGAGTAGTTTTGCTAGGTGTATGATTGAAGTGAAATCGGATGAGGTGTTTCGGGAAAGCATCACTGTTGAGATACCTTTACTTGATGGTACGGGTTCGACGATTGAGAAGATTCGTGTTGAATATGAATGGAAACCACCTCGATGTGATAAGTGTAAGGTTTTTGGTCATAATTTGGTGGATTGTCCTAAAGTTGTTGTGCCACCTGCTCAACCTACTATGAATGTCAATGATGGTTTCAAGACTGTTAACACTAAGAAGAAGGGAAAGCAAGTTGGTTCAACAAAGCCGGGTCAAGGAGGTTTCACTAAACCTGTTGTGGGTAAGCAGCTTCACTACCAACCCAAAAAAACTCCTCCTGAACCTAAGAAAGTTGTTGTTGCTAAGAAGAATGCTTCCGATGTGGCTAGTACAAGTGGAACGAAAATCACTACATCTAATCAGTTTGATGCGCTTAATATGGATGATACAGATGGGTTTGGTATTCCTAATATTGATACCAATAAGGATATGGATGATGGTCGTACACTGGAAGTTAATGAGGATGTGTCGATTAGTACTAGTACTACATCACAAGAACCGCTTGTGGGTGATTCAATGAGGACTAAGGAAGTTGGTTCTACTCCTATTGTGGAGAAAATTAGTAAGCTTGAAAAGCTACTTATTGATGGGAAAGCTATTCTTGTGGATGATGTAGGTCATCCTATTCCGTCCGCCTCTGTCACTAAGAGAGCTAACCCATTTTCCAAGGTGGGTAATGTTGTGGTTTCTGATAGTGAGGACGAGGAGGTTCTTAACACGTTTGACGAATCAGCAAATCTTTTTGGTGGAGGTCATGAACGTGAAGATGAGCTTGATGACTATGATGATTACTCGAAGCAAATTTACGATCTCCCTGGGGAATTGGATGCTCTTAATGCCATTTATGGCTTTAATCTCCAAGGTCGTAGGAAGTAGTTTATATGTTTGTCCGAGTCTTTCAATATTATGTGGTAGTGGTTTGTTTTCTTGACTAGAAAATAGGAAGTATCTTGTTATGTAAGCTTTTCGCCTATGTAACGGGCTGAGATATGGGATTCACTCATATCCATTGTACTTAAATGTTTTTTGGAGTAATATATTTACCGGGTCGTCGACCTTTTACCCAAAAAACATATTTTCAAAAAAATTATTGTAAAAAGAAAATTCATAAATAGTGAAAAGTTGAAGGCTGGTCCAGCTTCTAGCAAAATAAACCAACTTTTAAGGCGATTGGACGATTCTATTAAAAATTTAATATATGTGATATATTTTATTAATAAAGTACATGAGCGACTTGCTAAAATTTTGACACGTATCTCATAATTTATTAATAAATTACATTTTTTCTCCCTCTTTTAATGTTATTGGACTATTTAACAAATTTGCTATAAAATGTGTTTACGTGAAAATAGTTTTTTGATGGTATATATTCATAGATTGGTTGGACCATCTCATCTAATGGTTGTTGTGCATTACATGCTATAATTCCAAGAAATCAGACAATACCTATGAATTAAAACCCCTATATTTTGCATCTGCGTATGCAGGTATCACACAATCATGGAATCTGGGTGGGTCCTGGGGGCCCGGAACACCCAAGAATTTATGTGACACAGTGTTAATTTGGTTAAAAACCCACGCTTTTTGTTATATTCATCCGGTCCTTAAAATTTGCATTTATGTTATTGGTTAATTTGTTTTAAGTGCACCTCGTCACTTTTATCTTGGTTCTATCCTTGCATACTACGTACCATTGTTGTTAATAAAATGGAATTATGCAAACAAGGGCGGAGCTTTATGAGGACCGGGAAGGGTCCCGCCCCCTAAGTCTAAACATGTTATTGTATATTTTTCACGATTTCATGTGTCATTTTTTTTTTTTTTTTCATTTCGGCCTTCCCATTTAATGTTTTCTTGGTTTTGTTTTGGCTCTCTCACAAAATTTTTTCTAGCTCTACCACTGTATGCAAAGCTCATGATATTTATATATCTTTTTTAAATGTTAATGAGCATGATATTAACTCGTATTGTGAGTTAATGACTTGCTCATAGGGTAGTATGAAAATATATATAGGTGGAAAAATGTCTGGTTGAAGGGATGGGAATACTTTGGACACATTTAATCGTTTATAGTAGGTTTTGAAATATACTTGGCACGAATTAACGCACGGGCGCGGCGCAACACTAAACAACTTTAGTAAAAACAAGACAAAATACAGCTTTTATATATATCAAATGGCATATCCTTTTTTAATGGCGGATGTATTTAAAAAGGGATAATAACCTATAAATTATATCTTACTTGTTATCCTACCCTTTTATATGTATTTAATAATTTTTTTTTGCTATATCAATAACAAGCTTGCAGTTCTCCAGCCGATTTTGCCATATCGAACAAATTACCCTCCATGTCATAATACCTTAATTTGCAAAAAGAAAAAAGAAAAAAAAAATCGCTCCACAAAACTAGAAAATATGGCAAGTAAGATACATTTATAATTTATTATTATTATTATTATTATTATTATTATTATTATTATTATTATTATTATTATTATTTTAATTTCTTTAAGTAACAAATTGTCTTCCTACCCTAACATTCGATCCCAAACCCTAAAACCTTAAGCTTTTATCAATGGTCGACATGCAAATGCTCTGTTTACATGCTTTCATCTATGGCTGAAATGCAAACACTTCGTTTACACAAACTCCATCTCCTCTTCATCACTCCGACTTCACAAAACCCTAATCAACTACACCCAAATCCAAACCCTTAGGGAACAAACACAAACAGAGGCTTGTTCATATTCGTTCGTTTAAGTTAAACCGGACAAATGAACGTATACGAACGCTTAAACGAACAAAATTTCTTAGAGGTGTTCATCGGTTCGGTTATCGGGTTTAGGGTTTATGGTTTAGGATTGAAGGTGTTCATCGGTTCGGTTATCGAGTTATTCGATTTGTTTTTTTTTTTTTTTTTTTTTTTTTTTTTTTTTTTTTTTTTTTGCTAATGTTTTAAAATATATCATACTTCTCACTACAACTTTTTATAGGTATCGAATAATTTTTTTTCCTTAACGATACGCTAACTATTGTTTTTTTTAATCTTTTATGGGTAGTGATGACTAGTGTTGACTATATTACCCTTCCAAATTTCATAAATGGTCCATGTGGGTCTGCGAAAATTGCATCAATCGTTCCTAAGGTAAATCACATAAATGGTCTCTGTTGTTTGGAGAAAATTTCATACATCGTACCTAAACTTTTTTTAATTTTTTTTTATCAATTCCTTATACGTTTTCATTTGTTTTTATAATTTTTTATCTGTTTTACACATTTTCGTCCATTTTTATATGTTTTCATACATTTTCGTCTGTTTTTATATGTTTTCTTACGTTTTTACTCGTTTTGTCTGCTTGTATCCGTTTCTATATGTTTTGTCCATTTTTAAACGTTTTTCATATGTTTTATACATTTTCGTCCGTTTTACAAGTTTTCGTCCATTTTCATCCATTTTTTTACATTTGCATCCGTTTTTCTAATGTTTTCATACGTTTTTATCCGTTTTCATATGTTTTTGTACGTTCTTATAAGCTTTTGTATAGGTGTGTACCTTTTTATACGTTTAAGTACATTTGTATAAGTTTTTGTACGTTTTACGTGTCTCATATGTTTTGCATGTTCTCATACATTTTTGTCCATTATTAACCATTTTTATACGTAAACAAACTTATAAAACGTACAAAAACGGAAGAAAAGTGTAAAAAAAACATATAAAAACGGGATAAAAACACATGAAAATGTACAAAAACATAGACAAGCAGATGAAAAAGGTATGAAAATGGACTAAAACGTACAAAAAAGGACGAAAAGTATGAAAGCGTATAAAAACAGATGAAAACGGATGAAAGCAAATAAAACGGACGAAAACGTACAAAAACCTATAAGACGTAAAACACATAAAAACGTATAAAAAATGGATCAATTCGGTTAATAGATAAAAACATATATAAAAGCGTTTATAAAAAATTAATATATCATTACGTGATCACCCGTAAAATTTCCCTATGAATAGTAAAGTTAATCAAAAATTAATATATCATTACGTTAATTTATAACGTTTTTACCGATAACAATTTTTTTTTATTAAATTATTATTTAAATATGCTATGATTACTCGAAGTCACTACGATACTTAAAACCTTTTCTTTTCGGAACGATGCTCACACATATACCACTATAGTCTAACAATCGCGAGAGTATTAAATTTTACCACTTACGAACTTACGTAACATATTTTTAATAAAACGCGTCCGACAACGTAAAAGTCTCACTAATTAAATACTAAAATATTCACTAATTATAATTAACAATTTTACTAATCTTAATTAACTCTAAACCGGACCCTTAATTTCCCTAAGCCCAAACCAAGTTCGGCCTGTTACTATTCCTAAGCCCAAAATCAAATCAAGCCCATTCCCTTGTTTGGTTTTCATTTCCACTCGACTAGGACAACTAGAAACACGCTTCGTACGCCCAAATCCTCCACACGACACCCCTATATTTTTGCACATACTCATTCCTTCCCTAGCCAAAAAATTAGAATGTCGATTTATAGCTTCTCTCGTTAAGTCTAGACACGATTTTAAGAAGCAAAGTAATTGTCCCCAAACACGATTTTATAAAATGTCAACGTATTCAAAACTCAACCATTTTGACTCATGATTGTTTCTAAAACATCCTAAACTCATTCTAAACTCAAACTAAGGTCTAAATATTGCCAAGATATTATAATCCCACAAGTCACAACCAATCTACAAATCGGTTCACTAAATAATATGTAGTCGACATGCATGTTATAAACCAAACTAGTACCCCCTTAAATCAAGCACACACACTACCATATTTTATTCACTAGAGAAAGTACCAAAACCTTTTTATAACATATATCACAAGTACCAGTCGTTTGTAAGTTTTCAAAGAACACATTTTTCTTTGAAGTTTGAGATGTCGACCACAAGAAACAAAGACCTTGAGTGTCTAGTACTACTCTTACAACTTTAGACTTTTTGAAAACACGTAACCATCCAATCACTTTAAAACTTGGACACTAGAACACCCTTAGAACCATATATATAATGCATGCATGCATGCATGCTTGCATTTTCTACTTCCATGCAAACTAAAACTCCACCAAATAATTCTAAGTAATGAGCTAGGAGTTGGTTCGAAGCTTTGGGTAGGAAATTAAAAGATTCGTGGGGGTTTAGGAGAAGAAATTGGTTGTTTGTGAACCTTGGTCGAGCAAACTAACACACTACGTACTCATCTCACTTACTTCTCGACTCTACGTCCCTTTTTCCCCACCATTTGGTGTCGTAAGTCCCTAACGACTCATTTCAATTCTTTTTGATATACATTTAGTTGCATTACATTTTTACACGACACACACAAACGCACCTCATTATTTAAAAACTAAGTAAACGACCCATATATATTTTTCGTCCACCTATATATTTGACACCTTAAGAAATAAACTATGTAAAGTTTTGAAACTAACACGCTACGTAAAAATCAGTTAGAAGTACATTCCTAGCATACCACCACCATTTTGAAAAACTCTAAAAATTTTCTAAGTCTTTTGTTTACAAAATTCATCCCATGCCACGCTCAAAACACACGTATAACTTTAATATTTACTTAACGAGCATACCTTTTTATTTCACAAACCAATAGACCTCATAGCACACAATCAATTTGATGTAGAAACTTTGTAATGAAAATCATGTTAAGACCTAGTAATCGATCAAAAGCAAATCGACCAAGAAACAATTTTTGAAAAGTTAAGTAGTATCGATTGGGCCTTAAGGCCCAATCATTTCAAAATAAGCCGAGTGAATAAGCTGAGGCTATAAGCTATTGGGCAACTTTTTCACGATCCTAACCTTAGCCCTAAGCAAAGCCCAAAAACCCCGTAAGCCCATTGGATTTAAAAATACTAACGGGCTTTAATTTTTCGTTAAAAAGCCCATAAGCTATCCATAAGCTTTTTCGAACTAATAAGCTGTCGAAATAAGCTCAATAAGCTGTTTTGAAACTACTTAGGAAATGAAAACATTAAGTTTTGAAAATTTTGATTTTGGACTAGATTTGCAAAATTTATGAAATTCGGGTAAAAAATGTAAATATTTCAAAGTTTCGGTAAAATATGTCATTTCGTAAACTTTAGGATAAAAACTGGTTTTTATAAACTTTAGGGTGGAAAGTGTAAGAAAAATAAAGTTTTGGACTTAAAATGTAATTATATTTAATTTTGGACTAACGGCGTAACGCTAACGCCGTTAGGGTAAAAAGTGTAAATTTTTGAAAATACAAGGGCCGTATACTAAAATTAATATTTTTTATTTTTATTTTCATTTTTACGAGTTCCCGTCACGACGTTACGGTTATTTTCAAACTAGTATTATTATTACTATTATTATTATTAAACGTTACGTTTATTTTCAAACTAATATTATTATTACTATTATTATTATTAAACGTTACGTCTATTTTTCAAACTATTATTATTATTAAACGTTACGTTTATTTTCAAACTAATATTATTATTACTATTATTATTAAACGTTACGTCTATTTTTCAAATTATTATTATTATTATTACTATTATTATTAATAAAAGTTACGCATTATTTCAAACTATCGTTACTATTTTTATTATTACAACCTACGTTATATTTATATATATAACTAAACTAAACGTACGATATACTATAAAATCAAAAGTCTTACTAAAAATAAATTAACAAATCACGCATTCAAAAACTACTCGCGATTAAAACATTAAGACTATCAAACACTGAAAAATTGCCAAATATTATCTAGGTCGTGTATGGAGCCGTTCCCATTTTGCAAACTGAGTATCGATATTTTTATTCACTAAACCACTAAGGTGAGTTCATAGCCCACATTTATAAAACTGTTTTCGTGGGGAGATACATGCTTAAAACTCTGAACACAAGTATTTTCTTATATTATGCCTGAAATTATTATTGCTTAAGTCTCTTTTTGCCAAAAGCCCCTCATATCATGAACCTTAGTCACCCAGAGAGGTGAACGTAAATAATTATGGATAGATCTATTAGGGATTGACAATCCCCGTTTGGGAGTTGAGAAAACAACCAAACGCACTTTATTTGAAATCTAATAGGTTACTGGCAAGGACCTATCCCGAGGGCCCCCTGTTACTATAATTCATCATTTATGATGAGATCTGTTAATCGGCTGAGTGTCATGAGCTTAATGCAATAATAAATGATTGTAATTCGATGCAATTATCACTATCGCTTGTGTTCAAACTACCAAACTTAAACCTATGAATATCACTCAACTTTTGTTGACTTTTAGCATGTTTATCTCAGGAAATTAATGCGAAGGAGCTCGAGGCATGGAGAGGGCATTAAACCCCTATACGGGTGTTAAATAAAATGTTTTGTCATTCTCTTTTAATAACTCATATCTCCTATGATATGTTAAAACTAATGGAACAACTTTGTATTTGAAAACTTGCTTTTAAATGAATGATAAACATAATTTTAAAACGTCTCTTTGAGTCGTTTTCTATGACTTGACTTCGATCCTCTAAGTAATACCCTACAAAGTCTTCTGCTGCTCTAGTTGAAATTTAGGGGGTGTTACAGATTGGCATCAGAGCCAAGGTTATAGAGAACCAGGTGTATTTTAAAACACTGGACTATAACTACACTTTTAAAACGGACCAAATTTTATTTTTACAAAAGTCATATTACGCCCTCCGTGCCTTCGCAGCTCCATCAACGGTTATAAAATGTTATTTACCATATGAGCTTTTTATAAATGTTAACGTAGTTTATGATTATATTAATGACTTACATTTACTATTCGGGATTTATACAGTACCATGTCGTCATCTTCTCATCCTATCACTTTCTCATCTGACTCAGACTCAGAAACTTCTCTCCCAATACCATCACCCCCCTCACCTACCCAAAACTGCAGACATAGGCATGTCCGTCAACTCCAGATTTACGAGCCAAAACCCTTTGGTCAACCTTTCCGACGATACGGGGGAGGTCCTGTCTTTAAACACACCCCTAGGAAACAAGTGCATGTGACACTTACTCCACGTATACCACCACCATCTCCACCTCTACCTACTTCACTTGTATCACCACCCCCAGTGATATTTCCCACCTCGCCTATGACTGGAATTAGGCCATCACCATCCTCATCCCTTGAGCACCCTAGGACTATACGACTATCCCCAGTTCCACCAAACACCGTCCTTTACCGACAAACCACCACTGTACCCTTACCAACACCTGATTCACCAACCATTACCTCACTATCAGCCCCACCTCGTAGGAGGCCACGTATTGTGGCTTCATCCCTATCTGACCCCTGTGAGCAAACCGTAACCGAGACTACCTCCCGCCCTAAGACCCGTAGGAGGGTCGATGCTCGAAAATGGTCTTTCTAACTCCCAATCCTTCAGTACTGGAGATCTCAGGAAGGTGCTCCTAGTGCTAGGGAACTAGGAGAGAGTTCATCCTCAGCTGCTTCTAGGATTCTTCCAGTTACCGGAGAACCCATCCACCATACCATACCTTTACTAGCCGCTAGGATAGCCCGCCATGAGGATCGTTTTGATGACATTGTTAGAGTTATTGATGATTTCCCACTAGAGCAGATAGAGGCTATAGGAGAAGATGTAGGAAAGCTTGAGATTGGTCAGTTGGCTATGGAGGAGAGTTTTGAGCTGATGAGCACCCATCTGGAGGGGGCCATCGAGACGATACGTACCTTGGGAGGTATTGCTATCATGATGCAGGGAGAGATCGATTCGCAGGATGACGAGATCGACATGATGAGCATTCAGGTCCTAAACCTGAGGAGTATGATTAGGGACACCCAGGCCAGAGAGAGAACCAGAGACTTGACTATAGAGACCATGATGACTATGATTGAAGACCTTCAGCGCAGAGTCAGAGGTGCACCAGGGAATCCATAGATCTGGGACGTATCATTATAGCTAAGGACTATCTTAGCCTGCCAATGTGGCATTAATAAAGAAATCTTGTATTGTTATGTTTTCTTGTAAAACGAATGAACGAGACATTATTAATATTATGTTGTCAGTTACTTTGTAATATATTGATGTTTATCTATGTTTTCTGTGGTTGTATCTTTATGCGCTGTTGTGTTCTTATATATATGTTGTCACAGGGCATGTCAGTCTATACAAACCAAACCAAGCATTTATACTTCTATTGTGTGTTGTGATTTATCCAAGCATGTCGTGTTGATTATTTATAATGTTATAAATTTTACGCGAAAATTTCTCAACATAACGTAGTTATATATGTTATATTAATAGAGCCATGGCTAGGACAAGAAAAGCGATTGCGACTACAACACCCGAAACCGCAACCCCTGTAACCGAAACATCCACACCGACTATGACTCCGGCTAATATCGAGAAAGCAATTGCTAACGGTGTAGCCGCTGGGTTAGAAGCAAATGCACGTAATAGCGGCACCAGTTTACCACCAGGAGGAAGTGGAACCTCTGTACCCCGCAAGTGTACCTATAAAGATTTTATAAGATGTCAACCAACTTTTTACAAGGGTACAGAAGGAGTGACTGGACTTACTCAGTGGTTCGAGCGAACCGAAACAGTCTTTCAGAGGAGTGGCTGTTCGGAGGATTGCAAAGTTACCTTTGCTACCGGAACCCTTTTGCAAGATGCTCTGTCTTGGTGGAATTCTATCACCCAGACTATGGGAATGAATGAAGCATTCCAACTCACCTGGACCGAGTTCAAAGCAAAAATACTGAGGAAGTACTGCCCCTGTGCTGAGGAAGTTGGAAGATGAGTTTCACGAGTTAATGGTGAAAGGGATTGATCTCAGGACATATAACAGGAGGTTCCAAGAACTATCAGCACTATGCCCCACGATGGTGCCGGATTTCGAAAGAACCCTGGAGAAATATGTCGAAGGACTCCCTCGTAGCATCGAAGGAGATGTTACCTTGTCAAACCCACCAATTCTAAAAGTGGCAATGACCCTTGCTCAGAAGCTGTTGGACAGAGAGGTCAAGTGTAACAAAGAACTCAAGCGAAAGCTTGATGATAAAAGGACCACACACACCAACAGTAGCAACCACTACCACAACAACTCCAACAACAACTCTAGGAACAACAATCAGAACCGCCATAACTACAACCACCGCAACAGTCAACAGAACCCTAGGCAAGAGACTGCCAAAGCATACACCGCCACTGGAAGCGGGGGATATGCGGGTCCAAAACCACAATGCCACAGGTGCAAGTTACACCACTATGGACAGTGCACCATTAAGTGTACCAAGTGTCAGAAGGTGGGCCATCAAGCTAGGGATTGCAAGATCCCCGCTACCGGGAGCAATTTGCAACCCGTGACCCCAACATGCTACACTTGTGGAGAAATTGGCCATTACAAGAGCCAATGCACCAAAGGAAATGGTCAGGCAAACAACGCTCGTGGGAGAGCCTATGTGATGGGAGAAGGAAATACGTCACAGAACCCAGACGTAGTCACGGGTACGTTCCTACTCAATCATCATAGTGCTAAAGTATTATTTGACTCCGGAGCCGATAAGAGTTTTGTGTCTACTTCCTTTGCCCCCTTACTTAACATAGCACCCTCTAAGTTAGATACCGCCTATGATATAGAAATGGCCAACGAAGATTTAATAGGCATAGACACCGCAATTCAGAATTGCACCATAACCTTACAAAACGAAACCTTTCCCATCAACCTCCTGCCTACACAGTTAGGTAGTTTTGATGTCGTCGTCGGAATGGATTGGTTATCCAAACACCATGCTAGAATCATCTGTGATGAGAGAGCAGTCCATATTCCATATAACGGTGAAACTCTAGTTATCCAAGGCGATAAGAGTAAACCACGACACGGTATCATCTCGTACATCCAAACGGTGAAATACTTGAATCAAGGGTGTCAAGTATTCATGGTTCGAGTAACGGAAGATAAATCAAAGGAAAGACGACTCGAGGACGTTCCCGTCGTCAAGGAGTTTCCAGAAGTTTTTCCTGACGATTTACCCAGCCTTCCACCTACCCGCCAAGTAGAATTCCAGATAGATCTCGTGCCTGGAGCAGGACCGGTGGCAAGAGCACCTTATAGGTTAGCCCCGTCCGAGATGAAGGGATTGGCTGAACAACTAGAAGAGTTGTCGGATAAGGGTTTCATCCGACCAAGTTCATCACCTTGGGGAGCTCCAGTCCTATTCCTTAAGAAGAAAGACGGAACTTTCCAAATGTGCATTGACTACCGAGAATTAAACAAATTAACCGTGAAGAATCGGTATCCTCTACCCAGGATCGATGATTTGTTTGATCAACTACAAGGATCGAGTGTCTATTCGAAGATCAACTTGAGGTCAGGGTACCATCAACTAAGAGTTAAGGAGGAAGATATTCCCAAAACAGCTTTTAGGACTCGATACGGACACTTCGAATTCCAAGTGATGCCATTTGGCTTAACCAATGCGCCCGCAGTGTTTATGGATTTGATGAATTGAGTATGCAAACCATACTTAGATAAATTTGTGATTGTATTCATAGATGACATCTTAATCTATTCTCGCAATGAGAAAGAACATGCGGAACACTTGAGGATCATCTTAGAGCTGCTCAAAAAGGAAGAGTTGTACGCCAAGTTCTCTAAGTGTGATTTCTGGATTAGAACTGTACAATTTCTGGGTCATGTTATCGATAGTCAAGGCATCCACGTAGATCCGGCAAAGATTGAGGCCGTTAAGGATTGGGCAGCTCCTACCAACCCTACGGAAATACGCCAATTCTTAGGTCTTGCCAGTTACTACAGGCGATTCATTGAAGGTTTTTCAAAAATCGCCAAGCCTTTGACTGAGTTAACACAAAAAAATAAGAAGTACAGTTGGGAGGAGAAGCAGGAATCGGCTTTTTAGTTGTTAAAGAAGAAACTCTGTGAAACACCGATTTTAGCACTACCGGAAGGAAGTGAAGACTTCGTAGTGTACTGCGACGCTTCGTACCATGGTTTAGGCGCGTTACTGATGCAAAGAGATAAAGTGATAGCTTATGCTTCGCGACAACTTAAGACGCATGAAGTAAATTATATAACTCATGATTTGGAATTAGGAGCAGTAGTATTTGCTCTTAAGATATGGAGACACTATCTGTACGACACCAAGTGCACGGTATACACGGATCACAAAAGTCTTCAACACATCCTAGATCAGAAGGATTTGAATATGAGGCAACGTCGATGGTTAGAATTGCTTAGCGACTACGATTGTGAGATTCGCTACCATCCGGGAAAAGCGAACGTCGTGGCAGACGCCTTAAGCAGGAAAGAACGAATAAAACCTCTCAGGGTTCGATCCTTGGGAATGACGGTTTATTCGCCTCTTCCATCGCAAATACTTCAAGCACAATCCGAAGCTCTTCGAGAAGAGAACAGGCCAAATGAGAGAATCTATGGCATGCCGGAGAACTCAAATGGTTTTGTGAAGAGATCAAACGGAATGCTCTGTTTTAAGGGTAGAAGTTGGGTTCCACTCTATGGAGGATTACGTGACCTCATCATGCATGAGTCGCACAAATCAAAGTACTCCATCCACCCAGGTTCCGACAAGATGTACCAGGACCTTAAGGAACTCTATTGGTGGCCAAACATGAAAGCCGATATAGCAGAGTATGTCGGAAAATGTTTGACTTGTGCGAGAGTGAAAGCAGAATACCAGAAACCATCAGGATTGTTGGTACAACCCGAACTTCCCATGTGGAAATGGGAATGGATTACAATGGACTTTATCACCAAACTGCCTAAGACGTCAACAGGATATGATACCATATGGGTCATCAGTTGATCGTCTCACCACCGCTCACTTTCTGCCTATTAAAGAAACCGACGAAATGAATACACTCTCACAGTTGTACTTAAAAGAGATTGTTACTCGACATGGAGTGCCTATCTCAATCATCTCTGATCGAGATAGTTGATTCACGTCTCATTTCTGGAACTCTTTGCAGAAAGCTCTAGGAACTAAGTTAGACATGAGCACCGCATACCATCCACAGACCGATGGTCAAAGTGAGAGAACCATCCAAACCTTAGAAGACATGCTCCGAGCATGTGTGATCGACTTCGGAAAAGGTTGGGACAAACACTTACCATTGGTAGAATTCTCCTACAACAATAATTACCACACTAGTATTAAGGCAGCCCCATTCGAAGCACTGTATGGAAGAAAGTGCAGATCACCCGTTTGTTGGGCCGAAGTAGGTGACGTACAACTCACCGGGACCGAACTCATTCATGAGACAATGGAGAAAATAGTTAAGATCAAACAACGGCTGCAAGCTGCAAGAGATAGGCAGAAAAGCTATGCCGACATAAGACGAAAACCTATGGAATTTCAGGTTAGAGATAGAGTAATGTTGAAAGTTTCTCCTTGGAAAGGAATGATACGCTTTGGAAAGCGTGGAAAGTTGAACCCTAGATACATCGGACCATTTAGCATCCTAGAACGGATTGGACCAGTGGCATATAAGCTAGAGTTGCCAGAAGAACTTAGCCGAGTACACCCTACCTTCCACGTGTCAAACCTTAAGAAGTGTTTATCCGATGAATCTCTAGTGATCCCACTCAAAGAGATTCAACTCGACGATAAACTTGTCTTTACGGAAGAACCAGTAGAAATCATGGATAGGGATGTCAAACGATTAAAACAAAACCGTATTCCCATAGTCAAGGTTAGATGGAACTCTAAGCGAGGACCAGAATACACTTGGGAATGCGAGGACCAAATTCGTGCCAAATATCCCCATCTATTTTCTTAGACACCCCTGACGACCATCTTAGACTAGAATTCCGGGACGGAATTCAGAATGAGGGGTAGGTACTGTGATCACCCGTAAAATTTCCCTATGAATAATAAAGTTAATCAAAAATTAATATATCATTACGTTAATTTATAACGTTTTTACCGATAACAATTATTTATTTATTTATTTAATTATTATTTAAATATGCTATGATTACTCGAAGTCACTAAGATACTTAAAACCTTTTCTTTTCGGAATGATGCTCACACATGTACCACTATAGTCTAACAATCGCGAGAGTATTAAATTTTACCACTTACGAACTTACGTAACATATTTTTAATAAAACGCGTCCGACAACGTAAAAGTCTCACTAATTAAATACTAAAATATTCACTAATTATAATTAACAATTTTACTAATCTTAATTAACTCTAAACCGGAACCTTAATTTCCCTAAGCCCAAACCAAGTTCGGCCTGTTACTATTCCTAAGCCCAAAACCAAATCAAGCCCATTCCCTTGTTTTGTTTTCATTTTCACTCGACTAGGACAACTAGAAACACGCTTCGTACGCCCAAATCCTCCACACGACACCCTTATATTTTTGCACATACTCATTCCTTCCCTAGCCAAAAAATTAGAATGTCGATTTATAGCTTCTCTCGTTAAGTCTAGACACGATTTTAAGAAGCAAAGTAATTGGCCCCAAACATGATTTTATAAAATGTCAACGTATTCAAAACTCAACCATTTTGACCCACGATTGTTTCTAAAATATCCTAAACTCATTCTAAACTCAAACTAAGGTCTAAATATTGCCAAGATACCATAATCCCACAAGTCACAACCAATCTACAAATCGGTTCACTAAATAATATGTAGTCGACATGCATGTTATAAACCAAACTAGTAACCCCTTAAATCAAGCACACACACTACCATATTTTATTCACTAGAGAAAGTACCAAAACCTTTTTATAACATATATCACAAGTACCAATCATTTGTAAGTTTTCAAAGGCCACGTTTTTCTTTGAAGTTTGAGATGTCGACCACAAGAAACAAAGACCTTGAGTGTCTAGTACTACTCTTACAACTTTAGACTTTTTGAAAACACGTAACCATCCAATCACTTTAAAACTTGGACACTAGAACACCCTTAGAACCATATATATAATGCATGCATGCATGCATGCTTGCATTTTCTACTTCCATGCAAACTAAAACTCCACCAAATAATTCTAAGTAATGAGCTAGGAGTTGGTTCGAAGCTTTGGGTAGGAAATTAAAAGATTCGTGGGGGTTTAGGAGAAGAAATTGGTTGTTTGTGAACCTTGGTCGAGCAAACTAACACACTACGTACTCATCTCACTTACTTCTCGACTCTACGTCCCTTTTTCCCCACCATTTGGTGTCGTAAGTCCCTAACGACTCATTTCAATTCTTTTTGATATACATTTAGTTGCATTACATTTTTACACGACACACACAAACGCACCTCATTATTTAAAAACTAAGTAAACGACCCATATATATTTTTCGTCCACCTATATATTTGACACCTTAAGAAATAAACTATGTAAAGTTTTGAAACTAACACGCTACGTAAAAATCAGTTAGAAGTACATTCCTAGCGTACCACCACCATTTTGAAAAACTCTAAAAATTTTCTAAGTCTTTTGTTTACAAAATTCGTCCCATGCCACGCTCAAAACACACGTATAACTTTAATATTTACTTAACGTGCATACCTTTTTATTTCACAAACCAATAGACCTCATAGCACACAATCAATTTGATGTAGAAACTTTGTAATGAAAATCATGTTAAGACCTAGTAATCGATCAAAAGCAAATCGACCAAGAAACAATTTTTGAAAAGTTAAATAGTATCGATTGGGCCTTAAGGCCCAATCATTTCAAAATATGCCGAGTGAATAAGCTGAGGCTATAAGCTATTGGCCAACTTTTTCACGATCCTAACCTTAGCCCTAAGCAAAGCCCAAAAACCCTGTAAGCCCATTGGATTTAAAAATACTAACAGGCCTTAATTTTTCGTTAAAAAGCCCATAAGCTATCCATAAGCTTTTTCGAACTAATAAGCTATCGAAATAAGCTCAATAAGCTGTTTCGAAACTACTTAGGAAATGAAAACATTAAGTTTTGAAAATTTTGATTTTGGACTAGATTTGCAAAATTTATGAAATTCGGGTCAAAAATGTAAATATTTCAAAGTTTCAGTAAAATATGTCATTTCGTAAACTTTAGGATAAAAACTGATTTTTATAAACTTTAGGGTGGAAAGTGTAAGAAAAATAAAGTTTTGGACCATAAATGTAATTATATTTAATTTTGGACTAACGGCATAACGCTAACGCCGTTAGGGTAAAAAGTGTAATTTTTTGAAAATACAAGGGCCGTATACTAAAATTAATATTTTTATTTTTATTTTTATTTTCATTTTTACGAGTTCCCGTCACGACGTTACGGTTATTTTCAATCTAGTATTATTATTATTAAACGTTACGTTTAATTTCAAACTAATATTATTATTACTATTATTATTATTAAACGTTACGTCTATTTTTCAAACTATTATTATTATTATTATTAAACGTTACGTTTAATTTCAAACTAATATTATTATTACTATTATTATTATTATTAAACGTTACGTCTATTTTTCAAACTATTATTATTATTACTATTATTATTATTAAACGTTACGCATTATTTCAAACTATCGTTACTATTTTTATTATTACAACCTACATTTTATTTATATATATAACTAAACTAAATGTACGATATACTATAAAACCAAAAGTCTTACTAAAAATAAATTAACAAATCACGCATTCAAAAACTACTCGCGATTAAAACATTAAGACTATCAAACACTGAAAAATTGCCAAATATTATCTAGGTCGTGTTTGCAGCCGTTCCCATTTTGCAAACTGAGTATCGATATTTTTATTCACTAAACCACTAATGTGAGTTCATAGCCCCCATTTATAAAACTGTTTTCGTGGGGAGATACATGCTTAAAACTTTGAACACACGTATTTTCTTATATTATGCCTGAAATTATTATTGCTTAAATCCCTTTTTGCCAAAAGCCCCTCATATCATGAACCTTAGTCACCCAGAGAGGTGAACGTAAATAATTGTGGATAGATCTATTAGGGATTGACAATCCCCGTTTGGGAGTTGAGAAAACAACCAAACGCACTTTATTTGAAATCTAATAGGTTACTGGCAAGGACCTTTCCCGAGGGCTCCCTGTTACTATAATCCATCATTTATGATGAGATCTGTTAATCGGTTGAGTGTAATGAGCTTAATGCAATAATAAATGATTTTAAACTTATAATTGTAATTCGATGCAATTATCACTTTCGTTTGTGTTCAAACTACCAAACTTAAACCTATGAATATCACTCAACTTTTGTTGACTTTTAGCATGTTTATCTCAGGAAATTAATGCGAAGGAGCTCGAGGCATGGAGAGGGCATTAAACCCCTATACGGGTGTTAAATAAAATGTTTTTTCATTCGCTTTTAATAATTCATATCTCCTATGATATGTTAAAACTAATGGAACAACTTTGTATTTGAAAACTTGCTTTTAAATGAATGATAAACATAATTTTAAAACGTCTCTTTGAGTCGTTTTCTATGACTTGACTTCGATCCTCTAAGTAATACCCCACAAAGTCTTCCGCTGCTCTAGTTGAAATTTAGGGGGTGTTACAAATACCTATAAAACGGTACAGTGGCAAGTATGATTAGCCCTTTTTTTCATAAAACCAAAAACCAAACAGAAGTTAAATTGGATTTAACTAAACCGATAACCGAATATGAATGCGGATCGGTTTCGGGTTGACCCGAATTACTTTCAGGTCAAATCTTGGTTTGGCAAAAAAAAAAAAAAAAAAAAAAAAAAAAAAAAAAAAGTTAAAAATAAAAAATAGGGGTGATTATTTATAAATGTAGTTAGCTTGTTACATTTTCTTTTTTGGTGTATCGATTATCCTTGGTGGCTGCTTTGTAGGCAATAAAAAATTGAAAAAAAGGGTCACTTGCAACCGGTTGGGTAGGTAAAAAAATACACCAAAATGGCCCGAAAACCTAAGTTTGTTACTTGAAATCGCAAAATAATAATAATAATAATAATAATAATAATAATAATAATAATAATAATAATAATAATAATAATAATAATAATAATCGATATGTATAAAAGCATAGCAAGATGTGAGGAACAAGTTCCTTACTTTAGAACGAATAATATTGGTTTTTATTCATGCTTTGCATATATATGCAATTATGCATTTTTGTATGGATATATATGCAAAAGCCCTAGGCATTAAGAGATAACTACTATATTTAAAAACATGACAATCTCTATAAATAAAGAACAAAGATCATTTGAGGACTAAACATTCTTTACATACCAAGGGATCAATCCCCACCTTTCATTCATTTTGATCTAATGGCTTAGATTAGAGTTAATATTTACACTACAAGGGTATTTTAGTACTATTTAAATACTTTTTTTTTACTCTTATCTCTCATTTAATGCGTCATTTTTTCACACACACAAAGTGTGTGTTTGTTTCTTCTCTCTCATATAACTACCTCTTGTAACGAGCTCCTCTAACCATCTTCTTTATTGCGATCATCATAGAAACCCTAATTTTTTCTTCTAAATTCATTAATTGATCTCATTCTTCATCCCGTACATCACCTAACCCTAATTTTTTATCGTTTATTTTTATTTAAGCTTAATTCAAAGCTGAATTATAAGCTATCTATTTCTATAAGCTGAATTATGAGCTAACTTACTTATTTTTTTCATATTATATGCAGGTTTTATGGATTCGCTTCAAAGTTCTGTTTCTACTACTTCTGAAGAGATCGTTGTTAATGATTCTTCTACTGCTTTTGAAGAGATTGTTGTTAGTGATGATGTTTCAGCTAAGTATGCTGAGGAGATTGTTGCTTATGAACACGGTGATGAATCCGTAGCAATTAAGAGTGAGTTTTTTGATTATTTTAATTTTTTCTATAATCCGTTTTGTTAGTGTTAATAAGCTATGTTATTTAGATGGTATAAGCTCTGAATATGTTATTAAGATGTTATAAGCTCTGAATAAGTAGTTTTAAGCTTTGAATGAGTAGCTGATTATATTTGTAGTTTGGATATCATATATGATACCTGACATGTGATATATCAATGTTTTTGTATCAAATGATATATCATATGTGATATATTAATCTCAGCTTTGAATAAGTAGTTTTAAGCTTGTCATATCATATATGATATAGCACATGTGATATATCAATGTTTTTGTCTTACATGTGTTATATCATATATGATATAATTATAACATGTGTCTGTGATTTCAGTTTTAGTAAACCTCTGTTTTTAATTTTTTGTTTTATTTTTTTTTCCAGATTTGAATGCTTTGAAAACTCCTGAATCATTTGCTACTCACTCTAATTTTGATACTCCTGGTGGAACTATTTATTATATTCCGAAAGTTCCTGTGGATGTGTTACTTGTTAAGGGCAAAGTTTATAAGTCGATTGATGAGTGCATTGCTGCTTATATGAAATATGCTGCTAAAGCAGGGTTTGTGGTTAGGAAGTCATGCCAGAAAAGGTTGAGGAATGGTACTGTGAAGCAAAAGTATTTAGTGTGTAATAGGGAAGGTTGTCCAAAGGGAATTCATGTGGACACGTTAGACTTAGAGAATAGTGACAAGCAGGTTAGAAGTTCGAACCTGCATATCACAGGGTGCAAAGCACGTGTCATTTTTGATTTAATTCCTGGTACTTCTAAGTACAGGTTGAATGTCTTTGATAGTATTCATAATCACGAGCTTGAACGTGAAGAGTATAAGCATTTGTCAAAGACTGAGAGGCAGTTGACGTATGCTGAGCAATTGTTCATTGTTAAAGCTGCTAGCGTAAATATAGGCGCAACGAAAGCTCATCACATCTTAACTGGTTTGAAGGGTTCTTATTTGCTTGTTCATGGAACGACTGTTGATTTTAAGAACTTTTTTAGGGGTGTGAACTGCTATATAGGTGATAGTGATGCGCATATGCTTATATCTAAGATGGAGAATAGGAAGAAGCACGTGCCGGATTTTTCATTTGATTATTTGGTCGAAAATGCTGAGCTTGCGGCTATTTTTTGGGCTGATGAAGTTTCTAAGTTCAACTATAGAGAGTTTTGTGATGTTGTTTCGTTTGATGCTACTTACAGAACAAACAAGTAAGTATATGTATGTTTAGTATGATATTTTTGATTATATGATTTTCTATTTAATCTGTTATTTTAAGTATTTTTGTTTTTTGTTTTTCAGGTACAAAATGGTGTTTGTTCCCTTTACAGCCATAGATAATCATCGGAGGTGTGTAACAGTCGCAGCAGGCTTGTTGAAGAACGAAACTACAGCTTCGTATATTTGGTTGCTGAAAGCGTTCATAAAGGCGTTTGGTAGGGCTCCAAATATTGTTGTTACTGATCAGGATGGGGCTATGAGAAATGCCATTGAAGCTGAGTTTGCGGGTTCTAAACACAGACTTTGCATGTGGCATATTACTCAAAAGCTCCCTGGAAAGGTATTTTTCTGCCTTTTTGTTTATCATATGTGATACTTTATTCTATGTGTTTTTTTTTTATTGATTTATCATATATAATAATTTGAACCTTTTTTCAAATAATATGTTAAATCATATGTGATACTTGATTTTATTTGTATTTATTATTGGTTTATCACATATGATAACACATATCTATTTTCAAATCATTTGTTAAATCAGATGTTATTTGTTTTGTTTACAGATATGTTCTAAAATCTATGATGATACAGACTTTAAAAAGAAGTTTAATCAAATTGTATGGAATATGTATATCGGTCCGGAGGAGTTTGAGGATAGATGGTCAAAGTTATTGGATGAGTTTAGTTTGCAGAATCATAAGTGGTTAACAAAGATGTTTAATATACGTTTGTGTTGGATTCCTGCTTATTTTATTGATTCCCCCTTGTGTGGTTTGATGAGGACGACGTCTAGATCTGAGAGTGAGAACTCCTTTTTCTCTCATTTTACGAATCAAGGTTCCACTCTTATGAATTTTATGAATTGTTTTGAGACGGCAATGGAAAAGCAGAGGCATATACAAGAGAGGCTTGATCATAAGACTATTGATTCTGTTCCGAAGTTTAGAACCTATCTTAAGATTGAACGTCATGCTTCGAAGGTTTTTACTCGTCCTCTGTTCGAGCTTGTTCAAGCAGAGATTTTTGCAGGCACATGGTATTGTCAAATAGAAACCAAAAGCTTGGTTGAAGGATCTGAGGTCTCTGTTATTAGAGAAACAAAATTTGTTGATGCACTAATGGAGAAGAAGAAAGCTAAGTTGAGAGAGAAAGCTAGGAAGAGAGTTAAGGATAAAGGTAAGGATAACGATAAAGCTGAAGAAGAAGAGCCAGTTAACCTGTTTTATAGAGTTGATGGATTATATAAGGTATGTTAGCTACTTAAAAAAATATTGTTTATTTTTTTTTCATATATGATTTTTTACTACCTTATTTCTTTTGTTTTATCATATATGATTTTTTACTATCTTCTTTCTTTTTTGCCCATTAAGGTGTTACGTAACCAAGAGGATGGATCAGTTGTATGTTCCTGTCAGCTTTTTCTTCGAGTTGGAATATTATGCAGGCATGTTTTTTTGTGTGTTTAAGAACGCCAATATTGAAGTGATTCCAAGTCAATACATACTGAGGCGTTGGACAAAGAACCTTATACCTGCTGCTTTGAGGAACAAACGGAACAGATATAGTGAGAAGAATGTGATTGTTGAGAATTATGCGAATGAGGCAAGTTCCATTGTTGATCACTGTATCCATATGTTGAGTAAAGATGAGGCAAGGTTGTCTTCTTTTGTTGAAAAGTTGAGGTTGCTAAAGATTGATGTCGAGGCTGATTGCCCAAATCCTCCTTCTAAGAACAAGGCTGACAATTTGGAGGAACTTGTTGGAGTCCCGAAGCCAGCTGAAAAAACCATTAACAATCCAGCTCTTGGTAATCCTAAAGGCCGTAAAAAGATGCGCATAAAAGGAGGTAAAGAGCAAGCTCTTGAAAAGAATTCGAAGAACAGGAATGCATGTTCGTTATGTGGAGAAACAGATGGTCACAACAGGAGGACGTGCCCAAAAAAGTTTGCAGAAGAGGCCGAGTTGGATCAAGTTGAAGTTACAAGGGAAGATGATTTGGATCAATCAGAAGTTACAAGAGGAGAGGTCTTGGATCAAGCATGAATTTCAACATAAATCGTCTTCATATTTTTTTTTTTTAATTTCTTTGATTATTATTTGTTTTGTCGGATTGTGTTGAAGAAATTTGAGTAACAAACCTAGACATGATTGTTTGATTATTACTGAGTTTCTATATGAAACAGATTGTTGCTGATTGTTTTCTAGAGTTTTGGTTACTTTCATTTGAGTTATCACATATGATAATCCAGAAGTAATTTTTTTAGGTGTGTTATCATATATGATAATTCTCCGATATCATATATGATTTTACACTTGGTTTTTTCCATTTTGATTTATCATATATGATAAATTATAAAGAGTATATTATGATTGTGTTCAAGTGTTTTTGTTTCTTTTGTTTTAGTTATCACATATGATAAAATTCTGAAGCAAATTTTTTAAGTGTATTATCATATATGATATTTATGTATGATACTTTTTTTTGCAGTGTGCTATAAAACAGAGTCGATTATCGATAAACAACAACCATTAGAATTGATTTATCAATTTGTGCAATAAAAACTTAAACAAGACATTC
Organism: Artemisia argyi; assembly: GCA_030686995.1. Classification (NCBI taxonomy): domain Eukaryota; kingdom Viridiplantae; phylum Streptophyta; class Magnoliopsida; order Asterales; family Asteraceae; genus Artemisia; species Artemisia argyi. The sequence goes on from CM060683.1 coordinate 179,067,466, forward strand.
AAAATCACATCCAGAAATGTTTCGCCATTTTCATTTCTTGACAAATGATAGCAACGTAGTACTTGGAAAGTTAAACCATTATCCTACCTGGAAATTTAAACTGTCTTGTGATATTCTAGCATACGACATACGAAATAAGACATTGTTTTAACATGTTTAAGCCATATTATATGGCATACGATATTACATAATAAAGTCTAAAGAAATTAGATCTTAATCTGCATTAGTTGCCCCAAAAAGATTCTGTACGCCCCCGTCCTTCTATTCTTTGTGTTGTTAGTCCTACTTCTGAATTTTCCACCACTAACTGCTAACCTTTTCCATCATTTTGCACTTGCAACATGCTCCTTTTTCTGCTCTTCCTTCTTGTTTCCAATCTCTTCTCTTATCAACTTCTGCAACTCTTCCTTGTTTGTGTGTTTCTTTGCAAACTCAAGTGCTTCTTCATTTATCATTTCTCGGTGATTGTTCAGTTCATGAGTTAACATCTTGGCTGCATACTTGATTCTCATTCTTATTATCTCCAACTGCTGTTCTTTTCCTTCTTTTGGAAATTCAAAGTTCCAGTTCTTCAAAGTTTCTCCACCATAGTGCTCCATATGCATCATTATGAAAATACCACAATCAATGACATTCTGTGTTGTTCCCCACTTTAGCTTCATCACTGTTGTCTTTTTTTTCGCTATGTCAAATGCTTTTTTATGCTTGTGGGATTCCAGATATCTTGAAAACAGTTTTTTCTACACAAAATAGAAAATTCATTTTAACAAAGACAATTCATTATCTCATATGCCGAAGGCTTAGCTGAATAAGACCCTTCAATGTAAATTTATAATATCTAATCACTTACTAGAACATCACATTGTTTTTATTTTTTATATCATATATGATACTTTATTTTCTTTTGTATTTTTTTATAGGTTTATCATATATGATAATTCACATGTTTTTTCAAATCATTTGTTGTATCATATATGATACTTTATTTTCTTTTGTATTTTTTATAGGTTTATCATATACGATAATTCACATGTTTTTTCAAATCATTTGTTGTATCACATGTGATACTTTTTTCCCCATATATGTGATAGTGAAAACACAATAATAAATCAGTACGCGTCGTTACTTGAGCATAATCTGTAATTACTTACCAGAATGTCACATTCTTTCGAGTATTTTGATTCATAAGTCGCCCCTGAGTTGGAGTTGTCAAGGATGACAGAAGTACCTTTGAGTAGATTGAAAACAACCAGATAAAAGTGTTCATGTGCAATTATTGGGAAGAATGCCTGTATGAATAGATTAAGAACAATCAGATTCATTTTAATACAAGTAAAACTTTTTTCATAATAAGTCAAATTATTTTTTTACCAATTCCACATGATCCATTGATTTATCTTCTGGATTGCCTTTAAACACGGTTGTCAAGTTTGCACAAAACTCTTCATACTGCTTCTTTTCATCTTCCTTTTTTGCTTGCACTATTTGTGTTGTCTGTTTTTATAAATCAACATATATTAGAGAAACAAATTTAGGATTTTAGCAATTAAGTTCTAATTTTTTAGGTAACTTACAAGTATTCCCGTGTGAAAATACTGTTTGACCTTTGCTCCTCGTCTGTTGTTGATTGTTTCTTCATAGCTTAAAATACAAGCAAAGCTGTCGATAACACTAGAGTCCACTTTTAATTGTGGTGCTAGTGTTTGCATGTTGTCTCTGAGTGTTGCTACACCCCATGCCCATTCTGTTTCAAATATAAATTCGCTACACAAATAGATAAAAGCATAGTTAGATATATTTTTAGCACAATTTCACACTTTTTATTCATTTGATTCTTTAATAGTATAAAGCATGCTTACTATGGATTTCCTTGCATGGAGAATAGAGCATTGCTTACTGTCATTTCATCTAGTTGAGATGGTGTATTTATGACAGTTTTCTTGTTCATATATGGTGAAACCAGATATCTTGAGGGCTTTTTTGCTCTTTTTTCAAGTCGCTCTTCTTCCTCTTTAGCTTCTTCAACAACTTGATTTCTCGTCCTTTTTGGATTCTTTGGTGTTTCAATTGCAGCCGCTTTTTCAATCATTGGTGTTTTTTCTTTTGCTACCGTGTCAGTTTGAACTGCAGGTTTGTTGCTAACTGGGCTTATACCAAGACTGAAAGATGGTGGTGAAATTGATTTCATTCTTCTTGTTGTCATTTTTTGTTGTGGTGAGGTGGATTTTCTTGCTGTGGTTTTTGTCGATTTCTGTTGTGATTGATTAATCTTTTCCAAATTTTCTTGTGCTTGACTCATAAAGGTTTCATAATTATCATCCACAGCGAAATAGGCATCTAGGTCATCTCCTCCTGTCATAGATGATGGTTGTTCTTTTTCGGAAATCTTTTCTGGACTCTCTTCATCGATGCCCTGTTTTTTTTAGTGTCTCAAAAGAATGAATTGAGCTTCCCTTTAACTTCTCAACTGGTTTTTCTATCTCCTTTTCCACTTTTGTTTCCTTCTCAACCGAAACTTGTTTTTCCGTCTCCAATTCTGTTTCCATCTTATCCTCTTCTTCCCTATGTTCTTCTTCCTCTATTTTTTTCTTGTTCAACACCTGTTTTCTTTTCATCTCCAGTCTCACTCTCTTCTTCACTGCCACTCTCTTCTTCACTCTTTTCTTCCTTTTGCATTGTATTTTTCTTCTCACGTTCTTCATTTTCAATCCCACTCTCTTCTTCACTTTCATTCTCTTCGTCACTTCCATTCTCTTCTTCACTCCCGCTTTCATCTGTAGTATGACTGACATTTTCTTCTTTTCTATCTTTAGATTCATCTTCCTTATCCTTCTCATTGTCATCATCACTTCCATGATCACTTCCATCATCAGTGTCTTCATCATCACTGTTGCTTTCTTCACTATTTTCTTCTTTTTCTTTATCAATATAAATGTCGATCTCTTTGAATATTGATTTGTATCTTTTACATAAGCCTAACAACTGCTTGTCTCCTTTGAACTTAATCATACCCTCCCTCATCGTCTCAGCTAGCTGTTTCCTTTCATCTATTATGATTTCAAACTTCTCTTCTATTCTTTCAATAAACTCCTGTAAAATTAGTAATATGTATTAGTTTTTTTAATCTGTATTTAAAATCATATGTGATATTTTTTATTTTACAAAAACATTTGAAGTATCATATATGATAATTCACATGTTTTTTCAAATCATTTGTTGTATCATATATGATACTTGATTTTCTTTTGTATTTTTTATAGGTTTATCATATATGATAATTCACATGTTTTTTCAAATCATTTGTTATATGATATATGATACTTGATTTTCTTTTGTATTTTTTTTATAGGTTTATCATATATGATAATTCACATGTTTTTTTCAAATCATTTATTCAAGGCGTCTTTAGCCAAAGGCATTGACTATGGCTAAGCCGCAGGCATAACCTTCGGCTATAGCCGAAGGCTATGCTGCAATTTATAACACAATCAATTTATATAGCAATCAAAATAGAAGGTAAAATTAACCTCTATGGTTTCTGGTCTCTTTGGTGGCAATGGTTCATCGTACACATCATTTCCCTTGTATAAATTGAGACCTGTTTGCTCTTCGTCTGGATCAAATTCTTCGTGATGATCAAGCTTCCCCAGGCATTCTTCCTTCATTTCCATCCCAATCCTCTTCCTCATTGCTTGCGTGTTCCAACTTCTCAGTGCTGGACGATGACGCATAACTTGAAATGCTGGGAATTTTGTTGAGTCCAAGTACAACAGCTTTTTCATACAAAAAATAAATTTCTGTTAGATTGTAACATTTGTATAGTATTGAATCACATTTGATAAATGTATAGAAACATGTAGAACAACTTACGCAGAGGAAGGTTGCTGGCCCATAAAAGTAGTCACTAATCTTCACCTTTTCCTAATTCTGCTTACTTGTTTCTAAGCAATCCATTATGTATCCACACCAGTCAATATCTGATATTTCATCACTTTCTTTGACATGTTTTAACACTGTCTTAAACACCTTTGCACCATTATCAACTTTTCCCATCGTGCTAGCAAAGAGTGTCAAGAAGTTTATTGTGAAGATGAAATCAGCATTGAATGTGCTAGATATCTCCGTTGATATTGCAGCTGGTGTGATTTTGTTCAGTTTAGAGTATTGTTTTTCCCATTGTTTGATGAAAGGATCGTCATGATCTCTTTCTCCTAGCTCTTCCAATTTGTTTGCTCCCATTGGCACACCAAGCATGTCATTGATTTTTTGTCTTGTTACCTTTATTGAGCCCTTCTCTAATCTCAATTCCATGCTTGGTGGATGGAATTTACCAACCACGTGGTATATCAAAGCACTTGGAAGTTCAGTTATCGGGAAGTTTATGTATCTTTCGAAACCAATATCTCTGAGACATTTCTTTCTTAGTTCTGTTAAACCAGCCATGGCATCAGACACGGCTTTCGGTGATGATCTTGTAATGCAGGTTGGGTATATAACCTTTTTGGTTGCTTTTCTTTGTTTTTCTTTTTTCGGTTTTTCCTTTTTGGCCTTGACAACCTTGCTTTCCTTCTCCTCCTCGTCCTTATTCTCTTCTTCTGCATCATCTTGTTTTTCTTTAATTTCTATTTTTTCTCTTTTTGTTCTCTTTTTCTCTTCCTCCTTTTTTTCGCTTCCTTCCTCCTCCTCCTCTTCATGTTCTTGACTACTTTCTGCTTCTTCATTTGATTTTTTAGTGTTTTGCCTTTTCAAACTCTTAGAAGATGTAGCAGATTTTGCTGCTTTTTTTTTTTTTTTTTTTTTTTTTTTTTTTTTTTTTTTTTTTTTTTTTTTTTTCTGTGCACGCCCTCTTGTCATACACTTGGTCTTCACATATCTCTTTTTTTCTCTTTGAACAACTTCTTTTTTTATTTCCTTCTTTGTTGGCTCTGCATTCTTTTTGTTGTTATCATCTTCCTCCCTTTCTATTTCCATGTCTTCTACATCTTGTATATGTACTGCAAAAAAATATTAAAATTTTATCACATGTGATAAACCAATAACAAATACAAATAAAATCAAGTATCATATGTGATAAAGCATGTTATTTGAAAAAAATATGAAATATCATATATGATAAAGCATTTAAAATATACCTTTTGCAGTTTGTCTTTCTTTTGCGGATGACTTTAAGAACGGCAATGTTGTTATTACTTTTTCCACCTCATCTGTTTCGTTTGCTTTACCTTTATGTACATTTTTAAAACACGTATGTTTAGTAATTATGTTCAAGTAGACCAATTAAGATACATTATCAGTTTTTTTTTTTTTTTCCGAAGGCTTAGCTGCATTGATAGCAAAGCCGAAGGCTATCAATGCAGTTAAGACAAGTGTTTTTTTTCAATATCATATGTGATAAAATGCATTCAATATCAACTTAATCTATTTATAGGTGAATATTTTTGATATATCATATGTGCTAAAATACAGACTGAGCAGCATCCTATGGCTTTTTCTATTCCAAAGTCGTAGTGTTTGTGTATGCCAAAGGCATTTACATATATGTCGCATCCTATGCCTTTGTGTATGCCAAATGTGTTTTCATTTAAGCCAAAGGCGTCTTCTGCGGCTTAGCCGCAACCAACACCTTTGGCATAGCCGAAGGCGTCTTCTGCGGCTTAGCTGCAGAAGATGCCTTTGGCATTTCCTTCTTCTGCGGTTTAGCCGCAGCCAATGCCTTCTTCTGCGTCTTAGCCACAACGAACGCCTTTGGCATAGCCGAAGGCGTCTTCTGTGGCTTAGCCGCAGAAGATGCCTTCGGCTTTTCCTTCTTCTGCGGCTTAGCCGCATCTGACGCCTTCGGCCATGCCGAAGGCGTCTTCTGCGGTTAAGCCGAAGGCTTAGCCGCATAAGACGCCTTGAGTAAATTCTTCTAATCTGTTTTTTTTATTTCAATATCCATTTATTTAGTATGTTAACTTTGAAAACCTAATTTCTAGTTACTTATTTCTTCACAGAATCACAATAACTTGCATAAACATTCAATAATCAATGTAAATTCATAACATCTTCAGTATACTCTCTATGCATAGTACGCATCAATATTTAAAACATATATGATAGTAAGAGATAATAAATTTGTTGTTTGAAATGTATAAGTATACCTTTAATCGGTTTTTTAACCGTATTTTTGTTCTTTTTTTTCTCCGTCATTTTCTGTGCTATATCATCTCCGCCGCTTTCCGCCATTTTTTCCGGTGAGATTTTGGTAGATCTGGTGTTTTCTAGGGTTTGATTTTGATCTGTTTGAATATGCGTGAGTAGTGTATGTTTTTAGTGTGTGTTTGGTGAGCGATTTTGTGAGGAAATGAAATGCGTTAGTGGTGTTTGTTGGATGTGTGATTTTACGTAATTGCCCCTCCGTGTTTTTTAGTAGTAGTATCTGTTTTGATCTCAACCATTGATCAAAAGTAAATCAATGGTCCATATTTGTCCTTTGGTATGTGAGTAAAGTATGGTTTTTGAAATAACTCAACTCATAAATAAATAAGAGATAATTACTATATTTAAAAGATATTATATTATCTAATAATATACTTATCTTCCCAGCTCGACACACACCGCTAGGGGGTGGCCGACATACTAGGGCCCAAATGGGCTGGCCATTTGATTCTTGGTTTAAGCTTATTACTTCTTAAACAATCTAACTGATTAAAACCAATGCAGTTTTTGTACAATCAAATCATTTATATACTTATAATAAATATATAAAACAATAGTCTCATGTTATTGTGTGTGACCCCATGGTATCATATATTAATGATAATACGTAATTACTTTATACCATGCATATGTTACCATAAAAGAAAAAACAAAAGTGTCAAATAAAACCAAACATCACTAGAAAATTTTAGCAACTTTAGTACTACTTCAACGATCTATATCTCGATGTAAAAACAAAATATCAATAACATATAACGGTTAATGAAACTGCTAGGCCAATGTTGCCATGACTGTGCAAAAAATGACAAACTGTAACATAGCAGTAACTTCGATTGGTTTCTGAAACTTGCTCGAATTTCTTATTGAAAAACTGAACGATCAAACGTTAGAACTATGTGTCTAGTACCTGCATTTCTATTTTTAGGAAGATCTAAAGGTTGACGAAGCTTATATTGTGTTTTTCCCACAGCTACGCAGATAATGACGAACAAAAAAGAAAGCAGGATGGTTTCGGTTCACCAACAATTATCCCGTGATCGGAGGACGATAATAGTCTGGTGACTTGTACCCAGGTCTCTAATACCATGTAAGACGTGATATATTGATTGATTTGAGAATATAGTTGACATAATATTTATAGCTTACCACTTAGGTTTATACAAATCCTTATCTAAAACAAATAGAAACATAATTTTAACTCTAATACAAATCCACTAAAAGTTACAAGATGCCCGATAAGGCACTAAAAGTGTTGCAAGACCAAACGATCCTATTAATGATAACTTTCAAAGCCTACTTGAAATCCAAACGAAAAAAAATTACATTTACATCATTGAAGAAAAGTTCCATGGACCTTGTTTAGCCGTTTGTGAGCAAAATCATGTCGTTTCTAATTCCTGAGTCCAAAGCTAGATGGGATTGCACAACAAGGTACAACCAAAAACTTTTATGTGATGTCGATAAAGGAACATTTTGTAGCAAAGGCTAATCACATTAGTGAGGCATATAAGGGAAGGACGGAACCAGAGCTAAATGTGACCGGGTGCACAATTTTTTTTAGCTATAGTATATGAAAACAGATTAACAAAAATGTATGACTTTTGGTTAAAATGATTGAGTTTAGTGAAAACTAAGTACACTTTTCACCTATTGATGGATTAATTAAGCAATAACTAGAAACACAATGTTAGGGGTTAGCATAACGGACCGCAGATCGGACTGAACTGAGAAACCAGCCCGAACTGGACCGAACCTATTTTGGTCCGGTCCTCGGTCCACCATGTTTGGTCCTCGGTCTAGTTCGGTCCGGTCTAGTCTTATGTACAACTGACCATTTTGCCTTCTCGGACCACATCAACCGAAGAACTGGACCAGATCGGACCGACCCGAACCAGACTGAACGTATTCGGTCCGGTCCTCGGTCCATGGTATTGGGCTAAATCTGTCGTGGTCCGGTCCGCGTTGGACCCTATGCTCACCCCAACACAATGTATTGGGACCTGGTGTATTTTAAAAAATTAAGTATTTATACGAAAATTAAGACTATGAAGCAAAATTATATTTGGATCTCATGTCACAGCGGGACCCCTAGTTCCGTCCCTGATGTAAGGTACATGGTTGACGTTTCCCACGTTCCACCACATAGAATATTATTCCATTTAAATGTCAGAGAAAAGTTCAATGTATACACCAAATTCTTTATACACCAAATGAACCAATCGAAATTGTGTGTTTAGAAATGTGTGAGTTTGGTATTTATAAAGTTGTAAAGTAGTAAAGTTTAAATAAAAATAGTTTTTTTTTTTCTTTTATTATTATTATTATTATTATTATTATTATTATTATTATTATTATTATTATTATTATTATTATTATTATTATTATTATTATATGAAACGATAAGATTTTTTGAAATTAAGTGTGCATACAAATCGGTCGAAATTGAGACCGATTGTTTTTTTGTCCATCCCTCGACCCGATATTCAACCAATGTACCAAATGTACCACAATGGATGAGACCGACTTCAAAGTCGGTCGACCAATGCTAAAGACCGATTTTTTACGAGCCACTATGCTCAGGCTAAAAGCATGAACGGAGCTTATTAAGGGCAAGAGGGGGTTGTGGCCCCCTTAATCTAGGACCACTAATCCTTATTTTTTGTAATTTTGTTTATAATTTCTAAAAAATTAGTATAAATTTAAAATAATTATAGGTTTGGCCCCCTCAAAATTATTACGACTACATTTTGACCCATTCGCTAACATTGCTAAAGCTCTGTCCCTGTCTAAAAAGTTGTAAAGTAGCATTGTTTTTTAGATTAGGAAAATAGACGTAAAAGCTTGTAAAGTATCATTGTGTTGCCAAGAAAATAGTTTTAAACGGTCATAAGTAGGGGTGTCAAAAAACCCGACTCGAATCCGACCGGGTTTGGGTCAACTCGGGTCAAAAATCATATTCGGGTCAATCGGTCAACCCGAATTCACTCAAGTTCTAAACAAGGTTGGCTTCGGGTATGTTTTTTTAGCCTTGACCCGACCCGAACCCGAATTGACCGGACTAAACTAACACTTTACAATGCAAAAATACTCGGGTTGACCCCAAACCTGAGTTGACCCAAACCCGGGTTGACCTCAAACCCCAGTAGACCCGACCCGAGTTAACCCGAGTTCTAAATAAGGTCGGATTCGGGTATGCTTTTTGAAAGCTTGACCCGAAACCGGCCGGGTCAACCCTAATAACAGCCGTAGTCATAAGAACATCTGGGGTAAGCCACGTTTATAAAATATCAAAAGTTACGAATGCATAGGCTATGTTTGGCGAGGGCTTAAATTGGGCTTATTAGGGCTTGGGTTTTTAAAATAAGCCGGTTAATAAAATAAGTATTGTTTGTTATGGGGCTTATGAAGGGCTTATAAAATAAGTCGGTTAAAACTTTAGCCTCATAAAAGGGGTTAAAAATTTTAGCCCGGAGCTTTTGAAAAATAAATTACATATTAACTACAAAAAAATTTAACATATACAAAAACTTATTTAATTATGTCATTTTTAGTAATTTTGCAATAATAAGCCCCAACCCAACCCATTTTCCAAACAAGTTTATGCAAATACAAATTTTAATTTCGGCATATAATATAAGTCCTGGCCTCAGCCCGGCCACAGCCCCAGCCCATTTCGCCAAACATACTCGAGTTTATTACAGTATATGCTCACATTTATAGGTACGTAAAATGGCCACTTAACCATGTACTTTATATCAATTTCAAGCAAATCAGATCTATGTCATACGACTATCAACCGGTATAACTAAATATATTAGTGACCTATTAAAATGCTACGTTTACTAAAAGTTGGGCTTGAACTTTTAGTTATACCCTCTAAATCATTTTTCGTAACATAAAGTCACATCTAAACTTTCATGTGTGTTACTTTGAGATTTAGAGTTAGGTTCGAAATTTTGGTAAAAAAAAAAACTTGACATGAGTTGGTGTAAAGGAAAATAAACAGTTGTGTGATGACCTACGAGTCTAGAGATGCCAACAGGGCGGGAGCCATCCTCATCCCCAAGCTCGATTATTAAAGTTCTCCTCAAACCCTCCCTGATGCTCATCGGGGATTTAATCGGAGCGCTCGTTGGGGCGGATGCTCCCCTAAACCCGCTTCGTATTAGTCGGAGATCTTATATGGGTGTCCTCTTTGGGGTGCAATTTTCGACAAAAAGCCGCACAATTTCATATTTATTATTATTTTTAGATTGTTAGTAACAATTTGAAGAATTAAAAACCTATTAATAGTCAATCACAAACAAGCCTTATTAAGTTTTCAACGATATACATAAATGATGATAAATTATTCCGTTAAAAATTAAAACTTAAAAATTATGATATTAAACAAGTTTGTTATAATCACAATTTTGTAATTTTACTAAGATAAAAAACTAACAACATTAGAGAAATATATATTTTTTATTACGAAAATACTAAAAAAAATGTATTATATAAATCTAGATATATTTGTATATGTGTATAAATTATTTGGGTAGAGCGGGGCGACGTGGGGATGTTATTCCCTCTTCCCGCCCCAAACCCAATAAAATATCCGTTTGAAGCCCAAACCTGCCTTGTAACCTGATAAGCGTGCCGCCCCGCCTCAGTTAGTTCATATTCCGGATTTTGCCGTCAGGTTCTTGTTGTTTTGCCATCCCTACCTACGACCTATGTATTTGTTTCAATAATACTGTTTGATGACCTACAACCTACATTTCGCAACTCTTTCTCAAAAATAAAATGTTAAATAATTACTGGGCCGGTTTAGCTTCAAGAGTTTGGGCTAGTTTGGGTAGATCAACAAACTCTTATGCCCACCAGGCCTTGTCTTTATAAACATAATGGATGCATAAATGGGCTTGTTCTTTTCGGCATTTTTCTGTTTATGATATTTTGTAATCTTAGTTCAAATTAGGGGTGAGGATAAAAACCGAAATATCCGAATAAACCGAAACCAAAACCGAACCGAACCGAAAATAACCGAATCAAACTTATAACCGAACCGAATTTGCCAAAACCGAACCAAACCGAACTTTTAATTCGGTTCTCGGTTTGGATATGGTTTTGGTAATCAAAACCGAAAACCGAACCGAAAACCGAATTCATATAAATTTATATATTTTTTAATATATTTATATATATAAAAAAGATCAATAAAACGTTATATATATATTTATATATATATATATATATATATATATATATATATATATATATATATATATATATATATATATATATATATATATATATATATAAATAACAAAAAGATTCTATCCTAATATTAAAAAATAATTTTTATATTTGAAATAACTTTTTTGGCAAAATATATTTGTATATTTTTCTTTTTTTTAAATAAAGTGTGTAATTTGGTTAAACCGAAAACCGAACCGAACCAAACTGAACTAGAATTTAACCAAACCGAACCAAAAACCGAATTTGAATTCGGTTTGGTTTGGTTCACGGTTTGACCCTAAAAAGTTTTTTAACCGAATTAACCGAATAACCGAAAACCGAACCGATCAACACCCCTAGTTCAAACAAGATAGGTCTCGCGTCGCGTGTTGCGGCGGAGCTAATTTGTTATCTAGTTCTTTTGGGAACGTTTTTTATTTCTATTTTTTTATTAGTTTTTTACTGCAACCACTTAACTGTTGTGTTTATGTTTTTAAGGTATGTTTTATGTATATATTTAGCCCATTTGCATAACCATTTTTTTTTATGTCACTGTATAAGTAAAAAAAAAAAAAAAAAATCCAAATTAAAAAACCTACGTGCATAAACACATTTTAGGCCGGGCTAAAACAAATACACTTTTAAGCACAACACTTATAGGAGTTAATTATATATACACGTTAGTCCCTGTCGTCCTTGTTGGAGTTAATTATATATCTCTGAAACTTCATAGAATTGTACGTTTTTTAGTCCCTGTGGATTTAGTTGCAAATCGTCCCTTGTAGGAGTTAATTATATATCTGTAAAACTTCATGAAATTGTACGCTCTTGGTCCCTGTAAATTTAACTGCAAATAGTCCCTTGTGCACAACAAATAACCGAACCAACAAATAGGCCAATGGCTTCGGCCGGGCTAATTTCACAAAATTACGTTTTTTTTTAGAACGGCAAGTTAGTAGTTAGTTGAAACACTCTTATCTTGAAATCACTAAAGAAATGGAAGATAAGGATTCAATGGCAACAATATTCACTAATCTATAGAATTAGAAACAAGAATAGTGAAGGGATTGTTATTGATAGAATGAGTTTGTTACAAAGTAGTAAAATTACAAGAGTAATTGGTTATAAAACTGAATGAATGATGAAAATGATTACAAGTGAAGTATTTAAGCTAAATGGGTGGTTTTGGCTTGTAACAGCTTTTGGCGCCAAAACCCCTAACAGAATAGTTTGACTTTTAGTCCTTTGACTTTCACTAATTGACTTTTGTTGACTTTATCAATTGAGCATGTATCAACTCCATCTCCCTTAGAAAATTTCTTGACCTCAAGAAGCATCATCAAAATCAGGAAACCTTGTTAGCAAGTCAGCATAGATCTCCCATGTTGCTTCCTCAACTGGTCTATTAGTCCACTGAGTGAGAACATACATCACTGGCCTATTGTTCACCTTACCCAATCTTCTTTCCAAAATTGCCATTGGCTTGTAATCTAGCAACCCATCTTCTTTCAACTGAGGTAAATCTCCCATCTGTTGTCCATTCCCATGACATTTTTTCAATTGTGAAATATGGAAGACTGGATGGATTTGGCTGTGATTTGGTAATTGTAGCTTGTAGGCCACTACACCAATTTTCTCCCTAATCATAAAAGGGCCATAATACTTTGCTGACAACTTGTGTTGTTGACCTTGGCTCACAGTTACTTGCCTGTGTGGTTGTAACTTCAAGTAAACCCATGTTCCAACATCAAAATTTCTCTCAGTTCTGTGTTTATCAGCCTGGCTTCTCATTCTGTCTTGAGACCTTTTGAGGTGGAATTTTAACATCTGAATAGCTTCTTCCCTTGATTGTAGAGTTCTATCCACATTTTCCACTCTACTTTCACCAGCTACATATGGTATGTGGATGGGTGGTGTTTGGCAATAAACCACTTCATAGGGTGTTGTTTGAATGGCAGAATGGAAATTAGTATTATACCAAAATTCAGCTAAAGGCAACCATTTGACCCATTCTTTTGGCTTCTCCCCACACATACACCTCAAATAACAACCCAAGCATCTGTTCACCACCTCAGTCTGACCATCTGTCTGAGGATGGTAAGCAGTTGACAACTTCAGCTTTACTTTCAATTCACTGAACAAAGATTTCCAAAAATTGCTAATGAAAATATTGTCCCTATTACTTACAATGGACCGAGGAAGACCATGTAACCTATATACCCCATCCAAGAACACTCGTGCCACTTGACTAGCAGTAAATGGGTGTGACAATGCCATGAAATGAGCATACTTACTCAATCTATCCACAATCACTATAATCACTGACTTCCCATGAGACATTGGAAGCTTTTCAATGAAATCCATTGACACTTCAGTCCAAATTCTTTCTGGTATAGGCAATGGTTGGATGAGACCAGGATAAGCACTCAAGTCAGGTTTCTGCCTTTGACACATATCACAATCCCTGACCCACTGTTTAACCAGTTTCTTTAACCCTTTCCAATAGAAAATTGCTCCCAACTTTTTAGCATTCACGTGCACCCCAGAATGTCCACCAATAGCATCTCCATGAAAGTGATTAACCAACTGCTTCCTCAATTCTTCATCAGCCCCTACAACCACCTTTCCTTTCCTTTTCAAAACACCATCTTGCCAAGTGTACTTGTTTCCATGATAAGTGTTGTCAACTAATGATTGAATCAATTGTTGTACATCAATGTCAGACTGCCAACTTCTTTTTACCTTATCCCAAACATCACTTGCCACAGTAGAAACTGCCAATTGCAACAGAGTTGCACCATGATCACTTCTAGACAAGGCATCAGCTACCATGTTCTCACTTCCCTTCTTGTACACAATCTCATAGTCAAAGCCTAACAGTTTAGGATGCCATTTCATTTGAAAAGGGGTAGTCAACTTTTGGTTCAATAGGTACTTAAGACTAAAATGGTCTGTTCTAATCTTAAAGTGCCTATCCAACAAATAACCTTTCCACTTCTCCAAAGCTGTTACCACTGCTAGAAACTCCTTCTCATATGTTGATAATTACTGATGCTTAAGAGATAATGTTTTACTCAAATAAGCTAAAGGGTGACCATTTTGACACAATACAGCCCCAATACCTGTACCAGAAGCATCAGTTTCTATCACAAACTCTTGTTCAAAATCTGGTAACCCCAACACTGGTGCTTTGATCATAGCTTCCTTGAGTTGATTGAAAGCTTCTTCTGCAACATTAGACCACTTGAAAGCATTCTTCTTAAGCAAAGCTGTTAAGTGTTGACTAATGATTGCATAATTCTTGATGAATCTTCTATAATAACCAGTTAAACCCAGAAAACCTATGAGTTGTTTGATTGTTTGAGGACTTGGCCAATTCTGCATAGCTTCTACTTTAGTAGGATCTGTAGCAACTCCATCAGCAGATAAAATATGGCCTAGATATTCAACTTGTGGCACAGCAAAACAACATTTACTCTTCTTGGCAAACAAGAGGTTATCTTGCATCACTTGTAACACTAGCTTTAAGTGATCACAATGCTCTGCCACAGACTTGCTGTATATGAGAATATCATCAAAAAACACTAGCACAAACTTTCTGAGAAAAGGCTTGAACACAGTATTCATCAATGACTGAAATGTAGATGGAGCATTTGTGAGACCAAAAGGCATTACCAAGAATTCATAGTGCCCTTCATGAGTTCTAAAATTTGTCTTGTGGATATCACTTTCTTTCATTCTTATCTGATGGTAGCCTGACCTCAGATCCAATTTAGTAAACACCACAGCTCCATTCAATTCATCAATTAGTTCTTCTATCACAGGAATAGGAAACTTATCCTTAACTGTATGCTTATTCAATTCTCTATAGTCCATACACATTCTCCATGAACCATCCTTCTTTTTAACCATGACTATTGGAGATGAAAAAGGACTTTGACTAGACCTTATCACCCCAGAGTCCAACAACTCCTTGACCATTGCTTCAATTGCATCCTTTTGGTTAGGAGGGTGTCTGTAGGGTCTCACATTAATGGGTTGAGTGTTTGGAACAAGAGGAATATGATGATCATGTAACCTGTGAGGAGGTAACTCAGTTGGCACAACAAACACACTATCATAATGATTCACAAATTTTTCCACCTCTGCATTCATTTCCTTCTGTCCTTCAATTTGACACAAAGAAACTGGATACACACAAAGAGCCATAGAAGATAACTCTGCCTGTCTAAACTGAGCATTTCTAGTAGCATTCTTACCCTGCATCCAATGAATAGTAGAATTTGTTGTACCCCTCAACACAATTCTTCTACCATTATACATGAATTTCATAGTCAATTTCTTAAAATCACACAACATTTCTCCCAATGTAGACAGCCACTGCTCCTAACACCATTTCACAACCCCCAAGTGGTAACAACATCACATCACTGACAAAAGTTTGACCTTGAAAAGTCCATTTGAACCCTCTACACTCATAAGTACTCAACATGTCTTGGCCATTCGCCACAGAAACCTTAAGAGGTGATGTTCTAATCAATTTGCAGCCTAAATTTTTAGCAGTAGTTTCATCCTGAAAATTGTGAGTACTTCCTGAATCTACCAAAGTATGCAAAGTCTTCTTTCCAACCACACCCTTAACTCTCATGGTTTGATATGAAATAACTCCTGACAAAGCATTCAAAGAGATTTGTGGACTTTAATATTATGTAAATCAGTTTCCACTTGTTCATCTTCCTGACAATCCTCCCATACTTCAACATTATTCTCATCCAAACACTCCTT
The DNA here is from genome assembly GCA_030686995.1 of Artemisia argyi. Lineage (NCBI taxonomy): Eukaryota > Viridiplantae > Streptophyta > Magnoliopsida > Asterales > Asteraceae > Artemisia > Artemisia argyi. The sequence continues at coordinate 179,083,669 of CM060683.1, forward strand.
ATTTGTTTCACAAACCACTTCCAAAGAATGTAACTGACCACTACACTTATGCCCAGGGAAATACCTTTGTTCACAGTAAAAACATTGGTTTTTTGCCCTTTTTTTCCTCCAACTCTTTTTGAGTCAACTGTTTTCTATAAGGCATGTTATTATTGGTAGTTTTAGTTGCAGGCAAAGCTAAAGTCTGAGTAGCAGGTCTTGGCAAGATCCCATTACCTCTATTGCTATAATTGCTATAATTGACATTAGCAGATCTAGCAGTTGATGGTTGAGTATTATACCTTGCTTTCATAGTAGTATTGGTGGTTTCTTGCATTCTTGCCATGCAAAATGCATCAGACAATGTGATCAACTTGAACATCCTTATAGGCATGAAAATCTCATCCTTCAACCCTCCAAGAAAGAGACTCACAGTAATAGATTCAGGCAAATCAACTCTATTCAACAAGCTTTCAAACTGATCTTGATAAGACTGCACACTACCAGTTTGTTTCAAGTTCTTCAAATCCACCATGGGATCATCAAAAGCTGCTCCAAATCTTTCCACTACTTCTTGTTCATACAACTCCCAAGAACAGCCTTCCCCATTTCTTCTAATGAACTGTTGATGCCAAGTGAGAGCCCTATCATACACATGCATAGATGCCATCTCTACTTTCATGTGATCTTGAACATTGTCAATTTTGAAGAACTGATTGCATCTGAAAACCCACCCTTTCACATCATCACCATTGAATTTAGGAAATTCAATCTTATACATCCTACCATATGGCTGATGAGGCGAAAAATGATCCATTTTTAGGGGGTCATTTAAGCCCGAATCCGACTTTATTTGATCAAATATTGCCCTAAATCGTTCCTTTTGTGATTTTAGGTGTTTGGAGAGTGAATTCTGGAAAAGAAGCTATTTTGGACGTTTTTGGAGCATAAAAGTGAAGAAAACGGCTAAGTACCTAATTTGCATGCTGAAAATACAAGGTGACGGCGTCAAGACCATCAGCTTGACGGCGTCAGACATGAAGAATTAAATATCGAAGGTGGTGACGGCGTCAGAAGGACTCGTGACGGCGTCAAAGTAGCAAAATTAATATACCGTGGGTGGTGACGGCGTCACATAGGCCGTCATAAATGGATCAAGGCCGTCCGAGGAAGTATATGGCGGCGAGGTGACGGCATCAGAAGTTACTCTTGACGCCGTCAGACTGTTTTTCCTATATATAGTTTTCTAGTTTTTTCATTAAAAAGGAGAAGTTTTGGTGAAACCCTAAAGACGATTTTGGTGCTTCTTTTACAGGTTTTTCAAGGGTTCCAAACCCTTGAGACCTTGCATTGTAATTGAGATAAGTATACTTTCAATTCAATCAATATGTCTATGTGTTGGTTGTTTATCTCTTGTTCTTGTCTCAATTCTACTATGCTAGGCTAGATCTCTCTTGTGTTTGCTTAGATCTAATGAAACCTAGATGTTGATTATGTGTTGATTACTTGTCTATTCTTGTTTTGAATGAATGATTTACATGTTAGGCTTAAGAAAACTGGCAGATCTCCAAATGGTAACATGCTTGAACGTCTTAAGAAACATGAACCGAGGCGTACTAGGTCTTTATTGGTTGTATTTAATGCATGAGCCACTGTTTACAATCCCTATAGTTGTGCTGGGTCATGGTGTAGGAGGAGATAAGAGCTCATAGAGTTGGGGAGTTATGTATGCCACCCCACGAATGGTATTAAGGAATACAATCCGTCATTCATACAAGTGTAACAAGTAATTAACATGTAAAAGATATCTAGGGAGTAATGAAGTCTAAGTAAACACAATTTCTCCAACCACTGCTCACAACCTTAGTTTAATTTCATTTTTATTATTTTATTTTGATTGCATCTTAGCTTTGGGTTAGTTGAATAGCAACTAATTCCGCCCACTCCTTCAAAACCCGAGATTTTATTTGCTTTCATAAAAATATAAAAATACAAAAATAATCATCTTTCACCTCTAGAACTATTATTTAGGTTTTCTAATCCTAGCGACACTATTCCTAAGCTGAACGATCAATCCCCCGGTACTTGTCACTATACTATACTACAACGATCAGGTACACTGCCTGGTGGGGGTTGTAAGCTTCTCGAGATCCCTCGAGAGGTAAAGCAAGGTGCGATTCCCACGCATCAATGGCATCATTTGTTGACCACCATTTTGGCCACCATTTCTTGGAACTGAACCACCACCATTATTTCCATGACTTGTTCCTTCTCCATTTATGTTTCTTGCCAATTGCTGTTGGAACACGTTTTGTTGTTGCACAATATCATCCAATCTACGGTTGATACCCTCAAGAACAGCCGCAAAGCCATTAACAGGTTCATCCATAGACTCTACAGTTGGAGTTGTTGTCATTTGAGTTGTTCTTGTATTTACCACCATCTCAGTATTGTTACTACGCATCAACTATTGGAGTAACAACTACTAGATCTTGCTCTGACCACCCAAATCAACTGCTGCTGATCAGCTTGTTCGAAGTTAAAAAATTTAATGAGATTATCTGTTAACCTCGTGATCGTACAGTTATTTGGCACTGATCTGATGTAATAGAACAAGTGAAATCATGGGTGACTGATTTCGTGACCGAAAAATCTTGTTATGTCGCCGGAATTTGACCGGAGAAAACAACCGGACCTTTAAGAACAGCAGTGTACTATTCTTGAAAATGAGTGCCAGGAAGGCGCTCTGATACCAATTGAAACACTCTTATCTTGAAATCACTAAAGAAATGGAAGATAAGGATTCAATGGCAACAATATTCACTAATCTATAGAATTAGAAACAAGAATAGTGAAGGGATTGTTATTGATAGAATGAGTTTGTTACAAAGTAGGAGAATTACAAGAGTAATTGGTTATAAAACTGAATGAATGATGAAAATGATTACAAGTGAAGTATTTAAGCTAAATGGGTAGTTTTGGCTTGTAACAGCTTTTGGCGCCAAAACCCCAAACAGAATAGTTTGACTTTTAGTCCTTTGACTTTCACTAATTGACTTTTGTTGACTTTATCAATTGAGCATGTATCATTAGTGATCCGAGGCCACAATGGCATCCAATTGGGCAGTATGCAAGCCTCGAACCTTTCTTCTTAGGGGGTTTCATGCTTCTATTTATTTCGGGCCCCTGAAGGTCCGTGGTGAGACTCGAACCTAAGACCTTTTCAAAGTAACCTCCCCAAGGTTACTCTTTGTGGCCAACTAATCTAGCCCAGTTGGTTATAAAACAACTACGTTTACATGTGGGAAATATATATATAGAGGCTTTATTTTCATAACCATGTTAAGTGCGGGAACTGCGAGAACTCCAATTTTGCATTAGAAAACATGCGTGTTCATATAAAACATGTATGTTTTCTTACATACACATGCCTGCGTATTAAGGTGTATGTAAGAAAACATACATGTTTTATATGAACATGCATGTTTTCTAATGCATAATTAGAGTTCTCGCAGTTCATGCATTTAACAGGGTTCTAAAAATAAAACCATTTTGCATTGCTCTATTGCACTTAACAGGTTTTTATATAAACATGTATGATGTGTATTAAGGTGTATGTAAGAAAACATACATTTTTTTTTTATGAAGATGCATGTTTTCTAATGCAAAATTGGAGTTCTCGCAGTTCCCGCACTTAACAGCGTTCTGAAAATAAAGATACACTATATATATATATATATATATATATATATATATATATATATATATATATATATATATATATATATATAAAAGGAGACTTTCTTGTGAAAATCATCTTATCTGCGAATACTGAGAGAACCACTAAAAACATACATGCACGCCTTTTAAAATAAAATAAAATTAATGCAAATCACCAATAATCGTAAGTATCCACCATTGTTCTTCAATATTATAATGAACTCATCATCTTTTTTCACAAAAACCTTACACACGGCCGTAATATTGCCGTTACACGCCTTATAAGAACACACATGCACACTTTTAAAGAAAAATTTTGTATTGCCAATTTCTTTTCAAATTCTTTATAACAACTATGTTTTTTTTAACATGTATGTTGTTTTTAGAACATATGTGCAAAAATACTATTATTGAAGACGTGCATGTATGTTTTTTGTTGTTCTCTCAGTTCTCGCAGATAAGATGGTTCTCGTAAGAAAGTCTCACTATATATATATATATATATATATATATATATATATATATATATATATATATATATATATATATATATATATATATTTTCTTAATATGAAACAATTATGTATACAAATATGTACTCTGCTATAAAAGTGTCCGAATTATAGCTAATGTCGACCTTTATTGGTTTCTACATTAAATAATTCGATTAAATGCAGAAAACTGATATTGTTACAAGAAGATGAAGATGTGTGATAAATTTCATTTTCACAAAGATATAAACAAAAAATTGTTAATTTGTCATACTCACACAACTTTTTTTTAGCTTATTCGGCTCTACTTATAGTTAATAAGCATTTTCAAGCTTAATTCTAGCTTATTTGGCAAAGGCCAACAACGGATTTTCTTTTGTATTTTTTGAATAAGTTGTGGCCTCGATATAGACAGTACATAAAACCCTAAAAAGAAGAGAAAAATTAATTTCCATGGTTACCCAGACACAATAAATTTGATAATGATTGCAAGATACGATTTCTAATGTATAAAAAACATTGACTCATGCATTACTGACCTGAATATTGATAACTATCATAATCGAAGTTATTTCGATATATTGATAAAAAAATAAAATTACCAATAAAACACGTTGAGAAAAGACTAAACCATATGGTGGAGCCGGGGTATGAAACGACATATATAAAACAAATTATAAGACCATATAGTAAATGTTGCGGACCACATTACTGAGCTTTTTTGTACAAACATTACTGACCTGAATATCATTTTAATATTGTACGACAGGCCTATATTAATATCGTTGTCTCTTGTATATGACCCATAAGATTCTTATCTTCTGTAATGATTGTATATGAAATTATAAATTAATAGTAATCATTACCGATCATTTGGTCAACTAAATCACGAGATTTGAATATATATGTACACAGATTTAAACCGGGTAAAACTTTTTTTTTCTCAAAAGGTTGACGTGCGTGAACATTTAAAAGTTATTTGCACATAACAAGAAAAAACGGAGTATAAACGTAACTTAAGAAGAATTAACTTTCTCAACTTCGGGATTTACCCCAACAAATTCTGTGCACTTTCTTATATTACATACCCTAATTTATTATAATGCGGTCTCTTGTTTCTTACTTCATTTGGTAATAGTGAATATATTTTACTTAATTTGGTAATAGTTAGTATTTTTACCTTTTTGTAAGGGTGAGTTATAGCAACGGGGGCTATTGGTTAGATTAACCCCCTAGTTTTTTTTTTTCCTTTTTTTTGATTTTTTTTTATTTATTTTTTTATTTTTATAATTTTGTTTATATCAAAAAGCTATAAACCTGAAAGTGCGGAACAGAAAATATAAATTTTAATAAGTCAAACGCTTAAAACTGTCAGAAATACGAAACAAAAACTGGCAAAAACTGAGCTGCGCTGAAAAAAAATAGGGGATAAAGTGGGAGACAAGGGGCTGACACCCTTGTCCCCCCCTTTCCGTAACAGTCCCCTTTTGTAATGATTGTATATGACACTTTACAGAGTATTTATTATGGGATCTATTAACCGGACGGTCCCTGGTGTCCCCCCCTTTCCCTAACAGTCCCCTTTTGTAATGATTGTATATGACACTTTACAGAGTATTTATTATGGGATCTATTAACCGGACGGTCCCCTGGCCCACCACTGTCCCCCTTGATGTTCCCCACTTTATTCCAGTACAGCACAGCTTTTTATCAGTTTCTGTTCCGTATTTTTGACAGTTTTAAGTGTTTGACATATTAAACTTTATATTTTCTGTTCCGCACTTTCAGGTTTATATCTTTTTAATATAAACAAAATTATAAAAATAAAAAAAAAAATTAAAAAAAAGGGGGGGGGGGGGGGGGGGAGGGGGTCCGGCTAACAAAAAAGGGGACCGTCCGGTTAACCCTGCCTTTTATTATTTAAAGCATAAGAAGTTAAGAACTTCAGTTTTTTACCCATAAAATGTCAAGGGCTAGGTTTAGGATAAAAAGAAACAAAAACTCCAATATTTTCCTGACGTTCGACTTTAATTTTTACAGCTTCAGATGGTTAAAGATCATAAGTACGTTGTGATAAAAATGGTGATTTCTTAGAAAAAATTAGAAGCTCAACATAATAGAGTTCTATAATTAAATAAAGCTTGTCTTCAAGAAAAGAAAAATAAAAATAAAATAAAATAAAATGAAACCGTGTATTTAATGAATTGATTAAAGCACATTTAATTGAGTCGCACATTCGCATATTCACACATTCGCACATGACCATTTTGAGAAAACATGTTATTTTTTTTTTCTTTTTAAAAAATGCTTAACTTTTTAGCGTCTTTTGAGAATTTTCTCTTATATCGTATGCAACTACATATGCATGCATGCACAATGCATGAGTGCATATATATATGTGAATATATTTTTAATTGTCAAACCAAAGCCTCATGGACCATGGCTGCTTATTTCAAACCAAACCTAAACCTCAGCTTGTGGGGTCATGGCTGCTTACTTTTTTAAGACAGCAATTGAATTAGTAAACCTGCATAAGGTGGCAATGTTTAACTGGGGTGTTTCGAGAGTTGAGAACCATTCTAGCCAACTATATTAAAATGTACATCATATAAAAAATTACATCATTTTGCCTCGTTTTTTCTTCAAGGTAACCTTGTTTCTATTCCGTCAAATGATCCAAAGAGTGGATTATATCGCACCAACATATAGGGAGGAGAGGATAGATATATGAAAGGTTTGCTCGATCCGCTAACATGGGCGGAGCTATTAAGGGACCAGGAAGGGTCCCGACCTCCTAGGTCTAAGTCCGTTATTGTATTTTTTTCGCTATTTCATGTGTTAAAATTTTATTTTTTTTTCCATCTTGGTCCTCCCATCTAATGTTCTTCCGAAAAAAAAAGAAAAAAAAAAAAAATTGTTTCGACCTTTGTAAAAAACATTTTCTAGCTCCGCTATTGTTCGCCAAGTTGATTGTCTCTAGATGATCGGATGAAACTATGAAAGTAAGTTGTAGAGATTCTGCCACTTTACAATATGGAGGAGTGGGTTAACGGCTGCTTATTAGTTTATCACGGATATAAAATGTATATGGTCCAAGCGTAACAAATCTGATAATATAACTCAAATTAAATACATTATTCTTTAAATCAAACTTATCATAGTAAAAAAATGATGAAATTAAGTTTGATAAAATTTGGTGTAACTATTAGATTTGATAATTCCCCATGAATGATTCATTAACAATTACATTGCTTGGAGAATTAATTAGCTAATTAAATGGCTAAACCCATAACAATACTAAACACAGCTAATAATAATATGCTAATACACCCCGCAGTCAGGGACGAAGCTTCGACAATTCTCTTGGGGGGCCAAAATCATGTGAAATTAAGCTTGTAGTTTTATATATACAAGAGAGCGTACCTTATTTGCGATTGTTATAGCGTACATATATAATTTACGATTGTTAGCTAACTCTACTTATGTCATGAGATAAAATCAGTTAGCATTGGCTATTATTCAATATGGTAGTTAAATTATAGTTAGATACTACACCAAAAAAAAAAAAAAAAAAAAAAAAAAAAAAAAAAAAAAAAGAAAGTAACAATCGATTAGTTAGATAAATTTGAAATATTAAAGTAGTTTTTGTTTTATTACCACCTATAATATTTGTGCATGCACAAGGTTTTTAAAATTTCTTTTTAATTATATATTATTATTGATTAATAAATGAATCACTTAACATGTTTCAAATGGTTTTATTTGTTAGCAAAACCACATGATAATACTTGACTTGCATAAGATATTAGTGTTATATGCTTTTAGTTTTGCTAACCTGTGCTATCAATTTACGATGTGTTTTGTAATTGTGATATTTCTCTTACTTATATTTTCGTTAAAATATGTAGCATATTTAGATAGTTTTGAAATTGATTCATTTCGTTGATTATGAATAACATCATACCGTGTTTACCAATGTATCTTTTTATTTGAAAATTGTATTTTCATAAGTTTGTGCTATTTACTTCTCATGTTTGATTATATAATTACGACATTAACATATATGTTTATGTTTACACTATAGCTTCTTTATTACAAAAAGAGAAACAAAAAATGTAATGGTAGAATACGTTTATGTATAAGGTATAAGAATAATTTTTCTCTGAGACCGAACTATATAAGGAAATTATTATTACTTGTATAAGTAAATTATAAATGCATTAAACAAAATGACAAATAGTACATTCGCAGGTCTTTTAGGATTGTTTGAATCCTTACCGATCTTTCATATCACACAAACTCGTGCTCACCATTTGATATTCATATTCTCGTTACTAATAATTTAGCCGTATTTAATATTCAAACCCGTGTACGCATAAATTAAACTTTTAAATAGAATAACATGAGTCATTATTTAAAAAATAGTATAGAAAAGTCTAAAACTAACATTAGTTTAAAAAATATTTAACGTGTATTAAAACTAATTCGCATATTTACCAAATTTTGAAATTTAAATGATGAAAGTCTAAAAACTAATACTAATACTTATATAATTTTAAACAAAGTTAATATTATAAAGTATAGGGGGTATAAAGTGTTAGGGATTTTTTTTTTTTTTTTTTTTTTTTTTTTTTTTTCTAAAGTTATTAAAAAACAACCACCAAAGTGTGAGGGGTTATTTGTTTTTTTTACACTTAGCTCTATATAATTTATTTAAAATGCAAGCACCAAAGTTTTATTAATTACTTCCTCTTTTTTAATTTTTTATCTTTATAAATTTGACATATATATTTTTATGCATTTTTTAACCAAATTTCTCCACCAAATTTATTAAGTTTGACTAAAATCAACTTAATTTTGACTTTCTATTGACCAATAATATTGCTCTATTTCGCCTACCTGGCAAAATCGAGCTCTCCTATTGGTCTAATTTATTTTTCAATAAGAGGGATTTACAAAAACACTCTGAAATGATGTAATTCTTTTATTATATAAAAGATATGCAACTACACCAATGACCGAAAAAAGGACGTGGAGCAAGAAAATAGGAAGTGATTGTTTCTTTCCTATTTTTGTGGGAGGGCTACAAGTAAATATATTCTTTATATCCCTTGTATATCGAACAGAACTACCATAATTACCAGATTTTTTTTGGAGGGGGCAGGACTCTCCTCTGCCCTCATAAAGCTTCGTCCATGCCCGCAGTTGGAATGAGAGGTCTTCAGACATTCAAACTGGAGCGAAACTCAAGAAATAAAGTTGTTAGAAGACATTTGGTGAAGATATCCACATACTGAAAACGAGAGGGAAAATGAAGAACACGCACTTGGCCCGAGGACACATAGTCTTTAACAAATTGGATGTCAATCTCAATATGCTTGGTACGTTGATGCTGAACCGGATTAGTATAGAAAAACACCGTATTAACATTATCACAATACACAAGCGTAGCAGTGAATAAAGGAGCATGAAGCTCGCGTAATAGATTAGTACCCAAGTTGTCTCAGCCACTACATTTGTAACACCACGATATTCAACCTTAGTGCTAGAATGAAATAAGGTGACCTGTCGTTTAGCAAACCAAGACAAAAGGTTATCACCAAGAAAAACACAATACCCCGAGGTAGAGCGCCGCGTAGTCGGACAGCCAGCCCAATCAACATCAGTATAAGCTGTAAGCTGAGCCATGGAAGACACATGTAGCTGAAGATCATGATCAATGGTACCACAAACATAGTGTAGAATACGCTTCAAAGCAAAGAAATATGGATCACGAGGGTCATGCATGTAGAGACAAACTTGTTGAACCACATAGGATGAATCCGGGCATATGAATGTGAGGTACTGAAGAGCACCAGCTAAACTGCGATACTTAGTAGGATCAGAAACAGGATCACTCTTAGGACCCAATTTCGACTCCGTGCCCACATGAGTCTGGCAGGGATTACACTTATGCATATGATCCCTCTCAAGAATTTTCTCAGCATACTTGGACTGAGAAAGAAACAAGCATGCAGATGTCATGAGAGCGGAAATGCCAAGAAAATAATTGAGAGACCCCAAGTCGGTCATGGCAAACTCATTGTGTAACGAGTAAATAATCCACTGTAAGAATGCTCCAAAAGATGTTGTATGGATAATATCATCCACATAAAGTAGTAAATAAACAATGTCAGTGCCAGAATGAAATATAATAATGCGGAATCGATTTTAATGTACTGGAAACCGATCTGAGTAGCATATCCAGCAAAGTGCTGAAACCAAGCACGCGAAGCCTGCTTAAGTCCATAAAGAAAGCACCATAAATGGCACGCATAATCAGGATGACAAGGATCAACAAAACATGGAGGTTAGTGCATATAAATTGTCTTAGATAAGTGACCATGGAAAAATGCATTCTTCACGTCTAGCTGATGAACGGACCATTAGTGAGATACTGCAATACTCAAAATAATACGTATAGTGTCTGGTTTGACAACCAGACTAAATGTTTCATCACAATCAATGCCCTGCCGCTTTGGCTACCAGACGAGCCTTATACCTGCTAAGAATACCATCTGCATGAAACTTATGCCTAAAAAGCCACATAGAATGCACAATATTCACATTAGAAGGAAGGGGCACAAGAACCCACGTACCGTTAGCAATTAGAGCATTATACCTATCTTACATTGCTTTTTGCCAATTGATACATCACGGATGGCAAGAACATGAGACTAAGGGATAAGAGACATGGTGGTGACATTAAGGGACATACGCTCAAGTGGATTAGAAATGTCAGCTTTAGCACAAGTGACCATAAGATAAATCGAGGTAGCGTTGTCGGTGGACTAGTGGGTGTGGTAATGGACCAGTGGATGTGAATGAAGCATTTGGTGTCTTTGTCGATGGGCTTATTGGGCTGGACGTGACATGGATTGGATCGATGGGTGGGTGAGAAGTTGGATTTGTTTCAGGCACATCCGAATTTGGTATAATAGGATTAATAATGGTATTATTTGGTAGAGGTAGTAAATGAAGAAAAAAATCATACGAGGGTGGTTCATTAGGTGTCATAGATTCGAAAGGAAAGACATCCTCGTCAAAGTGAACATGACGAGATATAATGATCTTATTGGATGCAAGATCAAGACACCTATACCCTCGATGATTGGAGGGGTAGCTAATAAAGATACAAGGCATGGTACGTGGTTGCAACTTATGAGCAAAATGGATGTTAGGGTAACAAAGGTAACCAAAAACTTATAGGTGATGGTAGGCGGGCTTGATATTATAAATTTTACTGTACCATATCTTATTTTTAATTGCGGTGGATGGAAAAATATTAAGGAGATATACGGCCAAGTGGAGTGCTTCAACCCAATAGGTGGGAGGAATGTGTGCTTGAAAGAGGAGAGTACGGATAAGGTTATTAATGGTGTGAAACATACATTCTGATTTCCCATTTTATTGGGACGTTTTGTGGCAAGAGAAACGAAACTGAATTGTCTGGTACATTGCAAAGCTTTGATATAAACATTGAAAACATCGTGAAAACGACGATTTTCAAATTCACCCACGTGGTCACATTGCAAAGCTTTGATATCAACACTGAATTGTCTGTTAACATATGCACGAAAATAAACAAATTTATCATACAAGTCAAATTTATGATGTAAAGGATACACCCAAACAAAATGCGAGAAATGATATTCCACTAACACTCAAGATGGGAGAAGTCCACATATCCGAGTGTACAATGTCAAGAACATACTTAAAACTCGACTCAGAACTATGAAAGGGAAGCTTAAGTTGTTTACCTAATTGACACGCATGACATAAAGTAGATAACCTTTGTTTATTACAAGAAATTAAATGACTAAACTCGAACTTCCGTAGTACATCATCACAGGAATACCCAAGGCACTTATGCCATGTAGAATGCTTGAAAGAAATCAATGCAAGAGGTGTATGTATAGGCGTATGCTATAGGAGAAAAATTAGGATAGACTCTAATAACATATAAGATTTGGTAATTCCTATAAATGATTCTAACATCATCACCGGAATACCCGAGGACTTATGCCACGTAGAATGACTGAAAGAAATCAATGCAAGAGGTGTATGTTTAGGCGTATACTATAGGAGAAAAATTAGGATAGACTTTAATAACCTATAAGATTTGGTAATTCCCATAAATGATTATATAACAATAATCCATAATATATAGTTTACATTGCTTGGATAATAAGCTAATTAAATAGGCTAAACCCATAATAATATTGATGACATACCCTCCGCTTTACTAACGAGCGTTACCGTCACTCTGGTAGATAGCTTACCATTTGTACAAAGGATGGTATTGTACTCTCCTAAAGGATGAAGCCTACGCCTTCGTCCTACACATAATTCTATATTATGGACTCAAATATTTGCGTAAACTCATTCGCAATGGCTACCGCAAGTGAATCCGCTAACCTTCACCTAAAACACTTACAAAGTCAACATCCTCCACGGTTCAAAGCTCTGGCCTCCTCCGAGGTTTGAAGCCCTGGCCGCCTCCAAAGTTCGAAGCCTAAAGGTCATAGCCTCTCTAACTATGAATGTGGGTATGATCAAGCTGGTCAAATAGAGCTAGTCAAATAAGATCTGGCTAATAACTATAATCTCTTAAGACCTAGTCAATAGCCACGATCTTGGTAACTACCATCCATGATCTCTGTCATGACCTCCATAACTGCCTCCCCAAACCTCAGTTAGGTTTCCTATAAATGAGGAAGCCATCACAAAGGTATGTAACTTAACTTAACCCATGAAATATCATATTCTCAACATCAATACTTCAATAATATAATCACCATGACTAATTCTCACACCAGAGGCGGTTCCTGGGGGGCTTCCCCCGAGCTCCGTCTAATGTAGTTTCTTCTATTTCTTATTTGATTGTTATCTTGTACTCAACATCACCACCATCACCCCCTAATTACATTAATCACCATCAACAACCTGATATCTGCCTCTTTTTGCACGATCATTAGCGCCATCCATGGGACCTGTAACAATCAGATCCGTTTTTTTGAGACAAATAACCATTTTCAATAAATAATAGTCGAATTGAACTGCAATTCTCGACATCCTTGTTACCACATGGAAACACCATTTAAATCTCTAATTTTATCTCTAACTACGAGATCTTCCTCTAACTACAAACTTTACGTTTACCATTTTAACAACCTCTATGGGGTTTACACAAAGCAACCTCTATTGTAACCCCTGTTATGGTCTGCTTGGAGGAGAAGGTTCAAAATCAATAACTGATGCGGATAATTGTAGACACAGTAAGTTTTACAATCCTCCTAGGTAGGGTACCTACTTAGTGTAGTAAATGTAAGACACAGGGGATTGATCATTCTCTAAGGGAATAGTGAGGTAGGATCGAAGTGTATAATGGATTAAGTCTAAAGTTTGAGAGATGTTTACTTTTGTATTTTTATATTTTATAGAAAACAACGTAAAATCTCGGGGTTTGAAGAATTTGGTTTGATAAATACTAAACTAAATAAAACTAAATTATACTAAATATGCGGAAACGTAAATTGATAGAAACTCGTATGATAGGTAAAGTGTATTTACTTAGAATCCAATTACTCCCTAGTTATCTCCTATTGATTAGTCGAATTTTCACGTCCTTGTTTAATTAGAGCGTTATACTCCTTAATATCTATTGAGGGTTGGTTACTTCCTAACTATATGAATTATGTGTTCGTTGAGCGACGCCTAAGAATGCCCTTTTAAGCTCTCAATGTCAGCAAACGCAATTCACGCATTAAATATAGGGAACATCAATTTTATAATAACTAAGCGTTTAGTCAGATGTTCAAGCTAGTAATATATGACCTAGCCAGTTTTCCTACTCCTAACGCTATTCACAACTAATTAAACAAGAGACGAAAATCAACAATTAGTAACTATGTTTCATTCAACAATAAGTAGATACTAATAAATTTAGCCAAGCATGTTATATCGAAGAGAAGAAAAACAAGTAATCACACAACACATAGACATATTGTAATGATTAAAGATTGGATAACTTATCTTCAATAAAGCATGGAGTTATGGGGGCTAAAACCCTTACAATAGCTGTAAAATTCAGACCTGTAACTACACACAAAGTTTCACCAACATTCGCTTCCCAGGTACCTAAAACCTGTAATTTTCTTTAAAACATTCATTATGACTCGATACAAGCATTTGACTCTAACAAACACACAAATAGATTGTAAATTTTCTATGTTCGAATTTCGTTCTTTTAACAAAATTTGAAGTTCCCTACACTTATATTTTTGTAAAATACCTTCATATTTAATTAAGACAAGGTTAAAAATTAAATAAAGCATTTTCACAAATTATTTAAAACATGAAAACTAAACGATTATAATTAAGCATATATGACACGAACAAAGAAACAAAAATAAAAACATCAAACAATTGAAAACATGGTTTACCTCCCACGGAGCGCTTGTTTTTGTTCGAGTCACGAGCCTGACTCTACCCTTATTTAACGATAAAAGGGAGGTTTTCCCTACACTTAAGATTAAGTGTGGGTGATAGTAGTGATACAGGCCATTTTCTTGGAACAAATCTATATGATGAGAGATTGGTGGTTGAATTATATGCTTAAAGGGTGTGCTTCTTTCATCTTAACCTCACCTAATTCATTTGGGCTAATGGGTAAATAAAGGTTTTCTCTTAAAAATGGATTATCTTCTTTCAGCTTCGAGAGACTCCTAGCTAGGAATCCATACTCACATAACAAAGCCGATTTAATCCCATAATGTTTCTTGTGATCAATTATAAATGGGTGATGCAAGTACGTAAGGTCATGTTTCACTACTATATTGGCTTCCTCTCTACAAGGCTTAGAGTCTACTACCTTCATCGTAAAACTACCCGGACTATATGGTTTGATGGGTGGATCGGAGCCTTTTTCAAAGCCAAAATTCACATCTAAGGATGGAAAATTGGGTAACGGCTTTGGTTGAGGCTCTGGTTCATAAAAAACTAGAAACTTCCAAGAACTTAAAAGAAAGGTTATGACTACAAGTATTCAAACTATTTCCTCTAGTTGTGTTTGTTCCAAAGGTTCTACTTCAATCGGGGTTCCTTTAGTCTCTTATAATTCTTCTGGATAAGTCACAGGCGGTGTGTATGCCTCAAATGATGGTAGGACTTTTGGGGTACTTTGTGGGCATGGATTTTTCACCCTATCCTCCATCGTATCTAGATCACCTAGGTGCTTATCATATGTTTTGGTAAAATCTAACCCCAACATGCACCTAGGTATCTGATAACGCTCTAATTATACATATTCTCGAGCCTTATATTTTATGTTTTATGATAATTTATTGTGAGCTTTTGGTACTTAATAACATAAAATGAATGCAGGTTCACTCTCGGATGCTTTAAAGCAAGAAACATCAAATGACGCTACTATTTCATCAAAAGAACAAATAAATAAAAAGTCTATCAATTTAGTCCTTTACTCCATGCAAGTGCGCCGGTTTTCCAGTTCTGTGCACCGCACTTCTCCTCTCGGTAAAAGGAAGTCAAGAAGCATAATTTAATAAAAGTGCGCTGGTCTTACAAACTAAGTGCGCCGTACTTCCTTTGCATTTATGAAACTTTGGCGCCAAGAAAACAGCGATGTGCGCTGCACTTACAATCGAAGTACGCCATACTTTACATATCAGAAGCCAATAAATAGAGCTCATTTGTAAGCATTTGAACTCTCTAATCAATAACCAATATTCACTAAGTCCAGCAAAGAATTAGTCCATGATCCCGAGCTAGAAGCAGAAGTGAACGAGCCCAGACGAGACGTGAAGTACTTGTTGGTGTCGAACTTTTGATTACTTGTGACACTAGTGTAATCCATTTGATCAATCCAATCAGTATGTCTCTTGTTTGTTACTTAATCATTTATGTTGTTATGAACTCATTAGCCATATAAGGCTAAACCTCTTGTGATTTCTTGGATATGTTTTAATAATAAAGTGAATTATAATTATGCTTTGATCTTTACCAATTTCAAGTTTATGCTGTGAACTATGGTGTCTCTAGTCTTATTACGTTTGTTATTGAAACTGATTGATCTAGCTTGTTGTGATAGGTTGAAAGAACCAATTTATTATATGCAATTCTAGAGACTTGTCTGTGTTTCTAGCCTTCGAAAGGAGAAATCCACCTAGGAGAATTGGTAATAATATATACTAGTTATATGATACTATCTTAAGAGAAGTCTTTTGGTGGATAAACAAAAATCTTGAATTGAACCTAACAATTTATGAAATTGCTCTTTTGACGAAAATAACAAAGTTATAAGTTGTACTTTACTCATATTATCAAGCTGGGATCAAACGTAAGCATTGTCACTAGATTATCTAAGCTATCCAAGCAATCATTTGTTTAATCATTCGAATTCTCATATTACCTTTATTGCTATTTGTTATCTATTGTTTTGTTTACTAATCATTTATACTTAATCCGAACGAACTAAGTCCCTGTGGATACGACCTGGTCTTACCTAAATCTTATATTACCAATGAGGGTTATACTTTACCCGTGTGTTTGGTTTATTAAAATCGGTGAAAGTAGTATTATAAATTTAAAGTTTTCCTTACACATCAAAGTTTTTGGCGCCGTCATCGGGGACTTAAATCTGTTCCTTAAGCATTTTCAAAGTAAATCTAGCAAAAAAAACCATATTTTTCTTCAAAACATTTACACTCTGTTTCCTCAGTTGCAGAAAGCACGCCACACAAACACTCTTGTGCGTCGCACTTATTCACAAAACACACACACACACACACCGCCGTACTTGTCACCAAGTACGACGCACTTATTTAAATCCATGACGTTTTTCCTAAAACTTCACAAGCCTTTTAATAAAAACCAAAAAGAATTATCTTCTAATAATCAGAATCACTATCTTTCAAAAATAATATTCTCGGTAAAAATAACACCGTCGTACTTTCACTCTAGTACGCTGCACTTATAACTTTCACACAAGTACGCCGCACACCTTTCCGTGTACGCCGTACTCATTTACTCAGAAAACAAAATTTGTCACACCGATTTAAATTTCGCTCTGTTGTTTAATTTATTAAAATAAGAATGTACATACTTTGTCCATCACACATTATGACAGGCTTCGATGGAGACCCCTCCCAATGATCAACAATGCCGGCCATATAAAGGATAGGCTCTGGGAACGTTTGCACATTCACTGGATGACGGGAAAGGCATTGATACAGAGGATTCCTTCGAACAGTGTAAGGCAGTGGATTGTTGAAGTGTTTTTATCATATTGGTAGGTTTCATTCAATAAAGTAAGGTATTCTTGAGGTATAATGGTATCATGGATATAAAAGAAACTTCCTTTCCAACCCGCGATATTTGAAAACGGTTTTAAGACTAAACTTGGAACATCAATGTCACCCCTTTTGGCTAAGGTCAACCAATCCCCACCAGGATATAGGTTCAAGAAGCCTCTAAGCATTGCTAGTGTAAGCTCATACCCGTAAGCTTTACACATTACAATGTATGTTGTAAGTTTGGCTAGGCCAAAAAGGTTAAACCTAGAAATGTGCACTTGGTAATACTACATTAGTTCTAGAATCAAGGGATGAATTGGTATTCTAAGGTTTGACAGAACGAATGCATGAGTATAAAGCCCTATGAACCCTTTTGGGGCATCAAAGATGTTTTGATTTCTACTCTAAAGCATAACTTTGAACTCTTTGGTATTGGGTAATCATTAAGGAAGTCGGTTAATTATTTCTTAGTTAATGTGCACTTCTGTTTCCAAATAATAAACTTTGAGTTCATACTCATGATGATTAAAGACAAACACTGCGAGAAAATAAAGGTAGGTGAAGAAGAACTTTACCTTTTTGCTCGGAGGAATTAAAAACACACAATGTTGTGTCTGAATTTTGATCGGAATTGCACACAGTGTTTAGGTGAAAATTTTGGGCGGAGTGAAGGGTTTCTGGGTAATAATCATTTATACCGCTAGTCTTTTTAATCGCCACCGTCCACTTGTTCATCTATCACTTATTTGTCCGAACTTCAAGTTACAATTTAAATTTTGAAAGGACGTGATACGTGGGAATCGCACCAGGCTTTACCTCTCAAGGGATCTTGAGAAGCTTACAACCCCCACCAGGCAGTGTACCTGATCGTTGTAGTATAGTATAGTGACAAGTACCGGGGGATTGATCGTTCAGCTAGGAATAGTGTCGCTAGGATTAGAAAACCTAAATACTAGTTCTAAAGGTGAGGGATGATTATTTTTATATTTTTATATTTTTTAGAAAGCAAGTAAAAATCTCGGGTTTGGAGGATTTGGGCGGAATTAGTTGCTAATCAACTAACCCAATACTAAAGATGCAATCAAAATAAAATACTAGAAATGAAAATAAACTAAATTATACTAAGGTTGTGAGCAATAAGTGGAGAAAATGTGTTTACTTAGATTTCACTACTCCCTAGACATCTTTTACACGTTAATTACTTGTTATAATTGCATGGATGACGGATCGTATTCCTTAATACCATTCATGGGGTGGCGCACTTAACTCCCCAATTCTATGAGCTCTTATCTCCTCCTATACCATGCCCAACATAACCATAGGGATTATAAACAGTGGCTCATGCATTAAATACAACCAATAAAGACCTAGTGCACATCGGTTCATGTTTCTTAAGACGTTCAAGCATGTTACCAATTGGTGATCTGCCAGTTTTCTTAAGCCTAACATATAAATCATTCATCCAAGACAAGTATAAACAAGTAATCAACACATAATTAACATCTAGGTTTCATTAGATCCAAGCAAACACAAGATAGATCTAGCCTAGCATGATGGAATTAAGACAAGAACAAGATATAGACAACCAACACATAGACATATTGATTGAATTAAAAGAACACTTATCTCAATTACACATGAAAGGTATCAAGGGCTTGGAACCCTTGAAAAACCTGTAAAATTCGCACTAAATTCGTACTTAGGGTTTCTCCAAAACTTCTCTCTTTTTAATGTGAAAATTAGAAAACTATATATAGGAAAAGGGGTCTGACGGCGTCAAGAATAAACTTGTGATGCCGTCACCTCGCCGCCAAAACTCTTCTCGGACTGCCTTGATCTACATTTGACGCCGTCATGTGATAATCATTTCCAGGCCGTCATGACTTTTACTCTTGACGCCTTACTTCGTGACGCCGTCAAATCTGTACTGGATCGTCATGGAATTTTGCTCTTGACGCCGTCAGGATGTTACTCTTGACGCCGTCACCTACTGTTCCAGCAAGGAAAATTGAGACTTTGGCGTTTTCTTCACTTTTATGCTCCAAAAACGTCCGAATTGCTTCCTTTTCCAGATTTCACTCCCAAAGTACCTAAAATCACAAAAGGAACGATTTAGGGCAATATTTGATCAAATAAATTCAATTCCGGGCTTAAATAACCCCCTAAAAACGGATCATTTTTCGCCTCATCATATACCCTTACACTTGAGATTTGCTTGTCCTCAAGCAAATTCGCTTTTATTCTACTCAAAATACAAGTTAGGGGTCATTTAACACTAATATAAAAGTAATTACAACAAATAATCTGTTAGGTCACCATTTATGTAAACACAAGTATGATTGATAAAGAAATAAGATGAGAATGAGAGGTGGTTGATTATAAGACAATATGAAAGGTGAGAGTGCAAGAGTTTCACTAAGATAATCAAATAACCAACAAAATAAAATGTAACATAAGGTTTCTATTTATAAGGGAGGAGCTAGGGCAACACTCCCTTCCTCCCTTATCCTTTCATACGTGGGCTTTAAAGGCCTCATGGGCTTTTACATGTTGCCCATTAACTAAACAATAATCATAAACAATACTTAAGCAACCTATTACAAAATGAAATGACCGAGACTTGACTAAATACTAAAGTATGATCCCAACAATCTCCCCCTAAGGGTCGGTCATCACGGTTGCTTGACGTCTTCTACTTTGTCGTTGACTTGTGACATGTAAATCTCTAGACGTATTCAAAAAAAATGAATGATAATGAATGTACTTTGCTCTTTGTCTTTGTTCTTTGGTGATGATGTAGTGATTAGGTTATGAAGTTGTCTGCCGTTCGTCACTCCTGCGTCTGTGGTGGTTGTCCGCCATTCCAACATACTCATACATCTTTAGACTTTAACTTTTACTAACAAGAAGTTCCTTTGCATGCTTTAGAGATCTTTGTCATTATACTTTGTAGATTCTGCTTATAGCCGTAGAATCTTTCTTTGAACTTTGTGTTGCTAAGATCTTTGGGGGAGCTTTCTTTGACTTCAAGATGTATGTATGAGCATGTTGGAATCTACCATCATGGAAGTGAGGTACCTGCGAGTAAACAGTTAGCAATAAAACAACCGGTACTTACGGATAAGGAATTAGAGCTCATCAACAACATATTGTGAAGACTCCTTCTAATCCTTATCCTGGCCGTTCCCATATCAGATACTCCCGAAGGAGCTTACGAGACCTACTGAGTAGCTCAATGACTGGGTGAGTCGCTGGGGATCACTCCACGACTGTAGACCGTAATGGAACCACCGCAAACACTAAGCGTAACCCTTGTGGGGTTACCGAAGTGACCTGCTGTCAGGGCTGTTTGATGTTGACCCTGGCAGGATTTCCGTTCAATCATTGAGTAATACATAAGTAATCCTCTCATAAACGTTCTCGGCAGATTTCTAAGATCTGCGAAGGACTCGATAGTTTACAACTGATGCCCATTGATGTAGAACACCAGTTGTAGAAATACTAAGTGTTCCTAAGAGATCTTTGATGTATCTCAAGGCTCTAGACTCTATAAGTGCTCACCTAGGTTTCCTATGCGGAGACTGGGGATGAGTCTCCTGCTTCAATATCAACCGTCTCTAAGAGATAGGTCGATAGATAACGCAGGTTCCCCGTGAGAATGAAACAAGCTCTTTTAAGAGAACTTGAGTGGTTAAGAAGGTTTAGTGCATTGCGTCACTGGGTCCATGACGACTTAATCTTCAATACCGGCGTCGCCTTAGCAACAACCAGTAGCATACGTATTGAACCCGGTGTCTGCCCTAAGGTTGAATCATCTGGAGGGCTATTTCTTTTCACCCTTTTCTTTACTTTTCTTTTTAATTCTTCAACTCCTTCTTTCCCTTTCATTCATTTCTCCTTTTTTCGTATCATACCTAAGGACTTCTACTTCTAACTAATGGTGATGTCCTTGGGTAGATCCCTCTGGCTCTGGCGGATCATAGGACGAATATTCCTATCTTAATCACCTTATAACTCCGACAGTAGCCAAGAAACCTTTGATAGAAAATCTCTCAAAGTGTTTGGGATAATCAAATATTTTGGTTAACACTTTGAGAGTTTTGTGTTCACTTTTGAAGGGCTCCCCCTGCACATGTGCTCATAAGTGTTTAATAAATTTGCACATGCGGGAGGAGCAAGCACTTTTGAATTGATCCACTTTCCGTGAACAAGACCGATTCGAGACACGCTTACATCACTAGTTAGACTAGCTTGAAATTATTACCCGGCCTGGTCAAGTCCACAGAAAGTTTCTCGAGACGGTACATTTCTACTAAGACTAATCCTTTTCGAGACACGCTTACGTGGTTAGATAAAGAGATACATTGTCAGCTTTTAGGTGATAACTAGCTCTAGTATCTAACTTGATGTTATTACCCGTCGAGGATAAGTCTTTTCGATATTACTAACATTTATTGCCTCGTCAATTCCTGGGTTAAAACTGAGTCTAGCTCGCACATGATACAACTTTTAAGCATTGACTTCGTATATTTTAATCACTTTTTCATTTTCTCCCCCTCAAAAATAGCATATAAAATGATGTTTTTGATAATCTTTTAGATTAAAATATGCCTTTTGAGTCTTACGGGGAGATTCACCAAGAACTTTTGATTTTAAGCAAAGTATTTTGTTTTTGACAAGTGCTTCCCCTCAACAAGTGATTAGGTCTTATTGAGGTGAAATACTTGTCCTTTTGAGCAGAATTATGAAAAATCATAAATGTTTGATTAATTCTACTCAAAAGTAAGAAGCCTTCGCTCCTTATATCAGGATTGAGGCACTGATGCGTACCTCAGGGTCCTTTCTTTACAAGTACGGGTTGTACACTGATATGCGTGCACAAACCATTATGAAGTAAAAAAAATATGGACAAATCAAATCAAATTCTTACAATGATCTACCAATCAGGCCTCTAAAATTTCAACACCGGAAATTTGGATCTGCCTCCCACATAACTCTCCAACCTCCGAAACTGATCCCTGCGCCTCAATCTGTTCTCAATCCTGAAGATGAATCTGCGAGCATCCCGGGCTTCATTGGTGTTCCACCTTTTGGATTTACCCAGTTCAATATCATTGATTCTGCCTTTGATCCCATCTCTGACGAACTTAAGAGTTTCATCACAGAACTTATGAATTTCTTCATATCCCATAAAGCAGTTGCGATCGTTAATACTTCGGTAGGTGAACCCAAATGGTCGTCTGATCAAGGAGTATTGAGGTAGATGTTGAAGGTCGGGGATGTCAAACAGGTTTGGTTTGGTGAGATTGAGCTTCTTCTGGTAACTTTCCACTCCTAACTGAAGATCTTCAACTCTTTCTCTTATGACAATCTGCCTGATGTAGATTAGAAGAGCTTGGATAAAGGCAAGCTGCATCTCTTTAGGCAAGCCACAGAGTTTTCCTTGAACTTTGAGCAGGTACATGTCTTCAATGTCGTTGAGACGTAGTCGTGGAAAGTCAAACTCGGAAATATCGTACTCCTTTTCATCAAGTCTTTTCAGTGTGATTTTGCTGAGGAAGGGGTACCCAAAGAACGTGACAGTGGAGATGAATTGAATGGAGACAATCTTCAGATCACTTTCTACATCACCCATCGTCTGATTAAGTCTGCTGCTTCGATAGTACTGTGCCCGGTTGGTTGGCCAATGATGAATACCATAAAGTGCATCCCGGTCATATTCAACAATTTTGTCGACGAATAATGCTGAAGCTTCTTCTTCGATGGCATTGTTGAGATATCGAGCTGCAGGGAGAAAGGCGAGTGAGGTAACATACTTCTTCTCGATCTTGCTGGCAAGTGTCAGAAATTCCAAGTCTGTGTTGTAGAAGAACTTGTACGGGATCTTTGGTTCCTTAGGCTTCCCAATCATCGGTAGTGGTTTGGACCAGTCAGTAATGTAAGGTGCGGTTTTCTTTGTGACCGGATCGACATATGATTCAGGGTTGATCCAGTCAATATTGCTTGACATAGTTCGAGCAATATTTTCCAGATGGTATTCAAGCTCGATTGAGTTAGCAGACCGATCTTTCAGAAGATTGAAAGCATCATTTTTGATTCTTCGCAGCTCTTTCTTATTCATTTTTTTCATCTTAAACTTTTGCTGAATCATTTGAGCATATTCCACCGTTCGACCATCTTGAGGTTCATGATTGTCTTCCAGTGGTGGTTGCGAATTGATCATTTTCTCAAACCAGGAGTATTCGGCACTATTGTCATGGTCTAGCCAGTTAAGGACGGTTTTGGGTTTCTTTGGTTTGGTGCCATTAGGTAAGGAGTCTGGTTGGGGTTGATGATGCTTTCCTTTCTTAGCTTTCTTCTTCTTCTTAGGGGACGGTTCTGGAACTTCATCGGGCATAGGGATGTCGTCACCACCGGTGTATTCAAAGTGGTCGTGTGCTTTGGGAGCAGAACCTGATGCCTTCGGTTGTTGTGAGGAAGTTGTTGTGGTAGGAGGGATTACCGGTGTTTTGTACTGAGATGAGGGTCCTTCGGCTTGTTTCTGTTTCTTTGCCTGAGAATTGGGATCCCTGTCTTCATCATCTCGTTGACGTTTCAGCTTATCTGCCTCTGTGCTGCAAGTCTCTTTTGTCAGTTTATCTTTCAGTGCGTCCAGGACTTTGGCTTCTTCAGGAGTCAAGGTAAGTTTGCTTGCCAGCCTGTCCAAAAGTTGAGCCTCTAAATCATCCAGAGATAGTCCTGGTAGAGGAGCAGTAGACTTGTCGGCACAAAGAGTGAAGGTTGTTGATCGGATAACTTTCTTAACTGCTTGCTCAGCGAACTTGGTGAGTTCGTCTCTCATTGGTGCCAGCAGTTCTTTCAGCTCAGCCACTAAGTGTTGTGCCAAGTATTCTTGTGCTTGAGCTGCTAATGCGGCTTCCAAGTTCTCTGTTACGTCTTTAGCTAAGAAAATGTCAACCTTATCTTGGAGCTCTTTGACGTTTGAGTTCAGCTTCGATAGTTCAGCAACCTGGGTTGCAAGTTTAGCAACCTGATCTTCTAGTTTGCTTCTCTTCTTATCATGCACTCTTTTGAAAGCTGACTTGAGTAACTTAGATGCAGCAGAGGCTTTAGAGCTTGGTTTCTTGATTGATTTGCCATGTGTTGATTCAGAAGCAGGAGGTGATGACTGTGTGGATTCAATGATGGTGGTGGAGTCTTTGTCATCCCCTTTCTTTGTTTCGGGTTGTTCAGCTTTCTTATCTTTGGCTGCTGCTTCTTTCACCCTAAGTTCTTCTGCCAGTTTTTCAGCTTCAGCTTTCAGTCTTAGCTCTTCAGCAACCCTGGCTTCTTCTTCTTTCTTTAATTTCTCTTCAGCCAGCTTATCAGCTTCTGCTTTAAGCCTTAGTTCTTCAGCCAGCCTGGCTTCTTCTTCCTTCTTAGACTTTTCTTCAGCCAGTTTGGCTGCCTCCTCTGCTTTCCTACTCTCTTCCATTCTGATTGTTTCTTCCAGTTTAGCTTGAGCAATCTCTTCGAGTCTGGCCTCTTCAGCTTCTTGTTTTCTTTTCAGTTCCTCTTCCTGAGCCCTTTCTCTGATCTCCATTTCTTCCATAGACATAAGTCTTGGAGCATCGGTATCCATAGGATCATCTTCTCCTTCCTCTCCCATTGCTGTAGTCATCTCAACGTCAGTGGGAGATACTGAGGGTGTATCATAAACAACTAAGTCTGAAGTGATTCCTGTGGTAGGCTCAGGAATGCTGCTTGAGCCGCCGGCTTCGGTGGTCTGAGAGAAGACTGGAGGTGGAGGCATATCAGCATTGAATGCATCAATTCGGCTGTGGAGGAGACCAAGGTTGAGAGACCTTTCATTTTCTTCTTCTGCTGAAAGTCCTTCAGGCTCTTGTACATCAGTAACTGGTTCCTTCATCTTTTCCCTTCTGATCCTTTCTTCAACCAGCTTTTTCTGAGCTTCTGTGAATGTACTTTGATTGAGGTAAGATGGATAAACGGCATTGTCAGCCAATTCATCAATGTTTTTATCCCAATCGATGTCTTCCTGATTCTCATCTTTCTCAATATTAGCATAAGCTTCACTGTATTGTGGACCTTCGTCGGATTCAGTTCGTTCAGAGTCAGACGGCTTAGGAGAAGATGGAGGTGAGGGAAACCAGCCAGGTTCAGCAGTAGGTTTCTTTGCAGGAATTCTGACCTTAGATGATGGCTTTTTCTTAGGTTTGGACTTAGTAGAACTTTCTGAGCTGCCAGATTTGCTACCTTTCTTCTGCATGTATGAAGGTAGAGCAGCTTCGTCCAAGAACCCAACTTTCTCTGCTTCAATGGCTTGTAGGTAGTACTTGTAGTTATTGCCAGCCTTGACTTTGTCAGTTAAGAGGCTATCTGGAAGTTTCTTTCCCTGTTTCCTTGTACTTGTATCCATTCTCTTGATGACCTTAAGTGTGTCCTCATTCTTGTATGTGTGCTGAAACTCATCATTCAATCTTTGAGGAATGTCATCATATTCATGGAGGAAGCTTGCAATAAGAAGTTTGGTGAAACGGACGAATGGAATATTGATCGTCTTGCGTTGTATGTGCCACACCATGTCTTCCCAGATGATGCTGGCAAAATCAACTTTCTTGACGTTAGCAATGGCCCAAAACAGCTTGAGATGTTGGAGCTTAGGGTGTTCATGGCCTGTGTCTCTGCCAGATAGTGACTTGGCAATTATGATGTAGAGAGTTCTCCAAGGCTGTGGAAGAAACCTGATATTGACCTTAGAGTGCCTAGTAATGACCCCTTCAGATTCATCATACCCAATATCTCTCAGCCATTCTATCAGTTCTTCTTCACTGGGAACTTGGTCATAATCTTCATTAGGTTCAAGTTCGGGAAGTCCAAGAGCACTACGGAGAAGATCCTTGTCGACCGTGACTTGTCTCATGTGAAGCATACAAGTCAAGGATTCTTCCAGGAGGTCCAAGTGGATTGTGTGCCAAAACTGATGTATGTAGAAGCATGCCACTGCAGCAGATTTGGTGAGTAGAACTTTGCACGGGTGATAGATGAGAGCATCAACTGCAACAAGGCAAGAAGACTCATTGCATGTAAGTTTGTTGAAGTTGACTCTCAGGTTGTTCTTTCCTATCTTTCTGGAGTAGTTTTCAGGAAAGGTGTCTTCCCATGCACGAATGGGTTCAGGTTCTGGTCCGTATGGGATGTCATTGTGTTCTGCCATCTGAATAGATCATAAACACACAAACATGGCAATTGTTGATGATGTTAGCATAGACATTCATTGAACATGTGTACATATAGATTTGCATGTTTGACATTGATCAGTGGGGGTTTGTGTGTGTGAAAACTTTTGATATGTGACAAACTTGAGTTATATTACTTGTTAGAAACATAAAACAATTCAGTTACAACATAAGTTTATCATTTACAACAAGTTACACATTGGAAAATTTCCAACACTTAGAAAATTTTGGAATTTGACAAGTTTACGCGTAATTTGCTGTCATTACGCGTAACCTGACTTAAGCGTAAGTATAGAAATAATGCGTAAGTGCAAAATCTACGCGTAAGTTAGAATATTACGCGTAAAGTGAAACTTACGCGTAAGATCAATTTTATGCGTAAGATAAGTCTTAGGCGTAGAAATTGAAGTTACGCGTAGGATTACCCTTAGGCGTAAATTGCAACTTATGCGTAGGTAATGACTTACGCGTAAGTTCTAGACTTATGCGTAAGGTCAGAACTTATGCGTAAGAACAATTTTATGCGTAAACTATGTCTTATCCAAGACACAATTTGTCCACGTGTCGAATCTTACGCGTAGGATGAACATTTAACGCGTAAAGACACCATTTTCCAGAAATTCACCTTAGAAATTTGAGGTGTATGTTTCCTGAAAGTGCACAAACATTACCACTGATCAATAACAAATCCAATACACTTAATTAATACATTTTAACGCGAAAACATGCCTAATACTACTTAACGCGTAAACACGCATGAACACTTAATCACAACCTTAATCAAACGTGTTTTTGGGTAGGAATAAACATGGGGCAAGTGATACAAACATCATAAGGATCATATATTTCAAATAACAACACAAATTATCCACAAAATCTTAAGATTGAATCTGCTAGTGACCTTCGAACCTTAAACCTTAGATTCAAGAGCAAAACATGATTAAGATCTAATTAAACCATTTTGAAATGATCCAAGGCATACACAAACACTATCCCCATCACTAATTACCATCCACATGATCAAACTCAAGAACCCCTAAATCCCTCGTATGAACCCTAAAATCATATCAATCGATTATGTGTTTCTGGGTGCAATATGAGTGTGAAAACATGTTACTAATCAACAATAAACCATTTCCCAACAATCAAATTAATCATAACATCAATAATTTCTGGGTTCAAGATTTTACGCACAAACCTAAGAGAAATCTAATCGATTAGAGAGATTTAACCGTTGGATCGTTATGAAATCAAAAACCTTTGTTAGAAATTATGATCAAAACACGTTTATACTTACAGATTTGTAGATTGTTGCACGGATTAACCAAATGAATGTGGGTCGTTGATTGTGTAGGTGAGGGTAGTAAATGTTTTGCAGTAATAGTAAATGTGTGTGGTCAAAGCATGTTTTGACTGAGGTTATTTCAAGTTACACAAAGTGACAATTTTAGTCCCTTAACCTAACAAAACATTTAAACCTAAGCCTAACCACATTATCACAAATAGTATTCGTATATAAACACCAAGAATTAGAAAAGAACAACTTGTCGTACTCCCCCTCGACCTTAGATCATGGTAAAATTAAATTGGTTTTGATCAAGGAGAGTAACCCGAAAACCTTTTGAATCAACTTAGTAGATAAAACGTAAATGTTTTTTTTTTGGTAAAATGCAAGTATAAAAGGTAAAATAATTTTTGGTAATTAAGAAAAACGTTACTTTTCCTCCCCCTCAACACTAATTTTAAATGATTGAAGACATTTTAGAAAAAATAGTGTTGAAAGAGTTTTATACTTGCATTTTTTTTTTGAAAGAATATTTACAAAGATAGTTTTGATGTTTGACAATCAATTGTGTTTTAAAAACTTTTCCAGATCCTCTGGAGTCAAACATCGCATACCAATTTGGTGAACTAAACTAGCAAACCTGGATGGTGCCAAGGATTTGGTAAGTAAGTCCGCCAATTGGTATTCAGTTCCAACAAAATAAAGTTCAACTGTACCCCTTTCCACATGCTCTTTGATGAAATGATATCGGAGATCAATGTGTTTGGATTTGCAATGATGCACAGTGTTGCAGGAGATAGCAATTGCACTCTTTGAATCACAGTAGATAGGAATCCTGTTGAATAGGTAGCCATAATCCTTAAGTTGTGATCTCATCCAAATGACTTGAGCACAACAAGCAGACATGGCTACGTATTCAGATTCTGTAGACGACAGTGAAGTGCAGTCCTGCTTCTTAGATTGCCATGACACAAGTTTGTCTCCGAGAAATTGTAATCCACCAGATGTACTTTTGCGTGTGTCTAAACATCCTGCATGGTCAGCATCTGAAAAAGCAATTAGTTCAAAGCCAGAATCCTTCGGATACCAGATCCCCAAGTTAATGGTTCCCTTTATGTATCGAAGGATTCTCTTGACCTCACTGAGGTGTTTTTCAGTTGGTCTGGACTGATAGCGGGAGCACATATAGACAGCAAATACTATATCAGGTCTACTAGCTGTGAGATACATGAGGGACCCAATCATACTTCGGTATTTGGTAGGGTCAACTGGAGTCCCATGTAAATCAGCATCTAGTTTTGTGGTATAGCCCATTGGTGTATTATAAGTATCACAAGACATCATTCCATGTTTCTTTAAAATTTCAAGAGCATATTTAGACTGATTTATAAAAATTCCACGGGGTGATTGATGAACTTGAAGTCCTAGAAAGAACGAAAGTTCACCCATCATGGACATTTCAAAATTATCTTTCATTAATTTTGCAAAATCATTAGAGTAACTTCTGTTTGTTGAGGCAAAAATGATGTCATCGACATATATTTGAACAACAAGTAAGTCCTCCCCGTAGGTTTTTGTAAATAGTGTGGGATCCACCGATCCTTTAGAAAATTTATTGGCCAATAAGAAAGTAGACAGTTTGTCATACCACGCCCGTGGGGCTTGCTTGAGTCCGTAGAGTGCCTTTTTGAGTCGGTAAACGTGATTAGGACGCTCAGGATCAACGAAGCCTTCAGGTTGGCTAACATAAACTTCTTCACGGAGATCTCCATTAAGAAATGCTGTTTTGACATCCATTTGGAAGACTACCATATTCCTGTGTGCGGCATAGGCCAAAAAGATCCGAACAGCTTCATGTCGAGCCACTGGAGCAAAGGATTCAGCAAAATCTAGACCTTCCAGTTGAGAGTATCCTTTCGCTACCAGACGTGATTTGTTTCGTATGACAGTGCCTTCAGCATCAAGCTTATTCTTCCATATCCATTTTAACCCAATGACAAAGACTCCGTCAGGTCTTTCAACTAATTCCCAGACTTCTAATCTTATGAATTGCTGAAATTCCTCTTGCATAGATTCAATCCAGTTGTCATAAGTCATTGCATCTTTAATGTTCTTGGGTTCTTCATGACAAACTGTGAGTGCGTAGATGCAAGTTTCTCCATCTATGTGAAGTCGTTGTCTTGTCATAACTGGTGCATCTGGATGGCCAATAATATGAACTAGAGGATGGTCTCGGGTCCATTTGTGTGTTGAAGGGTGTAGTTGATATGTATCTCGCATGTTGGCAGGATCCAAGTTGCGTGTTGACGACTCAGCTATATCAGGAACTGTAGTAGCTGGTGCAAACGGATTGAAGAACGCATCAGGATCATGCTCTGCGGATTGTGGAACTGATAGTGGTGTTGGATCTTCAGCTGAGTGGCGGGAGTTAGAAACAGTTTGTTCTACTGTAGATGGTGAAGCAATTGGAGGACCGTCTCTCTCAACAGTTGTTGAAGTTTGTTGAGGTGAGTCTGGTACATGAATATTGTCAGGTTGAGCAGCGGAAATCGGTGGAACCTCAGTAGGACGGTATTCAATTGTGTCATCAAACAGTGGAGCAAACAAGGTTTCCAATTCTTTGCGGTTGAGTGGCAATGGTTCAGCCGAAGATGCCGGAGAGTTAAGACGGTTAAATTCGGGTCCTAAGCTGTGTTGCTCAGAAGCCATTTGGGTGAGTTCATCAAAATTAGCGTGAATGGCTTCTTGAATTTCACGAGTACGACGATTCCAAATCCGAAAACCTTTAGAATTTTCACAATATCCAATGAACACTCCGATGTCAGCCTTTGCTTTAAGTTTACCTAAATCATCACGATCATTTTTCGGATAGCAGAGTGCTCCAAAAACATGAAAGTAATCGATGTTGGGTTTCCTTTTGTGAACAATTTGATATGGTGTTTTGCGATGACGTTTTGTGATCATACAACGGTTTTGAGTATAGCATGCGGTTGAAACAGCTTCTGCCCACAAGTAATCAGGTAATTGAGCATTAATCAACATAGTTCTAGCAGCTTCCACTAACGCCCTGTTGCGTCTTTCAACAACTCCATTCAGTTCTGGGCTTCTAGGAATAGATGTTTGATGTTCAATTCCCACTTTCTCATAATAAGACCTAAGTGTCTGATTCTTGAATTCAGTTCCATTGTCAGTTCTGACTATTCGGACCGTGTTGCGTAACTGAACTTGAATTTTAGTGAGAAAGGTGATGATCATAGAAGGAGCCTGATCTTTACTTCGTAGAAAATAAACCCAAGTCCATCTGGAAAAATCATCGACGATTACTAGTATGTAGCGTTTACCGTTGATACTTTGAACACGCATCGGTCCACATAAATCCATATGAAGCAGTTGTAGAACATGATTCGTACTGTGCTCAGGTTTTGAAGGAAAATGAGCCCGAGTACTTTTTCCTTGTTCACAGGCAGGACATAAGTGATCTTTGGTGAAACGGAATCTTGGAAATCCCTCAACAAGTTTATAACGAGCAAGGTCAGTCATAGTTTTGAAATTCAAGTGTGAAAGACGTTTGTGCCATAACCAAGATTTAGTTGATTCTGCTTTGGAGAGAAGACATATCGGAGATGTTGCAATCATATCTGACATTGAAATTGTATAAAGATTGGAGCCACGGGAGCCAGACATAAGATCGTTTCCTTGTAAGTCACGAACAAAGCAAGTTTTCTCACGAAATGCAACTTCTAGATCCCCATCACAGAATTGACCAACAGAGAAAAGGTTGTGTCCAAGGCCTTCCACATAATAAACACGGCTTATTTCGATGTTCCCACTGATAAAGTCACCATATCCCATGATTAAAGCGTAATGATCATTCCCGAATCTGACAGTACCAATGAACTTTGAGACAAAGTTGTGTAACAGTTTGAGATTGCCTGTCATATTTCGGGTGCATCCGCTATCAACAATCCAGAGAACAATCTGCACCACCTGCATCACAAGAAGAGGACACGGATGGAACAGAAGTAAGGGTGGAACCCAAAGAAACTGCGGGTTCCAGTTGGTTAGAAGCACAAGTATTCAATAATTTAGGAATCCATTTAAAATCAGGTTTGTGTTGTAACCAACGTTGCCAATTCCAACTGGTTCGAGCTTTCTTAATGGTGTATTCACTAGTGTTTGGCTGATTCCTAGACTTGTTCTCTGCACCTATGGGGGTAACCTGAACTTCATTAGAAACCGTAGAAGGCGGCTTTCCTAAGATAGACTTAGAGGCAGTAGTGGGCCTAGAAGGAATGCGTGTCCTACGTTTCTTATGACGATGAAGAAGAGAATTAGCTATACATTTAGTATGATCACCAGATGAAACACTTTTACGACAAAACACACAAGATGCATTAATATTCAAAACATTTAAAGGTACATCATTCGTTACATTTAGATTTTGATTAGAATTTGCCAGATTAGAATCTAAATCCAATGCAACATGAGTATTATTCAAATTCCTAAGGTGATCTTCTACTCCTTGAGCTTCTAGTGATCCTCTCTTACGTTGCCAGAGCCTATTCTTCTTTTTACTTTGTCGCTTGGGTTTGCTAACGCTATTAGGGGAGACTAGTCCTGTAGAAGTGGAGGTATCAACATTAGTATTTTGAATAACCTTTCCTTTATTAGTTTTGTCTAATTTATACATTCCTGGTGCGATCACCGTGGTGTCAACCATCTTTCCTTTTTCAAGTAGCTTTATTTTCTCTTTTAACTCTATGATGATGTGATTCTTATCCTGAATGTTTGACTCAAGTATGCCATTGCAATATTTACTGTCGATGTGGTTTTGTAGAAATGCAGCGTTTTCAATTTTTAAATCCGCAATTTCTTGCTCGTATTTGAGACACAAGCTTTTGAAAGACTCATTGTTTTTGCAAAGCTGACAAGAGTTTGAAATAGTGTGACTTTGAAGTTTCAATTCCATTTTAAGACTCTGAGATTGACACCATTCAAGCCTCTGTTTGAGTTGACAAATTTCTTTTGAAAACTGTTTTGTCACATCATCATTCTTTTTCCTCAGATTATCATTCTCATGTTTCAGTGTCTCAATTTCCACATTCAACAAGTTATTATCAACACAATGATCATGCTTAAGCATAGAAGTACCAGAATTATAGAGATCATTCATGATAACAGACAAAATATCAGCATTGAGAACTTGTTCTAAGAGTCGATCAGCATCATTTTTGAAAACTCTAGTTCTTTGCTTTTGAACCAAAATTTCATTTTTATTATCATTGAAAACGTTTATCATATGTTTGACCTCCTTTTGAAGTTCCTGATCCCAACGTGTAGCACAGAGACGGAGGTGTTTGACAATTGGCAACATTTGCTTTTGAAAAATATCTCTCTTTTCGCGCTCGTAAGCGGATTGAAACGTTTCAATTTTTATTTCAGAATTACGTTCAATTGTCTCCTCCAAAATTTCGATGTCTTCCATAAAAGTTTTGAAATAATTTAAGACACGAACACTATTTGGTAAGGGTGAAAGTTCACCGGATGATGGTAAAGGACCATTTATTTGTGCTACAGTTTGGACAGGGGCCTCATTGTGAGATGAAACATACGACTCTTCGATAAACCATGATTTCTCAGGTAAATCCTTTTGAGTAACGAATTTAATTGGATTTTTTGAATAGTCATATGGTGTGCAATATTGAACATTACTCATTTTTGACCGACTCTCGTCTTCAAGTTCTTCTTCTTCCTCAGTATCAAAAACAACAGCACGCACAATCGTATTATCAAGCAAATAGTCCATACTATAAATTTTTGGAACATCTTTGAATGCATTGTGAAGAAACATTGAGTTGTAATCGCCAAGTGCAAATCCTGTACCGGGTCTCGGTTTTAAAGTAAATTTCTGAATTGTTGTGACAGAGTTCCCGTGTTTGTAAACAATGTTACGAAATTCTTTCAATTGTTTTTCAAGATCAACAATATCACCGAGTAAGTCATCTATATACTTCCTTTTTCGTATTTTATGTTCACAAAAATCTTTTTGACAACTTGACAATTCTGTTTCTGTTTTTGAAAGTTCTGTTTGAAGACGTTCGACTTGCATTTTCAATTCACTCTTTTCACTTTCGAGTTTTGAAATCATCTTTCCGTTTGACTCGATTAAATCTTGCATTTTGCGTTGAAGATCTTGTTCTTTGTTGTAGGAATCGTGAAAAGCTTTTTCAAAACTTTTTGCATGTTTAATCTTGTCTTCCTGATTAGAAAGCTGAATTTTATAACATTCAATATCTCTTGCAAGTGACGCATTTTGTTCTTTCAAAACTTTGTTTTTCTCGTTGCACTTTATTATTTGCAATTGTTGAGCATCCAGTTGTTTTGATAACAATATGAGATCAGGGTCTGGATCAAATGATGGTTCATGTTGTTCAAAATGATCATGTTTATCATTCTCAATAGGATCATCAAATGAAACAACTGTGTCATCATCGAATATGACAACTGTGTTTATTTGTTCATCTGTATGAGATGATGAAGATGATTTAGATGGAACAACTTGCGCCATATCTGATTCATAAGCAGAAGGTGAGACTATTTCATTAATAAAGCATTCATTGAGGTCATGTACCTGAGACAAGCCGTCAGTGTCATACACTGGACCTGAATCATTGAGCTTAAGTTCCTGCATGTTGGCCATAAGCATCACAGCAGCATTGGCTTCCAGATCTTCCATGTCATCATCGTTGTTCACATTTGCCATGAAGTTGTTGTCCTGTTCAGGGAAATGTCCATCTTTTTCATCCTGAAGAGCCATGAGTAATGCCTGCTTGTGAAACTTACTACCCCGAGTTCTCGGTTTGGGACATGCTGTAGCAATATGACCTTGTTCATTACAATTGTAGCACCAAACTGCATTCCCTGAGGTGGAGTTCCTTGTAGCAACTGAGTCAGACCTTTGTTGAGAAGATCCTGAGTTGTTCCTGAACCCTCCATTGTTACCAAACCTCTGACCATTCCCATAACTTCCTGAAGAACTTCCTGAACCAGATCTACCATAGTTACGATTCTGAATTTCCACTCTTCCATCATTTACAACAGCTTGATTCCTGGTATTAGAAGATGAACGTTGATGGTTGTTCGTTTTGTTGGAGAATTTGCTGAAAGCACGAGCAATAAGAGCAAGTCCCTGATTCAACGTATTAAAGTCATCATCGTCATCATCATTGCAGTTGGAGTAGTACACAGCATCATTGTTGTTTGACGGAACAAGTTGAGTAGAAGTATCTTGTGGAGATGAATCATAAGGGACCATTTGGTTCGAGGTGGAAGATTGTGGATAACTGAAGTAGTTCTGCTCTTGAACATATGCATGATTTGACAGTGGTGGTGGAGCATAGGGAGATTGAGCTACGAGAGCCAAAGAATTTGGTGTTGTTGTGGGTGTGTAACCTCCTCGTAGAGCTCGATCTTTTTCCACTTCAGGTTCATGGTGTTTCAGAAAGTCATACAACAAACCATATGGAGCATCATGAAGATCGTTTGACGAACAAATGTCACATATTTATGCCAATCAGGGCCAAGACTACCAACAAATTTGGAGTTCACAGCGATCCTTGGTACTGTGATTTTGTGACGTTCCAGATCATTGACCACATTTGTGAAATGATGATAGTAGGATTCAAGTGACTCTCCAGGTTCAATTGTGATGTCAGTGTATTCCATGTAAAGCTTGGATTCCATGTCATCTTTGTTCAATTGAGTTCCTTCCATTAGGAGATGAACGTGTTCCCACATAGCTTTGGCTGTTTTCTGAGCATCGACACTTCGATAGATCGGATTAGGTATACCTTGAAGTATATAAGCCATTGCATACTGATCAGCTTCACGATGTAGTTTCTGTTCTTCAGTGAGTGCAGATTCTGGAAGGGGTCTATCACCAGGAGGACGTGGAGGATCAGCATGTGGATCACCAGCTTCAAATCTTGTTGGCCACTCAAATGGTCCTTCAAGTATCACTTGCTTCAAGAATTTCCCATGAGGTTTCTTTAGTTCAAGAAATCGTAAGAATCGACTTGACCATTGCACATAGTTTCCAGGTGTAAGCATTGGAGGTGTTTCAAGTGATCCTGCTTCATGTCGGGATTGTTGAGTTGTAATAACTTCACACATTCTGTCAAACCAGTGAGGTTGTTTGGAGGAAAACTGAGTGTTTTGTAGTGGCACTTGATATGGTTGTTGTTGAGGAATGAGCTGTTGTTGCATCATTAGGTAATGTTGTTGTGGATTGTATTTAGGAGGTTGTTGATTCATTATGTGCGGAAGGTATTGTTGTTGCTGATACTGCTGAGGTTGTTGTTGCTGATACTCCTGAGGTTGTTGTTGCTGAGGATAAGAGTGAGGGAAGTAGTGATTAGGTGGTTGAGACATCTTAGAACACTTGTGTAGAAATGGATCTTTGTAGAAGAATGAAATGCACGTTCCTTTGAGTAAGTTGCAAAATCCTTGGGGTAAGTTCAATTCTTACGCGTAACTTAATCTTACGCGTAAACTTTAAGTTATGCGTAAAGAGTAGATTATGCGTAAACAAATAGTTTATGCGTAAGTTTTCTCTTTACGCGTAAGTTTAGGCTTATGCGTAAGTTTAGACTTATGCGTAAGGTTTACACAACCAAACAAATCTTTCAAACTTATCCAAGCGTGAAAGATAACCGTAGTCGAAGTATTCCACTAACTTATCCAAGCTAGGGAAGTACTGAGTCACCGTTACACGAGGAGAAGATCGTTGATGAAGCTTACGCGTAAACTCTGGCAAGTTACGCGTAACTCTGACTTACGCGTAGAATCAAACTTAAGCGTAGGTTTAAGGCGTAGAAGAGCGCTTTACGCGTAGGATCAGGGTTTTAACCAATTTAACGCGTAAGAAAAGGGTTTTGGTCTATTTTACGCGTAAGAAAAGGGTTTAGACCAATTTTACGTGTAAGAAAAGGGTTTTGGCCTAGACTTATGCGTAAACCGACCAAAAAACACTGTAGACAGCTGGAAATAGTACTTTTTTCGACCACTTTACGCGTAAAACGTACTGTTCATCCAAAATAATGACTTTTTGATGAAAAAATGCTTAGAAATAATGTACTTTTGATCAAATAACTTCACCAATACTAAGAAAACCTTAACTTTATAAGATGTAGCTACCAAAAACTAGTTTTCCAATATCAAAGAAGCTATAAAACCTTAAAAAACCTTAAAAAATCACAACTTTATGCAACAACTAAGCTTCAAATCACTATATCAACCTTGAAACTTATCCAAGCTTCAAGATTTGAGTGAAAGAAACAAAGAAAAAATGCAAAAAGATGAAGAAATAAGCACCAATCCCCACGTTAACCAAAGAAACTCATTTCAAACTTCTAGTAGGCGAATGATACCACTTGTTAGGTCACCATTTATGTAAACACAAGTATGATTGATAAAGAAATAAGATGATAATGAGAGGTGGTTGATTATAAGACAATATGAAAGGTGAGAGTGCAAGAGTTTCACTAAGATAATCAAATAACCAACAAAATAAAATGTAACATAAGGTTTCTATTTATAAGGGAGGAGCTAGGGCAACACTCCCTTCCTCCCTTATCCTTTCATACGTGGGCTTTAAAGGCCTCATGGGCTTTTACATGTTGCCCATTAACTAAACAATAATCATAAACAATACTTAAGCAACCTATTACAAAATGAAATGACCGAGACTTGACTAAATACTAAAGTATGATCCCAACATAATCGTTCCACTAAAGACCAATAGACAAGCACGGAGGTCATATACTAGCACCTCACAAATAGTGTTTAGATACTCACATCTCTCGAGTGTAATAAAGTGTAAATTACAATATGGAAACGGAAGATATCTCTCACTACCTGTCATAGCAAAATAGATTACCATAGGCTTGGGAAAGGATCAAACCTTCACCACATGGCGTAAGCACCTAGGATAAACTATCAAAGAGGTCTTTTAAAAGGGTTGTAACGTTAGGTGTAGGGATATGAAATACACGGTTTTGTTGGATAAAGGAAGTTTTACTGGTGGCGAGTTAACAATCTTGGTTAATTACATGTACAATATGGCGTTGCTAAGCCAAGACTAGACTCGACTTAAGCTAATAAATGAAAAATAACAAAAATATAAAATGAACATACAATAAAAAGGGATGGTAGTCCGTATGTTTTTTTTTCTCTTTTTCCTTTTTCTATTTTTTTTCTTTTTCTTGATTTTTCGATTTTTTTTTTATTATTATTTTATTTTTTTTTTGCATACACTCTTACCGTACCATCCAAAATAATACATAATAGGGGATGAACATTCCCTTACACTTGAATTTTTACATACTTTACAATCAACTAATCTAATGACTCGAATTAAGAAAATCAAAACACTTGGAGTACTTTTAAGATTAACGTACATATGAGGGTAATAATATGATGTTCTTCCCCATTACTCCATAAAATAAGTACTTTACCCATGAGTCCCAATCGTTCCAAAATAATATGTACAAAGATATGACTCGACTTAGCAACCATGTAATCAATTAGAAAGTTAACTTAGGGTTTCACAAATAACAATAATGCACTAAAGATGAGCGCATACACGGAAGGCTAAGGCGATTTGGGTGTACATTTAAGTAGGGTGTAACAAATTCTTCCTTTAAGTAAGATGCTTAAAGTTAGAAACGAAAATATAGGCTCGGAGGGGTGTACTAGGGGTATCGTGTACTAAAAATGAGTACAACGCTAAGGGTGTGGGAAAAATTAGTTGACTTAACTAGCCAAGTAATATGACTTAAATGGTCAAGTAATTATAATACGGGTTTAACACAAGGGTAATCCTAATGCCTCTTATCATGTAGTAAATCCTACCACACGAATGTAGTCTCACTAGCGGTCTCGGGATGCATCACTAACGCAAGTTCTAGAATCTAAATGCTACCAGTACACTCATAAGCACTAATAGTAAATGCTTTTCCTATCAAATCTAAAGGCGAACCTCACATATTTGGGTGGAAAATTTTTCTGAATATACGGTTATGTGTTAGTCATACAATCTCCTATCCATGAGACACTTGCTATGGCTAAAGTTTCACTCCTAAATGTTGTAAAAAAATTTAAATTTGGCGCTAAAATTGCACTAACAAGTATTTCTCATAGTTTTATTACACATCTACCATTAAACAAAACAAACTCAAGCGAAAGTGCATATGTAAGGTATCATCTTTTTACCCTCCCCTTACACTTAAGATGAACATTGTCCCCAATGTTCAAGTAAAGAATGTAAAAGTGAAAAAGTTAAAAAGAATGAAATCAAATACTCTCCTGATTCGCTCGGTATGGATAATACGGTGACCAGGTTAAATCTTCCTCCAAGAAAATGAACAATCAAAGTTTCCCTTCCAGAATATAAATCATCTTCTTGTCATACATAACCAGTAAAACCTGATAAAATAGACAAGACAACCTCGCGTAAAATCGGCGGCATCCTATATAAGTTACTAAATCCTAGAAAACAAGATAAGATATAATGCTTGTGGAATGAAGTTTGCAGATCTCCTGGAGATTATAAAACTTAATAATTCACAAAAACCATAAGACTCCGTTAGAAAAACAAAACTGGTAAAATTTCCAGATTTTTACACTTGACGCCGTCAAAAGTAAACTCTTGACGCCGTCAGAAGTGACCTGCAGAAATTTTTATGTTAAGTTTTCGGAAAATTTCTGAAAAAACTTGGTCCTACTTCCTGGAAAATCCTGCAAAACTTCATTATGACTCAATACAAGCACTTGACTCTAACAAATACGAATATACATGTTCATTTAATATTGTGGAGAATCATGATCGGTTTGTTTCTTGAAAACATATTTGGGGTTTCCTCTTACACTTATCTTTTGCAAAAATACTTTTAGGTGGAGTTAAGACTAGGCCAAAACAACAAAGTAAAGTATTTCCACTACTTAGTTTAGAAACATGATCTACCAACAATAAAAATTAAGCATGCATACGGAAGCAAATAACAAACAAACAAAAATAAAATCACACAAAACATGGGTTGCCTCCCAAGAAGCGCTTTTCTTTATTTACGAGTCTTGTAGCTAGACTCAAGGTCATGGGTTACTACGTGATACGGGTGAGTTCCTCATTGAGGACATCTTTGGGATCAAACTTAGGTTTCAACTTCCTATCGGTTTCCTTAGTATGGTATGACCTTTCAAACTTTTCCTCATATGCCATGATCCGTTACCTTCTTTAGGTGGCTTGTCCCACCTCCATTTACACTTGTCTCCCTCTCTTTTCCACTTATTCATCTCTATATTAATAGGCATTACACTCAAGAACTCAATCATCTTCCTAAAGACCAAGGGGTCCTCAAAAGGGTCTAGCTCTTCATCTCTAGCTATGAGTTGTTCTACCGAATGTGTCTTTTCGATGAAGTCTTTTTCTAGCTAAAATGGGCATTGAGGTCCTATAAAGTTCCTTTCTATCCAAGGTCCATATCTAGACGGTCTCCTATTCATCTCTACCCAATGCGGTGTCGGTTCATCATCACAATCATAACTATGCTTCTTTACATCGTACACCGACCAAGTATCGCCTTCACCTACCGCTATCTTAGACTCCTTACAATCTATCATGGCGCTAGCGGTTGCTAAAAATCCTCTTCCTACCAATAATGGGCATGTAGTGTCACTAACCATGTCTAGGACGTGAAAATCCGCTAATATAGTTAACTTTCCTATGTGAACAACTACATCCTTAATCATTCCAACCGGGTGGGCAATACTCCCATCCGCTAGCCTGATCAATACCTCCGTTTCCTCTAACTTTCCTAGCTTAAGAGCGGTGAATAAGGATAAGGGAATCAAGTTGAGGCTTGACCCTAAATCGGCTAGTGTGTCGAAAGCTTCGGATCTTCCTATCTTACAAGGCAAAACAAATATACCCGGATCATCAAGCTTTTTAGTCAACTTGTTTTGAACGAAGGCGGTCCCATTTTTACCTAGCTTACACTTCTCATATTTTTCTAGGAGGGCACTATAGTAAGGAGCACGCGCTAAGACATCAATGACGGGGCGTTCAAGGTGAAGTTCTTTGAATTTATCGTCAAGGTTTTGCGTAAGAGGTGTTTCAACTATGCTTTTGACCGGCTCTATATTGGGTGTTTTATTTGATTGGTCCTTTTGAAGAACTTGGTTTTGTTTGAAACACGTGCTTGTTGATTTGACCGAGTAGTATTGTGGACACGAAGTGGGTGACGAAACTGAAGATATGGAATTAATGTTTAGTTTCAGATTTATGATTGTGTCACTTGGAAGTGCTCCCATTTCTCGGTCATTGAGAACTTTCAACAATGCGTCAATTCTAGTGGTCATCTTACTTTGCTTTTGTTTGAAATCGGCTTCAAACTTAGATATGCGAGCTTCTTGAGATGCTATGAACTTAGACATCAATCCTTCAAGATTGTTGGTACTACCATAGTTGTTAGAAGGATTGTTGTTGAAAGTACGGTTGGAGGGTGGACCGTTTGGTTGGTAACGATTAGGCGGATTGGAAGAATTGGGTTGATTTTGTTTTCACCTAAGGTTCGGGTGATTTTTCCAAGAGGGGTTGTATGAATCACCGTACGTGTTTGGCTCGGGCTTGAAAGTGTACCACTTATCTCCCGCTTCGTCGGTACGCGTGGATGCGTAATCCGCAAAAGCTGTTCCGGGGAGTTCCACACAATCACGAGTGTCGTGGGGACCACTACATAATTCGCATGAAGAAGTGATTTTGTTCACTTGGCTTGAAGGATTAGGAGCTTCGTAAGATTTCATGAGAAACTTGACTTGTCTTCAAGTTCCATGATCCTACGGTCGGGAGTGCTAGAATTGTTCGAAGGCAAAGATATTGCCTTGACCGTTTTGTTCAAGTCACAGGGATCATTCCAACTTTCGTTGTCATAGAGAGCAAGATCCTTTATGAGTTCCCATGATTGTTCCGCACTTAGATCACGTAGCTTACCACCGGCCGATTGGTCAATGGCTCGCCTCGTGGAGAGATCGATATGGTCATAAAAAATTTGGACTTGGAGCCAAAGATCTATGCCATGATGAGGGACTTTTTGGAGTAAGTCCTTGAAACGAGTTCATGCTTCATAAAGAGATTCATTTTGACGTTGTTGGAACATCAAGATGTCATTTCTAAGCTTAGTAGTTCTCCCCGGTGGGAAAAATTGAGCAAGGAAACGAGTGGTGAGATCTTCCTATGTGGTGATGGATCCCGTGGGTAAATGCTCAAGCCATTGACTAGCTTGATCCCGTAGAGAGAATTGGAATAGGCGTAATCGGGTTGTCTCTCTAGTTGCAACATCTAGGTCTATAGAATATACGATTTTGAGGAAGTCCTTAAGATGTTGGTTTGGATCTTCGGAACGAAGTCCATGGAATGCACATCCGCTTTGCACCAACCGGATGGTGTCGGATCGCAAGGGGGTCACATTGGCTCCGGTGAGCTCAATGGTGTTTCGGTAGCCTTGGTGGCTAGGTCGGGAATACTCTCCTAAGGTTTGGGGCCTAAGGGGTTCTAATGGTGGGTTTTGTTGTGGTGGGATGACGGGTTCAAAGATGTTCCCGTTGTCCATGATGTCGGATGGTGAAAAGTTATGAACAAAAACACAAAGAAATAAGATAGACTAAAGAGAACCTAAAAAATAAAAATAAAATGTTACTAGAAAGGAATCTAGCAAGTAGACCTAATAAAAAGAAATTCTAACCTAGACAATAACTATTCCCCGGGCTGCGGCGCCAAAAACTTGATACGTGGGAATCGCACCAGGCTTTACCTC
Source organism: Artemisia argyi (assembly GCA_030686995.1). Lineage (NCBI taxonomy): Eukaryota > Viridiplantae > Streptophyta > Magnoliopsida > Asterales > Asteraceae > Artemisia > Artemisia argyi. Next base: position 179,126,605 of record CM060683.1, read on the forward strand.
TCAAGGGATCTTGAGAAGCTTACAACCCCCACCAGGCAGTGTACCTGATCGTTGTAGTATAGTATAGTGATAAGTACCGGGGGATTGATCGTTCAGCTAGGAATAGTGTCGCTAGGATTAGAAAACCTAAATACTAGTTCTAAAGGTGAGGGATGATTATTTTTGTATTTTTATATTTTTTAGAAAGCAAGTAAAAATCTCGGGTTTGGAGGATTTGGGCGGAATTAGTTGCTAATCAACTAACCCAATACTAAAGATGCAATCAAAATAAAATACTAGAAATGAAAATAAACTAAATTATACTAAGGTTGTGAGCAATAAGTGGAGAAAATGTGTTTACTTAGATTTCACTACTCCCTAGACATCTTTTACACGTTAATTACTTGTTATAATTGCATGGATGACGGATCGTATTCCTTAATACCATTCATGGGGTGGCGCACTTAACTCCCCAATTCTATGAGCTCTTATCTCCTCCTATACCATGCCCAACACAACCATAGGGATTATAAACAGTGGCTCATGCATTAAATACAACCAAAAAGAGGTTTCAAAACTCAAGTTACAAAAAGAGGTTTCAAAACTAATTAAGTCTAATCCGACGCCTCCTACGAAGTCATAACATTAGACTGTGAGCTATAATGAGGTATCCTCCTCGATAGAGTCAGATCTGAGCTATTATTAACAAGTATAACTACCTTTATAGTAGATTAAAAAAAAAAGTAGCATAAATTGTTACCAAGTCTTTTTTAATAAGCAATGATAAGTTTAAAGCCATGCACTCTTCGCATGTATAACATTAGACTGAGGGGCTTGATGACGTACCCGTCGCTATGCTAACGAGCGTTATCGTCACTCTGGTACGTAGCTTACCATTTGTACAAAGGATGATAACGTACTCTCCTAAAGGATGAAGCCTACGCCTTCGCCCCACATATAATTCTACATTATGGACTCAAATATTGGTGTAAAGTCATTCATAATGGCTACCACAAGGGAATCGCCAACCGCTCACAAAGTCAAACTCCTCCAACGTTTGAAGCCCTGGCCTTCTCCGAGGTTTGAAGCCTTGGCCACCTCCGAGGTTTGAAGCCAAAAGGCCATAGACTCTTTGCCTATGAACGTGGGAATGATTAAGCTGGTCAAATGGAGTTGGCCAAATAAGATCTGGTCAATAACTAACCATAATCTCTTAAGACCTTGTCAATGTCCATAATCTTTGTAACTACCACCCATGATCTCTGCTATGACCTCCATAACTGCCTCCCCACACCTCAGTTAGGTTGCCTATAAATGAGGAAGCCATTACGGAGGTATGTAACTTAACTTAATCCATGAGATATCATCTTCTCTACATCAATACATCAATAATATAATCACCATGACTGATTCTCACACCGGAGGCGCCCCGGGCTCCGTCTAATGTAGTGTCTTCTATTTCTTATTTGCAGGTTATCTTGTAATCGGCATCACCATCATCACTCCTAGTAATAACATGTCACAAGCAATTTTGTCACAATAAAAAGGGCATCAATTTTGATATCTTGATTGGATATATAAACTTTTACATCACAGTATTTTGTTTAATGCACATTAGCACATTTATGAAGATGTTCTTAGAAAAAGAGTCTCGTCCGTGAATTAGCCCGACGCTCTTTAAAGCTATCTTTCCCGTCTTACCTTTTTTTCTTCTTTTCTAAAACGACACTTTTTGTTAAATGAAACAACTAGCAACTAGCAACTTCTTTTTTCAGTTTCTTAGTGCCAAAGATATAATATAATTGATATGACCGTTATTATGTTTGAATTAACATATGTCTAAATTAACATATATTGTATGACAGTTATGGTACGTAGGGCTCAAATCTTCCTGCCAATCTACACTTTTTGATCCAACATATATTGTATGACAATTGTTTTATCCATCAATAAATATCACGTATATTTAGATTATCTTTAGTTATACACAAAGTTAAACATGATAACATAATATTAACATGAATTAACGAATTATTTTTATATGTGGTGTTTCCATATATATTTCCATGGTATACTAACATGACTAAGAATGTGTTTTTTTAATAGTATAAAGTCATATATAATTCAATGAAATACACTAATACAGGGTACTACAAGATGAGGATGAAATTAAAAAGAATATGGAACTGAATAACAGTAAATGCATGTTTATTATTATTAGATTCCGTAACAGCTTGTTAGGACATATTAAAGGCGATATATCCCACCAAATTCATTGTAATTTATTCTAAGCCTAATCATTTTGAAGATGGATTCTGTGATCTAGAAAAAAGATGATGAACTATTCCCTAATTTGTCAAGAATGTTACTCCAATAACTGCTATCATCTTCAAAACGACCATGACAGTTTGCATCATTGACCAAATGATTCGTAAAAGCCTCCCCCAAATAATTATCTTGGTATATCATGTCACCAACTTCAAATGTGTGCTGAGTTGCTTCCTCTTTAGGGTTGTCAAAAGTGTTAAATGAATCTTTGGAGGGTTCGTTCATATGATATTCCGTGGACATATCTTTAAGAGTTTGTGGCTCAACGCTCTCAAGAACATTCATGATCGGCATAGTTTGGTCGTTAAGAGTGTCTAGCCCATTTAAGTTAGAAAGCTTAGACAATGTAAGACCTTGCCATGATTTGAGTACATCGAAGCACAACGGTTGTGGAACTGAAAGTGATGCTATTGATGACTTACTGATATAAGGAGCCGAACCATTATTAATACGTTGGTAAAAGTTAGAAACAACCCTCGACCCACGGACAAGCCTAGCTTCTGCTTCGAGACGAGCATTCTCCCATTGTGTCATATGACTCACGTTGGTATTGACAGCGGTTTTCGACTTGTGGGTGATTGGATCAATACCCATTTTGGTTAACCTTTTCTTAAGATGTGTGTTCCAATAATTCTTGATCTCATTATCTGTTCTTTTAGGTAAATGAGTTGCAATTGCTGACCATCTGAATCATGTAAAAAACAACTGTAAGTATATTTAACACCAATATCTTTAAGAAAAACTTATAAACTCAATGTTTCCAACATTTTGATCATATATATACATTGACACAACCAAACTATGTTACCAAGATATGCAACACATTTGAATTTAATACATATTCAACCTGTATGTCACATTTGGATGAATTATTTGGTTTGATGTCGACTTCTTTTACTCTCCATGTTTCAAAAATGTGAGTGCCCACTTACCCTTGGGTTCTTTAAAAAACGAGGAGTGCTAGACTCACTTACATTTTACAAAATTTCTCTCACACAATGAGGTGACATGCATCTTAGCCACTCATGTGAGAGCATTAATTGACCAAGTGAGAGCATTGGGTGGCTAAGATGCATTCCACCTCATTGTGTGAGAGAAATTTTGTAAAATGCGAGTGAGTCTAGCAATCATCTTAAAAAACATACCACATCAGTAATACAACATGGACCCCAAATCTCCATCCGTACATCTATATCAACAGATAAAATAGGACCCTAATATGAACTATTATTGTATTATAGCTCAACAACAATCTTTCATGCACATACGTTTTAGACATCTTTGTTAGAGCTTGATATATATTGTCATTGTTGGTTACTTCTTCCTATAGTAGTTTGTACGTTTTCTAGTAAAAAAATTTTTAGATGTTATTAGTAACACGACACACACGCCTAATAGCTCTATTGGTAACTCTCATTACGATATTGATGTATGGATGACTAGTGAAAGTCTTTCATTGATATTCCATAGACATTTCTTATAAATAGAGTTAAAACTAGAAGAGTTGCATGAACATAAAAATCTAGCTACAAACCGAAAGCACGTAAACAAATTACCTATTGCCAAGAAGAGCATGGAGTTGAATGATAGTTTGTTCTTCTTGCGAACTAAACTTTCCTCTTTTGATATCTGGTCTCAAATAGTTCGTCCATCTCAGTCTACAACTCTTTCCACATCTCTGTAACCCTGCATGATAATATGTTTTCAATAAACATATATGAAAAAACACATATCGTAGTTTTCTTAGAGGAGGAGTGATTACTTATTAGCATGTGTTTTTGTGTCTACGTACCTGCTTTAAGAGGCAATGCACGCCAACTTCCATGACCATGTTCTTCGATATATGCCACAAGCTTACGATCTTCTTCAGACGTCCAAGGTCCTTTCTTCAACCCCTTCACGAAACTCGGTGATCTTCCCATTCTTTGGAAATAAAATTACTATTTTTAGTATGTATGATTCAAAGTTGTTTAAGTTTGATACACTTGAAAAAGGGAAGTGAGAATATATAATGGAGCCATGTAACATGAACATAACCTAGGGTTAGACCAAGGAACAAAGACCATTAAATGTGCATATCCGACATGTTTGTACAATTTCTTTATTGTGTAAATACCACCTGTGTGTGTGTCAATGATAAAAGATACCCATATTTTCAGAAGAAAATATTGTTGAAAAAAGGAAATAGGATTTTGATGGTATAAATGTCGTTTCATACATTGGTTGGGCCATCTCGTCTAATGGTTGTTGTGCATTACATAATATAATTCCAAGAAATCATATGGAACCTATGCATTAAAACCTCAATCTTTTGCATCTGCATATGCAGGTATCGCACTACGTACCATTGTCGTTAATAAAACGGAATCTTGCAAAGCTCATGATATTTAGATTATATATAACAGTTTTCAAGTGATTAACAAACTCAAATGGACATGCTAATAGTTCATAATCGTTATATCTCTTTTAAATGTTAATGAGCATGATATTAACTCGTATTGTGAGTTGTGACGTGCTCATACGGTAGTATTAAAATATATATAGGTGGGAAAATGGTCCGGTCGAATGGTTTGTGATTGTGCAGTATTTGGCACGACTAGGCTTCGATGGTGATCGAAGAGTATAATGATGGGGGATGAACTGCCAAGCCGTAGATAATATGTGACAACACAAATGAAAACACTACGTTAAGTGAAGTGCATGGGTGAGACACTGTTAATCACCTCTGGCATGAGAGTAAGTATGAGAATGTGATTGCAATAAGTGCGTAAGTATGAAATGTAGGTATTGAGAGCGTAATCAAACCTGAATGACCGGCCCATCTATTCATAGGTGATGAAATAGGATGGAGCAGGCCTCTACACTTGAACCGGTGATCATGGGGGTGTCTTGCGATTTTAGGGGATTACATGGGAAAGTGTACCACGATCCCTGCCTTGGTGGGGAAGCCTTGGTAGGTATAGAACGTGGGTTTTGACTTTATCAGGTCTAGCCTTTCCGTCAGTTTCATTTAAGGGCACTCCCCGAAGGGTATTAGGCTTTGAGTGACGAATTCCCCTACTGATAACCATCGCAGAGATAATTTTATGCCACTAGAAACTGTTTGAAGGTTTCTAGGTGTTATTGGGAGTAGATCCCGGTAGAGCTCGGAGGGGAGGCCTTCAAGCCGATTCGGAGGGTACGTCATCAAGCCCCCCAGTCGAATGTGATATAAGCATCTATGGATGTATTGCTTTTGACTTCAAAATATCAATGCCAAAGCCCAAGTTCAGAGCCTTAGCCAGCAACCACAATTGATGCTAAAGCCCATTTGTATCATGGATTTGTTACGTTTTCATTACTACAAAATCAACTGTTTTTATTTAGTAACCGTGATTGTCTAATCAAAAGTTTATCTTCTATTTGAAATCCGGATAACTTCTCCTACATGCACGGGGATGATTGTGATAATATTTTTCTGTGGATATAAATACTTTCAGATCTTACAAACCCTATTTTCTTTTACCCCTTCTTCTGTTAACATCTTCTCTGCATCGCTTTTTTCATCAAAAAGGTAACAATATCTTCTCCAGCTATTTTAAATATGAGCCCCAAAAATATTTTACGTACCCAAACATGCACTCTAACCAAATAGGAGCTCACAACTTTTCTTGTTAATTATGACATCCCTCCTGAGTTTAAAGTCATGCTTCCTAAAAGCAATCAGACTATGTATGATGCACCGAAGGGTTATTTTGGCTTTTATATCCATTCATTTTCTCTTTCTAACCTAAGAATCCTTCTATAAAGTTTGTTTTTGAGGTCTTTGATTATTAAAGAGTGCATATATCTAGGTTGAACCCTTTTGGCTGTGCCAAACTCACCACACTCCCCGTAATGTGTAAGGCCTATGGTGATGAGCTAAAAGTAGATCTGTTTAGGGGTTTCCTCAATCTTTGTCTTGGTGGGGATTAGCTGACTTCTCAAAAAAGGTCAGACACAGATGTCCCCATACTCCTGCTTAAGCCAATCAACCATCTTGAAGATTGGAAGGGTCAATTCCTTCGTATCCAAGATACAATTGTATCAAAGGAGTATCTTGAGCTTCTTTCCAAGGCTAATAGGTTGGATAAAAAAAACGTTCAAAGACAAAATTCCCTATCCTATTCGTGACACAGCCATGATCAGCGTCTGGCTAGGAACCTTGCCAATGTTCGGACCTTCCCAAATCCCATCCTTTGTCTCACTAGTCTGAAATCATCTTCGAAGCATAGCCCTCATCAACTCGTGATATACTGTGGTGGATAGGATACTAATTGTTCTATTTTCTTACTACTTAATTTCCTTGTTGTTGATAATGTATTATTCCTTTTATTATTGCAGAAATGGCCTTAAAAAACTTCATGTTCGCAACTTTCGATGAAGATATGAGCTTCCTGCCTAAAGAGCCTTCAAATGAATTTGGTGCCGGTTCTCCCTCCTCATCGATCAACAAAGAAAATCCTATCGTGAATGCGAAGCTTGTAGCTAGTGTAGTCCAGACCACATGGTGAAAAGCACCTCAGATTCTGAGGGGTCTCCGGAGCGTGAGCAGGTCATGATTATAGTTGGTGGAAGTGTGGCGAAGAGGATGAAGGATCGAAGTGTAAGACATGAGGTTTTACAAAGGCTTCTGTGAAGCCCAAGCTGGCTACTTCTAGCCCTCCTCCAAGTGTCACTCGCTAGAAGACTTCAACTGCTAAGGCCAAGGTTGAGGCATCCTCCTTCCTGACTATTCCCGATGATGATCCTGAAGGTAACTTCCTCTACTTGCTATGTAACTTAATTTTCATCATACTTTATGTATCCTTATATTAGGTTTCCTGAGGCCTTCTAATCGAAGACCCCTTCGGACTGTCACCTCCTGATCTCTAACATCACCCCTCCAGCCTGAATGGGTCATCTAGATAACAAAACTGCTAATGGAAGTTGTTGTTGATATTGCTATGAATTAGAGAGCCCGTGAGCTTCTGAAGGTTATAGATCAGGTCAAGGGTGAATGTGATATTGTCAAGGAAAGGGAAAAATCTAGGTAGGAAGAGTACAAAGAGCTATAGGCTAAATGTGAGGCTGCGCTAGTCGACATTGACAAGAACCCTGCTGCCATGGTCCTTCGTTAGAAATTCACAACCCTACCAACCCAGGTCAAAGATCATAAAGATAACTTTGACAAGATGCTATTAGAGAGCCAAAAACGGGCCAGGTATGAGGAAACTGTTTCAACTCTCAAGTTGAAGGTTACTACCCAGGGTGAGCGAACAAGGTTGGAGGGAATCAAAACCCAGCTCCATTAAGATGTTGAGAGTGTGAAACGGTATAGGGAGGAGGTTGTTTCAAAGGTTGTACCCTACATTGCTGTGGAGTTGTTACATAATGATGAGTTGGGGCAATTGGTGGGTCGACTTATGAGCTCTTTCATTCTTTATGAGATGTGTGCTGCATTTGAAGAAGTGGCAAAGATGAAAGAGTATTTTAGATTGGAAAAGGCTCCTGGTTATCGTGCTTCATATAAGAAGGAATATAATAAAGTCAAAAATGATCTTGCCACTACAGTCTATCCTTTTCCCTCGGAAGCCATTGCAGACCCTTCAGCCCTAGTTGATATCCTTTTTTCCAAGAAACCCTATGTACTCCGCCGTCCTATAGCTTCAAAGACCTCAACTCCATCCAAGCTTGTGAAGCCTTTTCCTCCCCCTTCATCAAAGATTGTTTCTCCTCCTCATCCAGAATGAAGGTCACCATGTTGATGATAACTTGATCCTAGGGGTGGTATGTACCTCCATATAAAACAATTTGATTCTATGTCTGTCAAGCACCAGCCTTAAAATAATTTACTTTTACGCTCGTATTTGTATGGAATGTGTAAGCCTTAGAAAATGTTAGTTTATACAACCGTTGTGGCTGTATATCTTTTGCCCCCCTCAAAGGGGTTAATCGTATAGGGGATTTGGAATCCCAACTTTTAATCATAGTCAACTAATGGGTTTATACTTTTGCACCTTCCCCCCCCCCCCCCCCCCATTTTGGTAATTTTTTTAAGGCTCAAGTGTGGCCTTATTGATTGTCTAGTAGTCACCAAGATTTTCCATGCAGTCTTTCGCTTGTAATAGAGGGTAGCAATTGGCTCCCTTTTTAGCTCGAAAGGTTTCGAATGAAGACCTTTCAGAAGTTAACATGAATTTAGAAGATGCTAATTTAGTTATTAGAATAAGGCTCATGTGTGGCCCTATGGCATCCTTTCGAACTTTAAAACCTTTCAATACTTGGTAATTCAAATCTTTGTTCTAAATAACGACACAAATTAAATATGATAAATGCGAACAAGTGGCAGAATAACTACGTCAATTCGTAGAGGACATACCAAGGTGGCCTAAACTGATAATGGCTATTAGTATACATTGTGATAGTCAATCGGTAATTGGTAGAGCTCATAGAAAAATTTATAATGGAAATTCCAGACTATCCGTCATCAATATAATTTGATACGACAATTAATCTCAACAAGATTTATCTCAATCAACTATGTGAAGTCATAGGATAATATCGCGGATCCGTTTATGAAAGGCTTAAGCACAGAGTTAGTTAGTAAGTCGTATAAAGGAATGGGACTAAAGCCCTTAAAGGAATGAGTTTATATGAAGGAAAACCTAACCCAGTTGGCTGGATATTCGAAGATCTTAGTTTAATAATATAACCTGATGAGGTGTAATATTATACTTTTTTAAACGGTCATTTAGCCTCTAACTTCGTACATATTCGATCATTTATTTCCCTAAATCGTTTCTATTTGAGTTTTAGGTACTTGGAAAGCAAATACTGGAAAATGTTACATTTTGGGCTCGATTAGACGAAAAAACGAAGAAAATAACAACAATAGGAAAAACGTCACGAAAAAGGAGCTATGACGGTGTCACAACCACTACTTGACGTCTTCCGTTGAAGAACTTACAGAATCAGAATTTACAAGTGACCACTCAGGCGATGGAGACGGCCTCCTTTTGAAGGCGTCAAGACCAAAATTATGAAGGTTGATGGCGTCACAACTTTAATCTGATGTCGTCACAAGCTGAATAGGAATATCACAACTTGAGCACAAAGTACCTGATCAAATTTTTTCCATAATTTATTTATATATACTCAGATTTAGGTGATTTAAAAGGCCACACGACCGGGATGAGAAGATCTACAATTTGGTGAAAAAGGCATAGTGGCCGTCATGCCTTGGGGCTGACGTCGTCACCTCGAACGGACAGAAAATCACCTATAAATATAAACTCATAATTTCGTTTTTACTAAGCCCTAAACCCTAAGTCCGATTCTAGGGTTTAGGTAAGTGTTTTTCCAGTAACTTAAAAGGCCCGGCAAAGCCCTCGACACTTAATCACTTCATTTAGACACCTACTAACACTAAAGTCATTCCACTCGTGCTTCTCTAACAAGAATAACTTTGTTCCACTCTTTTAATAGGCCAGCAAGCCATTCCTAGCAGTTTAGTGATAAGGATTTATTTGTTATGCTTTTAGGGGGTCATTTAAGCCTTAAATCATAAATATATGGTCAAATATTGCCTCAAATATTTTCTTTTCTCATTTTAGGTACTTGGGACGTGATTTCTGGAATATGGAGCATTTTTGACGTTTTTGGACTCAAGAATGAAGAAAACAACAAAGTCAAGAAAAATGTTAGGAAATGCATCTGACGACGTCAGACATTGGAAGCCGACGCCGTCACTTGAAGTTAATGAAGCTGGAAAATATCAAATGTGACACTCTAGTGAACCATTTTAGTATTTACACCTGACGGCGTCAGGTGTAAATGGAAGTAGGCCGTCAGGTTATAAGCTAAAGAGAGACGGCCCAAAAGGATTTATACGTGATGATGTCAGAAGCTTGCACAACATAAAACCCTAATAGCGGCGTTCTGACGACGTCAGGATTTATAACCTGACGCCGTCAGCCTTGTTATTCTATATATAGTTTTCAATTTTTCATTCATTAGTGGTGTAACTTTGGAGACAAAACCCTAGATGATTTTCAGAGGTTTCTAAGGGTTTCCATACCCTCCTTTCTTCCATATTCAATTGAAGATAAGTTTATCTTTTAATCATTCAATATGTCTATGTGTTGTTTGATTATCTTTTATGCTTTTCATCCCTTTAACATCCTAGCATAAATCTATTAGTGTTTGCTTAGATCTAATGAAACCTAGTTATTGATTGTTGATACGTTGTCTATTGTTGGTTGATGCTACACCTTAGACCTAAGAAAACTGGCTGACCTCTATATGTAACTAGCTTGAATGTCTTGGGAAAGGCAATCGCATGTACACTGTGGTTTTTTTAGTTGTATTTAATGCATAAATTGATGTTAGTGATCCTATAGTTTGGGTAGTAAACGTGCATCTATTAGGAGAAATTGATATTCATAGAGTTGGGGAAGGTTGTGTACACCCCATGAGTATTAATAAGGTGCTTCAGCTAAACAATTGCACTATGAAATTCAACAAGTCAACAAGAGATAACTATGGAGTAATTATATCTAAGTAAACACGTTTGTATCATCATAAGAAGTCCACCAATTTACTTTTCTTGTTACTTATTTTCTGTGTTGGATCGATATACTCTGACCAAACTACTTTGTAGCTTGTAAGGCTTTAACAATCTTGAATAAATCAAAACAGTTAATATTGAAACACTGATATTACTTTGTAAAGTATGCGGAATCTACTAACACAAAGCTAAAAAGTACTTTGTTTATATTAAAACAACTCTTTGAACATGCTTCTCTAAATACAAGTTCACTAACAATCCCTAACTTTTCTAAAATCATTTTGTGAGAACTCTAAGACTCTTAGAAAAACTTCGTACCTCTAATACCATCATAAGGCTCCTTTTATAGGCATAAGGATAACCTTAAGTCGGTTTACATTATCTAGTTGAACGACAAGTAATTATCCCTAACTAATTCTAGAATATTCATACAATATTACATAGTAATCCTTTAAACAATATTGCACATAAGTCCTTGTTCTTCGAAGTACTTTGAATAATCTTCAATAAATAGCAGTACTTTGACTTTGATCAGCATGTTGACTATTGAGCAGTACTTTGACATAGTAGTACTTTGATCTTCATATCCCAATATTCTATTAATTAGTTTAATTAATAGCTTTTGGGTTACTTGATTGGCAACTAATTCCGCCCATTCTTCCAAAACTGAAATTTTATTGCTTTCATAAAAATATAAAAATAAAAAAAGAATCATCCCTCACCTTCAGACCTAGTTGACCTACACATCGATCCTAACGACACTATTCCCCTAGAGAACGATCAATCCCCCAGACGTACCTATACTACACTACAACGATCTGGTACACTGCCTGAATAATTGCAAGATTCTCAAGATCCCTTGAGAAGTAAAACCTTTTGTGAGGCTGCAATCCTCGCATCAGTTAGCCCTTGTTAAAGGCTAAAGAGTACCTACCTGAATGGAATCCATCTCTCCTTCGTGAAGGGAGAAAGCCTGTGGAACTTGACTGTGACTCTTCTATTACATTATGGAGAAGCCCATTCATCATGGTCGATCCATGTCCTACCGTAGTGTCAGGAGAACCAAGCTTGCTTAGCTTACAATGCTAGCTTAGTAACGCGAATCATTTACCATAAACATCTTGTAATGGTTTGCTTATTGATTCAATCTTAATTATATCTTCAATTATCATTATTGTTGCTTGTTCTTCATTTATTATGATTGGCCAATTCACCTAGTGTTTACTTAGGATTGCATGAAATTTGTTAATAACTAATTAGATCTTATTATTTTCTAATTGATTTTTTCTCTATCTTCATTATTAAAGTGTGACAGATTCAATGAGTCTATTCGGTTATATTTATAATTCTTGCTTCCCATTGTCTCTTGTTTGATTAGTTGATTTGCATTAGGAGTTGGAAAATTAGTTAGGTCAAATTATACCATCTTGAACGTCCACTAAAATGTTAATTAATAAATAGTTAACTTGATATTTGTTGTATTTAATGCGTGAATTCTTAGTTGCAACGCGAAAGATGGGATTAAGGCATTCTTAGGTGCCACCCATTTAGACGGAATTCATATAAGTTAGGGAGTAACCAACCCTCAGTAGGTATTAAGGAATACAACGCGCTAATTAGACAAGGACGTGACAATTCAGTAGGTAGAGTTGGATAGCTAGCAAGGAGTAATACATCCTAGGTGAATACGCTTCACTTACCTTGTAAATCCTTAATTTAGTTTTATTGCATTTAGTTTAGTAATAGTTTGATTAGCTAAAACCACCTCCTCCAAAACCTGAGATTTAGATTGCTTTATTTAATATAAAAAACCAAAACTATTCTTCTTTCAACCTTTAGACTTAATTCATCAGATAATTTGAGTCTACCTCACAATTCTCCTAGTGAATGATCAATCCCCCGGACTTATCTATACTACACTACAATGGTTAGGTACACTTCTTAGGAAATTGTAAAACTTCTTGTGTTTTACTATATCCACATCATAATCTAATCATATAAATGTGGAGGAAGTCACGTCAATGTGGGGGAGTTACTTAATTTGTAACTTCCTAGTCCATTCCTATAACAATGTGACTTGTTTAGAGGTTAAAAATATGGATTTAAAGATTCAAAATGAAATCATAAAGCATAATGGTTCAAGATTAAATATGAAAGTATATATTTTTAATGATTCAAGATGGAATCAGCTATGCGAGAGAGAAGTTCGGTCGCTTCAAAGAGAATTATTGGGAGGGGGTGCAATTCCTAAGAGCTCTTGTAGAACTAGGCAAGTGTTGATGATCATAATGAACACGACTATGAGGACTTAACAAAGTCAATGAGAGTCTTGTGTGAAGCGTAATGTCGTCTACGATAAACAGATCTTGAGTTCAAGAACATCGCGTCTACTTAGATCTAGGAAACTAAGTGCATCTCACAAAGGAAGGTTCAAAGGGTCACACCTACCTATCCTATGTAGTACTTAACCGTAGAAATTTCATTGAAAAAACTTTCGTGTGTTTTCGACCGATCTCTATTCATGTGGGGGATTGTTGGAAAAATATTTTGCAAAATGAGTATCTATAAACTTTGGACGTTATTAAACATATGTATATGTTATATATATTTATATTAGCTACTAGGTTTGCGTTCTCCTTGAAGAGAGCTTTCCAACGAGCTAAAGTATGTACAAAATTGTTATAATATGAATGAGATATCGTGTCTCAAAGTGAGGCACTTGAAACACAAAATCTAGGATTTGTGAAAGTATCCCACGTTGTCCCATAAAGGAAATGAGAAGGTGTTTAAATAGAACTCTTCATTTCAACCTTAAATCCCTTTATTTGGTTTTACTCCAACACCTACGTTTGCGCGCACAGGGGCTGCAGAAAATTAGATTTCTGGGCCAAAACACCCCAAGCTTGTGAACTCATACATTTTTAAAGCAAAGTAGGTGAATGATAATAGGTCTGGACGTCCTCATGTCCAATGTCACACCGTGCCATAAGTCCTAAAGGGCTCAGTTACCTAGGATAACACGTTTAAATGTCAACACTAGGGTTGAGTGAGAGTCATAGGTTTAATTAGATATGGGGTTAATACAAGTTCCACAGGGTTCAGCTGAAACCCTAGTTGTGGAAAGAGTAATGAAAGAGTATTATTGCACTAAGTTCATGACACCGCACGTTAACATGTCCAGGTCGTAGGGAACTGCAGACCCTTACATGACGGGACGTAAGAAGGATTAACTTGCCAAGGTTAATCCTTCATAGTGTTTTCAAATATAGTGCTTATTGGTACTCGGTTGTGGCAAACCAACGGGAGTTATCATGCTCCAAATAGATCTATTCACTATACTCGCGTTCACTCACAAGTGAAATTATGTAATGTAAAGATGGCATAGAAGATACTCGTCAAAAACCAAAGAAAAAGACTTGTATTCGATTTAAAGCATGTATCCCCCTCACAGGATTTGTAAAGCATTTAAAAAGTGAGGCTATGAAAACTCACCTGGGCTTAGGGTAAGCAGGATAGTGGTTTAGACAGGTTACTCACGTATCCTGGGGGTAGTGTAAGTGTGTGTATGTCAAATCCTAGTTATCCTATTTAGGTTTCTTAAGTAATCACTCTTAGGGTTTCTAAATTTAGATATAACATAACACCGTTCGGGCCATCATAATCCAGAGGTATAAAACCCCTCACATGAAGCTCTCTAGTATTGTGTTATGTTGTTATTAGGTTTTAGATATAACATAACACCGTTCGGGCCATCATAATTCAGAGGTCATGTAGTAAACGTTTGAGGAGCCAGGGCACTTTAATTCGTAAACCCAACAAACTCGTGAAAACGAATACCCAAATGAAACCCGTCACATAAAGCTCCCTAGTATTGTGTTATGTTGTTAAGTAAAAAGATAGGTTTTTATATGTATATAAAAATAGTTCATTTTATACCTTTAAGTTTATATATTTACAATATCCACCCTAAACAAACATACTTATATATATTAAACCTTTAACTTCTAGACTTTTTAAATTATGTCCTTATACTTATATATTTTAGGAAAATGGCAGAAATAAACCTTAGACTTATCAGTTTTCAAAATTTACCATTGATACCCTTAACTTAATAGTTTTTGCAAATCTAGTCCTAAATGTTAATAATTACATCAAATTTTATCCTTTGGTTATATAACTTTGCAAAAGAGGTCCTTACACCTAATAATTATAAGGAATGACAAAAACAGTCCCTAGACATAATATTTTCAAAAAGTTACCATATATACCCCTATGCATGGAAATATTTGTAAAACCGGTCCTTTTTCCATGCAAACTATAATTTTATGAAACAAAGAGTTTTGTAAGCTTATGACTAACTAGTATAAGCTTATTAAAGAATACTAAACTAGCTTATAGCATATGATAAGGCCTTATTGCATGCTGATGCGTGGGAATCGCAACAGGCTTCACCTCTCGAGGGATCTCGAGAAGCTTACAACCCCCACCAGGCAGTGTACCTGATCGTTGTAGTATAGTATAGTGACAAGTACCGGGGGATTGATTGTTCAGCTTAGGAATAGTGTCGCTAGGATTAGAAAGCCTAAATACTAGTTCTAAAGGTGAGGGATGATTCTTTTTGTGTTTTTATATTTTTTAGAAAGCAAATTAAAATCTCGGGTTTTGGAAGAGTGGGCGGAATTAGTTGCTATTCAACTAACCCAATACTAAGATGCAATCAAAATAAAATACTAAAAATGAAAGTAAACTAATTTATACTAAAGTTGTGAGCAGTAATTGGAGAAAATGTGTTTACTTAGATTTCACTACTCCCTAGATATCTTTTACACGTAATTACTTGTTATAATTGCATGGATGACGGATTGTATTCCTTAATACCATTCATGGGGTGGCACACATAACTCCCCAATTCGATGAGCTCTTATCTCCTCCTACACCATACCCAGCACAACTATAGGGATTGTAAACAGTGGCTCATGCATTAAATACAACCAATAAAGACCTAGTGCGCGTTGGTTCATGTTTCTTAAGACGTTCAAGCATGTTACCAATTGGAGATCTGCCAGTTTTCTTAAGCCTAACATATGAATCATTCATCCAAGACAAGAATAAACAAGTAATCAACACATAATCAATATCTAGGTTTCATTAGATCTAAGCAAACACAAAATAGATCTAGCCTAGCATGATAGAATTAAGATAAGAACATGATATAGACAACCAACACATAGACATATTGATTGAATTAGAAGAACACTTATCTTGATTAATCATGCAAGGTATCAAGGGGTTGGAACCCTTGAAAAACCTGTAAAGTTACACCAAAATCGTACTTAGGGTTTCTCCCAAAACTTCTCTCTTTAAATGTGAAAAATTAGAAAAATATATATAGAAAAATAGGTTTGACGGCGTCAAGAATAAACTTGTGACGCCGTCACCTCGCCGCCAAAACAATCCTCGGACTGCCTAGATCTACTTCTGACGCCGTCAAGACTTATACACTTCCAGGCCGTCATGACTCTTTTACTCTTGACGCCCTTCCTACGTGACGCCGTCAAATCTGTTCTGGGTAGTCATGGAAATTCATGAAATTTGCTCTTGACGCCGTCACCTACTGTTCCCAGCATGGAAAATTAAGACTTTGGCGTTTTCTTCACTTTTATGCTCCAAAAACGTCCGAATTGCTTCCTTTTCCAGATTTCACTCCCAAAGTACCTAAAATCACAAAAGGAATGATTTAGGGCAATATTTGATCAAATAAATTCGGATTCGGGCTTAAATGACCCCCTAAAAACGGATCATTTTTCGCCTCATCATATACCCTTACACTTGAAATTTGCTTGTCCTCAAGCAAATGCGCTTTTATTCTAGTCAAAATAAAAGTTAGGGGTCATTTAACACTAATATAAAAGTAATTACAACAAATAATCATTCCACTAAAGACCAATAGACAAGCACGGAGGTCATACACTAGCATCTTACAAATAGTGTTTAGATACTCACATCTCTCGGGTGTAATAAAGTATAAATTACAATATGGAAACAGAAGATATCTCTCACTACCTGTCATAGCAAAATAGATTACCATAGGCTTGGGAAAGGATCAAACCTCCACCACATGGCGTAAGCACCTAGGATAAACTATCAAAGAGGTCTTTTAAAGGGTTGTAATGTTAGGTGTAGGGATATGAAATACACGGTTTTGTTCGATAAAGGAAGTTTTACTGGTGGCGAGTTAACAATCTTGGTTAATTACATGTACAATGTGGCGTTGCTAAGCCAAGACTAGACTCGACTTAAGCTAATAAATGAAAAATAACAAAAACATAAAATAAACATAGAATGAAACGGGATGGTAGTCCGTATGTTTTTTCTCTTTTTCTTTTTTTTCTATTTTTTTTTCTTTCTTTTTCTTGATTTTTCGATTTTTTTTTTTTTTTTTTTTTTTTTTTTTTTTTTTTGCATACACTCTTACCCTACCATCCAAAATAATACATCATAGGGGATGAGAATTCCCCTTACATTTGAATTTTTACATACTTTACAATCAACTAATCTAATAACTCGAATTAAGAAAATCAAAACACTTGGAGCACTTTTAAGATTAACGTACATATGGGGGTAGTAAAATGATGTTCTTCCCCATTACTCCATAAATAAGTACTTTACCCATGAGTCCCAATCGTCCCAAAACAATATGTACAAGGATATGACTCGACTTAGCAACCATGTAATCAATTAGAAAGTTAACTTAGGGTTTAACAAATAACAATAATGCACTAAAAATGAGCGCATACACGGAAGGCTAAGGCGATTTGGTTGTACATTTAAGTGGGGTGTAACAAATTCTTCCTTTAAGTAAAATGCTTAAAGTTAGAAACGAAAAGATAGGCTCGGAGGGGTGTACTAGGGGTATCGTGTACTAAAAATGAGTACAACGCTAAGGGTGTGGGAAAAATTAGTTGACTTAACTAGCCAAGTAATATGACTTAAATGGTCAAGTAATTATGATACGGGTTTAACACAAGGGTGATCCTAATGCCTCTTATCATGTAGTAAATCCTACCACACGAATGTAGTCTCACTAGCGGTCTCAGGATGCATCACTAACGCAAGTTCTAGAATCTAAATGCTACCGGTACACTCATAAGCACTAATAATAAATGCTTTTCCTATCAAATCTAAAGGCGAACCTCACATTTTTGGGTGGAAAATTTTTCTGAATATACGGTTATGTGCTAGTCATACAATCTCCTATCCATGAGACGCTTGCTATGGCTAAAGTTTCACTCCTAAATGTTGTAAAAAAAATTTAAATTTGGCGCTAAAATTGCACTAACAAGTATTTCTCATAGTTTTATTACACGTCTACTATCAAACAAAACAAACTCAAGCGAAAGTGCATATGTAAGGTATCATCTTTTTACCCTCCCCTTACACTTAAGATGAACATTGGCCCCAATGTTCAAGTAAAGAATGTAAAAGTGAAAAAGTAAAGAGAATGAAATCAAATACTCCCCTGATTCGCTCAGTATGGATAATAGGATTGCCAGGTTAAATCTTCCTCCAGGAAAATGAACAATCAAAGCTTCCCTTCCAGAATATAAATCATCTTCTTGTCATACATAACCTGTAAAACCTGACAAAATAGACAAGACAACCTCGCGTAAAATCGGCGGCATCCTATATAAGTTTCTAAATCCTAAAAAACAAGATAAGATATAATGCTTGTGGAATGAAGTTTGCAGATCTCCTGGAGATTGTAAAACTTAATAATTCACAAAAAACCATAAGACTCCGTTAGAAAAACAAAACCGGTAAAATTTCCAGATTTTAACTCCTGACGCCGTCAGAATGGACCTGCAGAAATTCTTATGTTAAGTTTCCGGAAAATTTCTCGAAAAACTTGGTCCTACTTCCTGGAAAATCCTGCAAAACTTCATTATGACTCAATACAAGCATTTGACTCTAACAAATACGAGTATACATGCTCATTTAATATTGTGGAGAATCATGATCGGTTTGTTTCTTAAAAACATATTTGGGGTTTCCCCTTACACTTATCTTTTGCAAAAATACCTTTAGGTGGAGTTAAGACTAGGCCAAAACAACAAAGTAAAGTATTTCCATATTTCATTGTTATATTCTTGGTAGTGTTTTACACGTTGTATGTTAACCGTGAATTCCCTACCTTCATCATCTATTAACACTACCGCTCCAAATTTAGAAGAATTCTTTACCGTGAACGGTCCATACCATCTAGACTTAAGTTTTCCCGGAAATAATCTCAACCGAGAATTGTATAATAGGACCTTGTCCCCCTCTGAAAATTCCTTGGGTTTCTTAATTCTCTGGTCATGCCATCTTTTAGCTCTTTCTTTATATGTGATGGAGGATTCGTAGGCTTCTAGTCTAAGCTCATCAAGCTCGTGTAATTGCAAAAACCTATTATTTCCAGCAGTTGTGTAATCTAGGTTGCATGTTTTAAGCGCCCAATAAGCCTTGTGTTCTAATTCTACCGGTAAGTGACATGCCTTACCATACACCATGCGGAATGGGGTCGTTCCAATAGGTGTTTTGTAGGCAGTTCGGAATGCCCATAAGGCTTCGTCGAGTTTAAATGACCAATCCTTTCTGTTTTGACTAACCGTTTTTTCAAGTATTCTTTTAATAGCTCTATTGGTGTTTTCGACTTGGCCATTGGTCTGTGGATGATAGGCGGTGGAGAATCGATGGGGTACTCCATACCTCTTCATGACCTTTTCCATTTGTGCATTGCAAAAATGTGTTCCCCTATCACTGATGAGAGCTTTCGGAATCCCGAATCTTGCGAAAAGCTTTTTCAGGAAATGAATGACTACTCTGCATCATTGGTCCTAAGGGCTTGTGCCTCAACCCATTTTGAAACATAGTCAATGGCCACTAAGATGTACTCGTTCCCCCCTGAGGATGGAAAGGGTCCCATGAAGTCAATCCCCCAAACATCGAATACCTCACAAACTTGTATAAACTTCTGAGGTGCCTCATCCCTATGTGATATATTTCCGGCTTGTTGACATGCATCGCACGCCTGCACCATTTCTTTTACATCACGGAAAATTGTGGGCCAATAGAATCCCGCATCGAGAATCTTTCGGGTGGTAACGTTTATCCCATGATGCCCGCCAGAGGGACCAGAGTGACATTCCCTCATAATCTTTACTGCCTCATTTTCCGAAACACAACGCCTTATTATGTGGTCAGGACACCTTCGGAATAAAAAGGGTTCATCCCAGAAGTAGTACTTTAACTGGGAAAAGAACCTCTTCCTTTCGTACTTAGTCAGGTGTTCAGGAACGAGTCTACTTGCAAGGTAATTAGCAAAATCGGCGTACCACAGCTCCGAGTCACTCACGAACATGAGTTGTTCGTCAGGAAATGAACCTTAATCTCACTTCTATCGTGCTCATCCAAGGGGTTCTCGAGACGAGATAGATGATCTGCGGCCAGATTTTCTACTCCCCTCTTATCACGAATCTCAACATCGAATTCTTGTAGCAACAAGATCCACCGAATTAGTCGTGGCTTAGCATCCTGCTTCGCGAAGAGATATCTAAGAGCCGAGTGATCAGTGAAGACGACTGTTTTTGAAAGGACAAGATATTGTCGGAATTTGTCGAATGCAAATACTACGGCCAATAGTTCTTTCTCGGTAGTGGAGTAGTTCTCTTGAGTGGGATTCATGGTTTTGCTAGTGTAGTAAATAGGTTGGAAAAGCTTGTCGCGTTGTTGACCTAATATAGCCCCGACAGCGAAGTCGCTAGCGTCACACATGATTTCGAATGGTAACTCCTAGTTGGGTGTGATCATGATTGGAGCTTGAGTGAGTTCCCTTTTTAAGAGATCGAATGCATCCTTGCATTCTTGGGAAAAATCGAACGGAGCATCCTTCACAAGTAATTGAGTCATGGGCCGAGCGATTTTGGAGAAATCTTTGATGAATCTCCGATAAAACCCGGCATGCCCCAAGAAGCTGCGTATTGCTTTGACAGTCGTGGGGTATGGTAACTTAGATATAGCTTCAACTTTAGCTTGGTCTACCTCTATTCCATTTCCTGAGATCTTATGTCCTAACACAATCCCTTCCTTCACCATGAAATGACATTTTTCCCAGTTTAGCACCAAGTTGGTTTCCTCGCACCGTTTAAGCATCTTTTCTAGATTAGCAAGACAGCGGTCGAAGGAGTTCCCGAAGACTGAAAAGTCATCCATGAACACTTCCATGCTATCTTCCATGAGTTCGTGAAAGATTGCGGTCATGCATCGCTGGAAAGTGGCGGGGGCATTACATAGCCCAAAAGGCATCCTTTTGTAGGCGAATGTTCCATAAGTGCAGGTAAACGTGGTCTTTTCTTGGTCCTCAGGTGCTATGGGAATCTGAAAATATCCGGAGAATCCATCCAAGAAGCAATAGTACTCGTGTCCAGATAATCTTTCCAACATCTGATCAATGAATGGTAAGGGAAAGTGGTCTTTCCTCGTGGCATCATTGAGCTTTCGATAGTCGATGCATACCCGCCATCCAGTGACAGTTCTCTGGGGCACCATCTCACCCTTGTCATTCTTTACTACAGTCATTCCACCTTTTTTAGGTACAACCTGTACAGGACTGACCCATGGGCTATCCGAGATCGGGTAAATCAATCCTGCATCTAAAAGTTTTATGACTTCTTTCTTCACTACTTCCTTAATGTTAGGGTTCACGCGCCTCTGGGGTTGCACGGTAGGTTTATAGTCTTCTTCCATGAGAATCTTATGTGTGCAAAAAGTTGAGTCAATCCCCTTAATGTCGGCTACACTCCATGCAAGCACCCCCTTGTATTTTTTTAGGACCTCTAAGAGTTTAACTTTTTGTTCATGTTCCAAGGAGGAGTTTATGATTACCGGGAGTTGACTCTCTCCCTGAAGAAAGGCATACTCCAAATGGTTAGGGAGCTCTTTAAGATCTACGTCAGGGGGCTCGATAATAGAAGGTTTGAGCTTGTTTTCGGGCTTTCGGAGCTCGAGCTGCTCCGTTGCCTCCTGTCTGGGGTAGAAGGAGACTGCATTAACATCCTCCATCTTTTCTACCTCCAGTAAAGGCAGAAAGCCTTCATCACGTAGCCAGCCTTCATCGATCCGTTCATCGACACAACTATCAATGACATCTGTGAGTTCATCTACTTCCCCGATAAAATAGAGCCGGTTGGCCGCTTCGAGGGAGAGGTCCATAGAATCCTTAATGTCGAAGGTTGTGCTATCGTCTCCCACTCGTAATGTTAATTTGCCAACGTAGACATCGATGACAGCACGAGCGGTAGCAAGAAATGGTCTACCTAAGATGATGGGTACCAAGTCATCCTCCTCCATATCCAGGATTACGAAGTCAACCGGGAATTTGAATTTCCCAACTTTGACTAGCACATTCTCGCATATCCCTACGGGGTATTTAACCGATCTATCGGCTAGTTGGATGTTCATACGGGCAGGCTTCAATCCAGAGTATCCTAGTCTACGGAACATAGAGTGGGGCATGAGATTTATACTTGCTCCTAAATCAGCAAGAGCATTCTTGATTGATAGAGGTCCTATGGAGCAAGGCAGGGTGAAGCTGCCCGGATCGTCTACCTTCTTTGGTAGCCCTCGATGGGTCACCACTGAGCATTCTTCCCCTAGGGTCACAAGACCCTCGAGTTTCTTCCTGTTAGCGAGTAGCTTTTTGAAGTATGTGCTATACTTTGGCATGTGATAGCAAGCATCAAGAAGAGGTATGGTGACAACTGAGTCTTTTAGGTATGACAAGAACCTCTTGTTATCATTCTCAGTTTTCTGGTTCCTTAATCGGGACGGGAATGGGATTCTCACAGGTTGGTTAGGCAGGGCCGATGGGGAAGGGGTCGTCACGGGTGGTTGGTCTGGGGTTCCAACGCCGACATCCTCCTCCTCCTCAGGTTTGTCCGGATCGAGGGTGATGGGGGACGAGTCTGGGTAAGGAGGGTCCTTGGTTGTCGTTCCAGCTCGTGTGGTTATCGCGAGCATGGGGTCTTTTTTTCTTACTAATGGTGTCTGAAGATTATCTAGGGCTGAGTTAAGCTTGTTGAAAAATTCTCCAATACCTTCCTGATGTTCGTCGAAAGCTCATTAAGGCCTTTCATTTGCAAGTCTTTTTCTTGAGTGAAGTGACCAAGGTCATCTTCGAAATTGCTCCTGATCTTGAATTCAGGGCCTTCCTCCCCTTCTCCTTTCTTTACCAGATTTCCCCAAAGGGTGTAATCGTCATTTTGGTAAAAAGGCAAAAGGGAGGGATCAGCATAAATGTCCCCTCCTGATAAGCATGCATGTTCAGTAGTGGTTGATCCTTCACATTCTTCCACCTCATGCGGGCCCCCACAGTAATCGCAGATCAAGTAAGGATTTGACAGCTGTTTAGGTAATTGCGATCCAGATAGGAATTCCACTCTCTTGTGAATTTTTCTCAACCGATCCGAGGTGATTTCAGAAATGCTAACAGTCGACTCAGTTTCATCCCAAGTGTCATCCTGGTCCTGAGCATATTCTTCAATCCTATCCCATCCTTCCTCGGCACTAAGATTGGCCAATCTTCCTTTTCTAGATTAGTTAATTCCGTTTCGGTCTTTGGAGGAGATATTATCGTAGAAGATTTGAACCAAGAGCCAAAGCTCAATGCCATGATGGGGAACTTGTCTTATTAAATCTTTGAATCTATTCGACGATTTATGGAAGGGTTCATCCTTCCCCTTCTGGAAACGGAGGATCCTATCTCTAAATGCTGAGGTTTTTCCAGGTGGAAAGAACTTCTCATAGAACTTGGATATGAGTTGCTCCCATGTGAAAATAGATTCGGAAGGGAGTTTGTCATACCATTCTTGGGCTTTTTCATATAAGGTGAAAGGAAAGAATCGCAATCGGGATGTGTTTCTAGTAGCCCCATCCGTATGGATGGTGTCCACTATTTTCAGGAAGTCCTTGATGTGTTGGATTGGATTTTCCTCATCTAGTCCGCGAAACTTACACACACTTTTGACAAGCCAAACATCGTTTGCATGCAAGACCTCGTTGGTGTGTTCGTTTGGGTAGACAATGGCGTTTGAGAAGCCATGAGAGGTTGGGGAGGAGTAGTCTTTAAGACGCTTAGGAATGGGGGTTGCGGGAGTACTAGTGTTGTCGTTGGGTTGGGAGCTAGGGGTTGAGACATGGTTTTCTGAATTTTCTTCAGAGAGAGGTGCATCAAAATCGATGGCAACGCTGGATGGTTCAGAAGTTGAGCGATATTGTCTCAATCTATGCAGTTCTCTTTCGGGTTCCGCATAAGGCAAGACAAGGTTTCGAGTGGAACTACGACTCCTAGTGATCCTAAGGTTAAGGGATTCGTCATTTGCCATGGTGGCAAGTGGTGAAGAGTTACGAACAAAGGCACGAAGAAATAAGATAGACTAAAGAAGATCTAAAAATAATAAAATCTTACTAGAAAGGAATCTAGCAAGTAGACCTAATAAAAAGAAATTCTAAACTTGTTGGGATTCTTGATTTGATGTGACAAAATAAATAAAAGAATGAAACAAGAAGGGCTAAAGATGACAAAGGATGAAAATTCAAATGCAAGAAAAAGATTTCTACGGATCTTTTTATTATTTAGAATATTCTTTGTAAACCTAATCCTCTATTATATAAAGAGGATACAGGTCGTATGTTTTATTAGGTCTTTCAATATGTAGTCGACTAAAAGTGTGTGTGTGTGTGTTCTAGGTCGTGGTTCATTGTAAACGGCTAGAACTAGTTAGTGTTGTTCGTATCCTCTAAGATCTGAGATGTCTTAGATCCTTGTTACACTTAGGTAACACGTTGTATTCTGATCAAATACATATTGGAGGTGATTGGGAAAAACCTTGTGTCAATAACTTTGATTTGTTCTATTCCGCTGCATATATTGTCATTGTTATTGTTAACCCTAGTGCTCAAAACGATCCATGGAGTCTAACAAACTCCACAAAACTAGACAATAACTATTCCCCGGCAGCGGCGCCAAAAACTTGATGCGTGGGAATCGCAACAGGCTTCACCTCTCGAGGGATCTCGAGAAGCTTACAACCCCCACCAGGCAGTGTACCTGATCGTTGTAGTATAGTATAGTGACAAGTACCGGGGGATTGATCGTTCAGCTTAGGAATAGTGTCGCTAGGATTAGAAAGCCTAAATACTAGTTCTAAAGGTGAGGGATGATTCTTTTTGTGTTTTTATATTTTTTAGAAAGCAAATTAAAATCTCGGGTTTTGGAAGAGTGGGCGGAATTAGTTGCTATTCAACTAACCCAATACTAAGATGCAATCAAAATAAAATACTAAAAATAAAAGTAAACTAATTTATACTAAAGTTGTGAGCAGTAATTGGAGAAAATGTGTTTACTTAGATTTCACTACTCCCTAGATATCTTTTACACGTAATTACTTGTTATAATTGCATGGATGACGGATTGTATTCCTTAATACCATTCATGGGGTGGCACACATAACTCCCCAATTCTATGAGCTCTTATCTCCTCCTACACCATGCCCAGCACAACTATAGGGATTGTAAACAGTGGCTCATGCATTAAATACAACAAATAAAGACCTAGTGCGCGTTGGTTCATGTTTCTTAAGACGTTCAAGCATGTTACCAATTGGAGATCTGCTAGTTTTCTTAAGCCTAACATATGAATCATTCATCCAAGACAAGAATAAACAAGTAATCAACACATAATCAATATCTAGGTTTCATTAGATCTAAGCAAACACAAAAGAGATCTAGCCTAGCATGATAGAATTAAGATAAGAACATGATATAGACAACCAACACATAGACATATTGATTGAATTAGAAGAACACTTATCTTGATTAATCATGCAAGGTATCAAGGGGTTGGAACCCTTGAAAAACCTGTAAAGTTACACCAAAATCGTACTTAAGGTTTCTCCCAAAACTTCTCTCTTTAAATGTGAAAAATTAGAAAACTATATATAGAAAAATAGGTTTGACGGCGTCAAGAATAAACTTGTGACACCGTCACCTCGCCGCCAAAACAATCCTCGGACTGCCTAGATCTACTTCTGATGCCGCCAAGACTTATACACTTCCAGGCCGTCATGAATCTTTTACTCTTGACGCTATTCTTACGTGACGCCGTCAAATCTGTTCTGGGTAGTCATGGAAATTCATGAAATTTGCTCTTGACGCCGTCACCTACTGCTCCCAGCATGGAAAATTAAGACTTTGGCGTTTTCTTCACTTTTATGCTCCAAAAACGTCCGAATTGCTTCCTTTTCCAGATTTCACTCCCAAAGTACCTAAAATCACAAAAGGAACGATTTAGGGCAATATTTGATCAAATAAATTCGGATTCGGGCTTAAATGACCCCCTAAAAACGGATCATTTTTCGCCTCATCACATGCAAACATCATTTTGCTCATAATTAGGGTTTCAAAATGAAAACATGCAAATTAAAATTAATAGGGCCTAGGTAAGGGTTCCTAGGTGATCTATGGCATTTTATACCTATCCTAGGTCAGTACTAAAGCTTATAGAACAAGTATAGGGGCTTACGTGATTTGGAGGGTGCCTAATGAGGGTGTTAGGGTTTTCTCGGCAAGTTTTTACTTTGACAAAGGTTCAAGTCCTATCTAACTCGACTTCTAAGCTTAATAGGACTTGTATACTACTACTAGGATCAGAATGTTTGAGGTAAAGAAGAGAGGAGGTGTGATTTTGAAATGATGGGGGTATAAGCTATTTACAGGGCTCGTTTGGAGTAGTGAGCAAGAAACAGAGGTCGAGGTGGCATGAGGGGTGGGGGAGGTGACTAATGGCAGCTATTTGTGACTAAAGAGATCTAGTGTGGTGACTAAGGTGAGCTAGGTTGGTCATAGGGCGGTGGTAGGGTATTTGTGGTGGTGGTGTTGTCGTGGACTAAAGGTGGTGACAAGTAGGTGATCCACCTACTTGTATGCTACCTAGGTGCTTGCTAGATTATGCTAAGTAGGAGGGTAAGGTGCTAGGATGGCTACTTGAGGTGGTTGAGGTGCTTAGGGTACTTAAAGTTTAGGTTAGAACTAGTTTAGGTTTAGTTTAGGTCTTAATCTTGCTTAAGGAGTGATTAGGGTCTAGCTTAGGGTTTAGTTCCTATATTAGGGTCTAATGAGTGCTTAGTAACTAGGATTAAGACATAGGAAGCTTTTACTAGGTGTTGGTAACTTATACTAAAAACCCGGGAAGGTTTTGACCTAGTTTTGGGACTTAAGTGACCTAATTAGAGTTCTGTGTTTCAGGGACTTGTACCTAAGCTCTAATGAGTTGTACTAGGGTTTAGGAGGGCTAAGATATCCCAAAGTTTCTAATGTAACTTACACATAAGCCTTCAATACTTCCAAGCAAGTTTAGATAAGAAATTTGGGTTTTGGAATAACCGTAAACATTTAGGGCTTGATTAGGGTTTGTGATAGATATAGTATACTAGAGTGATAGAATATTTAGTGAAATTGTGACAACTGGAAAATTAGGGAGCCATTTTGAAAACCCGCATTACGTTAAAGTTCGTTTATAAATTTTTATTTGGAATTTTATTCGTAACGAACTTGTAAGACCTATTTTATGGTTGTTTATATTTAATATCGTTATGGATATGAGATTTATTTAATGATTTGTTATGGGAATATACATGGTGATTTATTTTGAATTCTCACTTGGTACTACGTTGACTCCGGCACTAGGATAACCTAACAGAAATTTATGATTTGATTTTACGAGTTCGACTGTATTTATTTACTTACGGAATGTTTCGCGGGATATTAGACGTTTTGAAATGAGTTTCGGGTTTTGGACCGTGTATTTTACACTCACCCTTATTACCCACTCATATTAGTAATAATAATATTATTATTATTATTAAAAAGATAAGTTTTTTTTAGAGTAAATAAACAAAAACCATCCTTGTGGTTATCTCACCACACAAACAAACACAATCATACTCACCCTCACCAAACTCTCTCTCTCCCCCTCTCCTTAACCCTAGCCGCCGCACATCAAAACCGGCCACCACCATCACACCACCGCCCTCACAACAAAACAACCACCACCATCTTGTTCATCATCTTTTTCCCTTTCATTTGGTATATAACACGCGCCATATAACCCACCCTAACATCACGAATCTTATTAAATCCGATCTTAATCTTATTGTTTTTACTAGATCCGTGATATTCAAGGTACAAGAAGGTGAGTAAGCTCGTTTTTGGGCACTTGGGTGCCTCGACTTGGTGTTAAATCCGTGGGTACATGGAGGATTTTCATGGGAATCGAATTGTTATGCTTGTGAAACAATGATTTTGATATTAAAAATGGGTTTGGTATCCGGGTCTTGGTGAAATCGCGATGGGTCGAGTGAACCGTGAGTCTTGGACTCACGGCTTGATGTGGGTTCGACCAATGTGGCTCGTTATTGTTCTTGTCGTGGCCTTGTATTCATGGTTTTCATGTTGGTTTACTTGGTGTTTGGCTAGACTCGATTGAGTCTTAATATTTTTGGCCGATTATGGTTGTTGATGCCGCGACCCAAATGGGTCGATTTGGGCAGTTTTGGGTGGCTCAATGGAGCTTATTTTGGAGACCTCTTGGTCATTGTGGTCGAGTCTTTGTGACTCGTGTAGTGACCCGAGACTCAAGTGAGTCGAAAAGGCTCGGGTTTGGCTTGGTAAACCAACCTGTAATTTGTCCTTGTGATACTTCTAATTCCTTGTTCAGTTATTATGTGGACTTAATATTGTTGTGGCACTTTTGGATCCGGCCGAATGCTTTGATGAGTCGAGACCCTTGTGGTCTCGACAATGGATTTATTGTGATATTGAGAAGTTGTTGACGAATGGTAAAGTGGGGACCGATTGTGAGACGGTCACTTAGATTGACGGAGATAGGTTAGTCTGGTGCCGTAGTCGGACTCTATTATTGTAGCACGTGTATTGGGATTGTTTTGGACGGAGTTGGATTGATTATTTATGACTTGCTTATATTATTTTGGACTTGGACAATGAGCCGAGAGTGATGACTCGGACATGTGACCATTTCATATGACTCGATAATTATTTACAATTTAAAACGCGAATAATAAAACTCGTAATAACATTATTGGTAATATAAACGTTTATATAAATATATAGACGTGAATAACGTATATATAAATATATAAATGCGTATATTAATAATAACAAAAATCACGAGTAGTATTATAACAACAACGCGACTTAATATATTATGCTACGAGAGTAGAGTAATATTATTAGAAGCGTTATTATGAATAAATATTATAAATAACGAGGAATTCTCGACGTTAACTAAATAATAAATGAAATAATATCTTTTTTATATAACAAGGAAAACTATCGAGTTATACGGAGTCGTGGTTACTTGAGTCCAAGTGGGTTATTGTTTGTGACTTTTGTGTGGTCACGGATATATGACGATTAATATAAACATTTTCTATAACTAAATAACTTATTTAATAGACAGGTTAAACCGAGTTATTTGGCTATATGAAATGAGTATATTAATGGGCATCGTATCCCACGACGCCCATAGGTTGTGGTATATGTATTAGGATAATAAATCACTAAATATATATATCGTGAAATCTGGCCAATTTGACGATGTATATAAGGAATTTATTGGACTACGATATATACCATATAGTATTTTTGTGCTATGTGCTTTAGGATGGGTGTAATCTTGGAACGGTATGTTACATAAATAAATATGGGGATTATCAAATCGACGGATTTGATAAACTTCGATGATTTATTTAAATAATACATTGGGCTAATATTAAATCTATAGTTTGTTTTATTATTCTTTTGTGAGACTTTTTGGTTTGTTTGTATCGACCCACCACCCGTATGGATACCAAACATAAAACTCCAAACTAATACGAGAAATGGATTTTCGGAAAATAAAACGGAATACGTTCGGGTTTGGGAATATTTGATTTTGAGGAAATGATTTCTGAACGAGTTGATATTGTTAGGTCGTGCCGAGTCCGTAATTGCCGTCTTGTGAGTTACTATACGTCTTACTTCTACCGAGTTCTTATAGTTGATTTCTGGACTTGAGGTGAGTCATAGCCCCACTTTTAAATCTTGAACTATGTTTTCAATACTTGGGGTGAGAAACGTGTGGAAAACTAGAAGGGGGGGTTGAATAGTTTTACGTCTTTTTCGTTTTGCTTATTTTATAAAAGATAGTTTCTAATATGAAACCTTCAAATCACTTTAATACATAAATATATATACTAGTTAATTTATGATTTTGTATAAATACTACTTATGTATAATGTACAATTTCAAAACACTTAACTACAAAAGTATAAATACAAGATTTATTAAAGGTTTTATATATACAATGCTTATGTATAATGTTTGGAAAGAATATACAAGTACATATATTTTATGTAAGCATATATATGTATAGTGGTGTGTAGATATAATTATATGTACTAGGTTGGTTTTTGTAAGATTAGTTTTATGAATGGATTTTAGTTTGATCTTTATGTGAAATCAATCATATGCACAATACTATTAATTATGACTATGTGTGAAATGCAAGTAAGTAATAAATCAAAGAGTGAGAGATGGAAAGATCAAACCGAGACACAAAGGATTTATAGTGGTTCGGCTACAAGGACACCTTCCTTGCCCTACTCCACTCCCCGAGTCACCTACTCGAGAGTTTTCTTCACTAGATCAAAGACCTCCTTTATGGCGGAGAAAACCGTACACACCAATATACACACCAATTTTCACACCAATCTTCACACCAATCAACACACCAATCTACACACCAATCTACACACCAATCTTCACACCAATCTACTATTTTCTTCACACCAATCTTCTACACACCAATCTTCTATACACCAATCTTCTATTCTCTTCACACCTTCAAAGTACTAATGTCTTGACACCTTCAAGTCACTAATATCTTTGCAACTTCAATGCACTAGTATCTTGACACCTTCAAGCCACTAGTGTCTTCACACCTTCAATACACTAATGTCTTGACACCTTCAAGCCACTAATGTCTTCACAACTTCAATCTACAAATGTCTTCTAGTCTTCTCCACTAGAGATCCTTAATATCTTCACTACAAGCTCCTATTGCTACAATCTCCTATCACCACTACTATCTAACCCTTCTTCTTCACTTCAAGTCACACTCCACACTTACAACAATTCTAGATTCTTCAACTAAATCTAGTTAACTAATACATACACCTTATACACCAAAGTATGAAAGATATACAAGGAAATGTAAACAAACAACTTAGATAGCAAGATGATACTAAGTTGTAATACTTCTAATAGAAGTATTCTTCTCTTTGCACTTGAAAGAATGAGGCTTTGGATCACTTGGAAACAAAGAATTAATATACAAATGATCAAAGGGTTTTTGATGAGTTTTAGATGATTGTAGATCTGAAAATTTCGTGCAAAAAGGTGGGGAAAAAATCCAGGTTTAAGGTGGTATTTATAGGCAAACGTTTCTGACAGAGGAGCGTGGCCGGTCCCCTTAAAGCATGGCCGGCCCCCTTAAAATTAAGGGGGCCGCCCCTTATAATTAAGGGGGCCGCCCAACTGTAACGGCCAGAAACTTTGTCTTTTAGTGGGGAAAGTTTATTTGGTGAAAAACTAACTGATTTTGGTTAAATATTTGAAATCATATATTTAGTATGATTAAAACATTTTTCCTTATTACCAAAAGTGTTTTTCAAAAATATATAATAAGATTATATAATTAAATAAACTTTGTATTAGTTAATTAAATACCCCTTTGATCATGCATTTCACTAAACACTTTGTTTATTCATACCTTAAGTGATTTGTTGGTGAAAGTGATTATTTATTACTAAATACATGTTTACGTCATGATCTTTGGTTTGATTAGTTTAAGTTTTGTGATTATCAAAACATAGAGATATCGGAAGATATGAATAATGTTTTCAGTCAATTATTTATATCAACAATCTCCCCCTTTTTGATGATTACAAAACCTAAACTTATTAAATCCAAAAATTAATATTTAGACAAGTATTTAGTAAGTTTACATTCACTTCTCCCCCTTTTTGTAGAATCAAAAAGGTTAGGCCGAATAAACTTCGTGAGAGAAGTTTAAACGGGTAGAAAACTCCCCCTTGATGTATGCTCCCCCTCGTTTGAGGGCACCAAGGTTTCGAGAAAGTAATTCTTGCAAGAAAAATATTAGAAGCACAAGCATGGCACAAGCAAATACATATAGCATAATATTAGCAAGTAATAATCATGGCACAAGGGAATAAGAAACATATATTAAACCATTCAATAATAGAGAAATGATTATGTCAACCCATAATCATTGTTACAAAGGCAATACAAATAGAATTCTAAATAACATAGAACATCCTATAGTGCCAACAAGAAGTGTCATCAAACTTTCTTGAATCCCAAAATGGTTGAGGAGTTTTATTTGAAAATGAGAAAACATAAGCATATCAAATGCTTGGTGGTTTAGTGGAGGTAAACTCTTGGTTCCATGGGTGTTGGTGAGTTTGTAGAGCTTGGAGGTGGTGGATTTGAAATGGAGTTTGTTGGTTGAGGGTTGTGATGTTGTTCAAGTGATGGGGTTTGTTGAGATCTAGTAAGAAGATACTCAATCCAAGTGAAGTGCTCATTCAAAGCAATGGTTTGTTGTTGAAGGAAGATGCAACAAGGACAATTGTTAACATGCTTCTCAAGTTGGTTTTTGTTATGTGGTGATGATGGTGAGCTTGATTGTGGTGGATCCAAATTGCGTTGAGCAAGATGTAATGCTAAAGGAGCACTAAGCTCATGTGCCTCTTTTAGCTCCTCAACGAACTTCAAGTGTTCGGAGGAAGGTGATGGTGGTGGAGCATGATAGTTGTCTTGGGTGAAGGTTTGCACATGCAACATTGGAGTGGCATGTGAGGTTGTAGGAAGTGGTGGTGGTACTCTAGGTGGTGGAGACATGTTTGAGCTTGGGTAATCATGAAAACAAGATATGGGTGGAAGATGTTCTTCATGAGTGGATGATGTCTTTGTTGAATGAGCAATATGTGAAGTGTTGATTGAGATGTTGGGATTGTTGTTTTGGGATTGAGCATGCTCATCAAAAGAGGAAGCATTAATGAGGGTATTAGTGGAAGATAGGTTGTGGGATGACTCATTTGAGTGAGTTTGAGGTTGAGTTGTTGGTTGACTTGAAACAACATCACAAGAGTTATGACAAGAATCAAGTTTCCTCCTCCAAACGGGTTTGACGGAGATCCTTGCGGTTCTTGAAATCTTTGGTTTTTGGTTGTTGGAAGATGACATGTTTGGGTGTGATGGCATTAATGGTGGGAGGAGAGTATTTATAGTGTATGAGAAATGTGGTTTAGGAAAGTAAATTTTGAGGGATAATATGGGACAAAATATGTTTGTGAATTTTGGGAAGTATAGGCTGAAGTGGGTCAAAAAAAATGATAAAGAAAACAGTATCCCCGACCATCAGATGGCCGGTCCCCTTAATTAGGGGCCGGTCCCCTTAATCATTAAGGGGGCCGCCTTATATAATTAAGGGGGCCGCCCATCTGGTGATTCCCAGAATGCCAGAAATGGGTTTTTGGCAGAAAATTTTCAAAAAGGTTGTGTTTTTTGTTTTTGGATTCAAGTAAGTTCAACTTTTTGAGGCAATATAGGGCATACTATTCATGAATGTAGAGAGTGATATAGAATTAATTAAAGTAGACAATTAATTTCTAATAATCATGCTATCTATTAATTTATCAATTAAGATATGCACTAAAGGAGACAACAAGCCAAATAAGCTAGATGAGCAACTATATGAAGATGATAACATTTAGCCTAGAGCAAACATGTTGATGATTGTAGACAAGTAACAAATAGGCAGATATGATTATATGGACTTCAAGACTTGTTACAAACAAGATCCATATGGGCAAACCATGATTCTCATGAAATGATTTGATTAGATTGTGGATGTCATTTTCACATAAGTTTATGACATATGTGAGAAAATAATAATGTTTTAAACAAAACGTTTTTAGTTTTATTCAACAATGTTTGAAAGTAAGTTTTCACTTAATCCCATAAATCTGAGAGTGAAAGAGTTTAATGAGAAGCAAAGTTCATACAAATAAACTAGCGTTAGGTATATATAGGAAGTGCAATTTAATCAAGTTGGAGAATGAGTATGAGACTATTACTAGTGGTGCTCAATTCAGGCTAAACACGACCGTTTTTACGGGTTACACACACCCAACTTCTCACATAGAAGCAATTCAACCGTTAGGTTAAATTGAATTTCTAGTCAATAGATTCTCCAGTAGTCATTCTCCTTTTTAGAAGAAATCGAGTTCCTAAATTTACCTATCGAAGATTACCAAATATGAAGTTTACTTGATTCACTAATACTTAGCTTAATGTTTTGAGATACATTCAAGTTAGTATCCCAATAAAACAAAATTTGTTTTGTTTCAAAAAGAAAAATGTTTCTATCTTGATCAAGATCAAAATAATGTTATGATAGCTTATGATTAAGCATGTTGTTTGAAAAAGCATAAAATAGATATTCGAAAGGTTTTAATTCAAAGAAAGATTTTTTTTTTTTTTTTTTTTTTTTTTTTTTTTTTTTTTTTAAATATGATGTTTTGATTTTGACAATCAAGAAATTTCAGGTGAAAAATATACTTCAAGAGAATCGATTCAGCCCATTGTCACATGTAATCATCTCTAATGGCAACTAAAGATATGAGAGAGACATTGAACATCTAAATGTAATGAGATAGGGAAGGACAAAGAAAATCATCAATGAATGCAATATAGACATGTGTATATATGCATGTATACAAGACATATTGTAATATTGAGTCACTAGCAAGTCTTAATTATAACACATCTATTAATGCAACTAGTAAGATCATATAGCACAAGTGGCAAGCGTTCTATTCTAGATCATAGAAGATTATCAATATAGATGAGAACTAAAATAAATGATAATAGGCATAGCAGTAAGACGGTTAATTATCCTAATGTTATGTATGCATATATTGGTATTCATGATCTAAAAGCATAGCAACTTGCAAATTAAAACATATTAATATACTAATTGAAGCATACTCTATCTTAATGTAATGTAGGCAAGTTTTTGAAAGGAAAACTTACCTCAGGTCCAGCTCTTCTTTAAGAGAGGTCATGAGAGCAATATAAAACGTCAAGAAGGTTTTCCCCAAAGCAAGTTGAAGAAGCGAAGTAATATCCCAATGCACAAAGGATCAAGGAGACTTGATCATAGAAACACTATCGGTCGCGCCAATCATCACAAGTCGTGCAGATTAAGAATGGTAGAACAAGAATCCTTCGTCATGAGGTAGTGACGAACACACCATAAAGACAATGGTCATCAAATGAAAGAATGCGAATAGAGTGATCCAAAAGGTAGTAGTTCCTTTGATCGTTAATTACCTACACATGACAGAGAGCTTGGTACCCAGATTCTCATGGGTCCGAGTTGATTAGTAGCGAACATCCAATGCACTTAAATGCATATGAAGAGGATGTCGTCGAGAAGTACAAGAATTCATTATTTGTTTGTTTTGGCAAACAAACAATAACTTTCTTGACTAGAGAAATAATCAATGGATGTAAATAATAATAGTTCTAAATTTTTCCATTAGGTTTAACAAATTTTATTTGTTTTGATGTATTTGTCAAATACTCATCTGCCGTATATCCTAATCCGGTTTTATCATAAAATGACTTTTGAATGTTAAGTAGATATTTTAAAGATTTAGAACTATTTTCGAATTTTGCTAATATTTTAGCTTTTTCCTTTTCCATTTTAATTTCATGTTTATAGTCTTGACAATTTTTACATTCAAGATCAATTTCAATATTACTTTCAAGTCTAGACATTTTGTCTTCTAAAATTATTTCTTTTTCAAAGTTATTTTCAGCGGATGTTGAAGATTCATTTTTAAAAATAATTTTTGAGTCAATGTTGCAAAAGTGTTTGAAGCTATTTTCTATTTTTGAAAATTCTAATGTAAATTGATCATAGCAAAAATGTTTGGTTTTGAATTGTACCTTATTTGTACTTGTACACTCTTCACTCGCTATACGGTGATCAACTCCATTCTTCATGTTGCTCCATGTTTTGTTTGTAGCATTGCTTGGATCTTGGAGCATGTAATCCTTGTCATCACTATTTGTATTAACATTTGTTGGGATATTCACGTATTCCGTATTTACATCGTCTTTATCGTCCTTGTTGCACCATGATTTATTAACATGCTTTCTTCGGATTTGACACATGTGTTCTTCATCATTAGTACCTTCAATGATCACATTTGAACTAGTAGTACATGTGTTTATTTCAACTAAATATTTATCTATTAAATTTTCTAGAGTAACAATTTCATGCGCAATATCAAGTTTATCATCTTTGGTTTCACATTTCTCTTGGTGAAACTTTAAAAGGCATTTCCAAATATCATTTGCCGTTTTACAAGAAAATAATCTTTCATATTCAACATTTGGTAGAGTTTTGAAAATAAGTAATTTAGCTTTAGTATTTTTATCAATTTTTATTTGAAGATTATTATATTGATTTTCAAAATCCATTTTTGTTAGTTTAAGATCACCAATTGAAATAATATGCCAAAGATCAAGATCTATTGATTTCACATAATTTTCAAATTTATTTTTCCATTCAAGAAAATGATCATTTTCAAATAATGGTGGTTTTTGCGTAAATTCTCCTTCTAGATATTTTTCGAATTCCATAGATCGTTACAAGTTTTAAAATACAGTATATTTTAAAAATCTTGTTAGACGTGGCTCTGGTACCAATTGTGGAAAACTAGAAGGGGGGGTTGAATAGTATTACGTCTTTTTCGTTTTGCTTATTTTATAAAAGATAGTTTCTAATATGAAACCTTCAAATCACTTTAATACATAAATATATATACTAGTTAATTTATGATTTTGTATAAATACTACTTATGTATAATGTACAATTTCAAAACACTTAACTACAAAAGTATAAATACAAGATTTATTAAAGGTTTTATATATACAATGCTTATGTATAATGTTTGGAAAGAATATACAAGTACATATATTTTATGTAAGCATATATATGTATAGTGGTGTGTAGATATAATTATATGTACTAGGTTGGTTTTTGTAAGATTAGTTTTATGAATGGATTTTAGTTTGATCTTTATGTGAAATCAATCATATGCACAATACTATTAATTATGACTATGTGTGAAATGCAAGTAAGTAATAAATCAAAGAGTGAGAGATGGAAAGATCAAACCGAGACACAAAGGATTTATAGTGGTTCGGCTACAAGGACACCTTCCTTGCCCTACTCCACTCCCCGAGTCACCTACTCGAGAGTTTTCTTCACTAGATCAAAGACCTCCTTTATGGCGGAGAAAACCGTACACACCAATATACACACCAATTTTCACACCAATCTTCACACCAATCAACACACCAATCTACACACCAATCTACACACCAATCTTCACACCAATCTACTATTTTCTTCACACCAATCTTCTACACACCAATCTTCTATACACCAATCTTCTATTCTCTTCACACCTTCAAAGTACTAATGTCTTGACACCTTCAAGTCACTAATATCTTTGCAACTTCAATGCACTAGTATCTTGACACCTTCAAGCCACTAGTGTCTTCACACCTTCAATACACTAATGTCTTGACACCTTCAAGCCACTAATGTCTTCACAACTTCAATCTACAAATGTCTTCTAGTCTTCTCCACTAGAGATCCTTAATATCTTCACTACAAGCTCCTATTGCTACAATCTCCTATCACCACTACTATCTAACCCTTCTTCTTCACTTCAAGTCACACTCCACACTTACAACAATTCTAGATTCTTCAACTAAATCTAGTTAACTAATACATACACCTTATACACCAAAGTATGAAAGATATACAAGGAAATGTAAACAAACAACTTAGATAGCAAGATGATACTAAGTTGTAATACTTCTAATAGAAGTATTCTTCTCTTTGCACTTGAAAGAATGAGGCTTTGGATCACTTGGAAACAAAGAATTAATATACAAATGATCAAAGGGTTTTTGATGAGTTTTAGATGATTGTAGATCTGAAAATTTCGTGCAAAAAGGTGGGGAAAAAATCCAGGTTTAAGGTGGTATTTATAGGCAAACGTTTCTGACAGAGGAGCGTGGCCGGTCCCCTTAAAGCATGGCCGGCCCCCTTAAAATTAAGGGGGCCGCCCCTTATAATTAAGGGGGCCGCCCAACTGTAACGGCCAGAAACTTTGTCTTTTAGTGGGGAAAGTTTATTTGGTGAAAAACTAACTGATTTTGGTTAAATATTTGAAATCATATATTTAGTATGATTAAAACATTTTTCCTTATTACCAAAAGTGTTTTTCAAAAATATATAATAAGATTATATAATTAAATAAACTTTGTATTAGTTAATTAAATACCCCTTTGATCATGCATTTCACTAAACACTTTGTTTATTCATACCTTAAGTGATTTGTTGGTGAAAGTGATTATTTATTACTAAATACATGTTTACGTCATGATCTTTGGTTTGATTAGTTTAAGTTTTGTGATTATCAAAACATAGAGATATCGGAAGATATGAATAATGTTTTCAGTCAATTATTTATATCAACAAAACGTGCAAATTATTTTATTGTGGACTACTATCGCTTTTATATTCTTTCTAAAACTTGCTATGCGTATGGACTATGATGTATTGTCAACTTTAGTCACATATTTTCATGTGTACTATTCAAGGTTGGCTTATTTGGATATTGGTGGATTGTCAGATTTAGTCACATATTTTTGTGTGTACTATTCAAGGTTGGCTTATTTGGTTATTGGTGAATTGTCAACTTTAGTCACATAGTTTCGTGTGTACTATTCAAGGTTGGCTTATTTAGATACTATAGTGTGCACCTATAGGTTATTAATACTTCGGAGGTTATCCGAGTATTTATGATATTGCGGGGGTTACCCGAATATCTATGTTAGAGCGGAGGGTATCTGTGTATTATGTTGGAGCGGAGGGTATCCGCAGGCTTTTAGTGAATCCTTAGTCTAGCTAGCAAGCGTTTTGCGTATATGTTCACTATATTGAGTTATGAATTTAAACCTATGATCTCACCAGCGAAAGCTGACTTTTAGCACGTTTTCTCAGGTAATTAAGTGACGATTTGGATGCATGGATTGGAAGGCTCGGCTAAGGCACCTGGTTTATGGATCTATTTTTCTAAAACTCTGATATTTAATTGTGGACCTACGTTTATTTCTTTTGGGCCTGACTCTGAATGATGCTGGGATAAATGTAAACTTTAAAACCTCGTTTTGGTTGTGTTTTCCTTATGTTTACTTTATCTCGTTCTTTTATGTCTTGTGTTGGATACCAATCCCCGTAGCACCCCGAAAGCTTGTTGAGTCTTCCGCTGTACCAAATTTTGGGGGTGTTATAAATTGGTATCAGAGCCAGGTTATAGAGAACTAGGTAAATAAACACCTAAACTATACCCGGATTTTTATAGAAAACGATCCTCGACCATTGACCGCCAGCCCGCCAAGTCGAAGCATCTTCGATTATATTGAGGTATTATGAGATAATGATTTGAAATGAGATTTTTGAGATGATTGAGAATATGGGATATATTGATTTAGTGATAAGATGGCGTTTTAAAGAATTATATGGTTTAATTGCTTTATAAATGTTTTAGTAATGCGGTATTTGAAATTCTTTGTTAAGATTATATGATTGAAATTATATGAGGATTTTTGATACGGTATTTTGAGTTCGCGATTTAGTTGTTTTGAAACACTTACACCTACCCTAAGCCGTTGTCACAAACCACGACCTCCTATTCGTTTGATGTTGCCGAGAATGTTCTTACTG
This sequence comes from Artemisia argyi, assembly GCA_030686995.1. Classification (NCBI taxonomy): domain Eukaryota; kingdom Viridiplantae; phylum Streptophyta; class Magnoliopsida; order Asterales; family Asteraceae; genus Artemisia; species Artemisia argyi. The sequence goes on from CM060683.1 coordinate 179,166,537, forward strand.
GTACGCGTTGCTCAGCACAGATCACTATGCCCCCTGATAACCCATACGTGATGGTCATGCGTTTAGCCATTACTTTATCGTCCCCTTTGTCGCCCTAAGTCACCGATTTTATCGCCTCGTTGTTCACCTGCTTAGAGATGACGATTGATGGAGTACCCCTCCGACGAGGAGTATGAGGAGGAGTACGAGGGTGAGCAGAATGATAACCCTCAAGATGAGGAAGAGAATGATGACCCTCAGGATGAGGAAGAGGATGATCCTCAGGAGGAGGAGATGCCTGATGATGATGGGTCGCCAGCATATTCAGATCATTCTGCGAAGCCCGATTCCCCGATACATCCATTAGAGCCGGTTTCACCTGATCATCCATTTTTGTTTGACTCACCACCTGGTAGTCCTGTAGCATCGGACGTGCCATCAGAGATATTTGCTGAGCCTGCAGATTTGGGTGAGACTGGTAGGGTGTGGACTCGAATTACTGCATAGGGCGAGAGGATCTCGCGGATGTCTGACCAACTTGAGATGATTATTGCTGAGTTTATTGCTGAGTTTGTTGTGGAGTTGAGGAGTCTACGCCAGCATCATGGCTAGATCGATTTAGATTTGTGTTGTTGTTATGTTGTTTCCTAAGCCTGGGAGTACTTGGTTAGGAGAGATGGTTATTCTATCCCGTAAGTCATGTTATTCGGATTGTATGTTCGTTTCGTATGGAACTATTAGTATTTATTATGTCTTTTTTTTATTTTGGAGCGAAGTATCGACCGCTAATTGTATGGACGATGGTGATTTCGTATGATATTCTACGGTTTTTGGCATACATGGAGAATTGTGTTCCTATTTACGTGGCTGATATTGTATTGGTATTACGTTCGTACTTCGACTTTCACCAATCGGATTCTTGTTAGACGTTATGGTACGTGTTAGTGGAGACTTCCGAACCTTGTATTGTGACTTAGATTAATTGCCCCACGATGAAACCCTGTTAGAGCTACCAGAACTGGTCCTGCAGTGACTACCCCTGGTCGCCGAAGACGCCGTCCTACTCGAAATGTTGAAACCCTACTCCTGACAACCTGGACACTACTAACCGCAACAACAGGAATCAAAATGTTGATGTTCAGGGAGACAATGATCATGTTCCACTTAATGCACCTACTGTGGATCAAGCAATGATCAATCAACTTGTGGAGCAACGAGTTGCTGAGCTACTAGCTGAGTCAAATCATTTCAACCATTCTGCTGGAACATTTCCACCTGTTCGTGCTAATGGATGTAACTACAAGGAGTTTAAAATTTGTGGACCGAACCGAAGGAGTGGTCTACTTGGTCAGGTGGATAGAGAAGATTGAGTCAGTGTTTAATGTCAGTGGTTGTGCGGAGAATGCGAAGGTAAAGTTTGCTTCTTTTACCTTCAAGGATGAAGATTTAACTTAGTGGAACAATTACCAAAATTTGGTTGGGAGTGATGTGGCTTATGCTATGACTTGGGAGCAATTTAAGTCCTTGCTGATTCAGACTTACTGCCCAAGGAATGAGATTAAGAAGCTGGAGATTGGGTTCTGGAACCATAAGGTGAAGGGTACTGATATGGCGACTTACAATCGTCATTACCAGGAGTTGGCATTGCTTTGTCCAGATATGGTTAGAACTGAGACTCAAAAGATTGAGCGGTATACCGATGGGTTGCCTGTGGCTACAAGGAATGATGTAATTGCTGCTAGACCTGCAAATATCCATGAAGCAATCACAATTGCTCAACAACTAATGGATTCGTTGGAATTGGAAGGAGCTGATAAGGATAAGAATGGAAAGGGAAAGAGAGACCATCACTCTAAGGGTAATGATCACCGAAACAAGCGACAAGCTAAGGCTTATGCTATTGGGAATGGAGACAAAAGGGACCAAAACGGTGATGCACCCAAGTGTGGTCGTTGCCACCAGAATCATTTTGGATGGTGTAGTATAAGATGCCAGAACTGCTCAAAGAAGGGACACACATCTAAGGATTGTAGGGCTCGACCTCTTGCTATGGTTCAAGCTACTCCTGAAACTATGAGTAAGGCAAATGTTACTTGTTATGGATGTGGAAAGAAGGGAAATTATAGGAATGAGTGTAGGGAATCGTGGAACCGAGGAAATCAAGGATCGGGTGGTAATGGGTACAATCATGGAAACCGTGGAGCTGGAGGAAACCGTGGACGACAAGATAATGGGGACCAACGTGTGCAAGCTGGAGCCACTCATGGAAGAGTGTATGAACTTGGGAACGAGAGAGGAGAAGATCCGAACGTTGTTACCAGTACGTTCCTTCTCAATAATCGTTATGCTTCCATACTATTTGATACTGGTGCCGATAGAAGTTTTGTGTCCACTACGTTTGCACCCTTACTAGAGAAACCCCCAATGACCTTAGGAATTGGGTATGATATAGATTTAGCTAATGGGAACATAGAAAGGATTAAGACTATCATTCGCGGTTGCACGTTAAATTTCTTGAATCTCCCTTTCGACATAGATCTTCTACCCGTCACGTTAGGAAGTTTCAATGTCATCATTGGTATGGATTGGTTGTCAAAGTATCGTGCTCACATACTTTGCGATGAGAAGATCGTGCGTGTGCCTCACGGAAAGGAGATTCTAAATATACAAGGAGATCGAAAAGGTTCGAGGAGCCCATCCCGATTAGCGGTCATTTCTTGCACTAAGTTACCGAAGCTAATGGAAAAAGGATGTTGCCTTTTCTTAGCTCAAATCTTTGAGAAAGGAGGGAAGGAGAAGAAGGAAAGGTGCATTGGAGATGTGCCTATAGTCCGTGATTTTCCTGATGTATTTCCCAATGATTTGCCGGGAATCCCGCCTACTAGACAAGTAGAGTTTCAGATTGAGTTGATACCTGGTGCTGCACCTGTAGCACGAGCGCCTTATCGACTTGCACCCACCGAACTGGAAGAGTTGTCGAAGCAATTGGCGGAGTTAGCCGAAAAAGGATTTATAAGACCAAGTTCTTCACCTTGGGGAGCCCCGGTCTTATTCGTGAAGAAGAAGGATGGATCGTTTCGTATGTGTATTGATTATCGAGAGCTGAACAAGTTAACGGTGAAGAATAGATACCCGTTACCGAGGATCGATGACTTGTTCGATCAGCTCCAAGGATCGAGTGTGTATTCGAAGATCGATCTGAGATCGGGATATCATCAGCTTCGAGTTCGCGAGGAAGATATTCCAAAAACGGCTTTCAGAACCCGTTACGGGCATTACGAGTTTCAGGTGATGCCGTTTGGGTTGACTAATGCACCGGCGGTATTCATGGATCTCATGAATCGGGTGTGTAAGCCTTACTTAGATAAGTTCGTGATTGTGTTCATCGATGACATTCTAATTTATTCGAAGAATGAAAAGGAGCATGAGGAGCATTTAAGGCTTATCTTAGAATTGCTCAGGAGGGAGAAGCTGTATGCCAAATTCTCCAAATGCGAATTTTGGATTCCGACGGTACAATTTTTGGGTCATGTGATCGATAGTGAAGGAGTTCATGTTGATCCCGCAAAAATTGAGGCTATTAAAGATTGGGCTGCACCGACAACCCCAACAGAAGTTCGTCAATTTTTGGGTTTAGCCGGTTATTACCGAAGATTCATTGAGGGATTTTCAAAAATCGCAAAACCGTTGAACAAATAAAAGAGCATTAAATACGAATGGGGAGATAAGGAAGAGGAAGCATTTCAATTACTTAAGGAAATGTTGTGTAGTGCTCCTATCTTAGCATTACCCGATGGTAATGAGGACTTCGTCGTCTATTGTGACGCTTCGCATAAAGGTTTGGGAGCTGTGTTAATGCAACGAGAGAAGGTAATAGCTTATGCTTCCCGACAGCTCAAGAAGTATGAGAAGAACTACACCACTCATGATTTGGAGTTAGGTGTTGTGGTTTTTGCCTTAAGGATATGGAGACATTACTTGTACGGAACCAAGTGTGATGTATTTACTGACCACAAAAGTCTACAGCACATCTTGAATCAAAAAGAGCTCAACATGAGACAACGACGTTGGATCGAGTTGCTAAGCGATTATGATTGTGAAATTCGCTACCATCCTGGTAAAGCAAACGTTGTTGCTGATGCTCTTAGTCGAAAGGAGAGGATACCTCCGTTACGAGTTAGGTCATTGGGAATGACTATCGTATCGCCATTACCGACCCAAATATTTGAAGCTCAAACGGAAGCGTTGAAAGCAGAAAACCGACCTGCTGAGAGCATATTTGGAATGGCAGAAAATGAGAAAGGATTGGTTAAGCGTTTTGATGGAGTACTATGTTTTGGAGATCGGATTTGGGTACCATTATATGGACGAATTCGAGAGTTGATTATGCATGAGTCGCATAAGTCAAGGTACTCTATTCATCCTGGGTCTGACAAAATGTACCAGGATTTGAAAAAGTTATATTGGTGGCCAAACATGAAGGCAGATATAGCATTGTATGTTAGTAAGTGCTTGACATGTTCTAAGATTAAAGCCGAACATCAAAGACCATCAGGATTATTGACGCAACCAGAACTCCCGGTTTGGAAATGGGAGCGGATTACAATGGACTTTATTACCAAATTACCAAAGAGAGCTAGCGGTTGTGACGCTATCTGGGTAATTGTGGATCGGTTGACTAAGTCTGCTCATTTCCTGGCGATTAGTGAAGATGATAGTGTCGATAAACTTGCGAGGTTGTATGTGAAGGAAATTATTTCTCGACATGGAGTCCCGATATCGATTATTTTTGATCGCGATAGCCGCTTTACGTCAGCCTTGTGGCGATCACTTCAAACCGCTTTGGGGACGACACTTGATATGAGTAGTGCATATCATCCCCAAACCGATGGACAAAGTGAGAGGACTATTCAGACTTTGGAGGATATGCTTCGTGCATGCATCATAGACTTTGATAAAGGCTGGGAGAAATATCTACCCCTTGCGGAATTCTCCTATAATAATAGCTACCACACAAGTCTTAAAGCTGCACCGTTTGAAGCTTTATATGGCCGAAAATGTCGTTCGCCTATTGGTTGGCATGAAGTTGGAGATAGCCAACTCACAGGCCCCGAACTTATTTTGGAGACTACTGAGAAAGTGACTCAAATTCGTGATCGATTACAAGCAGCTAGGGATAGACAGAAAAGTTACGCCGATCAGAGACGTAAACCCCTAGAGTTCCGGGTTGGAGACAAAGTGATGCTGAAAGTCTCGCCTTGGAAAGGTGTGATACGTTTCGGAAAATGTGGGAAACTCAACCCCCGCTACATTGGACCATTTCTTATTTTGGAAAGAATTGGGCCCGTGGCTTATAGGTTGGAATTACCACAGGAATTGAGTAAAGTTCACGATGTGTTTCATGTTAGTAATTTGAAGAAGTGTCTTTCTGATGAGACGCCAGTTATACCGATGAAAGATATTCGAGTTGATGAGAAACTGAACTTTGTGGAAGAGCCAATTGAGATATTGGACCGAGAGATTAAACGACTCAAGCGAAGTCGCATTCCACTCGTCAAGGTTCGTTGGAATTCCCGACATGGACCGGAATTTACGTGGGAACGTAAGGACGAGTTCCGAAAGAGATATCCGAAGCTTTTCACTTCGTAGATGGATTGTTCCGAGAGAAACCCGGGACGGGTTTCTTCTGAGGCTGGGAGGATGTGACAACTGGCAAATTAGGGAGCCATTTTGAAAACCCGCATTACGTTAAAGTTCGTTTATAAATTTTTATTTGGAATTTTATTCGTAACGAACTTGTAAGACCTATTTTATGGTTGTTTATATTTAATATCGTTATGGGATATGAGATTTATTTAATGATTTGTTATAGGAATATACATGGTGATTTATTTTGAATTCTCACTTGGTACTACGTTGACTCCGGCACTAGGATAACCTAACAGAAATTTATGATTTGATTTTACGAGTTCGACTGTATTTATTTACTTACGGAACGTTTCGCAGGATATTAGACGTTTTGAAATAAGTTTCGGGTTTTGGACCGTGTATTTTACACTCACCCTTATTACCCACTCATATTATTATTATTATTATTATTATTATTATTATTATTATTATTATTATTATTATTATTATTATTATTATTATTATTATTATTATTATTATTAAAAAGATAAGTTTTTTTTAGAGTAAATAAACAAAAACCGTCCTTGTGGTTATTTCACCACACACACAAACACAATCATACTCACCCTCACCAAACTTTCTCTCTCCCCCTCTCCTTAACCCTAGTCGCCGCACATCAAAACCGGCCACCACCATCACACCGCCGCCCTCACAACAAAACTACCACCACCATCTTGTTCATCATCTTTTTCCCTTTCATTTGGTATATAACACGCGCCATATAACCCACCCTAACATCACGAATCTTATCAAATCCGATCTTAATCTTATTGTTTTTACTAGATCCGTGATATTCAAGGTACAAGAAGGTGAGTAAGCTCGTTTTTGGGCACTTGGGTGCCTCGACTTGGTGTTAAATCCGTGGGTACATGGAGGATTTTCATGGGAATCGAATTGTTATGCTTGTGAAATAATGATTTTGATATTAAAAATGGGTTTGGTATCCGGGTCTTGGTGAAATCGCGATGGGTCGAGTGAACCGTGAGTCTTGGACTCACGGCTTGATGTGGGTTCGAGCCATGTGGCTCGTTATTGTTCTTGTCGTGGCCTTGTATTCATGGTTTTCATGTTGGTTTACTTGGTGTTTGGCTAGACTCGATTGAGTCTTAATATTTTTGGCCGATTATGGTTGTTGATGCCGCGACCCAAATGGGTCGATTTGGGCAGTTTTGGGTGGCTCAATGGAGCTTATTTTGGAGACCTCTTGGTCATTGTGGTCGAGTCTTTGTGACTCGTGTAGTGAGCCGAGACTCAAGTGAGTCTAAAAGGCTCGGGTTTGGCTTGGTAAACCAACCCGTAATTTGTCCTTGTGATACTTCTAATTCCTTGTTCAGTTTTTATGTGGACTTAATATTGTTGTGGCACTTTTGGATCTGGCCGAATGCTTTGATGAGTCGAGACCCTTGTGGTCTCGACAATGGATTTATTGTGATATTGAGAAGTTGTTGACGAATGGTAAAGTGGGGACCGATTGTGAGACGGTCACTTAGATTGACGGAGATAGGTTAGTCGGGTGCCGTAGTCGGACCCTATTGTTGTACCACGTGTATTGGGATTGTTTTGGACGGAGTTGGATTGATTATTTATGACTTGCTTATATTATTTTGGACTTGGACAATGAGCCGAGAGTGATGACTCGGACATGTGACCATTTCGTATGACTCGATAATTATTTACAATTTAAAACGCGAATAATAAAACTCGTAATAATATTATTGGTAATATAAACGTTTATATAAATATATAGACGTGAATAACGTATATATAAATATATAAATGCGTATATTAATAATAACAAAAATCACGAGTAGTATTATAACAATAACGCGACTAAATATATTATGCTACGAGAGTAGAGTAATATTATTAGAAGCGTTATTATGAATAAATATTATAAATAACGAGGAATTCTCGACGTTAACTAAATAATAAATGAAATAATATCTTTTATATATAACAAGGAAAACTATCGAGTTATACGGAGTCGTGGTCACTTGAGTTCAAGTGGGTTATTGTTTGTGACTTTTGTGTGGTCACGGATATATGACGATTAACATAAACATTTTCTATAACTAAATAACTTATTTAATAGACAGGTTAAACCGAGTTATTTGGCTATATGAATGAGTATATTAATGGGCATCGTATCCCACGACGCACATAGGTTGTGGTATATGTATTAGGATAATAAATCACTAAACATATATATCGTGAAATCTGGCCAATTTAACGATGTATATAAGGAATTTATTGGACTACGATATATACCATATAGCATTTTTGTGCTATATGCTTTAGGATGGGTGTAATCTTGGAACGGTATGTTACGTAAATAAATATGGGGATTATCAAATCGACGGATTTGATAAACTTTGATGATTTATTTAAATAATACATTGGGCTAATATTAGATCTATAGTTTGTTTTATTATTCTTTTGTGAGACTTTTTGGTTTGTTTGTGTCGACCCACCACCAGTATGGATACCAAACGTAAAACTCCAAACTAATACGAGAAATGGATTTTCGGAAAATAAAACGGAATACGTTCGGGTTTGGGAATATTTGATTTTGAGGAAATGATTACTGAACGAGCTGATATTGTTAGGTCGTGCCGAGTCCGTAGTTGCCGTCTTGTGAGTTACTATACGTCTTACTTCTACCGAGTTCTTATAGCTGATTTCTGAACTTGAGGTGAGTCATAGCCCCACTTTTAAATCTTGAACTATGTTTTCAATACTTGGGGTGAGAAACGTGCAAATTATTTTATTTGGACTACTATCGCTTTTATATTCTTTCTAAAACTTGCTATGCGTATGGACTATGATGTATTGTCAACTTTAGTCACATATTTTCGTGTGTACTATGCAAGGTTGGCTTATTTGGATATTGGTGGATTGTCAGCTTTAGTCACATATTTTTGTGTGTACTATTCAAGGTTGGCTTATTTGGTTATTGGTGAATTGTCAACTTTAGTCACATAGTTTCGTGTGTACTATTCAAGGTTGGCTTATTTAGATACTATAGTGTGCACCTATAGGTTATTAATACTTCGGAGGTTATCCGAGTATTTATGATATTGCGGGGGTTACCCGAATATCTATGTTAGAGCGGAGGGTATCCGTGTATTATATTGGAGCGGAGGGTATCCGCAGGCTTTTAGTGAATCCTTAGTCTAGCTAGCAAGCGTTTTGCGTATATGTCCACTATATTGAGTTATGAATTTAAACCTATGATCTCACTAGCGAAAGCTGACTTTTAGCACGTTTTCTGAGGTAATTAAGTGACGATTTGGATGCATGGATTGGAAGGCTCAGCTAAGGCACCTGGTTTATGGATCTATTTTTCTAAAACTCTGATATTTAATTGTGGACCTACGTTTATTTCTTTTGGGCCTGACTCTGAATGATGCTGGGATAAATATAAACTTTAAAACCCCGTTTTGGTTGTGTTTTCCTTATGCTTACTTTATCTCGTTCTTTTATGTCTTGTGTTGGATACCAATCCCCGTAGCACCCCGAAAGCTTGTTGAGTCTTCCGCTGTACCAAATTTTGGGGGTGTTACAGAAATGATGTTTATAACTTAGACTTGACATACTAGGAAGTTTACATAACGTAAACATACTGGTGTTTCGCATGGGTGCATATGTGAGCATGTCGAGGGGTCATGTAGGCAATAGGGATGTAATAAAGCAAAAATTTTACTCGAGAAAATGATATTATAAAAGCATAGGCATAGATAACCTAGATGAAGCTAGTGGGGCATTTTTTTGTAGGTTGCTACATTCTGGCCTAAAGAAACTAATCTGGAAGAGTCCTAGGTAGGTTCTTTTATTGTGACTAGTAAGTATATTACCGCTAGGTAGATAACATTAGATTTAGGCAAATAAGTTGGTAAAATATAACACCATAGATAAATTATAGTTAATAGTTGAAGCATATTATGTGGGCTTCGTTAATAGTGACGACATTAACCCTCCTCAGAGCCTCGGTTTAGGGAGAAAACCCACGTTATTTGCATTAGCAAATCACCAACGAGGGTCCGTACTTAACTAGAATCATTGCACTAGTAGAACAGGTTAAGAACACGTAATTGGCATAGGCTTAGCTTGCACGTTCTTCATATTATTGATTTAGTGCCTTCTCCCTTCTTTCGTTTGTTTTGTGTTATTTAGCTTATTTAATTGTTTTATTAGTTTAATTAGAAATCAAAACTCGTGCTAGTCTCTCAGGCTAACACCCTCGCATTATTTATGTTTATTAGATAATTAGAATACCTTTAGGATTAGTTAATTAGGAAATCACTCCTGACAAACGACTCATACTTACCCAACAAGCTATATTGATTGGGTACACTACTCGTTCGTGTTAGTCTATAGGTTAGTTCGGCAAAATATAAATAAATATTAAAACTTGGTAAAAATATATAGACCTATAAAAGCACATCAAGTTTTTGGCACCATTGCCGATGAGTGAATTTTAATTTTTTACTAGTTTTATTGGTATTTTTGTGTTTTTAGTTAGTTTGTGTTTTGTTTTGTGTGTTTTATTTGTTTTCTAGTGTGTTTGCTTAGTTTATTTTGTTTGTTTTTACTATTTGATTGCTATTGTATGATGTCTCTTATTTGTTAAAATTATATGATACGACGTATTCCTTTATTCGGATACGGCGTATTGATTTTGAAACTTATACTGTGTATTACTCTTAATTATTTTTATGCAGCATATTCAATTATTTGAATAAGGCGTATTCTATTTTACAAACTTAATTTTCAAATTTATAAAAATACGATGTATCCCCTCTAGTGAATACAGCGTATTTAAATTTTTTTAAACATAGTTGAGTATTTAATTTGAATACGGTGTATTGAGTTAATTCGATATTGCGTATTGATTTTTAAGCAGATTGGACCAGTGTAATTAAAATTTAATAGCAATACGGCGTATTCAGTAATCCGAATACGGCGTATCGATTCTCTGTACCTGCAGAAATTTCCTCTTCTTGCTTCACTTTACTTCACAGATTTCTATTTTGATTTTCACATACGATGTGAGGGTTTGAGCTAAGATATCAAAATTATAGGCTAAGCATTGACGAAATATTAGCTAAGTTCGTTAGTGGAAGTCTGAAGGAACATGAAGAATTCAAAGTATTTCTTAACAAATTTAGAACTTGCAATGAGATCTTGTTGAAGGAACAAAGCAATATTATGAGTGGGTTAGAGGATAAGGTAAGCGAGTTATCAGGAACTTAGTGTAATGTGCTAACTATAACAAAATAATATGAAAACAGTGACAACAAGAAGTGGAAAAACAACTAATGAGGTAACCCCTATGAAGGAAGCAGACGTAGAGGTTGATATTGAAAAACCCGAGGAACCTCGAAACATTGATATGGATAAACCAACAGAGATTGTTATTGAACGTGAAACACCTGTGATTCAAGAGCAAGTCAAGAAGCCAGCCTTTGTGGAACCTTATAGACCACTGATACCATTCCCTAATCAGTTAAGAAAGGAAAAAAAAAAAACTCAGCAACGGAAGTTTTTGGAAAATTTACGTCGACATCACATCAACATTCCTTTCATCGAAGACCTTGTCCAAATGCCAAAATACGCTAAATATTTAAAGGATTTATCGACAAATCAATCTAAGCTAGAGGAAGCATATACGGTAATGATGAGTGAGAGATGCTCAGCCTTCCTACTGAACAAACAACCTTCTAAAGAAAATCATCCAGGGAGTTTTACTATACCTTGTCAAATTAGTAATTTATCTATTAATAATGCAGTAGCAGATCTAGGTGCTAGTACAAGTTTGATGTCTTTCACTGTGTATGAAAGACTATGCTCAGGGGAACCCAACCAACTAGAATAAGTCTTGAACTTGCTAATAGATCCATTCAATATCCTAGGAGGATAGTAGAAAATGTGCTTATAAAAGTGGATAAATTTGTGTACCGTGTTGACTTTGTCATTCTAGATATGCCAGAAGATTCTAGGGTTTCCATAATCCTAGGAAGACCATTTTTAGCTACTGCTCGTGCTATGATAGATGATTTTAATAAAGAAAAATAACACTACAGGTTGAGGAAGATAAAGTTATTTTTGACATGGAACAATCTATGAAGAATAATTCTGATGATGATGAATGTTATAGTATTGATGCGATAGATGAAACTATTAATGAGAAAGCTCAAGAGTTATTAGAAAAAGAACAGTTAGACGTATTTTTACTTCATAATTTAGAAAAGAAAAGAAAAATTATCACTCAAGCCGATGAATTCACTAGTGTTGATGCAGAGATTGAAACAGAAAAGTGTACTTTGAGTAATGGTAATAACGATAAAGAACATGTATATTCTGCTAGTGCTAATGAAATTGATGAAAATAAACCCAAGCTTAAGGATCTTCCCGCACACTTAGAGTATGCACATTTAAACAATGATTTAAATTATCCAGTTATTATTTAATCTGAATTGTCCATAATGGAAAAAAAGCATGCTTTTACAGGTATTAGAAAGGCGCAAAGGACCAATAGTATTGAAAATGGCAGATATCAAAGGAATAAGCCCATCATTTTGTACACACAAATTTTTAATAGGGGATAATTTTAAACCTGTTATTCAACCTCAAAGGCGTTTAAACCCTAAAGTTCAAGATGTGGTAAATGAAATTGTTAAATTGCTTGATTCAGGTCTGATTTATCCAATTTCAGATAGTCCTTTGGTAAGTCTTATTCTTGTGGTTCCAAAAAAAAGGGGGAACCACTATGGTTTTGAATGAAAACAATGAATTAATTCCTTCACAAAAAGTAACAGGATGGAGTGTTTGTATTGATTATCATAAGCTTAATGATGCAACCAGAAAAGATCACTTCCCTCTTCCATTTATTTATCAAATGCTAGAACAATTAGCTGGCAACGATTATTACTGTTTTCTTGACGGATTTTCAAGGTATTTCAAAATTCCAATCGCTCTAGAAGATCAAGAGAAAACTACTTTCACTTGCCCTTATGGAACATTCGCCAATAGGAGGATGCCCTTTGGTTTATATAAAGCGCTAGCAACTTTTTAACGATGCATGACAACAATTTTTCATGATATGGCGATGATAATAAATAGTTGCATCCTCATTCAATTTGTATTTAACACGTTTGCAAGTTGGATATTGACAAGTCCATGATATCTAGACTAATGACCCAACTTTTATTAAAATATGCTAAGTTTTGATTTTATTTTATTTTATTTATTATTTTTTTTATTGCAGCGAAAAACTTGTGATAAAACTTTATACACTATGCATGAAAAAGCAAACCCTAAATTTCATATGTAGACGAATATATTATTGAGAAAGCATATCAAAGGACAAATTAAAGAAAACTCCAAAATACATCCCTGTGGCATGCCAAAAGCCCGTTTTTCAACATTTTTCATTTTTTTTTGGAACAAAATCATCCACCGTTCGTAAAGCTGGCACAAATACATCACTCAGTTAGTAACATCAGTTACTATGGACTAACGATGCAAATGATTTTCCCTTATCTCCTCCCAAGAGTTAAAATAGTTGCATCGTTAGTCCTCATTGAGTTAAAATATTTGCATCGTTAGTCCTCATTGACTATAAAGTTAAATTATTTGCATCTTTAGTCCTCATTAAATTAAAATATTTGCGTCGTTAGTCCTCATTGAGTTAAAATATTTGCATCGTTAGTCCTTCTTGACTATTCTTACGTTTGTATCATTTTTCGTCCGTTTTTCTTACGTTTTCGTCCGTTTTTCTTACGATGCAAATATTTTAACTAAATAAGGACTGACGATACAACTATTTTAACCCTTGTTAGGAGATAACGGAAAATCATTTGAATCGTTAGTCCATAGTAACTGATACTACTAACTGAAGGATGTATTTGTGCTAACTTTACTAACGGTTGATTATTTTGTTCCAAAAAATAGAAAAAGAATAAAAAACAGACTTTTGTCATACCACAAGGATGTATTTTAAATTTTTCTTGACAAATTATTTATTCATGTCGTTCATTTAACTAATCCATATTTATTTGGTAATGCATAAAGGAGCATGTGCTAGACGAGTCACGTAGAAATAATAGTACATATTACTCCGTACTTGATGGAAATTAGAAACAAAACTTAGAAATAAAACTGGTATTGCAGTTTCATTGTTGGGGATAGAGGTGGGATACTTTTATGGTACGTTACATAAGTAGGTGTGCATTTTAAATCATCACTATTTCGAGTTAAAAGCACCACTGTCCTTGTCCATGAAACTAGCAAACGTGTTAAATCAAATTAATGTGGATGCAGCCATTTATTATTATCTCCATTAAAATAATATAAAATATACTATTACTCCGTGTTTTATTAAAATCAAAGCACTGAGAGATGATATTAACGGAAAACAAACTTATCAAGACGTTACAACATGCATACCGAGCAAACTCAACGTAAAGTTTGGAAAATAGAAATGACAAAACAGTGGAAAAATAACATCACTTACCACTAAAACTAATTTCAGAGCATGAAGATATTAATTAAAACCAACACAACTTAAACCTATATTTATTTGAACAATATTGCATCCACAAAAGGTTTATAAAATTATATTCATACAGTAACTTGACAACTAAATGTGAAAAATAAAAAAGAAGAAAGAAAGATTATAATATAATATGTCTGGATCACTACACTTGACACATGTGCGTGTCAACAATATTTTGTACAATTTATGCGGATGTAACATTTTTTTTTTCTATTTACAGCTTCTCATGCATTTCTCTTTTAATTTTTCTTCCTAGCTGCAGGAAAGGGTTTTAATAGTAGTTGAAAATGTTGAAGGAAACGGTTACGGCTGTAAACAAATCAGACAAATACAAATGGAGGCTTGTTCGTGTTCATTCATGTAAGTTTAACCGGTCAAATAAACGTACACGAATGTTTAAACGGACATAATTTCTTATTCACATTCGTTCGTTAAGAAAACAAGATTGTTCATGTTCGTTTATGTTCGTTCATTAAGCTATTAAACGAACAAAACGAACGGAACATATAAAAACCACAAAATATCTATAGAATATTGTAGCGTTTTTTTTTGTGTGTTCGCTTGTCTAAGTTTGCCTATTTTACAAAGAGTGTATTATATAAATATACTATATTTGGACATAAACAAATAAACACACATAAACAAATATATAACTGGGAACAAACAAGGCTTATGTTTATATTCGTTCATTTAATTAAACGAACACAAAATTTTGTTCATTTTCGTCCATTTAATAAATAAAGGATCATAGACAAACTTTTAACCGAACGGTTTATAAAATGTTCACTGAATGTTCGGTTCGTTTACAACCCTACCTATGAGGCTATGATATCAATCGAAAATGATACTTAATTGCAAATTGACAAAAAAAGGTTTTGATTTACAGTAAAATTTTGCTTAAAAAAGCTAGAAGAACAACTTTTTTATTTTACTTCATCTTTTCTAAGTTGATGCATATCAAATTTATTAACGGTTATTTTTCATCTTTTTTATCTTTAGATTTCATCTTATTTGAATTTTTGATTTTGTAATGTTCAAATTGTTGAACACATGTCAAAGAACCCAACTAACCTCCCTGTTCAATTTATTACTTAAAACGTTCTAATACAAGAAAAAGTAATAAAGTCCATAGACTATGTGCTATAACAACCAGAAACACTCTACAAAACCTCTTACTACAACACTCAGAACGACGAAGAATAATGGATCAAAATAGTTGATAAGTCAAGAAAATATTGTGAGATAATGAGAGAGACAAAGACACGTGTGTGAAAAAGTTTTTTTTTTTTTTTTTTTCATCAAATTATGTATATAGGTTTTGAGTAAGGATCCAGTGAGAAGAAAACTTATAATGAGAAGAATGAGAAATAACTATAACAACATATTTGAAATGCGTTGATTTGAATTAGATGCATATTCTATTCATTTAGATGCTTCCCAATTAGTTTCAAAAGTAATTTTCAAGTGAAAACGATTAAAAGTAGTACTTGCAACAAATTTGACTCACAAAGAACGAAAAATACATAGAATTTTCCTAACTTGTTAAAATGCATCTAATATATGTATATGCATCTAATTTTTAGCTAGAAAATATATTATGGTGCATCTAAAAGATTAGAGATGCATATAATTTAAGTCGATGCATCTCTAATATATGGTTATAATTATTTTCTTATAATTTTTATTTTAAGAATTATTTTCATTTGATCATAAGTATATGGGATTTATGTTTACTTGCATATTAGTTAAAAAATTTGATGCTTTATTAAAAGCTAGGATCCATTCCAAATAAAAAGGTGGTTTGAATGTTATGGAAAATGTTAATTTTGGCATCTTTCTTTGTTTACAAATTATATTGATATCCAGTAACTACCGTATTGTAAATGTCAGTCCGTCGTTTTATTTTCAGATTTTTATAGCATTTCATTGAGTTAATTACTTAATTGGTCCTTATGGTTTACCGGGTTTCACATATATTGTCCCCGTGTTTCTTTTTCAACGGGTCATGTCCCTATGGTATGCAAAAGTTGCGGATCCTGTCCAATTTACTAACGGCGTTTAAACGGTCGTTAAAAAAGGACTAACGTGATATAAATGCATAACGTCGGGGCCTAAGATTATATATGTGAAACCCGGTAAACCACAGGGACCATTTTAGTAATTAACTCAAAAAAAAAAAAAAACTTTTTTTTTAAATTACGAAAAAAGTAATTAACTCAAAAAAAAAAAAAAAAAAAAAAAAAAAAAAAAAACTTTTTTTTTTAATTTACGAAAAAGTAATTAACTCAAAAAAAAAAAAAAAAAAAAAAAAAAAAACTTTTTTAAAAATTACAAAAAAAGTAATTAACTCAAAAAAAAAACTTTTTTTCAAAATTTACGAAAAGTAATTAACGCAAAAAAAAAAAAAAAAAAAAAAAAAAAAAAAAAAAAAAAAACTTTTTTTTTAAATAAAAGTTTAAATTACGAAAAAAAAAACTTTTATTTAAATTTACGAAAAAAACTTTTTTCGTAATTTAAACTTTTATTTAAAAAAAAAGTTTTTTTTTGAGTTAATTAATTTTTTCGTAATTCAAAAAAACGTTTTTTTTTTTTTTTGAGTTAATTACTTTTTCGTAAATTTTTAAAAAAAGTTTTTTTTTTTTTTTTTTTTTTTTTTTTTTTTTTTTTTTTGAGTTAATTACTTTTTCGTAAATTAAAAAAAAAAGTTTTTTTTTTTTTTTTTGAGTTAATTACTTTTTTCGTAATTTATTTATTTATTTATTTTTTTTTTTGAGTTAATTACTAAAATGGTCCCTGTGGTTTACCGGGTTTCACATATATAATCTTAGGCCCCGACGTTATGCATCTATATCACGTTAGTCCTTTTTTAACGACCGTTTAAACGCCGTTAGTAAATTGGACAGGATCCGCAACTTTTGCATATCATAGGGACATGACCCGTCGAAAAAAAAACACAGGGACAATATATGTGAAACCCGGTAAACCATAAGGACCAATTAAGTAATTAACTCCATTTCATTATTCTCATCTATTATTTCTTGCATGATGTACATTAGCTCATTCTTTAAATATGATACCTAAGAAATTGTTCATTTTACATCTAGGGCCCGCAAGATATGTCAAGTAGACATATTTGGGTGTGGAAGATGGGAGAAATCGACGTAAAGTTTTTTATGATGTCCGCCAGCAGTTTAGTATCATCACATTTGCATCCATGTAAGGAATAGAGAATATTATTTTCATGTTAATGCTACCAAACTGCTCCTTGCAAGCATCACTAAGAACCTTCATATCAATTTCACCCATCGTCTTCAATGAGACGAAAAACTGTCTCAGCAGTGCACAGCACCACTAAAGTGGCCACGGGACCACTCAATTTAGTGGTACCGTGGTACCGTACGTCTGCTGAAGCACGTTTTCTTCTTTCATTTCCCTCACTAATCACATTCATACAAACCTCTCCTCTCCAAAACGCTGCCATAACTGAACCCTCAACCAAAAACTCAGTTACACACTTGATAATCAAGATCAAGGCATTACAATTAAAGATTTTCATTCACTACATCATACTCAACACAAATTGTAAGTCAATTGAATCTAATTTCTTTTATTTTGATTCTAGGGTTTGTTCATCATCATAAAATCAAATTGGGGCTTTTCAAAATTGATTGAATTCTCATGCAATTAGGACTAGGATTAGACAATGTCGATGACATCGTATTTGGATTGACTTGTCAGGATATGTGTGATGAATTTGCCAAAATCATGCATGATGAGTTTGAGATGAGTATGATGGGTGAACTAAACTTCTTCATAGGATTACAAATAAAACAACTAAAAGATGGAATATTTTTTAACCAATCAAAATACATTAAGGAAATGCTTAAAAAATTTGGCCTAGAAGACTCAAAACCCCTAAAGACACCTATGTCTACGGAAGTGAAATTCACAAGAGATGAAGAAGGTGAGTTCGTAGATAACACTAAGTATAGAGGAATGATAGGTAGTTTACTATACTTAACGGCAAGTAGACCTGATATCATGTTTAGTGTTTGCCTTTGTGCCCGTTTTCAAGAGGATCCCAAAACCTCTCACCTAGAAGCGGTTAAGCGTATCTTCCGATACATTAAAGGCACTATACACTTAGAATTATGGTATCCTAAGGGATCCGACATAGAAACCATTGTCTATGAGGATTCGGATCATGCGGGAGACTACGTGGATCGAAAAAGCACTAGTGGTATTTGCACGTTTATGGGATGTTGCCTAACGTCTTGGTTTTCCAAGAAGCAAACCACTCTTGCTATTTCGACCACCGAAGCTGAATATGTAAGCGCTGGAAAGGCATATCAACAAGCACTATGGATGAAACAAGCTCTCGTAGACTATGGTGTTAGGTTAGAAAACATTCCTATAATGTGTGATAATAAAGGAGCTATAGATTTAAGTAAGAATCCCGTAAACATATAGAAATACGTCATCACTTTCTTAGGGATAACGTACAAAAGGGAAACATAACAATAGAAAAGGTAGCCTCGGAAGATAACATTGCGGATATATTTACTAAGCCCCTTAAGCGTGAATTATTCAAGCACTTGCGTTTAGGATTAGGAATGATGGAACAAATAGATTAAAATATTATTTCTAAAATTTCATGATTTTGAATTTTTTTTTTTTTACTGTCAGATGGGCGGACCCCTTAAATCTATAAGGGCGGCCCCCTTAAAATTAAGGGGACCGACCTCACTTTAAGGGGGCCGACCATCTGAGCATTAAAAACATTTAAATTTTCTTTCCTTTCTTCTCAAATCTGAGTCTAGGATTCTGTTTTGCACAAAAATCAGGAATTGAGATATTTTGTTTTTACATATATACTCTCAAAAGAAAACCTCAATTCTTTTGAAATCATTCTCACGATTAGGAAAACTCATCACTTTCAAATTTTACATTGTTGAATAATGGTAAAAACGTTTTTCCAAAATCATGTATAAGAGTTGACATGAAGTGTCAAAATATATAATCCAATATATATCTTTGGCAATCATGGACTAAGCAAATTAAATCAAGGAGTTTTTGGATTGCTTCTTAGGATACATGTATTTCTTTGCATTAGGAGTCGAAGCAATCGCATCTCCACATTTGTTGCATATAGGCACACACTAGAAAAATGTCAAGTATCACTTGGTCCTAGTTTGTTCCATCATTAGTTTCTCCCTCACTAAGTTGCCTTATACCTTATTTGTTGCCTTAGGATACATAACTTGCTTATTTGTTCTTTATCATTATTGCCTTTGCATGAAAACTATTATATTTGCTTAGTTGCCTACATATATATATTTTTCATGCATACTTCATCAAGATAATATTTGTTTAGTTGCCTAAAGAGATGGACTTGCCCAAAACTAAACCTCAAAACAAACATCTTTCTGGAAAAACCTGTGCTAAAAACCATTTCTGGCAATCAGGGAACCAAACATTGGGCGGCGGCCCCTATAATTATAACGGACGGACCCTTAAAATTAAAGGGGTCAGCCATTAATTAAGGGGCCGACCACCTTATGGTCGAGGTTCCCTGTTTGTCTATCAAATCCACCACATATTATCTTTCCATAAACACCAAATCATCACACTATAAATACCCTCATTCATCATTTGTAATCACTCAATCGATCATGTCTTCCCCCAATCATCCAAGAACCAAACCCACAAGAGGTGCAAGAATCACCGTCAAACCCGTATGTAGAAGAAAACTTGACACATGTCAAAAATTCTCATCCATTAATGATGTTGTCTCCAACCAACCAACAACTAAACATTCACTTCATCCAAATGATACCTTCACTCTACCTCCACAAGACAACCTTACCATCTCACTCACCACAAATCTTCCAAATGATCCTTTTGAGGAACATACTCAATCCCAAAACCACATCCATCTTTCTCATCAAGACATGAATCCTATGTCTAATGTCCAAACCTCAATCCCCAACAACAACCCAACTCCTCCATCATCACCTTCCTCCGAACATATAAAGTTCGTTGAGGAGCTCAAAGAAGCCCATGAGCTTAGTGCTCTCCTTGCCCTACATCTTGCTCAACGCAATTTGGTTCAACAACCCTCCACCACTCCAAACTCTCCAACCAAAACTCCCACAAATGTCTACCTCCATTAAATCCATGATTCACATCTCCAAGCAAGTCCTAGAGACCTCAAGATGGCAACTTAGTATTATCTAATGTAGTTTACTAAGAAAATCATATATGTATGCTTGTGTAACAATGATTATGTTTTCCAACATAAACTATTTTTATGAATAATATATGCTTGTTGAGATTTATAGTTTGCTTTTTACTTGTTCTTTAGTTATATATTTAGTTTATTGCATGCATATATATTGTTTGTTCTAAATATTTTTGCAAGCATTTCATATCTCGATTTGACACTTCACCTTAAAACGAGGGGGAGTACACATCAAGGGGGAGCTTATCCGTTTTCGGGACAACCTTTTTGATGTTCACAAAAAGGGGGAGACGTGATATAAACTCACTAAATACTTGCATATATAATAATTTTCGATTTAATGAGTTTAGATTTTGTAATCATCAAAAAGGGGAAGATTGTTGATATAAATAATGCGTAAAAACGTTATTAATATTTTTCGATACTCCTATGTTTTGACGATCACAAAATCTAAAATCATTAAACGTAAAATCATTACGTAAATAAGTATTTAATGACAAAATATCATTATATCCATCTAATTCACTTAAGATATGAATAAACAAGTGCCTAATACATTTTATGATCAAAGGAATGTTTATTTACTAATTACAAATTATATAAAATGGTATAAACATTTTATATATTTAAGAAAAACACTTTTGGTAATTAAAGGAAAATTTTTATTTTATAATAAATATATGAATTCAAATTTTTAACCAAATTCAGTTAAATTTTCACCAAATAAACTTTCCCCAGAAAAAGACAAAGAATCTGGCCGTTTCACATGGGCAGCCCCCTTAATTATAAGGGGCGGCCCCCTTAATTTTAAGGTGGTCGGCACACAATTTAGGGGGCCGGCATACGCTCCTGTGTCAGATTTCTTTGCCTATAAATACTGGTTCAAATCTGAATTTTTTCCTCACCTTTTGCACTAAAACTTATGTTCCAATTCTCTCAAATCATCTTCCTAAATCCTTTGATCATAAACATATTAGTTCTTGTTTCAAGTGATCCAATCCTTCATTATTCAAAGTGCAAGAGAAGAATACTCCTCCAACATCTTGTTAAGAAGTATTGAAGGCTTGTGTATATTGTAAAGGTGTAAAAGTTGTGTAATAGATAGATCTAGGTGTGTTAGTAGTTGTGAATAGAAGTAGTTGTGTTGGGTAGAAATAGAAGTAGTGTTGTGAAAGAGAAGTAGTGAAGTTGTGTAGTAGTAGTGGTGTGCATAAGTTGTGCAGAAGGTGTGTAGTGGTGTGAGATTGGTTCTAGCTACTATTAGGACTCGACATTTAGCTTAGTGTCGTAAATTGGTGTAAGCAAAAGTTGTGTAAGGTTTTCTCCGCCATAAGGGAGCTTGTTGACGAAGTGAAGAAAACTCTCGAGTTAGGTGCTCGGGGAGTGGAGAAGGGCGAAGAGGTGCTTCGTAGCCGAACCACTATAAATCCTTTGTCTTGCGGTGCGATCTTTCCATCTCTATCTCTTTACTCATTTACTTATATTGTTGTCATTTCATTTCGTAGATATTAGTTCATATAAGTGTTGTTTATTGATCTCACATAAAATAAGAATCGATTATTTTGTAAACAAAGTTTTTATAAAAATAAAATTGACGTAAAACTATTCAACCCCCCCCCCCCTTCTAGTTTTCCACAGTGTTGATTGTGTGAGGATCGTGTTGATCGTGTGATAAGTTAGGATCGTGTGGATTATGGTAGATTGGTACTAGCTAAGATTAGTACTCGACATTTACGTTAGTGTCGAAAAATAACGTAAGCGGCGTTGTACAGTTTTCTCCGCCTAAAGGGAGTCTTGTTGATATAGTGCTAGAACTCTCAAGTCGGATACTCGGGGAGTGGAGTAGGGCGACGAAGAGCTTTGTGAACGAACCACTATAAATCTCGTTGTCTTGGTTTGATATTTCCATCTCTTTTCTTTACTCACTTATTACATATTAGTGTTAGTATAGTATTGTGTTCATATTAGTGTTGATTGATTTCATCTACAATTGAATCTAAGTTTTTCAAAGAGAAATTTATATAACTAAAGTAAACAAGTTGGTAAACTATTCAACCTCCCTTCTAGTTTCCCACAGGGTCAAACCGAATTGACCCAAGTTCTAAACAAGGTCGGGTTCGGGTTTAATATATGTATCTTACTGAGTTCGGGTAAGCCCGAGTGACCCGAGTTTAATTTTTTTCTTTCTAATTTTTATGTATTTCAAGTTTAAACACCAAATTTGTATCATCTTTAAATGGCCTAGACCCAAACTCGAGTTAGCCCGACCCGAATTGATCAGAACCCGAATTGACCCGACCCGAGTGATTCAAGTTCTGAACAAGGTCGGGTTCGAGTATTTTTTTTAGCCTTGACCCGAATTGAACCGACCCGATTGACCCGAACCAGACTGGGTCAACCCGAATAACACCTCTATTTTCGGCAAGTTTTGAGTATTTTCGGTGAGTTTTGGATATCCCCAGCAAAATTTTCCTTAAAAAAAACATCTTGTAATAGATATAAACAGTTACTACAAGTATTTAAAACTAGTTTATGGTGAGTTTTGGGTATTTTTGGCAAGTTTTGTAAGTTTCCGGTAAGTTTGACCACCGTTGATAGTTGTTGACTGCCGTTAACCATAGTTGACCTATTTGTTTGACCGATTTACACAAATCGAAAAGGTTGGTAGCCCAATAGCACCTAAGCGCCAATTAATCTGCCTTGTAGGCATTTTTTACAAAGCTGGTTATATGTGAGTGTGCACATTTGGAAAAGATGCATATGCTTGAATTTGAAATTTTCGAACTGCAAAACTAAGTTAGAGTTCATTTGTTTAAGACGCACACACTTGCTCAGGAAATGAAACTCTAACTCAGTCTACAGTTTGAATTTTTCTCCTAATGTTCAAATGGATTTTGCAACATCTTCTCCTCTGCAACATCATACAATACTTGAACAAGTCGACGTAGCATTTTTAAGTTCCTCTATAAGCTGATATCATTGCATGGCACCATGAACAACCTCCTTGGAAAGCTTTCCCAAATCTTTAACAAGTTTCACCTTTTTACTAAAATTCATCCAGATTTGAAAAATAATTCGGTCGGAAATAGAAACAGAATTGGAATAGGAAGCAACTTCTTGAAGACAAGACATTGTTTGAATTTGTTTTGGCAATAAATATGTGCTTAAGGTTTATGTAAGAAAATAAGTATAACCTAAAATGATTATAATATAGTTGGAAAGTCTTGGTTTAGGGTGTGCAGGTATAGGAATGGGGATTGGAAATTATAGTCATAGTAGGTGTTTGATATCCATGAATGGGTTTCAAATTTATATATCATACCAATCCCTCAAACCCATCTAAGAGGGTGGGTTTACTATATTCTTTGAGGTTTGTAATAAAGATATTCATATCCTATAAATATACCAAACATTTCTTTTAAGAAATGATACCTATTACCATTACATTATGGGTGCGTTTGGTATGCCATCATCAATCACAATGGGAATGATTTTGATAGTAGTGGTGAGCCAATCGGTATGAAAGATTCATACCTTACCCTTTTGAGGTATATGGAATATAGAGCATTTATCTCATTCATTACCATAGTGGTGAGCCCCTCATCTTAAATAAACACCTTTAATAACTTTCATAATCATAGTTTCATTCCGATAATCGAATACCAAACGCACCCTATATAATCAAATCCATACCTAAAGTAACTCCCATCAATATACCGACCTTAAATAATAATCGGTTGGAAACTCTATGTAAACTCATAGGGGACTACTATAATAACGGGGTATACTACCCTTTCTGCAAACCCTCCCTATGGTAGGGTACTGTTCATGTACATTTTTTTTTTTTTTTTTTTTTGTCTCTTTGTTGTTTTTTTTCTTTGTATCCCAAATTAACTTTTTGTCCATGTTTTTTTTTGAAGTCATGCTGTATGGTGTGTTACTACACAACCATATATGCTTGTCCCATGTTTTTTTTGTCCAAGTGCATAAGCACATATGCAGTATTGCACACAACCAGTATTGCACACAAGTATTTAGTACACAAGCAGATATTAGGCTCAGATTAACACAATCATCATCGCCAATTTTTTTGTCCAAGTGCATAAGCACATATGCAGAATTACACAAGCAGTATTGCACACAAGTATTTAGCACACAAGCAGATATCAGTAGGCTCAGATTAAGACAATCATCATCGCCGATTTAGAATTTTTTTGTCCAAGTACATAAGCACACAAGCAGATTGCACAGGCTCAGATTCATCATCGCCGATTTAGAACAAAATATATAAACAAGTGTTTGGCTCGAATATGAAGGTTGCAAAGTGATAAAATATCACTTTGCCATGCCTTTCGGTTTTTAGAAAAAAATTCGTCATCGCCTTTTTTGAAACAGATAACTATGCAAGTGCACAGATTGCACACAAGTGAAACAGATAACTATGCAAGTGCACAGATTGCACCCAAGTGCACATATTTGCCCCCAAGTGCACATATTTGTAAATGTTGTAAATGATTATTCATTTATTTAAATGTAAATTGTTTGAAAATGTTGTAAATGATTATTCATTTATTTAAATGTAAATTGTTTGAAAATGTTGTAAATGATTATTCAACATCGTTTAAATGTTAATTGTTTGAAACTTAAAAGTCTGCTTTTTTGTAGATTGTTAGTTCTGCACCAATTATTATTACTTTGTTTAAATTAGTAATAACATTATTGATTGATGATTTAAATTATTATGCAAATTCTTTGGTCAGATGAGCCAAAGAAATCTTTTCTGGTGCCGATGTAATAGAGGATTTATTGTAGAACGAAAATCCTGGCAAGATGGTAGTCGTGGGCGACTGTTTTATGCATGTCCTTTTTCAGTGGAAAATAATCATACGTTTGCTTAGCTATGTAAATAATTTGTTTGTTAAAAATACATTTCTTATTATTTTCTTAACATGTAACAGCCAGGTACAAAAGACTATGGGTGTCGATACTTCAAGTGGAAAGATGAATTTGAAGCAGAGCACTTTAATCAAGCCTCTTCTTCAACGCATTGCTCAAACTGCGTTGCTACAAAAAATGAGAACAAGTTGTTGAAGGCAAGAATAAAGGCGCTGAAAATGGAGTTAGAAATGGCAAGGAATCCTGAGGATCACGCTTGTCAGTTAAGTGCCCGGCTCCATGATCTTTTAAATGAGATGAATAATCTTCATATGTCGTAGATGTTGTTGTTTTTAAATAATATGTATAACGTTGTCATTTAATTTAATAATAACAGTTTTTGTTGCAGTTATTTAACGTGGTAATATTTAACGTGCTATTATACAAACAAAATAATTATACAAAACATTATACATATACAAAACATTATTAAACACAAATATACAAAATATTATACATATACAATACATTTACTTAAAAAAATAAAAATAAAAGTACTCCCTATTATTTTTAAAGATGATTAATCTAACCAAATAGCCCCGTCATTTTAACCCATCCAACTCATAATGATGGATAAAAAAAAGACGGTTGCGAAAGACGGCTAGCACCAATGTGACAAAACTGCATGCAAGTAAATATCTATATTTAAATAATGCATCTTTGACAAATTCACACCTTACTAGAATAAATCACCAAAAATGATTACACAAGATAATTATACTATATACTAAAACCCAAAATGTTGGTCTCTCGAAAATCATGATCCAAAGACCAGGTGTCCAGATTTCATCGGTTGATTTTGTGATTAAATGTCTAATACAAACTCTGATTGGGTGTTAAGTATTGAAAAACGAGTCGTGTACTGTTCATAAAAATAAACACAAATCTGATTGGTTGTTATGATGTTTATTAAATACATATATTGTACTAATACATAAACTTTAATTTAACAAAATTTCCATAAGAAATTTTAACAACAAATTTAAGCCTACTGCCGAGAGTAAGACCAAACCAAACGGACCTCAATCTAAACCCGAGGCTAAAAGCAACAATAAGTACCTCAAATCATCAAATAACAACAAGAAGCGAGTTCACTGAGTCAACTCGGTGAGTTGACCGAGTCGCGACAGAACGGGATCCACACGATTTATAGCATGATTAAAACATTTATTAAAAGGGTTTTATAAAATATTTAACAACAAAAACGATTTATCAAAGATTTATAAAAGTTAGGGTTTCGTATAATTTCAAGAAAAGTAAAACGGGAGGCGCGTGTGGTGGTTTTACCATCGGAAAAGTGATGGTGGATGAAGGTGGTGGTCTCGGTGGTGAACGGCTGAAAGGAGGGTGGCGTGTAACGGTGATGTGGTGGAAGTCGGGTGCTCAACTCCTCCAGAAATATGTAAAAGTCTTCGATCTATCGATTGGGTAAAGAAAGTTTATCGCCGGAAAAATTATTCCGGTGACCGGCCGGAAACTGCTGGTGCTTTGGCGGGAATGTTTGAAGATCAGGCGGGGTAGAGAGAGAGAGATACTGAGTGGTGTGTGGGTTTTATTATTAGTGGAAAATGAATAAAATGAATATTGAAGGGTTATTTATATTAAGAAAAAGTATAGGGTAGTTTTGTTATTTATGAAAATGTAGGGTAAGAATTGTAATATAACTCAAGGGACCAAATCTGCCAACGTAATAAACTTCTCACTATAAACGCTTCGGTGTCCAAACGACATAGCAAACAAACTTGAAAAATTACGAAACTTGCGCCATTATTTCACGAAATAATTTTCCCAATGAAAACGAATATAAATATGCATAACTTTCAAGACTTCAATACATTTCAATATATTTGGCAAACATTCAATTCATTTTGTATTTTTTAGGATATGCCGGCCAGATAAAAAAAAAAACGAACACATTTATCGTGATCCCGCAGCAACGCGCGGGTACATCGACTAGTTTAAAACAAATACGTAATTTCACATACTCTGCCCCAACGCGCAAAAGCTTATTCCCTCGTTATTTCAACATGTACCAATAGGAGGATAAGTTGTAAGAAGGTGTAGGTAGAAACCGTAGAATATCATTTTTCGTAACTAATATTCGAGGGCTCGTGCCATCTTTATTTCGGGACATGGGCCATTCAGTTGGGTTTGCTTGACATTTGTCACATTTTTGAAGTGTGTGTATTTAAGCCCAATCATTCGCAAGGACTATTGAGCCTTTGATGCGATACACGCGCGTAATGAATTATGTATCGCTAATTTAGTTTAACTAACAGTAAAGAATATCGACTTGTAATGTCAAATCGAATTACAAAAAGATTGTTTTTTTTAACAGTAGGGACACAGTATTTCGAACACATATAATGAATGTTGCAAGATCATCATATTTAAGTAAGTATATTACCAACAAAAGAAAAGCATTTAAACAATGACATACAACATGCAATAAATAACTAAAACTTAGTTGCACAAAAACTATCATTAGTTTATTTTGTTATGTATTACACACAACTACACAAGCAGGTTCATCCAAATGTATCGTCCCCTTATCATTTCTCTCTAAGTGCTTCCTTTCCCTAGCGAGAACGTAGGTAATGATTGTGGTGATTATGATGATGCTTACGATGATAATGAGTATGGATCGAGTTTGTGATACTATTCGTATGGACATCATTTTGTTATTTGTTATATATAGTGTAAACATGTTAAATACATTACCTTCTGAGTTCTGACACTTTTTTTTTTTTTTTTTTTTTTTTTTCTATTGTAAAAGGTCGTAGTACACAATCAAGTATGGTGTGTGTTTACAGACTTTTACTGAACGTCTCAACACAAAAATGAGAAATGAACTCAGAATTGTGATCAAGTGATTGGTAATTGATACTAACCAAATGATTGAGAAATGCGTAATGCTGAGCAAAATCACCCAGAAACCAATCCGAACCGACAAACCGATTAAACTGGGCCGAACCGAACCGACCTTATTCGGTTCGGTTGTCGGTTTTGTATAATTATTTCGGTTTGGATGAAAGCACACTTATTCGGTTCGAAATAGCTAAACCAACCCGAACCGAATCGAACCGACCTTATTCGGTTCGGTTTTGGTTTCAAAAGCTTTTACTCGGTTCGGTGCTCGGTTCACGTTAAAACCTTATTCAATTTTCGGGTTAGGTTTGATCTGTCGCCCAGCCCTAAAAATGAGAGTTTTTAGTAGGGTTGGAAATGAGCCGAGCCTGCTAGAGCTCGAGCTCAAGCTCGCCTCGTTTAAGTTTTATAAAGCTCGAGCTTGAGCTCAACTCGTTTTGAACCTTATTTTCTAAGCTCGAGCTTGGCTCGTGGTATATTATACGAGCTCAGTCTCAGCTTGAGCTCGGCTCGTTTATACGATTCAGCATTGAAAAAGTAAAGCTTGGCTCGAGCTCAGCTCATAATATATCTATTTTGAACTCGTTAATAAGCATGTTATTGAGATCGTTTATAAGCTCGCCTATAAGACAAATGCATAACATTTTATATATCTTTAATATTTAAAATATCCTAATGTGTTTAGGCTCGTTTAGGCTCCGGAGCCCAATCAAGGTTTGTATGTAAAGTTTAGGCTCGTGCTCGATTGATAAATGAGCTGCAAGTTAAGCTCAAATCGTTTATGCTCGGCTTGTTCGAGCTTTACTGATCCGATCCTAAGCTTATCACGAGTGACTCGACTCATTTCTTCGAATGATGCTAACCCAAGAATGCAAGTGGATGATTGGGGAAAAGAAAATAATGCTAATACCTTGATTTCATTTGCTGATGTGCTTAACGATGATAGAAACAAAACTTAAGTTAACTTTCGTGTTCTTACTACGCCTGTTTCTAATGAATGCGAGTAGTGATACCTAGATCATTTGTGGAGGATGTAAGTGATAGATTGTCTAACTCATTATATGGTTTATTTCATTGGTTAACGTGTGGCATTTTAAGTTGTTCATAATTATGTTTTTAACGCTTAGGAAAAATATGGCATCCAAAATATTATAATGAATGCATATGGTTTTTTCTTTTTCAAATTTAGCTCAAAAAAAGAGGTTGATGATGTTCTTGAGAATGGTCCATGGATGATTAGTATCAAACCGATAATTCTTAAAAAATTCACTACTTCTACTAGTTTGAATAAAGAGGAATTAACTCGTGTTCTGGTTTGGGTTAAACTTCATGATGTTCCAGTGGCAACATTCACTGGTAAATGGTTTTAGTGCTATAGCAACAAAGATTGACAAACTGTTGATGCTTGATTCGTGTACTAGTACGATGTGCAATGAATCATGGTGTAGAAATAGCTTCGCACATACTACGATTGAAGTAAGTGTTGAAAACACTTTGAAGAACTCAATGGTTATTGCTATCCCAAATTTGGATGACGAGGGACTCTGTAACACCCCCAACTTTAAAATATTTGCAGCGGAATAAAGATTGGGTGTTACTTCACAGCTCACAATTTTTCAGTAGAAAATGATTATTAATTTAGTCATTTTAAAACATTTATTATTCGAATTTTATAAATATCAGAGTTTTCAAAATGAGGTCCCAGTGGTTTCAAAATTTGTTAAATAGGTTTTCGAATGATAGTAAAATTTTATAGCCTTTGTGAAAATTTCGTGCTCCTCCGTCCCATCCTTGCTCGTTATAGACCTGAGATAAACATGCTAAAAATCAACAAAAGTTTAGTGATATTCATAGGTTTAAGTTTAATAGTTGAACACAAGTTATAAGTGATAATTGCATCGTCATACAATTATAAGTTAAAAACAGTTGTTATTGAATTAAGCTCATGACACTCATCCGATTAACAGATCTCATAATAAATGATGGATTATGGTAACAATGGCCTTCGGGATAGGTTCTTGCCAGTAACCTATTAGATTTCAAATAACGTGCATTTGGTAGTTTTCTCCAACGCCCAAACGGGGATTGTCAATCCCTAATAGATCTATCCACAATTATTTACGTTCACCTTACGAGTGACTAAGGCTCATGATATGAGGGACTTTTGGCAATAAGGGACTTAAGCAAGAACGATATCAGGTAAAGCATACCAAGAAAAATACTTGTGTTCAGTTTGTAAAAACTAGCATGTATCCCCCTCGCGAGGTTTATAAAACATTTAAATAAGTAAAGGCGAGGCTATGAACTCACAGTAATCTGTAAAAGTTTAAAATACTTATGAAAGTAAAAGTAGTAGTTGAGCATGTATCTCCCCCAAAATATTTATAAAACATTTATAAAAACGGGGCTAAGAACTCACCTAGTGGTATAGCGATAAAAATATCGATACTCAGTTTACAATAAGGGAACGGCTCCACACACGACATAGATAATATATGGCAAGTTTTAGTGTTTGATAGTCTTAATGGTTTAATCGCGAGTAGTTTTTGAATACGTGAATTGTTAATTTAACGATGGTAAAACTTGTGGTTTTATAATATATCGTAAGTTTAGTTAAGTTATATATATATATATATATATATATATATATATATATATATATATATATATATATATATATATATATATATATATATATATATATATATATATATAACGTAAAGTTTAATAATAATAATAATAGTTTAAAATAAAATGTAACGTCGTGAATGTGAAATCGTAAAATGAAAAGTAAAGATGAAAATATTAATTATATTATACGGCCCTTGTCTTTTCCAAATTTTTACACTTTTTACCCTAATGGCGTTAGCGTTACACCGTTAGTCCAAAGTTAAATATTTTTACGTTTTACGTCCAAAACTTTATAATTCTTACACTTTTCATCCCAAAAGTTTATAAAATCAGTTTTTCATCCTCAAGTTTGTAAAATGACAATTTTTACCTAAAGTTTATAAAAGTGACACTTTTAACCCAAAAATTATAATTTTTGCAAATTTAGTCCAAAATTTACCAAGTTCGAAACTTAACATTTTTATTCCTTAATTAAGCTAAAAACAGCTTATTTAATTTGTCAAAACTGCTTATTTTTCGAAAAAGCTTAATTTTATAGCTTATGGGCTTTTAACGAAAATACTAGGGCCCGTTAAACTTTCTAAATCCAATGGGCTTACGAGGGTTTTTGGCTTGGGTTTGGGCTAATATTAAGATCATAAAAACGTTACTAAACAGCTTATTGAGACTGCTTATGTGATCGGCTTATTTTTGGCTGAAGGGCTTTAAGGCCCAATCGACATTCATTTGTTTTCAAAACTAGGTTCAAGTTGATTTGCTTTGTATCTTTTAGAGGTTCAAGACGCGATTTTTATTGCAAGGTTTGTATACGAAAATGATTATTTGTGAGGGGGTCTATTAGTTTGTGGAATAAAATAGTATGCTCGTTAAGTAGATTTTAAAGATATACATGCGTTTCATGGGTAGCATGGAACGAGTTTTTATAAGAAAAAGACTTAGAAAAATTTTAAGAGTTTTGAAGACTTGTTGGGATACGTTTAGAAAGGTATTCAAAAATAGTTTGTACGTAACTTTTTAGGTTCAAATCTTTCTATTACGTGATTGTTAAGGTGGGAAATATATAGACGAAAGTATAATATGTATATGTGGTTTATTTAGTTTACGAGTAATAAGGTGCATTTGTTTGTGTTGTATACAAAAATATATCAAAATGTACGCTTTAGATAGAACTGAAATGAGTCGTATAGGAAATTACTCCACCAAAATGGTGGGGTAAAACGAGACGTAGAGTCGAGAATACAGTAGTATAAGTGTATAACGTGAGTGTAGACTCGACCAAGGTTCACAAACAAAGACTTGTTCCTCCTAAACACCACCCGATTACTTTGAAATCCTACCCAAGCTAATCGACCCAAGAACTAGACTCAAGACTTAGTTTTTGTGGTGAGTTTTGATTTGCATGAAAGTGAAAAACGAGAACTTGCATGCATGGCATTTATATATGAACTTTGTGTATCCTAATGACTAAAGTTTAATGAGATGTGATGTTTACTAGTTGCTAAAAGTCTTGAGAAAGTGTAAGACGCAACATTTCTCTTCTTTTGTTTCTAGCAAATCGACATACTCTTATTCAAAGGAAACGTGGGTTTTGGAATTTATAATATGGAATGGTACTTGCGAAATGGATTTTAAAATTCAAGTAGTCCATTGCCTAGGTGCATAAAATAGTCATGGTGTGAGCATGAATTAGGGAGGTACACTCTTTGTATTTGAATTGATATGTCGACAACCATTTTATTATGTAAACGGTTTGTAAATTTGGCTAGGACTAGTGATAACCGATCAAATGTAATGTTTAAAACATGAGTTTGAGTTAAGAATGGTTTTAGAACTTATTAGGAACAAACTAGAGAAAAAATGGTTTAGTCTTGAATTAGTTAAAAATCGAGTGGGTTTTGTTTTTGGACGGGGTACTATGCCTCGTAAAAATGTATTTAGACTTGACGTGGGAAACTAAAAGTCGACACACTCAATATTGGCTAGGGGAAGAACGAGAATGTGTAAAAATATGTGCGTGTCGTGTGTAGGACTTGGGCGTACGAGACTCGTTTCTGGCTTGTCTAGTCGAGTGTTATGAAAGCAAAAGAAAGGGAAATGGGCTTGATGGTTGCGGGCTGTGAATAGTAACAGGCAGAGAAATGGTGTTGGGCTTTGTATATAATTAAGGGTCCGATTAGG
Organism: Artemisia argyi; assembly: GCA_030686995.1. Classification (NCBI taxonomy): domain Eukaryota; kingdom Viridiplantae; phylum Streptophyta; class Magnoliopsida; order Asterales; family Asteraceae; genus Artemisia; species Artemisia argyi. The sequence goes on from CM060683.1 coordinate 179,199,614, forward strand.
TGAAATTAAGAATAGTAAAATTATTAATTGTGATTAGTGAAAGTTTATTGAATATTTAGTGAAACGTTTACATGAGTCCGGGATTTGTCGAATATGTTTTGCTAAAATACGTTACGTAAGTGTGTAAAGGTAAAAGTTTATTATTCTCGCGATTTTAGACTATAGTGGTACATGTGTGAGCATTGTTCCAAGCAAAAAGAATCATGAATATCGTTGTGATTTTTAAGTAACATAGCATATTTGATAAAAGAAAATTAAAAAAAATTGTTTTGGTAAAAACGTTATTAATTAACGAATGATATATTAGTCTTTGATTTACTTTTACTATTTATATGGAAATTTACGGGAGTTCACAGTACCTACCCCTCATTCTGAATTTTGTCCCGGAATTCAAGTTTAAAAAAATTCCTGTATTAGGAACTTTCGATCCGAGGGTTGTCGAGAGATTTTTATTATTAAGATTTAGGAGACGTGGTTTAGTTAGACTTATTGGTGCTAGACAAGATCAAGTAACTGGTGTATCTAAAGGTTGTGAATATTGATGGTAATGGTTATGAATAGTAAAATAACGGCTAGGTGTACTGTGTCCAACGGTTGGGAATAGTAAATCCCAACAGTCCGTAATAGTAACTAACGGCTAGTTTTCTTCCTACAAATACCCCTTTCAAATTTCAATTTCTTCCATCAACCATTTTTCTATCATTTCACATTTCTTATTCTTAACCCTTTTCTCTCATTAAATACTTCCGAAAATGCCGAGCCTAATTACTATTATCGCAACGGTATATATCGTTGTTGCCATCACCTATTTGACTTTTGTTACGGATGAAGATTATGTAGTTTTGGTCGGGATTTTGGGGTTCCTAATACCACTCACGGTTCTATCATATGTTGTTGATAAGACATGGAGGCACTAGTCTTGAGCTAGGGTTGTTTAAAATTAAGCCTTTGTCGTGTTTCTATGTACTTTTAACGAATAAGGAATAAATATATATATTTTTTTAAGGAATTTGTCTTGTTATTATTTTTAATAGTTTGTTTATATTTATCTTTCAGCATTATTAAGGTGAGTCATCCTGTGGTGGCTCTTGCTATGGTTATGTTGGTGGGGGTTTTTGTTGTCATAGCGGATCAACCTATTAAAGATTCTATGGTTTATATTGTAATTATTGTGACGTTAGCACTTCCGATGCTAATTATTTGTTTATTTATTAATTTCCATGGATTTGGATAAATTTTTCGTTATTGGAGTTTTCTGTTAGTCTTTAGGGTTTTTCTAATTTCTAATGGTACCTTTGTTGGCTTCTCGTGCTAATGACGAAGGAATAAGATAGGTATTTATTGTAGTTTGTAATATTTATGAATAATTCAGTTTATCTCTATTTGTTGCTTTTACATGAAGATTGTTATTTAGAAAATTTGGCATTATGATTGCTCCTTCATAACATGGTTCTTCCTAAATTAGACATAGTTGATGAGGGTATGTATAATTACGGACTAAACGATGTGATGCTTGTCTCAGTCACAGTGGTATTTATGATTTTCTTTAAGTTGTTTTAGATGGTGTTCAACGCGTTGTTTTTATAACACGTAATTTCTTTTTAATAATAGAGTAGGATTTTTTTATTTTTTTTTTTCATACTATGATGATGAGTCAGAAATTTCTAGAGTAATAACAGTATATTATTAATGGAATAGGAATTGAAATTGACGTAGATTATAATTATTTTGGAAATATTACAAGGTGGATTTTTCGATACGGTAGAAGGATAGTTGTTTTACTTAGGTTACATCCATCGTAACTTAAAGTAAAATACAAGGAAGAGGTACATTTAGGAAATTTTTGAACTAGAGTTTATTTATTCACAACAGGAATTTATTCATCTGCATAAATCTAGTAATCATTCCCTTGATACCACCGAAGTCCTTGTAGAGTTTTCATTTCCTTGTGAAAGTCTTGGCTTTCCAATTTATATTGTAGTTTGGACATCGGTTCTTGTAGTGTCCTTTGGCACCACATCCGTAGCATGTTACAGTTGTTGTTTGTCCCTTGTTGTCTGAAGTCCTACAGTTAGTTGCCTTGTGTTTCGTTTTCTGACACTCCATGTACTTAATCTTGCAGATTCCTGTGTGATGCTTCTCGCATTTTCGACACAGGGGTTTAGCTCCAAGATATGCCCTTCTGGCAACAGGTGTGACGAGGCAGTATCTATTAGCTTTTTGTTTGTATCCTAGTCGGTGATGATAGTTGAAACGATCTCCCAGACGTTTGTCGTGGCCGTCTTGAGTATTGGTGAAGTTGCAGTGGGTGGAGTTGCTGGTTCCTATTTTAGTGAGTTTTTGTTTTTGTTTGATTCCATTAGGTCTAACTTCTTGCCTAATCTCTTGGTTATGGGTGGTGATAGGGTTAGTCGTCCTTTCTGGAGTTTTAAAGGGATTTGGCCTATATTCCATGTAGTTTTCCTGGTTATGCTTGTCAGACGTATCCGACTCTCCTCTCGGATAAACTATGGTGGCCCCTTTAAGTACTACTGACATGATGTTGCTCACCAATTCCTTGACATCTTCAGTAGTTATGGTTATTTTTGATGATGATGGAGTACATGTATTGTTTACGTTGTCCATCTTCTGAAATCATTAATAAAACTTAACTTAGAATCCTTCTGATGTCAGAATAATTTAAATAATGAATTCTAATTATTTCATTGATGATAGACTGAATTGACTCCTTACTGTAATCTAATTTCAAGATATGTCTGTGTTGTATCATAGATAGATAATCAACTCTTGATATGAGATTACTAAGGAACAAACCGATTCGTCCACTAAAATAAATTTTCTCTCCATTTTTCAAGTTCTCTCTTGGAAATTTATTTTTAGACAATCCTTTGGTTTTTGGTGAATTATAGTATGTTTAAGAAGTCTTAACAATCGTAAGAAATCTTACGGTAGATTTGAATAGTATTGTAGAAGTTATCATAATATTAATAACTTGACTGATCGTCTTTGTAAAACGATTAGTACAAGGTCTCTTATTAATACGTCAGAAATCTACGTGGAGTTATTTGTTCATCAAGGGAGGTAACAATTGATGAGATATTTGCATGAAAGTATGAGGATTCATAGTATGCATGCTTGATACGAAAGAAACGATTGATTCATAACAGAGAGATGTAACGGAAGAGGAGGTTATTATATATTATGATTCGATTACAGATTCTGAAAGGTTCAGATTTATTGAACATTACATGAAATACTAACCAAGTCTGTCTGGTTTAGTAGTTGCAACAGGGATACTGATAAACTTAAAATTAGTTACGCCTCTGACGTAAATATCTAATCTCTTTCTCAAGTTCAAGTTGTGCTGCTTCCATGTTTGAGAAACGTTCCTGACACATGTTCATTTGATTAGCCAACATAGTCTCTAATGCGGCAATCCTTTGACTCTTGTTTCTTGCTGTGTCTCTGGCCATCCATAGGGTCCTTTCAATGTCTTCAATTCTACCATGTGTATGGCCGTGTTCTCTTCTTGCAGAACGGACCCTGGAATCCAAGCTTCCAAGTTCCTGGTTGGTGTTGTCCTTTATCTCATTAATCTTTATTCCTAATTCACATATTGCTCGTCTCTCAGCATCCGCTCTTTTGAACAATGCGTCAAGGTTACGGTCGTACCATTCAAATTTTGTTGGTCGTAAACCTTTCAGCTGTTCCGTGTGAGCCTCTAATATGCTGGCTTGTCGATAAACAAGAGTCCATATTGAATCAGGTGTGCTTATATTGTAGTTGGGGGAATTAGGTGAGGATAAATTATTTGGGATATCTGGTATTGGGGAATCTGAAGCGTAGGGTAACGGAGAATTTGACTCAACATTCTTCCACGACCTCTCTTGACGTGAACTTTGTCCAACTTCGAATGTTGCCTGACCACCAATCACATCTTCATATGATTCAGTAGTTCTCCTAAGTTTTTGACGTAGATGTGAACAAATAGGTGACGATGGGAGTGATTTTTGAGTGGTTTCTATATTAAGTTGGGGTTGTGATATTTGTACGTAGGGATCTTCAGTATTTGGAGAATTTTGATTGATAGGTGATGTATTAGTATTACGGAGAGTAGTTTTGGCGTTCACGAAAGTTTTTGGAGACATATTACTGTAGTAACCGAGAATAGTATTTTATAAGTAACTTTTATGTTAAAGATATACTAGTACGGATGAAATAATAATTGTGTAAGCGCAATTTCTAAACATGCAGAATAATCTTAACAGGTAATGTACTGAGCAAGGCAGTCAGTAGACACGGAAAGCACGAAGAGTGTAAGGCTATAAAATGTTTTGGTTTGTAAAAACGGTTATAGTTCGAATCTGTATTGGACCCGTTTCGCTATAACTAAAGCTCTGATGCCAATCTGTAATACCCCCAATTTTAAAATATTTGCAGCAGAATAAAGATTAGGTGTTACTTCACAGCTCACAATTTTTCAGTAGAAAATGATTATTAATTTAGTCATTTTAAAACATTTATCATTCGAAATTTATAAATATCAGAGTTTTCAAAATGAGGTCCCAGTGGTTTCAAAATTTGTTAAATAGGATTTCGAATGATAGTAAAATTTTATAGCCTTTGTGAAAATTTCGTGCTCCTCCGTCCCATCCTTGCTCGTTATAGACATGAGATAAACATGCTAAAAATCAACAAAAGTTGAGTGATATTGATAGGTTTAAGTTTAATAGTTGAACACAAGTTATAAGTGATAATTGCACCGTCATACAATTATAAGTTAAAAACAGTTGTTATTGCATTAAGCTCATGACACTCATCCGATTAATAGATCTCATCATAAATGATGGATTATGGTAACAATGGCCCTCGGGATAGGTTCTTGCCTGTAACATATTAGATTTCAAATAAAGTACGTTTGGTAGTTTTCTCCAACGCCCAAACGGGGATTGTCAATCCCTAATAGATCTATCCACAATTATTTACGTTCACCTTACGAGTGACTAAGGCTCATGATATGAGGGACTTTTGGCAATAAGGGATTTAAGCAATAATGATATCAGGTAAAGCATACCAAGAAAAATACTTGTGTTCAGTTTGTAAAAACTAGCATGTATCCCCCTCGCGAGGTTTATAAAACATTTAAATAAGTAAAGGCGAGGCTATGAACTCACAGTAATATGTAAAAGTTTAAAATACTTATGAAAATAAAAGTAGTAGTTGAGCATGTATCTTCCCCAAAACATTTATAAAAACGGGGCTAAGAACTCACCTTAGTGGTATAGTGGTAAAAATATCGATACTCAGTTTGCAATAAGGGAACGGCTCCACACACGACCTAGATAATATAAGGCAAGTTTTAGTGTTTGATAGTCTTAATGGTTTAACCGCGAGTAGATTTTAAATACGTGAATTGTTAATTTAACGATGGTAAAACTTGTGGTTTTATAATATAGCGTAAATTTAGTTAAGTTATATATATATATATATATATATATATATATATATATATATATATATATATATATATATATATATATATATATATATATAACATAAAGTTTAATAATAACAATAATAGTTTGAAATAAAATGTAACGTCGTGAATGTGAAATCGTAAAATGGATAGTAAAGATGAAAATATTAATTATATTATACGGCCCTTGTCTTTTCCAAATTTTTACACTTTTTACCCTAACGGCGTTAGCGTTACACCGTTAGTCCAAAGTTAAATATTTTTACGTTTTACGTCCAAAACTTTATAATTCTTGCCCTTTTCATCCCAAAAGTTTATAAAATCAGTTTTTCATCCTCAAGTTTGTAAAATGACAATTTTTACCTAAAGTTTATAAAAGTGACACTTTTAACCAAAAAATTATAATTTTTGCAAATTTAGTCCAAAATTTACCAAATTCGAAACTTAACATTTTTATTTCTTAATTAAGCTAAAAACAGCTTATTTAATTTGTCAAAACTGCTTATTTTTCAAAAAAGCTTAATTTTATAGCTTATGGGCTTTTAACGAAAATACTAGGGCCCGTTAAACTTTCTAAATCCAATGGGCTTACGAGGGTTTTGGGCTAATATTAGGATCATAAAAACGTCACTAAACAGCTTATTGAGACTGCTTATGTGATCGGCTTATTTTTGGCTGATTGGGCTTTAAGGCCCAATCGACATTCATTTGTTTTCAAAACTAGGTTCAAGTCGATTTGCTTTGTATCTTTTAGAGGTTCAAGACGCGATTTTTATTGCAAGGTTTGTATACGAAAATGATTGTTTTTCAGGGGGTCTATTAGTTTGTGGAATAAATAGTATGCTTGTTAAGTAGATTTTAAAGATATGCATGCGTTTCATGGGTAGCATGGAACGAGTTTTTATAAGAAAAAGACTTAGAAAAATTTTAAGAGTTTTCAAGACTTGTTGTGATACGTTTAGAAAGGTATTCAAAAATAGTTTGTACGTAACCTTTTAGGTTCAAATCTTTATATTACGTGATTGTTAAGGTGGGAAATATATAGACGAAACTATAATACGTATATATGGTTTATTTAGTTTACGAGTAATAAGGTGCATTTGTTTGTGTTGCATACAAAAATATATCAAAATGTACGCTTTAGATTGAAGTGAAATGAGTCGTATAGGAACTTACTACACCAAAATGGTGGGGTAAAACGAGACGTAGAGTCGAGAATAGAGTAGTATAAGTGTATAACGTGAGTGTAGACTCGACCAAGGTTCACAAACGACTTGTTCCTCCTAAACACCACCCGATTACTTTGAAATCCTACCCAAGCTCTTCGACCCAAGAACTAGACTCAAGACTTAGTATTTGTGGTGAGTTTTGATTTGCATGAAAGTGAAAAACGAGAACTTGCATGCATGGCATTTATATATGAACTTTGTGTATCCTAGTGACTAAAGTTTAATGAGATGTGATGTTTACGTGTTTCTAAAAGTCTTGAGAAAGTGTAAGACGCAACATTTCTCTTCTTTTGTTTCTAGCAAATCGACATACTCTTATTCAAAGGAAACGTGGGTTTTGGAATTTATAATATGGAATGGTAGTTGCGAAATGGATTTTAAAATTGGGTTTTCTATCAAATAGGTTACCCAACTTTGCGTTTTTGTGCACCTAAGTTACCCAACTATTTTTTTGTGCAAATGGGTTACTAGACTATCATTACCGGGTAAAATAGTGACCCAACTATCAAAAACTTGTTATAACCGGTTGGTTTCCATGCTGGCAGCTGACTTTTGTTTTTTTAAATAAAAAACATTTTTATTAATACATTAATAATCCCAATAATTAAATTAAAAATATAAACCCTAATCCTATCTAATTTTTAACGCACACAACACACTCACCTCAAAACACACACTTCATTAACCCTATAAAATTGAAATTTTCACGTTGATTGAATCCAGTGGCCATCTTCACAAAGAGGTATTATCTCATTCCCAATTATTGTGTTCTGAAGTACAATTAATCCCACTTTCTATTTTGAAAAATTTGGGCATTTGATAATAATAAATTAGGGTTTTTATGTAAGAAATGTCAATTAACCTTAATCTTGTTTGATATTTGTCACAGATGGCATCGTCATCTAAATCTTCCAATTTTGTGATAAACTTCCATCGTGGTGGTTCATTTGCAAAAAACCCGCTTGCGTATGACTTTGAAATCCTCTCAAAGGTAGAGGAGGTCGATCTCTCTTCTATGGACTTTGAAGCATTAGTTACTTTCATAGGAGAACAATTTTCTGGTGTTGTTAAAAGTTTGTTTTATTTGCTTCCTGGTAAAGATTTGGATAGTGGTTTAAGGTGTTTAAAGTCTGATTCTGATTTAAAGGAATGTGTAGAATGTGGTACAAAAAATGAATGTGTTTTGGATATTTATCTATCAAGTTCTGTGTTTGAGTTAAATGATGCAACTGGAGAAATAGATGGCAGTGATAGTGAACTAGAAGATGATGAATATGATTATTTTAGTGAAGATGATAGTGATACAGCTTCTATTGATCATTTGTCTGATAATGAGGAAGAAGTATTTGAAGTTAGGACTAAAAAGGCAGCCCCTAAACCTAGGCACAAATCCTCAAAATTGTTTGATACAACCTTTTTAACTAGGGTATACAATGCCTTGGAGATGGAGGAATTTGTTGATAAGGATATTGACCAAACCATAGAAGAGTATGATATGGAAGGTGAGCAGTACCCAATGCATGATCCAAATATTAAATGGAACTTGATGACACAAGTGCTAGGTGAAAGGTATGAAAGTCCTGAACAGTTGAAAAGAGCTTTGATCTTTTATGCTTTAGGAAAGGATGGAAATAATCAAATATATCCCATTGCCTGGGCAGTTGTCAGTATTGAGTACAAGGAGAATTGGACTTGGTTTATGAAATGCTTGATTGAAGACTTGGGAATAGAGGGTGGTGCAGGTCTTACTATCATCTCAGATCAGCATAAGGTAATTGTATTTACTAATGTATTCAAAGGTATTCATTAATGTATTTATTAATTTAACATTAATTGTTTGTGGCAGGGACTCGTAGAAGCTGCAAAAGAGATAATGCCTTTTGCAGAACATAGACAGTGTGCAAGGCATATCTATGCCAACTTCAGGAAGAAGTATAATGGTGTTATGTATAGAACCCTGTTCTGGAAAGCAGCTAAGGCAACTTACCCAGCTAGATTTGATACCACTGATTTGGCAATTCAACATCCACCCACATAAAGTAATTACAATTAGTTGTAGGATCCAAGTAGTTAGGGCAACCAAGGAACCTGCGAGCTGGGTTGTTCATTGTCCATGATGTTCTGCAAGTTGCTAATTGTCCACACCAACAAAGATTGGCCATTGATTTTCGAATTTTATTGGGTGGATTTTGGTGGAGGAACCCTAGATTGAAAGGGGGTAAATTATTTGGGGTGTGGTAGTGTTATGGGATTAGTGAAAGGGGGTAAAAAATTGTAAGTAGAGATCAGATTTGGACAATGGGGCCCACAAAAATCTGACGTGGACAAAGTATTACCTACATCTCCCGGTTACCAGTCATTGGGGTAATCTGAATGAACATGTTTCTGGTTTTGAGTAACCTACATGTCAAACACGTATAGTCTAGTAACCCATTTGCACAAAAAAATAGTTGGGTAACTTAGGTGCACAAAAACGCAAAGTCGGGTAAACTATTTGATAAGTAGTCCTTTGCCTAGGTGCATAAAATAGTCATGGTGTGAGCATGAATTAAGGAGGTACATTCTTTGTATTTGAATTGATATGTCGACAACCATTTTATTATGTAAACGGTTTGTAAATTTGGCTAGGACTAGTGATAACCGATCAAATGTAATGTTTAAAACATGAGTTTGAGTTAAGAATGGTTTTAGAACTTATTAGGAACAAACTAGAGCAAAAATGGTTTAGTCTTGGATTAGTTAAAAATCGAGTGGGTTTGTTTTTGGATGGGGTACTATGCCTCGTAAAAATGTATTTAGACTTGACGTGGGAAAACAAAAGTCGACACACTAAATATTGGCTAGGGGAGGAACGAGAATGTGTAAAAATATGTGTGTGTCGTGTGTAGGACTTGGGCGTACGAGACTCGTTTCTGGCTTGTCTAGTCGAGTGTTATGAAAGCAAAAGAAAGGGAAATGGGCTGTGAATAGTAACAGGCCGAGAAATGGTGTTGGGCTTTGTATATAATTAAGGGTCCGATTAGGTGAAATTAAGATTAGTAAAATTATTAATTGTGATTAGTGAAAGCTTATTGAATATTTAGTGAAACGTTTACGTGAGTCCGGGAGTTGTCGAATATGTTTTGCTAAAATACGTTACGTAAGGGTGTAAAGGTAAAAGTTTATTATTCTCGTGATTTTAGACTATAGTGGTACATGTGTGAGCATTGTTCCAAGCAAAAAGAATCATGAATATCGTAGTGATTTTTAAGTAACATAGCATATTTGATAAAAATAAAATAAAATAAAAAAATTGTTATTGGTAAAAACGCTATTAATTAACGAATGATATATTAGTCTTTGATTTACTTTTACTATTTATATGGAAATTTACGGGAGTTCACAGACTCATTTACGAAAAAAATTACCATTGAATACGAATGGACTCCTCCTCGATGTGTCAATTGCATGATTTTTGGACATAGTTTAGAACATTGACCTAAATTGATTCCTACTAAGTCTACAAATCGTGGGGACGTGCAAAGTGATAGTACGAACAAGAATCAAAGTAATACTAGAAATGATGGAAAGAAACAGGCTAGTGTAAATTATGGATTTAGCACCAAGCATAAACTTATCTACATGGCTATCTCGAATAGATCATTCCTTAACAAGAGCAACTACATCTACTTCTATCGTGGCATCCATTTCAAAGGGCGTAATATCTTCTGTCGCTACACCCGTAGACGTGGAACAATAATGAGGATCCAATTCATAATTTGTCTACTACTGCTAAAGTTGTCAAACAGGTGACCGTAGAATCGGATTCTATGCCTAGTGTACCTCATGGATGTGCAAGAAGGTGATTCCGAAAGTGAGGTTGAAGAATATGATAATAAGACTGCTTAGTTTCTACTAGGGGTGTCATTCGGGTCAACCCGACCCGATAAGCCTCTATCGGGTCGGGTCTATCGGGTTTACGACAAATAAAAATTAACCCGCAACCCGATCCGATAAGGAATCGGGTTATCGGGTTCGGGTTATCGGGTTATCGGGTCTATCGGGTTCGGGTTATCGGGTTATCGGGTTATCGGGTCAAGTTCAAAAATTATAAAACTTTTAATGGGTTATTATAGCTTATCGGGTTATCGGGTCAACCTGATAACCCGATAACGAAATAATTAAGACCCGCAACCCGACCCTATAAGGCTATCGGGTTTATCGGGTTGACCCGATAACCCGATAAGGTATATTGGACCCGAATCAACCCGACCCTATAAGGCCTTATCGGGTTCGGGTCGGGTTCGGGTCGGGTCGGGTCGACCCATATGACACCCCTAGTTTCTACCATCTTCATATAAACAACATGGTGTCAGAACTAATGACCCCGAGTCTAGTAAACTTGATGAGTATGACTTGTATGACATGTATGAAGATGTGGTATCGGACTTAACGAAAGAACAACTTTCATTTTTTTATGTATCCGATATCACTCTTCGAGGTCATATTAGACGCTAAATTATATTTGGTATCACTGTGAGTCAAATGTAATTTAGTTAGTGGTTGTTTTCCTTATTGTAGTTCATAAGTTTGGTTTATCATTCTTATAATAGGTTTAGTTTGAAGCATAAACAGTGTGTTTGTTTTCGCCTAACGGGCTGAGATGTGAGATTTCACCTACATCAAACTCTTTTTTGAAATAATACATTTACCGGAAAAACCCTTTACCTAAAAAAATGAACATGAAATATAAAGGAAAGTTTACAACAACTTTTCCCGCAAAAGTTGTTATTCAAATGGTAGGTAAGCACGTGCGTGTCATGTTTTGAGATGTATTAGATACATATCGATTTTTTTTAAATCCGTATAGCTTTGTTTAATTTGTAAAGAAAACAAACAATTTCTTTACAAGAAAAACTACCATTAGCGATAAATATTTTAAGATGTATATGAAAAATTGCTACACTACTGTATAACATCATACTATTATACATTTACCGTTCGAAACTACAACAATGGGCTAAAAAACAGCATCGTTTTAACCTTTTTTTTCTTCTTTAACGCCCACTAAATGACAACGTTTGAACTATAGGTTTAGCCTTAGTTGCAAACGACGTCGTTTTACTTCCTCTTTTGCAACTCTCTAGATAGTGCTACCATCTACCACACACACACACCAAAAAATCTGTCACACACACACACACACACACACACACAAAAAGATATCACACATACGAAATATTATCCCCTTACCGTCGATTATGAAATAGAGACAAGATCGTGTTTTTTTACAGCGATGTGGAGTATCTATCTCTTAAATCTACGTGTTATCAAAGTACCCCCAACCTTTATGGTATTCCGACTTCTTTTTTGCTTGAGAGTCATGTTTAAAGGTTGTTGTATTTTCATATGTGTTTATTTTATGCTTATTTTAGTTTCTATGATGCTACATGGTGTAACTGGATTTTCTGAGTATATATTTTTGTTTTCTTAAGGTTGATGTGGGATCATATGTGTTGATTTTGTACTTATTTTAATTTGTATAATGTTAGTTGATTTCTAAGTATATGTTTCTGTTTGTTTAAATTTTGCAATGTATTTTAAAGCTTCACACGTCCTCACAAAAAGTCTGGTATGTGGCATCTGGTCATGAATGTTCATGTGGTTTCCTCTAATTTATGGCGGGGCAACTTATTAAGATTGTCTACATCTTGGCGGGGCAACTTATTAACTTTGCAGCCATGACAGACTATCCCTCTTTTAATGATAGTTTACATATCTGAGTCTTAACAAATGAGGCATCTTTGATTTTTTGGCATTACCTATTTACGTACAGGTTTCCTCTAATTTATGGTTTGAAAAGATGTCGCTTAATGCTGCATAAACAACAATGCCTAAGTGTTGCGGTTTTGGTCGTCATCAAAATACTATCGTTTTGAATGGTAAATTTTTAATATAGTAACGTGAGAGACTGTGATGATAGATGCTAAATGTTTTTTTAGACTTTCAGCAAAACTGAGATTGAGTGCATCTTGGCGGGCAAGTTATTAACTTTGCAGGCATGGCAGATTGATCATTTTTTTTTGATAGTTTACAAATCTAAGCCTTATCGAATGAGGCATCTTTTAAATGCTTATGATATTTTTGCGTTACCTTTTCATACACAGGTTTCCTCTAAATGTTGCATAAAAATCAACGACTAAGTGTGTGCATGAACCTTGGTAAACGAACACTAAATATTTGATGTACTTTTTATATATAAAGAAAGGAATCAAGCATCAACCAACATGTTGGCTAGCAAACTACATGCAAACGTTAAACGACGCCATTTAGAGGCACATAAAGTGAAAAAATAAAATAAAATAAAAAATGAGTTGGTCGTTGAATATTGATTTTATAGCATCAGATAAGCTCGAGTTCAATGTCATCTTAGACTCGATGTTCTTGAAGATTTATATTTGTGCACCACGTTTACATAAAGAAAATGTTCCAATGGTGAGAAATCTTTATATTTTGGTAAGATTTTAAATTAACATAATGAAAAAAATCATAAATCTTGACGTTATTTATTATGCATTATCTTTTAACTTACATCGATACTATCATCAAGCACTAAATCCGTGTTGAGAGCATCAGTTACCAAACCATAAATTGTATTATTCTTCACCTTATGGTTTACCAGCTCATGCTCTAAATATATATGTCGTAACTGCTTAGATTCGTTTTATGGCACATCATTTTCTTGAATATACTTTTTACTGCCAAAAGTCTAAGTATTTTTGGTATTTCTATATAAAGGCCTCGTAAGACTTATCTAATGTCAAGTTGTTGGAACGTCTAACAGAAAAACATAGAGTTGCAAACGGAATGGCACGTTTAGACATCATCGTGTTCATCCTAACACTTGACATAGATAAGAGAATATGCTGCAAACATTTTGAAAATAATCTAGATAATTGAGTCCCTGTTAAATCACTCTCACCCAGAAACTGAGAGTTATGTAGGTTTGGACTTCTCAATATTATACAATGATTCATCGTGAAAACCAATTATAATATATATAGTATAGTATCGAAGTGATCCGCGTAAAATACGGATCACCCGAGTCGTTTCCCAACGAAGGCGAATGGAATCGAGAATATCGATTTGTGAAATCGTGAATTGAAAAGTGAGAAACTGAAAATAGCAATCAAATAGTTCAAGTGATAACAAACAAAGATGAAATATGCAAAGAGTACAAGCTAATTATGCACCAAAGTTAAAAACGTAAAAACGGAAATGCAACCGCAAAATTTAAAATGTAACGTATATTGAAAAATGATCCTTCAAACTTGAAAATATTTTCTAAAGATCTTAAACTATTAAAAAGAATTTTAAGAAAAAGAAAAATATTTTTTTGACTTTTTATTTATTTTCTAGAATTTATTTTCTATTTTTGGAATTAAAAATGAATTAAAAATAAAGAAAAATAGAAAAATAAAGTGGAAAAATAAAAATTAAATTCTAAAAATTCTAAAATATTATAAAAGAATTTCTAAAAATATTTTTGTATTTTTCACAGCTTTTTCTGATTTTTTATGGATTTTTGTTATTTAAAAATGATTTATAATGAAGAAATATTAAGAAAAATAGTAAAATAACTTTGAAAAATCTGGAAAAATTCCAGAAAATCAAAAATAATATGGAAATGATACAGAAAACTTTTGGATTAAAAACAATGAGCAGAAATGCTTATTCTAGCTTAAAACAGCTTATGGCAAGTGCTTATTTATAAGCACTTGCCACAAATCTTATCCAAACTGAACATACAAATGCAATTTGCTATAATGGACTCAAATATTCACAATTATGATGAAAGGAAGCTCAGAACATAAGATCAAAGCAAATAAGCAATATTACTAAAGCCAAATAATAAGCAGATATGGTAAAAAGAAAAAGCCAGAACAAGCAGACTATATAATACTCTAAAACAACAATATAGGAACTCAGTTAAACCAATTAAACTCAAACTCAAATAATGCAATAGCTGCCCTATGTATGAAATCAGATGCTATGCTATACCACTAATAAGCATACCTGAGAAAAGCTATCTAATAAGCTCAAATAATGAAACTAAAAGGGCAAGAACAAGCTAGATATACTAAGATGCTACAAACAAAGAAGCTAAGACAGAAACTTACTTATGCTACTCTAAATGATGCCAAACAAGTATGCTAAATCTTGTGATGCAGGGGAGAAAAAGGTTCAAACAGTCAATTTACAAGCACTGTTTCATTAAGCAAATGAGATCTAAACCTAAATTTTCTTGTTTCTATAGATTAACTAACTGCTACACTACTCAAAACAGCAATTGAAATGTAATTCCAACTAGAAATGATCCCTAAGATTGCTAACAAAAGTGTGAACAAAAACTGAGTTAACACTATTTTGACTTTTGAATAAAACTAAAAAAAACTTTGACTAATTTGGATTTCTACTGCTGAATTCTACTCTTAGATGTTCTAATAAGCTAATGCAACACTAAATTAAACTAGCTTGAATTATATTGCACCTACAACTATAAAATCTCTAACTGATTCACAAATTTCTTACAGTTAATCAAATTTGATCACTACTTTTGACTATATGTGAATAAGACCTACTGTTTAATTGCCTAAAAGTTTATTACTAAACTAATTTAAACTACTGGTTATGATTATACTTAACTACAACATCATTAAACTTCAGTCATCAACTCATCCAAACACCCCCTGAACCAACAGATTTCACTAAGAGATGATGTAATACACTACAAAATACCAATCTAACAATTAAACTATCTAAAATAACACTACTAGAAACAGAATAATCAATCAAATCAACAAGAAAACATCAGATACACAGAATCACAGATAACTCAAATTATCAAAATGACAGTTAAACAAATATCACTACACTACACAGATTCAACAAACAGATTTAATATGAATCAAATCAAGTTCACTCAAGCTAAAACAACTAAATTCTAATGAGAAATCTCTAATGAAACAGTACTATAGCAATTTTACTACTAAAATCAAACAGTTACATGGAAATATAACTAAGAACCAGAAAATTACCAAATCAATTCCCCCTCAGCATGAACAGAGGGGGATTCACTTTGCTTGCCTGTCTTTATGACAGGCAGGATCCTTCAACTTCTGAATTAGCCTGCAAATTCCAACACAGATCACCAAAGGACAGCTATAGTTGACTAAGTTTGACCATCACACTTATGAACATTTTCACTAAAATTCATTCTCACAAAAACTTTAAAAAAAAAAACTGATTTGAGATTTACAAGTTTAAAAACAAGCTTAGATTTAAACTAATTCAAATAAAACTATAACTACTATTTTTTTTTCTGATTTATTGAAACTCTTAAATGATATTAAAAACTGAATTGAAATTTAAGACTTGAGAAAACTGATTAACAAACTACAATAAACTAAATTGTAAAAGAGAATCTCTAAACTAATAAGCAATAAAATTGAAAGGTAGACATATATAAACTAAAATAGATTTCAAAATATGAATTTCATTCAAAAACAAGAGTTACAACTAGAATTTAAAGTGAATTACAAGTAAGAAAAGATTTTGGCAGAGCTTCGCTATTCGAAACTCCACACCAAATCACATAGCCTACACCTCTATTTATAGCTGAATTATGAAGGTTCTAGTGAGGAGGTTAGCCACGGATTGCCACCTTGGAAATCCGTGTGGTGTGTTTCTTCAAGCATCATCTGAGCCTTTAGATCACTTCCAATCATTCTCTCTCAATAACAGCCCTTGGATTAATCAATTATGACGCATCCCTTCCAATGATAGCCTGCCACGTAGCTCATTTGTGTTTCTTACATTCCCTGACACCATCTGACATCATCACTCACTTCTAGAAGGCCAATGATTGGACATTATTACCCTTAATTGTGGTAATTGGACAGTACAGTCAATTGAGGGTTCATGTTACTGTTCCCTGGGTAATTTGGGGATGAATTTGGGTGGGAAATATGGGTAAATATTATTTATAAACGTTTGACCCGTGTGTTGACTTTGTTGACCGTAGTTGAGAGATGGGCTCAGGTTTTTACTTGTGAATTTGGGCTTGGTTATTGGACTTTGGGATTAATATGAAAGAGTGTGGACTTGGAGGTGTTATTTGGGCTAGACTTAGTATTGCTTGTATTTTCAGATTTGGAAGTATAGTTACCAAGGACCAAAAATGCAACTTTCTGAAACTATAAGGATCAAAATTGCCTTTATTCCATATTATAATCCAAGGGCATCTTATGTAATTCATTGATTCTCAAAGGACTTGACTTGACTTTTAAGCATAATAGTGATCCAAACTTGTAAATTCCTTCCCCGGCTTCAGCTCTTAAACACTCTTTCCAATCTCGTGCTCGTGTTTGCTTTGATTTGTCCATTTTTTGTAATATCCGAACCTGCACATCACAAACACAAAAACACTACAAATTTGGCATAATTCGATTAGTTTTTGGTCTTTTGAGTCCGGTTTTTGGTTAAATAATAGTGAGTGAATAAGCACTCACCAAAACCCCCCCAACTAAAGTATTGCCGGGTCCTCACGCAATGTGATCAATTCACGCTTTTGGGATAACTAATTTCATAACTCTTCCTACTGACTTTGAAAAGTAGCAAGGAGGTTCAAAAGAAGTAACAAAATCATTTATTCCCGAAAACGCTCCGTTTTCCTAAATTTTCCTTTTATTCCTTTATTTCACTTACACTTTCTATTTTTGTACTTTTCTATACTTCATTCTTGTGACGGTTTGTTGAACTTTCATTATTTTGCAATAATTATTAGGGTCAACGAGTAGAAACACTTTTCATAGAAAAGTGACCGTACGGATAAAAATCGTCATCCTTGATTTTTCACAAGTCCCCAAACTAAGCATACAAATGAGATCACAGCTTATCTACAAGTTAGATGCTAACACTACTCATAATAGTTACTTGTGGAAACTTCTTACTCCCATTTCCTAGGTTTTGTATCTCAATATTTTATTTTGTTGAGAAATGAATTGCTTCATATTTTCTCGTTTCGATAACTTTTAGTCCGATAGTGATACCTAAGTTAAAACGATAAGTAGTTATTCATTTTCTCTTAAGAACCACTGCAATAGAAATTCGGTCCATATCAAGGAATTTTGGTATATACAATATCAGAAATATAAGTTGCGAAGTACTACACGTGCACCTCATGTGTCCAATTCAGAATTACGCACATGCACCTCACGCGCCAACAACTTATTTACATACAAGCTCTTATTCGATACAACTTTCAACTTTGACTTTTCTTCATTTTTCACTTTTCTCATATTTTTTCTTTCTTTCTTGATTTTTTTTTTTTCTCAACATCAATGGAAGCTTATCGGGTAGCTCCAAAACCACATAGATAATCAACTTTTGACTTTTGATTTTTTTCACTTTTTGCTCTTATTTTTTGATGTTCCTTGATATGTACCCAACTTTTAAAGTAAAAATTCTCTAAAGAAAACAAATAACTAAATATTATTCAAACCGAAATATCACTAATTAACCTAAAACATCTATTATATATTGGTGACGTTTCTGATGAGAGTAAAAAGCCACAAGTACCTCTTATGAGCTCTAAAGAGAACCACTACTCCATGTTTAGCATCTAACTTCTAAATAAACTCTATCATTTCTCGCTCTTCGCAATTTAAGATTCCAAATAATGAAACCCGCGAATACTTAGCCGATAATCAGCCACGCATATATAAAATCCATTACGGAAACTTGCAAATTCTAGAAGAAGAATTCGCGTTTTCTAGCTCCTTATGTAAAAGACTAGCGAAAGCTTTTAAGCTGCGCATGTATAAAGTCAAGTACGGGAACTTGCAGATTCTGAAGAAAGAATTCGCATTTTATAGCTCCTTGTGTACAAAACTAGCACAAGCTTATGTGATTATCATTGGTTAAGGTAACAAGCTAGGGCTCAACACGCCCGGTCAAGTCAAAATATGTATTCCTACTCTCGCCAGCAAGAAAGTAAAAAAGGTGTCAAAACACTTATTCAAACTTTATTATATTTTTGCACAACTTTTCTCAATTTTTCTCATTTTTTTGTGCTTTTTCATGACTTTTTCATTAATTTTTCTCAAAATTTTTGAAATTTTCAATTTTTTAATTTTTTGTGGAAAAACGGAGTTGCAAGAGTGCACAACATGTGAAAATGCAAGGTCAAAATCGAATCGAAGATTCACCCTCCCCCAGACTAGAACGAAACATTGTCCTCAATGTTTTACGGGTTAAGGTAATCCTAACAAAATTCTAGGTCGTTTATTAATTATGCCAAAAAAAACGTTAGTCGATAAGATTCACGGATATAGGATTTCCAAGTAGCACCGATGAATGAAACTCGAGCGGAGAGAAAATCACGAGCACGAGAGTCTTCATAAATCGCGGACAATCCTAACAAACATCACAAACAACCACGAAACACAAGAGTAGAAGAGGCACCCCCTCCTCACGTTATTTGTTAAAAAATAGAAATTAAGAAGATGAAATTGGATAAGCATGGGTTGCCACCCACGAAGCGCTTTGTTTTTTATCTCCGAGTCACGTAGCTTGACTCGATCCCCGAATTAATTCGTCCTTGGGGAAAAATCCGTGGAAAAATAACCTCACTCGGGCTTTCAATCAAAATATTTTGAAAAACATATGACTTATTTGAAAGTTCCATCCCGAAGAGATAACCAATGGTATGTTAATTATGAAAACTTTGAAAAACGATACCAGGGTCAAAAACAACATCCTCACTCCCCAGGGAGTGAAGGATAAGAGAAACCACACTAAACGTTACGAATGGCAAGAAGGTCATGATAACAATCTTGAAAAACTCCTCATCTTCAAAAGAAAACTTCATAATTGTGAAATTATGAATTTTATCATTTAAGCTCCTTTTAAAATCCTTTCCGGGTGGGAGGGTTGGGATAAACTTTTCATTCAAATTCTCATTTTTAAGCACACCACCCGGATCATGATCAACTTCAAGATCAAAACTGAAACATTCATATTAAGGTTTAGAAAACTTTTCAATTTCACATTCAGATTCATCAAAACGAAATGACTCATACTCCGGAAGAGAGATAAAAGCATGAGAAGTGATACTGCTACGACTCGTCTCTTCCGAGTGATCGGTATCAAAATGAAAAGTTTCAAATGTCGGCTCAGAAAAATAAAGACGATAAGTGGGATTGCCACTTATTTCCTCAGTCGTATCTGTGGAAAACTAGAAGGGGGGTTGAATAGTTTACCGATTAAAGTCTTTTTAACTTGTTAAGTTAGCTTTGAAACTTTTCGTTTGATCAAAGATATATACAAAAACACAATATATAACATGCAAGTAAATGAAAGAAACGATCAAACCACAACACGAGTATTTATCGTGGTTCGGCTACAAGGACTCTTTTTCCTTGCCCTACGTCCACGCCCCGAGTATCCAACTCGAGAGTTTCTTTCACTAGTCAACAAGCTCCTTTCACCGGCGGAGAAAACCTTACACGTCGCTTATACTTTTACCGACACAAAGCTAGATGTCGAGTTCTTTACCAAGGGTACAACCACTCCCGTTAGTTCTTTACAAGGGTACAACTACTCCCTATACACTTCGTATTTTGAGGACTAAAATACTAACCGATCACTACTGAAAATACATAATCAAATGAAGTGTAAACTACACAAGTCTACACAATGCTAAGCTAACAAGTCTTGCAACGTTGTGTTGAATACTTGTTACTTTTAGTAAGCTCGTGAAACTCTTTGCTACAAAAAGAAACTTCACATATGAAATGTTAAGAGGTTAGATGAAAGAATGAAAGTGTGTGTGAAAATATAATGTCAAGTGATGAGCCAAATTTTAACTTGTGGCTCAATATTTATAGCCAAAACCTTCTGCAGGTCTGGCGGGTCAGGCAGACCCCTGAGAAGGGTTCCGCCCGTGTACCTCCAGGGTACCGCCGGGCTTGCAGTTGGTTTTGCAATAAATCTTGCAAACCAAACAAGGTCTTGTCTCATAACTCCTAGCAACCAAACAATGTCACATCTCATAATAACAAGTCAAATACAAAGCTTGCAAGCAACAACAAAGTCAATCAAACACATTTCTTTCCATAAATGCATAATGACAAAACTTGCCATAAATGTGATGTGACAAATTCTAATTTAAGAAATAAACTTGTGTTGTGTTTTATGAAATGTAAAATGTAGCAAAAGTCTAGTTTATGCAAGTCTTAAAAACTAAGATTATGTTTTGCTTAGAAACTAAAGTTTACATTTTGTCGTTAACAAAACTTAGCGAAGATCATAAAATATAAATAACGTTTTTAGGCGATATTTGTATTAACAATCTCACCCTTTTTGTTGATGACAAAACATAAACTTTGTTTTTAAGTAACACGCAAAATCTTGGTTTTTAAGACTTAAAAAAAATTATATTAACCTTGTTTTACTTAAGAGACGAAAAGCATATCAAGTATTTGAAGGGTTAATATATTTCTCCCCCTTTTTGTCAAAACATAAAGAAGAGTAGCGAAGCGGAATAATGGCCATGCTCCCCCTTGGTCGATACTCCCCCTAAATGGAGTGCTAAGATGGGAAACATGGATTTTGGACCCTACAAAAAAAATTGTTAGTTGTTGATATATATAGTCAAGGATGTAGTTACCACACACATTGCAACCACAACACAAACATGATCAACCAACAATGTACTAAAGTGAGTAGAAAGAAATATCATTCCAAGTAAAATTTTGACTCTTAAAAGTCAAAAGACAAGAAATGAGAACTATTCTTCTATTTCTAAACAAAAAAACTTAAAAAATAACCAAGAAAGAAAAATAAAATCCTGGGCAAACGGCCTCCAAGGATTGTCTAGGATTTGTTGGGGTGGGAAAGAGCATCCAAACGTTCTATGACATGTTGGAATGCAAAACGGGTTTCATTTTGGAATTGGTTAAGCAATGTTTTGATGGTTTCACCCATTTGCTCACAATTTGAGCAAGCATGGGGATGAGTGGGTTGAAATGGGTTGGTTTTGGTTTCTTGGTTTGATGGTTGGTTGGTTTTTGGTTCTTGGGTGGAGGATGGATTTGGTATTGAGTCAAGCAAGGTGGTTTGAAATTACATTGCTTGATGAAGGTGGTTCTCAACCATGCTTTCGATTTCCTCATATGAGGGGAAGAAAGTCTCAAAGGTTTGGGCTTGATAATGTGGTGGATTTGGGTGATCATTGTTTTCAAAGTTTGGTTCTCCATATAGAGGACCATGGATATCATGGTAGATGGGGTGAAACAATAATGGTTTAGGTTGATGGTACACTTGTTGTGGTGGTTGAATGCGGTTAAAAAGGTTATCTTGGTCAAGAATTGACCTTGGTGATTCTTTTGCAAAAGGTGGTGGTTGTGTAGGTCTTGGTGGAAGATCATTAAGATCTTGGACAAATGGGTGTGGTGATGTGGGAGGAGACCCAAATAGTTCCATTGGCTCAATTTTGGGTAATGGTGATGATGATGAGGTTTTGGATGGTTGAGTTGGAGCACTTGGTGGAGTTGGGTCAATAGTTGATTTAGTTGGTGGTGGAGTAAGCTCATTTGGTTCATTGGGTGATGGTGATGGAGATGCAAGGTTCAAAAAGTGTTCATTTTTTATGGGTGATGTGAATTCATCCGAGGATGAGGAGCTTAGGTTGATGGGTTGATTAGACCATAGTGGTTTAACACTAATCCGGGCGGTTTTTCGGATGGGTCTTGATGGTTGAGAGGTGTTTGTTGACTTAGTCATAGTGAAAAATGGTTTATAAGTTTCAGAAATTGTGTTGAGGAAGGTGTGATTTGATGGTGTTTAGGATGGCTTAATTTATAGTGTTGAAGGATTATGGAAAGGAGTATTTGGATTTGATATTAGTCCATACAAAATGGAGGTTTCTAATGATTTGGAAAACTAATTGTGGGTTGTCAAATCATGGAAGTCAATCCAATGAAAATGGTGAAGTGAGAAGACAAGTTTTGCACTAAATGCATAGTGGTTTTGGTGGATTTGTGGTAGTATAAATCTCAGGGATTTCAAGGATCCCTTAAAATGGTTCCTTCCTTTATGTTTGAGGGGTCCTTGAGGTTGTTATGGCTAAATTTGAATTTTGGCGGGAATTGGTTTTGGTTAAGTTTATGGAAGAAGGAGTATCCTATTATGCTAAACACATTGCAAGTAATGGGTTTCTACCTAAAAGGATTGGATTTTGGTGTTTCAATGTTGAATTGGCGAAAAAGAAAACAAAAATTCTGCAGGTTGCTGGCGGCACCCTCAGAATACACAGACGGAACCCATTTGAGGGTGCCGCCTGGTCCGTTGGGCAAATTCTGGAATTCCCAGAATTTGCACTGGCGGAACCCAATATTGGGTACCGCCAGATCCGCCAGACCCAAAAAAGTAGGCAGTCCGCGTTTTTGACCCGCAAGACGATTTTCAAAATTTTCGAAAAGTCCTAAAACCAAAAATATAATTCATAACTGGTTAGGAAATGCAAAAATTAGACATGTAAACACGCATAGCATAGGAGTTTGACCGGGGGCTAGCGAATTTCACTATACTTAGTGAAAATTATATAAACATGAAAATTTGACAACTTGCCAAAAGTTGTCTTCCTGCATCATTGTTAGTTAAAACATGTTTCAAATAGTATCAAATGTCCTACCAACACATAAATTCAAGAGAACCATTGTTTACATAACCAAATTGTTTAAATAGCACCTTGTGCCAAACACTCCTAACACACCCGCACTCATTGACGATCAATCTTCTTCTTCATTTTTCCAAAGAATCTCCCGATGTTTTTGAACATCCCCTTTGTTTGCTTGAACTCCTCCGACTCATTCGGAATATCCGGAAGTTGGGAAAGGTATTCTAGAGGTGGGAGCCTAGAGTTTGGCAAATTGTCATCTTCACTCATTGAGGAAGAAGATGATGAGGTAGGAGGATGTGGGCGTTTTCCTTGGGCTTTGTAAACTCTCTTATCACAAAGTGGAACAAAGGTGTATGGAATGAGAGTGTAGTCAAGACGAAGACGGTTAGGAGTTGGTGGAATGGGTGAAATGAACCTAAAGAGACGGGTCAAGAGCATTCCATATGGCATAGCCGTTGTGCCATGCACGGGAATGTCGGCCATTCTCTTAGCCATGTAGTAGGCAAGGTTGAAGGGTTGTCTAACGGACAAGGAGTAGAGCATGTAGCAAAGGCAAAGGTTGATATGGTCACGGTTCCCTATTGTGCTAATGACATTGGCTCTAAGAACTTCCTCCTATTTCTTGAATTGTGGCTTAAGTTCGTTCATTTCCATTCCATATGGATCCTTATCGACCTCATTCCCCGAACGGGTTCTCCTAGTGGTGGTGGTCCTAACAAAGAGGTGGTCACGGAGTACGTCTTTTGAGACAAGGGGTGTGTCATAAGGGTGGATACGGTCTTGGAGGTTGTCAAGAGTTGAGAGGGAGTGCAAGTCGGAATAGAGGCAAGTACCACGGTTTGGGACACCTAGGATTTGAGCAAACTCCACAAGAGTGAAGGAGTATTGATGATCGCTAACCCTAAAGTTGATAGACATATGACCATAATCATCCGTGGAGAGGACGGAGGATGCATAGAACTCTAGAATGAACCTAGGACAAATAGGCTCGTCTATATTCAAAAGACATTCAAAGTTGATTGTTGCAAAATTGGGGTAAAGGTTTGTACCTTCTAGGAAGGATGGGTCAATGGTTCTACCCTCATGTACATAGTGTTTTTCTAGGGCTTTGAAAACGTTTACTTGGTTTGGGGTAAGGCCTTTGGTTTTGTGGTGTTTTGGTAGGTACTTAATGGTGTCCTTGTGGTCGTAGTGGGTTAGAGGAGGCATGATGATTCCTAGAACAACAAAATTTCACATTTTAGTTCATGTAAACCACTTTAATAATGTGGATGTTCTAGTGTGTGCCTATATGAAAACAATGTGGAGGTGTGGTTATCTTGACTCATTTTGATGCTTCAAAATCATTTTATGCAAGTTTTGTTATAAAACAAAAGATAACCCAAACGCTCCTAGTTTAATGTAGCTTCGTTTGAATGTACCCGAAAATACATATTGGTTATGTATTCCCTTTAGCATTCAAGAGACATTATGCAAGTGATGTTTTAAACATAACGTTTTGATTTTGTATTCTCAATGTGAGACGAAAAAATATTTGTCCTACTTGTGAGAAGTTTTTGCAAAAATTTGACATGGGGTGTTTTAACAAACATGTTTATACTTAGTAAGAATGCAATTCCTAACTATGGGAAACATGATTAGTTTTGTTAATTACCTAATTTCATGCATGAATTTCTTAAGTTAATGCATAACCCCAAATTTTTGTTTTTGTGCAAGAAATAGAATTCCTAGACTCAGATCAGGATTGTAATCATGTTTAGAATACTTACAATGATGATTGATTTGCAATATAAATGAATGGAGGACCAAGAATTCGTAGGTGTGGATGAGTGGTAAAGTGAATAGTAGCAGCCTTGAAGTGGTGGTATGAGATAATGGGTGTTTGGTTTAATATAAACAAAGAAAATGTTTCTGCAGGTCGACGGACACGGCGGAACCCTGAGTTGGGTTCCGTCCGTTATGGCTGATGGTTCCGCCGACTCTGCTAAGAAAAATGGTTTTGGATTTGTTTTGATTTTTGTGATTTTTGTCTAATGTCCAGAACTACAATGTAGGTTCCATGAGTCCTAAGCCTAGCCTAAGAAGATTAAAAGGTTCACGTTTAAGAGGTTTAGTGAGAATGTCGGCTATGTTATCTTCGGAAGAAACTTTCTCAATTGAGATATTTCCTTTTTGAACTTTGTCACGAAGGAAATGATGGCGGATTTCAATATGTTTGGTACGAGCATGTTGAACCGGGTTTTTGCTAAGATCAATGGCACCTTTGTTGTCACAAAGAATTGTGATGTCGTTGAGTTGAATTCCGTAGTCGACAAGAGCTTGCTTCATCCAAAGAGCTTGTTGACATGCCTTTCCGGCCGAAACGTACTCGGCTTCCGTTGTTGAGATAGCAAGAGCCGTTTGCTTCTTAGAGAACCATGAGGTGAGACAATGTCCAACAAAAGTACAAATACCACTTGTGCTTTTTCTATCGACATAGTCACCGGCATGATCCGAGTCGGCATACACTATGGTGTCTATCCCCGTTCCTTTGGGATACCATAAACCTAAATGTGTAGTGCCCTTAATATACCTAAAAATCCTTTTAACGGCTTCGAGATGGGTAGTTTTAGGATCTTCTTGAAAACGAGCACATAGACAAACACTAAACATAATGTCGGGTCTACTAGCCGTTAGGTAAAGTAGACTACCAATCATACTTCTATATTTAGTACTATCTACGGATTCACTTTCTTCATCCTTGGTGAGTTTAGTTTCCGTTGACATGGGAGTTTTGATAGGTTTCGAATCTTCTAATCCAAATTTCTTAAGCATGTCCTTAATATATTTAGATTGGTTAAAGAAGATACCATCTTCTAGTTCTTTGATTTGGAGTCCTAGGAAAATTTGAGTTCTCCCATCATACTCATTTCAAACTCGTCATGCATGATTTTTGAGAAATCCACACATAATTCTTGACAAGTTGATCCGAATATAAAAATTGATTGAGCCCGAACCACCTAACTTATATTGACCAAGGAATGGTCAACAAAGTCAAATAGCCTAGATCAATGCTCCGCGGAAGTATAAGGTTTCCCCGGGTCGTATGTCCCGACGAGGTGTGAATTGTAAACAAAACGGTTTCGTGATCGGGTGAATTTGGATGAGAAAAAGGTTTGTGTGTGATTGAACTAAGGAATATACAATGAAATAGCTTAAATAAGCTATGTGAAAAAGACGGGAAAGTTAGAAAAACCAGAAATGTTAAAAACCTAAAACGCGTACGTTTGCGTTTAAATAAAACGTGAACGTACAAAATAAAACGCGAGTTTTAACAAAATAAAATACTTACAAAAGTGAAAATCACATTTTTACAATACTAATAATAAAAGAAACTTTTTAGAAAATTAAAATTACTTTTTATACTATTTAATTATTTAATATTAATTAGAAACTATTTAATACTTATTATTAATACTTAAATAACTAAAATACACTACAATATAATTTAAATACTAAAAAGGTGAAAATAAAATTTCTAAAATTATAAAATAACTAAAAATAAGTTTTAAAATTAAAAATAAATATTTTTGTCTTTTTGTGGTTTTTATATTAATTAATTACTAATTACTAAATAAACTATTTTAATTTAGGAAAAATACCAAATGAACAGTAAAAATGCTAAGAAAATTTCTAAAATTACTTTATAATATATAAAAGCTATAAAAAATATAAAAACTAAGTTTTGATTAATAAAAACTAAATATGCTATTTAATACTAATTATTAATTAATAATTAATAAAACTAAAATTAATTCTAATAAATACTAAATGGTAAAATAAAAATCTGAAAAATTTATTGTAACTACTTTAATATATGAGGAATTTAATAAAAATATAAAAAAGCTAAGTACTTAATAAAAATTTAAAAATGAAAATTAAAATTAAATAGAAACTATCACTTAAATTTAAATTGGTTTTTCTTTTGGAAACTTATTTTACAACTAAAAATGAAGAACTTTTGTAAAAACAAACTTTTTAGAAGCTAAAAATAAGCACAGAATAAGCTAAAATGGTCAACAGTTGACCAAAGTTGACCAATGTGCAAAATAAGCTAAAATGACCAAGGGTGGGGCCCACAATGGTAAAATCTGGTCCAACTAAGTTATTAGAACATGTTTAAGCAAGAAAAAGCTAAGGGTGACCCCTGAATAAGCTATAAGCACAAAATAAGCACTTAGGGAACCTTGCTTGGAACTGAAAAGGGGACAGAACTTGATGGCTAGAATTATGTGGGGTCCACAAGGTTCTAGGTCAAGCAAGTGGTCAACTTATGTAACCTGGTAGGAGGGGGGTGGAAGGAAGCTAAATTGGTGGCCTGGGGCCCACTGGGTTGGCTGGAAAACCACCACCAAGTGGTGGTGGTGGTGGTGTAACTGCTGAGACAGAGCAGTACATAGCCCTGCTGCTCACTTTGGAGAGCTGTGGGGCCAAGGAAAAAAATCACAAAAATTAAAGAGTGATGGGAAAATGGAGTTGAGGTGGTAGACAACAAGACCTGAAAATTTTAAGTCCTAGATCTAAGTAGAAAAATCACAAAAATTCTTGGAATTTTTAGAAAAAACTGAACAATAGGAATTTGACTTTTGTGACAACTTGTTATTTTGACTATAATGAACTTTGATTGCTTCTTAATAACTTAAAGTGATGTTATAACTTAACTGAGACTGAATTAGACTATCTTAACAACTTGTGAAAGGAAATGATGATATAGCCACCCCTAATCTCTAACAGTCAACAGCTTGATGGATTAAATAGGTGGTTTTGACTTTTTTAACTAATGAGACTGAGGTTTTATGGTATGACTATCTTTAATAAACCTACTGTGATATATGTTTAACTTAAAACACAACCAAAACCACCCTGAGTTCCTTGAAACAGCACTTGCCAAACACCCCTTACAACTTGACTGTTTTGGTATTTCAAAGGAAATAGACAACCTAAGCTACATAACTAACAACTAAGCTTACATTAATCAAATACAAACATAATCTAACTGATTTGAACTACAATTTACCACACCTTCAGTAAAAGATAAGAAAATAAGGAAATGAGCTTACAAGGCTTCCAATGCACCAAACTGAGAAACAAGTCCAAGTACCATCCTAATAGCTCACCACTGAGCTTCTAAACCATTTCCATTCAACCTTTTTCATGCTTTGCTTTTTCTTCTTTTCTGCTTCCTTTTTATTATTATTATATATATATTTTTTTTTGTTATGAATCTGAGAATTAAGCAGAAACTTGAATTTATCTAACTGAAACTTAGATTAATTAAAAGTAACAAGTTACATACTTGGAATTTCAACTGAGAATTAAAAGTTACAATAAACTTGAAATTAACTAAAATTAAACTAAAACTACATACTACACTAAAACTACAAAAATAAAAACTAGCTCTTTTCTTCATCTTTTTTCTTTCTTTTATACACCCTGGAGGTCCACAAAGACTTTCCCACCAACTTCTGAGCCGTAGGATTGCTTCCATTAATCTAGGCCGTTTAAATTGTGTTTGGCGGGAAAAAAAGATTTGGCAGTTGGGGTGTTTGGTGAGTATTTAATGAGGAGCGGGGGGGGGGGGGGGGGGGGGTGGGGGGAAAGTGAGGGTTTAGGTAAGGTTATTAATGAGGTTTGGAGAGTTGGTGAAGAATTTGGAGGAGGGGGGAGCAAGGTTGCAGAAAAACGGGGAAGGAGATGGGGGTGAACAGTGTTCTGTGTTGGGGGGTTGACTGTGGTCAACGAGTATTATATAAAACGGTTTTTTTTTGGATTTTATTATTATTTAGGAGGTGGGTGGGCTAATGGTGATGGGCTGAGTTTGGTTTGGGTGGGCTTTTGGATTAGCAGGCTATGGTTTTGGGTTTAGTAATAACAAAGCATAAGGTCCAAATTGGTTAAGTGTTATTTCACAAGGACCAAATTGCAAAAACTGAAACCATAGGGACTGAAAATGTAATTTTTCCCAAAGTTATCATAAGGACCAAAATTGACAACTTTAATGACCTAGGGATCCAAAATGTATTTTTCCAATATCAAATTCCCCGGGGACTACTTTTGCAAATTTTTCAAACTCCGGGGACCAAAAGTGAAAATTCTCAAAACTTTTACCCAAGTGTTATTTTTGATAACTTTTTATTTTGAAAGGACTTGGGTTGACTTTTCTTGCAAAATAATTGCACAGGGCTAGTTTTGTTAATTTTTGAAAGTCGGGGGACTGAAACTGCCAATTTTGCAAACTTTGTGCGTTTTTCATTTGTTTTTGCTCATTTTGCATCTAAAACATATAAAACACGATTTTGAAATATTTTCAGTATTTTGATGCATTACTGAGTGTTTTTGTATGTTTTGCAGTTCGTATTTGACCAAAAATGATGAGTGTTTGAGCACTCATCAATCCCCCACACTAAACTATTGCTAGTCCCTAGCAATACTGTTTTGAAAACTTGATGGATTTGAAAAACTCTTTACCAAAAGCCATCACTTCTGGAGTAGCCAGGTGTAAGAACTGTGGCACACCTGATAACCGTGTGATTTTGAGCAAACCATCAGCTGTCAACGGATTTGATTAGTCTTTACCAGGAGCCGTTTGCTTCTGGACTAGCCAGCTCTTGATGGAATAGTCAACATCTTGGTGAGCTGATTACCAATTATGGATTTTCCACGGCCTTTACCACAAGCCATAATCTTGCGGGCTAGCCAACTCATTTGTTTTTGGGGAGTTGAGGAACCATACAATTTTGGGCAAATTGCCAGCCGTAAACGGATTTGATATGTCTTTACCAAGAGCCGTTTGCTCCTGGACTAGCCAATCCCTTTTGTCGGTTAGACAAGGTGGACTGATTACCACAAAAATTTTGAAGCACCAGTGAAATTTTTTTTTTGAATTTTGGCTAAAAACGGGGGTATTATATAGTAAAATGTGATAAAATTCGCTGGCGAATACCCCCCCCCCCCCCCCATACTAAGCATGAATATTGTCCTCAATATTCAAAATCCCGGCTATTATACCGACATTTTGAACGTAAAAGGGCAACATTACAAGCTAAGCGTGGAAAACACCATTTTGTTTTTTCACGTCATAAGTAATCATAGCATGGGGGACTCCCCCACACTTAGGGTGAAAACCCTATAAGCGTGCTACTGTTTTTGTTTACCGAGTCGCTAGCTTGACTCGACCCCTAATTCATTTGTCATTGGGGAATGTGGAAGAAGTGATCTCTATCGGACTTTCATTCAAAATGTTTGGAGAAACATATGAAGCACGTGAAAGTTCCACACCGATGAGATAAGTATCCGGCTCAAGATAATGATACATGAAAATGCCGGGATCAAATATAGTGTCCTCATTCCCGAAGGAATGAAGAACAGGAGAATGAAAGTCCGATGAAGAACAGGAGAAGTCACCATGTAGGTGAAGAAAGGAAGAAAGATCTTGATGACAATCAAGATTGATTCATCATCATCAGAAAGAGAATTCATAATTGGTGTATCATGAATCTCATCAGTAAAGCTCATATGATCTAGACATATTATGGGTGGGAGGGTTGGGATTTTGATATCAATCAAATTCTCAGGGTTGAGAATATTTCCCTCCAGAAAACAAAGATTAACTTTGTCTAGATCAAAGTGAAAGTTATCATACTCCGGTGGAGATATGATATGAGTGAGTTCACCGGAGAACTCCTCAAAGGTGAATGAAACATAATCGGGGAGAGAAATTTGAGAATGAGAAGTGGTACTGTCACTAATCTTCTCTCCCATATGATCATAGGTAAAGGCTTCAAACTCCGAAATAGGATCGTCGGAGACAATGTCACTATCCTTTATGGGGATAGGAGATGAAATAGGTTTCATTTTGAAAGCCTTGATTTTAGAAATGAGGAGATCGACATTCAATAATGTTGCACGAAGTGCTTCATCCTTGATTTCAGTGTCAATCTCGTCATTCTCTTCTTCTAAGCTGACTAGCTCAGAAGGTAATTCTTCCATATAAACGATGTTCTCACAAGATAACGAGTTGTCATCAGTAGAATCGGAGAACATCTCATCATGATTAGATGGGAAGAATAGAGGAGGAGGAATATCACACATATGGTTAGAAGTCCCCTGTGACTCTCTCGGGATTGGGACAAGGATCTCAACACTAGACTTTATTAATTCGTCCGATTCCTTATTAGGAACAGTGCTAAGATGCTCATCCCCCATGATCAGAGAGTGAGTGTGAACTTCGGGTGTGATAACAGCAGACTGAGGGAGATACAAAAGACTAGCACACATAGATTCTATATTTTTCATGTGTTCTTCTGCTAGTAATTCTTGCATACTCTTATCTCCCTGTGTTTCCACGGAAGGAATCTCAACTGATGAACTGGATGAAGCTTTGTAATATTCTTTCATTTGGATAGAATCCTCATCATCATCGTCATCATGAATAAAACGGAACAAAGAGCTAGATTTGGCTGCTTTTTCTTTTGCATAAGCTTCCGTAACAGCTTTTTCAAAATCATCTATGGTTTCAATTTTAGCAACCTGCTCTTCCGTCAATATTTTAGCCATGCATTTCTCATGTGAATTTAGAGTAAATGAAAATTGCGGGGGTGGGGATTTGTCAAAACTGGAAGGTTGACATTGATAATCATTATGAGGACCCCCACAATTCACACAAGAAACACCGGGCGTATTATGAAGTTTTGTTGTACCCAACTCCTTAAGTTCTTTTAATATCTCAAGAACCTCTACTATAATGTCAGTAGCAGAAGGAGTTGTGTGAATCATTTGGTGCTGTGGAGGTGGGTCTGGAAACGAATAGTCGTAATTGTTACAAGGAATTGGATTCCTTGTTTGACAATCCGAGCTAAAGTGAGGACCTCCACAGTACTCACAACAGTAAAACTGTTGAGTTTGGATTGGTGTATT
Source organism: Artemisia argyi (assembly GCA_030686995.1). Classification (NCBI taxonomy): domain Eukaryota; kingdom Viridiplantae; phylum Streptophyta; class Magnoliopsida; order Asterales; family Asteraceae; genus Artemisia; species Artemisia argyi. The sequence continues at coordinate 179,231,997 of CM060683.1, forward strand.
TTGATACGAAGCATCATTGAAATTTGGGAAATATGATTCTTGCTCGTATGAATGTGATGGGTAATCGAAAAAATTTGAAGTGTCGTTGAATGAGTTTTGATTAGGATCAAAAGTAAATGAATTACACGACCCACAAAACAAACAACTCCCGTTTTGGATATCATTACCACATTGTACACATGTACACCAACGACATGGAAAACCGAAAAGCGGCTCACCACAACCGACACAAGGAACAAAATCTGGAGGTGGGACAAGTGGTGTGCTCTTAGAGCTAGCAATTTCCACCACTTCCGTTATGGTCTCGGGTTTTGGTTCTTGATAAACGTGAAGGTTAGGTAAGTCGTTCTTTTCAGTCACTGCCCTAAGCTCTGTACGTTTGCTTGATGACCTTATAACCTTATATCGTGAAAGATCAGGATTGATTCTTGAAGGTTTAGGAGCATTAGTGAGCTTAGGTTCTTGGACAACCGTAGGTTGGACGTATTTAGCACTTCCATCGTCAGAGGGAAGTACATGATCCTTTGTCACCTCGGTTTCTTGATTCATTTCCCTCACCGGAGAGGGAATAGGAATCGAAGGTCCATCATAATCACTACGACATCTCGATATTTTTGACAAGGCCATAAGTTTTTCAATTTTGCTCTCAAAGGCCCATTGTTCGAAGAAATCGTCATCGAGAGATGTCATTTAGAATTATACATGAAAGGGGTATAAGAAGGTAGAATCAAACGGATAGAGGGTAAGGAAAAATATTTTTGGGTTTTTATGAAAAATATGAACAAAGATGGATAAATGTACGATGGAATGAATTCCAAAAACACTAATCAGAAAACCGTTTAGATAAACGCGCACAACCTCCCCGGCAGCGGCGCCAAAAGTTGATTGAGCCCGAACCACCTAACTTATATTGACCAAGGATTGGTCAACAAAGTCAAATAGCCTAGATCAATGCTCCGCGGAAGTATAAGGTTTCCCCGGGTCGTATGTCCCGACGAGGTGTGAATTGTAAACAAAACGGTTTCGTGATCGGGTGAATTTGGATGAGAAAAAGGTTTGTGTGTGATTGAACTAAGGAATATACAATGAAATAGCTTAAATAAGCTATGTGAAAAAGACGGGAAAGTTAGAAAAACCAGAAATGTTAAAAACCTAAAACGCGTACGTTTGCGTTTAAATAAAACGTGAACGTACAAAATAAAACGCGAGTTTTAACAAAATAAAATACTTACAAAAGTGAAAATCACATTTTTACAATCCTAATAATAAAAGAAACTTTTTAGAAAATTAAAATTACTTTTTATACTATTTAATTATTTAATATTAATTAGAAACTATTTAATACTTATTATTAATACTTAAATAACTAAAATACACTACAATATAATTTAAATACTAAAAAGGTGAAAATAAAATTTCTAAAATTATAAAATAACTAAAAATAAGTTTTAAAATTAAAAATAAATATTTTTGTCTTTTTGTGGTTTTTATATTAATTAATTACTAATTACTAAATAAACTATTTTAATTTAGGAAAAATACCAAATGAACAGTAAAAATGCTAAGAAAATTTCTAAAATTACTTTATAATATATAAAAGCTATAAAAAATATAAAAACTAAGTTTTGATTAATAAAAACTAAATATGCTATTTAATACTAATTATTAATTAATAATTAATAAAACTAAAATTAATTCTAATAAATACTAAATGGTAAAATAAAAATCTGAAAAATTTATTATAACTACTTTAATATATGAGGAATTTAATAAAAATATAAAAAAGCTAAGTACTTAATAAAAATTTAAAAATGAAAATTAAAATTAAAGAAAATTAAATAGAAACTATCACTTAAATTTAAATTGGTTTTTCTTTTGGAAACTTATTTTACAACTAAAAATGAAGAACTTTTGTAAAAACAAACTTTTTAGAAGCTAAAAATAAGCACAGAATAAGCTAAAATGGTCAACAGTTGACCAAAGTTGACCAATGTGCAAAATAAGCTAAAATGACCAAGGGTGGGGCCCACAATGGTAAAATCTGGTCCAACTAAGTTATTAGAACATGTTTAAGCAAGAAAAAGCTAAGGGTGACCCCTGAATAAGCTATAAGCACAAAATAAGCACTTAGGGAACCTTGCTTGGAACTGAAAAGGGGACAGAACTTGATGGCTAGAATTATGTGGGGTCCACAAGGTTCTAGGTCAAGCAAGTGGTCAACTTATGTAACCTGGTAGGAGGGGGTGGAAGGAAGCTAAATTGGTGGCCTGGGGCCCACTGGGTTGGCTGGAAAACCACCACCAAGTGGTGGTGGTGGTGGTGTAACTGCTGAGACAGAGCAGTACATAGCCCTGCTGCTCACTTTGGAGAGCTGTGGGGCCAAGGAAAAAAATCACAAAAATTAAAGAGTGATGGGAAAATGGAGTTGAGGTGGTAGACAACAAGACCTGAAAATTTTAAGTCCTAGATCTAAGTAGAAAAATCACAAAAATTCTTGGAATTTTTAGAAAAAACTGAACAATAGGAATTTGACTTTTGTGACAACTTGTTATTTTGACTATAATGAACTTTGATTGCTTCTTAATAACTTAAAGTGATGTTATAACTTAACTGAGACTGAATTAGACTATCTTAACAACTTGTGAAAGGAAATGATGATATAGCCACCCCTAATCTCTAACAGTCAACAGCTTGATGGATTAAATAGGTGGTTTTGACTTTTTTAACTAATGAGACTGAGGTTTTATGGTATGACTATCTTTAATAAACCTACTGTGATATATGTTTAACTTAAAACACAACCAAAACCACCCTGAGTTCCTTGAAACAGCACTTGCCAAACACCCCTTACAACTTGACTGTTTTGGTATTTCAAAGGAAATAGACAACCTAAGCTACATAACTAACAACTAAGCTTACATTAATCAAATACAAACATAATCTAACTGAGTTGAACTACAATTTACCACACCTTCAGTAAAAGATAAGAAAATAAGGAAATGAGCTTACAAGGCTTCCAATGCACCAAACTGAGAAACAAGTCCAAGTACCATCCTAATAGCTCACCACTGAGCTTCTAAACCATTTCCATTCAACCTTTTTCATGCTTTGCTTTTTCTTCTTTTCTGCTTCCTTTTTATTATTATTATATATATATTTTTTTTTGTTATGAATCTGAGAATTAAGCAGAAACTTGAATTTATCTAACTGAAACTTAGATTAATTAAAAGTAACAAGTTACATACTTGGAATTTCAACTGAGAATTAAAAGTTACAATAAACTTGAAATTAACTAAAATTAAACTAAAACTACATACTACACTAAAACTACAAAAATAAAAACTAGCTCTTTTCTTCATCTTTTTTCTTTCTTTTATACACCCTGGAGGTCCACAAAGACTTTCCCACCAACTTCTGAGCCGTAGGATTGCTTCCATTAATCTAGGCCGTTTAAATTGTGTTTGGCGGGAAAAAAAGATTTGGCAGTTGGGGTGTTTGGTGAGTATTTAATGAGGAGGGGGGGGGGGAAAGTGAGGGTTTAGGTGAGGTTATTAATGAGGTTTGGAGAGTTGGTGAAGAATTTGGAGGAGGGGGGAGCAAGGTTGCAGAAAAACGGGGAAGGAGATGGGGGTGAACAGTGTTCTGTGTTGGGGGGTTGACTGTGGTCAACGAGTATTATATAAAACGGTTTTTTTTGGATTTTATTATTATTTAGGAGGTGGGTGGGCTAATGGTGATGGGCTGAGTTTGGTTTGGGTGGGCTTTTGGATTAGCAGGCTATGGTTTTGGGTTTAGTAATAACAAAGCATAAGGTCCAAATTGGTTAAGTGTTATTTCACAAGGACCAAATTGCAAAAACTGAAACCATAGGGACTGAAAATGTAATTTTTCCCAAAGTTATCATAAGGACCAAAATTGACAACTTTAATGACCTAGGGATCCAAAATGTATTTTTCCAATATCAAATTCCCCGGGGACTACTTTTGCAAATTTTTCAAACTCCGGGGACCAAAAGTGAAAATTCTCAAAACTTTTACCCAAGTGTTATTTTTGATAACTTTTTATTTTGAAAGGACTTGGGTTGACTTTTCTTGCAAAATAATTGCACAGGGACTAGTTTTGTTAATTTTTGAAAGTCGGGGGACTGAAACTGCCAATTTTGCAAACTTTGTGCGTTTTTCATTTGTTTTTGCTCATTTTGCATCTAAAACATATAAAACACGATTTTGAAATATTTTCAGTATTTTGATGCATTACTGAGTGTTTTTGTATGTTTTGCAGTTCGTATTTGACCAAAAATGATGAGTGTTTGAGCACTCATCAAATGTCATCAACATAGATTTGGACTATGATAATATGTGAGTCTTTCTTCTTATTGAAGAGAGTATTATCAACTAAGCCCATGGTATACTTATGGTCAACTAGGAATGTTTTAAGTCGATCATACCATGCTTTTGGAGCTTGCTTAAGTCCGTAAAGAGCCTTTTTAAGTTTGTAAACATGATTTGGTTTTTCAAAATCGATGAAGCCCAATGGTTGAGCAACATACACTTCTTCATTAATGACTCCATTTAGAAATGCACTTTTGACATCCATTTGAAAAAGTTTAAAATTGTGTGCACATGCATATGCAAGTAAGATTCTAATTGACTCGAGCCTAGCAACCGGAGCAAAAGTTTCATCGTAGTTAATGCCTTCTTGTTGGTTATATCCTTGTGCAACTAACCTAGCTTTGTTTCCAGACACAATTCCATTTTCATCCATTTTATTTCGAAATACCAATTTTGTTCCAATTATAGTTTGACTCTTTGGTTGAGGAACTAATGTCCATACATCATTCCTAACAAATTGGTTTAACTCTTCTTGCATTGCAATTACCCAAGACTCATCTTTAATGGCTTCATTAATATTTTTAGGTTCAATGGTTGACACGAAACAAAAATAGTTGCTTTCATTTTGAACTTTTGACCTTAGTGTTCTTTCGTTAATGTTGCCAATGACACTATCTAATGGATGACTTTTAGATTCTTTGACATTGACAATTTCTTTGTTAAATATTTCATCTTCTTTGTCATCACTTAAAATTTCTTGATTTTCTATTGCTTGGCTTTCAACTAAGTCATCATCTACCAAAGGTGATGTCTTAGAGGGAGGTGGACTCTCGTCAAATGTTACGTTCAACGATTCCTCGACTCTTAAGGTTTCTTTGTTCAAAACAATGTACGCTTTACTATTTTGTGAATATCCAAGAAATACACCCTCATAAGACTTTGGGTCAAATTTGGTGAGATAATCCTTGGTGTTAAGAATGAAACATTTACTCCCAAACACTCTAAAGTATCCTAATGTAGGCTTTTTACCTTTATATAGTTCATAAGGAGTTTTATTCAAAAATGGTCTAATTAAGACACGATTTAAAATGTATGTTGATGTGTCAACGGCATTACACCAAAACTTTTGTGGAATGTTTTGTTCATTAAGCATTGTTCTACTCATCTCTTGCAATGTCCGGTTTTTACGTTCTACTACACCATTAGATTGAGGAGTACGTGGAGCCGAAAAGTTATGAGTTATTCCATTATTATCACAAAAGTTACCAAATTGAAATTCATTATCAAATTCACGACCGTGATCCATTCTAATAGACACAATATTAGACCCTACTTGATTTTGAATTTTCTTACTTAGAATTTCAAATTTATCAAAAGCTTCATTTTTACTTTTCAAAAATTTTGTCCAAGTATATCTTGAGTAATCATCAACTATGACCAAAGTGTAGAAGTTACCTTCATAACTTTGTATAGCCGACGGACCAAATAAATCCATATGTAAAAGTTCTAGACACCTAGATGTAGAAACCAAGTTTTTAGCCTTATGGCTACTATGGACTTGTTTACCGACTTTGCAAGCATCACAAAAGTGTTGGTCATATTTCAACTTAGGTAGGTTTCGAACTAAGACTTTGGTGGAGAGGTTTTGGATTAGTCTCATGTTAGCATGTCCTAAACGTCTATGCCATAAAGTTGAAGATTCATCTAATGAGGTAAGACAAAGTTTGTCTCTAGATATTGGATCCATCTTCATGACATATACGTTATTCTTAAGGACACCTTTGGCTATGGTTATACCATCTTTAAGTATTTTACTTCCGTTTTCACTAAAAAGAACATTATACTTATTACGACAAAGTTGACTAATACTAAGGAGATTAAAACCTAAGTTATCAACATGAGCTACATCATCTATAAAAAGGGAGTCATGAGAGATTGTACCTTTTCCGATGATTTTGCTCTTAGCATTACTACCAAACGTAACATTATCTCCGTCACATTTGTGATAAGAAGTGAAGAGGCTTTTGTTACCCGTCATGTGCCTTGAACAACCGCTATCTTTAATCCATTCATCCGGTTCCAAACAAACTTTTAGGCACACCTATTTTATGAAAAACACTCAAACATTTGGTCCCCAATTTCTCATGGGTCCATTTTGGTTAAGCATGCCATTAATTTGATCCAAGTATGAAAATAGAGCATAAGGGTTCCATGGCATGTGGTTTGGAGTTTGGTAATGTCTAGGAGTGTTTTGGTTCCAAACATGTTGGTAGTTTAGTCGAGCGTTGAAGTTGCTCTTTGGAAATGGGCGTTTGGGAATTGAAGTCTTAGGTCTTGGTTGAGTAGTTTTAGCTCTAAATTCATTTTTACTAAATCCTAATCCAGTTTTAAACATAGGTTTTGTTCCACTTTTGTATGTAACTTTAACAAATTTTGAACGATCCGAAGTGGATGAGGTTACTGCTGAAGCAGGCCTGGCGGAACCTTAAATTGGGTTCCGCCTGATCTGCAGGCTGCTGTAGCAATTTTATTTGTTTCTTGTGCAATCCTTTCTTGTTTCATTTGACCCATTGGAGTTTCTATTTTCGTAAATCCTAGTCCTGTTTTATCAAAGGGTGACTTTTGAAGTTTCATAATTTCATCCGCACAAGAAATGCTCTTATCGAACTTCTTAAACTTTGTGGTTTGTCTTATTAGATCATTTTGAGTAATTTTGAGTTTCTCAACTTCTAGTTTAAGCTCTTCACATGATTTGCAAGGTGTGTCAATACCTTTACTCTTTTCTAATCTCTTAGCTTTTTCTTTTAACTCATAAACTTCATTTTCTAAAAACTCCTTTTTAGTTTTCAAAAATTTATTTTTGTTTATGATTTTTAAGCTCAATTCACAAAGTTTGTTATATTCTTTTTGTAAATTGTCATCATCAATAGAGGAGTAAGATGAGTCGTATAATACCTCATTTGAGTTGTGAGCCATGAGAGCAACATCGTCATTCTTTGGCTCATCATCATCTCCTTCATAGTCACTCCAAGCACCACCCACAAAAGCTTGTTGAGGTTTGCTCTTGGGTGGTTTAGGACATTCTCCTACAAGATGACTTGTGTCTCCACACCTATAGCACTTTATTTCAATCTTTCCTTTCCTATCATCACGATCTTTTCGGAAAGTTTTTTTGTCATCTTTAGGTTGCCTTACAAACTTTCCTCTTCTACGAAAGAACTTCTTGAAGTCTCTAACGGCCATAGCATATTCCTCATTGTCACTATCCGAAGTAGTTTCTTCATCATCACTTGATTGGACTCTAGCTTTCAAGGCAACGGACTTAACTTTTTCTTTCTTGCCTCTAACTAGTTCCGAATCCTTTTCCATTACCATTTCGTGAACTTTGAGGTTTCCAATTAGCTCATCATATGACATGCTTGAAACATCTTTGGATTCTTCAATTGCCGTCACTTTTTCTCTCCACTTCGGATGGAGTGCTCTAAGAAATTTCCTGACAAAGTTCTTACTACAAAAAGATTCGTCAAGTGCTTTAAGTGAAGTAATAATAGTATTAAATCTAGCAAAAGCATTATCAATAATCTCATCTTCGGAAATAACAAATTGTTCATATTGTTGAACAAGAAGATCAATTTTGTTATCTTTAACTTGTGAGTTTCCTTGATGAGTGACAATTAAAGATTGCCAAATATCTTTGGCGGTTTTACACAAAAAGACTCTTTCATATTCTTTCTTAGGCAAAGTATTGTAAAGCATCATTTTAGCTTCATTAATTTTACCTATTAATTTCTTTTGATCATCATCTTTGATGTTAGTAACTACGTTATCACCATCAATAATTATATACCATAAATCTATATCTTTAGATTTCACGTAAGTTTCAAAACGGTTTTTCCAATATATAAAACCATTTGCTTCAAAGAGTGGTGGTCTTTGCATAGATTGCCCTTCTTTGTAATTTTCAAAATCCATGGATCGTTTCAAGTTTTAAAACACAATATATTTTAAAAGCTTGAGTAACGTAGCTCTTGATGCTAATTGTGGAAAACTAGAAGGGGGTTGATTAGTTTACCGATTAAAATCTTTTTAACTTGTTAAGTTAGCTTTAAAACTTTTCGTTTGATCAAAGATATATACACAAACACAATATATAACATGCAAGTAAATGAAAGAAACGATCAAACCACAACACGAGTATTTATCGTGGTTTGGCTACAAGGACTCTTTTTCCTTGCCCTACGTCCACGCCCCAAGTATCCAACTCGAGAGTTTCTTTCACTAGTCAACAAGCTCCTTTCACCGGCGGAGAAAACCTTACACGTCGCTTATACTTTTACCGACACAAAGCTAGATGTCGAGTTCTTTACCAAGGGTACAACCACTCCCGTTAGTTCTTTACAAGGGTACAACTACTCCCTATACACTTCATATTTTGAGGACTAAAATACTAACCGATCACTACTGAAAATACACAATCAAATGAAGTGTAAACTACACAAGTCTACACAATGCTAAGCTAACAAGTCTTGCAACGTTGTGTTGAATACTTGTTACTTTTAGTAAGCTCGTGAATCTCTTTGCTACAAAAAGAAACTTCACATATGAAATGTTAAGAGGTTAGATGAAAGAATGAAAGTGTGTGTGAAAATATAATGTCAAGTGATGAGCCAAATTTTAACTTGTGGCTCAATATTTATAGCCAAAACCTTCTGCAGGTCTGGCGGATCAGGCGGACCCCTGAGAAGGGTTCCGCCCGTGTACCTCCAGGGTACCGCCGGGCTTGCAGTTGGTTTTGCAATAAATCTTGCAAACCAAACAAGGTCTTGTCTCATAACTCCTAGCAACCAAACAATGTCACATCTCATAATAACAAGTCAAATACAAAGCTTGCAAGCAACAACAAAGTTAGTCAAACATATTTCTTTCCATAAATGCATAATGACAAAACTTGCCATAAATGTGATGTGACAATTTCTAATTTAAGAAATAAATTTGTGTTGTGTTTTATGAAATGTAAAATGTAGCAAAAGTCTAGTTTATGCAAGTCTTAAAAACTAAGATTATGTTTTGCTTAGAAACTAAAGTTTACATTTTGTCGTTAACAAAACTTAGCGAAGATCATAAAATATAAATAACGTTTTTAGGCGATATTTCTATTAACAGTATCGAAGATAAAACTCTCAAAGTATGGTAAAAATTCCTCGAGCTCGGGCTCCAGAGGATCGTCAATTATAAGCTCAATCTTCGTCTTAACTTTATCCGGAGGGATTGACGGTTCATCGTTCAACAAATTGTCAAGAAAAATAATATCACCCTTCGAATCAAAGTAAGAATCGTCAGTCTCAGAAATCGGAATTGTTTCAGTAGCAAGAAATTCATCGACCTCTTCCCAAAGAGAATCATATTCCTTAGTCGGAGGAAATGGTGGGGAAGAGTCGGAGATGAAAGTTTTAACAAAATCTTCAAAAGAATAATCACAAACATCGATGCTTTTGACGGAGTACTTCTTCAATTTCGAAGCATCGGCTTTAAAAATCATAATATCGTCATCATGTCGTAAAGTTAGAGTATCCTCAAAATGGTCTACTAGGGCTTTAGCGGTTCGTAAAAACGGTCGCCTTAGTATTAGAGGAACTCTCGGATCAGCTTCAAAATTGACAACAACAAAATCTGCCGGAAAAGTACACGAATTCACACGAACAAAAACGTCCTCAGCAATTCCAACTGGATGAGTGACCGATCGATTAGCAAGCTCCAAAGTCATTCTTGTCGGTTTAAGAGCACCCATTCCAAGTTGTTCATAGATCGATAATGGCATGAGGTTAATACTCACACCCGAATCGGCCAGGGCGTTACAAACTTCTTGATCTTTCAATGAACACGGAATGAGAAACTTTCCCGAGTCACCAAGCTTTTCGGGAAGCTTCTTGAGAAGAATCGCAGAACATTGAGCATTTATCGGTGTTTCGGCTAATTCAAGCAATTTCTCCTTATTACTTATGAGGATTTTGAACGTTGAAGCAAATTTCGGCATGTACACATGAGCATCCATCAAACTTATATCAAAGTGCAATTTTTGAAAAATATCCAGAAATTTTTCCATTTGTTTTTTAGATTTTGCACGGAGCTCTTCATCATTAAATCGTGATGGATATGGCAATTTAGACTTGTATTTCACATTATTCTCAAAAACAACTTTTTCTTTATCTTTTGACTTTTGGACAACCGGAGGTTGGTGATGAGGCGAAAAATGAACCACTATTAGGGGGTCATTTAAGCCCGAAATTGAATTTATTTGATCAAATATTGCCCTAAATCGTTCCTTTTGTGATTTTAGGTATTTTGGGAGTGAAATATGGAAAAGGAAGCAATTCGGACGTTTTTGGAGCATAAAAGTGAAGAAAACGCCAAAGTCTTAATTTTCCTTGCTGGGAATAGTAGGTGACGGCGTTAAGAGTATCATCCTGACGGCATCAAGAGTAAATTGCATGACGGCCCAGTGCAAACATGAAGGCGTCATGAGGAAGAGCGTCAAGAGTTAATACGTGACGACCTGGAAGAACCTAACACATGACGGCGTCAGATGTAAATCAAGGCAGTCCGAGAATTATTTTGGCGGCGAGATGACGGCGTCACCTATTTGGTCTTGACGCCGTCAGCCTCAATTTCCTATATATAGTTTTCTAATTTTCATTCATTAAAAAAGGAGATGTTTTGGAGAAACCCTAAGGCCGAACTTATTACGAATTTTACAGGTTTTTCAAGGGTTTTCAGCCCTTGAACCCTTACATATGTAATTGAGATAAGTGTTCTTCTAATTCAATCAATATGTCTATGTGTTGGTTGTCTATATCTTGTGCTTGTCTTAATTCCATCATGCTAGGCTAGATTTATCTTGTGTTTGCGTAGATCAAATGAAACCTAGATGTTGATTATGTGTTGATTACTTGTTTATGGTTGTATTGGATGAATGATTTCGATGTTAGGCTTAAGAAAACAGGCAGATCTCCAAATGGTAACATGCTTGAACGTCTTAAGAAACATGAACTAATGTGCACTAGGTTTTATTGGTTGTATTTAATGCATGAGTAAATTCTAATGATCCCATGTTAGGAGCTACTTAGCCGGCTCGACATAGGAGTGAAGTAGGCACTCATAGGATTGGGGAATTAAGTGCGCCACCCCATGAATGGTATTAAAGAATACAATCCATCATCCACGCAACTATAACAAGTAATTAACGTGTAAAAGATATCTAGGGGGTAGTGAAATCTTAAGTAAACACAATTTCTCCACTTATTGCTCACAACCTTAGTTTAATTTAGTTTTATTTTCATTTCTAGTATTTTATTTTGATTGCATCTTTAGTATTGGGTTAGTTGACTAGCAACTAATTCCGCCCAAATCCTTCAAACCCGAGATTTTTACTTGCTTTCTAAAAAATATAAAAATACAAAAATAATCATCCATCATCTTTAGAACTAGCATTTAGGTTTTCTAATCCTAGCGACACTATTCCTAGCTGAACGATCAATCCCCCGGTACTTGTCACTATACTATACTACAATGATCAGGTACACTGCCTGGTGGGGGTTGTAAGCTTCTCGAGATCCCTTGAGAGGTAAAGCCTGGTGCAATCCCTACGCATCAAGTTTTTGGCGCCGCTGCAGGGGAATAGTTATTGTCTAGGTTAGAATTTTCTTTTTATTAGGTCTACTTGCTAGATTCTTTTCTAGTAAGATTTTATTTTTATTTTTTAGGTTCTCTTTAGTCTATCTTATTTCTTTGTGTGTTTGTTCGTAACTCTTCACCACCCGACATCATGGACGATGGGAACATCCTAGAACCCGTCATCCCACCACAACAAAACCCAACACTAGAACCTCCTAGGCCCCGAACCTTAGGAGAGTATTCCCGACCTAGCCACCAAGGCTACCGAAACACCATTGAGCTCACTGGAGCCAATGTGACTCCCTTACGATCCGACACCATCCGGTTGGTGCAAAGCGGATGTGCATTCCATGGACTTCGTTCCGAAGATCCAAATCAACATCTTAAGGACTTCCTAAAAATCATAGATTCCATAGACCTAGGTGTTGAAACTAGAGAGACAACCCGATTATGCCTATTCCAATTCTCTCTACGGGATCAAGCTAGTCAATGGCTTGAGCGTTTACCCGCGGGATCCATCACCACATGGGATAATCTCACCAATCGCTTCCTTACTCAATTCTTCCCACCGGGGAAGACTGCAATGCTTAGAAATGACATTTTGATGTTTGAACAACATCAGGGTGAAACTTTCTACGAAGCATGGGCTCGTTTTAAGGATCTCCTCCATAAGGTCCCTCATCATGGTATAAACCTTTGGTTATTAGTTCAGATTTTCTACGACCATGTTGACTATCACACTAAACGTACAATCGATAGGGCCGCGGGAGGTCAACTGCGTGATAAGAACGCCGAGGAGTCCTGGGAAATTATTGAGGAGCTTGCCGCCGATAATCAAGAGATGTGGGAGTTTAATCATATGATAAAAGCGGCCATCAACGCAGTCTCAACATCTGGAGGGACCACCGAAATCCCCGATGAACTCCTATGCAAACTCGAGGCAAAAGTTGACTATTTTGAGGAAAGGCAAAGGAGACCCTTAAGTCCTAGACGGGCCACTGTCAATTCTGTCTCGAAACCAACTTCAACACCATTATTATAGTCACCTTCTAGAGAAAATATCGAGACTTTTCAAAACTATGCCTCACCTTACTCCCCTCCCGAGGAGCTTGGCTCGGAGTTTGAAGCTAGGATGAGAGAATATATGGCAACTCATTCAGATCGGCTTGCTATATTCGAGGAAGCAGTTTATAAGCAAAAAGAGGAGATGCAAGAGAAAATGAATGAGATGATGAGTCTATTGGAGGAGTATGCCAACCAGAGAACCCCCGAAAGAATTTTACTAAGGAAAGAATACGTCACCCCCGCTACCCAATTTGTTAATTCCATCACAATTGTCTACAAGGATGACGAGAAGGTAGAAACCTCTACTAAACAGACCTTAGATAAGCCACCAAAATCCCATCCCTTGAGTCACTACCTGAAACATGATATAAACGAAAACACCATAACAAATTGGATTAAGGGTGACGGGCGTAACCAACCTTCCCAACAGAGTTCTGAGAACAAGGAAAAGGGAAAAGATGAGTACGATACGTTACCTGGAGGGTCAATATTCGAGAGGCTATTGGTACAAAAAGTGGCTAATAAGCAGATAGCGTGTGGGAACTTTGAGATACCGACTAGCATCGGGGATTTGAAATATCTTAGTGCTTTCGCCGACCAAGGATCGAAAGTAAATCTTATGCCCCTAACTATTTACATCCAACTAACGTCAAAAATGCCAACCCCTACTCGTGTTAGGTTGTCCCTAGCTGGACACTCGTACGTATACCCCCTAGGAATCGCAGAAGATGTATTAGTTAATGTCGCAGGATTCATGTACCCCGTTGATTTTATGATCATCGATGATAAGGGAGATGGATGCATGCCAATAATCCTTGGGGCACCATTCCTCGCCACCGCTAGGGCTGTCGTTAAGTATGAAGGCAGGAAGATTGAGCTTAAATCTGGAAAAAGAAAGATTAGCTTCCCCATGACTCCGCGAAGTGGACATAAGAATTTAAGTTGGAGAAAGCTCAAAAACAACATTGACACGACACCCATTCGTGTTCAAAATAAAATTCTTGCATGGGAGGCAAGAATCAAAAGCTACAAGGAGGCTAAATATGAAAGAAGCGAAAGCAATAAGGTTCAGGTCGAATTCGAACATAATCAACCAGCAGAAAGTCATGTACCATTTGAAGAAGGGAACTTGGTACTCTTAAGACACTTGGAAACAACAATACCACCCGATAAACCAAGTCCTTGGTGGTATGGGCCTTTCACAATTAAAGGCGTGAGCCAAGATGGGATGGCTAACCTGAGAAGTGAAGTAGGTGGAGAGGTGATTGCAAGTATCGACAGGTTGAGGCATTACCACCACAATAGTAATGATCACAACTACATGGGGTACATCATCTCAAGGGATGAGGTCACGTAGTAACCCATGACCTTGAGTCTAGCTACAAGACTCGTAAATAAAGAAAAGCACTTCTTGGGAGGCAACCCATGCTTTGTGTGATTTTTATTTTGTTTGTTTGATATTTGCTTCCGTATGCATGCTTTATTTTTATTGTTGGTAGATCATGTTTCTAACTAAAAAGTGGAAATACTTTACTTTGTTGTTTTGGCCTAGTCTTAACTCCACCTAAAAGTATTTTTTTTTTGCAAAAGATAAGTGTAAGGGGAAACCCCAAATATGTTTTTAAGAAACAAACCGATAATGATTCTCTACAATATTAAGTGAACATATATATTCGTACTTGTTAGAGTCAAATGCTTGTATCGAGTCATAATGATATTTTGCAGGATTTTCCAGGAAGTAGGACCAAGTTTTCCCAGAAATTTTCCGGAAACTTAAAATAAGAATTTCTGCAGATCACTTCTGACGGCGTCACGAGTTTACTCTTGACGGCATCACGTGTAAAAATCTGGAAATTTTACCGGTTTTGTTTTTCTAACGGAGTCTTAAGGTTTTTGTTGAATAATTAAGTTTTATAATCTCCAGGAAATCTGCAAACTTCATTCCACAAGCATTATATCTTACTTTGTTTTCTAGGATTTAGTAACTTATATTGCCGCCGATTTTATGCGAGGTTGCTTTGTTTGTTTTATCAGGATTTACAGGTTATGTATGACAAGAAGATGATTTATATTCTGGAAGGGAAGCTTTGATTGTTCATTTTCTTGGAGGAAGATTTAACCTGGCCACCTTATTAACCATACCGAGCGAATCAGGGGAGTATTTGATTTCATTCGTTTTACTTATTTCACTTTTACATTCTTTACTTGAACATTGGGGACAATGTTCATCTTAAGTGTAAGGGGAGGGTAAAACGATGATACCTTACATGTACACTTTCGCTTGAGTTTGTTTGTTTAATGGTAGATGTACAATAAAACTATGAGAAATACTTGTTAGTGCAATTTTAGCGCCAAATTTAAAATTTTTTACAACATTTAGGAGTGAAACTTTAGCCATAGCAAGCGTCTCATGGATAGGAGATTGTATGACTAGCACAAAACCGTATATTCAGAAAAAAATTTTCACCCAAATATGTGAGGTTCGCCTTTAGATTTGATAGGAAAAGCATTTATTATTAGTGCTTATGAGTGTACCGGTAGCATTTAGATTCTAGAACTTGCGTTAGTGATGCATCCCGAGACCGCTAGTGAGACTACATTCGTGTAGTAGGATTTACTACATGATAAGAGGCATTAGGATCACCCTTGTGTTAAACCCGTATCATAATTACTTGACCATTTAAGTCATATTACTTGGCTAGTTAAGTCAACTAATTTTTCCCACACCCTTAGCGTTGTACTCATTTTTAGTACACGAAACCCCTAGTACACCCCTCCGAGCCTATCTTTTCGTTTCTAACTTTAAGCATCTTACTTAAAGGAAGAATTTGTTACACCCCACTTAAATGTACACCCAAATCGCCTTAGCCTTCCGTGTATGCACTAATCTTTAGTGCATTATTGTTATTTGTTAAACCCTAAGTTAACTATCTAATTGATTACATGGTTGCTAAGTCGAGTCATATCCTTGTACATATTATTTTGGGACGATTGGGACTCATGGATAAAGTACTTATTTTATGGAGTAATGAGAAAGAACATCATTTATTACCCACATATGTACGTTAATCTTAAAAGTACTCCAAGTGTTTTGATTTTCTTAATTCGAGTCAATAGATTAGCTTATTGTAAAGTATGTAAAAATTCAAGTGTAAGGGGAATGTTCATTCCCTATGATGTATTATTTTGGATAGTAGGGTAAAAGTGTATGCACAAAAAAATAAAAAAAATAAAAAAAAAAATCGAAAAAAGAGAAAAAAAATAGAAAAAAAAAGAAAAATAGAAAAACATACGGACTACCATCCCTTTTCATTCTATGTTTATTTTATATTTTTGTTATTTTTCATTTATTAGCTTAAGTCGAGTCTAGTCTTGGCTTAGCAACGCCATATTGTACATGTAATTAACCAAGATTGTTAACTCGCCACCAATAAAGACTGCCTATATCCAACAAAACCGTGTATTTCATATCCCTACACCTAACGTTACAACCCTTTAAAAGACCTCTTTGATAGTTTATCCTAGGTGCTTACGCCATGTGGTGGAGGTTTGATCCTTTCCCAAGCCTATGGTAATCTATTTTGCTATGACAGGTAGTGAGAGATATTTTCCATTTCCATATTGTAATTTATACTTTATTACACCCGAGAGATGTGAGTATCTAAACACTATTTGTGAGGTGCTTGTGTATGACCTCCATGCTTGTCTTTGGTCTTTAGTGGAACGATTATTTGTTGTAATTACTTTTATATTAGTGTTAAATGACCCCTAACTTATATTTTGAGTAGAATAAGAGCGTATTTGCTTGAGGACAAGCAAATCTCAAGTGTAAGGGTATATGATGAGGCGAAAAATGAACCACTTTTAGGGGGTCATTTAAGCCCGGAATTGAATTTATTTGAACAAATATTTCCCTAAATCGTTCCTTTTGTGATTTTAGGTATTTTGGGAGTGAAATCTGGAAAAGGAAGCAATTCGGACGTTTTTGGAGCATAAAAGTGAAGAAAACGCCAAAGTCTTAATTTTTCTTGTTGGGAACAGTAGGTGACGGCGTCAAGAGTAAATTGCATGACGGCCCAGTGCAAACATGAAGGCGTCACGAGGAAGAGCGTCAAGAGTTAATACGTGACGGCCTGGAAGAACCTAACACATGACGGCGTCAGATGTAGATCAAGGTAGTCCGAGAATTATTTTGGCGGCGAGATGACGGCGTCACCTATTTGGTCTTGACGCCGTCAGCCTCAATTTCCTATATATAGTTTTCTAATTTTCATTCATTAAAAAAGGAGAAGTTTTGGAGAAACCCTAAGGCCGAACTTATTACGAATTTTACAGGTTTTTCAAGGGTTTTCAGCCCTTGAACCCTTACATGTGTAATTGAGATAAGTGTTCTTCTAATTCAATCAATATGTCTATGTGTTGGTTGTCTATATCTTGTGCTTGTCTTAATTCCATCATGCTAGGCTAGATTTATCTTGTGTTTGCTTAGATCTAATGAAACCTAGATGTTGATTATGTGTTGATTACTTGTTTATGGTTGTATTGGATGAAGGATTTCGATGTTAGGCTTAAGAAAACTGGCAGATCTCCAAATGGTAACATGCTTGAACGTCTTAAGAAACATGAACTGATGTGCACTAGGTTTTATTGGTTGTATTTAATGCATGAGTAAATTCTAATGATCCCATGTTAGGAGCTTCTTAGCCGGCTCGACATAGGAGTGAAGTAGGCACTCATAGGATTGGGGAATTAAGTGCGTCACCCCATGAATGGTATTAAGGAATACAATCCATCATCCACGCAACTATAACAAGTAATTAACGGGTAGTGAAATCTAAGTAAACACAATTTCTCCACTTATTGCTCACAACCTTAGTTTAATTTAGTTTTATTTTCATTTCTAGTATTTTATTTTGATTGCATCTTTAGTATTGGGTTAGTTGACTAGCAACTAATTCCGCCCAAATCCTTCAAACCCGAGATTTTTACTTGCTTTCTAAAAAACATAAAAATACAAAAATAATCATCCATCATCTTTAGAACTAGTATTTAGGTTTTCTAATCCTAGCGACACTATTTCTAGCTGAACGATCAATCCCCCGGTACTTGTCACTATACTATACTACAACGATCAGGTACACTGCCTGGTGGGGGTTGTAAGTTTCTCGAGATCCCTTGAGAGGTAAAGCCTGGTGCAGTCCCTACGCATCAGTTGGACATTTTCAGCTCCTCCATTATTAATAGGAGGAACCGGGTCCTTTGTCGCCTCGGTCTCACAGTCCACTACCTTAGACGGAGACGAGGAAGAAGAGGTAGTAGGAGCTGTAGGTCCATCATATTGACCACCATTGCGAGTTATGATCGCCTTAACTTCGTCCCTCGGGTTTGCGATCGTGTTGCTTGGCAAAGAAGTAATACCCGAACCCGAGGGTCGATCATTTTAACGTTTGTTAATATCACTAATTTGATTAGCAAACAACCGTGTTGACTCTTCATATTTTGCCATAAAAGATTGTTGATTTTGAATCAATGGCTTAATCAAATCTTCCGTGGGCGACGGATTCTGAATAACACCTTGATTTTGATTATTGTTAAAATTCTGCCCACGGTTTTGGAAATTACCATGATTTTGATTTCCATGATTTGCGTTCTGAAAATTCCCAGGGTTTCCATGGTTTTGTTGGTTTGGAAAATTGTTCCCTTGAGGCGGGCCTTGATTGTAATTACCTTGAAAACCCCGGTTTTGATTAAACCCTTGATTATGATTTTGACAACCGTTATTAGCTCGACTCTGATTTTGATTTCCTTGATTATTACGATTCACAACATTATGATTCTAGTTGACTTGATTTACTTGGTTTTGTTGTTCGAGAACGGGTGGTCCAAGGTAATGAGGTGAACGGTAGCTGAGGAGATTACGGTCTCCTTGAGGTTGTGAGTAACCGTTGTTACCCGCGTTTGCAGCATACGCGTTCTCACGAGAAAAGGCACCGATGGCCGGACATTCATAATACAAATGTGGACCACCACAAGTCTCACAACTGTGACTAACCACATTGACTTGATGGTTTGGTTTTTCAATAGACATTGCATCAACTTTCTTTGTTAAAGCCACAATCATATTTACTAATTCATCATTATTTTTACCATTATTCGACACTTGAGGTTTATTCCTTGACATTCTTACACGAGCTTTATTCTCAATTATCATGAAAGCATCATTCGTGTTCCTAGCCAACAAGTTACCACCCGCAGCAGAGTTAAGCGAATCTTGGTCAGCATGACATAACCCATTATAAAACGTATCAATCTGCTGAAGGTCGGTGAACCCGTGGTTCGAACATTTCTCCTTCAAATCTTTGAATCGGTCCCAAGCTTCACTAAATGTTTCATCAAAAGCTTGTTGGAACCGAAAGATTTGAGAAAGTAGGTTAGAAGTTTTAGAGGGAGGATAGAAGTAATTCACAAACTTGGAAGCGAGATCATTCCAAGTGTGAATCGAATTGGGTGGTTCCTTTTCCAGCCAAGTCCGGGCTGCTCCTTTTAAGGAGAAAGGAAATAACTTCAATTTCACCACATCGTGAGGAACTTGGTTCATTCTTATGGTCTCAGCGATGTCGGTGAAATTTCTGATGTGAGCATAGGGGTCTTCGTGATCGAACCCGTGAAAAGATATACCCGTGATCAAATTGAGTAATCCGTGATTGATCTCAAAATTGGCATTGATGTCTGGAATCACAATAGCTCTCCTCACACCATTGAATGGTGATTGGAGTTGTTCTTCCATCGGACGTGGATCAAATGCCAGTTGTTGTCCCATCGGCGGGATAATATTGTGCTGCGGACCACCCATCGGCGGGGGTCCGTTGTGTTGATCGTTTTGGTTCATCTCCCCGTCGTCAAGGAAATGAACCCGACTCGTATGTCGTAAAACCCGCTCGGGGTTAGAGAACGGAGACGTAAGACTCTCAAAAGAAGAACGGGTGTGCATACACCACAAGCAAAAATAAAATGAAAAAGAAAAGAGAAAAGAAAATCTTTTTGTTTATTTTTTTATATATTTATCACAAAACTTTTTATTTCTTTTGTTTTTCTTTTCTTAAAACGTAACGTTAATTGAAAACCGTTTCTTTCAAAACCACGCGTGACGGGACGGGAGAGAAGAATGGATCTCTCTTCAGCTAGCAATTTAATGTCTTAGCTATCCGTATTTCCGCTTATTCGGTTGTAGTAATTGAAATAATCCGATAAACAACTAAATTACGTTTTCGTTATATTGTGAGACTTTTTTGGTTTACAACGCCCTTCCTTTCGGTCGAGTCGAGGCTGTAACTTTTATTATTTTTTTGGTATTTTGTAAACACTTTAGGAAAAGTGTTTAGAATTTTTCAATTTTTATAGAGATATACAAAGTAGAGGAAGGCTTAACAAAACACGATTTTTAAAAACGATATTCAAAAATTCACTTCGGCCTTCCCCGGCAGCGGCGCCAAAAATTGATTCGTCGTGAAAACCAATTATAATATATATAGTATAGTATCGAAGTGATCCGCGTAAAATACGGATCACCCGGGTCGTTTCCCAACGAAGGCGAATGAAATCGAGAATATCGATTCGTGAAATTGTGAATTGAAAAGTGAGAAAGTGAAAATAGCAATCAAATAGTTCAAGTGATAACAAACAAAGATGAAATATGCAAAGAGTACAAGCTAATTATGCACCAAAGTTAAAAACGTATAAATGGAAATGCAACCGTAAAATTTAAAACGTAACGTATATTGAAAAATGAACCTACAAACTTAAAAATATTTTCTAAAAATCTTAAAGTATTAAAAAGAATTTTAAGAAAAAGAAAAATATTTTATGACTTTTTATTTATTTTCTAGAATTAATTTTCTATTTTTGGAATTAAAAATGAATTAAAAATAAAGAAAAATAGAAAAATAAAGTGGAAAAATAAAAATTAAATTCTAAAAATTCAAAAATATTATAAAAGAATTTCTAAAAATATTTTTGTATTTTTCACAGCTTTTTCTGATTTTTTATAGATTTTTGTTATTTAAAAATGATTTAAAAATGATTTATAATGAAGAAATATTAAGAAAAATAGTAAAATGACTTGGAAAAATCTGGAAAAATTCCAAAAAATCAAAAATAATACGGAAATGATACAAAAAAATCTTGGATTCAAAACAATGAGCAGAAGTGCTTATTCTAGCTTAAAACAGCTTATGGCAAGTGCTTATTTATAAGCACTTGCCACAAATCTTATCCAAACTGAACATACAAATGCAATTTGCTATAATGGACTCAAATATTCACAATTATGATGAAAGGAAGCTCAAAACACAAGATCAAAGCAAATAAGCAATATTACTAAAGCCAAATAATAAGCAGATATGGTAAAAAGAAAAAGCCAGAACAAGCAGACTATATAATACTCTAAAACAACAATATAGGAACTCAGTTAAACCAATTAAACTCAAACTCAAATAATGCAATAGCAGCCCTATGTATGAAATCAGATGCTATGCTATACCACTAATAAGCATACCTGAGAAAAGCTATCTAATAAGCTCAAATAATGAAACTAAAAGGGCAAGAACAAGCTAGATATACTAAGATGCTACAAACAAAGAAGCTAAGACAGAAACTTGCTTATGCTACTCTAAATGATGCCAAACAAGTATGCTAAATCTTGTGATGCAGGGGAGAAAAAGGTTCAAACAGTCAATTTACAAGCACTGTTTCATTAAGCAAATGAGATCTAAACCTAAATTTTCTTGTTTATATAGATTAACTAACTGCTACACTACTCAAAACAGCAATTGAAATGTAATTCCAACTAGAAATGATCCCTAAGATTGCTAACAAAAGTGTGAACAAAAACTGAGTTAACACTATTTTGACTTTTGAATAAAACTAAAAAAAACTTTGACTAATTCGGATTTCTACTGCTGAATTCTACTCTTAGATGTTCTAATAAGCTAATGCAACACTAAATTAAACTAGCTTGAATTATATTGCACCTACAACTATAAAATCTCCAACTGATTCACAAATTTCTTATAGTTAATCAAATTTGATCACTACTTTTGACTATATGTGAATAAGACCTACTGTTTAATTGCCTAAAAGTTTATTACTAAACTAATTTAAACTACTGGTTATGATTATACTTAACTACAACATCATTAAACTCCAGTCATCAACTCATCCAAACACCCCTTGAACCAACAGATTTCACTAAGAGATGATGTAATACACTACTAAATACCAATCTAACAATTAAACTATCTAAAATAACACTACTAGAAACAGAATAATCAATCAAATCAACAAGAAAACATCAGATACACAGAATCATAGATAACTCAAATTATCAAAATGACAGTTAAACAAATATCACTACACTACACAGATTCAACAAACAGATTTAATATGAATCAAATCAAGTTCACTCAAGCTAAAACAACTAAATTCTAATGAGAAATATCTAATGAAACAGTACTATAGCAATTTTACTACTAAAATCAAACAGTTACATGGAAATATAACTAAGAACCAGAAAATTACCAAATCAATTCCCCCTCAGCATGAACAGAGGGGGATTCACTTTGCTTGCCTGTCTTTGTGACAGGCAGGATCCTTCAACTTCTGAATTAGCCTGCAAATTCCAACACAGATCACCAAAGGACAGCTATAGTTGACAAAGTTTGACCATCACACTTATGAACATTTTAACTAAAATTCATTCTCACAAAAACTTAAAAAAAACTGATTTGAGATTTACAAGTTTAAAAACAAGCTTAGATTTAAACTAATTCAAATAAAACTATAACTACTATTTTTTTTCTGATTTATTGAAACTCTTAAATGATATTAAAAACTGAATTGAAATTTAAGACTTGAGAAAACTGATTAACAAACTACAATAAACTAAATTGTAAAAGAGAATCTCTAAACTAATAAGCAATAAAATTGAAAGGTAGACAGATATAAACTAAAATAGATTTCAAAATATGAATTTCATTCAAAAACAAGAGTTAAAACTAGAATTTAAAGTGAATTACAAGTAAGAAAAGATTTTGGCAGAGCTTCACTATTCGAAACTCCACACCAAATCACATAGCCTACACCTCTATTTATAGCTGAATTATGAAGGTTCTAGTGAGGAGGTTAGCCACGGATTGCCACCTTGGCAATCCGTGTGGTGTGTTTCTTCAAGCATCATCTGAGCCTTTAGATCACTTCCAATCATTCTCTCTCAATAACAGCCCTTGGATTAATCAATTATGACGCGTCCCTTCCAATGATAGCCTGCCACGTAGCTCATTTGTGTTTCTTACATTCCCTGACACCATCTGACATCATCACTCACTTCTAGAAGGCCAATGATTGGACATTATTACCCTTAATTGTCGTAATTGGACAGTACGGTCAATTTAGGGTTCATGTTACTGTTCCCTGGGTAATTTGGGGATGAATTTGGGTGGGAAATATGGGTAAATATTATTTATAAACGTTTGACCCGTGTGTTGACTTTGTTGACCGTAGTTGAGAGATGGGCTCCGATTTTTACTTGTGAATTTGGGCTTGTTTATTGGACTTTGGGATTAATATGAAAGAGTGTGGACTTGGAGGTGTTATTTGGGCTAGACTTAGTATTGTTTGTATTTTCAGATTTGGAAGTATAGTTACCAAGGACCAAAAATGCAACTTTCTGAAACTATAAAGATCAAAATTGCCTTTATTCCATATTATAATCCAAGGGCTTCTTATGTAATTCACTGATTCTCAAAGGACTTGACTTGACTTTTAAGCATAATAGTGATCCAAACTTGTAAATTCCTTCCCCGGCTTCAGCTCTTAAACACTCTTTCCAATCCCGTGCTCGTGTTTGCTTTGATTTGTCTATTTTTTGTAATATCCGAACCTGCACATCACAAACACAAAAACACTACAAATTTGGCATAATTCGATTAGTTTTTGGTCTTTTGAGTCTGGTTTTTGGTTAAATAATAGTGAGTGAATAAGCACTCACCATACAACCATGCATGTTTATTTCATACAAATTACAATAACCATAAACATTTTGTCATACTTTTTAAAGTCTAGCATTTGTTCTAACATTCCTCAGTTTATGATAGATGGAGACTCCAACGATAACTTGAACAAAACAGTTAAAAAATCTAGAAGTGCATGACTCAAAGGAGATCATAGGTATTCCAAATTTACCAGAAAAAAGAAGATCATTCCTTTCTACGACTATCTTCTTCAAGTGTCTCCAACTTTTTATATAACACACGAACGTTTGTAATAATCTTTATTGTCCAATCATTCATCAACTTCATATGAACATATGACATTATTTCTTTACTTCCATGGTTTAAGGAAAAAGAATCCTTGCTTCGAGAGATTATTGCGTTAAATGATGAGGATGTTGTTGATGACAATGATTTCACCATCATCATCATAATTTATCTCAATGATCTCTCGAACATTGAATTGTTTTTCCTCATGCCTCGGACGTAAAAGGAAGAATAGTCTACAATTAATGTACAATGTACAATTAATACATAATATAATACTATAATATAAATTAACGGTAAAAGTTTGATTTATATCCTTAGGGTGCGTTTGGTATCCTCCTATAGAAATGAGAGTATCATACTGGTAATGATTCTAAGTGTTTGGTTAAGATGAGAGGCATGGATATTATTTATACTCCATACGAGTCCAAGAGGAGAGGAATGACTCTATCATAGGCGAGGGGCCCACCACTACTGTTAAACTCATACCCATTGTAATTCACGGGAGCATATCAAACGCACCCTTAATGTACTTTCAGCACACCATTATTTATTTGCTCCTAAAATTTTATAACTACCATACAAAATTCTTAACCTAAAAATAATCGAAAAAATATTATTGCTACCGTTATTTATTTGCTCCTAAAATTTTACAACTACCATACAAAATTCTTAATCTAAAAATAATCAAAAAAAAATATTATTGCTACCGTTATTTATTTGCTCCTAAAATTTTACAATGTGGCAGCACCGTTTCTCGTTCTACATTAATAATAATATTGCTCTAGCTCATATTCTAGAGTCTACTTCGTTTAATGACTATAGATTTCAAAATCATGTTAATATTATTATTATTATTTTGTACTTGTTCTGTCTGCAGGAGCAATTCTTGAAATGATAAAAACCCTAAATACATATTTATTGAGATGCTGGGGTGGTGCTTTTAACTATTATCAGTAGTGCTTCAAATGCATACCTACTAGAAAAAGTACCACAAATGCATGCATATCCTTCCTACAAACTACTCAATATATAAGACAAAATTTATTGTTTGGATGAACAATAAAACTCAAAACCATAAATCAGAGATTAAGGTGAAAAACTGAAATATATGATTGATCAACAACAACAATAACGATAACAAATCCCGCCGGAGCCGAGTGAAACAAGTTTTAAACAAAGAGTTTTATAAACTTATAACAGAAAAAACGGATTAACATCATGCATCATCTTTTTTATATATTAACAAATGTACCATGTATTTTGAAAAAGTTGCAAAGATATGAAGAGAACACTATAATTTCAAACATATATGATTTTATATATTTCTATATTCAAGTATGAAACGAAAAATATATATTATATTGTTTCGAAGCAAGCAATAGGAACCTACAACGCTAAAAGTTGTATTGATAATGACTTGACATTTCTTAGAAATTTAGGTATCGTCTATTGTTATTTTTATACGATGTCAATTCGTATGAGTTATGACCATGTACATGCAGAGTTATGACCATGTACATGAATATCTGAGACACTAGCTACCTTATGATTATATATTTAATTAACATGAGCTAGTTATTTTTGAATATATATAAGAATTGATTTGCACGTACGTACACATTAAATATTGATCTATGACATTTCAATATTCATTTCTAAAAGTGTTGTATGCAAAGTAAAGACGGTAGTTAATTATATGCAAAGTAAAGACGGTAGTTAATTATATGCAAAGCAAAGTAACACATGACATTGAGGATATGATCTCGCGAGTATGTTCTTGAAAGACAAAGTATAGTATACATATGGATTCGATCATTAGCTAGGTCACCGTCATGCGTCGACTCTTCGTTAAACATACCTTTATAGATTTATATTTTTGTGTAATTGGTGTATAATATAAGGTATACGGAGTATTAATTACTGTTAATACGCTGATTTGTAACTCTATACATTAACATGGAATATACATAAAATCTATTCGGGTATTCATCATATATTGCTTGACTACTTCACTAGTATTTAGCAGTATCTCTTATAAGTCTAATTTTATGAGCTTGGCATAGATCCAAATATTAAAATCAGCCAGATTTTGTAAACCTACCATTCTCTGAAATCGTATACCCTCATAATGGCCGGGGTTGTAAACATCTAACTTTTGAAGAGCACATTTTTCTTGAGCAATAACTTCTCTGAAAATGTGGGATCTATATCATTTATAGGTATAGACAGTCGATATACGGAGAATACATCAACACAAAAACATCACTAATTTCATCATTTAATGGACCACTGTTTTCCCTAGCATGCCACTTCCATTAGTACATAATAATCTCACTTTCCTTAGGAAATAAAACACACCATCAACCTCACTAGCTTGATAAAAACTAGCAAGTCTTTTTTTTTTTTTAAATGGGGAGGTCACCAAGCTCAGAAATGGGGTTAAAGAAAGGCCCGTGGACATCTGAAGAAGATCGAAAACTTGTCACTTACATCGAAGAACATGGTCATGGAAGTTGGCGTACGCTGCCTCTCAAAGCTGGTAAGTTATTACTTATTAGACATGCATATGAGCATTTTCGCGCTTTCATAACTTTGGTTTTAGTTTTGTAAACTCATTTATGTAACTCATCTAGGTTTACAAAGATGCGGAAAGAGTTGCAGACTGAGATGGACAAACTATTTGAGACCAGATATCAAAAGAGGAAAGTTTACTTCCCAAGAAGAACAAACCATCATGCAACTTCATGCTCTTCTTGGCAATAAGTAATATAATGCTTCCCTTATTTTTTGTCTCCATACTCTAATAACATGCATATATATAGTTGATGTTACACAAGTTTTTACATATATGGTATTGTGCATGTATCTTACAAGATTGCAACAGTCACCCAAAGTTACATACTCCAGTATATCAAAGGCTAAAGCCTTGGTGAATGTTTTTCATTCTAAATTAGGAAAGTACATGCAAACGCCTAGGATGAGTGTTTTACCTCTAAAATGATGCCGCTAACCCCCCCCCCCCCCCCCCCCCCCCCCCCTCCCCTTTATCTTTTTTTATTTACTTTTTACTTTTCTGATTTTGTTAATTTATATTATAAAACTAAGAAATAAAAAGTACAGAACAGGAAATGTAAAGTTTAACAAGTCAAAAGTAGTAAAACAAAAAAAAGTACTGAGTAGAATTGAAAATCATAGAATATTGTCTTGTTTTGTTAATAAAGTGGGTAAAACGTATAGAACATAAAATAAATTGTTTAGCAAGTCAAAAGTACTAAAAGACAAAAAATACGGAATAAAAAATTATAAAAAATTGTCTCGTTCTCTTAATACTGTAAGTAAAAGAAAAGGTAAGCGGGTTTAGGAGCGTAGCCATAACAATACCCTTTGTATTATTCAACTAATAACACAATGACATCATCATGCTAGCAACTATATTTTACAAGTAATACTCTCTCACGTTTTTTGGTTGTTTTTTTTATATTTTTATAATTTTGTTTAAAAATATTTTTTATTAAAAAATTGCATAAATCTATCTCATTCACTTCACGTCATAAGTAAATGACACATAAATCTCTCCTTTATAGGTGTAATCAACAATTATCATTGTCAACAACTACTACCAACTTTTTCTTGTTTATTAAAACTATATATCTCTTGTTTTTACCCATTTTTTCTTGTTTATTAAAACTATATATCTCTTGTTTTTTGTATTTTTTTTTCGTCATCATTGCAAATAGTATACACAATAGAAAACATTTGAATGGTCAAAAACACAATCATTTATATGAAAGGAAAATTCTGTTTTCTACTATATTATGAATTATGATAGAATGGTACAGGGATGCATTTGATGTGGGGCATATATGTTCTATTTTTTTTTATTGAAATAGAATGTTTTCCCCGGAATCTTGTATATAAAGCCAAGGTAAGTGGTCACTCCAATTAATCTTGATAATAGATTGAGAGAGAGACACTTGCGAAACAAAGGTAGAGCCAATAAGCCAAATATAAACCCTACCATAGAAAAAGATGGAAGTCACACATGTGTTTGAAAATTATGTAACAAACTAAATTTGTTATTGGTACTAAACTAAATGTTCATTTTTAAATTTCATACAGTTTTAGAAAATGATTCCTATACAATATTAACTAATAAAATTTATTCTCACTCACTTAAAAGCATATTGAGCAATTGAAATTAAAAGTAATTTTGAAATAACCCAAAATGGCAAAATGGACGAGTCCAGGTTAACATGTCGATTGGTTAAGGTTAACTAATATTAAGGGTGACAATTCGTGTCGTGTATAAACTAGAAGGGTGATATTTGCATAGATGCGGCATATATTAAGGGTGACAATTCGTGTCGTGTGCAGATTGACGAGTCCGGGTTAACAGGTCGATGGGTTCGGGTTAACTAATATTTTTTTCGTCAAAGTACACCTTATTATAATTATTTGAAAATATATTGGTCATAGTTATAGATCATAATTTATTCCCCTTTAGCATAACACAACAATAGAAAATAGTACAAGTAAATGTTGATATTTCTCATGACAAAAGGGCAAGATGTTTCCCTATTTGCTATATATTTACAGAATGTGTGTTGATACCGTGAAATACATATTTTTCAGATGGTCAGCTATCGCATCTTACTTACCTAAGAGGACAGATAATGAGATCAAGAACTATTGGAACACACATATCAAAAAACGATTAACCAAAATGGGTATCGATCCAGTAACCCACAAGTCGAGAATAAGAGTTGCTACAAACTTGAGTCACATGACTCAATGGGAGAATGCTCGTCTTGAAGCAGAGGCTAGACTTGTTCGTAAGTCTAGGCTTATCTCGGAGTCTTACCAACGAATCCAAGATAATTTCTCTCCTCTTACAAATGAGTCACTAGTTCAACATTTATCGCAGCCACAACCATTATGCCTTGATGTCCTTAAAACATGGCAAGACATTGTTTTGGGTAAACAATCCGACTTGAAAGGGCAACAAACTCCTCTTTCCACCTTAAAATTTTTTGAAAAAGCTTTATCATCACACTCCAGCATAAAAAATGGATCCATGCCAATTTTTAGTCCCACCAAAAGTATTGAACCATCATCTAATATACTTATGACCACAAAAGATTGGAAAAACTCGAAAGAACCATCTAACATCTTCGAACTCACGAAAGAAGAAAATGTGCTCGACATGCTTGAAGTCAATGACATTCTCTATCAAGATCTTTGCATGATGGAAGCACTTACACGGCCTATTGTTGATAACGAAAGCCATGGTGATGCTTTTGCAGATAAGAACGATTATTGGAGGCAGATTATTGAAGAATTAGAGAAATAGTTTGTAGTTTTTATGATTTCATTTGTTTTTAGTAATAATGTTTGCAATAAATCTGGTATGTGATATTAAGATATGATTAGCTACTAGAAGGGTTTACTAGGTACTAAAATGTATGTTAGGGTTTACTAGCTAAAAGAGTGTGATATTTGAGCTTCACTTGTTGTACCAGACTACCAGTACCATGATTTCTTACCGGAACTCACACTCGTTAACCTATGATGTATGCTAGAGCTACAAAGAAACTCTCACAAAAACATCCACAAGCTGGCGTGTCGGCTTTTTATTGGTGTACTGTGTAGCAGTTTCTCTCTCCTCTCTCATACGGAACCAATCGGTCTCTGCAACATCAATTTGCGGATTTTTTAAAGATTTTTTTTTGTGGCTGTAGCATTTCTCTTAACCTATTTATGTTGGCAAAGAATGCTCATTAATATCGACAACAAAATATAATATTCAAATGTATCGAAGCTAGAAAATGTTATAAAACAAAATAGTAGAAGAACATTTCTGTTTTGGTTTAAAAAAAAAAAAAAAAAAAGTGTTTGGTATTTTGACGCTATTTATGTACCATGATTATCTTTTTGTTTAATTCTTTAAATCAAGTCAAATTTGATTTTAACCACTTAACCTTTCTAAAAATATTTTTATTCTTTGTTACCCGATTTAACATTTACAGTAATTTCTTGCAACAAATTTATCCTTAACTTTAAATGTTTGTTTGACTAAGGCTATGTTTGGCAAAAGTAGTTGTGAACTGTGAGCAGTAGCCAAAAAAGTTCACAGCTTCATAAAGAAGCATTGGGAAAATGAGTTTTCCTAAAAAATAGCAAAGCCCACAGCTCTCATGCCAAACAAACATCAAAAATAAAAAAGCTCATTCTCACCGCTCATTACCCCAAAAAGCTCCAAAAAAGCTCCGCACCAAACATAGTCTAAACCCTTAAAGTTCCTTTGTTACTTTAATAAAATATTTAACTCTAAATGACAGTTTACTTATACCCAGAAGTCGTTCTAAGCAAGGCTTTTGTTGATAAATTTATATGCTATCGGTTCAAATGAAAAATACTAGATTATGACTAGTAAAGTTAAAAAAAAAAAAAAAAAAAAAAAAAAAAAAAAAGTTTGCGAACAGGAAGGAGCTGCTCTAGATGTGAGATTAGCAACAAAAAAAAAAGAAAAAAGAGTAGAGCCTTGATCCTAACTCAGGGAAAATCGGATAAATATATTATATATCACCGGTTAGGTCAGTTCATGTGGTGAGAAAAACAATAACCGTGCTCACAGGATGTATAGTTTTTGTTTACCGACCTTACAGGTTATATGACACGGGTACTCATCAATATAGGGTCAGTCTTGGTACTTTTCGTCTCCGGGGTGTTGGCTCATCAATGTAATGGCTCCATAATCACAATTACAAGTTATCTAATACATGAACCGACCAAACCTTTAAACAATCTTGATCTTTGCTTTTCTTTTTGTTTGTTAATATATTGTTGCATTTTTTAAAAAAAATCTTGGACGTACTAGACAAAACAAAAATTCATTTCAAGTTAGATATGAAAATAAATGGTTAAAAGTTGTACCTTTTTAATTGTTACTTTTCTTTTTATATTGCTTCAGCATTACATGACCCACACAATATAAAATACTATTCTCATAACTGAGGCTGTACCAACAAATAAGTCCTCCATTAATTATCAATTCTTTGATGCTTTATATGTTCCATCAAAATAATGAGATTACTATTTGTGTATGATTTGCAACATATAACATGCGGATGGGTTATAATAACCCCCTATAATTTTATAATGACCTTTTTTTTTTTTTTTTTTTTTTTTTTTTTTTTTTTTTTTTTTTTTAATAAAACTATAAACCTGAAAGTGCGGAACAGAAAATATAAAGTTTAATATGTCAAACGCTTAAAACTGTCAAAAATACGAAACAGAAACTGACAAATATTGAGCTGCGCTGGAAAAAAATAGAGGACAAACAGGGAGACAAGGGACCTGACACCCTTGTCCCCGTCAATATAGTACAACCTTCGGTAAAGAAACATGATGGGGTAACCCAAAGTAAAGAAAAATGTCTAATCTAGAAATAAAACTATCAGTTTGTGTATGATTTGCAACATACTCGGTTAAATAAGAGTGTGTAATTTGAAGGGTATATATAAAACTGATCACACTATACATTAAAAAAACCAAATTCAAAAGTATGATATGAGTTAAGATCAAATGAGAAGAATAATAAAAATGAGAAGGATAAGAAGTAATCAAAACCACATATTCTAAATGCATCTACAAAAATATATGCATCTTCATTCAAATTTTTCCTCCCAAATTAAAATGTGTGGTTAGAATTACTTCTTACCCTTCTTATTTTAATTATTTTTCTTATTGGATTCCTTCCCAGTATGAGATAATATAAAGAAAAAAAATAGATGGCTATACAAAACTAAAAAAATTAACAAGTAAGCTACGTTTTTGTATAATTAGCCCAAAAGGTTATTAGTCGTGTTTAGCTTTTGTTTAAGAACCGGCTTTTGAGATTGATATTAATTAGCAGACTTCATATAAATGTTATAAAGTAATTTATTCTGTTTTATAATTTTTAATTTAGTGAGTTCAGAGAGTTTAGGTCACAACAAAGGGAATGATCTTATGACTAACTTTTATGCTTAAATATATGACTAACTGTTAAAATTTTAGTTTAAATGACGGTTCAGGTCACAGCTAGATCAACAACACTGGGGATAATTCTTTAACAAGTGATTGGCTATTCTTGCTTAGAGGATGTTTCAACTCATGGGCTTTCAAGAAACAAACTTGTATCACAAGTTCAACAATTGAATCTGAATTTATTGCTTTAGCAACTTGTTGGGTCACTGAATTCCCCAATCTTCTTCTAACAAGGATTTAAACGTAAAATAACCTAAGTGTAAACAAGTCACTGAGTGAACAGTAACTCAGTGAGTCATCTTCAGGATGCCTAGACCGAGCCTAAGAAGAAAGGTTCTCCATTCAGTGAGGCGGAACTCAGTGAGTGTGATCTAAGCCAAGAAGAAGGTGATGGGTTCAGTGAGGATGACAATAACTCACTGAACCCCAAGACTCCTCAACAACTATCATGGTACTGAAGACTGATGACTTGAAGGCTGAAGTTTTGGCGGGACTGGGCGGGAAAGTTTGATCTGTTTCACTAAAGTGCTTTATCACTTTAAGGTCAAACTTTTCCCAAATGGTTAAAACCATGCTGTCATCAGAAAGTGCCTTTTGGACTTAACCCAAAGAAGTTTCCCTTGCCAGAGAATAAAATCTATCAAGATTTTATTAAGGAACACTTAGGTCTATTGTATAATAGAGTTCTTCATATTTGTGTATAAATAGTGTTAATACAAATATCGCCTAAAAACGTTATTTATATTTTACGATCTTTGCTAAGTTTTCTTAACGATAAAATGTAAACTTTAGTTTCTAAGTAAAACATAATCTTAGTTTTAAAGACTTGCATAAACTAGACTTTTGCTACATTTTACATTTCATAAAACACAACACTTTTTATTTCTTAAAATAGAAATGTCACATCACATTTATGGCAAGTTTTGTCAATATACATTTAAGGAAAGAAAGTGTGTTTGACTAACCATATGTTTGCTTGCAAGTTTTGTGTTTGACTAGGAATAATGAGATGTGACATTGTTTGGTTTACAAGATTTATTGCAAACCAACTGCAAGCCCGGCGGAACCTTGGGGGTACACGGGCGGAACCCATCTGAGGGTTCCGCCGTATCCGCCAGGCCTGCAGAAGGTTTTGCTATAAATACTAAGCCACAAGTTTGATTTTTGGGCTTATCACTCTACATCATTTTTACACACATTCATTCATTCTTTCATCTAACCCTTTAACATTTCATATGTGAAGTTTCTTTTTGTAGCAAAAAGATTCACGAGTTCATAAAAAGTTACAAGTATTCAACACAACGTTGCAAGACTTGTTAGCTTAGCATTGTGTAGACTTGTGTAGTTTACACTTCATTTGATTGTGTATTTTCAGTAGTGATCGGTTAGTATTTTAGTCCTCAAAATACAAAGTGTGACGGGAGTTATTGTACCCTTGTAAAAGAACTAACGGGAGTGGTTGTACCCTTGTAAAAGAACTCGACATCTAGCTTAGTGTCGGTAAACGTGTATAAGCGACATGTAAGGTTTTCTCCGCCGGTGAAAGGAGTTGTTTGACTAGTGAAAGAAACTCTCGAGTTGGATACTCGGGGCGTGGACGTAGGGCAAGGAAATAGAGTCCTTGTAGCCGAACCACGATAAATACTCGTGTTGTGGTTTGATTGTTTCTTTCATTTACTTGCATGTTATATATTGTGTTTGTGTATATATCTTTGATCAAACGGAGAGTTTCAAAGCTAATTAAACAAGTTAAAAAGATTTTAAACGGTAAACTATTCAACCCCCTTCTAGTTTTCCACAATTGGCATCAAAAGCTACGTTACTAAAGCTTTTAAAATATATTGTGTTTTAAAACTTGAAACGATCCATGGATTTTAAAAATTACAAAGAAGGGCAATCTATGTAATGACCGCCACTTTTTGAAGCAAATGGTTTTATATATTGGAAAAACCGTTTTGAAACTTACGTGAAATCTAAAGATATAGATTTATGGTATATAATTATTGATGGTGATAATATAGTTACTAATATTAAAGATGATGATCAAAAGAAATTGATTGGTAAAAATAATGAAGCTAAAATGATGCTTTACAATGCTTTGCCTAAGAAAGAATATGAAAGAGTCTTTATGTGTAAAACCGCCAAAGATATTTGGCAAACTTTAATAGTCACTCATCAAGGAAACTCACAAGTTAAAGATAACAAAATTGATCTTCTTGTTCAACAATATGAACAATTTGTTATTTCCGAAGATGAGATTATTGATAATGCATTTGCTAGGTTTAACACTATTATTACTTCACTTAAAGCACTTGATGAATCTTTTTGTAGTAAGAATTTTGTCAGGAAATTCCTTAGAGCACTCCATCCGAAGTGGAGAGCAAAAGTGACGGCAATTGAAGAATCCAAAGATCTTTCAAGCATGTCACTTGACGAGCTAATTGGAAACCTCAAAGTTCATGAAATGGTAATGGAAAAAGATTCGGAACTAATTAGAGGCAAGAAAGAAAAAGTTAAGTCCATTGCCTTGAAAGCTAGAGTCCAATCAAGTGATGATGAAGAATCTACTTCGGATAGTGATGATGATGAATATGCTATGGCCGTTAGAGACTTCAAGAAGTTCTTTCGTAGAAGAGGGAAGTTTGTAAGGCAACCTAAAGATGACAAGAAAACTTTCCGAAAAGATCGTGATGATAGGAAAGGAAAGGTTGAAAGAAAATGCTATAGGTGTGGAGACACAAGTCATCTTGTAGGAGAATGTCCAAAACCACCCAAGAGCAAACCTCAACAAGCTTTTGTGGGTGGTGCTTGGAGTGACTATGAAGCAGATGACGATGAGCCAAAGAATGATGATATTGCTCTCATGGCTCACGACTCAAATGAGGTATTCTCCGACTCATCTTACTCCTCTATTGATGATGACACCTTACAAAAGAATATAACAAACTTTGTGAATTGAGCTTAAAAATCATAAACAAAAATAAGTTTTTGAAAACTAAAAAGGAGTTTTTAGAAAATGAAGTTTATGAATTAAAAGAAAAAGCTAAGAGATTATAAAGGAGTAAAGGTATTGACACATCTTGCAAATCATGTGAAGAACTTAAACTCAAAGTTGAGAAACTTAAAATTACTCAAAATGATCTAATAAAACAAACCACAAAGTTTAAGAAGTTCGATAAGAGCATTTCTTGTGCGGACGAAATTATGAAAATTCAAAAGTCACCCTTTGATAAAACAGGACTAGGATTCATGAAAATAGAAACTTCAAAGGGTCAAACGAAACAAAAAAAAAAAGAATGCACAAGAAACTAACAAAACTGCTACAGCAGCCCGCGGAACAGACGGAACCCAATCCAGGGTTCCGCCCGTTGGACCCGAAGGTTCCGCCAGGTCTGCTGCAGCAGTAACACCATCCACATCGGATCGTTCAAAATTTGTTAAAGTCACATATAAAAATGGAACAAAACCTACTTTTAAAACTGGAGTAGGACTTAGTAAAAACGAATTTAGAGCTAAGACTACTCAACCAAGACCTAAGACTCCAATTCCCAAACGCCCCTTTCCAAAGAGCAACTTCAACGCTTGACCAAACTACCAACATGCTTGGAACCAAAACACTCTTGGACATTACCAAACTTCAAATTACATGTCATGGAACCCTTATGTTCTATTTTCATACTTGGAACAAGTTAATGGTATGCTTAACCAAAATGGACCCATGAGAAATTGGGGACCAAATGTTTGAGTGTTTTTCACAAAATAGGTGTGCCTCAAAGTTTGTTTGGAACCGGATGAATGGATTAAATATAGTGGTTGTTCAAGGCACATGACGGGTAACAAAAGCCTCTTCACTACTTATCACAAATGTGACGGAGGTAATGTTACGTTTGGTAGTAAAGCTAAGAGCAAAATCATCGGAAATGGTACAATCTCTCATGACTCCTTTTTTATAGATGATGTAGCTCATGTTGATAACTTAGGTTTTAATCTCCTTAGTATTAGTCAACTTTGTCGTAATAAGTATAATGTCCTTTTTAGTGAAAAAGGAAGTAAAATACTTAAAGATGGTATAACCATAGCCAAAAGTGTCCTTAAGAACAACGTATACGTC
This sequence comes from Artemisia argyi, assembly GCA_030686995.1. Taxonomy (NCBI): domain Eukaryota; kingdom Viridiplantae; phylum Streptophyta; class Magnoliopsida; order Asterales; family Asteraceae; genus Artemisia; species Artemisia argyi. The sequence continues at coordinate 179,268,518 of CM060683.1, forward strand.
ATGAAGATGGATCCAACATCTAGAGACAAACTTTGTCTTACCTCATTAGATGAATCTTCAACTTTATGGCATAGACGTTTAGGACACGCTAACATGAGACTAATTCAAAACCTCTCCTCCAAAGACTTAGTTCGAAACCTACCTAAGTTGAAATATGACCAACACTTTTGTGATGCTTGCAAAGTCGGTAAACAAGTCCATAGTAGCCATAAGGCTAAAAACTTGGTTTCTACATCTAGGTGTCTAGAACGTTTGCATATGGATTTATTTGGTCCATCCGCTATACAAAGTTATGGAGGTAACTTCTACACTTTGGTCATAGTCGATGATTACTCAAGATATACTTGGACAAAATTTTTGAAAAGTAAAAATGAAGCTTTTGATAAATTTGAGATTCTAAGTAAGAAAATTCAAAATCAAGTAGGGTCTAATATTGTGTCTATTAGAACGAATCACGGTCGTGAATTTGATAATGAATTTCAATTTGGAAACTTTTATGATATTAATGGTATCACTCATAACTTTTTGGCTCCACGTACCCCTCAATCTAATGGTGTAGCAGAATGTAAAAACCAGACATTGCAAGAGATGAGTATAACAATGCTTAATGAACAAAACATTCCACAAAAGTTTTGGTGTAATGCCGTTGACACATCAACGTACATTTTAAATCGAGTCTTAATTAGACCATTTTTGAATAAAACTCCTTATGAACTATATAAAGGTAAAAAGCCTACATTAGGATACTTTAGAATGTTTTGGAGTAAATGTTTCATTCTTAACACCAAGGAATATATCACCAAATTTGACCCAAAGTCTTATGAAGGTGTATTTCTTGGATATTCACAAAATAGTAAAGCTTACATTGTTTTGAACAAAGAAACCTTAAGAGTCGAGGAATCGTTGAACGTAAGATTTGACGAGAGTCCACCTCCCTCTAAGACATCACCTTTGGTAGATGATGACTTAGTTGAAAGCCAAGCAATAGAAAGTCAAGAGATTTTAGGTAATGACAAGGAAGATGAACTATTAAACAAAGAACTTGTCAATGTCAAAGAATCTAAAAGTCATCCATTAGATGGTGTCATAGGCAACATTAACAAAAGAACACTAAGGTCAAAAGTTCAAAATGAAAGCAACTATTTTTGTTTCGTGTCAACCATTGAACCTAAAAACATTAATGAAGCCATTAAAGATGAGTCTTGGGTAATTGCAATGCAAGAAGAGTTAAACCAATTTGTTAGGAATGATGTATGGACATTAGTTTCTCAACCAAAGAGTCAAACTATAATTGGAACAAAATGGGTCTTTCGTAATAAAATGGATGAAAATGGAATTGTGTCTAGAAACAAAGCTAGGCTAGTTGCACAAGGATATAACCAACAAGAAGGCATTGACTACGATGAAACTTTTGCTCCAGTTGCTAGGCTCGAGTCAATTAGAATCTTACTTGCATATGCATGTGCACACAATTTTAAACTCTTTCAAATGGACGTCAAAAGTGCATTTCTAAACGGAATCATAAATGAAGAAGTGTATGTTGCTCAACCACCGGGCTTCATCGATTTTGAAAAACCAAAATCATGTTTACAAACTTAAAAAGGCTCTTTACGGACTTAAGCAAGCTCCAAAAGCATGGTATGATCGACTTAAAACCTTCCTAGTTGACCACAAGTATACCATGGGCTTAGTTGATAATACTCTCTTCGCTAAGAAGAAAGATTCACATATTATCATAGTCCAAATCTATGTTGATGACATTATATTCGGATCAACTTGTCAAGAATTATTTGTGGATTTCTCAAAAATCATGCATGACGAGTTTGAAATGAGTATGATGGAAGAACTCAACTTTTTCCTAGGACTCCAAATTAAACAACTAGAAGATGGTATCTTCTTTAACCAATCTAAATATATTAAGGACATGCTTAAGAAATTTGGATTAGAAGATTCGAAGCCAATCAAAACACCCATGTCCACGGAAACTAAACTCACCAAGGATGAGGAAAGTGAATCCGTAGATAGCACTAAATATAGAGGTATGATTGGTAGTCTACTTTACCTAACGGCTAATAGACCCGACATTATGTTTAGTGTTTGTCTATGTGCTCGTTTTCAAGAAGATCCTAAGACTACTCATCTCGAAGCCATTAAAAGGATTTTTAGGTATATTAAGGGCATTACACATTTAGGTTTATGGTATCCCAAAGGAACGGGAATAGACACTATAGTGTATGCCGACTCAGATCATGCCGGTGACTATGTTGATAGAAAAAGTACAAGTGGTATTTGTACTTTTGTTGGACATTGTCTTACCTCATGATTATCTAAGAAGCAAACGGCTCTTGCTATCTCAACAACGGAAGCCGAGTATGTTTCGGCCGGAAAGGCATGTCAACAAGCTCTTTGGATGAAGCAAGCTCTTGTCGACTACGGAATTCAACTTAATGACATCACAATTCTTTGTGACAACAAAGGTGCCATTGATCTTAGTAAAAACCCGGTTCAACACGCTCGTACCAAACATATTGAAATCCGTCATCATTTCCTTCGTGATAACGTTCAAAAAGGAAATATCTCAATTGAGAAAGTTTCTTCCGAGGACAACATAGCCGACATTCTCACAAAACCCCTTAAACGTGAACCTTTTAACCTTCTTAGGCTAGGCTTAGGACTCATGGAACCTACGTTCTAGTTCTGGACATTAGACAAAAATCACAAAAATCAAAACAAATCCATAACTCTTTTTCTCAGCAGGGTCGGCGGAACCCTCAAACACAACGGACGGAACCCAATTCAGGGGTCCGCCGTGTCCGCCGACCTGCAGAATCAGTATTAAACCAAACACCCATTATCTCATACCACCACTTCCAAACTGTTACTATTCACTTTACCATCCATCCAAACCTGCGATTTCTTGGTCTTCCTTTCACTCACATTGCTAATCAATCATCATTGTAAGTATTCTAAACTTGATTACAATCCTGATCTGAGTCTAGGAATTCTATTTTTTGCACAAAAACAAAAACTTGGGGTTATGCATTAATTTGAGAAACTCATGCATGAAATTAGGTGTTTAACAAAACTAATCATGTTCCCCATAGTTAGGAATTGCATTCTTATTAAGTGTAAACATGTTTGCTAAAACACCCCATGACAAATTTTTCCAAAAATTTCTCACAAATAGGACAAATATTTTTTCGTCTCACATTGAGAATACAAAATCAAAACGTTATGTTTAAAACATCACTTGCATAATGTCTCTTGAATGCTAAAGGGAATACATAACCAATATGTATTTTCGGGTACTGATTCGTGTCAATTATAGTATAATCATATTCCAAAGAAATACTAGTGAAAGTATTTCTCGGGTCTTTCTCCCAACGAAGGCACGAATGGAAAATCCGAAATATCGAATTGGGAATCGTGTAGTGTAAGTGAATAGTGAAAATAGCAATCAAGATATTCAATTATTCACAAACAATGATGAAACATGTAAAGAGTACAAGCTATTTATGCACCAAATTGAAAAACGTAAAAACGAAAACGCAACCGCAAAATTTAAAACGTAACGTATATTGAAAAATGATCCTACGAACTTGGAAATATTTTCTAAAAATGAATTTCTAGAAAAAGAAAAATATTTTTTTGACTTTTATTTTATTTTCTATGATTTAAAATTGATTTTTGAAATTAAAAATGAATTAAAAATGAAGAAAAATAGGAAAATAAGGTGGAAAAATAAAATTTCAAATCTGAAAATTCTAAAATACTATAAAAGAATTTCTAAAAATCTTTTCATATTTTTCAGAACCTTTTATGACTTTTTATGAATTTTTGGTAATTAAAAACTAATTAAAAATTGAATAAAATCAAAAGAAAATAAGAAAAATAGTAAAAAGCCTTGAAAAAATCTGGAAAATTTCCAGAAAATCAAAAATAGTAAAAGAAACTCAGAATAAAAATTTGAAGTGAAAATCAGCTTATTTGGAGCTTTTTGCTTATCACAAGTGCTTATAAATAAGCACTTGTGATCCAAACTTTATGAAATTTTAAACTCAGACCAATTATGATGTATTAAGCTCAAATGTGACAGAAAATGATGATTGATAAGCTCAGAATACACAGAAACACAAAATAGTAGCAATAAGCTATGGTAATAAGCACTAGGTGCAATGCAGAATAAGCACAAGCTTAAGCAGAAGTAATATGACCAATTACAAATCAATAACTACTAAGATGAAGCACAAATGATTAGTCTACTCACAATTAGAAGCTCAAACTCAAACTAGCAGGCTACTTATCACAAACAGACCTCAGTTACAACCTTGGAACTACAAGGACCTAATAAACTGATGAAATAAGCTTCAATTGAAAAGCTATTGAGATTAAATGTTACTCTACTAATCTGAGATTATAAAACTACCAAGAAAATGGATCTCCAATCTCCTAAGCCTATCTAAATGATGCCTTGAAGTTAGGCAAACACCTGTGGTGCAAGGGAATTGTGTGTCCAATCAGGCAAGTTCCAGCTTAAATTTCTATCAGCTAAAAAGCTTCAAAACCAAAATTTCTTTTTGATTATTATTCTTCTACTATCAAGCTTTTAAAAACAACTTTCCAAATCTATTTCTAATGAACAATGAAGTCTACAATCTATCACTAAGTTCTGACCAAAAATGAGTTTATAAACTTTTTGACTTTTTGTTATTTCTACCTAGATTGACATATATGAAATAAGCTAAGATTTAAATGACTACTGAAGTAGATTTAGGCTAAAATTATTCAGAATTAAGCTAACTAGATTACTTATGCAGCTAAAGTGATGATTATTCTATCAATATGCTTATTTATGTGACAGTTAAAGAGTGAATAAGCTAAATTTGACTTTTATCTAACTTTTAACCAATTTTATGTATTACTAAGTCTAAAACTAACCTAAGAGAGCTATTAATGCAAATAAATCTCACCTACTAATTCTAGAACTGAGCTAAGCAGTCACAACCAAACACTCCTTAAGTGTCTAGTTATACTACAATTCAATGTTTCACACTACCAAATTACTTACTACTAATCTGAACAACTATCAAATCTTACACAGAAGTTATATCAACCGCTAACTACTACTAGATTCAACTAGAACTCAGATTCTCAAATCCACAAGTTAACAGGTGTCCAACTAGATACTCAGGTTATGCAAAATGCTACTCAGAACACAACTCATTCAATTCTAAAAGACATAATCACCTCAGATCCATACAAGGATAGAAGCTCAAATCTCAAATCAATCAAAATCACAATTACTAGCAACAAGCTATACTACAGATGATCCACAAACAATCAATCCACTCAGATGCACACACTCAGACTACTAAACTAGCAAATATCAAAAGTAAAATCAACACAGTATGCAAACAAGCTATACTACAACAACTCTAATCAATCAAATCCACAAACAATATTATACTAATCTAAGATCAATCAAACAAAAGTTCATTAAGCTACTATAAGAGATGAGACAGTATACTACTACAACAACTATTAAGCTAGTTTTATGCTACAAATGGAAAATGAATACAGAAGTTACCACAACCTCTCCCTCAGCTAGAACAGAGGGAGTTCACAGATGCCTATCTTTAAGATAGGCTGATGTCATCTCTTTCTGTATCAGCTATCAAACACCTCAGCATCAATATCAATAATCTCTGATTTGAATGGAACAGTACTGAATTGAACAATAAGCTTTCAAAGCTTGTACTTACTATGTATAAACTAATTTGAGCTAATTTTAGATTTAAAACTTTGAATTGAAACTTATTTGTTATTTTTTTTTTATATTTTTCTAATTTTTTTATTATTTTCTAAACTTGAAGAATTTAGGACTGAGTTGAAAAGAAAACTTGAATAAGCTAATTTTGAAAACAAATGAGAGTTTGAAGAGTAAAATAAGCAGAAGCTTAATGAATATAAGCTGAATATCAGCTAGATTAAAAACAGAATAAGCAATAAAAGTTGATTAATAAGCTGAAAATGTAATGAAGAAACTCATAATTTTATTAAAAGCTCAATGAAACTATTACAATAACTAGTCTAAGTACATTTTAACAGCATAACACTACCTAAAAATTCTACACCTAGAAGCTTAAAATCAACACCTATATATAGGAGGAGAGGTGAGTGAATGAGTCCCATTCCAGGTTGGCAATCCGTGCCACTTTTGTGTTTCTTCAAGTCCTTTATCAGCCCTCAGATTGGAATGTGTTTCTTCAAATCAATCACATCCTTTGGATCAAAAATCAATGCGTGGCATCCCCAATAATATCTCGCCATCTGTCCAAGCGTGTGCTAGTACTATCTCTCCATGTCAGATGGGAGTCAGACGCTTCTAGAAGAGTTCCCAATGATTGGTATGACGTGCATCCACCAATCTGTATCTGACACGTGACCTTTGATAGATCCTCTTACAATTCTGACATGTGCAAGGTCACGTGTGGCTTCTAGAAGGATTATTTATTAGAAATTGATGGCTAATTGAGGTGGGTTTGAGCCAATTGCTCCTTGTGATAAGCTAGGGTTCATATGGTTCTGGGTTGGGATGAATTGGGGGTGAAAAAGGCGCGTATGGTTTGTTTATTATTATTTTGACCGGTTAAGTATTGGACTACTAGACGATATCTTAAGGTTTATTTCTCATAACTAACGAAATACGTACGACCCAAGGTTTATTTATGCGACTACTAGACGATATCTTAAGGTTTTCAAAACGAGGAATATAACACTAACATTTTTATATACGATATATTACGACAAGTTTTTATTATTCTAGTTGGACTTATTTTTCTTAAGTATGGAAAATACTTTACTTTGACAATAACAAGTATTTTCAAGTTACGAGTGGTATAGGTATCATGTGCATGTGCATTCATTACATCACGGCGTGATCTAAAGTAGATCACTATCATTCATATTAGGTTGCGGTTAGAGATCGAACCTCATTTCTGTGTATCCACTTTTGTCATCGTAGCTATTCGCACCAGGTGAGTCATAGCCCCACTTTTACTCTTTTTATACTCGTTTTAACTCTTTGGGGGAGATACATGCTCAACTACTTGCTTACTTGTACAAATACTCAAAACATTTATACTTGATTGTTTAATACTTGTTTGTCTTATACTTGATTACATTTATACTTGATTTCATACATACGTGATTGTGTTATACTTAACTGAGTTATACTAAACTGTGATTGTGTATTCTTGAGAAATTTATACTTTGAGAAATGGCACCCAGTAATCTTTTATACATTTGGAAATGGCACCCAGTCTCCTTGGATAACACATGCATTGGGTTTCGGAGATGAAGTGGAACCAATGCCACTGCCTTCCTTGTGAGCAATATACTTACGTAAGGTCTTCGGAGATGAAGTGTAGACTCACGACTAATTGCTTAACTGTTATGAACTTATACATGTTTTACTCATACTATATATGTTAGCAGTGGGTTGTGAACACACAGGTTACAAGTCTCTTATGGCGGGACTTGTAACTGAGTGGATTTACGATGCCTTTGCTGTGTGATCATTTTTCTATAGACTTTATTTGTTAAACAAACTCTATGAACTCACCAACCTCGTGTTGACACTTTAGCATGTATCTTCAGGTTTAACCAATGGCACGCTACTGGAGGTTTTGGCAGGGCATGGCATGGTCATAGAAGACTCTGATTATTTATATAGGGACCGTTTTAAACTATTTTAAGGGCCTACTTCCGCACTACTTTTAACGATGTAAATTCAACATTTTTTTATTAAACGATTTTATTCTAAATGATTAAAGTGAAAACCATTTTTGTACTTGTGTTGTGATACCGATTGAGTTACACCCCCTCTACATGTATGCTTCCGCTGGACCCGATTTTGGGGGTGTGACAGATTGGTATCAGAGCTTTGGCTATAGCGAACTAAGTGTTTTTAAAACCTAGACTATAGCTACTTTTATGAAAAACTTAACCCTTTGACCGTCACGTGCCTGCCTGCCAAGCTGAAGCCTCATTGTGGTTTGTTGCTGACTTAGGTGATGAGATTTGTGTCTCATTATCTGGTATATTATATTCACTTATTCTAGTTGATTACTATAATTGTCTTTCATATAAGCATGTTCACGTATCATGTATGTCACCCTGTTATGTTTCTCCTTGCATAGTTTCATCATTTGACCTCGAGTTTGGTCACCTGCCTTAGTCTTTCTGAACGTCTTGGTATTTGTGAAGGACATAGTATTAGTATAACTGAGCTGAGTATTTCAAAATTCATGGAACCTCGGTGGAATATAGACTAGTCACCTATATTCAACCCGGGATAGTGGGACATAGGCTGACTACCTATATCCGACTCAGAAATGAATTTTGCAACACTGAGAATGGTTATAATAAAATTCTGTCTGGATTGAATCCTCTACTCAATTTCCAAATGCTTCATTTATGTGTGTGTATACCCTCGTTGTCAGAACGCTTATACTTTTCCTCACCTTGTGAACCGCCGCCTGGAAGCACGTCAACTGGTCATTTTGTCTCATGAATCTTCACCTTTATAACACTTCGGAGACCAACGTTAACTGAACTTCGGGACGAAGTTCCCTTAAGGGGTAGAGACTGTCACAACTCGTAAATTCTGGTCTTTTCCCGAACTTTCACATTTACTATTCATCGGTTACTATTCATCATTTTACTATTCATCTTTTTCGGAGTCAGTTTGTGATTCTGAGAAGCGTTCAAAAATTTTACTATTCATAAAACACTATTCACCTCCGGAGAAAATTTGTCATTTATGCGTGAGATGCATCATTTCTATATACGTACGATTATCTACCTAATAAACGTTATCTTATGAGCTATTATTTTGAATAATTGATCCGACAATCCCAACTATGGTCCTAACACATTTTTATACTCATAATAATAATATAAAAATTATATTATTAATTTACCCGGTGTTTTCAAATCAACTGTTACGTTTTCCAGTCGAAGCTTATAACTCCGTCGGTTTGCAATATTTCAACCCGATCATTATTTTAACTTCTGATTCTCATCAGGAATATTATTTTACAATTTTTACAACTTCACTATATTTTATTTTATCTCGTTAAAATTTATTTTTAGTTAACTCGGTACCCGGTATCACCTAAAACTAATAATATCTACCCAATTCTACACCAAAGTCAAGAATTTCTTACATACTCATCCACCCCATTCCAATCACTTACACAATTGAAAATTTTCACTTGCTACCATTAATACTAGTCCTTTTTGTCTAAAAATAAAATATATATACAAGACATAGATATTTTCTCATTTATACAAGTAACTGGCAAAATCTCATCTCTTTCTCTCTTGCTCTCTTGCTCTCCATACCCACGGCAACAACAAGAAGAACATCAAGAATCCATCATTTTTCCAAGATCAAGCTCTAATCTAGTTCCTTTAGTGATCCTTGTTTGAGTTTTGAAATAAAAACTCAAGGTTTCTTAGGTTTTACTCATCCAAGCTCTATAATCTTTCTAAGTAAGTTGTCAAACTCTTGTTCATAATTTCTTCATGTTATTTTTATGGTCATATGATTTCCATTCAAGATCTACATGCATATGTTAGTTATACCACTCATATATATATATATATATATATATATATATATATATATATATATATATATATATATATATATATATAACTTTGAAACCCTAGAAATGGATTATAGTTAGATCCTTGTTAGATCCACTTGATTTATGATGTTTAGGAACCCATGACACCCTAAGAAGGTGTATGGTAAGATTAGACTAGATTTGTGGTGATTGAAAGTAGTTTGGTTGAAGTTGGAACTAGATTGGAACACTAAAAATGACTTTTGAAACAATATATATACCTACTGTCCATATTTTTAAAACGTGGGAAAATCAGTAGATGATGGGTAATTTTTGACCAAAGATTTAGAAAATACTTTTAAAAACGAAACTTTTGGCGAAAGAACGGACTAAAACGAGTTTATAACGAATGAGATATGATTTTTGTAAATTTAACGACGAAAACTATTTTCTGAAAAACTGCATGCTGTTTGACATTTTTCGACGGACAAATAGAGACGTTAGACGTAACCTAGTGGGGCCGAGCTATCGAAAATATATTAGTATATAGTAAAACGAATCCGTGGATATAAAGAACGAGGAAAATGAACTTAAAACGACCAAGTTATACACGTTTTAAAAATCGTCACAACTATATATATATATATATATATATATATATATATATATATATATATATATATATATATATATATATATATATATATATATATATATATATATATATATATATATATATATATATATATATATATATATATATAGTCACTACTAGAAAATAATATAACTACGTACTAAATGCATATTTTCTAGATTTCTTATTCAAGGAGTTTATTTTTAACTAACGAAATACGTATGACCCAAGGTTTATTTATGCGACTACTAGACGATATCTTAAGGTTTTCAAAACGAGGAATATAACACTAACGTTTTTATATACGATATATTACGACAAGTTTTTATTATTCTAGTTGGACTTATTTTTCTTAAGTATGGAAAATACTTTACTTTGACAATAACAAGTATTTTCAAGTTACGAGTGGTATAGGTATCATGTGCATGTGCATTCATTACATCACGGCGTGATCTAAAGTAGATCACTATCATTCATATTAGGTTGCGGTTAGAGATCGAACCTCATTTCTGTGTATCCACTTTTGTCATCGTAGTTATTCGCACCAGGTGAGTCATAGCCCCACTTTTACTCTTTTTATACTCGTTTTAACTCTTTGGGGGAGATACATGCTCAACTACTTGCTTACTTGTACAAATACTCAAAACATTTATACTTGATTGTTTAATACTTGTTTGTCTTATACTTGATTACATTTATACTTGATTTCATACAAACGTGATTGTGTTATACTTAACTGCGTTATACTAAACTGTGATTGTGTATTCTTGAGCAATTTATACTTTGGGAAATGGCACCCAGTAATCTTTTATACTTTGGGAAATGGCACCCAGTCTCCTTAGATAACACATGCCTTGGGTTTCGGAGATGAAGTGGAACCAATGCCACTACCTTCCTTGTGAGCAACATACTTACGTGAGGTCTTCGGAGATGAAGTGTAGACTCACGACTAATTGCTTAACTGTTATGAACTTATACATGTTTTACTCATACTATATATGTTAGCAGTGGGTTGTGAACACACAGGTTACAAGTCTCTTATGGCGGGACTTGTAACTGAGTGGATTTACGATGCCTTTGCTGTGTGATCATTTTTCTATAGACTTTATTTGTTAAACAAACTCTATGAACTCACCAACCTCGTGTTGACACTTTAGCATGTATCTTCAGGTTTAACCAATGGCACGCTACTGGAGGTTTTGGCAGGGCATGGCATGGTCATAGAAGACTCTGATTATTTATATGGGGACCTTTTTAAACTATTTTAAGGGCCTACTTCCGCACTACTTTTAACAATGTAAATTCAACATTTTTGATTAAACGATTTTATTCTAAATGATTAAAGTGAAAACCATTTTTGTACTTGTGTTGTGATACCGATTGAGTTACACCCCCTCTACATGTATGCTTCCGCTGGACCCGATTTTGGGGGTGTGACAACACCACGGGCAAATATCTACATTGGATGGCATTCGTTAATGCGGAAAAGGATCGAATCGCCATGAAACTTGGGTTGCCTCCGCGTCAATTATGAATAATTATGTGATGTAGTGTTTTATTGATTTCGTTTTTTTTATAGTATCGTTATTATTATTTTTTTTTAATTTCGTAATGTAATGTAATGTTGTGTTTTAATTAATGTTATGTTTTAAATATATGAAGTGTTTGTTAAAAATTAGGGTTGAAATTGTAAATATTTGGGGTGGAGGTGAGTTAAGGTAAGTTATAGGTGAGTTATGTTACGGGGTGGAAAGTCAAGAATTAAGGTTAAAAGGGAAAAGTTGATGTGGCGCTGACGTGGCAGTGCGTTAAGATTTAACTTGTGGTTACCTTACCACATGCTCTTAAAGTTCCTTTGTTACTTTAGTAAAATATTTAACTCTAAATGACAGTTTACTTATACCCAGAAGTCTTTCTAAGCAAGGCTTTTGTTGGTAAATTTATATGCTATCGGTTCAAATGAAAAATACTAGATTATGACTAAAAAAAAAAAAAAAAAAAAAAAAAAAAAAAAAAAAAAAAAGAAAAAGCCTTGATCCTAACTCAGGGAAAATCGGATAAATATATTATATATCACCGGTTAGGTCAGTTCATGTGGTGAGAAAAACAATAACCGTGCTCACAGGATGTATAGTTTTTGTTTACCGACCTTACAGGTTACATGACACGGGTGCACTTGTCATTTGGTATGGGTACTCGTCAATATAGGGTCGGTCTTGGTACTTTTCGTCTCCGAGGTGTTGGCTCATCAATGTAATGGCTCCATAAGCACAATTACAAGTTATCTAATACATGAACCGACCAAACCTTTAAACAATCTTGATATTTGTTTTTCTTTTTGTTTGTTAATATATTGTTGCATTTCTAAAAAAAAAAAAAAAAAAAAAAAAAAAAAAAAAAAAAAAAAAAAAAATTCGTACTAGTCAAAACAAAAATTCATTTCAAGTTAGATATGAAAATAAAGGGTTAAAAGTTGTACCTTTTTAATTGTTACGAGTACTTTTCTTTTTTTATTGCTTCAGCATTACATGACCCACACAATATAAAATACTATTCTCATAACTGAGGCTGTACCAACAAATAAGTCCTCCATTAATTATCAATTCTTTGATGCTTTATATGTTCCATCAAAATAATGAGATTACTATTTGCATCAAATGAATAGTTATTTAGTTCTAAGGAATGTTTTGTGTATGATTTGCAACATATAACATGATGGGGGTAACTCAAAGTAAAGAAAAATGTCTAACCTAGAAATAAAACTATCACTTTGTGTATGATTTGCGATATATAACCGATTTACCCTCCCTCGGTTAAATAAGAGCGTGTAATTTTAAGGGTATACACAAAACTGATCACACTATACATCAAGAAAACCGAATTCAAAAGTATGATATAAGTTAAGATCAAATGAGATGAATAATTAAAATGAGAAGGATAAGAAGTAATCAAAACCACACATTCTAAATGCATCTACAAAAATATATGCATTTTCATTCAAATTTTCCTTCCCAAATTAAAATGTGGTTAGAATTACTTTTTACTTTTCTTATTTTAATTAATTTTCTTATTGGATTCCTTCCCAGTATGAGATAATATAAAGAAAAAAAATATATGGCTATACAAAACTATAAAAATTAACAAGTAAGCTATGTTTTCGTATATTTAGCCCAAAAGGTTATTAGTGGTTTTAGCTTTTGTTTAAGAACCGGCTTTTGAGATTGATTTTAATTAGCGGACTTCATATAAATGTTATAAAGTAATTTATTCTGTTTTATAATTTTTAATTTAGCGAGTTCAGGTCACAACAAAGGGAATGATCTCATGACTAACTTTTATGCTTTAATATATGACTAACTGTTAAATATTTAGTTTAAATGAGGGTTCAGGTCACAGCTAGATCAACAACACTGAGGATAATTCTTTAACAAGTGATTAGGTATTCTTGCTTAGAGGATGTTTCAACTCATGGGCTTTCAAGAAACAAACTTGTATCACAAGTTCAACAATTGAATCTGAATTTATGATTTTAGCAAATGCTGGTAAAGAAGCTAAATGGTTGAAAAACTTACTTCTTAAGATTCTATTGTTGCCTAAACCTATAGCCAATTTCTATCCATTGTGATAGTGCAGCTACATTGGCAAAGGCTGATAGCCAGATGTACAATGGAAAGTCTAGACACTTAGGTGTCAGACATAGTATGATTCGTGAACTTATCATGAATAGGGTGATTTCTATAAAGTTTGTTAGATCTCAACAGAATTTAGCTGATCACTTGACGAAGGGCAGTTTGGCTAGAGACTTGGTTCTAAAGGCTGCTAAAAGGATGGGTTTAAAGCCCACTATAGTCGTTGAGCATTCAGACTCCCTCATAAGGAAGCTTGGGAGCTTAATTCAATATGGAAGGCTTGATGCTCAGGGGAATGGAGCATATGTATTTCACATATCAACCCAAGGATGTGCTCAGATCTGCTGAAAGGTCAGACTGAAGGTTTTCTTCTTAATGGTTCAAGTTTTGAAAAAGTGCAAGAGCAGATGCATGAATAAAAGAGAACTACCTATTTGAATGTGAAGTTTTGCCACTTTAGAGGGATCTGGACTTTTGGCTCTTGAAACATTCATGAAATGGATATAGACACATGGCTTATTTAGTGTCAGGAGCATTCAAGTGTTTGAAAACTAAATGGGTTGAAGAGTTCAGCTCTTAGAACACATTAATTATCAAATATTTGAATGTGCAATGTACTAAGATGGAATTGTATTGAATTGGAGGTGATTGTTGAAATTTTAGTTCAATTAAGGGTTCATCATGTCACACCTTGTAATGGGCTTGGAGAGTTGGAGGTACGGAGTGTACATCCATCAGGTCACTAAACTACCGTGACTCTAATAGTGGTAAAGTGTGATTCAGGTCACTGATTAGTTCAGGTTATGCTGAAGGTATTCATCAGGTTGATAAGTTCAGCTTATGCTGAACGGTCTCATCAGGGAGTGACTCTTCAGTGAGTAAACCCAAGAACTGAACAACTCCCTTAGGGAGCATGTTCTTCAGTGAGTTAACACACTGGACTAAATTGTAATTAACTTGTAACGGCTTTAACCTATTTAAGGGCAGTTATAACTGCAATTAATGACCACGTTTAATTGGTAGTGTAACCATTATTGCAATAATGGGAGAGTATTATAAGGAGATCAATGAGCCGATTAATTCTCATAATTTCATTGACTAAGGTATAATCATTTCCTATAAATTGGAAATCATAGCTTGCATGACAGGGAGACAGATAAACACTTAGAAGCGATAGGGTTCTCGATTTGTCCCTAAAATAAGAACAAACACTTGATCTTATCCCAAGAAGATATACGTGTAATCCAGACATAGGGTTGAATAGTTTTTTTAGAAAGTGATTACACAATTATAAGTGATATCTGTTACTTATTGATTATCTTTACCCAATTGAGAACCAATACCAAATCCAACACTAACCATAAGATTTATGTGTACACTTGTCAATATAAAAAAGTAAGGATTCAGAACGAAAATGGATGATTGCATATGTCACATGCTTTTCTTTGTTTTGTTTACTACTAAAATGGACCGTTTGAAACTTCGAAAGCATTGATCATCATCACAAGTTGTGGTACGATTTTTGCAAACCTTGACAATGACTAGAGACACAGTTAGCAGCAAGTCAGCCATTAGCAGGCAAGACGTCAGCAAAAACTAACCAATGAGAATTTTGGTACGGTACCAAAAATTTATGTATATTAACGAAGTTTGGTACGTTGTGAATTACTAGTAATGTACATGTGTGAGAAACTATGCATGTATTTTGTCTTATAAATTTTAGATTATTGGAAAGCTTTTACAGGGTTAAAAAAAAAATAGATTATTGCATCATTGACCCTTTAGGACAATAAGCTTATAACGAGTCGTGTTGGAGTTAAACGTATTGTAGCATATACATTTGTTATAAAAGGTGTTAGTCCATATTTTTTGTGTCTTATGATATTAATCTTATACTTTGTAAATTGTAGTCATCATGCTTATCGAATCGTTTCAGTTGCCTTTTATGACTCATGTTGTCATGCATATCTTCAATTAGTTGCGAAATATACAACATGAACAAGAAATACTAGAAAACCTCGTATCATGTTTCGATGAGATTAGGTTTCGATGAGATTAGGTATTGTTGTTATTGTACTCCGGATATATATGCCAGGAAAAGGATAAAAAATTCACTACAACTATTTAGTTGTTTAGGAACATTTAGGTTAAAGACACCAAGATTATGAAACCATTTTAAATTATTACCTTTAATTGACATACAAAGATTGTTGCCAAAAAATATAGCTATTTCATCAGTAACCCATATCACAACAACTTCTCTAATTTTTAAATATTTTCCCCCGGTTTTCACTTTTATAAGAGCTTCCTCTTTGTACCAAAACATTAAAATTAGTAATAACATAACATTTTCAACCTTTATACTTCAAGAATGGAAACAGAAATCTTGATTTTGGCATGTTCAATCTTTACATGGATCTTCCTTCACCGATGGAACCAACGAAACCACAAGGGTCCAAAAACATGGCCACTTGTTGGAGCTGCTATCGAGCAACTAGTGAACTATGACCGCATGCACGATTGGCTAGTCAACTACCTGTCCAAGTCGAGAACCGTTGTGGTTCCAATGCCTTTCACCACTTACACTTACATAGCCGATCCAGCTAATGTAGAACATGTTCTTAAAACGAACTTTGCAAACTACCCAAAGGTCTCTATATCTAGACACAATATATTATAGTTGCATTTGCTTTCAAGATTTTCTTTTTACTATATTGCTATCAAGATAACGCCGTTTTGATCTAGGCATAAAGTTTTCGGCTTTCTTTTTGGTTTTTGAAGGGTGAAGTGTATCATTCGTATATGGAGGTGTTGCTTGGAGAAGGCATCTTCAACTCTGATGGCGAGAATTGGAGGAAACAAAGGAAAACATCAAGTTTTGAATTTGCTTCTAAGAACTTAAGGGACTTTAGCACAGTTGTTTTTAGAGAGTATAGCCTTAAGCTCTCTTCTATTCTAAGTCAAGCAGCTTTTAAGCACCAACAACTAGACATTCAGGTAACAAAGTAATCACACGAATTCATATAAAGAACTAATATCGACTCTTTCACACATCTTAAACGTTAACTTAAATGGAAAGGGATTGCTATTACACGTAAATAAGTACATTGTTTAAGATAGATTATTATATGTGCACTGATCTTATAAAGTCGAGACTCATAATTAAAAGGAGTTTTGTATTCCCGGAACAAGAAGCTTTCACAAACACGTCTCCATGTGAATACAGTCTGATAATTAAGAGACAACATGCGAAGAAGGAAATACTTACATTATATAACAAGTCAGCTAAATGAAACCTATGTTTTCGAAAGATTTTAACTGTTTTCTTACTTTCGTCATAAACATATCGATGTGAACCACGTAAATATCGGTTCATTTTGTGTTTGGTTATTATTTTTGTTCCGTTATTTGCTAAGACCTATGTTTCTCATTCTAGGAATTATTGATGAGGATGACTCTGGACTCTATATGTAAGGTAGGATTTGGAGTTGAGATAGGGACATTAGCTCCTAGCTTACCCGACAATCAATTTGCCAAAGCCTTTGATGCAGCAAACATTATAGTCACTCTTCGGTTCATTGATCCACTATGGAAAATAAAGAAGTTCCTAAGAGTCGGTTCTGAAGCTATTCTTGATGAAAGCATGAAGATCATTGATGATTTTACATATTCGGTCATCTATAGAAGAAAGAAAGAGATAGAAGAATCTCAAGAGGTTCCTAATGATAGTAAGGTAAATACAACTATATATGCGTAAAACACGTAGATTTACATATGTAATGGATTTAACTACATTCTATCTTATGCCGTGCCTTAATCAGATGAAGCATGATATTTTATCAAGATTTATTGAGTTAGGAAAAGACCCTGAAAACAACATCGACGACAAGAGTCTAAGAGACATTGTATTGAACTTTGTGATTGCTGGACGAGATACAACAGCAACGACTCTTTCTTGGGCTATATACATGATCATGACTAACGATCATGTTGCTGAGAAACTTTATTCGGAGCTCAAAGCTTTAGAGAAAGAACGTGCAGAAGAGGAGAATGTGTCTTTGAAACCATGTGAAACACACGATCCTGAATCATTTGACCTCAGAACTAAGCAATTTGCTGATCTTATGACTTACGATTCTTTGGGAAAATTGTATTATTTGCATGCTGTTATTACAGAAACGCTGCGGTTGCATCCAGCTGTACCTCAGGTAAGTCATTAAAACTTTTATTTGACAAAAGTGGTAAATTCAACCCATATATGAATGGGTCAATTTGGGTTGTCTCTTGTTAATCCGGGTCATGTGGGTCAAATCAGCAAATGGGTTGAGTGTTGCACAAAGCTTATTATCAACGCATACATGATACAACCTCTGAAATCGTTTTATTAAAAGATATTGATTATTATTGCAATAATATTTAATTTGCTAACATAATTACAGAATTTTGTTGATTCAAAAAAATAAAGAAATGTGCATGTCAACTCAACCCGGCCCGGCCTGTTTTGATATTTTAACATGTTACTCAGCCCACCCACCCGTTTATCTTGCAACTTCTGCTATATGTGGAAAGAAACTAAAAGGGATTGTTGGAAACTCGATGAAGCTACTAAAGATTGATCCTTTTTTATTTTAAAAAGGACCCAAAAGGAATCTTGAATGATGATATTTTACCTGATGGAACGAAAGTAAAAGCAGGAGGTATGGTGACATACGTACCTTACTCAATGGGACGAATGGAATATAATTGGGGTCCCGATGCAAAAGAATTTAAGCCCGAAAGATGGCTTAAAGACGGTTTCTTCCAAAACGCATCTCCATTTAAGTTCACTGCATTTCAGGTAACAAATATGCCAATATTAAAGAGAAACAATTGCATATATAATTTACAAAAACTAGTTAACTTCCTAAAAGTTCGATTTAGAGGGTGTTTAGGATTGCTTATTTATCGTAGTTTATAAGTAGTGACTAAACTGCTTAGAGTTATTACACACTACTCACCAACGGAATCACTACTTATTACACACAAACAACTCTTTATTTTTATTTATTATTATTTTTTTTTTACTTTTCTGATTTTGTTAATTTATATTATAAAACTATGAAATAAAAAGTACGAAACAGGAAATGTAAAATTTAACAAGTCAAAAGTAGTAAACACACAAAAAGTACGAAGTAGAATTGAAAACCATAAAATATCTTTGTTAATAAAGTGGGTAAAACTGTCGAAAAAAGTATAAAACATAAAAATAATGTTTAGCAAGTCAAAAATACTACTATAAGACAAAAAATATGGAACAAAAAATTATAAAAGATTGTCTAGTTCTCTTAATACTGTAAGTAAAAGAAAAGTTAAGCGGGGTTAGGATCGTAGCCATAACAATACCCTTTGTATTATTCAACTGATAACACAATGACATCATCATGCTAGCAGCATATAAGAAATAGAGATAGGTAATTTGGACTCTATATTTTACAAGTAATATTTTTTTTCTTTTTTTCTTTTTTTTTATTTTTTTTAAAACTATCTTTTATTAAAGAATTGCATAAATCTATCGTTATGATGCATTGCATAATATAACTAAGTATATTCATTCACTTCACGTCATAAGTAAACAACACATGAATCCTCCTCTTTATAGCTGTAATCAACAATTATCACTGTTAACAACTAATACCGACTTTTTCTTGTTTATTAAAACTATATATATATATATATATATATATATATATATATATATATATATATATATATATATATATATATATATATATATTCGCAGTCATTGCAAATAGTATACACAAGAGAAAAATTTGAATGGTCAAAAACACAATCATTTATATAGAAGGAAAATTCTGTTTTCTACCTACTATTATGAATTACGTATGATAGAATGGTATAGGGATGCATTCGATGTGGGGCATATATGTTTTATTTTTATTGAAATACAATGTTTTCCCCGGAATCTTGTATCTAAAGGTAAGTGGTCACTCCAATTAATCTTGATATTATTGAGAGAGAGAGACACATGTGAAACAAAAGGTAGAGACAATAAGCTAAATAAAAACCCTACCATAAAAAAAGATGGAAGTCACACATGTGTTTGAAAATGATGTAACAAACTAAATTTGTTATTGGCCCTAAATTAAATGTTCATTTTCACATTTCATACAGTTTTAAAAAATAGTCAATTACAATATTAACTAATAAAATTTTATTCTCACTAACTTAAAAGCATTTTGAGCAATTGAAATTAAAAGTAATTTTGAAATAACCTAAAATGTCAAAGTGGACTTATATTTTGAAACGAGTAAGGTAACAAATAAACCTTTGTGTGTCGAGGGGGACCAAAGGAAATATAGTTGTAATTAACTTGTAAACTATGTAGATGATTTCTCTCTAGTTAAAACCATATCAAAAATCAAATGCACTTTATTCAAAAGAACTTATGCTATAAATGCTTTATCGTTCTAATGAAATGTACATGCTAAATATCAGTTTAGGTCTGTCAATGTTTGTCAACTAGAAGGGTGATATTTGCATAGTTGCGGCATATATGGTGACAATTCGTGTCGTGTGCAGATTGACGAGTCCGGGTTAACAGGTCGATGGGTTAGGGTTAACTAATATTTTTTTCGTCAAAGTACACCTTAGTATAATTATTTGAAAATATATTGGTCATGGTTATAGATCATAATTTATTCCCCTTTAGCATAACACAACAATAGAAAATAGTACAAGTAAATGTTGATATTTCTCATGACAAAAGGGCAAGATGTTTCCCTATTTGCTATATATTAGAGATTAGCTAATTTTTATATTACAGAATGTGTGTTGATACCGTGAAATACATATTTTTCAGATGGTCAGCTATCGCATCTTACTTACCTAAGAGGACAGATAATGAGATAAAGAACTATTGGAACACACATATCAAAAAACGATTAACCAAAATGGGTATCGACCCGGTAACCCACAAGTCAAGAATAAGAGTTGCTACAAACTTGAGTCACATGACTCAATGGGAGAATGCTCGTCTTGAAGCAGAGGCTAGACTTGTTCGTAAGTCTAAGCTTATCTCGGAGTCTTACCAACGAATCCAAGATAATTTCTCTCCTCTTACAAATGAGTCACTAGTTCAACATTTATCGCAGCCACAACCATTATGACTTGATGTCCTTAAAACATGGCAAGACATTGTTTTGAGTAAACAATCTGACTTGAAAGGGCAACAAACTCCTCTTTCCACCTTAAAATTTTTCGAAAAAGCTTTATCATCACACTCCAGCATAAAAAATGGATCCATGCCAATTTTTAGTCCCACCAAAAATATTGAACCATCATCTAATATACTTATGACCACAAAAGATTGGAAAAACTCGAAAGAACCATCTAACATCTTCGAACTCACGAAAGAAGAAAATGTGCTCGACATGCTTGAAGTCAATGACATTCTCTATCAAGATCTTTGCATGATGGAAGCACTTACACGGCCTATTGTCGATAACGAAAGCCATGGTGATGCTTTTGCAGATAAGAACGATTATTGGAGGCAGATTATTGAAGAATTAGAGAAATAGTTTGTAGTAGTTTTTATGATTTCATCTGTTTTTAGTAATAATGTTTGCAATAAATCTGGTTATGTGATATTAAGATATGATTAGCTACTAGAAGGGTTATAAAATGTACGTTAGGGTTTACTAGCTAAAAGTAGGGCTGAGCATCGGGCGAAAACCGGACCGGACCGAGAACCGGAAAAACCATAGACCGAGACCGGACCGAATGTGGTCGGTCCGGTCTCGGTCCGGTCCGGTCCGGTCGGTCTTCGGTCGGTCCGGTCCAATTAGGCAAGTTTTTTCGGGTTTTTGGTCGGTCCGGACCGGACTGGACCGGACCGAGGACCGAATTTGCCAAAAAGGTTAGACCGAGGACCGGACCGAATGTGGTCGGTCCGGTCCGGTCGGTCTCGGTCCGGTCGGTCCGGTCCATCCGGTCCGTTTGCTCAGCCCTAGCTAAAAGAGTGTGATATTTGAGCTTCACTTGTTGTACCATGCATTTTTTTTTTTTTTTTTTTTTTTTTTTTGAACGGCCACTTGTTGTACCATGCATTACCATTTACCACGATTTGTTACCGGTTCAAAAACTAAAATAATGAATTGACACTCGTTAACCTTTTTATGTTAGCAAAGAATGCTCATTAATATCGACGTCAAAATATAATATTCAAATGTATCGAAGCTAGAAAATCTATAAAACAAAATATTAGAAAAACATTTATGTTTTGGTAAAAAATAAATAAATAAATAAAAAATAAAAGCATAGAGTGTTTGTATTTTGAAGTTTGATCAAACAGTACAACCCGCGATACAAACCGTAAAAATCAACGATGCGTGTAATGATTGAAACCGTCTCATCCAAATAACTTGCCCCTTTATGTAATGATTATCTATTTGTTTAATTCTTTAATCAAGTCAATTTTGATTTTAACCACTTAACCTTTCTAAAAATATTTTTATTCTTTGTTACCCGCTTATTCAATTAAAACCCTTAACATTTAATTTCTTGCAACAACTTTATCCGTAACTTTAAATGTTTGTTTGACTAAACCCTTAGTTCCTTTGTTACTTTAGTAAAAATATTTAACTCTAAATGACACTTACTTATACCCAGAACTCTTTCTAAGCAAGGCTTTTGCTGATAAATTTATATGCTATCGATTCAAATGAAAAATACTAAATTACGACTTTAAAAACAAAAAAAACAAAAAAACTAAAGAACCAAACCAGTTTGCAAACACGAAGGAGTTGCTCTAGATGTGAGATTAGCAGAAAAAGAAACAAGAGAAGAGCCTTGATCCTAACTCAGGGAAAATCGATAAATATATTATATATCACCGGTTAGGTTAGTTCATGTGGTGAGAAAAGCAATAACCATGCTCACAGGATGTATAGTTTTTGTTTACCGACCTCATAGGTTACATGACACGGGTGCACTTGTCATTTGGTATGGGTACTCGTTAAGATAGGGTCGGTCTTGGTACTTTTCGTCTCTGGGGTGTTGGCTCATCAATGTAATGGCTCCATAAGCACAATTACTAGTTATCTAATACATGAACCGACCAAACCTTTAAACAATCTTGATCTTTGTTTTTCTTTTTGTTTGTTAATATATTGTTGCCTTTCTTAAAAAAATCTTGATCGTACTGGTCAAAACAAAAATTCATTTCAAGTTTGATATGAAAATAAAGGGTTGAATAGATAGTTTAAGGTTTTTCACTATAAAGTCATTTAAAGTTAGGCGATTTACATACATTGGTTCAACAAAATTAAAGAAATATATATATATATATATTTCAACTAGTGGCTTTTACTTTTATGTACAATGATTTTTTCTTTAATTTTGTTGAACCAATGTATGTAAATCGCCTAACTTTAAATGACTTTATAGTGAAAAACCTTAAACTATCTATTCAACCTTTTATTTTCAGAACCTTGTTAAGTGCGGGAACTGCGAGAATTACAATTTTGCATTAGAAAACATGCATGTTAATATAAAACATGTATGTTTTCTTACATACAACTGAATACACATACCTGCGTAACATACATGTTCATATAAAACCCTGTTAAGTGCAACATATCAATGCAAAATGGTTTTATATGAACATGTATATTACGCAGGTATTTGTGTTAAGGTATATGTAAGAAAACATAAATGTTTTATATGAACATGCATGTTTTCTAATGCAAAATTGGAGTTCTCGCAGTTTCCGCACTTAACAGGGTTCTGAAAATAAAGCTTTTATATATATATATATATATATATATATATATATATATATATATGTGTGTGTGTGTGTGTGTGTGTGTGTGTGTGTGTGTGTGTGTGTGTGTGTGTGTGTGTGTGTGTGTGGAGACTTTCTTGTGAGAACCATCTTATCTGCGAGAACTGAAAGAACCACTAAAAATATACATGCACGCCTTTTAAAATAAAATAAAAATACATGAAAATCATTAATAATCGTAAGTATCCACCAGCGTTCTTCAATATCATCATGAACTCATCATCTTTTTTCACAAAAACCTTACACACGGCCGTAATATTGTCGTTGCACGCCTTATAAGAACATACATGCACACCTTCAAAGAAAAATTTTGTATTTTCAATTTTTTATCAAATTCTTTAGAACAACTATGTTTTTTTTTTTAAAACATGAATGTTGTTTTTTGAACATATGTGCAAAAATACAATTATTGAAGGTGTGTATATATGTTTTTTGTTGTTCTTTCAGTTCTCGAAAATAAGATAAGTCTCTCAAAAAAGTATATATATATATATATATATATATATATATATATATATATCCATTAATTAATTAATTAATTAAAAAGTTGTACCTTTTTAATTGGTACTTTTCTTTTTTTATTGCTTCAGCATTACATGACCCACACAATATAAAATACTATTCTCATAACTGAGGCTGTACCAACAAATAAGTACTCCATTAATTATCAATTCTTTGATGCTTTATATGTTCCATCAAAATAGTGAGATTACTATTTGCATCAAATGAATATTTATTTAGTTATGAGGAATGTTTTGTGTATGATTTGCGAACAAATAAGTACTCCATTAATTATCAATTCTTTGATGCTTTATACGTTCCATCAAAATAGTGAGATTACTATTTGCATCAAATGAATATTTATTTAGTTATGAGGAATGTTTTGTGTATGATTTACAATATATAACATGATGGGGTAACCTAAAGTAAAGAAAAATGTCTAATCTAGAAATAAAACTATCAGTTTGTGTATGATTTGCAACATATAACCGATTTACCTTCCCTCGGTTAAATAAGAGTGTGTAATTTGAAGGGTATACACACAACTAATCACACTATACATAAAAAAAAAAAAAAAAAAAACTGAATTCAAAAGTGTGAAAAACTAGAAGGGGGGTTGAATAGTTTACCGCTTTTAAAATCTTTTTAACTTGATTATCCTTTAAAACTTTACGTTTGTTTACAACATTATATGTTCAATTTCTTGAAAAGCTTTACGTGTAAATAACAATCCTAACTTTACTTGTTTTAGTTCTTTGAAAAGCTTTATGTTTGTTTAAAGATATAAACACAACTTTATTTGTTTACTTCTTTGAAAAGCTTTACGTGTGATTAGCAATTCTAACTAAAGACAATATGTAATACGCAAAGATAAATAGAGAAACGATCAAACCACAACACGATTGTTTATCGTGGTTCGGCTACAAGGACTCTTTTTCCTTACCCTACATCCACGCCCCGAGTTTCCAACTCGAGAGTTATAAGCACTAATCAACAAGCTCCTTTCCCAGTGGAGAAACCTTTACAACGTCGCTTATACTTTTACCGACACTAAGCTAGATGTCGAGTTCTTTTACAAGGGTACAACCACTCCCGTTCGTCGCTTATACTTTTACCGACACTAAGCTAGATGTCGAGTTCTTTACCAAGGGTACAACCACTCCCATTAGTTCTTTTACAAGGGTACAACAACTCCCGACACACTATGTATTTTAAGGCCTAAAATACTAACCGATCACTTCTATACAAGATACACATGAAGTATAAACTACCAAAGTCTATACACAACAAAGCTAACAAGTCTTGCAACTTAGAGTTGAAACTTGTAACTTCTTAGATGAATATGTGAACTCCTTTGCTACATAAGAGAATCACACAAGTTAGTAGCTACTGAGTATAATGAGAGAATATGTGTAAAATATGACTCTAAGTGATGACTCAAAACTAACAAGTGGTTTGGTATTTATAGCAAACCATTTTGCAGGTCTGTACGGCGGAACCCTCAGAAGGGTTCCGCCCATGTATCCACAGGGTACCGTCAGGGCTGCAGTTGGTTTTGCAATAAATCTTCCAAACCAAACAAGGTCACATCACATGAATACTAGTCAAACACAAACTTGCACAAGAAAACTTATGGTTAGTCAAACACACTTTCTTTCCATAAATGTATAAAGACAAACTTACCATAAATGTGATGTGATATTTCTATTTAAAGAAATAAATGTGATGTGACAAGACACTTTCTAATTTAAGAAATAAAAACAATGTTTTGTTTAAAAGGAAATGTAAACCTTAGTTAAACAAGACTTAAACACTAAAGTGATGATTTACTATTAGCTAAAGTTCATACTTTGTCATTAACAAAACTTAGCAAAGATCGTAAAATATAAATAACGTTTTTAGGCGATATTTGTATTAACAAAAAGTATGAGATAATATAAAGAAAAAAAAATAGTTGGCTATACAAAACTGTAAAAATTAACAAGTAAGCTACATCTTCGTATAATTAGCCCGAAAAGTTATTAGTGTTGTTTAGCTTTTGTTTAAAACCTGGCTTTTGAGGTTGATTTTAATTAGTGGACTTCATATAAATGTTATAAAGTTATTTATTGTGTCTTATAATTTTTAATTTAGCGAGTTCAGAGAGCTTAGGTCACAACAAAGGGAATGATCTCATGACTAACTTTTATGCCTAAATATATGACTAACCGTTGAAAATTTAGTTTGATTGAGGGTTCATGTCACAGCTAGTTCAACAACATTGAGGATAATTCTTCAACAAGTGGTTGGGTATTCTTGCTTAGAGGATGTTTCATTTCATGGGCTTTCAAGAAACAAACTTGTATCACAAGTTCAACAATAGAATATGAATTTGTAGCTTTAGCAACTGCTGGTAAAGAACCTAAATGGTTGAAAATTTTGCTTCTTAAGATTCTATTGTGGCCTAAACCTATAACACCCATTTCTATCCGTTGTGATAGTGCAGCTATATTGGCAAAGGCTTATAGCTAGATGTACAATGGAAAGTCTAGACACTTAGGTGTCAGGCATAGTATGATTCGTAAACTTATCATAAATGGGGTGATTTCTATAAAGTTTGTTAGATCTCAACAGAATTTAGCTGATCACTTGACGAATGGTTTGGCTAGAAACTTGGTTCTAAAGGCTGCTAAAAGGATGGATTTAAAGCCCACTATAGTCGTTGAGCATTCAGACACCCAATTCCCTCATAAGGCAACTTGGGAGCTGAATTCAATGTGGAAGACTTGATACTCAAGGGATGGAGCACATGTATTTCACATATCAACTCAAGGATGTGCTCAGATCTGCTAAAAGGCCAAGCTGAAGGTTTTCTTCTTAATGGTTCAAGTTTTGAAAAAGTGCAAGAGCATATGCATGAATAAAAGAGAACTACCTATGTGAATGTGAAGTTTTGCTACTTCAGAGGGCTCTGGACTTTTGGCTTTTGAAACATTCATCAAATGGATATGGACACATGGCTTATTTAGTGTTAGGAGCATTTAAGTGTTTGAAAACTTTGTGTGTATGTTATCTTCAGGTATTCAAATGGGTCGAAGAGTTCAATTCTTAGAACACACTAATTCTCGAATATTTGAACGTGTAATATACTAAGATGAAATTATTCTTAACTGGGGGTGATTGTTGAAAATTTAGTTCAATTGAGGGTTCATGTCACACCTTGTAATGGGCTTGGAGGTACGGAGTGTACATCCATCAGGTTACTAAACTACCGTGACTCTGATAGTGGCAAAGTGTGATTCAGGTCACTGATGAGTTCAGGTTATGCTGAAGGTATTCATGAGGTTGATAAGTTCAACTTATGCTGAACGATCTCGTCAGGGAGTGGTCTCTTCAGAAGGTTCATCTCTTCAATGAGTGAACCCTTTGGTGAGTAAACCCAAGAACTGAACAACTCCTTTAGGGAGCATGTTCTTCAGTGAGTTAACACGCTGGACTAATGTTGGGATCATACTTTTAGTATTAAGTCAAGTCTCGGTTATTACATTTTGTAATAGGTTGCTTAAATATTATTTCTTATTATTGTTTAAGTTAATGGGCAACATGTTAAAGCCCAAGAGGCCTTAAAGCCCACGTTAAAAGGATAAGGGAGGAAGGGTGTGTTGCCCTAGCTCCTCCCTTATAAATAGTAAGCTTATGTTACATTTTATTTTGTTGGTTATTAGATTACCTTAAGGAAACTCTTGCACTTTTATCTTTCTTATTATCTTATAATCAACCAAGTCTATTTCTCATCTCATTTCTCTTTATATCATACTTGTGTTTACTAAATGGTGACCTAACAAGTGGTATCATTCGCCTACTAGAAGTTTGAAGTGTGTTTCTTTGATTTACGTGGGGTTTGGTGCTTAGTTCTTCATCTTTTTGCATTTTTCTTTGTTTCTTTCACTCAAATCTTGAAGCTTGGACAAGTTTCAAGGTTGATATAGTGATTTGAAGCTTAGTTGTTGCATAAAGTTGTGATTTTTTAAGGTTTTTTTTAGGTTTTATAGCTTCTTTGATATTGGAAAACTAGTTTTTGGTAGTTACATCTCATAAAGTTAAGGTTTTCTAAGTATTGGTGAAGTTATTTGATCAAAAGTACCTTATTTTTAAGCATTTTCTCTTCTAAAAAGTCATTATTTAAGGTGAACAGTACGTTTTACGCGTAAAGTGGTCGGAAAAGTACTATTTCCAGCTGTCTAAAGTGTTTTTTGGTCGGTTTACGCATAAAATAAGCCAAAACCCTTTTCTTACGCGTAATATTTGCCAAAACCCTGATCCTACGCGTAAAGTGCTCCTCTACGCCTTAAATCCTACGCATAAGTTGAATTCTACGCGTAAGTCAGAGTTACGCGTAACTTGCCAAAGTTTACGCGTAAGCTTCATCAACGATCTTCTTCTTGTGCTACGGTGACTCAGTACTTCCCTAGCTTGGATAAGTTAGTGGAATACTTCGACTACGGATATCTTTCAAGCTTGGATAAGTTTGAAAGATTTGTTTGGTTGTTTCAACCTTACGCATAAGTCTAAACTTACGCATAAGCATAAGCTTACGCGTAAAGAGGAAGCTTACGCATAAACTAGAAAGTTTACGCATAAACCTACTCTTTACGCATAACTTAAAGTTTACGCGTAAGATTAAGTTACGCGTAAGATTTAAACTTACCCCAAGGATTTTGCTACTTTCACAAAGGAACGTGCATTTCAATCTTCTACAAAGATCCATTTCTACACAAGTGTTCTAAGATGTCTCAACCACCTAATCACTACTTTCCTCACTCTTATCCTCAACAACAACTACCTCAGCAGTATCAGCAACAACAACCTCAGCAGTATCAGCAACAACAATACCTTCCGCACATAATGAATCAACAACCTCCTAAATACAATCCACAACAACATTACCTGATGATGCAGCAACAGCTCATTCCTCAACAACAACCATATCAAGTGCCACAACAAAACACTCAGTTTTCCTCCAAACAACCTCACTGGTTTGACAGAATGTGTGAAGTTATTACAACTCAACAATCCCGACATGAGGCAGGATCACTTGAAACACCTCCAATGCTAACACCTGGTAACTATGTGCAATGGTCAAGTCGATTCCTACGCTTTCTTGAACTAAAGAAACCTCATGGGCACTTCTTAAAGCAAGTGATACTTGAAGGACCATTTGAGTGGCCAACAAGATTTGAAGCTGGTGATCCTAATGCTGATCCTCCACGTCCTCCTGGTGATAGACCCCTTCCAGAAACTGCACTCACTGAAGAACAGAAACTACATCGTGAAGCTGATCAGTATGCAATGGCTTATATACTTCAAGGTATACCCAATCCGATCTATCGCAGTGTCGATGCTCAGAAAACAGCCAAAGCTATGTGGGAACACGTTCATCTCCTCATGGAAGGCACTCAATTGAATAAAGATGACATGGAATCCAAGCTTTACATGGAATACACTGACATCACAATTGAACCTGGAGAGTCACTTGAATCCTACTATCATCGTTTCACAAATGTAGTCAATGATCTGGAACGTCACAAAATCACTGTACCAAGGATCGCTGTGAACTCCAAATTTGTTGGTAGTCTTGGCCCTGATTGGCATAAATATGTGACATTTGTTCGTCAAACGAAGAATCTTCATGATGCTCCATATGGCTTGCTGTATGACTTTCTGAAACACCATGAACCTGAAGTGGAAAAAGATCGAGCTCTACGAGGAGGTTACACACCCACAACAACACCAAATTCTTTGGCTCTCGTAGCTCAATCTCCCTATGCTCCACCACCACTGTCAAATCATGCATATGTTCAAGAGCAGAACTACTTCAGTTATCCACAATCTTCCACCTCGAACCAAATGGTCCCTTATGATTCATCTCCACAAGATACTTCTACTCAACTTGTTCCGTCAAACAACAATGATGCTGTGTACTACTCCAACTGCAATGATGATGACGATGATGACTTTTGTACGTTGAATCAGGGACTTGCTCTTATTGCTCGTGCTTTCAGCAAATTCTCCAACAAAATGAACAACCGTCAACGTTCATCTTCTAATACCAGGAATCAAGCTGTTGTTAATGATGGAAGAGTGGAAATTCAAAATCGTAACTATGGTAGATCTGGTTCAGGAAGTTCTTCAGGAAGTTATGGGAATGGTCAGAGGTTTGGTAACAATGCAGGGTTCAGGAACAACTCAGGATCTTCTCAACAAAGGTCTGACTCAGTTGCTACAAGGAACTCAACCTCAGGGAATGCAGTTTGGTGCTACAATTGTAATGAACAAGGTCATATTGCTACAGCATGTCCCAAACCGAGAACTCGGGGTAGCAAGTTTCACAAGCAGGCATTACTCATGGCTCTTCAGGATGAAAAAGATGGACATTTCCCTGAACAGGACAACAACTTCATGGCAAATGTGAACAACGATGATGACATGGAAGATCTGGAAGCCAATGCTGCTGTGATGCTTATGGCCAACATGCAGGAACTTAAGCTCAATGATTCAGGTCCAGTGTATGACACTGACGGCTTGTCTCAGGTACATGACCTCAATGAATGCTTTATCAATGAAATAGTCTCACCTTCTGCTTATGAATCAGATATGGCGCAAGTTGTTCAATCTAAATCATCTTCATCATCTCATAAAGATGAACAAATAAACACAGTTGTCATATTTGATGATGACACAGTTGTTTCATTTGATGATCCTATTGAGAAT
This sequence comes from Artemisia argyi, assembly GCA_030686995.1. Lineage (NCBI taxonomy): Eukaryota > Viridiplantae > Streptophyta > Magnoliopsida > Asterales > Asteraceae > Artemisia > Artemisia argyi. The sequence continues at coordinate 179,299,508 of CM060683.1, forward strand.
GATAAACATGATCATTTCGAACAACATGAACCATCATTTGATCCAGACCCTGATCTCATATTGTTATCAAAACAACTGGATGCTCAACAATTGCAAATAATAAAGTGCAACGAGAAAAACAAAGTTTTGAAAGAACAAAATGCGTCACTTGCAAGAGATATTGAATGTTATAAAATTCAGCTTTCTAATCAGGAAGACAAGATTAAACATGCAAAAAGTTTTGAAAAAGCTTTTCACGATTCCTACAACAAAGAACAAGATCTTCAACGCAAAATGCAAGATTTAATCGAGTCAAACGGAAAGTTGATTTCAAAACTCGAAAGTGAAAAGAGTGAATTGAAAATGCAAGTCGAACGTCTTCAAACAGAACTTTCAAAAACAGAAACAGAATTGTCAAGTTGTCAAAAAGATTTTTGTGAACATAAAATACGAAAAAGGAAGTATATTGATGACTTACTCGGTGATATTGTTGATCTTGAAAAACAATTGAAAGAATTTCGTAACATTGTTTACAAACATGGGAACTCTATCACAACAATTCAGAAATTTACTTTAAAACCGAGACCCGGTACTGGATTTGCACTTGGCGATTACAATTCAATGTTTCTTCACAATGCATTCAAAGATGTTCCAAAAATTTACAGTATGGACTATTTGCTTGATAATACGATTGTGCGTGCTGTTGTTTTTGATACTGAGGAAGAAGAAGAACTTGAAGATGAGAGTCGGTCAAAAATGAGTAATGTTGAATATTGCACACCATATGACTATTCAAAAAATCCAGTCAAGTTCGTTACTCAAAAGGATTTACCTGAGAAATCATGGTTTATCGAAGAGTCGTATGTTTCATCTCACAATGAGGCCCCTGTCCAAACTGTAGCACAAGTAAATGGTCCTTTACCATCATCCGGTGAACTTTCACGTTTACCAAAATGTCGTGTCTTAAATTATTTCAAAACCTTTATGGAAGACATCGATATTTTGGAGGAAACAATTGAATGCAATTCTGAAATAAAAATTGAAACTTTTCAATCCGCTTACGAGCGAGAAAAGAGAGATATTTTTCAAAAACAAATGAAACCAATTGTTCAACACCTCCGTCTCTGTGCTACACGTTGGGATCAGGAACTTCAAAAGGAGGTCAAAAATATGATAAACGTTTTTGATACTGCTGAAAATGAGATTTTGGTTCAAAAGTTACAAACTAAAGTTTTCAAAAATGATGCTGATCGACTCTTGGAACAAGTTCTCTGTGCTGATATTTTGTCTGTTATCATGAATGATCTCTATAATTCTGGTACTTCTATGCTTAAGCATGATCATTGTGTTGATAATAACTTGTTGAATGTGGAAATTGAGACACTGAAACATGAGAATGATAATCTGAGGAAAAAGAATGATGATGTGACAAAACAGTTTTCAAAACAAATCAGTCTACTCAATCAAAGGCTTGAATGGTGTCAAGCTAAAAGTCTTGAAAGGGAATTGAAGTTTCAAAGTCACAATGTTTCAAACTCTTGTCAACTTTGCAAAAACAATGAGTCTTTAAAAGGTTTGTGTCTCAAATACGAGAAAGAAATTGCAAAGTTAAAAATTGAAAATGACGAATTTCTACAAAACCACATAGACATCAAATATTGCAATGGTATACTTGAGTCTAATATTCAGGATAAGAATCACATCATCATCGAGTTAAAAGAGAAAATCAAAATACTTGAAAAAGGAAAGATGGTTGACACCACGGTGATAGCACCAGGAATGTATAAATTAGACAAAACTGATAAAGGAAAGGTTGTTCAAAATACTAATGTTGCAAACTCCACTTCTACAGGACTAGTCTCCCCTACTAGCGTTAGCAGACCCAAGCGAAACAGTAAAAAGAAGAATAGGCTCTGGCAACGTAAGAGAGGACAACTAGAAGCTCAAGAAGTAGAAGACCAACTTAGGAATTTGAATAAAACTCATGTTGCATCAGATTTAGATTCTAATCTGGCTAATTGTAATCAAAATCTAAATGTAACGACTGATGAACCTTTGAATGTTTTGAATATTAATGCATCCTGTGTGTATTGTCGTAAAAGCGTTTCATCTGGTGATCATACTAAATGTATAGCTAATTCTCTACTTCATCGTCATAAGAAACGTAGGACACGCATTCCTTCTAGGCCCACTAATGCCTCTAAGTCTATCTTAGGAAAGCCGCCTTCTACGGTTTCTAGTGAAGTTGATGTTACCCCCATAGGTGCAGAGAACAAGTCTAGGTATCAGACAAACACTAGTGAATACACCATTAAGAAAGCTCGAACTAGTTGGAATTGGCAACGTTGGTTACAACACAAACCTGATTTTAAATGGATTCCTAAATTATTGAATACTTGTGCTTCTAACCAACTGGAACCCGCAGTTTCTTTGGGTTCCACCCTTACTTCTGTTCCATCCGTGTCCTTTTCTTGTGATGCAGGTGGTGCAGATTGTTCTCTGGATTGTTGATAGCGGATGCACCCGACATATGACAGGCAATCTCAAACTGTTACACAACTTTGTCTCAAAGTTCATTGGTACTGTCAGATTCGGGAATGATCATTACGCTTTAATCATGGGGTATGGTGACTTTATCAGTGGAAACATCGAAATAAGCCGTGTTTATTATGTGGAAGGCCTTGGACACAACCTTTTCTCTGTTGGTCAATTCTGTGATGGGGATCTAGAAGTTGCATTTCGTGAGAAAACTTGCTTTGTTCGTGACTTACAAGGAAACGATCTTATGTCTGGCTCCCGTGACTCCAATCTTTATACAATTTCAATGTCAGATATGATTGCAACATCTCCGATATGTCTTCTCTCCAAAGCAGAATCAACTAAATCTTGGTTATGGCACAAACGTCTTTCACACTTGAATTTCAAAACTATGACTGACCTTGCTCGTTATAAACTTGTTGAAGGATTTCCAAGATTCCGTTTCACCAAAGATCACTTATGTCCAGCCTGTGAACAAGGAAAAAGTACTCGGGCTCATTTTCCTTCAAAACCTGAACACAGTACGAATCATGTTCTACAACTGCTTCATATGGATTTGTGTGGACCGATGCGTGTTCAAAGTATCAACGGTAAACGCTACATACTAGTAATCATCGATGATTTTTCCAGATGGACTTGGGTTTATTTTCTACGAAGTAAAGGTCAGGCTCCTTCTATGATCATCACCTTTCTCACTAAAATTCAAGTTCAGTTACGCAACACGGTCCGAATAGTCAGAACTGACAATGGAACTGAATTCAAGAATCAGACACTTAGGTCTTATTATGAGAAAGTGGGAATTGAACATCAAACATCTATTCCTAGAAGCCCAGAACAGAATGGAGTTGTTGAAAGACGCAACAGGACGTTAGTGGAAGCTGCTAGAACTATGTTGATTAATGCTCAATTACCTGATTACTTGTGGGCAGAAGCTGTTTCAACCGCATGCTATACTCAAAACCGTTGTATGATCACAAAACGTCATCGCAAAACACCATATCAAATTGTTCACAAAAGGAAACCGAACATCGATTACTTTCATGTTTTTGGAGCACTCTGCTATCCGAAAAATGATCATGATGATTTAGGTAAACTTAAAGCAAAGGCTGACATCGGAGTGTTCATTGGATATTGTGAGAATTCTAAAGGTTTTCGGATTTGGAATCGTCGTACTCGTGAAATTCAAGAAACCATTCATGCTAATTTTGATGAGCTCACACAAATGGCTTCTGAGCAACACAGCTTAGGACCTGAATTTAACCGTCTTAACTCTCCGGCATCTTCGGCTGAACCATTGCCACTCAACCGCAAAGAATTGGAAACCTTGTTTGCTCCACTGTTTGATGACACAATTGAATACCGTCCTACTGAGGTCCCACCAAATTCCGCTGCTCAACCTGACAATATTCAAGTACCAGACTCACCTCAACTAACTTCAACAACTGTTGAGAGAGACGGTCCTCCAATTGCTTCACCATCTACAGTAGAACAAACTGTTTCTAACTCCCGCCACTCAGCTGAAGATCCAACACCACTATCAGTTCCACAATCCGCAGAGCATGATCCTGATGCGTTCTTCAATCCGTTTGCACCAGCTACTACAGTTCCTGATATAGCTGAGTCGTCAACACGCAACTTGGATCCTGCCAACATGCGAGATACATATCAACTACACCCTTCAACACACAAATGGACCCGAGACCATCCTCTAGTTCATATTATTGGCCATCCAGATGCACCAGTTATGACAAGACAACGACTTCACACAGATGGAGAAACTTGCATCTACGCACTCACAGTTTGTCATGAAGAACCCAAGAACATTAAAGATGCAATGACTTATGACAACTGGATTGAATCTATGCAAGAGGAATTTCAGCAATTCATACGATTAGAAGTCTGGGAATTAGTTGAAAGACCTGACGGAGTCTTTGTCATTGGGTTAAAATGGATATGGAAGAATAAGCTTGATGCTGAAGGAACTGTCATACGTAACAAATCACGTCTGGTCGCAAAAGGATACTCTCAACTGGAAGGTCTAGATTTTGCTGAATCCTTTGCTCCAGTGGCTCGACATGAAGCTGTTCGGATCTTTTTGGCCTATGCTGCACACCGGAACATGGTAGTCTTCCAAATGGATGTCAAAACAGCATTTCTTAATGGAGATCTCCGTGAAGAAGTTTATGTCAGCCAACCTGAAGGCTTCGTTGATCCTGAGCGTCCTAATCACGTCTACCGACTCAAAAAGGCTCTCTACGGACTCAAGCAGGCCCCACGGGCGTGGTATGACAAACTGTCCACTTTCTTACTGGCCAATAAGTTTTCTAAAGGATCGGTGGATCCCACACTGTTTACTAAAACCTACGGGGAGGACTTACTTGTTGTTCAAATATATGTCGATGACATCATTTTTGCCTCAACACAAAGAAGTTTCTCTAATGATTTTGCAAAATTAATGAACGATAATTTTGAAATGTCCATGATGGGTGAACTTTCGTTCTTTTTAGGACTACAAGTTCATCAATCACCCCGTGGAATTTTTGTAAATCAATCAAAATATGCTCTTGAAATTTTAAAGAAATATGGAATGATGTCTTGTGATACCTATAATACACCAATGGGCTATACCACAAAACTAGATGCTGATTTACATGGGACTCCAGTTGACCCTACCAAATACCGAAGTATGATTGGGTCCCTCATGTATCTCACAGCTAGTAGACCTGATATAGTATTTGCTGTCTACATGTGCTCCCGCTATCAGTCCAGACCAACTGAAAAACACCTCAGTGAGGTCAAAAGAATCCTTCGATACATAAAGGGAACCATTAACTTGGGGATCTGGTATCCGAAGGATTCTGGCTTTGAACTAATTGCTTTTTCAGATGCTGACCATGCAGGATGTTTAGACACACGCAAAAGTACATCTGGTGGATTACAATTTCTCGGAGACAAACTTGTGTCATGGCAATCTAAGAAGCAGGACTGCACTTCACTGTCGTCTACAGAATCTGAATACGTAGCCATGTCCGCTTGTTGTGCTCAAGTCATTTGGATGCGATCACAACTTAAGGATTATGGCTACCTATTCAACAGGATTCCTATCTACTGTGATTCAAAGAGTGCAATTGCTATCTCCTGCAACACTGTGCATCATTGCAAATCCAAACACATCGATCTCCGATATCATTTCATCAAAGAGCATGTGGAAAGGGGTACAGTTGAGCTTTATTTTTTTGGAACTGAGTACCAATTGGCGGACTTACTTACCAAATCCTTGGCACCATCCAGGTTTGCTAGTTTAGTTCACCAAATTGGTATGCGATGTTTGACTCCAGAGGATCTGGAAAAGTTTTTAAAACACTAGTGATTGTCAAACATCAAAACTATCTTTGTAAATATTTTTTCCAAAAACATAATACAAAAATATAAAACCAATGAAAAACTCAAAAAATATTTTTGGTCTTTTAATTTCAAAAAAAAAAAAAAAAAAAAAAAATGCAAGTATAAAACTCTTTCAACACTATTTTTTTCTAAAAAGTCTTCAATCATTTAAAATTAGTGTTGAGGGGGAGGAAAAGTAACATTTTTTAATTTCTAAAAACTATTTTACCTTTTATACTTGCATTTTACCAAAAACATTTACATTTTAACAAAAAAAATTAATAAATTTTTTCTTAGTGTTGATTCAAAAGGATTTCGGGTTACTCTCCTTGATCAAAACCAGTTAATTTTACCATGATTCCAAGGTCGAGGGGGAGTATGACAAGTTGTTCTTTTCATATCGTGGTGTTGACTAACGAATGTTATATGTGAATAAGTATGTTAGCATTTAATATGAATATTAGTTAGGGTTAAGGGACTAAAAGTGTCAATACATGAAAATTGAATTCACCACAGTCAAAACCCTCTTTGACCATTCACATTTACGTTTTTCACCAAACACATTTAATACTCTTACACCAACCAAATCAAACGGCCACTAATCATTGAACTAATCCAAGTATCTTGCATCTAATCTGAAGAAGGTAACATGTTTTGATCATAATTCTTAACATAGGTTTTTAATTTTACAACAATCCAACGGTTAAATCAATCACAATTGATTAATTTGTTCTTGAGTTATGCGTAAAATTCAAAACCCAGAAAGATGTGATAATATGATTGAATTTGGTGATGGGATTTGTCCTTATGATGATATTAAACATGTTAGTTAACTCCAATCTCACCCAGAATCATCATCTGAGTGATTTGGTGAATTAGGGTTCATGCGTATGAATTGGGGGTTCTTGAGTTTGTGCTATAGGATTGTTATTTGTGATGGGGATAGTGTTTGTGTATGCCTAGGATCATTCGAATGTGGTTGAATTAGATCTTAATCATGTTTTTGCTCTTGAATCTAAGGTTTAGGGTTCGTAGGTCAATAGCAGATTCAATCTTAAGATTGGGTGGATAATTTGTGTTGTTATTTGAAACATATGATCCTTATGATGTTTGTGTCAATTGCCCCATGCTTAATCGTACCCAGAAACACTTTTGATTAATGATGTGATTGAGTGTTCATGCGTGTTTACGCGTTAAGTGTTATTTGGCATGTTTACATGTTAAAATGTATGATATAAGTGTATTGGATTGATGTTTGATCAGTGGTAATGTTTGTGCACTTTCAGGAAACTCATAACTCAAATTTCAAAAGGTGAATTTCTGGAAATGACGATTTTACGCGTTAAATGTTCATCCTACGCGTAAGATTGAATCTTACGCGTAAGATTCGACACGTGGACAAATTGTGTCTTGGATAAGACACAGTTTACGCATAAAATTGTTCTTACGCATAAGTTCTGATCTTACGCATAAGTCTAGAACTTACGCGTAAGTCATTACCTACGCATAAGTTACAATTTACGCCTAAGGGAAATCCTACGCGTAACTTCAATTTTTACGCATAAGACCTATCTTACGCATAAAATTGATCTTACGCGTAAGTTTCATATTACGCGTAAAGTTCTAACTTACGCGTAGATTTTGCACTTACGCCTTATTTCTTACGCTTAAGTCAGGTTACGCGTAAAACAACTACTTACACGTAAACTTGTCAAAATTCCAAATTTTTTCTAAGTGTTGGAAATTTCCAATGTGTAACTTGTTGTAAATGATAAACTTTGGTTGGAATTGAATTGTTTTATGTTTCTAACAAATAAAATAACTCAAGTTTGTCACATAACATAAGTTTTAACACACACAAACCCCCACTGATCATCATCAAAACATGATAATCTATATGAACACATGCTTAATGAATGCTTATACTAACATCATCAACAATTGCCATGTTTGTGTGTTTATGATCAATTCAGATGGCAGAACACAATGACATCCCATACGGACCAGAACCTGAACCCATTCGTGCATGGGAAGACACATTTCCTGAAAACTACTCCAGGAAGATTGGAAAGAACAACCTAAGAGTCAACTTCAACAAACTGACATGCAATGAGTCTTCTTGCCTTGTTGCTGTTGATGCTCTCATCTATCACCCGTGCAAAGTTCTACTCACCAAATCTGCTGCAGTGGCATGCTTCTACATACATCAGTTTTGGCACACAATCCACCTGGACCTCCTGGAAGAGTCCTTTACTTGTATGCTTCACATGAGACAAGTCACGGTCGACAAGGATCTTCTCCGTAGTGCTCTTGGACTTCCCGAACTTGAACCGAATGAAGAGTATGACCAAGTTCCCACTGAAGAAGAATTGATAGAATGGCTGAGAGACATTGGGTATGATGAGTCTGAAGGGGTCATTACTAGTCACTCTAGGGTCAATATCAGATTTCTTCCACAGCCTTGGAGAACTCTCTACATCATAATTGCCAAGTCACTATCTGGCAGAGACACAGGCCATGAACACCCTAAGCTCCAACATCTCAGGCTGTTCTGGGCTATTGCTAATGTCAAGAAGGTTGATTATGCCAGCATTATCTGGGAAGATATTGTGTGGCACATACACCGCAAGACAACCAATATTCCTTTCGTCCGTTTCACCAAACTTCTTATTGCAAGCTTCCTCCATGAATATGATGACATTCCTCAAAGATTGAATGATGAGTTTCAGCACACATACAAGAATGAGGACACACCGAAGGTCATCAAGAGAATGGATACAAGTACAAGGAAACAGGGAAAGAAACTTCCAGATAGCCTCTTAACTGACAAAGTCAAGGCTGGCAATAACTACATGTACTACCTACAAGCCATTGAAGCAGAGAAAGTTGGGTTCTTGGACGAAGCTGCTCTACCTTCATACATGCAGAAGAAAGGTAAGAAAGTTAGCAAATCAGGCAGCTCAGAAAGTTCTACTAAGTCCAAACCTAAGAAAAAGCCATCATCTAAGGTCAGAATTCCTGCAAAGAAACCTACTGCTGAACCTGGCTGGTTTCCCTCACCTCCACCTTCTCCAAAACCTGCTGACTCTGAACAAACCGAATCCGACGAAGGTCCTATTTACAGTGAAGCCTATGCCAATATCACCAAGAAAGTCAATCTTGATGAAATTGACGATAAGGATTTGACGTTCGAAGATTGGGATAATATTATTGACGAATCTGCTGATTATGCTGAATCCCCCGCACACCTCTATCAACGTCCATTCACCAAAGCTCAAACAATTTTGGAAGAAGAAAGGATTAGAAGAAAAAAGATGAAGGAACCAGTTACAGCTGTACAAGAGCCTGAAGGCCTTTCAGTCGATGAAGAAAATGAACGGGCTCTCAACCTCGGTCTCCTTCACAGCCGAATTGATACATTCAATGCTGATCAACCTCCACCTCCAGTGTTCTCTCAGACCACCGAAGCTGGCGGGTCTAGCAGCATTCCTGAGCCTACCACAGTAATCTCCTCAGACTTAGTTGCTTATGATAATCCCTCAGTAACTCCCACCGATATTGAAATGACTATGGAAGAGGAAGAAGAGGAAGATCCTATGGATACCGATGCTCCAAGACTTATGTCTATGGAAGAAATGGAGCGTAGAGAACGGGCTCAGGAAGAAGAACTGAAAAGAAAACAAGAAGCTGAAGAGGCCAGACTTGAAGAGATTGCTCAAGCTAAACTGGAAGAAACAATCAGAATGGAAGAAAGCAGGAAAGCAGAGGAGGCAGCCAAACTGGCTGAAGAAAAGTCTAAGAAGGAAGAAGAAGCCAGACTGGCTGAAGAACTAAGGCTTAAAGCCGAAGCTGATAAGCTGGCTGAAGATAAGCTAAAGGAGGAAGAAGAAGCCAGGCTTGCTGAAGAGCTTAAGCTTAAAGCCGAAGCTGATAAACTTGCAGAAGAACAACGGTTGAAAGAAGAAGCAGCCAGAGTCAAAGAAGTTGTACAACCCGAACTACAGAAAGGAGATGTCAAAGACACAACCACCATTATTGAATCATCACAGTCATCACCTCCTGCATCTGAATCAACACATGGCAAATCAATCAAGAAACCGAGCTCCAAAGCCTCTGCTGCATCCAAACTACTCAAGTCTGCTTTCAAAAGAGTGCATGATAAGAAGAGAAGCAAACTAGAAGAACGGGTTGCTAAACTTGCAACCCAGGTTGCTGAACTATCTAAGCTGAACACGAACGTCAAAGAGCTACAAGATAAGGTTGACATTTTCCTAGCTAAAGACGTAACAGAGAACTTGGAAGCCGCACTAGCAGCTCAAGCACAGGAATACATGGCACAACACTTAGTGGCTGAGCTGAAAGATCTGCTGGCACCAATGAGAGACGAACTCACCAAGTTCGCTGAGCAAGCAGTAAAGAAAGTTATCCGATCAACAACCTTCACTCTTCGTGCCGACAAGTCCACTGCTCCTCTACCAGGACTTTCTCTGGATGACTTGGAAGCTCAACTCCTAGAAAAGCTTGCAAACAAGTTCACCTTGACTCCTGAAGAAGCAAAAGTCCTGGAAGCACTGAAAGACAAAATGAACAAAGAGTCTTGCAGCACAGAGGCCGATAAGCTGAAACGTCAAAGAGATGATGAAGACAGGGATCCTAATTCTCAGGCAAAGAAACAGAAACAAGCCGAAGGACCCTCATCTCAGTACAAATCACCGGTAATCCCTCCTACCACAACAACTTCCTCACAACAACCGAAAGCATCAAGTTCTGCTCCCAAGGCACACGACCACTTCGTATACACCGGTGGTGACGACATACCTCAACCCGATGAAGTTCCAGAACCGTCTCCTAAGAAGAAGAAGAAAGATAAGAAAGGAAAGCATCATCAACCCACACCAGACACCTCATCAAAAGGCACCGAACCAAAGAAACCCAAAACCGTCCTTAACTGGCTAGACCAAGACAATAGTGCCGAATACTCCTGGTTTGAGAAGATGATCAGTTCGCAACCACCACTGGAAGACAATCATGAACCTCAAGATGGTCGAACAGTGGAATATGCTCAAATGATTCAGCAAAAGTTTAAAATGAAAAAGATGAATAAGAAAGAGCTGCGAAGAATCAAAAATGATGCTTTCAATCTTCTGAAAGATCGGTCTGCTAACTCAGTCGAGCTCGAATACCATCTGGAAAATATTGCTCGAGCTATGTCAAGCAATATTGACTGGATCAATCCTGAATCATATGTCGATCCGGTCACAAAGAAAACCGCACCTTACATTACTGACTGGTCCAAACCACTACCAATGATTGGGAAGCCTAAGGAACCAAAGATCCCGTACAAGTTCTTCTACAACACAGACTTGGAATTTCTGAGACTTGGCAGCAAGATCGAAAAGAAGTACGTTACCTCACTCGCCTTTCTCCCTGCAGCTCGATATCTCAACAATGCCATCGAAGAAGAAGCTTCAGCACTATTCGTCGACAAAATTGTTGAATATGACCGGAATGCACTTTATGGTATTCATCACTGGCCAGACAACCGGGCACAATACTATCGAAGCAGCAGACTTAACCAAACGATGGGTGAAGTAGAAAGTGATTTGAAGATCGTCTCGATTCAATTTATTTCGACTGTCACTCACTTTGGGTACCCCTTCCTCAGCAAAATCACACTTAAAAGATTTGATGAAAAGGAGTACGATATTTCCGAGTCTGACTTTCCACGACTACGTCTCAACGACATTGAAGACATGTACTTGCTCAAAGTTCAAGGAAAACTCTGTGGCTTGCCCAAAAAGATGCAACTTGCCTTCATCCAAGCTCTACTCATCTTCATCAGGCAGATAGTCGTTAGAGAAAGAGTCGAAGATCTTCAGTTAGGAGTGGAAAGTTACCAGAAGAAGCTCAATCTCACCAAACCAAACCTGTTTGACATCCCCGACCTTCAACATCTACCTCAATACTCCTTGATCAGACGACCATTTGGGTTCACCTACCGAAGTGTTAACGGTCGCAACTGTTTTATGGGTTATGAAGAAATTCATAAGTTCTGTGATGAAACTCTTAAGTTCGTCAGAGATGGGATCAAAGGCAGAGTCAATGACATTGAACTAGGAAAATCCAAAAGGTGGAACACCAATGAAGCCCGGGATGCTCGCAGATTCATCTTAAGGATTGAGAACAGATTGAAGCGCAGGGATCAGTTCCGAAGGTTGGAGAGTTATGTGGGAGGCAGATCCAAATTTCCGGTGCTGACATTTCAGAGGCCTGATTGGTAGATCATTGTAAGAATTTGATTTGATTTGTCAATAATTTACTTCACAATGGTTTGTGCACGCATATCAGTGTACAACCCGTACTTGTAAAGAAAGGACCCTGAGGTACGCATCAGTGCCTCAATCCTGATATAAGGAGCGAAGGCTTCTTACTTTTGAGTAGAATTAATCAAACATTTATGATTGTTTTTTTTTTCACAAATCTGCTCAAAAGGACAAGTATTTCACCTCAATAAGACCTAATCACTTGTTGAGGGGGAGCACTTGTCAAAAACAAAATACTTTGCTTAAAATCAAAAAGTTCTTGGTAAATCTCCCCGTAAGACTCAAAAGGCATATTTTAATCTAAAAAGATTGTCAAAAACATCATTTTATATGCTATTTTTGAGGGGGAGAAAATGAAAAAGTGATTAAAATATACGAAGTCAAAGCTAAAAGTTGTACCATGTGCGAGCTAGACTCAGAATGAACCCAGGAATTGACGAGACAATAAATGTTAGTAATATCGAAAAGACTTATCCTCGACGGGTAATAACATCAAGTTAGTTATTAGAGCTAGCTGTCACCTAAAAGCTGACAATGGAACTCTTTAACTAACCACGTAAGCGTGTCTCGAAAAGGATATGTCTTAGTAGAAATGTACCGTCTCGAGAAACTTTCTGTGGACTTGACCAGGCCGGGTAATAACTTCAAGCCAGCTTAACTGGTGATGTAAGCGTGTCTCGAATCGGTCTTGTTCACGAAAAGTGGATCAATTCAAAAGTGACTGCTCCTCCCGCATGTGCAAATTTATTAAATACTTATGAGCACATGTGCAGGGGGAGCCCTTCAAAAGTGTACGCAAAACTCTCAAAGTGTTAACCAAAATATTTGATTATCACCAACACTTTGAGAGATTTTCTATCAAAGGTTTCTTGGCTACTGTCGGAGTTATAAGGTGATTAAGATAGGAATAACCGTCCTATGATCCGCCAGAGCCGGAGGGATCTACCCAAGGACATCACCATTAGTTAGAAGTAGAAGTCCTTAGGTATGATACGAAAAAAGGAGAAATGAATGAAAGGGAAAGAAGTAGTTGAAGAATTAAAAAGAAAAGTAAAGAAAAGGGTGAAAAGAAATAGCCCTCCAGATGATTCAACCTTAGGGCAGACACCGGGTTCAATACGTATGCTACTGGTTGTTGCTAAGGCGACGCCGGTATTGAAGATTAAGTCGTCATGGACCCAGTGACGCAATGCACTAAACCTTCTTAACCACTCAAGTTCTCTTAAAAGAGCTTGTTTCCTTCTCACGGGGAACCTACGTAACCTATCGACCTATCTCTTAGAGACGGTTGATATTGAAGCAGGAGACTCATCCCCAGTCTCCGCATAAGAAACCTAGGTGTGCACTTATAGAGTCTAGAGCCTTGAGATACATCAAAGATCTCTTAGGAACACTTAGTATTTCTGCAACTGGTGTTCTACATCAATGGGCATCAGTTGTAAACTATCGAGTCCTTCGCAGATCTTAGCAATCTGCCGAGAACGTTTATGAGAGGATTACTTAAGTATTTCTCAATGATTGAACGGAAATCCTGCCAGGGTCAACCTCAAACAGCCCTGACAGCAGGTCACTTCGGTAACCCCACAAGGGTTACGCTTAGTGTTTGCGGTGGTTCCATTACGGTCTACAGTCGTGGAGTGATCCCCAGCGACTCACCCAGTCATTGAGCTACTTAGTAGGTCTCGTAAGCTCCTTCGGGAGTATCTGATATGGGAACGGCCTGGATAAGGATTAGAAGGAATCTTCACAATATGCTGTTGATGAGCTCTAATTCCTTATCCGTAAGTACCGGTTGTTTTATTGCTAACTGTTTACTCGCAGGTACCTCACTTCCATGATGGTAGATTCCAACATGCTCATACATACATCTAGAAGTCAAAGAAAGCTCCCCCAAAGATCTTAGCAACACAAAGTTCAAAGAAAGATTCTAAGGCAATAAGCAGAATCTACAAAGTATAATGACAAAGATCTCAATGCATGAAAAGGAACTTCTTGCTCATAAAAGTCAAAGTCCAAAGATGTATGAGTATGTTGGAATGGCGTACAACCACCACAGACGCAGGAGTGACGAACGGCAGACAACTTCATAATCCAATCATTACATCATTACCAAAGAACGAAGACAAAGAGCAAAGTACATTCACTATCATTCATTCATTTTGAAGACGTCTAGAGTTTTACATGTCACAAGTCAACGACAAAGATGAAGACGTCAAGCAACCGTGATGACCGACCCTTAGGGGGAGATTGTTGGGATCATACTTTTAGTATTAAGTCAAGTCTCGGTCATTACATTTTGTAATAGGTTGCTTAAATATTATTTCTTATTATTGTTTAAGTTAATGGGCAACATGTTAAAGCCCAAGAGGCCTTAAAGCCCACGTTAAAAGGATAAGGGAGGAAGGGTGTGTTGCCCTAGCTCCTCCCTTATAAATAGTAAGCTTATGTTACATTTTATTTTGTTGGTTATTAGATTACCTTAAGGAAACTCTTGCACTTTTATCTTTCTTATTATCTTATAATCAACCAAGTCTATTTCTCATCTCATTTCTCTTTATATCATACTTGTGTTTACTAAATGGTGACCTAACAACTAAATTATGTAATTAACTTGTAACGGCTTTAACCTATTCAAGGGCGGTTATAACTGCAATTAATGACCATGTTTAACTGCTCGTGTAAGCACTATTGCAATATAGAAGCGTATTATGAGGAGATTAATGGGCCGATTAATTCACATAATTTCATTGACTAAGGTATAATCATTTCCTACAAATAGGAAATCATAGCTTGCATGAGAGGGAGACAGAAAAACATAAACACTTAGAAGCGATAGGGTTCTCGATTTGTGCCTAAAATGGACCGTTATCAAAGGACTTGTGGTCTAGTGGGTGGAGCTTATTTGGTTAAGCACCCACAAATGGGAGTAGTACCGGGTGGGTGACCACCCGGGAAGTCCTCACTTGTGGTCCACTTGCAGACCATTTGTTCCGGAGATATATTGCAATGATGGATTCGAAGCCCTTAGACCAAGCCGCTGGGGTTAGAATCCTGAGCATGACCCGGTTTTCATCCGGCTGTTTCTCCAGCAAGGTAACTTGTGTGGAGGCAGTACGGTTTCCGGGGGAAACCCGTTACCACCTGAGATCAGCGTGGACCCGGTTAAGACAACATAGTCTGGCGGGGTGGCGATGGGGCCTTCGCTGTCCGCGAAGGTGGTCGTTTCTAAGTTGAAATTCACCTTTAAAAAAAAAAAAAAAAAACTAAAATGGACCGTTTGAAACTTTGAAAGCATTGATCATCATCATAAGTTGTGTGGTACGATTTTTGCAAACCTTGACCCACAGTTAGCAGCAAGTCAGCCATTAGCAGGCAAGACGTCAGCAAAAACTAACCAATGAGAATTTGGTACGGTACCAAAAATTTATGTATATTAACGAAGTTTGGTACGTTGTGAATTAATGTACTTATGTACATGTGTGAGAAACTATGCATGTATTTTGTCTTATAAATTTTAGATTATTGGAAAGCTTTTACAGGGTTAAAAAAAAATAGATTATTGCATCATTGACCCTTTAGGACAATAAGCTTATAACGAGTCGTGTTGGAGTTAAACGTATTGTAGCATATACATTTGTTATAAAAGGTGTTCGTCCATATTTTTTGTGTCTTATGATATTAATCTTATACCTTGTAAATTGTAGTCGTCATGCTTATCGAATCGCTTCAGTTGCCTGTTATATAACTCATGTTGTCATGCATATCTTCAATTAGTTGGGAAATATACAACCATACTACTTGATAATACAACATGAACAAGAAGAAATACTAGAAAACCTCATATCCTGTTTCGATGATCGAGATTAGGTATTGTTGTTATCAAGGATAAAAAATTCACTGCAACTATTTAGTTGTTTAGGAACATTTAGGTTAAAGACACCAAGATTATGAAACCATTTTAAATTATTACCTTTAATTGACATACAAAGAATGTTACCAAAAATATAGCTATTTCATCAGTAACCCATATCACAACAACTTCTCTAATTTTTAAATATTTTCCCCCGGTTTTCACTTTTATAAGAGCTTCCACTTTGTACCAAAACATTAAAATTAGTAATAACATAACATTTTCAACCTTTATACTTCAAGAATGGAAACAGAAATCTTGATTTTGGCATGTTCAATCTTTACATGGATCTTCCTTCACCGATGGAACCAACGAAACCACAAGGGTCCAAAAACATGGCCACTTGTTGGAGCTGCTATCGAGCAACTAGTGAACTATGACCGCATGCATGATTGGCTAGTCAATTACCTGTCCAAGTCGAGAACCGTTGTGGTTCCAATGCCTTTCACCACTTACACTTACATAGCCGATCCAGCTAATGTAGAACATGTTCTTAAAACGAACTTTGCAAACTACCCAAAGGTCTCTATATCTAGACACAATATATTATAGTTGCATTTGCTTTCAAGATTTTCTTTTTACTATATTGCTATCAAGATAACGCCGTTTTGATCTAGGCATAAAGTTTTCGGCTTTCTTTTTGGTTTTTGAAGGGTGAAGTGTATCATTCGTATATGGAGGTGCTGCTTGGAGAAGGCATCTTCAACTCTGATGGCGAGAATTGGAGGAAACAAAGGAAAACGTCAAGTTTTGAGTTTGCTTCTAAGAACTTAAGGGACTTTAGCACAGTCGTTTTTAGAGAGTATAGCCTCAAGCTCTCTTCTATTCTAAGTCAAGCAGCTTTTAAGCACCAACAACTAGACATTCAGGTAACAAAGTAATCGCACGATTTCATATAAAGAACTAATATTGACTCTTTCACACATCTTAAACGTTAACTTAAATGGAAAGGGATTGCTATTACACGTAAATAAGTACATTGTTTAAGATAGATTATTATATGTGCACTGATCTTATAAAGTCGAGACTCATAATTAAAAGGAATTTTGTATTCCCGGAACAAGAAGCTTTCACAAACACGTCTCCATGTGAATACAGTCTGATAATTAAGAGACAACATGCGAAGAAGGAAATACTTACATTATATAACAAATCAGCTAAATGAAACCTATGTTTTCGAAAGATCTTAACTGTTTTCTTACTTTCGTCATAAACATATCAATGTGAACCACGTAAATTTCGGTTCATTTTGTGTTAGGTTATTATTTGTGTTCCGTTATTTGCTAAGACTTATGTTTCCCATTCTAGGAATTATTGATGAGGATGACTCTGGACTCTATATGTAAGGTAGGATTTGGAGTTGAGATAGGGACATTAGCTCCTAGCTTACCCGACAATCGATTTGCCAAAGCCTTCGATGCTGCAAACATTATAGTCACTCTTAGGTTCATTGATCCACTATGGAAAATAAAGAAGTTCCTAAGAGTCGGTTCTGAAGCTATTCTTGATGAAAGCATGAAGATCATTGATGATTTTACATATTCGGTCATCTATAGAAGAAAGAAAGAGATAGAAGAATCTCAAGAGGTTCCTAATGATAGTAAGGTAAATACAACTATATATGCATAAAACACGTAGATGTACATATGTAATGGATTTAACTACATTCTATCTTATGCCGTGCCTTAATCAGATGAAGCATGATATTTTATCAAGATTTATTGAGTTAGGAAAAGACCCTGAAAACAACATCGACGACAAGAGTCTAAGAGACATTGTATTGAACTTTGTGATTGCTGGACGAGATACAACAGCAACGACTCTTTCTTGGGCTATATACATGATCATGACTAACGATCATGTTGCTGAGAAACTTTATTCGGAGCTCAAAGCTTTAGAGAAAGAACGTGCAGAAGAGGAGAATGTGTCTTTGAAACCATGTGAAACACATGATCCTGAATCATTTGACCTCAGAACTAAGCAATTTGCTGATCTTATGACTTACGATTCTTTGGGAAAATTGTATTATTTGCATGCTGTTATTACAGAAACGCTGCGGTTGTATCCAGCTGTACCTCAGGTAAGTCATTAAAATTTTTATTTGATAAAAGTGGTAAATTCAACCCATATATGAATGGGTCAATTTGGGTCATGTGGGTCAAATCAGCAAATGGGTTGAGTGTTGCACAAAGCTTATTATCAACGAATACATGATACAACCTCCGAAATCGTTTTATTAAAAGATATTGATTGTTATTGCAATAATATTTAATTTGCAAACATAATTACGGAATTTTGTTGATTAAAAAAAATAAAGAAATGTGCATGTCAACTCAACCCGGCCCGGCCAGTTTTGATATTTTAACATGTTACTCAGCCCACCCACCCGTTTATCTTGCAACTTCTGCTATATGTGGAAAGAAACTAAAAGGGATTGTTGGAAACTCGATGAAGCTACTAAAGATTGATCCTTTTTTATTTTAAAAAGGACCCAAAAGGAATCTTGAATGATGATATTTTACCTGATGGAACGAAAGTAAAAGCAGGAGGTATGGTGACATACGTACCTTACTCAATGGGACGAATGGAATATAATTGGGGTCCCGATGCAAAAGAATTTAAGCCCGAAAGATGGCTTAAAGACGGTTTCTTCCAAAACGCATCTCCATTTAAGTTCACTGCATTTCAGGTAACAAATATGCCAATATTAAAGAGAAACAATTGCATATATAATTTACAAAAACTAGTTAACTTCCTAAAAGTTCGATTTAGAGGGTGTTTAGTATTGCTTATTTATCGTAGTATATAAGTAGTGACTAAACTGCTTAGAGTTAATAAGGACATAAAGATAAGCAGGTTCCAACCTCAGATTCTAAAATGATAAGCATTTTAATTTAAGCAATCCCAGACACCCCCTTTAAGGTATTGTAAGTAAATGTCAGCTGTAATATCATCATTTGGACCAGGTAACCGTGTTAGATTACTAAAAATGAAATTTGCTACCTTTCTATGTGATATTTTCCTAAAAACAATAAAATTTTAAAACCATGATTTCAAGTGACAATTTTTTCTTGATATTAGGCGGGTCCAAGAATATGCCTCGGAAAAGACTCAGCGTACCTGCAAATGAAGATGGCACTCGCCATTTTGTGTAGATTTTACAAATTCGAATTGGTTGAAGGGCATGTGGTTGGGTACAGAATGATGACAATTCTATCAATGGCTAATGGATTAAAGATCAATGTTTCAACTCGTTCATAAGACTCCAATCGTGTTAAAAGACTAAACATTTGTTTTCACATGTGATCTATATGACAATAGGATTATACTAAGCCAATAAGTTTTCCTTCTTGTTCCTCTCATCTTCGGTTTGAGCCTCTATCATTGATGTAACACGAGCATGAAATCCTGGATATGGTTCGTACCCAAAAATCATCTGAAGTGCCTGAATTAGGAAAAACATAGTCCGATAAAGTCTAGCTTAATGTCACTTTCTGATAAAGGTCATGTACGGGGTGTTTGGGTGCATTTCAAGAGTGATCATGTGATTAATAAAACGAGCTACAGAATTAGTGTATGGATATGCTTATGTTGTTTAAAGTTCTAATAATAAGATGTTTGATGGGCTAGAAAATTATGATTATTTAACAAACGAATACATAAAATGACCAATAATTAACATATTATGTAAAAAAGTTTCTCAGATTAGATCAAAAGCATTATATATTTATTCAAAAAATGTAATACTTCTTATTCATAGAATGTGATTCACCAGATGCAAATTCAAACACCCTTTATAGACTATGTAGAAATTACCTCAAACAAAACAAAGAACGGGGCCATCAAGAAAGCTTGCAAAATGTTGTCAAGAAGAGCTGGTGCTTTTCCCTGCAAATTTGTTTGAAGTTATAAGCATATGCACTTCTTGATATGTTTGTTATACAATTATACTCACGAGTTTTACCCGTGAAAGTTGCACGACTAATTTGACACATAATTCACCTTGTTTGACAATTTGATAGACTTTCAGCAAACCAATAATGAATATATATGAAATTTTGACTTGGAATATATATAAAAAGGCGAATGTTGCAACTTTCTTAGGACAAACCGAGTATCATGTAAGTGACGAAGTAGAGCCGAGTAGCTGACTAACCTCAAATATCCCATGTCCTATAAACTGTGCTGTCCACGAAACTAGTTGTACAACAAGAACAACCTGAATTAACAAGATGAAATATATAAGTGACACCTCACGTCTTCACTTATGTTAGATGAAGGTTTTGTGGATCATTTTTTCTGTAATGACGGTCAATGGTGAAATAGCCGATATCAGATGAAACTTAGCTAAAAAAGGTTCATAGTTCCTAAATAACTTCCATGGACATGATCTCAGACGAACACGAATCCATTTGCTATCTAAATTCAGCATTAACGAATCTTAACTCAAACCACTCATCTATAAAGATATGAAAAAAATCCTAATTAAGCTTCATAAACACAATCTTAGAGGGTGTTTGGGATTGCTAAGGCACGGTGCTTTAGATAATCGGTTGTAACCTAACGCAATGCAGGAGAAAGTGTTTGGGTTTTTTTTTTTTTTTTTTACTATATCAAAACGCTGTAGCCTACTTGTATCAGTGTCAGGTTATTCGTATCATTTAAGCAACTATGAAACTGATCTCAGATATTATACGTTTGCACTGCTTTTTCGAAACTACATACTGTCTTTGCGAAAATAAAGAAAATCACATTTTTTCCATGATTTGTCCCACACTTTTTGTACTATTATTTGCGGTTTGCAAACGCAATAATCAGATAATCTACTCCAAAACGCAATCCTAAACATATAACTTAATCCATAAAAAAACAAGATACCATATAAAAAAACACAAAAAAGAATCATATTATACCTTCCAAGCCAATCCAAACCCAAGAACACTAGCAAGAACACTACTTCCAACCCAACAAAACAAACATAGAAGAGCAGCCAAAGAACCAGCTTTCAAATCAAACCAAACATAAAACACAGCATACACTAAACTTAACAAAAAACCAAGATTAAAAACCAATAAAAAACCTATTCCAAAAATAGAAAGGTTTATACAAGGGACATTAAATGGTATTGGTACAAAGTTTATCAAAAGTATAGCAGTGAAAAAAATAGGCCAAACAAATATCATATGGATTGCTATGTTTATTGGATTGCTGTGATATGATGCATAGAATGCAAAGTGTTTTTCAAGATCAAGATAACCCATTTTTCTTTCTTTTTTTAGCAAGTGATTGGTGGTTTGAAGTTTGAACAACTGGATTACTTTACGTATGTATATATAGAGAGTCAACTAACTCATGCTCCGTACAATGCGGATTTGTTTCGTGGGCTTTCATAGTACTTGATGTAGCCCAAGGTTGCAACTTGGGTCGGGCTAGATTAGGCCACCGAAAAAGAAAAAAATCGAACACTGAACCGAATAAACCAAACCGATGACCAAAATATTAGGCACTTAGGCATATTTTGGCTCAAATGGTCCGGACCGGGCTTTTTTGGGCTTTTTTTTTTTATATATTTTGTATTATTAGTATAGCTATTATAAATGGAAATACTTGATCAACACTTGAAAATATATTGCTAAAATTCTACTCCCTTCCTCTTGAATAATGTCATCATCTATCTCACTGAGTGGTTCTTTTAAAGAAGTTTTGTCTTATTGTCGTTTTACACTATCAAAATAATCTTTCAAACAAATGCACAGATATCAAAAGACTCACTATAAACATTTATAAGTAATTATTTTATTGAATGTTATTATATAAAATAACACATAATTTAGGTCTTTTTTAAAAAAAGACCGGGCTTTTTTTAGTAAAAATCATGTCCTTTCAGGCTTTTTTGCGGCTTTTGTGAAAAATATAAGAACAATTTAGGCATGTTGGGCTAGGCCGGTCCTCTTCAGGCTTTTTGGGGCTGGGCGTAAGCCCGGGATTGGGCTTTAGACCATCTGTGCATCTCTACCTGAAAGTAGCTGTGTACAAAAACCCAAAACCGAAACCGGTCAATACCAGTTTTTGACCAAAACAGATTCGGTTTTCCCAAAAATCGTCGATTTCCAACTGCTTCGGTTCAGGTTTTAATTAGAAACCGGTTATTAAAAATCGGTTTGGAACCGGTTATTACCATTGCATAGTTTTCAGCTTTCTGCCATGGTTTTTTTTCCTCGTTCTGCCCCATCTGTTACCTTTTTTAAATTACCATTTTACCATCCTAAGTTTAGTATAATAGGTATGTTGAGTTTAGTTTAGTCACAACACTCAAACACTCTCAAAATACTCTTGAAACAATTAAAACATGGAAAAAACGCTCAAATGGCAACTCAAACTTCTTCAACTTCCACTGGTGTTGGTTCTACAACTACACCTCGTGAAGTTGTCGGATGGGAAATTTAAGGCTCATCGTAAACATTGAGATAAGTTTTTGAAACAAGAACCCAACTCGACGTT
Source organism: Artemisia argyi (assembly GCA_030686995.1). Classification (NCBI taxonomy): domain Eukaryota; kingdom Viridiplantae; phylum Streptophyta; class Magnoliopsida; order Asterales; family Asteraceae; genus Artemisia; species Artemisia argyi. The sequence goes on from CM060683.1 coordinate 179,322,143, forward strand.
GAAGCAACATATTGAAAAGTATTGCGAAGCACTCAAATCCGTTCCAGAAGCGGGACAAGCACTCAAATCACTTCAGTGGTTTTAACTCTGACTTCTGTGAGGTTTGCTCATAAGGTGTATACATTTGAGTCTTTTGGATAGCTGATTGTGATCAGTTGTGTTGATCTTTAGTCAAGGGGTAAACTTTGTTCATGGTTTATGTTTTGACTATATCAAAGAGAGAGCTGGGTCTCTGATGTAATCAGCTACCTTAGCTTAGGCTGATTTAATGTTTCAAATACTTCTAACGGATAATTTGGTCAAAAATTGACTCAACGGTCTGGTTCGTACATTTGTGTTACCGCATATCGGGTTGATCCCGTAACGTGGCAAATGATGAAGCGTACGATTGCTTTTGAAAACTTTGAGTATTGTCACACATAGGTCAAATTTTATTTCGTATGTTACGAGATGTAATAAAAGAGTATAAATTAGAAGAAAATATTTTTTTCAATCTCATTTGATAATGCGGGTAATAATACAAACGCCGTCAAAAACTAATTCTAAAATACAAACCACCTTTGAACAGCATTTTTTATCATATTCGATGCATTACACACATCATAAACTTGGTTGTGCAAGACGAACTAGCAGTAGAAGAAATAAGTTGGATAAAAACCGCTTTTAAAACTATGTTACAAGATAAATTTTGTTCGGGTAAAATTAGATTTAAAAATTATATAAGATTATGTAAGGATACAAATTCCATTTTTAACCCCTAATTGAGTAATTGGGACGTTCCTACAAGATAGAATTCGACTTATAAAATGTTTTCATGCGATTTATGCCAAAAAAATACTTTATAATGCTTTCATGATGAACTTGCCAATCCAGTTTTAGTTACACCATTTTCATTTAAAAATTGGTTTACTATTCAAAAAATAAAAAAACTGCTTGAAGTTTGTAAAAACGCAACAACTTTATTATTGGGTGTTTATTATCCAGCGACTCATTTGGTACTCAACCAAATTTATTTAATGTGTGCAAAATTAGGCGAATACGAATTAACCGGTCAACTATATCAAAAAATGGTTGAACCCATGAAAGAAAAACTTAGAAAATATTTCAAAGAAATTTCACCAGTAGTTACTTGTGCCGCCACATTGAACCCATGCTTGAACATTTGCGGGATGAAACTACTTATCGATAAGATTTCTATTGATTTGGATTTGCATGAGGATAATATTTTCTTTGCAAGAAATGCAAGAAATTATTTTAACGAATGTTTTAAATAATTATTTGAAGTTTATTTTAATAAATATGGTTCAACAAATGTTTCAACAAGTTCGGTTCCTTCATCATTTTCTATTAATAGTAGCATGTCACCGATGGATAGCTTATATCATAGTTTAAGTCAAGAAAACAATAAACGGGCTAGGGATGATTAACCATCGACTATGAATTTCAGAGATATATTGGAACCAAATTTTTTTTTTTCACTATGGGACCTCATGAATTCGCAAAATTTGATATTTTGGCTTGGTAGAAAGGAAGGGAATCTCAATTTCCCGTTCTAATTGGCATGGCCCGAGATTTACTAACTGTACAAGCTTCTACAGTAGCTTCGAAATCCGCTTTTTCTCTTAGTGGCAGGGTATCGATACAAAGAACAAGACTCACACCGGCATCTTTGGAGATGTGTATTTACTTGAAGGATCACTTAGACGCGACCGAATGTATACAACACATTTCAAGTCTTGAAGACGACCTACACATCGAACAAGAATTACATGAAACCGAGGTGGAAGTAGGTTATTCAATTTCACTTTCCGATGAGGAAATTGCTCTAAACGAAGCTGCTAGTGAGGCTAGGTCGTCCAAAGCATCCGAAGAAGATATGACTCTCGTAGAAGCTCGAAATTAAGTTTTACATGTGTTAAGTTTATGTCTTCAAATGTTTGAATATTAGCTTTGTGTTTCAACTTTATGTTTGATGTATAATGAGTTTATGAAATAAAAGTTGAACTTTATCGGGGTTTTTTCGGTTTCGGGTTTTCTGTACACAACCATAAATGATCACAACCTCAAAAAAAAAATGTTTTTTCTTAAACCCGTTTTTAAACGGTTTTTCAATGTGAATCTAACCGGTTTGGATAGATTCGAGTTTTTAGCCTTCCAAAACCAAACTGAGCTGAACCGGTTTTTGACCAAAACCAGTTTCAACCATTTGACTAAAAACCGATCCAGTTTTTGGTCAAACCCATTTTGTACACTTGTACCTAAAAGTAGTGATATTTAGGTGTTTCCGATTACTTATGGGTGTTTGAGATTGTATTTTGTGACTATTTAATTATTTATTGTATTCGTGAATCACAAACAAAGATAAGTAGGGATATTAGTAAGAGGAACAATTTCATATATCCCCCTAAAACCTCATCTAATTTCATATACGTACACCCAACCCTATATCTAAATTTCAAATATACCCATTATTATATGTTATCAAATTTATGACTATTCTACCCTTGTGTTCTCATTCCCTAAATCAAGCACCGAAACAAATCGATCCAATCTCCACAACAAGAGATGGAAATGGTTGTCATCTTTTCCCACGGTCATTGTTTTGTTGGACATGATCGATATGAAGTCTGTTATTGTGAATTTATTGGAATTTAGAAGTGCAAGTGTTTTCAAATTCTACATATCGTCTCTTCAAATCAACAAATAAAATGTAGAGATTTTGTTTGTGGGTCCTCGAAAAAACATACGATTCTCTTCTCATTGTCATTCGTAAAATTAAATGATATTCAATGTCAGTGTATTTATAAATTCATGCTTAATATTTTTTGTAAGCTTTTAGATAGCGCTCTTATCAAGATTGTTTTTGAACAACTTTGTTTAAGAAATTGCTATTAAATTTAGTAATTGCCAAAATGTTTGATCATTAATATCTTCATATACATGAAATTATTGATTGATGAGTTTATAAAGATGATAGAGAGGGTATAATGGTCATATAGTAACATGTTTTAATTCAAATATACGAAAATAGGCAAATATGATATTGATATTTTTCAAATGAGTATATTCGATATTTGTAGACCGAGTCGGGTATATATGAAATTAAAAGAATTTTTAGGGGATATATGAAATTCATATGTGCATTTTACGAAAGCGAAAATTTAAGTAGAACATAATTAAGTGGTGTTTGTATTATGTTATTTAATGGGCTTATGAGTTTATATAAATTATGAAAGATTGTAACTCATTTTGTTTTCGCTTTATATGCTTATCAAGTTGAGTTTGTAACTAAGAACTTTTTCGAATTTATATAAGCTAATAAACCTGTTAAATTTCGCAAACATGCAATTTAACTTTTAAACACAATCTAACGGAATCTCAAACACATATTAGGTGTTTGGAATTTTTTTATAATGTTACTTTTTTATATGTTACTTTTACTATAGACATATTATGATACGAATTACTTTTTTATTCTTGTTTATCTACTTATTTGAGATTAAATAGTTTAAAATTCTTTAAATAACTTCACACTTAATGTTATTTAAATAAAGTTAAATTTTTCGTTCAATAAAAATCTATATACAATATTAATCGATATTAATAGATAATTAAAAAATTATGTAAAAACTTGCACGTATACAGGTATTATCCATACTACATTATAATATATTTGAGACCTTCTCAAAATGAAAAGAAGCAACACACTTTCTAATTTAAGACTTTTAAAACATTTTAAACATTACAAGTTAGAATGCATACTTTACAACTATTTAATAAAAAATACAACAATTCAACACACATAGCACTCAAAAATACAACCATATTATCACATGATACAATATAAAAAACCTACTAATTTTAACTACACGTAATTTAAGCAACACAACAACATAAGGGTGGTGGGAGTACCTGCGGTAAGGAGGATTGCGGTATCCCTTACCGCACATGAACACCGCCGCCTCCATTACCATACCGCACGGGGGTGGTTTTGAGTGAGTTTCTCACGCACGGGGAGAGCCAATATTTGACCGTTGCTTTGGACCGTTGGGTGTACAATGCTTACTTTTTTTTTTTTTTTTTTTTTTTTTTTTTAATTGGTCTTTGTTTTTGGTGGGTAGAAAGCAAAAAAAAAAAAAAAACAACATCAGCGTTTGATCCGAGCAAAAAAAAAAAAAAAAAAAAAAAAAAAAAAAAAAAAAAAAAAAAAACATTACCGAGAGAAAAAGTATGGAACGTGGCAAAAATAGAGATCCAAGAAAAGGTAGTCGTGGAGCGAGAGGTGGCTCGAGAGGCACAATTCGTCCTCGAATCCAATCACAACCCGGTTTCGAATCTTCTCAACCACAACCTTACCGCCCCGAAATGTATCCTCAATCTCCACCATTTTTTTACTCCCAACAACCCCTCCCGCAAATTCCCACTAACTTCGATCCATTTGATCCGAGCTATACCCAACAATCCCCACCGCCAATTCCACCTTTCAACCCGTACGCGCCGCGCTTTAACCAAGAAAAAAGGCGTGAACGGGTTAGTGAACCGTTACCCATTGTTGATGATACCGAAGATGATGAATATTATGACAATGTTGACGTGGTACCCGAGACACAACCAATTGATGACGAGGTCGAAGAGGATGACGAGGTCGAACCGCACGTACAAAAGAAAAAGAAAAAAAACCAAGTAAGCCTTGGACACCCGATGAGGAGGAGACGTTAGCTAAGTCTTGGGTCAAAATTTCGGTGGACAAAGTTGTTGGCGACCGTCAAACAAAGATGGGATTTTGGAAGCGAGTTCTAATTCATTTTCAAAGCCTTGTCCTGAGAACCGAACGCACTCATCGTCAATTGAACTCGAAATGGACTCCTATGCATACTTTGATCGCTGCGTTCAACGGTTACTACACACAAGCGGTATATTTTTATATTTATGTTTTTTTTATATTTATTTATTTTTTTGGATATTGTTTTTTATTGTATATTTTTATATTTATGCTTTTTTTATATTTATTTATTTTTTTGGATATTGTTTTTTATTGTATATTGTTTTATAAATATGTAGAACCGTTTGAGAGATAGTGGGTGCAATGATATTCAAGTCCTTGAAAGAGCCAATCGTGATTTTGAAAAACAATATGTGGAAAACTAGAAGGGGGGGGGGGTTGAATAGTTTTACGCCTTTTTCGTTTTGCTTATTTTATAAAAGATAGTTTCTAAGATGAAACTTTCAAATCACTTTAATACATAAATATATATACTAGTTAATTTATGATTTAGTATAAATACTACTTATGTATAATGTACAATTTCAAAATACTTAATTACAAAAGTATAAATACAAGATTTATTAAAGGTTTTATATATACAATGCTTATGTATAATGTTTGGAAAGAATATACAATTTCATATATTTTATGTAAGCATATATATGTGTAGTAGTGTATAGATATAATTATATGTACTAGGTTGGTTTTTGTAAGATTAGTTTTATGATTGGATTTTAGTTTGATCTTTATGTGAAATCAACATATGCACAATACTATCAATTATGACTATGTGTGAAATGCAAGTAAGTAATAAATCAAAGAGTGAGAGATGGAAAGATCAAACCGAGACACAAAGGATTTATAATGGTTCGGCTACAAGGACACCTTCCTTGCCCTACTCCACTCCCCGAGTCACCTACTCGAGAGTTTTCTTCACTAGATCAAATATCTCCTTTATGGCGGAGAAAACCGTACACACCAATATACACACCAATTTACACACCAATCTTCACACCAATCTACACACCAATCTTCACACCAATCTACACACCAATCTTCACACCTATCTACTATTTTCTTCACACCAATCTTCTACACACCAATCTTCTATTCTCTTCACACCTTCAAAGTATTAATGTCTTGACACCTTCAAGTCACTAATATCTTCGCAACTTCAATGCACTAGTGTCTTGACACCTTCAAGCCACTAATGTCTTCACACCTTCAATGCACTGATGTCTTGACACCTTCAAGCCACTAATGTCTTCACAACTTCAATCTACAAATGTCTTCTAGTCTTCTCCACTAGAGATCCTTAATTTCTTCACTACAAGCTCCTATTGCTACAATCTCCTATCACCACTACTATCTAACCCTTCTTCTTCACTTCAAGTTACACTTCACACTTACAACAATTCTAGATTCTTCAACTAAATCTAGTTAACTAATACATACACCTTATTCACCAAAGTATGAAAGATATACAAGAAAATATAAACAAACAACTTAGATAGCAAGATGATACTAAGTTGTAATACTTCTAATAGAAGTATTCTTCTCTTTGCACTTGAAAGAATGAGGCTTTGGATCACTTGGAAACAAAGGCTTATGAAATGATCAAAGGATTTTTAGGATTGAAATGGAGATTTAGAACAGAAAGTTTTTGTGCAAAAAGGTGGGGAAAAAATCCAGGTTTAAGGTGGTATTTATAGGCAACAAGTTCTGACAGAGGAGCGTGGCCGGCCCCCTTAAAGCATGGCCGGCCCCCTTAAAATTAAGGGGACCGCCCCTTATAATTAAGGGGGCCGCCCAACTGTAACGGCCAGAAAACTTGTCTTTTAGTGGGGAAAGTTTATTTGGTGAAAAACTAACTGATTTTGGTTAAATATTTGAAATCATATATTTAGTATGATTAAAACATTTTTCCTTATTACCAAAAGTGTTTTTCAAAGATATATAATAAGATTATATAATTAAATAAACTTTGTATTAGTTAATTAAATACCCCTTTGATCATACATTGCACTAAACACTTTGTTTATTCATACCTTAAGTGATTTGTTGGTGAAAGTGATTATTTATTACTAAATACGTGTTTACGTCATGATCTTTGGTTTGATTAGTTTAAGTTTTGTGATTATCAAAACATAGAGATATCGGAAGATATGAATAATGTTTTTAGTCAATTATTTATATCAACACAATATAAGAAAACTTTCGCGCATTCGAAAGCGTGGCATATTCTCAAAGATCAAGCAAAGTGGAAACAACAATCGTTGGTTAGTCAGATGCAAGAATCCACGGGATCGAGCAAGAAAAGAAAGTCATCGGAGTCAAGTAGCGCTCAAACGCCAACAAACGATACTCCAATAAACGTGGAAGATTTCGAGTGTGACTTACCGAACCTCAACGAGAACCCAACTCCATCACGTGAATCGAAAGGCAAAAAAAATTTGAATTCTGGAGATTCAAGCCGAAGCTCGATGCGTGATACCCTTGCAAGTTACACGGCCGAAAAGAAAATTTTAATGCAGGCGCAGTTAGAGGTTCAAAAGAAAAAAGACGAAGAATATTTCAAGTTTCTTAATGGAGAAGTGATGAATCGTGACATGAGGTTCGTTATGGATCCGCATGACCATATCCCAGACCCGAATTTTAAGGATTTCGTCATCAACAAGAAACGCGAGATATGCGCAAAATACGGGTGGCCGTGTAGTTTGTAGGATTTAATGGTTTTAAGTTTAGTTTTAATGGAGCTTTAGTTATTTTATGTTTTTTTAATAATATTATGTAATGTTTTTTTTTATTTTTAATGAAATTTTAGTTTTTTTTATAATTTTAATGGAATTTAAAAAAAATAAAGAAAAAAAAAAGAAAAAAAGAAAAAAAGAAAAAAGAAAAAAAATGAAGTGAGTGAAGGGTGAGTGAAGTAGCGCCTCCAAAAAAGAAGTGAGTGAAGGGTGAATGATGAAAAAAGTGAAGAATGATGTGGCGCAAGAGGATTGGTTGGGAGTGAGTGAAGGGAAGGATGGTGAGTGATGTACTCCCACCACCCTAAGGGGGTGGCAACCCATCGGCAAAATGGGTTCGGCAACACTTGCCGATCGGCAATGCCCATTGCCTTCCATTCGGCAAGCAAATTTCGGCAGGCCATTCGGTACATTTCACCGATTCGGCACAAGCCATTTCCAAGAAGCATTTGAACGTTGCAAGATTAGACAAAAAGTTAGGCAAGATTGCCACTAAAAAAGAAGGTTTAGGCAAGATTAGGCAAAATATGAGTTGGACAACCATGATTGGTTGTTTTCTTTAAAAGAGGAGGCAAATTGAGGCAAGGTTGCCACCCCTAAGAATGTTGTACAATTAACATTAACACATTCAACAAAGTTTCAGCAAAACCAAAACAATAAATTAAATGTTTTTTAATTCCTCAACATTTACTTTTTTTTCTTCAAAACTACTGCCAAACGATGTATACGTCTATATTAACGCAAAATATAACATATACATAAGACTAGCACAAAGGATAATCACCGCTTTTCCAGTGGATCCGGCAATCATTCACGCACACAAACACGTAAAAACAAACTCATACAAACCTTGAATTTCTCAAGTAGACTTTAATATGTGAACGAAAAATAAAAGGAGTTGATTTAGGATGATAAATGGAGGATGATACATATCGGAGGAGTGTGATTGTATGTTCGTATCTCACGGCTGATCATGATAGGCTGGCAATTTGGTTGTGACTTGTGACACCCTAGTTGTTGGTGTACATGAATTAGGTAGGTATCTCAATTAGGGTTTTACATTTTGTTAATGCGGATTTAATGTAGGCCGAAACATATATAATCAATCATCAATATTGGGTCGCATATTACTCCTTGACACTAACACTTTATAATTGCTTCTATATGAAAGAATAGAATCAAAGAAATGGGGTACTTGAGAGTACTTCAAGCAAAGTTTGAAAGATATATATGCAAATAAAAAGTTATATGTATGTTCTTTTTGAATTGAAAAGTTGTAAATTTATATGTATAGTGTAAGGCTGCCCATAGTATGGGGATTCAATCCCCTTACTTTTTCCTGCCACGTCAGCTTTCTCTCTCCAGCGACCTGCAGGCGATTCAGTGCCCCAGTAAGGCGACCTACACTACAAAAATAATACCCCACAAAAATATCTCTTTTAATTAATTAATACACACACAAACAAAAAAAATGGTGCGATCGACGATCGGGCATACGACCCATTTGTGTTTTTGTCCTTGCTCGACCGAAAAGCCACAAAAGCAACGACCGAATGAAATCGATCGCATGACTCGGTCGTGCATGCCTTCTGTGGGCAGCCTAATACACAAAGCGTAACGCTTTGAAAATATCGAGAAGTTTTGTGTGGTAAAAGGACTGATATCTTAATGTTGAATAACTTTAGGGGACCCCTATATTAACGGGGTCTACCCCTAGCCCTGCCCACTTGTCCCCCACTTTTGTCCCCTTTTTTTTCAGCGCAGCCCAGTTTCTGTTCCGTATTTCTGACAGTTTTAACAGTTTAACTTATTAAACTTTATATTTTCTGTTCCGCACTTTCAGGTTTATAGCTTTTTGATATAAACAAAATTATAAAAATAAAAAAAAAATAAAAAAAATAAAAAAAAAAAAAAACGTCACAAAACGCCAAAAAAGGCATACCCCCGTTAGAATAAAAAAGTAACCCCCGTCCTTATAACTGCCCCCTAACTTTATACAAGTTTAACTTTAGTTATAGGTTAAACCGTTAAACTAACAAATATAAATATATCTTAATCAATTTTTACACTTTAAATATTTTCGAGAAACATGTTATACAGCTTTCTATCAACTTGACTACTTTCAACTACTATATATATATGCACAAACTATCACGACCTGGAACATACTAATGCAACTCAAAAAAAGTTATTATTTAATTTCATTATTATTATTATTATTCAATCGTCACCGCATCACGCATTAAATATGCTATTTATACTACATATAATAGAGGAAGCTATTTCCTTTCATTAAATGCCTTATTTTTAAGTAATACAATACAACTTGATATGCAACACATACAAATGATTAATGCTATGTATAATACATTAAACAATAGTTATTTTACACGTAATTTTTTAAAATCATTCATTAATGTAAGTTTAAGACTTTTAAATACATTATAATATATTTGGTACATTCCTAGAATAGAAAGCTTAAAATATTAAGCAATACACTTTCTAATTTAAGATATTTAAAACATTTTAAGCATTACAAGTTAGAATGCATACCTTACAACTATTTAATACACAAATACATCAATTCAACACGCATAAATGATCAATGCTATATATAATACATTAAACATCAGTTCTTTTACCCATAATTATTTTCATTTATGTAAGTTCAATACCAAATTTTTGTTTAATTATGGACATATGAAATTTTTGAAAATTGGATATTCAAAAATTATTTATCATTTATGTATGTATTTTAGTACAAGTTTAGTGAAATCCTAATCATTTTGCTAATACATTTGAGTGAAAAAAATCGTACATGTCAAAGTACGAAGACTTTTCGATGATTTATAAAATATGAAAAATGTGTAAACATATAAAGTACGAAGATTCTTTATGTTTACACGTTATATAATATTGTGACCAATATTACACATCATCTACTAATTAGCAGGTACCTTTCACCATAAATCATCACAACCTCATAATACTATTGACTACAGTTTTTTAATCGTCATTGTATCGTGATACACATGTTTTTTTAAATTTAATATGAAACAATGTGTAACACAGTTATTATTTAAAATTTTTGTCATGCGTAAAACATTGTCACAAAAAACATGTGATCGACAAATATTGTTCATCAAAAATTTTGGTTACAAGATACCAGCTACGGCATTGCACGGGTACCAAGCTACTATATAAGTATATAATTAAGATTTTAAATAATTTTACAGGCCAATTTTATTTAACAACTCCGTTTATACACGAGTTAAAAACTTAACTACTATAGTAATTATTCCATCCATCTCAAATAATTGTTAGGAAAAAAAATCATAATTTTTAATAAAAGTGAGGTTACTTTAATTTTCAATCACTCAAATAGAATATTATCCTACTAAGTTATCTACTTTTTACTTAAAAAAGAAAGTGAAATAGAAATTTGAGACATCTCGAAATAGAAATTTGGACTATTATTTTAAGACGGATAAAGTACTAATTAGTGAAATACTCAAGATAAGCACATTTAAGACGTGGAGAAGGAAGAGCACCTCATAGTAAACTTTAGATAATAGAATAGGTTAGTCGATCCAAAGCCTGTTTAATTTGTAGACTTCTTCTGTTAGGGTTTCTTTTATATCTTGTATAATCTCTATATATCGCTAGTAAACATAAAGTAAATCGTTGATAACATAAAGTGTAACAAGAAGTTCACTTGGATCTCCGATATATCTAGGTTGAGTGGTTGTAACAACCCCCTCCTCTTGCTTGTTGGTAGCATTAATTATATAATGGCCTTCGAACAAAAGCACTTACTATAACAAGAAGTTCACAGTGTTCTAACTACTTGCTACCATATGAGACAGGTTGTTGCATGTTATATACACACCAAATTAAAACACACGCATCAAAGGTTTTAAGTACACAAATAGTCATCACGACATATAATGATCCGTTAGAGTGGCCAAATTTACTATAACATGTATGGAAAGATGTCTAAATTTAATTACCGGAATTTCATATTCATTTGAAAGTGATTTAAATTTCAAACAATCCATATATAAAACAAAATTTAGTATTTATAAAAAAATTTAAAAAAAATAATAATAATAATAAATCGAATTAACATAGAAAGGGAAAAGTGACTTACAACAAGAACTTCTCATATGTGGTGATCGATCATCCTCAAACTTATGCATCAACTTTGAAAACTACTCATCATAGTTCTAGCATGTGAGTACCGGATAGATATGTAGCCAAAGACAACTTGCCGATAGATACAAGTTATGTTTTCTTCTAAATCGTGATTGCATAAAATTGGAAAACATGTGTAATAGGACTAGAATTCAGTTAAGATCATATGGTGCTTGAAGTTTGTGTGTGTGTGTGTGTGTGTGTGTGTGTGTGTGTGTGTGTGTTGGCTTTAAGAAAAATACGTAGTAACTAAAAATGGACAACCTAAAACTAAGAATGTTTCCGGCAAGTCATCCTTGGCTGCATTACGTATACCTTGTCTTCACATGCAAGAACTTAGATGAATGTACTTTATTACTAATCGCGAAATAATGATCAAGCTAGATCACGATAATGTTGATGATCATGGTCTTAAAGAATACGGGAATACTTTATAATGATGGAAAGAAAGATGAAGTTTAATAAGTGGCAAATGTGGGACTTGATTTCTATATGTGGAAATGGCCTTTTTCTTTGGATCTTGGGGTAGGAAAAACATGTGTCCATAATGATCTTTATATATACAAACATATAGATAGGTAGTGCATATACATGTAAAATGTTATGGTCGTAGTTAGGGGTGTCAAAAAAGTTGACCCGGACCCGTACCTGATAAATTAATTCGGGTCGAGTTATTCATGTCAATAATTTTATTTGGGTTAACCCGAGTAACGCGAATACTAAGTAAGGTCGGGTATAGGGTTGAAAATGTTGGCTAACTAAGGTTCAGGTTGACTCAATTGACCGAAATAAGGGTATTCATATTTTTTTAATATAATTTGTAAATTGTCTACTTAAACTAGTACAAATAGGCAATTTTGTTACAAATTTACTCATATTCGCGTTGACCTGAACCCAAATGAACCCGACCCGAGTAGACTCGACTCGAATTGACCTTAACCCGACTAGCCCGAATTAAAATAAAGTCGTGTTCGGGTATGTTAATTTTAGCCTTGACCCAACTTTGATATGATCTGATGACCCGAACCCGACCAATTCGACCCGATTAACGCCCTTACTTGTAGTCGACGTCGTGGTAGCAAACTAGCAATATGGAATATATCATATAAGATTTATATAAACATGAGGGGCATAACATGTGAAGGGTCCCATTGTATATTGCAAGTTGAATGAGGTCCATTTATGTTCTTCCCCCATACACTTGATGGGTTTGTTTCAATCTTTTTGAAGATCTTATCACTTGTTTGTAATTTCGAAAAACATTTGGATAACATGCTTTTGTTGGTGTTTGTTTTGCGGTGCGTGTATCTTCTCAATATGAAATACAAAGTAGCACTTTTTAAAGTAGAAAAGTTGATTGATAGATTTTGAAAATCTAATAATTTAGCAAATACAAAGCCCTTTACATAATGAGTGTCGCGATGAATAATAACAATGAACTTTAAGGCTCACCGACTACAAAAGCTTTCAAATTACACAGAAACGCGCTATCTTAATAATATCGCCCTTCAAAAAAAAAGAAACGCGCTAAGGCTTTATGTCTAGTCATCTACTGTAATTATTTTGATCTTAATGTTTTGTCATTTGTAAACATTATACGTAGTATTGTTTTGCATATGGTTTTTATCAGTTGGAATTTTTTAAGTTTTTGATGCACAGTGTTTTCATATCAACTCGTTTTTTCCAACCCTCGCTATTAGTACAAAATTTAAGGGTAAAGCTTAAGACGAGCCAGAGTTATAAGAGACGTAGGTTTCGGGAAGATCAGCGGAACTTTGGACTAAGTGGTAATGTTTGTGATCTCTTGCTAAGAAAAGAAAACAGTCGGTCTCAACGTGAAGAGGATCTCATGATCAGCTTCGGGTGTGAGAGTAAGTTTTTAAAGAGAGAGAAAGCAAGTAATTGTGTGTGTATGTGTGTGTTCTTAGCTAGAAGATCTTACCATTGGTTGTGTTTTACCATTGTATTTATAGGTAATCGATTGCCGTGTTCTGGGGATCAAGAGGTGCGGCTCATCTTATTAACCGATGAGTTATAGGATGTTTGCCTTGAAGTCATGCCCCTTTGACTTGCTTTATGTTTTGTCAGTCGTGTCATTGAATTTGGGAATGCTGCCCTTTATTGACGAGTTGCCGCCTTTCCCTATTTAGCAAACATGTGTTCGCTCCTTCAACCGATGTTAAATTCCTTACTTCTTTTGGCTGAATGGTGGAATTCTCTAGGTTTTGAATTTGCTAAGTCCTAAGGTCAGTCTGTACTTCATCGATGATACTCTTTCGCTGATTCAACCGAACTCCAACCGTTGGGAGATGTAGTTTCGTTGTGGCTATCCAGACATATCAGACTTGTTCCCCATTCTTGTTGAATCCAGATTTCTTTCCAGTCCGGGATATTATTTGTGATCATTCGAGACAGTGGCCCATTTACGGATATCCGGACATATCTAGTCACGTCTTCTTATTTTGTGCAAGATCCGGACTCTTTCAGTTCAAGTGTACATTATACGTAATCACTCATGTAAAATGCAAAATTCTACACTTATAATGCAAAAATATTAACAATGGCATGCGATGATCAAAAGAATTTTCGCTTACTCATATATTCACATACTCATTATACAATCCTAAACTGTGGGTGGATAAATCCCTGAAGGTTAACTTGACTCGGTTGCGTTTTATAATAAACACATAAATAAACCTCATGATAATAATGCAAGTGAAACATTTCAAAAGACAATTTTCTAGTATATGGACAACACACTAATATCGTTCAACCACAAGAAACACAGGATGATTAGAGAGCCCGATGCAGTACACTAATAACATTTATAAGGCAATTTTTGCACTTATGGCATGTCAAACTGCATGGTCCTTATCATGTTAATCGTCTCACACTGGGCAATTCACATCTAGACATCGATTTTTTTTTTCTTCTTTTTTATGTAAGTGGATGAGGCAATTCACATCTATAATACTACTCTTCTGAAAAAGAGCACATGGCCATAAACGGTGTATGTACATTAACTAATTTATTTAAAACACAAAAAATAAGAATGTAGTTCTGAAAAAAAGCCACACAAAAATGTCTATATTCTCTTTAACAGTAAAATATTTGACTTAAGTTCCAAGTCCAAAATTTAAATATTATTATATAGGGTTTTTCTAATGTGTGCCCTGGGGCACACGTTAAGAACACCAAAAGGACAATGGGACCCACGAAAAAGTACATCCGGACCCACACCTTTTATCTGAAAAGTGTACTTTTCTGTGGGTCCGAATGTACTTTTTCGTGGGTCCCATTATCCTTTTGGTGTTCTTAATGTGTGCCCCCAGGGCACACATTAGAAAAACCCTATTATATATACTAAAAGGGGGAATGGTTCACTGTAGCAGCACTGTTCATTTTTTTATTTTTTTTTTGAGGTTAAATATTTAACAAAAATAATTTTTTTATTCTTCTGCGGATATCGATCATTTGCAAATTTAGTCGTTATTAACAAAAATAATTTTTTTCAATCGTTTTATTTCAAGTTTAGATTAACCACGACATTTCAGCAATAATTTTTTTCAAACGTTTTATTTAAAGTTTATATTAACCACAACATATCCGCAGCAACGCGCGGGTACCCCGCTCGTTTTTCTCTAAAACGGTACTTTACCTAATTTATTTAAGACAGCTTTTTATCTTTTTGAATGAGTTAGGCTATGTTTGGGGAGGGGCTTATGGGGCTTGGGCTTTTAAAATAAGCCGGCTAATTAAATAAGTCTCGTTTGTTATGGGGCTTATGTAAGAGCTTATAAAATAAGCCGGCTAAAAACTATAGCCCCATAAAAGAGGCTAAAAACTTAAGCCCGGGGCTTTTGAAGAATAAATAACTTATTTACCCACAAAAATATCTAACATATACAAAAACTCATTTAATTATGTCTTTTTTAGTAATTTTACAATAATAAGCTCCAGCCCCAGCCCATTTGCCAAACAAGTTTATAAAAATACAAATTTTAATTTCGGCTTTTAATATAAGCCCTAGCCCCAGCCCCAGCTCTAGCCCCAGCCCCAGCCCCAGCCCCAACTCCAGCCCATTTCGCTAAACATACCCTTAGTCCTTTTGATTACTTGTACACTACACAAATATGGACAAAATAATCAAATGATCACATAAAGAAGTGAATAATAATAATAATAATAATAATAATAATAATAATAATAATAATAATAATAAATGAATAAATAAATAAATAAATAAAATCATCTAAAGTACACATGTATAATTTTGGAAGAATAAGATGAATATATCCACACCCACAAGCATGTAGAAATCATATTGCTAAAAGTGTGATTGTTTGTTACTTCATATTTATAAGCATGTAGTTTTTCAGAAATAATCCAATCTCTATTTGTCTTTTACCTTTTTTAGAATAAAGAATTGAGTGAAATTTAAAGATACGCAACATATTTTCAAATAATCTTCGAACTAACTAATATGACCGGTTACTAGTAGGTTAACAAGTTACCCAAAGATTAAAAGTTACACCGTTGGTCCCCAAACAGGAGCAAATTTGCGCATTTGATCCTATTTTTTTTTAACGCTCATTAAAATATTTTAAAAAACTTCTAAATTTTTTTTCTTAAAATCTAGATAAAATCCTTTTTTTTTTCTTTTTTAAAATTAAATTAAAAAATCGATAAACCTTTTTATACATTTTTTAATCTGGATAAATTTTTTATATTTTTTAAAAAATTTTGAAAATTGTAATTTAAAAAAAAAATTATCCAATTTTTCTTTTAAAAAAATTTAAGAAAAATTGGATAAATTTTTTTTTTTACATTTTTTAAGTTTTTTTTTAGTTACAATTTTCAAGAATTTTTAAGAAAATTTATCCAGATTTAAAAAAAATGTATAAAAAATTTATTGATTTTTTTTTAGTTTCAACATATATATATATATATATATATATATATATATATATATATATATATATATATATATATATATATATATATATATATATATATATATAATTTATCCAGATTTAAAAAAAATGTATAAAAAATTTATTGATTTTTTTTAGTTTCAATATATATATATATATATATATATATATATATATATATATATATATATATATATATATATATATATATATATTATCTAGATTTTAAGAAAAAAAGTTTAGAAGTTTTTAAAAAAATATTTTAACGAGCGTTAAAAAAATAGGATCAAATGCGTGAATTTGATCAAGTTTGGGGACCAACGGTGTAACTTTTAATCTTGAGTAACCTTAACCTGCTAGTAACCGGTAATATTAGCTTGATCAAAGATTATTTGAAAATATGTTGCGTATCTTTCACAATTTACATAGTACATTGCGTAGACCTGTTTATTTAAAAAAAATATATGTTGTGTGTCTTTAGCATTCACCTTAAAAAAAGTTTACACGCTTAAATATGTGACCCATTTTAGATAGTGTGACTATTAATTACTACACGTTAATAAATGTGTAAGTTTTTCACACGCAAATAATCATAGATGAAATAACGTTTCTACACATTTGAAATTGTGTTTAGTTTAACGCATCTTATAGTATAAATAAAACTACACGTTTTAATAAGTGTAGAATTTGACTGCTTATTTGGAGTGGTATAATACTATAATCCAAGCCATGCATATCATCTACTGTCAGCAAAGATCCACCGTTGTCGTGAATTTGACTGCTTATTTGGAGTGGTATAATCCAAGCCATGCATATCATCGACTGTCAGGAAAGATCATGGTGCTAAATGCTGCTAATTATGATGTAGCCGAACCAAAAACAAAAATATAGTGGGCCCATACAATTGTCGTGAAGTGGGCCTACATGATTTAGTAATTGATGATGGTATCTTTGCATGGGCCCAGTGGCCCATCCACCGTTTCTCGCCGCATCCTTTTATGTCTTTACAAATGCACAGTGAGACAGGCCATTTTATTTGAAAGCATTTAATTTGTAATCATTATATTTTATGCTAAAATTAAATGTTGCAACTAACATTATATTTTGGAAAATATTTTTTTATCTAAGCTCAAAAGAATCGAGTATGATTCTTTTAAAGGTTTTGCTAAGATGTGCTCACTAGGCACTCCATAAGATGTAAAATTACTTAGTGGGCACATATTTGTTATGTTTGGCGACAAGTAGCAGTAACTATAAGCAGTGACAGCAGCAGTAAGCAGTCAGTAGCTGTTTGTTTAAAAACTGTTTGGTAATGTAGCTGCAACTAAATTATAAAGTGTAAAAACAAATAATTGCTTACCGCTTGTCGCTTGTCGCTTATTCAAGAAGCATTTAAGATTGGAGCAGTAGGCCATGTTTCAAACGCTTGTTAAGGTGCTGTCAAACAAGCAAATGCTTACCATTTGTCGCTTATCGCTCCTAAATGCTCCAAAACACTTGTTGCCAAACACAGCTATTAGCTTGAACCTTCCATATATATATATATATATATATATATATATATATATATATATATATATATATATATACATGTACCCAGTGAGCACATATTAACAAAACCCTTATATTCGATGTATAAAATTAATAAATAAGAAAAGACAGAGACACAATTTCATCAATATTCTTGGAAGTTGAAAAACTTAATAATCACTTCAATATCCTTTTAAATTTCATAATTACATCAATGTTTTTTTTTAAATCTTTAAAATACTCATGTATATCCGAATAAACATTTTGTTTTTTATATAATCAAATGGTAATAATATCCAAAAGTGTTATCTAAATACCGACAAAAATGTTGTATTACTTTCTTGCCCTTTTCCCAAAATCAAACACATTCATCATGTTTACAACACGGATCATATCACCACGTATTAAATCCACCTTGTTTTTCTCGGCATATGCAGATTTATGTTGGCTCATCTTTGTAATTTAAATTCATTTTTATTTTTAACATCCAATTTCATTAAATATTAATGACATGTATATCCTTCTAGAAGTAAATAATTGCATATATACCATTTGTACAAGCTTTTAATATGCATGATATAATAACCAAGGGTTTTCATGTGCTCATTTATCATACACTAATTTTGTTTAGTAATGTACTAATGTATTCGGTCTCAAAAACCGACCAATGACATAACGACAGAAAAACCATTTTTATTTGCCCTGAAATGTGAACCTAAAATGGCCACCAGGGCCAAAACCCGACACGCTTGATGGTCATCCCTAGTATAATTATGCTTGTCATATTTAGTTAACCCTGGATCGTGGGTTTAGACAAGCCTTAAGAGTAAACGAAATTTTGAAGAAATTTCCAGCGTTGATAGATATTTTGTCGTCACTATTTACCAAAACGGATAGATGGAGAAAGATCTATTTTCATGTTACCGGAGCAAATTGTACCTTTTGGACTTTCTTGAGATGTTCGTTCATCTAAAGAGAGTTTAAACCACCATGCACTTTAGAGATGGTTTACATCCCCATAAACGAATTTATTAAGAATCGTGGTTCTTCTTGATTTACTAAGACTAATGCTAATGGGTATTGCCCTCCAACCACAACCCCATAAAAGCAATGCGTTGCCCCATCAGCTTACTCCCAAAGCGACGCGTTGCTTGATGACCATTTCAATGTTTCTGTTGATTGAGTGACCGAAACATTTAACAAAGCAACTCCAATTTTTGTTACTCTTTATATGTATATTTACGGGGTTGCTTTTGTGGTTACCACTAGCTAGTTATAGTTGGGGTGGAGTTGTGGAGAAAGAAAGCTGAAGTAGCGCTGAGGTGACGGGTTGCTTGGGTAGTTGGGTGAAAAAGTGGTCACCACTATAATGGGTTGTCTGTGATATCTCATATTCTCTCTTTGTGTGGTGGAGGTTTTGGTGGTAGAAATCACCTGTGAAGACAATAATATGTGGTGGATACATTTTATAGCAATTACTTGTCTTCTTGGTAGCTAAAATCGAGCCGAGCTTTTAAAAGTTAATGAATGTGAACTTTTTAGCCATAAAGGTTTTGTGCCTGGTATCAACTAAGGAACTATAAAAAAAGTGCACGACAAACTACCAAAAATTTCAATTCACGTGGACCTCCATGAGATTTTGTGTCACGTCGAATTCTGAAGATGACCTTTTCTTTAAAGCGTCCTCGAGTTAAAAGACAAAGATAAAGTGGAAAGAAAACAAGCGAAGCTAAAAGGTAATGTTCTTGAGATTATAAACTATTACCATAAATTGGAGATTATGCCGGGGGGACATTAGGCAAACCAGAAGTTATAAGCCAGGGTGGTAAGTACTGGTAACTGGTAAACCAAAGCATCATACAGAAGCGTTATACAAAAACTGGGTTACGTTGCAACGGGTGAAATCAAGGTACATATGCAGAAAGAAAGAAAAATGGCATACTTTCTTTTATTGGATGAACAAAAAAACGATGATTGCTGTTATGGAATTTACAAAGAAATTAAAGATTTCCCTAACGACGATTTTTTAGGTAGAAGGATAAAAAAGTATACTCTAACTAAAGTGTCCCCTAATAAAGCAAAAAAAAACATAATTACAATGTACTCATGTTCTTTTCGTCTGCTCTTCTGGTTTAGGCTGGTGGCATCATCGAAGGAAAATTGGTGGGGATTCATGGATCACGGTTCATAGCTGTTACCATGGGACAAAAAATACCATTAAAAACGCCAAACAAAACTGACTTGAGAATTGTGATAAAAACGCCAAAGTCCAAACAACTTTCTTTTTTTCTTTTTTCAAGTAAAACAGATAAAGATATTTTACCTGCCAGTAGAAGGGCCTCCTGAATAAACACCATGCCCTCCATAACCACTCCCAGGATTCTGAAAACATATTAACAGTGAGGAAAAAAAAAAAAAAATTAGGTTACGGGTGTTTGGATTTGCGTTCTGGATCTAACAACAAAACAGAGTTACTTACTTACCCCTTTTAAACCTGATTCTAGAGGTTTGTATTTTTATTTCACAGACCATTTGTACGTTTTTTTACTAATAATTTGGTAAAGAAAGACAGAATTTCCTAAACATCTAATTATCGAATATATAAATAAAACAAAAACTTGTCAAACATCGGACTATTTTATAACGTCTTAAAGCAGACATACATCCAAACACTTCCAAATAAACACTTTCAAAAAGCACAACGAAACACTCGCTAAACAGCTCAAAATAATTAGAAATTTTGTTACCTGGGAACCACCATAGCCACCATAATCATCACCCTGAGGCAACTCTTGATCAAATCTATTAGAGCGAGAACTATGTCCACGTCCACGTCCCCGGCCACGGGAATTACCATCACGGTTTCTATATCTTGAAGATGCATCTGGCGTGTCCATTGGCATGGGATGATAAGGCATTGCCGGTGGTCCTGCTCTAGTTCCCCCCATCTCAAATACATTGGCTCTTAAACGTGTGGTTACTTCTAGAAGAGCATTGCTAGCAACATTCACGTCTCCAGTGATCTAGCAACCATAAGTAATAGTACCACTATTATAAAGATGTTTTTCAGGAGTTTCCGTGTGTGCGCGTGTGAGGGAGCGATTAAAAGAAAGATAATACTTGGTACAACAAAATGGCTCATTCTAAGTACGGGTCCAAACGGGCTGGGTCGTACCCCCTAACACTTTCTTCTTCACTTTTTATAAAATATGGTTATCGTCACGTAAAAAATTGCAGTGGTTGAGGTATTCCTCCAAGTTCGAAAACACTATTTAGTCCCTCAAATTTTTAATAAGAACTTTAAACTTCAGAAAATTAATCGCATTTTGGTGAAAGTACGCAGAGTTTATCTGGCGATAACCGTACAAAATATTTTAATATAAAATGTGTAGAAGGTTATTAAAACTAGGCTTTGGGCGACTTGCAATCCATTTGACCTATTTGACCCGTTTCCCTTTTATTTACTTTCTTTAATCTTTAAATGACCCGTTTGAGGTCAAACACAACCCAAAATAACCCAATTCATAAGTAAATTGATCAAGTCTCCCGCCTCAACTTAATTGCCGCGTGTCTGAAATTAGTAGAATACCTGGACCATTTCTTCATCTTCCGATGCAACTCTAGGCAGATTTTCCATAGTGATGATACGTATGTTTGCTCTTGTTAGGCTTCTCATCTCAGAAATAATCGCCCCGCCTTTACCAATCAAACATCCTATCCGTGAGCTTGGGACTAGCAAGCGTGTAGTAAATACAACCACTCCAGAGTCTTTTTCACTCTTCTCACTGCATCGTGGTTGCAAGCGCATTGCTGCATCAATTGTTGGTGACGGTTCTTCAAATACCTGCAAGAAAGTAAATCATAGTGTTACTAATCTTACTATCGACTTTAATGATATAATAAAAGTATGGATATACCTCTTTTGCAGATACAGTTATGAGGCAATCATCTCCTTCAGCAGTGTCACTATCGACTTTAATGGCTGCACCAGATTCTTGTCTTATTTGTTTAATGATTACACCACCTTTGCCAATCACTGCGCCAATATTCTCAGTTGGACAAACAAAACGAAGCGAGAACTCCTTTGCAGAGGCTGCCCAGTCTCCCCCATCGTTTTTGTAACCCCCGTAAGGACCCATTACAGAGTGTGGGCCCATAGGTGCACCGTGGATTGGACCCATGTAGCCACCACCTGCTCTATGGATACTGGATGAGGACAACAGCAGATGCTGGGACCGTGATGGGTTCTCATGAAGACGAGTTGCCAATCGATACAGAGCATCCTTAACAACCTCAGTGTCGCCACTAACCTAGAAAATTAGAAGATTTATATTCTTTAGAACAATTAACGAGTCAATGATAATAATCAAAACAATGTCACCACACATATTATGAAATCATTTATCTGCAAACTGAAAACTTAATAGTACCTGAAGAAGCTCGTCAAAGTTCAATGCACAATATGGCAAACGATCATCACTCAGAATACGGACTTGAGCACGTGTTTCACTACGTATGTTTTGAACAACATGTCCACCTTTTCCAAGCACACATCCAATTTGATCAGAAGGCACAAGCATTCTGACTGTAATTTGTGGAGCCTCACCAAATTCGTCATCAGCAACAGGTGCATCATCAGCAATGATCTTATCGTGAACCTTAAAAAGAGCATCTAGTGCAGGACAAACAAAATCATCGCTATTCCCGAAACTATTAGTTTCCTCACTCGAACTATAAATAATGACAACACGCTCTTCACATCCAGGCACGCTTTCATTAATTCTAATTTTTGCTTGAGTGTCAGCTCTTAACTGTTTTATAATATCACCGCCTCTTCCAATGATACTTCCAACCTTTCTACCAGGACATAAGTAGCGGTACACCGTATCGTCTGGTCCAATCCCGTGCGATTCCTTTTCTTCAGTGGGGTTTGTTCTTCTACCTCCTTCACTCCCTGGAAACTCGGGTTGGTAACTCGATCGTTTCTCATAGTCGTTCTTCTGGCCAGCCATTATAGTAAAATACTCTGACCAATCAATCTAGCAGAAAGTCTGCAAAGAATATATGTAGCTTCATAAATGACTGCTGAAAGTTAACTAGCAAAAACATGGAGTAAAGTAGGATACTAGATAAAATTTTAATGTTAATTAAGGTTTAAATTATTACAATCTCAGCGTTAAGAACATCAAATTTAGGATTAAGTGCAGCAAAATTAAACAAATATTCGCCATTTTCTAATCGTATGCAACATACTCTAGTTTCTTTCATTGTAGTCACAGGACACACAGCACAGGAAGGGGCGGAAGTGGTGGCAGGGACACACACATAAACACACGAGAAGGTTTGGGGAAGTTTTGAAATCAAGACCAAAAAACTCTGGAAGAAACAGCGGCGGAGTGGCGTTCCCACTTGGGACAGATGCACATTGGGATATATGCGGGAACAATCAAGCACTTGCCATGCTCCACAACAACAACAGTAGAAAGACTCCCTGTGCTCTAACTACCTCTAAAACTATATTGCGACAAAAAGGGAAAATTCAGTAAGATATCTAATACATCTCGAGATTGTCACAAGTAAAATTTCTACTAAAAATTAAAACTAAAGTGCCTATGGCTTAGCGATATTAAGGTGTACTATCCCCAAAGGGATTTAATGTTTAAGTCTCACTTGAGACAAAGATTTAGTTTAGCACATATGTGCAAGTTTCCCGTTTCAAAAGTTTCTTCTAAGTTCCAACTCGGCAACTAAAGTTTTTGAAACGCACTACCTTTGTATACAACAATAACAACAATACCGAATCCCGCCCGCTATGGGAATTAGAATGTAGACACCTCATAAGTCATACCCCTACCCATGGTAAACCCGAAAGTAGTGAGACGCGCTACTTTTATATCTATAGTGCAAAAAAGTAACCACAGTACAAACAAACACACTCATAGCTACAAACACAATCACCATCTTATCGCATACGTTACCTAATCCGCTAACCGTTTAAACTTTAAACACATCAAACTCAAGCACAAAAGTCTATCTCAGGGGTGTCCTAGTGGCAACACACTAAAATATGTAACGTCTTAAGTTCAATTCATGCTAGGTACAAACAACACTGAAGCAGTCACGTCAACCTTAAAAAAAAAGGTTTCAGTCTGCGTGGCGATGGGTCCAAACTAACGCAAAAACCTAAACCATATTTATCCTTACACCTCTAATCACAAAAATAACAATGTGCAAACAACCCTTAAGTGGTCACATCAACTTTCTAAAAAAGGTTTCAGTCTACGTGGCGGTGGGTTCAAATAACGCGAAAACCTAAAAAGCATATTTATCCTTACACCAACACCAACACCAACAATACTAATGTCAAATTATTATTAACTTCTAATCACAAAAACAATAATGTGCATATTTAACATAACTCCTAAAACAATTATCCGCAGACAAAAAACACACAGTTTACGAATCATAGATCTATTTAACTACTATATAACATACACCGACTAAATGTTTAGAGTTAAATATACAGATAACGTTTTACTATATAACAAGAATTTATTATTAAAGTTGTATTGAATGGGATTGAGTTTGAGTTTTAAGGATGCTTACGGTTTGTTTTTTGAGGTACTAACACAACTGTGTGTGTGTGTCTGTGTGTGTTGTTAAATTTATGGTTTTTGTATTTGTAGGGTTTGTGCACCAAAAGAGGGGCACCGTTATTCCTTTCTTTTTATTTACGTTTTCAACCTTTTTTATTGAAGCCGATGACGTTACACACCCTGTAGGCCTGTATGTTTGTTTGTGGGACCTCGCACAAAGCCTTAACCAAAAAAGCTTGGGCTTAAAAATGTCTGGGCCGGGCTAAGCCCAGGCCTTAACCAAAATATTATGCCTATTTCCGCCTAAATAGTTTAGACTGGGCTTAGCTCAGCCCAGGCACGGGCTTTTACGAACATTTTTTATATATATTTTGCCGTTGTGCTTTTACTCCGTGAATACCGTTGTGGTTTACTACTTGATGTTAGATGTGATATCTTGCATTGCTGTATACTGAGGTGAGTTTATAGTCACACTTTTATTTATCTTAATTCTTTTGCAAACTACTTGGGGTGAGATACATGCTACTGTTTTTACTATGATCACAATTGTTTGAAAACTGTTCTTCGAACTCAAAACTTTGTTGAACATGTGATAAGCACTAAGTACCACTTTTGCTAGAAACAAGTCTCTCGATCATGCACCATTAATCAAATGCGAGTGAGCGCGAATATAGGGATATAAGCCTATAGGAATTGACCATCCCGCCATGTTGACTGGTCCAGTCGCATGTGGTGTACTATATTCGATTTTCACTAGGTATTTGGCAACGTACCTAGCTTTGGGGGCAACTATTATATTATGAAATTCTGCGGTTACTGTCGGCTTACACCAAGGTTATTGGTGCCGGTTAATGTTTTGTGTGTCATGAGCTTAGTGTAGTGGTAACATCTGAACTTTCGGGGGTATATCAATGTAGCCCACTTTCTCTTAAACTTGAAATATTGTGATCAACTACTTTATTTTAAACATACGAATTCGCTCAACCTTTATGTTGACTTTTAGCATGTTTTATCTTAGGTCTTATCCGCTGCATATCTTACTTTTGGAGGAGCTTAACGAATGGCATGGTATGGTCATACAAGACTCTGAAAACTATTTGGGACCGCTTTAAATCATTTTTTGGACCTATATTTTCCGCACTATTTTTGAATGATGTAAATTGAATGTTTAAATTATGAAATTACTTCCAAAACGGGTAAAGTAAAATCGTTCTTTGTATATTAATAGTGTTGTGATAACAATCGATTAGCACCCCCAAGACTTGTAATAATAATATTGTTATTATAGATGGAAATATTTGATAAACATTTGTAAATACATTACTAAAGAAATAAAAAAAATAAAGTTACAGATTATAAAGAAGCACATTAATTACACAATAAACGCTCTCTAACAACAAAATCTCGAGCTTTCGGACCTTTTTGCGAGCTTTTTCAGGCTTTGTGGCTGGCTCTTTTCAGACATTTTAGCGAGCTTTTCAAAAGCCCGGGCTTTTCGGGCTTTGGGCTTAGCCCGGGTCGGACCAGGCTCGTGCCAAATCGGGCTTTGGTGGAAAATATAAGAACCATTTAGGCCAATTAGGCCAGACCGGACTTCGAGTCGGACTTTTTCAAGGTTTTCTTGGCCGGGCCTAAGCCCAGGCTCGGGCTTTACCCCATCTGTGCGTATCTACTCCCAACCAAATGGTTATAGGTTCAAGACTTACTTAGGACATGTCAGATATTTTGTTGCATATATATTGTAAGATGCTTAGTTGTCGTTTAAAAGAAAAAAGCTAAACAAATGGCCACTAAAGTGTATATATAGACAGATAGATAGGTAGATAAATAGATAAGCAAGGACGGAACTAAGGAGTCATGCGGTGTCACAAGACCCGATAAAATTTTGCTTAGCAATGCTAATTTTCGTAAAAAAAACACTGAATTTTCTAAAACGCATCTGATCCTAATGCATTGTGTTTCTAGTTTTATCTTAGTTAATCAATCAATAGGTGAAAAGTGAATTTATTTTTCACTACACTAAATCATTTTAACCTCAAAAATTGTATAATTTTGTTAAAATTTTTCTTATAATACAGTTAAAGGAATTGTGCATCCGGTCACTTTAAGCTCTAGCTCAGATAAGTATTTGTTGAAATATCGAATAGCTTGTGTGTCAACTTTAAAAGCGTCGTTTTAGTTGCAAAAGCTTGAGAGTACGTTTCAATGAGTTTTCAAGAACCATATAACAATAGAATCGACCGATAAAATAAATCTTTATATGATGTTATAAGCTAGAATCTTATAAGGTAAAACCGTAAAAGCTATTTGGGTCACGTGTCATAGCTATGTAATGACTAGAAGTCCAAAAAAATAAGCTTATGAGCTTTTTAAAAATGTTTAAACAAACATTTGAAATATTAGTAGTTACTACACTCGTTCACTTTTCACATTTTCACTTACAACTTTCAGTGGGCCTATTTTTGGGTCCATATCCAGCTCAATACTTATTGATTTATATGGGCCTATTGTTGAGCTAAATGGCTGCCAACAAGACTATTTGTAGCCCAAGCCTATTCCCATTAACTATGCCAACAAAATTCCTTTGTCAGCCGTCCTTCACTCGCACCTTAGGCCGAGTGTAATATGGGAGTTGATGACCGGGGTCACTATTTTCACATCAACGTTAATTCAGCTTTCTATTTACAACCAATTTAGTGTAATAAGACAACCACGGTCATCATAAAAAACATACTCCACAAAAACTATTTAATATAAACACCCACACATAACAAGTCACACGACTCGGTCGTGCAGACGACCGAGTATTGCTTTTTTGAAATGCAAGACGCATCCTTATGGATGAGTGTAATACGGGCGACCACGGTCATGATGAAAGAGGACTCGGACACCGTGTCCCTATTACGGATAGTCTTATGTATCAAATCCATTTCCCATGTTAAAAAATGGAGTAGCAAAAGATGATCTACTGTTAGCTTAGTTAAATGCGAATTATTAAACCATAACTAAATTATAATCTACACAAACATATTTTTGCATCTAACATGATAAATAATATAAGATATGTTGGCCAATTTTTAAATTCATCTACGCTCTATATAAAATTAGCCCTAACTAAAGTAACCTATATTTTTGTATATATACTTGGGCCAATTTTGGTTCTAAGCATTGTCGGAGCTATTATGGGACCGGGAAGGGTCCTGGCCCCTCAGGCCTAAGGCCGTTAGTGTATTTTTTTGCGATTTCATGTGTTAAAATTTTAATTTTTTCCATCTCAGCTCTCCCATCTAATGTTCTTCCGGGAAAAAAATTGTTTCAGCCCTCTCAAATTTTTTTTTCTAGCTCCGCCATTGGTTCTAAGAAATAGTTTTACGAGCCTCAGCATGAGCTACTTTACGTCATTGCATGAAATTAAATGGGTCAAAGTTAATTCAATTAGGATACCTGCTACTAGTATAAAAGTTATGGCATGTCGCTAAAGTGCTCAACTGCTCATTGCCTACTTGAGCACACAAGTTTGTTGTCATAGAACGTTAAATGTAAGTGTGAAAAAAGTTATATTTTGCCAGACTATCTTCATTTATTTTTATGGGGATAGGATAACCACACCCTCCCTAAGGAGGGTGTGTTGACTTTGACCAGCTGCCGCCGCCTGTACTGTCTGCATTAAAACTTGTACATTTTGACTAAAATAGGTGGACCCTCCCTGGTAGGGAGGGTTAGTATAACACAACCCATTTTTATGTCATAGAGGCACAGAGCTATGCTACTTTTTTTTTTCTTTGTTTGCATTGAAATGGTAATTTGTATACACAAGTTCAACTTCTTAATGCTTAATACAACCTTTTTTTTTTTTTTTTTTTTTTTTTTTTTTTGTTACTACTTGTAATATAATAGAAACTAAGAAAATATACAAATTGTACAAACGAAATTTTCAATTGATTAATAAGAAAGCTTAATTTTTAAATTGATCTCTCTTATTGCTTAAAAAAAAGTCAAAATCAAATTAGCTTGGTCCAAACTTTTGAAAAGTTTAGTGGAGAAATTTAGAGAAGAAAAAAAAATGAAAATACACATTACATTGTGAGTTATTTATTATTATTATTATTATTATTATTATTGTTATTATTTTTTTAGTTTTGGACTTATAAATAAAATAAAATAAAATAAAAATAAAAATGTTATACTTTGGTTTATTAATAAAATTTACAATCAAACCGTAAACTTTAAAAAGAAACAAGAAAAAGCTAATCATAAATCTAATATTATAGAATCAAGTGTAGAATCCTCAATTTGCATAAATTAATCAACAGAATCTTCGTACTAAAAGATTTGGTATCCTCTTTTTTTATGACTATACAAATGAACTCCAAAAAAGAAGCCCGGCGTAGCGAGTCTTTTAATTCAGTAAATAGAAGAAAGTATTAGATAACAACTGCTACTATTATTATTATCAGCATTTTATTATAATTATATTAATAATCATTATTATTAAATTGATCATAATACTAAAAATACCATCAACATACGCTTACATGTTATTTAGTATATGCACAAGATTAAATACAATTATATAAATATTCATATTCATGAATTTTAATTATGTCAAAATATCAAATAAACTACTCAAACAATAAGTTTATTAAACAAAATTGATCACATTTTTTAACCCGAGCAAATATAGTTGAAATATTATTAGTTATAGTCATTGTAAATTTGTAATACCAAAACAGGTTTAAAAAAAACTAGAATGCAGATAACGATAATGAATTTAATTTTAATACCCAAAAGTTGTAGATGCACGGGATTACAAGTATCAAAATGAAAACACTACTTATAACAAACAAGTTTAACTTAAATATAAGAGTTTTGTTACATCCACAAAATTATACAATAAAACATTCACAAAATTGAGTTGGCTATGTATAATTGGTGACTTTTGTTACAATTTCTCTTTCTTCTGTTTGATTCGCCCAATCACACATAACCAACTCAATTTTGTGATTTATTATTATTATAATTTTTAATACATTTTGTGGATGTAGCAAAACTTTAAGGGGAGTGGCAGTGGCTCGGTATGAACCTTCGGTATGGATCATACTGCTCGGCAACACTGTTGCCACTGGCATGACATGGAAGAATCATGGACAAGCTCGGCATTGTATACCGAAACATCATGGATGTTGGAGTTGCAAAAACTAGCCGTTGGTGGCTTTATTGTTTTGACCGTTGGTCATTTTAAAAAACAAAAAACAAAAAATAAATAATAAAATAAAAATAAAAATAAAAATTCTCTTTATATAAATCACATACAATTCACACAATATTTACCATATTTTCACACAAACAATTCACATTTTATTTACCATGTCTTCATCCTCCTCTTCTTCATCCGAGGACTAGCTAATTTTTTCCGTCGACTCTTCCGAACTATTGTTATCCGGTAGTACCTGAAGGAAAAGAGATTCAAGAAGCTACAAGAGTCTGCAAGAAAGGATGTCGAACGAGCTTTTAGTCGTCTTAAGGGAAATTGAATGATTCTCAGTCGTCCTCTCCGGGCTATGTCCGTCGAAAAGATTCGAAAACTCGTTTATACATGTATTATATTGAACAATATGATTTTAAAAGACGACCAGAATGCAATATCACCGGTTCATATAATGGATCAGCCGGTCGCGCCAATTTATGACCCGAATGTACTACCGGAGTTACTCGACGAAGATATCCATCACCGTCTCCGATATGATTTTACGGAGCACGTAGCGGCTCAAAACTTACCATACCTCGATGACTAGTGATTTCTTTTTTTTTTTTCTAAGTATTATATAATTTTCTTTAAATTATTAATGAAATATAATGTTTTTATTAAATTGTTTAATATAATTATGAATATAAAAAATAAAAAAATAAAATTAGTTGAGTCATAAAATCATGGTTGCCACTAAAAAAGTATGGTGAGGCATGATTGAATCATGGAATTAGGTGGCAGGATATTATTGGTTAGTGGTGAGGCGTTGGGGGGAGGCATCAAATCATGATTGTCACCCCTTAAATATAGTTGTTAGTTGTATTCATAGTCGGAACCCTGTGCGTGTAATATAACAGTTAACCAAATATTAAGGGGCAATTACATATATACCCACTAAAACTTGCATATTTGCATATATACCCAAAACATGCTTAAACATAATTGTACATTGTGCATTAAAAACTTGTGTTTTGGGGAAATATGCAAATATTCATGTTTTAGTGGGTATATATGCAATTCCCCCAAATATTAAACAATGCCAAATTCTTATACGCCCATATAGTAAACTAAAATTTTAAATTTTAATTCATGTGTAAACCTCGTGCGTTCACGGGAGTTATAAAATTTCAATAAAATTTACCTGATATGTCGATTTCACTACCATATGGTAAACAGTGGTTGTCTAAACTGGCTCTCTCGCAAATGAAGTGGATAAAATGATAAATAGGCATGGATTATAGTAGTATAACGATTAATTTGAATGTGTGCATATGTATTTCACACGAAACATACCCAAAACATTGTGTAAATGCCTTCATGCAAAAGTGAAAACAATGCATCAATTGCACCAACATTCATTTAATCCATGTTAGGCATATTTATTTCATAGGAAAGTAGGAAACATACCCAAAACATTGTTTAAATGCCTCCTTACAAAAGTGAAGCAATACATCAATTGCACCAACATTCATTTATTCCATGATAACACTATCTTTGTTTCACAAGAAAACAGCAAAATATATTTATAGATCTGTTCAAGTTGACATAAATGACATCTTACCCAATTCAAACACTAATGTTTTACTTGAGCCCAATAGGCCCACATCTTCTAATCTTTTTTTGTTAATCTCCATTTGTATGTTGTAGCTTGCTAAAAAGTGTATTTATTTATTATCTCAAATTACTTTTTGTTGCACGATGAAGTTTGCTTTATAGATAATTTTAATTTAGAAAAAAAAATAAAACAATGTACATATATGATTACAACAGGAAGATTTGACTAAAGAATACAAAAGCCTATTGATTTAGTTCTAATTGACTAATTCATTTCACTTTAAAGTTCTAATTCAGTTTTGAATTTGCTTCTTCAACTTCGATATTATTACACTTGATACAATCCCATGTGATGATGTTCATTCGTAACTAACTTTTTTTGTCATTTGGTGATGTGTTGGAAGATAAACATAAATTGCTAGTGATTTTTGCAAATGAGTTACATGTAAATTTTATCACTTATACTTTTGCTTGTAAGTAGTATAATTTTATATGAAGAACAGAGATCATTTACATATCAAAAAAAATTCTGTATACAAGTGATAAATCTAAGCAACTTATTTTTCTATTAGGAAAAAAAGGAAGATTAACTAATATTTTAATTAAAATGCAATTATATCCGTTTTAATTAATTTAAATATCTCATTAACCATTAATCGGTAGACAAAATAAATTATGACATCGCGACGGGCATTTTATTATCTTTTAATAGACGGACACTTTCATATACTTTCGGTAAAAAAATCTTCGTTTTTTACTTTTTTTTATATTTTTTTCAGTATTGAAATTCGCATGACATATCACATGTGATTTAACACTAATATAGTAGTTCGAACACTAAATAATTATGCTAAAATTGACATAACTATTTTTGTATAAATAAAAAAACTTTCCCTGTTTTTTGCAACAGAAAATACACATTTATGGTTTCCTAACCATATATCACACACTATATGAATAATAGATTATATCAGTTTATTAATAAAACTTCTGTAATCATGTGAAACAAATGACATGTGGTAAAATCACATGTGATTAAGATTGCGTGTGATAAAAATCATATGTGATTTTATTTGTTTTATCCAATAAATTAACTGAAGTAATTAACAATTCAAAACATAATGTATTATATATGTTACTTAGAAACATATGAATGTCTAGTTTCTAGATTAAAACTGGTGAAACTTTTAGAATTTTTTAGAAAGAGTTATGTTCATTTTTCTACATGTTTATATAGTCAAATAATTAAATTATTGTTAAATCATATGTGCTTTCTTATGCAAGTTTTAATAATAATAAAAAGAAGAAAAAAATGTGAAGTAAAAAAATACGTTTGTCAAAAGTATGTAAAATGGCTTTTTATAGAAAGATAATTAAATATTTGTTGTGATCATGGTGGAATTTTTTTCACGATTAACGCTTTAAAATATATTAACTTTAAAAAAAAATAATAATAAAAAAAGATGAAAATGGATTTACTATTTAATAAAAAAAATGAATTGCAGAAATTGATAAGTTAGTATGCAAAAAACTTTTTATTATCTCTCACATTATTTAACTTAAAAAAATGTTAAGGATTCCTTAATCAATGGAGAATCCATTTGCCTTGAGAAGACTCAGATCTCCATTACATTCTAAATCATAATTACAAGAAGATTGAAACTTTTAAGTTTAAAAGCTTCTTCCCACTAAATATTGTCGTCGGTGTAGTTTTTAATCACTTATTTTTTAACATTTGGCCTTTTAGTGTAGCTGAGTAATTAATACTTTTAATAACATCTATTTGCTTACTGCTAGTAGTATTAACAAAATAATGTCATGTTATATTCTTAATAATCACCCACAAGATAGCCTAGTAGTCAGTCACTATAATGTCTTTATAAGAGATGTCAAATTTGAATCTCTATGTATGTACATCTTGAGGGCGGTATGTGAAAGAGTCAGGAACCGGTTACGACAAAACCCCTGTTAAGTCGTGTACATCTGTGTAATTAAAAACTTGTCATTTTCTGATAACCTAAGCACGCAAAATCTCATTTGTTTACTTGTTATATCATATAATTCACCCACATATAACTTTGGACGACAAACTAAAAAAACACTTACAAAAAATAAAAAATAAAAAAAAAAAAAAAAAAAAAAAAAAAAAAAAAAAACGCGAGCAAATGCCCAGATTTGCCAAATGTGGTCATCTCGTTGTTGTAATGATTTCTTAGAAAGATTAACGTGGTAGTTTGAAACGCTAAACGGTCGTAGTCAAATTAACATGTTATGCACGTACGATGATGAATACCGACGTACAGTTAAAGCCTTAAATAGTGCCTGCCTCTAAAGTCATTTAGAAGATCTTAGAGTCCATTTAGCCGTTTATAATGACTTGTAATACACTATGTTAAAGTAAGTTTCACATTGTTATGAACTTATGATAATATCATCATGACTTTGCATGCATGGTTAGGTTAACTAAGCATGAAGAGGTTGTCAAAGTCTTTTTAGATGATCAAAACACAATATAAACACAAATATTTCAACTTTTTTTCCATGCAACACTCCCGCTAATTGCGGTAATTTCATGATATATGTCCCTTTACCGTCAATTCTATCTTAAATAAAGTAACAAGTATAATGAAATACGAAGTTTTGTGTATGACTAACACTATAGGCCGAGACGGAACCAGGGTGTCCTGGGGTCCCGTCCCAGGACACTCATGCATTTTTGTTGCATAGTGTTAATTATATTAAAAAAACTTTTATTTTTCTTAAATGAACCCGATTCCTAAAACTTTTGTTTGTAGTATTGTTTAGTTTATTTTAAGTGCATCTGGTCGTTTTGTATCTTTGTTTCGTGCCAAACAATAGGAATAAACAAAATCTATTAATGGGACCTTCAAATTATTAAACTTTATTCCTTGTGCTATAAAACATGTCATGAAACAACATTATTCTATTTGACCAATCTTTTGTCACACGTACCATTTTACATTTTGTTTTTGAAGTTCCAAAATTTTATTCGAATTGTTTTTGTAAGTTTGAAATTTTCTTGTGGGTAACCACTAAACCGGTAAATCTTTTGGCAAAAGTTAAAGGAATTAAAATTAGTTGGTTTGTAGAAGCAAAGAATATGAAAAATCCTGACCGTTGTTGTGTCAGGCCAACAAACTTTTGGCATCTTTAAGATGGATGGTTGTGATTTTAAACATTTAAACACATATCGTCTAAAGCGACGGCGTGATAAGGACTTTTCATTTGTCGATGGCCGTAAGTTAACACACAGTTGAAGAATCCTAAGAACTTAAGTGTTCGGCCTAAAGGTAGTAGTTTGATCACCTTCACGTTCACATTGTTTACTTTTGTAAGAGTGAGTAAGACTAATAATGCTAAAGGTATTAACAATTTTGGTTGTGTTCCCCTATCACCTCAGCGGTACCTCATCTTTCTCTCTCTAAGACTACACTTTAACCTAGGGGTGAGCATCAGTCCTGGACCGGAGCGACAAGACCAAGGACCGGACCGAATATGGTTGATCCGGTCCATTCGAGTCGTTTGGTCAGCCCAACCCTAACTACAATTTACTAATAAAACGACCACAACCACAACCACAACTACAACCCAAAATAAAACAATAAAAAAATAACCCTACGCACACGAAAGAATTGAAAGTTTCGGTTGTGTAGACAACCATAACTTTGATATGGTTGGGGTGAGACGCGTCGCTTGAGGCTTAGCTAGTGGGGAAACGCGTTGCATTTGTGGTTGGCAAGGGCATTCTGGTTGCCTTACAAACTCCCATTAGCATTAATCTAATGGTTATCACCTCAGATAACATGATGTCGATGACTGTAGAGGTTGGCGCTACTCTATAACACCATTTTAATAGCCTATGGCCACAATTTTTTTCGTGTAATAAGGGTTGGCGCTGTACACACCAAGCACCGGCCTTGTATACGTTTTTTCCACTTTTATTTACTTACTTATTTATTTATGTTGTGTTGTATTTGTGTTTTATTTTATTATTATGTGTGAGTAATTAAGGGGTGTCCTATATAACGCCAACTTTTGAAGTGAATGTATTATTTGTTTAGGTTATACGTAAAAAGTGTTAAGGTGTTAGCACACCTTAACACTTTTTGCTATAACACGAGATGGATAGCTTGTAGGCACTTGGTGCTCTTACCAAAGTATTGATTTGCATATATATATATATATATATATATATATATATATATATATATATATATATATATATATATATATATATATATATATATATATATATATATATATATATATATACATATACTAGATTTTAGGCCCGCCCCGGTGGGGCGGCTAGCTTTAAGAATTTGATTATACGTTGAAATTAATATTAATATAAGTATGAACGTGTAGCAACATAAATCCAATAAAAGAAACATGTTATTATTAACAAAATAATAAAGTTGTACAAACAATAAAGTTGAAAATAATAATACTAATAATAAAACATATTTTTATAATCTATGAATAACTTCTCTAAATACAACGTTGGTTGTAGAATTGGTGTAGTTGCCGTCTTTGTCACAATATAACACTTTTAGGCCTCTCTTGCTTTTGACTCTTGAGACTGCGACGTAAAGTTGTCCGTGAGAAAAAACATAACATTCCAAATATAAACCAACTTTAGACAATGTTTGGCCCTGACTTTTGTTTATAGTCATGGCAAAACAAATTGAAATAGGGAATTGTCTCCTATTAAGTTGAAAAGACATCTTCTTGTCGGATGGACTTATGATCATTCTCGGTATAGAGCGAATCTCACCTACTTTACCACCGGATATAATTTGTGCCTCGATGTTGTTGATTTCCATTCTCGATACTTGTAACTTGGTTCCATTACACAATCCCCCTCGTTGATCAATGTTCCGTAAACACATAGCAGGAGTGCCAATCTACAAAACTATTTTATGGTGTGGAAGTCCAGACATTTTGATTGTATTCAAAAAATCTGTAGTGTACATATCCTTGCTATGATTAAAATCCACGTCTAAATCTGACACTGTATCTGTGCTAAAATATTCTTTCTCTCTGCCACCAAGTTTAGAAAGCATCCGGTCATTCACTTTGTCTACTTCCTCATGCGTTGGTGCCAGAATCGCTCGATCTTTCCAATAATCTGGATCCCAAAGATTATCCTTCCAATTCTCATAAGTTTCTTGTATCACAGCCCCCACATGATCATCAGAATCATGTATTAGCATTTCTTCTGGGAATACAATGTCAGCAGTACCATCTTTAGTTCCACCTATTGTCCCATCACCAATACTCAAAATCCATTCAGCAAAATCCTTAATCTGATCTACATGTGCAAGGTTGCAGCCAACACGAAGCCTCATATTCTCGTTAAGTTTAAGAACCTTGCAACTATTTCATAGATAAGATTGATTTAATGAAGCATGTACGACATCTTGCCTGCTACCGTTTGGAATAACCGGGAGTATTTGCCTAAAATCGCCACCAAAGACAACAACTTTACCACCAAACACTTTATCTAAAACTGCCGTATAAGTTCCTGTTTAAAAAAAAACCATTTCAACATGTTTATATACAGATGATACATTGAATTGTGTTTATACTGGCTGAAAGTTAGACAATATAGAAAAACATAATTAAACACAGCTAAGATTGATTTAATGAAGCATGTACGACATCTTGCCTGCTACCGTTTGGAATAACCGGGAGTATTTGCCTAAAATCGCCACCAAAGACAACAACTTTACCACCAAACACCTTATCTAAAACTGCCGTATAAGTTCCTGTTTAAAAAAAAACCATTTCAACATGTTTATATACAGATGATACATTGAATTGTGTTTATACTGGCTGAAAGTTAGACAATATAGAAAAACATAATTAAACATAGCTAATGAGGTCACATTATTATGTGTTTTTTATGAAGCTAATATGTAAATAAAGTTTGTATTATATTTTAAGGATATAAGTAATAGGAATGTAATACTAAACAAATGTAAATAAATTGCAAAACACATAATGTAAAAATTACCTGTTGATATATCTCGTAAAGTTCTGTCAAAAGCTTCAAAACAAAGTCTGTTAACCATAGGTGCTTCGTCCCATATAATTAAATTTGTCTCTCGAATCAAATCAGCAAGATCACCATCAGCACTAATACTACACATTGAATTTTCAACGACATTTATAGGGATTGCAAACCGAGAATAGGCTGTTCTCCCACCATCCAGCAAAAGAGTAGCTATACCACTCGACGCTACGTTTAAAACTATTTGAGATTTGGATCTTAAAGCAGCTGTCAATGTCTTGTACAGGAATGTCTTCCCTGTACCTCCGTAACCATATACAAAAAACATACCTCCTTTGTCATTTTCACAAGCGTCTATTATCGTATCGTATATTCCTTTTTGCTCATTTGTCAAACTTCCATATAGTGCTTGATGTTGGAGTATCAATTCAGGAACATTATAATCACGTTCATCGTAAATCAACCTATTGTATCCATCCATTGTGAACTCTTCTTCCGGATACGACATTTTGACAATATTTTTGAGGCATTTTCTATTACTGAGTAGCTTGTCCTCAATATATGTTAAACATATATTGTACTTTTGTCTATCCGTTAGCTTTAGTCCTGCACAAAAGGTCTAATTATTAGTTGAATGACTTTGACAAATATAAATGCAATCAAAATATGTATATAAAAGAGTATTATTATATATGCTTGATAAGAGGAATGTTACAATACCTGGATGATTTCTTTTTATTCTTTCCAAATTTTCCACATCTTCTGCTAAAAGAGTCCACGACTTCTCCCAAACGACCTCTAGTCTCGAAATAGTATCCGATAGTATTAACATAACAAAATGGTTACGAAGGTACTCTCCAGTTCCCCAAGCACTTACTTCGAGAATGCCTTCGATGTATTCCTTGTCATCCTGTAACAATCCACGTGCGTCGCAAGCCTCTTTATACGTAGGATATACTACATCGTCGAATGTTTTAAAGTCGTCCCATTCTGTTGCTGCTTTAACTTTGTTTAAAAGCATACGCAAATAAAATAGCTCGCCCCAAGATGGAGGAACGTGATGGATCCGACCTATGCTTTTGCCTTGCTTTCGTTTTGTCCATATTTTGTCTTGAGTGTTCCAAACAAAATGTTTTGGGATCTCAACATACAACAACGATTGTGCTAATGTATCTACTTTATTGAGATCCATATAAGCCAAAAACTTTGTAGTATTAGCTGAGGCCTGCTCGAGTTGAAAGTCAATACTTTCAGTGGGATCAAATACAACTGAATGTTCGTTTGGAAGATGAAATGGTAATCGCTCTACTGGAGGATATATATATACACACACACACACTCCTCCTCGTACTTTTAAAAGTTGTACCAAACTCATACCTTGTATTATACGAGTGGAATCTATACACACACTCCAAACCTTCTATATACACATCCTTTTATGTATTGCGGGGTTGTATGATACACATAGCGGGGTTGTACTGTGTGTATAACGGTTTGTGCTATGTATAGCAACACCCCCTATAGTACACAGTAGAAACCGCTATGAACATAGTACAACATCGATGTGCACATAATACAACCCCGTTATAAATAAAAGAGTGTGTATATAGGAGATTTAAGGTGTTTGTATAGCACAACATTACTTAAACATACAGGATACATATTTTTATCAAGTGATATGCACCACAAAAGACTCGTTTTCTATTATTTCATATTTAAGGTAACCGGAGAAAATAATGTAAAAGTATGAACTATTAACAAACATATTGGTTGCAATTTTTCTTTACTAGATACAAAGAACCACGACTATCTATACTATCCAAATATATATCTTATTTACTTTCCTGACGAGTACAAAGAGTCAAAGACAACATATAACATATTTCATAAAGCAACGGATGATACTTGCTTTGGAATAAGCTTATCATGATTCATGATCATATGATGCCTAGGTGCTTGTTTGTACGTTACTCATTAAATTACATTAGTTTTTCATTAAGATCAAGTTGAATCAATGGCGACAAGCTAGAAGCTATTATTTTAACTTATACGGAGTACTTTTGGAATTAACTCGTATTATATTAGATACGGGAAATGTGTTTCACAATAATAGAAGGGGAGTGATATTCACAACTTATAAATTGATGCACACATCACAATTATACACATGCTAAGTTATAACATATGCATTAGTGATTGTGATATTGTGATGTGTGTATATTTTTTGTGATATAAGTATCAATTCCTTTAATAGAAAACTTATGAGTTTATAACCAATATATAAATCACATGCCATTAACTTGTGATATTACATGCCACGATTCACTTATGATTATATATCTTAACTAATTATAAAGGGTGTATGGTCAATTAGTCAATAGGTGAAAACTGAACTTTCAATAATACCGAAATTGCCCTTGCCATCATTAAATGAAACATAAATACTCCACCCACACACAAAATCTCTCAAATCCTTTTATATAAAGCCTACATCCTGACCCTTCATTTGAAATCAATGGCTAAGATTTACCCCACAAACTAAAAACCCTAACACTCAAAACTACCTACCATATAAAATCAAAAAAACACACATACATACATTTACACATTTACACTATAACCTCTTTTTTTTTTTCTCTCTCTCTATAACCAATCCCTCCCGTCTTCTTTTCTCTCACCCACTAAAACTAGCGCCTACCTTACTTTTCTCTCTAAACCAAAAATTTTTGTTGCCACCACAGCCACCAGTGCCGCCATTGCCACCATCTTCGTCATTAGCGATGGTTGAATGATGTTTCTGGTTGATGGTTTGAGCTAACTAGGAGGCTTTGGTGTGTGGCTGTTTTCGTTTAAGAACCATGGTGGTGTTTGAGATCTGGTAGATTCATTATACTTCAGTGGTTTCGGTGGTGTTTGGTTTTGGTGGTGCTTTGGTGTTTGTTGTGGTTTGTCCAGAATTGATGAAACATGTTCGGATCTGTGTAGATCTGATATTGTCAATAGATCTAACTATTTTTATTTAACCATCTTTGTAGACGTATCACCGGGACGCAGCCACTAAACCACCACCGTTGAACAACCCGAAACAGGATCCAAAAGGTTTCATTTTTTTTTTTTTTTTTTTTTTTTTTTATGTTATTCGTAGGTCTACATATCTTTGTGCTATTTATTGTATATATACAAGGTTCGCATGCTGAGGATCTTGTAGTTTCGGTTTGGAAACTAATGTTTTGCTTTTGTTATTGTAGGAAATTTGGATTTGGGCATGTTTTAAAGCTGATGTCTACGTTACAATTGTCACCCCGTCTATTTCTTTTGTTTCTTTTTTCATAACTTCTTTTCATGGTGTAGTGTTTTTTCTTTTGAAAAGCTTGTGAACAATTTTTTTTTCTTGTATTCTGTTGGGATCTTTTTTCCACATAGCTTATGGGTTTTTGAACTCTTTTTTATATATTGTGTGAACGTGTATACCGATAAAGAAATAGAATATGAGGTGTGGTTTGGTTTCCGCAAAATCTTACTAATTAGTTCTGTCGAAATTTAACGTCTCAAAAACATTTTTGGCCCTCAAAATATGTTTTGTTAAGTTGAATATCAAGTTTCTATTTTAGTGGTGTTTGATTTTCAAATTTTCATTTTGACCTACTTAAAATAATTTTGATTCGAATGTAGTTATTAGATTTTAGTTTAAAATAGGTGACTGATTTTTACTGTTATTGAAACATAATAATTGTAGTATAGTTTTAAATTCTAACCCTTCACATGTATGTAAGGACTTTTCATAAGTTTGGACTTTGGAGTAAATTTTAAATTCTCGATTCATGTTAGGATGAAAAAATGACCAAAAACAATGAAAGGACCAGAAAAAGTTGTTAGGAACTTGTGTAACTTTGAAACGAGAGTTGAAACTTGAATCAAAAGCTGACACAAAGAGAGAGGGTTGCATAGTATAGGTTTAGTCACTTTAAATCTTGTACAGCTGGGTACCACCAAAGTTACAAATTCTCATTATCCCATGGGCTATATATTTGGAGTAACAAAAAGTAGTTTGATTTATAGGTATGAATTGGTAAATATGCATTTTATATTTGATGATTCTCATTTTCAAACTCTACCAACATTAACAATTTGACATAAAAAAGACTAATAGGGAGAAAAAAACTTTGTTTGTTTATCATATTTGTTTTAATATGATTAATAAATATTATAATCCGACTACTAAAGAGCACCTTTCCTAGCACATAAAGGTTAATCATCGACCACTATTATCATCTTTGACCACCTTTTACGGGGATATATGGTTTGTATTCACGAACCAATTTTTGTTGTTGAATGGCTTTTGATTATTAGAAATTCCAACGCAAATCATTTTTTCATTTCAACTTTTGTCATTTTTCATCGAAACAATTAGATGCCCCTCAACCCTATACGAAAATCCTTGCCACTTAAGGGTGAGCAATCCGACCGTTTAGACCGGACCGACCGAAGGACCAACGGTCTGTTCGCGGTCCGGGGTTTTCATTATTTAGCCTATTTGGACCGAACCGACCGAAAGACTGACCGGACCGACCACATTCGGTCCGGTCTGGTTTTTCCCTAACTCGGTCATCGATTCGGTCCAGTCTTATCCGGTCTGGTCCAGTCCGGTTTTTGGACCGTGATCACCCTTATTGCCACTCACAATGAAGTTACGAAAATGATTTAGCTCTATTGTTCAAGTGAATGCCTTCGTTCACTACAAAATTTGGTTGAATTGTCACCACGTAATGTTACGACAACGACCAATCACTTATGTTTCAAAACAACTTATTAACTTTCTTAAATTAGATCCGAAAATTCAAAATGATTTTATTTGGAAACTTGAAGTATCATTTAAATTCTATATTAAAAACCACAAAATGCCAAAATTTTACATTTTGAAATTTGAAATATTTGAATCTTATCGAGACAAAGGTTGAACTTTAGACGGGTGTTGGTTCCGATGTAGTTTGTGGACATCATAAAGGAAACGCTTCAATATTGTGAAGTTGGGTGCCTAGACCTGGACAGATGTTTACCCCATGTACCTATACTTATACAAATGAGAAAGAAACGAAAGTACATATCATTTATTGTGAAAATCTCAAGAACCGTGAATTGAGGCATTTAAATTAAGAACATGTGAATTGTATATTGTAATTTCAAAACGCTATAAAAATACCGACCACTCTATTTTCACTTACATAAGTACGGAGTAATTAAGAAATTATATTTTCACTTACATAAGTAATTAAGAAGATGAGGGTATGAGACTATAGACTACAATATTTTCTCATCAGTATATTACGTAAACAAAATTGTGATTCTAACTATCGGTAGTTGCATTAGTTTATAAAGAAACGAGTTATTAGAAAAAAAGAAAAAGGTAATACACATATTTTGCTACAACGGATTTTGTCAAACCCATGAGTCCATGACTCTATACGAGACCGCCATGACATAATCTAATTTGACATAGAAGCACATAAAATACACATGTAAAATTAAAGTCTTTTTCCACTAGAGTGATTACATTATAGTTATCGTGTACTACAACCGTTTGCAATTACATTATGATCGGTTCACGTTCTATTTTGAACGCTACACAAAACACTCACCACAATATCACAAATCGTTAATTATCTGCTGCTAGAAATTCCGTTGCTATGCACGGGTACTCGTCTAGTCTATACTATCTATAATGGAAAAATGGTTAAAAGTGAAATGTTGAGTTTTCAACAATGGTCAAATGAGAGAGAAAGTGAAATGTAATTAATACTCTTATTAAAATACCCCAATACTTAGAAGTACAATTATTTATCCACATTGTACAACCAAATTAAACCATATTTACCAAATTAAATACAACCAATCAAACAAAAATCGGGTTGACCCGGGACGCTTCAAACCCGGCGGGTTGACCCAGTTTAATTTGACCCGTTTTCGACTCAACCTAGCAAGTTGACCCGGTTTAACTCGACCAATTTTTTGATCGGAACGGTTCAACCGGTTGAACCAACCGGGTCGAACCGGGTTTCAAAATATTATCCATTACTTAAAAATGTACAATGATTTATTCACATTGTACAACCAATTAAAAACATATCTACCAAATTAAATACAACCAATTAAAACACAAACCGGGTTGACCCGGGACGCTTCAAACCCGGCGGGTTGACCCAGTTTAATTTGACCCGTTTTCGACTCAACCTAGCAAGTTGACCCGGTTTAACTAGACCAATTTTTCGACTGGAACGGTTCAACCGGGTTGAACCAACCGGGTTTCAAAACATTATCCATTACTTAAAAATGTACAATGATTTATTCACATTGTACAACCAATTAAAAACATATCTACCAAATTAAATACAACCAATTAAAACACAAACCGGGTTGACCCGGGACGCTTCAAACCCGGCGGGTTGACCCAGTTTAATTTGACCCGTTTTCGACCCAACCTAGCAAGTTGACCCGGTTTAAATCGACCTATTTTTCGACCGGAACGGTTCAACCGATTGAACCACCCGGGTTGAACCGGGTTTCAAAACATTATCCATTACTTAAAAGTTAAAAGTACCCGGCGGGTTGACCCAGTTTAATTTGACCCGTTTTCGACCAAACCTAGCAAGTTGGCCCGGTTTAAATCGACCCATTTTTCGACCGGAATGGTTCAACCACCCTGGTCGAACCGGGTTTCAAAACATTATGTTTAATTCCCAAATCTTCAAACTTTTATTATTTTTCGTTTATAACCTATAAATTTTTTTTTATCAATAAACTGTTTGTCGTTATAAAATCCCGGTGCTATGCACGGGTACTCGTTTAGTATGAAAAATGCAAATATATGTACTTAGATATTATTTGAAACGTTTTCTTTACCAAATGGTTCGTATTGTCTCTTTGGATATTAAGTTCAAGTAATTTCAAATGAACATGCATGACATGTACATATAAATTTTGATTAGATAGAAAACTACTCGTAATTCTCTATTACTCTTCAAAATGATGTGACAAGTCCTATTACATCTTCTGTTTTATATGGCTGCTAACTATTAAGAGCTATTTACAAAATATTTTAGCTATAAAACTATTGACAATTATCGACAATAACCATATTAATAAATGTCATCTGAAAATTAACTGCAATGTTATAAGATTACTACTATGAAGTATGAACCCGAAAC
The DNA here is from genome assembly GCA_030686995.1 of Artemisia argyi. Lineage (NCBI taxonomy): Eukaryota > Viridiplantae > Streptophyta > Magnoliopsida > Asterales > Asteraceae > Artemisia > Artemisia argyi. The sequence goes on from CM060683.1 coordinate 179,366,953, forward strand.
ATCTTTTGATTTTTTTTTTTGTTTTATTTTAGCGGTAGCAGATCTATAAATCTTTTGCGAGATATGTTTTGTTAATGTCCACGTTAAGATGCATATATATGCTGCATGCGTACTTTCTGCTTCAAATGTGTCCGTCATTGATGATGGTAGTCGAAACTCGAAAGACTATTAGAAATTTGTGTTACGTAAATACGGGAAATCGTAGGTGATGAACAATATAAATCAATAAATTCTGTAGCTATATGTCAATGTCGAATATACAAATTGAATTGAAGTAATCCCTTTACTTTTAAAGTTAGACAAGACCAAATAATATTGAAGACTACATCCAACATTGATGAGCATTAGATGCTTGCACTTTTTCGAGTACTCTTTGTGGAGGGTAAGGTTTTCTAAGTTAGAGATTTTATTCAGAATCGTTTTGCGTATTCACAAGATCAAAATCGTAAGAATGAATCTGGATTTTAAAATACTACGTATTATATTGTCATTTTTTAATCGACTTTGTAACTCTTATACAAATCTACAAATTATTATTTACTAAAAACACAAATTAATATTGATGTTTCATGAAAATTATATTCTAAATTATGATTATGAAATATTTAAGAAGATTAACATGTTATTTAAATTTTATAAAATATAACCCATAACTTTAAAGTTTTTAAGTTTATGGTTAAAGAAAAGTAATATCGGATCGAATTAGATTTTAAAATTTTAGGGTCAAGATTGGGATCTATAAGACTATCTTTATCAAAAGCCCATCACAACACAATCTCTTAATAAAATATTATTTTCTCTTTCCTCCACCTATACAATCAATACATACAACCAAATCTATATTTTTTATCATTTATCAACAACACTACTCAACCCATTTATTTTATTCTTTCTTGACTTTGTAGCCATTTTATTTTAAAACAATGTGTAAGACTTTAACCATTGCTATTGTGACAAGTGGAGGTTTGGACTCAAAATTTGAGAGTCATGGAATGACCTGGTTGCTTCTTTAGTTTGCTCATATATAATATAATATTGTTTTAATTGTATTTTTTGTCCTTTCAATAGTTCACAACCTTTAGCAACCTCTACAAATAAAGGTAGTCTAACATTTTAAGTTTGCAAATATCCTACATAAAATAAAGATCGTTTTTACTTTACAGTAGATCAGATGAGATTTTATTAACCATGATTGAGGGTAGAATTATCAACTAGCATGTGGTCTAGTGGGTAAAGCTTAAAGAGTTAAGCGAGCCAATTGTGAGAGTAGTACGGGTTTAGGTGACCTACCGGGAAGTTCTCACATGGGGGCAGGACCACATGCTCTGTTGATACCATCCCTCCACCGCAAATGCTCAGATTAACTGGTCAGCGAGGGTCTCTTTGAGAAAATGGCCAGGGTTCTTAGTCCACCTCCTGATAAGTACAGTCACTGGGACAGGTGCTCATTGCCTGGGCCCGGGTCCTTGGGGAAGGGTCCGGTTAGCATCCTGAGAATACATGAGACCAGAGTGATCTCACCGATCTTCACCTATTTGAGAATTAAATAGAACAAACTCTACATTATGGTTAAAAGGATATGTTTCTCTACAAAATGGTTGTAGAAAAATAATTACAATCAAGTGTTAATTGTACATCTACATTTTTTTGGATTGTCTCCACATTTCTAGAATTATCATTTCATCATAAATATTCATACGTGATATTGTAATTAATGAAAATCATTTGGCTTCACAAAAATGATCATGTTAACTTGATTAGGACTTTAATTCCGAGATTTCCGTCTTCTCAGTCCCTGATTGTACGTGGAGTTCAGTAAATACAAAAATGATCATGTTGACGTGCCTTTTTGCACTTTTCTAATGCGGATATACATACAAGCAAAATGACACAATTACTTTAAAATTTAGTGACATATACGTGTCATTTTGAAATTTTTCCATTTAGCTTTTATGCTGATTACGATTGCAATATTAAAGTAGATTTTTGCGAGTGTTTGTCTCACTAGGCATCTTAAAGGACAATTATAGGATAAGTAAATACCAAACCGTCCAAACATGCATGACACTGAAGTTTTACTTAATTATGATTCGAGATAGAAACTATACGTAACTCAAATATCGTACGTACGTTATATGAATGTACGTACGCGTCGGTGCATATATATATGCACATACATGTGTATACTGATCGACTATGCATGGTTGTACGTATATACTAATTATGTGGACCATGAGGGTACTCCGGTACGTGTATACTCATTAATTGTTTACCTAATTGATATGTCTAAATCGTCATTTATAAGCATACAAAAAGATATTTCAGCATAATTGAGTCTTCAACGACAAAATTAGGTTTCCCAAGAGCATAATCATTTTTGTATTACAATGTTTTGTTACGTTAAATATGTTACTTATAATGCTGGATTGCCCTTCAAATCATTTCATACACTCTCCATTAAAAATTGTAGAATTGGGATAAAATCCTTCATTTCCCAGGAGCATAATCATTATTATTTGATTTGAATTTACAATGTTTTGTTACGTTAATAATACTTACATGGTTGGTCCATGTGGTTTGTCCAAAGTAACACCTTTCGTCTCCCGAAGTTTAAAGTTGCATTAGCGGGGATAGAGTTATCTACTGTTGAGATTCACACTTTTGGCTGGGACACATCTTCGCCAAAAGTATTAACCACTGTTGGGATAAACACTTTTGGCGACGATAAAACCTTTGACTACTCATCCTCCGGCATGTAACTAGCCATTGTTATGTGTGTTTTGTGAGAATTAACGATTTGGGTTATTGGTGTTTTGCCGAATTGAGGATGGTCAGTTAGATTATACTACATATATAAATAAAAATTTACGGGATAAAGTTGCAATTTGGTAGGATGAATTGCCGCCAGCACTTTTAGCAGGGACATATCCCCGCCAAAAGCTATTATAATTAGCAGAAAATTTCAGCAGGATAAAGTAATTACAAAGAGGGAAAACTGGATAACGCTTTTAGCGGGGACATGTTCCTGTCAAAAGGTTGTATACATATTACTACACATTTGGCGGGGACATGTCCCCGCAAAAAGTAGTGACGAAAAGAAAAAAAGAATAAAAAGAAAAAGGAAATAATTAGGTTACAACTTTGGTCAAATTTTGCTAAATATGAAATCCACTTTCGGCGGGGACATGTCCTCGCCAAAAGTGTGTGTTGAAAATCTAGTAAACGGTAAGAGAGTTTGTGTTCCAGCTCAGCATCGTTTTTGTCGTTTAGCGACTTTCGGCGGTGACATGGGGTTCCCCGCCGAAACCGTCATTGCCCATCCTCCTGATTGTTGTAGTGTTGTATTGGTATATGAGAATAGGGGTGTCATAAAATCCTACCCGAACCCGACCTGGTTCGGGTCGACTCGGGTCAAAAATCATATTCGGGTCAACCCGAATTGACCCGAGTTCTAAACAAGGTCGGGTTCGGGTATGTTTTTCTAGCCTTGACCCGGCCTAAACCCGACCCGAACCCAAGTTGACTCGACTAAAATAACACTTTACAATGTAAAAATACTCGGGTTGACCCCAAACCCGATTGACCTGACCCGAGTTGACCCGAACCCGAATTGACCCGATCCGAGTTGTCCCGAGTTCTGAACAGGGTCGGGTTCGGGTATGTTTTTTGGAGGCTTGACCCTAGTTGACCCGACCCGAGTTGACCCGAACCCAACCGGGTCAACCCGAATGACAACCTATATGAGAATGGGTTATGGGTTTTATAGTGTTTGAAGGTATTTGTTTAGTGGTTCCAGGAATGAAATTAGTATATCAAGTCATAGATTTATCACCCATCAATTTGGTTTTTATAAAATCCATTTCGTGATTCCCACTTTTTTCCACTATAAAATTCAATTAACTCTATATTTTTTATGCCATATTTTGTCGTCAAACATAAACAATCGTATTGATACACTTTTTTATATCTATTGTCTTTATACGGCTAGGGTTGCAATCAAGTTAAGCTTTTATCAAGTTACTCGAGCTCGAGCTTAACTCAATCGAGTCAAGCTTTTATCGAGCTCAAACCCAAAAATTAGCTCGAAACATATAACTAGCCAAGCTCAAACTTTTGATAGCTCGGCTCGAGCTCCTATCAAGCTTTTTCAAGCTTTAATATAAATATATTTTCATTATAAATTTATATAACTAACTAGGGATAATTTGATTATTAACTTAATGATAAGGACTTACTTTGTTAATAATAGAATACTAGCAGGGTGCCCGCGTATTGCAGCGGCGGGTACCCTGAAATAAAATTTTTCAATGGAATTAATAAAAATGTCACGGGATGTCATTCCAACACCTAAATTTGCTTGGTCACAGCTCTGTGTATCGAGTCCAGTTTTATTGAGTCGAGTCTTGGTCACAGGTTCATGTCTATGTTAAGATGGAGGGTTGTACATTGTGTTTTAAATGATTGTAATATTTGGTGTAGGGGTGCTTTTAATGCTATTAATGTAGAATGAGGGTTGTACATTGTGTTTAAATGATTGTAATATTAGGTGTAGGTAATGCTATTAATGTAGAATGAGGGTTGTACATTGTGTTTAAATGATTGTAGTATGGGGTATAGGGGTGGTTTTAATGCTATTAATGTGGAATGAGGGTTGTATATTGTGTTTAAATGATTGTCATATTGGTGTAGTGGTATTTTTAATGCTTTTAATGTAGAATGAGGGTTGTACATTGTGTTTAAATAATTGTAATATTGGGTGTAGGGGTGTTTTTAATGCTATTAATGTAGAATTCTAAGAAAAGTGGTCTGAATTTAGATTCATGTTAGTTTTTGTTGTATACAATGCTTTGGTTGTTGTAATTATTGATATTGCTTGCTTTAAAGTGTTGTAAACCATGCATCAATTTATGTACATCTGATTTTTTTTTAAAGAGAGTCCTTCCTCTATTAGAGCATGGGGTACGGTGGCGCCGTCGGTGGCGCCCTCACCACCAGCCCAACAAAACCGACGGCGGTGCACCGTATCGGTGGTGACGCCGTCGGTGCTCATGCCGTACCCACGGCTCAGCGCCACCGACTTTTTTTTTTTTTTTTTTTTTTTTTTGCTGATTTGATCTTGTAAAAATCGAGCCATTTAAATGTAACGGCTATAATGCCGTTTTTTTGTCCCCAATACCCAATCAAACCAATTTAATTCCCAAATTTAATCCAAAAAAAAACTATATAAATACCCCATTTTTTTCAACCTTCACGCACACTTCCAATCTATTAAATATCTACTTCTAATAACTATTTTCATCCAAAATGAATCCAAATCAACCATGGATCAACAACATGCTAAACGATCCGACGAACCAAATGCCGGGATCGTCTTCGAACCCCGATAACAATACGGGATCGTCTTCGAATCCTGGTTACTTTCCCACCTTTCAAACCTCATCGATGAATCCCGAAGATTTAGCATTGTTTAGCCAATGGAAATTACAACAACAACAAAACCAATATCAATTTACACAAACTCAACAAACAACCCAAAGGCATCCCTTCACAACCGAATTCGGATCATGCTTCGTTTCATCTAGTAGACGAAGAAGATGACGAAGAAAAATCGGTTTCCAGTGAAGAAATTATTCCGACACCGACCTTAAAAAAATCGAGGGCAAAGACGATGGCGAAGAAGCCAAAATAAAGATATCAAGAAGTTTATTTCGGTTGTTGATGAAACAGCGGTTATGAGCGGGGAAGGTGATAAAGATGTTATGGCCCGTTGTCACATATTTTTGAAAAAAACAACGGGTTATGATTTTAGACACACAAGCGCTTGGGAGTTTTTGAAAGACAAGCACAAGTGGAAAAATCCCGACTCGAATTTGACAAGACGTAATCGTCTTCGGCCTACGAACGAGGAGCCCCTGCATTTTGGACCCGACGACCGCTATTTCCGGTTCAAACCCGGCATTGTTTCAAGAAATGTTGCAACAACAATACGAGTTAGACCGCAAGGCAAAAATGGATGTTCTTTCGCGAGAGTTACTTTATATGAATCACAAAAGATTGCCGAGGAGATGCGGGTGCTACAAATGGATACGGGCAAGATGGATCCGGTCAACGCAAGGATCGTGAGGGCACAACAAGCTTGAATCCGGGCAAAATATCCCGAAGAGAATTAAGCTTTTATTTATGTATTAGATTTTTAATTTTATGCAATTTTTTTAAATGTTTCGTGTGTTTTTTTAATATGTAATGTGTGTTTTTAATATTAATGAAGTTTATTTAAGTTTATATTATGTATATTTTAATTTTTGTTAAAAAAAATAATAATAAAAAAATAAAAAATAAAAAAATTGGCTGACGGCACCAGAAATTCTGGTGCCAACGGATACCCCTGAAATGTGATGTCGTGGGTTTTCTGGTGCTATGGAGCTTTTTGCTGATGTGGCAGCAAAAAAGTGCCACGGCTTGGAGCCATGGCACCAATGGTACCCAGTGCTCTTATAAGTAGTATAGATGTATTATAGAAGGTCATTTAAATCTAATCAATCCAAATGTTTTGTATTCTACCTTTTGTATTCTTCAAACTTCTTGAGCTGTCGACTGTTATAGTGTTATAATTTGCATAAAACATTAGTGAGTTTGGCTATTATGGTTTAAGTTGTTTTACTTTATACATATATTTATTGATAAGTTTGGCTATTAGATACAATGTTTTTATATAAATACAAGATTTTCAAGCCAAGTTCAAGTTTTAATCGAATTTTTCAAGCCAAGCTCAAATTTGGATGATTAAAGCTCGTCAAGCTCAAGCCTAAATTATAAATTTCAAGCCAAGCTTAAACCTTGTTAAGCTCGAGCTCGGCTCGACACGATTACACCCTTATTTATACCCCATACAAAATCCGATACCAATTGTGATTTCTAGCAACAAACCAAACGCCCCTAAATATATAACTAGTGGGCCGCGTAATGCCATTCCGTGCTCTAACTATCATTTGTTAATTTGAGGTTGTACGAACATGTTATCACTTAGTTCAAGCGGTGAGACAAGCCGTAGTAAAGCCATGTACTTCGCGTGATCAACCCACAATGGTAGGGAAAAGGATGATATAATGCTGAAATGAAGATACATCATCGCCATTCACCGAGTCTGAATGTACCGATATATGTCCAAAGAGTTTGTTTGTCTAAAAGTTCTATGTGAGGTTTTTGTCGAATAAAAACTTATGGATCTTGCTAAAAGAGAAAACATTGACCAAGAATTTGGCACAATTTTAAACGTAGTTTGAAGAAGAAAAGAGGGGCAGTTGCGGCAAATGGAAGAAATAAGAATGGTCGTTAAAAGTAGTTGAATACGCATGTGGGTACAGTATTCCATTGGTCCCGCTAAATATTTTTTTCAGATTTCCCGCTCACAACCTTCCAAAATACCTTCCGTTTTCAACTCCCCTATAAAAAATATTTACTCTCAAAATATTAGTTTTATGGGGCAATTACATATATACCCACTAAAACTTGCATATTTGCATATATACCCAAAACATGCTTAAACATCATTGTACATTGTGCATTAAAAACTTGTGTTTTGAAGAAATATGCAAATATTCATGTTTTGGTGGGTATATATGCAATTCCCCCTAGTTTTATTCGTCTGACAATTATGAGTTTTTAATTCACTAATATGGGGTCTTGCTATTAATAGCTCTAAATATTACGTTTAAGAAACAAAAACTTGCATAATTTGTACTACATCGTATATAGAGTCGGTTGAGAAATGCTAAATTTAAAAAGTGAACAGTTATTAATGAAGATGTAAACGATTAATGCTTGTTTGAAAATGCTAAACATAACTCTTGATGCTACGTTTAGCAATTTCTTTAATTTTAATAATAGTTAATCTAATACCGTAATAGAATAAATTCAGAAAAATACCAGTGAGTTACATGTTACTCCCTACTTTACAATTTTTTTATTTATATTTTTAGTTTATAAAAAAATTTAACTATTGAAAGAAGCTTAAAAAACAGGATTATGTTATTCAAAAAGTATTAAATTCAAATATAAAATAAAGTTTTAAATATGTATATACAACAATATTATAAATGAAGTCAAACTAAATGTATTCTTGTTATTATTATCACTAACACATTATTGCTACCCTTGACACATCTTTAATTATAAAAACTACGGAGTACATAATACATATTATATACATGCTTCAGGTATCTTGACTTATTAAGGTCGGTATAATCTTTTTATTGTGTGAAATGAAGCATTTGACTAAACACATACTAATAAAAAAGACACATTTTGTAGTACTGTACTATATAACATAGCTAAATAATTTATTATATGAAAAAGACTTGTTATCAAACTTGGTTGTGCTTTTTGTTACATTAATTGATCGATTTGCCTATTGGAAGTTATAAGAAAAATCTAGAAATATGTAGTAGAAAATACATTGTTTTTCACTTTTTACTGTGTGTGTGTGATTATGTTTATGTGTGATATGGCACGGGTTGTGGCCTTTTGCAATGGCGCCATAAAGTAAGCCATGTTTGTTTGGCTCAAGTTATTAAATATTCAAAGCAACCAACAACCCTTCAACTGTGTCAGTTACCTCTTGACTCTCTCAATTGTCAATAAGCATTTAGGTGTCCTTGGCAATTGTTTAAGTGAATCTTAACAAGACACAGACTCACAAAAAAAATATATACAAAATCTACATAAAAGTAAAAATAGATGTACTTTTATGTGGTTTTTATGTAATTTTGATGTACTTAACTTATTTCCTTAGAACACAAATTAAAAAAACCTTTATATTATATATAACATTTACTAAAATAAATTAGATGAACAGCTAATTACTTTAGTAAATGTGAATAATAATCTCTCGGGTTTAATTAGAAACATTTCTTAACAAATTAAAAATCAGTTCTTGCCGTTAAATGCGATAGCATAACCAATCAATAAGTTAAATTTTTAACTATTTGTGTAACCAAAGATTAAATAGTTAGTCTCTTCAGTTACCTATCAATTTTGGTAACAAATGTTGAATCACTTTTAAGGACCGTTTATGCTATAAAATATTACATAATTAGTATATTTTAGTTATTTCATTTTTTAAAGAAGGTTCATAATTTAAGATTTAATAAAAGATATTATATCTTGTAAATATGTTAACAAGTACAGTAAATATTTATGTATTAATTAAAATTAAATAAACTGAATACTCATTGACTCGGGAAAAAACCAAAAATGAGATAATCATTCTGAAAATGCAATGACATCTAGCGCACTAAGTATATACATCAGTTAACAAATTTTATCACCGACCTAGCCATTTTGTTCAATAATCTATCGAAACGAGCATGTAAACAATTTATAATTTGGTATAATGAAGAATATTTGTGTTCTTTAATTTTTATACATCATTGTTTATAAATTCGTGACTGAATACCTACTACCTCATTTAAATAACTTCAAAGTCAAACTATTCCTTAATTTTTGTAATAGTAACTGAAATAGTTTTATTGATCCTTTCTTAAACTACAAACAAATGTGTTACTACATGATACTCTCTCCCATGCTAAAGTATGCTGTAAATGTGTAAACTAGGACTAGTGATTTACACAAAATGCTAAACTAGAAGTCGAACTAGCAATTAACAATGCGCATAAAAATGTTAAATAACGATTAATATCAAACAACTAGATTTTTTTTGAACGGCGGAATTTTATAAAGCAACTAGCAAGACGCTAGACAACTAGATATTCCTATAAACAACTAACACGAACTCTGTTAAATAATGTGTTATTGACTTCTTATTGCTTTTGTTAAACGAAATATAAAAGCAAAAATGTAAAGACATTAAAATACTTCTAATGAAAACCTAAGAGCAAAAGATATAGTCACATTGGTTAAAGTTTAACCATGTGTCACGTTAACGCCACATCAACAACTAAATATTAACCAAAATTTAACAAAAAAACACGTTATAATAACCAAATTTTAACGAAACAACAATTTATAAAAACACCATTCATTTAGAGGGTGAATTGATTTTTTTTTCTTGTCTCCTTAAACGCAGCATTAACTAGTTAACCCTGGAGATTAACGCAGTTTTAACCAAGGAGGCAGTATGTTAATCTTGCCTTAACTTTGGAGTTGGTTAAAATTTAACCAAAAGTTTAGTTACCATACAAGTGCTCTAACAATGAACAAGAAAAAAGTAACTACACGTACAACACATGTTAATGTTACAAAATGTAGCTAGAAATAATGCAACAAAACCTTAAATAACACAATTATTAACAAAGGAAATGCTACATCCACTCATAAATCCTACACAAAATATCCACACGCTGAAGTGTCAGCCACTAATTTGTAGGATGGGATGTACTTCTCTCTCATCTCACCAATCAGTGGCTGACACCTCAGCGTGTGAAAGTTTTGTGTGAGATTTATGAGTAGATGTAGCATACCTCATTAACAAACCAACTTTTGAAAACTTTATTAAATAAACATATTTTACAAAGACGGCCCGCGACAACATTTTGAATATTTTCCAAAGTAGGGTCACAGTCACACACTTTAACCCTAATTCTCAAAAAATACTTCTATATATATGCTCCCTCCATACACCATTTTTCCTCACACTTAACAAACACACACTTGCTCACAAACACAAACACCACCCACATTCTCAAAATGAGTTCCTTAGCTATTTTGGGTTTCTTGTTTATGGGTCTGGTCTCATTTGCTCCCTCAGTTAATGGTGATGGCGGTTGGGTTAATGCTCATGCCACCTTTTATGGAGGTGGTGATGCTTCTGGCACAATGGGTATGTTAAAAAAATGTCTATGGAAATATAATGGCATTGTTGTTATAAAACAGAAGATATATCATATAAATGAGGGTGTTAAAATTTTAAAAAGCTTGTTACTATCACTAAAACAGTAGACATAACAATTTCAGTTTACTATATTTTGTTGGTCACTTTAGTATTATTAGAACATATTAAGGGTATTCTTGTCATTTTAGAACTTTTGACATAACAAGAGCAACTAGTAGTAATTTAGTAGTTTATGTTGGTCCTTTTAAGAAATGAGTAGATTTAAGGGCACTTTGGTCATTATACCCTACTATAACTCCATAACCTTTAAGAGTTAGTACTATTTTAAACCCATAATGAGTTTATTTTTGTCTTTTCAAGTGGCAAAATTTCATTTTTTTGTGTGTAGTACATGTTACTTTTTTACACAAGTTGACTTATATTGTGGTTAATTATGAAAACAGGTGGTGCATGTGGGTATGGTAACTTATACAGTCAAGGTTATGGGACAAACACAGCAGCACTAAGCACAGCTTTATTCAACAATGGATTAAGCTGTGGCTCATGTTTTGAAATAAAATGTGTGAATGACCATCAATGGTGTTTGCCTGGATCCATTAAGATAACAGCTACCAATTTCTGTCCACCAAATACTGCCTTACCTAATGACAATGGTGGTTGGTGCAACCCTCCTTTGCAACACTTTGATTTAGCTCAGCCTGTTTTTCAACATATTGCTCAATATAAGGCGGGTATTGTCCCGGTTGCGTACCGTAGGTAAAATGACTAAAATACCCTCATTTTTTATAAGTATGTTGTCTTTTTTGAATATTTTACATAAAGAAAGAAATTATATATTTGTATGGTAGAACACTTGAAACACAAAAGTTAGTCGTTTTGGGATTAGTTGGCTCGTAATGTCGAATCGAAAACCAAGTAAATTTAAAAAAGGAAAAAAAAAATGTTTGAAATGACTAAAAACCTAGGAAGTTAGAAGCAGAGTTTATGCATGTGCTTGGCTTTATATAAAGGGTATTTTAGTAACTTTGCTTATATATATTTATACTTTTGTAGGGTACCTTGTGTGAGAAGGGGTGGAATTAGGTTCCAAATCAATGGTCATTCATACTTCAACTTGGTGTTAATTTCAAATGTGGGTGGTGCGGGCGACGTTCATTCGGTAGCAATCAAAGGTTCGAAAACCGGATGGCAACAAATGTCGCGAAACTGGGGTCAAAATTGGCAATCCAACACTTATTTAAACGGACAATCTCTGTCGTTTAAGGTCACAACTAGTGACGGTAAAACCGTGGTGTCCAACAATGTCGTTCCTGCGGGTTGGTCTTTCGGGCAAACCTTCGCGGGAGGCCAATTCCGCTAAAAAGACATTTTTACCCTCATCGTTGTGGTCACCTAGTATTTACTACTATTGTAATTTTTTTAGCAACTACAATAGGTACTATCTCAATAACTTGGAGCGGCCTATTTTATAAAAGGGCCCTTTAGTCATTTTGTTTTATAGGGTAACTATATAGTACTCAGTTACCCTAGTTTTTTAAGGGTTTGTATTTTGTAACTTTGTTTGGTTTTGGTGTTTAAGGGCAGTGGTGGTAATTTACACCCGCCATTAGTTGTAATTGACGTTTTTGCCCTTATTAGTTGGGCTGTTTGGGGTGGTTTTGAGGTGTGAGATTTTTTTTATTTTGTGAGGGGGTGAAGATGTATATTTACTCTTTTTATTACTAATGGAAGGTGACTACATTATCATAGCTTAATTAAAGCTTGTTGGTGTGCTACTTATTTTGATAATTATATGATATTTACTGCTTGTGGTACCACCTATTTATTAATGGCTGGTTTTTGTTGGTATACTGGTTTATAATTTGAATTGGAATTCAAACTCACTAAAATCAAATGCAATGCTCTTTCTAAGTGAAATATGAGATGCACAAATTAAAAGCATTTGAATTTTCTTGTTTGGTTCAAATTCTTGGGGTCACGTGTCAAAGGCCTTAAAGCAAGAATACCACTGCACCTACTTTCGTCTTGTAACCAAAATAAACTCGTGATCACATAAATGGCTTAGAATAAAAACTTGTGATCATTTATTATAGCTTAGCCCCAATCAACTTGTACATATTGCTATGTTTGGTACATGGCTTTAGAGGCTTATTTGGGCTTTGAAAATAAATTAGTTATAGTGTATCTTTTATACGCTTTAGGCTGCTAGCAATGGGCCGTAAAAAATCGATCGTGAGGATCGATCGATGTCACCATTGTGAAACCATAAGTTGAAATCGATTGCCGGCCAATATTTTTGAAGATCGATCGTGAAACCGTTCGATATTTGTAGCATTCAATCACAAATTAAAAAAAAGAAAAATTACCGTTTATTAAAAAAAAATGATGATGCAATATGGGTTGCCACTGTGATGAGAGAGATGAATATGGGTTGAAGAGAGAGAAAGCTAAGGTGGCAGCCGGAAAGAAGATGCAATATAAGTTGCCACTGTGAGAAGCCTTAGTTGATTCAGCTTTCAGTCTTATAAGTGCAGTTGATGACGTATAGTCTATATTTGGGCCACAAGCCCAAATGATAAACATTACTTGGCCCAAACCCACCACGAGTGGGCTATTATAAATAACGGCCCATAATAAACATGGCTTGGGCTCACGAAGCCCAAAGCCCAACCAAACTTAACCGGGTGCGCGATAAGGATTACCTATTCATGGAATAGATATCCTTACCCCGGATAAGCATTACGTATGCGAACAGTAAGGAGCAAGAAACCTACACGGTTTCAGCTCCTATATAAGGAATGACATCCCTCATTCAAAGGTACGATATACAACCCTAAAACTCTCTACGAGAACCCTAAATCGATTACTTACTCTCACACCGGAGTCTAATCGGGGGAGACAATCCCTCGATAAGCCTAACGGTGTTGTCTTATTTTCTTAGTACGCAGGTAACAAGTGCTAAGGAGTGAATTGGTACGAGAGCATAAGCCCATAACCAGGTACGCCCAACTTTTGTATCAACAAGTGGCGCCATCCGTGGGACCCTACTAAGAACTAGAATGACGAAACATAAGAATTCGAGCCAGCGGACTCCGCAGTCAGAAAAACGTGACCATCAGAGGAAGAATCAACAAGATCCAACCTCCAGACAAGTCGCTGGGACAACCAGCACACCTGGTCACCACGAGGCAGGAACAACCCCACCTCGTCTAGCAGTAGAACTACCTATAAGAACTACTCAAGTCACACCAGTGGTCCCAAGCGTTGAGGAACTCCAACGCACCCTCTTCACCACTCCTCATCAGGCTACACCCGCAGTGAACAACACTGCGCCGCCAGGCGCGCCTGAACGAAACAGGGCGCCAAACACTGAGGCAGAAATTCTTGCAACAACTGAGGACGTACCTGATCTAACTTTGGGAAACTTTGTATCCCAAAATTATGAAACCCTAACCGCCCTCATGCAAGAAGAAGCAACAAGAAGAGCAAGCGCGGGTCTACAAGCCCGACTCAATTTTGGTCCTCAACGCGAACCATCACCATCGCGTCACCCACGAGGAAGACGCGCAGAACGTACCACTGTCCATGATAGATTGGGTACGATATCTGATTCACAATACTCAGGAGACAGCGAGAGGCGCACCAATGTCCACTCCAAACTTGGCAGCCGGGGAATACAAGATCGATTAGGGCCTCAACATTCGCCAAGCCAAGGATCTTCCAAACCTGGGAGTAGGAGGATTTAAGACAGGTTGGGGAGAAGAAGATCCCCAAGCAGAGATCCCTCAAGCTCTTCTTCTGAAAGAAGCCGGCGCAAGCGCCGAAAAAGAGACTACCCTTCTTCAAGCGACTCCTCGGACAACGAGGATAAAGAAACAGGACACTGGAAGTCAAGAGGAAGACGTCGCGAGGAAGAGAATGAAGATATGTCTCTCCCATGGCGACGCCAGAAAATTGATGCGTTTACACGGCGCATCAGCGATTACTCAGACCGCAAACGCAGGCGCATGCCCACTAACGTGAAAACATATGATGGAACAGGTGATCCTGATGATCACCTAAAAATTTTCGAATCAGCCGCAACTATCGAATATTGGCCACAGCCTGTGTGGTGTCACATGTTTAATTCCACGTTAGTAGGAAACGCGCGCACATGGTTTAGCAAACTCCCACGTAGGAGCATTGGTGGATTTGAGGAACTACGGAAAGCATTCCGCCTCAACTTCACCCAGCGAAAGAAGTGCGCTAAAAACCCTGTGGAACTAGCAAGAGTGAAACAGCGTCAAGGGGAATCAACCAGCGCTTTTATGGAACGTTTTAAAGATGAGTGCATACAAGTCAAAGCATGTCCCGAAATCCTAAAAATTTCAGGGTTCATGAATGGGATCAATAACCCAGAACTCATCCGCAAGCTGAATGACAAAGTTCCACAGACCTTTGACGAATTAACAAAGCGCACCAGATCCTTTATACAAGGAGAAACAGCTGCTGCGGATAGCAAAAAAGGTTATTCAAACTATAGGCAACAAGAACAGCCGAGGAGACAATCCAACGATCAGAATAACAACCGCAGCAGGAATTACCGCAGTGGAAGAGACAACGACAAATATACTCCTCTCACTAAGACTCCGAGAGAAATATTTGTAACAGAAGGTGCGAACTTCCCAAAACCACCACCAATGCGCACTGCAGAAGAAAAGCGCCTAGGTAGTGGATACTGCGAGTACCACGTCCAAAAAGGCCATACCACTAATGAGTGCGTCCAACTAAAACAACTAATTGAAAAGCTAGTTAGAGAAGGCAGGATGGACCACCTCGTAAAGAACATCAAGGAGGGAAAAGATAAACAGAGAAACGGGGGTAAGAAAGAACCCCCAAAGGAAAAAAGCTTATACTATATACATGATACAATCATGGCAACGCAGGATAAAGCAAAAAGTCAGCCAAAAATTCTCTCCAGAAAAAGAGATATCCTTCCCTACTATAGCTGCGGACAACGCAGTCGTGGAGCCTCTAACCATTGAAATACATACAGGGGGACATGACATCCACCGCATGTACATTGATGGAGGAGCATCCGCAGACATCCTGTACGATCACTGTTTCAAAAGACTGCGACCGGAAATCCAAAGTCAGTTGATACCAGCTACAACGTCATTAATAGGATTCACAGGAGAAAAGATTTGGCCTATGGGGCAGTTACGCTTGTTGGTGGTCATAGGAGATGAACAACACTCAACCGCAACATGGATAAACTTTATGGTAATAAAGTCTCCTTCACCATACAATGGTATCATTGGAAGACCGGGAATATCATCCATGCGCGCGGTACCATCCACAGCGCACGGAATGCTTAAATTCCCAGTGGAAGGAGGAGTTGTCACTCTCTATAACACAACAATACCACCAAGAGAATGCATCGCAGTAACAACTGAAGCAGAGATTCTTCCAGAACAGCGCACAGAAAAAACGCCAAATTTAAAAGTCGCTATTCACCCAGATTATCCAGAGCAACAAGTTTCGATTGGAGGATCTTTATTTGACAAAGGTAAAGCAGCTGTATGCGCACTCTTGCAAAAGAACCTAGACATCTTTGCATGGGAACCCAAGCATATGACGGGAGTACCGCGCTCTATTACAGAGCATAAGCTACAAATCCGACAAGGATACCCTCCAATACGACAAAAGAAGTGCGGCCAGGCCCCAGATCGTGCAAAGGCTATTCGGGAAGAAGTACATAAGCTCGTTGATGCAGGCATCATGCGCGAAGTATACTACCACGACTGGCTCTCTAACCCAGTCATGGTAAAAAAGAGTGATGGCAGTTGGAGGATGTGCGTGGACTTCACGGACCTCAACAAAGGATGTCCGCAGGACTGCTATCCACTGCCAGAGATAGACTGGAAGGTCGAGTCCTTGTGCGGATACCCTTTCAAATGCTTCCTAGATGCATATAAAAGGTATCATCAGATCCAGATGGCAGTGGAAGATGAAGAAAAAACGGCTTTCCACACCAGTCAAGGAGTATACTGCTATACAAAAATGCCTTTTGGCCTGAAAAACGCAGGCGCGACATACCAACGACTGGTGGACACAGCTTTCGAAAAACAAGTAGGACGCAACTTGGAAGTCTATGTTGATGATCTTGTCATCAAAAGCCATACAGAGGACGAATTGGTGCGCGATATCGAGGAAACATTCAGAACATTGGGACGAATAAACATGAAGTTGAATCCCAAAAAGTGCACCTTTGGCGCAACTGAAGGCATGTTCCTCGGATATTTGATAGAACCCGATGGAATCAAGCCTTGCCCAGAGAAGACAAAGGCTGTTATTGATATCCCCTCCCCGCGCACACTCAAAGAAGTCCAGTCACTAAATGGAAAATTAGCAGGGCTAAACCGCTTCTTATCTAAGTCAGCAGACAAATCTCTTCCCCTCTTTAAAACACTCACGAAGTGTACAAAAAAGGGAGACTTTCGCTGGACTACCGAAGCGGAAGAAGCTTTCCAACAAATTAAAAACCATCTGGCATCTCTTCCCAAACTTGTCGCACCGCGACCAGGGGAAGAACTAATCATGTACTTATCGGCAACCCATGGAGCAGTCAGCGCCGTCCTATTGACAGACAGGAACTCCGTCCAGACACCCATATATTTCGTAAGTAAAGCCCTAAAGAAAACAGAGATTAACTACAGCGCTATGGAAAAGCTGGTCTTGGCTCTAGTGTTCGCAGCCAAAAGGTTGCGCAGATACTTTCAAGCGCATCCAATAGTTGTAATCACTGATCAGCCAATCAAACAAGTTATCTCTAAGCCTGACGCATCAGGACGCTTACAAAAATGGAGTGTACTGTTAAGTGAGTATAACATCTCATACAGACCGCGCACTGCAATCAAAGGACAAGTCCTAGCCGATTTTATTGTGGAGAAGCCTGACAGCGACAGCCCGACATCTGCAGCTAAAACAGATTTACCGGAACCCTGGATTTTGTTCACAGATGGATCTTCATGTGTAGAAGGATCAGGCGCAGGCCTTACTCTTACAAATCTAGAAGGTATGGAATTCACCTATGTGCTACGCTTTGAATTCACAGTCACAAACAATGAGGCAGAATACGAAGCCCTACTAGCTGGACTACGTATTGCAATTCAAATGGGAGTTCGCAACCTAGAAGCAAACGTAGATTCGCGACTGGTCGCTAACCACGTGCTAGGTGAATATGAGGCCAAGGATGAACACATGACCCAATACCTGGAAAAGACAAAATCCTTGATCAAAAACTTTGATAGGTTCACAATAAAACAGGTGCCTAGAGGAGATAACAAGAAGGTGGACGCACTCAGCAAAATCGCATCCACAAGCTTCGCACACCTCTCAAAACAGGTATTGGTGGAAACCCTAAAAAACAAGTCAATCTTGGAGAGGGAGATATCAACGGTGATAGTGGAACAAGATCCTACACGGATGACACCTATCATCGAATTTATTAGCAAGGGAGTCCTACCCCAAGATCATAAAGACGCCCGAAGAATACGGCGCGCAGCGCAACGATTTGAACTACGTGATAATGTACTCTATCGACGATCTTTTTTACAGCCATGGCTCAGATGTGTTGGATTCCTTCAAGAAGAATACGTCCTCCGCGAAATTCACGCTGGATCATGTAGTATGCACTCAGGGCCACGATCCGTGGTGGCAAGCGCTCTAAGGTCAGGATACTATTGGCCAACAATGCATCGCGATGCACGCGACCTGATAAGAAAATGCAGCAATTGCCAAGTACATAGGCCAATTCCGCGCCGACCACAACAAGAGCTAACACCAATTACCTCACCATGGCCATTTTACAAATGGGGTATTGACAGCGCAGGACCATTCCCTGTCGCAGCTGGAGGAGTAAAATTCCTCATCGTAGCCATAGACTACTTTACAAAGTGGATCGAAGCAAAAGCGGTGGTGAACATTACGGGAAACCAAGTCAAACGCTTTGTTTGGGACAACATTGTCTGTCGCTTCGGCCTACCGGGCGCGATCATATCAGACAACGGAAAACAATTCTGTGATAACCCATTCAAAGATTGGTGCGCACAATTGAACATCACACAACACTTTGCTTCAGTCAACACACCCACAAACCAATGGCCTAGTTGAGCGCGCAAATCGCAGTCTAGGCGAAGGAATAAAAGCGCACCTTGACAGACACAAAGGAAGGTGGGTAGATGAGCTCTCACATGTCCTGTGGGCGCATCGCACAACAATCAAAACCAGTACTGGCGACACGCCATTTTCCCTAGTCTATGGAACAGAAGCCGTCATACCAGCCGAGATAGGAATGCCAACTACACGCACAGCAGAGGTCAACGTCACAACAAACGACGAGGAACGGCGCATAGACTTAGACATACTGGAAGAAAGACGCGAACGCGCAGCTATACGCGAAGCAAAGGCTAAGGCAAAAATGAAGAAGTATTATGATGCAAAAGTCAAACACACTTCATTCAGACCAGGAAACTTTGTTTACCGCGCCAACGACGCGAGCCACGCAGAAGACACAGGCAAGCTCGGACCTAAATGGGAAGGACCTTACGAGGTCACAGACGCGCTCGGCAACGGCGCATACAGACTGCGCGATATGGAAGGTCACGACCTAGCGCGCACTTGGAACATCTGCAATCTCAAAAAATGTTACTTTTAGGCTACGGCCCTTACACAAACACCCTTGCATCCTACGAGGTGCCCAATAAGTGTTTGTCTTTCTTTTCTTTTCTAGGAATTGTATTTTCTATTTTTTCAAATAACTTGCAAGTATTAATAAAATGTTATGGTTTCTAGCTAACTCCATAGCGCATTTTACTTTATTGCATATATGTCAATATTGTTTATCTTATATTTCTGCCTACATGGCGTGCATGCACCACTTAAAGACCCACGACGGCATAAAGGATAAGTTAACCTACTAATTTACTTGTTGAATAAGAGGGTTGCAAACCCATCAACATTGGATCACGCATCCTTGCTAAGCGCCTTACTCTCGAGACGTCGAGGTAAGTCTCGCGTGCGCACCCCACGACGGATGCGCATATACCAAGTACACTGTACGAGCTTAGTAATATAACGAGCCAAGACACTTGGTCAAATAATAAAACTTCGCAAACAATGCAAGTATAATTCTTCAAAGTCACGCACTTAAAAGACTTAGATAAAAAATCTAACTTAGCAAACAATGCAAGTATATTTAAGTCACGAACTTAAAACAAAAATGTATCTTATTCCACATTTATTAATAAAAATTACAAGGAAAGATACATAAATATACAAAAAATCCTATATACTATGGCGATGCTCAGGACTCTCCTCTGGAGCGGCGGAACTCCCCGCTTCCTTCAGCTTACTCAAAGTTGTAGCATCCTGCATAGATACGGTCGGAACGCTTACAGCCACGCCATCTGATCTAGGAAGGTGTGCAGCGCCAATGCCACACATCACGGCCTTGCCCTTGATACCCTTCTTCACAGCAACCCTCTGCTCATGTCGCTCTAGCACCTCTTTCAAGGGAATCTCCCTCTCAATAGCAAAGGGTTTAAGAATATCACGAGGACGCGCGAACACGGGAACTTGAAGCTGCGAAACATCAGGTTTCATATAGTAATCTGATTCCTCCTCCGCATTATCCCCAAGATGGCGCTGCAATGTCAACCCTGCCATCAGCACATCTATGGGGTCATCTTGATCGCGCTCCAGCCTCCCAATGTGCGGCAACTCAAGAACCTTCAGCCCCGCCATTGCTTGCAGCAGCGCATCATAAGCTGTAGGGCTGTACCCAGGGACTTCCGCCAAGTCCTTCTCCAGCAGCTTGGCCTCATGAAGATCCTCCATGGCCTGCGATCGACCACACGCAATCGCGCAATGCACCACCTTTCCAAAAGCGTCCACTACCTCTGCGGACTCTAGTGTGCTCAGGGCTGCCAGGCGCAGCCCATGGCTAATCAACCACCTGCATTCACAAAGATAATTTGTGTAAGTAAAAAGCACGGCGACAAAGTTATTATGAAGACGAGTAAACAAAAATACCTGCGCTCAGCAATAGTGGATATCAAGTGTGGATACAACTCCTCGTCATACTCTATACTGAGGGCGCGCAGCTTCTCCTCTTGCAATGCAATCGCCTTCTCCACGCGCTCCTGAAACTCCTGGACGCTGGCACGATGCTCAGCCCTCTTCTCATCAAGATATGCCACCGGCCAGGTCGGCTAGCATGCTCATCTTTATTTGCTCAAGCTTAGCCCTCTCATACCTAAGGTCGGCTAGCATGCTCACCTTATCCCCATCAATCTTTTCAGCATACGCCCTCGAGGCCTCCAACTCCACTTGCGCATTAGCCAACTGCGCACGGAGTGTCACCAACTCCTCCTCCTTTTGGGCAAGAGCACTGCTCTCCCCAACATACTTCCCTTTCAGCTGAGCCACCAGCTCAGCTTGGCGCGCAGTGGTCGCAGCCAGCTCATCCATTAGCTGCTGCGCCTCGCCACCATCAGCAACATTGGTCTTCCCCTCCCTGTTTTCATTCTGTGGAGAGGAAACCTCATCAACGAAGACCCCATCATTCTTCGCAGCATCATCCCTACGCAACAAAAAACAGTTAGTAAATGTTACAACAAGTAATAGGATAAAACAAAAAAGGGGGAGAAGGATGATAAAAATGCAGACACTTACAGAAACGGAGAAACATCATCAACCTTCAACCATGCGCCAGAAGTAGATGTCTCTTCCGCATTCGACTCCGCGTCCCTGATGACGTGTCGACGCCTCTTTCTGGTACCACTACCTCCAGCCTCTCCCTTGCGCTTAACATTCTGCGCAACTTCCTCTTTCAGCACCTCCTCAGGATTAAGGATTTTAATGCTGTCAGACGATCCCGATTGCGCCTCCTTGTGCACCACCTCCACAGTGTGCGCCACCTCCACAGTGGGCGCTACCTCCGCATCAGGCGCCACGCTCTGAACAGGCGTCACTTGGAGCGGTGGTGTGTTCTCAGGAACCGCCTCTGGCAGGGCGGTCAAACGACCCTCCGTCGCCTCCAGTAGGGGCTGCTCACCTTCCCTCAGAGGGCGCACCCCTATAGTTACCAGCTTCGGCTTGTCTAGCTTTACCACAACAAATAGATCCATCTCTGCGCACATCAATAAACCAAGAAAGCAAAAAGGATTAGTTATTAAAAGCGCACATACACAAAAGACTTACAAAGCTTGAAGTAGAAGGGATGAACACCCACCCCGGCCATCCTCTCTCAGGAAAGTAGGAACCTCATCCGCAGCGCCAAAATAAGCGCGACTCAACCCCACATGTACCAAAAACTCCTCCGGATAGGGGTTAATGGCCAGTCGATTGGAATCTAGTGTCTGCGCGTCAGCAAGCCTGTAGGAACCGGGTGCGGGGTGCCCATCCCTTGGCAATGTACTCTGAGTATAAAACTCATAGCCAGAGGGAAAAACTACATCGTCAACCCAGAAGAAGTATTCCCTCCAATTTTTTAGGGCATCTACTTTCTCAGTGTAACATTGCAGCGCCCCCTGGCGCTTCGCAAAAGAAACCCAACCATTCAACCACGTTGTGTGGTAAAAGGAGCGGAACAAGTCCACGGTCGGGTCTATCGCAAGTAAACGGCAGTTTACTTCAAAATTCGACACCTTAGCCGCACCAATACAGTGCAGCTGAGAGATGTGAAGGCGATAGTGATTGAGCAAATCGCTCAAGAAGATAGATATGGGTACACGATGATTCGCGTACTCAAAAAATTTCGTGTAAAGCCCTATTTTTCCTTCGGGGAAATCAGCTATACACGCGTCCACATCTAGCGCCTCTGGATGGACATCCAAAGGCACGAAGAAGTCAGACGAAAATTGAGTAACATCCTCAATAGACATCGCAGAGCGAAAGTCTTCTAACTGAGCGACCATCTTCATTAATTTACGAGTGAAACGCACAAAAATTACTTACGAAAATGAGTATTTTCTTTGCAATAAGCTTTCAAGAAAGGTGAATAAGTGAGGAGTGTGTGTTTTACTGTGTGATTGTAAAAAGTGGGGCGGTCACTCTTATATAAGGGGTAAAAAAAACCCTAGATTAACTCCACGTGGATCCCACTCACATTAACGTATGGCTGAAACTGAACCGGTACATGCACTTTTTCCCGATTCACGAGGGCCACGTGGACACCACCCCCATTTTTCGAGGTATCCGTTTGAAATACCTAGGACTAGGTGCATTGCACTTAAAAACGAGCGGTAAAATTTCCTTGATTTCCCGCCACGCTTACCGCTGATAACATTAAGTCTAGTATCCGCGGCTACGGGCCACGCATACTAGACTGGGGGGACATGATGACGTATAGTTTATATTTGGGCCACAAGCCCAAATGATAAACATTACTTGGCCCAAACCCACCACGAGTGGGCTATTATAAATAACTGCCCATAATAAACATGGCTTGGGCTCACGAAGCCCAAACCCAACCAAACTTAACCGGGTGCGCGATAAGGATTACCTATTCATGGAGTAGATATCCTTACCCCGGATAAGCATTACGTATGCGAACAGTAAGGAGCAAGAAACCTACACGGTTTCAGCCCCTATATAAGAAATTTCATCCCTCATTCAAAGGTACGATATACAACCCTAAAACTCTCTACGAGAACCCTAAATCGATTATTTACTCTCACGCCGGAGTCTAATCGGGGGAGACAATCCCTCGATAAGCCTAACGGTGTTGTCTTATTTTCTTAGTACGCAGGTAACAAGTGCTAAGGAGTGAATTGGTACGAGAGCATAAGCCCATAACCAGGTACGCCCAACTTTTGTATCAACAGCAGTTAAACTTAGTGTTACGTTAACTACACTTATGTGAGAACACCCTTACATGACTTTCGTTTTACCACCCGGAAATAAAAATGTGACAATCAACACTATTATAGTTTTTCCCGTGTACATAAGTTCCATAATTGCATCTAATGTTCATTTTTTGATGACCGGACAATTTGTTTTCTCTGTTAATGATAATACATGACTTCGCAAAAATGCAAACATAAACTTAGATTGCGTTTAGTAGCTGAAAAAAATTCTGAGTTAACGGAATGGTTTTTTCTAACTTTTTTTTATACAACTCTTCAAAAAATGTATATGACAATAGATTCGTACAGTATGATGCACCTAATTGCATGGTCAAATGTTAAAGATCATGGTACATAACTACATATACAAATCTAGTGCATAGATGTTTGTGGAAAATGGTCAACAAGATCAGTTAGGCTCAAGTGAAGCGAAAATTACTGCAGAGGCATCTGCAGTAATCATTTGCCTTTTTCAAGGCTGGTTTTTTTTTTTTTTTTTTTTTTTTTTTTTTTTTTTTTTTTTTATTCCCTAGAAGGCCTCTTAATTCGCTGCAAAGTGTACCAGAAATACAATATGTACACGTGTCGCCTTTTCGTCATTTTTAAAATAAAGAATTAAAAAAAAACATATATCACATATGATTTGCAGCGAAATACAATTAATAAGGGCCGATCACATCTCTCACCTCTGTTTCTCCCACTTTAATAATAAAAAAAATTTGTACTTCACATAATGGGTGCAGCGAATTACCACCATATAAAAAAAAATGTATCTCTTAGGAAGGATGCAGCGAAATACAACAAATATATACCCCACATGTCACTTTCACCTTTTTACAATTTACTTTTTCAACCCTAAACTTTTTAATATTTACAAACTTTTTATATAACAAACTTTATTTGTCAAATATTTAGCAAATATATAGCAAATTCATTAATAAAAAAAATACCGTTGCGAAGAGCTCTAAATTACGAACAAAACGAGCCCAATATTGATATGCTTTTGACGTACGTACGATTTTATCTTTAACGAATAAAATTTTATTAATAAAATCGTAATTTAGGCTCGTTTTGTTCGTAATTTAGAGCTCTACGCAACGGTATTTTTTTTCTTAACGAATTTGGTATATATTTGCTAAATATTTGACAAATAAAGTTTGTTATATAAAAAGCTTGTAAATATTAAAAAGTTTAGGGTTGAAAAAGTAAATTGTAAAAAGGTGAAAGTGACATGTAGGGTATATATTTGTTGTATTTCGCTGCATCCTTTCTAAGAAATACATTTTTTTTATATGGTGGTAATTCGCTACACCCTCTATGGGAAGTACAAATTTTTTTTATTATTAAAGTGGGAGAAACAGAGGTGAGAGATGTGGTGGGCCCTTATTAATTGTATTTCGCTGCAAATCATATGTGAGATACGATTTTTTTTTAATTTTTTATTTTAAAAATGGCGAGATGGCGACACGTGTACATATAGTATTTCTGATACACTTTGCAGCGAATTAAGAGGCCTTTTAAAGAATAAAAAAAAACCAGCCTTGAAAAAGGCAAACGATTACTGCAGACGCCTCTGCAGTAATTTTCGCTCAAGTGAAAGACCTAAAGGAGAATTGGGAAGTGTGGAATGCTTCAATCCCAGAAATAAGAAGAATCTTTGACCCAATATTCCATTTTCCAACCATTATTTACAGAATAAAATATTTCCCTTTTTACAGTCGTGGCATGTAGCTTTTGTCCTATACTAGGTTTAGCGTGGGTTGGTAAATACATTTAACTCTTAACATTGATTTTGAGTTACTTATTCACACGCTCCGGGTGTACAATCGTTAATACATCACCGGTTTGTACAGTATGTATCGTGTATTGTATGGTTTAACCAACTCCCATGTGACAATATAAGAAAGGTTTGGAGAAAACTTAAACTAGCCACCAGGTAGTCTACCCATATGCTTGTAATATGTGACATGTACATGTCATTAAAAAGAACAAAAACACAATTAATGCTTTGTTCATTCTCTCCTAATAACTGAATTACACCTTATCCGGGTAAACTAACCAGTGGGTATGTGTATCCATCTCCGGAGGGTTTGTATAACATAGCATTTGATTTTTGATTTGATAATAAATTACACTTTTACATACTTTCGAAATCCTATACAGATACTATTTTGACAAAATGCGTCTCTATTAAGTTCCAAAGCCCTAAAGTTTGTCATGAGTGAAATTCGATCTATTGATCCTCCTACTTACATGTTTCAGATAAGTTGAAGAATTAACGATTTAAATGAGGAAAAATAATGACTAAAATACATTCATCAAGTTTTTGTACGCGTACGGTACAAGAATAATTAAACAAAATATGTTGTAGGATATAGCAACGATCTTATCATAAACTAAAAAATGAGTGAATATGAAGTATAGGTTAATAAGTTTTAGTGAGCACTTGTAATTTGAGTCGTGAAGTGCTTAATTATCTAAGTATTGCTTTAAAAGCGAGAAAGTTTGTATAACAACGATGTCCATAAGTCGTCAACTAAGTTTATAGGTTCAATTATTGTCGAAAACAAATACTCCGTATGTAAGATGGATATTATCTAGGAATGCAAACTCAACCTTAAAATTTCATAGATTACAGTAACTTAAAAAGAGAATTTTATTTCACGTTAATGGAGACAAAGATGTCGGGCCACGTAGCTTTTGTATTGTTCTCATTGACCAGTAAATTATTTCTTTGAATGTGGCGCATGCTTTATGATTTACCATGCACGAGCAGATTTAAGTCCTTGATTCCAAGTCGTGGCCCAAGTATAGAGTTTTAGTGTTGTGTTTGGGCTGCATGTCTGTTATTACGGTCCAAAGCAAATAGCCGAATATAAGAATTTAAGTACAGTTTTATAATATGTGAAAAGACAACGTTCGTAATTCAGTCTATCCGCTGTGAGGAAGGTAAAACTTTTCAAGCAAAGTTACTTTTTTTTTTTTTCCCTGCCAACCAGGTTGTTCATGTAAACGGGTTCGTTAATTAGATTACTCAACGTTCAAATAAGTTACACTATAGTTACTCCCAGGGTGGGATACCGGGTGTAACGGTTTTCCACACTCTTTAATTTACATTTTAAGTCCCTGTGGCATGGCAGGTATGACAAATTTAGTCCTTAGGAAGTCATTAATGTTTTCAAACATAGTACTTCACGGATAATGTATAGAACCCGATATAAGTATCCGTCTTCTGCTATTAATAACAATGACTCTACCATCATATGTCACATTAGACAAAACATGTTCGCAACCCAATTGAACTATAATAAAGATTAAAAAGTACCAAAACCCATTTGGAAAACATTTGGTTGAAAGAAACTTGAAAACCAAAAAATATAAGGGGGAAAATATTTGTTTTCGGTATAGGCAATCTTCATGTTGATACGTATAGTATATATACTCACATATTGTTGGTGTGTATGTATTAGTTTTACACAAAATACTAACCATAGTCTTTGTAAAGTTAAAGATTTGTGATTTAAAAATCTTAAATTTGTATCTGAACCATAAACAACCAACTGCTTTAAGTTACTTTTATAACCACTAACCATTTTATGTTTGAATTTTTAATAACTAATCACCGTGTATAAAATGGCTTTTGTGTATCAAAGACTAACCATTTTTGTTATTATAAAGTGGTTTTTTCGTCCCGAATTTATTTTCAAAACGCACACTGACTCCTCCCGAACCAACCAGTCAACCGGGTGCGGTTAATAGGTCAACCCAAGAGAAAGTGCAAGTTAACCGGTGAAGAATAGGGTCAACCCAAGAGAAAGAGAATAGGGTCAACAGGTCAACCCAAGAATTCCCTGTGACTCTCTTGAGATTGAGACAAGGTTCTCAACACTAGACTTTATGAATTCGTCTGATTCCCTTTCAGGGACAGTGTCAAGATGCTCGTCTCCCATGCTCAGAGAGTGAGTGGGAACCTCGGGTGTGATAACAGTAGGTTGAGATGGAATCTCAACTGATGGAATTTCATCTGATGAATCTTTATAAAATTGAAGAATA
Source organism: Artemisia argyi (assembly GCA_030686995.1). NCBI lineage: Eukaryota > Viridiplantae > Streptophyta > Magnoliopsida > Asterales > Asteraceae > Artemisia > Artemisia argyi. The sequence continues at coordinate 179,394,745 of CM060683.1, forward strand.
TCAAGTGTATCTTCATCATCACTGTCGTCAGGAATTAAACGGAATCGAGAGCTAGATCTGGCTGCTTTTTCTTTTGCAATTGATTCCCTAATGTATCTTTCATAAGCATCTTGGGAATTTATTTTAGCAGCCTGTTCGTCAGTTAACAATTCTTCCATCGATTTTTGTGTTTGGATGGGTATGTGTTATTCCTTTCAAGTCTTTCACTAAATCCAAAAGATCAAGGAGAAGACTTTGAGGAATTGGCTGAGATGGAGGTTCGTCATAATACGATGTGTCACAATTGTTACAAGGAAATGGATTCCTTGTTTGACAATCGGAGCTGAAGTGTGGACCTCCACAGTAATCACAACAGTAAAACTGATGTGGCTGTGAGTCGTATGTGCTAGAATCATAATTGTTATCAGGAAACTGCTCATAGACAAGCGTGTTTCCCGATTGACAATCAGAACTGTAGTGTGAACCACCGCAGTATTCACAACAGTAAAACTGCTGAGTCTCATGGTGTGGTAGCTGATGGAATAAATCAGTCGTGTCATGGTAGGAATAGGGATTCTGGTTATAGATAGACCCGTTTCCTGATTCTACCATGCCACAACCGGGGCAATTACCATCATTATAAGAACGACCACACCATTGGCAAATAAGAAGGTGTGGATGAGACATAGAAAGAATCAAATGGTTTTAGAGGGAAGGAAATGGAGAATCAAAAAGGTAGGAGGGTAAAGACGGATATTTTTGGTATTTTTGGAAAACATTATATAAAAATAAGAAAGAAAATCTTTTTGGGTTTTTGTGTTCGTTGAAAACTAATTTTAAAATGTTTTCGGGAACCGTTTTGTTTTTATGTAAATATGAAAATATGAACAAGGATGGTAAATATACAATGAGTGTATATCCAGATTCACTAATCTGCAAAACCATTTTGAATAATGCGCACAACCTCCCCGGCAGCGGCGCCAAAATTTGACTCCTCCCGAACCAACCAGTTAACCGGGTGCGGTCAATAGGTCAACCCAAGAGAAAGTGCAAGTTAACTGGTGAAGAATAGGGTTTCCCCGGGTCGTTATGTCCCGACGAGGCGTGCAAAGGTATTAAAACGGATTGTGATCGGGTGAAAATGAATGGAAAAGGGTTGTGTGAGTGAGTGATTGATTAAACTAAGGAAATGTAAAAGAAAATAACTTAAGTAAGCTATATTAACAAGAGCGTGAAATCAAATTAACTTAAAACGTAATCTAGATTTAAAACGGGCCTAAAACTAAATGATTAAAACTAAGATAATTATAACACTAGTACCAAGTAAATAATATAAAGTTAACGATAAAAGATCACAACTAAAAATAACAAACTAAATTATGTTAAGCTAGCAACTAAGAAATATTTGATAAAAAAAGATATACTTGTTAAGCAAATTATCACGATACTTAAGTGTGGTTTATTATTTCAATTAAGTTATCATATTGATGAATTAATATCTCTTACGAATAAATATTTTCTTACAACGTTGGTTTATTTTGAAAACAATCTTTTATAAAGAGATATCAATATCTAAATTTAAACCCAGTTATTTTCACGGCTTTTGCCCGCTCAAACAACAAAAATTTCAATATAAGTAATTTAAAATTACTAACCACTATATTTTCTAACTTTTATAAAATCACACTTAATTCACGGAATAATCTACTCAACAAGTATATAAAAAGTCTACTCACTCCTCATGACTACTAAACTAACAATAACAATTAATCCAACAATAATAAAGATATTTCTAAACCAACATATATAAACTACTCTCACATAATAAAAACTACACTAATAACATAAATAAACATAGCAATAAACAAAAGATAATAAAAAGAGATAATCGAAAAGGGATTAGAAGACACTGAATATGAAGACTACGGATAAAATGAAATCCATGTTATGCTACCATCAATACCCATATCTACAAGCTCATATACCCACATCCTCCTTGATAGCTTCATAATCACACTTCAATCACCAATAACTATTTTTAAATATTCTTATTATTATTATTATTATTATTATTTTAAAAACTTTCATAAAACAAAACTTCAAAATTATATAAAAGTAATACAGTTTTCAAATATATATATTTAGAAAGAAAAAAAAAGAAAGAAAACAAGTACTAATTTAAATTAAGATTCTAATCAAAATGCACTTTCACTAAAACAAGGCAATGAGATGAAAATTGACGTAATAAAATCTGACTGAAAGATTTTAATATATAATGTTTAAACTAAGTAAAAAACACTTTTTTTTTTTTTTTTTTTTTTTTTTTTTTTTTTTTTTTTTTTTTTTTTTTAACACACAACCAAGATAAAATTACGAGAAATTAAACTAAGCAAAAAATGGTTGTCTCATGTTTTCGTTCAAGCAAAACCCACAACAAAAACATTAATTCAAAATATATATAACGTAACATTAAGATGGCTAGATTACAAATAAAGCAGGTGTAAAGATTAAAACAAAGCTAACCTCGGTCCGAACACCGAGGGAGTAGAAATACTCCCTCCGTCCCATATTAAGTGTCCATATTCCATTTGCACAAAATTTTAGGAAATCCCACTAACTACACTCTCCACCAATCAAATATCATCTTTACCTACTAAAATTTTTTCTCATTGGTTGAAATACAACATGGACACTTAATTTGGGACATTCCAAGATTCCATTGTGGACACTTATTATGGGACGGAGGGAGTAGTATTTTGACGGCTGCCAATGAAAAGAAAGAAATTAGGTACTGGTTCTTGTGGCTATTGTTCAACTAGTTTATAGACCCGTCAAATTGACGGAATTTTTAACGAAATTATTAATTAAGGAGTTACATGTGTGAATAAAGTAACAAACAACAACAAATGTAAACAGGTTCCATTGTTTTTGTCAAAAATAGTAAGTAATATGTCAATGATACGATAAACAATTTGGTTTATAACTATTAAGAAAATAAACGTGCATGTATCGTCTTCTCCTGGTAAATAGTCTTGAAGAACAAATGTATACCGTCAACGTCAAACACTTGAGTAGTCCATGTCCATTTCTGTGAACACCTAAATATTTAAAGAAAAACAAAAGTGAAACTAAAAGGAACTTGTTGATAATAATATATATAAAGTTAAAAAATGGTATAAAACATGTCATTTATATAGTTGTACATACCTGTTAAATATTGATCATAGATCTTGAAGTACTTTTTTGTAAACAGGTTTTGTTGTATTTTTCGAGATATTATCATCGGTATCACAAAGGAAAACCTTCAAACCCCTTTTGCTTTTGACCTTAGAGACGATAACGTATAGTTGTTCGTGTGTGAAAATTGAATGTGATAGATACTAACCAACATTGAAAGTGATTTACCTTGGCCATTGTTTCAACCTTGTAATGCTAAAAAAAACAACACCATGGCATTAATCATTGCAAAAGAAATCATTGTTTATATTATTACATTGAAAATAATTACAGAATATAATAGATGCGCATGTTTGGTAAATCATGATTGTTTTAATCATTTAATTAAGGTGGCTAAAAATTACACTTCTAAGTGGCGAACTTAGTGATAAAAATGTTGTTCGGATTTTGAGCAAACAGGTGCTGGAAATACCATTTTAGTCAATAGCACGTTCAATTTGAAGCGAAGGTGCAATATGTGTAGTACTTAATTGAGATTCCACAATTGCATCATTAAGACTACGCAAAATAAAATTGAAGCAAGCACATTCTCTCCATAATCACTTGCCAAATAAATCCCAACATCAATTGTATCATTAAGACCATGTGTATACACTATACCGGAAAGTAAGAGGTATTTAAAATCACCCCTAAATTAGGTATGACTTTTAGAACTCATGTTAACAAATAAATCCAAACACACACATCTTTATATAACTTTACATGAAGAGGAACATTTACCGAGGATTTTTTCATCATACAAAAGAAGTTTTTATTACCGCCACTTTTAGTAAATAGCTTGAGCTTTTCAAGAAATAACAACTAATGTACTAACACACAGTGCCTAACAACCGGCTACCTAACTGCCCAAACATTCTAGCTAGTCAAACTGTAACTAACGACAATAACTACCTAAACATTCCGAATCGATTGCATGAGATGGCTGCTCGGACTCTAACTTGCACACTGTAAAAAAATGGAGTTAAAGGATACATGTCAAATCAGTAGTTTTCCAAATGTTTACTCTATTAGCATAACCAAAATGATTTTATTATATTAGAGGCTATGATTTTTTTTATTTTTTTTTTTATTTTTTATTTTTTTTATTTTTTTTTGATAAAAATGTTATAATTTTAACAATCTTACTTTAGACGCTAAACATTTTCTAACGATCTAACTTTTGGGACAGAGAAAGTTTCACGATTTGACTTTGATGAAAAACATACCTTCATAGGTGTGCTTAGAAGAAGGCACCTCACTAAAATGTCAGATTCATCCATTGAAAACCTGCAAAACCAAAATAACTATCTCTGAATAACTATATGGTGGTTAAGTAGTCAGACCAGGTGCAGGTAGTAACAATCTTGATGGGAGATCGGAATTGGCATGCTCAAAGAATTTTGGTCAGTATGCTGGACTGGAGGAGGCATGAGAAACTGTTGGTGAGATTGCGATTGAGCTGATCACATATCAATTGTTTGAGTGTTCGCAATTCTGTAATTTGTCTTCTAGATAGACCACTCGTATCAACTATCAATCATTCAATCAAATACAGCAATATATACATGTTTAGGCAGAATAAGAAAATATACCTTTCTAATAATGTTCTCGATCTACCTCAATTTCCCATCTGTATTCCCATGGTTTTCATGCGGAAACATAGCATCCTACAATAAAAGTCATCTGGTAAGGTGATGGCAACCCTTTAACTTACAAATAAACAACATCACGATGGTGATTATCAGCAAGATGTTATCTTTATCAGCAATGGTGCTATCAGCAAGCTTTCATTAAACACATGTACATTAAAAACCAAAATACTAAACTAATGAAATATGCAACTCTCTACAAAAATTTAAAATCTGATACGTTCATGAGTAAATGCCAAACCTCTTCCATAAGGCAAACTGTAACTAACTTATAAATTAATAGAATACAATCACAAAAAAGATCAAATTCTCAAAACCAAATATTAAATACTCTTTAACAACGTTTCGTACCAATGGGGAAAATAGATAGGTAGAATTAAAGGGGAAAATTTCAACCCGTTATCTTACCAATGGGTTTATTCGGGTTATATTTCATAGCCAACGTTTCGAAGAGGAAAATTGAAAAAAATAAAATAAGATATATAGCGAAAAAAGGGGGAACTGGGCAATCGTAGCATCAACGTTATTGCCACTTCACTTTCAGTGGCAATCGTAGCATCGACATGTTGTGCAGGAGGGTCCCTTTCAAAAGAACATGATAATTATAAGTATAAATATTAGGGGTATTAAACTATACCAGAGAAGCCCAATATGAAAAAGGCAAGGATGCACCTTAGCGTAGAAATGTTTAATAGATGACTAAATAGGCAAGATTTCCACATTGTGAAGATAAATGGTCTATCTATGTCCGTATAACATGTATTAACCTTTAATATATATATTGCTATAAAAACATATAAACACTTGTTAATACCAATGGCAATCTCAAACGTGATCCAAAAAGTATTAACAATCAAATAAGCTGACTTATTAATACGATCCTGAGCAAAAGACTTTGTACCCAAATAGGCACATAAGAGTCACCACAACAATAAAAATGTAATTGTACCTTATTTAATTGGGGGATGGCTAGACAAAGGGGTCTCATAAGCGCATGAATCTATAGATTGTGGGCTGGTACTAATGCGGTGATCAAGCATGTTTTCAAAAGGAGCATACCCTCTCATTTTACGCCATTTCAGTTAAGGGCCGGTATATGAATCATGAACGTTATGCAATAAAAACATTTAGGAGTATATTCGATTTACCTGTCTAAGAAGGACATGTCACACAACACAATGAATTATGCTCAGCTTGAGCAATAACATAGAGACTCAGCTTGAGCAATGACATAGAGCCCTTTGTTGTTGACCACCATCATGAGACCGTACCTAAACACAATAATAAGTTAAAAATATGAATGAACCCTAAAATGGAACAAATTAGTACAGAAAGAAGGTTGTGATCAAAACCTCAAGTTTTTCGTTTGAATTAAGCAAAGGTGGAACAATTTCCTCCGCTACAGGAACATTTTTTTCTTTGCCTTTTGGTCCACCACCTTGTTGTTGCTTTAGTAGAGCTACAACGCAAAAGTAGCATAAGAAAGTCAAAGTGGATCATTATTTTAGTACATGTCCAGTTCTACTTATCTGACCCGCACGATATAAAATACAACTCAAATTGACCATTCATATTACCTGATCCTTTTCCTCCATTCTCAGCGACTTTTTCACTATTCTCACCAGAAGGTGAAATTCATGGTGGTCAGGAGTCAAAGATAGACATGAAAGAATGCTACTCATTACCTTGAACTACTTGTATTACACAAGTGGCTTTTGGCCAATTATTGCTGGTGATAAACTCCTGTAAATGGTTAGTGGTAACTCAAATATTATTTTAAGTAACTGATATAATATTTTAAATGAGAATTCAAATACAAAACTTACCTCTACAGCGTGCAGGGCAGTTTTTCTATCGTCCAATTGTGTTGTTCGACCAACCCAAACAAACACCTCTAAGCCACAGTCCACTATTTAAAATAATTAAAAAAATAAAAATTATTATTTATACATGAAATCCTATATAGAAAAGATTTGAAAAATCAAAAAATAACAAAATTATATCCAAGCACAATTTCTTTGATTACTGATAAATTGAATACAGTAGCAGTCAAATTTTAACCCAATAATTCTTCAGGGTGATTTTCCCCGAATGTTTTTTAGGGTATAGACACAAATAATTTTAACATAAATATTAAGTTAACTGTAAATAATCATCCGAAACCCTAAACATTTGAATCAGAACAAAATAATTGTAATTTGCAAATAATAATTTGAAACCTTAAATATTTAATTTAAATAGGTGCATACCAAATTTTCGATTATGACATAATACAAATGACTGGCACGGTGTTGTATTCCAAAAATTTTCTTGATTGTAGTTGAATCGGTTTGACAGAGAAGAAGTATGATATCGATTGTGTTGTTGGAGAAATTCGAAGACAGGATTTCAAAACACAAATCAGAGGTTTACTAGCAGGGTACCTGCGCGATGCGGCGGCGGGTACCATGTGACTATATTTTCTGGTAATGTGATTTTATGCTGCCATATTTTTTTAAACGATTAATTTACAAATAAGATTAATTTTAGAGTTGAATCACTTGGAAAACCCCTTGGCATCTTAACTTAGAGGGCAATGGTTCGATCCTCACCCTCTACAAAAGGCCGGAGGTCCTTTCCTATCTTAGATAGAATTGGAAGCAGCCTCTCTACCTTAGGTAGGGGTAGGCATAGTAAGGCAACAGACATTTATATTTTTATTTTTTTTTCAAAAAAATCCATCTTTTTTACACTATATATATCCCCAACATTTTCATTTTTAATATACACTATTTGCATGAACCAAATATCAAAATTACTCCAAAATCAACTATACCATACAAATAATATACGACTCAATTAGTAATTAGTCTAAAACCATTTTCAGCCTAAACAAACTTTAATCATCAATATCTATTTAAGGTCCATAATAAAACTACCAAACAATTTGTGATATCATTTGGCCGGCCCAATTACCAACCAAACCGTTATATAACCCAAATGTTAGGAATATAAATACGTTTACAAAACCTAAATTACCTCATTCCCGCCCTAATTTCCCTCACAAAAATACGCAACCATGATTTGCAGCCACACAAACATCACGTACTCTTCTTTTCTTTCTTATCTTGATAACCGAACATAACCAACAATCTATGTTTGCAAGAAAATCAGACCCTTTTCTTGAATATCAAACGAAAACTCTCTCTAAGGTTTTATGTTGTGTTGACCGTGATGGTGGTTTAGAACTGAGGTAGATGTAGATATTGGGTTTTATTGTATACTTTCTGTTCGTGGACCATAGATGGAATAAGTTAGATGTTTGTTTTGGCTTGATTGATGATTGTTCTTTTCTTCTTTCGTTTCATCTTCATTTTTGTTTTGATATGTAACGGTACACTTTTTTATTCTTTTGTGGAAGCATTAATCGGTCGAGTGGGTGACTGGTTTGTGAATTTTGGAGTCGTCCGACCTTGATCGATCTTGTGGTTGAAGTCGCGGCGACTCGAACAGCGCAGGGGGTACCGGTCCGGTCGACCGACCACTGTGCCCAGCCTAATGGCTTTATTTTTAAGTACTTGGCTTAGTAGCTTAATTAGCTTGTACATTATGGTTAAATGATTGTATATTTTGGTGAATGGGTGAATTAATTAGTGTATTAATTATATGTGTTGAATAGATTGTTGACCTTAAAATCATTGTGCTTTGTATACTTGTGCTTTGTGTTTTATGACTTGTATTTAGTTAAAAGCTATTGTACACTGTGCTTAAAATGATTGTAATTTTTGGTGAATGGGTGAATTAATTAGTGTATTAATTATATGTGTTGAATAGATTGTTGACCTTAAAATCATTGTGCTTTATATACTTGTGCTTTGTGTTTTATGACTTGTATTTACTTAAAATCTATTGTACATTGTACTTAAATGGTTGTAATTTTTGGTGAAGGGGTGTTTTTAATAGCATTAATGTTGTTTGGTAAAATTTTGGTCTTAAAGTGATATTACGCTGTTTTTGTTGTATAATATGCTTACTTTGTTGTAATTCTGAAAATTGGGTGCATTAAAGTGTTATAAACCATGCATTATTTCTTGTAAATCTGAAAATTTTGGAGAGAGAGTGCTTCATGCATTATATGTAGTATAGATTTTGAAGAAGATTTGTAAAAACAATTGATTGATTGAATGATAGAGAGAAGATTTGTAGGAAGAATTGATTGACTGTGTCCACATTGAATGCGAAGGAGAAACTGTCGATTTGAATGTGAATTAATAGGTGATTAATGGTTTACAAAAATAGAGCAAAGAGCGTATATATGATGCGCTAAATAAAAGGGTGCATTGTGTTGTTGTACATAAGGTGTTAAATAAGTAATGAGACATGAGCCTATTTAATTTTATTAGCTTAGATGGGTGGTACAAAAGTGTCATATATTAGAATACATAGATTTATAAGCCATACTCTCCGAACCTAGTAAAGCTGGAAAAATCATTTTTTTTTTCTTTTACCAAGTTGGCTTGTTGGGTTTTTTTAAACTTGGGCTTCTTCTAGGGCCATATGTTGGTTCAAATTGATTAGTTTCTTTAGGCTTCGTTTAAACTTCAAAAAATCTTCATTTAGCCTTCTAAAATTCCGTCTTTTGCTTCGATACTCCAAATAAAATTATCGTTGATCCCGTAATTTCGTGCTCGGTTGACTTTGACTTTAACTTCTTGATTTTTTTTTCAATAAATTTTCCAAATTGTGTCGAGTCGATCCGGTAATGCTCCATTTTGCTCACATTTGCCTTGTTTTCAATCTTTTTGAACCTAAAACACATAAAAACACAATCCAAGGATATTTGCAATATAATTCGGCATATTTGTGTGTTTTCAGCCATTTTTACAGTCGAATATGGGTATAAAATGATGAGTATTTGCAAACTTATCACACACGGTGTTGGAAAAATGATCACTACAATGTGCACTAATATCACGTTGTGTTTACTTTTTTAAAAACGTTTTGGGTAGTTGCATTGTCATTGTTTTAAAACAAAACAAAATATAAAAGTTACACATTTCAATGTAAATATTTTTTTTTTCTTTTTCGAACACAAATTTTGTATTAAAAACACACCAGCAAGAAGCTAGGAGGAGGGAATGTAATTAAATAGGAATAAAAAGTGCGATTTGAGGATTGTTTGTAACACCCCCAATTCATGGTTGCAGCGGAATTCAAACTGGGTGTTACTCGACGGCACAATAGTCACAATAATAGAAAACGAACTCCAATTGAGTCGTTTTAAAAGATTTATCATTCAAATTGTATAAATATCAGAGATTACAAAAATGAGGTCCCAAATGGTTCCATGTTTACAATTTACATTAAATGAGTTTTTGAATGATAATAAAATTTATAGCCCTCTTGAGTATCCGTGTCCTTCCGTGCCATCCTTGATCGTCATGAACCTGAAATACATGCTTGAGAGGTCAACACAAAGGTTGAGTGATATTCATAGAGTTTGTTAAATGTTTGAACACAATATGTTGGTAGTGTGAGCTATGGACTCAGACCAATGTTTGGAAAATAAAACAGGTAGGCTACGTTATTATACGCCCATAAAATGTATTATACACTAAGCTTATGACACCAAAACGTTAACGTGTACCAATATCGATCGGCAGATTTATCCCGGTAGGTACTTTGCTAACATACCTAAATCTCAAATATTAATGCATTTGTATGAACTTAGTCAATACAAATGGGATTCGTCAATCCCAATAGGCATATTCACAATATTTGCGCTCACTATTGCTAGTGATTAAATGGTTCATAATAAGGGATCTCGGTTTAGCAAGGTTGGTACTTAGTGATAATAAAACAATCAGGCAAGCATACAATTTAAAAACATTGTGCTCGGTTAAAAATAGCATGTATTCCCCCCAAGGGTTTGTAAAACAATTAAGTAATGGAAAGTGGGGCTATGAACTCACCTTAAGTAGGATAGCAAGTAATGAAGGTGATGATTGGATCGTGTAGGTTTCTACGAGCAACCTATAATAGAATGTTGCGACTTAGGATTTGAGTACAGAATATGAAGTAGTGCCTATATATATATATATATATATATATATATATATATATATATATATATATATATATATATATATATATATATATATATATATATCTTGCATTTAGTCCATGATGTGATATGATGTATAGTGTAAGTCTTTGAAAGAAAAGATTCATGAAACATGTATGTTTTGTATATCGTTTACTACCGTTCGGGCCGACATAATTCAGAAGTCATGTTAGTAAGCGTTCGAGGAGCCAGGACACTTTAACTCGTAAATCCACAACTCAACTCGACGGCTTACATAATGAACTCCTCACATGAGGCTCCCTACTATTGTAGTAGTTGATGAAGTATATAGATATAAGTTTTGATCCGAAATGTTACATGTCCGATATTTGAATAAACTTAGGAAAGTTTATTAGTACATGAAGATTGTTATTAGGAGTAGTTTCATAAGTCTTGTATGACCATTTTCTCTTTGTAATATCTCATGGTTCCTTTAGATGAAGTAGATCCAAATTGTATGTTCAAGTTATCGCCAACTTCTCTAGTTCATGTATTTGCCTTGGTAAGCTTGTATGGTCATTTCGTCATGGCCTAGCCATGACCTTTGGTCATTGTTCCATGGTCTTGAGACTCAACCTTGGCTCTAGCCATGGTTGTGGTCTTGATTCTAGGTCATAAGACCCCTTTGGTCTTCATAAACCATAACTTATATGTAATGACTTTGGTCTAAAAATGGGCTGTTAAAATTTTGAAGAATTTATCACTCAAAAAGCGTTTTCAGGGCTCGAGCTTCTTTGTTCCTGAACGAAAACGTCGTTCCGGACAAATTTCGTGTTTTAACTTTTTGATGAATCGGACCAGAAGTGGGACTTTCAAAATGAAAATTTGATCAGAATGCTATTTAGGCAGTTTTGCCGGAAATCTTTGGTAACTTCAAATGGGCGTAACTTTTGACTCGTATACTCGTTTTGGGTGGTTCAAATTGCTATGGTTTCCTTGTTAGGTCCTCTACTACAATATGTAATGATCCAATATCATATTTTTACCATTTTAATCAGGTCTTTCCAAGAAAATCACTAGTTTACTTGTTTTAATAACTTGTTTTAACAATCAATAACAATAACTTGTTTTGCTCACTTTTATACATCATGGACATGAATACAAGACATAATATAGCACAAATAATATGTAAATAACATGAATATGATTATTTAACAAGAAGCAAGTTAGGGTTTGCTTACAACTTGTGAAGAAACTAACTAGAACCAAGATCAAGACCAAGAACCACTACTTAATCTTCCAAAAACCTTTCCAACCATAGCCATGCTTCCATATCAAAAACCCTATCTTATAATCTCTTGATAAACACTAATCTATCACAAAAACAAGCCTTAGTAAAAATCTTCACTAAGAACACTTGGAAATTTGATGAGTTTTTGTGGTGTTTTTATAGAGTTTTATGGTTGAAAGGTGTTAAGGATCAACTAGGAACTATGACTTGAACTTGTGATGGATTGAATGAGCAAGATCAATGATCAAAATGGTGCATTTATATGGTTTTGGGTCATTGGTATTGCAAGAGAAAGGAAGAGAATGAGCTCTCTTTTATACCAAAAATGAGGAGGTTACAATGTTGACTTGTCAACACTTGGAGACCAAGTTGTAATTAAGTGATGAACTATGGGTAAATTCATGAGATGAAGCCACATGGGTGGTGAATCCCCCCTCCTAGGGCGGTTCACAAAGCTTGGGGAGGAAGGTTTGGCTTTTTGGTGATATTATCCAAGATATGGTGTTAGTTTTGGCTCCGTAAAATGCTAACCGTAAATGGTTAAGCCACGAAACGTAAAACCGGGTGTCGTAAAATTATGGAATTCGAAAGTATTGTTAAACATGTCCATATGTTCCATAATAAAATATAAAATGAGTGGTAGGTTCCATTTGGGTGGTAAAACCCTGCTAAAAACTGGAAACACGGGTCTAAAACGCGTAATACGTAAAATGTACGAATATTGCGTAAAATTGAGAAAAGTAAAATGTTACTTTTCTAATAGGATAAAAATGATTTAAAATGACTTATAATGTCTAGACTGGGCTCAGTCTAGTGTCGGTTGGTATTAAATGTCTTTTAGACATCAAACCGTAAGCCTAAAAATCAAGGAATGACTTATAAAATCAAGGAATGATTTTTGGTCAATGGAGGAGGGAAAAATATGTTGACTTTTTCTAATAAGTTGAAAACTCAAATAGTCTTAGAAATGCGGTGCAGGTATAGGCTAAGGTTACGGCTGAGTAAAAACGCTTAAAACTGAAAATTCCAGTTTTTCACGGCCGAGGTTTATTTTGGTCATGTTTTTCTCAGTCATGATTTATTCTCAAATAAATCATGAGTGTGTCAAACATTTTTCTGATACGGGGAAAATTAACGCGACCGAATTTCGTTGTGCGTAGAATTTCTGAATGACGTTTTACCCTAAAACGTGTAATCTCGTGTAATTCCTTAATAACTTTCACGAAAATGAGCTTATGAATGTCAAACATTTAATTTGCCATGGAAATGATTTATCACTCGATAAAATCAAATAAAAATCAACTTTCGGGAAAATTTCGGAAAGAAATGAATAGTAAAAATGAATAGTAACATGAATAGTAAAAGTAAATAGTAAATTTTCCGGGAATAGTAATTAACCTGAAATTGCGAATTGTTACAGTCTCTACCCCTTACAGGGAACTTCGTCCCGAAGTTCTATGTGTGTTATATGTTGGAGTGGTGTCGATGAAAAGGTGTGGTTACTTATGAGGACTAGAGTCTGGAATTACCAGTGATATAATTGATTTGTCTCAGAATACGGTGTGTCAATATAAATTGATAACCTAGTTGAATATCAATAGAGATTCATATAATAATCGAATATCAAAGGAAATTGATATAGCAGTCGGATATTAATAGGAATTGATATAGTAGTTGAATATCAAATAGAACTTGATATAGTTGTCAAGTATCAATAGCAATTGATATAAGAATCGAATCATGGAATAAGTGTTGAACATATGGTTGGACCAAGTCCTGTTTGAATTGTACGGCTGCCCATGCATATGGCTACATGGCTTCACAATGAGTTCGGTATGACTGCCCATGCATATGGCTACATGGCTTCGCAATGAGTTTGGTACGACTGCGCATGCGTATGGTTACATGGCCTTGCAATGAGTTTGTTACGACTGCACATGCATATGGTTACATGGCCTCGTAATGAGTTTGTTTGTTATTGCACTATCATTATGAAAACCAAAATGTAAACCTCGTACTAATGGAAATTGGGATAGTCGTTGCAATCATAGCCTAGTAGGTGATCTGTTGTTGTATCTAGTGTTTATTGACTTCATACTTATGTTATTTCGGATATAAATAAGCCCACTTGTTTATAATTCTTTATTTACATAGAGAGGCATCCCAAACAATGTAACTAAAGGAATATAAACGTATGGTTCGATGATTTATAATTTCTTTATTTAAATGAAAAGGCATCCCAATCCATTCAAATAATTACAAATCATCCTACTTAAGAATTCCCAACACAACATTCACAATTAGCCGGTGAGTTACAAGGTAGTGTATTACGAGATGACACTGGTGTAGCAAAAGTACAAGATGAATATTCAATCTTGTAAAGCTGATAAGGGTGCTTGTGGTGTAACTAAGGATGATTTGAGCTTTAAAAGTGCATCAAGATCTGTTAATGAGCTTGTGTTTGTAACAGTTGTGAAGATAATGATGTGATATGTTGATGAACAAAAGTGTGTAGTGTATGCTTAACATTAATACTCTTAGGTATAGATGTTGAGTTTGCTTTAAAAATCTTAAGAGATTTTAAAGGTTTATGATGGAATGGTATCCTTAGGACCTAAACAGGATAGTACTTCTACAGGATGAAGAGAATAATTGATGACTATCCCAGATAGTAGTTCGGATTATCTCATAAATGAAAACTTTCAAGAATGAAGTTAGGTGGTACAAATAAAGTGTTAAGATTTCGCTGAGTGGTAAGGCACTATCGTGTCTCTAGATTGTTTTAATGTATTCTGGTGGTTTATCGTGTTCATGTAGGAAATCAATCTAAACATAACCCTAGTACAACTATTCTCAGTATTTGAAAATTCTAAGTCGAATATAGTTAGTCAGACTATATTCCACTGTCCCTAGGTTAAATATAGGTGACTAGTCTATATTTAGCCAAGGTTCGATAAAATTTTCAAATACCTAAACTAGGTATACTTTTGATATGTCCGTTGCTTTCGGGAAACTGTCCACTAAACAAAGGCGATGTCAAACCCTTAAGTTGCAAGTCCCGTCCATACAAGACTTGTAACGTATGTTTTCATATTCCATTGCATAGAAGGTAGTAAGGGTAGATACGTATGGAAAGGAAGTTTTAAGTAGTTCTAAAATAGAACATACTTGGCCAGGATCACGAACTTTTAATAATGAAGGTTTCATAAGAAAATTTTGATGAATGTAGAGAAAGTTCAGCTTTTGTCGATGATGGATTAGTTTGTCCTTTAGAAATCTCATATTTCTTGTTTTGAAATCAATAGATTGTGACGGGTTTTTGATATCATAAGAAATGATATTGATGATGTGATGGAATAATTCTAGAGACCATTTGCACAAAACACAATGTCTCGGAAGTAGGTTAGACCATTGTGCAATTCACAATGTCTGGGAAGTAGGTTAGGTCATTGTGTGACTCAAAACATTTGAGAAATGATTAAGACCATTGTATCATACAATGTCTTGGAAAATGAATGAGACCATTGTATCTCACAATGTCTTGGAAAATGAATGAGGCCATTGTATCTCACAATGTCTTGAAAAATGAATGAGACCATTGTATCTCACAATGTCTTGGAAAATGAATGAGACCATTGTATCTCACAATGTCTTGAAAAGTGAATGAGACCATTGTATCTCACAATGTCTTGAAAAATGAATGAGACCATTGTATCTCACAATGTCTTGGAAAATGAATGAGACCATTGTATCTCACAATGTCTTGAAAAGTGAATGAGACCATTGTATCTCACAATGTCTTGGAAAATGAATGAGACCATTGTATCTCACAATGTCTTGGAAAATAGGAAAGACCATTGCAATCAGTTACAATGTCTTGGACATATAATGTTGGAGTAGGAACATGATTGAGAGAGTGTGGCTGTGCCGAAATGCCTTAGAATAGGCATACACAGATATGTTTAGTCCATTGTTTAGATAAATGATTGAAAATAAACCGAGTTTATATATCAATATACTAATATGTTCATGTAGTATAAAATGCCTAGTGTGTATATATCAATATACTTATATGTGTTCATGTAGCATAAAATGCCTAGTGTGTATATATCAATATACTTATATGTGTTCATGTAGCATAAAATGCTTAGTGTGTATATATCAATATACTTATATGTGTTCATGTAGCATAAAATGCTTAGTGTGTATATATCAATATACTTATATGTGTTCATGTAGCATAAAATGCTTAGTGTGTATATATCAATATACTTATATGTATATATCAATATACTTATATGTGTTCATGTAGCATAAAATGCTTACGGGGAAATGCTCAATTATGTTTATGGTACATATATTAATATGCAATTATGTTTGTGTAGCATAAAATATCTACGGGGAAATGCTCAAAAGGGGTATATATATGAATATACTAATATGTTTGTGTAGCATAACATGCTTACTAAGTCCATAATCGTCTGGAGGATGGAAGACACGGAGAGCGGAAGGCTATAAAAATGGTTTTGCTTGTAGTTGTAGTTATAGTTTAGGTCTCAATTAGACCCGTTTCTTTATAACCATGGCTCTGGTACCAATCTGTAACACCCCCAATTCATGGTTGCAGCGGAATTCAAACTGGGTGTTACTCGACGGCACAATAATCACAATAATAGAAAACGAACTCCAATTGAGTCGTTTTAAAAGATTTATCATTCAAATTGTATAAATATCAGAGATTACAAAAATGAGGTCCCAAATGGTTCCATGTTTACAATTTACATTAAATGAGTTTTTGAATGATAATAAAATTTATAGCCCTCTTGAGTATCCGTGTCCTTCCGTGCCATCCTTGATCGTCATGAACCTGAAATACATGCTTGAGAGGTCAACACAAAGGTTGAGTGATATTCATAGAGTTTGTTAAATGTTTGAACACAATATGTTGGTAGTGTGAGCTATGGACTCAGACCAATGTTTGGAAAATAAAACAGGTAGGCTACGTTATTATACGCCCATAAAATGTATTATACACTAAGCTTGTGACACCAAAACGTTAACGTGTACCAATATCGATCGGCAGATTTATCCCGGTAGGTACTTTGCTAACATACCTAAATCTCAAATATTAATGCATTTGTATGAACTTAGTCAATACAAATGGGATTCGTCAATCCCAATAGGCCTATTCACAATATTTGCGCTCACTATTGCTAGTGATTAAATGGTTCATAATAAGGGATCTCGGTTTAGCAAGGCTGGTACTTAGTGATAATAAAACAATCAGGCAAGCATACAATTTAAAAACATTGTGCTCGGTTAAAAATAGCATGTATTCCCCCCAAGGGTTTGTAAAACAATTAAGTAATGGAAAGTGGGGCTATGAACTCACCTTAAGTAGGATAACAAGTAATGAAGGTGATGATTGGATCGTGTAGGTTTCTACGAGCAACCTATAATAGAATGTTGCGACTTAGGATTTGAGTACAGAATATGAAGTAGTGCCTATATATATATCTTGCATTTAGTCCATGATGTGGTATGATGTATAGTGTAAGTCTTTGAAAGAAAAGATTCATGAAACATGTATGTTTTGTATATCGTTTACTACCGTTCGGGCCGACATAATTCAGAAGTCATGTTAGTAAGCGTTCGAGGATACAGGACACTTTAACTCGTAAATCCACAACTCAACTCGACGGCTTACATAATGAACTCCTCACATGAGGCTCCCTACTATTGTAGTAGTTGATGAAGTATATAGATATAAGTTTTGATCCGAAATGTTACACGTCCGATATTTGAATAAACTTAGGAAAGTTTATTAGTACATGAAGATTGTTATTAGGAGTAGTTTCATAAGTCTTGTATGACCATTTTCTCTTTGTAATATCTCATGGTTCCTTTGTTGGGGGATCGAATACACGGTAAGGTGGTTAAACCTTCGTTCTTTGTGTATGAGATATGTTTGTGTGAATATGATTAAGTATGCGGAATCTACTTAACCACACTTAGAAGATTTTTGTTTATTGTTATGGAAATGGAATAGTTAACACCAAACGATTCAATATTATTCAAAATATAATACGAGTGATCTTTAGCTTATCACTAGGGTTACAAAGACCTTGAATCTTATGTTTTTTCTTTCTATTGTCTGTTTATGAGAGTTGTGTATGGCATTGTCTCTCTTGTTACATATCTACATATCTAAGATTTTCCTTTTATAGTCCAAGGAAATATCTTTTACAAACTACATGACTCAACAAATAACTAGCTTATGACTAATCATTATTCTAGCTTAGTCATACAAAATACATCATGTATCTAAGATAAATAACTCACTTGGAGTGTTCAATTTGATGACTAGAACTAAGATATTATCTTATTTATGCAAGTTGAATAAGTCATTCTTATCGACACAGCTGTTTGTTATGAGTCATAGCTGCAGAATCAAGCAGCAGCAGAATCAAGCCATGTGATTCTTGTGTTTATTTAATTCCTAACAATCCTCCCCTAAACATGTGAATCACATTCAAACATGTTTTTCTGAATTAAATGAGGACTTTGTGAAGAACTTTCAAACACTTCATTGTCAGATTTGGTTGATCTGAACTTTCTTCTCTTCTGAGTGAATGAACTTATCTTTCTCTGGAACTTATCTGCTTTCTGATCTTTCAACAAGTGATGAACAAACGTAGTGAACTGAAATTGAATCTTTTCAACTTTTTGAACTAGATAGAACTTTCTCCTTTGAAATGCTTCATCCTTTCTGAATACAACTTTAAAGAATGTTCTTGTCATTTTCAACCTCTATGTCATCATCTTGTATGATCTTGTCTTTTCTTTTGGTTAATCTTCCTTAAACTGGGATTGAATTTCCTCCCCTGAGATTCAAATATCATCTTATATTGATATCCTCCCCTTGTTTGAAAGATTTTCTCACAGTCACAACATCATCATCTGATCTAGCATTTTTCCATGTTTTCAGACAATTTGTACATGAAGCCATCAATTCCTTAAGAGTTTAAGATTCTATCCTCATCACTTCTAGGTGTGTTAACTCCTATGAGAGGTGATTCAATGGACATTATTGACTTATGGTCCATCATTTGATGGTTTTTAAAGTCATCTTTTGAAAATCCTTTTAAGAAACTTTTGCCTTAGCAGTATGTATATGATTTTATTATGAAAAATCATACTGCTTACAACCATTTTGAAAGGATTAAGTGTGTAACAGACACTCAATCAAAATTTCGGTTTAAAGCAACCTCTGGTTGTGTGAGAACCAATGTTTTCAGTTATAAATAACCGCCTGTGTATAGATAAACCTATTCAAAAGGCTTTCTTTACAGGGTTTCCAGCTCGTGGCATTTGTTACCTCTAACACAAGTGTTAGATTCACTTTTGCTCACTGTTCTTTCTATCAGATATCCGTAGATTAGTCACATTATACTTAAAAGTATAAAATGATAGAAAGTGAGTTGTATCAGTGATTAACTGATCAACTAATTTATCAATTCAAAGTGAAATATCATAATCAGATTCCAAGAAAGAAGTTTTAAGGATTTTTGAAGTCCCAAACCTTTTCTATCATGAACCTATTATATCAGTGGAAATGATCCGTAGCAATGATCAGCTTTCAGCAGCAATGATCAGCAGCAGTGTCAATCAGCAGAATCCATCAGCAGAATCACTTTCCAGTAGAAACGTTCTTCAGCAGCAAAATTCAAGCTCTAGGCTGAGACACTGAGCACTACAAAGGCTTTCAGCAGCAATGATCAGCAGCTTTGGTCAGCAAATTTCACTTGAAATAGCTTTTCAGCTCAAACATTCATACCTGAAACCATAATCAAGAAGTTGGTTTTGAAGCCATAGAACTTGACCACAGCAACTTGCAGCAGCTACATATTCAGCTTCAGTTGTTGAATTTGCCACAATTGTTTGCTTCTTACACTGCCATGAGATAAGTCTGCATCCAAGGAATTGACATCCTCCGGTTGTTGACTTTCTGTCCAAGCTAGCACCAGCATAGTCACTGTCTGAGAATGCTATCAAGTCAAATGGTGATTCTCTAGAATACCATAAACCCAACCTTGGTTGACCTTTGAGATATCTAAAAATTCTTTTGACTGCTGTTAAATGAGAAACCTTTGGAGTTACTTGAAATCTTGCACAAGCACAAACAGAGAACATGATATCAGGTCTTGATGATGTAAGATACATCAAAGAACCTATCATAGATCTGTATGTATGTACATCCACATTTTCTCCATCTGCATCTTTAAGAAGTGGCTTCTCAGGATCTATTGGGGTGCTTGCTATTTTTGAATCAGCAAATTGAAATTTTCTAAGTATCTCTGCAACATATTTGTCTTGACTAATAAATATGCCTTCAGATGATTGCTTAACTTGCAGACCCAAAAAGAATGTAAGTTCTCCCATAGAACTCATCTGAAACTTATCTTTCATAAGTTTTTCAAAGTCTAAACACATCTCCTTCCTTGTAGATCCAAAGATAATGTCATCCACATACACCTGTACTAACAGAAGATCTTTCTTGTGTTGTTTGATGAAAAGTGTCTGATCAATCTTTCCTCTTTGAAATCCATTCTCTAATAAATAGGAAGCTAGTGTTGCATACCAAGCTCTTGGTGCCTGATGTAGTCCATATAGAGCTTTAACTACCTTGTACACTTTGTCTGGATGGTCAGGATCAGTGAAGCCTGGAGGTTGTGTAACATACACCTCTTCTTCAATTGAACCATATAAAAATGCACTCTTGACATCCATTTGGTAAACTGTGAAGTTCATAAATGAAGCATAAGCTAAGAAAAGCCTAATTGCCTCAATTCTAGCTACTGGAGCATAAATCTCATCATAGTCTATCCCTTCTTCTTGTGTGTACCCTTGTGCTACTAATCTAGCTTTATTCTTAATCACTATGCCTCTTTCATCCCTTTTATTTCTAAAAACCCATCTAGTGCCAATTACTCTTACACCATTAGGTAAATCAACTAGCAACCAGACCTTTTGAATCTTGAACTGAAGAAGCTCCTCTTGCATAGCCTCTAACCAGCTTGAATTCTCTAGGGCTTTATGAATATTCTTTGGTTCATCTTGTGAGAGAAAACATACAAACAAACAGGAGTTTGAAAACTCATGCTGCTTTGAAGCATAAAGGGCATCAAGAATTCCTTTTTGATCTGAAGACATCAATTGTTGTCTTGTCTTCACACCAGATTGTACATCTCCAATCACATTTTCTAGGGAGTGGACTTTGTGAATTCGTGTTTGTGGAGTGGAAGGAACTTGATAATCAGATGGAATATTGCTTAAATCCACCTCATCTTCTGAAAAGTCTGATTTTGTTTCTTCTGAAGGACTATCAGCAGAGACAATTTGCTTATCAGCAGGAACATTTTGCTGTTCTTCTGTTCTTCCTTCTCTGATTTTATCTTCAACATCTTCTTTAGCTTTGCCAGAAGAAGATTCTCCATTGATTGAAGTTGATTCCACATTGGTATTTGACCATATTGGCATCATCACATAATCTTGATGTGTCTTCTTGTCTAACCTTGCCTCATCCGTTGCTTGTGAACCTGAAAAATCATTAGTTTCTGCAACAACAGGCACATAATTCATTGAATGGGTTAGAGTTTCAAGATCAAATAGCCATTTTGGTCCTTGACCTTCTACATTAGACTTGTTTTCTAAGAACTCTATATGTAGACTCTCTTCTACTCTCTTAGTTCTTATGTTGTATACTCTAAAAGCTTTGCTATTGAGAGAATATCCAACAAAGAAACCTTCATCTGCTTTACCATCAAATTTTCTCAAATGGTCTAAGGTATTCAGAATTGTCACATGACATCCAAAAGGTCTAAGAAATCCTATTGCAGGAGTTCTACCTCTAAAAAGCTCATATGATGTCTTATTGTGAGGCTGTACTATTAAAACTCTGTTCTGAACATAACAAGCAGTGTTGACTGCTTCAGCCCAAAAAGTTATAGGCAACTTTGAATCAGCTAACATAGTTCTAGCAGCTTCTATTAGTGTTCTATTCTTTCTTTCAGCTACTCCATTCTGTTGAGGAGTTCTAGTAACACTAAATTCTCTTTTAATACCTTTTTCTTTGCAGAAATCATCCATAACTCTATTTTTGAATTCTGTTCCATTATCACATCTAATGACTTTTACTCTTTTGCTTACTAGGTTTTCTATCTCTGTAATGAAGGTCTTAAGGATGCTAGAATTCTCATCCTTAGTTCCTAAAAAGAATACCCATGTAAATCTACTATAGTCATCAGTAACAACTAGACAAAATCTCTTATGCATTATACTACTTACTGAAACATGTCCAAATAAGTCCATATGAAGCATAAACAATGATTGATTGATAGAGTTAAAAATCTTGGACTTACAAGAGACTTTGTGTTGTTTGCCTTTAAGACAAGCAATGCATGTTTGATCATTTTCAAAACGTTTTTGAGGTAAACCTATTACCAAACCATTCTTAACAATCTTATTTATGGTTTTGAAGTTAATATGACCAAGTCTCCTATGCCATAACATAGATTCATCTAATGTGGCCTTTGCAACAAGACAAGTTAAAGCATCTTTAGAAACAATGTTATTCATATCAACACTGTACATATTGCCCTTCCTAGGAATTTTAAGAAGTACTTGACTTTCATCAGGCATCTTAAAATCAGAAGAAAGTACAAGACATTCAGTCTCAGTAAAAAGAACGTTATTCTTTCTATCACACATTTGTGAGACACTAAAGAGATTATACTTAAGCTCTTGCACAAAAAACACATTTTCAAAATCTAATTTACTGGTTTTGATAGTACCTTTACCAGTAATCTTTCCACCAATTCCTCCTCCAAAGGTAACATATCCACCATCAATTGATTGAAAGTTGGAAAGATAAGACATGTTGCCTGTCATGTGCCTTGAACACCCACTATCTGAATATCCTTGATCTTCATGATCTGTTGGTGAATGTCCCTGCACAAAATAAAAGAATTAGTTTTCTTTGGGGATCCAAGCCAACACTGACTTGGATCTGCCTCTTGCATCAATGAAATGTAATCTCTTGAGGACTGTTGATGCAACATTGGATTTAAGAATCCAACATGCTGAGGCCTTAACAGCATTTGCCCTGATTCCCTTAGCAGCAGTATGCTTAGCAGAAGAAACTGCTAGCTTTGTAGTTGTACCCTTTGGTCTCCAAACTTGTTTTTGGACCACTGCTTTTGTTTGAATGGGCCTTTGAACAATATTAGATGCATGTTTGAAAGTTGTTTTTGCACCCTTGATTGTTGATTTTGGGTAAACAGTCATATATGGTTTTTCAGCAGAAACCATTTTCCTTTCAGCAGGAACAGTTTTTGCTCTATCAGCAGGAACTGCTTTTGTGACTGTTTTGGGTTTTGATCTTTTAGAATTAGAGTGAAAATGAGATTTAGGTGTTTGCCTTTTGTAGTTCACTCTATTACTATCATACCCAGATACCCATTGGTTGCAGAAAGCTGCAAGATGGTCAAAACTACCACAAATGAAACAAGCTTTATTGTTAAAAGCAAAGTCATCACCTAGTTGGTAAGACTTGAGGTTATTCCAATTTCTTTGGTTACCTCTGGGCTTGTTTGTGGTTCTATATTGTTCACAATATCTAACTGGTTGCCTAACATATTTTTTATTGGTCTTAGGACTATCAGTATTGTGTTTGACTATCTTAGGAACTCTTGTTCTTGCTTTCTTAACCACTTCAGGTTTAGACATAACCTGTTTATTTACAAAGGACACCTTGTCCTGAAAAAGTAATGTTTTACATGAACATTTACTTTCTTTCTTAGGCTCATCAGCTACTATGTTAGAGTTTGGTTGAACTCCATATTGTAACTCAGGTAGCTGAAATTCAGGCAATCCTGAATGTTCTAGGTCAATCCCTGGGGGTTTTGGGATACCTCTATAAGGGGGTGGGGCAGCATTATATCCTAATCCTGACTTAACTTTATTATTCACTTGACTGTCTATTATTTTGTTTACATTTTTAGAAGCATGTTCAAGCTTCTCTTTAGTCAATTGAATGTTTTCTTTCTCAGTCTTAACCCTATCCAATGCTTCTTTTAAGGCCTCAATAATTTGATCTTTAAATTGATTATCATTTTCAAGTAAAGTTTTAGCATCAGTAAAGGTAAGTTCATTCCTTTTATAGTGTAGGATTTGCCTCTCTGCAGATTCTAAACCACTTTTATAATTGAAACAATCTAGATCAGATTTGGAGTATCTAACCTTTTGGTCATCATACTGTTTAATTAAGATTTTTAAGTCTTTAAGAGCAGTACAAGTATTTGAACAGGTTTTATGATCATGTACCTCAGGTACAGTAAATGCCATAAGAGCCATCTGTGAAGAACTCATTTCTTCATCATCCATGAAGCTCCAATCAAAACCTAACCCATCAATTGCTACCATAGCTTTTGGTTCAGACATCTCCCCTGTATTGGATTTTCTTCCAACATCTCTATTTCTGCTATCTTGCTGTCTTGGCCTTCTACATTCTCTTGAGAAGTGTCCCATCTTGTGACAGTTGTAGCATTCTATCTTTGACTTGTCATAACCAGCAGGATCATTGCTACTGATTGTGATCTTCTTCCCCGTCCTTTGATAGAATTTCTTAGCTCTCATGCTAAGAAGAGAAATTTGCCATTTTAGATCCATTTCCTCCAGATCATCATCATTGATCTCTTGAAGGTCTTCATGAGTTAACATGGATCCATTATGTTTGCTTGTGAAAAAAGCACAACATGTTTTCTCATCTAAAATTCCAAAAGTACTGCTTGATGAACTTGCAGCACTTAAACCATCATGAACTTTTTCATTAGTGACTGGAACTAAATTACTAGGAGATGACATAAATGCCATGTTCCCAGTGCTTGAACTAGTACCTCCAGTTTTCTTCAAATCTTGCTCAACAATCTTAAAGTTGCTATACAGATCCATAAGATCCATGGTGTCAATGTCTGACTTGTTCTTCCAGACAATAACATGCATAGCCCATTCTTCAGGTAAGCTTCTCAGAAATTTTGAGTTTAAATCTTCTTGAGGTATTTCAACTCCAAGAATAGCAAGTTGACTCACAATATTCTGTAGCCTGTTGAACATATGGTCTAAAGATTCATGGTTGGTTGATGTGAAATTTTCAAACTGTTGCTTAAGAAGAGTCTTCTGGGTCTTCTTGGTGGCTTCATTCCCACCATACCTTGCAATAATGGCCTCAAATAGTGACTTAGCATCTTTGAATTTGCTGAAGTTTATAAGTTGATCATTTGGA
Organism: Artemisia argyi; assembly: GCA_030686995.1. Lineage (NCBI taxonomy): Eukaryota > Viridiplantae > Streptophyta > Magnoliopsida > Asterales > Asteraceae > Artemisia > Artemisia argyi. Next base: position 179,420,265 of record CM060683.1, read on the forward strand.
ATGGTCATCATCAGCATGCTTCTGGCCTTTAGGTCATTCTTCTTCTTAATTCTATCTTCTGCAGTTTGTGGCTTGGTTTGCAGCTTATCAACTTCCTTACCATCAACTGTTGATGTAGTGGTTGTAGGCTTGTAAGAATCTCGATCTTCAATGATTTCCCACAGTGCATAATCTTGCACTTGAAAATATTGTTCTATTCTTAACCTCCACATCTCAAACTCATTCTGTTTGAGCATTGGTAACTTAGCAGCAACATTTGTTTGAATAGACTCAACATCCATTTCTAACTTCTTCTTCTAAAACAAAAATATCAACCTCAAGCTCTGATACCACTTGTTGGGGGATCGAATACACGGTAAGGTGGTTAAACCTTCGTTCTTTGTGTATGAGATATGTTTGTGTGAATATGATTAAGTATGCGGAATCTACTTAACCACACTTAGAAGATTTTTGTTTATTGTTATGGAAATGGAATAGTTAACACCAAACGATTCAATATTATTCAAAATATAATATGAGTGATCTTTAGCTTATCACTAGGGTTACAAAGACCTTGAATCTTATGTTTTTTCTTTCTATTGTCTGTTTATGAGAGTTGTGTATGGCATTGTCTCTCTTGTTACATATCTACATATCTAAGATTTTCCTTTTATAGTCCAAGGAAATATCTTTTACAAACTACATGACTCAACAAATAACTAGCTTATGACTAATCACTATTCTAGCTTAGTCATACAAAATACATCATGTATCTAAGATAAATAACTCACTTGGAGTGTTCAATTTGATGACTAGAACTAAGATATTATCTTATTTATGCAAGTTGAATAAGTCATTCTTATCGACACAGCTGTTTGTTATGAGTCATAGCTGCAGAGTCATAGCAGCAGCAGAATCAAGCCTTGTGATTCTTGTGTTTATTTAATTCCTAACATCCTTTAGATGAAGTAGATCGAAATTGTATGTTCAAGTTATCGCCAACTTCTCTAGTTCATGTATTTGCCTTGGTAAGCTTGTATGGTCATTTCGTCATGGCCTAGCCATGACCTTTGGTCATTGTTCCATGGTCTTGAGACTCAACCTTGGCTCTAGCCATGGTTGTGGTCTTGATTCTAGGTCATAAGACCCCTTTGGTCTTCATAAACCATAACTTATATGTAATGACTTTGGTCTAAAAATGGGCTGTTAAGATTTTGAAGAATTTATCACTCAAAAAGCGTTTTCAGGGCTCGAGCTTCTTTAATCCTGAACGAAAACGTCGTTCTGGACAACTTTCGTGTTTTAACTTTTTGATGAATCGGACCAGAAGTGGGACTTTCAAAATCAAAATTTGATCAAAATGCTATTTAGGCAGTTTTGCCGGAAATCTTTGGTAACTTCAAATGGGCGTAACTTTTGACTCGTATACTCGTTTTGAGTGGTTCAAATTGCTATGGTTTCCTTGTTAGGTCCTCTACTACAATATGTAATAATCCAATATCATATTTGTACCATTTTAATCAAGTCTTTCCAAGAAAATCACTAGTTTACTTGTTTTAATAACTTGTTTTAACAATCAATAACAATAACTTGTTTTGCTCACTTTTATACATCATGGACATGAATACAAGACATAATATAGCACAAATAATATGTAAATAACATGAATATGATTATTTAACAAGAAGCAAGTTAGGGTTTGCTTACAACTTGTGAAGAAACTAACTAGAACCAAGATCAAGACCAAGAACCACTACTTAATCTTCCAAAAACCTTTCCAACCATAGCCATGCTTCCATATCAAAAACCCTATCTTATAATCTCTTGATAAACACTAATCTATCACAAAAACAAGCCTTAGTAAAAATCTTCACTAAGAACACTTGGAAATTTGATGAGTTTTTGTGGTGTTTTTATAGAGTTTTATGGTTGAAAGGTGTTAAGGATCAACTAGGAACTATGACTTGAACTTGTGATGGATTGAATGAGCAAGATCAATGATCAAAATGGTGCATTTATATGGTTTTGGGTCGTTGGTATTGCAAGAGAAAGGAAGAGAATGAGCTCTCTTTTATACCAAAAATGAGGAGGTTACAATGTTGACTTGTCAACACTTGGAGACCAAGTTGTAATTAAGTGATGAACTATGGGTAAATTCATGAGATGAAGCCACATGGGTGGTGAATCCCCCCTCCTAGGGCGGTTCACAAAGCTTGGGGAGGAAGGTTTGGCTTTTTGGTGATATTATCCAAGATATGGTGTTAGTTTTGGCTCCGTAAAATGCTAACCGTAAATGGTTAAGCCACAAAACGTAAAACCGGGTGTCGTAAAATTATGGAATTCGAAAGTATTGTTAAACATGTCCATATGTTCCATAATAAAATATAAAATGAGTGGTAGGTTCCATTTGGATGGTAAAACCCTGCTAAAAACTGGAAACACGGGTCTAAAACGCGTAATACGTAAAATGTACGAATATTGCGTAAAATTGAGAAAAGTAAAATGTTACTTTTCTAATAGGATAAAAATGATTTAAAATGACTTATAATGTCTAGACTGGGCTCAGTCTAGTGTCGGTTGGTATTAAATGTCTTTTAGACATCAAACCGTAAGCCTAAAAATCAAGGAATGACTTATAAAATCAAGGAATGATTTTTGGTCAATGGAGGAGGGAAAAATATGTTGACTTTTTCTAATAAGTTGAAAACTCAAATAGTCTTAGAAATGCGGTGCAGGTATAGGCTAAGGTTACGGCTGAGTAAAAACGCTTAAAACTGAAAATTCCAGTTTTTCACGGCCGAGGTTTATTTTGGTCATGTTTTTCTCAGTCATGATTTATTCTCAAATAAATCATGAGTGTGTCAAACATTTTTCTGATACGGGGAAAATTAACGCGACCGAATTTCGTTGTGCGTAGAATTTCTGAATGACGTTTTACCCTAAAACGTGTAATCCCGTGTAATTCCTTAATAACTTTCACGAAAATGAGCTTATGAATGTCAAACATTTAATTTGCCATGGAAATGATTTATCACTCGATAAAATCAAATAAAAATCAACTTTCGGGAAAATTTCGGAAAGAAATGAATAGTAAAAATGAATAGTAACATGAATAGTAAAAGTAAATAGTAAATTTTCCGGGAATAGTAATTAACCTGAAATTGCGAATTGTTACAGTCTCTACCCCTTACAGGGAACTTCGTCCCGAAGTTCTATGTGTGTTATATGTTGGAGTGGTGTCGATGAAAAGGTGTGGTTACTTATGAGGACTAGAGTCTGGAATTACCAGTGATATAATTGATTTGTCTCAGAATACGGTGTGTCAATATAAATTGATAACCTAGTTGAATATCAATAGAGATTCATATAATAATCGAATATCAAAGGAAATTGATATAGCAGTCGGATATTAATAGGAATTGATATAGTAGTTGAATATCAAATAGAACTTGATATAGTTGTCAAGTATCAATAGCAATTGATATAAGAATCGAATCATGGAATAAGCGTTGAACATATGGTTGGACCAAGTCCTGTTTGAATTGTACGGCTGCCCATGCATATGGCTACATGGCTTCACAATGAGTTCGGTATGACTGCCCATGCATATGGCTACATGGCTTCGCAATGAGTTTGGTACGACTGCGCATGCGTATGGTTACATGGCCTTGCAATGAGTTTGTTACGACTGCACATGCATATGGTTACATGGCCTCGTAATGAGTTTGTTTGTTATTGCACTATCATTATGAAAACCAAAATGTAAACCTCGTACTAATGGAAATTGGGATAGTCGTTGCAATCATAGCCTAGTAGGTGATCTGTTGTTGTATCTAGTGTTTATTGACTTCATACTTATGTTATTTCGGATATAAATAAGCCCACTTGTTTATAATTCTTTATTTACATAGAGAGGCATCCCAAACAATGTAACTAAAGGAATATAAACGTATGGTTCGATGATTTATAATTTCTTTATTTAAATGAAAAGGCATCACAATCCATTCAAATAATTACAAATCATCCTACTTAAGAATTCCCAACACAACATTCACAATTAGCCGGTGAGTTACAAGGTAGTGTATTACGAGATGACACTGGTGTAGCAAAAGTACAAGATGAATATTCAATCTTGTAAAGCTGATAAGGGTGCTTGTGGTGTAACTAAAGATGATTTGAGCTTTAAAAGTGCATCAAGATCTGTTAATGAGCTTGTGTTTGTAACGGTTGTGAAGATAATGATGTGATATGTTGATGAACAAAAGTGTGTAGTGTATGCTTAACATTAATACTCTTAGGTATAGATGTTGAGTTTGCTTTAAAAATCTTAAGAGATTTTAAAGGTTTATGATGGAATGGTATCCTTAGGACCTAAACAGGATAGTACTTCTACAGGATGAAGAGAATAATTGATGACTATCCCAGATAGTAGTTCGGATTATCTCATAAATGAAAACTTTCAAGAATGAAGTTAGGTAGTACAAATAAAGTGTTAAGATTTCGCTGAGTGGTAAGGCACTATCGTGTCTCTAGATTGTTTTAATGTATTCTGGTGGTTTATCGTGTTCATGTAGGAAATCAATCTAAACATAACCCTAGTACAACTATTCTCAGTATTTGAAAATTCTAAGTCGAATATAGTTAGTCAGACTATATTCCACTGTCCCTAGGTTAAATATAGGTGACTAGTCTATATTTAGCCAAGGTTCGATAAAATTTTCAAATACCTAAACTAGGTATACTTTTGATATGTCCGTTGCTTTCGGGAAACTGTCCACTAAACAAAGGCGATGTCAAACCCTTAAGTTGCAAGTCCCGTCCATACAAGACTTGTAACGTATGTTTTCATATTCCATTGCATAGAAGGTAGTAAGGGTAGATACGTATGGAAAGGAAGTTTTAAGTAGTTCTAAAATAGAACATACTTGGCCAGGATCACGAACTTTTAATAATGAAGGTTTCATAAGAAAATTTTGATGAATGTAGAGAAAGTTCAGCTTTTGTCGATGATGGATTAGTTTGTCCTTTAGAAATCTCATATTTCTTGTTTTGAAATCAATAGATTGTGACGGGTTTTTGATATCATAAGAAATGATATTGATGATGTGATGGAATAATTCTAGAGACCATTTGCACAAAACACAATGTCTCGGAAGTAGGTTAGACCATTGTGCAATTCACAATGTCTGGGAAGTAGGTTAGGTCATTGTGTGACTCAAAACATTTGAGAAATGATTAAGACCATTGTATCATACAATGTCTTGGAAAATGAATGAGACCATTGTATCTCACAATGTCTTGGAAAATGAATGAGGCCATTGTATCTCACAATGTCTTGAAAAATGAATGAGACCATTGTATCTCACAATGTCTTGGAAAATGAATGAGACCATTGTATCTCACAATGTCTTGAAAAATGAATGAGACCATTGTATCTCACAATGTCTTGGAAAATGAATGAGACCATTGTATCTCACAATGTCTTGAAAAGTGAATGAGACCATTGTATCTCACAATGTCTTGGAAAATGAATGAGACCATTGTATCTCACAATGTCTTGGAAAATAGGAAAGACCATTGCAATCAGTTACAATGTCTTGGACATATAATGTTGGAGTAGGAACATGATTGAGAGAGTGTGGCTGTGCCGAAATGCCTTAGAATAGGCATACACAGATATGTTTAGTCCATTGTTTAGATAAATGATTGAAAATAAACCGAGTTTATATATCAATATACTAATATGTTCATGTAGTATAAAATGCCTAGTGTGTATATATCAATATACTTATATGTGTTCATGTAGCATAAAATGCCTAGTGTGTATATATCAATATACTTATATGTGTTCATGTAGCATAAAATGCCTAGTGTGTATATATCAATATACTTATATGTGTTCATGTAGCATAAAATGCCTAGTGTGTATATATCAATATACTTATATGTGTTCATGTAGCATAAAATGCTTAGTGTGTATATATCAATATACTTATATGTGTTCATGTAGCATAAAATGCTTAGTGTGTATATATCAATATACTTATATGTGTTCATGTAGCATAAAATGCTTACGGGGAAATGCTCAATTATGTTTATGGTACATATATTAATATGCAATTATGTTTGTGTAGCATAAAATATCTACGGGGAAATGCTCAAAAGGGGTATATATATGAATATACTAATATGTTTGTGTAGCATAACATGCTTACTAAGTCCATAATCGTCTGGAGGATGGAAGACACGGAGAGCGGAAGGCTATAAAAATGGTTTTGCTTGTAGTTGTAGTTATAGTTTAGGTCTCAATTAGACCCGTTTCTCTATAACCATGGCTCTGGTACCAATCTGTAACACCCCCAATTCATGGTTGCAGCGGAATTCAAACTGGGTGTTACTCGACGGCACAATAATCACAATAATAGAAAACGAACTCCAATTGAGTCGTTTTAAAAGATTTATCATTCAAATTGTATAAATATCAGAGATTACAAAAATGAGGTCCCAAATGGTTCCATGTTTACAATTTACATTAAATGAGTTTTTGAATGATAATAAAATTTATAGCCCTCTTGAGTATCCGTGTCCTTCCGTGCCATCCTTGATCGTCATGAACCTGAAATACATGCTTGAGAGGTCAACACAAAGGTTGAGTGATATTCATAGAGTTTGTTAAATGTTTGAACACAATATGTTGGTAGTGTGAGCTATGGACTCAGACCAATGTTTGGAAAATAAAACAGGTAGGCTACGTTATTATACGCCCATAAAATGTATTATACACTAAGCTTGTGACACTAAAACGTTAACGTGTACCAATATCGATCGGCAGATTTATCCCGGTAGGTACTTTGCTAACATACCTAAATCTCAAATATTAATGCATTTGTATGAACTTAGTCAATACAAATGGGATTCGTCAATCCCAATAGGCCTATTCACAATATTTGCGCTCACTATTGCTAGTGATTAAATGGTTCATAATAAGGGATCTCGGTTTAGCAAGGCTGGTACTTAGTGATAATAAAACAATCAGGCAAGCATACAATTTAAAAACATTGTGCTCGGTTAAAAATAGCATGTATTCCCCCCAAGGGTTTGTAAAACAATTAAGTAATGGAAAGTGGGGCTATGAACTCACCTTAAGTAGGATAGCAAGTAATGAAGGTGATGATTGGATCGTGTAGGTTTCTACGAGCAACCTATAATAGAATGTTGCGACTTAGGATTTGAGTACAGAATATGAAGTAGTGCCTATATATATATCTTGCATTTAGTCCATGATGTGGTATGATGTATAGTGTAAGTCTTTGAAAGAAAAGATTCATGAAACATGTATGTTTTGTATATCGTTTACTACCGTTCGGGCCGACATAATTCAGAAGTCATGTTAGTAAGCGTTCGAGGAGCCAGGACACTTTAACTCGTAAATCCACAACTCAACTCGACGGCTTACATAATGAACTCCTCACATGAGGCTCCCTACTATTGTAGTAGTTGATGAAGTATATAGATATAAGTTTTGATCCGAAATGTTACACGTCCGATATTTGAATAAACTTAGGAAAGTTTATTAGTACATGAAGATTGTTATTAGGAGTAGTTTCATAAGTCTTGTATGACCATTTTCTCTTTGTAATATCTCATGGTTCTTTTAGATGAAGTAGATCCAAATTGTATGTTCAAGTTATCGCCAACTTCTCTAGTTCATGTATTTGCCTTGGTAAGCTTGTATGGTCATTTCGTCATGGCCTAGCCATGACCTTTGGTCATTGTTCCATGGTCTTGAGACTCAACCTTGGCTCTAGCCATGGTTGTGGTCTTGATTCTAGGTCATAAGACCCCTTTGGTCTTCATAAACCATAACTTATATGTAATGACTTTGGTCTAAAAATGGGCTGTTAAGATTTTGAAGAATTTATCACTCAAAAAGCGTTTTCAGGGCTCGAGCTTCTTTGTTCCTGAACGAAAACGTCGTTCCGGACAACTTTCGTGTTTTAACTTTTTGATGAATCGGACCAGAAGTGGGACTTTCAAAATCAAAATTTGATCAGAATGCTATTTAGGCAGTTTTGCCGGAAATCTTTGGTAACTTCAAATGGGCGTAACTTTTGACTCGTATACTCGTTTTTGGTGGTTCAAATTGCTATGGTTTCCTTGTTAGGTCCTCTACTACAATATGTAATGATCCAATATCATATTTTTACCATTTTAATCAGGTCTTTCCAAGAAAATTACTAGTTTACTTGTTTTAATAACTTGTTTTAACAATCAATAACAATAACTTGTTTTGCTCACTTTTATACATCATGGACATGAATACAAGACATAATATAGCACAAATAATATATAAATAACATGAATATGATTATTTAACAAGAAGAAAGTTAGGGTTTGCTTACAACTTGTGAAGAAACTAACTAGAACCAAGATCAAGACCAAGAACCACTACTTAATCTTCCAAAAACCTTTCCAACCATAGCCATGCTTCCATATCAAAAACCCTATCTTATAATCTCTTGATAAACACTAATCTATCACAAAAACAAGCCTTAGTAAAAATCTTCACTAAGAACACTTGGAAATTTGATGAGTTTTTGTGGTGTTTTTATAGAGTTTTATGGTTGAAAGGTGTTAAGGATCAACTAGGAACTATGACTTGAACTTGTGATGGATTGAATGAGCAAGATCAATGATCAAAATGGTGCATTTATATGGTTTTGGGTCGTTGGTATTGCAAGAGAAAGGAAGAGAATGAGCTCTCTTTTATACCAAAAATGAGGAGGTTACAATGTTGACTTGTCAACACTTGGAGACCAAGTTGTAATTAAGTGATGAACTATGGGTAAATTCATGAGATGAAGCCACATGGGTGGTGAATCCCCCCTCCTAGGGCGGTTCACAAAGCTTGGGGAGGAAGGTTTGGCTTTTTGGTGATATTATCCAAGATATGGTGTTAGTTTTGGCTCCGTAAAATGCTAACCGTAAATGGTTAAGCCACGAAACGTAAAACCGGGTGTCGTAAAATTATGGAATTCGAAAGTATTGTTAAACATGTCCATATGTTCCATAATAAAATATAAAATGAGTGGTAGGTTCCATTTGGGTGGTAAAACCCTGCTAAAAACTAGAAACACGGGTCTAAAACGCGTAATACGTAAAATGTACGAATATTGCGTAAAATTGAGAAAAGTAAAATGTTACTTTTCTAATAGGATAAAAATGATTTAAAATGACTTATAATGTCTAGACTGGGCTCAGTCTAGTGTCGGTTGGTATTAAATGTCTTTTAGACATCAAACCGTAAGCCTAAAAATCAAGGAATGACTTATAAAATCAAGGAATGATTTTTGGTCAATGGAGGAGGGAAAAATATGTTGACTTTTTCTAATAAGTTGAAAACTCAAATAGTCTTAGAAATGCGGTGCAGGTATAGGCTAAGGTTACGGCTGAGTAAAAACGCTTAAAACTGAAAATTCCAGTTTTTCACGGCCGAGGTTTATTTTGGTCATGTTTTTCTCAGTCATGATTTATTCTCAAATAAATCATGAGTGTGTCAAACATTTTTCTGATACGGGGAAAATTAACGCGACCGAATTTCGTTGTGCGTAGAATTTCTGAATGACGTTTTACCCTAAAACGTGTAATCCCGTGTAATTCCTTAATAACTTTCACGAAAATGAGCTTATGAATGTCAAACATTTAATTTGCCATGGAAATGATTTATCACTCAATAAAATCAAATAAAAATCAACTTTCGGGAAAATTTCGGAAAGAAATGAATAGTAAAAATGAATAGTAACATGAATAGTAAAAGTGAATAGTAAATTTTCCGAGAATAGTAATTAACCTGAAATTGCGAATTGTTACATTGTTAAACCACTCGATCCAATTACAACAACCTATTAAGGGCAAAAACGTGAAAAAATAGATGAAAACGTAAGATAAACGGGCGAAAGCGTAAGAAAAACGGATGAAAACGGACAAAAATAGATAAAAACGTAAGGAAAACCGGTTACGGGTCGCCCACGGGAGAGGATTCGAGAAAAAAATCTAATGACTAAATCTGTTAAACCCGACAACCCACAAGGACCATTTAGTAACTTTTTACCTGCTATCATAAGTTGTAATATATGAGGTAACGTAAACAATCGGTCACGCAAACATGGGTAACCTGGTTGAACAAAAAAAACTATAATAACTTAAATCAAATTTTAGGAAACTTTAGTAACTTGTTTGAGTATTAACCCTTATGAGTTAAGAGTGTCAATTATGATCAAGGTGTTCATATTTTGATTATGAATTGACCGTTCGCTTTACTTATTTATGTACTTATACTAAAGTTCAGCAAAAGGGTACACTGATATGCTTACGAAGATATAAGTATTGCCTGTTACATGTTAAATAGACTATCTCGTCTATAATGAACCAAGTACCAAACTTAGTCTCTTCAAAAGGTTTAAATTGGCGGGAAGACCTTGATCCTGCACACCTTTTTAAGGTGTCGATTAACCTTCCCCAGTGACCTAGTCTCAGACAATGAGCGCCTTTACAGTGACTATGTAGTGAGGAGTTAGGATTGAACCAAAACCTATTTCTCTAATAGTTAGGGGCTGAGACAGGATAATTAGTTAAGAGGGGTTCGGTTTATTTAAAATGTTAACGATGTTTGTGTTTAAAAAACACAACGAACTTTACGAGTCTTAAAGTGAAACAAATAAATAAAAGGAAAAATGCTACACCCGCAAAAACAAATCCACAAACCAGTCACATCCACAAACCAGCCATAAAATGACGTGTTAGAGACTGAATAGCTGAATGAGAGAGAAGAGAGAGAACCTATCACAAAATACACCAATGAGAGAGTGATATCTCATTTTTGTGGATGTTTTTTTGTAAGTGTATCATTTCTCTAAATAAAAACTATTTCAAAATAAAAGGAAACATCTCAAAAACATACATGCAATACCAAAATCCATTCGAAAAGTAATGTAACAGCCTATTTAAACACCAATTTGTATTGTCATAAACCAACCTAATTTTTATACGAAATTAGTTCAAAACACAGCAACTTCACAATTGAAATGAGAGGTAACGTTGATATTATTTTTCAACCGAATTGATACACTTTGATGTTTAATTTAAATATGGTAGGTATTGTTGATATTAGTATCAGTGACCTTTTCATTTCAAACAAAAATGAAGTTCTCACAATGAAGGTTCACATTTATTTTCACTCTCATAAAAAATACAACATTATATATTGATGGCGTATCAATATTAGTAGCCCAAGCCCACTAAATATATGCAGAAATCAAACCCATTATCAAAGCCAATCAATAAACACTTGGTACGGGCCCGGCTAGAATCACATGCCACACTTGGCCCGAAGAAATTAGTCAGGCTATTCTGAACAAATAGGACCACTGCTCCCCAACTGTTACTAACGGTTAAGACGTACAATGAGACATGAGATAATAGGGACGCATGACAAGCACCGTTTCTACGAGCCAAGGAAGAAATACCATATGTCCTCCTTGTCTGCTCCTTAGATGATGAACACATGGCCTCCTCACAGCCGTTGATCATCTTTCAAGGGTTTACTCCTAAACCTTACTTGTCTCTTTAAGGCTTCCCATACAAACTTCACAAGTTTCACAAATTTGGGCAAATATTATCTCACATACAGTTTCATATGATTTGTTTAAGCATTATTCGAGCTTCTTGATTTTTATCAACTCCTCAAGTCCTTACCATTTAATACCGAAAACCAAACAACACAACCATCCCAATCCACTCTTAATCTTGATTTACATACCATACATAAACACATATCATATTCAAATTTATCATGAGAGGATATTAACCCTTCTTTTTATTGATATACGGTTTGAAATTGAAAGTATGAAGTTGAATTATATAGCCTAAATTCCTATCAAATAATATAAAGTGTGGAAATAATGGAAAAACTTAAAAAGCATGAAAGAATATTAGAGAACAAATTTAATAATTAAAAATGGATATGCATTAAATTAAACTAGACGAATAATCGCGTAAATTGACTGTATATAGCGGCAAATAATTATACTTGCAAACTTATGGTTCTGATGGGGCCGTCCCGAACCACACTCACAAATTTTAAATGCATTCATAAAAATAGTCTTTCTTTAAATAGATGCATCTCCTTGTTAATTATCTCTCTTTATTTAAAATATATGGTTAGAAATTTTTCTCACCTTTCTCATTTGGATAATTCTTCTTATTAAATCCCTTCAAATGTTTACCTTTTATTAATAAAATAGTTGTCAAACACAACTCAAAGAATCCTGAAATAAGCAAAAGATTTTTGTGGACATCATCAATGGGCTGTTGGATTGTTGAGATATTTGGGTCGATTGGGGGTGGCTTACCACCGGCTGGCCCTCCTATCTCTGCCCCACCAATAGTTAATTAGTTATCTTAAACTGATTAAGTGCATATTACGGCGAGCTATGCTACATACACAAAAAACCACAAAGAAACATCCACAAAATGAGGTGATATATCAAAATGCTAGGTCTTTATGGTTTTTTTATGCATGTAGCACAACCCTTACGATCGACTAGTGTTAAAATTGAAGTAATTACCAAATTTAGTGTTAAATTATCAGTATTCAAAATAGTTCAAAATGCTACTCCCTATTTTCTAAAATTGTTGTTCACCTTTTCATTTTAAGATGTTTCAAAATTATTGTTCACTTATTGTTTCAACGAATAAGAAGGGACTTTAGTGGGTAGAGATAGGGGCTGAGCATAATAGACCACATATTAAACCGAACTTAGAAACGACCTGACCAAATTTGGATCAAACATATTTCAGTTTGGTTTTTGATCCACCCGTTTCCTCATATTCGGTCCTTGGTCATGTCTGATCCAGTTCGTCTTACGCAAAAATCGACTAGACCGGACCGGACCGAAGAATTTCTCCAGAACTGGACCGAACATTTCAGTCCAGTCCTCGGTCCGGTATTTAGGGCCAAATCGGTTTCTGATCCGATTCGATTTTGGTCGGTCCGTGATCAACTTCAAGTAAAATGATATGTGATTATTGAAGAGTGATGTGATTTCACCTTTTTTACATTATATGTTAATGGTCTGGGATCAATAATTTTGAGACCGACAATTGTGAGATAATGATTGATCTAGAATGAATTTGTCTTAGTTGTATTTATGTCGAATATTTGATGACTGATTTGTGGGTCTAATGGTCGCTATGTTCTTGGCTATTTGGTTGTTGAGTAAGTGAGGTGCACATCAAGGGTTTATTATTATTATTATTATTATTATTATTATTATTATTATTATTATTATTATTATTTTTTTTTTTTTTCTTCGTTGATAGGATTCTCTTCCTTGAGGAATATTAACACCCCACGACCACCAAAAAAAAAATTTTACGAACTTATTTGAAATATATAATCTTACTTACATATCTAAGATTATAAGATTGCAGTATATAAACTACATAGATCATCAATAGGTATAGAAATGTCAACTTTTTTTTTTTTTTTTCTTTTCTTTTTTTTTGAGTAAAGGGCCTCCACCCGATAAAATATATTACTAAAAAAAATAGTTAAGTACAATAAAATATTGTTGAAGTACCACATTAACGTCAAACAACTAATTGAACAACCACTAAATCATTTATAGCAAGTCATAAATAATCCAACTAGCTACACACAACCAGAAAGTTAAAACAAAACCAAGCATAAACTAAGACACATAGACCTCTATGTAACTAAAGGAAAAATAACATTTTCAAGTCTAATGTCTTGATTGGCAGCATCACTTAAGTGGGCCGTAGATACACCACAATCATCAAAGTAGTCATCATCATAATCATTGTAGTCACATGTACCATCTTTTCATTGTTCCAAAAGACACTTCTCGTTCCCCCCACAACCGAAATAATTAATCTCATTAGGATAGTCTAAAACTTTGTCGTCGTCGCTAACAGAAACAACCACATTACCCACCTTAAAGAATGGGTTACTCACCTTTTTTGAAGAAGTACACGTAGAGGAAGAAGATACTAGGCTTATTAGCCGCATCCCACTCTTTCTCTTTCAAATCAACATTTCTTAAAGGTTTGTCATCATCGTCTATAAGAGTAATTTTTTCTTCAATAATGAGCTTTTCAAGCTTACCAATTTTCTCAACAATAAGAGTAGTACTAGTGCTACCATATGGGTCGAACCTCTTTGGTTAGATTAGATTTCAGATCCAAGTCATGCTTGTAAAATATGACTGATGTATTTTCTCATTTAGCTTTTTGCTAGAATATTTGTTACTATATTCAATTGCCGTTAAAAAAAATATAAAAAAGCAATAGCCGGGACAAAAGTGAATATGGTCAACTATAAGACTGCATGCAATGGTCACCACTTTCACCTTTTGCGTACAATATCCGAGTAGTGAGGAGGGTCACCTTTCCCTCTCTTTTTTAGCTTGGTGGCGCGTGCACCAATAACCGCACAATGATCTCACGAGTGATATGGTGAAATGGAAGGTGACCCCCAGTGGCGGAGCAAAAAAAAGTGATCACGGGGGGCATTGAGCAATAAGAAAGGTTAAATAAAATGTCAAAAGATGCCAATTTTTTAACGTAATTTGAAATAAGGCGGGTCGGGTCGGGTTTCATATATAGGTAACAAAAATGCTCTATTTTGTGCGATTAACGATAATTATAAATTTAAGTGTCTATAAAATAAAATTTGACTGGTGATTGTATTCAACGATCGAATAAAAGTACTTAATGATTTATTTAACGTGGCTAAGATTAGTAAAAGTCTTATTAAATCACTTATGGTTCTTTGAGTAATTCAAGTAAATGAAGAAAAAAAAGGCAACCACCAAAGTTATAGTACCCAACTCCACGTTTGTATACTAGTAAATGAAAATGAAAAGAAAAAAAAAAATAAAAATTAAACAAACTATATTTAATTTCCTCCTTAACTTTCGGTAAAACAAATCATCATAAACTACTGGAAAATCCAAATTACTCTTCATGTTTAGCAAACTGAGTGCGATGAGGGCAATTATATTTTGTGGGCGAGGGCACTTGACCTTTTTCCCAACAATTTGACTTCTTTTCTTATATATATATTGTGTATCTGCAAGAAACTTGACGGGGGCATCGCCCCCCACTACTATCAACATGGCTCTGCCCCGGGTGACCCCTCACATCTTACATGCAGCCTGATAGACACATATTGCAGTGTTGTTAGGTGAACAGTAAATAAAATGAATTATTAAATTAAGTGGGAGCTACCATGTCCATATATAGTTTAAAACTTATGTACCACATGCACTAAGATTATGTTTATTGGTGACCTTTGGTGTGGGTTGTGGGTTGGGGTCACGACCGATTCTCCCCTTTCAACCAATCACAAATTGACATGTGGCAATCGGTTGTGACTTTAGGTCACCAAGTGACCACAAATTAGCAATCTCTTGTGACCGGTTGTGACTTTAGGTCACCAATAAACATAACGTTGTCAGATTTCATGAAACATATAAATCCAAAGAAGATACAAGTGATTGGTACGTGAGTGAGGTATCGATAAGCTAAACATTAAATCTAAAATGTGCATTATTATAAAGACGAGTGAGCAATCCCATGTTACACATTAGATTTGTCTTGTTCATTAAAATTGCGAAGAAGACACGATCATTTTAATCCATGTCTTTGTTTTTCATATAGTTCCAAACCAGATGTTCTTAAATTGTTTCTATGCCACTCATTCGTGTTTATAGTTTTGTTGCATTTTCACGGTTATATATAACTATATAGTGTAGCCATAAATATTATTGTTTGTGATAAGCTAGATTCTATATAATTCATGAAATAAGGGGGTGTTTGTTTTTAAATGGGTTTATGAGCTTTATATAATAAAAATAAGCTTAATTAGGTGTTTACTAAGCCTGTATGTTTGGGCTTATATATGTGTATATATGAAGGGTCATTACAAAAAATAGTGCTATTCTTCACACTTATTTTGTTAGAGATAATAATTTTGCTATATTTATAGGTGTAACAAATATTTAAAAAATAATCCACATATATAAGTGTGTACAATTACAATAAAGCTACACTTATATGTGTAACAAATATCTCCACACTTTTATTTTTGAACATTTTTTGCAATTTTGCTACACTTTTAAGTGTGGACATTCAAAAAAAAATTTCACACTTTTAACCATAGACATTTAGATAATATCTCCACACTTTAAATGTGTAGCAAAATTTGCCACACTCATTATTACCACACATGAGAAAGTGTGTAATCAATAATTTTACGCATTTTTAAATGTGGCCATTTAGCCTTTAAAATGTGGAGAATTCAACTAGTTTTTTGTAGTGAGTTTTTGATAAGCCTAAACTTTGTTGCTTAATTATTAAATAATGGTGTGCTTATATAAGATATTATATAAAAACACTTTTTATACCCTCGTTTAATAATTAAGTCACTTTAACATTCTATGTACTTTTTTTTGTCACTAACCTTATTAAATATGATAAGCTAAGTTAAACAACAAAGGCTTATGAGCTCATAATATATAAGTTATAAGCCGCTTATATAAAACAAAACAACTTTTTATGTCTTTATGTGGTCAAGTGTCGTAAAGGAATATTTTGAACTCTGAAAAAAGTTTTAACTAGTGATAACCTTGCCTAACTTTTACAAAAGATTGATTGCAAAAGAATTTCAAGCTTTAGATTGCAAATACATGACTTATGGTTAGGGATGGCAATGGGGTGGGGAATGTCGGAGATTGTACTTACCATCTTCATCCCGTTTTACACTCTTCATCCCCATCCCCATTGGGAAATTGCTTTACATCTCCATCCTCATTCCCAATGGGGATCGGGGATCCCCGCGGGAATTCTCCACCCTTATGAAATAACATAAAAATTTCACCAACTCGTCGAAAATATAAAGAATTTTGACTTATAAAGTACCTCAACAAACGTACATCACACATAGTTATATTAATTAGAATTTCAATTCAACTTTAAAGCATCGTAAGCATTGTAATATGAAAGATAATATAAAAATAATATGTATCATATCTGTGTATTCGGACAAATAGTTAAGTAATATGTAATTGTTACTTCTACTTCTAAATCTAAATGTTTTTTATCCTATAAATATCACATATGCATATAAACATATATGTCGGTATTCATAAACATATGTACATGTACATATACAAGTTAATCAAGTATGGATAAAACATATAAATTTTAAATAATTATACATTAGAAAGATCGGGGTCGGGGCCGGGTTCGGGGATTTATGTTATTCCCATCCCCGGATTAATATTTCAGGGGATTACCCATCCCCGACCCCATCCCCAATCAACTCAAGAATTCCCCAATCAAATCGGGTCTGCCATCCCTACTTATGATTTTATCCTGATTTACAAACAAGATTGGCCCATTTAATATTTACTTGGAGAAACTCATAAATATCTATTGTACCAATTAAAAATATGGGTCATTTTGTATTCGTCCACAATCTACTTATTTGTGCCGTCTTTGTTTCTTTATCAATAAACGTCCAAAGGTATTTGATCTTATGCAAATGTGTAATATGCATGGCTGACCTAAGAACAAATATGAAAATATTGTATGAAGTAGGTACAAAATCTTTGTTGCATAACTAAATCATTTATTCCAAAGTCTTTAATATTTGACACTTCACACGAAAAGATATGATATGGTTAAAAATAGATGTAGCCAAATTTCAAAGCTATTGACCAAATACTGTAGTTGCTGATGGAAATTAAAATGCAGATTGTACATATTCCTGATTTTCTGTTCGTGCATGGTATCCATTCACTTCCAGTCCGTGATTACCAATTTTCTCTCTAAACAACTATTTAATTTTTTTACCACTTTTTATTTTTATGCATTTACAGTAGAAGTACTATGTAAGTGAAAATAATGAGTAACATAAGGGAAATTTGCTAGGATTAACAATCATATAACAATTATAAGAGGAGTATACATAACGGAGAACGTCCCAAAAGGATCCCGTTTGGTGTATACAAACTAGGTGGATTACCCGCGCGTTGCCGCAGGGTGTTTTGCCAAAGCAACCGCTAAAAAATTTAAAAAAAAAATAATAATAATAACGGTCGTTGCTACAGTAACTAACGGCCGTTATAAAAAATTAATGGGCGTTGCTACAGTAACTAACGCCCGTTAGTACTGTAGCTACCCCGGTACTGTAGCAATTTGACCGAAATTACTGTAGCTGCTCTCACATGGCAACTGTAGCAGCAAAGCCGGGCAGCAAAGGGGGGCTGCCCAAGCCTGCTAAATGTAATATAGGATAATTAACACGTATTAACACATAATTACTAACCTCTTATCATTTGAATTACTAAGACAACTGATGTTCTTGATTCTTGATCTTGATCGTGTAGGAAACACTAATAACAACTAAAGTAAGTTGTCTCCAGGGTATATCCTTCAGGAAAGTATGCACGAATGCTAGTTTCCTTGTGTCCAGGGTATACCTTTTGGGAAATAACAACTAGAACTAGCATTTGTGCACACTTTCCTTGTCGTGCGGGTAAATTTGGGTCGATTGCTGAATTGTAGAAAATCAAGTCTTGCTCCCGTTTTGTGATGGTCATGATTTCCACATGCTGTCATTGGAGATTAATTTTCTCTTGTTTCATTGCTAGCTCTTTTTCCTTAAACTTCAAGTACGACTCTTCCATGTCCTTATTTTTCTCCGGTTTTGACGGCTTGAACTTGGAAAAGGTTTTGGCTAGCGAATTTGTCCATGATGATGGTGGATCACGAGAGGAGGAAGATGATTTCTTCCTGGCTGCATCACGACCTTGTGGTCGTGATTCTCTAGTCTCTTCCTCATCATCATAATCATCCATGTCTTGAAAATTCAAGGGACCTTGTGTTGACCCCGAGCTAGTCGTAAAACCCTTTGTTTTCTTCTGACTATTCGATCTGAAAGCAGGCACCTCCTTCTTCCAAGCATCATGATACCTCAAAAATTTTCAACAATCCTCCAAATTAAAATCATGACCGTAAATCACACGGTACCCTCTAAGAGTTTTTTCTTTATCGTCTGCATCATTCTCACCACTTCCATGATTATCCTTGATATTATCCATAATAGCACAAAAATCCCCAACCCTATTACGAATCCTATTCTTTCATTTGGTCGTGATCGATTAGTATGTTCTTTCTTAACCAGTTTCATTTTCAAAGTACACTATCACCAATTCCCAAAAGCGGTGCCTGTTGATAGCGTTTCCTTTCTCGAAATTTTCCAAAACATGGATGAAAGCTCTATAAAGCATGATCTCTTTCGCCTTTGTCCATGGTTCGCTCTTTTTTACCGGTTTGGGCTTTTTGCCTTTGTCCTTCGCCTTTGTAGCACGTCGCGAATGCTTCTATGTTTTGATGGATGATGTCTCTTCGACATCATCATTGTCTTCAACAGGCATGGAACCATGGTACGAACCGTGACCTGAACCTTGCCCCATCGAAGCATCTTGACTCGGATAGTTTTGGGTCGAGTATTGTTGACTCGGATAGTCTGCCATATAATCCTCCAAATCCATTTCAAGATTAGCACTACGAAGCATGGAATAATCTTTGTACGGTTGGAAAGACTGCGAGAAATCCATGTTAGGATGATACGACGACCCACTTGGTTCTTGGTGAAAATCCATATTAAGACGATACGGTGAGATAAACGGACGATTAACGCTAAACAGGTTACGACTTTGATTTGGTTGTGGTAGTCGTGATGGATATTTAAAAGCGGGTGGACGAAAGCGAATACCCCGATTTTGTGGTGGTGTTACGCCGGTTAATTCGAAGGTGTTTTCCGGCGAGAAATTCAAGTTTGGGGTAGTCGGGATCGTTGGTTGTTTGATGTAGGAGTATTTTTTTTGACATGATTAATATGGACGAGAAATTATTTGAATTGTGTGTTTAGAAATGTGTTTGAGGTTGTTATTTATAAGGTTGTAAAGTGGTAATTTTTTTTTTATTATTATTATTTTTTTTAATGAAACAGATAGTATTTTTTTGGAATTTTATGTGTGTCTCACAATCTGTCGATATTTAGACCGATTGTTTTTTATTTTTTATTATTATTTTTTTTTTTATTTATTTTTAGCCGATATTTTACCCAATACCAACAATCAGTCGACTTGACCTTGTGACCGATTTAATCCGTCCCACTGTTGCAAGCCTTACAATATATATACGTTGGTCGGAATTCCAGATTTTGCACTGCATGAGAAGAGGGTCCTAGGGGACGGGTACAGCCCTCAAAAGCTGTTTCTTTAATTTCGTTCATGCTAACAAAGTTGTACAACTTTTAACCCCACATCTTACATTTCACTTATTATTGTGTGTTGAAAGAAAGATAGTTTTATAGTTGTCGTCAAGCACAATAAATATACTACCAATCCATGTACGTCCATGGGCAAGAATTATTTAACTCTCATATTCACGAGGCAAATTGAGGAATTTTATAGGAAACTAGCTACTTGATAAGATTCTATTTCGGTATACGCTTACAATCCGGTAAGGTTCAAATTAGAACATTACCGTAACTTGTAAGAGCACCCACAATAGGTCAAATGGCAAAAAGCTTTTTCTTATTTTAAAAAGCCTTTTAGATGTGTTTTTTTGCATTGTATTAATAGCTTTTTGTAAAGTTTTTTACAAAGACTTGACAAACATTAAGTCTTTCTCAAAAGCTTTGGCTAATAAATACACTTTGCATTAAATGTTTCAAGTCATTGAAGACTTGTATCATTGTGGATGCTCTAAAGGCTAATGGTTGTCACTTACCAATTTTATTTATACCAAGTTTTTGTTTGAATATATATATGAGACATGCACTCGGCCACTCGCGCGCACATACACCCTTTTTATTTAGTCCAGCCACCACCATGATGGAACTAACACCAAAATCAAACCCTCACGTGTGAGAGTAGGGCTGAGCACCGAAGGTTCAAAACCGAACCGGACCGATGAAACCGATTGAACCGACAAAAATCGAACCGGACCGACGGCCCGTCGGTTCGGTTTTGGTTTCCGGTTTTACATGATTTCGGTTTCGGGTCGGTTCGGTTCGGTCCGGTTCGGCCCAAAACCGACAAAAACATGCCAAAATACACATGGACCGACAAACCCGAATCGAACTGACGGCTCGTCGGTTCGGTTTCGGTTCCGGTTCCGGTTTTTCATGACTTTCGGTTGTCGGTTTTCTCGATTCGAGAGTAGGTGGGGCGTAATGCATTCAAGCATGGACGGAACTATGTAGGGGCAGGGAGGGCCCCGACCCCTTAAAAATTTGCGGCACCTAGTGTAAATATTATATATTTTAGAGGTAGTTTAGGTGAGGTTATAAACAAATCTTCGATTTGGCCCCTCAAAAAAAATGTTCAAGTTCCATCTATGCATTTAAGCGTACGAAGGTCACAGTGACCTCCGTTTGCAGTATGCTACCTATTACGTCTAGCCTTATGGTATATAGTAGTAAAGCTATCTATACATAGAGAAGATCCAAAGGAGGCAACGTTTGTAAGACATAACAAAGGATGTAGAAATCGATCATGATTGTTTTCAACACTATACTTAGCTTCATACTAATTTGATGAAAGAGGCTTATGATGATATGCCATTTCAATTCTAGAATGTGCTAGGATATGTTAGTGCATAATAAGGTGTTTAATTGTTGTTAACGGCTTAAAGTGGATTCGTGGCAAGATGGTTATCACAAAAAGCGGATTTAAAAGCAAATGTACTATACATAATGTAAGTATTCGGATTATAGTCAAATGTTTACATGAAGAACTGACAATATAATGGTCATTATGTATATAACTTTTAGCTAAAGATGAGTGTTGAATACATGTAGTCAAGTATATCCCAAGTATATATGAAGTATATATGAAGTACTACGCGAATACAAAAAGTGGTCACTGTCAATATTGTATTCATGCATAAACACACACTTAATTGCACATATATTGGCATATATAGTAACACAAAACGTGTGCACATACACACACTCATGACATATTAGATACACTGCATTAATAGTTGTCTATATATGCTACATCATAATGATTAAAAGAAACAAAAACATGAGTAAAGCAAAAAAGGAAAATGTAAGGCAGAATCTTTTGGCAATATAGGTAAGTTATTTCTAACAGTAGCTAAAAACGTCAAAACTCAAACTTACCAAAACAAATTATTGAAAAAAAAAAAACACACTTTCTTACCCCCACGAGTGTGCTCAGTGACTGTTTTTTTCTGTGACTGATTTATGACTTGTGTTTTTGAACCCTTTTCCTATTTTTTCCACCATTTTTCTGTTCCAAATCCCACAAATCATTTCGCATTTTTCAGGATTTCTTGACATTATTGTTCTTCTCTCTCTAAAACCATACACTATCTCAATCTAATACATATAGTATTAACTATTGTAACCATCATCATCATATTGTTCTTTGATGTTTTCAGATTCTTTTGGTTCATTGTCAATATACAATGATAACCCTCAAAGGATGTACACTCAATATCATAATTATCATCATCATCATAATCTAGCTAGTGCATCATCATCTTCATCCTCTCTTTCCAATGATCATTCTATTTTAAGAAACTTTCATGAAAATAACCAAGATCGTGGACATGATAATGATGAAGGTACTAACCTAACCCTAAAAAGTAACATTGATAGTCATGATCCTAATGGTGGAATAAGACTATGTGGTCAGTTAAAAACAAGTGCAAGAGGCCATTGGAAGCCTGCTGAAGATGCTAAGCTTAAGGAGCTTGTTGCTTTTTATGGTCCCCAAAATTGGAACCTCATTGCTGAGAAACTTGAAGGCAGATCAGGTATATATACACTCCTCATACACACCAAATTTTGGATGTTTAAAAAAAAGTATTTTATATTGGTAGTTGAAATTATTAAAAGTACTAAACTTTCTTTAGTTAATATTTAATAACCAAAGTTTTAAAGTAAAAAACTTGCACATTTTTAGTAACTTACAACCACATTGATTTGCACAATGTTTGTGTGTTGGTTTTCTTGCATTTTCCTAAAAGTAAAAAAAGTGGGTTGTAATATTTGTGGGTATTTGACCATTCCTCATTCCAATATATTTCCTGTTTAAGAAAGGCAAAAGAAAGGCAAAAGAAAAGTGAGAATAGGAGCCTATGAAATCATCTAGTCAGAAAATTAGACAAGCCAGTTTAACTTATTAAGTGAGAATGGAAGTCTAATATAGTTATTTTTTTAACTAAAACATTCAAATTTGAATTAAACGAGATGTTAAACATTGTCTTGTTAGCTACCAAATGAAACTTTAACTAACAATCATATGTTTTTCCAATAAAAAGTGTTAGCAATAATAAGAAAAATGATGTAAAAGATTAAATATATAAAGTTTAATATTTTTAAAGGTTAAAATATTTTAGTTTAAAGGTTGGTACAAAATCTTACATTAAGGTTTTGACATTTATTTTAATTAAAGCATTCAAACTTGAAGGTTGTTAGTTTTAAGGTTAATATTTTACAAAATCTTACATTAAGGTTTTGACATTTATCAACATAGATTATTGTTCATCTAGAGTAAATGTATTTTGATAAATGTTAATATATATATTATAAAAATATCGGCAAGAATCGAAGTATATACGTACTTGCTAAATCACAATCACAAACAAGTTCGTCTACAATAAAAGATGTATCCACAGCTAATAAAGTTATTCTAGCACATCATGCTAGAATGAAATAAAAAAGAGTCTTTCTTTACTTGGCTCAACAGCCTCAACTGAACTCACTTTACTTCGTGTAATATTCTTCGATATATGTTGCTAAAAACATGAGTCTTTTTATGTGTTTTCCTGATGTAAAGACTTGGTCTTTGGGCTAAATTTTATGTTTTTTGATATGGGTATGTACAAAAAAATATATATATAGGAAAAAGTTGCAGATTGAGATGGTTTAATCAACTAGATCCAAGAATCAACAAGAAAGCATTTAGTGAAGAAGAAGAAGAAAGATTAATGATGGCACACAGATTGTATGGAAACAAATGGTCTTTAATGGCTAGATTGTTTCCAGGTAGAACTGACAATGCTGTTAAAAACCATTGGCATGTTATTATGGCTAGAAAATATCGTGAACAATCAAATGCTTTTAGAAGATACAAAAACATGATGTCCAGTGAGAGTCAAAGTCAAACTTCTGCCACACTACCACCACCACCTCCTGAGGTGGTTTTCGGTACTAGCTGCGATCAGTTGCCACCGTGGTGTTTCACATCTGGTTAGCTCTTTTCTTCATTGCATTATCGCGTTATTGTACATTTACATCTTTTATATTTCTAGCACGTGCTGCATCTGGTGCCACATCAGCGCCACATATATAATGGGTCCTCTATGGGAGGTACCGGTAAAAATAACATTTACGGTGTTACACACTTTGACTATTGGAAGATCTAAAACAAAATGTATACATAGGTAATGTTGCTGATATAAACATTATGAATAGTCTAAAGCATTTTCGGAAAGTATAATTATTAACTTAGAGTAAGCTTATAGATATCATGACACGCTTCACCTCACTAAGACACATAATCGCACGCTTCATTTCAGTACTAATTCAAAAGCATTTGGTGAAATATTCGTAAACATTATTGATGATTTACAAGATTCTTTATTCAGGTCCCAAGAACAACATTGAGATGATGATGGACATGTTTAAGAACAACCACAACAATATCATCTCTTACGAAAACCATTCCTCGTCATCATCATCATCGTTGCCCAATGAATGTTCAATGATGCATACTAGTAATCCCATCGGCTTTCATCATCATCAACAGTTGCTTACTCAGGCTATGAATCAAAACTACTACAGCCACTCATCCGCTCCACCACGGCCAGATGATCTTTTGGTAAACCAGAATTATTCTAAGGCTAAAAATAACCTTTCGCCGCAGTTTATAGACTTTCTTGGCGTTGGAGCCGTATGAAAACTTAACTTAGCATAAATTTTAGATCATCTTAAAATGGAAGTAGGATCCAAGACATTCTTGTGATTGCGTTATGTACGCCTGCCTTAAAAAATTTAGAGGGAGATTTATTAATATTGGAGATTAATTATTTAGTGTAGTCCTTTGGTGTTAAAAGCACTGTTATTTCTTCTTTACTATTGCATATCAGTTAATCAGTATATCATCCAGTATATCTGCAGAGGTTATCAATTGTTGACTGTGTTCCATGGGTAGTGAACCTTTAAAGAAAGAAAAATACAGTAAAAAGTGGTACTAGGACTTGTGGTTTTCTCAATATAGGGGGCTGTGAAAGTAAAATTTATTGCTCCTAAGCATTTGGATCCGAATCCCGTTACCGTATCGAAAATCTCCTAATACACGGTGCAGTATCGGTACCTTGAATCGAGAAAAAAAAAATAAAAAAAAAATCGGTACCACTAATAAGGTACCAGTACCAAAGCGGGAAGTATAGAAAAAAAATCCCGAAACTTGAGTAGTTATGTTTTTGAATTACAGAACTTATCCAAACACCCATTTGGCTCATTTCATGTCAAATAAGAGTCATGTAAAACACATGAAAAGAAACAAAACGTTTGAAAAACTTATTGTGAGAACTATAGATCTTTTGTAAACCCTCCCAAAAATTAAACCCGAACGTATTTTAAAAGGTTTGGAACGTTTGTATGGTACGAATATCTTGGTGATGTATTTTTTTAATTGTTGGTTGCGGTTTGTGCCACATCGTGGTTTGAAATAACTTTAAAATGTTTGTTTTTTCCTATTTTGTTGCATTTTTCTTGGAATCCTTTTTGTTTTAACAAAAAACGGGAAGAAACATATAGGTACCGAATTTCTGTTCCGGTACCCCAAATCCTGTACGGTACGGTGCCGGTGCCGGTACCCACTTTCATGCTTGGGAAAAAATCGGTACCACCAATTCAGTACGGGTTCGGTACTATTCTGGTACCGTGCTCATCCCTAAATGATAGTATTTACATGAGACCCAATATTTATACTAATTACTAATCTAACACTTTGGCTTGGGCCTAAAACGATACAAATACAAATACTAGTCTAACACAAATACTAATATCCATCTGGTACAAATAAGTCCAGTAACAAAAAGGACATACATTCAAATCATGGCTTCAAAGTTTTTTCTTAATCTTTTCGCTTTGGACTTGTTTTCTTTTTGTTGAATTTACGGAGTTCTCGGTTACAAGTAAAGTTCAAAGGTTATATTCAAGTTTTACTTTGTGGGAGACGTATGTTCTGTGTCAATGGTTGTATAGGTTAATTAATCGTTGCGATTTCGATGCGCATAAAAATGTATCCTCCCTTACTATCTATTATCAGAATAATACTATTTATTTAGCAAATTTAAGGGTGCGTTTGGTAGGAGGGAATCGGAATGAATGAATCGTAGCGGATATAGTTAAGTGTTTGGTGAAGATGTAAATCTTTCAAATATGAGAATGAAATATAGATATGTTCCATACTCCATATCACTCAAAAAGGAAAGGTATGGATCCTTCATACCTGAAGGGCCACGTTATACCTATACCCATATCTATTGTGACTTTTGGCAACATACCAAACGCACCCTAAGGTTCTATAATGATGCAGTAGTATATAAGAACAAATAGATAAATGTTAATCGATGGATTAAGCACATTAGAAAGAAAAGTTCTTGCCATTAGTTTTAGAAAGATGCATACAAGTTACAAAGAAGTAGTAGATTATGAACACTTTTGTCCCCTTTGTTTATATAGCTAGCTAGTTTATTTCTAAAATGTTATCAATAACAAAACTTGTCAAATTCACAACCCCAAAGTCATCACAAAACCATCATCAAACTCTCATGTTTAATTAGTATGGCAAATAACTCCTTAGAAGTCAGAATCGAAGCTCGTTTTATCTTGAGGTTTCATGGAAGTTAGCTGATCTTGACATGGCTGCAGGGTTTGCTCTCAAATTAGCCATAGCTTTCTTACCAAGTGAAATTTCATCTCCTTCGTATCGGAAGACCTATCAACGAAAAGTTACTTGATGTCAAAACTATGCACTTATAAGATTTAAACTTAATTGCATAAGTAAGCTATTACAAACGGGTGGTTTTATATGTATAGTCTACTTGGGGAAGGCGAGTCTTTGATTCAGATATAGACGGTTAACCGAAGTAGCACCCAAATGTGTACTTAGCGAGGTTTGAACCTATAGCTAGCTAGAACTTCAAAGATTTATGATTACGGATAGTTTTCCTTACATTGTATAACTTACAAAAAGATATAAGACCTCGAGTCGAGCACTTATAAGATTTAGCTTGATACAATATGAATTTGAAACTTATGGTTTATACTTTTATAGCTAGAAGCCTAGAACTAACTTTATAAAAGTTCGACTCGAGTAGATAAATAAAAACACTAGACTAGTTGATTGAGAATACCTCTGAGCTTCTGAAATACTTTCGTTGGTCATCAGCTTGCTGAATTTTCTTGCCCAAAAGCTTGATCGTGTGGTTTTTCACTTCTGACATTTTTGTCACTTTAGGTTTTCTGAAGAATCTATGTATTTTTTTTCAGTTTGTCGTTGTGTTTTAAAAACAAAGATGGTGTGTGTTTGACAAGTGGTCACTGGTCACAGCACAAATGGGAAGACGATTTGTAGCCACAAATGTTTGTGGCTGTGTTTGAAGTGGGTCCCAAAAAGTATTTTTTTATGCACTTTTCCTTTATTTCGTGGCTAAGAATTTATGCATATGTATTTTAATGGTCAAGCTTTCTATCTAAAGAATCGGATAAAATCGTATTGGATATAATAGTACACTTTACTAGAAGCTTGGATTATAGTAAAACACTATATTAACTCTCGAGTTTATGAGGAAGAGAAATGCTAAATATTTCTACTAAAACATCTTACATAATCGCCTACTGACAAGATTTTGTCATGTGACAGAATTGATGTTTGGATGCAGAGATATAATAAGTGAAAAAAAAAACTATATAATATTTTTATATGTGTAGGAGGATTTGTAGAATAAAATGATATAATGTGTAGCAAAGCTTTAAGAGAAAACTTAGCACACTTCAATAATGGGTCCAAAATCTCTCCAAATTCCCTAGTACTTTTTTTTTTTTTTTTTTTCGCCATAAATTCCACTATTAAAATTCCTCTTAAAACTTCAACCAACCTTCAATTCTAGCCTAAATTTCAATTTCAAATCGTATAATCATCTCATCTAACTGTTTTACATCATTCTAGTGGTTTAATTTTGATTTTTTTTTTCATAGTTTCTTTTAAAAGCCTAATTTTCATGTCATTTTTGTTCACAGTTAAAAAATCGAAAAGAAATCAAATTGAAGCTGTAGGTTAGAAGACTCAATGATCATGTATTGTAGATTGAGTTTTCATTGATTGTTTTTGAAGTTTGTTCTAATTTTACTTTTACATTGAAATGACGAATAAGAAACGTACATTGAAAGGACAAGTAAAATTCCCTTAGAGATATGATGATCATGTGGTGGATAGTGTGAGTCAAAAATGGGTTGAGCTGGATGAACAGGATTTTGGAAGTCAAATTAAGGTAGAGCTGGGGTATCGAGGAACTGCATATTGGGGAAAATGTGAATGAGCCTAATGAGGGGGTGTTTGGGAATTTGGATGGCTCTATTGCTAGTCCTGTTAGCCCCAATGTTAGTCATGATGAGAATAGCAATAATGAGGTTTTTGGAAGTCCGGATAACTGTAACAATTCGCATTTTCAGGTTAATTACTTTTCCCAGCAGGTCACCCAAGCCTGTACTACTCTCGCATGAGCACGCTTAACCGTATGGGCGATTAACCGTTAGACCACAAAACGCGTTTCTAAGACGATTTGAGTTTTCAACTTATTAGAAAAAGTCAACATATTTTTTTCCCTCCTCCATTGACCAAAAATCATCCCTTGATGTTATAAGTCATTTCGTGATTTTTAGGCTTACGGTTTGATGTCTAAAAGACATTTAATACCAACCGACACTAGACTGAGCCCAGTCTAGACATTATAAGTCATTTTAAATCATTTTTATCACATTAGAAAAGTAACATTTTACTTTTCTCAATTTTACGCAATATTCGTACGTTTTACGTATTACGCGTTCTAGACCCGTGTTTCCAGTTTTTAGCAGGGTTTTACCACCCAAATGGAACCTACCACTCATTTTATATTTTATTATGGAACTTATGGACATGTTTATCAAAACTTTCAAGTTCCATAATTTTACGACACCCGGTTTTACGTTTCGTGGCTTAACCATTTACGG
Organism: Artemisia argyi; assembly: GCA_030686995.1. Classification (NCBI taxonomy): domain Eukaryota; kingdom Viridiplantae; phylum Streptophyta; class Magnoliopsida; order Asterales; family Asteraceae; genus Artemisia; species Artemisia argyi. The sequence goes on from CM060683.1 coordinate 179,449,657, forward strand.
TTAGCATTTTACGGAGCCAAAACTAACTCAATAACTTGGATAATATCATCAAAAGTCCACCCTTGCTCCCCAAGGTTGGCAAACCGACTTAAGGGGGGGGGGGATTCAGCCCCTAGGTGGCTTAATCCCATGCTTTAAGCCTTAAGATGTGAACATGTGTTCAACTTGGTGAGCAAGTGTTGACTAGTCAAGGTTCTAACCTCCTCAAGACCTTATTTAAGTCATTCTCTTCCCCTCCTTGGCCATTCCAACGACCCACACACATAAAAACACACCATCATCTCATCCTTAGCTCATTTACTTCAAGTTCCATCCAAGAAATCAAGTGCAATATCCATACATAAACCCTAGTTTAGTTTTGATTCATCAAAACTACTTCAAATCCTTAGAAACTTTGGTGATTTCTCTTGAGTTTGAATCCACTCAAGTCACCTCAATTTTCATCATCTCTCTTTCAAGATTACAAGAGTAGAAAGATTGCATGAAGTGAAGTGGGTTGAAGCAAGTCTATCAAAGTCCTATCCTTACATGTTAACTTCCTTTCATCTTTGAAAGCCAAAAGTTGTAAGCCAAACCCTAACATGATTCTTGTTAAATAATCATATCCATGTTATTTACATATTATTTGTGCTATATTATGTCTTGTATTCATGTCCATGATGTATAAAAGTGAGTAAAACAAGTTATTGTACATGATTGATAAGACAAGTTACTATAACAAGCAAACTAGTGACTTTCTTGGTAAGACCTGATCAAAATGGTAAAAATATGATATTTGATCATTACATATTACAGTAGAGGACTTAACAAGGAAACCATAGCAATTTGAACCACCCAAAACGAGTATACGAGTCAAAAGTTACGCCCATTTGAAGTTACCAAAGATTTCCGGCAAAACTGCCTAAATAGCATTCTGATCAAAATTTGATTTTGAAAGTCCCACTTCTGTTTCGATTCATCAAAAAGTTAAAACACGAAAGTTGTCCAGAACGACGTTTTCGTTCAGGAACAAAGAAGCTCGAGCCCTGAAAACGCTTTTTGAGTGATAAATTCTTCAAAATCTTAACAGCCCATTTTTATACCAAAGTCATTACATATAAGTTATGGTTTATGAAGACCAAAGGGGTCTTATGACCTAGAATCAAGACCACAACCATGGCTAGAGCCAAGGTTGAGTCTCAAGACCATGGAACAATGACCAAAGGTCATGGCTAGGCCATGACGAAATGACCATGTAAGATGACTTAGGCGAAAACATGAAACAAAGTATTGGCGATAACTTGAACAAGCAACTTGGATCTACTTCATCTAAAGGAACCATGAGATATTACAAAGAGAAAATGGTCATACAAGACTTATGAAACTACCCCTAATAACAATCTTCATGTACTAATAAACTTTCCTAAGTTTATTCAAATATCGGACATGTAACTTTTCGGATCAAAACTTATACTTTATCAACTACTACAATAGTAGGGAGCCTCATGTGAGGAGTTCATTATGTAAGCCGTCGAGTTGAGTTGTGGATTTACGATTTAAAGTGTCCTGGCTCCTCGAACGCTTACTAACATGACTTCTGAATTATGTCGGCCCGAACGGTAGTAAACGATATACAAAACATACATGTTTCATGAATCATTTCTTTCAACGACTTACATTATACATCATACCACATCATGGACTAAGTGCAAAACATACATATATTGGCATGTTTATGTTTCCTTAGACATTATTCCAAACCTAAGTTGCAACAATTATTCTAGGTTGCTCGTAGAAGTTCTTACGGCATATCCATCATTCTCATTATACATCATCCAACTCAAGGTGAGTTCATAGCCCCACTTTCCATTACTTAATTGTTTTACAAACCCTTGGGGGGAATACATGCTATTTTTAACCGAGCACAATGTTTTTAAATTGTATGCTTGCCTGATTGTTTTATTATCACTAAGTACCAACCTTGCTAAACCGAGATCCCTTATTATGAACCATTTAATCACTAGCAATAGTGAGCGCAAATATTGTGAATAGGCCTATTGGGATTGACGAATCCCATTTGTAGTGAATACATTCATACAAATGCATTAATATTTGAGACCTGGGTATGCCAGCAACATACCTACCGGGATAAAACCGCCGATTGATATTGGTACACGTTAACGTTTTGGTGTCATAAGCTTAGTGTATAATACATTTTATGGGCGTATAACAACGTAGCCCACCTTTGTTTTCCAAACATGTGTATGAGTCTGATTAGCTCACACTACCAACATATTGTGTTCAAACATTAAACAAACTCTATGAATATCACTCAACCTTTGTGTTGACCTCTCAAGCATGTATTTCAGGTTCATGACGATCAAGGATGGCACGGAAGGGCACGGATACTCAAGAGGGCTATAAATTTTATTATCATTCAAAACTCATTTAATGTAAATTGTAAACATGGAACCATTTGGGACCTCATTTTGTAATCTCTGATATTTATATAATTTGAATGATAAATCTTTTAAAATGACTCAATTGGAGTTCGTTTTCTATTATTGTGACTATTGTGCCGTCGAGTAACACCCAGTTCGAATTCCGCTGCAACCATGAATTGGGGGTGTTACAGATTGGTACCAGAGCCATGGTTATAGAGAAACGGGTCTAATTGAGACCTAAACTATAACCACACTACAAGCAAAAACATTTTATAGCCTTCCGATCTTCGTGTCTTCCATCCTCCAGACGATTATGGACTTAGTAAGCATGTTATGCTACACAAACATATTAGTATATTCATATATACCCATTTTGAGCATTTCCCCGTAGACATTTTTGTGCTACACAAACATAATTGCATATTGATATATGTACCCTTAACATAATTGAGCATTTCCCCGTAAGCATTTTATGCTACATGAACACATATAAGTATATTGATATATACACACTAGGTATTTTATACTACATGAACATATTAGTATGTTGATATATAAACTCGGTTTATTTTCAATCATTTATCTAAACAATGGACTAAACATATCTGTGTATGTCTATTCTAAGGCATTTCGGCACAGCCACATTCTCCCAACCATGTTCCTACTCCAACATTTTATGTCCAAGATATTGTAACGAATTACGATGGTCTTTTCTATTTCCCGGACATTGTATGATACAATGGTCTTAATCATTTCTCAAATGTTTTGAGTCACACAATGGTCTAACCTACTTCCTAGACATTGTGAATTGCACAATGGTCTAACCTACTTTCGAGACATTGTGTTTTGTGCAATGGTCTTTGGAATTATTCCACCACCTCATCAACATCATTTCATATGATATCAAAAAAAAAAAAAAAAAAAAACCCATCACAATCTATCGATTTCCAAACAAGAAATATGAGATTTTTAAAGGACAAACAAATCCATCACCTACAAAAGCTGAAGTTCAGCTCTACATTTATCAAAGTTTTCTTATGAAACCTTCATTATTAAAAGTTCGTGATCCTGGCCAAGTATGGACTGTTTTAGAATTACTTAAAACTTCCTTTCCACACATATCTACCCGTACCATCTTCTATGCAATAGAATGTGAAAACATAGGTTACAAGTCTTGTATGGATGGGACTTGCAACTGAATTGTTTGACATCGCCTTTGTTTAGTGGACAGTTTCCCGAAAGCAACGGACATATCAAAAGTATACCTAATTTAGGTATTTGAAAATTTTATCGAACCTTGGCTAAATATAGACTAGTCACCTATATTTAACCTAGGGACAGTGGAATATAGTCTGACTAACTATATTCGACTTAAAATTTTCAAATACTGAGAGTAGTTGTACTAGGGTTATGTTTAGGTTGATTTCCTACATGAACTCGATAAACCACCAGAATACATTAAAACAATCTAGAGACACGATAATGTCTTACCACTCAGCGAAATCTTAACACCTTATTTGTGTTACCTAATTTCATTCTTGAAATTTTTCATTTATGAGATAATCCGAACTACTATCTTGGGATAGTTATCAATTATTCTTTTCATCCTGTAGAAGTACTATCCTGTTTAGGTCCTAAGGATACTATTCCATCATAAACTTTTAAAATCTCTTAAGATTTTTAAAGCAAACTCAACATCTATACCTAAGAGTATTAATGTTAAGCATACACACTTTTGTTCATCAACATATCACAACATTATCTTCACAACCGTTGCAAACACAAGCTCATTAACAGATCTTGATGCACTTTTAAAGCTCAAATCATCCTTAGTTACACCACAAGCACCCTCATCAGCTTTACATGATTGAATGTTCATCTTGTACTTTTGGAACACCAGTATCATCTCGTAATACACTACCTTGTAACTCACCGGCTAAGTATGAATGTTGTGTCGGGAATTCTTGAGTAGGATGATTTATAATGTCCTTATTTGAATGGATTGCGATGCCTTTTCATTTAAATAAAGAAATTATAAATTATCGAACCATACGTTTATATTCCTTTAGTTACATTGTTTGGGATGCCTCTCTATGTAAATAAAGAATTATAAACAAGTGGGCTTATTTATATCCGAAATAACATAAGTATGAAGTCAATAAACACTAGATACAACAACAGATTACCTACTAGGCTATGATTGCAACGACTATCCCAATTTCCATTAGTACGAGGTTTACATTTAGGTTTTCATAATGATAGTGCAATAACAAACAAACTCATTGCGAGGCCATGTAACCATATGCATGTGCAGTCGTAACAAACTCATTGCGAGGCCATGTAACCATATGCATGTGCAGTCGTACCAAACTCATTACGGGGCCATGTAACCATACGCATGCGCAGTCGTACCAAACTCATTGCGAAGCCATGTAGCCATATGCATGGGCAGCCGTACAATTCAAACAGGACTTGGTCCAACCACATGTTCAACGCTTATTCCATGATTCGATTCTTATATCAATTGCTATTGATACTTGACAACTATATCAAGTTCTATTTGATATTCAACTACTATATCAATTCCTATTAATATCCGACTGCTATATCAATTTCCTTTGATATTCGACTATTACCATACCTTTCCTACATAAAAGTAAGCCTCATCCTACACCATACACTGAAATGACAAATCAAATTACATCACTGGTAATTCCAGACTCTAGTCCTCATAAGTAACCACACCTTTTCATCGACACCACTCCAACATATGACACACAAAGAACTTCGGGACGAAGTTCCCCGTAAGGGGTAGAGACTGTAACAATTCGCATTTTCAGGTTAATTACTTTTCCCAGCAGGTCACCCAAGCCTGTACTACTCTCGCATGAGCACGCTTAACCGTATGGGCGATTAACCGTTAGACCACAAAACGCGTTTCTAAGACGATTTGAGCTTTCAACTTATTAGAAAAAGTCAACATATTTTTTCCCTCCTCCATTGACCAAAAATCATCCCTTGATGTTATAAGTCATTTCGTGATTTTTAGGCTTACGGTTTGATGTCTAAAAGACATTTAATACCAACCGACACTAGACTGAGCCCAGTCTAGACATTATAAGTCATTTTAAATCATTTTTATCACATTAGAAAAGTAACATTTTACTTTTCTCAATTTTACGCAATATTCGTACGTTTTACGTATTACGCGTTCTAGACCCGTGTTTCCAGTTTTTAGCAGGGTTTTACCACCCAAATGGAACCTACCACTCATTTTATATTTTATTATGGAACTTATGGACATGTTTATCAAAACTTTCAAGTTCCATAATTTTACGACACCCGGTTTTACGTTTCGTGGCTTAACCATTTACGGTTAGCATTTTACGGAGCCAAAACTAACTCAATAACTTGGATAATATCATCAAAAGTCCACCCTTGCTCCCCAAGGTTGGAAAACCGACTTAGGGGGGGGGGGGATTCAGCCCCTAGGTGGCTTAATCCCATGCTTTAAGCCTTAAGATGTGAACATGTGTTCAACTTGGTGAGCAAGTGTTGACTAGTCAAGGTTCTAACCTCCTCAAGACCTTATTTAAGTCATTCTCTTCCCCTCCTTGGCCATTCCAACGACCCACACACATAAAAACACACCATCATCTCATCCTTAGCTCATTTACTTCAAGTTCCATCCAAGAAATCAAGTGCAATATCCATACATAAACCCTAGTTTAGTTTTGATTCATCAAAACTACTTCAAATCCTTAGAAACTTTGGTGATTTCTCTTGAGTTTGAATCCACTCAAGTCACCTCAATTTTCATCATCTCTCTTTCAAGATTACAAGAGTAGAAAGATTGCATGAAGTGAAGTGGGTTGAAGCAAGTCTATCAAAGTCCTATCCTTACATGTTAACTTCCTTTCATCTTTGAAAGCCAAAAGTTGTAAGCCAAACCCTAACATGATTCTTGTTAAATAATCATATCCATGTTATTTACATATTATTTGTGCTATATTATGTCTTGTATTCATGTCCATGATGTATAAAAGTGAGTAAAACAAGTTATTGTACATGATTGATAAGACAAGTTACTATAACAAGCAAACTAGTGACTTTCTTGGTAAGACCTGATCAAAATGGTAAAAATATGATATTTGATCATTACATATTACAGTAGAGGACTTAACAAGGAAACCATAGCAATTTGAACCACCCAAAACGAGTATACGAGTCAAAAGTTACGCCCATTTGAAGTTACCAAAGATTTCCGGCAAAACTGCCTAAATAGCATTCTGATCAAATTTTGATTTTGAAAGTCCCACTTCTGGTCCGATTCATCAAAAAGTTAAAACACGAAAGTTGTCCGGAACGACGTTTTCGTTCAGGAACAAAGAAGCTCGAGCCCTGAAAACGCTTTTTGAGTGATAAATTCTTCAAAATCTTAACAGCCCATTTTTATACCAAAGTCATTACATATAAGTTATGGTTTATGAAGACCAAAGGGGTCTTATGACCTAGAATCAAGACCACAACCATGGCTAGAGCCAAGGTTGAGTCTCAAGACCATGGAACAATGACCAAAGGTCATGGCTAGGCCATGACGAAATGACCATGTAAGATGACTTAGGCGAAAACATGAAACAAAGTATTGGCGATAACTTGAACAAGCAACTTGGATCTACTTCATCTAAAGGAACCATGAGATATTACAAAGAGAAAATGGTCATACAAGACTTATGAAACTACCCCTAATAACAATCTTCATGTACTAATAAACTTTCCTAAGTTTATTCAAATATCGGACATGTAACTTTTCGGATCAAAACTTATACTTTATCAACTACTACAATAGTAGGGAGCCTCATGTGAGGAGTTCATTATGTAAGCCGTCGAGTTGAGTTGTGGATTTACGAGTTAAAGTGTCCTGGCTCCTCGAACGCTTACTAACATGACTTCTGAATTATGTCGGCCCGAACGGTAGTAAACGATATACAAAACATACATGTTTCATGAATCATTTCTTTCAACGACTTACATTATACATCATACCACATCATGGACTAAGTGCAAAACATACATATATTGGCATGTTTATGTTTCCTTAGACATTATTCCAAACCTAAGTTGCAACAATTATTCTAGGTTGCTCGTAGAAGTTCTTACGGCATATCCATCATTCTCATTATACATCATCCAACTCAAGGTGAGTTCATAGCCCCACTTTCCATTACTTAATTGTTTTACAAACCCTTGGGGGGAATACATGCTATTTTTAACCGAGCACAATGTTTTTAAATTGTATGCTTGCCTGATTGTTTTATTATCACTAAGTACCAACCTTGCTAAACCGAGATCCCTTATTATGAACCATTTAATCACTAGCAATAGTGAGCGCAAATATTGTGAATAGGCCTATTGGGATTGACGAATCCCATTTGTAGTGAATACATTCATACAAATGCATTAATATTTGAGACCTGGGTATGCCAGCAACATACCTACCGGGATAAAACCGCCGATTGATATTGGTACACGTTAACGTTTTGGTGTCATAAGCTTAGTGTATAATACATTTTATGGGCGTATAACAACGTAGCCCACCTTTGTTTTCCAAACATGTGTATGAGTCTGATTAGCTCACACTACCAACATATTGTGTTCAAACATTAAACAAACTCTATGAATATCACTTAACCTTTGTGTTGACCTCTCAAGCATGTATTTCAGGTTCATGACGATCAAGGATGGCACGGAAGGGCACGGATACTCAAGAGGGCTATAAATTTTATTATCATTCAAAACTCATTTAATGTAAATTGTAAACATGGAACCATTTGGGACCTCATTTTGTAATCTCTGATATTTATATAATTTGAATGATAAATCTTTTAAAACGACTCAATTGGAGTTCGTTTTCTATTATTGTGACTATTGTGCCGTCGAGTAACACCCAGTTCGAATTCCGCTGCAACCATGAATTGGGGGTGTTACAATAACTCTGTTGCTTGTCTTGTTAATCTTGTTGCTTGTCTTGTTAACCCTAATGTAAGTTCTACTTTGAATAGCAATAAGGATGTTATTGAGACACCTCAATTGAATGATGAAAGTGTAGTGAATAATGTGCATATTTCAGGAAATATTGATACAAACACACGTAATATAAATAACACACCTACTAATATGTCCTATGCAAAAGTGGTCAACAATAATACAGAGCATAATGATAATAAAATGGATTTTATACCAACACTTCTCAATGAGGATGGCAATGAATTTGTTATTTTTGATGAGGAAATGGTTTCTCATGGAAGTTAACTATTTGTGGATGCCGTAGAAAACTAGAACTGGGGGGGGGGGGGGAAGGGTTGAATAGTTTTAACTTTTAACAATTAAAACTGCATTTTAAAACATTTAGATTGACTTATGTCAATCCTTTTTATATTTGGATATTGATATATAGATATATTTGAATATTAAGCACGAGTTAAAGTAAAGAGAGATAAAACCGTAACACAAGTGTTTATAGTGTTTCGGCTTCAAGGTCACCTTCCTTGCCCTACTTCACTCCCCGAGTACCCAACTCGAGAGTTCGTAAACACTAGATCCACAAGATCCTTATCTTGGTGGAGAAGCCTTCACAACGTCGCTTACACTTTATCCGGCACAAAGCTAGATACCGAGTTCTATTTCGAGGTAGAACCAACCTAACGTCTCTTACATTTTATCCGGTACAAAGCTAGATATCGAGTTCCATGTTAATGGAGGAACCAAACCCAACAACACCAACTAACACAATACGTTTATCACATACTATGATGAATCAACTACAATAAACACTTTAGTGATCTTGTGATAATGACGAAGCATAACAACACTTCTTTTGGAGCTTGCAAGTCTTCCATGCAAAATTGTGATATCGCCTTCTAAGAAGAAACTAGAGAATCACTAAAAGAAAAAGCTACATGGATGATCCTTGGATATGAGTTTAGAGAGGTAAGAGTATAGAGGAAATATATCTATGAAAATGGTGAAGAATAAAGAAGAAAAGGCTTGCTATTTATAAGGAAACTAAGTCTCTGACTTGCAGGATCTTTCCCAAAAGGGATCTGGCTAGTGTAACTGAAGGGATCCGGCACATTGGTTTAACCAGTCCCGATTTTGGATTACAATTCTGGGTTTTGGGTCATGGTTAATGGACATTGGGTCACGGGAACCCAACATGATGTCATGCATGATGTAGTGCATATTTTGGGTCATGGGTATTCAACATGATGTCATGCATGATGCAAGGGTCATGGGTCACGGGTTTTGGGTTATGGTTCATGGATACCTAATTTATCTTTATACTTACATATTTATTTATCTAGTATAGTTAATTATGTTTTATAAAATGTAAGTAACAAATGTTACTTGTAAGTGTTTTATAAAAATGATTTTGACTTTATGTAATATATTTTACTGGATGTGTTTGATGGTTTATTAGTAAACAAGTTAATAAACTATTGGCTTGAAAACTTAAGTATTTTATTTTTCTCGTTAAAATAATTCAAGTTTTAATTCAAGTTTTAAATTTATAATTGCCGGACTTATACCTAAGGACACATTTTCATGGACAGTGTACCTGATCAGATGCCAGGAATAATATGCTTAGATTTAACCTAGTAAATTTTACAGATTTTAAAAAGGGGTTTTGATTTAATTATAACTAGTTAAAACAAGAAAAGTAAATTAACTAACTAAACTAATTGTGGTTGTGATCAATAAGAGAAAGTAGTGATAGCATATACTCCTATTACATTTTAGTTATCCGTTTATTAGTGCAACGTTTTAATTGTAAAGTATTGGTGACGTCAGAATGTATGGAGAGTATCCCTTTGGTCTAGGTTATACCTCCATACTCCTATTTAACTTAGACTATACCATTTGTTCCATGTATCTAGCCTCTGCACATGTAATCTTGTAGACCATTTGGTCTATGTACCTACTCAATTACAAGCATGCATTAAGATGTGTCAACTAATCTAGGTGATTTATCTATTGTACTCACTTGGTCCATGTGATACCTACTCTTCTCACGCGGTCACTTTATTGAAGAGCACTATGCTAACTTAAGTGTTCTTGTATTATACATCTAGTTATCCAGTTGGTCATGTAATATCTAGACTTAAACTACTCAAACATATAAACAAGCATGTATTGAACGATAAACACATATACTAAACAATACTAAACATTAAATCTTAATAAACGGTAATAACAATCATGTAATATTCATAACATGGCTAATACCAGAAGGTACTAACCCATAATGTATGTAAGATAATTCAAACGAAGAACAAATATAAATCATAATGAAATCGATATGCAAATCGAATGATTAAACCTAGTGTGATGATACGAGACATTCTCTCCTTGATTTTCTAGCCCTTGGGAGTGATCTTGGGGCTTTGGAGTGGTGAAATTTGGTTGTGGTTGAAAGTGGTGAGTGAATGATGATTAAAACTTTCGTATAGTGTTTATATTTATAGTTTCATATGTCGTATATCTTCAATAGATGACTTGGGGCTTTGACTATAGAGCTTCAAAATACGGCGTATTGCCATAGTTAAATACTCCATATGCTTCAATATTCACCAATACTTAGTAAATTCTTCCAGATATCAATACGACGTATGGCCAGAGTTACATACGTCGTATGCTCTTCTGCAACTTACATACAGAATCATGAATAATAGCTCCAAATCATGTCTTTTTCCGTGTCTCTTGTAATATTGATCCAAAATCAATGAAAGTCGAAAACTTAAGCAATTAAGTATCAATTCAGATATAAACATGCAATATATGAGCAATAATCATGTTATAAGTATAGTACTAATTAGGTCTTATCACATATCCCCCCACTTGACTTCTACTTATCTTTAAGTAGACTCTAGATTAAGTAATTAGAAACACATCCCAAACCTTGGTTTAGGAATTAGACATCAAAGTAATTAACTCAACCAATAGTGCATAACCATCACACCTCACGAAATAGGAAATGAAATTCGCTCATCTCTCGTAACTAATCTGGGGTGTTTATTTAGTGGTACACTCAACTGCACATTTTTTGTGAGTATTATATCATAAGCTTGGCATTGATACACATCTCTACCATTAGAGTTTATGACAATAACCAATTTCGAAGGCAAAATAGGTTAAAGTGTTTAGGCTTAAGGGTTCGTCGTTCTTTATAGTCTCTATCGATACCAATATTCCAGAAAGGCGAAAAAATCACAAATACACAATCAAATCCATGACCGCTATACTCATGATTGCTCACTCCTTAACTCAGATAAGCTAAAGTATAGGACTAAATAATCTTCACCAATAATATTACAGTAAAAAGGGCGACAAAATCATCAATGCTCATCCAAATCCATGAATGAGACACCAAAGATTGCCCAATTCCCTAATCTTAGTAAACTAAAGGTTAGGAAGAAGAATGAATAAGGGTAAGATAAGGCATGAGAAATATTGTAATGTTTTTATTTTTAATGAATTTTAAATTCGTTGTTTAAAATTTTTGAATTAAAAAAAAGAAAAAAAAAAGAAACTCGGTCGTCGACTGTGGCAATTTGGTCATGTCTAGTCACCGGAGAGAGAAAGCTTAGGTGGCAGGGGATGACCTGGGTCACCACTATGCATAGCCTAAGAGCGAGGAATATTTGGGTCGTTTTACACATGCCTTAACCTAATAATAATAGATTAAATACATCTAGAACCGTAAGGTGTTCAAATTCATATAAAGTACAATTTAGGAATGAAAAATGCTACATCCACTCACAAATTTCACACAAATCGCTCACACGCTGAGGTGTCATCCACTAATTGGTGGTATGAGAGAAAAGAGAGAGAAATTGTAATAAACTCCACCAATAAGTGGGTGACACCTCAGTATGTGGGTGATTTGTGTGGAATTTGTGAGTGGATGTAGCATTCCTCTTTAGGAATTCTTTCAAAGTACATAGGTTTAAATGACCTGTTGATGGATGGGATTGGCTACCATGGACCTATGAAAACTGAGTTTTATTGCTTTTACTTAGGTGTCATTTGTTTTTCAGAGTTTTTACCTCTTCATCTGCAAACCATGCCTGCAGAAGAAGAGGTACTCTGAAGCTCTTCATCTGCAAGAAGAAGACTGTTTGTTTTTTGTGCTATTGAAGTATTTCTTTCCTTTTTCTTCATTTTTTTTTTCTTTTTCAATAGTATTTCCTTGTGCTATTGAAGTACGTTTTTTTCTTCTTTCATTTCCTTTTTCTTTTTCACTAGTTTTTTTTGTGCTATTGAGTGCAAAACAAGCAATCGCTTAAAATATGAAGTATTAAAGACAATACATAATGGTTCAAAATATACCAATATCGCTTAAAAGACGGAGTATTAAAGACAATACATACGGTTCAAATTATACAAGTACGTAATGGTTCAAAACATAAAAATTGCAAAGCACATAAATTATCAATATCAATTAGGACCAAAGTTAAATCACTTGTATTAATTGTTGCGCCATTTTATCTCTTAAATTAGTCATATATTGTTGATCTGATGCATCCTTTGTGGTTGAACAACTTGATCTTCTACATCAATTCCATCATCAACTTCAACTAATACGTTGTCATTCTCAAGTTGCACATCTGATTGCTCATATCTTGAAAAGAGTTCATCATCTAAACCCTCTTTGCGTATAAAATTATGAAGTGCAAAACAAGCAATCATGATATTTTGTTGTACCGTAAGTTGAAAGGGTGCCATCTTCTGTAATACTGGAAAACATGCTTTCAAGACACCATAAGCACGTTCATTCACGTTTCTAAGTTTTGCATGTGAGTTGTTGAACTTTTCTTTACTATTCAATGCACGCCTTCGCCGAAAATCTCCTAACCAATATCTCACATTACGATATGGTGCCATAAACCCTCGTGTGTGTGTATAGGCGGCATCACAAAGATAACATTTGTCTATAAATGTTATATAATAATTAATATTTAAGTAATAGTTCAAAATAAATGCAAACTATGTATGTATGTATTTTTTGTATGTGTATGTATGCATGTACCTGGAGGGGGTAATGGAAACGGTGCATTATGATTTCTTATTGCTTCTGATAAAATTCTGGAATCATGAGCTACCCCTTCCCATCCGACAACAAGAAAAGTAAACATCATGTTAAAGTCGTATATTGCCAAAACATTTTGATAGCAATCCCCTTTCCTCTCCCTCAATATAAATGTTGCTTATGTTTAGGATACAAGCATGTATCAAAGTTCCATCCAGTGCACTGATAGCTCCCTACATAAACGAAATTAGTAGTCGAAATTTAATGTGAAACAAAATATTGCATCACTAATATATATAGTTACTAATTACCTTAACTATTTGTCGTGATCTCCTATTATGGCCTGGAGCGTTTGGATTAGGATTAAAATTTATTGGTATTATAATCTCCTTAGAAAACTTCATCATTTTAGCCAATAATTCATTAAAAAACTTGTGAATAGTTTGCGTTGAGTGTTGAAATCGGTTTTTTATGACCACATACCGTTGATTGTGACCTAACATCATCAAGAACATAGCAATTTTTTCTCCAACTGATACATGCTTTCTATCTTTCAACCACCCCTTTACTCTAAAATGTGTGCAAGGATGAAAAAATGAATCATGTGACATGCATAGTAAATCAATACACTGTCTATCATTTCCTTGCAATAACTCTAATGTAAATTGATGACCGGAAATTGCTGAAGTAGTATCTCTTTTTCGTTTTCCTTTCCTTGACTAATAGTAGTGAAGATATGTATACATAACAATAATGAGCACAAGTTTTTGACTATAATCCATAATAAAACATGTTCTATAAAACCTAAAATCTGAAACATTGCAAAATTACCAAAATGCCCTTATATTCTAAAAAACAAAATAAAAGCTTAAATAAAATCCCAAATAAATCCAAAATACTTGAAATTTAGTACCAAATGATTAATATCAATTTTTTTGGAACATTTAAAATCTTAGAACTTATAATAAAAATTGTACACGCCAAAAAAATATTTAACAAGTCCAAAATGAATTTTAAACATGGTACATATTATTTAAAAGTAGGATGTGAACAAGATCTTTTTGGAAAACAATTTTCTCTGATTTGACTCTTTATTCCTAGCCCAAAAATTCGTCCAAAAAGCCATCCATAACTCCCATATATTTTATTTAATCTATTTATCATTTTAAACCCTTTTAAAAACCCTAAAATCCTCCAAAAATCACACCGGCGGTAAAAAAGGTTCTCCAAGGGCAACCACCATTTTTCTTGGACGTATTTTGGCTTATAGGAGGAGGGAAAAATATTGGCTAAGGTGTGGAGTGATCGGGTAAAGCTTTGGGAATTATATTTGTGTCGAAAATTCTACCCGAGAAGAAGAAATTCACAACTAATCATTCCTTTCCATTTAAAGCTTCCTGGTATTTTTATATCAACCTTTACACTTCATATAATCTGTATAAAATGATGAAAGTGAACCATGCATGATGTATTGAGCTATACGAATTTAAATTAAACGAAACCCTAAAAACGTGCAAACTAGTTTCTGGTAGGGATGTGCACAGTTCGGTTTGGGTCGGTTTTTGGCTAAAACCGAAACCAAACCGTAATGTTCGGTTTTTATAGAACCCAAAACCAAAACCGTTCGGTTTTTGGCGGTTCGGTTTTCTCGGTTTATCATCAGTTTCGGTTCGGTTTTTCAGTTTTTTGGTTTTTTTCGGTTTCTAACCGTTTATATTTGGGCATGAAAAATATATACCAACAAACTTATATTACATAAAAAATTGGTTATTCTTATTTACCTTTTTTTTGTCAATCTAAGCATAATAATATTTATTGCATAAACCTTTAATTACATACATATAAATAAGAAACACACATGCAAGTGAACATACATATAGTATGATCATCGTCATATATTTATTGATATATTCTAAAATAAACACACGATATGATAAACACACATATAAACATAAACGTTAAGATAAATATATTATAAATCTATCAACAAAATGAATATGGATTTATAAATTTGATTTATTTAGTTATTTATTCATGTTATAATAATTATATATCATTATGTAATAAAATCGGTTCGGTTCGGTTTTTACGGTTCGGTTTTGGATGAAAACCGAAACCGAACCGTATTTTTCGGTTTTTGAAAAACTAAAAACCGAACCATCGGTTTTTATTTTCGGTCGGTTTTTTCGGTTCGGTTTTTTCGGTTTTCAGTTCGGTTTCGGTTTTTTTGGTTTTGTTTGCTCACCCCTAGTTTCTGGCTATATACGAATTTTCTGTGGCTTGTATATATTTTTGTAGCATGTTAAAATGATCATAGAACACTGATAAAATGTGAGAAATTTTATTGGAAGCTTATTCGAATTTTTTTAAATTGTTGGTAAATAATCCGATCGTATAATATAAAAAAAAGGTTTTGAATGTTTATAGAACTAGGGTTTTCAGATTTTGGTGATGTCAATTAATATTATTTGAAGTGATTAATGATGTTATGAAATTGGAGAAAATTAGGGTTTGTGTTTGGGGAATTTTTACTAAAACCAATTTTAATTTAAAAATTAGAGGGGTTGTTTTGCAATTTTATAAACTGATGGGTTCTGTTTAGAAATTCATATTAGATCAGGTTTGATGCTTAAAAATTGTTAAATTGGATAAATGTGTTAATTTGGTAATTAAATGGATTAATTATGAAATTATACATAAATAATATATAAAATTGAAATTAAATTAAAATAGAGGGACCAGTTGTGTAAATTCTGGAAACTTGAAGGTTATTCTGTACTTAAAGTGTACTAAAGGGTAAAAGATGCAAGTATGGCAATTTATAAGGTTTACTTGTAATTTCTAGTAATTAAGGTATAATTTGTAATTATTTAAATATAAGGGTTAAAAGTGTAATTCTTGGAAACTTGAAGGTGATTCGTATATGAATTAAAGTAAAGGGTAAAATGTGTAAATTCTGATAATTAAAGGTTATTTGTGCTAATATGGAATTATCATGGATGTTTTTGTAATTTAAATATTAATAAGGGCTAAAATTGTAAATAATAGAATTAAAGGGTTTAAAGTGTAATGTTTGTAAACTTGAAGGTTTGATGGTATTAACTTCTGAATAAATAGTGCAAAATATGAAAACTTATGATATTTACATAATAGACCCTTAATTATGGCATAATTACATTTGAAACCCTAAAATATGGAAAGTTTGTTATTTAAACCCTAAACTCGCTATGAATCCTAAACTTCATAGTAATGTTTAACAGATGATTTAACTTGTAATCTGATATTTAATCTTTCTAATTATGGAAACTTGCTAATTCTGGAAGCTTACTAAATAATGAAACTTTCTAAATATGGAAACTTACTAATTCTGTGTTAGGTCACCATTTTGTAAACACAAGTATAATAACAATAGAAATGAGATGAGAAAGGAGATTTGGGTGATTATATGAATAAGAGAAATATAAATGCAAGAGTTTCCTTAAGAAATCAAATAACCAACCAAGTTTACAAATGACCTAAGGCTTCTATATATAGGGAAGGAGCTAGGGCAACACTCCCTCTCCTTCCTTTCATCATTTTGTGGGCTTTGAGGCCCATGGGTTTCATACCTTAAGCCTAGTAAACTTAATACATTTAGTAAATGAAAGTGAATAATAGTTAAGCAACCTAACATTATTACAAATGACCGAGACTTGATAAAATAGTGAAAAACTATGATCCCAACAATCTCCCCCTAAGGGTCGGTCATCACGGTTGCTTGACGTCTTCATCTTTGTCGTTGACTTGTGACATGTTAAACTCTAGACGTCTTCAAAAATGGTTTGATTGATAATGGATGTACTTTGCTCTATGTCTTTGTTCTTTGGTGATGATGTAGTGATTGTGTTATGAAGTAGTCTGCCGTTCGTCACTCCTGCGTCTGTGGTGGTTGTCCGACATTCCAACATACTCACACATCTTTGGACTTAGACTTTCACGTACAAGAAGTTCCTTTTCATACATTGAGATCTTTGTCTTTATACTTTGTAGATTCTTCTTATTGGTGTAGAATATTTCTTTGAACTTTGTGTTGCTAAGATCTTTGGGGGAGCTTTCTTTGACTTCAAGATGTATGTATGAGCATGTTGGAATCTATCATCATGGAAGTGAGGTACCTGCGAGTAAACAGTTAGCAATAAATAACTGGTACTTACAGATAAGGAATTAGAGCTCATCAACAGCATAGTGTGAAGACTCCTTCTAATCCTTATCCAGGTCGTTCCCATATCAGATACTCCCGAAGGAGCTTACGAGACCTACTAAGTAGCTCAATGACTGGGTGAGTCGCTGGGGATCACTCCACGACTGTAGACCGAAATGGAACCACCGAAAATACTAAGCGTAACCCTTGTGAGGTTACCGAAGTGACCTGCTATCAGGGCTGTTCGATGTTGACCCTGGCAGGATTTCCGTTCAATCATTGAGAAATACTTACGTAATTCTCTCATAAACGTTCTCGACAGATTGCTAAGATCTGCGAAGGACTCGATAGTTTACAACTGATGCCCATTGATGTAGAACACCAGTTGTAGAAATACTAAGTGTTCCTAAGAGATCTTTGATGTATCTCAAGGCTCTAGACTCTATAAGTGCACACCTAGGTTTCCTATGCGGAGACTAGGGAGGGGTCTCCTGCTTCAATATCAACCGTCTCTAAGAGATAGGTCGATAGGTTACGCTGGTTCCCCGTGAGAATGAAACAAGTCCTTTTAAGAGAACTTGAGTGGTTAAGAAGGTTTAGTGCATTGCGTCACTGGGTCCATGACGACTTTGTCTTCAATACCGGTGTTGACTTTTGCAACAACCAGTAGCATACGTATTGAACCTGGTGTCTGCCCTAAGGTTGAACATATGGAGGGCTATTTCTTTTCACCCTTTTCTTTACTTTTCTTTTTAATTCTTCAACTCCTTCTTTCCCCTTTCATTCTTTTCTCTTTTTTTCGTATCGTACCTAAGGACTTCTAATTCTAACTATTGGTGATGTCCTTGGGTAGATCCCTCCGGCTCTGGCGGATCATAGGACGGTTATTCCTATCTTAATCACCTTATAACTCCGACAGTAGCCAAGAAACCTTTGATTGAAAATCTCTCAAAGTGTTTGTGATAAATAATTTTGGTTAACACTTTGAGAGTTTTGTGTACACTTTTGAAGGGCTCCCCCTGCACATGTGTTCATAAGTATTTAATAAATTTGCACATGCGGGAGGAGCAAGCACTTTTGAATTGATCCACTTTCCGTGAAGAAGACCGATTCGAGACACGCTTACATCACTAGTTAGACTAGCTTAAAGTTATTACCCGGCCTGGTCAAGTCCACAGAAAGTTTCTCGAGACGGTACATTTCTACTAAGACATATCCTTTTCGAGACACGCTTACGTGGTTAGTTAAAGAGATACATTGTCAGCTTTTAGGTGACAACTAGCTCTAGTAACTAACTTGATGTTATTACCCGTCGAGGATAAGTCCTTTCGATATTACTAACTTTTATTGTATCGTCAATTCCTGGGTCAATACTGAGTCTAGCTCGCACATGATACAACTTTTAAGCTTTGACTTCGTATATTTTAATCACTTTTTCATTTTCTCCCCCTAAAAAATAGCATATAAAATGATGTTTTTGACAATCTTTTAGATTAAAATATGCCTTTTGAGTCTTACAGGGAGATTCACCAAGAACTTTTGATTTTGAGAAAAATATTTTGTTTTGACAAGTGCTCCCCCTCAACAAGTGATTAGGTCTTATTGAGGTGAAATACTTGTCCTTTTGAGCAGAATTATGAAAATTCATAAACATTTGATTAATTCTACTCAAAAGTAAGAAGCCTTCGCTCCTTATATTTAGGATTGAGGCACTGATGCGTACCTCAGGGTCCTTTCTTTACAAGTTCGGGTTGTGCACTGTAATGCGTGCACAAACCATTGTGAAATTCAATCAAATGAAACAATTGATATTGAGAAATGAATGATCAAATGTACCAAGTTAATCTTCGTCAGGAAGTGGAGCATCAAAGTCGGTGAACTTGGGTTCAGGTCTGACGAAGTTTCTGATAGGAAACGATGGTCTGGCACCGATATAGCTTTCCAGTCGTCTGATCTGTTCCCGTCGAAATAACCTTTCTTAAATCTTTAAGACAAAGTTACGAACTTGTCTTCTTGTGCTGGATTTCCATCTAGGTTGTTCCCCCTTAGCTATCTTTCGGCGATCATCCTTCAACCTTTTAACAAGCCCATCACGAACAGATTTGAGTGTAACATCACAGAATTTGTGTACCTCATCGAACCTCATGAAACTTTGTAGCTTTTTGCTGTTGATGTAGGTGAAACCAAAAGGATCTTGGTTGAGAGTAAACTGTGACGTTTGATAGATTCCATCAAATGTGAATTGCGGCTTTGTCAAATTGATCTTCTGTTGATAACTTTCCACTCCAAGCTGAAGATCTTCCACTCTTTCTTGAACTATCAATCGTCGGATGTAAAGAAGTAGTGATGCCATGAAGTTGTACTGTACTTCTCTATCGAATCCACGCATTCTTCCTTGAACCTTTTCGAGATACATGTCTTCGATGTCATTGAGATTAAGGTCTGGAAAGTCTGCTTCAGAGAACTTGTACTTCTTTTCATCTTGTCGTTTAACAAAAATTTCACGCATGAATATGTAGTTAAACCGTTGCGACTCTTGAATCTCCAAGATAACGATGATCTTAGATTTTTGCTTCACATTTTCTAATGATTTCTCTCCTAATCTGCTGGTATAACCGAGACGACGACGTTCTGGCCAATGTTGAATTCCGTGTAGAGCATCTCTGTCGTAAGCTACGATGGAGTTGCTAAAAATACGAGTGGTCTCTTCAATGGCAGGAATTTCGTATCTTGCGGCAGGTACTGAGATTGTGAGTGAGGAAGCATATTTCTTCTTGGATGTCTCCTGAGTGAGCTGGATATTACGAAGATCTTTGTTGAAGAAGAAGCTGTAAGGTATCTTAGGTTTGTCTGGAAATCCTTTCAAAGGTAATGGTTTGGTCCAGTCAGTGAAGTAAGGTTTTTCATGATTCTTGGAACTGAGATCGATATTCACTTCAGGATTTAGCCAGTCAAAGTCGGCAGACATTGCACTAGCTATATTCTGCATATGATATTCGTATTCTACTTTGTTTCCAGATCTTTTCTTGAGGAATTCTTGTGCATCCCTATTGATTCTTCTGAGCTCCGTCTTTGTAAGTTTGTTGATCTGAAGATCCTTCATTATGACTTGGGTGAACTGTAGAGTGTTACCAGGAAGGGGTTCTTCTTCTTCTTCGAGGAGGTTGAGCTTGAACCATTTCTGTCAACCAGTCATTCTGAGGAGTATCATCATTGTCGAGCCATGAATGACGTCTTTTCTTCTTTGATTTCTTTGATTTAGATGTAGCATCTTTGTCTTTAGCTTTGGATGGTGACGATGGTCCAGCATGAGAATCTGGAATAGGTGGAGCACGGTAATCGGTGTCAGGTTGACCCTGGTAGTCATCTGTAGGTTCCATGAAAGTTTCTTCCTCTTCAGTTTGACCTTGACCAGTAGCTGAGGGGTGTTGTTGATTTCCAGGAGGAGTGGAGTCCTTTTGTGGTTGTAGAGAAGATGAGGGACCGGTTCCAGACTTAGATTTCTTGCCTTTAGAGTTTAGGTCAGGATCGTCATCTTTTCTTGTCCTTTTCAGGGTTCCAGCTGCATCTTTGCATGACTCTTTGGATATGTAAGCCACCATAGCATCATAAAGTGCTTTTTCTTCAGCAGTCTGTGTGGTTTTGGAGGCAACATTGTCGAAGAGTTTGGCAAGCATTTCATTGAAAGATAATTCAGGGACGGTTGGAGCAACAGTAGAAGCTTTTGCAGTGTGAAGTGTGAATGGTGTAGTTGACAACATTTTTCTAGTGACACTTCTGATTATGTGATCCAAGTTGTCCTTGATTGGTTCAAGAAGGTTTGCTACTTCAGGAGTGATCATATCAACTAGATTTTCAGAGAGAAAATCATGTGTGGCAGTCCTGATAAATCCTGTGTAATCAGAGTTCAAGAACTTATCGATCAGCTGCTTTGACTCCTGAAAGTCTTCAACTTGTTTGGTAAGACTGGTAACCATGTTGGTAAGTTTGTTGACTTGCTCCTGAAGATCAACTGGTTGTTTCGGTTCATTGATTGAATGCTGTTTTGATGCGGTTTCTGAAGGTGTGGGAGATGAATGCTCAGGTGATGATTCGGACGATGACTCGTTGTGAGAGTTTGAAGAAGAAGCAGGAGGAGTCGGATCCTTTGGTGGAGAGTCTTGAGGAGGTGGAGGTTTTGCTGAGGAAGTCTGCTGAGAAGATGACTTAAGAAATATGTTGGTGTCGAACGCGTTCTTCTCTTCGTTTTCTTTTCTACGACGTTCCTCTGCTTCCTCTGCTTCTCGTGCAAGAAACTCTGGAGTAATGAGGTATTCATGTTCCTGATCCGTAGATATGTTTTCTTGTCCGGCAACATTCTCCTCTACATTAGCAGTCTCTGTCATATTGACATCTCCTGTTTTGTCTGTATCTTTAACAGTGTCATCAGGCTGTGGAGCTGATTCTAACGTTGTGGACACAACGGAAGGAATCATGCTGCTTGTAGCTCCTTCATGTTCCGACTGATCGATAGGTGGTGGAGTTGAAGGTTGAGACATGAGTCGGCTTTCGAGAGTTGCTTTCCTTTGTTCTTTCCGAAGTCGCTTTTCTTCAGCTCGAGTGTCGACAACTATACTCTTCAGTTTTCGTTTATCAACCAAAGGTTCAATGATTGGTTCGTCTTCATCTTCATTAGGCTCATTAATAGTGATCCCTTTTCTTTTCCTTGTCTCTTCTTCATAAGTTTCTAGACTTTGTTGTATGGCGATCTCTGTTGCAGGAAATCCTTCATCAGGTACTCTTACTCTCAGTTCATAATCTGGTTCTTCTTCTTCAGATTCCGTGTCAAACTAGGATTCGGTGTCAGAAGGTGGAGGTGTAGGTTCATCCCGAATAAAGTACTCAGGAGTTGCCTTCTTCTTTGGCTTGGTGGCAGGTGTAGACTTGGATGTTGGTTTAGGTTTGGCAGAAGACTTGGGTTTAACAGATGGTTTAGTCTTGGGAGCAGCCTTAGACTTAGTCTGAGGTGAGCCAGTGGTGCTTGTAGTACTTCCAGACTTTACACCTCCTTTGCTTCGAGTCTGTATAGTGGCTTCTTCCTGTACCCCTTTGTAAGCATTATCATACAGCTTGTAGTTCAGACTTTTCTTGATTTTGTCATCAAGAAGGTATTCGGGAAGCCTCATTCCTTTGATCTTGGTAGAGGAAGTGGTCGTCTTGATGAATGAGGTGGTGAAATCGTCCTCGAAGAGGTGTTTCGGCTCATTAGGATCTGCCATCCTCTTGATGAATTCTGGAGTGTCTTTGCAGAGATGTTCTATGAGAAGCTTGGTGAATCTTGTGAATGGTATCATAGTCTTCACACGATCGGTTTGAATGCTGTAGACTATATCATTCATGATTGGTACTGCAAAGTCAATAGGTGTCAAAGTCACCATTCCCCAAAACGTTTGCAAATGTTCAAGCCTAGGATGTTCATGACCACTCTTTCTTCCTAATATTGATCTTACAACCAACAGACAGAATGTTCTCCAAGGCTGAGGGATATTCTTGGCATTGAATCCGGAATGTTTGACTAGAGGTACGTTGTCATCAACATCATATCCTAATTCAACAAAGAAGTCATGAAGGTCCAGTTCAGGCAGTATTGGAGCGAATTCGTTGTCAGTTTGAGGCAGGTGAAGGACTGTACGAAGAACGTCGTGATTAACATTGTAGACTTGGCGATCCAGCGTAACAGTAAAAGACTCATCATCCAAATTTGCCTTAGCCGTAAGCCAGAACTGATGAAGGTAGAACAGAGGAACTGAAGTAGAACAGATGAGCAGATGTTTGCATGGATGTGCAAGTAGAATATCTTTGACAATCATGCACGAGTTCTCTATAATTCTCAATTTGTCAAAATCAACTCGTGGATTGTTGTTGCCAATCGTGACATTGTAGTTTTCGGGAGTGATGTCATCCATGGTGAGTAATGGAAGATCTTGTTCAGGGACATTCTCGTTGTGTTCAGCCATGTTAATCTGAAAAGTATAATCATAAACCAAACATCCAGATTTGTTACGTGTTAGCACAGTTTTGAGTTTGGTTATAGATATCTACTTAAGACAATTAAGCACGAATGTTTCATTATGTTATGTGTGAAGTGACATATGATGCATACTTGAAGAACATTGATCATTTTATCTCACTAAATCAATTACATAATGCAAAGTCATACATCTAAGCCCAATTGATATACACTATACATTATTGCATCACATTTTATCACAACTAAAAGTCACAACAAAATCACATGTATTCTAAATGACAAGACCATGATCTCGAAATCAGTACATTGAGACAATTTAAGCAAACTTCTTTAGTAAATGACATTTATCGCAAACAAATAGACCATAAAGTGAGATTTCGAAAAATAACTTAAACCCAATTTTTCGCAAACAAGTTATGAGACTGATTTCGAAAACTTTACCAAGTGGGTTCTCGATAAAGTTTTTATCGAGAACATGCTTATATATAAACTTATCGAAATCATTCAACATAAAATTTTGCGAAAGTTTTCAAGTTTCGAAAACTATTCTTTGGTGAAAAGATTTTCGCAATCATACTTAAAAACTAACGTTTATCGAAATCAACTTCAAAGAGAGTAATTTCGAAAGAAACAAAGTTTTCGAAAATACAGAGACTTTGAACAAAATACTTTCGCAAACACAAGATTTAGGTGTGATTTTGAAAAGAACTTTCCACCAAGAATGGTGATTGCGAAAATATCATATTCTTGAAAAAATTCTTATACAAGAATCTTTCGAATTGCAGCCAAACGTACATTTCTTTTGCAAATTTTGTTTCCAAAGATACAGATCTGTCATAAAGAAGGATAACCTAAAATTAGACACATCCAATATGTATTTAGACTGTGATCTCGATAATTATCAAGAACATGTTCTCGATAAAATCACAAACTTGAATCTAATGAGTATGAATGGTCCTTGCTTATCAAAAATGCATGTATTAAGCATATTAACACCGCAAACAACATATTTGGATTCAGAGTGATAGAAACTCATTATGAACGAACCACACAAGTTATCGAGAAATAAGCATCAATAGATAAATATCAACAAGATAAGCACAACATAGATACTTATGATCATGGCAACATATCCCACCAATAACATAACACAAACAACCACATAATCAAAAGAACCCAAATCGAACTAAACCCTAGTTTTCGAAAATAACACAAACATGCATTGGGCAACGATTAAATGACATAGGAATGTTAGAAACATGTTATAGAACAAAAACCCTATCAGAAATTAGCCACCCAAACATGTATTGTGTCATCCCGAAATTTACGAAACCCTAGGTTTTTAAATCGATAAATCTTGAAATCTAACCATTAGCCTTGCAATTAAATGAAAACCTTTGTTTGTAATCGAGTAAGGATCACGTAGAAACTTACAGATTGAAGATTACTAACGTGGATTGCTCGTTTGATTGTGGTCCGTAGATTTCGAAATAGGGTTTAGGGTTTTAGAAATTGTGATGTTTTGAAAAACCGTATTGTTTGTTTGAGTTATTTTTGTAACTTTGAGTTTATGACACTTTTGGTCCCTAAACTTTTGATTTACATTATTGAGTCCTAAAGTTAAATGGCAAACAAGTGCAATATCAAGATATACTCCTAACCGCTATTGTAAATGAAATTTTAATCGAGATGAGACGAGAAAATGAACTTAATACTTCCACATTCTCCGAAGAACCGCATCATATAGAAAATATGCAAGTATATCAATTTGAGAAAAAATGTGAAGCATTTTGAGCTTATCTCCCCCTCAACATTTGTAAAAAAATATAGAAAAAAAATGACAAGATGTTGAAGAGAAGTGATATACTAGCATTTTTTATTTATTTATTTTTATTTTTTTTAAGTAATGAAAAATCTTTTTGTGTTTTGATTGGTTTATATTTAAGGAAATATTTACAAAGATAGTTTTGATGTTTGACGATCAATTGTGTTTTAAAAACTTTTTCAGATACTCTGGAGTCAAACATCGCATACCAATTTGGTGAACTAGACTAGCAAACCTTGATGGTGCTAAGGATTTGGTAAGTAAGTCCGCCAATTGGTACTCAGTCCCAACAAAATAAAGTTCAACGGTACCCTTTTCCACATGCTCTTTGATGAAGTGATATCAGAGATCGATGTGTTTGGATTTGCAATGATGTACTGTGTTGCAGGAGATAGCAATTGCACTTTTGGAATCATAGTAGATAGGAATCTTATTGAATAGGTAGCCATAATCCTTAAGTTGTGATCTCATCCAGATGACTTGAGCACAACAAGCGGACATAGCTACATATTCAGATTCTGTTGACGACAGTGATGTGCAGTCCTGCTTCTTAGATTGCCATGACACAAGTTTGTCTCCGAGAAATTGTAATCCACCAGATGTACTTTTGCGTGTGTCTAAACATCCTGCATGGTCAGCATCTGAAAAAGCAATTAGTTCAAAGCCAGAATCCTTCGGATACCAGATTCCCAAGTTAATGGTTCCCTTTATGTATCGAAGGATTCGTTTGACCTCACTGAGGTGTTTTTCAGTTGGTTTAGACTGATAGCGAGAGCACATGTAGACAGCAAATACTATATCAGGCCTACTAGCTGTGAGATACATGAGGGACCCAATCATACTTCGGTATTTGGTAGGGTCAACTGGAATCCCATGTAAATCAGCATCTAGTTTTGTGGTATAGCCCATTGGTGTATTATAAGTATCACAAGACATCATTCCATGTTTCTTTAAAATTTCAAGAGCATATTTGGACTGATTTATAAAAATTCCACGGGGTGATTGATGAACTTGTAGTCCTAGAAAGAACGAAAGTTCACCCATCATGGACATTTCAAAATTATCTTTCATTAATTTTGCAAAATCATTAGAGTAACTTCTTTTTGTTGAGGCAAAAATAATGTCATCGACATATATTTGAACAACAAGTAAGTCCTCCCCGTAGGTTTTTGTAAATAGTGTTGGATCCACCGATCTTTTAGAAAATTTATTAGCCAGCAAGAAAGTGGATAGTTTGTCATACCACGCCCGTGGGGCTTACTTAAGTCTGTAGAGTGCCTTTTTGAGTCGGTAAACGTGATTAGGACGCTCAGGATCAACGAAGCCGTCTGGTTGGCTCACATACACTTCTTCACGGAGTTCTCCATTAAAAAATGCGGTTTTTACATCCATTTGGTAAACGACCATGTTCCTGTGTGCAACATAGGCCAAGAAGATCCGAACAACTTCATGTCTAGCCACTGGAGCAAAGGATTCAGCAAAATCAAGTCCTTCTAGTTGGGAGTATCCTTTCGCTACCAGACGTGATTTGTTACGTATGACTGTTCCTTCTGCATCAAGCTTATTCTTCCAGATCCATTTTAACCCGATGACAAAGACTCCGTCAGGTCTTTCAACTAATTCCTAGACTTCTAATCTTGTGAATTGCTGAAATTCCTCTTGCATAGATTCAATCCAGTTGTCATAAGTCATTGCTTCTTTAATGTTCTTTGGTTCTTCGTGACAAACGGTGAGTGCATAGATACAAGTTTCTCCATCAGTGTGAAGTCGTTGTCTTGTCATTACAGGTGCATCTGGATGGCCAATAATATGAACTAGCGGATGGTCTCGAGTCCATTTGTATGTTGAAGGGTGTAGTTGATAGGTATCTCGCATGTTAGCAGGATCCAAATTGCGTGTTGACGACTCAGCTATATCAGGAACTGTAGGAGCCGGTGCAAACGGGTTAAAGAACGCATCAGGATCATGCTCTGCGGTTTGTGGAACTGATTGTGGTGTGGGATCTTCAGCTGAATGACGGGAGTTAGAAACAGTTTGTTCTGCTGTAGATGGTGATGCAATTGGAGGACCGTCTTTCTCAACACTTGTTGTAGTTTGTTGAGGTGAGTCTGGTACTGGAATGTTTTCAGGTTGAGCAGCGGAATTAGGTGAGACCTCAGTAGGACGTTATTCAATTGTGTCACCAAATAGTGGAGCAAACAAGGTTTCTAGTTCTTTGCGGTTGAGTGGCAATGGTTCAGCCGAAGATTCTGGAGAGTTAAGACGGTTGAATTCGGGTCCTAAGCTGTGTTGCTCAGAAGCCATCTGTGTGAGTTCATCAAAATTAGCGTGAATGGTTTCTTGAATTTCTCTTGTACGACGATTCCATATCCGAAAACCTTTTGAATTTTCACAATATCCAACGAACACTCCGATGTCAACCTTTGCTTTAAGTTTACCTAAATCATCACGATCATTTTTCGGATAACAAAGTGCTCCAAATACATGAAAGTAATCGATATTCGGTTTTCTTTTGTGAACAATTTGATAAGGTGTTTTACGATGGCGTTTTGTTATCATGCAACGGTTTTGGGTATAACATGCGGTTGAAACAGCTTCTGCCCACAAGTAATTTGGTAATTGAGCATTAAACAACATAGTTCTAGCAGCTTCCACTAACGTCCTCTTGCGTCTTTCAACAACTCCATTCTGTTCTGGTCTTCTAGGAATAGATGTTTGATGTTCAATTCCCACTTTCTCATAATATGACCTAAATGTCTGATTCTTGAATTCAGTTCCATTGTCAGTTCTGACCATTCGTACCGTGTTGCGTAACTGAACTTGAATTTTTGTGAGAAAGGTAATGATCATGGAAGGATCCTGATCTTTACTTCGTAAGAAGTAGACCCAAGTCCATCTTGAATAATCATCCACAATTACAAGAATGTAGCGTTTACCGTTGATACTTTGAAC
This sequence comes from Artemisia argyi, assembly GCA_030686995.1. Lineage (NCBI taxonomy): Eukaryota > Viridiplantae > Streptophyta > Magnoliopsida > Asterales > Asteraceae > Artemisia > Artemisia argyi. The sequence goes on from CM060683.1 coordinate 179,478,136, forward strand.
ACGCATCGGTCCACACAAATCCATGTGTAGCAATTGTAAAACATGATTCGTACTGTGCTCAGGTTTTGAAGGAAAATGAGCCCGAGTACTTTTTCCTTGTTCACAGGCAGAACATAAGTGATCTTTGGTAAAACGGAATCTTGGAAATCCATCAACAAGTTTGTAACGAGCAAGGTCAGTCATTGTTTTGAAATTCAAGTGCGAAAGACGTTTGTGCCATAACCAAGATTTAGTTGATTCTGCTTTGGAGAGAAGACATATCGGAGATGTTGCAATCATATCTGACATTGATATTGTATAAAGATTGGAGCCACGTGAGCCAGACATTAGATCGTTTCCTTGTAAGTCACGAACAAAGCAAGTTTTCTCACGAAATGCAACTTCTAGATCCCCATCGCAGAATTGACCAACAGAGAAAAGGTTATGTCCAAGGCCTTCCACATAATATACACGACTGATTTCAATGTTCCCGCTGACATAGTCACCATATCCCATGATTAGAGCGTAATGATCATTCCCGAATCTGACAGTACTAATAAACTTTGAGACAAAGTTGTGTAACAGTTTGAGATTGCCTGTCATATGTCGGGTGCATCCGCTATCAACAATCCAGATAACGATCTGTACCACCTGCATCACAAGAAGAAGACACGGATGGAACAGAAGTAAGGGTGGAACCCAAAGACAGTGGGGTTCCTGTTGGTTAGAAACACATGTATTCAACAATTTAGGAATCCATTTAAAGTCTGGTTTGTATTGTAACCAACGTTGCCAGTTCCAACTAGTTTTTGCTTTCTTAATGTTAAATGCACTAGTAGTTGGCTCATTCCTAGATTTGTTCTTGGCACCTATGGGGGTAACTTCAACTTCATTAGAAACCGTAGAAGACGGCTTTCCTAAATTAGACTTAGAGGCAGTAGTGGGCCTAGAAGGAATGCGTGTCCTACGTTTCTTATGACGATTGAGAAGAGAATTAGCTAAACATTTTGTATGATCACCAGATGATACGCTTTTACAACAAAACACACAAGATGCATTAATATTCAAAACATTTAAAGGTTCATCATTCGTTACATTTAGATTTTGATTACAATTTGCCAGATTAGAATCTAAATCTGATGCAACGTGAGTTTTATTCAAATTCCTAAGTTGATCTTCTACTTCTTGAGCTTCTAGTTGTCCTCTCTTACGTTGCAAGATCCTATTCTTCTTTTTACTTTTTCGCTTGGGTCTGCTAACGCTATTAGTGGAGACTAGTCCTGTATAAGTGGAGTTATCAACATTAGTGTTTTGAATGACATTTTCTTTAGCAGTTTTGTTTAATTGATACATTCCTGGTGCTATCACCGTGGTGTCAACCATCTTTCCCTTTTGAATTAGCTTAATTTTCTCTTTCAAATCAATGATGATGTGATTTTTATCCTGGATTTCAGACTCAAGTAAACCATTGCAATATTTGATGTCATCGCGGTTTTGTTGCCATTCGGCGTTTTCAATTTTTAAATCCGCAATTTCTTTCTCGTATCGGAGACACAGACTTTTTAAAGACTCGTTGTTTTTGCAAATCTGACAAGAGTTTGAAACATTTTGACTTTGAAGCTTCAATTCCATTTCAAGACTTTGAGCTTGACACCATTCAAGCCTTTGTTTGAGTTAACAAATTTCTTTTGAAAATCGTTTTGTCACATCATCATTTTTAATTCTCAATTTCCCCATTCAACAAGTTATTATCAACACAAAGATCATCCATAAGCATAGAAGTACCAGATTTATAGAGATCATTCATGATAACAGACAAAATATCAGCATTGAGAACTTGTTCCAAGAGTCGATCAGCATCATTTTTTAAAACTCTATTTCTTTGCTTTTGAACCAAAATCTCATTTTCAGTTGAGTTGAAAACGTTTATCATGTTTTTTACCTCGTTTTGAAGTTCCTGATCCCAACGTGTAGCACAAAGACGGAGGTGTTTGACAATTGGCAGCATTTGTTTTTGAAAAATATCTCTCTTTTCTCGCTCGTAAGCGGATTGAAAAGTTTCAACTTTTATTTCAGAATTGCGTGCAATTTGTAACAATTCGCAATTTCAGGTTAACTTTTATTCCCGAAAATTTCACTATTCACTTTTTACTATTCACTTTTTACTATTCACTTTTACTATTCACATCTAAAATTTTTATTTCATATTCTCGTAAGTTAAACTATTTTAATGATAATCCGAGAATTTCACACTCGTCGGATCATTTCTGCAAAAATCACGAAGCCGTGTCTGAGATTTACTTTTAGGTTTAAACGTCATTCCAGCATCCCGATATGTCCATAAAACATTACAAACAATAGAAATATGATTTTCTCTCATTTTAGGACAATTCCAAAAGTTTTGGAATTTTACGTTTTCCAGTTCAGCGTTTTACGCGAATTACGCGTTTTAGACCCGCGTTTCCAGTTTTAGCTGCGTTTAAGCAACCCGATAGAACTTATCACTCATTAAATAGGCTAAGATAGGTTATATTAATAAGTTCTAATATATTTATAAATTTCATATTTTTAGGATACCCGATTTTAAGTTTCATGACTTAACGACTTACTGTTAGCGATTACCGGGACCAAAACTCACTCCGTAACTTAGATAAGACCATGACTACTCATCTAGTCACCCCTTATCCCATATGAACGTGTATCACAAGCCTTGTTGGCTTGCGATAAGTCTTGAGGACTTTAGGTAGCAAACATGTGTAAAACTTCCATGATAAGCTTCCTAATCCTAAACTTGGTCTCCAAGTGTAGTAAGTTTCCTAGTTACCTTCCTAACCTCCTCTTTATGCTATAAATACAAGCTTATTTCTTCCTTTCTTCATCAATAAAAACGCCACAACATAAATCCCTAGCACCATGATCCTTTGATCTTCAAACTATAAGTTACACATAAGAGTTCAAGGTCTTAGTATTCTCTACCTAGTTCTCAAGTTTGTTTGGTGATTCCATGGTTGATTTAGGAGCTACACAAGGTTACTAGGGCTGAAGTTAAATGATTTTCACAAGGGTCAGATCAAGGCTAGCAAGGGTTACAAGAGTTGTGGTGACTTCCTTTCTTAAGAGAAAGCCAAAAGTTGTAAGAAACCCTTATACACTTTCTTGCTCCATATCATTTTCATGCTTATTATGGTTCTTTCATGCTATATATGGTCTTTGTATTATGTTCATGATGTATAAAAACTAGTAAAACAAGTTATGGTATATATATGTTAACTTATGTTGTTTCCGGACAACTTTCGTGTTTTAACCTTTTGATGAATCGGACCAGAAGGGTGACTTTCAAAATGGCAGAATGCAAACAGTAGGGTATTGGCAGTTTCGGCGTTTTGGTTTCGCTAACTTCTTTTGGCCGTATCTTTTGACTCGGGTACTCGTTTTGGGTGATTCAAATTGCTATGTTTTCCTTTTGAAGTCCTTTATAACAGTAAGTAAGTGTCAAATATCATAGTTGTACTATTTTGGTCGTGGTTCTCCATAAAAGTCACTAGTTTAGAACGACATTTTCGTTCAGGAATAAAGAAGCTCGAGCCCTGAAAATGCTTTCTGAGTGATAATTTTCTTCAAATTCTTAACAGCCCATTTTTAGACCAAAGTTACTATATAATGATTATAATTAGATGAGACCAAGAGGTCTAATGACCTAAAGCCAAGACCACAACCATGGCTAAAGCCAAGATTGAGTCTCAAGACCATGGTAAGAATGACCAAGGTCACGGCAAAGCCACGGCTAAAGACCATATAACTTTTAAAGATCAAAAACTCATATATATGTTATCAAATACTACAATAGTAGGGAGCCTCATGTGAGGAGTTCATTAAGTAAGCCGTCGAGATGAGTTGTGGATTTACGAATTAAAGTGTCCTGGCTCCTCAAACGTTTACTCCATGACTTCTGAATTATGTCGGCCCGAACGGTAGTAAGAGATATACAACCTATACATGTTTCATAAACCATTTATATTCAAAGACTTACACTATATACTAAGTACTACATCATGAACATTATGCAAGACATATATAGGCAATTCTTCGTATTCTTAGACGTTACTCCAAACCTAAGTCGCAACGTTCTATTATAGGCTGCTCTTAGAGACTTTCGCGATTCGACTACCACTTTCCTTTCTCATTACATAAGCTTAAGGTGAGTCATAGCCCCTACTTTTTCATACTTGTTTTAACTCTTTGGGGGGGATACATGCACAACTACTTGCTTACTTGTACAAATACTCAAAACATTTATACTTGATTGTTTCATACTTGATTGTCTTATACTTGATTGCATTATACTTGATTTCATACATACATGACTGTTTTATACTTTGGGAAGTGGCTCCCAGTAATCTTTTATCTTTGGGAAGTGGCTCCCAGCAAACTTTTATCTTTGGGAAGTGGCTCCCAGTTTTCTTTGGGAAGTGGCTCCCAGTTGTCTTTGGGAAGTGGCTCCCAGTTGTCTTTGGGAATTGGCTCCCAAGTGAGGTCTTCGGAGATGAAGTAGAGACTCACTACTAATTGCTTAATTGTTTTGATGAACTTATACATGTCTTAATCATACTATATGTTAGCAGTGGGTTGTGAACACACAGGTTGCACGTCTCTTATGGCGGGACCTGCAACTGAGTGGATTCACGATGCCTTTGCTGTGTGAACATTCTTTTAAGGCTTTTCAACTGTTTTATGACAAAATCTATGAACTCACCAACCATTGTGTTGACACTTCAGCATGTTTATCTCAGGTTAGTAAGGCGATAGCTAGTGCGTGGAACTTAGAGTCAAGCTGCATATTCTGAAGACTTACGCTTTTATCATTTACCATTCAAAACTTTGTATACATTTGTGTATCATACTTTGGAATATCAAGTTTGTAACTCGGAATTTATTAATCGAATGGTAACTTTTCAAAACGTCTCATTTAGAGCTCGTTTTCTATACCTTGTACTTTGTATTATGAAGTAGCACCCCAATGACACAGTCTTCCGCTGCGATATTTTGGGGGTGTTACACAATTGTTTCCTCCAAAATTTCGATGTCTTCCATAAAATTTTTGTAATAGTTTAAGACACGACAACTTTTTGGTAAAGGTGTAAGTTCACCGGATGATGGTAAAGGACCATTTATTTGTGCTACAGTTTGGACAGGGGCGGCATTAGAGGATGAAACACATGACTCTTCGACAAACCATGATTTCTCAGGTAATTCCTTTTGAGTAACAAAAGATTTAGAAAGAGGAGGAGCATTTGAATAGTCATATGGTGTCCAATATTGAACATAACTCATTTTTGATCGACTCTCGTCTTCAAGTTCTTCTTCTTCCTCAGTATAAAAAACAACAGCACGCACAATCGTATTATCAAGCAAATGGTCCATACTATAAATTTTAGGAATTTCTTTGAATGTCGTGTGAAGAAACATTGAATTGTAATCGCCAAGTGCAAATCCTTTATCGGGTCTCGGTTTTAAAGTAAATTTCTGAATTGTTGTGACAGAGTTCCCGTGTTTGTAAACAATGTTACGAAATTCTTTGAGTTGTTTTTCAAGATCAACAATATCACCGAGTAAGTCATCTATATACTTCCTTTTTCGTATTTTATGTTCACAAAAATCCTTTTTACAACTTGACAATTCTGTTTCTGTTTTTGAAAGTACTGTTTGAAGACGTTCAACTTGCATTTTCAATTCACACTTTTCACTTTCGAGTTTCGAAATCAACTTTCCGTTTGACTCAATTAAATCTTGCATTTTACGTTGAAGATCTTGTTATTTGTTGTAAGAATCTTGAAAAGCTTTTTCAAAACTTTTTGCATTTTTAATCTTGTCTTCCTGATTTGAAATCTGAATTTTATAACACTCAATATCTCTTGCAAGTGACACATTTTTCTCTTTTAAAACTTTGTTTTTCTCGTTGCATTTTATTATTTGCAATTGTTGTGCATCCAGTTGTTTAGATAACAATATTAGGTCAGGGTCTGGATCAAATGATGGTTCATGTTGTTCTATATGATCATGTTTATCATTCTCAATAGGATCATCAAATGAAACAACTGTGTCATCATCAAATATGACAACTGTGCTTATTTGTTCATCTGTTTGAGAAGATGAAGATGATGTAGATGGAACAACTTGCGCCATATCTGATTCAGAAGCAGAGGGTGAAGCTATTTCATGTATTAGGCATGCTTTTTGGTCATGTACCTGAGACAAGCCGTCAGTGTCATACACTGGACCTGAATCATTAAACTGAAGTTCCTGCATGTTGGCCATAAGCATCACAGCTGCATTGGCTTCCAGATCTTCCATGTCATCATCATTGTACACATTTGCCATGAAGTTGTTATCTTGTTCAGGGAAATGTCCATCTTTTTCATCTTGAAGAGCCATGAGTAATGCCTGCTTGTGAAACTTACTACCCCGAGTTCTCGGTTTGGGACATGCTGTCGCTTTATGACCTTGTTCATTACAGTTATAGCACCACACTGCATTCCCTGAGTTGGAGTTCCTAGTTGCAACTGGTTCAGACCTTTGCTGAGAAGACCCTAAGTCGTTCCTGAACCCCGCATTGTTACTAAACCTCTGACCATTCCCAAAGTTTCCAGAAGAACTTCCTGAACCAGATCGACCATAGCTACGATTCTGAATTTCCACTCTTCCATCATTGACAACAGCTTGATTCCTTGTGTTAGAAGATGAACGTTGACGGTTGTTTGTTTTGTTGGAGAATTTGCTAAAAGCACGAGCAATAAGAGCAAGTCCCTGATTCAACGTGTTAAAGTCATCATCGTCATCGTCATTGGAATTTGAGTAATATACTGCATCATTGTTGTTTAATGGAACAAGTTGAGTAGAAGCTGTTGGAACCAAAGTTTTACTATTTTGTCAAGTCTCGGTCATTTGTAATAATAGGTTGCTTAAGTTATTTATTACTTACACTAATGTAATGTTACAAGTTTACTAGGCTTAAGTATAATAGTCCATGGGCTTTAAGCCCATACGAAATTTATGAAAGGAAGGAGAGGGAGTGTTGCCCTAGCTCCTTCCCTATAAATAGAAGCCTTAGGTCTATGTAATACTTGGTTGGTTATTTGAAAACATTAAGGAAACTCTTGCATTTCATTTTCTCAAATTTCTCATAATCATCCCACTCTCATTCTCATCTCATTTCTTACATAATCATACTTGTGTTTACAAAATGGTGACCTAACAGAAGCATTCTGTGGAGATGAATCATAAGGGACCATTTGGTTCGAGGTGGAAGACTGTGGATAACTGAAGTAGTTCTGCTCTTGAACATATGCATGATTTGACATGGATGGTGGAGCATAGGGAGATTGAGCTACGAGAGCCAAAGAATTTGGTGTTGGTGTTGGTGTGTATCCTCCTCGTAGAGCTCGATCTTTTTCCACTTCAGGTTCATGGTGTTTCAGAAAATCATACAACAAACCATATGGAGCATCATGAAGATTTTTGGTTTGACGAACAAATGTCACATATTTATGCCAATCTGGACCAAGACTACCGACGAATTTGGAGTTCACTGCTATCCTCGGTACTGTGATTTTGTGACGTTCCAGATCATTGACCACATTTGTGAAACGATGATAGTAGGATTCAAGTGATTCTCCTGGTTCAATTGTGATGTCTGTGTATTCCATGTAGAGTTTGGATTCCATATCATCTTTGTTCAATTGAGTGCCTTCCATAAGGAGATGAACATGTTCCCACATAGCTTTGGCTGTTTTCTGAGCATCGACACTTCTATAAATTGGATTAGGTATACCTTGAAGTATATAAGCCATTGCGTACTCATCAGCTTCACGATGTAATTTCTGTTCTTCTGTGAGTGCAGATTATGGAAGAGGTCTATCACCAGGAGGACGTGGAGGATCAGTGTAACACCCCCAATTCATGAGTGTGTCAAACATTTTTCTGATGCGGGGTCACTTAACGCGGTCGAGTTTCGTTGTGCGTAGAATTTTTGAATGACGTTTTACCCTAAAACGTGTAATTCCTTATTAACTTTCACGAAAATGAGCTTATGAATGTCAAACTTTTAATTTGTCATGGAAATGATTTATCACTCGAGGCCAAGAAACAAAAATCAAGTTTCGGGAAAATTTCGGGAAAAATGAATAGTAAAAGTGAACAGTGAAATTTTTCTGGAATAGTAATTATCCTGAAAATGCGAATTGTTACAGTCTCTACCCCTTACGGGTAACTTCGTCCCGAAGTTCAGTTTATGTCATGATTTGAAGCGATGTCGGTGAAAAGATAGGATTTCTTGTGGCGAATATAATGTAGGTTTCTTGTGGCGAATATAATGTAGGTATCATGCCATACCCGAGCAATGTAATGTAGGTATCAAGCCATACCCGAGCAATGTAATGTAGGTATCATGCTATACCCGAGCAATGTAATGTAGGTATCATGCCATACCCGAGCAATGTAATGTAGGTATCATGCCATACCCGAGCAATGTAATGTAGGTATCAAGCCATACCCGAGCAATGTAATGTAGGTATCATGCCATACCCGAGCAATGTAATGTAGGTATCAAGCCATACCCGAGCAATGTAATGTAGGTATCAAGCCATACCCGAGCAATGTAATGTAGGTTGACTTCATACTTATGTTATTTTGGATACAAATAAGCCCACTTGTTTATAATTCTTTATTTACATAGAGAGGCATCCCAAACAATGTAAATAGAGGAATATAAACTTATGGTTCGGTGATTTACAATTTCTTTATTTAAATGAAAAGGCATCCCAATCCATTCAAATAATTACAAATCATCCTACTTAAGAATTCCCAACACAACATTCATACTTAGCCGGTGAGTTACAAGGTAGTGTATTATGAGATGATATTGGTATTCCAAAAGTATGAAATGAATATTCATACTCATCTTTGGAGATGGAGAGTAAGATACTCGGGGAAAATTGACGTAGTGTTCAAAATAGTTGGTGAGTAGAAAGTTGTGAAATAAGCATGATTTTTGATGGGGAAATGATAGAATAAATATGTTGGAGGTTTGAATCATAACACATGATAGCATAAAGCAAGAGTTTTATTCATAAAACGTTGATTGATTACAAGATTGAAACTTATTACAAGTTTCTTCAAAATCTACTAACTGATACTTTCAGTTTAGTAATTACAACGTTTTTACTATCATTTCATAACATTTACTAACTGAGTCTAATCAGTTAGTAGTACAAAAGACAACTAGTATCATCACACTAGTCTATTGCAGGTTAGAAGGTCCGAGTAACTCTGATTGATCAGCAACTTCTTGGTTTAGTGTGTCATAGAGGTACGAGTCTATAAAGTTTGAGAGGCTGTAGTTTCCATGCTGATTTTCTTGTTGGATCAATGGTGGTCGTTATACGATCCATAATGAGTGATCCAAATCATCACATGTAGGGATATCAAAGGGAAGTGATAGTGGTGGTGGTAATGGCGCTAGTACATATTCATACTCATTATCCTCCTTGGAGTCTGCCTCAACCCAATTTTGTTCAAAATAATTAGAAGTGTTTGACGCAAAATTAGTTGGCATTGGTTCCTCCTCTTCTTCGTCGGTTGAATCTTTGAAAGGTTCTTCTTCGTCATCAGGAGCGAAGGCATTCATGAAGTCAAATCCGAACTCGGGTGAGGGTGGTAAGACTTGGAAGTTATTAGGTAGAGTGGGCACATAATCGGGAGAAGTGGGTACGCACATGATTTCTATTAGAAGAAATACTATGTTAAAACAATTCAAATGTTTATGGGAAGTGCTCAAGATGTGACAAGTGTGTATATATCAATATACTAATATGTTTGTGTAGCATAACATGCTTATAGGAAAATGCTCAAATGTGCTAAGGGTACATATATTCATATGCAATTATGTTTGTGTAGCATAAAAATGTCTACGGGGAAATGCTCAAAATGGGTATATATATCAATATACTAATATGTTTGTGTAGCATAACATGCTTACTAAGTCCATAATCGTCAGGAGGATGGAAGACACGGAGAGCGGAAGGCTATAAAATGTTTTTGTTTGTGATTGTAGTTATAGTTTAGGTCTCACTTAGACCCGTTTCTCTATAACCATGGCTCTGGTACCAATCTGTAACACTCCCAATTCATGAGTGTGTCAAACATTTTTCTGATGCAGGGTCACTTAACGCGGTCGAGTTTCGTTGTGCGTAGAATTTTTGAATGACGTTTTACCCTAAAACGTGTAATTCCTTATTAACTTTCACGAAAATGAGCTTATGAATGTCAAACTTTTAATTTGTCATGGAAATGATTTATCACTCGAGGCCAAGAAACAAAAATCAAGTTTCGGGAAAATTTCGGGAAAAATGAATAGTAAAAGTGAATAGTGAAATTTTCCGGGAATAGTAATTATCCTGAAAATGCGAATTGTTACAATCAGCATTTGGATCACCAATTTCAAATCTTGTTGGCCACTCAAATGGTCCTTCAAGTATCACTTGCTTCAAGAATTTTCCATGAGGTTTCTTTAGTTCAAGAAATCGTAAGAATCGACTTGACCATTGAACATAGTTCCCAGGTGTTAGCATTGGAGGTGTTTCAAGTGATCCTGCCTCATGTCGGGATTGTTGAGTTGTAATAACTTCACACATTCTGTCAAACCAGTGAGGTTGTTTGGAGGAAAACTGAGTGTTTTGTTGTGGCATTTGATATGGTTGTTGTTGAGGAATGATTTGATGTTGTTGCATCATTAGGTAATGATGTAGTGGATTAAACGGTTGTTTTTGAACGTGTGATTGTGAAGGTTGTTGATACGGTTGTTGCTGATGGTATTGTTGTTGCTGATACTGCTGATGTTGCTGTTGCTGAGAATGAGGGAAGTAGTAATTAGATGGTTGAGACATCGTAGAACACTTGTGTAGAAATGGATCTTGCAGAAGGTATAGATTTAGCCAAATCTCGAAAACTTTGCTCAACTTCGGATTGCGAAACTTTGCACAACAATGATTGCGAAATTTGGAATTGCGAAATTTGGGATTTCGAAAATATTGGGATTGCGAAACAAGTCAGGTTCTCGAAACTTCAGTGATTTCGATACTTAAGAAATTTTCGAAAACTGAGTGATGGTTGTGAGATTTCGAAACTTATACAAGTTTGCGAAAAAATTGTGATTTCGAAAAAAATTAATGTTTTCGAAAACACAAAGTCACGAGCACTTTTTCGAAATTATACAATTTCGAAAGTAAACCAAATGTCGAAGTACTTTTCTTTCTTATACAAGAGAGAAGAGACTGAGTACACGATCCGTAAGTCGATTTGAAGCACCTTCTTGTGATTTCGAAACTTGGTCAAATGGATGATTTCGAAAATTTGGCAGATTTTGTTTTTCAAAGAAAGCAATCCAAAAACTCGTTTTTATTTCAAGATTCTTGTACTTTTATGTGTAAAATGAAGAGATCTTAAAGAAAGTTGAAAACTTTCAGAACTTTTCCAAAATTTTTAAAATTGCGAAAACAAGTACAATAAACCCTAATCGAATTTTTGAGAAAAAATTGATACTTTTTTGTTTGTTTTGATTTGTAGCACAAGTTTGTAAGCAAATATGTGATAAAAACCAAGAAATAAGCAAGAAAGTACAAAAATTTGAACAAAAATCGATTATAAAACAAGTTTAAGAAACAAAAATCAATGAAAAACAAAAAACTACACCTTCATATGGCGAATGATACCACTTGTTAGGTCACCATTTTGTAAACACAAGTATAATAACAATAGAAATGAGATGAGAAAGGAGATTTGGGTGATTATATGAATAAGAGAAATATAAGTGCAAGAGTTTCCTTAAGAAATCAAATAACCAACCAAGTTTACAAATGACCTAAGGCTTCTATATATAGGGAAGGAGCTAGGGCAACACTCCCTCTCCTTCCTTTCATCATTTCGTGGGCTTTGAGGCCCATGGGTTTCATACCTTAAGCCTAGTAAACTTAATACATTTAGTAAATGAAAGTGAATAATAGTTAAGCAACCTAACATTATTACAAATGACCGAGACTTGATAAAATAGTGAAAAACTATGATCCCAACATTCTGGAAATCTGCTAAAAATAGAAATTTACTTGAAGTGGAAACTTACTATATATGGGAAGTTACCAAATCTGAAAAGTTACTAAAAATAGAAATCTGCTAAATATAGAAAGTTTCTAAAAATGGAAAGATAACCTAAAAAAAGAGTAATTTGATTTGAAATGAACTATTGAATAATTCTCGACTCCTAATTCGTCTAGGTCCTGTGAAGGAGGAGTGGTCCCTATTCCGGTTTGATCTCTCTTGTGTTTGCCTTGTCATTGGGTTAAGGTACAGATATTCTGACCTTTTCAGTAAAGGTTTCTCATGACTTGTCTTTCCTATCTTTGACTGCTTTGATATGACCTTATTATTGGACTCTGAGCCTTTTATGTTAGGCTTTCCTATTTGATCTGTCATATGATATATGAACCTTTGATACTTGAACCTTGATATTTGAGCATTTACTATGTTCAATAAATTTATGAATCTGATAATCTGAGGGTTCATCTGATATTGTAACTGGATGTGAAAACCTTTCTTAATTATGAAAATGTTTTGAGAAAAACTATTTTAAAATGATGTTTACTAGCACGATGCGATACTACGTTTATATGAATTTTTACTAACTTTATGAAAGCTACTTTTAAAGACCTTCTTTATGAAGATCGTCATTAAAGATTACTTTTATGAATGCCATTATTAAAAGATTGCTTTAAACGAGTATTTGATCTAAACTTTCAATTTAAACATTTGCTATGAACCTTTGAAACATTGATTTAAGAACCCTTGATTATGAACCTCTGATATTCTGATGACTTAGACATTTGCCAAGCTTTGACTTTGTCTTCCCATTACTAGGTTCCATTTCCCTACCACTATTATGATCTCTGATATTGGTATATCTGACACCTATAGTTCATTGATATTATGTTTGTCTGAAAATTCTTTTGAAAACATAACCTGGTAATATGAGATAAAACTATTTTGAACCAATTTCTGAAATCATGACAACATGTCAGTTTCTAAATGGAGGTTTAATAACCTTTGCTAAAAAGATGTTTTAAGGAAATACTTTTATTTATAACTATGTTTTAAAATGAATTGCTAAGCTTTTCCAAATCAATTCTAATAATACTTTCATATTTTTAAACCTTGAACCATTGGTATTAATTTCTGTTTATTAGGATTCCCTAAGCCACTGTTATGATACCCTGTACTATCTGAATCTTTATGTTATGAACCTTTTGATTTACCTTTGACCTATTCAGTATTAAGACCCGGGCTATCACTAGGCATGGGGGTTCCATGTCCATAGCATTGATGCACCGATGTTATGACTCCAGTGTGGTCGAGTGATTTTCCACACCATCCCAATCTGTTATATGATATGCGCGCTTTATGATTTAATTATGGCCATCTGATTTCTGTGGGGCATATGGATGCATCCTAGATCTGTTATCTGTTATCTGATAATTGTTATTTGTTATCTGGTGAATGTGGCTGTGTGTGCAATACACGTCCTTCACAACCCATTGAGGTCACCCCTCTGATTACATCTGATATTCTGAGGCCTCCCATCTGGATTTCATATGAGGCTACTGATGATATTATCTGATCTGTTCTGGGCACGTGGTTGAAATACTGAATAACCTAAACCTAAACTTAACCTTTACCTTTACATTTACTTTTACATTACATTCATATTATACCTTGTGATACTTAGCCATTGCAACATATTATGTTCTCGTTTTCATTTCCATATTCTTGATTTCTTTCTCAGCAGGTTCGTTTGGACTTATGTCGTTTCTACTTCGTATTCCTTTGTTTATTAGTTTTCATTTGTTTATATCTGTTCACTGAGCTTTTAAGCTCAGCCGCGTTTCTTTTCCCGCGGCAGGTTTTAGAGAGAAGCTGGGATATGAGTGAAGAGTACTAAGAGCATTAGTTGGATTTCACCTTGATAGCAATATTCTGGATTAGAGATGACTAGAAGAGACTTCATTTCAGACTTAGTATTTCATTGTTGTTTCTTTTGTAACCTTGTATTTCAAACTAATCCTTTGTAACTTTTGGAATACTTTTGTATTAGTTATGTTGTATGCCTGTGTATGCTTTGATATGTCACCATAATGTAGTGCTTCTACCCTTATTGGGTTAGGGTGTTACATGTTCAAATATAAAAGAAAACAAAAATAAACTCATGGTTCAAAATATCATATACATACAAAACTTAATAATGTTTTAAACTACCAAACACATAAAAGGTTCAAAATACCGAATACATAAACATATAAACATTCAAAATACCGAATACATAAACTGTATAAAAGGTTCTAAATACCGAATACATAAACCGCATAAAAGGTTCTAAATACAGAATACATAAGGTACGGAATAGGAAACAACTAAACCAAGTTACAACCCTTTTACGATCTCTCTACTTGAAAATTCCAAATGTTTTACCCATCATCTCAATCCAGCCCTTTAAGATGTCTGGCTCCGATGGCAAAGCCATCCATGCCTTTCTCATATCTCTTGATTGACCAAAAATATTAAATGCCACTAAAAATAATGGATCCAACCGTGGTAAATCAACTAGTTTCAACTTTTCAGCACATTCACTTAATGTTGGCCCATCCTTGGTTTTCACCATATGTCTAAAGGCACATTGCATATCCACAGCTAGGTCATCGAAAGTAACACGAGAAGCCTTTGCCTTTTTCTTAGGCCTAACTTCATCATGTAGCCTTTGTGTATGGGAGTTCCCATCATCTTCATCATCAATATCTACGTCAACCAAAGGGTCATCGTTGATATCCATTACCCCAACACGTTCCCTCACAGCTGATGCCCAGAAGCCGATGTGGCATACCCCGACGCCCCAGACCCTTCTGAATTGGTCCATTGACCATCACCATTGGGGGAAATACTTTGAAACACAATTTCACATAGTTCTTGGTAAGGTAATGGATTCGAATGCAAATATGCCGCTCTTTTATGACTCTGTACCCAAATTCCAAAGAATTTGTAGATAAGTTACTTTTGTAGAATAAAATGACATAAGTGTTAAATATCTTAGTACCAAGTACCTTCTTAAAGTTTTCCCATTGTTCGGGTGTTAGGTTAAACATCTTTGTTTCCGGGTTATAGATGTTCCCTGTTTTGTTCTTCAAGTAAAGCCATCCAATATATTTCGCTTTTAAATTATCAAATCCGTTTTTCATTTCTTTTTGTGTGAACTTGTCTTTGAGCACCCGACCTAACCTAACCCAAGATGACCTATACAAGCTAACGCCATTTCTACCGGTCGTTTGCATTTCTTCAATGCATGTTTCTAGTAACAGTTTGATCATTTCATTGTACCAATTTTAACGTTGCTTGGGACTTTCCATAGGATCTTTATTGTAGCTATAACAAATACACATAAAGAGATCATTATTTAGTTAATATACTTTGGAAGGAGGGCAAATAACAACTAAATAGCAATACTACATTAGTACCTAGGTAAGCATATCATGTCATATAATACCAAAATAGATGCACAAATCAGTAACAAGGTACTTATGTTATAGCAGATTAGCATCAATTAACTCCTTACTACTATAGTTTTTTCCTGAGTTCTGGTATAAGTATAGCTTAACTTTAAGCATTGTTATATCAGATATACAACGAACAACCCCTATAGTGGTTTATTAGAAAAGTATACCGTTTTTACTAATCAATCCCAAATAGCCTTTTGCAAATGACATAAACACATTCATTTAGTAACAACATGAGACACATATAAATACCAGCAATCAATCATATATACTAGTGACATGTTTTCCTTCACTTCACAAGAAAACTAACATAAAATCACCAAACCATCCTATTAGAGGCATTTACTGCTTATTAAAACTAGTTAGCGAAATCATACAGACACATAAAAAAATGTCACGTAGAAAATATTGGGTTTGCTTATGCTTCAACGACGCATAACACTCACCTGTTCAGGCAACCTGGTGTCATCATGTTCACAAATTCTACCTGTATAAGGGCTTGAAAGGCTATGCAACTAGGTTAAGGAAACATAATTGTGTTTGAACAAACAACTCCCATGAAATGAGCTTAGTTATCTATTCTATTCAGCACTCAAAAATGTTTATCTGATTTGTCAAACCGTCACAAGTAATTGCACCAAGACAATTCATGACTAGCAAACATAATACAATAATCTAGTATTCTGATGAGCATTTAAGGCAACCCACTATCCTTCAACATTCATGTAGAATACTAATTAAGTTGGAAACATGTTCAAGTGGTGGTGAGTTAGGCGTAGAAATGGAAGAAAGGAGGAGAGGAGAGAAAGAGTGGAACCTTGAAAGAAAAAGGAAAAGATTAGATTGAAAATGTATGAAAGGTCCAACCCTCTCCACATGTGGAGAGGGGTATTTATAGTTACAACATAACGCCCACTCTCGGGCTGTGGATCAGGCATACAGTGGGTGAAGACCCGTTCCTTCTTCCACGGTGTTACTTAAACTAAACTATCTAACTAATAAATAAACTAACTACGAGCTAACTTAATGCTATTACAATCATTAGGTGACCGAGACTTTTACAGGAATATTTGTATTCCTAACAATCTCCCCCTAAGCGAGGTCACCTTTGAAGTTAAGATCATTGGTCTTTAAGCATTCCTTAGTCTTTGTAGCTCGTAGGATCTGATTCTTCACTTTTCAACACACTTCGTACTTCAAGCAAACGAACTTGTGATTAGAGTTCCTTTGTGATGTGTGATCTTTGAGCTTCTTTGAGATCATCAGCCAAAGTAAATCTCCAAGCTCATCCATAGTAGCATCGCCTTCATGTGATGTAGTGACTAAGGACCATCATGCTCACACCCTTCTGTATCTGTAGACGTTGCATTGGAGTTTGTGGATTATGAGACCTTTTCATCAGAGTTGCGGAAACGTTGTTAGTAGTCTCTCAACATTTGTTGTAGCAAGTCTCTCATCTTCATTGATAGTGTGGAGGATGTGTGAGCATGAGGTATGGATTGACCCGATTCACCTGGAAACTGGAGCCATCAACGCCATCTTTATATGTGTCCCTGAAATAAAATAGTTAGCAATAAAGATAGAGAACGAATATGGCTTTGTCATTCGTTCTGCGAGGACAGACTACCCTCCAGTTTTGTGAAAACCGACCTGTGAACAGGTAGAGTCTCTTTTAAAGAAGACTCTCCTTGACAGGAATTTCCAGCTTGTAGTAATGAATTTTCCAAAGAATCCACTTAGGAATCTTCATACTAAGCATGTTCTCATACCGGAACGTCTCAAAGCAGACAGCACGATAGAGTGAATCGGTGAATTGATATTCACGGATTGATGTGAAATTGATTTATAGAAATCACTCGCGTGTCCTATGATAAACATTTTTGAGACACGACGAGAGTTTTATATTTTGAATCACATTTCCATCAAAAATACTTTTGTTTGAAAGATTATACACAATCAATGTGCTCGAAAGATAAGTTGGTGAGCACATTGAGAGGTTTTGGCAAAAGTATCCGTCAATCCATATCCTGGAACAAGTTTGATTCAATGTTGAATCGCACCATTGTTGCTTTCCAGTTGTCACTTGATCATTGATCCAAGATGGATCTCACATGTCACCTACCAAGAGCTTGAGTGATGTTCGCTCTAGAAGGATTTCCATCGTCATTGTGGATATTTTCATATCACTCGGATGTTCTGGCAATACCACAAGGATAATGCGTAGGACTCTAAATATTTTATCTTATTTTCCACATTATGTGAAACAATAAGCATATTTGGAATGTGTCCTATTGAGATTTATGGATGATCTCATGGCTCTAGACTCAATAGTGCGTTTTGATCCGCTCCTGGAGACTGGGGAGGCGTCTCCTGTTTTAGGTATCAACATAGCTCGCAATGAGCGGTCGATACATTGCACAGGGTTCCCCGTGAGATTGAAACAAGCTCTTTTAAGAGAACTTGAGTGGTTGGGAAGTTTAGTGCAGTGCGTCACTGGGTCCATGACGTCTTGTCTTCAATACCGGCGTTACCTTAGTAACCGCCAGTAGCATATGTATTGAACCCGGTTTTTGCCCTAAGGTTGAATAATTGGAGGGCTATTTCTTTTCACCCTTTCTCATTATATTTCTTTTTCATTCTTCAACCCCTTCAGTGCTTACCGAGATTTCATCACTAGAACCTTGTTGGGTTTGTTCCAGTCCTAGCTCTATCTCAGTCCGCACTCTTCCCTTTCTCACTTTACTCCTTTTTTCATAATCATTCCTAAGGACTTCTAATCTATCTATGGATTGTCCCTGGGAAGATCCTTCCGGTTCTGGTGGATCATGGGAACTTATACCTAACCTTAACCAACCTTATAACTCCATGCATAAAGATAAATGGTTGGTCTTTGGTATAACTTCCACAAACGCCTTTTGCTCCCCCTCAATATGTGCATCGATATTCGAAAGTGTTTAGCACATATGTGGGAGCCTATTATTGAGTACAAAAGATCACTTTTGATTATCAGATTTCATATTTAAATCACATTCTCTCCCCCGATCAAAAATTTCAAATCTTTCGAGATTTTTGATCTCAATTGATTTAAATAATTTAGAAAGCGTTTTTGGGAGAGAAATGCGGTCAAGTTTAATAATTTCTGATAAACGGAACTTTTTCATGCTCCCCCTCAAACTGTGAGGGAGGTTGTTATGTGTCAGATTTGAAGAGTTTACAAAAGATTTGAAGTTTTAACGAAAACTCTTTGAAAATGTACTCATTCTGACACATAACACATCACAAATCATTTTGTTGCAAGGTTTTATGTACGAAGTGTGGGGAGTGTTGATGATACATAAAATTTTGAGAAATCACTCTCCCCCTCAATCAATGACGGATGTTAAAAACATATTTTCATAAAATGTTAAAGTCATTGATTGAGTGAAAATTTTATCAAACGTTTAAGTTCAATTTGATTTTCATTCAAAATTTCATGGTACCACCAAGTTTTGCACAAACACTTTCCGGAAAAATCATAGAAGGGAAAGTATTTGGCGATAAAAAGAAGATTTCTCTTCTTTATCAAGAAATAATGCACTGAAGCGTACATTAGATCGAGGGTGCATGAATACAAAGTAATTCACGCTCGGATGAACGGCACCCTTTGATAGGAACAACCGTCTTTTTGGCGACGTGTTTTCCTTAATTTTGAAAAACCGGGTTGCTATCTGAAGTAATAGCAAACCATATTTTTGAAGACCGGGTTGTAGCCTGAAATGACTACAAGCCATAATTTTAAGTTCGGGTTGTAGCCTGAAATGACTACAAGCCATATTTAAAGAATGTTTTGAGATACGACATGTTTTTGAAAAATACTTTATTTGAAACCGAAGAACTCTTGCTCAAGCATATGTATGATTCCGTGTCATTATTGAATGACATTTCTAGAATCGTACATAATATCGATTATACAAGAGACATGTCGAGAGAAAAATCTTTTTGAGAATTTTTTTTTTTTTTTTTTTTTTTTTTTTTTTTTTTTTTTTTTTTTTTTTTTTAGGTTATATAGATTAATTGCAATAGATACATATGTATATATATAATTATGTACGTAATGCAATATAGGATGCAGAGGGCAAGAGAAATGTTTATAAGTGTACACAATGAGGGCCAAAAACAAATAGCAATACAACACAAATGTTCCAGTCAACACACATAATTGAGACACTGCACCCCATTACTGATCTCATTACTCAGTACGTTGGAGAAGACGGTAGTCCCCTTCACGAACTCTCCCACCAACGTAGCACTCCAGGCTTCGGAAGATCCTTCGTGTCTTTAATCTCTTGCGGATGCCAGCCAAAAACTTCTTGTTGCGGGTTGACTCATTTGCAGTCCAGTTATTGGTATATCGTCTAGTTCCCTGGGCATAGACGTGGTATTCTTTCACTCTGAAGTCCAGTGCCTCTTCGACCAGACGCAAGGTACCGTCACTGAACTTGTGTATTTCATTGAACCGCAAAACTATGGGCACATTATACTTGTCTCGAAATACAGTTGCAAGAGGAGATTCAATGACAGTAAAATCTGCAACCCGTTCCAGACTGCTAACATTCCATAGGGGTCTTGTGAGGTTGAGCTGAGATTGATAGCTTTCGATACCAAGCTGAAAGTCTTCGACCCGTTTCCTGATGACGATGCCCCGGATCCAATGAAGTACAGCAAACACAAGAGATTTCATTTCACGTGATGGTAGATGATGCAGCTTCCCTTGAAGATGGAGGAGATACAAGTCTTCGAAATCATTAGGGCGTAGGTGTTTGAAATCCCCTTCGGATATGGTGTAGTCCTTGAAGTCTGCTCTTTTGAGTGTAATGCTCTTGAGATAGTCGTAGCCATAGATGAGATGTATTAGAACCTTAACCACACTAATGATTTGAAGGGGTGAGCGAACTGACTTACGGTCACCTGGAGCTTGAAACCGATCTATGTAGAACTGTTGTTTCTTCAACCACCAGTGTGAAATGCCCAGAGATGCAGAGATGTTGTAGTCGCATTCTTGAATACTCCACATACTGTCGGGGACCAACTGTTCCAACCCGATGTCAGAATAATGGGCAGCTTTCATCTTTGTGATGGACAAGGCTGATTTGCATTGTCTACTCCCAAGCATTAGATATTCAAGGTCTTTGTTGAAGAAGAATTCTGCTTGGATAGTAACATTTCCTGGAGGCCCACCCAAGGGAAGTGGAGAGTGGTAATTATACTTCATCATTCCTTCATCCACAATGTCATTGAACATCTTGTGGCACTCTTCCATCTGGTATTGTAGATGATTAACATCCTGATGAAAAGCTTTGACAATGTTGAATGCTGGACCTTCTAGATCCTTTTGAGTGAGCTTAGAGAGACCCCGTTTCTTGCAGAACCATGCGATGAATGTTCCCATATCACCGGTTTGGGAAAGTAGGGAATCTTCAGAGGGTGGAACAAAACTGGTGGTGATTGCATTGATCCAGTTGCTATCATGAGTTGGTAATTCAGAAGAAGGAATCGTCCAGTCGGGCTCAGGTGATAGTGGTATGCTGTCATCTGGTTTCCACCATGTCTCTTTGTCATCTTTGGTCAAGGGAACTTGAGGTGGATCATTGGTGTCAGTTCTGGTGAATGATTTCCACCACTGTCTACCAGGAATGTGAGTTGTAGAAGCATCATCATCTTCATCGTCGGATGACTCATCGTGTTGTGGTGTGACTGAGGCTTCATTGAAGACAAGTTCTTCAGTGGCATGAGATGCAATGGAGGTTGCACCAGCATCAAACGTAGTCCAGGCTGCATACTTAACATGTTTTGCTTGTTTAGACGGAGCGGACTTGGTTGACTTGTTAGTCTGATGTTGTTGAGATGATGATGAGGTGGGTTGTGATGATCCGCCAGGAGCGTGTGACCCACCAGGTAGTGAAGAAGTGCCGGATGGACCAGATGCCCCAGCAGGTGGTGGAGGTGGAGGTGGTTGTGGAGGTGAGCCAGATGGTGGTTTGGGGTGACCCTGACGCCGCTGTTTTCTTTTTCGTTCAATCTCCATGTCCCGGGCGTGTTCCTCAGCATCATCTTGTAGAATTGAGGCCTCCAGTGCCTTATACAGCTGTACGTGTGCATCGTGTCCTGTGTGTTTACCTTGCTGATACATACTGTGCTGCAGAATAACCTTCATGTCATAGATGGGAAGGTCTTTGAACCTGGACCTGAGAGGGGCTTCGAGAGCAATATTGACAGCTTCAGCAACTTGTTCGTTGATTGCCCTAGATACTTGTTGTTCCAGATCGAGATGCTCCAACTTGTATAGTCTGCTGCTATGATTGGTGATTGTTTGTGGCAGTTTAAGGTTCACAAGGGTTTGAAGCAGAGTGGCGTGTTTGTCCAACTTCTCTCGAATCTCAAGATTATCTTGAACAGCATTAGCCGTCAAAGTAGTTAAAGTGTCCAGATCTAGCTTCTTCTCAGAGTCAGCAGGAGCGGCAGGTGCAGACGGTTTCTCTTGCGTGGCATCAGCTTGTGGGATGTCATCATTATTGGGACCCACCGTAGATGTTGGTGCAGACTTGGTAGGAATGGTGGAGTTGTCTTGTACAATAGGGACATCAACCATTGACACAACTTCTGCGTGCTCGTCACCGGATTTATCACCTTCAGCATCATCTGGTTTATCCATGAGGAATTGATCGCCATAAGTGTCCAGATTCTTGTACGAGGATAGTGTACCGGTGGGGCTGTCAGGTATCACCTCGAGCTTAGGATCATCTGTTTTCATTTTGAGGTTACCTTGGATATCCGGATATGCGGTAGATACGAACTCATCATCGAGTGGATCAACAGGGAGAGCAGACTCAGTCGGTTTATCCTGTACAGGTTGTTGGCTGGTAACATCTTGTGTCGAGAGATGTGGTTCATCACCTTTGGGAGCAGAACTGGTGTCAGTTTCAGAACTGCTGGATTTATCGGGTTGCCCGAGACTTGGTGAGGAAACATTTTCAGAAGAAATCTTAGCCGATGAGGATGTGGGTGAGCGTCTTTTGAGAATAAACTTGGTACTGGTTGATTTGGAGGCAGGAGATGATATTTTCAAGAGGGTGTGTGCTGCTTGTTCTTCTGAGGCCACATCCTTACCTTTACCGGTTACTTGCAGGGTCTGTGACGATTTATCAGACTGTGGTTCTCTAATGATGACCCCACTGACTGGTGGAACCTGTGGCATATAAGTTTCCTTCAAGCTTTCAGCAGTTGCCATTTGTACAATTTCTTCTTCAGTCAGAGGCAACTGAGTGGAGCAAAGTGCAGGATTGGGGTCCTCAGCACTTGGAGATTTGGTTATTGAGCTGGTTCTTTTACCTCCAGTGGTCTTCTTAACCCTTTTGGAGCCTTCAGAGGAAGCAGCCGAGGTATTACCACCTTTGCGTTTCTTAGATGCCGATCTTGCGGACTTAGTGGAAACAGCTGGCTCATTAGGGGGTGCTTCCCGACTTTTCTTAAGATATTTAAGATATTCCTCATAGTATTGAGCAGACAGGATATCACGGGTTAGAAGAGCAGTGGGAATATCCATGCCGAATATGATCTCTCGAGTGCTCTTTGAGTCATATTTGAGGAACCCAAGTGGATGTTCGTCAGTAGGTTGATGAAGTGGGGATTCTGCTCTTGGATGAAATTTAAGAGATCGCTGAAGGCACAGTATGATCAGCTTATTAAACCTAACGCTTGGGATCGAGAGCTTGGCTGATCTTTTCTTGCCGTCTTTGTGCGCTTCAAGGTTAGCCTTGTCTACCAAGAAAGAGTGGATGGACTGACTGAATTCCTCCCATATTCTTTCAGCAAAATTGATGTTCTCACTGTTGACAACCCCCCAGAGGATTTGTAGAGAAGGAGCTCTAAGTCTCTTATATCCTGATGTTTTACCAGTCAGACACAGGTTGATTAGGCTTGCAACTGCTCTCCATGGTTGATAGAGGTCATGTGTAATGACAGCAGAAAGTGTGGAGACTTGAGTGGGGTATCCAAGTTCATTGACGAAGTCAATAAGAGTAGCTGGAGTAGGTGGGGGAGTATATTCAACATTATCACCCGTTGGTAGTATTTGCAGAGCGCTACCCAGTGTTTCCATGGTGATGTTCACCCATTGCTCATCCAGTTGGCACTTGTACAGGTTGGTTGTTCTGTCAAAGCATATAGTGTTCCAGAATTGTTGTATGTAGATGGAGGGGATTGAGGAGGATGCGGTAAAGGCATTG
This sequence comes from Artemisia argyi, assembly GCA_030686995.1. Lineage (NCBI taxonomy): Eukaryota > Viridiplantae > Streptophyta > Magnoliopsida > Asterales > Asteraceae > Artemisia > Artemisia argyi. The sequence continues at coordinate 179,502,023 of CM060683.1, forward strand.
AAGAAGGTGGTATTTTTCAGTATGTCAAGGGCAACTCTGAATATGGGATGATTCTGAGGTCTATCCGTCTTAACATAGCAGTTACTTTTCCCAATAGGAATCCACTTGTTGAATGGCAAAATGTCATCGTCAGTACGGACAGGTGGAGCCAAAGGCACTTCGACATTAGGTTCTGCCATAGGAGCTGCATTTGACAAACATCAACACAGAAGAAAACCATATGTGAAGGTGAGTGTAAGCAGTAGGAGGAACCCCAGAATTACATGGTATGTCAGTAGAAACAAGGCCGTGGGTAACGTATTGCAAGTAATGAGTGCTCAAGAGAATTATACAACACGTAGAGAGGTAATTAGGACACTTAAACATTAGTATCAAACACACCAACCCATGCATAAAACCTTAGATGTCTACACATAATCACACATTCAGACCACAACCAAGGTACATGACAAAGTTATTTAACCGCAAGAAACTTATTTAACCGCAGATCACTTGACATAAACGCAGATCACTTGAGAGCAGACAAGAAACTTATTTAACCGCAACGTTGTAATCCCAACCCAAGTTAACCGCAACAGGTAGAGATAACCGCAACAAAATGAACCGCAACTCGAGGTCAACGCACATCAAGTAAACCGCAAGCATAGGTAACCGCAGTCAATAAAATTAATCTAACCGCAACAAGCACAGGATCTAACCGCAATCAAAAATCTAGATCTAACCGCAATTAAAAACTAGATCTAACCGCAATCAAAATAACTAGATCTAACCGCAATCAAGATCCAGAATTAACCGCAATCAAGATCCAGACCTAACCGTAATCAAGAAATAAATCTAAACGCAGTCAAGAAATAGATCTAACCGCAATCAAGAAATAGATCTAACCGCAATCAAGCACAAGATCTAACCGCAATCAAAATCTAGATCTAACCGCAATCAAAAACTAGATCTAACCGCAATCAAGAACTAGATTTAACCGCAATCAAAATCTAGATCTAACCGCAATCAAAAACCAGATCTAACCGCAATCAAGAACTAGATCTAACCGCAATCAAGCACAAGATCTAAATGCAATCAAGAACTAGATCTAACCGCAATCAAGAGCCAGAACTAACCGCAATCAAGAAATTGATCAATCACAGTTAAGAACACACTCCGCAATTCATAACCTCTAATAGAACCAAGATTTGACACTTAAACTAGAACAGAGATCAAATAACCTAAGTGCCAACATCATTATTATCCTACCTATCATCAACAACACTACTCATGGAGTAATCGACCTAACCGCAATCCTATCAACTCCACGATCAACAATTCGCGACTAAGAATCTCACATACATGCAATGAACAAACAATAACATGAATAGTAAAACAGCATGATCTAACCTATTAGACACCAAGTTGTTAGAACGAAATATTGGTCACCGCGGATATCCACCTAAAAATGATGCAATCGAATGAGAAATTTTGAAAACAAGGAACATAATAGCAAACGTGAAGATAGAATTACTTGACCTACCAAGAATTGAGCACACTGGAATCACAATTAAGACTTAATTGCAGCACTTAAATAGCACATGAGTGAATAGTGATATGAGTTGTGATTAGAATTAATCTAAACGCAAGAAATAAAGTTCCTTAAGTATGGGAAGAAATGAAAATTGCAACATGACGCATCTAGTCCCTGAACTTTACTTATCACTTAAAGACTACTAAAGCGAGTGTCCACGATTAGTCCCTGCAGTTAAGAACTATGCTCAGGCTAAGAGGAAGTCAACAAGACTAGCATAAAGTATCATGATGTACAATAAGAGATGCAGCAGACAACATAAAACAAGCACATAGGCACAATGTGAAGTGACAGACTGTACACATAAAGTTAACCAGAACAAAATAATAAATGAAAAACAAACACATACAATGTACACACATTTATTGACACATGATATAAACAGTGAATGGGTTAGTGGGTGAACAGTGAAGCCCGAGTCCTGAAACTGAGTAAACAGGAGTCTACATGATGTCGACTCACGTGTGAGCAGACATGTCTCTAGTAGTAAGAGATGTCAGTGTCTTTGGGCGCCACACACCGGTTACAGTGGACCTGTTGTATAATTCCTTGGTAACACCTGTGTTATTGGTACACACACATGACCATTTGTGACCATTCATCACGAATGTTCTACCAGTTGGTATCCATAACCCAGAAGATCTAAACTTGTGACGAGTTTCATGCATGGTTACATTCTTGTGATGAGTGGTACTATGATCATATTTCCTTGGTCTATGTCTCAAAGGTTTAACCGGTTTAAGACCATTTAATATCTGAGATGTGGGTTTTGGTCTTACAGGGTTGGTCAAGCAAGGTTTTTTGTCCACCTGAGAAACACATCGTTTATTCGAGAATTTAGATCTTTCAAAACAAAAAATCTTTGGTTGTCGAGTGGTAGTTTGATAACAAACATTTTCCAAAACAGGTTTTCCCAAGATAGACGGTTTTGAAAGACTGAGTCTCTTTTTACCAAAAACATTTGGTTGCCTAATGTTGGTTTGATAATCAACCTTTTTCAGGACAGGTTTTCCCAAGATGGATGGTTTTGAAAGATTGAGACTCATTTGACACTTTGAAACAACACTTGGCACTGTGTGCATACTAGGAGTTTTAGTACATGTGGTCAGACTTAGAGTGGAGAAATCATCGTAGTTAGCAAGATGTGAAACAGTCTGATTGATGTTCTCAGTATTAGTATGTTTAAGTGACTCATGTAGTTTATTACATTTCACCTTGAGATTCTCATTATCAACACGTAATTTAGTAATTTTGCAATTAGTTTCATACGCATTGAATTTCCATTTGGCGGCATTTTGTTGCTCATACAACTTGATTTGATTCTTAAGACAGTTGATAGTTGAGTCCTTGTCATGCAGTTGAGTTTTCAGATTGTTGATCAGAAAGTATTCTTTAAGATCAGGCAATTCGGGATTAAGATACGGTTTGCTGTTTTGAAAGCTTTCTTCTTTACATTGTATTTCAAGTTCAAGATCAATGCAGTGTTTTTGTAATTGTGAAAACCTTTTTTGTAATAGTGAAAAACTTTTTTGAAGTTGATTAAATGCCTCTTTATCAACCATGGTCTGGTCTGGTGTCTTAGAAAACTCAACTCTCAGACAAGGGTTTTCATCAAACAAGTCATTTTTGAATACATCATACAGATCATTTTCTCCCCCTTTATAACACATATTTGTTGAGTTAGTTAAGAGTAGTGCACTGTCAACCTGTCTTAACAAATTAGTGTTATAACTAAGATTGATTTGATCTGTATGATGACTTACGTTTGATGGTGTGATGTATTGATCAATTGACGACACCTCATTGCTTGAGTTTGGTGTGGGTATGTTCACAATAGCCTGGGTCACTATTTCAGCAGAAGTGACTCTCTCATCATTTTCTGTATTCATGAGTTCAGTGTTGACCAACTTTGCATCGACTGTTAAGCCCAACCTCAAACTATCACATGCTTGCTCATCATGAGACTCGACCTTGTCTTCATCTCCAAATTCAAGTATTGGTTGTCTCTCAACATACTCTTTAACCTTGTCCAGGTATTGACGTAGCATATCTCTATATTGATCAACATCTATCATTGTGTGTTCAGCGAAGCACTTCATAGTCATCTGACTGTCGTAGTCATAGACCACGGTGTATTTGGAGTTAAAAAAGTTATTCAGTTGTTTGCTGAGCACTCCTAGGGCTGCAGAGGATCCCTCGTTAGATGTTGCTTTTCTGACCAATTGTTGTCGTAATTGATCCAAATTCAAGATCATGATTTCCGTGAATGATTGGACATCTTGACCGAAAAGTGTCATGAATGCACGTTCAAAACCCATTAAGAATCCATTGCCCTCAAGCAACCTAGAAAGATGTGACTGAAGTGTATGGAAGCATTCAATGTGACATTCTCTTGCCAGTTCAAGCAGTTTGTATGACTGAGGAGGTTCATTCCCTTGAAGGTCCGAGCATGATTGTCCACTAGAGTCAACATACGATACTGGTCCTTTCATTTGAAGATTTGGAAGGAGGAAATCACATGTGAAGGGACAATCGCAAGATATGCTAACCAAACGACCTAACCGCAGAAACTAACCGCAATGCACTTAACCGCAAGACACTTAACCGCAATGAGTTAACCGCAACACACTTAACCGCAGAGAATCTAACCGCAGTACTATGAACCAAACGCAGACACTTAACCGCAATGAGTTAACCGCAACGTACTTAACCGCAGAGAATCTAACCGCAGTACTATGAACCAAACGCAGACACTTAACCGCAATGAGTTAACCGCAACGTACTTAACCGCAGAGAATCTAACCGCAGTGACAAAAGTCCAAAGCTGTCACTTTCGTTGCGTTTTGTTTGTATTCTCGAAATAGTAACCGCAGCAATCCAAACGCAGATTTCAGGACTTAAACGCAACCAGGCAATGGAACAGTGGACTTAACCGCAGCCTAGAAATTCGCCTAAAAACACTTCCAAACTTCAAATATCTTGATGATATTGTAACACACTCTACGCTACAATGTTCCACAAACACAAATGAACATAAAAGGACATCACAAACATGTATAACCACACAAGAGGGATAAAACCAAGATGTTTTCCAAGAAAGTTGCACCAAACTCACAAAACCACTCAAAAAATCATCAAATTCGATTCTACAAGGCCCTAAGATGAAACCTTGGCTCTTGATACCAATTGTAGAATACTAATTAAGTTGGAAACATGTTCAAGTGGTGGTGAGTTAGGCGTAGAAATGGAAGAAAGGAGGAGAGGAGAGAAAGAGTGGAACCTTGAAAGAAAAAGGAAAAGATTAGATTGAAAATGTATGAAAGGTCCAACCCTCTCCACATGTGGAGAGGGGTATTTATAGTTACAACATAACGCCCACTCCCGGGCTGTGGATCAGGCATACAGTGGGTGAAGACCCGTTCCTTCTTCCACGGTGTTACTTAAACTAAACTATCTAACTAATAAATAAACTAACTACGAGCTAACTTAATGCTATTACAATCATTAGGTGACCGAGACTTTTACAGGAATATTTGTATTCCTAACAATTCATGACTCACAGTATGACATAACTACAAATACAAAAATGCGATCAAAAAAGAAACCAAAAATGTAAATTATCAAATTTTCCCTTATAAAATAACCAAAAATTTGGACTAAAGTTAGCTGTTATGACCCGTTTCCAGTTCGTCATGTATAGCACGTTTAACCACTAGTATTAACAAAGTATGACGTGTATTAAACAAGCATATATGGTTATCTGCAATCTGAATGAATGTATTGTTTAAAAAGTCAAAAGGCAGTCCGGCTAGTTAATAATATTTACTAGCAAGTAATCCAATTGTCAATGTTTGTGCAACTCGAGGTTTCAAATTCAACATGTTTACTTTTAAATGGGTCAAGTTAGCTATGCTTTGTTCCAAACTGGTCAACAGGTCGAATAGGTTAAAAGTCGCGTAAAGTGTATTTAATTTCTTAAATCCTTTTTAATCAAAGATAGGCAGCTTAACTAAGCAACTCTAAACACCCTCATAAGCTACTAATGAGTTGTAGTTAACGTCAACAAACATAGTCAAATAGTAATCGCAAACAGATGAATACAAAACAACAAACACAACATATTTCAATTAGTTATTTCAAAAGCAACCAATGACTAGCTACCATCATATATATTCTAAGCACCGTGTATTACTAATGAGGTGCACTGAGGTGCTATTTGTTAAAAACAAATGACTATTAAAAAAAAGTGTTGCCTAGAAAATGGAAACAAATAAGAGCCATGAACCAATAAAAGATAGCAAAATATTGATTCTATAAAAAGCATTAAACTCATAAAATCTATTTTGCATATGTCAAAGATGAACCTTAAACCTGATTTGACATCCTATTTCAAGTCTACCCAAATAGTATTTGTGTTTTAAGTCTACCAACACTTAACACATTTAACATCATTTTTTCACAGAAGAAAACCCATGATGAGTCCTAAACATAACAAACAAATGAAACCCAAAACCCAAAAACATCAAACAATCAAGACCCATTAACTATAACCCACATAAAAAGCAATTTCTTCTTTAAATTCGTACTTAACCATAAAAAAGAAAACCTTGCCTTTTTGTGGTGGTGGAGAAGGGTGACCAGCGGCGGCTGCATGGTGGCGCTTGAGTGGTGGGAGGTGGCGGTTGAGATGGTGGATGGTGGGAGGTGGAGGTTGAGATGATGGATGGGAAGAGATGAGTAGGGTTTTGTTGAAAGAAGTGGAAAAAAATTGTTTATTTATGTTTGAATGATAGAAGAGGAAAGAAATGATTTTAGCCACTTATCTCTGGAAAAAAAACAAACGGTCTTCAATTATTTTGTCTGCCCGCCTGCAGACAAAAGTGGCAAAAAAGAGCTTCATAAAAAAACAAACAAGGCCTTATTCAGACTGTAGTTCAAGCCTCTTTAGAGGCATCACGCGTAATGGTTATCCACTGTTCCAATCGTAATATTACATGGTTTTCATTGCTTATATATGGTATACTAGATTTCCTTAACACATCAGATGTTATGATAATAGTAAACTTATATTTTGCACGTTTCAGAAAATGGTGGCCGTGTGGTGGTGGTGGTGATGGGAAGTAAAAAAAAAATGAATAGTAAACTGCAAAAATGTTCTTGCAAAAAATGTCCTTGTAGTAGGCGAGGATAAAATAGTCATTTCACACTGCAAAAACTAACGAGCGTTAGCCCCTTTTTTTTTTTTTTTTTTTTTTTTTTTTTTTTTCAGTTGCATTAACGCTTCAAGGACATAACTTGCAGAAAACTGAAACCTTAGGGACAATATTTGCAGTTTTTTTTTCAAGGATATTTTTTGCATTTTTCAGAAAGTTTAGAGACATTTTTTGCAGTTTACTCAAAAACATATTAATCAATTAGAGTACATAAATGATCACTATGATTTGTCTATTTTTTCACATTCAATCACTGTACTTTTTTTGACATGTTCAATCATTAAGGATTCGTTGTAGATCCAGTTGTGTTACATAAATGTTCACTGTAGTTTTGCTAAAATTACATAAATGGTAACTGAAGTTGACTGAATCTGTGACGATTTGAAACCTTAATGACTAAACTAGTCAAAAATAAATAAATAAATAATTCAGTGACTAAATGTGAAAAAATTAATAAATCATAGTGACCATTTATGTAATTTAGTCAATCAATTACCTTTATTCTTTTTCAATTTCAATTCTTATAAATACATGACACATCCTTTTGTGAAAATTTAATTTATATAAGTTTTGTGAATGTAGCATCTTTTATATAATACAAGAATTACATCATTTTGGAGTATTTTTGCAAAACCATTCTCATTAAAAAAAAAATTGGACCAATAGGAGAGCTCGATTTTGACACATAAGCAAAATCAAGCAATATGATTGGCCAATAAAAAGTCAAAATTAAATTGATTTTGGTCAAACTTTAATAAATTTGGTGGAGAATTTGATTGATAAAAAAAACACATAAAAATATAGGTGTCAAATTTATAAAAATAAAAACTTAAGAAAAGAGGAGGTAATTAATAAAACCTTAGTGGTTAAGTGTAAAATTATAAGTCTCCATGTTTTTTAATAACTTTAGATAATAAACAAATAATCCCTTACACTTCATACCCCCTATACTTTATAATGTTAACTTTGTTTAAAATTACATGAGTGATAGTATTAGTTTTTTTGACTTTCATCTATTAAAATAAATTTGGTAAATATGCGAATTAGTTTTATTATACGTTAATATTTTTTAAACTAATGTTAGTTTTAAACTTTCATACATTAGAATATATTTTTTTTAATAAGGACTCATGTTACTATTTAAAAGTTTAATTTATGCGTACACGGGCTTGAAATACGGCTAAATTATTAGTAACGGGAATATAAATATCAAATGGTAAGCATGAGTTACTGTGATATAAAATAAATATACGCGATTTTACTTATAGCAACGACTCATGAAATTGTTAGTTAAAATTTATATATGGATATCCATAAAAATATTTTAAAAACTTTACGAAACATATTTTAACTTTATCAATGCTCATTATGTGCCACTAAACTCAAACTCAATAGTTAAAGTTAAACAACAACATTAATCTCAAACTCAACATCTCTGTCAGTTAAAAATGTTATACAAAGCTAATTATTAAAAAAAACAAAACAAAACAAAAACACATCGGTTAGATAGTCATTCTTTAATATAGAAGGTGTTTTCCTTAAATTATAAAAAATGCACGCATCACAATCCTTATTTTATAAGAATCACCTCCTAAATCAAAACGAAAAACTACGTAGATGATAACCTAACTTTATTCATTGACTTGATGTTTCAAAAAAAAATAATAAATAAATAAATAAATAATAGTTGGTCGTTGTAAAGGAATTAAAAGTATGTATATGAGAAGTATTCAGCAAGAATATATAGTTTTTAATTAGGTTATTACGTTACTATACTGCGATAATGTTATTGACTTGGTAATCATGGATGTGAGATACAACAATTATTCTATACTTATGATTTATGTGTAAACCCCTTTTTCCTTCTGAATAGAATCCGAAAGAGACCTCAACAGCACTTTGACTTATGCCTTATCTAGCTGATAGTTTTTAGTAAAATTTTTTATGGTTTAACTTTTTTGTTATACACACCAGCTTTTAGTAACTTTTTTTTTTAATGTTTTATTGAAAATTTCTACACTTAATATTTATGTTTTTACTATAAACACACTAAGCTATGATAGAATTAGTTGGGAGTTCGGGGGTTTTTTACTAAGTTTCTCAAAAAAGCTTATAACTTTATCATAAACTTATTGTGTTATGGTAATTGAATAAGCCAATAAGCACCTTTAATAAGCATAACCAAACACCTCTTTAGTTTTAATATGAAGTTTTATGATTTGATGTTATGACTAATTTTGTTGTTATCCTCACCATAATGCAACATGTTAGTGGTTTTTGCAGTTTTATGATCTTATCGCACACACTAAAGTGTAATGCAATTTGTTGTGTGCGCTTTTTAAAGGAGGATTAAGTATCAATACATGATTGTTATAGAAGGTTAATGTACCAAATATGTGTTTTAGTGCCTATATGAGGAATTTTATGGTAGGAATTCTTTTCGGAGTGTAATTTGTCTTTTAATGAATTAATAAAACTTAGCAGGTGTTTACCGTCATTGATAATACTATTGGTGTCAAACAACGGTCTAAAATATGGGTGTTTTTTACCTTGATGATTTAGGCCAATTTTGAAGAAAGTTGCATTAAAGTGAAAGGTCGGTAAGGATTCAAACAATCCTAAAAGACTTACGGATGTACTCTGTCATTTTTTATGCATTTTTAATTTACTTATACAAGTAATAATAATTTCTTTATATAGTTCGGGTTTAGAGAAAAATTATTCTTATACATTATAAATAATCGTAAGATTAAATTTGAGTTCTACCAATTACATTTTTTTTGTTTCTCTTTATGTAATAAAGAAACTATAATGTAAGCATCTATGTTAATTTGGTAATTTTATGATCAAACATGAGAAGTAAATAACACAAATTTATGAAAATACAAATTTTCAAACAAAAAGGTACATTAGTAAACATGGTATGATGATTATTCATAATCAAGGAAATGAATCAATCTTTAAAGCTATCTAAATATGCTACATATATTAACGAAAATATAAGTAAAAGAAATACCATAATTACAAAACACATCGTAAATTGATAGCACGGGTTTGCAAAACTAAAAGCATATATCACTAACATCTCATGCAAATCAAGTATCATCATGTGATTTTGCTTGAATAATAAAATATAATTTTTAATCCAAAACCATTCTCCTAAACTAATAGGTAGATTATAACATATATACATATGATTTTTTATTTTTAGTCTACTAAGTAAAACTATTTGAAACATGTTAAGTGGTTCATTTCTTAATCGATAATAATACATAATCAAAACGAAATTTTAAAAACCCTGTGCGTGCACAGGTATTATAACTAGTTCTTTATAATATAATTATATTACGTCTTTTTTCTAGACTTCGTCAACCTCATATTTTAACCGGAAATTCGTCCTGAACTTTTTGACACCTTTACTACTTTTATTTGTTGGTTTCTTTAAATTTATAATAAACCTCACCAAAACTCAATAAATCATGACATCTAATGTGCTTATAATATGACAAGTGGATGACAAATGTAATTAGAGCATGCTTAGTGGTCTTATACTATCTAAACCTTTAACATTTGTATCTACTTTGTTGGCTAATCTAACAACCATATATATAGAATAATATAATACGAGTATGTCTCTTTTCTAGACTTGGACAACTTTCATCATTTAAACCACAAATTCAACCATTTGTGAACTTTTTGACGCCGTACTACTTTTATTTGTTGGTTTCTTTGTATGTGCTATAATTTTCTATCCAAGTGCTATAACTTTACCACAAGTAGTCATTAAACTGTTTCGAATCTTGTTTTTGTTGTTGCCTGTACTTCCACGCTTCCTAATGAAATTGGTTGAATTTGAAACTAAGGCTACCGAACATTGACTTTCAGCGACCCTCACTTTTTCAGCCATTCCATCTTTCTCTCTCATGTTACATACAACCGACATTTAAGCACAATAAGACGCCCGGCATTTAAAAAAAAAATTAATTTAATTTAATTTTTATTTTTATAACAAAATTAAAATCTTTGAGTAAAAAAGTTACCTCGGTAAAATATTATTACTCAAAAAAACAATTAAGTACAATGGATATAGGTGAGTCTCATACCTTAGCCTAAAAAAGGCAAACCAAAAGCGCCTACAGCGCTTAATACCCAAACTAGAATAAAAAATGACATGTCACACTTTTTCAAAATAAAAAAGAACAACCTATCTAAGCTAACCACAGAGACTAATGTCATTTACATTAGCAAACTTCAATTGTGCATCAGTCAGCCCACAATCATCAAACTCATCATTACCATAAGGGTGTTGGTCATAAGTTTCCTCCTTTCACTGCTCCAATAAGCTCTTCATACCCACTCCATTACCACTTTTAGAACCATCAAATGCCATAAAACTTGTGGTTTCATTGTAATCCCCAAGAACTTCATCATCATCACTATCCGAAATAACTAAATTCCCAACCTTAGAAAATAAATTATCAATTTTTTTCCCAACTTTAACCATGTTAGGTGCGCTCTTTGAAGAAGGAGCAACATTGGAAGAACTAGGGATGTTTTTATTGTTTTTTTACGTATCCTCCATCAACATTAGTAGCAACATTACCACTAGATGCCATATTAGCAGTGGCACCTTCATCCAAATCAACTATAGGCGTATTAAAATTATAGGTGATGTTAAATACAATGAACATAAAAACATTCAAACGCAGCAGAAGAACATCACCAACAACGGATCCATATTGCCATATGATCAATTAATAAGATAAACAAGATAGTTATACCTTTGTAGCGTGCACCGGGAATCACCACCAATATCAATACGCACGAATTGTATGAGAAACCCAAATGATCAATAAGGTTGATCACCTCTAAGTGTGAAACACACTACACCTCCTTGGTTACCCCTTTGATGCTAGTCATTAACCCCGTAACCTTTCAATTACCTTTGAATAAACAAGATTCAAAGCAAGAGATCAAGAAAAAAACCAAACCCTCGATGGTGTTTGATACGTGTCAATTATAGTATAATTATATTCCAAGGAAATACCGGTTAAAGTAATTCCCGGGTCGTTCTTCCCAACGAAAGCTCAAATGGAAAATTTGAATTATCAAATGGGGAATCGTGTAGTGAAAGTGAGTGGTGAAAAAGTGATAGAGTGAAAATAGCAATCAAGGAATTCAAATATTCACAAACAATGATAAAGCATGCAAAGATTATAAGCTAACTTAGCACCGAATTTAAAAACGTAAAAACGGAAATGCACACGTAAAAATTAAAAAGTAACGTTTTACGAAAAATGACCCTACGAACTTGGAAATATTTTCTAAAAATTAAAAACTAATAAAAAGAATTTTAAGAAAAAGAAAAATATTTTTTTGAATTTTCTTTTATTTTCTAGAATTTATTTTGTATTTATTGAATTAAAAGTGAATTAAAAATAAGAAAAATAGAAAAATTAAGTGGAAAATTGAAAATTTAATTCTAAAAATTCTAACTAATTATAAAAGAAATTTAAAAATTATTTTTGTATTTTTCAGAACCTTTTTGTATTTTTTTATTGATTTTTGGAATTTAAAACCTATTTAAAAATTGGAAATAACCAAAAGTAATTATTAAAAATAGTAAAATGATTAGAAAAATCTGGAAAAATTCCAGAAAATCAAAAATATTAAAAAGAACTTAAAATAAAATTTTGAAAGAAAAATGATCAACTGAACTGCTTATTCAAGCAAAACTGCTTATCACAAGTGCTTATTAATAAGCACTTGTGATCAAATCTTGATGGAACTTTTAACAATGATCACTTAAGATGTATGAACCTCAAATGTGACAGAAAAATGATGTTTTAAAACTCAGAATCACACAGAAGCTTACAAATGAAGCAATAAGCTAAGGAATAAGCTCAATAAGCTAATGCAGAAACAGAATAAGCTAACACAGAAGCTCAGAAACCATTCTCAAAACTCAAACTACTCAGATGTGACACAATTCACAAGATATTACACAAATACAAGCTCAGAACATGTTTAGCAGGCCTATGAAATAAATCCAGAAATCAGCTAAGGTTAAGAACTATAAGCACAAGTTAAGCCGCTGAGATAAGCCAATATAGAGAAACCAAATGTGAATACCACTACTCTACCAACTAGTGAGCACAGAACAACCAAGAATAAAGATCTCTAAGCTCTTATAACCACTTGAATCAGTCCAAGAAAACAGGTTCACAACAATGGTGCAGGGAAGATGGAGTTCACACAGGCCACTATAAGCTCTTATTACAATAAGCTACTGAGATTCCAAAGCTAAACTTCTTTCTGATATATGATCCCCTACTAGCAAGCTTTCAAAAACAACTTTCTATATATATATCAAATTAACAACCAAACCTACAGATTATACCAAAATCCTGTCCAAATTCTCAGCATTCAACAACTTTGACTATATGAAAATGCTACTACTATGACTTTTATGAATTTAAACTACACTTAAATGCTGATTTATGTTAAACTAAGTTGTAATGACTCTAAATTAAGCTACCTTACTCTAAATAGTTCCTACAAATCAAATTTTACACTCTAAAAATTATAAATGTGACAGTTAATGAATTTAAAAGCTAATTTTGACTTTTAATGTTCTAATTACCAATTTTATGTATTACTTAGACTTAATCTAACCTATGTGAGCTAGTAATGCTATCTAACTTAACTGTCTAACTCTAAAACTAATCCAATCAGCTTCTACCAAACACCCCTCAATGTGACTATTACAAAGCTACTACTTGATTTACAATTCAAATCACAATCTCCCTGTCCTAAACAGATTCTACATGCATCAAAAAGTATAAATCATCAACAAGATATCATAGCATCCAATCAAATCTCAGATCCTTTCATTCATAAATGATCAAGCTATCTACTAGTCACTAAGATGATGAAGTGAAGCAATACAAACCAATATCCACTCAATCAATGAACAACTCAGATCCACTACAAGTTGAGATCAAAGATTAGATCAACCTAATCTTCTAGCAACAAGCTATGATGACAGATGATCAATATTCAATATACTACTCAGTTACTCAATGCTATACTACAAACTATCAATAACAACACTGGATCTAACACAGATTCAAACTAACAACTATTAAAATAGTACTGATCTAACAATTATACTAACAATTCTATACTAATCAATGCTCAATATTCAAAGATCAATCAGAACCTAGCCTCTACAAAATCTAACAGTTAACTACTTACAACTAGCAATCTATTATCAAGCTACTATGATGAAATTGAGATCAAAAAGGTTACCACAAAGCTCTCTCAGCTAGAAAAGAGAGAGTTCACTGTAGCCTATCTTTAATGATAGGCTGACATCCTTTTGTCTGAATCAGCTATCACATTCACCTCAGCAACTATTTCTCCCAATGTCCAAATGATTCACCATTAAACTGACTCAATTCACTTCCACTATTAAGCTACAAAGCTTAAATGGAATGTATAAAAAGAAAATAAGCTCAACTGTGAGCTGTTATAACTGATATGAATATATATATATATTTTTTTTTTTATTTTATCTGATTTTTTTTATTTTTTTAAAATTTGATTTCTAAAATAAAATATAGGTGTAAATGAAATTTAAGCTAACTGAAACTAATAAAAGTTGAGTTATGATAGAAAGTAAAGCAGAATAAACAAAAATTAAGATGAACAATAAGCAGTTTATAAGAGAAATAAGCACTTTTATTAGAATAACAAGTAAAAATTACATTCACTAAACTAAAATACAATTCAAAAGAAATTTAGACAGCACTTCGTTACCTAAAATCTACACACCTAAATGGCTTAAATGAGCCTCTATTTATAGGAGATGTGAGGGGGTGAGCTCACGGATTACCAGGTTGGCAATCCGTGTGAAGTTGTGTTTGTTGATAGCCATCCTCAGCCCTTGATTATCAATCCATCATTTCATCAAACTTCACAGCCCTTTGATCACAATTTGTGACGCGTTCCTCCCAATCCAAAGCTGCCACGTGCCCTAAAGTGTGCTTCTTTGTGACTCTGACACTTGCTGACACCATCCTGATCATCTAGAAGGCCAATGATTTGACAATCATACCCTTAATTGCTGTAATTAAAGCGTACGGTAATTAGGGTTCATAGTTTACTATTCATTGAATAGTAAACTGGGTAAGGGTTAATATTTGGGGGGCGGGAATGAGTGAGTGAGTTTATTTATTATTTTTTTACTTTGACCAGTTGACCGAAAGATGGATTTGGGCTCAGGTTAAACATTGGGTGTGGGCTTGATATTTATTTATTGGACTTAAGAGTAGAAATGGATTGGATAATGAAATTTGGACCAAGACTTGTTGAAATTTCAGCTTTTGAAATTCAAGGACCACTTATGTAATTACTCAAACTTCAAAGGTAAAATCTGCCAATCTCCAAAATAATATTCCAGGGACTTTTCTTGCCAAATTTGAGAAGATGAAGGACTAAAACTGATTCTTGGATTCCAGGCATTGACTATTTGACCATCTTCCACTCTCATGCTCGTTTTTCCGGTTTTCGTGTGCTTTTTCGTCATTTTGTAAAATATCCGTACCTGCATATCACAAACACAAAAATACATGTTTTCTTGGCATTTGTTAGCTCAAAAAGTCGTTTTGGGTTGGTCTTTGGTCATAAAATGGTGAGTAAATAAGTACTCACCAAAATCCCCCCGACTAAGGTATTGCCGTGTCCTCACGCAATGTGATCAATTCACGCTCTTAGGATAAATAATTTTGATACTCTTTTTACTAACTTTGAAAAGTAGCAAGGCGGTTCAAAAGAGATTACAAAATCATTTATTCCTGAAAAACGCTCCGTTTTCCAAAATTTTCCTTTTATTCCTTTATTCCACTTATACTTACTATATTTGAACTTTTCCATAATTCACACTTGTGACGGTTTGTTGAACTTTCATTATCTTGCAATAATTATTAGGGTCAACGAGTAGAAACACTTCTTTTAAGAAGTGACCATACGGTTAAAATTCGTCATCCTTGATTTTTCACAAGTCCCCAAACTAAGCGTACAAACGAGATCACAGCTTATCTACAAATTAGATGCTAACACTACTCATAACAGTTACTTGTGAAACTTCTTACTCCCATTTCCTAGGTTTTGTATCTCAATATTTTATTTTGTTGAGAAATGAATTGCTTCATATTTTCTCGTTTCAATAATTTTTAGTCCGATAGTGATACTTAAGTTAAAACGATAAATAGTTAGTCATTTTCTCTTAAGAACCACTGCAATAGAAATTCGGTCCATTTCAAGGAATTAGGGGTACATACAATATCAAGAATATAAGTTGCGGAGTACGATCACGTGCACCTCATGTGACTGATTACTAATCACGTATCACATGCACCTCACGCGCCAACAACTTATTTACATACATAAGCTCTTATTCATACAACTTTCATCTTTCTTTTTTCATTTTTCACTTTTTTTTTTTTTTTTTTTTTTTTTTTTTCTTTCTTTCTTGACTTTTTTCTCAAAATCAATGGAAGCTTATCGGGTAGCTCCAAAACCACATAGATAATCAACTTTTGACTTTTGATTTTTTCACTTTTCGCTCTTATTTTTGGTGTTCCTTGATATGTACCCAATTTCTAAAGCAAAAATTCTCTTAAGAAAACAAAGAACTAAATATTATTCAAACCGAAATACCACTAATTAACCTAGAACATCTATTTATATATTGGTGACGTTTCTGATGGGAGTAAAAAGCCACAAGTACCTCTCATGAGCTCTAAAGAGAACCACTACTCCACGTTTAGCATCTAACTTCTAAATAAACTCTATCATTTCTCGCTCTTCGCAATTTAAGATTCCAAATAATGAAACCCGCGAATACTTAGCCGATAATCAGCCACGCATATATAAAGTCAGTTACGGAAACTTGCAAATTCTAAAAGAAGAATTCGCGTTTTCTAGCTCCTGATGTAAAAGACTAGCGAAAGCTTTTAAGCTGCGCATGTATAAAGTCAAGTACGGGAACTTGCAGATTCTTAAGAAAGAATTCGCATTTTATAGCTCCTTGTGTACAAAACTAGCACAAGCTTATGTGATCATCATTGGTTAAGGGAACAAGCTAGGGCTCAACACGCCCGGTCAAGTCAAAATATTTATTCCTACTCTCGCCAGCAAGAAAGTCAACAAGATGTCAAAACACTTATTCAAACTTTATTATATTTTTGCACAATTTTTTCACTTTTTCAACTTTTCTCTTTTTTTTTCCTGATTTTTCATTGCTTTTTCATCAAAATTTTTGAAATTTTCTCATTTTTTTAATTTTTTTTATTTTTGGTGGAAAAACGGAGTTGCAAGAGTGCACGACTTGTGAAAAATGCAAGGTCAAAATCGAATCGAAGATTCACCCTCCCCCCCCCCCCCCCCCCCGACTAGAACGAAACATTGTCCTCAATGTTTTTATGGGTTAAGGCAATCCTAACAAAATTCTAGGCCGTTTATTAATTATGCCAAAGAAAACGTTAGTCGATAAGATATAACGGATATAGGATTTCCAAGTAGCATCGATGAATGAGACTCCAAGTGAAGAGATAACGAGCACGAGAGTCATCATAAATCATGGACAATCCTGAACAATCATCACAAACAACCACGAAACACAAGAGTAGAAGAGGTCGCCGCCTCCTCACATTAGGTGTTAGAAAATAGAAAAATAAGAAGATGAAATTGGATAAGCATGGGTTGCCACCCACGAAGCGCTTGTTTTTGTTCACCGAGTCACATGAGCTTGACTCGATCCCCGAATTCAATTCGTCCTTGGGGAAAGTTTGGAAAAATAATCTCATTCGGGCTTTCATCCAAAAATATTTTGAAAAACTTGTGACGTATTTGAAAGTTCCATCCCGAATAGATAACCGCTGGTACGTTAATTTTGAAAACTTTGAAAAACGATACCAGGATCAAAAACAACATCCTCACTCCCCACGGAGTGGAGGATAAGAGAAACCACACCAAACTTTATAAATGGTAAGAAAGTCATGATAACAATCTTGAAAAACTCCTCATCTTCATCAAAATAAAACTGCATAATTATGGAATTATGACTTTTATCATTCAAGCTCCTTTTAAAATCTTTTCCGGGTGGGAGGGTTGGGAAAAACTTTTCATTAAAACTCTCATTCTTAAAAACACCACCCGGATCATGATCAATTTCAAGATCAAAACTGAAACTCTCATATTCAGATTTAGAAAACTTTTCAATTTTATATTCAAATTCATCAAAACGAAATGATTCAAATTCCGAAAGAGAGATAAAAGCATGAGAAGTGGGATTGCCACGACTCGTCTCTTCCGAGTAATCGA
Organism: Artemisia argyi; assembly: GCA_030686995.1. Classification (NCBI taxonomy): domain Eukaryota; kingdom Viridiplantae; phylum Streptophyta; class Magnoliopsida; order Asterales; family Asteraceae; genus Artemisia; species Artemisia argyi. Next base: position 179,520,197 of record CM060683.1, read on the forward strand.
AATGAAAAGCTTCAAACGTTGGATCAGAAAAATCAGGAACATAAGTGGGATTGCCACTTATTTCCTCAGTCGTATCGAAGGTAAAACTCTCAAAGTCTGGTAAAAATTCCTCGAGCTCGGGCTCCAGAGGATCGTCAATTATAAGCTCAATCTTCGTCTTAACTTTATCCGGAGGGACTGACGGTTGATCGTTCAACAATTTGTTAAGAAAAATAATATCCCCCTCCGAATCAAAGTAAGAATCGTCAATCTCAGAAAACGGAATCGTTTCGATAGCAAGAAATTCATCGACCTTTTCCCAAAAAGAATCATATTCCTTAGTCGTAGGAAATGATGGGGAAGAGTCGGGAACGAACGTTTTCACAAAATCATCAAAAGTATAATCACAAACATCGATGCTATTAACGGAGTACTTCTTTAAGTTCGAAGCATCGGCTTTAAAAATCATAATATCGTCATCATGTCGTAAAGTTAGAGTGTCCTCAAAATGATCTACTAGGGCTTTTGCGGTTCGTAAAAACGGTCGCCCTAGTATAAGAGGAACTCTCGGATCGGGTTCAAAATTAACAACGACAAAGTCGGCCGGAAAAGTACACGAGTTCACTTGAACAAAAACATCTTCAGCAATTCCAACTGGATGAGCAATTGAACGATTAGCAAGCTCTAAAGTCATTCGTGTCGGTTTAAGTTCCCCCATCCCAAGTTGTTTATAGATCGAAAATGGCATAAGGTTAATGCTTGCACCTGAATCGGCTAGGGCTTTGCAAACCTCTTGATCTTTCAACGAACAAGGAATGAGAAATTTTCCCGAATCTCCAAGCTTCTCGGGAAGCTTCTTGAGAAGAATCGCGGAACATTGAGCATTTATCGGTGTTTCAGCTAATTCAAGCAATTTCTCTTTATTACTTATGAGGTTTTTGAACGTGGAAGCAAACTTCGGCATGTACACAAGAGCATCCATAAAACTTATATCAAAATGTAACTTTTGAAAAATATCCAGAAATTTTTCCATTTGTATTTTAGACTTTGCACGGAGCTCTTCATCATTAAATCGTGACGGATATGGCAATTTAGACTTGTATTTCACATTATTCTCAAAAACGACTTTTTCTTTATCTTTCGACTTTTGGACAACCGGAGGTTGGACGTTTTCAGCTCCTCCATTATTAATAGGAGGAACCGGGTCCTTTGTCGCCTCGGTCTCACAGTCTACTACCTTTGGTGGAGACGAAGAAGAAGAAGAGGTAGTAGGAGCTGTGGGTCCCTCATATGTAGCACCACTGCGAGTTATGATCGCCTTTACTTCGCCCCTCGGGTTTGCGATCGTGTTGCTAGGCAAAGTTCCAGAGCCCGAGGGTCGATCATTTAAACGCTTGTTGATATCATTAATTTGAGTTGCAAACATTTTCGTTGTTTCCTCTTGTTTAGCAATTAAAGCTTGTTGTCCTTGAAGCAATTGTTTAATCAACTCTTCCGTGGGCGACGGATTTGGAACAGCAGCTTGATTTTGATTATTATTGAAATTCTGCCCACGGTTTTGGTAATTACCATTATTCTGATTTCCATGATTTGCGTTCTAAAAATTCCCAGGGTTTCCATGGTTTTGATGGTTTTGAAAATTGTTCCCTTGAGGCGGGCCTTGATTGAAATTACCTTGAAAACCCCGGTTTTGATTAAACCCTTGATTATGATTTTGAAAACCATTATTAGCTCGACTCTGATTTTGATTTCCTTGATTATTACGATTCACAACATTATGATTCTGGTTGACTTGATTGACTTGGCTTGGTTGTTCGAAACCGGGTGGTCCAAGAAAATGAGAAGAACGCTAGCTGAGGAGATTACGGTCTCCTTGAGGTTGTGGGTAACCGGTGTTACCCGCGTTTGCAGCATACGCGTTTTGAGAAAAGGCACCGGTGGCCGGACATTCATAATACAAATGTGGACCACCACAAGTCTCACAACCGTGACTAACCACATTGACTTGATGGTTTGGTTTTTCAATAGACATTGAATCAACTTTCTTTGTTAAAGCCACAATCATATTTACCAATTCATCATTATTTTTACCATTATTAGAAACTTGAGGTTTATTCCTTGACATTCTCACACGAGCTTTGTTCTCAATTATCATGAAAGCATCATTCGTGTTCCTAGCCAACAAGTTACCACCCGCAGCAGAGTTAAGCGAATCTTGATCAGTATGACATAAACCATTATAAAACGTATCAATCTGCTGAAGGTCGGTAAACCCATGGTTCGGACATTTCTCCTTCAAATCTTTGAATCGGTCCCAAGCTTCACTAAACGTTTCATCAAAAGCTTGTTGGAACCGAAAGATTTGAGAACGTAGGTTAGAAGTTTTAGAGGGAGGATAGAAGTAATTCACAAACTTGGAAGCGAGATCATTCCAAGTGTGAATTGAGTTAGGCGGTTCCTTTTCCAGCCAAGTCCGGGCTGCTCCTTTTAAGGAGAAAGGAAATAACTTCAATTTCACCACATCGTGAGGCACTTGGTTCATTCTAATCGTCTCAGCGATGTCGGTGAAATTTCGGATGTGTGCATAGGGGTCTTCGGGAGCCGGCATGTGTTGGTTTACATCACCACCCACCGGAGGGTGTTGATCATTCATATCCATTTCCTCAACGTTAAGGAAATGGACACGGTGTGTGTGTCGTATTACCCTTTCGGGATTTGATAACGGTGATATAAGACTCTCAAAAGAAGAGCGGGTGTGCATACACCACAAGCAAAATTAAAAAGAAAATAAAAAGAAAAAGGAAAATCTTTTTGTTTTTTATATTTTTTTCACAAAACTTTTTATTTCTTTTGTTTTTCTTTTCTTAAAACGTAATATTAATCGAAAATCGTTTCTTTCAAAACCACGCGCGACGGGACGGGAGAGAAGAATGGATCTCTCTTCAGCTAGCAATTTAATGTCTTAGCTTCCGTATTTCCCGCTTATTCGGTTGTAGTAATTGAAATAGTCCGATAAACAACTAAATTACGTTTTCGTTATATTGCGAGACTTATTTGGTTTACAACGCCCTTTCTTGCGATCGAGTCGAGGCTGTAACTTTTATTATTTTTTTTGGTATTTTTGAAAACACTTTAGGAAAAGTGTTTTTGATTTTTCAATTTTTATAGAAATATATATACAAAGTAGAAGAAGGCTTATCAAAACACGATTTTCCAAAACAATTATTCAAAAATTCACTTTAAGCCTTCCCCGGCAGCGGCGCCAAAAATTGATACGTGTCAATTATAGTATAATTATATTCCAAGGAAATACCGGTTAAAGTAATTCCCGGGTCGTTCTTCCCAACGAAATCTCAAATGGAAAATTTGAATTATCGAATGGGGAATCGTGTAGTGAAAGTGAGTGGTGAAAAAGTGATAGAGTGAAAATAGCAATCAAGGAATTCAAATATTCACAAACAATGATAAAGCATGCAAAGATTATAAGCTAACTTAGCACCGAATTTAAAAACGTAAAAACGGAAATGCACACGTAAAAATTAAAAAGTAACGTTTTACGAAAAATGACCCTACGAACTTGGAAATATTTTCTAAAAATTAAAAACTAATAAAAAGAATTTTAAGAAAAAGAAAAATATTTTTTTGAATTTTCTTTAATTTTCTAGAATTTATTTTGTATTTATTGAATTAAAAGTGAATTAAAAATAAGAAAAATAGAAAAATTAAGTGGAAAATTGAAAATTTAATTCTAAAAATTCTAACTAATTATAAAAGAAATTTAAAAATTATTTTTGTATTTTTCAGAACCTTTTTGTATTTTTTTATTGATTTTTGGAATTTAAAACCTATTTAAAAATTGGAAATAACCAAAAGTAATTATTAAAAATAGTAAAATGATTAGAAAAATCTGGAAAAATTCCAGAAAATCAAAAATATTAAAAAGAACTTAAAATAAAATTTTGAAAGAAAAATGATCAACTGAACTGCTTATTCAAGCAAAACTGCTTATCACAAGTGCTTATTAATAAGCACTTGTGATCAAATCTTGATGGAACTTTTAACAATGATCACTTAAGATGTATGAACCTCAAATGTGACAGAAAAATAATGTTTTAAAACTCAGAATCACACAGAAGCTTACAAATGAAGCAATAAGCTAAGGAATAAGCTCAATAAGCTAATGCAGAAACAGAATAAGCTAACACAGAAGCTCATAAACCATTCTCAAAACTCAAACTACTCAGATGTGACACAATTCACAAGATATTACACAAATACAAGCTCAGAACATGTTTAGCAGGCCTATGAAATAAATCCAGAAATCAGCTAAGGTTAAGAACTATAAGCACAAGTTAAGCCGCTGAGATAAGCCAATATAGAGAAACCAAATGTGAATACCACTACTCTACCAACTAGTGAGCACAGAACAACCAAGAATAAAGATCTCTAAGCTCTTATAACCACTTGAATCAGTCCAAGAAAACAGGTTCACAACAATGGTGCAGGGAAGATGGAGTTCACACAGGCCACTATAAGCTCTTATTACAATAAGCTACTGAGATTCCAAAGCTAAACTTCTTTCTGATATATGATCCCCTACTAGCAAGCTTTCAAAAACAACTTTCTATATATATATCAAATTAACAACCAAACCTACAGATTATACCAAAATCCTGTCCAAATTCTCAGCATTCAACAACTTTGACTATATGAAAATGCTACTACTATGACTTTTATGAATTTAAACTACACTTAAATGCTGATTTATGTTAAACTAAGTTGTAATGACTCTAAATTAAGCTACCTTACTCTAAATAGTTCCTACAAATCAAATTTTACACTCTAAAAATTATAAATGTGACAGTTAATGAATTTAAAAGCTAATTTTGACTTTTAATGTTCTAATTACCAATTTTATGTATTACTTAGACTTAATCTAACCTATGTGAGCTAGTAATGCTATCTAACTTAACTGTCTAACTCTAAAACTAATCCAATCAGCTTCTACCAAACACCCCTCAATGTGACTATTACAAAGCTACTACTTGATTTACAATTCAAATCACAATCTCCCTGTCCTAAACAGATTCTACATGCATCAAAAAGTATAAATCATCAACAAGATATCATAGCATCCAATCAAATCTCAGATCCTTTCATTCATAAATGATCAAGCTATCTACTAGTCACTAAGATGATGAAGTGAAGCAATACAAACCAATATCCACTCAATCAATGAACAACTCAGATCCACTACAAGTTGAGATCAAAGATTAGATCAACCTAATCTTCTAGCAACAAGCTATGATGACAGATGATCAATATTCAATATACTACTCAGTTACTCAATGCTATACTACAAACTATCAATAACAACACTGGATCTAACACAGATTCAAACTAACAACTATTAAAATAGTACTGATCTAACAATTATACTAACAATTCTATACTAATCAATGCTCAATATTCAAAGATCAATCAGAACCTAGCCTCTACAAAATCTAACAGTTAACTACTTACAACTAGCAATCTATTATCAAGCTACTATGATGAAATTGAGATCAAAAAGGTTACCACAAAGCTCTCTCAGCTAGAAAAGAGAGAGTTCACTGTAGCCTATCTTTAATGATAGGCTGACATCCTTTTGTCTGAATCAGCTATCACATTCACCTCAGCAACTATTTCTCCCAATGTCCAAATGATTCACCATTAAACTGACTCAATTCACTTCCACTATTAAGCTACAAAGCTTAAATGGAATGTATAAAAAGAAAATAAGCTCAACTGTGAGCTGTTATAACTGATATGAATATATATATATATATACATATATATATATATATATATATATATATATATATATATATATATATATATATATATATATATATATATATTTTTATCTGATTTTTTTTATTTTTTTAAAATTTGATTTCTAAAATAAAATATAGGTGTAAATGAAATTTAAGCTAACTGAAACTAATAAAAGTTGAGTTATGATAGAAAGTAAAGCAGAATAAACAAAAATTAAGATGAACAATAAGCAGTTTATAAGAGAAATAAGCACTTTTATTAGAATAACAAGTAAAAATTACATTCACTAAACTAAAATACAATTCAAAAGAAATTTAGACAGCACTTCGTTACCTAAAATCTACACACCTAAATGGCTTAAATGAGCCTCTATTTATAGGAGATGTGAGGGGGTGAGCTCACGGATTGCCAGGTTGGCAATCCGGGTGAAGTTGTGTTTGTTGATAGCCATCCTCAGCCCTTGATTATCAATCCATCATTTCATCAAACTTCACAGCCCTTTGATCATAATTTGTGACGCGTTCCTCCCAATCCAAAGCTGCCATGTGCCCTAAAGTGTGCTTCTTTGTGACTCTGACACTTGCTGACACCATCCTGATCATCTAGAAGGCCAATGATTTGACAATCATACCCTTAATTGCTGTAATTAAAGCGTACGGTAATTAGGGTTCATAGTTTACTATTCATTGAATAGTAAACTGGGTAAGGGTTAATATTTGGGGGGCGGGAATGAGTGAGTGAGTTTATTTATTATTTTTTTACTTTGACCAGTTGACCGAAAGATGGATTTGGGCTCAGGTTAAACATTGGGTGTGGGCTTGATATTTATTTATTGGACTTAAGAGTAGAAATGGATTGGATAATGAAATTTGGACCAAGACTTGTTGAAATTTCAGCTTTTGAAATTCAAGGACCACTTATGTAATTACTCAAACTTCAAAGGTAAAATCTGCCAATCTCCAAAATAATATTCCAGGGACTTTTCTTGCCAAATTTGAGAAGATGAAGGACTAAAACTGATTCTTGGATTCCAGGCATTGACTATTTGACCATCTTCCACTCTCATGCTCGTTTTTCCGGTTTTCGTGTGCTTTTTCGTCATTTTGTAAAATATCCGTACCTGCATATCACAAACACAAAAACACATGTTTTCTTGGCATTTGTTAGCTCAAAAAGTCGTTTTGGGTTGGTCTTTGGTCATAAAATGGTGAGTAAATAAGTACTCACCAGTGTTTGTTTTTGCCGTGAGAATGAGGGAGAGGGCGGGGGGAGAGAATTATGAAATTAGTTATCAAATTATGAGGAGATAATCCCTCATATATTTGACCAAAAATAAAATCACCAATCCCCCATTTTTAGCCCCTAATCGCCGGCCCCCTATGGGCTTATATGGGCCTCCAAAATATTTTCCAAGTACAATAGATTAAGTCCATTACTTAATCATTAGAAACCCGATAGAGTTCCCGAGTTACGTAAGGTTATTTATATATCGTAAATACAATAAACACGACATATAAAGAGATACCTAAGTGTATATGTGTGTGACCCCATAGGCTCACATATGTCTAGCCATATAATTATTTATTATGACACGAGCATACTCCAACAACTCCCACTTGCGACGTCATAATAATCAAGTAATTATACAAGCAAAGGTTAGCGTCTAGCAACACGCCAATGCCCCTAGAAATATGTGAGGGAAGTTTCTTAAACGTCTCATTTAAATGGTTTATATGCTATCTTTCCTTTTGTTACAGATACTATGTTGAACACTAGACATGGATCAAAGTCATTCCAATTGTTCAACTATTCTGTTTCTCGATCTAGATATTGAACAAGATTACCAAGTGAATTAAGATTCATCTTAATTGTAACAATTCGCAATTTCAGGTTAATTACTATTCCCGGAAAATTTCACTATTCATTTTTTCCGAAATTTTCCCGAAACTTGATTTTTGTTTCTTGGCCTCGAGTGATAAATCATTTCCATGACAAATTAAAAGTTTGACATTCATTAGCTCATTTTCGTGAAAGTTAATAAGGAATTACACGTTTTAGGGTAAAACGTCATTCAAAAATTCTACGCACAACGAAACTCGACCGCGTTAAGTGACCCCGCATCGGAAAAATGTTTGACACACTCATGATTTATTTGAGAATTAATCGTGACTGAGAAAAACATGACCAAAATAAGCCTCGGCCGTGAAAAACTGGAATTTTCAGTTTTTAAGCATTTTTACTCAGCCGTAACCTTAGCCTATACCTGCACCGCGTTTCTAATACGATTTGTGTTTTCAACTTATTAGAAAAAGTCAACATATTTTTCCCTCCTCCTTTGACCAAAAATCATTCCTTGATTTTATAAGTCATTCCTTGATTTTTAGGCTTACGGTTTGATGTCTAAAAGATATTTAATACCAACCGACACTGGACTGAGCCCAGTCTAGACATTATAAGTCATTTTAAATCATTTATAACCTATTAGAAAAGTAATATTTTACTTTTCTCAATTTTACGCAATATTCGTACATTTTACGTATTACGCGTTTTAGACCCGTATTTCCAGTTTTAGCAGGGTTTTACCACCCAAATGGAACCTACCACTCATTTTATATTTTATTATGGAGTATAATAACATGTTTAACCATTCTTCCAAGTTTCGTATTTTTACGATACCCGGTTTTATGTTTTGTGACGTAACAACTTACGGTTAGCAATTTACGGAGTCGGAACTAGCTCCATAAGCTTAGATAAGATCATCACAAGTCAAACCTTCCTCCCCAAGCTTGTGAACCGCCACTAGGGGGGGGGATTCACACTTGTGGCTTGATCTTGACCCTTGATTCCTTAAATGATTACATGTGTTATACTTGGTGACCAAGTGTTGACAAGTCAACATAACTAACCTCCTCATTTCCTTATAAGATCAAGACTCACTCTCTTCCATTTCTCTCAATACCAACGACCCAAAACAACCATAACTTACCATTTTGATCATGATTTAGCTAGTTCATTCCATTAGAGTTGAAGGTTTAAGTTCCTTGCATGATCCTTAACACCTTTCAACCATAAAATCACCATAAAACACCACAAAAACTCATCAAATTTCCAAGTGTTCTTAGTGAAGATTTTTACTAAGGCTTGTTTTTGTGATAGATTAGTGTTTATCAAGGGATTATAAGATAGGGTTTTTGATATGGAAGCTTGGCTATGGTTGGAAAATATTTGAAAGATTAAGTAGTAATTCTTGGTTTTGATCTTGGTTCTAGTTAATTTCTTCACAAGTTGTAAGCAAACTCTAATACACTTCCTTGCTTAAATATCATATTCATGCTATTTACATATCATTCATGCTATATATTGTCTTGTTGTCATGTCCATGATGTATAAAAGTGAGCAAAACAAGTTGTTGTAATTGATTGACAAGATAAGTTATTAAAACAAGTAAACTAGTAATTTTCTTGGTATAACCTGATCAAAATGGTAAAATTATGATATTGGATCATTACATATTATAGTAGAGGACTTAACAAGGAAACCATAGCAATTTGAACCACCTAAAACGAGTATACGAGTCAAAAGTTACGCCCATTTGAAGTTACCAAAGATTTGCGGCAAAACTACCTAAACCATACTGTTTTGCATTCTGACTTTTTGAAAGTCACCCTTCTGGTCCGATTCATCAAAAAGTTAAAACACGAAAGTTGTCCGGAACGCCGTTTTCGTTCAGGAAAAAAGAAGCTCGAGCCCTGAAAACCCTTTCCGAGTGATAATTTCTTCAAATTCTTAACAGCCCATTTTTAGACCAAAGTCATTACATATAGGTTATGGTTTATGAAGACCAAAGGGGTCTTATGACCTAGAATCAAGACCACAACCATGGCTAGAGCCAAGGTTGAGTCTCAAGACCATGGAACAATGACCAAAGGTCATGGCAAGGCCATGACGAAATGACCATGTAAGCTTATTTAGGCGTAAACATGAAACAAAGAGTTAACGATAACTTGAACAAACAATTTGGATCTACTTCACTTAAAGGAACCATGAGATATTACAAAGAAAAATGGTCATACAAGACTTATGAAACTTCCCCTAATAACAATCTTCATGTAATAATAAACTTTCCTAAGTTTATTCAAATATTGGACATGTAACTTTTCGGATCAAAACTTATATCTATATATTTTATCAACTACTACAATAGTAGGGAGCCTCATGTGAGGAGTTCATTATGTAAGCCGTCGAGTTGAGTTGTGGATTTACGAATTAAAGTGTCCTGGCTCCTCGAACGTTTACTAACATGACTTCTGAATTATGTCGGCCCGAACGGTAGTAAAAGATATATAAGACATACATGTTTCATGAATCATTACTTTCAAAGACTTACACTATACATCATACCACATCATGGACTAGATGCAAGATATTTATATAGGCACTTATTCATATTCTTTACTCAAATCCTAAGTCGCAACATTCTATTATAGGTTGCTCGTAGAAACCTTCACGATTCGACCATCACATTCATTACTTGCTATCTTACTTAAGGTGAGTTCATAGCCCCACTTTCCATTACTTAATTGTTTTACAAACCCTTGGGGGGAATACATGCTATTTTTAACCGAGCACAATGTTTTTAAATTGTATGCTTGCCTGATTGTTTTATTATCACTAAGTACCAGCCTTGCTAAACCGAGATTCTTTATTATGAACCATTTAATCACTAGCAATAGTGAGCGCGAATATTGTGAATAGGCCTATTGGGATTGACGAATCCCATTTGTATTGACTAAGTTCAAACAAATGCACTAATATTTGAGATTTAGGTATGTTAGCAAAGTACCTACCGGGATAAATCTGCCGATCGATATTGGTACACGTTAACGTTTTGGTGTCATAAGCTTAGTGTATAATACATTTTATGGGCGTATAATAACGTAGCCTGCCTGTTTTGTTTTCCAAACATTGGTGTGAGTCTATAGCTCACACTACCAACATATTGTGTTCAAACATTAAACAAACTCTATGAATATCACTCAACCTTTGTGTTGACCTCTCAAGCATGTATTTCAGGTTCATGACAATCAAGGATGGCACGGAAGGACATGGATACTCAAGAGGGCTATAAATTTTATTATCATTCGAAAACTCACTTAATGTGATTTGTAAACATGGAACCAATTGGGACCTCATTTTGTAATCTCTGATATTTATACAATTTGAATGATAAATCTTTTAAAACGACTCAATTGGAGTTCGTTTTCTATTATTGTGACTATTGTGCCGTCGAGTAACACCCAGTTTGAATTCCGCTGCATCCATGAATTGGGGGTGTTACATTAATCTCATTTGGGTACGGCCATACAAACATCCGTTCAATTCATCGAGGGGCCCAATAGTATCTAACTCCATGACAAGTGGAGGAACAAATCCTATTTTGACTGCACGTGCCATTCATGTATTTCAAATCACTCCTGAAAATGGTTTTTATAACTTCCTTATTCAGGACAGCGTTTAACCATATCAAAGAATGGAATTCCACACATGCAAGACCTACTTGCATCTCAAGTCTAAGAATAAGAGACATAACCATTTGTGAGATTCACTATTGACGCTGATCCATGCAGTGAATTCTCGAAGGTTGGGTCAGTCCAATGTTCATCATAATGAACAACATATGAGTTTGGCAAATAAATCACCAACACACTCACATTTGCCTTAATTCGATGATACTCCCGTATCGTCAACTGGCAATGGACAATTTTAGAATAAATAAATTATTCATGGATTAAACATGCAAATATAGAACACAGTAGTATAAATGAAGACGATTATACTCGGTATATCAATTCATTATATAATACGGCTGCTTACAATTCCATTATCCAAATACTAAAAATAGATATGCACAAGACTACCTATAGATAGGAATCCGATGTTTCCACCATGATCAATTTTGTTGTACAAGACAACAAGTAGTCATCTGAGTAAACTTTGAGAATACTGGTATGTGTTATTTTACACATACTTTTGACCTTAGTTTAGGGACCAAAATGACCAAAAACTAACGATAAATGCCAAAGATATTGTGTTTTTGTGTTTGTGATTATGCAGGGAAGGATATCTTATAAAAAGCAATAAAATCAACCAAAAAGCCTAAAACGAGCACGAGATTTGGAAAAGTGTCAAAAAGCCGAAGCCGATGAAGAAATTAAAGCCCAAAATGACAAAAGTAGTCCTTAGAGATTCAGAGAATAACAAATGAGACTCTTAGTTGAAATATGAAGACCTTTATAATAATGGCCCTCCAAGTTTCAGCAAGTTGTCAACTTTGGTCCTTTGAATAACTTTGGAAGAAAAGTCAACTCAACTCCTCCAAGTTACAAAATCGTTACGTTTAGTATTAAGTTGCATTTGTAGCATTTTAATATGTTTTAAGTAGTTTTTCATGTTTTGTAAAGGTCTAGGGGCTAATCTTGCAACTATGTCAAATATTAGAGAAGCCCTAGCCCCTAGCCTATAAATACCCCTTAAACACCAACTTTGAAAGGTTGGTTGTTGAGGGTTGGTCCTCTTAGTATAGGAGTAGTGTAATGAATTAATGTTAAGTTTTATTTACTTTCTCTCTCTCTAAAGCTTTCTCTCTCTAAAATCTTTAATTTCTACTTGTTAAAATCTTGTTTTTGTTGGTGGGATTTAAAGTTTATGGTTAAACTAGCTTGTTTAGTAAAAGATTTGGTAGAAAAACATTAGTTTTAGGCTTTATTTTGGATCAAAATGGTGTTTTGTTACGGTTTTTATCGAGTAAGTTTTTTTTATCGAGTTAGATTTTTGCTAGTTATGTTATCGAGTTAGGCCTAGTTTTTTTATCGAGTTTGATTTTTCTTTCTTTTTTATCGAGTTAAAAACAAAAATATAAATATTATAGAGTTAGAAAAATATTATAGAGTTAGGACAATATTATAGAGTTAAGACAATATTACAAATTCTAGGAAGTATTTTTTTAAATATACCGAGTATTGAGTCTTCAAAATTTTCGAGTATTGTTTTTTTATATTTTTATTAAGTATTGTTTACCAAGTTTTATTTCTTTTGGCGAGTTAGCCAAGATTATCGAATTAGATAATCACACCTCATCATTTATCGAGTGAGGTCTTTTCTTTATAAAATCTAAACGAAACTCTGCCGAATTTTAGTTTGGTTTATCTAGTTTGTTTTTTTTATCGAGTTTTATTTTATTTATTTTGTCAAGTAAGTAAAATTCAATATGAATCTCGTCACTTAACAAACATATTTGTTTTTTTTTAAATTCATTTCCCGTTTTAATTTCTTTTCGCGTTTTAAATCTCGTTTTCTTTAGTTATTTTATCTTACGCTTGTTTTAGTTGTTTGTTTCCTTTGCGTCGTTTTATTGTTTTTCTCTACTTTAATCGCGTTATAATTTTCAATCGTAGTTTAATCAAAAACCAAATCATCATTTTAATTCCATTCACTTCACCACGCCAACCCTATATCATCAATGGTGCCGCTGCCGGGGAGGCGTTGTTAAGATTTCGTCGATCGTTTGTTTAAATTGTGATTTGAAGACCCTTCTCCCAAGAAGTTATCGTTTTTTGTAAATATTCTCAAAAAAATTTAAAAAAATTAAATTATTAAAAGTATATAAAAACAAAAAAGATTGTAATTTTAAAGTTTCTTTTTAAATAATAAAAATCCAAAAATATTTTTCTTTTTCATAATTGATTTTCACTTTTATTTTGAATTGTTTTTTTTATGATACGAAAAACAAAAAATAAAAATAAATAATCTTCTTCTCCTTTTATCATTTGATTCTTTTTCTTTAACCCTCTAAAACGATAATTCTTATGGATCCAATTTGTTTTAAATGTGGAGAACCGTTCTTTGAAGGTTCATGTGTATGATGTACGTGCGAACAACGTGGTAGTGATATTCACCATGGAGTTTGTTTGTTTTGTAATTCTACCGAGTATGTTCAAAACGCAATCCTTCAAAATGTTCCCGAATACTATCCAACACCACCGCCGTCTCCGTTCGCTTGCTTTAATTATGGAAATCCATCCGACGAGGGATTACCGTGTGGGCAATGTTTTTGTACTCAATGTGGATACGCGAATTGTATATGTTACGCCCCGAGTGCTGAAATGTCTTATGATTATGATACGAGTTTTGATAATTATCCTCAAAATGATTTTAATCTTCCTTCTCAAAACTTTTATAAGCAAGAACCATATTTCAATGATAATTCGTTCCAAAATTCATCAAATTTTGAAAATTGTGGGGGATCGTTTGAAAATTTTCATTATGAACCAAATTCATGTTACGATTCTAATGGTTTTAACCAACCCCCACAAAATCCCGACAAGTTTCAAGTTCCGGATGAATTTATTAATAAAATGAAATCCCTTATCGAGATGGTACGAGAATGGGTGGCTAATCGTGAAACTTATACTCCCGATCCTCATGAGAAGACAATGGGAGAATTACTTGCCGAGGAAAGAAAGGCTAAATTACGAAAGGCTTTTATTTACGACGATTCCGACAACGATGATGAGAAAATTACGATCGTTCTTAATCCTCACAAAACTTCCGATGTTTCTCCCGTAGAACCCGAGGACTCTCTAAAAATGGGGGACGAGCATCTAAACACTATTCCGGCAACGGAATCGAATGAATTCAATAAGTCTAGTGTTGAGAACCTCGTCCCAATCCCAAGTGAGTCTGTGGAAATTTCTAACGGTGATTGTGAATTTATTGAAGAAAAGCCGTCAGATCCTTTGGAGCCCGACCTCAAGGATTCTTTACCCGATTTTGAGAAATATGTTTTTGATACGGCAGAGGAGTGCGATTTACCTCCGATTGATAATTCGATTGATCCTGATGAGATGTTCTCCGATTCTGACGATGACGATTCTATATCTTGTGGAGACATCGACTATGTGGACAAATTACGTTCTGAGCTCGTCAGCTTAGAAGAAGAGAATGATGAAGAAGTTGACACGGAAATTCAAGATGAAGCTCTTCGTGAAAAATTATTGAACATCAATCTTCTCATTTCTAAGATTGAGGCGTTGAATGATCATCCGACTTCTTTTATTGATTTCTTACCCGAGCTTGAAATTTTTCTATTTGAAGAGACGAGTAGTGGCAATCCCACTATTCATGCTGATATCTCTCTTCTGGATTATGAGCGTTTTAATTTTGAGATCGATTCTGTGCTTATTTCCGATAATCCATCACGTGACCCTCTTTTAGAGGAAGACGATCTATTTCTTGCTGCAGTTGACTCGATACCACCGGGCATTGAGAATGACAAGAATAACCTACGTAGAAATATTCTTTCCGATTTACCTTCTTCTCGTCCACCGGCGAAACCGCCCGATGAAGATTTTGAAACAGATACGAATGATGATATTTTTGGAGTGGTGGACGAGATTTATGAACAAGATGTTCCTGTGCTCAATATTTTACCCACCCAACCCACCCGTGATTCTGAACTTGACTTTGCTTTTATTATCTGGGTATTTTATCCGTTCTTTACTTATCCCATCATGTCTTCACTTTTCCACTCCACCAGGAGTGAGGATACCATCTTTGACCCCGGCATCTCCTTTTATCATGCCGGGTGTCCGTTCTATCTGCTCTCCCCAAGGACGACTTAATTCGGGGATCGAGTCAAGCTCATGTGACTCGGTGAACAAAAACAAGCGCTTCGTGGGAGGCACCTCATGCTTATCCATTTTCATTTTCTTTATTTTCTATTTTCTTAAGTAACGTGACGTGAGGGGGGAGACCCTTTCCAAACTCGTGTTTTCGTGATTGTTTGTGAATGTTCAGAAATTTCCCTGAAGATTGAGGACTCTCGTGCTCGTGGTTTGTCGTTCTCTCCACTCGAGTCTCATTCTTCGCTGCTCTTTCGGAAATTCACCATATCCAAAATCTTATCGACTAACGTTTATCTCTTGGCATACTTAATAAACGGCCTTAGATATTACGTAGACTACCCGTACCTTTAAAATATTGAGGACAATGTTTCACTTTAGTCTGGGGGGGGGGGGGGTGAATCTTCGATTCGATTTGACCTGTTACCTTCGTCTGAGCTGTTAACTTACGCAACTCCGTTTTCCACAAAAAAATTTAAATTTTTGTCACCTCTTTAAAAAAAAAAAAAAAAAAAAAAAAAAAAAAAAAAAAAAAAAAAAATTGATGAATGATATATGATATAATAATAAGATTTGACACCTTGTTTTGACTTTCCTACCGGCGAGAGTCGAAATAAATGTTTCGACTTGACCGGGCGTGTTGAGCCCTAGCTCATCTCCCTTAACCAATATAATCATAAGATTATGGCTAAGCATCAACGGATCTCATTACTTGGGATTTTAAATTTGCGGAGATCGAGGAATGATAGAGTTTATTTAAAAGTTTCGTGCTAAACGTGGAGTAGTTGGATCTCTTTAGAGCCCACAGAAGGTACTTGTGGCCTCCTTGTTCCCACAAGATTGCACACCAATAATAATAGATCTCTAGGATTAATTAAGTGTATGGGGTTTGGGCAATACTTAGTTTTTTCTCATTCCCAACAAAATCTCTGCATATGTGAGTTTGGTACACATAGGGGTACTGCCAGTGTTACGGTGAAATAGACTATTGCATTTTGCCGGTTCGCAGCCGATGTTGTGATCTTAGTAAAGGCCGTAGGACTCGGGGTTTGGCATATGATTATGAATATCAATAATAATAGTCCAAAGCCAAATAAAAAGGCAGAGGAATCCAAAGCTATAAAAGCAGCGGATATAAATCCAAATTCATAATAAAGCTCTTATATCTTGGCGGCTCATAAACTGTTTTTGTAAAAGAAATAAAGGACTAAAGACCAAATATTATTAAAGTGCTTATAATTATGCAATATGCCAAGCTTCGACTCCGGGGGTTTCCCTAATAAAAAGCTTCCGTTTCGGGTCTCAGACATGGGATGCTCGGTCGTAAATAAAAAGGGGGCCTCCACAAATCATGCTAAATCAGAGACCTTCATGTGGACCCGATTTCTGTATGCAGGGGTTTTCGAGGGAAAGTTTGGAAACTACTTAGCGTTCAAATTTTGTGCTCTTATCGGACTAACAAATATCAAAACGAGAAAATATGAAGCAATTCATTTCTCACAAATTAAAATCTTGAGATACCAAACTTAGGAACTGGGAACAAGAGGTAAATACACAATTAACTTTTGTGGGTAGTGTTAGCACCTAACTTGTGGATAAACAATGATCTCGATTTTACGCTTAGTTTGGGAGCTTGTGAAAAATCAAGGATGATGATTTTTATCTGTATGGTCTCTTCTCTGTGAGAAGTATTTCTACTCGTTGACTCGGAAAGTTATCAACATATAAGAATTGATAATGAAAGTCAAGGCAAACCGTCACTTATATAAAAATAAAAAAGTACAAAAAGAGTATTAGTAGTTGTTATTCATGAAAATCGTAAAATGGAGCGTTTTTGGGAATAAATGATTTAAATATCTCTTTTGAACATCATTGCTACTTTACAACGTCAGTAAAGAGAGGTTTTGAAATTATTTATCTCTTAAGCGTGAGGTGATGACATTGCGTGAGGACACGGTAATACCTTAGCTTGGGGGATTTTGGTATGTGTTATCTTACACATACTTTTGACCTTAGTTTAGGGACCAAAATGACCAAAAACTAACGATAAATGCCAAAGATATTATGTTTTTGTGTTTGTGATCGTGCATGAAAGGATATCTTATAAAAAGCAACAAAATCAACCAAAAAGCCTAAAACGAGCACGAGATTTGGAAAAGTGTCAAAAAGCCGAAGCCGATGAAGAAATTTATCCAAGTAAAGCCCAAAATGACAAAAGTAATCCTTAGAGATTCAGAGAATAACAAAAGAGACTCTTAGTTGAAATATGAAGACCTTTATAATAATGGCCCTCCAAGTTTCAGCAAGTTGTCAACTTTGGTCCTTTGAAGAACTTTGGAAGAAAAGTCAACTCAACTCCTCCAAGTTACAAAATCGTTACGTTTAGTATTAAGTTGCATTTGTAGTGTTTTAATATGTTTTAAGTAGTTTTTCATGTTTTGTAAAGGTCTAGGGGCTAATCTTGCAACTATGTCAAAGATTAGAGAAGCCCTAGCCCCTAGCCTATAAATACCCCTTAAACACCAACTTTGAAAGGTTGGTTGTTGAGGGTTGGTCCTCTTAGTATAGGAGTAGTGTAATGAATTAATGTTAAGTTTTATTTACTTTCTCTCTCTAAAGCTTTCTCTCTCTAAAATCTTTAATTTTTACATGTTAAAATCTTGTTTTTGTTGGTGGGATTTAAAGTTTATGGTTAAACTAGCTTGTTTAGTAAAAGATTTTGTAGAAAAACATTAGTTTTAGGCTTTATTTTGGATCAAAATGGTGTTTTGTTACGGTTTTTATCGAGTAAGTTTTTTTTATCGAGTTAGATTTTTGCTAGTTATGTTATCGAGTTAGGCCTTGTTTTTTTATCGAGTTTGATTTTTCTTTCTTTTTTATCGAGTTAAAAACAAAAATATAATATTATAGAGTTAGAAAAATATTATAGAGTTAGAAAAATATTGTAGAGTTAGAACACTATTATAGAGTTAGGAAAATATTATAGAGTTAGGATAATATTATAGAGTTAGGACAATATTACAAATTCTAGGAAGTATTTTTTTAAATATACCGAGTATTGAGTCTTCAAAATTTTCGAGTATTGTTTTTATATTTTTATTAAGTATTTTTACCAAGTTTCATTTCTTTTGGCGAGTTAGCCAAGATTATCGAATTAGATAATCACACCTCATCGTTTATCGAATGAGGCTTTTTCATTACTAAATCTAAACGAAACTCTGCCGAATTTTTTCTAAAATTTATCAAGTAAGGATTTATTATAACAAGTTAGTGTCTTTTTATCAAGTAACGTCATTTAGTAAACTTTCCTAGTTTAATAATAATTAGTTTTCTATTTCTTTTACTTATTCCCTTTTTAATTAGTCTTTATATCATTTTCATTTATTAAAGTTAAAAAGTCAAAAATATAATTTTCCTTTTACGTTATTTTTCTTTTATATCTTATTATTTAGAAAAACTTAATTTGCAATTGTAGGACTAGTATCGCTTTTATTTTTCTTTTTAAATCAGTCGTGTTAAGTTTTATTTACGCTTTTATTTCTATTTCATTTTTGAGAATGTTTGTTTTATTTGCTCATTTGTTTTGCAGTATTTGCTTGTTCTCTTTGCTATAATTTCAATTTATTTTCAATCGTGGTTTAATCAAAAACCAAATCATCTTTTTAATTCCATTCACGTCACAAACTCATGACACAAGCCGACTCAATCACCGTCTAACCTTCGTTGGGACATAACGACCCGGGGAACATACTTTCACGAGCATTTCTTCGGAAAAATAAACCTATACTAAAACGAGTATTTCAAATACTTATTTCAAAATTAAAAAATGTTTTGAATGATGATTGTCCTTTTGTATGTATGCAATCAAATACAATACGAGTATTGCAATAATACATTCCATAGTGTGTTTGAAGCTAGCAAAACACTTACTCTAGACAGTCATAATAACACTTTCCCAAATTGTAAAGTATTCTTATTCTTTTAATATATAATGCATTAATGCTCTCAATTGAGCACATCTAGTTAGAAGTGTCATCATTCATGATGTCATACTACTACGACTAGGGTTGAGCATCATCTCAGTTATATAAGCATCAATGAATGAAAATATAACAGAGCTCCTCAAATAACCGTAAACGTTTGAACAAATATTTGGTCCTTTGCAGGTCCATTAGGTTGTTCGTTTAACAATTATCTAATGACATTCACTTAGATATTTGTCGTTATCAACTCATCTTGCATTCATGCAAATGATATAAATAATCCAACACATAATACGACTTACATAATGAATCCTTTAGCTAAACTTAAGGTTTCCATTCATGCATTCAATCTCATCATGTAAGATTGATCATTAATACTCCGCTCAATGACTTGTCATATTGTGTTTAGATTATTGACCGCTTATGTTTATTCTAATAAACACATGCAACAAGGTTGTATGTTTTATTTCCTAAATTCCTTAAGTGAAACTTCATTCCAGGCTAAGGATTAAAGTCTAGCTTAGATGGAATATTGTTTTTTATATGTTAACAACATATGAAATTTAAGAAAATAAATTCATTTATCCTATTTGCACTCTGAGTTCTCAGGAGTAATCTTATTTAATCAAAATCAAATTAATGATTAAATGAAGATCTCTGCTCCTAGATGCATGATCTAATCCACACTTGGATTCTTATGTCTTGTATACATAATAAAGATTATATAGATTCATAAAACCTTTTGATTACTCATCGTCCTCGCAAAAGTAATCAAAAGTGTTTTGAAATCCTATTGTCATATTTCATTTACATGAAAACAAGTATGACAATTAATCATCTTTATACATTTAATGTTTGTAGGTAAGAAGATTTAATCATAATCAATTTCTTGAGTACGAGTAAACTCCTTCTTCTACGCATGCATTAAATGTCTGTACAAGTTTATCCTTTTGAGTATTCTCATCAAGAAACTCATTTTAAACCTCACAGTCTAACTGATTGGTAAGAGTTCAATCAAGCACCATGAGTGATTATCTTCAAAGGACTGCATCTAAACATTCATAGTTTTGAGCTATTCATCAGATTCAAGATCTGATAATGCATCTCTTTAGTTAGCAGGTTTACTATGATCCTCCAACTTATGTCCCTTAACATTGATATAAAAACTATATCAATCAGGTGTTAGGGGTATCCTTGCAGATTTATGAATGAGAGATATCAATCTATGGTTTAACATATGCATGTTCAACCTTAGTATGACATTAGCAAGTGTACTCAGAAGGTTGTGTATTTAGCTCTTGAATGACTTCAAGATCTAAAGGTGTTCCCACTTGCTTTTGTAAGTGGAGACTAATCTCCAAGTACTCAACATCTTGATTAACAATAAATTGTTTTCAAGTGGGACATCCAAAATACATCGTTAGTTCTTGACTCTAGTTTGTTAATTACTTACTCTTAGGTATTTAACAAATTCAGAACTTCAATCCAGACATAATGGGATTCATCCCATTCCATAATACAATGGTGTCTTAAATTCCTTCCGGGTTGGAACCATATTGGGTGTACGCATGGCACATCCAATTTTCTAACCTTGATTGCTTTGGAAGTAAAAGAGTTTAAGTCATCAAAGATCAAACAATATCCACGATGGACATTGATTGGTGTGAAACAGTCAGATAATATCAACCAAAGGATGGTCAATAAGTCAATCAGTCTAAACCAATGCTTCCATGGAATACAGTGTTTCCCCGGGTCGTAATGTCCCAACGAGGTTGTGAGGTATTAAAAACAAGTTTGTGATCGAGTGAATATGAACAGGAAAGGGTATAAGTGTGAGTGTGTGATTAAACTATGGTTTTATAAAACAAAATAACTTAGATAAACTATTAGAACGATTATGTGAAACCTAGATATCTAAAAACGTTTAATAACTAAAAACGCGTACGTTTAATTTAATTCTACGTAAACGTACGAAACAAAAGACAATTTTAACAAAAGTAGTAATTTGCATACCTTAGGGGCTTAAATGCAAATTAAATAAACTTAAAATATTTATTTTATAATTACTAATTATTTAATCACTTATTATTATTTAATAACTATTATTAATTATCTAATAATTCACTAATAAATAAGAAAATGTAAAATAAGTCTAGAAATAAAAAATTAAAATTTCTAAAAGTCTAAAATATTATAAAACTTATTTTAAAAATAAAATTATATTTTTAAGACTATTTATCTAATTATTATTAATTATTAACTATTTAATTATTAATTAACTAATTATATTGATTTAAATTATTATAAATACTAAAAAGACTTAGATAATTAAGAAGATTTTTATAAATCTAATTAACCATCACAGGAATCCTAAAAAATTATAAAAATTTTATTTTATGTATTTTTAAACTAGTTTACTAATTATTATTCTATTTATTAATTAATTACCAATTAAACTATTTAAATTATAAAAACTAGTAAATGAACAGTATAAATTACAAGAAAATTTCTAAAATTATTTTATGTTATATAAAAGCTAGGAAAAATATAAAAACTAGGTGTTACTTTATAAAAATTAATTATGCTATTTAATACTTAATTATTAATTAATTATAAATAAAACTAATATTAATTCTAATAAATACTAAATAACAGAATAAAAATTTGAGAAAATTATTAAAAATACTTTAATATAAAAGGAATTTAAGAAAAATATAAAAATAAAAATTACTTAATAAAAATTTAAAAATGAAAATTAAAATTAAATTATATTAAATAGAAACTATCACTTATTTTTATATTGGTTTTTCTAGATTTTTCTTTTACCAACCTATTTTATACCTAAAAATAACTAACTTTTATAAAAACAACTTTTTTATAATTTATTAATAAGCACTGTGAAAAGCAATAAGCTCCACAGTTGACTTTGATTGACCAAAGAAGCAAATAAGCTCAACTGAGCTTGTGTGGGACCCACTATGGTAAAATCTAATTCTAATAAGTTAAGTAAACAAGTGTAAGCAAGTTTCAACTGAATAACCTCACAAGATAAGCAATTTAGCTCAAATAAGCACTTCTAATTACCAACTGTCACTCAGAATTGGGACAGACTTTTATGGCTAAATTAGATGGGGTCCACAAGGTTTTATGTCAAACCTATGGTCAAATCTCAAAGTCTGGTAGGAGGGGGATTCAAAGGAACTAAATGGTGGTAGTAGGGCCCACTGAGGTGGCCACAAATCACCACCAAAGTGGTGGTGATGGGTGGGTTCTGCTGGTGCAGGGGAGATACCCTTCCCTACAAGTGACTTTGAGGGTGAGTGGGGCCCAGTGTAAAAATCACAAAAATGAAATGATGGTAGGAACTTAAAGACAAGGTGGTGGACTATTATTCCTACAAAGCACAGGGTCTGAATCGTCACAGAAAAATCACAATAATTCCTTGAGTTATTGAGATTTTCTGCAATAGCACAATTTAACTTTTTGTAAAACTTAACTAGTTTGACTTTGGTGAATTTAGATTAATTCCTAGTGACTTAAAATGTAATTATAAGCTATTATGTAACTACTTTAAGCAAGCTAGACTAGTTTTAACCCTAAAGTGATGATTATGCTTAACCTAACATTTAACAGTTAAGCAGACAAAGCACATGAGATTGATTTTGACTTTTTCTTATTTTACCCCTATGTTTTATTGACTAGACTGAGCTAATATGAGTTAGTGAGCATGTATCAACCAATATTACCAGCATAACCCAACAAGGACTCACTTTGCAGTCTAAACCAAACACCCCCTTATGTGGGCTGTTTTACTTATTTATGGAGCTAAACACTAATCTAAACCCTAAACTTACTTGATTACTGTATAATAAGATAAAACAAACTCAAATAGGCATAAGTAAACAACCAAATACAACAAAGTACCTTAAAATACTAATATGAGAAAACTGAATGCAATATTCTTACTTGAAATCCAAGCATGAAGAAAACTCAGTACCATGAATTTAATCACACCCTATTATCCCCCATAGGATTCTAAACCATGATCATCATCCATATATGCCAAAGCTTTCTTCTTCTTTCTTTTTGTGAATTTCTTTTCTTTATATATATATATATTTTTTATATTTCTTCTATTTTTTAGTTTTCTGAGTAACACTGTTTTAAATGACTAGAAAGCTTTTAAAAGTTTATCAGAGACCTGAATTGAGCTTAAATAAGCATACAACAACAATATTTTACAAATGAAGAATTTGTCAAATTCTTCAAAACTGCCAAATTCTAATTTGATGAACAAGAATGTAATTAAAGGTTCAAGATAGCTTGTATTACACTAAAGTAACTTGATACAACTAATTAAAATGAAAATTACAACTGAATTGGAAAAATACACTAACTACGATTAAGTTACACTAAAGCTACACTAATACTCTTCCATCTTTGCTTCTCCTCTGCTTTATAATGACTTTTGAGACTCCTTGGGTCCCTCTGTGACTTTCCCATCAATCCCCAACCATTGATTTGATCAATATGATATCCACCGTTCAAATTCACTTTTGGCGCCAATTTGTCAAACTGTCAGTTTGGGGTACTGTAGTTTGCGTGGAGAGGTAATTCAGGGGTTTAGAAGGTTGTGTGAGGTGGAGTGATAAGGTGTGAAAGGTGGGTGGTGAGCTGGTGGTGAAACCAGTGAGGTGGAGGTGGTATTGGTGCTACAGTGGTGGTGGTATGGTTTTGGGAAGGAAAGGGTGACTGGGGTGGTTTGGTCAAATCAGGGGTTGACCCCGTTTTTATTAAAG
Organism: Artemisia argyi; assembly: GCA_030686995.1. NCBI lineage: Eukaryota > Viridiplantae > Streptophyta > Magnoliopsida > Asterales > Asteraceae > Artemisia > Artemisia argyi. The sequence continues at coordinate 179,544,455 of CM060683.1, forward strand.
GGTGGGTTTGGTTTGTAGTTTTGGGCTTAAGTTGGGCTAGGGAATTGGATCACAAAAATAAAAAGGTGGGCTGGTGGTTGTTTGTGTTTTGGATTAAGTTTGGTTTTGGGTATGTAATAAAACTAAGGGTCCGGTTATATCAATAACCATAGGGACCAAAAGTGTAAATTGCAGAAATTTTGAGGGCTGAGTTTGTGATTTTTCTAAAGTTTAAATAAGGACTAAACTTGCCAAGATTGAATAGTACAAGGGTATTTTTGATATTTTTCATTTTTTAAATACCCGGGGACTATTTTTGCCAAACTGTGAAACTTCAGGGACCAAATGTTTAACTTCTTCAAAACTTTCACCCAGGAATCAAATTTGACAACTTGTGACTTTCCAAGGCCAAAAGTTGACTTTTTATCCAAAATATTTCACCAGGGACCAATTCTGCCATTATTTAAAAGTCCAAGGACCAAACATGTAATTTTGTGAAACTTTACACCAATCCTGTAATTACTCCAAACTTTTCACCCAAGGACCATTCCTGCAAAAGATTAGTAGCACAAGGACCAAAATTGATTTTCTCAAAGTTTTTACATCCCAGGGACCATTTATGTCAATTTCCAAAGTATAGGGACTAAACTTGTAATTTTATGAAACTTTGCACCAAAGGACTAAATATGTAACTTTGTGATTTAAAAGGACCTTTGATGACTTTTTCATGTTTTTAGAATAACCAGGGACTAGTTTTGACAACTTTTGAAACTTGAGGGACTGAAACTGCCAATTATGCAAACTTTGTACGTTTTTCATCTGTTTTTGATTATTTTGCATTTGAAACATATAAAACACACTTCTAAGATATTTTAAGTATTTTGATGCATATTTGAGTGTTTTTGGATGTTTTGGCAACTCAGATTGGTATAAAATGATGAGTATTTAGACACTCATCAATCCCCCACACTAAAACATTGCTAGTCCCTAGCAATATTTTGAGAAAAACTTAATGGATTTGAAAAACTCTTTACCAAAAGCCATCACTTCTGGAGTAGCCAGATGTAAGAACTGTGGTACATCTGATAACCATGTGATTTTGAGCAAATCACCAGCTGTCAACGGATTTGATTTGTCTTTACCAAAAGCCGTTTGCTTCTGGACTAGCCAACTCTTGATGGAATAGTCAACATCTTGGTGAGCTGATTACCAATTATGGTTTTTCCACTGCCTTTACCACAAGCCATAATCTTGCGGGCTAGCCAACTCATTCGCTTTTTAGGATACGGCGAGTTGAGGTACCATACAATTTTGGGCAAATTGCAAGCCATAAACGGATTTGAGTTATCTTTACCAAGAACCGTTTGCTCCTGGATTAGCCAATCCTTATGTGGGTTAGACATGGCGGACTGATAACCATTTATTGCGTTCTAAGTGAGAAAAAATTTTAAAATTTGGGCTAAAATGGGGGTTCTTGATGGAACATGTGTTTAAATTCGTTAGAATAACGAATCTCCCCCCACACTTAGAACTGAATATTGTCCTCAATATTCAAAGTACTGGGTGTTAAACCAACACTTAGAACGTAAGAAGGAAAATACTCTATAGCCTTTATTTAAGTTTATGTACACTGATGAGTGTCTAAATACTCATCATTTTATACCAATCTAAGCTGCCAAAACATACAAAAACACTCAAATATGTATCAAAATACTTTAAATATCTTAAAGATGTGTTTTATATGTTTCAAATGCAAAATATGCAAAAACAGATGAAAAACGTACAAAGTTTGCATAATTGGCAGTTTCAGTCCCTCAAGTTTCATAAATTGGCAAAACTAGTCCCTGGTTATTCTTAAAACATGAAAAAGTCATCAAAGGTCCTTTTTAATCATAAAGTTACATATTTAGTCCTTTGGTGCAAAGTTTCATAAAAGTACAAGTTTAGTCCCTCAACTTTGGAAATTGACAGAAATGGTTTCTGGGATGTAAAAACTTTGAGAAATTCAATTTTGGTCCTTATACTAATAATCTTTTGCAGGAATGGTCCTTGGTGTTAAGTTTGGTGAAATTACATAATTGGTCCTTCAAGTTTGGCAGTTTGTCAGTTTTGGTCCCTGGACTTTTAGAGAATGGCAGAATTGGCCCCTGATGGAAAATTTTGGATAAAAAGTCAATTTTGGTACTTGGATAATCACAAATTGTCAAATTTGATCCCTGGTTGAAAGTTTTAACAAAATTGCAAAAGTGGTCCTTGAAGTTTAAAAACTGACAAGAATAGTCCCCGGGTATTTTAAATAATAAAAAAATCAAATATACCCTTTTACTATTTACACATGTCAAGTTAGGTCCTCATTATTACCTTTGGAAAGTCTCAAAATCAGACCCTAAACTTTTGCCAAATTACATTTTTGGTCCTTGTGATTTGTTACTAAAACCAAACAGATCCTTTGTTAAATAATTAACCAAATCCAAATCCAACACTAAATCCAGCCCACCCACTTATTCCCTAAGCCCAAAATTATCCCAGCCCACTCCCTTGGTCAAACCGGTCAACACCCAACAAATAAAACCACCCCCCGTCACTTTTTCCCTCCCAAACCAGATACCACCATACCACCATACCACCATTGCTCCACCTGGCCTCCAACTTGCTCCCCACACTTCACCACCTCACCCTCCACCTCACACAACCCTCCAAGCTCCCTTAATTGCCCTAAAAACCCTCTCCACGCAAACACTGACACCCCAATGACTTTGGCGCCAAAAAGGTAAATTCAAAGGTGTGGATTGCTTTGACCTGATCAAGGGCTGGGAATTGGTGGGAATTACCCCAGTGGGTCCCACAAGACCAGAAAAGGGCTACAAAAGAGATGGGAGGCTGAAGAGAAGAATAATTAGTTTAGGTTTAGTGTAATTTAGGTCGAATTGTGTAATTTTAATCTTTCAGTGTAATTTTTAGCTTCTTGTTAATCAATTAAGTTGTTTCTATGTATCCTTAAACTTTCTAAGTAATCAATTTCAGTTTTCAAGTGATCTCTCAGTTTATGCCATTTGTTCTTATTTCAAAAATCTCAAAACTTAAGTGTTGTTGTTAGTTGTTGTTAAAGCTTCTCATAAGCTCTTATAAGCTCTGACAAAGCTAATAAAAGTTTTAGAATACCTCAATTTTCTGTTTAGATAATAAATAAAAAAATACCAAAAATAATAATTTAAATAGAGAAAAATAAAAAATATAGGGAAGAACAAGATAGAAGCCGAGCAAGGTGTGGTTCTGGATTGCTTTGGTATTAAAGCTTTGTGGAAAGCACATAGGAGTGGTTACTAGTCCTTGTTCATTGTTTCTCAGTCTAATACCCTTTGTAAGTTTAAATTCTCAATTTTTATCTTTTACTGTAGACTGCTCATTATTACTTATTTATATTTGCTTCATGTTTATTTGGTGTTAGATAATCAGTATTTAGTATAAAATAGGTTGTTTGCTCATTAGATTTCATAACTACTTAAAAATCAATATCTCACAGTTAAAAATATAAAGTTTGACAAACCTGTGTATTTTGCTTGTGGTGTAGGTGATTCATGTTTATTTAATCTTAATTAGTTATATTTCAGTGTTTGAAATCAGTTTTATAGATCAAAATCTTGTTTAGCTTTGAAAATATCCAATGACAGTCCAATAAGGGGTGTTTGGATCATTAGTGTTTACTGAGTCTGAGACTCATTTAGGTGTTGTTTGTTATGGTATGAGGTTAGTTCAAGTCTAAATAAGTTTAAACAGCCATAATATTAGGGTCTCTTTAGTTACAAAGTCAAAATCCAAGTTTTCATATCATAGCAGTCAACTGAGTGGATTTGACATCCCCATTTCAGTCATACTAGCTCAAATCTTGTTGAAATAGCTTAATTTAGTCTTAAGGTATCATATTACATCATTCTCAGTAGATAAAGTAGGATCAAAACTCAAATAAGTCAAAGTAGCTCAAGTTCTATCAAAAGTCAAAATACACTTCTCAGATTTTCACAAAACTTGTGGGAATTTTGTAGATTTTATTATTAGGATCTAGACTTTGAAATTTTGTGGAGTTGTTTTCTACCACCTCAGCTTTGGAATCCCATCATTTCTATATTTTTAGGATTTTTTAGGTGGGCCCCATTCATCTCCAAACACAACTGCAGGGCAAGGTGTTGCCCTGCTCAGTTCAGACTTGGCCACCACCACCACTTTGTGGTGGTTTTGAGACCACCTCAGTGGGTCCCACCACATCTAATCAGCTTTTTCCAACCCCCCTCCTAGTAGAGAACTTAGATTGACTCTTGGTTTGACCTGAGTCATTGTGGACCCCACCTAGAAATAGCCATATACTTTGTCCCATTTCTGTGTTCTTTTTAGGTTTTGGATTAGCTTATTGTGGCTTAACAGCTTATCTACTGAGCTTAATTGGCCATTTTAAGCTTTGACAAGTCCAAAGTACCTATTAGAACCAGAAAAGTCCATAGTGGGTCCCACACCAGCTCATTTGAGCTTATTTGTCCATTTGGTCAACCAAAGTCAACTGTGGAGGTAATAAGCCCCCACAGTGCTTATTAATAAGTTTTAAAATTATTGTTTTTATTAAAGTTACTTATTTTTATGTATAATAAAGTTTTGTAAAATAAAAATCCAGAAAAAACAATATAAAATTAAGTGATAGTTTCTATTTAATTTAATTTAATTTTAATTTTCATTTTTATATTTTTATTAAGTAATCTGTATTTTTATATTTTTATTAATTTCCTTATATATTAAAGTATTTTTCATAATTTTCTTAGATTTTTATATTGTCATTTAGTATTTATTATAATTAATAATAATTTTATTAATAATTAATAAATAATTAAGTTATAAATAGCATAATTAATTTTTATATAGTAACACCTATATTTTATAATTTTCCTAGCTTTTATAAGTCATAATATAATTTTAGTAATTTTTATAGAATTTTTACTGTTCATTTAATAGTTTTTATAATTTAAATAGTTTAATTGGTAATTGTTTAATAATTAGAATAATAATTAGTTAACTAGTTTAAAAATATATAAAATAAAGTTTTTATAATTTTTTAGGATTCCCATGATGGTTAATTAGATATATAAAATTTTTTCATAATTTTCTAAGTTAGTTTAATAATATTTGTAATTTAAATTAGTTTAAATAGTTTAATTAATATAAATAGTTTTTAATTAATAGAAAATTCACAAAAAGACAAAAACATTTATTTTTATTTTTTATACTTTCTTCAAGTTCTATTTTAAGTTTAGAAAATATTTTTATAAGTTTTTAGTTTAATTTGTAATAGTTATCATTTTTAGTTTGATTTTAATTAAAAAGTTAAATAGTTATTAATTAAATAATTAATAATAAATAATATAATAATCTAAAAAAATAGTTTTATTTTTAGTTTAATTTTATTTTAAGTTTAAGTTTATAGAATTTTCAATTTTAACCCTTGTAGTTTATTTTTCTTAAAACTCACCTTTTTCTCAGTACGCAGTCGCGTCTGATTTTAAATTGGTGTACGTTTTAAATACCTAGGTTTCACGTAATCATTAATTTAGTTTTCCTAAAGTTATTTTAAGTTGTAAAACCCTAGTTAACCACACACACACACTTTACACCCTTTCCTGTTCACGTTCACTAATCACAGATTCGTTTATAATATCACATCGCACACCTCGTTGGGACTTACGACCCGGGAAAACACTGTATTCCTCGGAAGCATTTGCCTTAGACGTTTGACTTGGTTGACCATCACCTGGTAAACTTAGTTGACTGTTTGAGGCGAATCATACACACATTTTTTTTTAGAGGATATATACATATATACAATCTTGTGGGTTAGTATCTCCCCCACACTTAGGGTGAAAACCCTAAGTACATGCTACTGTTTTTGATTACCGAGTCGCTAGCTTGACTCGACCCCGAATTCATTTGTCCATGGGGAAGCATGATGTGGAAGAGACAATCTGCATCGGACTTTCATTCAAGATGTTTGGATAAACATTTAAAGCACGTGAAAGTTCCACACCGATGAGATATATAGACACCCGGCTTACAAATGATACATGAAAATGCCGGGGTCAAAGATAGTGTCCTCATTCCCGAAGGAGTGAAGAACAGGAGAAATCACCTGGTAGGTGAAGGAAAGAAGAGAGATCTGAATACCAATTAAAATAAGAACTTCCTTCTTAAGAAATGCATATTCAATTGGAAGAGGCAAGTCCTTAAGCTCGATCTCAGGAAATTTACCAGTTTCCTCAACTGATTTGATTTCCTCATTATGAAGTTGTTTGGGTGGAAGAGGGGGAAATGGATCTTCGTTTAACAAACTTTCTAGAAAAAGAATGTCCCCCTCAGGATCAAGATAATTATCATCAACTTCGTATGAAATTGAACTATCTTCAGTCATAAAAGCCTCGAATTCGTTCAAATCATTTTCACTTTCCGGAGGAAGTGGATTGATCTGAGTGAGTTCAATCGAAGGATCATGAGTAGGTAAGAATTCTAACTCTCTCAAATCCGCTTCAAAGTCAAAGACTTCATTTTCATCCCTTGGTGGGATGGGATCCATATGAGAGAGTTCGTCAGCGAACTCTTCAAGAAGATAGTCAACATTAGACTCGGGAAGTGATGCCTCAACATACTCAATTTCTCCATAAGATGTACAATCATCGTTAGAATCGGAGAGAGTATCTACATGATCTTTTGAAAAATCAAGAGGAGGAGGGATATCACACATATGATCAAAAATTCCCTGTGACTCACTTGGGATTGAGACAAGGTCCGCAACACTAGACTTTATGAATTCATCAGATTCCTTTGCAGGAATTGTGTCAAGATGCTCGTCCCCCATGTTCAGAGAGTGAGTGGGAACCTCGGGTGTGATAACAGCAGACTGAGGGAGTTGAGAAGGACTAGCATACATGGATTTTATAATTTCCATTTGTTCAGCTGCTAGTAATTCTCCCATACTCTTTTCTCCCTGATTTTCCATGGAAGGAATTGCAACAGATGAACTCGATGAATCATTTTGAATAATAACAACGTTATCATCATCACTGTCATCATCGTCATCAAGAAGAGCAGCATTGCAAAATGCGGCATGTATTTTAGCTGCATGCTCTTTGACCATTAATTCCTCCATTCCGTTTCTAACATCTCGTTTTTTCTTTGCAAATAACTCAATAGATGTCTCACGAGAATTCTGAAACGATGTAGTAGCTAACTCCTCTTTAAGTTCTTTTAATATCTCAAGAGCCTTTAAACAAAGGTCCCCGGCAGCGGCGCCAAATTTTGATTGGTGTGAAACAGTCAGATAATATCAACCAAAGGATGGTCAACAAGTCAAACAGTCTAAACCAATCCTTCCGTGGAATACAGTGTTTCCCCGGGTCGTAATGTCCCAACGTGGTTGTGATGGTATTAAAAACAAGTTTGTGATCGAGTGAATATGAACAGGAAAGGGTATAAGTGTGAGTGTGTGATTAAACTAGGGTTTTATAAAACAAAATAACTTAGATAAACTATTAGAACGATTATGTGAAACCTAGATATCTAAAAACGTTTAATAACTAAAAACGCGTACGTTTAATTTAATTCTACGTAAACGTACGAAACAAAAGACAATTTTAACTAAAGTAGTAATTTGCATACCTTAGGGGCTTAAATGCAAATTAAATAAACTTAAAATATTTATTTTATAATTACTAATTATTTAATCACTTATTATTATTTAATAACTATTATTAATTATCTAATAATTCACTAATAAATAAGAAAATGTAAAATAAGTCTAGAAATAAAAAATTAAAATTTCTAAAAGTCTAAAATATTATAAAACTTATTTTAAAAATAAAATTATATTTTTACGATTATTTATCAAATTATTATTAATTATTAACTATTTAATTATTAATTAACTAATTATATTGATTTAAATTATTATAAATACTAAAAAGACTTAGATAATTAAGAAGATTTTTATAAATCTAATTAACCATCACAGGAATCCTAAAAAATTATAAAAAGTTTATTTTATGTATTTTTAAACTAGTTTACTAATTATTATTCTATTTATTAATTAATTACCAATTAAACTATTTAAATTATAAAAACTAGTAACTGAACAGTATAAATTACAAGAAAATTTCTAAAATTATTTTATGTTATATAAAAGCTAGGAAAAATATTAAAACTAGGTGTTACTTTATAAAAATTAATTATGCTATTTAATACTTAATTATTAATTAATTATAAATAAAACTAATATTAATTCTAATAAATACTAAATGACAGAATAAAAATCTGAGAAAATTATTAAAAATACTTTAATATAAAAGGAATTTAAGAAAAATATAAAAATACAAATTACTTAATAAAAATCTAAAAATGAAAATTAAAATTAAATTATATAAAATAGAAACTATCACTTATTTTTATATTGGTTTTTCTGGATTTTTCTTTTACCAACCTATTTTATACCTAAAAATAACTAACTTTTATAAAAGCAACTTTTTTATAATTTATTAATAAGCACTATGAAAAGCAATAAGCTTCACAGTTGACTTTGGTTGACCAAAGAAGCAAATAAGCTCAACTGAGCTTGTGTAGGACCCACTATGGTAAAATCTAATTCTAATAAGTTAAGTAAACAAGTGTAAGCAAGTTTCAACCGAATAACCTCACAAGATAAGCAATTTAGCTCAAATAAGCACTTCCAATTACCAACTGTCACTCAGAATTGGGACAGACTTTTGTGAAACAGTCAGATAATATCAACCAAAGGATGGTCAACAAGTCAAACAGTCTAAACCAATGCTTCCGTGGAATACAGTGTTTCCACGGGTCGTAATGTCCCAACGAGGTTGTGATGGTATTAAAAACAAGTTTGTGATCGAGTGAATATGAACAGGAAAGGGTATAAGTGTGAGTGTGTGATTAAACTAGGGTTTTATAAAACAAAATAACTTAGATAAACTATTAGAACAATTATGTGAAACCAAGATTTCTAAAAACGTTTAATAACTAAAAACGCGTACGTTTAATTTAACTCTACGTAAACGTACGAAACAAAAGACAATTTTAACTAAAGTAGTAATTTGCATACCTTAGGGGCTTAAATGCAAATTAAATAAACTTAAAATATTTATTTTATAATTACTTATTATTATTTAATAACTATTATTAATTATCTAATAATTCACTAATAAATAAGAAAATGTAAAATAAGTCTAGAAATAAAAAATTAAAATTTCTAAAAGTCTAAAATATTATAAAACTTATTGTAAAAATAAAATTATATTTTTAAGACTATTTATCTAATTATTATTAATTATTAACTATTTAATTATTAATTAACTAATTATATTGATTTAAATTATTATAAATACTAAAAAGACTTAGATAATTAAGAAGATTTTTATAAATCTAATTAACCATCACAGGAATCCTAAAAAATTATAAAAAGTTTATTTTATGTATTTTTAAACTAGTTTACTAATTATTATTCTATTTATTAATTAATTACCAATTAAACTATTTAAATTATAAAAACTAGTAAATGAACAGTATAAATTACAAGAAAATTTCTAAAATTATTTTATGTTATATAAAAGCTAGGAAAAATATAAAAACTAGGTGTTACTTTATAAATTATGCTATTTAATACTTAATTATTAATTAATTATAAATAAAACTAATATTAATTCTAATAAATACTAAATGACAGAATAAAAATCTGAGAAAATTATTAAAAATACTTTAATATAAAAGGAATTTAAGAAAAATATCAAAATACAAATTACTTAATAAAAATCTAAAAATGAAAATTAAAATTAAATTATATTAAATAGAAACTATCACTTATTTTTATATTGGTTTTTCTGGAATTTTCTTTTACCAACCTATTTAATACCTAAAAATAACTAACTTTTATAAAAACAACTTTTTTATAATTTATTAATAAGCACTGTGAAAAGCAATAAGCTCCACAGTTGACTTTGGTTGACCAAAGAAGCAAATAAGCTCAACTGATCTTGTGTGGGACCCACTATGGTAAAATCTAATTCTAATAAGTTAAGTAAACAAGTGTAAGCAAGTTTCAACTGAATAACCTCACAAGATAAGCAATTTAGCTCAAATAAGCACTTCCAATTACCAACTGTCACTCAGAATTGGGACAGACTTTTGTGGCTAAATTAGATGGGGTCCACAAGGTTTTAGGTAAAACCTATGGTCAAATCTCAAAGTTTGGTAGGAGGGGGATTCAAAGGAACTAAGTGGTGGTAGTAGGGCCCACTGAGGTGGCCACAAATCACCACCAAAGTGGTGGTGATGGGTGGGTTCTGCTGGTGCAGGGGAGATACCCTTCCCTGCAAGTGACTTTGAGGGTGAGTGGGGCCCAGTGTAAAAATCACAAAAATGAAATGATGGTAGGAACTTAAAGACAAGGTGGTGGACTATTATTCCTACAAAGCACAGGGTCTGAATCGTCACAGAAAAATCACAATAATTCCTTGAGTTATTGAGATTTTCTGCAATAGCACAATTTGAGTTTTTGTAAAACTTAACTAGTTTGACTTTGGTGAATTTAGATTAATTCCTAGTGACTTAAAATGTAATTATAAGCTATTATGTAACTACTTTAAGCAAGCTAGACTAGTTTTAACCCTAAAATGATGATTATGCTTAACCTAACATTTAACAGTTAAGCAGACAAAGCACATGAGATTGATTTTGAGTTTTTCTTGTTTTACCCCTATGTTTTATTGACTAGACTGAGCTAATATGAGTTAGTGAACATGTATCAACCAATATTACCAGCATAACCCAACAAGGACTCACTTTGCAGTCTAAACCAAACACCCCCTTATGTGGGTTGTTTTACTTATTTATGGAGCTAAACACTAATCTAAACCCTAAACTTACTTGATTACTGTATAATAAGATAAAACAAACTCAAATAGGCATAAGTAAACAACCAAATACAACAAAGTACCTTAAAATACTAATATGAGAAAACTGAATGCAATATTCTTACATGAAATCCAAGCATGAAGAAAACTCAGTACCATGAATTTAATCACACCCTATTATCCCCCATAGGGACCAAAAGTGTAAATTGCAGAAATTTTGAGGGCTGAGTTTGTGATTTTTCTAAAGTTTAAATAAGGACTAAACTTGCCAAGATTGAATAGTACAAGGGTATTTTTGATATTTTTCATTTTTTAAATACCCGGGGACTATTTTTGCCAAACTGTGAAACTTCAGGGACCAAATGTTTAACTTCTTCAAAACTTTCACCCAGGAATCAAATTTGACAACTTGTGACTTTCCAAGGCCAAAAGTTGACTTTTTATCCAAAATATTTCACCAGGGACCAATTCTGCCATTATTTAAAAGTCCAGGGACCAAACATGTAATTTTGTGAAACTTTACACCAATCCTGTAATTACTCCAAACTTTTCACCCAAGGACCATTCCTGCAAAAGATTAGTAGCACAAGGACCAAAATTGATTTTCTCAAAGTTTTTACATCCCAGGGACCATTTATGTCAATTTCCAAAGTATAGGGACTAAACTTGTAATTTTATGAAACTTTGCACCAAAGGACTAAATATGTAACTTTGTGATTTAAAAGGACCTTTGATGACTTTTTCATGTTTTTAGAATAACCAGGGACTAGTTTTGACAACTTTTGAAACTTGAGGGACTGAAACTGCCAATTATGCAAACTTTGTACATTTTTCATCTGTTTTTGATTATTTTGCATTTGAAACATATAAAACACACTTCTAAGATATTTTAAGTATTTTGATGCATATTTGAGTGTTTTTGGATGTTTTGGCAGCTCAGATTAGTATAAAATGATGAGTATTTAGACACTCATCAGACATACCATAAAGTTGTGATATTCCACGTGGATAGATGTTGTGACACTATCACACAACTCATTAGATGAACATATACTCTTTGGCTTACGTATCTGCCAACCAAGTCATACTAGATGGCATCAATGGTATTTTTAGCCTACTGCATACTTTATATTTAAAATCTTTGACCAAGTCAATGACTTCATGTGTATGTTTTACCTAGAAAACATAAACATTAAATATTTTATTATACGTCGTAAGTGTACATGTCTTTAACAAGAAGACATAACAAATTAACGTCTTTACTTTACGTTATAAGTCTTTCAACAATTAACGGAATTGATGTTTATGTCTTTACAAGAGATCTAATCATATTCAACTAAAGTAATTATGAGTGCCGACAATTGGCCTCAATAGTAATTTCAAGTTAATTACATACTTCATGATTATGAATTTACAAGAAGACATAATCATATTTACTAAACAATTCAACAAATATGTTGAAGTAGCTTTTCATGTTATCTTGACATTTTTTCTAATTAGGGCAACATACATTTTATGTGTATAAGTCCTAGTAGAACCTTAGTTTTCTTACCTTGCAGTCAAGAAAAACCACTAGACATATTTTTATATGTTGTACCTTGCACACAATTAAGATTTCTCCCACTTGTGCATGGAACAACATCATACAAGTAAATATGACAGTGTCACAGATAACATATGATTTTAGTTAAAATCAAAATGTAGATGTGTAGAACTTTTATCGCTTTTATAATGAATCATGCATAACAATTTTATTGATAACATTTCAGGAAGCAACATCAAGAACGCGACAAGTTATCTAATAAAATTTATGCAATGGTCTTCATAAAAACTATGATGCTTCACATGTGGAAAGTAATGCATTATTTCAAGACAATCTAGAAATAAGATGGTCAACTATTAAGTTAATGGAGCTTACAGCTCCCACTGGATTAGAGAACATTACATGTGTTTCGTCACTAGTTATACAATCACGTAGCTCCCACTGGATTAGACAACATTATAAGTGTTACTTCACCAGTGGAGAGTAAGTGACGATTGGATACTTTCCTTTTTTCTTTGAATATCTACACATTATTGCTAATGTGAGTCACTTTGACTAGTAAACATGTACTTAGGTATTCAAGAAAGTGCATCAAGTTCTAACATATAGATGATGGGTTAGCCATCATTTTAAGATTGAAATTAGGCATGCAGTTCCTCCATGTTTATTGGGTTAAGACACATTGCTAGGTAATCATGCTAGTAATTGCCTTTACCACTTTGCGGTTTATTGATATTTCCGTTTTCTAATTACTTAAACTCATTTTAGTTTGGTAGCTATAGAAAACGTGTTCTCTAGTTATCCAAATATCTTATATTTCTTCAAGGTTTTAAAACCGGAACTAGGGTTATAAAACGAACTTGATGAAATAAGATGTGCAACCATACTTAATCATTTTGACTTTTACAAGACATCACAATTTCTAGAGTATGTGTGCAATGAGTTTGATTAGAATTAGGACAATTCAAATATTCCTATTATGGTTTTTCCTCATAAAGAAAAAGGATAGGAACGAGCTGAGTCTCTTTCTTACAAGAAAAGAGAGACTTAGGGTCCGCTTGGTTCAAAGTGGGGAAAGGGAAAGGGTAAAGGTAAGGGAATGCAAAGGAATGAGTGAGGTGGGTAATCAATACTTTACCCCCCCCCCCCAATTTACTCTATAATGGTTGATTACCCAGTACGGGGTAATCAATCCCATACCTCTAACTAACCAAGCACAAGTATTTGAGGGAGGTGGGCCCAAATCAATACTTTACCCATTCCCCACCCCCTCTTAACCCCCCACCAAGCACCCCCTTAGTTTGATCCTTTTAACAGGAAAAGAACAAACTTTTGTTTATGTTTCGTGTTGCATTAATTCATTAATTGAATTCACAAAGTTCATATTTAGTATTTTCGATAATTATCCTTTTATAAATTAATTACCCCATGTTTACAAATTAAAACAATTAATTTACGTAAAAGGCTAAGATCCACATTGTGCTTCTACTATCACATTAGTTGATCTGCTAACAATAGTAGATTCAATTGGTAGGCGACGATCACCAATTGTATTACATGTACAACTCTTAGATCCTTATGGGACTCATGGCATCTAGTGTCAAACAACTAGTGTCATGTAGGCATGTTTAGTCCCATCTTTGCCTCGGGTCAAGGTCTCACCGCTTAACTCGATTAAGTCATCCAATTTGAGGATGTGCGAGAATATATCTAGGTCTCACGCATAGAGAATAGTCACCTTGGGTTACAATTCAACCTAGGTCCCATGCATAGGCAAAAGGTAATTGCAAGTGTTCTCAACATTGGACGGCATGACTTAAATTTTTACGGGTAAAAGTTTTGATGTGAATCAAAAAAGAAAGTACGAAAAGAGCATGCATTCATCCTTCGTAGCACAAGTTAAAAACTTTTCTTAACTTAAGTCTAATCATTGTTTTAATTTATGTGTGTCAAGTTGTCCATTTTCATGACTAATATACATCCTACGTGGATAATAAGTTTAGGTGTTATTTAAAAACAATGATTTCAACTTTCAAAAACTTTGTTAAACTAAATCAAAAGATTTAGTTTTGAAAATGGTTTATGTTTCGTTATAAGTTTATAGAAAACTATTTGCAATTTTACATATGATCACAAGATATATAAAAAGCAAAACCAAACACACAACCACAATATGCAAAGCCTCAACCGATGAAAAAACCTATGCTTGGTCTCGTGAGCCATCAGGAGAACCAAGAGTCAACTAGGGACAACCACACAACCACACGGAAGACTCCCACTTGCTCCAAGACAATCAAGAGCAAGTTGGAAGCCCATAATGCACATGAAAAGTAGTTGATGTCCATCCAGAATTTATGTGTTCGGGGGCCTAAATGTCCATGAAGGAGGCTTCCCCGGGCTTAGCTCAAAACTAGAAACTTGTAGGCCCATGTCTTGGGTACCTGCAAAAACAATTTCAACCAAAAATACCTTACCAATCGCCGGGAAACTCCGTTTTACCAACTGGTGTTCCAGCAGTCATTTTCCGGCAAAAATGTCTTTAACTCTTTCGCCTTTCACCACCAAGCCACGATTACATTATATTGAAAGTAAAATACAACTAATCTACTTTTAATCTACTGTAAAAGTGCCCAAAAAATGGCTACAACCTAAAGAATATCATTACATAAATGCCGAAACAAGTGGCAAAACCCCAAAATACGAAATTAAACAACATACACAACCATTCAATGCACAAGTGGTCTAGGTTTTCATCGGCTTTACATATAAACATAATAATACTATAATATTATGATTAAAACATGGTGTTGGCTAACTCCATGGACAAACATGCATGTATTTGCCATGGAAACAAATTAAATAACAAGAAATAAATTGTTAGCCAACGAAAACGAATAAATAATTGACAAGAATTAAAACCCCGTTAGGTACGTGTTTCCTATAACTTAAGGGTCAAAACCCACTGATATTAGGACCTTCCAAATACCATTTAACCACAGAAAATATGGCCTTAGGGGCTGAATTAAAACCGTTTCGAAAACCGATAAAAAAAACACTCGTTTTAGGCCATTTTTCACGTACCCGACAAATAACCAATTAGCGTATGCATAAAAAATGGCCATGGGACCAAAAATTACAGATCATAAGACCCCTAAAGGGTCATTCTATGAGAACAAAAATTGGAGCCCTAGGGCTTTTTTAACCATGACTTCAAAAATCATAAAAAAACACCTGTTTTAGCCATTTTTATGCATACCCGATAATCATATGACACATATGATGGCTCGTGATACCACTATAGGTGATGTTAAATAAAATGAACATAAAAACATTCAAACGCAGCGGAAGAACATCACCAACAACGGATCCATATTGCCATATGATCAATCAATAAGATAAACAAGATAGTTATACCTTTGTAGCGTGCACCGGAAATCACCACCAATATCAATACCCACGAATTGTATGAGAAACCCAAATGATCAATAAGGTTGATCACCTCTAAGTGTGAAACACGCTACACCTCATTGGTTACCCCTTTGATGCTAGTCCTTAACCCCGTAACCTTTCAATTGCCTTTGAATAAACAAGATTCAAAGCATGAGATCAAGAAAAAAACCAAACCCTAGATGGTGTTTGTTTTTGCCGTGAGAATGAGGGAGAGAGGGGGGAGAGAATTATGGAATTAGTTATCAAATTATGAGGAGATAATCCCTCATATATTTAACCAAAAATAAAATCACCAATCCCCTATTTTTAGCCCCTAATGGCTGGCCCCTTATGGGCTTATATGGGCCTCCCATATATTTTCCAAGTCCAATAGATTAAGTCAATTACTTAATCATTAGAATCCTGATAGAGTTCCCGAGTTACGTAAGGTTATTTATATATCGTAAATACAATAAACACGACGTATAGAGAGATACTTAAGTGTATATGTGTTTGACCCCATAGGCTCACATATGTCTAGCCATATAATTATTTATTATGACACGAGCATACTCTAACCGAAATTACCACTTGTTTGAACATTTTCCATAATAGAATCATCTATCTCATCAAGAGCAGCAAACACATTAGAAGTACTAACCACATTACAATAAAACACATTAAATAATAATTCAAATAAAATTAAAACATTACAATAATAATTAAAAACTTGATATATAACACTCACTTATACCTTACTTGCCCTAAAATCACTCTTACCCCAACCCTAATCCAAACTATGTGCAGCCACATTTCAATCGAACACAAACACAAATTACACCATATATTTATTTTTTTTTAGATAACCGAACACGAAGAACACATTATTTATCCTTGTTACACTCTATCCTTCTTGCTGCTGTTTGAAAGACGAACACCAAACACACTCTTATCTTCTAATAAAAAGACCAAACCATACACTCCTTTTATTCTGTCAATTATTTTCGTTTTACACGACAAGAACTTCAAGAGTATTTGGCTTCACGATCTTGTTAAAGGTCTTAGTAGGATCTTATATGTTCTTTTTTTTGTTTAACCAATTCAAAAGAAGAATGAAACAACCTTGTTCTTGTTCTTCTTTTAATGTTTCAGATAGTAAAAAAAAGAAGGTGCTTGCTTCTATAGATCTGTCATGGTTTCTTGTTCACAAGGCTATGAACTTTAAAGATTAGTAAATGTGTACGTGAACAAAAATTGAGATATTTGCTTCTTTGTTTTTGAGTTTTGGATTGTATTTTGATATAGACGCATGACCAAGGTCGAGTTCTCTACCGAATTACATACTCGACCCACAACGACCGAATGATAAGCAGAGGTGGCGACCCATTTCTACCCCCAGCGACCTGATGGTTGAGTAGTTGACTGACCCATTATTCCTAGCCTAAAACCCACACGTTTTACATTTTGAATATTATAATTGCTGAAAAATATTGGGGCTTTTGATTTAATGTTTGATTATGGTTTCAGGTTAAATGTTTGTGCTTATAAACCCATGAATCTAAATCATTTGATTTCAAGGGTTTATGTAAGAACTATAGCTATTGTGACATACTTAGTTCGGAACAAAAATACTTAAATTATGAAAAGTTTCTAACTTGTTTTTTTGGATGGAGTTGAGTTTAATACATATCTCAAATTCTCTAAAGATCCAATGAACAAATCATTGTCACTTATTTTTTAATTAAAATTAAAAAGGCTATTTTTTTTTTAAATAAATTATTTTGCAAACGGTAAATCGTTAAGCGATAAAAAATACAACATCGCGACGAGATTTTTTTTTTATCATTTAGTAGACGGGTAATTCGATATACTTTTGATGAACTTTTTTTTGGAGTTTTGTTTTAGTGTTAAAATTTGCGTCTAGAAACATCACATGTGATTTGTTGTTTTAGAAATCATGTGTGATTTTACAAATCACATATGATTTCATAAACAACATGTGATATTAAGATAACAAATCACATAAGATCTTTCTATGAGTAATTTTATGTAACATCCCGAGCTTTAAACAACATGTGATATTAAGATAACAAATCACATAAGGTCGAGTTCTCTACCGAATTACATACTCGACCCACGGCGACCGAATGATAAGCAGAGGTGGCGACTGGCGACCCATTTCAACCCCCAGCGACCTGATGGTTGAGTAGTTGACTGACCCATTATTCCTAGCCTAAAACCCACATGTTTTACATTTTGAATATTATAATTGATGAAAAATATTGTGGCTTTTGATTTAATGTTTGATTATGGTTTCAGGTTAAATGTTTGTGCTTATAAACCCATGAATCTAAATCATTTGATTTCGAGGGTTTATGTAAGAACTATAGCTATTGTGACATACTTAGTTCGGAACAAAAATACTTAAATTATGAAAAGTTTCTAACTTGTTTTTTGGATGGAGTTGAGTTTAATACATATCTCAAATTCTCTAAAGATCCAATGAACAAATCATTGTCACTCATTTTTTTAATCAAAATTAAAAAAAGCTATTTTTCTTTTTCTTTTTTAAATAAAATATTTTGCAAACGGTAAATCGTTAAGCGATAAAAAATACAGCATCGCGACGAGAATTTTTTTTATCATTTAGTAGACGGGTAATTCGATATACTTTTGATGAACTTTTTTTTGGAGTTTTGTTTTAGTGCTAAAATTTGCGTCTAGAAACATCACATGTGATTTGTTGTTTTAGAAATCTGTGATTTTACAAATCACATATGATTTCATAAACAACATGTGATATTAAGATAACAAATCACATAAGATCTTTCTATGAGTAAATTTATGTAACATCCCGAGCTTTAAATATAACTCAAAATAATATTAAATTGATTTTAGAAGTGCCCTTTTACTTTTTTCAGATCATTTTGTGCTATTTTTACTCTTAACTGATGAACACTATAATCGAGCTAATAAACATTGTGATTTTTTTAGAAAACTGATAAACATAGTGACTTTTTTCTTCTGAAAACGTATGAACAATGTCATCTTTTCTAGAAAACTTTTTTTATTTTTTTTTTATTTTTCTTTCTGAAACTGGTTTTTTTAACACCTGATGAACAACGTGATTTTTGTTTCATCTCATTTTTATCAAACACCAAATCCCACTTTTTCATACATACATACATACACACACACACACACACACACATACTTATCCTAGTAGTGTGTGCATATCTCTAATAACCGGAATATTCCAGTCAATAGATCTAACTCATCAACCATGCAAACAACGTCGTATTGGTGTTACATATGCTTCATCACAATCACTAACACAGTCATCTGTCCTCACTGCGACACCGGATTCGTCGAATCGGTTGACCCTCACGCGCCATCACATTACTCATATATGAGACTCCGTCTTTGCCAGAGACGTAACCACCACTACCACGACTGGACTCTGTTCGATCCGATTTCGGTTCTATGCATCGTTACCGACTCTCACGCGCTGCCGAATTGAGGGTTTGAGCTTTTTGACGACGACGGAGCTGGTAACGGTCTACAGCCGTTGCCAGAGATGATGTCTGAGTTTTCAATGGAGATGATGTACAGTTTGAAGGATTGGTGGTGGCTGGAATATATGGATGCACTCGTTAAATGTGTGTGTGTGTGTGTATGTTTTTTTTTTTTTTTTTTTTTTTTTTTAATTTATTTGCGTGTGTGTTTTAATGTGTGTCTTGTTATTCTTTCGCTTTTTATTTGATCAGCAACCTTGTTAGAAGACTATCAAATATTTTCTTATTTTAAATGCATAAATAACATACTCAAACGTTTGGGTCATGTTTTGAGGGCTATGCTAATGTAAATAACCAGACAATGTTATAATGAAATTGTTATATATCTGACTGCGAAATGTCACAAAAATGTATTCAAATTATGAGTTATTTTCAATATAGGAATCAAATTTTTTTCGTTTCATGAAAAGTAGGAAATAATTTTTTTTTTTGACAATTTGGCACTTTTTGTTAAATATTAATGATTCCGTTAAGTTTTACATTTCATGTCTACAACCGTTGCCGCCACCAACATTTATTGCGGCTGCCACCAATCCCACCTACCTACTAATACCACTATCAACCGACGCCGCCACCACTAACCCCACCCGCCACCACCAACCTCGCCCACCACCACTACCCATCGCTGCCACCACCAACCCTACCCAACCACCAATACCACCAACCACCGCCACCAAACATTGTCATTACGTCTACTGTCACCCCCTAACCAACAATGTTAAAATTACACAAATTACCCCACCGCCGCCATCACCGCCATGGTGGTGGTGGTAGTTGTGGTGGGTTGATGGTAGCGACGGTGATTAGTGGTGGCAGCGACGTCAGACTTGATATCTGAAAGATAACGAATAATCGTTAAATATATAATAGAAAGTACCAAATTGAAAAGAAAAAAAAAAGAATAAATAAATAAAACCTACCTTATTTTAAAACGAGTATGGCCCCGGTCCGCCGCGTTGCGGCGGGGAATTATAGTTGCCGGGAGAATTTAGGTAGGATTTTAACATAGAAACATTGATGTAAAAAGTTTGCGCTAGGTCGAAGTTGGATTTCCTTTTACTTGGTACTAAAAATTATGTGACATGTTGATTTTATTTTGTCTTACAGTGAACTAAGATGTGAAACCTGAGAATCATCGATGATTGCACGCGGTATAAGTAAAGCAAATATACAATTTATATCAAATAGTATCCACTACAACTTAAAGTTTGTATAAAATATACAATCATCAGAAATGGTGGTATTTCTGGTTCTGCAGGATGGTTGGCAAAACACCTTACAAATTCTTTCCTATTAGCATGCTAAAATAATCATAAACATGTATAAATTTATTGCAATACCCGTTTCCGCCTACTTACATCTTATTATACCGACAAAAGCATAGTAGCCCACTTCATGGATCCTACTAACTTGAATCCGTTGTTACTGCCAATGGCGAACCTGAAATTATATCATAGTAACAATGAGACCCTTAAAATGGCATATAGAAAAGCACATAATCAATAATACTATTAAAAATTTGCATAATCAATAAAACCATGGGATTCCCACTATGATTACTGAGGCCAAACTTGTGATTAAAAATTGCGACCAAATATTCTCCATTGTGTCTCCTATTTATGATAATAACTTGAAACCAGATTATGATTATCAAATAGTCAAAAAAAATTTGTTCTTAAGTTGTATATCAAGTCAACCGTCCCATATTTAATGGTATACAGTCATCGAGAGAGTTTTTTTTTGCAAGAACAGGGAATACCTCTTAGGCACATCTACAATTGCATGAACTGTCTTGCATTCCTCCTGTTGTGCCCTATATGCTTCAAAAACTTCTTCGCATGAGTTGCAACAATCCTCCGCCGTCTGGCTAAAAATGGCATATGATTGCTAATGTGACAGCAGGATTTATGGGTACAGTGGAGCAACATCCAACTGCACAAATCATGACAGTCACAATGACCCCACCGCCCACCGGGTATTGAGGCTCCAAGTTGCGAGACCTTATGGTCATCCTTCGTACTAAGTGTTGTTGCTGCAAATATCACAAACACCAGACAGAATGTAGGCACTATTTTCGGCATCACCTAGCTGCAAACTGTTTTCGAATATTCGCGAGCATATAGTAAAATTAATAAGTGACTATGGAAGCGGTATCTTACCTTGCTTAAAAAGCGAGAATGGTACACGTGAAATAAGTGACTATGGAAGTTGCCAGTTTTTTGGTGTTTCAGGCATGATAATCATAGCTCACCTGCTGTGTCATTTTCGGACGATGGGCAGGCGGGGAGTTTGAGGCATCTATATCTGATAGTGATGGAGTGGCACATGACTTGGATGACAGTGGTAACTGGTGCTTTCTCGAATCGTTGTCAGGTCATTGTAAGAAGCAAAGTAGTACTAATAGGCAAACCGGCTCTTTTCGACCAATCTTAGACCAAGCATATCACCAACACTATCCATAATCATAATTTACAAACATTCACACTATTTCAAATTTCTATGAAATTCGTTTATAATTCTAAAAAAAAGACTCTTTTCCCAGTTTTTTTACCAAGCAACCTATTGTGACAGCAACAACTTTTTAGGCAAAACGGTTATTTTCAATCAATTTCAAACAAAAATGTGTCAGAACATCGAAAGACCTCAAGTTTATACGATACCCCTTGAATACCCATTACCATAAGTAGCAGTATTAAAGATAATTCTGTAACTTACAAATGCTGGTGGCTCGTAGTTCTTATATTTTCACAATGCGATATTTGCATAGGTTTTCCATTTTCTGCAGGAAGGAAAGTCCAAGCAGAAATCCTTTGATTCAACACCAGCAACTACTTCATCCTTGAAAGATAAAACCACGATTATCAGCCACACTGTCATGATGACGACAGAGTAGTTAAACTTCTAGATGTCGGCTCTGTTTCTTAAAAAAAATGGATTTTTGTATACAAATTTTGAGTTAAAACCAAATTCAGTTTTAATAGAGGAAAATACCACTGGAGATGCTAACAATGCAGTCCTTGTAAAGTTGTCAACAACTATTGCTGAAAAGCGTTTTTGGAAAGGTAATTACCTCGGCTTCATCAATATTGGGTGCATCTGAGCTAGGTTGCAGGTTCAGGATTTTGTTTGGGACGTCGATCTTTTCTGTTCTTCTTGGCAGCCGTGAGGCTATGGATGCCCACCTGGATAATCATTGTTCAGTTTTTGCAGCAAAATAAAAAGAAAATTACGGCTAAGAACCATTTAATCTACACTTTACACATTCTTGACAACTTTAAGTCCAGACTGGTAATGCTTAGAAAGTTAGTCCAAGTCGTAGAAATTACTTTTAAACAGAACGTGCTGTAAATTCCCCAAATAAAGATTCAAAAAATTAACAAAAAAACAGAGATAGTGAAGTAGTTCATTACTTGTTACCGAGTGAGTTGTGCTTAGTTCTTCTTCAGAACTAAATGTGCTTCGTTTGATATTAGGCCGAAGATAGTTCGCCCATCTAAACCGATGACTTTTTCCACATCGACGAAAATCTATCATATAAACAAATGACCCTTTTAGCCTCCAACGAATACCTAATTACCAAGGCTAAAGCTTAAAATTTATAATGAATAATGTGTTAAAATAACGCAAAAATGGTAAGATATTTACTTGTGAATACATGGAAGTGATAATAGAAAATATGCCCTATGTAGTTAATATCGGCGATATATCGTCGATATCTCGTATATCGCCACTTAAAAAAATATCGGATCAAAATATCGGATCCGATAATATCGCGATATTTTGGCGATATTTTGGTATCGCGAGATATTGAAATCGGCGATATTTTGGATTTGACTTTCTGGGTTTTATTTTTTGGCAGCCCAATTAGTAATTGGCCCAACTTAATTAGACTATAACCCAAATTCGAACCCTAATTTTGGAATGGCGCATCATGATACAACAGATAAACAATCACTTCTTTTCTGGGTTTCTTTCTTCTTCCTAAAACATATAGCAGATAATGGGTTTTTTTCTTCTTCCTAAAACATACAACAGATAACAGCCTAACAGGTAATTAAATGCTTCATTGCTTCTTTTCTTCTTTTTGTCAATTTATGCTTAAGGAAAGTAACATGTAGTTGATTAGCTGATTAGCTGCTAAGTTGATTACTTGTTTTGTGGTTTTTGAATTGAATAGCAGGGTACTACTGTACTAGGTAGTTATTTATATGCTTAACAGCTTAAGGTGAATAGCAGGGTACTATGAACTACTTTAATGCTGGAATTTAAATAACATCTAATCACTTTCATGCTATGTTTTTGTTTAATATTTTATGAATTATGATATATATATATATATATATATATATATATATATATATATATATATATATATATATATATATATATATATATATATATATATATATATATCCGATATCTAAAAACCGATATCTCACCGCGAAAACCGATATTTCAAATATCGGACCTTGAATGATACGAGATTTTTTTCCGAGATAACTACATAGAATATGCCTACCCAACCATGTTTCTGCCACACTATCTGCAGCCGCAAATAAGTGTGCTGTGGTAAGAGGGAAACGGGTTGCATCTATGGGATTGATGACAATGGGGAAACAGCCTTGGTTGAAGCATTTATTTACAAAGGAAGTTAGTTCAAAAAATGATAGTCACCAGAGCTGCATCTTTAATGCCTAAAACTACCTTAATAATTTATATATTAAACTTTGCTTACCCATTTTGATTCGTCACCAAAATAAACCCGTTTTGACCAGCTACCCAACCCAATTTGACCAGTTATGATGACAGTACCCTTTCTTAAAGTTTGTTTTCCATCTGTCGATGCATGGTTTGTAGTGGGATTTGGATTGACTAATGTCTACAACTTTTTGTATAGAGTTCAATGCATCTAAAAAAAAGTATAAATCCCTGAAAGTTATCTAAGATGAAGAAAATGTGTACCGTGTAACGGAAGCGGTTCATTGCTATCAATTCTCAGTCTAACGTGAGTCGATAAACTCATTTACCACATTCCTAACCGAGCCTTGCTTTTTCTGCCTATGAAAAGCCCTACACCAGATGCCAAGGCCACCCGTCATCAAAAAAAAGTTATTTAGTACTCATATTCTATAGGGCTAGTAATGTTATATATTTCTATGTATTCAGCTCGTATTGATCAATATAGGGCACGTTACACGGTTCATTGCTTTTTAATATAGGGCACGTTATCCCATACTGGAAGCGGTTCATTGCTTTTTAACGTGATTTTTAATGTTGCTTTTTAATGTAAGAGATGCCAGTAGACAACAACATTTAAAAGCACGTTATCCCGTACTCGCTAGCAACATTCTCGCCATATGTACCTCTACAATCTGCGTGAACAGACATGGTTAAAATCGTTACATCATGTTTGTGATTTAGAAATATTAGGAGAATGTGAAGACCTTAGGAAAAAATATATAAGCAGACTTAAATTTTAACAACTATGAGTGTAACATACGTATAGACATATGGCACCGATGCCGTTTGGTTGGGGCATTTTCAGCAGCCAAATCGCCTGCCTCACCTTCCGTTGGTCATTTGACTTTATCTTTAGCAAGGCAACCTGCACAGGTAGCAGGCTGAGGGACACATAGAGACTGTTGTCCATATCTTGGAGAATCATTTGTTCTGAAAAAGTTGTCTGGTGTTTCCGGAGAGACTGTTCCACTCAGAAAGTTGAGGACGACTTGTCCATGACATATACCTACACAGGGTGATGTACAAAGAGTCAACATTTACTTGAGCAACCGCATTGACACTGTAGCATGATAAAAGATACGAAAACACAGACCGTCATTTAAATTAGAATATTGAGGATGTGTGTTAACCCCAGCGAAAGGCACTCCGTTCCCAAAAGAGGTATCATCAACAAACCCACTGCTGGTGTCATATATACCTGAATAGTAATAAAAGCCCACGTTAAACATACTGCACATTAAAGCAACCAATATCAGTGGAATACAATGAATAAACAACACATTAATGCAGGTTCGGTCATTTGGAATAGCTTCGGACGCCAACCTTTTAGGAAAATCTCTTCCTGATATTGAGAGACTGTCGTCCACCTTTCTCTTAATACCATTAGTCCAGAAAATCCGTTCCCGATTTACAGCCTCATTCCCCAAATTAGTTGTAATTAACCGATATATACAGAAAACTTAAACTTTACCTGAGTTTTAAATAGAAGCAACATTAACAGCAAACAAAACTTACACCTTTTTTAACAAATTTATACCTTTTTCCATCCTCGATAATCAGATTGTTGCAGAATAAGATAGGGTTCTTCATCTCATCTCCAAATTGAAAGCTGAACCATATGATACAATAAAACTTCAAAGCTTAGATCTTTAGAAAAACTTTTACAGCTTGAATTTATATTACTTCTAATGCAAATCATAACACACGACACAAAAGCTTTTTAATTTCCGATAACAAACTTGAACTGTTAGAACAGACCAAAACATTTTAAAGCTTCTTAAAAAGATCATATCAACGCTTAAATCTTTAGTTTAAACCAAAGGTTTAAAGCTTGAAACTTGTGTTTCTAACAACAAATCTTAGCGGTTAGAGCAAATCAAAAAATTTTAAAGCTCTTTAAACCAAAGTTTCAAAGCTTGATTTGGTAAGGAAAACTGATGTCTTCTTTCCAGCAACTACAAAAAACCTCAATACGCAAATTTACAAAGCTCAATATGCAAATTTAGTTGTTACTTCCAGCCTTACATGACTAAACTCAAAACACCCATTCAATAAAATAAATTGTCTATATACGTTTAGTTCACACTAATGTCAGAATTTTTACAGCTCCATTAAGCGACTTCTAGGATTAACTAACTTTAATCCTAAATTCAATTGCAACAATGCAATACATCAAACAAAAACTTAAATAAACAGCATTACCCAATATGTCAGAAACTTTCAAAAACTTGACAAATTACTCAGAAGGTGAATACCCTAAGGTCTGTTGTTTTACAGCCCAACTCTGCATTGTTTCAGCATTGGGTTGACCCGATGTAACTGCTCCAGCATCCATATATTCAGTTTGACAAAGACGTGGATTCCTGTTACAAAATAATTAACCGTTATTTTATAACATTAAATCTATAACTATCTAAACATGTGAATATAAAAACCGGTATGATAACTGGTACCTTCAGCATAAAATCGGCAGGATAAGTGAGCCTTTCAATTTTTTTAAAACAACCGTTCATGAGAATCTCGCAGTTTATGTATGTCTAATAGGTTAATACACATGTCCAATTGCATATAAGTGATACAAAGGAGATTCGTCTTTAATGAAGCTCAACATAACCTTATCATATCAAAGCGCACGACATAAGGCATAAGCACTCAAAACATTCAAAAACAGCAAAATTATAACTACAATTTTAACAACAAAATAGAAACATAAGGCATAAGCATTCAAAACATTTAAAAACAGCAAAATATCATAAACCCACATCAGAAATCGTGTAAAATACAATTAATTATCATAAACCCACAATGATCTAACGAAGAACAAAAACCTATAAATCAAAATACTTAATTTACCTGTTATTGGAAGATATGAGCCGTTGTTGTTCCATCCTCTTCTGCGTCTTCATCTTTTATATTAAACCCTAACCGATCAACTTTTAGCCAATCTCAAAGGGTAAAAAAACCCTCAAAAATCAAGAAGTAACAATCGATGTTCCTGATGATGGTGTGTGTGTCAAAGAGGGTGTGAGAAGCATCTGGAAACGAATAAGAGGAATTTTAGTGGATCGGGCCACACCTACCAGGCCAGGAAAAAACGGGGGAGCCCAACGAAGTACTGTAGCATCAACGACGTCGTTTTAAATCCCTGTTAATATATATAGTAATGACCCTCGGCTTGGTTACCATTTTGTGCCATTTGACCAACCAATAATTTCATAATAGTGCTTAGTCTTATTCGACAACAGGATTAAAAAAACCATGTAGTCATGAAATTTGTCAATTGAGTAATCTTTAAGTTTTACTTACCTTATCAAGTTTAATTTTCAAGAACCATACCGATCATACGAGTTAATGACCTAAATCCACATGGACTTTTGAACACTAGTTCACTTGAGTTTTTCTGTTACTCGGGTGTTCTTTTTCTTCATGATTTTGAACTTCTTCATATATATATGATGGTTAACTATTTTTAAGGGACAATAGATAAATGCTAGGATTGTTACCGTTTTGATCTTGGAAAACCCAACATCATAATATAAGTTTACATGAGGTTCATTCATAAGACTAAATGGAAGTAGTAAAATCCTATTGTTAATAGTGTAAAAATAAGAATAAACGGAGAATGACACGAGTATAATGGAGCATCGCGCTAAAAAAACAACTCAATAAGACCCCAATGAGGAATGGGGCGGGTTTGGGGGAGCATCTCGCCCAACGGGGCACCCCGATAAGATCCCCAATGGGGAATGGGGCGGGTTTGGGGATGATTTTTGTAATCGGGTTTGGGGATGGGGATGGCCGCCTCGCCCCAAACCCGCCCCATTGCCATTCCTATCCATAAACATTGGTAGCAACATTACCACTAGATGCTATATTAGCAGTAGCACCTTCATCTAAATCAACTATAGGTGTATTGAAATTACCACTTGTTTGAACATTTTCCATAGTAGAATCATCTATCTCATCAAGAGCAGCTGCAAATGCATTAGAAGTACTAACCACATTACAATAAAACACATTACATAATAATTTAAATAAAATTAAAACATTACAATACTAATTTAAAACTTAGTATATAACACTCACTTATACCTTACTTGCCCTAAAATCACTCTTACACCAACCCTAATCCAAACTATGTGCAACCACACATAAACTCTTTCCTCTCAATCAAATAACCATACACAAAATAAAATCAGTCCTGTTTTCTTTCTTTGATCTTAACTGAACACAAACACAAATTACACTATTTTTAGATAACCGAACATGAAGAACACCCTATTTATCCTTGTTACACTCTATCCTTCTTGCTGCTATTTGAAAGACAAACACCAAACACACTCTTATCTTCTGATAAAAAAAACAAACCACACACGCCTTTGATTTTGTCAATTATTTTTTGTTTTACACGACAAGAATTTCAAGAGTATTTGGCTTCACAATCTTGTTAAAGGTCTATGTAGGTTCTTATATGTTCTTGTTTTTTTTAACTGATTCAAAAGAAGAATGAAACAACCTTGTTCTTTCTTCATACAAAGCCAACCGGGAACCTTATTTTGACAGATCAAACTAGCTAGGATTGAAGATCGGTCATCCATTCTGCCGCCCACCCAGACGCGGTGCCTTTTCTCATTATCAAATACCGCCCTTTCTTTCCTCCCCGCTATTCACGCATGAAGATTCTTCTTTTAATGTTTCAGATATTTAAAAAAAGAAGGTGTTTGCTTCTATAGATATATGATGGTTTCTTGTTCACAAGGTTATGATCTTTAAAGATTGGTAAATGTGTGAACAAAAATTGAGATCTTTGGTTCTTTGTTTTTGAGTTTTGGTTGAGTTTAGTTTTGGATTGTGTTTTGATTGTCTGAATTTTGTTTTGATATAGACACACGACCAAGGGCGAGTTCACTACAAAATTAAATACTCGACCCACACCAATCGAATGATGAGTAGTGGTGGCGACCCACTTCTACCCCAGCGACCTGATGGTTGACCATAGTCACATGGAACGGGGATCGTTCCGGTACAGGGCCGAGGATTGGGATCGTAATTCGCTAGGCACCTAGAATTTGGTTCAATTGGGGGGGGGGGGGGGGGGTATGTTCATTCGAGATCGCTCTGGTACGATATTCCAATAATTAATAAATTTCTAAAACCCACACGTTTTACAATTTTGAATATTAGAATTGATGAAAAATATTGGGGCTTTTGATTTAATGTTTGATTATGGTTTCAGGTTAAATGTTTGTGCTTATAAACCCATGAATCTAAATCATTCGATTTCAAGGGTTTATGTAAGAGCCATAGCTATTGTGACATACTTAGTTCGGAACAAAAATACTTAAATTATGAAAAGTTTCTAACTTGTCGTTTGGATAGAATTGAGTTTAATACAGATCTCAAATTCTCTAAAGATCCCATGAACAAATTATTGTCACTCATTTTTTTAATCAAAATTAAAAAAGTTGCTTTCCTTCTTTTTTTGAAAATAAAATATTTTGCAAACAGTAAATCGTTAAGCGAAAAAAAAAAATATAGCATCGCGATGAGAATTTTTTATCATTCAGTAGACGGGCAATTCGATATACTTTTGACGAACTTTTTTTTTGAGTTTTATTTTAATGTTAAAATTTGCGTCTAGAAACATCACACGTGATTTGTTGTTTTAGAAATCATGTGTGATTTTCCAAATCACATATGATTTCATAAATCGCATGTGATATTAAGATAACAAATCGCATGTGATATTAATGTAACATCCCGAGTTTTAAAGATAACTCAAAATAATATTAGATTGATTTTAGAAGTGCCCTTTTTTACTTTTGTCTGATCATTTTTGTTATTTCTACTCTTAATTGATGAAAATTGTGATTTTTTTTAGAAAACTGAAGAACATAGTGAATTTTTTCTTTTGAAAACGGATGAACAATGCCATTTTTTTCTAGAAAACTATTTTTTTTTTCTTCTGAAAATTGGTTTTTTTAAACACCTGATGAACAACGTGATTTTTGTTTCATCTCATTTTCATCAAACACCAAATCCCACTTTTTCATACACACACACACACTTATCCTAGTAGTGTGTGTATATCTCTAATAACCAGAATATTCCAGTCAATAGATCTAACTCCTCAACCAAGCAAACAACGTCGTATTGGTGTTACAGATGCTTCATCACAATCTACAACACAGTCATATGTCCTCACTACGACACCGGATTCATCGAAGCGGTTGACCCTCACTTAGATTTGAGACTCCGTCGTCGCTAGAGACGTAACCACCACTACCACGACTGACCCTGTTCGATCAGGTTATGGTTCTATTCATCGTTACCGACTCTTACGAGCTACCGGATTGAGGGTTCGAGCTTTTTGACTAGGTCAGAGCTGGTAACGGTCTACAGCCGTTGCTAGAGATGATGTTTGAGTTTTTAATGGAGATGATGTACAGTTTGAAGGATTGTTGGTGCCGGAATATATGGATGCACTGGTTAAATGTTTTTTTTATTTGTGTGTGTGTTTTAGTGTGTATCTTGTTATTCTTTCACTTTTTATTTGATCAACAACCTTGTTAGAAGACTATCAAATATTTTCTTATTTTAAATGCATAATAGCATACTCGAACGTCTGGGTCATGTTTTGAGGGTTATGCTAATGTAAATAACCAGAAAATGTTATAATGAAATTGTTATGTATCTGACTGAGAAATGTCACAAAAATATATTCAAGTTATGGGTTATTTTCAATATAGGAATCAAATTTTTTTCTTCTCATGAAAAGTAGCAAATCTTTTTTTTTTTTTTTTTTTTTTTTTTTTTTTTTTTTTTCTTTTTTTTTACAATTTGACACTTTGCGTTAAATATTAATTATTTCGTTAAGTTTTACATTTCATGTCTACAACCGCTGCCGCCACCAACAACCCCACCCACCCACTAATACCACTATCAACCAATGCCGCCACCGCCAACTTTACCCACCACCACCACCCATCGCTGCCACCGCCTACCCTTCCCTACTCACCTACCAATACCACCATCGACCAACGCTGCTAGCCTCCATTGCCACCAAACATTGTCGTTACGACTACTGTCACCCCTTAACCAACAATGATAAAATTACACAAATTACCCCACAGCCGTCATTACCACCATGATGGTGGTGGTAGTTGTGGTGGGTTGATGGGAGCGATGGTGATTAGTGGTGACAGCGACAGCAGACTTGATATCTTAAAGTTAATGAATAATCGTTAAATTTATAATGTTTGATTACCTAAGGTCTACCCTAATTCACTAACGGACAGTGTATCTGGTCGTGTGTAGACTAGTAAATGGTAAAACCGAGGTCGTCCCAAGAGCTATGTGGTGCGGATTTTATCTAAGTCTAGGTGTCACGTTTTTAAACTGTTTGAGAGTTGAAATGATTGATAGAATTAAAAAAATTGCTGAAAATAAAATAACTGAAAATGAAATAATGTTGTGAGCAATAGGGAGAAAGTGACTAGCCTATTTAATCGTCCTATATTGTTCTGACTATTTCTCTATGAAACTATTCGAATGCAACAAGTGGGGCAGACATATGTCACTAGAGTCCTTTGGTCGATTTTCCTAGCCTATCTCCCTAGAATCCTGTCAGGAACCAAAGGCACTACCCTCTGTAAGTAAGGCGATGTATGGTAGACTATTTTGAGTCATTAAGTGCCACTACATGCTCGACTTATCTTTGTATGGCCTGGCCCTTTGGATCATAGACCATACATCTAACTACTTAAGTTTATCCAACCCGGAACATGGTCCTTTGGTAGATTTGCACACAAGGTCAATGACTAGTACTTACGGTCTGCTTTCCCATTTCCCTCACAACTAAACTACATTATGGACCTTTGGTCGATTCTCCTAGTGTACCAAGTACAACCGGTTTTTCAAAACTACCGCAATTAGAGGATCTAATGATAAACTAAGCATGCACACACTAGAAGCATTATTAAATAGTACGAAAACGTAATCATAACAATATAAGATTCATAAATAGGCTAGCACCAAAGGTGCTTAGCCGATCATGTTGAAAAGTACAGCCGAATCAATGTTTTGCAGAAGAAATGAAGACATAATTCGATAATGTCATTAACACAATGATAACTAAGACTTATAGTGTTTCTGGCGTGATCTCTCCATTGAAAATGCTCCGTATGCTGTTGTGAAATGCCTTGGTAGAACCCTCCTTCGGTCTTTGCTTTTTTGGTGTTGTAGGAGATGTTACAAATGCATAAATTATATGAGTTGGTTGCGCCATAGCTAATGTAATCTTAAAATGATCTTATCCAATAGCAATGGTTACGGCATAGTTGATGTAACTGGTTACGCCGTAACTTCTTTTAGGGTTTCACTTACGTCATAGTCTTCAAGTGTGGCTACGCCGTAGCTTAATTCTGGATCTTAGATCACCTTCGGTGTCATCACTATGCCGTAACTCAACATCATGGTTACGGCATAGCCTTCATCACTAGGAATTCTTCCAAGACTTGAAATAGTTACGACGTAACTAAGGATTATAGTTACGCCGTATTCCTTGGTTCTTGTTGACTTTAGTCTTCATATTTGAATTCCTAGCTACGGCGTAATGGAGAGTGTAAGTTACGCCGTAGCTTTCTTCAGCATATTATAGTTGTGTATCTTTTGCGAGTTCTTTCCAATTTCCGCGTCTCTTTAGCTCTTATGCTTATTCATAACCTGGATACAAAATATAACAGAATCAAAGTATATATCCTAATAATAAGTACAAATAATAAGCATATTAGGGGGAAATTGACACTTAAATATCAGGACTATTTGATGTCATCAACTAAAAAAAAAAAAAAAAAAAAAAAAAAAAAACTACCTTACTTGAAAATGACCCCCGGCTTGGTTACCATTTTGTGCCATTTGACCAACCAATAATTTCATTATAGTGCTTAGTTTTATTCGACAATAGGATTGAAAAAACCAGGTAGTCATGAAATTTGTCAATTGAGTAATCTTTAAGTTTTATCACGTTATTAAGTTTAATTTTCAAGAAGCATACCAATCATACGAGTTAAAGACTTAAATCCGTATGGGCTTTTGAACACTAGTTCACTTGAGTTTTTCTGTTACTTGGGTGTTCTTTTTCTTCATGATTTTGAACTTCTTCATATATGATGGTTAAGTATTTTAAAGGGACAATAGATAAATGCTAGGATTGTTACCCTTTTGATCTTGGAAAACCCAACATCATAATATAAGAGGGTTGGCAACGGTCACGGGAAGGAGAGCACGGTACCGTGCTACCGTGCGGGAACACCGCCGCCATCCCCGCGGTACCGCACGGTAGCCTTCTGGCACGGGAAGTCTTCTGGCACGGTAAAGGAAGCAAATTTCGAACGTTGGAGCTTTGGACCGTTGGAGGCTTTGATAGCCTTGATTTTTTTTTTGACCGTTGGTTTTATATGTATATAAATAGTAGTATTGTGCCAACAACAACAAGCAACAACAATAAAACAATCAACAACAACAATCAATAGTATTTAAAAAAAAAAAACGTTTTCTTCCCAAAAAAAAATACCGAGCAAAAAAAAACATGGAGCCAAAAAGAAATAGAGATTCAAGAAAAGGAAACAGAGTAGCGAGGGGTGCAAGTCGTCCTCGAGTTCAATCATTTTCTCAATCACAAGATGTTTACCGCCCCGAATTTGTCCAAGCTCCATCTCCATCATTTTTCGTTCCCCAACAACCCCTCCCACAATTGCCTCAAAATTTCAACCCGTTTGAGCCGAGATATACCCAACAAAAAAGGCGTGAACCGGAGAGCGGTCCGTTACCCGTTCGTGATGATAGCGAGGATGATGAAGATTATGATAATGTTAATTTGGTGCCCGAGACACAACCGATGAATGAGGAGGTTGAGGAAGCCGTACAACATGAAGAGGTTGAAGAGGTTGAGGTACCGCGTCAAAGTCAAAGAAAACCCGCTAAGATTTGGATGCCCGATGAGGAGGAGGCGTTAGCTAAGGCTTGGATTAAAATTTCGGTGGACAAACAAGTTGGGGACCGTCAAACAAAGGAAGGTTTTTGGAAACGAGTTCTAAAGCATTTTAAAAGCCTTATTCCAAGAACCGAACACACCAAAGATCAATTGAACTCGAAGTGGACTCCTATGAAGCATATCACGGCGTTCAACGCATACTACATACAAGCGGTATATATATTTTTTTGTACATACGTACATATTTTTTTTACATACGTATATATATAATTTTGTACATAAGTTTATTTTTTTTACAACGCATACTACATACAAGCGGTATATATTTTTTTTTTACTTACGTACGTTTATATTTTTTTTAGGTGCGCTTGAAAGAAAGTGGGTGTGACGATCTTCAAGTTTACGAGAGAGCCCAACTTGATTTTGTAAAACAATTTAGGAAAGCTTTCGCGCATACTAAAGCGTGGCGCATTCTCAAAGATCAAGAAAAGTGGAAAGCACAAGCGTCGGCTGGTCAGACTCAAGAATCCACGGGATCGAGCAAGAAAAGAAAGTCGTCGGAGTCAAGTAGCGCTCAAACGCCAACAAACGAGACGCCAATAAACGTGGAAGATTTCAACTGTGACTTACCGAACTTCAATGAGAACCCAACTCCATCACGAACATCGAAAGGCAAAAAAAAGGTGAATTCTGAAGAGTCAAGCCGAAGTTCGATTCGTGATACCCTTGCAAGTTACACGGCTGAAAAGCAAAGTTTATTGCAGGCGCAAATGGAGGCTCAAAAGAAAAAGGACGAAGAGTATTTGAAGTTTCTTGATGGGGAGACCAACAATCGTGACATGAAATTCGTTATGGACCAGCACGACAATATCCCAGACTCGATTTTTAAGGACTTTGTCATCAAAAGGAAACGCGAGATATGCGCCAGATACGGTTGGCCATGTAGTTTGTAGGATTTAATGTTTTTTAAGTTTTTAATGGAAATTTAGTTATTTTATGTTTTTTAGGAATATTATGTAATGTTTTATTAATTTTAATGGATTTTTTTTTTAATGGAATTTAAAAAAAAAGAAAAGAAAAAGAAATGAAGTGAGGGATGATGGTGTGGTGCCACAAGTGATGCCAACAAAAAAATGGGTGATGGATGAAAAAAAATGGGTGAGTGATGTAACATAAAAAGATTGGTTGAGAGTGCGGGATGGTGGTGTGGTGCCACAAGTGTTGCCAACCCCCATAATTCTACATGAGGTTCATTCTTGAGACTAAATGGAAGTAGTGATCCACGAATCTAACATGTTGAGGGGAAGTTTCATATCACTTTTTTTTTTTTTTTTTTTTTTTTTTAATTTGAAAATTTCATATTTACCTAAACATATTTTTAAAATATCTATACTACTATATAATGCATTTGATATTATTTTATAATTAGAAATGCTTAAAATTCATACTTTTAATTGCTTATTATCGAAGGACTTCAAAATTAATTGGTTAGGAAGCAAGTTGGTTAGGAAGTTTGTTATTAAGCAGGTTGGTTGTTCAAACTAAAATTATTTGGCTTAACCATCTCTACTTATAAAGCATAAAGAAAACTAAATGTAGAACCGAATAACCAAATAACCAGATAACGCAAAATATAATGACAGGTACACGCCGCCACATTACGCAAGTACCGTTCTAGTGATATATTATGCATTTAATGATTGTATTTCGAGTATATAAGAAATTAATTATGAAAATAGAAGGAGATATGAAATTTATCCTATATTGATAGAATAGAAGATAGATGTTCTTATGAAATTTGATAGAATACAGCCATACAGGCAGCCAGGCACACAGCCCAACTTGAGCCTTTTACCAATTGACAATAAAGTATTTGGGCTTAGGCTTATTACATATTAACATACCATGCACTTAGCCCAAAGATGTAACTCGCTACTAAAAGCAAATAAATAGGAAAAAAAGTGTTAATTAAGAGTTTAAGACACAAAATATTCACATAAGCTTTTGTCATTAACATCCTTTTGTGTCATTCTTTTTGCACAAAAGTAGAGACATCTGATTTTTATTTATAGTGCAATGAAATTATTTGATAGTAGACTTATATTCAAAATACTTTCCTAAAACAGACTACAAGCACCTATGGCGGCGATTGTGGGTCGAGTTCCACCGGGTGTGTACTTTTTTTGTTGCTCGTTTGCCCCACCTCTATGTAAATCTAAATTGAAATACAAGCTTTTTTTACTTTTTACTTGCATTTTGAATCAATGATTAACTAAATAGTATCAAACTAAAGTTTATATCACTATCTAAAACTGAATAGCATGAGATGCATTCTGTTTAAAGAAAACCCCAAATTAAAATATTGCATATTCTTATAGGATTTTTTTTCTTTTCAATCTTGTCATGATTAGTTTCACCCTTTTTCATATTTGGCCGACCAACCAAACTAAAAAACAAACAAAAATAATACTGTAATACACAAAAGAGTCAAAGTACCTGAATCTTTCAATTTTATTGTTGTTTAATTTGCCATTATCTCTGAGCTTATCCCTATATGCATTTCATAACGTGTCAACCTACTACTGGTTTTCTTAGGGCCTCTAGCAACTTGTTAGTGTGTCTCTTATACTGAAACTAGATGTATCATATTATCTCAAAATAATTGTTCTGTTTTAATTTTTAAATTTTTATTTTATTTTTAATTTTTATATTAATTTTTTTTGTATTATATATTTATATGATACTTAATAATAATAATAATAATAATAATAATAATAATAATAATAATAATAATAAGTAAAGAAAAATAATAAAAAGTTAAAGTTAAAGTTGGAAAAAAAAAATAATAAAAAAAAACCTAAAAAAGTCAAAACAGAAAAAATATTTTTAGGCGAATAAAGTAAAAAAGAAATTTAAACTTTACTTGCTAGCAAATGGTTGTATTCTCATTCACATCACCATATGTTATTTGTTTAAGTAAACTACCAAGGTTGTCGTGTATCTAGTTGACATTTTTTTAGTGAGAAACACAACTTGAAGTGTTTTTATATGTCAAGTGGAGTAATACTTTTGGTAGTTTATTTTGCATATCTGTGTTAAGATCATTGTGATTTTGTATTCATTTTCTTGGATTTTAGGAACGAAAAATATACGGCATATAAAACAAAAATAAATTTGTTTAAAACTTAAAAATTCTAAAAAAAAAGTGTAATGTTTAATCCTCAAAATATCATTTTAAAACTTGAATTTCTCACTTAAAAAAATTCATAAAATGTTACTTACAAACCATTTTTAAACCTCATATCTACTACTTATATAAAACAAGGTTTTGAAAATTTGATCTCTTCCTGTAAATTCATTTTGATCAGATGATCCTAATTTCCATGTTAGCATTTAGTGGGTCAACAAAATAGCCCACATTCAACACCCAGTCAACTAATAACTCGGATCTCTATAACCGAAACCCTTCAAACAATCACCCCCCCCCCCTCCTAAAAAAAAAGTACGGCTACAAAACTCCATGATCCACAAACAAAAGTTGTTTCGTTCATGATGCTAAATGACGATCTCCACAATTATTTTAAGAAAAATCAATTAATGACGATCTCCCTAATTTGATTTTTCTTAAAATAATTGTGGTTTCATTGATTCTTTGATTTGCGGTTTGTTTGATTGATTAGTTAATGAATTTATATCATACTATCACTTTTATGTTTATTCAATATAATTGTGATGAGATTTCTTTTTAAAATAAATGTTGTTCATGATTGTGTTTAGGATGCAGATGATGAAGCATGAGGAGTTGTTTAGCGGAGGTATTTCGTATACAAATCATTGTTGTAAAGGTTGGTGTCAGTAATTTTGTTTAGGGTCTATATTCAATTAATTGGGTCCATAGTTAATCATGATTCTTAGTTGACAGCTGTATTTTGTTTTCAGAGTTACATTCAGCCGTGATGGAGCTTTTTGTTGACAATGGCTATTTACAAATTACAAGGTAAATCACTCATTCACCCGAAAGTATGTTTCGATTGCTCTAACCATTAATACGCTTATTTTTTTTGGACTTATCAACTTATTTGTCAAGAATATGCCTGTTGTAGTATTTGGATAAGCTTATGAGCTTAGTTAGTGATGTCTATTTTGGTCATTTTACCAGAATAAGCTTATTCAAATATCTTAATTCTTAAATGTAGTTACTCTATTAAAATATAATAATCTAACCCAAACATTGGACTAATAGGTCTAATGTTCAAGAGATGTTTCTCACTAAAACAAGTTTGATGTCAAGCAATCCCCATTCTCAGAAAATGAAAAGAATCTCAGAAGTGTCATGTAACAATGATATTGTTTATTCCATATAGGTTGTTGAAATTGGGAAAGCTCATAAGCTCCTTTTTAGTTTAAAAACTTTTTATAAACATTTTTTTATTATGGATGCATATACGTGATCTTTCTTTAGTATACTTTACCGTCATACATCTGATAATGTGTTAAATATGTTGTTTTCATCACGAAATATATGTTGGATCACTTAGGCAAGCAACATATACAACTACCATACTTGGTACATTCAGTTTATACTTACGTTTCTGTATCATACTTTTACATATGATAGTTGGATTAAAGCATTTGGTTATCAACTCTATTAGCTACTTATTCGGGGTATTAATGTGACCTTTTCCTAGTATGTTTTAGGATTTTGACAAACAAGGCACTTGAGGCCAATGATGGAAAGCCCATGCATGTCTCTTTATCAGAAAGCTTTGTGTTGGTAAACTGCTGGAGCCATTAGAGCCTGTGTGGGAGCTGGGAAGCCCTGCTGATTTGGCACTGATTCATATGCAGGCCGATAAAACGTTATTTGATCCGTATGTGGAAAGCGTATTTTTTGTTATAAAGAAAGGCTAAATGTTGTGGCCACATCCGTCTTGTCCAAAATCTTGATGTCATTTATATACAGGTAGTTAACCCTCTGAGAAAATGGGCTTCAGCTGGTTTTCGACTAATTATTATAGGTGGTCAAACAGGTGTGTTTAGTGGTGGGTCAAAATGGATACTCTCTTTACATTCATTCCAAACAAACAGATCTCATTTTTTTTAATTTCAAGACGATTAAGTCATGGATGAGCAAGTCTAACTAATTTTTCATTTTGTCTCTCATTATATTTTGTAACCATGCGTTTATGTATGTTTATGATAGAGGATCTCATGTTTGAGGTTTTTGAATTCAGTAGTTTCTTACTCTTGCTTTATTTACTCTTTTATTATTTTTTTGTTAATGTTATCAGAATTACTACTATTAGTAACAATCTTTCATTGCAACAGGTGCTATGAAATCCAAGAATGGAAGCATGACTACCTTGATTTTGGGAGCGTTGCCACAACCACAGTTTTGATGGGCAGAAGGAACGTGTTTAGACCAATCCCGAGCAGTTTACAGCTGCATCAGTTCAGGTAGAGATATCCTTTAATGAACTTACTTATAGTTGTTGTTTTGTTAGTACAAGAAACTTCATTTATTTGGGTGTGTGTTACTCATCTTTAGACGAAAATAATTGCCTATCGTTTGGTGCCGATGTGGTAGCTGATGATAAGACAAATTATGTCATTGACTTCCTTATTATTTTAACGACATCCATTATAATTTATAGGCATGGCATGATGCATGTGAAACTACATATCAAAAGTACTGGCACCGGTCATAGGTACTTTAAAGGAAAATGACGGTTTGATTTGTGCCCCATATACGAAGGTCTCTGTCTTCCTTATGCTTCATTATATTGTTGCCGACCAAAATATATGAAGATCGTAAAGTTTTTTTTTTTTTTTTTTTTTTTTTTTTTTTTTTTTTTTTTTTTTTTTTGTTATTGTTAAAAGG
The DNA here is from genome assembly GCA_030686995.1 of Artemisia argyi. Classification (NCBI taxonomy): domain Eukaryota; kingdom Viridiplantae; phylum Streptophyta; class Magnoliopsida; order Asterales; family Asteraceae; genus Artemisia; species Artemisia argyi. The sequence goes on from CM060683.1 coordinate 179,584,545, forward strand.
TATGCTTAATGGGGGACAACTGTGAGGATAATGTTGATTTATGGCTATGGTTTAGAAGCTTTCCAAGAGGCTGTTACAAAATATCGAGTGCTTGGCCCTACAATAAGTAGTTGTTGATGGCTTAAGTTGCGCTCACTTACAAATCATAAGCACTAGGTATGAGCCATGATGGCACTATTTTCATGGTCTAATATTTTCAGTATGATAACCTTTTAATATGCAAATGGATATGAGGGTGTTTGGATGTGTGACATTAAACTTATTCTCGGATCATTATTTGTGTTTGAATAAAGTGAATATGATTTTGGACTTATGGTAATCTGATTATCTAGATGTGAGATATGATGGTTCATCATGTAGGGCATTTGAGATGTTAACCTATACCACATTTACCCATTTGGCCTGTCACCCAACTTGCATTATGGTACCTCTACTTTTTCTAAAGTATTGGACGTCGGCCGTAGGTGAAACCATATGAGCTTCTTATAACTAAAACACTTATAAATCATAATTTTTTTAAGAAATATTCACCACAAATAAGGCTGTCAACGAAGGTAGTAATGGTGGGACTGTTCGGGGTTGATACTAATCTTAGTAGCCCTACTAACCGTGGTGAAGGGATAAAGAAACCGATCTCTTTTGCTAGTGTTATTATTTCTGGAAGTGTGATCAAGAAGGTAAACTTTCGCCTACTTGTTAACGAGGAAAAACTGGAAAACTATGACTTTGTGCTTCCTAAATATGCAAGTGATAGTGTTAAGAGCAGGACGATAATTCTCTTGTTGGGTACTTTATTGGTAAGATCCTAGCGTTTCCGGTTGTCCAAAATTATGTTCAAAGCACATGGGGCAAATTCGGTTTTAAAAAACTGATAAGGAATGAGGAGGGTGTTTTCTTATTCAAATTTGAGTCCAAAATAGGCATGGAACAAGTGTTAGAAAAGGGGCCGTGGATGATCCGCAAATCGCCTATTATCCCTAATAAATGGTCTCCTGATTTATCATTGAAAAAAAAAGAGAAGTTAAAAATGTTCCGGTGTGGGTTAAGTTTGATGGTGTGCCGATTCTTGCTTATTCGGAGGATAGTTTAAGCTTAATCGCTACACAAATTGGTAAGCCTTTATTATTGAATGCGTTTACTAGTTCAATGTGTGTTGAGTCATGGGGTAGAATTAGTTTTGCCCGTGCCCTTGTTGAAGTAAGCTCGCATTTTGTTTTAAAAAATGAAGTGGTTATAGAAATTCCTAAGGAAGAGGGAAATGTGTATATAAGGGAAGTTACAAGAGTGGAATACGAGTGGAAGCCACCGCATTGTATTGATTGTAAAAGTTTTGGACATGCTCTTCATCAATGTCCTAGACGGGTTCAAGAGACTATTTCTATGGATCCTCCTATGGCTGCTACTAAATCAAATACCATGGAGGATCATGAAGAGGGTTTTATTGATGTCAAGATTCGAAAAAACAAAGGGAAAAAGGTTGATAAATCGCGTCCTATTGATGGGGTTCGTCTTAATAAACCGAAACTTAGCTTTTATCGTGTTAAACAGGTGAAGTCTACTAACAAACATAATAAGGCTACTGATAATGCTAAGGGTCCTCCTATGAAGGCTAAAGATCATGGGAAGCCCTCCCCCCCCCCATGTCAATTCTGATATGAATACTACTCCTTTGTCTAATTCATTTAATATTCTGAATGAGTTGGAAAGCGGAGGATGATGCCGATGTTCCTAATGAGCCTAATGTTATGGAAGCCAATGTAGCGTCTCTACTAGCAAATTTGGTCTAGAAAACATGATTTGTCTCCTGAGGGTTTTGAGCTTGGTGAGTTAGGTGAGTCTGATGAGGATGAAGTATTTGAACTTAATGATGATATGTCTGGGTATATGTCATCGTCTGAGGAGGTCAGCAGCTTGAAGCTGGTGATTTTGATTTTTCTGACGATTACAAGGCTCGGGTCTATGACTTACCTAGGCAACTGGATGTGTTTTGTGATCTTTTTGATATCCGGCTTAAGAATCGTGTTAGAAAGTAGATGTACTTTCTTTAGTTTTTCATAAGACCGGCATATCTTTTTTATGCGTTGTGTGGGTTTGTAGCACTTTAGGTGTTTGATTTTGCCTATGCAACGGGTCGAGATGAGAGATTTCACTCTCATCCGTCGTATTTAAATATTATTTTTTGGAGTAATATATTTTTTCGGAGAATTTCACTTTACCCAAAAAGGAGGAAAAAAAATGCCATTATCTCTTATTATCCCTATATACATTTCATAACGTGTCAACCTACTACTAGTTTTGTTGTGTCTAAACAATATATTCCAGGAGTCAATAATGCAAGGTATACAAATTATTACTTATACAGTATATAGACTATTACTTTAATAATGTAAGGGACAAAATAAGACCACGACTTTTATTCTTGGCAGACAGAAAAAAAAAATATAAAAAAAATAAATAAAAATAACTATTGCTAGTTTATCTAACTTTTTTTTTTTTTTTTTCAATGTTGGAAGTGTTATTTTCGTTATTGTGAGCAAAGGTCTAGACTTCTCACTAGAATGACATATTTGACTTAAATATCGTGTTTTCAATCTTGTGATTCATGTTTAATATTTCAAAAGTGCACTCAGTTTTTATGAATCGCTTTTTCTTCTGGATACTTTTTTATTTAGTAATCTAATTGTGCATAATCTAGATATTTTCGATCTTCTGGATATTTTTATTTCTATTTTCTTCTAATTTTAAAGATAATCATTTGGGAATGTTGCTATTTCTCTCTCTCTCTCTCTCTAGTTGTATAGTCATCTTTTATTTTTATTTTGGCGTACTCATTTTTTTGAATTTCAACTTTGAAGTGTATTGTGCGATCATTTTATCTTAAATTTACAACACTTCTATTAATATGGTACGGGTAAATTGGTCACACTACACACAAAAAAATTGAAATTAAAAAGTTTTGGTAAATAGAAACAAAAATAAAAGATGGTTACATAATTTTAGAAAAATTGGCAAATTAAATACGTTTTTAAGTAATTATCCCATGTAGTTATAATAACTAATTAATATTGTAATATAGACAGGAGTAACAACTATGCTATTACTATATTGGAAGTCATTATAGTGGAAGAATATTATCATGACTTTGAATTATTGAGGAAAAAATGTCAACTCGTGTAACAAATTTGGGCCACAAATTACCACGGATATATTGGAGTTGGCTCAAACTTTTCCTGGAATGCATCATACACATCAACACTTTTGACTCGAAAAATTCCACTTCATTACACTTTATATAAACACGAACATATGCACCAAGTAGGCAAGTAACACTAGTTTTCACAAATGCAATACAAACCATAAGCACTAGTATCACTCAATACACAAAGACAAATATACTTTTAGTTTGCTTCACTCTTCTAAGATGCCAAACATGTAAGAGTGTGAAAGCAACTAAAAAGTAGAGTATCTATCTCCATCCTGTATCGAGTGACACTAGTGCTCATAATCTGTAGCACACGGTTTGAACCACAAACTCACCGACATCAAATAAGTAACACATGCATTACGATGTTTTATAAACATAAACAACTATAAAGTGGCAAATGTAATCATGCTTAAGGCATACCTGAAAAACTATTAAAAATGCTACTAAAAACTAAGGCCAAAAAGAGTGAAAGTGGAATCTTGCTTCTTACACTAACCTTGTCATCTTTTAGGGAATGGAGATTAGAAATGCTTAATTAAAGTATGCTTGCTAAAGTGTGCACATAACATATGATTTAACCCACACAAAAGATACCATATGTTAATATATAGTATGTGCTATTTCTGACTTTTAGAGATATTATTATAACATTGCTTGGATCAATAATCGTACATTTGGTAAAATTTTATAATGCTTAAGACTTTAAAAGAATGCCAAAAAGAGGAGACAATGTCCATTTTAAGAGGGAATGTTAGGTAATCCTCCACCTTCTTTTCAACCTTTTTAGATTATGTGCAATTGGCAGTAAGACAGTAATGTCATGTAAGTTACATTTTGATATTACTATAATAACTGATCTTTTAACTTGACCGGTACTAAATACTTAAATCAATATTTGATGGTTCGTACAAACATGAGGTAATTTTCCTTTTGCTTCTGATAAATTTAGCCGTTGAAAAAAAAAAGTTGTTTTTTCAAGACTCGCAAAATAGAACAGATTTTGTGTTTATTTGAATGTTTACAAAATTAATGTCAATATGATAGATATGATCATATTTAGCGGTGTTCATTATGAAACTTATAAAAACATGTTATCCAGTTAAAATTAGAAATGATTTCTAGGACAATGGATAAAAGTTCAGAACTTCAGATGACAGACCAAGTAACATTGTGGGTCAATGGGTAAAAGTTTGTTCATCATGAGTTTGACAATGACTTGTGATTTATAATAACAATGTGGTTTTGCTCAATAAAATTTATATATGTCAAAAATTGTTGGATTTTGTTTTTTTAACAAGCTTTAAGTGTCTGTTTCTTTGTATCAATATGAATGATCTTTGATTTTTTGTTTGAATGTTAATATATACGTGATCTTTGATTTTTTGTTTGAATGTTAATATATACTTAGTATAAATCAAGCAACGCATTAGTATAAATCATGGAACAAATGGGATTTAGCCCTAAATGGAGGAAATGGATTTTCTCATGTCTTGACTCGGCTTATGCTTTGGTTCTCGTAAATGGGTCAGCAACCTCCGAATTTAAAGTTCAAAGAGGTCTTAGCCTCTCCTCTTTATTTTGGCGGTTGAAGCTCTAAACATGGTCCTCCTTGAAGCTACTAACAACAATTTATTTCACGGAGTCAAAGTGGGGAAAGACAATATTCATATTTCACACCTTCAATTTGCTGATGATGCGTTAATTATGGGATATTGGTCCCTAAATAATGCACAAAACCTCTCTAGAATCCTAAATTGTTTCCATCTTGTCTCTGGTCTTAAGGTCAACTTCAACAAAAGCAAGCTTTATGGTATTGGTGTTAACACTATTGAGTTAAACTTCCTTGCAAATACCTTAGGGTGTCAATCCTCCAATTTCCCTTGCACCTACTAGGTCTCCCGATAGGTGCAAAAATGTCTAGATGCGTAAATTGGTCCACCTTAGCTGACAAGTTCCATAAGAGGCTTTCTAATTAGAAATCTAAGTCCCTTTCTTTCGGTGGACGCCTTACCCTCATCAAATCAGTTTTTGATAGTCTCGGGGTGTACTTCTTCTCCACTTTTAAAGCCCCTACCAAAATCTTCCATACTTTAGAAGGAATTAGAAGAAACTTCTTTTGGGAGGGGCGGCGGGGGGGGGGGGGGGGGGGGGGGGGGTGCCTTGAAAGACAAAAAAGTAGCTTGGGTCACTTGGAACAAGCTTACATCATCTAAATCAAATGGTGGCCAAGGGATAAGTACTTTAAAATCTAGCAACCAAGCAATGCTTGCAAAATGGTGGTGGCGGTTCCATAATGAGGGGGATGCTCTTTGGTGCAAATTGATCCGCTCAATCCATGGGCAACAAACACTTCCCTTATTCCTATTCGTTGGAACTAAATTCTGCCCTCTAAGGTCAATATTCTCAAATGGATAATCGCTAATATGAGGCTCCCAACTCGGGTCAATCTCGATTACAAGGGTATCGATTTAGATAGTATCCGTTGCCCTATATGTGATGCTGCAATTGAGACCGAAAATCACCTTTTCACCAAATGTGATTTATCGAAATCGACTTCGAATCGTGTCCTGGAATGGTGGGGAATCCAAAACATAAACATCACAAACATCAATGACGTAATAAGCCTTGCATATCGGGCTCACTTGCCTGCTACTACTGTTAAGATCTTTGACTCAGTAGTCCAAACCACCTTGTGGGTACTATGGCGGTTCAGAAACGAAACAACATTTTCCATCAAGCGTCCCAACAAAGATTTAATCATCAACAATATCAAGTCCTTATCTTTTAATTGGTTTTCTAGTAGGAAAAAAAAGTCTTCTTTAAATTGGATTGAGCGGTCTTGTAATCCTTGTAATCCATAACTTTGTATCCTTCTTCCTAGCATCTTGCTAGAGGTTCCCTTATTTTATATTCATTTGCCGTTCAAAAAAAAAGTATAAATCTAACTGGGACTCATTTAGGGTTCTTTTCTAAAAAGACACTTAATTATCTTTTCTTTGAATGGTAATCTTTTGTTAACAAACTAGCAAGAAGCTAGAGAAGGGAATTACACAAGTTTACTGTACAAGCAACTAAGAGAGTATAAATCCACTCAATCCAATTTGGACACAAATTTTATTCCTACTCGTATGAATGACCACAAATGGGACAACATTCTAATTTCCTCACTGAGCGTATCCTTTTGAGGAAGTTCTAGATCAAAACATAATCTATTCCGATATCTCCAAATTACCCAAGTAGTACATTGATCGAAAGCATCAAATTAAACCAATCTTTTTTTCTTAGGATCTCATCTTACTAAATCAGCTAGCCCATGTGATTAAATCACATAAAGTTCTTGGATAATTGGCTAAACGTCACCATTAGCAATCGATGTCCATAAACCGAACACTCAACAAATTAGGAAACTTAACATTTTCTATATCTTTCTTTTCTTTTGTTAAACTCTTCTTCTTTTTTTTTTTTTTTTTTTTCATACTTTTTGAACTATTGTTTTGTTTCTTTCATTTTCATATAGTTATACTTAGCTTTTCTATTGTTTTATGATGGAGGATTAATTTGAATTGAAGACATATTTTTCACACCTCTATAATCAAATAAAAATATGCGTCAATAATTGTCCTTCATATGCTTAAAAATGTGTACACAGTACACGCGATATTTATTTTTTAGGGGGAACTAAAATTAAGTTTTTGCATTTTAAAATATTCAGACAATCAGAATCAAATCTATATGCACTGATAGATATCATTTGCAAACGCTATCCCAAAAACGCCCTAAAAAATTCATATACAATAGGAGTCTAACAATCCTGCATTCGACAGATAATGCTTGTTATCATTTTAAAAAGACTAATTACTAATATATACACAAGTCTTCCTAAAAGCCTATGATTATAAAATTAGCCTCTCAATACTCTAAAACAATCTTGTGTACTGTGAGTGTGTCCACCACTATATTCCAAATGATATCTCCCTCACTTGGTGTGTGTTTGTGTCTCCACCCACAAATAAAAAAGGTGTCATGAACATTGATCTATAAATAGGGAAGAAACTAAGAAGTTAGCATATTATAACCCTAAGTGAAGTACAAAAATGGCAGCTACTGGTTTTCATCTAATTGTCATTCTTCTTGCTTTTTCTCACAAGAACTAATTAATATATCGGATGCATAATATATTTAGTTATTTACTGTATGTCTAGCTAGTGCTATACTACCTTTGAGTGAATGCATCCTAAGTTTACTCATGGAAAGCATTGATATAAATTTTGTTAACTATTTACAGGGAACATTCATAGACATATGTTGCATGAGAAAGTAGAAATCAAGAACCAGGTACAATCTATATCATGTGTAAATTTGTGCATGTAAAACATATGTGTTACCAAATAAAGATAGAATCCTGAGAACTTTCTATTATGGTTTATTTCAAATGAATTATATAGATGGTGAATATCGAAGAAACTGCATTTTTGGATGATGAATTTATGAGTGAGAGGATGGATTTGGAGAAAACAGACTATCCAGGACCAGGAGCAAACAAGAACCACACTCCAAAACCGCCCCAACGAGACTGAGAATGATCAAAGGTTTTAAATATTTAAATATGGGTGCTTTTCATAACCTAATTAGGGTTTGAACTACAAAGTTTGCCTCCAAGAATTAGGGTTTGAAGTAAAAAGGTGGTTTTTATGGTGACATCTTGTTATGTTGGTTCAATGGATTGTATGCAGGTGTGTGTAAATCAGGTACTCGTAATCTTGTAAGAAGCAGAAGTTATCGTTTTATGAATAAATTATGTATTTCGTTGTAAAAGGATGCATCAAATAGTATAGTTTGAATTGCAACTTTGTTTCAATTAATCTGTTAAGAAAATGTTTTCTAAATTAGTTATATTAATTGAAGTCTGAAGATAGCTAAGAGAGACAAATGAATAATTATAATCTTCCTTCACAGATACTTTAAATGAAGACTTATATATGTGAAAATTTTAATTTCTGATCCTCGATTCATAATGCTTGTCATCTTTGGAGACCTTTAAGGTAGACGATATAATCAATACTGAGTTTGGATGTGCCATATATTTGGTATTTCGTTTTGAATAGATAGAGGTTTATAGGTTGTGGTGTTGGCGTCTCTATGTTAGTTATACGTCTTGTGTCTTTGTTGTATTTCGTTGGGGTGTTTTTTTTGGGAGGGTGAGTTTTATAGCTTGGTTAACCATTTCAATTTTGGCCATTCATGTTCTTTCGAATTTCTTTGTGTTTGTTGTATCTCTAGCTTCTTGCTAGTACTAATGAAATTTCTTTGTCGTTACAAAAAATAATGCTGAGTTTGGATCAGTATGGTACGTACACCCAGAGACAATTAATCATTTTACTAATAAATCAAATCATATTGTTTAGTCTAATACAAGGATAATCTATTGCTGCATTCACTTTACCCTATATACTATTGATCAATAGTGTACATTCTATATATCTTTATGGAGTAGTACATTTAATTGACATTGGAACATTTTTATTTTGTTTGCATGATTTCTTCATTGCAAAGTTTTACATATATTCATCTTATAGTATGAAGCTATATGTATATGCAAACACACACATTATCTTTTTTTTTGAAAGGTAAACACACACATTATCTATCACTTATATGTATGCATACATTTGTGTATCTTTATATATCTATGTTTGTTACAAAATAATCGATCGCCAGCTCAACGCCTCTACTCGGTGGCAGGAGGCGGGGACGTGGGGTTACGTAAGAAGATAAGATGTTGGGTAACGAAAAAGAAAAATAGCTGGCTTTCAACTATGATAGGAAATGGGTCTTACTAGCAATATTGCTAACCAAGATACATAAAATCAAAAAATTAAAAATCAAATCAGTGTAAATTTTGGAGTGCTACACTTCACAATTTTATCCTAAAGAACATGTACTGTTCCATTAAAATGCCTTAGTTTTATTGACCAACTAATTATGGATTTCATAGCTTGGAGGGTGTAAAATTTCAATGTGGGGATTCAATTTAGGCCTCAACTCTAGTGTAAGTTTCCATCTGACCATAACTTACTCAAGCTTCTAAACGTAAACGGCCAAGCCAAACAGGACCAAAACAAGATCTAGCCATCTACTAAACAAACTAAAGGTTACTTCTGATTGCCCTCATTTGTTCACGTGTGCCAATAAAACAGAACTTGTTTGCTAAGAGATAATTTAGTGAAGATGCAGGTTTTTGGACATTCCGTTTACTGAAAATAACAATACAGTAATAATTAAAAAAGATATATGTATAAAAATTACAAAAAGAACCAGCCAACTTTAAATCTTTTTATTCTTCAAAACAATACATTACAAACCATTGCCTCACACTCTGCATATGATCAAGCTTAAAAAGCAGAACCAAGCAAAAAGAAATGTAAACACAACAAGGCTAGCTTTTGCTTATGAATTAGTTTTTGCGTCCTACATCAATTACATGATATCAAATGCGAAGATGAATGCTTGTAACACAATAAAAAGTCAACTATATCTTTAATTTCTTTTTGTCTTCGCCGTACAAAATGTCAAAGTAAGCAATAAAGAACTGTCTTGAAAAATATGGGAAACCTTAAGTAGAGCATTTATCTCATTTTATATGTGTGTAAGTGGGTGAGGTGGGTCTGATGTGTTAGTCACTCACTCGTTGGAATGACGTTTATAATGCTATATCGCGTTACAATCATGCTCCCTTCATTTTCAGTGCAAAACATGATAAAACCCCATATTCATTTGCATAGTGGGAAACAAACGAAGATCAAATGGTATGGGGCAAATGGGAACCATTTGTGGTAGTAAGAACTAATCTTTCTGCCACGCTCGCTGATCAACTAATATGCTTCTACATACAAGTAGCTCGTTTCTATCATTGTTTATTTTAATTGCAATTTTATTAAGAGTAAGGATCATACAATTAATTTACAAGAGAAATAGAATAAACTATCCAATCTAACCAACTAAGAACCAGTTTCTTTAACCTAAGAATAATCCACGAGTGAGATAATACTTTGATTTCTTCGACTAACAGTCTAACATAACTTTTCTTGGAGGTTTTAAAAAATCGGTATTATATCTTTGCCATCCGGTTATAAATGTGTATACTAAGATGATTATTCTATAATTCCATGGTAACTATATCTTTCTGGTATTAACAAAAGTCATAATTTGCACAAAAACTTTATTGTACTATTGTATTAACAAAAATTCTGCATGATATAGTTATAATGTACTACGACATACTCATGTGCTTCTGCTAAAAAATTTGAAAATGATGCCTTACCATCTTTCTAAACATATATAAACAGAAAAAGTAGAACAATATAATGAGACATAATAAAAAGACATACTTATAATAATCACAAGTTGTGATCTGGATTTGTTCATGATGAAATCATAGACCTGTAGATATCAAAATAAACAGCTGTAGCATTTTCACTTCTAGCTTTCTATAAACTTTAACAATTCTAAAAGTTTAAGCCTTATAAAGCACCTTTACTAAATTGCACTTATCCACTAATTATTCACCTTTTAAATTAGGGATAATTACCAAAATTGCCCGTTGCCTTGCGGTCTAGGCATTTTTAGCCCGATTTTAAAGTATTTTTTATTTAGCCAGGCTTGCCCTGGGCAACAAGCGTATAGCCAACCGCATGACGACACGTGTCCTCCAATTGCCCAAAAATTATAAAAGTTGACTAAAAAACACAAAAGTTGCCCCAAAAAATGACACTTGTCATCATGCGGGTGGCTATACGCTTGTTGCCCAAGACAACCAAAGCTAAAACAGGAATATTTCAAAATCGGGCTAAATATGCCTAGACCCAGGGCAACCGGGCTATTTTAGTATTTATCCCTTTAAATTATTTAACTATGTATAACTTGCCATGTGTAAACAGTGAGTTACTTCTCAAGTTCTCATTACTCTTTGGAAAACTAACTAGCTTTCATCATTATACCACATAACTTATCACATTTACATTAAAGTATATTTTAGTTATTTTAGGCCACTCTCATACACTACAAGAATAGTGACTTTTAGTCATGTATACTTTTTGCCGCAACTAAAGTTGTCGATAAAGATCGGCTAAACGAAAAAATAAGCTATTTTCAACCTTTGACTCGAGAAAACCCTTTTAGTGACGGCAAGTTTTTCCAAACTTTGACTTTGACTTTTAACACAAGATTTTTGGGCAAAAGAAATGTATTGCAGGAGGAGACGACATGGTTTGGACATCTCAGGAGGAGCGGCATGGTTTGGACATCTGAGGAGGTCAATTGGATGTTACAATTATCATCTAAAAATGGTTGAAATGGTTTGAACATCTCAGGAGGAGACGACGCACATCATCAATTAAGCGAGAAAGCATGACTTTTTTTTAATCATTGATTGCTACTTCATTTATGTGGGCGTAGTTTCCTTTAGGCTTTCTAAGTGATCTATCACCCTCAATTGTACATATTTTCCTCTGATTTTAGATTAGAGACTCGTATATGTATATAGCTACAAGTTGTCATTTTTCTCGTACATAGACTTATATATGCTAGAATATATTCTTATAGTCATATAGTCTATGAATCATTACACTCTTATACTCGTACACACAGATAACATCAAAATAATATCATATTTTGGTTATCAATATCCGATGTTTAATGCTTGATTTTATTACATTTTATATAAATTTGATACTTAATCGTTTCATATTTGCATAACAGGATTTAATGGAGCATTGAAAGGGAAAGATATGGAGACTAAGTTTGAAAAAAAATAGTGGAAAACTGCATCTAAGCCTTCTACGGAGTAGATGAGACTTTGTCACTACGCCATAAACAAGAGGAAGACTTGAGGATTAAATGATAAAGGCCCATTGTGATGAGCTTGGGGTCGGTTGTTAATTGTTAGACAGCAAAAAAGGAAAGGAGCAAAAGGGTTTATTCCCCTTCAATATATATTCATTTGATAGATTAGAAAAAGGTGTGTATCCCTTATTCTTGTTATTATCCAGTCGACAAAAAAGGAGGACAGCAGGAGATGTGACAAAGGGCAACCCCTGATGGGGTTTGCTATAGCATTCAACGAGGAGATATAACTAAAAAATAATGGTGATCATGTATAGCATAAACACGTTACAACAACAATTAAGTGTGGTTTAATTTTTTTACACATTATTGATATATTAAACTTTTACTTTTTATTGTTTATGGCATGTTAATTGCTATGCAGACTATTATGTTCTCACGTTATGTTTGCTTAGTTATGATATTATGTTTTTTATGATTGAATCCTTAAGTTTAGGGATGAGCATTTTGACCCGAATCCTGGTACTGAACCAAAATTGTACCGGTACCGTACCGAACCAGTATTGATTCTCGATACACGGTACATGACCGGTACTGAATCGAGCAAAAACAAAATCTGAGACCACTAATACGGTATCGATGCCGAAGCTGGATAGTACTGAAAAATACCCGGAATTTGAGTAGTCATGTTTTTGAATTAAACTGCTAATCCAAACACCCATCGGGCACGTTCCATGCAAAACGCTTTTTGTCGTATGTCTAGATATAGAAGATGGGATTGACAAGCAAAACGCTAGAGAAAAAGGGAAGTGAGTTATACAAGATTAATTGGCTTTTGTTGAAAATGGTTTAATTTGTTTATTTTGAGCGATTTCAAATGATTTTGGTGGAATTTTGTATTTTTTTTTTTTTTGAACGCTTGTAAGTTACGATTATTTTGGTGACAAGTTTATTTAATAGTTGGTTGTGTTTTCTGACACGTTGTGTTTCGAAATCACTCGAAAATGCATGTTGTCTTTTTTTTTTTTTTTTTTTTTTTTTTTTTTTTTTTTTTTTTTTTTTTGAACGCTTGTAAGTTACGATTATTTTGGTGACAAGTTTATTTAATAGTTGGTTGTGTTTTCTGACACGTTGTGTTTCGAAATCACTCGAAAATGCATGTTTTTTTTTTTTTTTTTTTTTTTTTTTTTTTTTTTTTTTTTTTTTTTTTTGCTGTCAAAGAAAGTTACTAGCATGAAATCTTGAATTTTTTGGTTTAAATAAAAAAGGGAAGAACTAGATAGGTATCGATTTCCATTCGATATGGGTTTGGTACCAATCTGTCATCCCTACTTGAGTTTTATTTATAATTCTAGTGGATATCATATTTGTTTATCATTAGATCCTTACGTTTTTGTAGAGATAATAATTCTTAAGTTAATAACGTACTCGAACACTATGTCACAAGCTCAAAATTAGTGTGTTAGATCAATCAATGGATGACCATTTCCTCTTAGTTGCTAGGTTATGACCTTTAACTTGACCTTAAGTATGAATAATCTATTAAAAAGTGCAAGACAATACATATAATTGGCAACTATAGGTGTCGTATTGAAACGCCCGTAAAATTTTTTATTTTTTTAAATATCGAATACTTGAAGCCTATACGCCGTATAGGATTTGCCCTATAGGTTGTATCGACCTCAACTTTTGCAAAACCACAAAATCTAAATATGGACTAAACTCATTTCGGGAAAAACATGAAAACTTTGAAATATATTTCATTAACAAAAAACATGAATGTTGTACATGAGTTTCATAACCGGAAGCATAAAATACTACGAGTGCGGGTGTTAACCCAAACACTCCAGTTTTGACCCGTAAGAATTAACATGTTCTAAATAATATACATTGATATCAAAACTTGACTGATACAAATCTAACACTTAATCGTAAGGTTTTGGGGCATTAACAAGCTGAATAACAAATAATGGTTGAGATGTCCATTACCTATATACCCAAGCATTACCGATCCTTAAATTGTCTTGTTAATCAACAAGCCCCAACGTCTTTATGACCTAACCCGCAAAACATGGAAACTAAGCACGGTAAGTCTTGATAACTTAGTGAGTAAACGGGTCTGAGCCTCAATTTGAAACGTGAGCTATAATAAATCTGAATTCCTGCATGGATGCATAAGCACAATTCTAGATCTAAGGTGCAATTCTAAACATGATCATATTAATATAATATGCTATATATGGTACGATGTTTAGTAGTCTTGCTTCTTGCACATGGCATATATATAATTCAAGTTCTGAATTCACAATTGTGATATAATATGTGAGCACGTGCTTCTGACTAGATGATGCATAGTCGTCCTACTATAAATGAAAACTTCCCTAACCAACGAGTATTCTTTTTGGGGTTCTAACCTGTCATCGTGCTTTCCTAAACATGAGTTATCCGCAATGGATATAAAAATTATGTTAAGCACAGGTCATCCACATAGGATGCTTCTTATGCACACTACATGACTATTGGGTGCATCTCTTAGGCACCCGTGATTTGACAAATGATGCTTCTTGTGAGCATCCTATACATGACTTGTTTTCGGCTATATCCGAATCATGACATAATAAGTGATACTCGGCTATTTCCGAGTCTATGATTATGGTAACCTTCGGCTATATCTGAAGTTGTTCATAATAAAAATACCCTTGACGTAAGCTATGTATCATCATCTACCTCTGCATTTGATACTTAGTAAGGTTGCTAATATAACCTTATATGAAGTGCACATGCTGTAGTTTTGGGTAGATATGTCGTATCCTTATTCTGGGATGCGTCGTATCCTGTGATACACCATATTCCCAACATATCATGTGATAACTCGTATCCCATTCTGATATGCTGTATCATCTTGGGACACGTCATATCCCCATTCTGGGATACGCTGTATCTTTGCTGATACATGTCTGCACTATTTTCTGCATTTTTCTATACTTAGCCGAAATACAATATAGGATATTTCCTAAACTATGCTACTGAAATATGGCATATACATGGTCTATAATCTCTACTAAAACATGAACATAAACTAATTCTTGCACTAAATATGAAAAAATCGTATAAACGAGAAACTACTAAACCATTACTCACCTTTATTGGCTTAAGCATTCCTCGGGCATTTCTGGACTTCTGAGATCACCTAAAAAGGTCATTAATTTTACTAATTTAAGCACTATTTTGGCCTTGTGCCAAACACCCATTTTTGTGTTCTATCTATGCATCATTATGATCACAATCATGAACTGTCTCATTTTTAACATGATTTGGCTATAGATTTCTAACCAATATCTTCATAAATTCGGTAACATAATCGATCATAAGCCACAAAACATGCTAACATGGTCTTAGATCACTAAACATATACAAAAACCTCATAAACTTTTTTAAGATCATAACTAACATGTTAACATATCAAAACCTACATATTTTCACATGAATCATGAAACTAAACTGAAATCATCACATAGCTTTGATAGGGATTAGTCATGGGAACTTATTTCATTATGAGGATACCATATAATCACTTAGAATCATCATAAGGATGGTTACTTTATCTTTAAGAAATTTAGCTATTTTCCCTCCATGACTACGCACACATACACGTATGTTTACGAGAAGAGTTCCAATCTTCTTGAGTTATCTAAGCCATAAGGGCAATTTGGTAATACTACTCAAAATGTGTATTTTGCACCGTTAGTTCCTGTCGTTAAATATTTTACATCGTTAGTCTTTTTCTGTTAACTATTTGTGTGACTAGTCCTCATTTCTTATAAACTAACGAAAAGACTTTTCTAATATGTCGAAAGCATTATAATATATTTCTAATCAACTCTGGAATCTTGGGTTGTTACATGTATGTTAACTAATTAACATAGATAAATCAAATATGCTAGTTGACGTTCTTAATGACTGAGATCTGAATAAGCTAGCTACTATAATTTTAGGATTAGATAATTGAAGATCATAGGTTTAGATTGCAAGGAACAATTGGATCTTTACGATATTAGTGCCTCCACTAAGATTAGGAGTTAGACATTGCACGTAGGATTGAATCAACTAGAATCATAGATGATTAACTAGATTGATACAACTTTCTCTCCTTGGTTGATTCTTACATATGTCCATTTTCATTACTTAAATTTTGTTACTCTTTTAAGTATATGATAGTGTGGATCTAAAACACATCTTGGGATTTTTGTTTGCTTTAGTAAAGTAGTTTGTTTTTTAATTAGACAAGTAGAAATCACACATCGTTCTTAGAGTTCGACACCTGGATTTACCTAGGCTATACTATTACACGATAGAGTACACTCATCTTTAGTGTGTAGTATTATATATAAGTGAAATAGGTTTATTAATTTAATGCCAGATCCCCGCACATCAAGGTTTTGACGCCGAAGCCACAAAAAAGTTTTTATTTTTGCTTGTTTGATTGAAATATGTGTATGTTTATGTGATTAGTTACTGTATCTGTGTTTGTGTTTGTGTGTTTTGTTGAATTTTTGTGATTGTTTATGTTAGTGTTTTGTGTTTATGTGTTTGTGTTTGTTTGTCCTTTGTGATTGTTTGTTTGATTTTTATTAAAACTAGAAATCGTCCTTAGAAATTAGATACGGCGTAGACTGGCCGGCCTATCTATAGCGTAGACAAGTTTTGAGATGCACAAAGAAGAAACAGAAAAAACGGTTTTAAAATTTGTGTGTTTTCTGTATTGTTTGGTTTTAAAAGCAAAAAAGGTAGGAAACGTTTTTTTTTTTAATTAAAAAAAAAGATATAAAAAATTTTGTTTTGAACTGTGTGGGTGTGTTCGCTGGAAACCCTCACGAGATTATAACTCGTCCACTCGGGATACCAAACGGTTTAAAGACTTGTTGCACTTAAAGCAACCGTGATTTTTACGAAAATGAGTTATGATTTTTCATTTCTTTGTATTATTTTTCTTGATTTATTGTGTTATCTTGCTTTTTTCCGGATTTATGCGTTGGTTATTTGTCTCTTTTGTTGTTTGATGCTAGAAGTGTTGTTTCTTTAACATGGTTTGAACCCCAAACTCACTGACATCAAATAAGTAACACATGCATTATGAAGTTTTAAAAACATAGACAACTATAAAACGACAAATGTAATCATGTTTAAGGCATACCTGAAAAACCTTAAAAAATGCTTTAAAAAATTTTAAAATAATAATAATAATAATAATAATAATAATAATAATAATAATAATAATAATAATAATAATAATAAAAGTGAAAGTGGAATCTTGCTTCTTACTAACCTTGTCATCTTTTAAGGAATGGAGATTAGAGAGGCTTAATTAAAGTAAGTTTGCTAAAGTGTGCACATAACATATGATTTAACCCACAAAAAAGATACCGTAGGTTAATATATAATATGTGCTATTTCTGACTTTTAGAGATATTATTATAACATTGCTTGGATCAATAATCGTACATTTGGTAATATTTTATAATGCTCAAGATTTTAAAAGAATACCAAAAAGACGAGACAATGTCCATTTTAAGATGGAATGTTAGGTAATCCTTCACCTTCTTTTCAACCTTTTTAGAGTATGTGCAGTTGGCATCTTCAGTAAGACGGTAAAGTCATGTACTCATGTTGCTTATATTTTGATATTACTATAATAACTGATCTTGACAAAATACTTTTAATCAATATTTGATGGTTCCTACAAACATGATGTAATTTCCCTTCTGCTTCTGATAAATTTGCCGTTAAAAAAAGAAGTTGTTGGTTCAAGACTCGCATAATAGAATAGATTTTGTGTTTATTTGACTGTCTAAAAACTTCATGTCAATATAATAGATCATATTTAGCAGTGTTCATTGTGAATCTTATAAAAACATGTTATGGGATAAAAGTTCAGAACTTCAGATAATAGAGATGGTAACATTGTGGGTCAATGGGTAAAAGTTGGTTCATCAAGAGTTTGACAATGACTTGTGATTTATAATAACAATGTGGTTTTGTTCAATAAATTTTATATATTTAAAAAATTGTTGGATTTTGTATTTTTAACAAGCTTTAAGTATCTGTTTCTTTGTATCAATCTGAATGATCTTTGATATTTTTGTTTGTATGTTAATATAAAACAAGTAAAGCATTAGTATAAATCTAACTGAGACTCATTTAGGGTTCCTTTTTGGAAAGACACTTAATTATTTTTTCTTTGAATGGCAATCTTTCATTAACAAACTAGCAAGAAGCAAGAGAAGGGAATTACAAGTTTATTGTACAAGCAACTAAGAGATTATCAATCCATTCAATCCAATTTGGACAAAAAATTTATTCCTACTCATATGAATGATCCACAAGTGGGACAACATTCTAATTTCCTCACCGAGTGTATCCTTTTGAGGTAGTTTTAGATCAAATCTTAATCTATTCCGATATCTCCAAATAACCCAAGTGATACATTGAACGAAAGCATCAAGCCAATCTTTTTTTCTTTGGATCTCATCCTACTGAATCATCTAGCACGTGTGATTAAATCACATAAAGTTCTTGGATAGTGGGCTAAACGCCACCATTAGCAATCAATGTCCATAATTGACTAGTAACCGAACACTCAACAAATAGGTGCTGCGAGTTTTCAGGGCCTTATCTTCACACTTAACATTTTCTATATCTTTCTTTTCTTTTGTTAAACTCTTCTTTCTTTCTTTTTTTCTTTTTTTTTCATACTTTCTGAACTATTCTTTTGTTTCTTTTATTTTTCATATAGTTATACACTTATACTTAGCTTTTCTATTGTTGGTATTATTTTTTGATGGAGGATTAATTTGATTTGAGGACATATTTTTCACACCTCTATAATCAAATAAAAATATACACCAATAATTGTCCTTCATATGCTTAAATTGTGACACAGTACACCCGATATTTATTTTTTATGGGGAAATAAAATTAATTTCATGCATTTTAAAGTATTCAGACAATCAGAATCAAATCTATATGCACTGATAGATATCATTTTGCAAACGCTGTCCCAAAAATACCCTAAAAAAATTCACATACAACAATAGTCTAACAATTGCTCCAGCATTAGACAGATAATACTTGTTACGGAGTATCATTTTAAAAAGACTAATTACTAATATATACAAAAGTCTTCCTAAAAGTCTATGATTATAAAATTAGCCTCTCAGTACTCTAAAACAATCTTGTGTGAGTGTGTCCACCACTATATTCCAAATGATATCTCCCTCACTTGGTGTGTGTTTGTGTCTCCACCCACAAATCAAAGAGGTGTCATGAACATTGATCTATAAATAGGGAAGAAACTAAGAAGTTAGCATAGTAGTATAACCCTAAGTGAAGTACAAAAATGGCAGCTACTGGTTTTCATCTAATTGTCACACTTCTTGCTTTTTCTCACCTTGTGTCCATGGCTAATGCTATCTCAACATCGGGTAAGTCTCGTAGAACTAACTAATCTATCGGATGCATAATATAATTTCTGTGTGTCTAGCTAGCGCTGTACTTTCTTTTAGTGAATGCATCCTAAGATTACTCATGCATGGTAGGTAAGCATTGATATAAATTTTGTTAACTATTTACAGGGAACATTCACAGACATATGTTACATGAGAAAGTAGAAATCAAGAACCAGGTACAATCTATATCATGTGTAAATTTGTGCATGTAAAACATATGTGTTACCAAATAAAGATAGAATCCTGATAACGTACTTTCTATTATGGTT
This sequence comes from Artemisia argyi, assembly GCA_030686995.1. Taxonomy (NCBI): domain Eukaryota; kingdom Viridiplantae; phylum Streptophyta; class Magnoliopsida; order Asterales; family Asteraceae; genus Artemisia; species Artemisia argyi. The sequence goes on from CM060683.1 coordinate 179,604,365, forward strand.
TATTTCAAATGAATTATATAGATGGTGAATGTCGAAGAAACTGCATTTTTGGACGATGAATTTATGAGCGAGAGGATGGATTTGGAGAAAACAGATTATCCAGGACCAGGAGCAAACAAGGGCCACACTCCAAAACCGCCCCAACGAGACTGAGAATGATCAAAGGTTTTAAATATTTAAATATGGCTGCTTTTTCATAACGTAATTAGGGTTTGAACTACAAAGTTTGCTTCCAAGAATTAGCGTTTGAAGTAAAAAGGGGGTTTTTAGGGTGACATCTTGTTATATTGTTTCAGTGCATTGTATGCATGTGTGTGCAAATCAGGTACTCGTAATCTTGTAAGAAGAAGAAGTTATCGTTTTGTGAATAAATTATGTATTTCGTTGTAAAAGGATGCATCAGATAGTATAGTTTGAATTGCAACTTTGTTTCAATTAATCTGTAAAGAAAATGTTTTCTAAATTAGTTATATTAATTTAAGTTTGAAGATAACTAAGAGAGACAAATGAATAATTATAATCTTCCTTTACAGATACTTTAAATGAAGACTTGTGTGAATTTTAATTTCTTTTCCTCGATTCATAATGCTTGTCATCTTTGGAGAACTTTAAGGTATACAATCAATACTGAGTTTGGATGTGCCATATATTTGGTGTTTCGGTTTGAATGGATAGACGTTTATAGGTTGTGGTGTTGGCGTCTCTATATTAGTTATACGTTTGGTGTCTTTGTTGTATTGTTTTCGCTGGGGTGTTTTTTTGGAGGGTGAGTTTTATAGCTTAGTTTTTCTTTAGAACGACAATTTTAAATATCTCACAATATTTATACCACAAATCCATCTCACATGTTCTAAGCAGGACTTGAACCCACAACCACTTGGCTTTATAGCTTAGTTAACCGTTTCAATTTAGGCCATTCATGTTCTTTCTGTTTTCTTTGTGTTTGTTGTATCTATAGCTTCTTGCTAGTTCTAATGAAATTTCTTTGTCGTTAAAAAATAATAATACTGAGTTTGGATCAATATGGTACATCCATAGACAATGTAGTAATCATTTTACTAGTGAATCAAATCATATTATTTGCAGTCACATGCATGAAAAGATCTTTTTGAAGGTTTAGTGAAAGCCAGAATACTTATTTTTGTGTTACTTATCCACAGTTCTAGAACTTGAAACATAATTACTATTTGATTAAACTTAGACAAATAAAACTAATACTGAGACATGAATTAACAACTGACCTTCGGCATGCTACTACAGTTTCTCCACTTCTTCATATGATGGTGTACATGCTTTCATTTCTTCATGGTATGTTGATCAACAAGAGTAACCTTTTGTCCATTTTTCACAAAGAAAAATTAAGATAAAGTGAGTTCATGAGGGTATAAAATCAACAAATAAAAGAAGAACTAAGTGTAAATTGCTGAGCAACTAAATAGCTTTCATAGCTTGGAGGCCGGGTGTAAAATTCACAATAATTACAAAACGCACTATATAATGACAATAATACAAAGCGTTGGCCTTCCAGATACTTAATGAACCTCTAATACTTAACAAGACAATATTCAAGGTGGGGATTCAATTTAGGCCTCAACTCTAGCGTAAGTTTCCATCTGACCATAACTTACTCAAGCTTCTAAACGTAAAAGGCCAATCCAAATAAGACCAGATCAAGATCTAGCCATCTGATAAACAAATTACAGGTTTACTTCTGATTGCCCTCAATTTGTTCACGTGTGCCAATAAAACAGAACTTGTTTGCTAAGAGATAATTTAGTGAAGATGTAGTTTTTTGGACATTCTGTTTACTGATAATAATAATACTCTAATAAAATTATGTATAAAAATTACAAAAAGAACCAGCCAACTTTAAATCTTTTTATTCTTCAAAACAATACATTACAAACCATTGTCTCACAGTCTGCATATCAAGCTTAAAAAGCAGAACCATGCAAAAAGAAATGTAAACACAACAAGGTTAGCTTTTGCTTATGAATTAGTTTTTGCGTCCTACACTCCTACATCCATTACATGATATCAAATGCAAAGATGAATGATTGTAACACAATAAAATGTCAACTATATCTTTAATTTCTTCTTGTCTTTGCCATACAAAATGTCAATGTAGAGCAATAAAGAACTGTCTAGAAAAATATGGGAAACCTTAAGTAGAGCATTTATCTCATTTTATATGTGTGTAAGTGGGTGAGGTGGGTCTGATGTGTTAGTCACTCACTCTTTGGAATGAAGTTTATAATGCTATATCGGGTTACAATCATGCTCCCCTGCATTTTCCAACCCATACTGATTTGCATAGTGGAAACAAATGAAGATCAAATGGTATAGGGGAAATGGGAATCAATTGCGGTAGTAAGAACTAATCTCTCTGCAACTCGCTGATCAACAGATATACTTCTACTTACAAGTAGCTCGTTTCTATCATTGTTTATTTTAATGGCAATTTTATTAAGAATAAGGATCATACAATTAATTTACAAGAGAATTAGGATCAACTATCCAATCTAACACTAAGAACCAGTTTCTTTAGCCTACGAATAATCCACGAGTGAGATAATTCTTTGATTTCTTCGATTAACATAACTTTTCTCAGAGGTTTTAAAAGATCAGTATTATATCTTTGCCATTCGGTTATAAACCTTCCATGTGTATACTAAGACGATCACTCTATAATTCCATGGTAACTTTATCTTTCTCGTTAATATCTTTGTCAGAATTTGCACAAAAACTTTATTGTACTATTGTATTAACAAAAATTCTGTATGATATAGTTATAATGTTCTACGACATACTCATATGTGTTTCTGCTCTAAAATTGGAAAATGATGTCTTACCATCTTTCTAAACATATATAAACAGAAAAAGTAGAACAATATAACGAAACATAATAAAAAGGCATACTTATAATAATCACAAGTTGTGATCTGGATTTGTTCATGATTAAATCATAGACCTAATGTAGATATCAAAATAAATATATAAGCTCTAGCATTTTGACTTCTAGCGTTCTATGAACTTTAACAATTCCAAAGTCTTAATCTATAAATTAAAGCACCCTTACTAAATTGTACCTATCCATTAGCTTTTCATATTTTCATCATTTAATTATGCATAACATGCCATGTGTATGCTACAAATTACTTCTCATTGCTCTTTCAAACACTAACTTTCATCATTATGCCATATAACTTATCACATTTACATTAGTGTAAATTTAACTATTTCAGGACATACAAGGTCAACTAAAAGTCGCGTCCATCATCTAGAAGATGAGAGAAGGATAGCTGAGATCGTTTGTATGTGGTAGGAGAAGACCACATACAGCGTTAGCAAGAAGTGGAGTGTTTGAGTGGTTTTCCTTTTGCGGGGTAGGCTTTCTAAGCGATTTAGTGCTCTCGTTGTACATAATTACGTCTACTTTTAGATATAGAGATTCATATTTATATATAATTACAAATTTTTGAAATTTTCTTTTACATATTCTATGCTTATATGATTTTATTTGTACGGTCATATAGTATATATACATATCCTTACACTCTTATGCCTTTCTAAATGCAAGTCTCTCTACCTGGGTAAGGGTATGATTGTCTACATCTTGCCTCCCCCGTACCCAGATCTGGCGTGATTGGATACTGTTGTTGTAGTCATAGCAAGTCTACTAGCGAGCTACTCATAAAAAGTCTTTTGAATTGATGGACTTGAAACTATCCTAAACGATCTAATGCTATAGTACATTTTACATTTGTATACCTATATTTACATAACGATTTCACTTAGTCAAGTCAATCTGAACATGCACTTAAGTATCAAATATCAAGTAATCATGACTTTCATTTAAATAAGTAACTAAGCGTAAACATAAAGCAAATCATGACAATCAAGCCGTGTCATGACTCATAAAGCTCGAGACTACCCGTTAACTTATAGTCCTAAAGCTGAAGTCAATTTTGTTCTCAAAATTTTGATAGCCAGCAAGGCTCATACAGTTGAATTCTAATTTCTAGTCGAGCTAAATACATTTATATGAATCAAATACAAAAAAGAAGCATAAACTGAAAGAACATGTCAATATCATATGAACAATATATTCGATAAACAGAAAATTAAAATTTTGAAGAACATACTAATGCTGATCTACGAATTGTAACAACTAACAAAGCCCTAACCAAATCTAATGTGAAACGGTTTGGATATTATATGGGCTGCAGTGGGCTTTTCAAAAGCATTATGCTCATAATCTATTAGAAATTTAGAATTTGCTTATTGGGCCCAATTGATTGTTTATTAAAAAAAAAAATGTGAAAGTGTGAAATCGTATGTCGCAATGAACAGCTACTTTTATCGAACACAACGGTGTTCATCTAAGCTAATTTGACGAGTTTAAGAGTTTATATAAAAGTTAGAAAGTTAATAAGATCAACTCTTTTGGCTTATAAGCTTATTCTTGTCAAGATAACTAAGCTATAAGCTCATAAGTTATACAAAATTGAACTTATTGGCTTTTCAATTTTTACATATGAATAAACCTTCAAAATAAATTAGACAAACACCCCGTTAAGGGATTAATGTTTGCTATGTAATCAGAAGTTGTTATATTAATCAAAGTGCTACATATACTATGTTGATATGATACGATCTATACTCGTATCAACCCAACATTTTTCCAAACTTCGTGACATATGAGCTATCTCCAATCCAACACGACTTTATGTCAAAACTATCTTTAAAACCGACGAAGACATGACATTATGATAGATTCTTCGTTCGAAAACGACAATTTCCAAAATGAAAGGTTTCATACCATCATTCAGGATTGCAAAATGATTCCATTTCTTCCACACGTCAACTTTTTATCCTCTTCCTACATTCGAATCTGATAAAAATCCCCGAATACAACCAAAACGCCAATCAAGCAACAAGACTCGTTGTTTCTCGTTCACATGAAAGAATTTCACGATGCATACAAACGTAACATAATCAATCAAACTTTGAGTAAAATGCAAGACAACTTTATGCTTTCTTTTGGTATCCATCGCATCACCCTACTCGTGATCTTTTCAATATGTTTTTCATAACTAATTCGCAACTAACAAGTAGCTAACTTAAACAACATGTACATGTTAAAGCTTTCAATAACAAAGGTAAAAATATATATATATTTTACCTCATTTAGGTTAACGAATATCTTTCACATGATACGTTTGTCTCCATCATAAAACATGTGGGGTTTGTTGAAAAGATGTGTTCCTTATTTAGATTCTCGTATAGGATTTATGAAGGTCATATAAAGTAGTTTTTGTTTGTAACTTGTGCATACATGGTTTTACTTCGTGTCAAATGACACTTATTCTTGTCGCGAGTTTTGAGTTGTTTTTAACTACTTTTGTATTAGCAAAAGAGAAATGATAAATCTTCTTAAACTTATATGCACTAAATATCTTTCTAATTCGAGGTGTCATAAGTTGATTTGAACGTGATAAAAATTAGCCAACTTCTTTAACATGTGACTTCACGACATATTTAAGAGGATATAGCATTACTCTTATTGTATTTTACCTGTGTATTCATATTTAGAAAATAAGGTTACATGATTGACTTTTTGAACGCATCATCGATCATAACGACATCTTGTGTTGTAAGTTCTTATACATCAAAACTTTTGTGACTACATAACAACATAAACTTAATTACACAGCAATCTGTAGTTAACGTCAAACTTATTAGCAATATAAGCAAATTGGTTGTTATAGTGGTTTGTTAAAATACTTAGTTAGAGTTGCTTTGTTGTTTAGTTTGCATGATATTAGAGCTTTGAACGATTATGTTAACAAAATCATTTTCTTTTTCTTTCTCTGAACATCAAGCTATCCTGCATGGTATTAGAGCTTTGAACGATTATGTTAACAAAATCATTTTCTTTTCCTTTCTCTGAACATCACCATAAGAAAAGATGAAAGACACTTGATTCAAATGGTATTTTCGATATCCAATTTTGAAAAAAAAAAAATAAAGAAACTTCAAAGAACAATCGTACTTTATTTGAAAAGACGAAGATACCCTTGACATATACAAAGAATATTTGGCAAATCCATCGACCAAAAAGTGACATATGGCAAACGTCATTACGTGATTATGATGGTAATACAAGAATAAAGAATGATGATGATAATAAAGATGGTGATGGTTCTTTTTGTTCCACTTTTCTTGATTCCTTGAGAGTCCATATTCCTCTCATCTTCTCTTTTAATTGCTTTAGGATTTACTATAGATCTCTTTCTAATTTCATGGTCCCATTATCAGAATAATAATTGATTAGATAACCAACTTTTGTTAAAAGAAAGTTTATACTATAACATTTATAGACAATCGGATCCATTGAAAATGATCATGGTTTTTTGTTTAATATAGTTTTTTGATGGATACTTTGTGTCTTGAAAATGTTTAAAAACCAATGAAAATTACTAATTAATACATATATCACCAAAACACCGGGTCAATTTTACTGCATGTGACATGTTTCTTTTATTAAATTATTTCTCAAAGAAAAAAACAATAGGCTTAGTCTAAATGGGACAGCTTATTTAATGTTCTTTGTTTCTATTGCATAAAATTGACAAATGAGTATCTATCAAAGCGATCCTTATGCTTCTGTAGGTTATCATGCAAACGGCATTTGAGCGTTTATACATGAGCCAAAAACATAATCATTATAGTTTAACCTCTGTAGTGTCTCGTTTTCGATTGTATTCTAACCTGAAAATGCAACTTCATGCTCTAAAAATTAGAAATTTCATGTGTGTTTTCCTTGTATATGTTAAAATAAAATCGATGATCTATTTGTACCAACTAATTAGCTAGTCACGCCTGAGCGTTGAAGTCATTGCCAATGACTTCAACGATCGATAGAAGAACTCGCTTTCTTGTTCTAAAGGGCAATTTTGATAAATCACACATGGAATATTTAAAAGCAACGAAAAGGGGTTTTCACAAGTACATGATCACTTGGTTTTTAAAAGGAATATTATTTCAATCACTCCTTTTTCTTATGATTTTTCAACATTTTTAGGTCCACAAATTATTATCTTTAAACCGGCATCAATAATTATATTCCTCTCATTGAGCTAACAAGCAACCTCTGTATATATAACACCTACCTATAACAAGAAACATAATACGTATACATGCATGCATACATATATACGTGTGTGCACGTGTGCTTGTTTTTAATTTGTGTGTATGTTTATGTATACAATAAAATTATAAAAATATGGGAGATGTCGTAAAATCTTTGATCTTATTTTATTTTTTATTTTTATTTTTTGAACGGCGTTGATTTAATTGAAAGTTTAAAACTAACAAGAAGTAAGAAAATAAAACACAAAAAGAAATTACATACCGAAAGTAAGAAAAGATGGGTTTTGAAGCCAACCAACCCAACTCAAGTTTTTGGATCTATAACTACTATTGACCCACGCAAACGACTATGTTACAAAATTATCAAAAAAATAAATTTTCCTTCGGTCTCACCTTTCCAAACACATATGCGTTTCTATAACACCCCACATGCCACCATAGCGACAAGAAGATTGCATCCAAAAACTGTTTTGCACCTTATTTAATCAAAGAACCAAGAACCAATCTAACTATTATTGATAGCACCTTGTAACTGGAATATGAATATTCCAACGCGTTTCAAACATGTTATATACTTGAGTAACAAATGAACACTCAAAGAAAAGATGGCTTGTTGATTTTATACACTCCCCACATACATGACATAGAACCGATGGAATATCAATGACACGAGCATCCATGTTCACAGTGAAGTTTGTAACAACCAGGAATTTTTCGTTAACTTTTACCATTAAACTTGAACGTTTTATTCAAATCGCGTAAAATTTTAAACTTTATGTATAACCGTTGGGTGTAAAAAACACTTTTAAACATATTACTAATATTTAGTCTGAGATAACTGCAAAATACATTCATGTGATTTACACATTTTGGCATCTTACATCCCTGTCAGAAACTTTTGGCAATATACAACCCCCGTTAGGCAAACGTTTGCCACAATACATCCCTCGTTAACAATGAGGACTAACGGTGCAAAATTTTTCTCCGTTATCTCTTAACGAGACTGAAAATATTACACCGTTAGCCTTCGTTAGCCAAACATTTGCACCATTAGTCCTCTTTTTTTTAAAAAAAAAGTTAAAAATTTTAAAATTCAAAAAAAAAAAAAGAAAAAAAAATTACAAAATTAATTTTTTTTAAATTAATATTTTAAAAAAATCAAAATTTTTTAAAAAAAATAATATTTGCGAAAAAAAAAATAATTTTTTTTTTATAAATAATAATTAATTTTTTTTAAAATGCGTATTTTTTAAAAAATTAATTTTTATAAAAAAAATGCGTATTTTTTAAAAAAATTTAATTTTTTTAAAAAAATTAATGTTTTCATAAAAAAAAATTAATTTTTTTTTGCAAATATTAATTTTTTTTAAAAATTTTGATTTTTTTTTTAAATATTAACTTTAAAAAAAATAATTTTTAAAATTTTTTTCCTTTTTTAAATATTTTTAAAAAATCCGTATTTATAAAAAAATTAATTTTTTTTTTCGCAAATATTAATTTTTTAAAAAATTTTGATTTTTTTTTTAAATATTAACTTTAAAAAAATTAATTTCTAAATTTTTTTCTTTTTTCTAAAAATGCGTATTTATAAAAAAAAAAATAATTTTTTTTTCGAAGATATTAATTTTTTGAAAAAATTTTGATTTTTTTTTTTTTTTAAATATTAACTTTAAAAAAAATAATTTTTTAAAATTTTTTTCCTTTTTTTTTAATTTTAACTTTTTTTTTTTAATTTTAACTTTCTTTTTTAATTTTAAATTTTTTTAACCTTTTTTTTCTAAAAAAGAGGACTAACGGTGCAAATGTTTGGCTAACGAAGGCTAACGGTGTAATATTTTCAGTCTCGTTAAGAGATAACGGAGGAAAAATTGCACCATTAGTCCTCATTGTTAACGAGGGATGTATTGTGGCAAACGTTTGCCTAACGGGGGATGTATATTGCAAAAAGTTTCTGACAGGGATGTAAGATGCCAAAATGTGTAAACCACATAAATGTATTTTGCAGTTCTCTCTATTTAGTCTACTATAATTGTTTCAATGATATTTTTAGTTAAATTTATTGTTTTTAAATAATAGCATTTTACACGTTCAAATTTACATTTTAAGTATTTTAAACTTAAAACGACCCTAGACTACACTTAGTCTACATATTTTACACATTTTAATTACTCTAAATAAATATTTTACAAGTTACAATTACTTTTTTCATTTTTATATAAACCTTGAACATTTTACGCTTTACGCGTTTACGAGTTACTTTTTCAGTTATAACGACGTTTAAGCACTTCGATTAACTTATGACTCATCTTAAATACTAAAATAGGTTATGTTGACAAGTTTTAACATTTTTATTAGTTTTAGATTTTATTTCTACCCTTTTTTACATTTCACGTTTTAAAAACTATACATTTTCAATTACCGAGATCAAACTCTACACTTTAACAACAAAACTAACCAAAATATAAACACCAACCCCCCCCCCCCCCCCCAACTACACCAAAAATATCAGCCAACTCACCAAGACATGTGTCTTGGTGAGGCTTCATCTTATATATCTATGTCTTGGGGTCGTTTTGCCGAGTGGCGCATTCCATGACAACACCCGATGATTAAAATTGAAATGTTTTGGTGAAAGGTGTCAAAATCTGAGTAACGAGTTTCAAACGTATAAAAGTTTTTTTTTTTTTCTTGCATAGAGCCCTTTGTTGCACAAAGAATAAAAGTTGTAGATAAACTTTAACTTAAACGTGGCTGCAAAAATGGGTTAAAACGGACTTGTAGAACTAAACTTATCGCCATTTTACCAGGACTCTTGTGAAGTTGTTAGAAATCAGCTTGTACACACTAGGGTAAATTTGTAAATTCATTTAAGTTATGTAAATTTTGAGACGATGGGACCAACTAATATGTGTAGTTCACTCAAAAACCTTTCTGATGATGTAAAGACAAAATCATAATATTTTACGATTTAAAAATAACGTATAAATTAAGTCGGGTAACTAAAATAAATAAAAAGCTCAAACTTGACGATTAGTATTACTTGACCAATTTTACGTGAAAACCGAAGTGGTAGGACCCACTATGAGAAAAATAGATCTGATTACGCTTCCTTAGACTAACTGATCCAGAAATGGCAAATTTAAACATAAGGACTAATAACAATGGCATAAAACCCGAATACACGATAACTTATACAATTTGGACTTGTAACTAATTTAAATTGGTCAAAACTAAACTTGAACTCTTATTTGACTATATAAACACCGTGTACCGAAGCATAATTAATATAATAATATTATAAAGCTTATTTGCATATTTACAATATTATTTTATAACCTAAGACACAACGTATATTTTTAGGTACGTTGCTCGTAGGACTTTCTCAGCCTATTCATCACTTAACTTGTACCTTACTTACGGTGACTTTTATAGCCCAACTTTTACCCATTTTAAAGTATTTTTGGGGTGAGAATGCATGCTTGTTTTACATACATACTTTACTTATTTATCTAAAACACTTTACTAGTTTACTGAAACACTTGATACGTTTTTTAAAATACTGTACTCACTTACAGAGACACTTTACTCGATTACTGAAACACAATACTCATTTTATTTAAATACGTGGTTTGCATTTAATTATGGACACAAGTGCACTAAACTATTAAAGATTGCCTAAGTTATAAACCGTTAATTACGTAGTAAGCGCGAATGTTATGAATAGATTTATTGGGATTGAACTCCGCGGCCCGTCCGGGTGGTTTCCTCACTTCACTGGTATGTCAAACAGACGCATAATCATTTGAGGAACTTTGAGTGTCCTAGGTGGACATCTACCAGAAACTAGAAACCAGGAAACTTAAGGCTTTAGTGTCAAGAACTTAGGGCAATGGTAACACTTTTTTATACATGAAATTGTATTTGTTATAATGGTCGTATACACTTATTTCTTGTGGTCAGCACTTAACATTTACTTTTATCATTATGAATTAATATGTAGACCTAAGATGTTACAAGTCTTGTATGGGCGGGATTTGTAACAGGATTATGTTGACATATACTTGTCATAAAGATTTACTTTAAAAGGTTTCAGCTTATTTACAATAAACCTATGAACTCACCAACTTTTGTGTCGACACTTTTAGCATGTATTTTTCTCAGGTTTGTATAGCGTAACTTTAGATTGGAGCATTAGAGTCGTACAACATGTTTTGAAGACTGGGATGCATCATATTTTATCATTTGATAACTTTGTAAAAATGTTTATGTAACTTAACACTTGGGACCTCTCTTTGTAACTCTGATATTTAAAACTAATCAAATGATAAATTTTCAAAACATCTCATTTAGAGTTCATTTTCTATAACTTATATTTTGTGCTATGAAGTAACACCCTAGTGACACTAGCTTCCGCTGTGATATTTTGAGGGTGTTACAAAGTTGCCCATCTTGTCCAAGGTCCACATCCAATGATCCTCCATTGGAGAGAGACAAACCAAAGATAACATTCGTTGCATCGTTGTCCACTACTCACCCCCTCTCGGTGCTCAACGTAACGAAGTTGTACAATTTCCTTGAGCTTTCTTGAAATCCACCATAGCGTACTTCTCCGTTTCCAAGGCATACACTCTTGGAAATCTATCCATTAAGGAGTTGTCTCCATCCCAAATATATGTCCATAAAGTAGTGTTTTGGCCAACTCCAATCTTCCTTTTGCAACAAGCCAACAAATCTACACCTTGATCATTAAGAATAGAAACAGCCTTCACAATATTTATCCCCACTGAATTTGGATACGAATTCCGAATATTCAGTTTATTAACCCTTCTTCCCCATGAATTGCTTTTACCATCCTAACCCATAAAGCATGCGAATCAAATAAAAACCTCTAAATCCATTTAAATAACAATGCATGGTTCAATGCAAATATGCTATTCATTCCAAGACCCCCATCACTTCTATTGGCCAACACTTTCTTCCAACTTATCCAAGTCTTTTTCTGTTAATCAATGTCCGCCCCTAAAAGGAACTTGTTACAACTGATTCCAAGAAAGTAACCATAGCCTTTGGAGCCTTATATATCAACATGTAGTAGGTTGGAACTGCACCCAACACTGATTTTAATAAAGTCAACTAACGTCTCACTAAAAGAGTTTTTACCTTTGATTGGCTCCAAACAGTCAACTAAAGTCAACCACGTATGTGGTCAATATGGTCAAACTGCTTAGAGTTAATCTCCGTGGAAGTATAGGGGTTTCCCCGGGTCGTTATGTCCCGACGAGGTGTGATGGCAATCAAAACGGGTTTGTGATCGGGTGAATTTGGACAGAAAGGTAAGGAATTTGGTTTGTATGATTACACTAAGATATGAGGAATGAAAATAACTTAGAAACACTATATGAACAATTACTGATAATCACATACACTAAAAACGTGAGCTAAGTCTAATAACGTGTACGTTTGATTTAAAGTTACGTTAATGTACGAAATAAAACGCGAGTTTTATAGAAATAAAATACCTATGAATATGAAAATTACATTTTTACAATCCTAATTATAAAAGAAAATTTTTAGAAAATTAAAATTAATTTTTACACTATTTATATAATTATTATTAATTAATTACTAATTTCCTATTTACTTTTAATTATTTAAATTATACTAAAATACAAATAATTAGGATTTAACTTAGAAAAATAAAATTTAAAATTTGAAAAATCTAAAATAACCAAGGTAAGAGTCCAAATTTAAAATTAAAAAATTAATTTTTTTTAAATTAATATTTTAAAAAAATCAAAATTTTTTTAAAAAAATAATATTTGCGAAAAAAAAATAAATTTTTTTTTTATAAATAATAATTAATTTTTTTTAAAATGCGTATTTTTTTAAAAATTAATTTTTATAAAAAAAAAGCGTATTTTTTAAAAAATTTTAATTTTTTTAAAAAAATTAATGTTTTCATAAAAAAAAATTAATTTTTTTTTGCAAATATTAATTTTTTTTAAAAATTTTGATTTTTTTTTTAAATTTTAACTTTAAAAAAAATAATTTTTAAATTTTTTTTCCTTTTTTTAATATTTTTAAAAAATCCGTATTTATAAAAAAAAATTAATTTTTTTTCGCAAATATTAATTTTTTTTAAAAATTTTGATTTTTTTTAAATATTAACTTTAAAAAAATTAATTTTTAAAATTTTTTCTTTTTTTTAAAAATGCGTATTTATAAAAAAAAAATAAAAATTTTTTCGAAGATATTAATTTTTTGAAAAAATTTTGATTTTTTTTTTAAATATTAACTTTAAAAAAAATAATTTTTAAAATTTTTTTTCCTTTTTTTTTATTTTAACTTTTTTTTTTTTAATTTTAACTTTCTTTTTTAATTTTAAATTTTTTTAACCTTTTTTTTCTAAAAAAGAGGACTAACGGTGCAAATGTTTGGCTAACGAAGGCTAACGGTGTAATATTTTCAGTCTTGTTAAGAGATAACGGAGGAAAAATTGCACCATTAGTCCTCTTTGTTAACGAGGGATGTATTGTGGCAAACGTTTGCCTAACGGGGGATATATATTGCAAAAAGTTTCTGACAGGGACGTAAGATGCCAAAATGTGTAAACCACATGGATGTATTTTGCAGTTCTCTCTATTTAGTCTACTATAATTGTTTCAATGATCATTTTTAGTTAAATTTATTGTTTTTAAATAACTAGCATTTTACACGTTCAAATTTACGTTTTAAGTATTTTAAACTTAAAACGACCCTAGACTACACTTAGTCTACATGTTTTACACATTTTAATTACTCTAAATAAATATTTTACAAGTTACAATTACTTTTTTCATTTTTATATAAACCTTGAACATTTTACGCTTTACGCGTTTACGAGTTACTTTTTCAGTTATAACGACGTTTAAGCACTTCGATTAACTTATGACTCATCTTAAATACTAAAATAGGTTATGTTGACAAGTTTTAACATTTTTATTAGTTTTAGATTTTATTTCTACCCTTTTTTACATTTCACGTTTTAAAAACTATACGTTTTCAATTACCGAGATCAAACTCTACACTTTAACAACAAAACTAACCAAAATATAAACACCAACCCCCCCCCCCCCCCCCCCCCCAACTACACCAAAAATATCAGCCAATTCACCAAGGCATGTGTCTTGGTGAGGCTTCATCTTATATATCTATGTCTTGGGGTCGTTTTGCCGAGTGGCGCATTCCATGACAACACCCGATGATTAAAATAGAAATGTTTTGGTAACGAGTTTCAAACGTATAAAAGTTTTTTTTTTTTCTTGCAAAGAGCCCTTTGTTGCACAAAGAATAAAAGTTGTAGATAAACTTTAACTTAAACGTGGCTGCAAAAATGGGTTAAAACGGACTTGTAGAACTAAACTTATCGCCATTTTACCAGGACTCTTGTGAAGTTGTTAGAAATCAGCTTGTACACACTAGGGTAAATTTGTAAATTCATTTTAAGTTATGTAAATTTTGAGACGATGGGACCAACTAATATGTGTAGTTCACTCAAAAACCTTTCTGATGATGTAAAGACAAAATCATAATATTTTACGATTTAAAAATAACGTATAAATTAAGTCGGGTAACTAAAATAAATAAAAAGCTCAAACTTGACGATTAGTATTACTTGACCAATTTTACGTGAAAACCGAAGTGGTAGGACCCACTATGAGAAAAATAGATCTGATTACGCTTCCTTAGACTAACTGATCCAGAAATGGCAAATTTAAACATAAGGACTAATAACAATGGCATAAAACCCGAATACACGATAACTTATACAATTTGGACTTGTAACTAATTTAAATTGGCCAAAACTAAACTTGAACTCTTATTTGACTATATAAACACCGTGTACCGAAGCATAATTAATATAATAATATTATAAAGCTTATTTGCATATTTACAATATTATTTTATAACCTAAGACACAACGTATATTTTTAGGTACGTTGCTCGTAGGACTTTCTCAGCCTATTCATCACTTAACTTGTACCTTACTTACGGTGACTTTTATAGCCCAACTTTTACCCATTTTAAAGTATTTTTGGGGTGAGAATGCATGCTTGTTTTACTTACATACTTTACTTATTTATCTAAAACACTTTACTAGTTTACTGAAACACTTGATACGTTTTTTAAAATACTGTACTCACTTACAGAGACGCTTTACTCGATTACTGAAACACAATACTCATTTTATTTAAATACGTGGTTTGCATTTAATTATGGACACAAGTGCACTAAACTATTAAAGATTGCCTAAGTTATAAACCGTTAATTACGTAGTAAGCGCGAATGTTATGAATAGATTTATTGGGATTGAACTCCGCGGCCCGTCCGGGTGGTTTCCTCACTTCACTGGTATGTCAAACAGACGCATAATCATTTGAGGAACTTTGAGTGTCCTAGGTGGACATCTACCAGAAACTAGAAACCAGGAAACTTAAGGCTTTAGTGTCAAGAACTTAGGGCAATGGTAACACTTTTTTATACATGAAATTGTATTTGTTTTAATGGTCGTATACACTTATTTCTTGTGGTCAGCACTTAACATTTACTTTTATCATCATGAATTAATATGTAGACCTAAGATGTTACAAGTCTTGTATGGGCGGGATTTGTAACAGGATTAGGTTGACATATACATGTCATAAAGATTTACTTTAAAAGGTTTCAGCTTATTTACAATAAACCTATGAACTCACCAACTTTTGTGTCGACACTTTTAGCATGTATTTTTCTCAGGTTTGTATAGCGTAACTTTGGATTGGAGCATTAGAGTCGTACAACATGTTTTGAAGACTGGGATGCATCATATTTTATCATTTGATAACTTTGTAAAAATGTTTATGTAACTTAACACTTGGGACCTCTCTTTGTAACTCTGATATTTAAAACTAATCAAATGATAAATTTTCAAAACATCTCATTTAGAGTTCATTTTCTATAACTTATATTTTGTGCTATGAAGTAACACCCTAGTGACACTAGCTTCCGCTGTGATATTATGAGGGTGTTACAAAGTTGCCCATCTTGTCCAAGGTCCACATCCAATGATCCTCCATTGGAGAGAGACAAACCAAAGATAACATTCGTTGCATCGTTGTCCACTACTCACCCCCTCTCGGTGCTCAACGTAACGAAGTTGTACAATTTCCTTGAGCTTTCTTGAAATCCACCATAGCGTACTTCTCCGTTTCCAAGGCATACACTCTTGGAAATCTATCCTTTAAGGAGTTGTCTCCATCCCAAATATATGTCCATAAAGTAGTGTTTTGGCCAACTCCAATCTTCCTTTTGCAACAAGCCAACAAATCTACACCTTGATCATTAAGAATAGAAACAACCTTCACAATATTTATCCCCACTGAATTTGGATACGACTTCCGAATATTCAATTTATTAACCCTTCTTCCCCATGAATTGCTTTTACCATCCTAACCCATAAAGCATGCGAATCAAATAAAAACCTCTAAATCCATTTAAATAACAATGCATGGTTCAATGCAAATATGCTATTCATTCCAAGACCCCCATCACTTCTATTGGCCAACACTTTCTTTCAACTAATCCAAGTCTTTTCTGTTAATCAATGTCCGCCCCTAAAAGGAACTTGTTACAACTGATTCCAAGAAAGTAACCATAGCCTTTGGAGCCTTATATATCAACATGTAGTAGGTTGGAACTACACACAACACTGATTTTAATAAAGTCAACTGACGTCTCACTAAAAGAGTTTTTACCTTTGATTGGCTCCAAACAGTCAACTAAAGTCAACCACGTATGTGGTCAATATGGTCAAACTGCTTAGAGTTAATCTCCGTGGAAGTATAGGGGTTTCCCCGGGTCGTTATGTCCCAACGAGGTGTGAT
Organism: Artemisia argyi; assembly: GCA_030686995.1. NCBI lineage: Eukaryota > Viridiplantae > Streptophyta > Magnoliopsida > Asterales > Asteraceae > Artemisia > Artemisia argyi. The sequence continues at coordinate 179,621,422 of CM060683.1, forward strand.
GGTAATCAAAACAGGTTTGTGATCGGGTGAATTTGGACTGAAAGGTAAGGAATTTGGTTTGTATGATTACACTAAGATATGAGGAATGAAAATAACTTAGAAACACTATATGAACAATTATTGATAATCACATACACTAAAAACGTGAGCTAAGTCTAATAACGTGTACGTTTGATTTAAAGTTACGTTAATGTACGAAATAAAACGCGAGTATTATAGAAATAAAATACCTATGAATATGAAAATTACATTTTTACAATCCTAATTATAAAAGAAAATTTTTAGAAAATTAAAATTAATTTTTACACTATTTATATAATTATTATTAATTAATTACTAATTTCCTATTTACTTTTAATTATTTAAATTATACTAAAATACAAATAATTAGGATTTAACTTAGAAAAATAAAATTTAAAATTTGAAAAATCTAAAATAATATAAAACTAATTTTAAAACTGAAAATATATTTTTAAGACTTTTTAAATAATTATTATTAATTATTAACTAATTATTAATTAATAAAAACTAATATTAATTATTAAAAATACTAAATGAAAAGAGAAAAATATGAAAAAACTACTGAAATTATTTTATAACTATAGGAACCTAGGAAAATTATAAAAATGAGATTTGCTTTTTGAAAAAGCTGAAAATAAGCCAAATGGCTTAAATAGAAACTATCACTAATTTAAATTTTGTCTTTTCTTGAATTTTCTTTTACAAAACCATGTAAATACTGATTATATGCAACTTTAATAAAAACAAACTTATAAGAATTTGAAAGTAAGCTCAGAATGATCTTAGGAACTTAACAGATAAGCAATTGAGCTTTAAAAGGGATTTTCAAGTTCAAATAAGCTTACAGTAGGCTGTTAAGCTGGACCAAGGGTAATTTAAATTGCGCACAACTTAAGAACATGGGAAATAAACTAGAAAGCAAAAAGGAACCTACTGATAAGCTTGAATAAGCAAATAAGCAGTTCCAAACCAAGCTACTAACCAAACAGCCCAAATGTTCCAACTGTAGGCCAATGTGGGGCCCACATGGGTGATCAAAATCAAGGGGAAAGTTTGGTTTGAAAAGCTGAGGTGGGGGGCTCTCTAATAAGCCAAGAATCAGCTTCCAAGACCCACTAATAAGCCCTAGGGGAGCCTTTGAAGTTTGGCAATTCACCCTGACCACTCAGAAGCTTATAGAGATCAGGTCAACTTCAAGGGCCATTTAAGCTATGGGCAAAACTTCCTAAGGGTAAAATAAGCACAAGCCTACTAAGCTATATTAATAAGCTCTATAAAAAACTAAGAGATGGATCCTGGGTCCCACTAATGAACCAAGGAGGAGGTCATGAAAATTGTCTGTTTGGACTAACACCCTGGTGCAGGGCATGAACTTGCCCTGCAACCTAAATTAAGCATTCAAATAAGCCCTAAAGAAAATTCCCAAAAATAAAATAATGATGGATTCTGAAAGTTAAGCTGGTAGGCTATAACATTTAAAAGTTTCAAGGACTAAATCCAATCACAAAATTCAAGAAAAATTACCCAAAAAATGGGTTTTCTGTCTCACCATGCAATTTGACTTTTTAATTTAAACTCCTACTTTGACTAAATTGAAATTTAAAAGATCCTAGATGACTAGTTATTATGTATAGATGATTAGAGGATTTGGATCCAAGCAATCTTGACAGTTAACAAGATATGAGCAAGTAAACTAGGATTTGACTTTTTAACAAAGGAGAACTTGATTTTATGACTTGACTGAGCTATAATAACCTAAATTAAATTACCACAACTAAAAACAACAACAATAACTCATAGGAATAGACAGAGCTCAGTAATGCCAAACACACCTTAATAAAGACTAGTTTTTGATTTTCACTTCACAAGACTGATTCAAGCCATTACACTAATCCATGAGGTTATAATATGACATACTAAGCTAAACTGAACACTTAAATACCAATAATAACAACTAAAAACCATTAATCTATATTAAGCTAAAATGACAGTGGAAATGTGAAAGATGAGCATCCAAATAATCCAAGGAACAAACAGGGTATTTTAAGCAATAATATGATCAAAGGACACTAAATAAGCACTAGAACACAGAGATAAGCTGAAATTAAGCTGATGAACAGTAAAAAGCAATAATGTGAAAAAATGAACTCACAACTGATCCAACTGAAAGAATAGGTACCAAGGACTCAAACAATAACCTAATGCCTCCCCTGAGGTACTAATACAATTACCATCCAATTTCTTCCTTGCTCACTGCTTCTATCTTCCTTATACACTAATTTTTAATTTAATGAACATTTATAAGGTAATTTTGAGATTTTTTTATGAAACTGAATGAGATTTGATTCTAATACTGAAAAGACTTAAGAAAACTTATAACTGAGCTAAGGTAAGCTTGAATGAACAATGATCAATAGTTTTGAACAAGTTTAAATGAATTTGTCACTTTCACTCCAACATGCCAATTTTGAATTTATAAAAGATATATGGAATTTAAGGATGGAAATAGTTCAAATTACATAAAACAAACTGATCACAAGTCTTTAATACTAAAAAGTACAATCTATAAACTAAATTACACTAATTTGTTTATTTAACCTAAAACTACAACTACTCCCGATCCTGGTCTTCTTTTCTTCATTTTATAGTCTTCAAAATGGTTATTTGGCTTTTTCCCACTTTGCTTCTGAGTCGTTGGATGAGTAGAATAGATCCTAGCTGTTTAACCATTTTGGCGGAAAAGGTTGGATTTACCCACTTGGTCTGTTTTGCTTGTAGCAGGGAGGTGGGTTTGGAGTTTAGTGTTTGGAAGATTGTAAGGGTGGAGTGGAAGTGGAGGAAAGGTGTAGGGGGTGATGATGGAGAGGCAGGGCGGTTTTGCAGGCTCACGGGTGAGTCAGGGAGGTGGTATTTGGAGAGGGAAGTGGGTTTGACCCCTTTGACCTGTGTTTAATATTAAACGAGGGGGTGGGCTTGGAAGGAGTTGGGCCAGGGAGTTATAAGGTTGGGCTTGGGTTTTATTAATAAGGGTGGTGTTGGGTGGATTGTTTTGTATTTTGGATTTAAGGGATAATAACTTGGTCCATTTAGTTTGTAACTTTGGGATTTCACAAGGACTAAACATGTAATTTTCTGAAAAATGAGTGTCCTGATGTGATAACTTTCCAAATTAATCAAAAAGGGGTATTCTTGCCAAGGTTGAATAGTATAAGGACCACATTTGATAATTTCTTATAATTAATCAACAGGGACCATTTCTGCCAATTATGAAACCTCAGGGACCAAACATGTAAATTCTCAAAAATTTTTACCCAAGGACCATATTTGATAATTTTTAACTTTTAAATGCCTTTGGTTGACTTTTCTTTCAAAATAAATGCTCGGGGACTAATTTTGACAAGTTTTGAAACTTGGGGGACTGAAACTGCCAATTATGCAAACTTTGTTCATTTTTCATCTGTTTTTAATCATTTTGCATCTAAAACATATAAAACACAATCCTGGGATATTTTCAGTATTTTGATGCGTATTTGAGTGTTTTTGAATGTTTTTGCAGTTCAAATTGACTAAAAATGATGAGTATTTGAGCACTCATCAACCTTCCACATCGAAAATTTATTAGTTACTTTATAGATTACCTCCCGCCATGATTCAATTCTCAACATATTCTTCCTAACTTTGATCCCAAGATATGTACCCGGGTTCTTAACAACTTTACATCCAATACAAGTAGCTAACTCCTCAACTTCTCCAACCAAAACATTTAACCCCATAACCGAATATTTGTGAAGTTAACATTTAAATCAGATGTCAAATGAAAACATTGTAATAATTTAACTAGGATACCAATGTTAGAACTCGACCATCTTCCAAAGAATATGGCATCATCTACATAAATAAATGAGACAAGTTTACCTTTTGACAATTTCCGATTGGAAGAGGATAAAAGAAACCTTTCTCCATAATGTTCTGAAATGCTATATGAAGACTCTCCATGATAAGGAGGGACAAAAAAGAAGACAACGGATCCCCTTGTCTCAATCCCTTATTGAACAAGGATCCCATACATGATGAAAAACATACTTGAATCCACTTTCGTCATAGATCACCAAACCTAAAATGAGCTAGAATGTCATCAATAAAATCCCATCTAACGGAATCATACGCTTTCTGAAAGTATATCTTTAGAATCATAGCCTTTTGTTTATGTTGCATGCACCATGATAACATCTCATTAATAATAAACGGACCATCAAGGATTTGCCTTCCTTTAATAAAGGTCGATTGTTCAATGCTCACGAGACTATCAATCACAAAAGATAATCTATTTGCCAAAATCTTACTGATGATTTTATATTGGCACCTGATAAGGCTTATAGGACGAAAATCATTTACCATCTTTGTGTCATGAACCTTAGGTATCAATGTAATGAACAAAGAATTACAACCTTTAGGAAAAGTACCTGGAGAGAAAAAGTCGTTCACTGCACCAAAGACATCATCACCAACCAAATAACACAACCTTTTTAAAAAATTGAAAGTAAACTCGTCGGGTCTCGGTGCCTTGTCTTTATTGCACTCCCACACAGCCCTTTTTACCTCATCTATAGTAACATTAGCTTCTAAGTCCATAGCATGCTCTGTCTCTAAACTCCGACGAAAAGCCACATCTGTTTTAGGTCGCAACCAATTTGGAACATTAAAAAGACTCACAAAGTAATTATAGAATTCACACTTCACTCGTGTCGGATCCTGTACCTATTCTCCATCAATCAGAATCCTGCGGATAGCCAGATGTCGATGTCTTTTTATTAATAATCCCATGAAAATACTTACTATTTTCATCCCCTTCAATCGCCCACTTAATTTTAGCATTTTGAGCTAAATCAAGAATCTCATTTCGATCTATATCCAAAAGCAATTTAGTGAGATGAACCCGATCCTCTACATCTGTCATGTGTGACAACTGGCAAATTAGGGAGCCATTTTGAAAACCCGCATTACGTAAAAGTTCATTTATGAATTTATATTTGTAGTTTTATTCGTAACGAACTTGTAAAACCTATATCATGGTTGATTATATTTTAAAATCTTTATGAGATTTGAAGATTTATTTCAATGATTCGATATGGAAATACATGTGGTGATTTATTTTGAAATTCTCATTTGGCACTACGTTGACTCCGGCACTAGGATAACCTAACAGAAATTTTATGTCTTGAGTTTACGAATTCGACTATATATATTTATTTATGGAACGTCTCGTGAGATATTAAATGTTTTGAAACGGGTTACGGGTTTTGGTCCGTGTAAATTACACCTAGCCACCTTACCCTAAATATTAATAATACCCTATTTATTATTATTATTAGTATTGTTTGAATAAAAAGAAAGAAAAGAATTTTTTTTAAAGAGTATAACTACAAAACGTCCTTGTGGTTTGCATGGTTCCACACCACACACAAAAACAAACACAACTTTTAATATCTCATCTCTCACCTCATCCCCTCCAATCACCAAACCCTAGCCGCCCTATAATCCGGCCAGCCGCCGCTCCACCACCGATCCCACCACACAACCGCCACCACCATCTTGTTTATCACCTTTTTCTCATTCTTTTAACATATAACACGCGCTATAAAACCCATCCTAACACCACGAATCTTTGCAAATCCGATCCTATTATTGTTGTTTCACTAGATCCGCGAGCTCCAAGGTTTAAGAAGGTGAGAAAATGCGTTTTTATGCGTGGGTTTGACTGAGCCGAGTCAAACTCAGACTAACTCGTAATGGGGTTTAAAGATACATGATTCTTTTAAAAGATTTTGATAAGAAAATAATTTGGGTATCCATTTTGGTGTGGTTTTGACTCGGATTTGTATAAATCCTTGTTAGGGTCTCGTTTGGAATTAATATGTGGTTGAGCTTGGTTGTTTTTGGGATTATGTCGCGACCCCTAGGGTCTTGTTGGCTCGGTTTTGAGCATATGGGAACGCATGCCGAGACCTTATGGTCTCGTGCTTTTGTGTAGCAATTCGAAAGGACTAGCCGAGACCCATTTGGACTCGCGCTTGGTGTTTTCTTTTCTGGACCAAGGTTGGCCGCGACCCATTTGGTGATAAGATGGCGTTTTGAGGAATTATATGGCTTAATTGTTTTATAAATGTTTTAGTAATGCGGTATTTGAAATTCTTTATTGAGATTATATAATTGGGATTTTATGATGATTTTGGATACAGTATTTTGAGTTTCGCGGTTTAGTTGTTTTGAAACACTTACACCTACCCTACGCCGTTGTCACAGACTATGGCCTCCCGCACGTTCGACGTTGTTGAGGATATTCTTACTGCACCGGTACGCCCATCACAGATCACCATGGCTTCTGATGATCCTTACAGGATTGCCATGCATTCAGCTACTTCATCACCGACAGCTTCTACTTCTGCACCACCTGCTGCATCTACTTCTCAGGGACCCTCATCTTCTCTAGGGCTCCCTGGTACTTCGAGACAGCTTACTCTTTATCAGGCTTTGGCTCGTGTGGCTCCACGCTTTGCCCACCGAGCTACGGCACGTATGTCGGTACGCCCTACTTCACCACCTTTACATTTGGATGCTCACACTCTCCTGTCAGATGCCTCACCTACATCATTGCGTCGTCATCCTAGATCACCTACCCCATCACCACATGGTTCACCTGTTAGGAGACGACGATTGATGGTGTACTCTTCCGATGAGGAGGAGGAGGAGTACGAGGGTGAGGATGAGGCTGATGACCCTCAGGAGGCTGAGCAGGGTGATGATGACCCTGAGGAGGAGGATGACCCTCAGGAGGAGGAGATGCCTAATGATGATGGTTTGTTAGTGCCGCCAGCTCAGGCTGAGGAGCCTGATTCACCTATACATCCGATAGAGCCTGTTTCACCTGATCACCCGTTTTGTTTGATTCACCACCTGGTAGTCCCGTAGCGTCTGACGCGCCGTCTGAGATATCTGCTGAGCTTGCAGATTTGGGTGAGACTGGTAGGATTTGGACTCGGCTTACTATGCAGGGCGAGAGGATCTCGCAGATGGCTGATCGACTTGAGATGGTTATTGTTGAGTTTATTGCTGAGTTATGAGTTGATTTGACTACTATCGTGGGCAGGGCAACAACGATTAGGAGAGGTATGATTGAGATACATGATCAGATAGAGAGTCTGCAAAGAGGTTTCCTCACGGCTCGCGAGGCAGATCGCAATCTGTGGCAGAGAAACACGGAGTTGGAGAAGGAGGCAGCAGACCTCAAGAGAGATAGAGATATACACAGTGTTGAGCCGGGATTGTTATGGAGTGATTTGGATGGTTTGAGGCAGAAGTTGAGGAGTCTACGCCAGCATAGTGGCGAGATAGTTGGATTTGTGTTGTTGTGTTGCTACATAAGCTAGGGAGTACTTGGTTAGGAGAGCTAGTTATTATATCTCTTATGTCATGATATTCGGATTGTACGTTCGTCTGGTATGGAACGATTTGTATCTATTATGTCTTTTGGTAGTATGGAACGAGGTATTGATCGCTACTTGTATGGATGATGGTGATTTCGTATGATATTCTATGGTTTTTGGCATACATGGAGAATTGTGTTTCAAATTGCGTGGTTGATATCGTGTTGGTATTATGTTGATCAATGGCCCCACGACGAAACCCGGTTAGAGCTACCAGAACTGGTCCTGCAGTGACTACCCCTGGTCGCCAAGGACGCCGTCCTACTCGAAATGTTGAAACCCCTACTCCTGATAACCTGGACACTACTAACCGCAACAACAGGACTCAAAATGTTGATGTTCAGGGAGACAATGATCATGTTCCACTTAATGCACCTACTGTGGATCAAGCAATGATCAATCAACTTATGGAGCAACGAGTTACTGAACTACTAGCTGAGTCAAACATTCCAACAATTCTGCTGGAACATTTCCACCTGTTCGTGCTAATGGATGTAACTACAAGGAGTTTAAAATTTGTGGACCCATTGAGTTTGGTGGAACTGAAGGAGTGGTCTACTTGGTCAGGTGGATAGAGAAGACTGAGTCAGTGTTTAATGTCAGTGGTTGTGCGGAGAATGCAAAGGTAAAGTTTGCTTCTTTTACTTTCAAGGATGAAGCTTTAACTTGGTGGAACAATTACCGAAATTCGGTTGGGAGTGATGTGGCTTATGCTATGACTTGGGAGCAATTTAAGTCTTTGCTGATTCAGACTTATTGCCCAAGAAATGAGGTTAAGAAGCTAGAGATTGAGTTTTGGAATCACAAAGTGAAGGGTACCAATATGGCGACTTACAATCGTCGTTACCAGGAGTTGGCCTTGCTTTGTCCAGATATGGTTAGAACTGAGACTCAAAAGATTGAGCGGTATACCGATGGGTTGCCTGTGGCTACAAGGAATGATGTAATCGCTGCTAGACCTGCAAACATCCATGAGGCAATCACAATCGCTCAACAATTAATGGATTCATTGGAATTGGACGGATCTGATAAGGATAAGAATGGAAAGAGAAAGAGAGACCATCACTGTAAGGGTAATGATCACCGAAACAAGCGACAAGCTGTTGCTAAAGCTTATGTTATTGGGGATGGAAGTAAGAAGAACTATAATGGTGATGCACCCAAGTGTGGTCGTTGCTACAGGAATCATACGGGACAATGTAATGTGATTTGTCAGAGTTACTCAAGGAGAGGACATGTAGCTAGGGATTGTAGAGCACGACCCCTTGCTATGGTTCAAGCTGCTCCTGAAGTGAGAAGTAAGGCAGAAGTTACTTGTTATGGATGTGGAAAGAAGGGACATTATAGGAATGAGTGTAGAGAATCGTGGAACCGAGGAAATCAAGGATCGGGTGGTAATGGGTACAATCATGGAAACCGTGGAGCTGGAGGAAACCGTGGACGACAAGATAATGGGGACCAACGTGTGGAAGCTGGAGCTGCTCATGGGAGAGTGTATGCACTCGGGAACAAGAGAGGAGAAGATCCGAACGTCGTTACTGGTACGTTCCTTCTCAATAATCGTTATGCTTCCATACTATTTGATACTGGTGCCGATAAGAGTTTTGTGTCCACTAAGTTTGCACCCTTACTAGAGAAACCCCCGATGGCCTTAGGAATTGGTTATGATGTAGAGTTAGCTAATGGGGACATAGAAAGGATTAGGACTATCATTCGCGGTTGTACGTTAAATTTTCTGAATCGTCCTTTCAACATAGATCTTCTACCCGTCACATTAGGAAGTTTTGATGTCATTATTGGTATCGATTGGTTGTCGAAGTATCGTGCTCATATACTTTGCGATGAGAAGATTGTGCGTGTGCCTTACGGCAAGGAGATTCTGAACATACTAGGAGATCGAAAGGAAATGAGAGGCTCATCTAGATTAGCGGTAATATCATGCACTAAATTGCCGAAGCTAATGGAAAAAGGATGTTACCTTTTCTTAGCTCAAATCTCTGAGAAAGGAGGGAAGGAGAAGAAGGAAAGGTGCATTGGAGATGTGCCTATAGTTCGTGATTTTCCTGATGTATTTCCCGATGATTTGCCGGGAATCCCGCCTACGAGACAAGTGGAGTTTCAGATTGAGTTGATACCTGGTGCTGCACCTGTGGCACGAGTGCCTTATCGACTTGCACCCACTGAACTGGAAGAGTTGTCGAAACAATTAGCGGAGTTAGCCGAAAAAGGATTTATAAGACCAAGTTCTTCACCTTGAGGAGCCCCGGTCTTATTTGTGAAGAAGAAGGATGGATCGTTTCGTATGTGTATTGATTACCGAGAGCTGAACAAGTTAACGGTGAAGAATAGATACCCGTTACCGAGGATCGACGACTTGTTCGACCAGCTTCAAGGATCGAGTGTGTATTCGAAGATTGATCTGAGATCGAGATATCATCAACTTAGAGTTCGCGAGGAAGATATTCCGAAAATGGCTTTCAGAACCCGTTACGAGCATTAAGAGTTTCAGGTGATACCGTTTGGGTTGACTAACGCACCGGCTGTATTTATGGATCTCATGAATCGGGTGTGTAAGCCTTACTTAGATAAGTTCGTGATTGTGTTCATCGATGACATTCTAATTTATTCGAAGAATGAAAAGGAGCATGATGAGCATCTAAGGCTTATCTTAGAATTGCTCAGGAGGGAGAAGCTGTATGCCAAGTTCTCTAAATGTGAATTTTGGATCCCGACGGTACAATTTTTGGGTCATGTGATTGATAGTCAAGGAGTTCATGTTGATCCCACAAAAATTGAGGCTATTAAAGATTGGGCTGCACCAACGACCCCAACAGAAGTTCGTCAATTTTTGGGTTTAGCCGGTTATTACCGAAGATTCATTGAGACATTTTCGAAGATAGCAAAACCGTTGACCAAATTGACTCAAAAGAGTGTTAAATACGAATGGGGAGATAAGGAAGAGGAAGCATTTCAATTACTTAAAGAGATGTTGTGTAGTGCTCCTATCTTAGTGATGAGTGTCTAAATACTCATCATTTTATACCCATTTAGACTACTGAAACATTTGAAAACACTCAAATATGCTTCAAAATACTGAAAAAATCTCCAAATTGTGTTTTTAGGTGTTAAAGTGCAAAAAGGATGAAAACTGATGAAAAACATGCAAAACATACATAATTTATAGTTTCAGTCCCTGAACTTTGAATAATTGGCAAATCTAGTCTCTGGTTATTCAAAACATGGTATTTATCAAAAAAGGTCCTTGGGGATTCACAAGTTGTCATAAATAGTCCTTTAAAGTTTAAAATTGTGAAATTACAACTTTGGTCCCCCAAGTTTCAAAAATGTCAAATTTAGTCCTCGGGTATTCAAAAAATGGAAAAATGACATCTATGACCCTTGTACTATTCATAAATGGCAAAAATGGTCCTTTTGATAAATATTTGGAAATTTACATATTTAACCCTCAAAAAAATCCAAATAATACAAAAATGGTCCTTTAAGGTTTAAAAATGGAAAAATGTGCTAATATAGTCCTTGTATTATTAATATGTAACAGGTTTGGTCCTTGTGATACTATGGAAAAGTTACAAGTGCAGCCCTTCAAGTTTCAGCAAGTTTACATGTTAAGTCCTTGGGCTTATTTTACAATAACTACAAACCGGACCCTATTAAAAAAAACCCAAAACACCAAATCAAGTCCACTCCTTACCCAGGCCCAACCAAAATATTACCCAGCCCACACCCCCTTTGTTAATATATAAAACAGACAAACACCCCCACCTGTAACTGCCACCTCTTCACCTCCTCCTTACCCCTTCCAGCTCACCCTATCTTCCTACCCACTCTCCACCACCTCTGTTTTCATAAGCCTGCCACAATAAATGCATTCCTACCCCATTTTCACCTCAAAACCACTACTACCCACAGTATTGAACCAAAACCACCCCAACTTGGTCCAATCTTCATCAAACTTGTCCCTTACACTTCCTAACACTCCCAAAAATCCTTAATTTCTCTGTAACTGCTCAATTCCACGTGGAGTGATTTGGCGCCATTTTTGGATTTAAATGGTCTTGATCAATTTGACTAAATGGAGGGCCAAGATGAAGTGGGAAAATATCTTTGAACTAGTGGGATGCAAAAGGGTGATAAATACAGAAGAAAGAGAGAAGAAGAGAGATCATAATTTGTAATCTAGTTTATGATCAAGTAGAATAATTAAAATAGTTGTTACCTAGTGTAATTGTTCATTTCTGTTCCTAAAGTGTTGTTTAACTTTGCTAAAGTGTAATCAACAGCTTTGTTCTATCAATTTCAATCTATCTTTCAGTTTTCAAGAAATTCAACTTCGTACCATTTTCATTACAAGTCTTTTAAATTCTGTTGATGTTTGTTAATTAGAGATCTCAATCACACTACTTGGCTCTCAGTAAGCTATAGCAAGCTTTTGGATCTATTTAATCAACAATAATCAATAATTTAGGAAAATACCAAAAATATAGAAAATAAATTAAAAAATAGAAGTCACTGTGTAGAAGAAAGCTGGAGCAAAGCTATACTGGAATGCTTTTGGTTTAGAGCTTTGTGGAAAGCATATAAGTTTGGTTCTTGGTTCTTGGTTCTGTGTGTTCATCTCAATTCAAGTTGTAAGCAATACTTCTTGATTTTTAGTATTATTTGTTCTTGTTCTTATATCACTGTAATCTTTAGTGTTTTATGCTTAGTTGTTGTTAGTTAGTGATAATCTAGTGTAAGATTGATAGCTTGTTAATTGGAACTCTTAGTTGCTAGTAATTTAAGTTAGACAGTCAAAATAGCTTAAGTAGTGATTCATAGGTAAAAGTTGTTAATTGCTGTGTATTTGTGTTTATCTGATCCTATATCATCATAATCAAGTGTTAGGATTCACTTTCATGCTTTAAATCAGTGTTGAGTAACACTAATCAAGAAACAGTCCTTGCTAAGGGGTGTTTGGATCAAGCTGCCATACTGAGTATATGCATGTTAATATTGATGATACTTGTTGTTGCATGTTTATTTAGATCAATATAGTATATAACAGTCATAATAAGTAGGTCTTATTAATATAAAAGTCAAAATAGGTTGTAATTCCATCTAGTTAGTAATCTGTTAAGTAATCTAGTTCCATAATCTTCAAATTAGCTTAGAACTTTGTAACCTAGCTTATTTTCATCATATTATAGCTTAACTGAACATAATTAATCAGTAAATCTAGGATCAAGCTCACTTAAGTCAACTTATTGGTTTAACTTAAAAAGTCAAATTTGCAGCCTAACTGTTTTTTGAATAAAACTTAGAATTTTATTGTGAACTAAATAGTTAATCATAGGACTTGAGCTTGTAGGAATATAGAGTCTTGTTGCTGATATTTCTGTTACTATTTTTGTTAAATTTTATTAAAGTGGTTTAACTGCTTAATTAGTGCTTAATTTTAAGTAGTTCTTCACAAACCTCCCCTGTACACAGATTCATAAGCTATCTTTGGAAGCTTTCACAAGTTTCATTAGTGCTTGAGACCCTGTGTATTTTGGATCTTTGTGATGCCCTTGTGGCTAGTTGCTTGAACTAAGTGCTTATCTGCTTTTATCTGCTTATCTTAATTGCTTATCTTGTGCATCAAAATCAAACAATACACTGATAACTCAGTGTAAACAAGCAACTTCACAAGCCCATCATAAGCTTATCACTGAGCTTTGGCTTGTGATCTTTGGCTCTTTTAGAAGCTAAGCAACCAATCTTCACATTGCAAGCTTAAACTTTCACTCACAAGCCCTTTAACTAGGGCTGCAATCAGCTGGAAGCTTGTTCCATTCACTCAGTTAACTGAGTGAACCAGTCGACCCACCCAACTTCATAAGCCCTTAACAAGCTACCCAGTGGTCCCCATTGGTCAAGCTTTGGCATTTTGGAATCCTCACTAGCCCAACTTAATAGTTCAGCATTCATTAAGTTCTTTTGAGCTTATTTCATAAGCTCAATTTGACCACTTTGGTTGACTGTCTAGGGTGTTTGGATCTCAGTTTACTTGGAAGTTCTTAAAAGCTTATTACAAGCTTTTTAGCCAAAATCCAGTGAACACACTTGTTCATATTTGTTAATATACTATATATACACAGTACTTATATTTTGTTTCCTTCCTTAAGCTTGTTTTAAAGCTTTTACCAAGTTTTCAAGCTTGTTTCACTCACTCAGTTAACTGAGTGAATCAGATAGGACCCCTCACTTCATAAGCTCTTTCTGAGCTCACCAGTGGGTCCCACACCTCCAATTTTGATTCTCCCAACCCCCCTCCTACCAGGCTTGAATACTTGACCCTTTGTTTGGCCTAGATCATAGTGGACCCCACTTGGTTTTACCTCACAAAGTTGTCCCATTTTCTGTCTCAGAATCCAATAAGCAAAGTGCTTATTTGTGTTTTGTGGCTTATTCAAGCTACTTATTTGGTTGAATCTTGTTAAATATTGTTCAAACAACTCAGAGGAACCAGAATATACCCTAGTGGACCCCACATAAGCTCATTTGAGTTTATTTCCTTAAAAAGTCAAACTTGGTCAACTGTTTGGGGTAATAAGCACTTACAGTGCTTATTTTGAGTTTCCAAGTTAGTTGTTTTTGTAATAGTTTCTTATTTTAAGTATTTTAATAGTTTTATAAAAGAAAAACCAGAAAAAGCCAAACTTATTTATAGTGATAGCTTCTATTTAATAGAAACTATTTATTTAATTTTCTTTTTAGCTTATTTATAAGCACTTCTGTATTTTTATATTTTTATTAAATCTCTTTTAAATTAAAGTACTTTTATAAATTTTTCCAGATTTTTCTTTTGTCATCTAGTAATATTTAGAATTAATACTAGTTTAATTAATTAATAATTAATATTAAATAACTAAATAGCATAATTATATTTTATTAAGTACCACATAGTTTTTATAATTTTTCTAGCTTTTATATAAGTTATAACATTTTTAGGAATTTTTCTAGAATTTTTACTGTTCATATTCTAGTATTAATAATTTAATTAGTTTAATTAGTTAATAAATAATTTTATATAGTTAATAATTAATAATAAATAGATAATAAGTGTAATAAATATATTTTCAGTTTTAAAATTTCTTATATAATATTTTAGATTTTTCTAATTTTTTATTTTATTTGTCTAAGCTTTTTTTTAGTTTTCTTATTATTTAGGTATTTAATAAATACTATTAAATAGTAATTAATTAATAATAAATAATAAAAAAGTTAAAAAAATAATTTTATTTTTCTAATATTTTTCTTTTATTCTTAGGATCTCAAAAATATAAATTTCACATTTGTGGGGTTTATATTGATCACTTTTCACTTTTATTTTTGTACGTTTACGTTTAATTTAATTTAAACGTACGTTTTTAATATATTTTACGTTTCTAGGGTTTTTGATCATACTTATTAGTTGATATAACTTATTTGAGTTATTTATACTTTTAGTATTGTGACAAATCATTCATAACCCTATTCCTGATCATCCAAACTATATCACACATTCGTTCAATCACAGGATATCACACCTCGTTGGGAAATTAACGACCCGGGGATATAACTGTACTACCTTGAATTATTGCATTTGCCTCTTTCTAGTTTGACTTTTATTGTCAACCATTCACAAGTGGTTGACTCTAGAATATATAGCTAGAAAACTGTGAACCAATTTTTGGCGCCGTTGCCGGGGAGGTTGTGCTGCGTTGAACGTATCAGTTTGGTTGATTATATATCCTTTTTATATATAATATCATATTTTAATCTTCCATAAACAATATAAAATACAAAAATATTTTCTTTTTCTTTCTATATATATATATATAAAAGATAAATAATCACAAAAATACTCTTCGCACCCCTCCTGAATTTCCTTTTCTTCAAGGATCCTTAGACGCGTCTTAGTGCATGCGCACTCGTTCTTCAAGGTCATCAAGTCCTCTTCGTGAGCTTGTAGCCATACCTCGAAGAAGTCGTAGACGTTCTGCTCCCTCAGTCGTACCCGAGATACGTACTGATCCAAAAATTCCTGTCAAAATGACAGAAGAACAAACGATGAATGAGCTTCTCCAAGCACCCACCGATGGGTACGGAGATGCCATTGTTGTTCCAGCCATCGTAGCTGAGAACTTTGAGCTTAAAACTGGGTTAATAAACCTAGTGACAGCGCGTCAATTCTATGGTTTTGATAGGGACGATCCTCACTATCACATTCGGTGGTTCAATAAAATCACATCCACCTTGAAATGTAAAAACGTCCCTGAGGATGCAATAAAACTTCTTCTTTTCCCGTTTTCCCTCGATGGGCCCGCCAGGATCTGGCTTGACAAACAACCCCCTAAGTCGATTGAAACGTGGGAAGATTTAGTACAGAAGTTTGTGCATAAATTCTATCCTCCTTCAAAAACCACGAATCTCCGGAATGAAATCATGAAATTCACACAACATTTTGATGAAACATTCAGTGAATCATGGGATCGTTTTAAGGAAATGCTACGCAACTGTCCTCATCATGGATTTTCTGAGTTGATATATTTGGATACTTTCTATAATGGCATAAGACAAGCTGATCAAGATTCTCTTAATTCCTCCGCGGGAGGTAATTTTTTGAATCGAACAACAAAGGATGCTTTAGCCATTATAGAGAACAAAGCTGAGGTCCGTACCTCAAGAAACAAACCAGTTGCTCCCAAAGCAAGTGATTCACCTTCTACTTCATCTCCCATGACTCAAACTGTTGACAATACTCAGTTTGCTCAACTCATGGATGCTCTTAAAAATTTGACTCTTAACCAAAAGAAAGAGCCATCTACACGTGCTGAAGTCAAAAAGATTGAACCATGTGTCACTTGTGGTGGTCCTCATGCATACTACAACTGTACTGCCACCGATGGTAATGCATTTGAAGTCGATGCTCTAGCCGGTAATTTCAATCAAGGAGGTAACCAATACCATCCTCAAGCTGAAACAAATTACCGTGCTAATAACCAAGAGGGACCATCAGGATCATATCAACCCAACAATTCAAATAGGTCTAATCATAATCAGCCAAGAGGGCATAATAACCAAAATCAATATCGTACTTAGAACAATCAAATTGTTCCTGTTCAATACCCTCCCTATAAAGGGAATTCAAATTCTAATCAAGGGTATTCAGCTCCTTATAATCAAATGGTTTCGTTCCAAGAATCTCAATCTGCTGAACTAGCTAGCCACATCAAGGCTACTGATGCTAAAATGAGAGTGGTTCAAAACCAAATCTCCAATTTGAAGAATGAATTTGATTCTTCAATTGCGAAGAACAATCATGAGCTAAAGAACGATCTTAAGAGTATGATATCTGATTTGGTGAAACAACTCGTTCCACCACCCACCTCGGGAAGTCTCCCAAGTAATACTGTTGCAAATCCCAGGGGTGAACTCAAAGCTGTCACTATTCATAGTGACAAAGATGAACCAATTTTTGGCGCCGCTGCCGGGGATCGAACCCGGGTCACCCGCGTGACAGGCGGGAATACTTACCACTATACTACAACGACCCGGTACTTCCTTCTAATAATGGAAGTACTCATTACGTCCAAACCACGGTTGTCCCAAATTCTACACCCCCAATTAATCCTACATCATCAAGAATAGATCCCACTCTTTCACGATTCACGGTTAAAAGTTTGTCAAGCAACCTTTATGACCAAAGGGCAGCTATGACTTATTCTCATATGCTTAATGCTGCCCGAAAGAGTGTACTTGACGACAGTGATGATGAGGAGGATTCCAACATCATCAAAGCTATCACCACTCATAGTGGTGCTGCTTATGAGGGACCCTCTACTCCTATTCCACCACCGTTATACGATGTGGAAAAAGAGAACGAGGTTGCCAAGGACCAGGTGCAAACTCCAAGCCCACGAAGTACCGCACACGTCCAACCGCAAAATGTCCCTCGAAAGAAAACCAAATCAGGAGTTGTCTTTGAGACTGATGAAACTCCTGAGCCTACTGTACCTAAATCCAAACCTTTTAAGCCTACCCTTCCTTACCCTTCACGCTTGAATGAGCAAGAGCACCGCGAGAGGTCTAATTACCAAACGGACAAACTCTTGCAAATCTTTAAAGATTTGCAATTTGATATAAGTCTTGCGAATGCTGTCATATTGATGCCCAAGTTTGCATCAACAATCAAACAGTTGTTAAACGACAAGGAAAAACTGGTTGAATTGGCAAAAACTTCTCTAAATGAGAACTGCTCTGCAGTTATCTTAAAGAAGCTCCCCGAAAAGCTTGGAGATCCTGGGAAATTTATCTTACCTTGTGAATTCCCAGGAATGGTTGCATGCAACGCCTTGGCCGATCTGGGCGCCAGCATCAACCTGATGCCTAATTCAGTATGGAAGAAACTTTCTCTTCCTAAACTTACCCCTACCTGCATGACTCTTGAGCTTGCAGATCGTTCTGTATCTAAGCCCCTCGGTATTGCCGAGGACGTATTTGTGAAAGTAGGGAAATTCCATTTTCCAGCTGACTTTGTGGTTGTTGAATTCAATGCTGATCCTAGGATTCCTCTCATTCTTGGACGAGGATTCCTAAGAACGGGCCATGCTCTTATAGATGTATTTGAGCGTAAGATCACATTGCGTATGAGTCATGAGGCTATTACCTTTAACCATGATCAAACTTCGAGGTACTCCTCAAACTATAAATCTGCAGCGGTTAACCGAATCGATGTCATTGATGTTGCCTTACAGGAGTACTCTCAAGAAAATCTTAGTTATGTTCATGATTTGGTGAGTGGTGATCCCACTCCATCTTATCATTCCATCATTCCCGACTCTTCATCTTTCCTCACCCCGGTTGAGGAAAGTGGTCCCATATGGGATGAAGATGATGCTGAGAGTGATCAGGAGGGAGATATTCTTCTCCTTGAGGAATTGCTAAGTAATGATCCAATTTCCCCTCCTCCACTAAAAGAACTCCATAATGATCCCATATGGGATGAAGATGACACTGAGAGTGATATCTTAGTCGACTCTTCAACTTCCCTCACTCTGGTTGAGGAAAGTGATTCTATTATGGATAAGACTGGTGATTATATCAATTTGGATTCATTTATTCCTGGAATAGATGATGCTGAGATTGATCAGGAGGGAGATATTAATGATCTTCTTGAACAATTGTTGTACCCAAACAATTATAAATCAGTTGAAAATTGTTATAACATCCTCCTTCCCAAACAACTTCATAAAGAGGAAATCAAATCAGTTGTAAAAACTGATAAATTTCCTGAGATCAAGCATAAGACCTTGCCTCCTTCACTTAAATTTCAAATTCTTGAGGAGGAAGTTCTTGTGATTACTGCTGTTCTGATCTCCCTACTACCCTTCACCTACCCGGTGATTTCTCCTTCCCTTCACTCATTTAGGAGTGAAGATGTTACCTTTGACCCTAGCATCTTCCATATAACATTGGTTTAAATGCCAGATATATCTCTCTTGGTGTGGAACTTTCATGTACTTTAATGTGTATGCAAACATTTTGTATGAAAGTCCGATGGAGATGGTTTCTTCCACTTACTTCCCCATAGATTTTTAAATTGCTTTTTCTCCCGGCCTGTTCAGGAGCTCTTTATTACAGTTAACCGTTCACAAGCGGTTAGCTTGCGTGATAAACCTGACAGTTTGGGAGGAAAGAAATCAAATACGGGGTCGAGTCAAGCTAGTGACTCGGGAATCAAAAAATATTAGCAAAAACATGGGTTTTCACCCGTGTGTAACACCCTAGTGTGGGGGAGATGCCCCACATGTTGTAAATCAACTCAAAAAAAATAATAATAATAATAATAATAATAATAATAATATAGTGATAGCTTCTATTTAAGAAGTTTATCTAAAAAATATATGTATGTATATACATCTTAAATAATGGCTAAGTAATATTTCCCTTTTACGTTCTAAGATTCGGTTTAACACCCGGTACTTTGAATATTGAGGGCAATATTCAGTTCTAAGTGTGGGGGGGGGGGGGGGGGGGGATTCTCTCGAATTCAAACACATGTTCCATCAGGAACCCCCATTTTAGCCAAAATTTTAAAAAAAAAAATTCTCACTTAGAACGCAAATAAATGGTAATCAGTCCACCATGTCTAACCCACATAAGGATTGGCTAATCCAGGAGCAAACGGTTCTTGGTAAAGATATCTCAAACCTGTTGATGGCTTACAATTTGCAAAAAATTGTATGGTACCTCAACTCGCCATATCCTAAAAAGCGAATGAGTTGGCTAGCCCGCAAGATTATGGCTTGTGGTAAAGGCAGTAGAAAATCCATAATTGGTAATCAGCTCACCAAGATGTTGACTATTCCATCAAGAGTTGGCTAGTCCAGAAGCAAACGGCTTTTGGTAAAGACTAATCAAATCCGTTGACAGCTGGTGGTTTGCTCAAAATCACACGGTTATCAGGTGTACCACAGTTTTCACACCTGGCTACTCCAGAAGTGATGGCTTTTGGTAAAGAGTTCTTTGAAATCCATTAAAACTTCATAAAATATTGCTAGGGAATAGCAATACTTTAGTGTGGCGGATTGATGAGTGTCTAAATACTCATCATTTTATACCCATTTAGACTACTGAAACATTTGAAAACACTCAAATATGCTTCAAAATACTGAAAAAATCTCCAAATTGTGTTTTTAGGTGTTAAAGTGCAAAAGGGATGAAAACTGATGAAAAACATGCAAAACATACATAATTTATAGTTTCAGTCCCTGAACTTTGAATAATTGGCAAATCTAGTCCCTGGTTATTC
The DNA here is from genome assembly GCA_030686995.1 of Artemisia argyi. NCBI lineage: Eukaryota > Viridiplantae > Streptophyta > Magnoliopsida > Asterales > Asteraceae > Artemisia > Artemisia argyi. The sequence continues at coordinate 179,641,765 of CM060683.1, forward strand.
AAAACATGGTATTTATCAATAAAGGTCCTTGGGGATTCACAAGTTGTCATAAATAGTCCTTTAAAGATTAAAATTGTGAAATTTCAACTTTGGTCCCCCAAGTTTCAAAAATGTCAAATTTAGTCCTCGGGTATTCAAAAAAATGGAAAAATGACATCTATGACCCTTGTACTATTCATAAATGGCAAAAATGGTCCTTTTGATAAACATTTGGAAATTTACATATTTAACCCTCAAAAAAATCCAAATAATACAAAAATGGTCCTTTAAGGTTTAAAAATGGAAAATGTGCAAATATAGTCCTTGTATTATTAATATGTAATAGGTTTGGTCCTTGTGATACTATGGAAAAGTTACAAGTGCAGCCCCTCAAGTTTCAGCAAGTTTACATGTTAAGTCCTTGGGCTTATTTTACAATAACTACAAACCGGACCCTATTAAATAAAACCCAAAACACCAAATCCAGTCAACTCCTTACCCAGGCCCAACCAAAATATTACCCAGCCCACACCCCCTTTGTTAATAAATAAAACAGACAAACACCCCCACCTGTAACTGCCACCTCTTCACCTCCTCCTTACCCCTTCCAGCTCACCCTATCTTCCTACCCACTCTCCACCACCTCTGTTTTCATAAGCCTGCCACAATAAATGCATTCCTACCCCATTTTCACCTCAAAACCACTACTACCCACAGTATTGAACCAAAACCACCCCAACTTGGTCCAATCTTCATCAAACTTGTCCCTTACACTTCTTAACACTCCCAAAAATCCTTAATTTCTCTGTAACTGCTCAATTCCACGTGGAGTGATTTGGCGCCATTTTTGGATTTAAATGGTCTTGATCAATTTGACTAAATGGAGGGCCAAGATGAAGTGGGAAAATATCTTTGGACTAGTGGGATGCAAAAGGGTGATAAATACAGAAGAAAGAGAGAAGAAGAGAGATCATAATTTGTAATCTAGTTTATGATCAAGTAGAATAATTAAAATAGTTGTTACCTAGTGTAATTGTTCATTTCTGTTCCTAAAGTGTTGTTTAACTTTGCTAAAGTGTAATCAACAGCTTTGTTCTATCAATTTCAATCTATCTTTCAGTTTTCAAGAAATTCAACTTCGTACCATTTTCATTACAAGTCTTTTAAATTCTGTTGATGTTTGTTAATTAGAGATCTCAATCACACTACTTGGCTCTCAGTAAGCTATAGCAAGCTTTTGGATCTATTTAATCAACAATAATCAATAATTTAGGAAAATACCAAAAATATAGAAAATAAATTAAAAAATAGAAGTCACTGTGTAGAAGAAAGCTGGAGCAAAGCTATACTGGAATGCTTTTGGTTTAGAGCTTTGTGGAAAGCATATAAGTTTGGTTCTTGGTTCTTGGTTCTGTGTGTTCATCTCAATTCAAGTTGTAAGCAATACTTCTTGATTTTTAGTATTATTTGTTCTTGTTCTTATATCACTGTAATCTTTAGTGTTTTATGCTTAGTTGTTGTTAGTTAGTGATAATCTAGTGTAAGATTGATAGCTTGTTAATTGGAACTCTTAGTTGCTAGTAATTTAAGTTAGACAGTCAAAATAGCTTAAGTAGTGATTCATAGGTAAAAGTTGTTAATTGCTGTGTATTTGTGTTTATCTGATCCTATATCATCATAATCAAGTGTTAGGATTCACTTTCATGCTTTAAATCAGTGTTGAGTAACACTAATCAAGAAACAGTCCTTGCTAAGGGGTGTTTGGATCAAGCTGCCATACTGAGTATATGCATGTTAATATTGATGATACTTGTTGTTGCATGTTTATTTAGATCAATATAGTATATAACAGTCATAATAAGTAGGTCTTATTAATATAAAAGTCAAAATAGGTTGTAATTCCATCTAGTTAGTAATCTGTTAAGTAATCTAGTTCCATAATCTTCAAATTAGCTTAGAACTTTGTAACCTAGCTTATTTTCATCATATTATAGCTTAACTGAACATAATTAATCAGTAAATCTAGGATCAAGCTCACTTAAGTCAACTTATTGGTTTAACTTAAAAAGTCAAATTTGCAGCCTAACTGTTTTTTGAATAAAACTTAGAATTTTATTGTGAACTAAATAGTTAATCATAGGACTTGAGCTTGTAGGAATATAGAGTCTTGTTGCTGATATTTCTGTTACTATTTTTGTTAAATTTTATTAAAGTGGTTTAACTGCTTAATTAGTGCTTAATTTTAAGTAGTTCTTCACAAACCTCCCCTGTACACAGATTCATAAGCTATCTTTGGAAGCTTTCACAAGTTTCATTAGTGCTTGAGACCCTGTGTATTTTGGATCTTTGTGATGCCCTTGTGGCTAGTTGCTTGAACTAAGTGCTTATCTGCTTTTATCTGCTTATCTTAATTGCTTATCTTGTGCATCAAAATCAAACAATACACTGATAACTCAGTGTAAACAAGCAACTTCACAAGCCCATCATAAGCTTATCACTGAGCTTTGGCTTGTGATCTTTGGCTCTTTTAGAAGCTAAGCAACCAATCTTCACATTGCAAGCTTAAACTTTCACTCACAAGCCCTTTAACTAGGGCTGCAATCAGCTGGAAGCTTGTTCCATTCACTCAGTTAACTGAGTGAACCAGTCGACCCACCCAACTTCATAAGCCCTTAACAAGCTACCCAGTGGTCCCCATTGGTCAAGCTTTGGCATTTTGGAATCCTCACTAGCCCAACTTAATAGTTCAGCATTCATTAAGTTCTTTTGAGCTTATTTCATAAGCTCAATTTGACCACTTTGGTTGACTGTCTAGGGTGTTTGGATCTCAGTTTACTTGGAAGTTCTTAAAAGCTTATTACAAGCTTTTTAGCCAAAATCCAGTGAACACACTTGTTCATATTTGTTAATATACTATATATACACAGTACTTATATTTTGTTTCCTTCCTTAAGCTTGTTTTAAAGCTTTTACCAAGTTTTCAAGCTTGTTTCACTCACTCAGTTAACTGAGTGAATCAGATAGGACCCCTCACTTCATAAGCTCTTTCTGAGCTCACCAGTGGGTCCCACACCTCCAATTTTGATTCTCCCAACCCCCCTCCTACCAGGCTTGAATACTTGACCCTTTGTTTGGCCTAGATCATAGTGGACCCCACTTGGTTTTACCTCACAAAGTTGTCCCATTTTCTGTCTCAGAATCCAATAAGCAAAGTGCTTATTTGTGTTTTGTGGCTTATTCAAGCTACTTATTTGGTTGAATCTTGTTAAATATTGTTCAAACAACTCAGAGGAACCAGAATATACCCTAGTGGACCCCACATAAGCTCATTTGAGTTTATTTCCTTAAAAAGTCAAACTTGGTCAACTGTTTGGGGTAATAAGCACTTACAGTGCTTATTTTGAGTTTCCAAGTTAGTTGTTTTTGTAATAGTTTCTTATTTTAAGTATTTTAATAGTTTTATAAAAGAAAAACCAGAAAAAGCCAAACTTATTTATAGTGATAGCTTCTATTTAATAGAAACTATCTATTTAATTTTTTTTTTAGCTTATTTATAAGCACTTCTGTATTTTTATATTTTTATTAAATCTCTTTTATATTAAAGTACTTTTATAAATTTTTCCAGATTTTTCTTTTGTCATCTAGTAATATTTAGAATTAATACTAGTTTAATTAATTAATAATTAATATTAAATAACTAAATAGCATAATTATATTTTATTAAGTACCACATAGTTTTTATAATTTTTCTAGCTTTTATATAAGTTATAACATTTTTAGGAATTTTTCTAGAATTTTTACTGTTCATATTATAGTATTAATAATTTAATTAGTTTAATTAGTTAATAAATAATTTTATATAGTTAATAATTAATAATAAATAGATAATAAGTGTAATAAATATATTTTCAGTTTTAAAATTTCTTATATAATATTTTAGATTTTTCTAATTTTTTATTTTATTTGTCTAAGCTTTTTTTTAGTTTTCTTATTATTTAGGTATTTAATAAATACTATTAAATAGTAATTAATTAATAATAAATAATAAAAAAGTTAAAAAAATAATTTTATTTTTCTAATAATTTTCTTTTATTCTTAGGATCTCAAAAATATAAATTTCACATTTGTGGGGTTTATATTGATCACTTTTCACTTTTATTTTTGTACGTTTACGTTTAATTTAATTTAAACGTACGTTTTTAATACGTTTTACGTTTCTAGGGTTTTTGATCATACTTATTAGTTGATATAACTTATTTGAGTTATTTATACTTTTAGTATTGTGACAAATCATTCATAACCCTATTCCTGCTCATCCAAACTATATCACACATTCGTTCAATCACAGGATATCACACCTCGTTGGGAAATTAACGACCCGGGGATATAACTGTACTACCTTGAATTATTGCATTTGCCTCTTTCTAGTTTGACTTTTATTGTCAACCATTCACAAGTGGTTGACTCTAGAATATATAGCTAGAAAACTGTGAACCACTTAGCGTTACCTGAAGGTAATGAGGACATTGTCTTCTATTGTGACGCTTCGCATAAAGGTTTGGGAGCTGTGTTAATGCAACGAGGGAAAGTGATGGCTTATGCTTCCCGACAGCTCAAGAAGCACGAGAAGAACTACACCACCCATGATTTAGAGTTAGGTGCTGTGGTTTTTGTACGGAACCAAGTGTGTTGTATTTACTGACCACAAAAGTCTACAACACATCTTGAATCAAAAAGAGCTCAACATGAGACAACGACGTTGGATTGAGTTGCTAAGCGATTACGATTGTGAAATCCGTTACCATCCTGGTAAAGCAAATGTTGTTGCCGATGCTCTTAGCCGAAAGGAAAGGATACCACCGTTACGAGTTAGGTCATTAGGAATGACTATTGTATCGCCGTTACCGTCTCAAATATTAGAAGCTCAAACGGAAGCGTTGAAAGCAGAAAATCGACCTGCTGAGAACATATTTGGGATGGCAGAAAATGAGAAGGGATTTGTTAAGCGTTCTGATGGAATATTATGTTTTGGAGAGCGAAGTTGGGTACCATTGTATGGAGGAATTCGAGAGTTGATTATGCATGAGTCGCATAAGTCAAGATACTCTATTCATCCTGGGTCTGACAAGATGTACCAGGATTTGAAAAGGTTATATTGGTGGTCAAATATGAAGGCAGATATAGCTTTGTACGTTAGTAAGTGTTTGACTTGCTCTAAGGTTAAGGCCGAACATCAAAGACCGTCAGGATTATTGACGCAGCCAGAACTCCCGGTTTGGAAATGGGAGCGGATCACAATGGATTTTATTACCAAATTACCAAAGACAACTAGCGGTTGTGACGCTATCTGGGTAATTGTGGATCGTTTGACTAAGTCTGCTCATTTCCTGGCGATTAGTGAAGATGATAGTGTGGATAAACTTGCGAGGTTGTATGTGAAGGAAATCGTTTCTCGTCATGGAGTTCCGATATCGATTATTTCTGATCGCGACAGCCGCTTCACGTCAGCTTTGTGGCGATCACTTCAAACTGCTTTGGGGATGAAACTTGATATGAGTACTGCATATCATCCCCAAACCGACGGTCAAAGTGAGAGGAACATTCAGACATTGGAGGATATGCTTCGTGCATGTATAATAGACTTTGGTAAAGGCTGAGAGAAATATCTACCCCTTACGGAATTCTCCTATAACAATAGCTACCACACAAGTCTTAAAGCTACACCATCTGAAGCTTTATATGGTCGTAAATGCCGTTCGCCTATTGGTTGGGCTGAAGTTGGAGATAGCCAACTCACAGGCCCCGAGCTTATTTTGGAGACTACTGAGAAAGAAACTCAAATTCGTGATCGATTACAAGCAGCTAGGGATAGGCAGAAAAGTTACGCCGATCAGAGACGTAAACCCCTAGAGTTCCAGGTTGGAGACAAAGTGATGCTGAAAGTCTCGCCTTGGAAAGGTGTGATACGTTTCGGGAAACGTGGGAAACTCAACCCCCGCTACATTGGACCATTTCTTATTTTAGAAAGAATTGGGCCCGTGGCTTATTGGTTGGAATTACCACATGAACTGAGTAAAGTTCACGATGTGTTTCATGTTAGTAATTTGAAGAAGTGCCTTTCTAATGAGACGCCGGTTATACCGATGAAAGATATTCGAGTTGATGAGAAATTGAACTTTGTGGAAGAGCCGATTGAGATATTGGACCGAGAGATTAAACGACTCAAGCAAAGTCGCATTCCACTCGTCAAGGTTCGTTGGAATTCCCGACATGGACCGGAATTTACGTGGGAACGTGAGGATGAGTTCCGAAAGAGATATCCGAAGCTTTTCACTTCGTAGTTGGATTGTTCCGAGAGAAACCCGGGACGGGTTTCTTCTGAGGCTGGGAGGATGTGACAACTGGCAAATTAGGGAGCCATTTTGAAAACCCGCATTACGTAAAAGTTCATTTATGAATTTATATTTGTAGTTTTATTCGTAACGAACTTGTAAAACCTATATTATGGTTGATTATATTTTAAAATCTTTATGAGATTTGAAGATTTATTTCAATGATTCGATATGGAAATACATGTGGTGATTTATTTTGAAATTCTCATTTGGCACTACGTTGACTCCAGCACTAGGATAACCTAACAGAAATTTTATGTCTTGAGTTTACGAATTCGACTATATATATTTATTTATGGAACGTCTCGTGAGATATTAAATGTTTTGAAACGGGTTACGGGTTTTGGTCCGTGTAAATTACACCTAGCCACCTTACCCTAAATATTAATAATACCCTATTTATTATTATTATTAGTATTATTATTATTATTGTTTGAATAAAAAGAAAGAAAAGAATTTTTTTTTAAAGAGTATACCTACAAAACGTCCTTGTGGTTTGCCTGGTTCCACACCACACACAAAAACAAACACAACTTTTAATATCTCATCTCTCACCTCATCCCCTCCAATCACCAAACCCTAGCCGCCCTATAATCCGGCCAGCCGCCGCTCCACCGCCGATCCCACCACAAAACCGCCACCACCATCTTGTTTATCACCTTTTTCTCATTCTTTTAACATATAACACGCGCTATAAAACCCATCCTAACACCACGAATCTTTGCAAATCCGATCCTATTATTGTTGTTTCACTAGATCCGCGAGCTCCAAGGTTTAAGAAGGTGAGAAAACGCGTTTTTACGCGTGGGTTTGACTGAGCCGAGTCAAACTCGGACTAACTCGTAATGGGGTTTAAAGATACATGATTCTTTTAAAAGATTTTGATAAGAAAATAATTTGGGTATCCATTTTGGTGTGGTTTTGACTCGGATTTGTATAAATCCTTGTTAGGGTCTCGTTTGGAATTAATATGTGGTTGAGCTTGGTTGTTTTGGGATTATGTCGCGACCCCTAGGGTCTTGTTGGCTCGGTTTTGAGCATATGGGAACGCAAGCCGAGACCTTATGGTCTCGTGCTTTTGTGTAGCAATTCGAAAGGACTAGCCGAGACCCATTTGGACTCGCGCTTGGTGTTTTCTTTTCTGGACCAAGGTTGGCCGCGACCCATTTGGGTCCGGCAATGGTTAATGTTTTGTTTCCAGATTTTTGGTGCTCACTAATGTGGTGATATGGTTATTTTTTTATTTTTATTATTATTTTTTTATTATTACTTGATTCTTGCGGCTTATTTTATTTTGGCCGAATGCTTTTGTTGGGTCGAGACCCTTTGTGGTCTCGACAATGGGAATATTGTTACAATTGTGATTATTGAGGAGTTGTTGACGAATGGTATATGTGGGGACCGATTGTGAGACGGTCATTTAGATTGACGGAGATAGGTTAGTCGGGTGCCGTAGTCGGACCCTATTGTTGTAGCACGTGTATTGGGATTGATTTGGACGGAGTTGGATTACTTATTTATGACTTGATTTTGTTATTTTTAGACTTGGACAATGAGCCGAGAGTCATGACTCGGACATGTGACCATTTCGTATGACTCGATAAATATTTATAATTAAACGCAAATAATAAAACTCGTAATAATATTATTGGTAATATAAACGTTTATATAAATATATAGACGTGAATAACGTATATATAAATATATAAATGCGTATATTAAAAATAAAAAGATCACGAGTAATATTATAACAATAACGTGACGATAAATATTATACTATGAAAGTGGTGTAATAAATGTCGGGAGCGTTACTATAATTAAACGACTATAAGTAACGATGAAATCTTGACGTTAAATAAATATTAAATAAAATAATTTCTTTTAAATAAATGAGGTAAACTATTGAGTTATACGGGATCGTGATCACTTGAGTCCAAGTGGATTATTGATTGTGACGTTTGTGTTGTCACGGATATATGACAATTAATACACTCACTTTTGATAACTACGTAACTTATTTAATCGACGGGTTAAATAAGAGCTATTTAGTTATTTAAATTGAGTATATTAATGAGCATCGTATCCTGCGACGCCCATAGGTTGTGGTATGTGTACGAGAATAATAAATTACTAAGTATCTCGTGAGATTGCCAAATTGACGAATTTGGTAAGCTTAACGGCATAATTAGAGAATTTAATAAACTTTGATATATACCATATAGTACTTTATGTGCAATGTGTGACCTAGGTTTCGGGTATAATCTTATAATGGTATATTAAGTAAATAAATATGGGGGATTACCAAATCGACGGATTTGATAAACTTCGATGATTTATTTAAATAATATATTGGACTAACATTAGACCTATAGATTGTTTTATTATCCTTTTTGTTGTGACTTCTTAGTTTGTGTTGTGTCGACCCACCACCCATATGGATACCAAACGCCAAACTCCAAATTAATACGAGAAATGGATTTTCGGAAGTAAAATGGAATACGTTCGGGTTTGGGAATATTTGATTTTGAGGAAATGATTTCTGAACGAGTTGATATTGTTAGGTCGTGCCGAGTCCGTAGTTGCCGTCTTTTGAGTTACTATACATCTTACTTCTACCGATTTCTTCTTGCTGATTTCTGGACTTGAGGTGAGTCATAGCCCCACTTTTTACTCTTGAACTATGTTTTCAATACTTGGGGTGAGAAACGTGCAAATTATTTTATGTGGACTACTATCGCTTTTATATTCTTTTCAAATCTTGCTATGCTTATATAACTAGGAAGAGCGAGGCCTAGCCTAGAGTTAGGTAAGCTATACAACGAGGCCTAGACTAGATCTAGGTAAGTTGTACATGTCGTATCCTTACGCATGTTGGGTATGTCGTATCCTTACGCATACAGATTGATTTGATTGGATTCGGTTATTTGACTATAGTGTGCACCTATAGGTTATTGATACTTCGGAGGTTATCCGAGTATTTATGAAATTACGGGAGGCACCCGTGTATCTATGTTGTGGCAGAGGGTATCCGCAGGTTTATTACGGAAGGTATCCGTGTATTTATGATGGAGCGGAGGGTATCCGCAGGCTGTAATGAATCCCTAGTATAGCTAGCAAGCGTTTTGCGTATATGTCCACTATATTGAATTATGAATTTAAACCTATGATCTCACCAGCGAAAGCTGACTTTTAGCACGTTTTCTCAGGTAATTAAGCGATGATTTGGATGCTTGGATTGGAAGGCTTGGCTATGGTACCTGGTTTATGGATCTATTTTTCTAAAACTCTGATATTTAAATGTGGACCTATGTTTATTACTTTTGGGCCTGACTTTGGATGAATTTGGGATAAATGTAAACTTTAAAACCCTGTTTTGGTTGTGTTTTTCTTATGTTTACTTTATCTCGTTCTTTTATGTCTTGTGTTGGATACCAATCCCCGTAACACCTCGAAAGCTTGTTGAGTCTTCCGCTGTACCAAATTTTGGGGGTGTTACATCATGTGACCTTGATCACTATCAAGCCTTTTATTAATAACCTCTAATTTGTCACTCCAATCTCTCTTCTGCTTATTGCGATCTTCTACTTTAGTTTTATTCCACCCCCGAAGCCGTTTTTTAAGACATTTAAGTTTGTTCTTGAGTCTGAACATAAAGTTACATAGAAATCTCTAAATACATAATCAGGTATGTTTAGCAAAAATAGCAATAAGAGTAAGTAGTATTATGAAATAGTAGTTGTTTATTTTAATAAATCGTTTGGTAGCATCGTTGTATGGATATAATTACTACATGAAATTGCTAGTTGCTAGTAAATGCTACTAAAAGTAGCATTTTGATTTTGAGCCATCAAAAAATTTATGAATACTAGTAGTTTGTTGCCAAACAAATATATATATACACAAAATGCTAAACATTAGTTGCTAGTTGCTTCAAAACACTCGTTACCAAATATACCCATCAAAGACGGCTCGATGAAATTATATATATTGCTTTAACTAGAAAAACTTAAACTAAAATAATTGTTCAAACACCTTTTTTTCAAAGTGATAGAATAGTAAGCAAGCTAATTAGGGTTTTATCTAAATGTGCCAACAAAAAAAAAATAATAAAATAAAATAAAATAAAATAAAAAATAAAAAAATAAAAAAATAAAAATTTGGATGGTCACGTTAAAGCATAAGAAGCTACAAACATATAATCAACTAAGAAAAAAGATTAAGATCTCTTAAGTTCATATGAACATGACAGGTAATTTTCCCTCGAATTTAAAAAGAAAAATAAGTCTCTCAGTAGACCTCACTGTTATGTTTATTAGAGAACATTACCGGTTGTGTTTATATTTACGTGAGAAGATCTCAATCCTTAAGAAAAATAACTATACATAACTATTCGTTAATTTACCATAAGCAGTTTTTTTCACGATTTAGTCCTTTGTCATTGAGCAAGCTAGGCCAACACATTCCACGTTTGATATAAGTTTTTCAAAGACGTATCGATAAAAACTAGAAGTGCGATGAGATATATAACCTATAATTACTCGACATGATAAACAAGAAAGTGCATGTATAAGGTCTAAAAATGTATCATATGAAATATGAATGATTGTTTGTGTTTGCTAGTGTCAACTTTATTGATTCTTTCTTACTATAGTGCATGTGTTATCTTTCCACAAAAACCTTATTCACCTTGATTGTTCCCAGCTAGGAAGTGAAGAGGATAGAGACTTGTAAAAAAGAAAAGTGAACATGTTTTCTTTAGAATAATATATTTTAGATGACTTTTATGCATATGTGTAGGGTTTTTGCTTTATTTTTCATCTTTTTCTTTTTCTTTTCCTTTTGCATATTTCTTCTAGTATGTGATATTGCTTTTTCTATCAGAAAGAATATTTTTAGAATCGTTGTTTCATGAGCTTATTTGTAAACTCAAATAGCGACCTAAATGAGTCGAACTCAAACCATAGGTAAGTTTTCTGAATTTGATCGAATTAGCTACTATAATTGTTTTTCGAGATTCTATTCAAGATTCCAAACAATTAGCTATAATTGAATTCTTGAAACTTTATTTGCAAATCTATGAGCCTATGGCTTTGGTATATATCGATCGAACTTGATCATTTCTGGTTTCGAAAGGAAAATGGTGGTTAAATTTTATAAAAAGCTTCGATAGCTCGAAGACTTTAATAGCAGATTCAAACTAAGTCTATTTGCTACTACATATTAGGTGTTGAGCATGCCAAATTAAGTTTAGTCAATAGATTAGATATATATGTGCAGAGATGCAATTATATATACATTCATCCGGCACACAAGGTTCCTCGATCAATTATCAAGAATTGGCAGGACATGAAGTCCTCATGGTCCCTAAACAATGATTGAATATGGAAACATCTTATATGAAACATATTTAATAGGGAAAATTGTCCAGAAATACATCAAATTTGCCACATTTTGTTTTTGTATACCATGATTTTTTTTTTCCTATTGTAACTACAAACTTTCTTAATATTGCTTTTGTATCCTAAAATTGCATATTAGCTGACGTGGCATGTATTAGCGTCCCTAATTACCCTCACTTAATCACCTTGCCACGTCAGCTAATTGGCCATTTCAGGATACAAAAGCAATATTAAGAAAGTTTATAGTTACAATAGAAAAAAAAAAAGTTCATGGTATACAAAAGCAAAAGGTGACAAGTTTGATGTATTTCTGGACAATTTTCCCTATTTAACATAGAGTTTCTTAATGTTTTTCTTATATGTGCACGTATACATGCTTGTACGTATGTCTTATTCTTCCAAATATATAACATGTATGCCAAATTCTAGTTTTAAAGGACCATTTTGAGACACAAACCTTAGTGGTCCATTATAGGAAAACAGTAGCTTTTATTAATGTTTGCATTTTTTTCATCTAAGTTACTGAACACAATCTGATAAATATTCATGATATTAGAGAGTCCAAAAACCACAAATCTATATATGAACATAATGCATGCTAGGCGCTAGCTATCATCGGTGTTATAGGGTGTTCACGATCCGAGCCGAGTCGAGTTTTGGGCTAAACGAGCTAGGCTCGTTTATTAACTACTCGGCTCGAGCTCGAATAAAATTTTGAAACTTGGCTCGAGCTCGAGCTCAAATATTTTTTTGTTGTTCGAGCTCGAGCTCGAAGCTCGTTTAAGATTTATAATTTTTTTTTTTACTCTTACAATAAACTAACTTTCAAGCTTAATATGTCCGTATAAAAGATCGAACTTGATAGGCTCATTTATTAACTCAAGCTCGAGCTCAAAAGCTCATTTACAATTATAAAAATTATAAAAAAATGTTCTTATACTCAAACTAAAGTTTATGTAACTTATAAGCTCAAAAAAGCTTGTTTAGGAAGACACAATTAATGTTTTATAACATTTAATGCTTAACTATGTTTCAAAATAAGGTGGGGGCTTTGCTTATATAGAGTTTTTTCTCATGAAAGTTTTCATCTTCAAGCGATGTGGGATAAGTTTACTAGTCATGTCACTCCTATATTTTGATTTCTCTTGTTCTTATGATATTTTCAAAGTTTATAAATATGAACAACTATCATATTGTATCAAACCTAGTATTAAACATTACAAATAAATATCAAACAACAACAAAAAAAAATCCAATGTGAATAACCAATACAAATACAAGCACAATAATGTTATGAAACAAAAAATAAACTAATTCAATATTAATACAACATGTAAGACTCTTTTAGAAGCCCATCTATCAAAATTAATAAATCTCAATTAAATTATGCATATAAATAGGTATTTATTATCATGGATGTAAATAAGAAGAGTGAATCGGAAACTAAAATCATGGATTATTTTCTATACAAATAATGTTTGGGTAGTAAGGGTACATTGTGAGTTATTCAAATTTACACTAAATCTAAACAATTTTAAATTCATAATAAATCTAAGCAAACAACTTTACTAATTGAAAACTAAGAAAATATCTAATTGTGATTGATTTCTTAACGTTGAAAGATTATGAATCGTAATTACAATGATAGTTTAACTATAGATCCTACAAATCAATTGCTTAGTCCATATGATTGTAAAAATCGTAAAAAATGATGAGTGCAAACTATAAATGTTTAAATTGCATAACTAACTGATTAGCTTTAACTATTCACTCAAATGATCGAACTCGATCAAAAACACATGCAAAATATGGACAATTTTTTGAAAACCCAACGTACAATTTAAGTCGTTATAAAAATTATACAACCAACAATCACAACAAGTTTAGCTGACCATAAACTAGACATGAAATATGTTTATACACTCTTGTTTCCTATCATGACTTTAGTTCTTTTTGCTTAGATCATGCTTTATAAACATAATAAAAAATTTTTAGAGGAGGAACTCATCTAAAATCAAGAAAGCATGTAAGTATCAACTAGCTGTCAAATGATTAATTCGTGATACCGAATTGATATAGGTTCTGATAATTACAAACGCAACTACCTTGTAATTAAGGTGAGTACTCGTGACTTTTACTAAACGGGGATGTACACTATAATCCCTTATTATGCGTTGCATATTATTGTTGTGGCATCTATGTGATTTATTGTTATGTACATGTGCATTTGCATTTCATGAAATTATGCATGTACATTGTTTTAATCAATACAATTTGAATGAAAATGTTTTAATAATATTTCAATTATGTTTTAAGTCTCTATCTTTGTGATTTCGACTTTATAAACAATAAGACTAGCAAAAAGGGTTAGTAACAAATTATTAATACTCCGTAACACAATTGTCGGGATCCCATAAGTTATATGTTATGTTATCATTTTTCATGCATTTGAATCATATGTGCGATATTTTATGTATACAACACACGACCTCGCTGTGCCTTTAGTCTTACGCATTTATTGTACATCTTCGTATTCGAAATAATAGGCACGGACTCGAGGAGATGAATGGACTAAATAAAGGGGACCAATTAGACTCGAAATCATTATGACCCGAATGTGTTTATATAAATTAAACTTAAAAAAGTTGTCATTTAGTTGATTGATAAACTTGTAATAACTAAAAAATAATAATGTATTAGATATAAAAGATGTAAGTAAAAGAACAAACATGTTAAGAAAAAGAATTAAAAGAAAATACATCCCACATAAGAAGAAAGAAGAAAACAAGACAAACAAAGAGCCTATAAAACAAAGTCTAAGTAAAAGGTGAAGGCTTACTTTCAAGTAAGTATAAATATATAGCTTAGAAATATTAAACTACAACTTGAATCTAAATTATATTAGAAACATATATTTAAAATTTTAAAATAAACTTAAAAACTTATATAGATTAAGTGTTGGCTTGTTAAGCTCGAGTAGCTCGTTCGGCTCGTGATTATTAAACGAGTTTTCGAACGAGCCGAGCCAAATATTAGTTTTTAAAGCTCGGCTTGTCAAACTAATCGAGCTCTAATTTTTGATCGAGATCGACTCGAGCTCGTGAGTATTAGGCTCGAGCTCGAGTTAAATGAGCTCGAGCTCGAGTAGCTCGTTAAAAGCTCGGATCGTTAACACCCCTATTAATAGCACCTAACGTGCACTATGGTTTTGACACGTACTACGGATATAATTATAGTTTTGAT
This sequence comes from Artemisia argyi, assembly GCA_030686995.1. Lineage (NCBI taxonomy): Eukaryota > Viridiplantae > Streptophyta > Magnoliopsida > Asterales > Asteraceae > Artemisia > Artemisia argyi. The sequence goes on from CM060683.1 coordinate 179,656,778, forward strand.
CAAATTTCACAACCTTACATTTATTATTATTATTATTATTATTTTGAACTTAAATATACATGTTTCGATTTACATAGAAGTGAAAGACAAACGAGCAACAAGCTGCGTCACTAGCATTTTTTGAATTGCAAAGTCAATTCTTTTAAAAACTACGTTTGCAGATCTAGGTGTCATTATATTTGTTAGAATATTTTTTGGTAGAATTATGATGATGAGTCATTCACCAAATTCCATCTACCATGGGAATATGTGTTCATGTATGCGTATAATATATGTTTGGCGTGGAATAATAACGAGTCATTGATGAATTGATTTATTCCCTTCAACACTTTAATAATTATGTACTAATTAAGTAATTGTTGCAAACATAAAAACAAGAAATTTGTCTTAAAATCTATTGTTGGATTCTTTGATTCCCCTATGCCTACAAACAACAAAGAGAATCTTCCAATCCCACCACATCTTCCACCAAAACTAGCCAAATCAAAGAAAACAAAAACACATTTGCCATCACTTTCAATCTCCAAAAAACACACCAACCCATCAAAAATCACCAATCCCACTAACACAAATCCCTTTGCCTCAAAGTTTTAGAAAGTTGAATCCATTAACATTATGGTAGGGTTTTTCATCTTTTTCATGATCCATAACTAGTATTGGATATAATAAAGTTTTATCCATATAATTGTCTACTTTGTGAGAAAAATGCACACTAGATATTGATCAAAGCTTGTGAGAATTACATGCACTTAGAAATCGCGGTTATTATTATGTAAACCCTAAGTAAGTGCTAAGTGAAAGTTAAATGTTGCCTAATTTGTTAATGTGGTACATGTAATGGAAAACATGAAGATATTAACAAATCAAGCACTTTTTTCTCTACTTTTAATACAAAAATGCGCATATGTTTTACTTTCTTTGTTTTTGCACCATTAAAGATTCCTTCCCATGCCATTCAAGTCAAAGGAAAATAAACAGAATACATATTTTAAACCTTTGTTTTTGGTTGATTATAAAATGTGAATTGAGAGCAAGGTTGAGACACAGCTCATTAGAGCATATATTCCCTCACCTTACCTTACCCCACTTGTGTTTCCTGATATGGAGTGAAACCACATCAACCCCCCCCCCCCCCCCCCCCCCCCAATTATAAAGACTAACATTAGTACTACTTATTTCGGACACAAATCTTGTATTAGAAAGAATCTAAAACATATTAACCCAATTCTATATTATCTTTGATCACACACACATATATAGCTATATCATTCTCTTGTGTTCTTTGCTTATTTCAGAAACTAGACAATGGCTCATGAGAATATTCAAAAACAGGATTTGAATTTGGTATTGTCAAGTGATGCAAAGCCTAGACTAAAATGGACTCCTGAGCTTCACCAACGATTCGTCGATGCAGTTGCTCAACTTGGAGGCCCAGAGAGTTAGTATTTGCATACTTGCATAAAAAAATATATAGAAATTACATAAAGTTCTAATCTTTTTTTCTTTTTTGGTATGAACAGAAGCAACACCAAAATCTTTGATGAGACTTATGGACATTCATGGGCTTACTTTGTATCACTTAAAGAGTCATTTACAGGTACTTTTAGTCTTGTTCATTTAGCCAAAATAGTAGTAGACTAGTAGTATATAAGTTGAGTATGCTAAGTTCTGTATTTGTTGTTTACTTATGAAGAAATATAGGCTAGGAAAGATTCAACAATCATCAGTTTGCAGTGGAAGTATACAAGAAGGTGCGTAAACATGCGTTTTATTCGTTATTTACAAAATAATCCAATGATGGATCATTTTGGAATATATCATATATGAATATACTGATGACTGATTTTAATGGTACTCATGGTTTTGATGCAGAGTTTGCTGATGATCATAGGAGTGAAATCACTAGTATCCATCAAAACGAAGAAATCCCGAATAAGATTAACGAGTAATCGACTATTTACCTATAAAGGTTCTATCTTTTTACAAATATAAGTTCTTAGAGACTGATTTTTGGAAATTTTCTTGTATCAGGAGCGTAAAGATTGCTCAGGCTCTACAAATGCAAATGGAAGTGCAGAGGAAACTTCATGAACAAATAGAGGTAAAAAAAAACCCTAAAAACTAGTATGTCAAAGTACAGTTGTGCATGCATTAGGTATACCGGTAGATATGTGCGGACCTGGAAGCCGGTATTAGAGTATGCACGCGCATATCCTGATTAAAAAGCATCCTAGTATAAAAATTATATAATAGAGATTTGTTTATCATGTCCCTCTTAAAACAAACTTCTTATGATAGTTACTGTGGTCGAATATCTGGATCCACCAATGACGGTTGATATATATACAAATGTGCATGCACGCCATACACATAGGCGGACCGAGGGGGTTCCTAGGGTGACCGTGAACCACATGAATTATTCATACGTAGTGTAGATTTTTGTCAAAAATACTGTTTTTTTAGAAATGCACATTTTCCCAAATTTATTTGTGTTACGAGTCTTATATATATAGTAATTATGAAATGCACCTCATAACACTAATTCGGGGTCTGGACGTAGTGTATGAGTAGTATGTGAACATACCCTGAAAACATGGCTTTTAAATAATTTCGTCTAAGAAAAATAAGATATTGCAACCTATTTTGTGAAATGTTGGTAGTGTATATTCTCGTTAAAAATCCTGGATCTGTCACTGAATTCTAGGTACAAAGACATTTGCAACTAAGAATTGAGGCTCAAGGAAAGTATCTTCAATCCGTATTAAGAAAAGCACAAGACACACTTGCAGGGTACAATTCATCGGCTATAGAAGTGGAAGTAGCGAAAGCCGAGCTTTCTCAATTAGTTTCAATGGTAGACAATGGGTGCCCGAGTTCTTTATCCGTACTAACAGAACTAGAGGATTCAACCTTAAAAAAAGACTCAAACGAAAGCCCGAAAACAAAAGCCATTGGATCATCACTAGAAAGCTCTTTGACATCATCCGAGAGCTCGGAGAGAAAGGAAAATGATCATCAAGTTTTGTCATTGATGGAAATGAACACCGGAAGGAAGAGAAGTGGAAGTACAATTTCTGATGGTAATTACCAAGGTAAAAGACTACAAAAAGATAGTAACAAATTTGATCTAAATAGTCAATATGTGAATGAGGTTGACTTTGACGTTGACTTTGAGGCAAGGTCAAACACATTGGACTTGAACTCCAAGTGAAATTAGTAAAAACTAGAGTTCAATGGGGTAACTTTTGATGGATCATGAGTTTATGCTATATATTGTATTGTACTATGTCATTTAGAATATATCATATAGTATATATCAATTTATAGAAGTATATATATATATATATATATATATATATATATATATATATATATATATATATATATATATATATATATATATATATATATATATATATATATATATATATATATATATATATATGTATTTGTGCTCACAAGCACTAGATTTTTTATTTTTTATGCTTTCCAATAAGATGCTTCACATCAAGAAAAATCGAAATATGTGAGGACAAATGGTAGAACAATCAAATAAATAAACAAGAATAACATATAACTATTTATTGGTGTAGCCACAATAAGACACAAATCGGTATTATTAAAATGATGTGTAAATAATGCATTATAAGTTGTACTAGTACAATAATTTGGAATTTTCATAAAGATAATCAATCATTTGCATATCCCTTTAAGCTTTGTTCTATGATCACTCGATCTAAAAGAAAAGGTGGCCAAAATTCTTTTCTTTACCTAATTTTGTTTTTTTATTGTTCAAGATAAGATAGATGAAATGATCACTAAGCTATTTTAAAAACATCGTCTATGTTCGTTGATACAAAAAATGGTAACTGAGGAGATGATATATTGTCGGCATGCATGCAAGACAATATAAGGTTAAAAAATTTCTAATGAATGTCTTTAACAACTATCACATATGATATAGCTTATTATGTGAGTTGTCTGTCAAAAAAAAATTGTCTGGTTTCGTATAAGACATATGTAAAATAGTACTGAGATGATAGATGATACTTTATATTTATGAACACTTTGTGACTTTGTGTTTAAGAACAAATAATTCTTGGTTGAATTGTAATATGGCCATAATGGGCCTTGGGCACACCACTGTCACGCACTAGACTAGGCTGGCCCATTTAAAGCCCATAGTAGTTTTTATCTAATATAATGCATTTTTAGTCTTTCCTATTTCAATTTTTTAAGATTTTCATATAAAGTTTAAGTAAACAACAAATTAAGCTATACATATAATTAATTTATGCATCAACACTTACACTTGTAATTAATATAATATTTAAAATACCCCTTTAATAAAAAAGTATCACTAATAAAACACAATGTACGAACAAAGCAAGCTTTTACACTCGTTCTTCTTAAAATTTGTAAGGCATTTCATGAATATTTTAAATAATACAACTTTTTTTAACATATAGTATAAACTTATGAAACATAAAAAGTAACATATTCTTATATATCAAGAGTTCTTAGGCCTAAAATATAACAAAACTACTTTCAAATACATCATTTCTTATATTCGAACTTTCAAATAGTTCACCATTCATGAAAAATATAAATCGCCATCTACAAAGTATTTGTGATGGTAAATAAATATTTATAGAAAAACATTGTTCGTCGTTGAAAATTTTAATTAAAGGGTGCCCGCAACTGCAACGCGCAGATGGGGTGTCCTTCGGGCTGACCCGACCCAAGGCCAACCCAAGTCAATTCGGGTCGGGGTCAATCGGGTCAAAAATTATATGTGGGTCAACCCGAATTTACCCAAGTTCTAAACAAGGTCGGGTTCGGGTATGTTTTTTTAGCCTCAACCGACCCGAACCCGAGTAACCCGACTAAACTAACACTTTACAATGTAAAAATACCCGGGTTGACCCCGAACCCGAATTGACCCAACCTGAGTTGACCCGAGTTCTAAACAGGATCGGGTTCGGGTACTTTTTTTAAAGGTTTGACCCGAGTTGACCCGACCTGAGTTGACCCGAACCCGGCCGGGTCAACCCGAATGACAACCCTACGCGCGGGTACCCTGCTAGTAGTCAATTAAACGTTTTGCATTGTTATCCTACTTACGGTAGAGATTCAGTGAGAAGAAAATTTAAAATAAAAAATGAGAAATAACTATAATCATTCATTCGAGATGCATCGATTTGAAGTAGATGAATCCCTATTCATTTAGATGCATCCTATAGTTTTGAAAGTGATTTGAAATAAAAATGATTCAAAGTACTACTAGCAACAAATTTGACCCGCAAACTAAAAATGCATAGGATCCGTCTAACATGATAAAATGTATCTGATATATGTATAACTTTTAGCTAAAAAAATATATTATGATGCATCTAATAAATAAGAGATATATCGAATTCAAGTCGATACATCTCTAATGTGTGATTATAGTTATTTCTTATTTTTCTCGTTTTAGTTTTTTTATTTTATTTATCTATTTATTTTTTAATTTGATCCTAAGTCATCTAGGTATTCATAATTCTTTGATAAATTGGTGTGTTATATTTGTCGTGATATAATCGATATTAATGTGTTTTCAACAGTTATTACTTTAACCATCATATTTCTCAATGTATTTCAGTTAAAATAAGATTACAACAACATGCTTATAAAATAATTGCATTAGAAAATATACAAGAATCACTTATCAAGTTTATTTCTACTCTTAAGAATGGATGAACTCGAGAAATCTAAAGCTCGTCGCGGCTTGAAGCAGATGAAAATGAAGGAAGTTCAATGTTATTTCCGCAAGGTCGTCCATGGGGCATAACCGGACATTCGATGAAATTAGAACCCGATGCATCGACACATTGGTAGACTTGGTATACTTGGTGGTTACCTTTGGAGTCTACATTGCATTCTATAAAAGGGGCATAACCCACTGCCTCTGTAATTGCATCTTTGATTTGGCCCATTGTGTGAAATTTCCCATCAGCTGGTTTAATTCCTGTACTCAAATTGAATACCATATTGGTTAATATTTCATGTGCTGTGTTTAATAAATTTATACTTATGAAAAAATATATATATGTTAAAAAATATACAAAAAGCCTTGTATTAAGGAGGTGTTTGTTTGAACTTATTTTTTGGCTTATAAGCTAATGTAGGTTCGGCTTACATATACTCATTTTTTCGGGTTTATTTTGAACTTATGAGCTTATATAAGTTTAAAATAATTGTACCTTGTATGTTATTATACTAGTGCTTGTATTTTGCGCTTGATATATGTACCTGCGTTGGCGAGAGCATGGAGGAGGTTAGCTTTTTTCTTTAGAGAAAGAGCAGCCTCAAAGTAACCACTTTCGTCGAAAATAGATTCAGCACAAGTGCCATGTTTTTCCCATTCGTGACGCCAAAATTTCAAGCCGTCGCCACTTGGGCACGCAAGCGTTGGCCATTCTTTTTCTAGCACACTTTCAAGGTTAGAAACCTATACACATAGACATAGTACATGTTGTATGTGTTAGATTTTTGGGTTTATAATAAAGTTATGCATGTGCATGAGTACATCGATAGTTGGATGCATTACCTTCGAGTCATCAAAGGGGTTGGATGAATCGCAGTTAGATGGATAGGTGCCGTCGACGTAATTAGGCCAAAGCCCGTGAATACTGAAATCTTCCGCTGGCTTCCCGGTTTTTGGATAGCAACAGCCTCGCCTCGAATCACAATATGATGCTGGCCACTGCAAATCATCATACACAAAAATAACTTCTTATCTCAAAAACCATGTTAAACATTCATAGTTTCATACAATAGAGTTAAAAACTGATACAATGCATGTGCATGAAAGCATATATAGCAAAAATCAAACCTGTTGAACAAAGTAAAAGAAATCAAACTCCTTAGCAACACTTAAGATTGCAACACTTTGTATGAATAAAAATATGATCAACAATGATCTCCCATTAGTATTCATATCTAACTCCCTTAAATTTATTTGTGCAAAACAAGACGTTGGTTCATATCTATTTATACAAAATTATAAATTAGAAAGATGTGTTTGTATGTGATATAAATTAGTATATGAAGAGGATATGCCTTATAAGTATACTCTTATCCTAACATTGCTTGTAGATATTGAACATTGCTTCAAGTCTATGTGTGTCGATTTATATTAATTTTCCAACAAGTATATTAAATTTATTTTGAAAGCTATTTTGATGAATTGTATAAGACGTGGCCAAGTGTCGTTCAGTTGTTGAATACTACTACTTAATTACTTATAACTACTTATAAGTCTCGTGTAGGTGAATATTTATGCATAAATTAAATTTATTTTAAAATTTCAATTTAATATACGAACATATAAGAATTTAGCACATCTCTGTGCAATGTGAGTTAGCTCTGTGCATAAGAGTCCCAATGGAACAGGAGTTTTGATCTCCTTGTTGGTGATGCCCTGAATAAGAGCCTCTAGTGACATTTGTATGGGCTGCAAATGGAACTAGGAAGGGTGTTTGTTCAGTGGAAATGTAGTCAACAAAGGATATTTCTTCATGGTTGCCTAGATGTTAGCATGTATTTGCTAAGTCTAGAAGAATAGTGAATTTGAATCAATTTAGTTCCTGAATGCAAGCTTTCAATGTATCTGTTTTAGTATTTCAGTCAAATGAGCTTGTTCATTTGTACTGCAGTGAATGTTTGTTGTAATTTGCTGATTCATAAATTAATAAAATTCACCATTTTAGGAAAAAAAATATAAGAATTTAGCAGTTTTTAATATTTTGTAACTGTGATATTAGATGCACTGGTTCAGAATATAAATACAACTAATAATTACTAATAAATTTGTTTGGTGTGTGCTTATAAATCATGTTTTCATTTTAATATTTATAATCTCGTGCATCTACATATTTTTTATATTACAATTAAAGAATCCACAAACTTTTCACTCTTACACCATATATCTAATAAAATTAAATTAAATAAATACACACACAAAAAATAATACTCCAAAGTAACTATAAACTGTCGACGCTATGCGCAGTGTCTAGTTATAAAAGAAGAGTTTTGCTACAACCTCCTACTCCTACAAATCCTCATACATACACAACAATATTAAATAATAATACGCACAGTGTAAATATTATAGGTATTGATAACTTAATTGATAATATAAACAAATTTTCGGTTCGGCCTCCCAAAATAAATATTCAAATTCCGCCATTATATGCATTGGCATTTAAAAAAATATTGATGGTAAGTAAGAATGCACGTTAGTAGATGTTATAGCATGGTATCTCCATTTTTATGTGGGTGTGAATTCATCATCTCGAGAAAACTTCTTTTCTGGCCACCTTAACCAACTCCACCATCAAAATATCAACCTCTCAACACTTAGAATGGTGGCAGTCATGCTTCCGAAATCACTCATACCTCCCAAATCCATCAATAATATCATTCTACCTCATTTCACCTCATTCATATTTTTTTCATATCTCTCAATCCCTTTTTAGTGGCAACCATGCTTTTTTCATACCTCCCAACTTTTTTTTTTTTTTTCATAAATTAAATTAAACAATTTAATTAAAACATAAATATTTCATTAATAATTAAAATAACATTACATAATACTTGGGGAAAAAAATACATAATTATATCTAAAAATCGGTAGGCCATCCATATGTCTCCGCGTACCCACGTTTTTTGGCAACAATGAAATCTCGCATAACCTGATTGGTTATGTGTTCGTGTGGGCTCGTTGTAGAATTTCAGTGCCCGAATCATAGCCTTTTCTTTAGCATTTTCGATTTGTGTCTTCAGCAACTGTTGGGACAATTGATCATTTGCACGTTTTTCTGACATCGTCTCATCCAACGCTAGTGCTTTCTTTGCCGTATAGTTCCCAATAAACTCAGCAGCACTATTCTTTGTCGACGTCTCGCTAGCGGTCTTTTTCCCTTTTCTTTTTGATACAGGAGTTGTGTCGTCATTTAGATCCGGAATAACAGGATCAACATTGTCATTGCTTCCGGACCCATAGTAGCTAGATTCCGACGACTTTCTTCGTTTGTCGGAATGAGATGTCGAAGATAATTTTTCAAAACATCGTCATTGATATGTTATATTCGCTTGGATTCATTGGTGGTGGAGGTTGAGGATAGTTAAACGATTGAGGGTATTGTTGATGCATCGGTGGTGGAGGTTGGGGATAATAGCCCGATTGAGGGTATTGTGGATACAACGGTGGTGGAGCTTGCGGACGAACACGAGGACGATAGCCACGTCCACGACCTTTTTGTGATGAACCACCTCTTGATTTGCCACTATCCATGATAAAAATGTATGTGTGTAAAAATGTTTGTGTTTATGTATGTGTTTGAAAGTATGAAATTGAAAATGGAATGTTTAATATATCTAGGGATTTTTTTTTTCTTCCGCTCCTCCAACGTTTAACAATAAATTCAAACGGTCATATTTTGGCTTCGAAAACACCAAACCGCGTAGGCAATGTTTGCCGTTGGACCATTGCCGCTGGGCATGCTGGCGGAGTGGCGGCGGTGTTCACCACCGGCATAAGCATGCCGTTGGTGATGCCGTTGTCCACTGCCACCCTCCTTATTAACCACCTAAAATATAATTCTTATTTACTATAAAATATTTGGAACTTCCTATAAAAGGAAATTTTAAACTTTTAATATATAAAACATTACTATATAAGGAAAATTAAAAAATTAATGTAAAATTTAAAAATTTAAGTCTCATTACTCTTCCAATAATAACATATTTTAATAAATTGTTTATAAAAAAAGCTCACTAAATTGATAACCATTAATTTAATGCTAAAATCTAAAAATTGAAAGTGATAACTATTTACATTATAACAATTTAGCCATTTTACTTTTGAAAAACCATTTATGTATTATGTTACGAAGTATTTGAGACATGCTAAATAAGTAAGTTTTAAAATAAAAAATATTTATTCTTCACAAAAATAGTCTTCGGGTACCCACCGCCGCATTGCTCGGGTACCCTTCTAATAATAAAGAAAGGATACACAACATTTATATGTGTTTAATTCTCTTTAATATATCGGTTTACGACTTTAAATTGAGTTAGTTATGACCGACTTTAAAAGTACATTTTGTTATTGAAAATTGTTAACATGTACTTATATTATGCGTTAAAGTTTGTACCTCTTAATTTTTCAAAACATTATGATATACGAGTACTTTTTAAAGTAAGACTAGCCGGGTACTCGCGCATTTTGACAGCGAATATTTATATAATTGAATCTTTATACGAGTATATCTTTTTATCTTATATGTTTCTAGTGAGGATATAACTTTATAGATGATGTTGCTAAAGAAGTTCACGATGATGAATAAATAAAAAGAGTTTGTATTTGTATTTGTAATTGTTAATTGTATTATTTGTGACATTGGTTGCAAATAAACCAAATGTTGAATAAATTTTCAAATCGACTGTGTAATATAACTTTCAATTTGCCATACATATTATGTTAGTAACTAAATATCTTCAAATTGAAATGGTTTTTGCGGATGCGGTTACACGTTTTTAATAAACTTAGGTAGGGGTAAGGCTGTCTACGTCTCAACCTCCCCCATACACCGTGGAAGACGGTATTGAGACCAATAACCCGTAGAAGACGATATTGGGAGTTACTTTTTATTATTGGTAGTTATGATTTTTAGTGAGACTTATTGAAAGAAGTAATATATCATTAACCAGGGTATATATTAGTTTTGGTGGTTTTACACATTTTCATATTAAGCAAATGTGTTGTCTTAAAAAATGAAGCTTACCATGTTAAAAAAGGTCACAAATACATTACATTATAAAGTATTACTATATGTTATAGATTACTAGTAATTGATAAGAAAAACAATATGTAACAAAGAGAAAAATACTTTAAACGCCCATAAAAGTGTACTTTAATAATGTTAGTTTCTTTAACATCAAGTAATCAATGCCATAACTCCATTAGCCATAAAGAGCAAGTGTGTAGCCACCCTTACGGCTTTAGAGTTGTTTAACTTGCGTACACTCAATCGTGATTATTAGTTGCATGAAAGAGACATTTCCTAAAGCAGTTAAGTTGGTAACAAATCCATACCAATATTGTGTATGAAATTTATGGTTCTTGATTCGATTCACATGTAACCATGAGTCACAAGTATTGTGAGAGAAGTGCGGGTATGTTTGGCGTAAATAGCTGGAGCTTATAAGAGATGGTGAAACATATGTTTGGTAAAATAGTTGAAACTTATACGCGTAAAATGATATTAAAGGACAAAATATATAAGTATACAAATTAAATTCACTTACGTAATTTTACACACTATAAACTCTAGCTTTTTACAAAAACTTCTATATAGCTTATCTTCCAAGAGCTTATGAATTATAAAAACTATTTATAACTTATTTCTAAAGCTCAAACTCCCATAAAGTCTCATAAGCTTTGTGCCAAACATAGCCTAACTAACACAACACATGAATATGAGTTGGCCTTTATCATGCGTTGGAACCACTACTTTCGGAACAAAGACGTTTATATACAAAACTCATTTGAGCCGTTAGAAAAACACAACGAATGATTCATTGAATTGTGAACCCGTTGTTGGTATATTATGATGTAACATGAATGGTATACAAATTCTCATACTCGCCCGCCATCTGATACACAAGCTAGTAGTGGTTGTGATTAATTCTCGGTTGTTGTGGCTTAGGAGGCATGTAAAAAGAATCACCAGAGTCAATTGGGGTATGCATAAACGGGTTCCATCTATCGAATATTATTCTACCTCCTCTACCTATCCTACCCCGAGGATTAAATGAGCGTGATGACATGGTATTCTGTAAGGAAGAGGCTGGTGGTGGTACAATGCCTGCAGCTGCCAGCTTTGCTGGATCTAGAGGCTTCGTGAAAAGTAATACTGGCTCGAGTGGATCCTGCAGAAATACCAAACCTTAAAATTAACATTTTAATTTATTCGTACTGTTAAGCCAAGTTATACACTTACAAGAGAACTAAAATTTATTGCAAATTTGGAATAACTAGTTATGGAAATTTGCCTACAAATAAATGGGTTGATTAGTATTTGTTCTACTCTTAACAGTTCAAAGTAGCTACTTTAATTCGTAACTAAACTATGAAACGGGTCAAATGGGTCAAACTGTACAAAATACAGTAGCTTTCACTAAAGACGTTCGATTATTATTATATAGAATAGATTATTAGATTATCTTATCAGATGTAAGTCTGTAACGCATTTTATTTCTAGAACTCAAAAAAGTTAACAAAGAAGTGTTTCTTGGTTCGCTCAACGCGATACCCAACCCACTTGGCTGCACATTTTGCCATATCTACTTGGGCCAAAAAAAGACTATCAAAATTAACCAGGTGCCTCGTCAGTGTCACCCCTACAAAGGTCAATGCAGTCAAATTTAATTGCAAGGAAACGATCATTTTGACTAGGTAACAAACTAACATGTATGAGTTACCTTATATCAAAAAAAAATTTAAATGCTTAAACAATTTTTTTTTTTTTTTAATTTCATTGGGTTCTGGCATACAAAAGGTTGGTATTCAAGAATTAATATTTTACTGAACTTTAACTTTTTCTATGCCATTAGCCCTAACAAGTGAGTTTAGGAAAATTTACCAATTTATGTAGCCACGATGATTGGACAGGTGGACGTCTAAATTCTCGCTTAAGGCCTCCCCCAGAAGGCAATACATATCTGGAGTCCATTATAGCCTGATTCTGTGCAGCATACGCATGCGGACCTAAAAAATTGTGCTTTTGGAAATCATCTGAGTCAAACAATTCATCCTCACTGGGAGCGAATTTTGACAAATAAGATGGCAGTCCAGGTAGCGCTAAACTGTCTTCAAGGAGCTCTGTTTCATTCTGAAGAAACACGAATGCACAAAACAGGATTTCATTATTTACACTCCAAAGTCACGTATAACGTTAAGATGTGGGATATGGGTTGATTGGGGTTGAGTTTTATCTAAAATGGGTTAAATTAATAATAGCTACAAGGCGAGTGGGTCATTCGATTTGAAATTCATCTGAAGTCTTATTTTAAAGCTTACTACCTCAAAAAAAATGTTCTGTTAAAAAAATGACCCAGCCCGGTTTGACCCGTTTGACCGTGCTAAACGACGGCCAATTTAACCCAAACCCGTTTTACTCTTAAGTGAATTACTATAATTTACCTTGTACTTCATTTGGGTCCTTTGAAGGATGACTTCGATGTCAATGACGTCTCTCTTCTTCTCTTCTCTCTGTACCCGACACAATATTTTACTCGTAGGTATTTAAAGCAAAAACCATCTAAGACGCAAAAATAGACATTGAAGGAGAGGTAATAGTGATACCCTGATTACAGCCTCTAATAAGTTCTTTGCTTGCTCAAGATTGCGTCTAACCTGAAGAATGTAGATAAAAATATACAATAAGAACAGAGAGCAAATATAGATTTAATCTAGGTATATTTACAAAAGAAGATATATTATTAAGCACAAAAACCATATAAGGATGGATTAGGATCATAATTCGTTAAGTGGTCGCAATACTTACTTGACGAAGCTTTTCAAATGATTGCACGCTGTTTTCCCGTCTTTGCATCTGAAACACAAAAAAGTGAAAGTCAATTACTTAAATGTAGACATGTTACTGCAGGTTCAACTAAGATTGAACAGGTCCGGAACTTACTCTTCGTGTATGAAGTCTATGAGCTTTTTCTCTTGGTCTAAATACATTGTATGGATTGGTATCAGTAGCTGGTGGGGGTGGCTGAAATCAACATAAATAAGATGAACATTAGTTTTAAGACATTTCGGTGTCAAATAATCAGTTTGCTTAGGGGTAAACTAAAACTACCCATGTACCCTTCTATTCCCTAATCTGAGAGACTTTGTTACCATTTAACAGTGCCTTTTTGGTCAAGTTAAAACTTACTAAAGAAATCGAAAAAAATCTTAACACTCAAACATGTAACTTATCCGAGTATTACACTATAACAAGAAAAAGTAAATGCGAACACTATCTTCTGCAGTCTGTTTATTACAGATAACTATCTTAATCTATTCATATAATATGACAGCATCACTTTCAGAAACACACATCCAAACACCAGCAAATACTAACCTGCAAACGCCGCAAAACAGGTTTTTGCCATCTTTGTCGCTGACACAAAAAAGGGGAATGTCAAAAAATTAGGCGTTAGTTTATATTTTGTTATGATAAAATGGAAAAATCATGTTTATTTTCAAAACCTTGCTTACCTTTTCTTTCCAGTAATTATAGATGGATTGGAACACTCCATATTGAATGGACAGAGCTTGGAGGGCCTATCAAGTAGACAAAATAAGATCTAATCAACAATCAATGTTCCATAAATTATCAACTAAAAAGACTTGCAATAATTGTGAGTAAGATCGTCAGGCATTGCTTCAGTCGATACATGACTCTCTGATTCGAATTTTTCTTCTTTTTTCTTTACGACAACCCTTAATATAAGCGACATAAAATCTAGTAAGTAAGAATAACTCATACCTCAACAGCAGCATCGAATGTCAAAAGTACAGGTATAGGTGAACCAAGTGTAGGAGTTATAACTCCTGCTTTTTCTCGAGCTTTATGATCTAGTACCTCCAATTTGAATATAATAGTTTCCACCCTGTCCCAATTACCAAATCAGCATCAGAAAGCCTGCAATATGTACCGCAATAATATTTAAGACTCGAAACTTACTTTTCAGCTGGGAGAATCTTTCCTTCCTTATTGTACTCTTCGAGCCAATCTTCATCCTCATTGTCAAGATCATACTCGATAAACTCTCCAATCTCAGCCCGCGCTGCAATTATTTTGATATTATCAATTAAATTTAGCATTAACAATGGTAACAGTAACAGAGCTCAACTTTACTAGTCTGGTGGTTCGTTCTCTTAACTTTATTATACTTTAAATTTCAGCAACCAAACATTCATCATCTAGTCGACCAAAATAAAAAAAATTTAAGAACCGCCAAACAGTTTAAACTATAAAACATTGATGACGTCTAAATCAATAGTCCCAGTTGTTTGCATACCTCCCCTTGCACGTAGATAAGACGTAGGTTGATTAAAAGTGGCAGAATAATCTCGTTCATACGTATCCACAATCACATACTCAGGAGTAGGTATCTCAGAAGCCGTTTTCTTACTAGCAGCTTGCGGTACCTAAATTGTATCAGATAACAAACATTAACCAAAAAAAACAAATCAACAGTCAACGAAATACCAAAGACACAAGCTAAACCTGTGCCTCATAATCCGCTTCTGCAACAAGGCGAAGCATCTGTGTCCGGGTAGCACTTGGAGTATCGTCATCTTCGAAATCTTTAATAGATTTCAAAATAGGTAACTTTTTATGTATATCTAAGGGACGCGGTCTAAACGATAGTCTACTCATATCAGATTATCAGCAACTCATTTCCATCAATATCAGATTAGGTAACTTTAGTTACACGTTCTCGCTCCACTGCAAACCACCATACAGTACACGTTACTCGTCCATATATAACATATATTTTACTATGCCACACGCTCAAAATAAACATGTTCCCATAAAGTGCGGTAACATACTTAGATTTTTCGTGCAACTATATGTAACTGCACTACATTTAAGGCCTATTTGCTTATTTGTGCTGCAATAAGTACTTTTTCGTTTTTACTTAACACACTTACACTTTCACGCAAATGTACATAACTGCGTTACATTGAAACGGGGTGTTTCAAATTAGCTTATTTTACGCTGAAATAAGGCTGCGTTTGTTTTTTCACACGTTTTACGTCTTATCTGCAACACCACGTCTAAAGTCGTTAAAAAACAAGAAGTATCGGTAAAAAGTCATTTTTTGTTTCTTACGTCTAAAAATAAACAAACACTAACGCCTACGCGCGTGCAGACATAAGAAGGAAAAAACAAACGCTCTTTCTAAAAACATGTGCTGCAATAAGTACTTTTTCGCTTTTACTTAACACACTTACATTTTCACGCAAATGTACGTAACTGCATTACATTAAAAGGGGTGTTTCAAATTAGCTTATTTTACGCTGAAATAAGGCTGCGTTTGTTTTTTCACACGTTTTACGTCTTATTTGCAACACCACGTCTAAAGTCGTTAAAAAACAAGAAATCTCGGTAAAAAGTCATTTTTGGTTCTTACGTCTAAAAATAAACAAACGCTAACGCCTACGCGCGTGTACAGACATAAGAAGGAAAAAACAAACGCTTTTTCTAAAAACATGTGCTGCAATAAGTACTTTTTTCGTTTTTACTTAACACACTTACACTTCCACGCAAATGTACATAACTGCGTTACATTAAAACGGGGTGTTTCAAATTAGCTTATTTTACGCTAAAATAAGGCCGCGTTTGTTTTTTCACACGTTTTATGTCTTATCTGCAACACCACGTCTAAAGTCGTTAAAAAACAAGAAATATCGGTAAAAAGTCATTTTTGCTTCTTACGTCTAAAAATAAACAAACACTAACGCCTACGCGAGTACGCGCGTACAGACATAAGAAGGAAAAAACAAACGCGCTTTTTAAAAACATGTGCACGCCTACATACATAAGAGGAAAAAAGTACTTTCTCGAAAAACCAAATATAATAACCTAAGTCATGCATTAAATAAACTATAAATAATTAATCATATTAAATTAAAAAAAAAAAAAAAAAAAAAAAATAGGGCTAAATTGAAAGTTGCCCCAATATTGTAATTTAGGGATAAAATTGGGGGAAATGAATAATTGAAGTGGGGAAATAAGTATATATGTACCGGAGACTGTGATTCCGGTAAGAAAGATCCGGTGGTTATTGGGGTGGTGGTGATGATGATGATGAGTTGGTTAAGTTTGATTGACCCGATTCGGATTTAATTCTAGCCGTAGAGATCCGGATCCGAATTTCTTCACCCGCTAAAACTTGTATATTGGGGAAATATGCAAGTTTTTCAGTTTTACTGGGTATATATGCAATTCTCCCTGTTACTTAGGGACCGGATCGAACCAATAAACCGGACCGTACTGAACGTCTGAACATATTTTGGTTCGGTTCTCGGTCCACTCTTTTTTCACATTTCGGTCTTTGGTCTGGTCTGGTCTCGTGCACAACCGACTATAATGCCTTGTTGGACCGGACCGGACATACACATTTCGGTCCGATCCTCGATCATGACTTTTAGACCAAATCGGTTTTCGGTCTAATCCGGTCTTGGTCGATCTGGTCTGAGTTTTAAACTGTGCTCAGCTCAGTTGTCTTGTGTTGCATGTAAGGATGGTACTATTTTAATAACGAACTTTTTGAATTTCAATTATTTTGTATATTGATTATCAAAAATACTTTATTCGATACCTAAAAAATACATCAATCGATACACAAAATAATCTAAATTAAACAAGTTAGTTAAATTGTCGGATCCTAACGACAGTACATACAACTCATAAAACTAACGAGTAAAGTATATTTCCCGACAATTAGCCTTATTATTTTATGGGTGTTTGGATTTGCTATTGTTTAAAAAAAAATGCTAAACATAATCATAAAGGCTACATATAAGACATTAGGATATACAATGAATGTTTGTAACTTAACAATAAATCACCCATTGCGCTATCAGATAATCCTATCCAACCTAATATACAACCACTTTTGCATCTTTTAGACTTTTAAATGTAGCATTGAAGCTACAAATAGCAAACCCTAAAACTAAGGACTCGTTTGGTTGATGGGTTTTGATTTGAAGAAATGGATTAGACTTGAAATAATGTATTTGGTTTGATACCATAGGCTTTTAGATCTGGATTGAAATGCTGAAAAATACAAGTTTAGTAAAAGATATGTATAATGTGGGTTTTGAAGTTGATACCATTATAAAGTTTCGATATATGTGTAAAAATTAATTAAAAATGGCTACTGGCAATTTTTACTTGCTTATCTAGTGGGACCTTTTGTTTTTAATTTTCTTTCTTTCAATTATTTATTTAAATACTAAAAATGCAATCACTTTACAAACCGTGAACCAAACATATATTTTAAAAGCTATACTTTTGAAAACCAATAACAAATCCAAATCTAAATCTTAAATCAAAGCCACAAAATACCAAACACACCCTAAAAATGATTTTCTTTTTATGTGATTAGCGGAGGTTCACTCTACGGTTTAGTTATAAATTTAAACTATTTATGTTGGGGCGGGTCTTACTACTTGAAAGACTGAAATCGAACCATACTAAATTTGTAACTAAACATGCGGATACCCAAAATGTAGTGTAATAAATCATAGGTAGTATCATATAACTTCTACTCATTCTCATAATATAATCACTTTTTCTCATGTTGTGGTTCCATCATCTCAACAAAACACTAAGAACTTGACACACTCTTCAACGAATACACGTGTCGATCAATATGTAAAATCCGAACCTTAAACCCGCACAATAAGGGGGTTTGTGAGATGTTCGAACACTTACTTATCAAGCCTTGACCACTAATAACAATCGCAAATTGCTTACTCGCTTAAGCTATACAGAATAACATAATACTTTTCAAAGGGAGTCCAAACACTCTTTTAAAATACATCATTAACTCTTGACAACTTTTGTACATACGAATAAGTAAAGGAGTTCAAACACTCTTTTTAATAAATCAAAATTTCTTTTAGGTGCAAACAACTTTAATTGGCCAACATCGACTTTTTTAAAAGAGTGAGAGTTTTACTTAGTTTGAGTCTGAATGATATTAAACTCAAATCCCGTGAATTAGTCAGCTAAAAGACTGAAAACCATTGTTACCAAAAAAGCACTTTGTAAAAGTTTTGACTAATACTTATAACAAATTTTAAAGAAAACGTTTCACATTTATTTAATTTAAATATTAAAATGTCAAATCTATAGAGAATAAAAGTTTTTATGATTCGATCTTGTTAGGTGGAAAAAAAAAAGTTTGATAGAGTATGTCAACTTTTTGAAAAGAAAAATTTTACCTAATTTGAGTATATGTATAACGATAAGTTCAAAACTTGTGGGTTAATTGACCAGAATGTCGATAAAACCAAGAAAAGAAAAAGGGTTCAATGAACGATGCCAAATTTAGCTAAATCGTGCTTTAGGCAAGGTGGTGTTTGTTTCGGCTTATATAGACGGCTTATGACATATTTGAATTTGAGATTATGTTTCATAAGCCTATATTTTGACTTATTATAATACTTTTTGACTTATACAAGTTTATATGACATTAAAAAACCAAAAATATAATATTACTATAAACTTATATAAATTGAAAAGTTTCAAAATAAGCCCACAAAAAATCATGACCCAAAACAAACACCCCCTAAATACACGAAACAAGAAAGGTTTTTCCAAACACACCCCCAAGTTTTTTCTACGACTCAAATATTTTCTTGAAACAAAACATTTTCAAGAACTTGATACTCTCGTGTGAAATAAATTTCATCTTCAACCCTTTAATTCTTGAATCAAAACCCACAAAAACCCCTCAATCAATTTCATATCTCAAACCCATCTGTGCTACCAATCAAACCCATCATTTTGGTACTTGAATGGGTCAATTGTGTTGATTCAGTGACCAAAAAAGGTAAATCTTTGTTGGGTTTGTGTTAATTTATGATAAAGATTAGAACTTTATGATAATTGTTAAGGATCATGTTGAAATTTGGATTGCATTGTGGAAATTTGGTTTTTTTAATTTTTTTTTTGCTTATTTTGGGACTTATGAGCTTATATATATAAGCCCACAAATTTAAAATAAGCCGGAAAAGTTGAAGTTATGAAATATAAGCCGAAAACGGATAAGCTAACACCCCCAAAATATGAGGGGTAGTGAAGGGTATTTTAGTCTTTTTGTTTGTTCCACGCGTTGATTAGTGTTTAGTACATTGGACCAACATTGACAACTGATTTATGTTGATATAGATGAAATTCAGTAAGAACACGTGATGAGTAGAAGGAGGTCTAGGTGGTTATCGTATTGGAGGGTAGTTTTTCTTCTAGGTTTTCTAGGCGATTTTAAGTAGCCTTGCGTGTACATATTTGCCCGGTATAGAGATTCACATATAGCTTACGATTTTAGTAGACACACGTGTACATATAGATATTTTTTTCCCCTGCGTTTTAGGTATTAAGAATCATAGCTAGTTTAATCTACGCTTTTTAGGCGATTTTAGTAGCCTCACCTGTGCATATGTGCCCTTGCTTCTAGGTATAGAGACTCATACTCTCATAGCTCTATACATCTACAGATTTTGCCGCATCCCTTAGACTTTTATATATGCTTATAGGCTATGTAGACTTATATATGCTTATAGGCCCATATTTTCGTATGTGATTTAATGCGTTTTACGCTTATATATGTGCTTCTGTTGTTGTATACTTTTATTCGTATCTCTGATTATATATGCTTCTATTTTATGCGTTTTACCTGTATAATCACACACACTCTCATATATATTTATGCACGTCATATTTTTGTACATACATCCACACATACACTTGCCGGAGATCTTCCTAGAAGTTTCCCTACCCCTGGGTATACCCTCAGATAGGGGTATGACCGTCTACATCCTACCTCCCCCATACTCCGCTCCAGTGGGATTGGGTGGTGGTGTTGTTGTTGTCAGTAACTACTGTATAACTTTTGCATGATCATGGCAACTAAAAGCCTGAAACTCTAAAAGTGACGATAGGAATGATATTGGCCAATAAGTAAATCCTAACAGTGCTAGCCTAACACCATCAATGCCATTTTCCTTTGATACAACATAATGTAAATAACCGTAAAGTGTTTAATTTAACCCCTCAAGTAGCTTTTAGACAAGATGCAGCTTCTAATAAAAGCAAAATGACCGCTTTACCGTTAACCTATGATATTTACCTTTTCAGTCTTATATATGTTTCATTTTACACTTTTTTACCACAATCTACTTGATTTTTCTGCATTAGGATATCAGTTTTACATGATAACCACGTGAAGCTATGAGCACCCTTATAACCAACACTGTCAATGAAACAAGCGACAAAGATGGCAAAATTGTAAATTCTTCAGCCGTTGAAGGGGATAAAGATTTTGAACTTCATGAAGGTATCGAATTCGATTCTCACGAATCAGCATATTCATTTTATCAAGATTATGCAAAATCAATGGGATTCACCACATCAATAAAAAACAGTCGTCGGTCAAAAAAGTCAAAAGAATTCATTGATGCTAAATTTGCATGCTCGAGATATGGTGTCACACCAGAATCAGACAGTGGGACCAGCAGACGTCCGGCTGTCAAGAAAACCGACTGTAAAGCGAGTATGCATGTTAAAAGAAGAAAAGACGGTAAATGGTATATTCATGAATTCATAAAAGAACATAATCACGAGCTTTTACCAGCCTTAGCTTATCATTTTAGAATCCATAAAAATGTTAAATTAGCCGAAAAAAACAATATCGATATTTTGCATGCGGTTAGTGAACGTACCAAGAAAATGTATGTTCAGATGTCTAGACAAACCCTTGGGAATAATCATGTTGACTTTTCAACGGTTGACTTGAATTACCAGCATGACCGAGGTCGGTTTTTGGCTTTAGAAGAAGGTGACGGTCAAGTACTGCTCGAGTATTTTGTTCATATCAAAAAAGAAAACCCTAACTTTTTCTACGCAATTGATTTGAACGAAGATCAAAAGTTAAGAAATTTGTTATGGGTCGATGCGAAAAGTAGGCAAGATTATAAGCTTTTTAACGATGTTGTGTCTTTTGATATAAGCTATGTTAGAAGTACTGATAAAATGCCCGTTGCTTTGTTTATCGGGGTGAATCATCATTTTCAAGCTATGTTACTTGGATGTGGTTTGGTTGCTGATGACTCAAAGTCAACGTGTGTCTGGTTAATGAAAATGTGGGCCGGGCAATGGGCGGGACCGAAAACGGTCCAAAAGTTATAATTACTGAACACGGGAAATCATTCGAAGCATCCGTAAACGAGGTTTTTCCGGGGTCTCGCCATTGTTTTTATCTTTGGAGTATATTAGAAAAAGTACCAGAAAAAAATGATAAATTTTTTAATAAATTTAATAAGTGTATATATAAGTCTTTAACGGATGAAGAGTTTGATATGAGGTGGTGGAAGTTGATTGGTGTATTTGAGCTTCAAGAAAATGAATGGTTTCATGCTTTATATGAAGATAGGAAAAAGTGGGTCCCAATTTATATGAAAGATACATTTTTGGCGGGATTGTCGACTGCCCAGCGAGCCGAAAGTCTGAATTCTTTCTTTGATAAATATGTTCACAAGAAAGTGTCGGCAAAAGAATTTGTGAAACAATACAGTACGGTTTTACAAAATCGGTATGAAGAAGAAGCGGTTGCAGATTTTGACACGTGTCATAAACAGCCGGCAGTGAAATCGCCTTCACCGTATGAAAAACAGATGTCGTGTGTTTACACTCATGCAATTTTTAAAAAGTTTCAATCTGAGGTTCTGGGGGTTGTCGGTTGTTGTCCAAAACAGGAAAGGGATGACGGGCCAGTCACGGTTTATACGGTTGAAGAATATGAGAAGAATGACAAGTTCATGGTGACGTGGGACGAGACAAAATCCGAGGTTTGGTGTTCGTGTCTTTTGTATGAATATAAAGGTTTTCTTTGTAGACATTCAATGATCGTTCTACAAATGTGCGGGATTTCAAGTGTTCCAAATCGCTATATACTAAAGAGATGGACTAAAGATGCAAAGAATTACCTGTCAATGAATGATGGAAGCGAAGGAAATGAACGAATGCAAACGAGGGTAGAGTTATATAATGATTTATGCAAACATGCTATTCGGTTGAGTGAAGAAGGATCTTTATCTGAGAAAAGCTATGATATTGCGTTGCGTACACTTGTTGAGGTTTTGAAAACGTGTGTAGATGTGAATAACAAAGAATCTTTGAATAATGTTAGTTCAATCCGTGGTGTTGAAGATGAGAACATAACGAGTGTTTCTGCAAAAACCACTAAAAGAAAGAGTGTTAGCAAGAAACGAAAGGTTAGTTTGGGAAGTTTGTTATATGCTTATCTGTGAATAAAGCGAACATCCTATAACTTATTCTTTGCGGTTTGAATTATGTAGGTGCAGTTAGAACCTGAACCTGTAATGCTTGAAGCTCGAGACAGCATGCAACAAATGGTTAGTTTTGTTTTCGTCTATACACATTTTTGTCAAAAAGTTAACAATAAAAACATTATGACAAAATACCCCTGATGAAAGTTGTGACGTTTTATCAGGCCCATGGTCTGAGGTTGAGTGTATGATTGTTAGTCATATGTCTAAAGTACCACTCAGTAACATCAAAGTAAGGAATTTTTGTGGACTGCAATTTATATCCATGGTGCCTTGGTTACGATGAAAAGGGCAAACAAGTAATTTTCAATAATAATATAGTTTGTTTAATTCAAAAAACGATGTAGGATATTGTATGCAACTATGCATAGAAGTAGTGCTTTTTACGTATGACTTATGACCCATTTGACCCGTTCTGTTTAAACTTTTTTTTTTTTTACCTGTTAGAGATAAATGCATATATTGACCTATTTTTAGGTAAAGTGTCGAAATAAAATGTAAGTTCTGTGTTTGAATTAGCGATAATTTTTGGTCTGAATTTCTCTCTCATAGGAAAACATGAGCTCTGATGGAATAACTCTACATGGCTATTACGGGAACCAACAGAATGTGCAAGGACTGGTATGATGCTTTATGATAATTCTACTAAAGATCTAAACTGAAAATCTTGATGTACTATTTACTTCAAATATTTATTCGTTTTTAATGTAGCTGCAGTTAAACTTGATGGAACCGCCACATGAGGGCTACTATGTTAATCAACAAAGCATGCAGGGACTGGTATGCAAATTCTATTTGATTTATTCAAACAAAGCTTGTGCCAATACTTACAGACTTTTGTTTTGTAGGGTCATTTAAATTCATTGGCACCAACGCATGATGGCTTTTTTGAAGCTCAGCAAAGCATACATGGTCTTGTATGTTTACCTCTATAAAACAGAAATAAAATATTTTTAAGTATTATTTTGTCCCATGATTTGTTAATGTCAACTCAAATTTGTGTCTGTGTAGGGACATATGGATTTTAGACCGCCAAGTTTAGGTTACAGTATGCAGGTTAGTGTGTGTAATTATAATGCATTAGTTTTGGGTTGAACATGTCACTTTTGAGATGGGTCAGAACACTCCAGGTCGCGGGTCAAGCCTCAACACTTTTTACCCCATAGTTGCATTATAATTACAAAAAAATGTAAATCTTTGAATAAAACAATGTGGGAGGGTTTATGCATTCAACCATTATTCTTTTTGGCTAATTTTTTTAATTTGACCCATTTGATCAGTTTGAGATAAATCATAAAACACTTCCCAAATTGACCCGTTTGATCAGCGTGAGATATAACAGTATCTAAATTTACCAATTATATAAGTAAAGTAATTGGGTCAAACTCGCCACCTCTACTCTTCGCCTTATTTATGCTGTTTTAGTGTTTTATGTGGTAGCCTTTTATTTGTTAACGAGGCATCTAAAAAATCAACTGCAGTGTCTTGTTTCCAGGATGAAGCTGGTTTGAGAACCAATCATATCCACAACAACCCGCCTAGACATCCATGAGGCATATCATATCATCATGGTAGCCTTCTGAAAGTATTCGCTCTGTTTTACACATTTATCTTGGTGCTAAATGATGAAGGTTGCATCCTAAATCCAGGTGCTTTTGGCACTCGAGTTTATGTCAAATGTTTATTTATGTTATAAATGCGATAGTCATTTAGCGAATTAGCCTGTTGTATGTAGTAATGTAGATAATCGTTAGATGGTCCAAATTATAATATTTGGCCCTTATCTTTAGTTATGAATAGCAATATAATGTAACGTTCAAACTTGATCATATTAACTAGTTTTTGCTGGAATCTTTAACATGTTCCTGATATTGTATATGAGGAATCATACTATTAGCCACAACCTTTTGTTGTATCATAATCAATGTGTTCGCTGACAACACGAAAGTGCAGGTGAGACAGCACCATAGTGTCACTTTCAACAAATCTGATCGATGGTGTTGCTCTAATATTTTTCATTGTGACATCTTAATGAAAAGATGTGTTCGTTTTACTTGAAGTACACGGTCGTGCAGTTTGAGAGAAGAGAAGTTGAGTTTTGTAAACATATTATGTTTGATGAGATGTCAATGTAATGCAATGATCCTTGTTTTTGTCTGTTTAAAGAGAAAACACAAGGATGGAGAAATTGTGGTGTATATTTTTTGCCTTGATCAGAGTGTAAATGAGGCGAGTCCGAGCTCGATAGAGCCTGAGTTTGGCTCGTGAGTTATTCCTAAAGCTTGATCTCAATTCAAGCTCCACTCGTTTATGAGTAATATCTCTTTTCTTTAAAAGCAAACTTTTTTTGGTGTAAACTTTAAAAGCAAACTTTTCCGATAGCTAAAATATGAAAAATTGGATAAAACAGAATCTAACTTCAATTAACCTGCAAGAGAAATAAATTATCTTAAAAAGTTTCGAGTTCAAATCGAGTTTTAGCGAGCCGATCTCGAATAGCCTATAAGCAGCTCGAATCATTTACGAGCATTGTTATATGCTCCTACTGAATCTTCATAGTTCATACTCATCAACCCGAACCGACCAAGACCGAGACCGAATTAGTTTAAAAGCTGAGAATGAGGACCGGAGGCGGTCTGTTGTCCGGTCCAACAAGGCACAATAGTCGGTTTGTGGTCCGGATCGAACTGAACCAACCAAGAGTCCAAGACCAAAACCGAATTAGCTCAAACGCTGAGACTGAGGATCGAACTGAATGTGCTCATTCCGGTCCGGTCCATTCGGTCTTGCTCAGCCTTAATTCAAACGAAACTACCCGACCTAACAAAGAATCTATGGTTAACCAATGTCGACAAAAAAAGAAAAAAGTGTAAAAGAAACAGAAAAATACCAACCCCCCTCCTCACACTCTCTCTCTCTCTCACTCAGACACACACACACAAATCAACACCACCTGAATCATCATAAAACCAATTCCCCTAATCGGAGATCGAGAGAGACACACCCACCCACCCAATCCCTCTCTCATCTCCGTTATATCATTTCGTCAGAGAACGATCAATCCCTGGTTTTGCCTACACATATTTCATTCATTTAATTCATTTATTTATTTTTATAAAACTTTATATATATAAAAAAAAAACACATGATCCCCAATTCACCCAATTGAATGCGTAGACCTAATGCTCGTGTTCCAGAACCTTCATCTTCAGATTCAACCGATCATCATCAACATAATTCTGATATGAAGAATACCCTCAAATTCAAACCTAGATCCAAAAAACCAAACCCTAATTATTATTTTTTCACTAATTTTAATAAACCAAACTCTTTTTTAATAATCACTTTATTTATTATTATTACGTCATTTTATTACATTTATACACATTCGTCTAATTCGCGCGAAACGCGCTACCGGATTATAATAGACGGAGGCAGCACGGGGAGTCGAATACACGTTTTCGAATACGAAACCAACGAAAATGGAACACCTGTCTTGAATTTTAGAAATGACTTAGGATCGAAGAGAGTGAGTCCGGGTTTATCGGCTTTCGTTGAGTATCCGGATGGGGCGGGGGAGTCGGTTAATGAGATGATGGAGTTTGCCAGAGGGAGGGTTCCGGAGGGGAAGTGGGGGGAGAGTGAGGTGAGGTTGATGGCGACTGGCGGGTTGAGGATGGTGGGGTTGGGTGGACGGGAGAGGGTTTTGGAGGCGTGTAGGAAGGTTTTGAGGAAGTCGGGGTTTGTGTTTAGGGATGATTGGGCTGAAGTTATTTCGGGTATGGATTTTGTATGTGGTTAACTTTTAGCTGTTTGTTTTATAAAAGCGTTTGGTAACGTAGCTGTAAATGTAATTAGAAAGTGTAAAATGAAGTCGGAGTTTGTGTTTAGGGATGACGGATGTGTGGTTGTGGTTTTAAGTTCGGAATTTTGTTTGTCTTTAATTTATTAAAGCGTTTGGTAATAGCTCTAGCTGTAATTATAAAAGTCGGAGTTTGTGTTTAGGGATTATTAGTACTAGCTGTTTGTTTTATAAAAGCGTTTGGTAACATAGCTATAGTTGTAATTATAAAGTGTAAAATGATGCAAAGCTCTGCCCTTATTTTATTATCTTATTGAACATGAGTGCTTTATTAGTTGTTATTTAATTAGCGTTTTGAATGCGAGTGCTTAAGCAAAATCAAAAAGCTAAATACTTGTTGCCAAACAAATATTATATTCTAAACGCTGCAAAAAGCTCGTTGCCAAACACAGCCCAATTATTGATTTATGGAGTTGATGTGATAATGGTCTGAACTTTGATGGTCTTTTTAGTTATTGAAGGTGATATGTGATTTTAGGACAAACAAGTGATTATAGGTTACTTAGTTTAAGATACATTAGATTCGTTTTGAATTGACTTTAACAGGTAGGGACATACATGTTTTGAAAAGTGAACCGATATGTCGCATACACACGGATGTTAATGTTGTTCAACTAAGTATAATTTGTTCCCCTTAAGCAAATCAGTCCTTATCAATAGACTTACCTTGTTCTGGAAGCCAAGTAAAGAGGATGGTTATCGGGTTATGATAGGGTTTTACATGTTTGGGTTAAAGCTAGCTATCATTTGGAGAATGAACCTAGGAACTTTTGTTTAGGGTGTAATGTTGTTAATTTTGTGCCTTATTGAAAACTTGTTTTGGATCTCACTTCATTAGTGCTGCTTTAGTTTGGTAACCGGGTCGTGAGAAATGATGGTAACCATGGCTGGACCAGAGATGCCTAGAAAGATAATCTTTCTACATTAAGTATCACTGTTACAAAAGAATAGGAAGTGACGGTAATTGCTGGTAGTTTAATGTAATTGAAAGCAATCTCATAAAATGTTAGACGGTTTGCTTTTTAAGATAACAATGGGTTATTGTTGTGAATTCATGGTTTACACGAGTAATCTGCAGGTCTATAAAGGGTTTCCTTTTACAGATCTAGCTACATGATGAAAGTTTGTATATGTTCAACTGTATGATCGAAGTTCAGAAAATCAATCTTATTAAAGTTTGGTGTTTTAGGGTCTGACGAGGGAGTATATGCTTGGGTTGTGGCTAATTATGCTCTTGGAACTCTTGGAGGTGATCCAAAGGACACAACGGGCATTATTGAACTTGGAGGTGCTTCTGCTCAGGTCTTGGTTCTTCTTTTGGTCCTTATATTTAGTTATTGTGGTGATTGTTTCTGGAAAAAAAAAAAAAAAAAAAAAAAAAAAAAAAAAAAAAAAAAAAAAACACTACTTCTAGATGCTATCACGCTAGAATATCTTTTGAAAGAACATACTTTTCAGTCAATAGGAAATTTTTAAATGCTAATTGGCTCAGATATGCACAATGTGTGGTTATCTTGTATTAATGCTGGATGGTATTTGTAAAGTTGGCACTATAATTGACTTTGCATGGTAGTATAAAAGTGCCATGTTGTGAATGTTGCCACTATTAGAATTCAAAGTATTAACTAAGTTATTGTCACTAAATATCATGACACCTAAATGTTTTACATGTATTTGTTTTTTTGAGCCATTGGTGCTAAATGGAGGTTCCATCCTAAATTCCAGTGCATTTAGCACTCAAGTTTGTGAATATACTATATGCAAATGCCCTTTATGTTATAAACGAGCTAGTCACTGAGGGGTTCGTTGTATGTAATTGTATACAACAGTTGGTCCAAAGTGTGATTTTGGACCAAATTTTTAGTTATTGGTGTTATCTTAATGTAATACCATGAAAGTTTTTATTATGTTAAGTGATTTTTGCTGGCATCTTGACAACATGGAAGTATATGTGAGACAGAGCAACATTGTTACTTTCTACCAAATTCGATTGATTTGTTGTATTGCTACTAATATTGATGTCGATGTGTTATGCCTCTTGTCCAATTACTAGGGAATGACTTGTTTTAACCTGTCACCCAAAAAAGCCCCTCTTGTTTAGAGGCGAGGTCGAATTTTTCCCTATGAAACACACATATTTTGTTTAAAGATATATACTTTGAAGGTGGATTGTGCTATTAGTCTATACTTAAGAGCATCGGGTATGTACCCAATCGTGTGGGAGTGAGTCGTCCGAACAACGGGCGTGTATAAGAAAATTTTTATATTTCAATTTTGAAGAGTATGTGCATTTATTAGAGGTGGCAAAACGGGCAGGCCGGGCGGGCACGGGCTAGAACGGGCACGGGCTAGAACGGGCACGGGCTAAATGGGCACGGGCCAAACGGGCACATGTTATACAAATCTCTTTATAGAAGTCCAAAAATAATGAAATAAATTCATTAAACGTAATACTTCATTTATATTTAAAATATTAAATATATTATGTATATAAGTTTTTCTTTAAAAATGATTATAATGTTCTCTAATTAAGAGAAAATATGTGCCCGTTAGTGCCCATTTGATTTTTCAATGGGCTAAATACGCCCATTTCAAAAAAAGGGCTAAATGTGCCCAAGTCTTTTACAAAGTAGTCAAAATTAGTCCATTTTTTTCATTTCGGGCACAAATTGCCACCTCTAGCATTTAGTGATATAGTTTAGTCAAAAAAAGTGGGCAGTGGTTAGGATGAGAACATAATAGCTGAAAAGTCGGTGGATAGTGATTAAGAAGAAAAAGTTGTATGCGGTAGTGGAAAATGAAAAGTAATGTGATCTTGATGTGACAACAATGATGAACAGTTGAGTGGTGGGCAACTATAGATCTACATATCCGAAAAGTTGTAAATAGAAGAGGAACTTGCATTTTGCGTGAACTTAATATAAAAGGAAAACTTAGAAACTTGAAATCTACCTAAATACTGTTAGGCCGGATGAAATTGGGGTCCATCCTCACGCTTGAGGTGCCTCATCACACGTCACCACCAATAAAATTTCTTTCTCACATGCGAAGGGAGTATATGCTTGGATTGTTAATTATGTTGTTGTGAATTGATAACAGTTGGTTATTGTTGTGAATTCATGTTATGCACTGAATGTTGCGACTATTAGAATTAAAAGTATTACCTATGTTATTGTCATTTGTCACTAGGAATTTTGACACCTAAATTTTTTTCAGGTAACCTTTTTCTCGAGTGAGCCGTTACCCCCTGAATTTTCACAGACGGTTAAGTTTGGAAATGTCAGTTATAGTCTTTACAGCCACAGCTTGCTCGAATTTGGTCAGGTAAACATTTTTTTAACCTTTCATCATCCATTATCATGCTTTTAATATGCTGTTACTTTTAATTACAATCTGTTGTTATCTTACATAAGCTGTAAACCTGGTTTATAACTTACCTGATACAATGTGTCTTTTATTGTTATTTTATATGACTAGTGTTAGTCCGATATATATTATGGAACAACTTTATTTTGATGTGAAAATTCTTTGCCTTTTACTTGATTTTATTGTTTTTCCTAATTCAGAAAAGAAAATCAGCTGGCCTTTAATCTTGCTAAGCATTGTTGTCGCTACTGATTTTCTCACATATATATATATATATATCACTTTTTGTATCATTATCATTAGACATAGTTATTGGTTTATTTTACCCAGTTAAAGATTTTGTAGGAACATTAACAAACATATATAAACCAAACAATAACTCAATCAAGCTTGAATAAGGTAAACTAAATTGCAACAATCACTTAATGATAATGATTATAAAAATGAAATAGTGTATATGATGATATCTTCGAGCTAGCGATGGGGTTGTTGGCAATCATCGGAAGTAACCTGATATACAGAGACTAATAGAGTATTCTTTGGGATTATGTAGTATCAATGGGGTAGTGTGATAAACTTGTTATACAAACCGTTTGCAAATTTGCTTTATACAACAAGCTTCAACATTGTTTCTTAACGATTGTTTGACTTTAAGTGGTTCTCGAGGCAAGCATTTCTTAGATTAACGTTTATTGTGAACAACTATGCCATGAAAGTATGATCAGTGAGTTGCTACTCTTCTTTCAAGTACAATGAAATAATTTCACATTAATTATTCCGGCTAGATTACAAGTGTTATAGTTGCATTTAAAGTTAATACCACACAGGTAGAGCCTGTTAGAAATATATATATATTTTTTTCTCTATGGTATGCCATATTCTCACCTAAAACAGTTTCGAAAACAAAATATTGCACTCTGCATATACCATGAACATATATTAACACCAATTTGCCTTCGTGCAGAATGTGGCATATGACTTGGTTCGTGGGTCACGCATCGCAGAAGCTCCTAACCTGGGTAGGTAGATATGCTAATTGTCTCCTAGTTAGTCTACATACATCAAGAACACATAAGATGGATACTAAATATTTTATGCTCATTTGATCTGTTCTTTGGAACCAACATATTTCAAAAGTTGGATGTTTGACTCTACATGTTTGTCATTCCTTTCATTTCATTTTGGTGTATCAGTTAAACGCTGAAAGTTCTTATCACGTATTTTATGGGCTTGATCTCTGTCACATTTTGTGGCAAGATAGTTGGCTTGGGTAACAGGTCAAAGCGGGGTTGGTTTGGTAAATGGCCATTCTTTGTAGGGGGCAAATGGTTCGGGTCTAGTTGTATTTTTCGTGCTTACACTTTCTTGTTTATCTGTAAAAAAAACAGTTATAATTAACGCATTAGTTATGATTACATAAACAATATGATTTTAATTGTAATTTTGTCTCTTACATTAATGATTTAGGATGTTGCATGCACAAAAATAGACTTTGATTAGTGTTTTTTTATTTTTTATTTTTTTTTAATTTAATTTTATTATTTTTTTAATATTTTAGAATTAAATGGTTTGATATTGGCAACTCTAGATTTAACTGATTTCAGGTTCTGTTGGTACAGAATCTTTTGGTAGCAAGGGACCAGTTGATCCGTGCTCCCCAAAAGGATACAAACACAGTCTGATGATAGGGAATATCACTCCTATTTCTTTTGTCAAAACAAGCGAACAACTATCTATTCCACAAGCAAGTGGCAACTTTTCCGAATGCAGATCTGCCTCCTTAACGTTATTGCAGAAAGGCAAAGGTACAATTTTTATACTAATAATTTTTGGAATTTAGTAACACTTTCCTAATTGCTGTTTTTTCTTGTTTTAATAACAGATGAGTGTGCCTATGACCAATGCTATATTGGCTCGACCTTTATACCAAAGCTTCAAGGAAATTTTTTGGCTACTGAAAATTTCTTCCATACGTCTAAGGTTACTCCACTTTCCTCTATGTTATCTTATTGCCTCTTAATCTACACCATAAACTAGAGGGAGGCAGGCAGCTAGCCTAGATCATGTCATTTTTCGTAAGGGGCGGGTTGGGTTTACCTGAAAACAGTCATTTCTCTGCCCTTCAAATATTTTTATATATGATTGATATGAGGAACTGTTGAAGTGCTGATTATGATGACAGTAATAAACTAATAATCTATGCGCTTCACATAAAATAATTAGGATTGTATGCATTAGAAATAGGTTTTTTGCGACTTTCAACCCGGTTGACTTTGACCTGTTCCCCTTTTTTTTTTTTTTTTTTTTTTTTTTTTTTTTTTTTTTTTAAAAATTTTTTTTTTTTGATTCATTCAAGATAAACCACAATCCAAATCGATT
This sequence comes from Artemisia argyi, assembly GCA_030686995.1. Taxonomy (NCBI): domain Eukaryota; kingdom Viridiplantae; phylum Streptophyta; class Magnoliopsida; order Asterales; family Asteraceae; genus Artemisia; species Artemisia argyi. The sequence goes on from CM060683.1 coordinate 179,689,576, forward strand.
TATGCATAAATAAATGGTTCAACATTCACACCTCTACTATATATGTCATTCTCCATTTTGTGGACCAATGGAACCACTGATCCCATCTGCAATGTTGAATGGCAAAAGTGAACAGACCCCGAATCTTACGGAAAATGGTGCTTTCAAAATTCTTAATCTTTTTGCTCTCGTTTACTTATTGTAGTTCTTTGGGTTGTCACCAAAAACATTTCTTTCCGAGCTCATGGTGGCTGGAAAACAGTTCTGTGAAGAGGATTGGTCAAAGTTAAAGACGAAATACCCAACATTTAATGATGAAGACTTGCATCGTTACTGCTTTTCTTCAGCATATATAGTCGCTTTACTTCATGACAGCCTCGGAATTGCTTTGGATGATAAAAGGTAATTTCCTGCCGATCTTTACAAACATTTGGGTTATAGGTGACAATTCAGACCCTTTACTTATAAATTGCTCATTTTGGATTATGTTTCATGTCTAATGTGTAAACAAGGAAATGGCTCAACAAAATGTATCTAAATTCTAAAATATATTTAACCTTTCAAATAGTTCTATTAAAAAAGATTTATAATATCTTGATTCTTGACTCACAAAATAGATTATAAAAGACTTGGTGAACAACTATAGCGGGTCAGTCCAATACGCCCATTGTCATAAAATATTTTATTTTGACCACACCTGCTTCTACTTGTTACCTAACCCACCCGCTTTTCATCCGCCAAGTAAATTAAAGTCTTGCTCCTAAACAAATATGATTGGATGGTACCTTGAACAGGATCGGATACGCTAATCAGGTGAATGATATTCCACTTGATTGGGCATTGGGAGCCTTCATCTCTCAGATCATGAGTGACCAAGATGTCGGACAATTATACCCAACAAAATCTATACTCAATTTCGACTTTTCAATAATAGGCGGGTTAGTCTTGGTCATCTTTTTTTTATTTGCTGCATATTATGTATCAAAATGGAGGAATCCCAATGTAAAGACGATATACGATCTAGAAAAAGGAAAATATATAGTTACACGAATAGGTAGACACTCATAGTTCTTTTGCTTTTCTTCTTTGTTTCGGCTCCTTGGGCTTCATCCATGCCCGCTTGATGATGCTACAAAATGATATGAAGGGAACATGTTTTGCAGAATGTTTAGTATGGGCGATTTTGGGAATCATCGTATGTAATGGGAAACCGATGTAACTCAACATTCGTATTGTCGATTCTTTGCTAGAGTTGTAAAGGGGGTGCTTAATTTTGTGTTATATTGACTTTGGTCGATACCAAATATCAATGTTATTGTATATTGCAGAATTTGCATTTATCTTGGAGTCATGTTCTTCTTGTAAGAGTACGCGGAATGACTAAAAACATTGTGGTTTCACCTACACAGTGCATTGTTCCTGTAATTAATATCTCAGTATACAAATGTTGCACTTTCTCGTATACTTTGATGGACTTGTACTCCAGTAGTATTTACGCTATGATTGTATGGTTCTACTCGGCCAATCAAACAATGGTCGTATACAAGTGTATATCTATGGTTGCTATCATAATAAAATTTGATTAGAAATGAGACGTTTTTATATTTTAGTAGCTAGTGGAAGAAAGTTGTTTGGCATGTTTAAAGAACAAGCAACCAAGTCACTAACTAAAATGAAAGAGATGTTTGAAGTAGCAACTTGATCATTTCTAGGTTTGACTTTGTATGATCAAGCCGGTGTCAATGGGTGAGCATTTCTATCCTTCGTTGTATATTTTGGAATTCTTGTTCATTTATATATAAGAGCGTTGATTGATATGATTAACTGGTATGGTTAATTATAGGCAAATTATTAAAAAAAGGTATTATACTTGTCATGGTTTCGTCTTCAGGGTAGCGAACAAATTTTTTTTACTTTTGAGGGTAATTTTCTTTCAAATTCATCATCGTATTTTGTGATATTTTTGCCCTTTAGGAAAAAAAATTCTATTAGCTAAGAGGGGCAAAAAAAATCCAGAAATTTCGCAAAATACCCTAAAGAGGATGAATTTGAAAGAAAAGTACTCTCAAAAGTAAAAAAATTTGTTTGCTACCCTGAAAACGAAACCATGGCAATTATAATACTTTTTTAATCATTTGCCCTTAATTATATGTGTAATTCTATGTGTCGGTATCTTGTTAGTGACAGCAGGAAAACTTATTTCTTTACAAACTAATAACTTATTGGCACATTTATTTATACACATAGTTACTTTTTTAAGGTAACATTATATGTTACTATTAAGCTGTTTTGTTATTGTTTAAGGAAGTCAGAAAGCTATCTGAATGCATGTTAGCTTTTAGAAATCTACTAGGCATTAAGACGCGTGCTATGCACACGGGCTCGATCTAAATGTTCATAGCGTATTGTTCAACACTAATATTCGTCATTTTGATCTTGGATGGATTTTGTTGGTCAATAAGTTTCTAAGCTGTGTTTGTTAGCATGGCATGAAAAATGTTGATGCCGTTATTTCGTTACTTTTAATTGAGGTCGAGTCAAACAATCAAAATACAATATATAACTCGGGCTGCCTCATGACCCGTGCGATGCACACAGCTTTTTTGTTTGTTATTATAATTTACAAATGACTGCGAGCCAAAATTATGTAATTTTTCCAGTCTATTCATTATTTAAGGTGATATTTTTAATATGTCGTATTTTGTTATTTTAGCAAACTCTAAAAGCCTGTTTGATGCACACGGGCTGTATAGAAGTTTTCAAAGTTCAATATCCGTCTTTTATTTTCGTCATTTTATATTCGAGACGTATTTTTGTCATTATATATATATATATATATATATATATATATATATATATATATATATATATATATATATATATATATATATATATATATGTTGTCATGGTTGCATACATTTTGTAAGCATGATACGTATTTAAAATAGTTTATTGAAGGCGCCCTGCGTGCTTGGAAAAGGATACCCACCCGTTTGACCACGTTGTGTGATAAAACGCGCGGAAGAGATTGATAGTAGGGTTAATGGCCTGCAAACGACAGTTTACTTCAAAATTGGTTATCTTAGCTGCGCCTATACAGTGCAGCTGGGATATATGAAGGCGATAATAATTGAGTACATCGCACAAGAATAGTGAAATGGGCACACGCTGATTCGCAAATTCGAAAAAGCGAGTGTATACCCCTATTTTTCCCTCAGGTTAATCAGCCATAGATGCAGTCGCCACCGGTACTACCGGGTGCAACGCGAGGGGAATTGTCACAACTCGTAAATTCTGGTCTTTTCCCGAACTTTCAACATTTACTATTCATCGGTTACTATTCATCGATCACTATTCATCATTTTACTATTCATCTTTTTCGGAGTTAGTTTGTGATTCTGAGAAGCGTTCAAAAATTTTTACTATTCATAAAACACTATTCACCACCGGAGAAAATTTGTCATTTATGCGTGAGTTGTGTCATTTCTGTATACGTACGGTTATCTACCTAATAAACGTTATCTTATGAGCTATTATTTTGAATAATTGATCCGATAATCCCAACTATGGTCCTAACACATTTTTATCCTCATAATAATAATATAAAAATTTTTATTATTAAATTGCCCAGTGTTTTCAAATCAACTGTTACGTTTTCCGGTCGAAGCTTATAACTCCGTCGGTTTGCGATATTTCAACCCGATCATTATTTTAACTCCCGATTTTCATCAGGAGTAATATTTTACAATTTTTACAATTTTATTATATTTTATTTTATCTCGTTACAATTTATTTTTAGTTAACTCGGTACCCGGTATCACCTAAAACTAATAATATCTACCTAAACTACACCAAAGTCCAAATATTTCTTACATACTCATCCCCCTCCATGCTATGTTCTTACACCTTTGAAAATCTCCTACTAACTAATTAATGCATGTCTAAAAGATTTTCTAACCTATATTATATATATCATACACTACACATTTTTTTCATTTCATTTATCAAATAACAACTAGCAAACTCATTCCTCTTTTCTCTCTTTGTGGTGTTCGGCAAAACAACAAGGAACAAGAAGAAACATGTATTTTTTTTTCAAGATCAAGTATCATACTTAGTATATTTTGTACTCCTTTTTGGGTTTTGTAATAAAAACTCAAGGTTTCTTAGGTTTTACTCATCTAAGCTCTATAATCTTTCTATGTAAGTTGTCAAACTCTTTTTCATAATTTCTTCATGTTATCTTTGTGCTCATATGATTTCCATTCAAGATCTACATGCATATGTTAGTTATACCACTCATTTATATATATATATATATATATATATAACTTTTGATCCCTAAAAATAGATTATAGTTAGATCCTTGTTAGATCCCCTTGATTTATGATGTTTAGGAACCCATGACACCCTAAGAAGGTGTATGGTAAGATTAGACTAGATTTGTGGTGATTGAAAGTGGGTTGGTTGAAGTTGGAACTAGATTGGAACACTAGAAATGACTTTTGAAACAATATATATTTACCTACTGTTGCTATTTTTAAAACGTGGGAAAATCAGTAGATGATGGGTAATTTTTGACCAAAAATTTAGAAAATACTTTTAAAAACGAAACTTTTGGCGAAAGAACGGACTAAAACGAGTTTATAACGAAGGAGATATGATTTTTGTAAATTTAACGACGAAAACTATTTTCTGAAAAACTGCATGCTGTTTGACATTTTTCGACGGACAAATAGAGACGTTAGACGTAACCTAGTGGGGCCGAGCTATCGAAAATATATTAGTATATACTAAAACGAATCCGTGGATATAAAGAACGAGGAAAATGAACTTAAAAACGACCAAGTTATACATGTTTTAAAATCGTCACAACTATATATATATATTTAGTCACTACTAGAAAATAATATAACTATGTACTAAATGACATATTTTCTAAATTTCTTATTCAAGGAGTTATTTTTAACTAACGAAATACGTACGACCCAAGGTTTATTTATGCGACTACTAGACGATATCTTAAGGCTTTCAAAACGAAGAATATAACACTAACGTTTTTATATACGATATATTACGACAAGTTTTTATTATTCTAGTTGGACTTATTTTTCTTAAGTATGGAAAATACTTTACTTTGACAATAACAAGTATTTTCAAGTTACGAGTGGTATAGGTATCATGTGCATGTGCATTCATTACATCCTTTCATGATCTAAGTAGATCACTATCATTCATATTAGGTTGCGGTTAGAGATCGAACCTCATTTCTGTGTATCCACTTTTGTCATCGTAGCTATCGCACCAGGTGAGTCATAGCCCCTATTCTTTTAAATTGTTTTGTTAACATTTTGGGGGAGAATACATGCTCGTTTTTACATAAATTACTACTTGACTCTTTGAACTCATTTGACCTTATAACTTGTTTTGAACTCTTGAACTCGACTTGAACTTTTGAACTTAATGTACCGTATGTACTATGACCTAAAGTCTCACCTTATTGGTGGAGCGTTCTTAACCCTAAAGTCTCACCTTATTGGTGGAGCGTGCTAAGTCTCCTTTGTTCGGAGCAACACTATAAAGTCTCTCCTGTTCAGAGCATCCTTAATAATTCTCGCCATGGTGGAGTGACTAATAATTCTTCGCCAAGTCGGCGGAGTGACTAATAATTCTTTGTCTAGGTGGCAGAGTGACTTCAAGTCTCCCTTGATCGGAGCGGCCTTGACTTATTTTATACTATGTGCCCTTATTGTGAACTATATTGACTATATGTACTTGACTACCAAACATACTTTAATAGCAGTGGGTTGTGAACACACAGGTTACAAGTCTCTTATGGCGGGACTTGTAACTGAGTGGATTTACGATGCCTTTGCTGTGTGATCATTTTCTATAACTTTATTTGTTAAACAAACTCTATGAACTCACCAACCTAGTGTTGACACTTTAGCATGTATTTTCAGGTTTTAACCTATGGCACGCTACAGGAGGTTTTGGCAGGGCATGGCATGGTCATAGAAGACTCTGATTATTTATATGGGGACCGTTTTAAACTATTTTAAGGGCCTACTTCCTTACTACTTTTAACGATGTAAATTCAATATTTTTGATTTAACTATTTTATTCTAAATGATTGAAGTGAAAACCATTTTTGAACTAGTGTTGTAATACCAATTGAGTTACACCCCAGCTACACGTATGCTTCCGCTGGACCCGATTTTGGGGGTGTGACAGGAATATAGTAATCCGAGGTGAACTGACGGAGTTCATCCTCGGTTATATCGGAGGTAAAATCGGACAACTGGAGAACCATTCTTAAAATTTGATAGTTTCAGATGCGCACGCTCTATTACCTTAGTACACGATTGATTTCTTGACTCAGTTTGAAAAGCTTAACAATGGCGGAAATGGTATTTTTACTGTGATAATCACAATGAAAAGGGAGATACCCTTTATATAGGGTCACCCATGGTCTTGGATGCTTGCCATGTGGATCCCACTAATTTTAATCGTGTGGCTGGGAGATTAACAGGTACAACACTTTTTCACCCACCTCCTCACGATTTTCGAGGAATACTTGGGACTATTTTGGACTAGATACACCGTATATTTCCTTTTGGCGGGAAATACTTAAAACTTTCTCGCCACGCATTCTGGATAATTTTCCGCTACAGTTGTTAGTCTAGCATACGCGGTTGCACCTTGCGCATATTAGACTAGGGGGACATGATGACGTATAGTCCGCACTCGGGTCAAGAGCCCGACCAATGGACATTACTAATACCCAAGCCTATCACGCGTGGGCTATAATAATAATGATTTGGGCTCACGAAAGCCCAAACTCAAATATATTATTTATGGTCTTGATAATGATCTCTTATTTATGGGATAAAGATCAATAGACCGTATAAGGCGAGATACGCAGAACAGTAAGGAACACGAAACCAACAAGGATTTCATGTGTATATAAAGAATATCACAGCTCTCATTGAGGTATCATCTAAAAACTCTAACTCTTCACTATAACCCTAAAACCGATTACTTACTCTCACGCGGGAGGATAATCGTGGGTAGGGGTGTTATCGGATCGGGTTGTTGGGTTATCGGGTTGGTCGGGTCGGGTTGTTTCGGGTTGCATCACCTTTATACATATATCGGGTTATCGGGTTGAACCCGAACCCGATAACGTAAGAAAATATAACCCTAACCCGACCCTATAAGACTATCGGGTTGGTCGAGTTGACCCGATAGACTCGATAAGCCGAGTTGGACCCGAATTAACCCGACCCTATAAGGCTTTATCGGGTTCGGGTCGGGTCGGGTCGACCCATTTGACACTCCTAATCGTGGGAGACAATCCCACGATAAGCCTAACGGTGTTGTTTGCTTTCTTAGTGCGCAGGTCTCAAGCATTAAGACCCAATTGATACGAGAACAGGAACCAAAACAAGAAACGCCCAACTTTTGTATCTAACATTTGAAAATTGATATACTTTTTAATAATTAGTGAGTCATTTTTATTAATAATTAATGGATATAAGCTAGGCTACGGTTGGTTAATCTGAGTATCACGAATTAGTTCCAAAACTATACTTTATGAAATGTTACTTTTTTGAGGAACACGTTTCACTTTCTTCTCCTTCACCCGCACCTAACCTCTTTCTCATCAAATAGATTAAAAATTTATACATAGTCACATCTATATCTTATGGAAAATTACTTTCTTTCATGTTGTAGTTTTACATTTCACATGGTCCAGTTTGTAGCAAACTTCATGTATTTGAAACTTCAAGTTCAATTCGTTTTTTTCATTTTTTTTTCTCAGATATAAATAAATCTTATATTAGAATAAGCGATAAACTAAAATATACAAAAACACCAAGAAACACCAAAAACCAGGACAACACATTCATACCATATAATAATCAACACCAATATGAAATGTTATTTCGTTCTTACATAATATTAAATCATGGCAAATTTCATACCTTTCCACCAAATATTCTATCAAATATTGTTCTGCGTGCTGGTTTTGATATTGGTTGCAATGAATTATTGAATTTCTCTTGTAAAGTCAGCACGCCCTCCAGACTGCCCAAAGCCTCAGCCATGGTAGAGCGCTGCTCTGGATCTATATGCAAACATGCCTCTGCAGTTCGAACAAACTCCTTTAAACTTTGAGGGGCTATTTGATCTCTAATATCAGAATCTAGTATCTGCTTTAATTTCCCCTTTTTGATAGATTCAATAGCCCACATTGCTAAACCATATTGCTCTTCATCAAGACTAGTATCCACAGCTCGCTTCCTACATAGCACCTCAAATAATACCACCCCAAAAGCATACACGTCACTCTTCCTTCTCAGCGTTCCTGTGTAGGCATAATCAGGATCTAAATACCCGAAAGTGCCACAAACATTTGCGTCTACATAAGTCTGGTTCCTCGGAACTATTTTCGCCATCCCAAGATCTGCAATTTTGGCGGTCCAGCTTTCATCTAACAAAATATTTGCAGTCTTAATATCACGATGTATTACCCCAACCTCAACCCCAGTGTGAAGGTAGTGCAACCCACGACCGGCATCTATGCAGGTATTGAGTCGCCAAAGCCAAGAAAGATGGGTACCAAGTTTATGTAGATGATCATATAGTGATCCATTATGTATATATTCATAAACAAGGATCATCTCATCTCCCTGATTACAATAACCAATTAAAGATACAATATTACAGTGCCGAAACGTAGAAAGCATCTCAACTTCGGGCCAAAACTCAGCTGCTCCTTGATTGGAATAGGAGTCCAACCGTTTAATTGCAGCCATTACGAGACTTGATCCATCAAAAATCTTACCTTTGTAGACTTTCCCAAAACCTCCTCTCCCAACTACTAACGTTTCGTCAAAGTTTTTTGTTGCTAACTGAATCTCATGAAATTGGAAACGACGGCATTGTTGTGTCCTTTTTATGGAGGAGTAGGATGAGGAATCGGAGGAGGAGGGTAAGGAGAATGAGAAGGAGGTAGATGGTTCAGATACCTATCAATTGCAAAAAAAAAAAATAATAATAAATAAATAAATATCAACAAATGGTTTGTAACCAAAAAATGGAATTTTTTCTTTATAGTAAGTAAAACTGCATCTCTAATATATAAGTTTTAATTCTAATTATGATTAAGCACTCATCAGAAAGACCTTTTTGTTGAATTTTTAGAAACGATCAGCTTACTTGACATTGAAGTGCTGCTTCAAGCCCCTTTACAATCTCCGTAATTGATGGACGTTCATCACGGTCTAGCTTCAAACATTGATACGCAATTTTAGAAAACACATCCAAGGAATTAAGATTTATCTCGTTCCTTATATTTTCTAACACAATTTGAATTACTGTATTTCCTTTATACGATTGTCGAGTCAATCCTACTAAAGGCCGATGCTTATTGTCGATCATACACAACCTCCCACACAATAATTCACACAACACAACACCAAAAGAGTATATATCGGATTCTTTAGTTAAGAATCCTGTCTCTGCATATAATGGGTCACAATACCCATGAGTTCCTACAGGGTGGGATATGAGAAATGTATTTTTTTGATTGGCAGGGCCAAATTTGGAAAGTCCAAAATCTGAGATCTTGGCATTCCAGTTTTCATCTAATAATATATTGGAACTTTTTATATCACGATGCAGTACTCTTTGTTGGGTCCCTTCTGGATTATGTAAGAACGCTAATCCATGAGCCGCCCCAATGCAAATCTTAAGGCGTCGAACCCATGTTAGTTCACTGCTCTTGAGATACCGGTCCAGACTTTTCTTAGGTAGATACTCATACATGAGGATCTTCTCGCCATAATCGTCACAATAACCCAATAGAGAGACAATATTTTCATGTCTGTAAACAGAAAGCATCATGATCTCCTTCCAAAACTCGGGATCTCCTTGCCCGAACTCACGATCTAAACGCTTTAATGCAACCATGGTTTTGTCAATTTCGCCTTTATAAACTTTCCCAAAGCCTCCTCTCCCGATGCAATTCTCATCAGCAAAGTTGTTTGTAGCAGATATAATAGCTTCTAGCTGTATTTTGAGGTGTTCAAACTGTTTTAAGGGAGGTCCCATTTTGTGATTGTAAGAGTTCAAAAGCAAATTAAAAATGAAGGATATTATTTTGATCTATATGGTCTGTAAGATGGCTATCGACAAGCAGCCAGTTGAGACTTGAGAGATCAATTTATTTTTGGCAATACACCACAAAATCATTCCAATAATGCATACAATACAATACCGCTATGCATAATTATACAGTACAATACCGCTATGCATAATTTAGTGATGGATGACAAAAAAATATGGTGTAAAAATCACCACCCATATAAGATAGTACTTTATTACATTTAAATTAAATAATAAATATTTTTTTTTAATTCGGTACTGGATAGAACATATATGGTCATCAACAGACCAAACCAACTTTGGATTCTGTCTATATTTTTCCCAAAAATAATAAAATAAAATAAATAAAAAATTAATGAATATTTTACTCAAAGTTACTGTTAAAACTCAGCTCAGTGTTTTATACCACTAGCAATCTGTTGCTTCCTGGATCATCAATTTAACAAAGCTTGAGTTTATACAGTATAAATTAAGTGTTGATCTTCCAGTAACAAGGTTTTAAAAAAATCTAGGATAAATTCTATAACATGCGGCCAAAGCATTGAATATCTAATTGTTTAGGACAAAATCTATTACGGGCAGACAAATTTTACCCATGAATTAACACTTAAGAAAAATCTGTGATTTTTAAACAATTCCCCAAGCAGTATAGAGAACATGTCGTTATAACTGTTCATTAAAAAAAGAGAATTGATTTGCACACTCAAACTTTTGATTGGGACACTCCACTGTGTGCATTGTATACTTGTACAAGATTCACAGTGTGCTTTAACTGTTTGTACAGTTGAGTGTCTCAATCACAAAGTTAAGTGTGCAAATCACCTCCCTTAAAAGAATATCTATTCCCACCCAAGGTTAAATTATAAAAAGGAGAGAAAATATATAAACTATGTCGATGTTCTATATAATATTATAGACTAAATCCTATGAAACTGCATGTAAACTAAACTCGGAATGCGACATACTGTAGCACATGGACTCTCTGTATTAGTGCATTAATTCTAGCTAAAGCTTCGCCAATTCAACTCCACGCGAAGACCATCATATCATTTGTATTCTTCAATTTCCTAAGCCGGGAAATCTCGTTGATACATTTTTTGTTCTCGACATCCGCAAGGTTTATTTTGAGGTAATTCTTACTAATCAAATGAAACAAATATCATATTCAGAGATAATATAAAACATTAAATAGTATATAAAAGGTTAGGGATCCAACTTAAACGTACCTGAAAGGTATCCCTGCCAAAATGGGATCGCAACCACGATGAACCATGGATGTACAAATACAATATCCTATCATTTGGTTGCTTGTTGAAACTGAACTCAAAATTTTCATTCCGTACTGGACTTTTGTTATTCTTTGCTTGCTGCAAAATCAAAAATCCAAATTAGTGTTAAAAACTTGGTTCAATTCATGAGGCTTATGCAACAATAACACCATTGAACTAACTATAATCAGAAAGACGAACCACGGTTTGTCTTGTATCGTCAGATTTTTTACTGTCACCGTGCAGCTTCAAATAAATGATTGGATTTTTTTCAAGATGTTGGCCTTCATGGATTGTGACAACAAGCAAACCACCAATCGCTCAAACAAGTAAAAGCTTTTCACTATTACAAAAAGCCTTTGAGGATGGTTTTTAGCATTGCATCACAAGCTTTTTGTAAAGCTTTTTAACAAGACTTGGTGAACTCCAAGTCATTCCTAAAAGCTTTAGTAACTAAATGTGTGTAGCATTAATGGCATTAAATGCTTAAAGTCTTTATGACTTGGTGCCATTGCTCATGCTTAGCTTTTCGGATTTGCTTGTACGTTATTTCAACAATGATTTTTCCAAAGGGCTTCTTGTTTCGTGAAACGTTCGTGTCCACGTTTTAGAAGAGGTCAAGAGTATTAAAGAGAAACTAGTACCATATTAACTAAATATAACACTTAACAATATATATACCATGTTAAAAAAAAACCTTCTCTCCCGTGACGAAAATCGACCATAAAAAATTCCAACCGAACACATCATTCATTTTTATTCTGCCGACAACAAAAGACACTTAATTCATTATATATATTACTAGCTTATAGACTCGTGGAATCCACAGGCTTTTAGAAGAGCATCAAGAAATTAAGAGTGAGTAAAATAAGAAAAATAACAAAGTAAGAAAAACAACGAACGTAAATAGGTTAAATTATTCTTTTAAAAGAATAATAAGTAATAAGTCAATGATACTATAAAATACCAAGCTTGTAACTATTAGTTGGCTAAAGTGTATTTTGGTACCTCTAACTTGATTAACCGGGTTTTTTACTATCCTAAACTTTTAATGGTGCGGTATAGTACCCTAAACTTGTAAACCTGGCAAATTGAAGGGTTTACTCGGTCATGTGATCACACGTAACATATTTCTGTTAGTTTTTTAATGATGATGGTTAACAACATTTTCACAAACACTTCTTTTCACTCCTCTCACTTAATTTCACAGGGCTAATTTCTTCTTCTATGTCATAGCCTAAAAATTATGACAACAAGATCCATGATTACATTATAACGCTAAATAAGTTGGAGAAAAGTATGGTAAATTAATCAAAAATTATTTTTTGTGAGAATCAACTGATTCCGTTCAATTTCATTTGAGCGATCGAGATTATACTTCAACTTAGAGATATTTGGTGTTAAATTTACAGAATTATTTATTGTTAATCGGTACTTAGTGTCTTATGTTGCCATTAGTTAATGAATTTGTTCGAAATTTTGCAAGTTAGAGAGACTGAATACAATAATGGGTATTGGTAACAAACTAACAATAGATACCTTCGTGGAATAATAAAAATTATGGTAAATTAATCAAAAATTATTTTTTGTGAGAATCAACTGATTCCGTTCAATTTCATTTGAGCGATCGAGATTATACTTCAACTTAGAGATATTTGGTGTTAAATTTACAGAATTATTTATTGTTAATCGGTACTTAGTGTCTTATGTTGCCATTAGTTAATGAATTTGTTCGAAATTTTGCAAGTTAGAGAGACTGAATACAATAATGGGTATTGGTAACAAACTAACAATAGATACCTTAGTGGAATAATAAAATGATAAAATGTTGGTGGAACACAAGATGATGATATAGCTTTCAATAAAAAGTGGGATGATGATTTCTACTATAGAGGTGGTTGTATGTATACTTCATGATCTGTATGTGTCTTTAGTTTGGTGGTTATATGTATACTTCATGATCTGTATGTGTCTTTTGTTTGATGTACTCAATATATGTTTATTAATTGATGAAGAAAACATATACGTTATTCAATTGAAGTGTATAATGACTATTCAATGGAATTACGTAGTACATTGTTTTGGCTTAAGTTTATGCCATGAGAACATGATTCAACCCATTTTACCATGAAACTTGATAACATTGTTTTGGCTTAAGTTTATTCCATGAAAACATGATTCAACCCATTTTACCATGAAACTTGATAACATTTGCTGATGTTTTGAATGGTAGTTACATGATATTAATTTTTATCATTATGAAAGCTTAAGTTATAACCGAGTTTACAAGTTCAGGGTACTACACCGCACCATTAAAAATTTAGGGTAGTAAAAAACCCAGTTAACTAAGTTTGAGGTACTAAAATACATTTTTATTAAGAATTTAATAAACGTCCATGCATCTGCATCGTGGCCTCCAATTTTGATGGTCTTGAAAGCAAATATACATAATGAGCGTTAATTAAGTGATAAGCCAATGTCCATTCCGTGAGTATATAATAAGTTCAAAAAAAATGTAAGTAAAAAAAGTTTGAGACTGATGATATATGTAAATAAAAAAAATGGCTTATAGATCCGTGGAATTGCAGGAATTTCTAAAAAAAAATATTTATTAAGAAGTTAGGTGTGTGAATAAATTAACAAACAACAACGAATATTAATAGATTTCATTATTTTTTGTCAGTAATAAGATAAACAATTTGGTTTGTAACTATTAAAAAAATAGACGTGTATGTATCATCGTCTTCTCCAATTAGTTGGTAGTCTTGGAGAGAAAAGTTATCCAATAAACGTCAAACACTTTAGTCCATGTTCATTCCGTTAATAATAATAATAATAATAATAATAATAATAATAATAATAATAATAATAATAATAATAATAATAATAATAATAATAATAATAAAGGAAGTTATTAATGGGGCATATAAATTTCATTTGTAATGTTAATCATTTAAATATTTCTTACTTCTAAGAATTTTAGAACGTTGGTATAACTGCTTCGAATTAGAATCATGCTGCATATAAGTATTTTTTTTATTATTATTTTTTTAACTCAGTTTCTTGAAAAATATTTGCATTATATTTAGAGACCTCGTATGTTGGATTATACAACTGATTCTTGATCACTTATAAATAGGAGACAGGAGCATAGATGAATACATGTTCATTTAAATGATTAACATTACAAATCTATCTTCTTAGAATACCACTACAAAACACTAGTTAAATTTTCTACATTTTAAAAGCCAATTTGCCACGGTTAAAAATGTGTCAAATTATTAATTCCACACTTGCAAATGTGTAGCAATAATGGGTGTGACAAATTTTGCTACACATATAAGTGTGAAGATACTCTTTGAATGTCCACACTTAAAAGTGTGGCAAACACTCTTTAAATGCCACACTTAAAAGTGTGGCAAATTTGCAAAAAGATGCTTACAATTAAAAGTGTAGCAACATTGTTAAATATTCACACCTAAAAGTGTGGATATATTTTCTGGAAGAAGAAAAAAATAAAAAGAAATTACATACAAATATGTATATTAGAAAACTTGATGCAATATAGAAATTACATACAAATATGGATATATTTTCCAGTAATGATTTCCATTCATTAGTCAAATGCTACATACACATTTTCAGTTTTCTACGTTTTTTCTACCCTTTGACATCAACAATCTTCACGCTTTCTACCATTGAGACGACGACTGTACAACCTAGTGAAAGGCTCCTGAATGTTGTGCTCTTGTTTGTTGTTGTTGCTGCTCCTGAATGTGTGATCATGCAAGTGACATCAGAAATATGAATAACCGACCTAAAAGCAACATGTATAACCGACCTAAAATGAAGTCAAAACATTTATTTCGCGTGCTCATTAACCAGTAAACATACTATACCATATTAAATCAATTAAAGCACAACTTAACTTACTTCTATAATGCACAACTTTAAGTAAGCGCAACAAGTATTAAGTCAAATCGTCACCTTAAAACCACACAGCCAAGCATAAAAGTAATACCAGATGATTAAATCAACTAGCCCTAACGAATCCAAATATGCATTTATCATGTTTTCTGATAATAATCCAAAGAGTATAATAAGCCAAGGTAGTGAATGTCTTACAATTCAACTATAGTAAAATACTTTTTAAAAAATCTACTTAGACAGTCAGTTGGAAAACTAAAGATGAATATGTTCGGTTTGAGCCCTCTTCTATTTGTGCACCAGTTTCAACCGGTTTTAGTTAACTAGCGACTAAAACCTCATTAACTGCATATAAGTACACATAAATACAAAAATAGCCAACTCCTAAATCCATCCAAAATAACTATAAAAACTGTTGGCGTCAAATAACCATAACGAGATCCAAGCTTACCTGTCTAATTTTCTCAATTCCTGTGGCCGCAATAACACCTACATTTCCAGGCTCCAAGATTGTCACATCCACTCCCCTGCAAGAACCAGATATATACATATAAGACAAACCTCGTCTTTCATCACCCGCTTCTTTGCTACCCTTGTTTTATGTCTAAGTTACTAGTATTTGCTCTCATAGAAAACAAGGTGTATATAAACACTGATGCAACATACATTTTCAGCAACAACTGCTACCTATTTGATGACACACCTGTAAAAACTTTCGCTTCTGACACCAATGCCTAGGTACTGGAACAGTATTGCGGTATGATTTGAGGAAAACCTGCAATTTAGGATCAGCTGAGGTAGCATCCCACACCTGCAACCTCAAATTATTAAATAATTTGCTGGTGATAAACATGCAAACATGGAAAAGTGCCGATACTATCACATACGCACACAGAACGACTTGGATCAAAGCTGCCTTTCATCAAGTTTGAAGCTTACAAGTCAGTTTCATCTACAATCAAACGCAACTTTCACTATTTCTATAAGAATCATCATATATTGACTGGCTCAAATTTACCACAAATTATACTACTGGAACCTAGCCATTGCTTAATAAGTGTTTCAAAATCATACTACTCAAATAACCATAACACAAGCAACAAGCGTTTAAATTCTAGAAATGAAGTATTTACTCAAATAACCATAACGATTACATCTTTTGTGACCCTTCAGTTTCCTCTTATTGTGGAATTGATAAGTGCCACATATTGTGGTGGCATTTTCGTTAGGGAAAGGTTTGACTACTTCTACTGAACCATTTTTAACCATGAGGGTCATTCCAAAAGATATTGCATAATACTGTTATATCTATATACTGTTTTGTATCATTTCCATCTATCAAAGGTTTCTTATGTGTAACACCTTGTATGCTAGTGCCTTATAAATACAATTTTATAGCTAAGTTAACATTTACCAGTATTCGTTAAAGTTTGCATGAAA
Source organism: Artemisia argyi (assembly GCA_030686995.1). Lineage (NCBI taxonomy): Eukaryota > Viridiplantae > Streptophyta > Magnoliopsida > Asterales > Asteraceae > Artemisia > Artemisia argyi. The sequence goes on from CM060683.1 coordinate 179,706,363, forward strand.
CTCATAAGAATAGCTCAACATATACGCTTTTTAAAAATGGGCGGGTCAATTATGAGGCCAAAGTACTTACCACCTTGGTGATTCTTATGACCCCTCATGAGGATTAGCAAAGAAGATACTTTTTTTGAATCAAGATTGCCTGTACTTAAATATTCACAATATTACCCAAAAGAAAAAAGTCAAATAGAGTCGAATTATTACAAATAATTGATGATTAAATGAGATGATTGTGATCAATTATGACCAAGTGAGAACAGTATATTGTAGTAAGGTAAACTACTAAACTATGGAGATAATAATACAATGGTACTTCGATTTTCCGAGTGAAGTAGCATTCTAAGTATTATGTCAAACTTCCATGTAATGGTACGCAATGAAACAATGGTTTAGTTTATTTTTGCATGCATGTTTCTTGCATTTTTAACCTTGAACAGATTAACTGAGATGTACCATTATCATAACAAAGTTTGTTCACTTGAAGAACTAGAATAACAAGTAAAAAGTGTGAAACATTATATCTTTCAATTATTTAAAGTAGTGTATAAAACTATAAATGATACAGAGATGTCATTCTTATGATTGTTAATTTGTTACCGAGTTCCAGGCCCGTTAAAGGTTTGATACTACCAAAAGCCCATTGAAGTCAGGCCATTGATTCACGTATAGAAATTTCTATGAAGGTTCTTATTTAATTTTGGCTATCGAGCAAAATTCTTATTATCAACTTAATTTCCCATTGGAAAACATCGTATTGCGTTTATAAAAAACAAAGATTCTGAATTGCGATCTCTAGAACTTCATGAAGAACTCATTTCTAGATCCTACCACCCCATACTCCGCTCTGACAAAATTGAATATTGGTGTTGCTGTCCTATAACTAATTACAACGAGCCAGGCCGAGTCACGGGTCAAATTGGTTCTGGGTCATGATGATTGCACATGTCAAAAGAGCCGGGCAATACTTTGTGGTTCAAAACTAATTCCTAAACGCTTCATCAAATGACAGTTACAAATTTATAACTTCAATCTATTTTTTGGAGATCATGATGGGCAAAATGGTTTTATTACTCAAAAATCATATCAATACATATGATAGTAAGCTTTTCAGAAGGGAATTAAAAAACACATGCTAGTAGGCTGGTTTGAAAATAACATTCGTCTAACGAATATATCACAAAGACATTGATGAATAATCGGCTAGTGGTACACCTAAGGCGGTCCCATGTTATATTTAACATATTTTTCTAGCTACATGAAAAAAGCACACCGAAGTCATAACAAGCAGAAAGAATTCATATAGTCATAAGTGAGTAGAATCACTTAAATCCTATACAAACCACAAGTAGCTAGTGGACATGTTGTGTTTCTAAAGGATTGACATTCTATAAAATGTGGGGGTCTGGTCTTTTCTGATAATCTTACAGACCGAAAACAACTCCACTGACTGTAATTCTTGCTTATATGCAGTTCTGAAATTCAATTAAAAAGTCTAAGTGAACAAGCCAATTGTCTTGCTTTTATTGGATCAAATTTAATGTCAGTCAAGCCTTAATGCCCACATATTGGACCCTTTGGATTTTTCTGCATATTAACATATTAGGTGGCATAAGGCCCATAAATGAGAGTGCCTTTTAACTAAGGTAAATGCATACAGTTTCTAGAGTGACTATTATCTGCAACGACCAATAACATATTTCCGAAATAGTATTCATTAACTATTACTCCCTCAATCCTAAAATATTGAATACAGTGAAATGGGTAAAACTTGAGAGTGAACACAGATGCCATTTAAGTATAGAAGCTTAACGACAAATTTTGACATGATGGGTGGTTAAATCCTAATCCAAAAAGACGAAATACTACTAATAATTTGAGGCACCATTAACACTTGTTACAAGAGATGAGTTTTTTTTATAAAACATTACAGCTAGGTATTGTCGACCACCATGGCATGGGCTTATAGTGGTTGCATAAAGAAAAGTAAGCTACACTCTGGTTATGGGAAAACCTTACATTCTTTCAGGATCTTATCTACCATCTAAGGATGATCCGTCTAATGCAAATGCAACTACATATTCTCTTTTATTCTATGCTTCTGGAGATAACATTTTTTGTAACATTTATAATCTACTAACTTTCAGGAGATTGAAATCAAAACTCAATGAGAGAACGGAAAGTTGTCTAGCAATTCAGAGAGGAGCTCAATATTTACTCTAAAGTCTGACTAATGTTTTAACTTCCGGCCAGAAACTAGGTCTAAAAGCATCAAACTAGGAGCTCAATTTATTTCGCCAAAAAAAATGTTTAACAATACGCCTTTAACCAAAGCTAAAAAGTGCGCTAAAAAGTCCATTTCCCTAACAGATACAAAGCAAGGCTTAATTTGGTATCTAGTTCTTTGAGAGGCATTTCATCGAACACATAATAATCAAAAACTATAAGTAACTACTCAACAGAAAATAACACCTTTCAGTTCAACGCAAACATTATAATCAATTAATAAAACTCTACCAACGCAATCCGAACCGAATAGTTATATCTCTAAACTACTTAACCATAACAAAACACATAATAATAAACGATTAACCTGATGATGTACGGCGGCGATTACAGATCCACGGCGGCGATTACGAAACCATGGCTATTACGGCAACGATTAACGGACCTAGTGATTACGGCAACGATTATGACAGATGAGTGATTACATTGTGATTAAAAGTTAGGGTTTGATTTTATGATGGAACAGTAATGGATAGACTGGTTTTTTTTAGCTTAAGTGTAACAGTAATTGATTAATGGATATAAGTAACTGATTTTATGATGGAACAGTAATTGATTTTATACAAGGGATAAAGTGGAAAGGATAGACTTATTTTGATTTTGTGGCTTTTTTATAAGTGTAGTTGTTGTTTCCACAATTATAAATGTGGCTTTTTTATGTAGTTATTTTTACATTTATAAGTGTAGCATTTTTTAAATGTTTTCTTACACTTATAAGTGTGGCCTTTTAAGAATTTAGTTTGCTTCAATTATAAATGTAGCGTTATTGTTATTGTCCACACTTATATAGGTGGAGTATTTTTAAAATGATTTGTAACACCTATAAATGTAGCAAAATTATGATTTCATATAAAAAAAAAACTCCACGGTTGACTATACCGTGGCAAAATAAGTGTGGAAAATAGCGTTATTTTTTGTAGTATACTATCTCAAGCCTAAATACATCGAAAACAGGAATTTGAGGGTCCTTGTAACATGTACATCAACGAAAGAAACTGCTTTACCATCAAACAATTTAAAAAATGATTGTAATTAGTAAATGAAGCTCAACTTGAAAGACAAAACCACCTAAAATAGAGTTGTAATAGTTGTAATGATGATAGCGATATAAAAAGACACTTGAGAAAGGTACCCTTGCGAAATGTTGGTCTGTAATAAGCTACTTTGAGTTCAGTTAAAAAAATAGATTTTCAAAAATAATCCACTTTGAGTTCGTTTTGATTGTTTGACCTCTTTCTTTCAGTTTGCCCTATAAGTGACACACTTTGGTTCATAACAGTACATGTCTACTTTTTAACATTGTTTGCCATAAGTGGTATAAAACCGCTTTCATGCATTACCACGCTCTGCTTTTACCACCTTTCTTCCTCTTAAACATTACCGCAGAACCAAATTAGACATTAGTCTTCTTTAGAAGGTATGAACAGAAAAATAAATTCTGTTAATAACATTATAAATTCTTAGCACAAAAATCATTAGTGACAATGCATCCATAATCACTTAAGCTGGAACCTTCTAAAAGGATGACACGGTATATTTAACCAAGCGTATACCCACAGTTCAAAGGTAAGGATGTATCAAAATGGAGGAATCCCAATGTAAAGACGATATATGATCTAGAAAAAGGGAAATATATAGTTACACGAATAGGTAGACAGTCATAGTTCTTTTGCTTTTCTTCTTTGTTTCGGCTCCTTGGGCTTCATCCATGCCCGTTTGATGAATTAGATGCTACAAAATGATATGAAGGGAACATGTTTTGCAGAATGTGTAGTATGGGCGATTTTGGGAATCATCGTATGTAATGGGAAACCGATGTAACTCAACATTCGTATTGTCGATTCTTTGCTAGAGAGTTGTAAAGGGGGTGCTTAATTTTGTGTTATATTGGCTTTGGTTGATACCAAATATCAATGTTATTGTATATTGCAGAATTTGCATTTATCTTGGAATCATGTTCTTGTAAGAGTACGCGGAATGACTAAAAACATTGTGGTTTCACCTACACAGTGCATTGTTCCTGTAATTAGTATCTCAATATACAAATGTTGCACTTTCTCGTATACTTTGATGGACTTGTACTCCAGTAGTATTTATGCTAAGATTGTATGGTTCTACTCGGCCAATCGAACAATGGTCATGTGAAATAACATTCATCATTAGTCATATACCAGTGTATGTCTGTGTTATTAACTATAGGTAGGCAGGGTAGCTATCATAATAAAATTTGATGAGAAATGAGACGTTTTTATATTTTAGTAGTAGCTAGTGGAAGAAAGTTGTTTCATGTTTAAAGAACAAGCAACTAAGTCACTAACTAAAATGAAAGAGACATGTTTGAAGTAGCAACTTGATCATTTCTAGGTTTGACTTTGTATGATCAAGTCGGTGTCAATGGGTGACCATTTCTATCCTTGGTTTGTATACTTTGGAATTTCTTGTTCATTTATACAAGAGTATTGATTCACATGAACTTGTTAAGCTAGTTACAAGTGGGAGTAGTACCGGGTGGGTGACCATCCGGGAAGTCCTCACTTGTGGTCCATTTGTAGACCATATTGTTCCGGAGATATATTGCAATGATAGATTTGAACCTTCAAGCCACTCGTTGCGGGGGTTCAAATCTTGAGCATGGCCCGGTTTTCATCCGGCTGTTTCTCCAGCAAGGTAAACTTGTGTGGAGGCAGTACGGTTTCCGGGGGAAACCCGTTACCACCTGAGATCAGCGTGGACCCGGTTAAGACAATATAGTCTGGCGGGGTGGCGATGGGGCCTTCGCTTTCCACGAAGGTGGTCGTTTCTAAGTTGAAATTTACATTTAAAAAAAAAACTAGTATAAATTTATGTGTCAACATCGCCTTGATGACAACAAGAAAGATTTACTTTTTCATATACCAATTTATTAACACATTTATTTAGCCACATATAGTTACTTTTTTAAGGTGCGCTAATCATTTTCTATAATAATAAAAATGATAAACATTATATGTTACTATTAAGCTGTTTTGTTATTCTTTAAGGAAGTCGGAAAGCTATAATGCATGCTAGCTTTTAGAAATCTACAACAAATTCAATGATGTCTATTTGCTTTCTGTATGGCCTATTTAAAGCGTGTTTTGTCATAAAAATCATATAAAGTTATTCACGTTAGCTCTTTTTATGCGGTGACTCAAAAAGACCAGTTTATACTTTTGACAAAAAAAACTTCACTTTTTGTTTGTGTTAACTCGCAATGCAGCATGTTTTGAAAATTAATAGTGAGTCATTTTTATTTGAATCTAGTATGATAGTATTGGTTTTTTTATTCACAAGTATCTCTTTATCATTCTTGTTGAAAAACATTTTAAACCTTGGTTCTAGTTATCCATGCATCCTGATGAATTATATTTTTATCCCCATTATTTACCGAACTTTTTTTTTTTTTTTTTCTTTTTTTTTTTTTAAATGAGAGCTGAAAATAACATTGAAAAACTAAAAAAAATCGTTGATTTTATAGTGATTTATTCGAAAGGTTTAAATCGGTGGAGAAACACAAACTTTGTACATTCATAGGTGTCGTCGACTAAGCATTCATCAAGGACTAGCCTCAAGCAATGTTCAGTTGTATCTTGCAAACCGAAAGGAGTCGGGATTAAACTAAGAACCTGATTTGATAGTGATTTGACTTGATTAGTGAATAAAATTATAACAAAGTAGGAAATTTAAAATAAAAAATGATTTATGTCATTATATGAAGTAAAATAACCTTGAAGCATATGTATCACAACACCCTTTTACTATTTAGACTTTCACTTGTATAAGTTTATTACACCTACTGACCTACACATTACTAGTACAATACTATACTTCATTTTTTTTACCTGTTTCTCTATACAATTTATGAATTACTTGTCAATCCAAAAGGTAAGTTATGTTAATCGAGGAAAAATTAATGTAACTAATAGAAATTAGAAAATAACTTAGCGGGTTGAAGATGTTTTTGAGTAAAGTCAACTTGATATTACAACTCAAGGTTAAGCTAATTGGGTAAACTTTCAAGTTAAACTAGTCGTTAATAACACTAACTTGTAAAGCTCACTAGCTTTATCGAACTTGTGTTATCACAGTGTTCTTGATCTCAAATTAAAAAACAAAGACTTCCAAAAATGAAAGACTCAGTTGACCTCAAATCAAGTTTCAAGGTTGGGTCAATTTAAGCTCAATAGTTTTTATTTTATTTTATTTTTATTTTTATTTTTTTCTTTTTTGAATGGCAATTTCGAGCTCAATAGTGTTTCAACTAACTCGTCAACACATTTTTGAAACAAAAGATAAACCTGAAAAAAAAAAAAAAAAAAAAAAAAAAAAAAAAATCTATTTAGAAACGCAAAAAACATCAGCATCACACCAACAATTACACTACCATCACCTAATCCCGCTTGAGAGTATTGTATTAAATTTAAAGGGATATAATAGTAGGATGTTGACAATCGTATTCTTCTAACTATAGTCAACGATAAAATATCAGTATTTAAATAAAATAAAATAAAATAAATCACTTCCAAGAAAAATATATATAAGCTAAAGGGGTGTTTATTTAAGCTTATGTACGGACTTCTAAGTTTCTTTTTATTCGGCTTATTTTTTTTTTGAAAGCTTTATCTTTTATGGCTTACTTTGAGAGTTATGAATTTATATAAATTTATTATATCCTAACAAACTTATATAAGCTCGTAGTTTCTATAATAAGCCGAAAAATTTGTACTTACAAAATATAAACCGAAAACATATAAGCTAGTGTAAAACCACTCCCCACATGCACCACCTCGTCAGTGGTGCGTCGGTTGGTGTTCTACGTGTATTTTGTCTGGCATAGTTATGTAGCGACAAAGAAAAAGAAAGAGACACAACACCATTAGCAAAAATATTTCAGTCTAGAAAATGTTGACGTAACACTAGGGCTGAGCATCGGGCCGGATCCCGACCCGTCCCGACTAATCCCGATCCCGGAAGTCACCTAAATTGTAAATCGAATACCGACCCGAAAGTAGTCGGTTTTTTGGCCCGTCCCGACCCGTCCTGAATCCCGAAAATGCTAAAAATCCATTCCGACTCCCAACCCGAGAAGCTATTATTCGGTTTCAAGACTATCGGTTTATGTCCGAATCGGGTCGGTTGTCGGAAGTCGGGCGGTTTTGCTCACCCTACGTAACGCTAAGGCGACATAACTGATTAAAAAAAAATCAAAAAAAAAAAAAAAAAAAAAAAAAAAAAAACTTAAACAAATGTAAACTCAAAGTCAGCTACCATAATAAATCCCTCATCTACCAACCGTTGAACACAAATCCCTAAAATCACCAAATCACCAAAATCTCTAACGTCTCAAAATTAATTAAAAAACCCCTAAATTTTAGCAACAATTAAATTCCCCCCTAAATTATTATTAGCTACAAACAAGAAGAAGAAAATAACAAGCTCTTGATTTTCACATCTCCATTTTTTGCTTCCAATTCTCTCATCCATCTTTTCATTTTTATTTTTCATTCTTCGTTCGCAGGTATAAAGTTGATGTTTTTAATATTGAAATGTGTTTATTTGAAATGGGTATTGGTCTGATTTCATTTTTATGCAATGATATTGGTTTAATTTGATGTTTTGCATGCTAAAATGTGTTTTATTTAGAGTTTTTGTGGTTAAAGTTGATGCTTTCTATATTGAAATGTGTTTATTTGAAATGGGTATTGGTCTAATTTCATTTTTAGTTTGGTTTTTAATTATTGTTTGCCCAATTTATTTTGAGATTTTGGGGTTAAAGTTGATGCTTTCTAGATTGAAATGTGTTTAATTTTTATGGGTTTTTGTTTAATTTGTGTTTCCCCAATTTGATTTCGAGTTTGGGGGAATTTAATGCAAGGTTAATTAGAGATTTTGGGGGGTTTTGTGTGCAATGATATTGGTTGAAAAATGGGTATGTGATACGCGGCCTAAACGGTATTCCTGTGGCCGTTTCCTGACTTTTCCCTAGCTATCCTAAGATGTTCACCCAACCCGGTTTGAACTCGGGTCTATTTTGAGACCTTTAGGCCACCTTGAGATTGCTATATTAGTTAAAGTTGTTGCTTTTTATCTTGAAATGTGTTTAAATTATAGGTTATAGGATTTTTTATGCATTGGTATTGGTTGAAATTGATGTCGGGTATCTTAAAATGTGCTTAAACGTACATCGGTTTTGGTTAGATTTATGTTTGGTAGCTTAACGTGGTTGTAATTTACATGAGTCATATGAAAAAGGCTAACATACCTATGTTGACTTATTATTTCCAATTTTGGGTCTGACTTCATGTCTTAATACTTTTTTTAATCATGGTAAAAAAAAAAAAATCCTGAATTCGACAATGGATTATTATTTTGTGAAAGTGAGAATATAGATTTTGGTTTGCTTATGTGTCTTTTTTCTTATACATAGGCTTGAGTATTATTTAAATGGGCGATCAATTGGTTCTGGATGTGAATCGATTGGTGAAGCCTGTGAGCGTGGAAAACATAAAAAGGAATGAGGAGATGGTGGGCCTCTCATCGTGCACTAACTTAACTCGTGCAGCCGATGAGAATAGGGCCTTAGATGATGAGGAAGCGCCTCTAATAACAACAGCAGAGTGTCGTATTTGCCAAGAGGAAGATTCAGTTGATATTTTGGAGACACCATGTTCTTGCAATGGTAGTCTTAAGGTAATCCATTTGTTTATTATTGGGGAAGTTTGGATGTGCGGTTCCAAAGCAGTTATGTGACATTGTTGAACTTGATGTTTATGCAGTATGCTCATAGGAAGTGTGTTCAACATTGGTGCAATGAAAAGGGTGACATCACTTGTGAAATATGCCATCAAGTACGTTATTTCATCACAATTCTGTAATTTTTATATTCTCAGTTGATAATCTATTTTATAATTTAAACATAGTTTAGTAAAATATACGAAAGTTTGTTTGCCCTAATATTTGTTCTTAAGAATTATGATGATTTGGTATTCAGTCTTACCAACCTGGATATACTGCCCCTCCTCCCCGAGCCCGATTGGAAGAAACTACTATAGATATCGGGTAATCATTTTTTCTCTTTTTTTCTTTAAAAAAAACGTGTGTTTTTGTTTTTGATGATAAGTAAAGTTTGGATTCGTTTTATCAGGGGAGGATGGCAAATATCGGGGACACCAATGGATCTTAACGACCCACGTCTCTTGGCAATTGCTGAAGCTGAACGTCAATTTCTTGAAGCCGAATACGAGGATTATAATGCATCAAACGCTAGTGGAGCTGCATTTTGTCGTTCAGCGGTTTTAATTGTAAGTCTTGGAAATTATACATGGTTTAAAATAATTCTAAGAATGTTAAATTAGCTTTGTCAATGTTTGATTATTGTTTTTTTTTGCAGTTAATGGCTCTTCTGCTATTACGGCATGCAGTAACTGTGCCAGAATCTGAAGGAGATGGAGATGAAGATGCATCTACTTTCTTGACTGTAAGTGGTTAACTTTAACATACATTCGTGTATGTTTTTCTATGTTTTTCTTGTTGAGGTATTATTTATTTATTTATTAATCATCTTTTATTTGGCAGCTTTTCTTGCTTCGAGTTGCTGGGTTCCTTCTTCCGTGTTACATCATGGCCTGGGCCATCAGCATCTTGCAACGTCGAAGGCAAAGACAGGTTTGTCTACGTCTTTACCTACTATTTTACTTAGTGTTTTAGACTTTCAGGTCCCCCGACTCGCTATGGGTTATAATCCGTACCGATTTTGCCCAGTTTGACCTCGACCCTTAATCCAATCCGCTCCATATACCATATTTGCATTTTATATAACAGGAGGCTGCAGCATTGGCGGCATCACAGATTGCATTTGTATTGCAAGCGGGACAAAGACGTGGCTTACACTTTGCAATAGCATCTGCTGCCCCAGCGCCATCACCAGCACCGGCACAAGTCCCAGCAACCGCAGCGACTCCCACTGTGGCTCCACAAGAGGACAATGTTTGATCGTTTAAAATACTAACAGCTGCCAAAGGGGGGAAATAGTCTCAGGATAACACATTATTGTTGTAATATCTATGTTTTCTTTAATCAGTATTTTTTTTTCTTCTTAAGAGTCCTGTTTTGTGATGTGTATAAAATTGTTTTGTCTTGATCTTTGTAGACATGATTCTTTTTGACATATTAAATTCGTTTTTCTTGAGATTTATATACTTTGTTCATGCCTACTTTATACATCTACTGCTTGTTTTACTTGTGTATATATCTATGTCAATAGGTGTTTTTGTATCTACACAAGATTTTGAGCTATGTCCAAATAGTGTCCAAGTGTGAACATCACATGCAACAATTTGGAAGGCTAACCTTAAGGCGGAAAAGATTTTTTTGAAGAAGCAAAGATGATTTTATTAGGCCACGAAGGCAACGACAAACAACAAAAAAGAACGGGCTCTAAGATAGAGCACCGGAGAAGGAAACAACAAAACAAAATACACCAAGAACAACAAAATTAGGGAAGAGAAGATGAAGCCAATTCACCGGGATTTTGGATCCAATTTTCCCAAGAGAAGCGTTTCCTGGAAGAACGATTACAGGCCCATAAAAGAGACAATCTTTGCACCGAAGGAAAAATATCCTCATGACGAATGGCATTTGCCTCGGCTTCCGAAGAAGCATGAAGAATTTTATTTCTCCAATTCCAAACATGCCAAATAAATGTCATACAAACCGCGTGAAAAAGTTTTGCAACCAACTTGTTCTGAATAAACCCCGGATTTCCTTTAAGAACTTCCATTAAAGACGGATTGTAAAATTGAGGAGACCTCCACCAACTCCATAACTTACGCCATATAATTTTAATTATGGGACAAGATAAGAAACAATGTTGTTGAGATTCTTCATCTGTGCCACAAAATAGACATACGGTCGAGGGAATTAACACCCCACGACGAATCAAATTAGATCTAGTGGGGAGCCGGTTTAAAGCCATACGCCAAACACATACATTCACCTTACGCGGTACCCATGAATTCCAAATGAAAGGGGGATCGGGATCATTGTTCGAAAACAGTTTATCCTGTATGGCTGTACTTAATGATTTAACTGAGAAAATACCTGAATCATCGAGAGACCAGATCCATTTATCATCAAGGTGAGATTCAAGAACAAGACCGTTAATGAGACTTTCAAGAAGATCTAATTCCCCAGATGCACGACCACTTGGATGTCTTCTCCACGCCCACTTAGATTGCCAAGAGCCATCTTCAAGCACCCATCTATCAGCCACCAAACAATTCTTACTTGTTTCAAGAGCATATAATCTGGGAAAACAATTTTTCAAAGGTCCGCGGTTTTTTATCCAACAATCAGTCCAAAAGTGGGTTTGATTTCCACTCATAACTTTTCTTTCCATCAGATTATTTAGATGAATACCCATATGTTCTAAATCCAAACAACTTCTAACAATACTTGCCCATGTACCTGAGTTACGCACATGACCAGAGGTCTGGTCAAAGCCACCATTAACACCATGAATCTCGACAATCACCCTTCTCCATAGAGCGCCACTTTCATTGAGAAAACGCCACTTCCATTTACCCATCAACCCCATATTTTTAGTTTTGATACTTTCGACTCCTAGGCCACCATTTTTAGTGCTAGACATAATTTTCTTCCAACTGACCCAAAAAATTAAGGCGGAAAAGATTAGTTGGTTCCGGGAATTGATTTGCACACTCAAATTTTTGATTGGTACACTCCATTGTGTGCATTGGATACTTGTACAAGGTTCACAGTATGCTTCAACTGTCTCTACAGTTTAATGTCCCAATCACAAAGTTGAGTGTGCAAATCACCTCCCGTTGGTTCCAAATGAGAGAACTACGCAAGAAAAGTGATGTTTTAAAACCTGGTTGACCTCGCTCGGTCATCAGAAGCCTGATGTTTTAAAACCTGGTTGACTTCGCTCGGTCATCAGAAGCCGATTTTGGGGGAAAAACCGGTTGGTCTATGAACCAACTTGCTCAGGTCAATACAAAAACTAGTTTAGGTCAATTAAAAAAATGGTTTTCTAAACAATAAGAAAATGGTCACGTTCTTCAAAGCAGATGGACACTCTCCTGAGTGATTCTTAAGTCAGTTTAACCATTGCTTTTCACATATTGTGTTAAAAAGACTTACACGACCCGAACCCGAACCCGACTAAGACTATTCAGGCTGAGTTACCCAAGTCAATAATCTTATTCGGGTTATTTAGGTCAACCCGAATAATCCGAATGCTAAATAGGATTGAGTATCGGGTTAAATGATTATGGCTAACTCGGGTTCGAATCGACCTATTTGACCCAAATAAGTGTTTTCTATTTTATTTTAGTACTCCATCCATTAAAAAAAAAAAAAAAAGAGTTTATCTTACTATTTATGTTTGTCTCAAAATAAGTGTTCAGTTTTTATATATGGAGAGTTATTATGACTAGTTTTCCTACTTTACTCTTCTAATCAAAACTTGCATTAATTATTCATTTTTTATTTCTATATTAATTATGAGGGTAAAAATGACATTTCATCAATCAAAACTAGCATAAATTACACATTTCATAATTTCTCAACTTTTTGTTTGTGGATTCTCTTTTTGGGACGGAGGGAGTATATATATTTTTCATAAATTATTTATCTAAACTACTGTATAACAAACAAGCAATTCTATGACCATTTTACCCATATTTGAGTTGACCTGAATGTAACACCCCCAATTCATGGATGCAGCGGAATTCGAACTGGGTGTTACTCGACGGCACAATAGTCACAATAATAGAAAACGAACTCCAATTGAGTCGTTTTAAAAGATTTATCATTCAAATTGTATAAATATCAGAGATTACAAAATGAGGTCCCAATTGGTTCCATGTTTACAAATCACATTAAGTGAGTTTTTGAATGATAATAAAATTTATAGCCCTCTTGAGTATCCGTGTCCTTCCGTGCCATCCTTGATCGTCATGAACCTGAAATACATGCTTGAGAGGTCAACACAAAGGTTGAGTGATATTCATAGAGTTTGTTAAATCGATTGAACACAATATGTTGGTAGTGTGAGTTATAAGCTCAAACCAATGTTTGGAAAACAAAACAGGTAGGCTACGTTATTATACGCCCGGAACATGTATTATACACTAAGCTTATGACACCATAACGTTAATGTGTACCAATATCGATCGGCAGATTTATCCCGGTAGGTACTTTGCTAACATACCTAAATCTCAAATATTATTGCATTTGTTTGAACTTAGTCAATACAAATGGGATTTGTCAATCCCAATAGGCCTATTAATAATATTCGCGCTCACTATTGCTAGTGATTAAATGGTTCATAATAAAGGATATCGGTTTAGCAAGGCTGGTACTTAGTGATAATAAAACAATCAGGTAAGCATACAATTTAAAAACATTGTGCTCGGTTATAAATAGCATGTATTCCCCCCAAGGGTTTGTAAAACAATTAAATAATCGAAAGTGGGGCTATGAACTCACCTTAAGTAAGATAGCAAGTAATGAATGTAACGGTTGAATCGTGAAGGTTTCTACGAGCAACCTATAATAGAATGTCGCGACTTAGGATCGGAGTAAAGAATATGAAGTAGTGCCTATATATATATATCTTGCATTTAGTCCATGATGTGGTATGATGTATATTGTAAGTCTTTGAAAGTAATGATTCATGAAACATGTATGTTTTGTATATCGTTTACTACCGTTCGGGCCGACATAATTCAGAAGTCATGTTAGTAAGCGTTCGAGGAGCCAGGACACTTTAACTCGTAAATCCACAACTCAACTCGACGGCTTACATAATGAACTCCTCACATGAGGCTCCCTACTATTGTAGTAGTTGATGAAATATATAGATATAAGTTTTGATCCGAAAGTTACATGTCCGATATTTGTATAAACTTAGGAAAGTTTATTTGTACATGAAGATTGTTATTAGGGGTAGTTTCATAAGTCTTGTATGACCATTTTCTCTTGGTAATATCTCATGGTTTCCTTTTAGGTGAAGTAGATCCAAATTGCTTGTTCATGTTATCGCCTAATTCATTGTTTCATGTTTACGCCTATGTAAGTTGGTATGGTCATTTCGTCATGGCCTAGCCATGACCTTTGGTCCTTGTTTCAAGGTCATGAGACACAACCTTGGCTCTAGCCATGGTTGTGGTCTTGATTATAGGTCATAAGACCTCTTGTTCCTTTCAAAGTATAACCATAATCTTGTGACTTTCGCCTAAAAATGGGCTGTTTAGAATTTGAAGAATTTTATCACTCGGAAAGCGTTTTTAGCTCTCGAGCTTCTTTGTTCCTGAACGAAAACGTCGTTCCGGACAACTTTCGTGTTTTAACTTTTTGATGAATCGGACCAGAAGTGGGACTTTCAAAACCCAAATTTGATCAGAATGGTATTTGGCAGTTTGCCGCAAAGTTTTGGTAACTTCAAATGGGCGTAACTTTTGACTCGTATACTCGTTTTGGGTGGTTCAAATTGCTATGGTTTTCTTGTTAAGTCCTCTACTATAATATGTAATGATCCAACATCATATTTTTACCATTTTGATCAGGTCTTACCAAGAAAGTCACTAGTTTACTTGTTTTAGTAACTTGTTGTAACAATCAATAACAATAACTTGTTTTGCTCACTTTTATACATCATGGACATAACTACAAGACATAATATAGCACAAATAATATGTAAATAACATAAACATGATTATTTAACAAGAATCAAGTTAGGGTTTGGCTCACAACTTTTGGCTTTCAAACATGAAAGGAAGTTAACATGTAAGGATAGGACATTGATAGACTTGCTTCAACCCTTTTTCACTTCATGCAATCTTTCTACCCTTGGTATTCTTGAAAGATGGATGATGAAGGTTGAGGTGAAATGAGTGGATTTAAACTCAAGAGAAATCACCAAGTATACTAGGGTTTGGAAGATTTTTGGTAACTTATGATCAAACTAGGGTTTCTACTTGAATAAGCACTTGAACCTTGCAAGAAATTAGAAGGAAATAAAGCTAAGGATGGATGGTTATGGTGGTGGAGGTGCACGGCATAACAAGGGATGGGAGGGAGTATTTATAGGTCCATTTAGGAAGCTTACTAGGAAAGTGTTACAACTTGGTGACCAAGTTGTAATTAAATGATGATCTAAGGGTAATTTCAAGAGATGAAGCCACATGGGATGACTCCCCCCCTCCTAGGTCGGTTTGGAGTGCTTGGAGAGCAAGGGTGTGGACTTTTCTTGGTATTATCCAAGGTACTTGGTTAGTTTTGACTCCGGGAAATGCCAATCGTAAATGATTAAGCCTCAAAACGTAAAACCGGGTGTCGTAAAATTATGGAATTTGAAAGTATGGTTAAACTTGTCAAAATACTCCATAATAAAATATAAAATGAGTGGTAGGTTCTATCGGGTGCTAAAACCCTGCTAAAAACTGGAAACACGGGTCTAAAACGCGTAATACGTAAAACGTACGAATATTGCGTAAAATTGAGAAAAGTAAAATGTTACTTTTCTAATGTGATAAAAATGATTTAAAATGACTTATAATGTCTAGACTGGGCTCAGTCTAGTGTCGGTTGGTGTTAAATGTCTTTTAGACATCAAACCGTAAGCCTAAAAATCAAGGAATGACTTTTTGTCAAAGGAGGAGGAAAAATTATGTTGACTTTTTCTAATAAGTTTGAAAACTCAAAACGTCTTAGAAACTCGTTTCGTGGTCTAACGGTTAATCGCCCATTCGGTTAAGCGTGCTCATGTGAGAGTAGTACCGACATGGGTGACCTGCTGGGAAGTCTTTGGTCATGTTTTTCTCAGTCACGATTAATTCTCAAATAAATCATGAGTGTGTCAAACATTTTTCTGATGCGGGGTCACTTAACGGGGTCGAATTTCGTTGTGCGTAGAATTTCTGAATGACGTTTTACCCTAAAACGTGTAATTCCCTGTAATTCCTTAATAACTTTCACGAAAATGATCTGACGAATGTCAAACATTTAATTTGCCATGGAAATGATTTATCACTCGAGAATATCAAATAAAAATCAACTTTCGGGAAAGTTTCGGGAAAAATGAATAGTAAAAGTGAATAGTGAAATTTTCCGGGAAAAGTAATTAACCTGAAAAATGCGAATTGTTACAGTCTCTACCCCTTACGGGGAACTTCGTCCCGAAGTTCTATGTGTGTCATATGTTGGAGTGGTGTCGATGAAGAGATGTGGTTACTTATGAGGACTCGAGTCTTGAATTACCAGTGATATAGTTTGATTTGTCTTAGAATACGGTGTGTCAATAGAAATTGATAACATAGTTGAATATCAATAGAGATTCATATAATAGTCGAATATCAAAGGAAATTGATATAGTAATCGAGTATTAATAGGAATTGATATAGTAGTTGAATATCAAATAGAACTCGATATAGTTGTCAAGTATCAATAGCAATTGATATAATAGTTGAACAACAATTGCAATTGACATAGACATCGAATAATGGAATAAATGTTGAACATGTGGTTGGACCAAGCCCTGTTTGAATTGTACGGCTGCCCATGCATATGGCTACATGGCTTCGCAATGAGTTTGGTACGACTACGCATGCGTATGGTTACATGGCCCCGTAATGAGTTTGTTTGTTATTGCACTATCATTATGAAAACCAAAATGTAAACCTCGTACTAATAGAAATTGGGATAGTCGTTGCAATCATAGCCTAGTAGGTAATCTGTTGTTGTATCTAGTGTTTATTGACTTCATACTTATGTTATTTCGGATATAAATAAGCCCACTTGTTTATAATTCTTTATTTACATAGAGAGGCATCCCAAACAATGTAACTAAAGGAATATAAACGTATGGTTCGATGATTTATAATTTCTTTATTTAAATGAAAAGGCATCCCAATCCATTCAAATAAGGACATTATAAATCATCCTACTCAAGAATTCCCGACACAACATTCATACTTAGTCGGTGAGTTACAAGGTAGTGTATTACGAGATGATACTGGTGTTCCAAAAGTACAAGATGAATATTCAAACTTGTAAAGCTGATGAGGGTACTTGTGGTGTAACTAAGGATGATTTGAGCTTTAAAAGTGCATCAAGATCTGTTAATGAGCTTGTGTTTGTAACGGTTGTGAAGATAATGATATGATATGTTGATGAACAAAAATGTGTAGTGTATGCTTAACATTAATACTCTTAGGTATAGATGTTGAGTTTGCTTTAAAAATCTTAAGAGACTTTAAAGGTTTATGATGGAATGGTATCCTTAGGACCTAAACAGGATAGTACTTCTACAGGATGAAGAGAAGATTTGATAACTATCCCAAGATAGTAGTTCGGATTATCTCATAAATGAAAAATTTCAAGAATGAAATTAGGTAGTACAAATAAGGTGTTAAGATCTTGTTGAGTGGTAAGACACTATCGTGTCTCTAGATTGTTTTAATGTATTCTGGTGGTTTATCGAGTTCATGTAGGAAATCAACCTAAACATAACCCTAGTACAACTACTCTCAGTATTTGAAAATTCTAAGTCGAATATAGTTAGTCAGACTATATTCCACTGTCCCTAGGTTAAATATAGGTGACTAGTCTATATTTAGCCAAGGTTCGATAAAATTTTCAAATACCTAAACTAGGTATACTTTTGATATGTCCGTTGCTTTCGGGAAACTGTTCACTAAACAAAGGCGATGTCAAACCCTTAAGTTGCAAGTCCCGTCCATACAAGACTTGTAACGTATGTTTTCATATTCCATTGCATAGAAGGTAGTAAGGGTAGATACGTATGGAAAGGAAGTTTTAAGTAGTTCTAAAATAAAACATACTTGGCCAGGATCACGAACTTTTAATAATGAAGGTTTCATAAGAAAACTTTGATGAATGTAGAGAAAGTTCAGCTTTTGTCGATGATGGATTAGTTTGTCCTTTAGAAATCTCATATTTCTTGTTTTGAAATCGATAGATTGTGACGGGTTTTTGATATCATAAGAAATGATATTGATGATGTGATGGAATAATTCTAGAGACCATTTGCACAAAACACAAAGTCTCGGAAGTAGGTTAGACCATTGTGTAATTCACAATGTCTGGGAAGTAGGTTAGACCATTGTGCAATTCACAATGTCTGGGAAGTAGGTTAAACCGTTGTGTGACTCAAAACATTTGAGAAATGATTAAGACCATTGTATCATACAATGTCTTGGAAAATGAATGAGACCATTGCATCTCACAATGTCTTGGAAAATGAATGAGACCATTGTATCTCACAATGTCTTGGAAAATGAATGAGACCATTGTATCTCACAATGTCTTGGAAAATGAATGAGACCATTGTATCTCACAATGTCTTGGAAAATGAATGAGACCATTGTATCCCACAATGTCTTGCAAAATGAATGAGACCATTGTATCTCACAATGTCTTGGAAAATGAATGAGACCATTGTAATTAGTTACAATGTCTTGGACATATAATGTTGGAGTAGGAACATGATTGGGAGAGTGTGGCTGTGCCGAAATGCCTTAGAATAGGCATACACAGATATGTTTAGTTCATTGTTTAGATAAATGATTGAAAATAAACCGAGTTTATATATCAATATACTAATATGTTCATGTAGCATAAAATGCCTAGTGTGTATATATCAATATACTTATATGTGTTCATGTAGCATAAAATGCCTAGTGTGTATATATCAATATACTTATATGTGTTCATGTAGCATAAAATGCCTAGTGTGTATATATCAATATACTTATATGTGTTCATGTAGCATAAAATGCTTAGTGTGTATATATCAATATACTTATATGTGTTCATGTAGCATAAAATGCTTAGTGTGTATATATCAATATACTTATATGTGTTCATGTAGCATAAAATGCTTAGTGTGTATATATCAATATACTTATATGTGTTCATGTAGCATAAAATGCTTACGGGGAAATGCTCAATTATGTTTAGGGTACATATATTAATATGCAATTATGTTTGTGTAGCATAAAATATCTACAGGGAAATGCTCAAAAGGGGTATATATATGAATATACTAATATGTTTGTGTAGCATAACATGCTTACTAAGTTCATAATCGTCTGGAGGATGGAAGACACGGAGAGTGGAAGGCTATAAAAATGTTTTTGCTTGTATGTGTGGTTATAGTTTAGGTCTCAATTAGACCCGTTTCTCTATAACCATGGCTCTGGTACCAATCTGTAACACCCCCAATTCATGGATGCAGCGGAATTCGAACTAGGTGTTACTCGACGGCACAATAGTCACAATAATAGAAAACGAACTCCAATTGAGTCGTTTTAAAAGATTTATCATTCAAATTGTATAAATATCAGAGATTACAAAATGAGGTCCCAATTGGTTCCATGTTTACAAATCACATTAAGTGAGTTTTTGAATGATAATAAAATTTATAGCCCTCTTGAGTATCCGTGTCCTTCCGTGCCATCCTTGATCGTCATGAACCTGAAATACATGCTTGAGAGGTCAACACAAAGGTTGAGTGATATTCATAGAGTTTGTTAAATCGATTGAACACAATATGTTGGTAGTGTGAGTTATAGGCTCACACCAATGTTTGGAAAACAAAACAGGTAGGCTACGTTATTATACGCCCGGAACATGTATTATACACTAAGCTTATGACACCATAACGTTAACGTGTACCAATATCGATCGGCAGATTTATCCCGGTAGGTACTTTGCTAACATACCTAAATCTCAAATATTATTGCATTTGTTTGAACTTAGTCAATACAAATGGGATTCGTCAATCCCAATAGGCCTATTAATAATATTCGCGCTCACTATTGCTAGTGATTAAATGGTTCATAATAAAGGATATCGGTTTAGCAAGGCTGGTACTTAGTGATAATAAAACAATCAGGTAAGCATACAATTTAAAAACATTGTGCTCGGTTATAAATAGCATGTATTCCCCCCAAGGGTTTGTAAAACAATTAAGTAATCGAAAGTGGGGCTATGAACTCACCTTAAGTAAGATAGCAAGTAATGAATGTAACGGTTGAATCGTGAAGGTTTCTACGAGCAACCTATAATAGAATGTCGCGACTTAGGATCGGAGTAAAGAATATGAAGTAGTGCCTATATATATATATATCTTGCATTTAGTCCATGATGTGGTATGATGTATATTGTAAGTCTTTGAAAGTAATGATTCATGAAACATGTATGTTTTGTATATCGTTTACTACCGTTCGGGCCGACATAATTCAGAAGTCATGTTAGTAAGCGTTCGAGGAGTCAGGACACTTTAACTCGTAAATCCACAACTCAACTCGACGGCTTACATAATGAACTCCTCACATGAGGCTCCCTACTATTGTAGTAGTTGATGAAATATATAGATATAAGTTTTGATCCGAAAGTTACATGTCCGATATTTGTATAAACTTAGGAAAGTTTATTTGTACATGAAGATTGTTATTAGGGGTAGTTTCATAAGTCTTGTATGACCATTTTCTCTTGGTAATATCTCATGGTTTCCTTTTAGGTGAAGTAGATCCAAATTGCTTGTTCATGTTATCGCCTAATTCATTGTTTCATGTTTACGCCTATGTAAGTTGGTATGGTCATTTCGTCATGGCCTAGCCATGACCTTTGGTCCTTGTTTCAAGGTCATGAGACACAACCTTGGCTCTAGCCATGGTTGTGGTCTTGATTATAGGTCATAAGACCTCTTGTTCCTTTCAAAGTATAACCATAATCTTGTGACTTTCGCCTAAAAATGGGCTGTTTAGAATTTGAAGAATTTTATCACTCGGAAAGCGTTTTTAGGTCTCGAGCTTCTTTATTCCTGAACGAAAACGTCGTTCCGGACAACTTTCGTGTTTTAACTTTTTGATGAATCGGACCAGAAGTGGGACTTTCAAAACCCAAATTTGATCAGAATGGTATTTGGCAGTTTGCCGCAAAGTTTTGGTAACTTCAAATGGGCGTAACTTTTGACTCGTATACTCGTTTTGGGTGGTTCAAATTGCTATGGTTTCCTTGTTAAGTCCTCTACTGTAATATGTAATGATCCAACATCATATTTTTACCATTTTGATCAGGTCTTACCAAGAAAGTCACTAGTTTACTTGTTTTAGTAACTTGTTGTAACAATCAATAACAATAACTTGTTTTGCTCACTTTTATACATCATGGACATAACTACAAGACATAATATAGAACAAATAATATGTAAATAACATGAACATGATTATTTAACAAGAATCAAGTTAGGGTTTGGCTCACAACTTTTGGCTTTCAAACATGAAAGGAAGTTAACATATAAGGATAGGACATTGATAGACTTGCTTCAACCCTTTTTCACTTCATGCAATCTTTCTACCCTTGGTATTCTTGAAAGATGGATGATGAAGGTTGAGGTGAAATGAGTGGATTTAAACTCAAGAGAAATCACCAAGTATACTAGGGTTTGGAAGATTTTTGGTAACTTATGATCAAACTAGGGTTTCTACTTAAATAAGCACTTGAACCTTGCAAGAAATTAGAAGGAAATAAAGCTAAGGATGGATGGTTATGGTGGTGGAGGTGCACGGCATAACAAGGGATGGGAGGGAGTATTTATAGGTCCATTTAGGAAGCTTACTAGGAAAGTGTTACAACTTGGTGACCAAGTTGTAATTAAATGATGATCTAAGGGTAATTTCAAGAGATGAAGCCACATGGGATGACTCCCCCCTCCTAGGTCGGTTTGGAGTGCTTGGAGAGCAAGGGTGTGGACTTTTCTTGGTATTATCCAAGGTACTTGGTTAGTTTTGACTCCGGGAAATGCCAATCGTAAATGATTAAGCCTCAAAACGTAAAACCGGGTGTCGTAAAATTATGGAATTTGAAAGTATGGTTAAACTTGTCAAAATACTCCATAATAAAATATAAAATGAGTGGTAGGTTCTATCGGGTGCTAAAACCCTACTAAAAACTGGAAACACGGGTCTAAAACGCGTAATACGTAAAACGTACGAATATTGCGTAAAATTGAGAAAAGTAAAATGTTACTTTTCTAATGTGATAAAAATGATTTAAAATGACTTATAATGTCTAGACTGGGCTCAGTCTAGTGTCGGTTGGTGTTAAATGTCTTTTAGACATCAAACCGTAAGCCTAAAAATCAAGGAATGACTTTTTGTCAAAGGAGGAGGAAAAATTATGTTGACTTTTTCTAATAAGTTTGAAAACTCAAAACGTCTTAGAAACTCGTTTCGTGGTCTAACGGTTAATCGCCCATTCGGTTAAGCGTGCTCATGTGAGAGTAGTACCGACATGGGTGACCTGCTGGGAAGTCTTTGGTCATGTTTTTCTTAGTCACGATTAATTCTCAAATAAATCATGAGTGTGTCAAACATTTTTCTGATGCGGGGTCACTTAACGGGGTCGAATTTCGTTGTGCGTAGAATTTCTGAATGACGTTTTACCCTAAAACGTGTAATTCCCTGTAATTCCTTAATAACTTTCACGAAAATGATCTGACGAATGTCAAACATTTAATTTGCCATGGAAATGATTTATCACTCGAGAATATCAAATAAAAATCAACTTTCGGGAAAGTTTCGGGAAAAATGAATAGTAAAAGTGAATAGTGAAATTTTCCGGGAAAAGTAATTAACCTGAAAAATGCGAATTGTTACACTGAACATGAATAGAACCGCCCTGACCTGATTGTGACTCGGCTTGAGTTGACGCGAACCTGATCAACCCAACTCTATTAACACCCATACTTAAACAATTCATATAAGTATATAACCCCATGAGTGTTGCCAAGTTTTTGCCGCTAAGAACATCTAACTATTTTTTCTTTTTTGTAAATTAAGGATATGGGCTTTGAACAAAAGAAGTTGGGCCCAAGTCACGATTCAGGCCCAAATAAACTAGGGCACCCTTAATATAACACATCTTATCATTTGACAAAAACCCTTCTAGCCAGTTGAGCCTCCAGTTGATATCATCATATTCATAGCCGTCGTACGGAAGGAAGAAGAAGGTTGAAAATGGTGCAGCGATTGACATACAGGAAGCGTCACAGCTATGCCACCAAATCCAACCAACACCGGGTTGTCAAAACCCCTGGTACCCCCTTTCTTACTTACTTTTTTTCATTTTATCTTTATTTACATTTTCATACTATATTTATTATTTTGTCTGTACTATTATCATTTGTGTCTTCTTAGTATATTGTTGTTGATTGTTATGATTTCTAGTTTTAGTATATTGTATTATCATTTTATGTTTGAAAACTGGTTCTTTATTAGACCCGGTCCAGTCACTTGCTTACCGGTTCAACCACCGGGTCAACCCGGTTTTCTTAGTATATTGTTTTTATCATTTTATGAGTTAGTAATGTACATCCAATGTTTTCATAACCGGTTCTTTAATCGACCCGGTTTACTTACTCCTTTACCGGTTCGACCACCGGGTCAACCCGGGTTTAAATAAGATATTGAGCCTAGGAAAAATGATACTAACATAGTAACATGTAAAAATGAAATTCATGTCTTAATACCTTGTGTTATTTATATGAAACCAAGAAAAACCCAAAACCCGGCCCGGAGTCCAGAACCGGGTTGACCCGTTTTTTTTACTGGAACCGGTTGAACCGGTTTTCGAAACTTTGTGTTTACCATTGTTTGGCTAAAAAAGGATTTTTGATCTTTGTGAGAAATTTGATGTTTTGATTTGTGATATTTAGTACATTTCTGTATATGTTTAGGATATTGGGCGGGTGTGCAGTATTTTCATCTTAGTGGGAAATTTGATTTGTGATATTTAGTACATTTCTATATTGGTTTAGGATATTTTGATTAAATGCGCGCTTCGAGCTATTTGACAGTATTTTGCTTTTTGGTGGTGTGTGATGAAGTGTTTAATATGATTGTTTTGTGTTTGTCGATGATAGGTGGAAAGCTAGTGTATCAGACTACTAAGAAGAGGGCTAGTGGACCTAAATGCCCTGTTACTGGCAAGAGAATCCAAGGGGTATGATTCTTCTCATGTGGCTTTTTGGTATATCAGTATCGGTTTTAATCGATGTCAAATTGTTGTACTACTTATTAGTTTCGGTTTATCGATTTCCAATATGGCAGCTATTTTAAGTGTCTGTGTACCTCATGAAGCTGTGATTTACCTGTACCAGTGTAGGTTGTGTTGCATTTACATTTCTTTTAGGAAGCTGTACAAATCTAAATCACTGAGTGTTGTTGCGAAGATTATTAGTTTCCAAAGTGGTTAACTTATTAGAATTGGTAAAGTACATAGAATTCCATTATATAGAATTGACGGTATGCGTATGAGCGTATCTGCATTGTCATACTCTGCTAGGAATCACCATATGAATTGAAGCTATAAGGTGCAGCTTGAAACAAGCTGGATAAATATGTGCAATGGCTTTTAAGCATGTAAAAATGAGTGAATCTGACAGCCTTTTATGAATCTCAAGTATTTGGATCCGTTTGGATAGTGCAATTTGATTTCGTTTCCTTCATTATAGATCTATGGGTCTTATTTTTATGTTTAGTTCAATGGATATGATAAGGTAAAGGACTAATAGATTGGACATATGATAAATTGTAACTAATATTGCTGCTAAGTTCTGCAAACAGAACAAATATATGTTTTTTTGTTGGTGATGTATGACTATCTAGTCGGATGTTTTTGCAATGTTATGTCTTAAGTCATTGTAGAGAGGGTAATTGCCTAGACGCCTCGCAATAGTTTGTCAATATGGATAATTAAGAAACAGAGCTAGAGGAAGAACATTAGAAAAACTGCCGTGATGTTTTTATTTCCTGTTAAGTCACTTAAGATGTCACTGACATTATGCTAGTTAACAAAATCGCTTGTTTTCTTTTCACAGCAAGTTTTTATTTTCTCAGATGTGTTAGTTTCTTCTAAAAGATGACTTACGAGTCTGTCTATTTGATGCAAAACTTTTAAGAAGCCATTGTATTTTAACCAAGATGTTCGAAAAATGTTTATAATCAAAATTTGACTCAAGCAAATTGAACGCTGCATCTTTATTATGTATCTATCATCAGTATAATATAAGGAAAAATGTTGATATCTTTGTATATCTGCTACTTAACACTTGTCGTTTATGCAGATTCCTCACTTGAGACCTACTGAGTACAAGAGGTCCAGATTATCTAGGAACAGGAGAACTGTTAACCGTGCTTATGGTGGTGTACTTTCTGCTGGTGCTGTAAGAGAAAGGTATATAGTCAGTTTGTAATTTGCTCAATTCATTCTAATGCTTCTTTTGGCTTTCTCATGTTTCATTTGATCAGATCCTTTTCGGCTTCATATTTACTAACCCATTCTGTTTGATTTTTCTGCAGGATCATTAGGGCTTTCTTGGTTGAAGAACAAAAGATCGTGAAGAAAGTGTTGAAGATTCAAAAGCAAAAGGAAAAGACCTCCGCAAAGAATTAGAATTCTAGTACTTCTGCACCCTCGTGAGAGTAATTTTGGTTGTTAAGATTTTGAATCTGTAATCGGGATGTTTTTATGTTATGGTACTTCTACTTTGTCAACAATCAAACATGGTTCAACTTTATTAGTTATTTTTCTGTTTAATGTTTCCTGAATTCTGTCTGAATTTGTTTTATGTTCTATGCTTACTTTGATATCGGCTAGCTGCATTAAAATTTATATTTCATGTGTTAACTTGCATCTGATACGATTTTCGTAGTTACTCTGAGTAACACAGTTGGCTTCAAGGTGTGTTGGTTTATAAAACGCTTTCGTGTTAATGTGCATCATCTATCATTTTGCTTCTGATTACAAACCTAGAATCATGTCTATATTTAAGATTACCATAATTTTAGAGGTTGTATTTATACTAATTTGTCGTTGCAGGGTATAAGTTAATTAATTATGTCAACCCATCTAAACAAATGTTGCATTTAGATATAAATCAAAGTCTAAAACTGCAAGAAACTAAACACTGAAATTGGCCAAAATAAATGTCTATTCTAGGTTGAACACTTGAAAGAATGAGCATACATATGCAGTCATATGGCATTGTTAGTACTTGAGAAATCCCATTGGTTCTCGAAGTTGACGACATTGGTCGGAGTCTGAAACATCATGTCGTTAGTACGATCTTGAACTTGTTCTTGCATTTCAGGTATGCTAGCGAACGAGAAACAACTATCACTAAAATTATGTTGTTCTTCGCTGGTCATATTATCCAAACCTTTGCCAAAATCTCCAAAAATGGTTGAAGGTATGTTGAATAGCAAAGAGGCATCAATGGCAGTATTGTAAGTAGGTTCGTGTGCTGAAAAGAGATGATTGGTGTCTTGATTACTTGACATGAAAGTTGAAGTGGTTTTGTGGTGGTTACTAAGCGTAGAAAGTGTTGGGTCGATATCAATAGGTTTAATGTCAAAATGGCAAAAGTCCTTGTCATATTGACAAGGTTCAGGGGAAGGAATTTTTGGTATTATTGGAGATACCCATGAATGAGAATAAGCTCTTTGTGCACTTGAGTTTACTTTCTTGAAGATTCTACAAATTGCCCATAGTTCCTGCAAACGGGTCAAAACATGCAACTTTTTAGTACAGGTTAAATTTTAATTGTGACAGATTGGGTTGTCCCTAATGTGAAAAATGCTAACAAAGAAATGACTTACGTTGGGAGGAATTGTTTTCTCAAGAAACCGCTTGGCTTGACCATTGCGATCGACCATGGAAGGTAACCGGAACTCATGCATCATCCAATCGGTTTTGAATCCTTTGGCAGCTCTACCTTTATAGAACACAAGTGATTTCTTCAAACCAATACATCTTGAACCGTCAGATGAGTAGATTGGTCGGTCGGTGCCAGTGGCTTTCCAGAATCCAGCCCCTGTCACACGGTTTGGCCTAGCACTATTTCGGTATTTCCGGTCTCTACGACAAAAGAAGTACCATTCTTTCTCACCGGTTGTTGCCAGTTCTAAAAAAAGATATGTTAAAGAAGCCTATGAAACTATGCAAGTACATTTTGTTCTTTTAATGGTATGTATGTTACTTTATTATAAGCTCTAGATACAAGTTGTTGCCAATATATGTTCATTACTAATACAAGCCAATATGTGAAGCCAAACGAGGTCGGTTTTACTGAGCTCAAATACTCTTTACTTAATGTTCATGGAGGTATTTCAATCCCCTAAACATGGTATAAAAAATGAAAATCAGATGTGGAGCTCACTTGGAAGATCCCATGGATCATATTTATAGATATCTAGTTGCTTGATGAGTTCAATGGAGAATGGTTTTTCTTGGACCTTCCTCTTTAAGTAACCCTACAAGCTCTTCATCAGTTGGATGAAACCGAAAGCCGGGCAACATGATTTCCTCCATCTTCTGATCACCATTAGTCTCACTTCTCTCCTCCATTATCATACTTGCTTAAGCTCAGAAAACCACCTCTTTTTTCTAACACAAAAGCAAGTTTTCTTAAAGACAGAAGGTGAAGCCTTTTTCTTTCAAAATCCCAAAATAACAAACCGATATTGATCGAAGAAGACCAAATGGTATGTGGTTAATAACTTATACTATATGAGGTGATATACTAGGGTTTTTCTTTGAATTCACAATAGAAAACAATAACACAAAAAACAAAGATTTCTTGCAAACGAAAATAGAAGCTTTTCTTTCCTTTGAAAACCTTAAAACAACAAAATGATGAAGAACAAGACCAAATTAAAGAAAACCAACAGTGATATATGAAATAATAACTAGGTTTTTTCCTTAAGCTTACTCTCAAAAGCAAAGACACAAAAGAGCAAAGATTTTTTTTACTTTTTTCTTGGTTGAATCTGAAATATTTGCTTGTTTTAGAAACCTTAAAACACAAGATAAAAAAGTAGTGAAGATCACTGTTTTTTTCTGTGAATTAAGAATGAAGAATAAGAACAGTACAAGTGATCACTCACTTTGAGGTTTCTAGTAATTAATGTTTCTTGAGTAGGGTTTTTCCACCGATGGTTTAGCCGTTTTTTCAGGTTGTATTAATTCCAAAATAATATTTGATTATGTTAGCTATTTAAAGAAACAAATACCAAGAAACATGGTATTCATTTGGTCAAGAAAATGAAACTTCATTTTTTGGAAGAGAAGACTCTTATTTCTCACTATCAATGCCACTTATTTTGGGTTTATGTTAATTATAAAAAATACAAAATGAGGAATCCCAAGAGCTTATTGGGATCATGAAGCTTGGTTTTAAGTTCATACAATTCTATAAACATGGTGTAAACTTTTTGATAAGTATGTTTAGTTACATCTTTTAGTTTATATAGGAAATATCTATAGATATTTATTGATATCGTCACATATATCTGAATAAAAGACTCGTCTTCTACGAGAAACATAAAATGAAAAACCATATACATTTATCCGATTAGATAAGTTCATGAAAACATATTGTTTTAAAGTTACACACTTTTACATGACATCAAGAACCTAAAACAAATTTATTACTCCCTCTGTTTCAAAATTATTGTCATGACGAAATAAATCACATAGTTTAATAAAAATGAGACCGCTATAAATCTTAATCATTTAAAGAGAATATTTCCGTAATATATTTTTTTAGTTTTTACTTAAAAAGTAAAATAGACAATTATTTGAGACATCCAAAAAGAAAATGTAGATAATAATTTTGAGACGGAGAAATTAAAGACAACAAGAAGAGTTTAATTTATTGATCATAAATATAATTGAGATGAAGACAAAACAAAGTTCATGGAGAAATGAGGTCTTTGAATGGTTAGGTGGAAATATGAACTTTGACTCTCTTAATCCTATAATTTTAAAGTAATTGTATTATGTTAGTGCTACCACAAATAGATGCATAAAAATACGTAAAGTTATGAATGATATGTCTCGTACTTTGGTGAAAAGAAATTCCGTGATTAATTATTTTTAAATATTAATACGTTTATTAGGAGGATATATATAAATCTAAAATGCAGATTAAATGCTTATATTTTCTGGAAAGCTTAGGGTACGTTTAGTCGGGGAAAATACTCATGTTTTCTATCAGATTATTCAAGGAAGGTGGGCCTTTTTACTTAGATATACGCTGCTTTACCTGGTTAATTCCGGGACTGTTTCCAGCCTTTCCCTGACCATCCTCAAATATACACACCTAATAAGGTTTGAACTCTCGACCTTTTTTGTTTGAAAGCCAAATACCTACACATGAAAATGAATAAATTATCTACACTTGAAAATGAATAAATTCTTAAATGTTGTATGTCCATGTAGTGTAGTGATCAATTTTATGAACTGAGATAATTAAATATTCACTGAGTTAAAACTTAAATTATTTACTGACCTATGCATGCAAAAGTCTTGTGTCTTGAACTTGAAGGCATAGACAAGCACAATTAATGAAGATGAATCAGCATTCAAAAATCAAGATATTCGGTTTCTATTCCATTCCTTCAAAGTTTCTATTCCATCGATTTGTCAGAGACTTTGAATATTTCTATAGTCAAATGGACTTCAAAGATTCCCTTTTATGTGATAAAAAGTTTATTTTAATTGTTAAGATATGAAATCAATAACATGTTATTTTACCAAAAAGACATGAGCAAGTGTAATCAACTTATCAATTGAGAGTTACTGGTTTAAGAACCATTTGAGACATACGTAAAATATTACGAAGTATAGGATATGATCAAGCTATTCTCTCATCATTTCATACAACCTAACTCATCATTTTTTTTTAATACATACTTATGTTGGAATTATGATATCATAATATTCATATATTATAAACCAAACACATCAAGTGAGCATAGCGGAAATAATTATAACAAGATTATATAACATGTAATTAATTAATCAATATTAAATAGTAAACATATCTTTGTGATTCTAGCCCGAACAAGAATCAAATTGCAAACTTCAATCTAGAACCCTAATTAGGGTTTATGTGGATTATAAAAATTACCCCTTACCTCTTTTGTAATTTAATCCAAGAATCAAACAATAATGTATTTGAATCACGTTCTTGTACACACGTACTAATTCAAGAAAAAGTTTATGCAAGTAAATTAAATACAAAACTTGTTGATCTTATGAAAATTGAAATCCCTAAGTGGGATTAAGTTTGGATCGACATTGAGACAAGAAGAGGAGAGAAAACACCAAGATGTGTGTGTACAAGTTATGATAAAACAATGCACCTTGGGTTTGTTTATATACTATTCAATACTTGGAGCTCAAGGCACAAAGGAGGTGGGAAACCCTCCTTGGCCGATTGGTTTAGGTGTCCCCAAAAGGATTCCGGAACCTTCCCTTGTTTCCAAATATTCATTAGTATTACTTTCCTAATCTTCGTTAATAGGTCATTAGTCATTTATCATTAAATACTAATTACTATTACTAGTTTTGTGTTTATTAATAATTACTTATAACATTTATATATAATTATTTCTTTTTCTCTTCATAAGTATTGTGTGCAATCCCGTGATCTCGAGTTCGATCCTAACATACGACTACTAAAATAATGTCCATAATCTAACAGCTCCCACTTGGACATATTTTAATAGTGTAATCACATCGGTTAGCGTCTTGCAACACGCCGATGCCTCTAGTACGATCTCGAGTAAGGTTCCTGGAAAACTTTTAATGATTTCTCATTATCATTATCCTTTCGTTTCTAATACCATGTTAATAAGGATATGGATTAAAGTCATTCCTTAATTAACCATTCTGTTTCTCGTTATTTGTGATTGATCAAGATTACCAAATCTTCTGAACATATTCAGGGGAGACATTGGGTGTGGCCACACATACATCTTACCAACCCTACGAGGGGCCCGGCAGTATTAAACTCCAAAAAATAAATTTGAAGGAACAAATTATATCTTGACTACAAGCAAAACCCACAAACTTTGTAACACTTCCGAAAACAACCCTTATGACTACCAGTTACGTATAACGTTAAGTTGTTCCACAAAAATGTACTACATTCATGACACTTATCTTGCATCTCAAGTCTGAGGATAACTTCTCATGATTTACTTAATGACAAGATCCGTAAAGTAACATCATGTAGTTGGGATAAGTCCTATATTCGGTATCATTGAATATCATCTGAAATGGCATGACTACGCATCAATATACTTTAAGTATATTATACCAACCTTCAGATTTGTCTTGATTCAATAATATTCCCATATTTTTAACTGACAACGGACAATTTAAGAATAACCTTTATTCATGGATTTAAACATACAAATATAGGATACAATTTATTATAAATTAAACATACCATGTATTTAAATTTATTATAATAATTGTTTAACATCCCTTATCCAAATACTAAATAGATCAATGCATGATAACTCTTGTTGATGAATTATGTCTCAAGTAATGACATTCATACTTATTGACAAGGCATAAATCATCCAACTTTGATCTTTCGGAATTTTAAAAATACTTATTTCAAGAATTCAACTATTGAAGTTCTTATATGTGCATACTCAACAATTTTGATTATGCCATATAATATTTCATAACATGTGTGACATTCTTAACCACCAATTTATGATAATCAAACTTCTAAACATTTTAAAGTTTAAAGTATTCTTATTCTCTTAATGTATAATGCAACTATGTTTTTATTAAGCACAACTAGTACATATAGTCAAAGATGAAATCTTTACCATAACTAGTATTGAGTGTCATCTCAATTTCATTAGCATCATTGTATGCAACAACAATATGCTATTAAAACTTCCCGTAAACATTAATATCTATTGTGTAATGTTTGATGCCCTTCAAACTTTCAAGTTTGTTGGCTATGACAATTTTCACAACAATTGAAAAATTGTTCATCTATAGAATTTGGAAGCTTTTTCAGATTTAGGATGTAATTCTATAATCAAACATATTCTTTTTAGAATATTACACAAGTTATCTAATAACTTATAATTAGATATTAATATTGCCAAATCATCTTGTAATCAAGTATGATACAACAAAACATGATATACATGAAAATCTATGAGTCATACTTAGATTTTATTCATGTCATACCTATTTATTTAGACTTTCTAAATAATATATCATGTTATATTAGATTTATTTACCGCACATGTTTCAACTATAAACATTGATTTCAAGGTTGTATGTCTTATTTTCTAAATCTTTCAAGTAAAGTTTCATTCTAAACTAAGACTTAACTTTTAACTTATATGGAATGTTACCTTTTATATGTTCTACAACATATATGATTTAAGAACTTAAACATAATACTCCCACTAGCTTTTAGGAATACTTAGAAATTATCTTATTTCAATTATAAATCAAAACATGAATTTAATAATTAAACATAAGATTAATCTTCTAGATGCATGTATATATCCATCCATGGATTATTGTAATTTGTACACTTTCAAAGATTTATTTAAATTCATAAACTCTTTTTAATTACTTATCGTCCTCGCTTAAGTAATCACTCAATAAAGAGTTTTGATACTTCATTGTCAATTTTATAAATATGACAATCATAATCTTTATATATTTAATGTTTTTAGAAAAGAATATTCAGTCACATTTAATTGCTCAAGTGTGATTAATAATCTTGTCATAAAACATACATTAAATACGTGCACAATATTGTCCATATGATTTCTATATAATGATTTAAACCACAAGGGTTACCTTATCTTTGAAGAAACTCATCTTCATTTTCTAGTCTAACTATTAAGATAAACCAAGTTTCTAAAATTGATTATCTTTATGGACATCATCTTAATCATTCATATCATGTATACTTTACCCAATTTCATATTTGGTAATGTATCATAATGATTATCAGGTTTACAATAATCCTGTAAATCATAGCCCTCAGCATATTAATCAAATATCTGAGATATATTACTTTTCTATGAATGATAATTCCATCATTTTGAGATTTAACATTTAACATTTAAATGTCAAACTTTATTATCATGTTGAGATTTAAAATTCAAATGTCAAACTTCATCATGATATTTACTAGTGTATTTTAGAAGATTATGTATCTTGCAATTTTATCTTTTAAAGATCAAAACTCCCACTTGCTTTTAGCAATTTAAAGACTATCTTTAAATTCTTAGCAAATAAAGCAACAATACAATATTCACTTTTGGGATATTACAAATACATATTGACAGTTCCTGACTTTACTTTGTTAATAACCTCTTCATAAGCAGTTAAATAAATTTAGAACTTCAATTTATGACTTAATGTGATTCATCACATTCATCACATTCCATCATATGATAATGTCTTTTAATCTTCTATGTTGGAGTTTTATTAAATATGTCCAAGTCATACTCAACATTCTAACCTTGATAACTTTTGGAAGAAAAGAAGCCATAGTTATCTTTAATCAAACAATATAACAAGAGTTTGATTTTCCTAACTGAACATACCATAAACATTTGGTATTTCATTAGTATTAATATTGTAAGACAATCTAAAAATATTTAAGATAACCATATTCCTCTTGACATGTCTATTTACCAACTAATTCATTTTAATGGTATAATAATATTAATGCCAATTACATGCTTTATAACACAAATACTTTTTACAAAGTCACTTCATGTTCATGTCTTTACAAGAAAACATAAACTGTTATAACCCCACTATACGTTATATCATTTAACAATTTAATAACTTCATGTATATGTCTTAATTAAAAAACATAACAATATAACGTCTTAGTTTATTATAAGTCTTGTAACAATTAAAAGACTTTATGTTTATATCTTTACAATGAAACATAAACATGTTTAACTAAAGTAATTATGAACACCATCTTTTGGTTTCAATAGTAATTTCAAGTTAATTTATTACTTCACAATAATGTAAATAACATTATTTATCCATCTATTTATGGCATTCCAATAACACATAAATATTCAGATTGAAGTAGCATTAGATTACTTTATTAATTTATGTTATTCCATGAATTCATAAATATACAAATTAAAGTATTCTTGATATCATATTGACACATGTTCTAATAGGTATCTAATTTAGAAACTGCAAATTCTCATAGTTCAATTACATCAGTTGATCTGCTAGTAATGAAATATGAAATTCACCTTGTTGTTGCAATCTAGCTAAGCTCTCACATAACATAAATTGTAACACCAAGTGTTTCTTGAATTAGATTAGTATAATTCATATTAGAACGTTATTCTTTTACCTTGCAGTCAAGAGAATCCATTGAATCATTATAATTCATATTAGAACGTTATTCTCTTACCTTGCAGTCAAGAGAATCCATTGAATCATATTTTTATGAGTTGTTTCTTGCACACATTAAAGATAACATTTCTCCCACTTGTGCATGGAACAACCTCATATAGTTGATAAACAACATGCCATGCATTTGTTTATGTGATCAATATGATTGTGTCATAGATTTTAGCATAACAAGAAGATGTAGAACAACAATGTCTAGTAAGGAAACGTACAAGACTATCCTTAAAAGTATGAGTGTCTACACTTGGAAAGTAATTATCTTTAGCTACCAAGATGTCAAAGCTTGTAACTCCCACTGAATTAAAGATCATTACAATAATTTCTTATTCAGTAATAAGTACAAAATACTCCCACTGAATTTGACAACATTTAAAATGTTTCATATCCAGTGAAAGAAAATAGTGTACTTTTAACTTTCCTACACCTTTAATTGTCCATACGTAACAATTACTTATGCACTAAAAGTATATTCTACTACGTAAATGATGGACTATCCACCAAATGCTTTTAACTTGAAAAATTGGGCATGCAATTTCTTCCTTAATAGGTCTACCATCCTACAATGTATGTAGCACCTTTAAAATAGTCAAAACAACTAGTTTGTCTTTAAACATTTTGCAGTAATTAGTCTAGCTTCTAATTATAATAACTCATAAAATGTCATACATAATTTTCTGTTAACCAAATATCATATTTGTTACTAAGAATTTGATCATCGAATGAGGATGATAAAATCCCTATGAAAAATGTATGCAATTTTCTTAACCATTAAAAATTTGCTATGAGTTATATTATAATTTAGACATATCTAATATTCATATTATCCTTTCTCATTCATGAAAAGGAATAGGATTGTGTCTCACTTTTCCTTCATAGAAAGGAGACTTCTTTTGTCTTTTAAGTAAATATTTCTTAATCAAACATTTGTTTGAAAACAAAACTAAATCAATTTACCAAAGCCCAAAGTGCGTTTACGGTTTGAACGTTGCATTAATACATTAAAACGAATTACAAAATTCAATTTCAGTATTTTCGATAATTAGATCTTTAAGAAAATAAAATAGCCATTGGTAAATATTCATATAAACCATAGTATTTTCTTAAAGCTAGGATCCTAATTGACATAGTACCATTACATCAGTTGATCTGCTAGTAATGATAGTATTCAACAAGGTAATTGTCGTACAATAATTGCCAATATCATATTGCAATTCCTATATTTATGGGATTTACAATCACAAAACTTTTGTAATGTAAGCATGTTTGATCCCCATCTTAATGTCTTGAGTCCAAGGTCTCACTTACTACTCAATTTAAGTCGTCTAACTTAAAAACTGTAAACTCACAAATCCATCACATCAGTTGATCTGCTAGCAATGAATTTATGAAATTTACCTCTCCATTGCAATCTCGCCAAGTTCTCACATGACGTAAATTACAACTTCAAGTGTTCTTAATTAGATGGCATTCGACTTAATTTTATAAGGGTATTAAATTTTGACGTGATCAAAATAATGTATGAAGAAGCATGCATACAACTCCATAACATTGGTTTTACAAAACATTTTTATTACCAATTTGCTAAGAGTAAAATAACAAAGTTTTGATTGAGGTATCGGGTTCACCAATTAAAGAATTACCAACAATTATCGTCCACTATATCGTACTTTTGCATAAGCCCGAAAGCTTAGTGTTTCGGATAATCATTGTGGAATTGTGGTTAATTCATCCTTAAGATGACAGTGTACGTAATATAATGATATAGGTAAGTCTAGGGTCGGCAACCAGGCAGTTGTAGAGAACCGGTAGGTGCATGGTCTTTAAAAACCCCTCTCTACAAGTACGTTGGATGGCAACCTTCGGTCCGCCTTTCGCACACTATGTACAAAAACATCAATCAACCAATCCTTTGAAATTTACTCTTAAAACCAAAACAATTTCTCCATTTATTTAGTCCGTATTATTTTTCTATTCAAAAATTACCCTTTTCGTTTATAAACATGTCTAACATAATAATAAACAAAAACAAGTAATGTAAAATAAAAAAATAAAACAACTAAATAAACATATATACATAATCATAACAATTAAATATGTATAAAACATGTAGCCACATGCAAATCTTATTCAATAGTCCTATTAATAATCAAATCTAGGTGTATAACGTATCTATTCAATTAAGGCTTTCTTCTTCTAGGAAAAAGAGCCACATACATCGATGAATCGATTGTGTAAGTCAAAACTAAATAAATACCACATAGCACATAATTGATTACTTAATATTGGAGTCTTCCCCAATTCGACATCTATTAATAAATTTACATGTTTTGATATAACTTAACAATTAATATATATATATATATATATATATATATATATATATATATATATATATATATATATATATATATATATATATATATATATATATATATATATATATATATATATCCAATTTAAACCATTTAAATTATCACACAATATAAAATCCATGCAAATATGCACTTTTTCATGGATTTAAGCTTAACAATTAACATATTGCACCAAGATCATTTACTAAAACGCATAACAAATTACATGACATCCTAGGGTTTCTAATCATATTAAAAAATCGAAAACCAAAACCCTAAAACCCTTTAAGGTCAAATCGACCCATAAAAAATTAGGGTTAGGAATCTAAAAACCCTAAAAACATGTAACTAAACGAATCAAGATCCAATTTTTATGCGTTTCGATAATTAATTACACATTATAACGGCTCTAGATGCCACTGTTGGAATTATGATATCATGACATTCATATATTATAAACCAAACACATCAAGTGAGCATAGCGGAAACAATTATAACAAGATCATATAACATGTAATTAATTAATCAATATTAAATAGTAAACATACATTTGTGATTCTAGCCCGAACAAGAATCAAATTGCAATCTTTAATCAAGAACCCTAATTAGGGTTTATGTGGATTGTAAGAATTACCCCTTACCTCTTTTGTAATTCAATCCAAGAATCAAACAATAATGTGTTTGAATCACGTTCTTGTACACACGTACTAATTCAAGAAAAAGTTTATGCAAGTAAATTAAACACAAAACTTGTTGATCTTATAAAAATCGAAATCCCTAAGTGGGATTAAGTTTGGATCGACATTGAGACAAGAAGAGGAGAGAAAACACCAAGATGTGTGTGTACAAGTTATGAGAAAACAATGCACATTGGGTTTGTTTATATACTATTCAATACTTGGAGCTCAAGGCACAAAGGAGGTGGGAAACCCTCCTTGGCCGATTGGTTTAGGTGTCCCCAAAGGGATTCCGGAACCTTCCCATTGTTTCCAAATATTCATTAGTATTACTTTCCTAATATTCGTTAATAGGTCATTAGTCATTTATCATTAAATACTAATTACTATTACTAGTTTTGTGTTTATTAATAATTACTTATAACATTTATAAATAATTATTTCTTTTTCTCTTCATACGTATTGTGTGCAATCCCGTGATCTCGAGTTCGATCCTAACATACGACTACTAAAATAATGTCCATAATCTAACAACTTATTCTCACGCCGGAGGTGATTCGCAAAAACAACCTTTGCGCATCACTTAACATGATATATTGATATTTCTTATTTTCACGTTATTAGCAACTTGGCATATACATCATCATCCTCAAATCCTCCAATCACCATTGATAGCCTTGAGTCTGCAAATTATTGTACGATCACTAGCAATGCTCTTTGATAGTGATATTCTCGTAAACGGATTTGTGGATCTGTCATGAAGAGATCAACGACCAAAAGATGTCATGGCTAATTTTTTATGTCAAGTAAGACAAGAGCATATCTATCATACCTTTATGTGGTAGCGACATTGCAAGTGACTCGATAAAGTGCATACAATGGATGTTCAAATCACGTCATTTTTTGTTAAATATTTATAAAAACACATTCTTTGTTGCAAAGTGGGCTACATGAAAACCTTATATTGGGCTGATGAGGTGTTGGGCTATATTAATTTAATACCTTATGTGACTATAGTCGCTTATGACACAAGTAACTAATCGCCGATTATATATATTTTGAAAGAAGCGCTACTATATATATATTTTGAACGACAATTAGCTATTTCACAACATATACACAACAAACTATCTCACATGTCCTAATAAAGACTTGAACCAACAACTAATTAGTTGAGGATCAAACAACTGGCTTAGTTCAGTTGGACACATGGGCTTCTTCTGGAGCTTGGGGGAGGTTTTATGTCACACCCCTAAAATCGGGTCCAGCGGAAGCATACATGTAGCTGGGGTGTAACTCAATCGGTATCACAACACAAGTACAAAAATGGTTTTCACTTTAATCATTTAGAATAAAATCGTTTAACCAAAAATATTGAATTTACATCATTAAAAGTAGTGCGGAAGTAGGCCCTTAAAATAGTTTAAACGGTCCCCATATGAATAATCAGAGTCTTCTATGACCATGCCATGCCCTGCCAAAACCTCCAGTAGCGTGCCATTGCTTAAAACCTGAAAATACATGCTAAAGTGTCAACACGAGGTTGGTGAGTTCATAGAGTTGGTTTAACAAATAAGCCTATAGAAAAATGATCACACAACAAAGGCATAGTAAATCCACTCAGTTGCAAGTCCCGCCATAAGAGACTTGTAACCTGTGTGTTCACAACCCACTGCTAATATATATAGTATGATTAAGACATATGTGTATACGATATGTGTACATGCCACTGATTAAAGATTTAAGACTACTGGGTGCCATTTCCCAAAGTTGTGAGATTACTGGGTGCCATTTCCCAAAGTATAAAAGATTACTGGGTGCCATTTTCCAAAGTATAAAAGATTACTGGGTGCCATTTCCCAAAGTATAAGTTGCTCAAGAATACACAATCAAGATTTACACATTAAGGCACATATAGTAGTTCTGCTACAAGTAATAACAACTTAGCATAGTATAAAAGTATAAACGTTTCAAGTATCAAGCAAGTATGTTTTGCATGTATCTCCCCCAAATAGTTTAAAACGAGTAGTAAATGAGTAAAAGCGGGGCTATGACTCACCTGGTGCGATAGCTATGACGACAAAAGTGGATACACAGAAATGAGGCACGATCTCTAACCGCAACTTGATGATTGAAGAGGATTAGTGATAGATTACTTAGTTAAACTTCAAGGTTTCATCTTAAACCTTAACTAGATCACTCCTAGGACTTGATAAATACTTGGATCATGAAAAATTAATGGATCTTGTTATTCTTGATGTTGTTGCCGTGCAAGGAAGAGAGAAGACAAGAGATATTTGTGAACTTTTCTGTAAAAATGAGCTAGTTTAGGCATTATATAGTCCAAGGGCAATTTTGTAATTTCAATGAAAGGGTATAATGGTAATTTCAAGTGTTCAACAAAATATCTAGATATTTGGTAGATATTTAGGATGAGTAGTTTAATTTAGTAGTATCGGGTTGTTTAAACGCTGTTAAAACTGGAAATGCGGGTCTAAAACGCGTAATTCGCGTAAAACACTGAACTGCAAAACATAAAATTCCAAAACTTTTAGAATTGTCGTAAAAGGAGAGAAAATCATATTCCTATCGTTTATAGTGTTTTATAGACATATCGGGATGTTGGAATGACGTTTAAACCTAAAAGTAAATCTCGGACACGGCTTCGTGATTTTTGCAGAAATGATCCGACGAGCGTCAAACTCTCGGATTATCTTTAAAATAGTTTAACTTACAAGAATATGAAATAAAAATTGCGGGAGTGAATAGTGAAAGTGAATAGTAATCCGAAAATGCGAATTGTTACATTTTACCAAGGGTTCAAGTCTCGCAAGAGACAAAAAATTCAGATTTTTCTCCTAGTGCGAAGCCGTGAGTTCTAAGGGTTTCCCTTCGCGGGTCTCTCCTAGTGGTTCGGGTCCCAAGGCCTACCCATTTGGATGGTTTAACTCGGGAGATCAGATTTCAAGCGTGGTGCCGTTAAAAAAATAATAATAAAAAAATAAATAAAAATAAATCAGTTAAGGATCAGTGCTTATTACACAACAAAAAATATCACTGAAACACAAACCCTTACTATTATATTCTTATACATTTTCTTTCTACTTATAATTATACTTACATATAAAGAAGACATGTGGAAATTGCTTTTTCTCTTCCATCATCTCATGAGTTCACTTTTACATATTTACTAATAATATGAAGGAATGCTAGACCAAATAAGAATTACACAAAAAAATTCACACGCTTATGTGTTAGGAAGTAATTGGTCTAATAGAGATAAGGAGAGAAAATATAGCAAAATAGACCAATCATTTTCTGACATATCAGCGTATGAATTTTTTTATGTAATTTTTATATGCTCTTAACATTTTTCTAATGTGAATAGAAGGATATGAAAAAAAATGTAAAGGGATGCATCATTCTCCTATTAAATGTGACATGCACAATTTCCATGAATACAATATAATAATCTTAAGATTTGGTGGTGTGTAATACCTAAAAATGGATTGTAAACCAAAGTGTCAAGTACCGACGTGGCTAGCATGTTGAACTTTTCTCTTTTAAAATATATAGATTAACAGAATAACTCTATAAAATAAGTTAAAACCGTGTATCAAAAAGTTAGAGACCACAATATTGTTAATATGTGTGCCGTTACAAAGCTCTAGTTAGAGAAAAAACAATATTGCTAGAACATATATATTTCACCTTATACGTAAACTTATGCCCTTGAAAGTTGAAACCATCAACAATAGTCAGCTTGAAACAAAACCAAGTCTAAAAAAAAAAAAAAAAAAAAAAAAAAAACTTATAAAGTTGATATATATAAACACAAATTTTATTTCCATAACAATGTCAAAAGGCAATAAACCTTTGACCTAGACTTATTCACACATTGTCTATAAAACCATTAGCAAAGCACTTCTTTCCCTGCACTCTACTACTACTTAATAAAATACTTTAAAAATTTGAATTTTATATTGCTAAATTCAAACCATCGTGCCACTACGTTCCATTTGTCCAAAAAAATAAAAATTTGATGTTATATATTTTGCATGATCTACATCAAGGCCGGCAACCTCTATAATCCAAAGTTCTTAATACTCATTTCATCGTTTTTATGCAAAAACACAAACTCTAGCTTTGATGCTTGCAATAGCGACTGCTTCTGCTTAATCCGTCGTAAGCAAGATCAGAAAATCATCGCTTGATTGGTACGTAGATACGTGACTTATTTTCCGTTGTAATTAACTTCAAATTTGTATCGGTTAACTTTGAAATTATGTTCTATCTATGAATACTTGTTTCGCGAAATTTTGGTTAGCTTTGTTGTTTATTTGTTACTCATTAGTTTATAATATGTTATACTATCCATTATGGATTGTTTTTTGTTCGAATTATATATGATTGTAATTATATGAAGCTTGGTTCAGATTTGATTTATGGGTAACATTTCAGGTTAAAAGATTATCTCAATAGTTTTGAGTCGAAATAATCATATTTGGTTTTTTGATTACCCGATACTAGTTTTTAAGACTTCAATTTACATGCATATCAAAACACCCTCTATGGTAGTATGCAAGGTACATAACACCATATGATGGAGCAATTTAGCCAGCGAAAATTTTGAAAACATCCATGAAACAAGTGTATAGGAAGTAGATACGATCTGTTTCAAAAACTAGAGACAATTTGTGTGATAGAAAACTAATAAGGATCAAATCATAATTTGGTATATAATCTACTGATACGAATACTGTAATACATTTCATCTTTACTTATTCTATATGTTATGGATTTTGATTGAGAGGAAACATTCTTACCTTATGATCACATCTAGTACGTGTGCAAATTAATTGTGCAAAGAATATGCACATATAAGAGTCACTATTCAGCCAATTGTCGGGCCTCAAAGGCCACAAAGTTTTGGGTCTTTGACTGATTATAACCGAATTGAATTAGAGAGGACGAGCCAGAAGATAGTTTAACCACAGCCCGTAATGCAAGAGCACGTCGTAGGACTAGCTAGTCTGGACCGGTCCAAGTGCATCTTTACGTAGTAGTCTTGCTATGGACTTGTCCCAACATTATGACGAAACATTAGAGATTTCTTAAAAGTCATCAATCTTGTACTTTAGTAGCTAAGGTGCTTAATGATCTCTTTAATTGAAACTTAATACATTTTACTTTTTTTTGCAGGCATCATGGCAACAAACCTATATTCAGGTCACAACAAAACCACGAGTTCCGTTTATATATTTGTAATAATCGGCTTATGTGGTTTTTTCTACCTTCTGGGGACATGGCAAAGAAGTGGATTCGGTAAAGGAGACCTAGCTTTGGGAATAATTAAAACAAGCTCAAAATGCAATTTTCTTCCAAATCTGAACTTTGAGACTCACCACAATGGTGAAAACATTGACGAGTCAACAAAAGTAAGAGATTTTCCGCCTTGTGAGGCTAACTTCATTGACTATACACCTTGTCAAGATCAGAAACGAGCAATGAAGTTTCAAAGAAATGACATGATTTACCGTGAAAGACACTGTCCTCCACAAGAAGAAAAATTGAAGTGTTTAGTTCCTGCACCTAAAGGATACGTGACACCATTTTCATGGCCTAAGAGCCGAGATTATGTTCCTTATGCTAATGCACCTTATAAGGCTTTAACAGTTGTAAAAGCTAAACAAAATTGGATTCAATATGAAGATAACGTGTTTAGGTTCCCGGGTGGTGGTACACAGTTTCCTGAAGGGGCTGATGCGTATATTGATCAACTTGCTTCTGTTATACCAATTGATAATGGGACTGTGAGGACTGCATTAGACACTGGTTGTGGGGTACGCTTTTTTAACCTTTTTTTTTAATAGTTCTCGTCTTTCCCGGAGAAAGAATTTATTTGTATGTTGGTGTACTCGGTGTATGAAAAGTTTTGATTTTTGTAATGAAAGTTTGGTTCTTGTTTTGTAGGTTGCGAGTTGGGGTGCTTATCTTTGGAAGAGAAACGTTATAGCTATGTCGTTTGCACCTAGAGATAACCATGAAGCACAAGTTCAGTTTGCTCTTGAAAGAGGAGTGCCTGCGGTTATTGGTGTTCTTGGTTCAATAAAAATGCCGTATCCGTCTAAAGCTTTTGACATGGCTCATTGCTCTCGGTGCTTGATTCCATGGGGAACAAATGGTAAAGGAAATTTTATCATTTTGCGCTAATAACATTCTTGCTTCTCTGTGCGAGGTATCTTTATGAAAGTAGATTTCTTGATGAGTGTATTTTTTGTGTAGCTGGTAAGTACATGATGGAAGTTGATCGAGTTCTTAGACCTGGTGGCTATTGGGTGCTTTCGGGTCCTCCTATCAGTTGGAAAGTCAACTACAAATCATGGGAACGTACAATGGAGGATCTTGAGGAAGAACAGCGTAATATTGAAGAAACTGCTAAGCTTCTTTGTTGGGACAAGATATCCGAAAAAGGAGAAATGGCGATTTGGCAGAAGAAAATGAATACCGAGTCATGTCGACCTGCTGAAAATGCTCCTGGGGTTGAATATTGCTCCAATGACCCCGATGATGTTTGGTAATAATCGTGTATTTATTTTTAAATATATTATCATATGGCTCAGATGAAAAACATTTGGTCAATGGGGAACGGGTCAAATGTCTCAAACGGGTTGAAAGTTGAACAAATTCTCTTTTCGATGCATACAATCTCGTATTGCCACCTCAACTTGAGAATGACCTTCATATTCTAGAAACTTACAATTTATATTTCTTTCGTGGCAATTTAGGTACAAGAAAATGGAAACATGTATAACGCCTGGAGGTTCTAATGGTGATGTAACCCAATACAAACCATTCCCTGAGAGGCTTTACGGCGTCCCTCCAAGAATTGCCAGTGGATCGACTCCTGGAGTCTCTTCTGATAAATACATGAAGGACAACAAATTATGGAAGAAACGTGTAAATGCATACAAAAAGTTCAATAGCCTTATTGACTCAGGAAGGTATCGCAACATCATGGATATGAATGCAGGTTTGGGAGGATTTGCAGCTGCACTCGACTCTTCAAAGCTATGGGTTATGAATGTTGTTCCGACTTTGGCTGAGACAAACACTCTTGGAGTTATATACGAACGTGGACTAATAGGCATCTATCACGACTGGTATGTATCTTGACTAAAAAATGAGTTTTGGTTCTGGCGGGCTAGGTAATGGGTCAAATGAGAACATTTTATGGGTCGGGTAAGGCTAGGTTAACTTGCTTTTGTCCACAAATTCT
Organism: Artemisia argyi; assembly: GCA_030686995.1. NCBI lineage: Eukaryota > Viridiplantae > Streptophyta > Magnoliopsida > Asterales > Asteraceae > Artemisia > Artemisia argyi. The sequence goes on from CM060683.1 coordinate 179,751,311, forward strand.
TTTATATGAGTAGCATGTTGTATATGATCAGTAAAAGTCTAAAACTATATGATATAAGTAAATGGCTGAGGTGGGGGCCCCAGTCACTCATGAATGGGTCGATTTGGGTTATCTTATATCTCAAGCGGGTTAACGGGCAAAAGTTGTTAAAAAAATGGGTCAAATGGGCTAGAAGTGGACTAAAGTTTATTTTTGTTGCATAAAATCTCTTAGATCATATCTTATTATTCGACATGCTAATCTGTTATCTAATTTGCAGGTGCGAAGCTTTCTCAACGTACCCACGCACGTATGATCTCATTCACGCCAACAGTCTATTCAGTTTATATAATGACAGGTAACTACAAAACGTATTCAATATCTTCTTGAAAGCATTGCATTTATCAAGATTGGTATCAAGATTGAAACTTTATTGAAATCCATGTAGATGTAATTTCGAAGACATTCTTCTAGAAATGGATCGAATCCTACGGCCAGAAGGTGCTGTTATATTGCGTGATGATGTTGATGTCCTCATGAAAGTGAAGAACATAGCCGAGTCAATGAGATGGGATACAAAACTTGTAGATCATGAAGACGGACCCATGGAGCCTGAGAAAATACTTATTGCTGTAAAGAAATATTGGGTTGTTAGTGAAAACAACTCAACAATCTCGCGGTAATCACCACAATAATTCACCGCCCTTTTCGTCATTTTAATTCTAGTTTTTGCTAGATTAGACGGATCACATTAAGTAAATCGTTCTTCATAGTTTCACGGCTTTTTATTTTTGAGTTACTATTAACTGGATACAAAACTGTAATCTTGAACTTTCTTTACTCATTTCTTGTTAACATTTAAATTTGTTTACTTCTTCTTGTTAACAAAGAAAGTACATGCTCATGCCAAAAAACAAGTACACTAGATTACAACCAAATCTTTCTTGAAAATGAGATAGCTTGTAGATTGGCATAACCTCCATACATATACAAAATGGTAGTTGTTAAAGATAAGTGGCACGTATCGTCCGTGTTCTTGTAATGTAGTCACCAAGTCTCCGGTGGGCCCGTTCAGTGGCGATTTTATGGCTAAGTTAGCGTAAGCATGTGGTTACACTTAAAAGAAGATTTGTAATGACAATATTCAGATTAGTAACAGTAGTAGATGCTCATGTCAAAACACATGAGCACAAGATTACAACCAGGAAACTTTCTTTTAAAAGTTAGAGCTTGCTTATCGGCATAGCCTCCATGTATATACAAAATGGGAACTGTTAAAGATAAATTGCATCTCTCGTCCGTGTTCTAATAATGTAGTCACCAATTGGCCACGTCTCCAGCGGGCCGTTCAATGACGATTTTATGGCTAAGTTAGCATAAGCATGTGGTTAAAGTGTTAAACTTGAAAGAAAATTTGTAATGACAGTGCATACTCATAAGTTTTTGTCAGTGGTACATGCTCATGTTTTATAACCATTGATCATGCCGACATGTGACTTTTAGTAAATTCTGCGGAAATTTCTTGATCAAGCCGTGTATGTGATTTGGGTTATTCGACTTCTCTTTCGGTTACATAGACTTTTGATATGACCATTTGTTTTGTCATTTGATCAAAATTCAAAGAACTTTTTGATTGTGTGGTTGATGTATGCTGTATTAAGTTGCTTATGTGTGGAAAGGCCAAATGGGTCAATAAAATTGACCCTAAACTACAAAAATTTTCAAGATAAACTGCCTAATGATACAAAGAGGTAGGGTCTTGATACACCTTTATATTCTGAGGTCATGTTCCCTTCTATTATGATGAGCATTGTAAGTGTGCCCACCAATCCCCAATGGATTATAAAACTCAAAAGTGTAAGACAGACAATTTGCATCAATGCATCATAAAACTTAAAAGTATGAAATAGATCATAGAACTTGAAAGTGCAAGATACAAATGCAATTTGCATCAATGGATCACAATACTTAAAAGTTTGAGATAGATCACAGAAAGATTAAAGAAAAGGTAACCGGCCATGTAGTTGCCCCATCCACCTGTCACGCGGTCAATATGAGAGAAGTAAATTGTGTAATACCATTATTAAAAGACACGAGCTGAGACCAGGATTTAAACTCATGATCTACGCCTTTATTTGCATGTCCCTAACTACTGAACTACGGTACCGAACAATAGAACTTACTAGTTTAAGATAGAAAATTTATTAACAAGATAAAGAAATAAATTTATAACATAATTTGTTGGTGATAGGTGCAAGAGATATAAATCTTCAAGCCAACCATGAAAACTAGTGAACGCTTTAGTCCTGCTGTTTACAATATATGCATTTTCATATATCTTTACCTTTATATCTTATGAAATTATAGATGAAACTTTTTACATGATTCAGTTTTTTTTTTTTTTTTTTTTTTTTTTTTTTTTTTTTTTTTTTTTCTTCTAGATACAAGAGTAGATATTAAAACATATAACGTTGTAATCTCGACATTTAGCTTACAATTATACATCATATAAAGCTAAACAACATAACACATGCAACGACAATAACAAAAAGCATACTTGATTTTACAATTCATACGATTAGAAAAGACATGAATATCTCATAAAATCTTAAAAAAATAAAATTTATTGTCCGTACGCGTGCTACTAATTGTAAATAGTTAACATGCATACACGTTCTTAATCATGATCATATGATAATTTGTAACAAGAAAACATTTTCTGTGCTCCATAATTCTTGATGCAAAAGGATGTCGAATATCACCACAAAATGTATTGTCAATAATGTTTTTTTTTAACATGATTACAAGTTCTTTCCAACTCAACAGTAACATTTGTCTAACAAAGACAAGATTGAGATAATGGTCATGTATATAAAGGTGCAGTGGTGCCATGATTTATATGAAATTTTTGTGGGTTTTCTTGTTGCTGACAAGTGACACGACATTAGAACTGATTTACAAGTGATATGATCAAGTTTTGTAGAGGTACGTGGTTGTATACATACCACGCAGTTTGTATTATTATTCTCGTGTCTAAGAAATCCGTCTACATGATGATTATCGAAACTTACTTATTTTAGAATCAAATAAGCAAATCAATACGTATAAGATGTAGTAATCTACCCATTATAGCATGCTTAATGCATATTCTACCCATTATAACTTTGAGAAAAGATTTGCCTTGGTAATCATGTTTCAGAAACTCTACCCAGTATGATGAAATTATGCTCGAACCGATAGTGATTCATCAAACAGATATAGTTGTAGACTTTATCTTAATATCAAGACATGTATGGATTTAAGTCTTTTTATGGAGGAGCAAGACTCTTTCCATACAAGAAAGAATAAAACAGTATCACAAGTTTTAAGATTGAAATCATAAGAATAATTGTCAATCAAGTAAACTTTGTTTAGTTCATAAAACTATATGTACCCAAATTAAAAGAGCTTTATGCCAGTAGTTAGGAATCAATCAATTGGAGAATATATAAGTACATGTAGTCTTAAACACAATACATATTTAGTTTATATTATTTTGAAGACATGTTATGGTTTTAAAGTCGTTGCAACATTATCTTTGGACAAAGATGATTCAACTAACAGAGCTTAAAATTATAAAGAAATCTTTCTAAGGTGACAAAGTGTCAAAAGAGTGAAAAGTGAAGCATATGCACATGCAATTGGCTTCTTTATAAAACTCAATCACTCAAACCATCTCATAACTCTTCTATTTATATAACAAATGGCCCCCATTCTCTTCATCACCCCCATACTCCAATACCACTTTTACAACTATTCAAACCCTTCATAACCCCCATACTTCTGTTCCACAACCACTTATATAACTCATTACCCCTAGACCCTTCATCATTTCTAGAAACCAAAACTTAAAAATAATACCCTTATAAAACTCATATATAGGTCTTGTATGCATGTTTCATAATTCTTTGCAACAAAACAAGCAGAAAAGCTATCTATTTTGGTTCATTTAGGCAGAAACCGGGTATCAACCCTTTAACCAAAGAAAATTTAGGCAGAAACCCTCTTTTGATCACTATTTCTTGCCAAAAAAAAGAAAAAGAAAAAAAAAAGAAAAAAAATCATTTTGCTTATCTATACAACATGATTGCATCTGAGAAAAGGGTTTCTATATATGGAAACAATGTGGATCACAAAGATGTATCGTTCTCATCTTACTTGAATGAGAACAATACTATGGTGCTCAAACTTACTCACCCACCACAAATCAACTTAAAAAAGAAAGTAGAAGACGGTGAAATTGGCATTTTTGGAGCGGAAAAGTACTTCAAAGGCGCCATGGATGAGCAACTTCCAAGAACTCCTCACTCCATCAAACCTACAAACTATCATCCAAATAACCTACAAGGAAAAGTTGAAGAACCACCTAAGCCACAAACCAGATCGACTACTCCAAGTGTTCGTTCTGAAGCAAGTTGGAATAGTCGAAGCGGTTTGTTGCCTAATGGTGGTCATAACCAACAAACTCGCCAGTCTAAAAGGGAGAAAACAAGCTCTGTCAAGAGCTTGTTTACCTCCCTTGGTTGCAACTGCAACGATAAGGCATCTACTAAGATAGCCGAAAATAAGGTCATTGTCAAGGAACCCGTGAAACCGCCAACAAAAGTTTATGCTGGTGGTTTCAATGAAAACAAAGTGAGTATAAAAAGAGATGATTGTTTTGCTTTTCCGGTGTTGAATTCGAATACTCACCCCACAGTCAAAACCGAAATACCAAAAGTGGAAGAAGAGGATATCACTCATGTTAGAACAAGAAGGAACTCATCGGAGGCATTTGGTTCCCCTATTTTGGAGAATGGCAAAAAGTCTTTCAGCCTAGAGAAGAAACTAACAATGTTGAATTGGGATGGAGTGACTCCACGATCCGAAAAGATTGATATGATAGGAGAGCATAATGATGCAGGAAGTGACGCGAGCTCAGATTTATTTGAACTCGAGAGCTTTTCAACTAATGGTAATAATGCATTTCTTGCAAGACAATTTTCAAATGGGAGATCAAGCAATGCAACACTACAAAACGGATATGCACCAAGTGAAGCTAGCATTGCATGGAGTGTCGTTACAGAGAGTGCGGCAGGGTTCTCAATTATATCCGATTATGAGGATACTAGGACTTCCAAGACGCTTAACATGCCAACAACAAAGAATGTTAAGGCAAATGGTGATATGGATAGGGCGGTCAAAGGAACGACCGGGATTCTTTCAGGGTGTAACAGTCATAAATCAGTAAGAGTTGCTGGAGAACATGTGATTGTGAGCAATGGCGAGAAGACAGCAGTTACAGTTAGCACCAAGCCCATGAGTTCCCTCCCAAGAGGACATTCGCCGCGTGCTTCACACCAATTTTACATTCAGCAGCAATAGATAGTTAGTACATGCATTTGTGTGTTTATTACATATAAGGAAAAAACATATCCCTTGGAGTGTTGATAGCTTTTCTTTCCTAAAGTGTTTTGTAATGCAAATATTTCAATTGAAATTGAGTTTTAATTTTCATCATGATATCCAATAAATTTCCAGTATTTAAGATATTAGTCTACACCATACTCAAGTATGTAAAACAGCACACAAGTACTAATGTAGTACACGATAAGTCGATAACTAAGGTGTTGTCTGTTTTCTCATAATATTACTTTTTTCATCTTAGATTAGTGGTAATAAGCACTCCAACACGCGCCTTGTGGCCCTTGAAGACGCGTCCTCCCTATTAGCCCGACCCAAGGATGATGCGTCGTGAAGTGAAAAAGGGGAGAAGTCGGTCTTTATGTGCATAGATGTTTCTGAAAAAACGGGTTTGTTTTTTTCCTCTTAAGTCCACCGGCGCAGACGTAAGTTTTAGTTTTTATTTAGACATTAGCGGTAAAAAAGACTTTTTCCGCTTCAACTTTACAGATTTTTTCTTTCAACTTTGCAGATTTTTTCTTTTACTACTTACTACTTCAAATACTTGAGATCAACGAAAAAACAAACATCAACTTAATCAAACATACAACAAAAATTAAAAAGCCAATTAAAAGACAGATAGGCCTTTGTTACCAACTTTTATTTTGCACAAGCACAAATTTTGTATCATAACTCATTAGGTGCAATCAGCTACACCTGGTATAAATGTAACCAAATAGAGGGTAAGGAATATAATGAAGAAGCTTTAAAAGACAGAAACCATACACATCTACTAAAATGAAAATAGAAGTAATGTCCAAAGACACTATTAATCACAAGTAGTTGAATTTCCTGATCAACCATTAAGTCATCAACCAAACTGGTGTCCCACACTCGTCATCATAAGTCATAACTGTAAAATAACCTGTTTGACTGTGATAAACAGACGTAAACTAAGGCAACTGTTTTTTTCAAATTCGAAATAAATTCATTTAAAAAGTTAACTTGAAACGGGTCAAATGGGTCAAAAAATGAAGTTTTTTGGTGGAAAACCTCATAAGCCATTATTATTATTATTATTGAATGAGTATTATTTTTTACTGTATTTTTTATTTTTTTTACAAAAAACTTATCATTATTTACACACTAACTTAGTATTAATAAAAAAAATTGCTAAGTGTAGAACATAAATGTGTCGGGTCAACCTAGCTCGAACCAGCAATCAATGCACAAAGATTACATGTTTTAACCAATTTTCCGACTTGTCCATTTTGCCACTTACAAAGATAACTAGACAAAAAATGAAAAGCAAAAGACAAGTCATTTGATCAGCCATGACCATATCCATACATAATTTGGCACCATGTATGGTTCGATCCACTAAGTCACGGTGTCAGTGTCCAAATCAAAACCGGCACTCAAAACTCTCCCAAACCTAAAGGCAATACTGCCAATCATTGATGTCTGGTAGTCCAGCATATTTGGACTATTTTACAACCAAGAGTGTTAGAATGCATAAAGAATATAGAATGAAATGATTGACATATGATTCAGTGAAGTGAAGTTAAACAACGACCATACTGCCAGATTCAAAACTATAACATAATAATAATTGCAGTCCCAACACTGAGATAAGAATAATATCAAGAACACGAAACTATATCCGAAGCAAATATTTTATAAGGACCACGTACTTAGCTTAAATCTTATCGACAAGAATATCAATTCCATGTAATAAATGCGTAAACATATATTCATTTCAAGAAAACGGATCAATAGGATGAAGAATATATTTAATATATGTTTACGTTCATTGAACAAGAAGGGGACGTTTAGCTAACACTTTCGCGGTTTAAGATAGCCCAAAAGAGAGGCTTTTCTGTCAGTGATGAGTTAAGCATAACAAGCTAGAAAGTGGTCCATGATGAAGAATATTGTTAATTCGAAAAAGAAAGATTGATGTTTCTATAGAACCACAACTATAAAGATAATATTGTTATTTATAAAAAGATTATCTGATTTTGGGATATTTATAAAGAACTGCAAGAAGATACAAAAAATGATGTTCCTATTAATAAACAATTTAACAACTTATTTGGAGTTAAAACATGTGAACTCTGCCTATTGCATCTTTAACCATCCTAATATATTTTACGAAGGGACTTTCTAGTAACGATATATGAACATTGTACGAAAAATCTTTTTAGGCCTGCTGTCTGCGGATAAACTAAGGGCAGTGGGGATAACAAGCAGAGGAATGAACATGGGAACTCAGTTTTTGTAGTAAATTTACATGACAGTCATGTCAACTCAAATATGAATATATGTATATATGCATGTATGTGCAAAAATAATGGCCCTGGAATAAACATTCCATTATGGAAATAGAATGTCTTTTGTTTTTGCACATATATAAATCTAGTAAGTAGAAGTAAAACATGGTCCACAACATACTCCACAGATTTACAACAGCAAGCAGTAAAACTTTTTACATTTCTAGAAAAAAATAGCCGAAAAAGAAAGTAATAGTGCTAACAAGCGGAAAATGAGTTTTGGCCCGACCCATTTGGAACAATGGTTCATGCCGAATATTGGTGAAGTGTAGTGAGTAGATGATACCGGGTGGTAGACGTTGCAATCGTTTAATTCCAATGGAATTAGGTGCATAACCTTAACATCAACACAGCTCAGATAGTTAAAGCGAGTAACTTTCCATTCGGACATATGGACCACAGGGCTATTTATTTGATTGAATTGATGGTAGTTTACGATCAACGATTTTACCACAAGCTTTAGTAACATGCAAATGCTTATAAGAGACAAATATACTATTCATGATATTGAACATAATCAAATTGAATGTAAGGGACAGGTGGGGAGGGCTGTAAAAACGACCGTTAAGGAATCATTTGACCCACTAGCACTAGTGTCGTTCTTCATTCTTTGATAGCGGTTGGTTTAATGGAATTAATAGACAAGTGTTTGTATGCTATATTTGAACAACTGAAGTTAAAATTTGAGTAGTAAGTTAGTAACTGTCTATTTCAAAAGGTTGTCGATCAGTTGTCATGACTCACCAGATTTATTGGTTTGTCTGATGGTCACCCAATAGATAGCGATTTCAAAGAAATCTCGCACCATGGCCAAATCATAAGCTCGGTAAAATGATTCCAAGCACTAAGATGCATGTTATTAACTTACTTTCTCCTCTATCTGTCTTTCTCGAAACTATGCGCTCAGCTAGACCTTCGGGAAAAATGTGCTAATGCTTGATATTTATATTGATCTTGACCTAATCCTATGCACTAACACTATCTAGCTTGTTCTGAAATCATATTACAAATGCAATTTGCAGTGTGACAAAAAGTCTAAAACATTAAAGAATGTAGGACCTAATGTTTTTCCATAAAGGATAAAACCTTTGAAGAAAATAAGTGATGGCTTTCTTCATATGTATGGCGTACTACCTCAAAACTTAGGCTATGTTTGGCGACGGGCTTGAGCTTTTAAAATAAATTAACTTAAATAACACTTGTCATGTTATATGGAATTTCGATGTAAGCACCTTGCCTATATGTATGCCCCACGATTTTTTCCACATGACCACAATGAACCTTGCGAAAATATAATGATTTTGGCATGGGTCAAGTTCCCATTTAATGTTTAAAGGCTATATTTTATGTAGGTTTTAATTGACAATACTTTTAAATGTTGTGAGATTTTTTTTTTGTCGACTGTGAGCTCACGGTCACCCTCTCCTTCGAAGAGTCACTACAAAAAAATGTTGATTCTCTACATTTTTACTTAAATGTAGAAAAATAATAAAATTTATCACATTTTTAAGTGTATAAATTATATTAAGTAAAAATTCCAGACTTAAAAATGCTGTATAATGTTTGATTTTAAAGAAGTCTACACTAAAAAGTGTGGGACCCAATTAAATTGTTCACATTTTAAAGTGTAAAGATTTATGGAGTAAATGTTAATGGAACCTAATTTACTCATACTTAAAACGTTAAAAGTGTGGACATTTAACCAATTTCTTCATATTTTCTAGCAACTTTCTAGCAACGGGTATCCAATATCTATTGAGTTGTTCACATAATCAAGTGTGACAAAATTTAATCTATTTTGTAACACCTACACACTTGCTCTTCTTTTAACACACTTTCAGGTGTTGGTATACAAGGAAATGTTAGTTTTCATGATATTGGTTATAGTGAGTTTTACTAATCCATTTCATGATTGTTTCTCTCATATTTCGACTATCACAACTTTTTTACCAACTTGTCGACTAGTGGTGAAACAAGGCGAGCGAGTGTGAGCCCCCAAGCTTTCGAGCTTAAGTCATTTAATTTTTTAAAACTCGATGTTGAGCTCATGTCAAGCTAATTACTACCTCCATCCCTAAATAAATGTCCAGTTTGACTTTTCAGAGTCAAAATGGTTCAACTTTGACCTTAACTATTTTTGCGGGTGTTAGATAAATTTAATGCAAAATGTATGAATGGATTGGGTTTTAAGTGTATTTTTCAATGATATAATTTTTTTTATCATGTATTATATAACACACAAAAAATATTTAAGATCAAAGTTGAATTTGTTTAACTCTGAAAAGTTAAATTGGACATTTATTTAGGGACAGATGGAGTATTAACCATAGTGGTGGCTCAAGGGTAAAGCTACAAAAGCCATCGCTTTAGACCCCTAATTTTCTAACGTTTATTATGAATATATAGTCGGTCACGTATTTTTTTCAGCATCATTTAGAGGTCTCGATATATAAAAGGCCCATATTAGTAAAACTGCTAAAATTATTAAGGATGTTTGCTGATTTATTGTTTATTTATTTATTTTTTTAAATTCATACAACTAATTAGTCCTTATATGAGTTTAAGAAAAACGACCCGATATATCCTTTTATTATTACAAAATGGTTAATTGAGCTCATTTAATGCTAAAAATTCTAATTAGTTTTAGCCGACACTGTAAACAAATTAAACGTTTCAAGAAGCACTCATAAAATATTGTCTTAATGAACGAACAAGAATAACATATTTTACAATGAACAAACATGAACTCCAATGCCCGTTTGTTTAAGTGTTCATATTAGTTCGTTTGTTCGGTTAACCAAAACTAACAAACACGAACAAGCCTCGTTCGTGTTGGTTCAGTTCTTTAGTCCCACTTATAGATTATCATAAATCAAAGTTTGATTGTATCACTTTCTTATATTATTGTTCGGTTAACCAAAACTAACAAACACGAACAAGCCTCGTTAGTGTTGGTTCAGTTCTTTAGTCCCACTTATAGATTATCATAAATCAAAGTTTGATTGTATCTCTTTCTTATATTATTTTTCTCTATCTACAATAAACTCTTAGATTTTTATTTTGTTCTTGGCTTGATAATTGAATGTTTAATAAATTCAATGCATCGAAAAGCTAATATCAAGCGAAAAGAAAAAATAAATGAAAAATTCAGAAAAACCTCTTACTTAAATTCTGCTTTAAACCTCCACAAACAAAACACAACATGAATTTTTCAAACAAAACAACCATCTTCCCTTAATATCAATTTTCAATCCAAATACTATTCATTTCATAAATTTCACTTTTAACCATTTTCTTTATATAAGCTAAAGTTTTCCTTTATAATATATATTCCCGAATAGATACAAATTATAATTTTACCACACTTTTATCCTGTTGTAACACGAGAGCATTAGAAACCTTGTATATATCAAAAGTATAAAATGTAGCAAGACATTGGGATAATAACAAAAATAAATGTATCTTGTCTATTTCTGTTGTCTATGTATTATTATTACTAGTAGGGTACCCGCGCGTTGCAGCGACGGGTATCCTAAAATAAATATTAACGACGCCAAATATCTAGTGGCGTGTCTGCATGTCCGTCACGGACAAATAATCGGTATATCAAATACTTAACACTATTTTATAAAGTGCAATAATTGAATAACATACATTTATTGATGAGACTAAAAATTTATATGATAAAGTCTTTTACAATATATGTATATACATCATATTGAAAATCCTACACACATTTATATTTTACTCTACACGAAGAACTTATCGATATACAACGTTTGACATGTACACACCATCTTAATCAAAATTTTTGGAAGCATAATTAGATTGTATATTGTGGTTAAATAGTTGTATATTTTGGTGATGAGGTGTTTTTAATAGTACATTAATTGTATGTGTTAAATAGTGTTTTTTAGTTTTATTTGTGCTTTAAATACTTGTAAATTATGCTTATTTACTTGCATTTACTTAAAAATCTATTTTTGGTAATCTTAAAAAATTAATATGAGAGAAGGTCAAAGATATATTATAAGTAGTATAGATTATTATTATTATTATTATTATTATTATTATTATTATTATTATTATTATTATTATTATTATTATTATTAAAATGCAACCTTTCAAATATGAAAGGTTTGTGTTTAATAATAATAATAATAATAATAATAATAATAATAATAATAATAATAATAATAATAATAAAATTTAGAAAAATTAGATACATTAAAAAAAAAAAAAAACAAAACAAAAAAAACAAACTAGATTGAAGCAAAACTACAACTAAAAATATGAAATACTGTAAAAAAATGACACAAGGATTTAACACGAAAAACGCCAACAGGTTAAAAACCACGGGTAAAAAAATATACATTTCACAATGATGGAAATTGAGAATTACACCATCTCTCTAATTACAAGAATAAACACTTATCTTTGAAAATAGGAGACATACACTAATTCTCTAATAGCCTCAAATACTATCAAGAGAAATGCTAACTTACTAAGAGGTACATAAACACTTCTATGTTTTTGTGTCGAAGATAGGATGCGAAATATGGCTTGGTCTGATTGCTTTTTATAAGCAAACTTTCATAACCTTTGACATCATGCATGACACTAGCACAATGCAACTTATAATCTAGTGTAAGATTCTCACGCCTTGATACAACGTATCGCATTCCAACATTTTTTTTTTGTTATTATCCGTAATATATATTATCGAATAGTTACAAATTATAATTTTAATCCCAACGCTAGAGCATTAGAAACTTTGTATCTAAAAAGTAAAAAAACTACTACTAAACTAGAAAATGTTAAATGTAGTAAGAAAATACATTAGCCCAACAAAAAATAAACCTAATGGGCCCAAAAACCCACACCGGCCCAAATCACAGAAAGAAACCTAAACCCTAGTTATATTTCATCGCCTCACACACACACAAACACAGCAGCTGCATTTTGATTGATCTCACACACACAAAAACATCATCAGCAGGTTGCCAACATTTTCATCGTACCTTTTGTTTTTGTCTTCCTTAAATTTAGTCCTATGTTGTTTACTTGTTGAAACATTTATAAAAATGTTATGATGGTGTTTCTTGTTTTGTTTTTTAATAAGCAGTTGTAATAAGATGGTTTGGTTTTGAGATTTGGTTGTTTTGTTGAGAAAGGATGAGGGAGGTGAGATGTATTTTGGATGTTTAGTAGGTTAGATATATGGTTTTTTAGTTGAATAAGCACTTTGAAATAAGCAGTTAGGAAGAAAAAAATAAGCAGTTTGAAATACCCTTTTTGATTTAGCAGTTGTTGGTTTGCATTTTGAGGTTTTTAGTTGAATAAGCACTTTGAAATAAGCAGTTAAGAAGAAAATATAAGCAGTTTGAAATACCCTTTTTGATTTAGCAGTTGTTGGTTTGCATTTTGAGGTTTTTAGGTTTTTTGTGAGCGTCTAAAATAGTTGAATAAGCACTTTGAAATAAGCAGTTAAGAAGAAAATATAAGCAGTTTGAAATATCTTTTTTGATTTAGCAGTTTATTTTGTTAGGTTTTATAGGTTATTTATGAGGATGTAACAGTACTTATCATTTTAAGTAGAATAAGCACTTTGAAATAAGCAGTTTAGTAGAAAATATAAGCAGTTTCAAACATCCTTTTGATTTAGCAGGTTGTAATTTTTTTTTTATAGGTTATGTTTGAGGGTCTAAAATAAGTTGAAGTTGAATAAGCACTTTGAAATAAGCTGTTAAGTAGAAAATATAAGCGGTTTGAACTTTGAAATACACTTTTTGATTTAGCATTTTATTTTGTAATGTTTATAGGTTATATATGAGGGTCTAAGAGTACTTGTAAGTAAAAGTTGAATAAGCACTTTGAACAAACAGCCTCTTCTTATTGTTAAACACACTTCTTATTCGTCAATTTACTACATTGTTAATATTATTTTTTGTATTTGTATTGAACCATAACTTTTGTTTCTACAGCCGAGGGAGAGCTTCAGGCTACTACTGAAGTAAAGTTGGACAACTATGGTGCACGTCTCGTTTTACCGCAACTGTAACTCATCTAGCCCCTTTTATTTTTTATATACGCATAATTGATTCACATATACAAGTTTATTTTGTGTAACTTTGTGCTGAATTTTTTTTATTGGACTTGGTCTAGTGGTACTAATAATGATGTCATGTGGTACTCCAAAGGAGTTGTAAGCTTTTACAGTTTCTAGACTCACGTTTGAGTCTTGTACTTGTTAGCAAATTGGATTAAATTGGATTAACTTAGTGTTGAATTTTTGATTCTTTTGTTACAAACTACTTTGTTTTACTTTTAAGTTGTGATGAGATACATGAGCCTAGGTTGTTTAGAGCATATTTTTGAGGTCTTTTAATAACTATTGGTGGTTTGAATCTGAATATAAGATGTTTATTCTGGTGTTTTTATGATTCTTATAAAATGTTGAAATTTATATATCAAATGATTGGATTGCTGTTTAACTATAAGCGGGTTTCCATTTAATAATATTGGCAAGCATTTTCAGAAGATTTTTAATGGTTTATGCTGTTTATAAGAACTTGGCAATATCTGTTTGTTGAAACTTTAAACAATTAAGCTTTCAATTATTTTGTGAGAGCGTGACTAGTAAATCGCTATTCTATTATTTTGGAAAGCAATACTTGTGATTAGAGATTACTGAATATGATGCTCTTTTCGGTTCATTTCAAGTTTATGTAGTGTTTTCAACTTTTAGAATTTATATCGATTGTAATTCGATGCCAAAATGTATTACAGATGGAAAAACTTTCAAGAAGCCCCGACGTCCATATGAGAAGGAGCGTTTGGATGCTGAGTTGAAACTTGTTGGAGAGTATGGTCTTCGATGTAAGAGAGAGCTCTGGAGGGTGCAGTATGCTCTTAGCCGTATCCGTAATGCTGCAAGAATGCTTCTCACTCTTGAGGAGAAGGACCCACGAAGAATCTTTGAAGGTGAAGCCCTTATGAGGAGAATGAACAGGTATGGGTTGTTGGATGAGAGCCAGAACAAGCTTGATTACGTGCTGGCCCTTACTGTGGAGAACTTCCTTGAGCGCCGCCTGCAGACACTTGTGTTCAAGACTGGTATGGCCAAGTCTATTCACCATGCTAGAGTGCTCATCAAGCAGAGGCACATCAGGTATAATCAAAATTCAAACTAGTACTTAATTTTTGTTTTTTCTTCCTTAATCTTTACCCATGCTCATGTTTATATTTAACTTGATTATGATTGTGGCTTCAGGGTTGGAAGGCAAGTGGTGAATGTTCCATCATTCATGGTGCGAGTTGACTCACAGAAACACATCGACTTTTCACTCACAAGTCCCTTTGGAGGTGGCAGACCTGGCAGAGTGAAGCGAAAGAACCAGAAGGCTGCTGCAAAGAAGGCAGCTGGAGGTGATGCTGACGAAGATGATGAAGAATGAGCTCCATGTCATCTTTGTTTAATGAAAGGTTTTATCTTTAATATCTTAGTGGACATCGTTTATTTCATCTTGTTCGGAACCTCTTATGTTTTAGAAAGTTTTGGATGTTATTTCTCTTGTTGCTAAGAATTTTATAATGGATTATGGTTTGGTGTCTTTGAATGCTTAAACAAGAACATACGACCACTATGGAATCATTGGTTTTCCTGGGTTTACTTTCGGCTAACATTAAAGGATTGTGGTCCTTTAGCTCTTCTTATTGCTTTTAGCATACCTAAGTGTTGTGATGTACTGTAATGATGCTCTATGAAAGTTTGTCTTCATGTTCAGTTCAGAGAGACAAGTTGAAGCTGCTGTTTACCATGGTAGAGTAAAGTTGGGCAGGTTGTGTGATGTTTTCTTAGGATTAATGATCTTATAGTCTGTGTACGCTGGTTGGGTCATTTTACGCATTGGTTTCTGTCTTTGTAGTAACCAATAACAATAAGGTTTTAAATCAGTAAATCACACTTTGCCATTTAGATTTTTTGGTGACCTAGGTTTGGTTGATTGTGGTTAGTTGTAACAGGAATAAACTGAGATGCTAGTGTGCTTGGTGTCGCCTATGAGAATTGATGTTGTGTTTAAAATTAGCTGGCAGATAATCGTATGAACAGCTGTTTTCGTAATTAAAATGTATATCTGCAGTCTTAAATCTAGTACAAAAACCGTCTTGTTTGAAGGATTTGTAATTTTAGATTTTTTGCTGTATTTTTGCAGTCTCATGTAGTTCTTGCCTAGTTGGTAAGTTTTAAGGGTAATTTTGATATTCAGAGGGCTTCCGGTGTTTTTGCTGTTACTTTTTGCGTCTTTGGTTTTGGGTGTTTAGGGTTTCACTTTTGTTTTGTTGTATATGTCGTTTATCTGCTAGCATCTTGTTTGACCCATTTCCTCTAATTTTATACACATTTGACTAATTAGAGATTACCCATAACGCAAAACGACTGAGTCATAAAAGTAAGGGTGAAATTCTCACTTGCAACTATATATTTTAACCGATTAAGAAAATAAGAACACAATTTATGCAATCAGAATCTAAATAAATAAAACATTAAACTTGATATCTTTTAAACAAATAACACAATATATATATATATATATATATATATATATATATATATATATATATATATATATATATAAAAGGTGAGGATCAGGTACGTTTTTGTCTTTTAGTGCGGATGGTACGGACGAATCTTAGCCCTCCATCTAGTCAACCATCTGAAAAAGGCGGAGTGGCAATATCGTTTTTTTAGAATCGTTACTATCGTATTAACTTTTTTTCTGAAAAAAATTCAAAAAAATCTGAAAAAATTAAAAAAATAAAGAGGACAACAAATAATTAAGAATTGCTGAAAAAAATTTCAAAAACAAAATCGTTTTCATCGTTAAAGGTATTGTGATATTAGCGTATGATTTTGACTTTTTTACAAAAGTCAAGATCTGATCTTGACATGTAGAATACTAACTATGTATGAAACATGTTTATGAGGTGATTTGTGAATCGTTGAAATGAGGAGGAGGAGAGAAAAGAAAGAAAGAAAGGAACCTTGAGAGAAAAAGAGAAATATTAGATTGAGATTAAGTGGAAGGTCCAACCCTCTCCACATGTGGAGAGGGGTATTTATACTTACAATAAAACGCCCACTCCCGGGCTGTGGATCAGGCATACAGTGGGTGAAGACCCGTCCTTCTTCCACGGTGTTACTTAAACTACTACTAACTAACTAATATATAAACTAACTACGAGCTAACTTAATGCTATTACAATCATTAGGTGACCGAGACTTTTACAGGAATATTTGTATTTCTAACAATCTCCCCCTAAGCGAGGTCACCTTTGAAATTAAGATCTTTGGCCTTTAAGCATTCTTTAGACTTTGTAGCTCGTAGGATCTGATTCTTCTCTTTTCAACACACTTCGTACTTCAAGCAAGAGAACTTGTGATTTGAGTTCCTTTGAGATATATGATCTTTGAGCTTCTTTGAGATCATCAGCCAAAGTAAATCTCCAAGCTCATCCGTAGTAGTATTGCCTTCATGTGATGTAGTGACTAAGGACCATCATGCTCACACCCTTCTGGATCAGGAGACTTTGCATTAGAGTTGTGGATTAGGGGACTTTTTCATCAGAGTTGCGGAAACGTTGTTGGTAGTCTCTCAACATTTGTTGTAGCAAGTCTCTTATCTTCATTGATAGTGTGGAGGATGTGTGAGCATGAGGTATGGATTGACCCGATTCAGCTGGAAATGGGGGCCATCAACGCCATCTTTATATGTGTCTCTGAAATAAAACAGTCAGCAATAAAGATAGAGAACGAATATGGCTTTGTCATTCGTTCTGCGAGGACAGACTACCCTCCGGTTTTGTGAAAACCGACCTGTGATCAGGTAGAGTCTCTTTTAAAGAAGACTCTCATTGACAGGAATTTCCAGCTTGTAGTAATGAATTTTCCAAAGAATCCACTTTGGAGTCTTCATACTAAGCATGTTCTCCTACCGGAATGTCTCAAAGCAGACAGCACGATAGAGTGAATTGGTGAATTGATATTCACGGATTGATGAGAAATTGATTTACAGAAATCACTCGCGTGTCATATGATAAACATTTTGAGACACGACGAGAGTATTAAGCTTTGAATCACATTTCCATAAAAAATACTTTTGTTTGAAAGATTATACACAATCAATGTGCTCGAAAAATTAGTTTGTGAGCACATTGAAAGGTTTTATCAAAAGTATCCGTCAATCCATATCCTGGAACAAGTTTGATTCAATGTTGAATCGCACCATTGTTGCTTTCCAGTTGTCACTTGATCATTGATCCAAGATGGATCTCACATGTCACCTACCAAGAGCTTGAGTGATGTTCGCTCTAGAAGGATTTCCATCTTCATCGTGAATATTTTCATATCACTCGGATGTTCTGGCAATACCACAAGGATAATGCGTAGGACTCTAAATATTTTATCTTATTTTCCACATTATGTGAAACAATAAGCATATTTGGAATGTGTCCTATTGAGATTTATGGATGATCTCATGGCTCTAGACTCAATAGTGCGTTTTGATCCGCTCCTAGAGACTGGGGAGGCGTCTCCTGTTTTAGGTATCAACATAGCTCGCAATGAGCGGTCGATACATTGCACAGGGTTCCCCGTAAGAATGAAACAAGCTCTTTTAAGAGAACTTGAGTGGTTGGGAAGTTTAGTGCAGTGCGTCACTGGGTCCATGACGTCTTGTCTTCAATACTAGTGTAACTTAAGTAACCACTAGTAGATTATGAATTGAACCCGGTTTCTGCCCTAAAGTTGAATATTTGGAGGGCTATTTCTTTTCACCCTTTCTCATTTCATTTCTTTTTCATTCTTCAACCCCTTCAGTGCTTACCGAGACTTCACCACTAGAACCTTGTTGGGTTTGTTCCAGTCCTAGCTCTATCTCAGTCCGCACTCTTCCCTTTCTCACTTTACTCCTTTTTTTCAATCATTCCTAAGGACTTCTAATCCATCTATGGATTGTCCCTGGGAAGATCCTTCCGGTTCTGGTGGATCATGGGAACTTATACCTAACCTTAACCAACCTTATAACTCCGTGCATTAAAGTAAATGGTCGGTCTTAGGTATTATTTCCACAAACGCCTTTCGCTCCCCCTTAATATGTGCATCGATATTCGAAAGTGTTTAGCACATATGTGAGAGCCTATTATTGAGTCGAAAAGATCACATTTGATATCAGAAGATTGCATATTTAAATCACATTCTCTCCCCCGATCAAAAATTTCAAATCATTCAAGATTTTTGATCTCAATTGATTTAAATAATTTAGAAAGCGGTTTGGGAGAGAAATGCGGTCCATTTTAATATTTTCTGATAAAAAGGAACTTTTTCTTGCTCCCCCTCAAACTGTGAGGGAGGTTGTTATGTGTCAGATTTGAAGAGTTATCAAAATATTCGAAGTTTTAACGAAAACTTCTTTGAAAGTTTACTCATTCTGACACATAACCATCACAAGTCTTTTTGTTGCAAGGTTTTATGTACGAAGTGTGGGGAGTTTTGATGATACATAAAATTTTGAGAAATCACTCTCCCCCTCAATCAATGACGGATGTTAAAGCATAAATATTTTCATAAACTATTGACGTCATTGATTGAGTGAAAATGTTATCAAACTTTTGAGTTCAATTTGATTTTCATTCAAAATTTCATGGTACCACCAAGTTTTGCACAAACACTTTCCGGAAAAATCATAGAAGGGAAAGTATTTGGCGATAAAAAGAAGATTTCTCTTCTTTATCAAGAAATAATGCACTGAAGCGTACATTAGATCGAGGGTGCATGAATATAAAGTAATTCACGCTCGGATGAACGGCACCCTTTGTTAGGAACAACCGTCTTTATGGCGACGTGTTTTCCTTAATTTTGAAAACCGGGTTGCTATCTGAAGTAATAGCAAACCATATTTTTGAAGTCCGGGTTGTAGCCTGAAATGACTACAAGCCATATTTAAGAATGGTTTGAGATACGACATGTTTTTGAAAACAACTTTATTTGAAACCGAAAAACTCTTGCTCATGCATATGTATGATTCCGTGTCATTATTGAATGACATTTCTAGAAACGTACATAATATCGATTATACAAGAGACATGTCGAGAGAAGAATATTTTTTTTGAATTTTTGTGATTTTTCAGATTTTTTTTTAATGGTTTTTATAGGTTTTATATTTTTCTATTTTCTTTTTGATTTGATACTGTACAAGGATATGTGAAGCAACCCCTTTACTCCTCTTGATCTTCCTGAAGACAACTGAGATCCTCAGGTGTGAGACTCTTCATACCAAGGCGTGGGAGGATGAAGTGAAACCATTCCCTAGAAAGTGCTTTGGTGAATATATCGGCTAGTTGGAACTCAGTCCTCACAAAGTAAAGTTCCACAATTCCTTTCTCAACTTGCTCCCTGATGAAGTGATGTCGAATGTCAATATGCTTAGTTCTTGAATGCTGGACATTGTTGCAGCAGAGTGCAATTGCACTTTTGTTGTCACAGTACATGGGAATCTTATTGCATATGAAGCCATAGTCAGAAAGTTGAGATCGCATCCAGAGGATCTGAGCACAGCATGATGACATAGCAATGTATTCAGCTTCAGTGGAGGAGATAGATGTACTCATTTGTTTCTTTGAAGACCAACTGACTAGCTTATTTCCTAAAAACTGTGCACCCCCAGATGTACTGCGACGAGTGTCTTGACATCCCGCATGATCAGCATCCGAATATGCTGTGAGAGCCATAGAAGTTTCTTTAGGGTACCAAAGGCCCATGTGGATTGTTCCTTTAAGGCATCGAAAGACTCTCTTGACAGCTTCCAGATGTTTCTTGGTGGGTTTGGATTGATACCGAGCACAAATGCAAACTGCAAATAGAAGGTCGGGTCTGCTTGCAGTAAGGTACATTAAGGAGCCAATCATGCTTCGATACATGGTTTGGTCGACCGGAATTCCCACATCATCTTCGTCAAGTTTTGATCGTTCAATCATAGGAGTATCAACTGAATCACTGGAGTCGAATCCAAATTTCTTCAAAATTTCATTGGCGTATTTGGATTGATTGATGAATATGCCATTGGGGTTTTGAGAAATTTGCAGTCCTAGAAAGAATGACATTTGACCCATCATAGACATTTGGAATTCGGAACTCATCTCTTGGGAGAAACGATCACATTCTGTGGGATCAGATGAGGCAAAGATGATGTCATCAACATAGATTTGTACATGTAGGAGGTTTTTGCCCGTTTTTCTGGTAAAGAGTGTAGGATCAACAACGCCTTTGGAGAATTTGTTGGCCAGAAGAAATTTAGATAAGGTGTCGTACCATGCCCTGGGTGCTTGTTTAAGCCCATAGAGAGCCTTCTTTAATCGATACACGTGATTAGGGCGTTCTGGATCCACAAAACCTTCGGGTTGAGATATGTACACCACCTCTTTCATATCCCCATTTAGGAATGCGGTTTTGACATCCATTTGATAAACCACCATGTTTTGACTTGCAGCATTTGCGAGAAAGATCCTTATGGCTTCTATTCTAGCAACCGGGGCGAAGGATTCTTCAAAGTCAATACCTTCTTCTTGTCGATATCCTTTTGCCACAAGCCTAGCTTTGTTTTTCAATACATCTCCATGCTCATCAAGCTTAACCTTGAATATCCATTTGAGAGCAATGATCATTGCACACTCGGGAGGTGGTACTAGTTCCCAGACATCCAGTCGGTCAAATTCATGAATTTCGTCCACCATTGCAGTGAACCATGAGTGTTTGGACATTGCATCCTTGACGCTTTTTGGTTCAGCTTTAGAAAGAACGGAATTGAAGAAGCACCACAATGCGTCGGTTGCAAGTTGCTTGCTGGTCGATACTGGACGTGAAGGGTTTCCAATAATGTTGTCAATAGGATGATCATTGGTCCATTTTCGAAGGTATTCATGGGGTTGAGAATGTGGAACTGAGGTAGCCGTGTTGGATTCGTCAGAGGATGTTACATCATTTGATAATTCAGGGGCAAAGATGTTAACAAACGGCTCATTATCAGGTGGAGCAAAAGGATTAACTTCAGATGTATTATCTACATTTTCCGCTCGCTGTACAGGTGAAGGTTGGACATTAGACGTGCTAACCGATTGACTGATGGCGGGAGCTTCAGAATCCCATGACAATGAAGTGGATGGACCGTTATTGTCATCTTGATCATTCACCACCCCATCTGGTGGTTGAACCATTATAGCTTCAGGAGCATTCATCTGTTGAGGTTCAAAGTATTCATCAAACATTGGGTCAAACAGTTTCTTCCAATCTTCACTTGTAGGAGGTACAAAAGGAGCAGCAGGGATGGGATTCTGTACAAGCCTGGAACTAATTAGTCCAGGAGACAAAAGGTTAGGTACGGGTCCAGAACTTGATTGTCCAGGAACCGGTTGCTCAGTCAGCTCATCGAAAATAATGTGGATTGTTTCCATTATATCTCTGGTACGTTTGTTGTAGATTCGGTACCCCTTTCGCTCTGGAGCATAGCCAACGAAGAAACCAATGTCGGCCTTGGCCTTGAGTTTCCCAAGGTCTTCACTGTCATTAGTTGAATAGCAAAGTGCACCAAAAACTCGAAGAAACGAAAGATCGGGTTTTCTGCCATGAACCAGTTCATAGGGAGTCTTGCAGTGGAGAGGATGTATCAAGGATCGGTTCTGTGTGTAACATGCGGTGGCAATTGCCTCAGCCCAAAGAAATAGAGGAGCTTTGGAAAAGATGAGCATAGTCCTTGCAGCTTCAACTAAGGTGCGATTGCGTCTTTCAACAACTCCATTTTGTTGAGGAGTTCGTGGAATGCTCTTTTGATGACTAATCCCGACACCTTCATAAAAAAGAGTAAGTTGTCTGTTCACAAATTCTGTTCCATTATCAGTACGAATGACTCTAACTGTTTTGTTGAGGCGGACTTGCAACATCTTGATGAGTTTGATGATGGTTTCCGGAGTTTCATCTTTTGATCGTAGAAATTTCACCCATGTGAATCGAGAGTAATCATCAACAATAACCAGCACATATTTCTTTCCATTGATACTTTGAATCCTCATTGGTCCACAAAGATCCATGTGAAGAGTATGAAGAACTTCCATGATTGAATTGACAGTTTTGGGTTTATGGGTATGCTTTTTGCTCTTGCCCATTTGACAGGCGGAACACAGATGGTCTTTTTCATACTTAAGTCTGGGCAAGCCTCGAACAAGATCCTTACGTGTAAGTTCATTGATGGTACCGAAGTTCAAATGGTTTAAACGACGATGCCACAACCATGACTTGTTCTTGGATGCTTTAGAGAGCAGACAAATTGGAGAGGACCGTAGCATATCTTCGATGGAGATGGTGTAAAGATTAGTGCCCCGACTCCCCTTAAGAAGATCAACACCATCTAATTCTCTAACAAAACAGGTGTGCTTTCTGAAGGCGACTTCGAGATCTGAGTCACAGAATTGACCAACAGAAAATAGATTGTGCCCAAGTCCTTCCACGTAGTAAACTCTGGAGATAACACTGTCTCCAAAGACGTAATCACCATAACCCATTATAGATCCAAAATGGTCATTCCCAAATCTAACCGTACCAATAAACTTTTTCACGAAATTCTTGAGCCGTGAGCGATCTCCAGTCATATGTTTTGAGCAGCCTGAGTCCAAATACCAAAGGACGATTTGTACGACCTGCATTTGAAACCAGACAATCGTGGATAACTGAAAAAGCTGGAGCCCCACACACACTTGGGGTCCGTTTGGTTAGAACACACGAATATTGGATTATCATAAGTAACATATATCTCACTAGAGTATTCACATTTTGATGCACTAGAACTAGGAGTGGTATTCATTGCTTCTATTGGAAATAGTCTACCGGTAGGTCTCCACTTCCTAATAGGCACAACTCTAGAGTTAGTAATCCTAGTCACTGGGCACTTTTCCCTCAGAGTGAATTTCCTTCCAGTAGGTCTCCATTGATAACCAACATTAGTGGAAACTTTTCCTATTTTATTCCATACTTGTTTTGCCCGTTTAACACAAGAAACATTCATAACTGGAGATTTCATAGTGGATTTAAGAAAGGACACAACACATGCATCATGATTACCATAAAATAAGCATTTGTTACACGTCTTACAAATAGCATCAGAATTCGAATTAATTACATCATTGTTAACACAAATGTTTGAATCAACTCGATTCCTTTGACTAAGCAACACTTTATTGTTCCTAGATGATTCTTCTACTTCCTTCATAAGTGAGCTCTTAGCCGGCAAAGTCCTATCATTCTTTGTATTGCACTTAGGCTGTGACTTGCTAGCATTAGATACACCTTTTACTCCTGTAGAAGCAATGATTGGAACATTAGTCTGATTAGTTGCTACTTGTTTACTGGTGATCAAGATGGAGGATTGTGACATGGTTTGGGGAAAGTCAACTGTGACATGCTTGTTGCCACTAAGAGGGTGCAATGCAATTGTCCTATCTAACCTGGTATCATTCTTGGGGCATGATCCTATGGCATATTCTAATAATTCCTGGGCCCTATTAGTGAGGAAGCATGCACCAATAATAACATCATCAAGTGGTTTAGAAATCCTCTCATCTTCAATGGTTTCTCTAAGTATGGCCAGACAATCCTTAAGAATTCTAAGATAGTTGTTATGAACTAACTTATTGTTCCTAAGGGGAAGAGAAACATTCACAGCATCACACGCATATTTATTACAAGCATGTACATTGGAAATTGCATGATCACATGAAACAGCGGGCATTTTACCCTTCACCATGGTCTTTAGATTCTCAATTTCATTTAACAAAGAAGTGACTCTTTCATTGTTTTGGTCACGTGTTGTTTTAATAGACTCAAATAATTCTTTATAACGTTGTTTAGCGTTAGACATTTCAGCACGAAGCCACTCATTTTCATGTTGTAGTTCATTGATAATGCCCTGTTTTTGAAAGTTTTGAGAATCTATCGACTTCTGGTAATTGGTATTGGTCACATCGCTTCTGTTCGATTTTAATTGTGCAATTTGGACCTTCAACTTCCGAATCGTGTTTGAGTGACCTTGAATTACTTCATCCTTTTTGGCTAATTCAAAACATGTATCAAACTCAGGAGCATCCGAAGATATCTTGGCATTTGATATTTTTATGCTTTCTTCTAGATGTTGATATTTTAATTGTAGGTTCAGATTATCAACTTCTAGTTTTGAGAAATTCCTGACCATGTTATCATGATCATCGTTTTGAATTTTTTCAGTAAGTTTGTAATTCTCCCCCTCAAGCTCAATCACACGATTTTGGAAGACATTCAAAGTAACCGACATTTCATGAAATTGTCGAGCAGATAGCGCAGAGTCGGTAACAGTATAAAACACATCTTTAGCAATGCAGTTAGCAATCAAATTTTCATTCATGATGAGAATGTTTTTCCTGTCAATTTCACTGTGTTTGAGATCAATAGCTAGTTGGTTACCCTCACTTTCCACTTCATCAAAAGCCTTTTTCATTTGAGTCACATCATCATTAATGGTGTTTTTAAGTCCCTCAAACTGTTCTTTGAGAAGTTTAAAAAATGACATAACTTCAGTTAGGTAACACTGTTTTGTTTGCTCAAAACCCCTTTCCCCTTTTGTAATCCCTGTAGGTGTAATTCTTATTTTACAGGTTTTCTCAAAGTCATTGAACAATTGACCTAGCACATACAGCCCAATTAGAGTATTACATTGTGTGGGAAGAGTAAAAGGTACAAGGTGCCTAGGTGTGTTCAGGGGATAGGCAGTTGGGTGTGCAATTCTAAACATAGTGCGTGTGTTACCTACAACTTTTTCAGCTTGCATTTTCTCAATGTCAATATTCCAAAACACTTTTTCAGGAAGAATTCTCTTTTGAGGAACAAAAATTGCAGTATGATTGTCATTTGCATAATCATAGTGAAACACAATATTCTTAGCAATGCATTTAGGATCCTTTAAACGTTCAGCAAGTTTTACCCTAGTTCTATCCTCTGCCTCATTGATGTGGACATAGGATCGTGTATCAGGAGGGGCATGGTTAGGTTCAAGCATGGTGTTTGCATCATATAATGCAGGTTGTGCACCTAGACCTATTCTAAGGAATCTTGCTTTGGGTTTGGAGGTATCTTGTTCACTAAATTCATCACTTAGCTTCCTGTGGTTTTCCATCATTTGAGCAGATTGAATGGTTTGGCCCTGTGTGTACAACTTATCTTCCAATTTATTTTTCAACATTTTTAATTTTGAGAAATCATTTAGAAGTTTAGTTTCTTTATCTTTGAATTCTAGTTTGATTGTAGTCAAACCTTTTTGAACCTCTAGTTTTTGTTTGATGGTTTGATCCAATTAGTTCTTTAAAGAAACTAGTTCCCTTTTTAATGATTCTTGTTTGGAATTGTTTTCAGATATGTAAGTACGCAGTTGCCATTCCATTTTCTGCTCACGTTCATTCAGCTCAAACTTAGCACGCTGCTCATAAATGTTTACTTGGTCCTTAAGGGTGTTAATTCTAGTGATCAGGGAGTCATCAGGGTTGTATATCGAGTGCTCATATACCTCATGTTTACTAGAATCAATAGAAGGCATGTCACTTGGTACAACTGGGGGTCCATTGTCATTCACATACATTTCATATGGGATATTATTGGTATTACCCATATCAGTGACGTTTGTGTTGACAGTATTCTTGAGTTGTACAGAGTCACATGCCCCCTGTACAGGTGTAGGATCATTCAGATCATGATTAGGAGATGTTGGTACCTCAGAGATAGCAGACGTGATGGATAAATCAGGATGCTGTGAAGAGGATGCTGCTGCAGACAGATTAGCCATGAAAATTGTTTAAGCAGTTGGTTCATCATCCACGTCTGAGTCAAATGCATCACACTCTTCAACTTGAAAGATATTTGGGTCATTAAGAGCCATGTCCTGAACAGGTTGATTGATGAGGCGAAAAATGATCCGTTTTTAGGGGGTCATTTAAGCCCGAATCCGAATTTATTTGATCAAATATTGCCCTAAATCGTTCCTTTTGTGATTTTAGGTACTTTGGGAGTGAAATCAGGAAAAGGAAGCAATTCGGACGTTTTTGGAGCATAAAAGTGAAGAAAACGCCAAAGTCTTAATTTTCCATGCTGGGAACAGTAGGTGACGGCGTCAAGAGCAAATCCTTGACGGCGTCAAGAGCAAATTTCATGAATTTCCATGACGACCCAGTAGAGTTTTGACGGCGTCACGTGAGAAGGGCGTCAAGAGTAAAAGAGTCATGACGGCCTGGAAGTGCATAACTCTTGACGGCGTCAGAAGTAGATCTAGGCAGTCCGAGGAGAGTTTTGGCGGCGAGGTGACGGCGTCACAAGATTACTTTTGACGCCGTCAGACCTGTTTTTCTATATATAGTTTTCTAATTTTTCACATTTAAGAGAGAAGTTTTGGAGAAACCCTAAGTACGATTTTGGTGCAACTTTTACAGGTTTTTCAAGGGTTCCAAACCCTTGATACCTTGCATTGTAATTGAGATAAGTGTTCTTCTAATTCAATCAATATGTCTATGTGTTGGTTGTCTATATCTTGTTCTTGTCTCAATTCCATTATGCTAGGCTAGATCTCTTTTGTGTTTGCTTAGATCTAATGAAACCTAGATATTGATTATGTGTTGATTACTTGTTTATTCTTGTTGTGGATGAATGATTTATATGTTAGGCTTAAGAAAACTGGCAGATCTCCAAATGGTAACATGCTTGAACGTCTTAAGAAACATGAATCGAGGCGTACTAGGTCTTTATTGGTTGTATTTAATGCATGAGCCAATGTTTACAATCCCTATAGTTGTGTTGGGCATGGTGTAGGAGGAGATAAGAGCTCATAGAATTGGGGAGTTATGTATGCCACCCAATGACTGGTATTAAGGAATACGATCCGTCATCCATGCAATTATAACAAGTAATTAACGTGTAAAAGATATCTAAGGAGTAATGAAATCTAAGTAAACACATTTTCTCCAATTACTGCTCACAACTTTAGTATAATTTAGCTTATTTACATTTTTTAGTATTTTATTTTGATTGCATCTTAGTTTTGGGTTAGTTGAATAGCAACTAATTCTGCCCACTCTTCCAAAACCCGAGATTTTTACTTGCTTTCTATAAAATATAAAAACACAAAAATAATCATCTCTCACCTTTAGAACTAGTATTTAGGCTTTCTAATCCTAGCGACACTATTCCTAAGCTGAACGATCAATCCCCCGGTACTTGTCACTATACTATACTACAACGATCAGGTACACTGCCTGGTGGGGGTTGTAAGCTTCTCGAGATCCCTCGAGAGGTAAAGCCTGTTGCGATTCCCACGCATCAAGTTTTTGGCGCCGCAGCCCGGGGAATAGTTATTGTCTAGGTTAGGATTTCTTTTTATTAGGTCTACTTGCTAGATTCCTTTCTAGTAAGATTTTATTTTTTTTTATTTTTAGGTTTTCTTTAGTCTATCTTATTTCTTTGTGCCTTTGTTCGTAACTCTTTACCATCCGACATCATGGAAGGTGGTAACATCTTTGAACCAGTCATCCCACCACAACAAAACCCACCATTAGAACCCCTTAGGCCCCGAACCTTAGGAGAGTATTCCCGACCTAGCCACCAAGGCTACCGAAACACCATTGAGCTCACCGGAGCCAATGTGACCCCCTTGCGATCCGACACCATCCGGATGGTGCAAAGCGGAGGTGCATTCCATGGACTTCGTTCCGAAGATCCAAACCAACATCTTAAGGACTTTCTCAAAATCGTAGATTCCATAGACCTAGATGTTGCAACTAGAGAGACAACCCGTTTACGCCTATTCCAATTCTCTCTACGGGATCAAGCTAGTCAATGGCTTGAGCGTTTACCCGCGGGATCCATCACCACATGGGATGATCTCACCACTCGTTTCCTTGCTCAATTTTTCCCACCGGGGAGAACTACTAAGCTTAGAAATGACATCTTGATGTTCCAACAACGTCAAAATGAATCTCTTTATGAAGCATGGACTCGTTTCAAGGACTTACTCCAAAAAGTCCCTCATCATGGCATAGATCTTTGGCTCCAAGTCCAAATTTTTTATGACCATATCGACATCTCCACGAGGCGAGCCATTGACCAATCGGCCGGTGGTAAGCTACGTGATCTTAGTGCGGAACAATCATGGGAACTCATAGAAGATCTTGCTCTTTATGACAACGAAAGTTGGAATGATCCCCGTGATTTGAACAAAATGGTCAAGGCAATATCTTTGCCTTCGAACAATTCTAGCACTCCCCACCGTAGGATCATGGAACTTGAAGGTCGAGTCAAGTCTCTCATGAAATCTTACAAAGCTCATAAACCTTCAAGCCAAGTAAGCAGAATCGCTTCTACATGCAAACTATGCAATAGCCCTCATGAGACCCATAACTACATGGAACTTCCAAAACGTGCTTATAACGAATTCACATCATCACACGTAGGTCAGGGTCCTCGAACTTCTGCCGAAGCCTATGAGGCATGGAAGGATAAACCTGATTTTAGAGGGTACCAAACGCGAAGCGTATCCTTCAATGACTCCTCACCACTCACTTGGTCCGAGCATTTTCCATCACAAGGCATTCCTAGGCAAAGCTGTGAAGATACTTTAAAAAAATTCATTCTATCTCAAGAACTACAGCTCGCTACACTCGAGGCCAAATTTAAACAACAGCAGGCTGATGTGAACAACAAGATTTGTAATCTGTTGACTGCTATCAAAGAGCATATTGATAAAAAGCCCATTCACGTTGATGAGGTTAAATCTTCTACCGTCATGAGCCCACCAGCCTCCCCTGTAAAAATAAAAAGTCCTAGCAAGTTATTCAAACATCTATCTCCTAACGGAAAAGAACCTGTCAACACCCCAGGACCAATCCACTTCATAAACACCATCACCACAATATCTGCTTCGACATCCAACCCAACCCAACAACAAACTAACAAATTCAATCGGACGGCTAAAGATGAGACCTCAAGGGTTGACTATGCTTCGGCAAGGAAACCTACCTACTCACCCGGGCAATACACCGCGCAAGAACCCGGCAAACCGGATGAAAGGAAAGAGAAATCGGAAGAGCATGAGAGAGATCCAACCATTTTGGGTAAATCTATTATGGGAGAACCTGAGAAAAAAATGGAGGATGTTATTAGTGGGAGTGGCAATAAGACTAAGGAAAGTAACCCTAAGGTTTTCAAGATCCCCTGTACCATTAAGGAAAAGCTCTTAACTGATAGTCATATAGATCCTAGCTTCCCAGTCAACATGATTCCCCTTTCCCTATACCACAAAACCTTCCCAGAACACATTGCTTGCGAGAGAGTAATAAAAAATTTATCAATTAGGATTGGAGAGCTTGTTTACAATACTGACCTCACCGTGGTTGATGATGTGGACCCTCTCACCAATCAACCGTTAACCAACCTTGTCCTTGGGATACCATTTATCAATGAGTCGGGAGCAATCCTTGATGAGAAAGGTGGTAGTGTAGTACTCACCAATGGTGTTAGGAAGGTAATTTTTTGTAAGGATAGTGAGGAGGTGTATGAGTATCGTCCCTCCCTTGAGGGGAATCTATATGGGTCAAAGGATGGCAAGTTGAGGAATATAAGACGGCGTGATCCAAATAATCTCAAAATCCCCTGCATGATCGGTCATATGTATTTCGATAACATCTACATAAATATATTCCTACCAAAGAATGTTATGTCATTGTTTCATTATAACAATATCTGCAGATGGGGGATGATTTACAAGGGAGAAAAAGTGGTTGGTAAGGATCATGAAATACGTTTGTTTGTAGGTAATATGACATTCACTATGGAATTCACGATTGTGGATAACATAGAAGACTATGTCGACCCTAGGTTATCACAAGTAGTTTTGGGAGCACTTTTCTGTGAAATCACTAATTTGATAGTGGATTACTTAAACGGAATTATGACCTTCACTGATGGGATTAGGAGGATTTCATATCAAACGCCATACAAGAGAAAAGACCTTAAGGAGATAGATTGTGACGGGCTTGATATGATGAGCTCCCAACTTATCTTGTGTGATGAAGATGTTAGGAGAGGGTGTAAAAACATTTCTGATTTATCATGTGGATTCTTTAAGGGTGTTAGTAAGCTTGGCTCTAAATATCGACAAGATGTTTTCGAGTTCGAAGACCCGAAGTACCTGCACTACGAAAGCGAAACTGGTTTAGAAGACGACCTAGAGAATGGAACCAATGATGAAATCACGTAGTAACCCATAACCTTGAGTCTAGCTACAAGACTCGTAAATAAAGAAAAGCGCTTCTTGGGAGGCAACCCATGTTTTGTGTGATTTTATTTGTTTGATTTTTATTTGCTTCCGTATGCATGCTTTATTTTTATTGTTGGTAGATCATGTTTCTAAACTAAAATGTGGAAATACTTTACTTTGTTGTTTTGGCCTAGTCTTAACTCCACCTAAAAGTATTTTTGCAAAAGATAAGTGTAAGGGGAAACCCCAAATATGTTTTTAAGAAACAAACCGATCATGATTCTCCACAATAATAAATGAGCATGTATATTCGTATTTGTTAGAGTCAAATGCTTGTATTGAGTCATAATGAAGTTTTGCAGGATTTTCCAGGAAGTAAGACCAAGTTTTTCCAGAAATTTTCCGGAAACTTAACATAAGAATTTCTGCAGGTCCATTCTGACGGCGTCAGGGTTTACTCTTGACGGCGTCAGGAGTTAAAATCTGGAAATTTTACCGGTTTTGTTTTTCTAACGGAGTCTTATGGTTTTTGTGAATTATTAAGTTTTATAATCTCCAGGAGATCTGCAAATTTCATTCCACAAGCATTGTATCTTATCTTGTTTTCTAGGATTTAGAAACTTATATAGGATGCCGCCGATTTTATGCGAGGTTGTCTTGTCTATTTTGTCAGGTTTTACAGGTTATGTATGACAAGAAGATGATTTATATTCTGGAAGGGAAGCTTTGATTGTTCATTTTCTTGGAGGAAGATTTAACCTGGCCATCCTATTATCTATACCGAGCGAATCAGGGGAGTATTTGATTTCATTCATCTTAACTTTTTCACTTTTACATTCTTTACTTGAACATTGGGGACAATGTTCATCTTAAGTGTAAGGGGAGGGTAAAAAGATGATACCTTACATATGCACTTTCGCTTGAGTTTGTTTTGTTTAATGGTAGATGTGTAATAAAACTATGAGAAATACTTGTTAGTGCAATTTTAGCGCCAAATTTAAAATTTTTTACAACATTTAAGAGTGAAACTTTAGCCATAGCAAGCGTCTCATGGATAGGAGATTGTATGACTAGCACATAACCGTATATTCAGAAAAATTTTCCACCAAAATATGTGAGGTTCGCCTTTAGATTTGATAGGGAAAGCATTCATTATTAGTGCTTATGAGTGTATCGGTAGCATTTAGATTCTAGAACTTGCGTTAGTGATGCATCCCGAGACCGCTAGTGAGACTACATTCGTGTAGTAGGATTTACTACATGATAAGAGGCATTAGGATCACCCTTGTGTTAAACCCGTATCATAATTACTTGACCATTTAAGTCATATTACTTGACTAGTTAAGTCAACCAATTTTTCCCACACCCTTAGCGTTGTACTCATTTTTAGTACACGAAACCCCTAGTACACCCCTCCGAGCCTATCTTTTCGTTTCTAACTTTAAGCATCTTACTTAAAGGAAGAATTTGTTACACCCCACTTAAATGTACAACCAAATCGCCTTAGCCTTCCGTGTATGCGCTCATTTTTAGTGCATTATTATTATTTGTTAAACCCTAAGTTAACTTTCTAATTGATTACATGGTTGCTAAGTCGAGTCATATCCTTGTACATATTGTTTTGGGACGATTGGGACTCATGGGTAAAGTACTTATTTATGGAGTAATGGGGAAGAACATAATATTATTACCCCCATGTGTACGTAATCTTAAAAGTGCTCCAAGTGTTTTGATTTTCTTAATTCGAGTCATTAGATTAGTTTAATGTAAAGTATGTAAAGATTCAAGTGTAAGGGGAATGTTCATCCCCTATGATGTATTATTTTGGATGGTAGGGTAAGAGTGTATGCAAAAAAAAAAAAAAAAAAAAAAAAAAAAAAAAAAAAAAAAAATCGAAAAATCAAGAAAAAGGAAAAAAAAATAGAAAAAAGGAAAAAGAGAAAAAAACATACGGACTACCATCCCGTTTCATTCTATGTTTATTTTATGTTTTTGTTATTTTTCATTTATTAGCTTAAGTCGAGTCTAGTCTTGGCTTAGCAACGCCATCTTGTACATGTATTTTTCATTTGTTAACTCGCCACCAGTAAAACTCCCTTTATCCAACAAAACCGTGTATTTCATATCCCTACACCTAACGTTACAACCCTTTAAAAGACCTCTTTGATAGTTTATCCTAGGTGCTTACGCCATGTGGTGGAGGTTTGATCCTTTCCCAAGCCTATGGTAATCTATTTTGCTATGACAGGTAGTGAGAGATATCTTCCGTTTCCATATTGTAATTTATACTTTATTACGCCCGAGAGATGTGAGTATCTAAACACTATTTGTGAGGTGCTTGTGTATGACCTCCGTGCTTGTCTATTGGTCTTTAGTGGAACGATTATTTGTTGTAATTACTTTTATATTAGTGTTAAATGACCCCTAACTTGTCTTTTGAGTAGAATAAAAGCGCATTTGCTTGAGGACAAGCAAATCTCAAGTGTAAGGGTATATGATGAGGCGAAAAATGATCCGTTTTTAGGGGGTCATTTAAGCACGAATCCGAATGTATTTGATCAAATATTGCCCTAAATCGTTCCTTTTGTGATTTTAGGTACTTTGGGAGTGAAATCTGGAAAAGGAAGCAATTCGGACGTTTTTGGAGCATAAAAGTGAAGTAAACGCCAAAGTCTTAATTTTCCATGCTGGGAACAGTAGGTGACGGCGTCAAGAGCAAATCCTTGACGGCGTCAAGAGCAAATTTCATGAATTTCCATGACGACCCAGTAGAGTTTTGACGGCGTCACGAGAGAAGGGCGTCAAGAGTAAAAGAGTCATGACGGCCTGGAAGTGCATAACTCTTGACGGCGTCAGAAGTAGATCTAGGCAGTCCGAGGAGAGTTTTGGCGGCGAGGTGACGGCGTCACAAGATTACTCTTGACGCCGTCAGACCTGTTTTTCTATATATAGTTTTCTAATTTTTCACATTTAAGAGAGAAGTTTTGGAGAAACCCTAAGTACGATTTTGGTGCAACTTTTACAGGTTTTTCAAGGGTTCCAAACCCTTGATACCTTGCATTGTAATTGAGATAAGTGTTCTTCTAATTCAATCAATATGTCTATGTGTTGGTTGTCTATATCTTGTTCTTGTCTCAATTCCATTATGCTAGGCTAGATCTCTTTTGTGTTTGCTTAGATCTAATGAAACCTAGATATTGATTATGTGTTGATTACTTGTTTATTCTTGTTGTGGATGAATGATTTATATGTTAGGCTTAAGAAAACTGGCAGATCTCCAAATGGTAACATGCTTGAACGTCTTAAGAAACATGAACCGAGGCGTACTAGGTCTTTATTGGTTGTATTTAATGCATGAGCCACTGTTTACAATCCCTATAGTTGTGCTGGGCATGGTGTAGGAGGAGATAAGAGCTCATAGAATTGGGGAGTTATGTATGCCACCCCATGAATGGTATTAAGGAATACGATCCGTCATCCATGCAATTATAACAAGTAATTAACGTGTAAAAGATATCTAGGGAGTAATGAAATCTAAGTAAACACATTTTCTCCAATTACTGCTCACAACTTTAGTATAATTTAGCTTATTTACATTTTTTAGTATTTTATTTTGATTGCATCTTAGTTTTGGGTTAGTTGAATAGCAACTAATTCCGCCCACTCTTCCAAAACCCGAGATTTTTACTTGCTTTCTATAAAATATAAAAACACAAAAATAATCATCTCTCACCTTTAGAACTAGTATTTAGGCTTTCTAATCCTAGCGACACTATTCCTAAGCTGAACGATCAATCCCCCGGTACTTGTCACTATACTATACTACAACGATCAGGTACACTGCCTGGTGGGGGTTGTAAGCTTCTCGAGATCCCTCGAGAGGTAAAGCCTGTTGCGATTCCCACGCATCATTGATCATCCACATCAGCATCAAAGGTGTTCCCATCATTACCAGCCATAAAGAGCAAAGCTTCTTCATCTAACACAGTCCCATTTTCTTGTGCCTGCATCAGCAACATCTTGTCTTTGAAGTACTCAGAGTTTTGGGGACGTTTTGGGAGAGTGCAATTCCTAGCAATATGGCCCAACCCTCCGCAGTTATAGCATTTCAGCTGCTTAGCTTGTGCTTGAAGAGCATTCCCAACTCTGTATTGCCCATTCTCTCTACCAGCATTTCTTTGGTTGAAATTCTGTCTTCCCTGCACATTCTGCACCACCACCCGACCATCTTCAATGACTGCCTGATTACGTGGATTAGATGAGATTCTGAGTTGGTTGTTAGTAGATGGAAGTGCAACCCTGAACTGTTGAACCAGTAGAGAAACTTGGTTGGAGAGATTATCAATCATCATGTCAGTGTGAGAATACCCAGAATCAAGTTGTGTATTCAAAGCAGATAGTGAGGGAGTTGATGATTGACTATTGGTTGGAGTAGTCCTGGAGGATGATTGTGATGGTTGAGGTTGATCATTTAAGGTTTGATTAGGTTGTTGAACATTGGAGACAAAAGCAAGAGATTCATTTGTTGCAGACGGATTGAGTTTTTCTCGCATTAGCCGATCATAAGCAGCATGTTTCTCATGTTGTTGGAGATATGCATAAAGCTGTTCATGATTGGTATGCCTGAGACCTTTGTTGAGCTTAACAGCTGTGACAAACCTATCCCATTCAGGTGCCATGTTATTCACGAATTTGGAATTAAGCTGTATGTTGGGCATTGTCATCTTGATGGCTCTCATATCATTGACCAGCTTGTGAAATCTGACGTAATAGTCAGTGATGCTTTCACTTGGATTCATTTTGAAATGCTCAAATTCATCGTATAGCTGTGACTCACGATCTTCTTTAGTTAACTCAGACCCTGCAAGAAGCATTTTGACATTATCCCAGACCGCCTTTGCTTCAGTGTTGTAGTTGATAAGTTTGTAGACATCTTTGGGAAGGCCTTGAATGATGATATTTGATGCTCTGATGTCTGCATCATAGCGTTTCTTTTCTTCTTCAGACAACTCATTGTAAGTGCGAGGTCTATCAGGACCAAATACTGCCGGTAGTTGATCAGTTGCTTCTGTAACCGTGTCTCTAGTAGTACCCACTTGAAAGGGTCCCTCATCGATGGATTTCAAGATGTTAACCCCATTATCTTTACCCAGACAGTACAGACGTATCCTTTGAGCCCATGATTCATAGTCAGTTCTATCCAACATCGGAGGTCGGGTGTCAGACCCCGCAGCTTGAATGTCATCGGAAGATGTCGACATCACAAATTAGAAATTACCAAATCAAAAGTGGGAGATACTCGCAATGTAAGGTACTAGTCGCAGGACAATTTAACCACAACTTGACCTAACCGCAGAACACTAACCTCAGAAAATACCAAACCGTAGAAAAGAAATCCAGTCGCAGAATGATCTAACCGCAATCCAAGTGAACTGCAAACCAAAGATACTAACCGCAGAACACTAACCGCAGAAACTACCAAATCGCAGAAAAATCCCAACCGCAGACAGATCTGATCGCAACCTAAGTAAACCGCAAAACAAGGATAATAACCGCAGGACACAAACCGCAGAAAGCACCCAACCGCAGAATAGTTAACCGCAAATGATTAACCGCAGATAACTAATCGCAGGCAGATAACTAATCGCAGTGACAATGGTCCAAAACTGTCACTATCATTGCGTTTAGTTTGTATTCCCGAAATAGTAAACGCAGCAAGTTAACCGCAGATATCAGAACTTAACCGCAACCAAGCAATGAAACAGTGGACTTAAACGCAACAAAGAAATCCGCCCATAATCAACTCCAAACTTCAAATAGCTTAATGATATGGTAACACAAACTAAACTACAATGTTCTACAAACACTAATGAACATAAAAGTACATCACAAACATGTATAACAACACTAGAGAGATTAAACCAAGATGTTTTCCAAGAAAGTGACTCCAAACTCACAAAACCACTCAAAACATCATCAAATTTGATTCTACAAGGCCCTAAGATGAAACCGTGCCTCTTGATACCAATTGTAGAATACTAACTATGTATGAAACATGTTTATGAGGTGATTTGTGAATCGTTGAAATGAGGAGGAGGAGAGAAAAGAAAGAAAGAAAGGAACCTTGAGAGAAAAAGAGAAATATTAGATTGAGATTAAGTGGAAGGTCCAACCCTCTCCACATGTGGAGAGGGGTATTTATACTTACAATAAAACGCCCACTCCTGGGCTGTGGATCAGGCATACAGTGGGTGAAGACCCGTCCTTCTTCCACGGTGTTACTTAAACTACTACTAACTAACTAATATATAAACTAACTACGAGCTAACTTAATGCTATTACAATCATTAGGTGACCGAGACTTTTACAGGAATATTTGTATTCCTAATATGACAAAGTCAAGATCAGATCTTGACTTTTGTAAAAAACTCAAAGTCAGATTCTGATATCACATAAACTTTTTTACTATCGTAATAAAAAAAGTCAAGATCGGGATCAGATTCTGATATCACATAAACTTTTTTACTATCGTAATAAAAAAAGTCAAAATCAGATTCTGATATCACATAAACTTTTTTACTATCGTAATAAAAAAAGTCAAGATCAGGATCAGATTCTGATATCACATAAACCTTTTTACTATCGTAATAAAAAAAGTCAAAATCAGATTCTGATATCACATAAACTTTTTTACTATCGTAATAAAAAAAGTCAAAGATCAGGATCAGATTCTGATATCACATAAACTTTTTTACTATCGTAATAAAAAAAGTCAAAATCAGATTCTGATATCACATAAACTTTTTTACTATCGTAATAAAAAAAGTCATAATATTGTTAATATCACGGTAGAACTCATAATATGGTTAATATTACGGTAGCACTCATAATCAAAAAAACAAAAAGTTCTCAGAAAAATCTGAAAAAATAAAAAAATGAAAGAAGATAACAATATTAAGGATCGCTCAAAAGGAAAAAAATAAAAAAAATCATTTTCATTAAGAATATTAAGAAGATAACAATAGCGCTAGATCTTGACTTTTTTTAAAAAGTCAAGATCAGATCTGGATTGGACGGACCAGATCAATCCGCACGTCCGCACTTAAAAATTGTATCCGCACGTGATCCTCACTCTCTCTCTCTCTCTCTCTCTCTATATATATATATATATATATATATATATATATATATATATATATATATATATATATATATATATAGTGTATCTTTATTTTCAGAACTCTGTTAAGTGCGGGAACTGCGAGAACTCCAATTTTGCATTAGAAAACATGCATGTTCATATAAAACATATATGTTTTCTTACATACACCTTAATACACATACCTGCGTAACATAAATGTTCATATAAAACCCTGTTAAGTGCAACATATCAATGCAACATGGTTTTATATGAACATTTATGTTACGCAGGTATTTGTATTAAGGTGTATGTAAGAAAACATACATGTTTTCTAATGTAAAGTTGGAGTTCTCGCAGTTCCCGCACTTAACAGGGTTCTGAAAATAAAGCTCCCTTATATATATATATATATATATATATATATATATATATATATATATATATATATATATATATATATTAACATATTTAAAATTATATCACATCCTATTAAAAATTTCAAAATTCGTACTATATATAAAAATCTAAATCATACCCTATAATAGTAAAAAATGTTAATAAATTTTAAATAAATAACAATTCAAATATACTAAAACATTTAAAAGTGTTTGACATATTTTAAACACATAACATAATAACTAACTAAAAATATTTAAATATATATCATATCAAATTTTAAAAGTTAAAAACCATACCCTACATAATAAACATATACTATTATAAAATTAAAAAAACGTAATATCATGATAAATTGACATAATAAACTTATCAAAAAGTTATTCACAAAATTAAAATATCTGATACAGTAATTATTACCATACAATATATATATATATATATATATATATATATATATATATATATATATATATATATATATATATATATATATATATATATATATATATATATATATATATATATATATATATATATATATATATATATATATATATAAACATATACGTTTTGATATAATTCATATAAATAAAACAATAGCTATCCTAAATTATTTAAAAGTATTGATATATTTAAAACACATAACTCAATACTTATCCTAAAATAATTAAAACTATATCATATTTTATTTTAGATTTAAGAAACCGTACCATACATAATAAGCATATCATATTATAAATTGAAAAAAAGAAAAAAAGAATATATGTACACGCATGTTTTATAAATGTTATTCATGCTGACTTCTTGAAATTAGTATAAACTAAATATAATTGTTTGTGTAATTAATTGCAAAATAGTCATTATTTCGATCAATCGATCATACATCTTTTAAATTCATGCTTGACAGTTGACACTATGCAACCAAACTGAAGATAGCCATCCATCAGCCGGACCTTACATACAATGTCTATGTTTATCAAGAAATATTGCATTTTGGAATTAGTTGTTCCAAATGCTGCACTTTAATCTAAATTTCAATTATGAATATATCATCATCATTTGTTTATTTTTTGTTCACGGACAATTTTTCGTTACGAATAAAATAATTTATTTTAAAACTTTTATAACATGTTAATATTTTTTATTTTAAAAAGTTGTGTCATGATAATGTAGTGATTGGCATATTTTAAATTCAATTAATTTTTTTATACTGAAAAACAAAAACCAAAGCTAGCTATCCATCGACGGGAAACTGAAGCTAGCCACTCATCCAGCGGGTAAAAATTAAAGCTAACCGCCCAACGGTCGGGACTTGCATCTAGTAGGGTAATATAGTACACGTTGGATCTAATAATGTTTGAGAAAATAATATATGTTTCGTTGGATCTAATAATGTTTGAGAAAATATTATATGTTTCTAAGTGTGCATCTAACTATTATTTGAATGGACACTTGTCAAAAGTCAATCCATTTTTATAAATCATCATCATTTTGATAATTCATATCATAAGTTTTCATGGATATGACATCCATGGTAAAGGAGTACAAACCAGTTTTTCCCAAACCGAACCGGTTTCAAAACCAGTTTTGGTTCGAGTCAACAAATCCAAAACTGGTTTGACCCAAAACCTGTTCGGTTTAAAACCGGTTTTAGGAAAGAAAAGGCAGATCAATGACCTAGAGCTGGTTCGGTTTAAGCCGGTTGACAACAAAAGGTTTAAAACGGTTCTCAAACCGGCGGTTCGGTTTAAGGGAAACCGGTTTTCGTCCTTTTTTTGTGTGGGATCAGATAGGTTTTCGATTTTTTTGTTCACCTCTAATCCATGGTAATGTATAAATCAATTTGGATGATGCTAAGGTCATTTCAGTTTATAAAATATCTATACTACTTATAAAGCATATTGCGCCTTCTCTCCCAATTAATTTTTAAGATTTCCATATTTAGATTTTAAGTAATTTACAAGTG
Source organism: Artemisia argyi (assembly GCA_030686995.1). NCBI lineage: Eukaryota > Viridiplantae > Streptophyta > Magnoliopsida > Asterales > Asteraceae > Artemisia > Artemisia argyi. The sequence goes on from CM060683.1 coordinate 179,791,922, forward strand.
ATAAAACATAAAACACAGGTATGTAAAGCACAATATTTTAAAATCAACATATCTCTTATATGTATGTACAATTAATACACCCCTAAACAAATTACAATAATTTAAAGCACAAGTATTTACATATGTACAACATTATGTCGATAACCTTTCTCCCTCCAATATCTATTAACATCATCAATCCACACCAATTCTGTAACGATAACAGAAAGAAAAGAAAACGAAATCGAAAAGTAACATCACTACAACAATACCAAATCCAAATCCAATATCTATCCTACACCTAATCCATCTCACGACACACCAATAATCACATTCCATACTCCCCTCCACACGTCTAATGATTGATGCTAAACCACCAACTTATATTGACCAAGGAATGGTCAATAAAGTCAAATAGCCTAGATCAATGCTCCGGGTAATATAAGGTATCACCAGGTCGTTAAATCCCGTTGAGGAGTGAATTGTAACTTTAGCGTGCTTTGTGATCGGGTGATTATTCACAGAAAGGGTTTGTTGTGAGAATTATTTGAAGATTATTAACAGAAATAGCTTAGGAAAGCTATGTGAATTATTACGGGAATAAAGGTTCAGATGAGATTTACTTAACACCAAAAACCGTACGTTTGCTGAAAACGCGAACAAACGTACAAAAAGGTGAATAAGGTGATCTGGAAAGGCTACTGGTATGAAAATTTACTTTTTACAAGCCTAATAATGAGAGAAAATTTTTGGAAATTTAAAATTAATTTTTACACTAATTTTATAATTACTATTAATTAAATACTAATTTTCTAATTACTTTTAATTAACTAAATTAACCTAAAATACAAATAAATATGAAATTAACTTGGAAAAATAAAATTTTAACTTATAGAAAAATCCAAAATACTATAAAATTAATTTTAGAAATGAAAATATATTTTTAAGACTATTTAATTAATTATTACTAATTATTAACTAATTATTAATTACTTTTTAATTACTTAAATTAACCTAAATTCTAATTAATTATTAAAATACACTAGAAAATTGAAAATAAAATTTGGAAAAATTAAAAATAACTAAAAACTAATTTTAAAATTTAATTTATATTTTTCTGATTTTCTAATTAATTATTATTAATTATTTACTATTTAATAATTACTAAAAACTATTTTAAATTAAGAAAAATACTAAATGATGCAAGAAAAATCTGAAAAAATTACAAAAATTATTTTTACACACCAGAAGCCTAGGAAAATTATAAAAATGAGAATTGCTTATTAATAAGTTGAAGAATAAGCCAATTGGCTTAAATAGAAGCTATCACTTCTATTAAGGTGGGCTTATTTGAGATTTTCTTTTTCCAAACTGCTTATTATAAGTTTTTAAGCAACTTTTGTGAAGTGGGTTTGACTGTGGTTAAGGAAATAAGCACTTCAAGTGCTTAAACCCTTGACAGTTGACTTTCCTTAACCAAGAGTGGAAATAAGCTCAAATGAGCTAATGTGGGGTCCACTTTGGTAAAAACTGATGTAAGCAAGTACAATGAACAAGTTTAAACAGATATCACACAAATAAGCTGATTAAATAAGCTAACACACCTCAATAAGCTGTTTGCTTATTTGGTTCTGAGGCAGAAAAAGGGACAAAGATTTGGTGCAATTCTAGGTGGGGTCCACAGGTCTAGAGGTCAAACAAAAGGTCAACTTAGACTCCCTGGTAGGAGGGGGTTGGGCAAGACTAACTATGGGGTGTGGGACCCACTGGGGTAACCACAAATGACCACCAAAGTTGGGTGGTGAGCTGGGGTTGAGTGCACAGAGCAAGCAGCTTGCCCTGCAGGTCAGTTCAAAGGGTATTTTGGTCCACAGAAAAAAATCACAAAAATATTACCACAATGGAATTCACAAGTTAAGCTGGTATATTAAGCACACAACAAATTTCAAACTCTAAATCACAATACAAAAATCATATTAATTCACCCAATTTTTGCAAAAATCTGAGATTGCAATTTTGACTTCTTAGAAAAACTTGAGCTTTGACTTTAATGAACTTTAAACCACCTTTTGTTGGTTTAATCTGTTGTAATAAGTTACAAAAGGACCAAATGAAGTTACAAATCACACTTTTGCATTGATCTTATGAAATCTTAAGTCTAAATCTCACCACAGTTAACTGTGGTAATGAATTTGTTGGTGAAGTTGACTTTTGTGTTGGAAACCACTAAACAGAGACTCGATTTTGAGTATTTAGACTTTGAGTGAGCTATGCAAACAACCAATAACAACTGAGAAACACCACAACTCTCTAAACAGTTCAATCCAAACACCCCTTTAACAGATGATTTTGAAATTTTTAGAAGCAAAATGATATTTTATCTTAGAAATTCACTACCTACTGATTTCTTATATTCTAATAAGCTGTTGTAAACTTAAACACACAAGTATTAACTCCAAACACTAAGATTTACTAGTGAGATCAAAATGACAGTCAATATAGGGCTTTAAAGTACAACACAGCTAAAAACACAATCAACAAAATACAAACCTAAATCACTCTAAACTATACTAATCATGTACAAAAAGACAGAATAAGCTAATTTAAGCAGTTTACTAGAAAAGGAAAGAAATGGTGCAAGGGACTCACAAAATGCAATTCCAAGATTCAACTGAGATCAAGTACCAATTCACATCCCTATTGCTTACCATTAAGCACTAAACCAAGGGCCATCCTTTATGTACCCTGCTCCAAGCATATTCAAGCATTGATCACCATTTTTTTTTATTTTATTTTTATTTTCTTATATTTTAAACAACTTCATAAAACTGAATTGAAAAGGGTAGCACAAGCTGAGAAAGCTTCTGAAACTTTGATCTTTTGAGTTTATATGAGATTGTAGATACCTTATACTCACTATTAAACCTTACATTCAAAACTCAAATGTTTAATAGAACTTGAAATATGAAGCAGAAAAATAAACTTAAAACATTGCTTTTATTAACTTTAAAACTGAGTACAAAGGAAAACTAAGACATTACTTAAACTAAGGTTACAATAATACATCCCATTTGAGGTTTACATAGCTAATATATATACTACGATGCAAAGATAAGCATTCCCAGCTTCCATGTGGCATCCTGCTCCCAATTGGCACTCCCAATGACTTATTTGCTGACCAACGACCAAATCCTCACCATCAATTTTATCTTAGACCCATCCTAGCCTTTGATTGCATTTTCCCGCCAAAAGACTTATATGGAAATACTGAGTGGTGTTAGGCGAGGCATTTAATGTGGTGGTGTGGGTTGGTTAAGTTGTGAGAGGATATTAATTGTGGGGGCTGGTTGGTGAAAAGGTGGGAGGAGGGGGAGGAGACAGGTTGCAGGTTTTGGGGGGAAGGAGATGAGGGTCAAAGGGTCGTTTGACCCTGCTTGGCTTATTATAATAAAAAGGGCATGGGCTAGGGAAGGTTTAGGCCTGGGTGGTTTCTTTTGGGTTGGATTTGGATGGGGTTGGTTTTGGATTAGTACAATAAAACAAGGGTCCGGTTGGTTAGTATTTAACAAGGACCAATTTTTGCAATTTTGCAAAACATGAGGGCTGAAAATGTAGTTTTCCCAAATTGCTTCCAAGGACCAAATATGTTACAAATCCAAAGTCAAAGAACCATTTTTGGCATTTTTGATTTTTCAAAATTCCCAGGGACCTATTTTGCCATTTTTGAAAACTCAGGGACCAAACTTGTAATTTTGGAAAACTTATTACCCAAGTGTAATTTTTATGATTTTTGACTTTTAAAACCTTGGGTTGACTTTTCCTTTCAAAATAAATGCATAGGGACTAAATTTGACTAGTTTTGAAACTTGGGGGACTGAAACTGCCAATATTGCAAACTTTGTACGTTTTTCCTTTGTTTTTGCTCATTTTGCTTTTAAAACACATAAAACACAATCCCTGGGATAATTTAAATATTTTGATATCTTTTTGATTGTTTTTGTATGTTTTGGCAGTTTAAATACGTAAAAAACGATGAGTGTTTGAGCTCTCATCATCTAACATCAACAAATCTCATCTAAAGCTAATCACCAAACTTGAAAAGGATTAAAAAGATCTCAGCCGTGCTTTGTTTTGTATCTCTTAAGAGACATCAAGATCTTTATAGATCTATACGAATCAAAACTCAACTCATCATCGATCTTTGTGAATAATATTGACTTCTTTGTTAATATCCCAAAAACATAAAGAAAAAGATAATAACAATTGTGTTATCGCCTTTCTTTCTTATTCGTCTATTAAAATGTACAAGAAACTTTAACTCCAAACACTAAGATTTACTAGTGAGATCAAAATGACAGTCAATATAGGGCTTTAAAGTACAACACAGCTAAAAACACAATCAACAAAATACAAACCTAAATCACTCTAAACTATACTAATCATGTACAAAAAGACAGAATAAGCTAATTTAAGCAGTTTACTAGAAAAGGAAAGAAATGGTGCAAGGGACTCACAAAATGCAATTCCAAGATTCAACTGAGATCAAGTACCAATTCACATCCCTATTGCTTACCATTAAGCACTAAACCAAGGGCCATCCTTTATGTACCCTGCTCCAAGCATATTCAAGCATTGATCACCATTTTTTTTTATTTTATTTTTATTTTCTTATATTTTAAACAACTTCATAAAACTGAATTGAAAAGGGTAGCACAAGCTGAGAAAGCTTCTGAAACTTTGATCTTTTGAGTTTATATGAGATTGTAGATACCTTATACTCACTATTAAACCTTACATTCAAAACTCAAATGTTTAATAGAACTTGAAATATGAAGCAGAAAAATAAACTTAAAACATTGCTTTTATTAACTTTAAAACTGAGTACAAAGGAAAACTAAGACATTACTTAAACTAAGGTTACAATAATACATCCCATTTGAGGTTTACATAGCTAATATATATACTACGATGCAAAGATAAGCATTCCCAGCTTCCATGTGGCATCCTGCTCCCAATTGGCACTCCCAATGACTTATTTGCTGACCAACGACCAAATCCTCACCATCAATTTTATCTTAGACCCATCCTAGCCTTTGATTGCATTTTCCCGCCAAAAGACTTATATGGAAATACTGAGTAGTGTTAGGCAAGGCATTTAATGTGGTGGTGTGGGTTGGTTAAGTTGGTGAGAGGATATTAATTGTGGGGGCTGGTTGGTGAAAAGGTGAGAGGAGGGGGGAGGAGACAGGTTGCAGGTTTTGGGGGGAAGTGTGGGGAAGGAGATGAGGGTCAAAGGGTCGTTTGACCATGCTTGGCTTATTATAATAAAAAGGGCATGGGCTAGGGAAGGTTTGGGCCTGGGTGGTTTCTTTTGGGTTGGATTTGGATGGGGTTGGTTTTGGATTAGTACAATAAAACAAGGGTCCGGTTGGTTAGTATTTAACAAGGACCAATTTTTGCAATTTTGCAAAACATGAGGGCTGAAAATGTAGTTTTCCCAAATTGCTTCCAAGGACCAAATATGTTACAAATCCAAAGTCAAAGAACCATTTTTGGCATTTTTGATTTTTCAAAATTCCCAGGGACCTATTTTGCCATTTTTGAAAACTCAAGGACCAAACTTGTAATTTTGGAAAACTTATTACCCAAGTGTAATTTTTATGATTTTTGACTTTTAAAACCTTGGGTTGACTTTTCCTTTCAAAATAAATGCATAGGGACTAAATTTGAGAAGTTTTGAAACTTGGGGGACTAAAACTGCCAATATTGCAAACTTTGTACGTTTTTCCTTTGTTTTTGCTCATTTTGCTTTTAAAACACATAAAACACAATCCCTAGGATAATTTAAGTATTTTGATATCTTTTTTATTGTTTTTGTATGTTTTGGCAGTTTAAATACGTCAAAAACGATGAGTGTTTGAGCACTCATCAATCCCCCACACTAAACTATTGCTAGTCCGTAGCAATCTTTTTAGAAAACTTGATGGATTTGAAAAACTCTTTACCAAAAGCCATCACTTCTGGAGTAGTCAGGTGTAAGAACTGTGGCACACTTGATAGCCGTGTGATTTTGAGCAAACCACAAGCTTTCAACGGATTTGTTTGATCTTTACCAAGAGCCGTTTGTTCCTGGACTAGTCAGCATCTTGATGGACCTAGTCAACATCTTGGTGAGCTGATTACCAATTATGGATTTTCCACGGCCTTTACCACAAGCCATAATCTTGCGGGCTAGCCAACTCATTCACTTTATGGGATATGGGGAGTTGAGGAACCATACAATTTTGGGCAAATTGCAAGCCGCCAACGGATTTGAGTTATCTTTACCAAGAGCCGTTTGCTCCTGGATTAGCCAATCCCTTTGTCGGTTAGACCTGGTGGACTGATTACCACAAAAATTTTGAAATAAAGTGAAAAAAATTTTGAAAATTTTGGCCAAAAATGGGGGTACTAGAAGATATATTTTGATAAAATTCGCTAGAATTCCCCCCCCCCCCCCCCACACACATTTAGAAATGAATATTGTCCTCAATATTCAAAGTCCCGGCTATTATGCCGACTCTTTGAACATAAAAAGCCAAGATTCGAATCTAACTGCGGAAACACCAAATTTCACTTTATTTCTATATATATACAACTTTTTTTTTTTTTTTTTTTTACTTGAAACTTATATACATATATACATTTTTTCAAACAGCGGGGGGGGGGGGGGGTTGGCCATTCCCCCACACTAGGTGGTAGAAAATAGAAAGAATCAGAGATACGGGTGAAAACCCGTATTGTGCTATTGTTTTTGTTCATCGAGTCGCTAGCTTGACTCGATCCCCGAATTCAATTGTCCTTGGGGAAAGTTTGGAGATCCGGGACAACCATGGACGGTATGTCCTCTCCAAAGTAGTGCTTTAAACGATGTCCATTCACTTTGAAATTAGGACCGTCATTTTGAGATAATTCGACGGTACCATAAGGATAAACTTTTGCGATAGTGAATGGACCAGTCCATCGGTTTTTGAGCTTTCCCGAGAAGATCTTGAGTCTATAATTGAAAAGAAGGACTCGATCACCAACGTTGAAAACGCGGTTTTTGATTTTTGAGTCATGAATCTTCTTTATCTTTTCTTTGTAGATCAAAGAGTTCTCGTAAGCTTGATCACGAAGTTCATTTAATTCATTTAGTTGAACTTTTCTATGATCACCCGCCGTTTTGAGGTCAAAATTGGCATGCTTGAGAGCCCAATAGGCTTTGTGCTCAAGCTCGATCGGAAGATGACACGCTTTCCCGTACACAAGTTTATAAGGCGTACACCTAATGGGTGTTTTGTAAGCTGTACGGAAAGCCCAAAGTGCATCATCTAGTTTATCCGACCACGATGCACGATTTTCACCTACGGTTCTTTCTAAAATTCTTTTTATGCCCCGATTGGAAACTTCGACTTGTCCACTCGTTTGAGGGTGGTACGCAGTAGAAAGACGGTGAGTCACACCGTACTTTTGCATGACTTTGTCAAATTTGTCATTACAGAGGTGCGTACCACGATCACTAATAATAGCACGTGGAGTTCCGAATCGGGAAAAAAGAGCTTTTAGGAATTTCACAACTACTCGGGCATCATTTGTGGGTAAAGCTTTCGCTTCAACCCATTTTGACAAGTAGTCAACTGCCACGAGTATGTATTTATTTCCGTGAGAGGATGGAAATGGCCCCATAAAGTCGATGCCCCAGATGTCAAAAATTTCACAAACTTGAATTGCATTCTGAGGCATTTCATTCTTTTGTGAAATATTCCCGTGACGTTGACAAGCGTCACAGGACTTGACCAATTCTTGGGCATCCTTGTAGATCGAGGGCCAATAAAAGCCGGAATCGAACACCTTTTTGGCGGTGTAGTTGGGATTGTGGTGGCCCCCCGTGGGACCAGCATGGCAAGCCTTTAAAATTTCCGTGGCCTCTTGACCATACACACACCGCCGGATGACTTGATCCGCGCATATTTTGAACAAGTAGGGGTCGTCCCAAAAGTAATGTTTTACATATTTGAAAATTTTATTTTTTTGTTGGGACGACATCCCTTTCACAATGAAGTTACCCGCAAGATAGTTTGCAAAGTCGGCAAACCATGGGGTAATCGAGTCTCCACGAAATGAAACCGCATTGAGGGTTTCGAGAGGAAATGTTTCATTTATTTCCTTTTTCTCGAAAGCATCTTGGTGAGGGTTTTCAAGACGGGAGAGATGATCAGCAGCTAGGTTCTCAGCTCCCTTTTTATCACGAATGATGATATCAAATTCCTAAAGGAGGAGAACCCAACGGAGGAGTCTCGGCTTTGCATCTTGTTTTGCAAAGAGGTACTTCAAAGCCGAGTGATCCGTATACACTATGCTTTTAGTCAGAATCAAGTATGGCCAGAATTTTTCAAAAGCATACACCACAGCTAATAATTCTTTTTCAGTGGTGGTGTAATGACTTTGAGCCTCGGTCATAGTCTTGCTGGCATAGTGTATAGGCTGAAAATGTTTTGTTTTGTGTTGCCCCAAGACTGCCCCTATCGCATAATCACTAGCATCACACATGAGCTCGAAGGGCAAGTCCCAATCGGGGGCAACAAGAATCGGTGCCTCGGTAAGCCTTTTCTTTAATGTTTCAAAGGCTTCGATGCACTCAGGGGAGAAGATAAAAGGAGCATCCTTCTCGAGGAGATGGGTCATAGGCCGGGCGATTTTAGAAAAATCTTGAATAAACCTACGATAGAAACCGGCATGACCCAAAAAGCTCCTAACACCTTTTACAGTCGTGGGGTGAGGCTATTTTGCAATGGCGTCCACTTTGGCTCTATCAACCTCAATCCCGTTCTTTGAAATTTTATGGCCGATGACAATGCCCTCTTTGACCATAAAGTGACTATTCTCCCAATTTAGACACAACTTTGTGTCTTCACAACGTTTTAGCATGCTGTCTAAATGGGAGAGACATGATTGGAACGAATCCCCAATGACCGAAAAATCGTCCATGAAGACCTCAATAGTTTTCCCGATCATGTCGGAAAAAATGGCCATCATACATCTTTGAAACGTGCCCGGAGCATTACATAAGCCAAATGGCATACGTTTATATGCGAAAGTTCCATAGGGGCACGTAAAAGTGGTATTTTCTTGGTCTTGCGGGTCAATGGGAATCTGAAAGTAACCCGAGAAACCATCGAGGAAGCAATAGTACTCATTCCCCGCTAATCTCTCGAGCATCTGATCCATAAAGGGCAGAGGAAAATGATCTTTACGGGTGGCGTCATTCAATTTACGATAATCAATACAGACGCGCCAACCCGTAACCAAACGAGTTGGAATCAACTCATTCTCCTCATTTGTAACAACAGTAATGCCACCCTTTTTTGGAACACAATGGATTGGGCTGACCCAAGGATTGTCCGAGATAAGGTAAATCAATCCGGCATCAAGAAGTTTTAAAACCTCTTGTTTGATAACCTCGTGAATTTTTGGATTCACCCTTCTTTGTTGTTGGACTGCAGGTTTGAAGTCATCCTCCATTAAAATCTTGTGAGTACAGAACTCAGGGTCGATGCCCTTGATGTCGGAGAGTCGCCAAGCAATTGCTTGTTTATGAGACTTCAAAACCTTTATAGGAGCAGCCTTTTCCTCATCACTTAAGTCTTTAGCAATTATGACGGGTAATTTATCATCACCCTCCAGAAATGCATATTCAAGATGAGGCGGCAAGTCCTTAAGTTCAACCTCAGGGAAGTCATCAGTTTTCTCAACATTTTTGACCTCCTCTTTATGAAGTTGTTGTAGTAGAACAGGAAGAGGAGAGGGATCTTCGTTTAATAACTTCTCAAGCAGGAGAATATCCCTCTTGGGGTCAATCTCTTGGTTATCGACTCCATCGGGAATCGAGTCACTTTTGAAAAAGGCCTCAATTTCTTCTAAGATGAAGTCACTTCCCTCAAACGGAGTGAGGGAAGGAGAAGAATTGGCTATGATGGGATGAGAAGATTGAGTGAGGTTTTCACTCGAAGAATCATCAATGAAACCTAAAATCTCTTGAGCATACTCCTCAGCAGCAACATCGATGACATCAATTTGATTCACCGATTTACAATCATAATTGGAGGAGTATCTCGAGGTTTGATTTAGGTTGAAGGTAATAGCTTCCGTTCCAACACGTAATGTGATCTCATGCTCAAATACATCGATAAGAGCGCGCCCAGTTCTGAGGAATCCCCTCCCAAGAATGAGAGGGACCCTAGAATCGGCATCAAAGTCAACAATCACAAAATCTGCCGGAAAATGGAACTTCCCCACTTTAACGAATACGTCCTCGGCAATGCCAATGGGACGAGAAATCGAACGATCGGCAAGCTCTAAAGTCATGCACGTGGGAGTAAGTTCGGGAAGAGAGAGTTTCTTCCACACAGAATATGGCATCAGGTTAATGCTAGCACCTAAATCAGCTAAGGCGAAACACTCAACCATACCCGGGAAAGTACAAGGAATGAGAAATTTCCCGGGGTCTCCAAGCTTTTTAGGAAGCTTTTTCAAGAGAACTGCTGAGCAGTTCTCATTTAGAGGAGTTCTTGCCATCTCAAAGAGTTTTTCTTTATTACTCAACAGATTTTTGATTGTCGGTGCAAACTTGGGCATCAAGAGAATAGCATCCGTGAAGCTGATATCAAAGTGCAAATCTTGGAAGATTTGGAAAAATTTATCCATTTGGTGATTAGCTTTTTCGCGGAGCTTTTGTTCATTTAGACGTGATGGATAAGGAATAGAAGTTTTGGATTTAGGGTTGTCCACTGGAGTTTCTGGTGGTTCAGAGAAAACTCCAGGCTTATATCTGGTTTCAGGATTGACCTGAGGCTGGACGTGTGCTGTACTTCGTGGGCTAGGAATTTGCACCTTGTCCTTTGTCACCTCAGGCTCACGATCCACTACCTTTGGAGGAGAAGGAGAAGAGGTAGTAGGAATCGCGGGTTCATCATACGAAGCACCACTTCGTGTTGTGATCGCCTTAGCATCGCCCCTCGGGTTAGCGATCGTATTGCTCGGTAAAGTAGTACCTGAGCCCGAGGGTCGATCATTTAAAGACTTCTTGATGTCAGAAATCTGGCTGACCAGCAACTTGTTCAACTCTTCTTGGGACTTCATGAATTGCTTTAACAACTCATCAGATGAAGGCCCAGTTGGAACAACGGCTTGATTCGGATTAGGAATATTTGGAGCTCGATTGTTCGGGTTGGGGCCTTGATTGAAATTTCCTTGGTTTTGATGATGGAAATTCCCTTGATTCTGGTGATTGTTTCCATGAAAGTTCCCGGGGTTGAAATTACCCTGACCTTGGTTCCGGTTAAAGTTTCATTGATTTTGGTGTTGGAAACCTTGATTTTGGTTTTGGAAACCGTGACCCTGATTGAAGTTACCTTGGTTTTGATAACCTTGGTTCACTCTATTTTGATTCTGGCCACGGTTTTGGACATTTTGGTTTTGATTAAAACCGGGAGGTCCAGGATAATGGTGAGGACGATAGTTCGGGTCCATAGGAGGGCGGTATTGGTTACCTCCTTGATTTTGGGACCCGACAACAGCATTAGCTTCATATGGAGTACCATCAGTAGCTGTGCAAGTGTAGTAGGCATGCGGCCCACCACAAGTCACACAGACTTCCACTTTTTTAACCTCAGCAGGGGGAGGATGTTGTGGAAATGAAACTTTCTTTGTTTGGGCGAGAACCAAAGCTTGGATCGCTTTAGTGAGCTTGTCAAGCTTAGCATCCGTGCTAGATTGACCCACAGAAGATGAAGTAGAAGGACCCGCATTGATTTGAGAAACAATCGGTTTGCTTCATGTAGAGCGGACCTTAGACTTGTTTTCTATGATCTGTAAAGCTTCTTTTGTGGTTCTACTCAAGAAATTACCTTCCGCGGAGGCATTGAGAGAATCCTGATCAGCTTGGCTCACGCCATTGTAGAAAGTATCGAGTTGCATCAACTCGGAGAAACCATGATGTGGACACTTGCGAAGTAATTCTTTGAAACAGTCCCACGCTTCACCAAAAGATTCATCGTATTTTTGAGTGAACTTGGTGATTTCGTTCTTAAGACTCGTGGTCTTGGAAGGTGGGAAGAATTCATTCACAAATTTTTTCACAAGATCTTCCTATGTCTCAATAGATCGTGGAGGTTGTTTTTCAAGCCAAATCCAGGGAGAATGGGAAGAGAAGAAGTTTGATTGCTTCACAGGGGACATTTTTGTATTTGATGGTCGAAGTGATTTTATTGAACCATCGAATGTGAGCATGAGGATCGTCCCTCTCAAAACCGTAGAATTGACTTGAGGTTACAAGATTGAGTAACCCGGTTTTGAGCTCAAAATTATCAGCCACGATGGCTGGAACAACAATGGCATCTCCGTAACCCTCGATGGGTGCTTGGAGAAGCTCACACATGGGGCGGTCTTCCGCCATGGTGACAGTGGGTGTGACAACAGTACGGATCTCAGATCCGACTGTTGGTGCAGAACGTCTACGAGGTCTTCGAGGTTTCCGGACAAGCTCACGTAATGGGCTAGTGGACCTTGAAGAACGAGTGCGCATGCACTAGGGATAAAAACTTTTTGGACAATATTTTTGTTATCGTCCCGTAATCTAGAATCGTTTTTCTTTAAGAATCACCTTACAAGAAAACCGAATCAGAAAACGTTACGATGTTTTGTTGTTTTTTTAATTTTTTTGGTGTTTTAACACTTTAGGAAAAGTGTTAATGACTTTTTTGTGTTTTGATTTTGAAAATATACACAAGTGGTGGTACTTGTACAGTGAGTGAGGTGAGATAACACTAATCTCAAAAGATGCTGCAGAAACGCGCACACCTCCCCGGCAGCGGCGCCAAAAATTGATTGATGCTAAACCACCAACTTATATTGACCAAGGAATGGTCAATAAAGTCAAATAGCCTAGATCAATGCTCCGGGTAATATAAGGTATCACCAGGTCGTTAAATCCCGTTGAGGAGTGAATTGTAACTTTAGCGTGCTTTGTGATCGGGTGATTATTCACAGAAAGGGTTTGTTGTGAGAATTATTTGGAGATTATTAACAAAAATAGCTTAGGAAAGCTATGTGAATTATTACGGGAATAAAGGTTCAGATGAGATTTACTTAACACCAAAAACCGTACGTTTGCTGAAAACGCGAACAAAGGTACAAAAAGGTGAATAAGATGATCTGGAAAGGCTACTGGTATGAAAATTTACTTTTTACAAGCCTAATAATGAGAGAAAATTTTTGGAAATTTAAAATTAATTTTTACACTAATTTTATAATTACTATTAATTAAATACTAATTTTCTAATTACTTTTAATTAACTAAATTAACCTAAAATACAAATAAATATGAAATTAACTTGGAAAAATAAAATTTTAACTTAGAAAAATCTAAAATACTATAAAATTAATTTTAGAAATGAAAATATATTTTTAAGACTATTTAATTAATTATTACTAATTATTAACTAATTATTAATTACTTTTTAATTATTTAAATTAACCTAAATTCTAATTAATTATTAAAATACACTAGAAAATTGAAAATAAAATTTGGAAAAATTAAAAATAACTAAAAACTAATTTTAAAATTTAATTTATATTTTTCTGATTTTCTAATTAATTATTATTAATTATTTACTATTTAATAATTACTAAAAACTATTCTAAATTAAGAAAAATACTAAATGATGCAAGAAAAATCTGAAAAAATTACAAAAATTATTTTTACACACCAGAAGCCTAGGAAAATTATAAAAATGAGAATTGCTTATTAATAAGCTGAAGAATAAGCCAATTGGCTTAAATAGAAGCTATCACTTCTATTAAGTTGGGCTTATTTGAGATTTTCTTTTTCCAAACTGCTTATTATAAGTTTTTAAGCAACTTTTGTGAAGTGGGTTTGACTGTGGTTAAGGAAATAAGCACTTCAAGTGCTTAAACCCTTGACAGTTGACTTTCCTTGACCAAGAGTAGAAATAAGCTCAAATGAGCTAATGTGGGGTCCACTTTGGTAAAAACTGATGTAAGCAAGTACAATGAACAAGTTTAAACAGATATCACACAAATAAGCTGATTAAATAAGCTAACACACCTCAATAAGCTGTTTGCTTATTTGGTTCTGAGGCAGAAAAAGGGACAAAGATTTGGTGTAATTCTAGGTGGGGTCCACAGGTCTAGGGGTCAAACAAAAGGTCAACTTAGACTCCCTGGTAGGAGGGGGTTGGGCAAGACTAACTATGGGGTGTGGGACCCACTGGGGTAACCACAAATGACCACCAAAGTTGGGTGGTGAGCTGGGGCTGAGTGCACAGAGCAAGCAGCTTGCCCTGCAGGTCAGTTCAAAGGGTATTTTGGTCCACAGAAAAAAATCACAAAAATATTACCACAATGGAATTCACAAGTTAAGCTGGTATATTAAGCACACAACAAATTTCAAACTCTAAATCACAATACAAAAATCATATTAATTCACCCAATTTTTGCAAAAATCTGAGATTGCAATTTTGACTTCTTAGAAAAACTTGAGCTTTGACTTTAATGAACTTTAAACCACCTTTTGTTGGTTTAATCTGTTGTAATAAGTTACAAAAGGACCAAATGAAGTTACAAATCACACTTTTGCATTGATCTTATGAAATCTTAAGTCTAAATCTCACCACAGTTAACTGTGGTGATGAATTTGTTGGTGAAGTTGACTTTTATGTTGGAAACCACTAAACAGAGACTTGATTTTGAGTATTTAGACTTTGAGTGAGCTATGCAAACAACCAATAACAACTGAGAAACACCACAACTCTCTAAACAGTTCAATCCAAACACCCCTTTAATAGGTGATTTTGAAATTTTTAGAAGCAAAATGATATTTTTATCTTAGAAATTCACTACCTACTGATTTCTTATATTCTAATAAGCTGTTGTAAACTTAAACACACAAGTATTAACTCCAAACACTAAGATTTACTAGTGAGATCAAAATGACAGTCAATATAGGGCTTTAAAGTACAACACAGCTAAAAACACAATCAACAAAATACAAACCTAAATCACTCTAAACTATACTAATCATGTACAAAAAGACAGAATAAGCTAATTTAAGCAGTTTACTAGAAAAGGAAAGAAATGGTGCAAGGGACTCACAAAATGCAATTCCAAGATTCAACTGAGATCAAGTACCAATTCACATCCCTATTTCTTACCATTAAGCACTAAACCAAGGGCCATCCTTAATGTACCCTGCTCCAAGCATATTCAAGCATTGATCACCATTTTTTTTATTTTATTTTTATTTTCTTATATTTTAAACAACTTCATAAAACTGAATTGAAAATGGTAGCACAAGCTGAGAAAGCTTCTGAAACTTTGATCTTTTGAGTTTATATGAGATTGTAGATACCTTATACACACTATTAAACCTTACATTCAAACCTCAAATATTTAATAGAACTTGAAATATGAAGCAGAAAAATAAACTTAAAACATTGCTTTTATTAACTTTAAAACTGAGTACAAAGGAAAACTAAGACATTACTTAAACTAAGGTTACAATAATACATCCCATTTGAGGTTTACATAGCTAATATATATACTACGAGGCAAAGATAAGCATTCTCAACTTCCATGTGGCATCCTGCTCCCAATTGGCACTCCCAATGACTTATTTGCTGACCAACGACCAAATCCTCACCATCAATTTTATCTTAGACCCATCCTAGCCTTTGATTGCATTTTCCCGCCAAAAGACTTATATGGAAATACTGAGTGGTGTTAGGCGAGGCATTTAATGTGGTGGTGTGGGTTGGTTAAGTTGTGAGAGGATATTAATTGTGGGGGCTGGTTGGTGAAAAGGTGGGAGGAGGGGGAGGAGACAGGTTGCAGGTTTTGGGGGGAAGGAGATGAGGGTCAAAGGGTCGTTTGACCCTGCTTGGCTTATTATAATAAAAAGGGCATGGGCTAGGGAAGGTTTAGGCCTGGGTGGTTTCTTTTGGGTTGGATTTGGATGGGGTTGGTTTTGGATTAGTACAATAAAACAAGGGTCCGGTTGGTTAGTATTTAACAAGGACCAATTTTTGCAATTTTGCAAAACATGAGGGCTGAAAATGTAGTTTTCCCAAATTGCTTCCAAGGACCAAATATGTTACAAATCCAAAGTCAAAGAACCATTTTTGGCATTTTTGATTTTTCAAAATTCCCAGGGACCTATTTTGCCATTTTTGAAAACTCAGGGACCAAACTTGTAATTTTGGAAAACTTATTACCCAAGTGTAATTTTTATGATTTTTGACTTTTAAAACCTTGGGTTGACTTTTCCTTTCAAAATAAATGCATAGGGACTAAATTTGACTAGTTTTGAAACTTGGGGGACTGAAACTGCCAATATTGCAAACTTTGTACGTTTTTCCTTTGTTTTTGCTCATTTTGCTTTTAAAACACATAAAACACAATCCCTGGGATAATTTAAATATTTTGATATCTTTTTGATTGTTTTTGTATGTTTTGGCAGTTTAAATACGTAAAAAACGATGAGTGTTTGAGCTCTCATCATCTAACATCAACAAATCTCATCTAAAGCTAATCACCAAACTTGAAAAGGATTAAAAAGATCTCAGCCGTGCTTTGTTTTGTATCTCTTAAGAGACATCAAGATCTTTATAGATCTATACGAATCAAAACTCAACTCATCATCGATCTTTGTGAATAATATTGACTTCTTTGTTAATATCCCAAAAACATAAAGAAAAAGATAATAACAATTGTGTTATCGCCTTTCTTTCTTATTCGTCTATTAAAATGTACAAGAAACTTTAACAAATCATCACGTACCCGAGATCTTAAACAAGACCTTTAAGCCAAAACTCTTGATTAATATTTCATTGTGTAAGAATGAGAATGTCTGTGCTCGTGTGTTGTGAAGATAAATAAAAAAATGAGATCGGTTTGATGAGTGGGAGAAGATGTGATCTGAGATTTATTTTTTTTAGGTGAGAAAAGATGAGAGGTGGGGGTGGACTAAAAGTGAAACGACATTAGGGTTATCAAATGACTACATATTAGGGTATATCGGGTATTAAGTATAGTGTGAATCAGATTGTATCATTTTATTGGACCCAATTGTGGTTAGGAGTGGAGTTGGATCGGGCTTCTTTGTTAACTCAATGGATTGGGTTGTTGTACCACTAAGTGTCTTTGATATGGACACAACGAATACATGTATTCCAATAAATTTAAAAGCCATGAAAAAATTTAACTATCATATAAATTTATAAGTCATGAAAAAATATGAATAACTCATATCCTATAAAAAGAATTTAGCTATCATATACCAATCACCCCTTCATTTCTGTTTCATTGTCTAAAGATTTTGCAAAAAAAAAAAAAAAAAAAAAAAAAAAAAAAAAAAAAAAACGACGTTGCAACTAATTATGCATATTAATAGTTCGAATATTTGTGTTTATGCAAAATTACATTTTGTTATGTAATAAAGTTTATTTTAAATTATGTTTCAAAGATGCTAATTATGTTCCTTTCTTTGGGTTGGACCTTATGTATATTTAGATTTCAAATTGTTTGCATTGTTATTGCATAAAACTTTTTTTAATTTAAATTATCATTCATTTGTATAGTTCTTGTAGTCACAGGGTACCCACCGCCGCATCGCGCGGGTACCCTGCTAGTACGTAACAATTTATAACTTTATTAAAAACATCTATCTTCCACGAGTAAATAAAGAAAACTAGATCATGATTACAAAATGGCACCGATGGAAGAAGAATGGCCTGTCCTCATATGATAGATTCTTTGGTAATGCAGAATCAGCTGGATCAAAAGTGTGAGTGTTTGGACTGGACAGAAAAATGTTGTGCTAGAATTATATGGCTAGTTTGAATAAATGCAATTGTATATCTATGATGAGTTTGACTTTGTTTATATATTTTGTGGTGCTAATATATTTAACATTTTCACAAAAATAAAATAAAATAAAATAAACAAAACTAGCAAGATGTAACTGGTTAGATTGAAGACACAAATGCCCATGTTCCATGACCCTAACAATTATACTGTAATACAGTAAGTTGTTTATGATCAATCAAATAGTTTTGTGTAGTACTAGTACCAAACACATGTGTAGTAGTGTAGTACCAAGTACAGACGACCAAGTAGGCAAAAGTACAACTTTGCAGCCTATAAGGCTATAACTAGACTGATCAAGCCACATTCTTGGAGTAAATATTAACTAGCTTTGAGTTGTGTTGTATATATAGAAGTAAATCAAGATTGACGTGCTTGTGAATGATGAAGAACATCAATCCGAATCCTGTCGTGTTAAAATCTATGGTTAGTTTTTGGTCCTTTTTCAACGCTTTTTACAAAACTAGGAATTTGATACCTTGATTTTGTGTAAACGTTTAAACCCGTACCTTTGTATCGTCATTTAGTTTGGTATTGAGTAATAAAATTTTGGATATGGTAGGAGACTAATGAGATATTTCGATTGAGTTACTTGTCAAATTGTTTTTAGTACTTATGCAGCATATTGCTTTGGCTTTTATGTATACTAGTATGTTCTCATTTGAACAACTTTGATGTGTAACAAACAAGGGCTGATTTGGCATTTGGATTGATTTGATCTCCGTCATTGACAAGCACGTCGAACTTTATGTACTTCAAAGGTTACCTTGAGATCGTTCGATACCTTATGATCCTCACAACATGGAACAGGTAAATATACCATGAGAATAAGTAGAAAATGATGATGTAACAGAAATTGGTTGATTGTATTCTATTTCTATGGTAATTTATATTTATATTTATTCATGTTAGAAAAAAATTTGTTAATGAATTATCATTAGCTGGATTTTGTAATTAAGGTTTGGATTTTGTAATTAACCAAATTTAGATACAAAGTCATGTTCACTGTCTCAGAAAAAAGTTCTAATCTATTTCAATCTTTAGCTTACATACTTGGTCAAACAAAAAGCAGTGACAAATATAATTAATAGCCTTTGCTAATTTGATCGGCATTTCTGTAAGACACCATCTAATAGTTGTCATGTAGATCTTTCTGAGAGGATCAAAGTGAATTATATTATGCTAGAAATAAGGGTAATTTGTTTGTCATTATGTAATTCTCTAAGACTAGAAGCAAAGAAGTACTAGTAAATTTCTGCATTAAGAAGGAACCACATTGTTCAAGTAAACAGATTAGGCCATTTGTTTTGTTTACATTGTTTAGGCCATTTCGTCTTCTGCTAAACTAACCAAACCTTAAGTAATGGACATATGCAAGTTTAACCGGCTAAATCCCTGCACAAAAAAAGGTACAGAGTCCTGGATATATATAGTGGCCTGATAAAGAAAATGTTAAATTTTATACAATAATTCTCACATGCCTTCTTAGAAACTATAAGAGACTTATAAAAGAAGGAACAAAGTAGTCATCTGATAAACAAACTTTTAGACAAACCAAGACTTAATTAAGTAATGGACAAGGCATTATATATGCAAGTTTAACCGGCTAAGATCCTGCACAAAAAAGGGGACAGAGTCCTGGAGAGTAATTACATTCAAATTTACAAGATATATTAGTGGCCTGCTAAATATCATTGTTGTTTTTGGTTTGTTTGCAAAACCGAAGTCTCTATATGGCTGAAAATAAAGAAAATGTAAAATTTTATATAATAATTCACATAGGCCATCTTAAAACCTATAATAGACTTATGAAAGAAGGAACAAGTTAGTCATCTGATAAAGTATATTTATCTTGAAATCTTAAAGCATCTTATAATGAAAATATGGAAATTCTCATGGAGGTGAAATTCTATGAATGTAAGGAACCTTGTAGCAAGGAAGAAACCCCTCAATAAAAGACACCATATATAGCTGTCTCATAACTAATTTCCCAATTTTAGGCGATTGAGTAACCTTAATATCCAATTAATATTATGTGTGTATCAAAAGTTTTATTCAAAAATGTCATATTCCATGTTGTCTGCTTGAAGTGAAATATCAGTGGTTGAATACGAAACTCTTTACACCATGTAACCCCCCCTCGGCCTCTCTCAAAGAACTATATATATAAGCATCAGGATGAACCCATAAGGCATATCCACAAACTCTTCGATTATCTTAACTAGTGATATATACAAAATGTTGCAAACAACGATTGGTTTTGTGTTAATTCTCACCTGCACCACCATTTTCAATATATATCCTACCCGAGCCAAAGAACTCAAAACCTACATTGTTCATTTACATTCACCTGAAGGCAAAGAGTTTTCTGAGCCACACAAGCTTGAGGAATGGTATAACTCGTACTTGTCAAAAGTAGCTACTGGCACTAACGAGAAACCAAAATTGGTTTATGCTTACCGTCGTGTGATTACAGGATTTGCTGCAAAAATGTCGGCTGAGCAAGCAAAGGAGATGGAGAATTTGGGTGGAGTGTTATATGTAAGGCCTGAAAGTAGCTATGAGCTGCATACAACTCGTTCACCTCACTTTTTGGGCTTGCGCCAAAATACTGGTTGTTGGAAAGATTCAAACTACGGAAGGGGAATCATTATTGGGCTTCTAGACACCGGAATTACTCCTGGACATCCTTCGTTTAACGATAAAGGAATGCCACCTCCACCAGCAAGATGGAAAGGCAAATGTGAAGTGGTAAGATGTAACAACAAACTGATCGGATTAAGAAACTTTGTTAGCAACGATTCTGTAATTGATTTGGAAGGCCATGGGACACACACTTCAAGTACTGCAGCTGGGAATTATGTAGACAATGTGAGTTTATTTGGACAAGCGAATGGAACTGCAAGTGGGATGGCACCGCTTGCACACTTGGCAATGTATAAAGTATGTGGTGGGCCTTCTTGTTTAACTACCGACGTCTTAGCTGGCATGGATGCAGCTATCGAAGAAGGTGTTGATGTGCTTTCGATTTCGCTAGGTGGACCTCCCCAAATGTTTTATGAGGATACTCTGGCAATAGCAGCCTATACTGCCACAAAGTCTGGGATATTTGTGAGTTGTTCAGCTGCCAATTCTGGGCCTAGGAGTGGATCGTTAGCGAACCAAGCCCCATGGATCCTTACAGTTGGAGCTAGTACCACTGATAGAAGCATAAGGACATCAGTTTATCTCGGAAATAACAAGACACTTAATGGTGAAGCCTTATACCAACCAAAGAATTACAAGCCAAAGGTTCGGCCCCTTGTTTACCCAGCTGAAAAGGGTTACTCATGCAGTACAGGGTCACTTGAAAACGTTGATGTCAAGGGGAAGGTAGTATTGTGTGATGCAGTTGATGTTGTTGTGGGAACTGAAATGGGTCAGGCAGTTAAAGAGGCTGGAGGAGCGGCTATGATTCTCGCAAACAACAATATTACTGGCCGGAGTGTAGCAGCAGAATATCAAGTGCTTCCTTCATCACATGTTGGCTACAAAGAAGGAGTTAAGATCAAGAAGTACTTGAAATCTACTTCATCCCCCGCAGCAACTATTATCCAACATGGAACTGTCCTTGGCGTAAAGTCTGCTCCAGAGGTAATTTCCTTCTCGTCAAGAGGACCTAACTCTGTAAGTCCTGGAATAATGAAACCAGACATAGTTGGGCCTGGTGTTGACATTCTTGCCGCATGGAAAGAGTCCGTGGATAACAACACAAGAAGCAAACCGGTTAATATGATACATGGTACATCAATGTCTTGTCCTCATCTCGCGGGCATAGCAGCACTTGTAAAAAGCTCACACCCTGAATGGTCTCCCGCTGCAATTAAGTCTGCAATGATGACCACAGCAAGCCATGTAAGCCTAAATGGACATGCCATAGTAGATGAAAGAGATCTTCCTGCAGACGTGTTTGCCATGGGCTCTGGTCATGTGAAAGCCGCAAAAGCCATCGATCCTGGACTTATTTTTGACATCCAACCTGACGATTACATTCCGTATTTGTGTGGATTAGGCTATACACCCAAGCAAGTTCAAATGATCGTTAAAAAGAAAGTATCCTGCTCAAAAACCATAACAGAGGCGCAACTCAACTATCCTTCTTTTGTGGTTGAACTAAAAAGAGGTGAGAGCAAAACATACTCTAGGACGGTCACTAATGTCGGCAAAAAAGACTCAGAATATGAAATCGGGGATATTTCATTACCAAAAGGTGTAACTATTCATCTCAACTTTGATTCTCAACAGCTAAGTTTCACAGCGTTGGACCAAAAACTTTCATACAAAGTAACATTTACCCGATCTAGTAAGGGGCATGTTGATGGTGCATATGGCGGAGGATATATGACTTGGGTATCGGTATCTGGTAAATATTCCGTCCGGACCCCATTTGCAATCATGTTCAAATGAGGCGGTCCATAGTGCTCTATTTCATGGTTGATACTAATTTTACATATTTATATATTATTTGAATCAATAACGACTGCCAGAACTTTTAAAGTTCTGTGACAAACTTGTTCGGTTTAATATTTGCATCTGAAAGTTAGTTGATCTTTTCAGAGTAATATATTAAGTGATGAAGGTTTCCGTCATTCTATATGTTTCAGATAGATTTAGGTTATTACACTGCAAATGATATTCTTCGACTTCAGGCCATATTAGTTTTCATTATTAAAAAATAGCAAACTAAAATAAGTTGCGATCATAAATTATGCTACCACTCGTCTTCATTATATGAAAGGTATCTTTGTAAAGAAGAGTATGGAGCTAGAAAAATTCAACTTAATTCTTGATATCCTGGCACAAATATCGTAGCTTGCTCTCTGCTTCAACTTATTTCATAGGTTTTACAGCTAAATGAAAGCAATGACATTGGCCCATCTGCATCAAACTCGTGTGCAATTGTGCATACATTAGTTATCTATCTAAAGATAATGATGAGTGTTGTTAAATTTTTGTTAAAAATCTCGATTTCTCCTAAATGAACCTAGACTCGAGATTTTGTGTCACACGAATAGATGTTTTGTTTAATTAGTCCACTAATATGACAAAAGAAATATACGTCTTCTTAATTTGTTCACTAGTTTTAATGAAATCGTACCATTTGGTTTATTTTTATTTGCTTTATGCTCGTGTGATAAAAATTTGTGCACATGATGACTTTGGTTCCTGAGTCCGCCCCTCTCATGTCTCTGGTTCGTTTGATTCAATAGATATTGATCCTATATCTCCTCCCCACTTCAGTCCCAAACCTGAGTCTATTAAGACTCACCCTATGGTCACTCAGTTTCAAACCAGGACTCTTAGGCTAGTTGATCGACTCAATCTGTTTGCTACTGATGTCCTTCTCTTGTTCTAGGTCTACGGCTCAAGTCATGTGTGACTCTAATTAGAACCCTTCTGAGAGCAAAATAAAGGTCTCTTCTAGGAATGAGAATAAAACCACTTGAGTTGATATATAAATTAGATAATCACAACACGTAGCTATACGTCTACAATGTACAAAAAAGAATATATTATCTTTAATCTACATGGTAAGAATATACAGTCTAATACAATCATGGATGTGCTTCTAAAGTTTCTGATCATATTCAAGCAGCAATCAAACATAATGTTGCATACATCTACGGTTGAAAACGTAGCCTTAACTGAAAGTTGAAATGTTGTAAAGACTTAACAGTTTGTCGTCCCAGTATTAGGAAACAAGACTAAACCCAATAATGACTCTGAAAATAAACATGTAGGAGTTGAAGATTAATTATAATATCTTCTGTTTCATAAAGGTTTTTGCCAGATGAAATGTGTAAAGGGAAACAGATGATACATGTTCCTGAAATCAAATTTTTATGCAGACTAAAGTTTGCAACCCAACCAAAACTTTGCGTATTAATTTACTCAGAGGATCACTTATGATGTATCAAAAGCAAATCGCAAACGGCTTCTAGTTTTCTAGTGTCAAGTGCCACTTGGAGTTCCCCCAAACACTTCAGTAGGAAATTCTACATGAAACAGTATCTTAATGAAGTGTTCGGAGGATCTCTGAGGGACACTTGACGTTTCCCTTCATTTGTATCCATTTATTTTTCTAGTGTGGAGTGCTGAGTGCCACTCGGAGTTCCCCCAAACACTTCAGTAGGACATTCTTGTCGAAACTATATCCCAGTGAAGTGTTCGGAGGATCTCTAAGGGACACTTGACATTTCCCTTCTTTTTCTAGTGTCAAGTGCCACTCGGAGTTCCCCCAAACACTTCAGTAGGACATTCTTGTTGAAACTATATCCCAGTGAAGTGTTTGGAGGATCTCTAAGGGACACTTGACGTTTCCCTTCTTTTTCTGTGTCAAGTGCCACTCGGAGTTCCCCCAAACACTTCAGTAGACAATTCTAGATAAAACAATAGTCCAATGAAGTGTTCGGAGGATCTCTAAGGGACACTTGACGTTTCCATTCAATTTTAGTTACTTGATGGGTTTGATGAATAAAATATGCATAGTTACAGGTATTTATAGGAAAGAATATAGGGAAGTGTGCGATCTATGAACATAGATATGATGCATAAGAAGCTTGAACATGGTTGGAATTGTGTCTCGATTAGGAGACTAATGTTCTCATGTGCTTAAAGGGTAAAAAGATCTGAAAATGATAAGTGATGCTGAGGACCATGCATGTATAGATTCACAGTGGTGTTATATTCTCACATTATCATCTGTCCCTTATACATGACTAGGTTCAATTTCACAATTCACACATATTTACATACCATTCGATACTGCATAGATAATCACTTCAAAATTACTCATAATTCGATCTCTTTCAAGAAATATCAATAAATCTACTCTATCACAACATAACACTAGCACTTTCATTTACAGTTTCCAAAAGGTAATCTTCAACCAGGATTCCAAATTTGATTGAAACTACGAAATTATTCACTCTTCATTACTATTAGACGATTAGATTATGGCTCAAACCCTTAAGCCATAATCTAATAGTCTAATAATTACATTGTACTATCAATTTCAGTTACTAATCCCATACATAATCGCTAAAAAGACTTCCTTATTGATAAAAACTACTGTACGAGATTAACCACAAATAATAATATATGCAGCTTTTGCAGATTAAAACTAATATAAATGATCATTGCTCCTCTTTTAGTCGTAAAAGACCACCAGGATTATCAGGCTTTAGTTGAGAGGTGGTGTCATTTGTTGCGTCATGGATGCTATTTTTTGACACGAGCGCTTGATGGTTGTGTTTACCTTCATATGTGGTTATGACGGATTTTGGGTCGCTTGAAGGTCTCTCAACATGTTTTCGAACATTGCAACCTTTGATCGTGCACTTGTAATAACTCCTGTAAAAGTATTGTGACATTCAAATTTTTGCATGACTAATTATTCCGGATCTTCAACTGGAATGCATAGCAAAATAAGGCAAATGATAATGATTTACTCAAATATTTGCAAGGGTAAAAGTGGTTCAAAAAAGTGCATTATTATAGTTCATACAAGGGAAAAAAAAATCCTGCCTTGGATGAGAATTTCCTTTAACTGCTTTTTGCCCGTATTTGCGCCATTTATAGCCATCGTCTAGAAGATCAATTTTGCTGGTTGCTTGAACGATGATCCGAGAATCTGGAAGTGTTCGATGTGATGAAACTGGATCAAACCCCTTGGCCTCTATGTTTCTACACCATACATGTCGAATAATGTTAACCTTATTAGTATATATAATAACAACTATATATTGTACCATAATAAAAGATTTGGTAACTTTTGAACCATATATATATATATATATATAGTTGTTTTTTAGTTGCAAACTAACAATGGTTGTAAACATTTGGTAAAGACGATATCATTTGTGATTCGATTAAAGTACCTCTTTTTTGCTTGATGTTTGGCAACATCATCGTTGTCCCATGATCCCGACATTACATGGGAAGATTCTTGATCCTTTTTTATCGATGAATTTTCCCTCGAATAGTTAAGATAACTAGTTTGATCGTTGACAGGTTCAGTATCATTAAAATTACCAACAGTTCGAGGTGGTTGGTGGTTATGCTTCCCTTTATAGATAATCTCGGTTACTAGACCATCTACACCCCGCTCAACCTTTTTCTTAACAGGACAACTTTGATGTGTGCATTTGTAATAACTTCGAGCGTATTCACTTCCCTTCACTTGCTTTTGCCCGTATTTTCTCCAGTTGTATCCGTCCTCAGCTGGCTTGTCAGCTGCTACTAAGGGTGGATGGGAGTGGCTCCTAGATTTGGATAACTCGGGTGCCATCATTGTGACATTATGGTCTGGCATTGGTGGTGGAACATGGTTGTGTGTGGTTGGTATAGGCTGCAGTTGTGCAGCCTGTGCTGTAACATGAGCTAGTGCTTGCTGGTGGGACATTCCAAGCGACCCCTATCGACAAGAAAAAGAGTGAGCCACCTCTAGGTTTCTATTTTTCTAGACATCTATTTTACTGCCTTAGAACAAGAAAAATCTCAAGTGGATATCAATGGTGTTTGACATTGCTTATCTGAAACTAATCTTCCTTAACAAATAAGCCTGCAACAAACAAACTTGTTTTTAAATGTTTACTTGCTCTATAATAAGCACTACTTACACATGTTATACAAACACTTGAAACTTACCCCTATTGTGTTAAATATACAATCACAAGCAAAACTAGTTATCTTCTACTCAAAAAAATGAAGAATCATATGTTCGTTAAGCATCTTAACATCGTTGCATTATCAATAACTTGTAAACTAGAAATCCTCATTTCTTCACAACATCGCGTTTTACACATAGAACTAAAGTTAAAGCAATTATTCTAAGAGGCTAAACGAAAACTTCAAGTTATCAAGTACCTGAGCCGGTGATTCAAGCAAGGTAGCCGGACTTAATCCAGCCAAAAGCTGAGCAAAAGTACGAGTATCCGGCCCCACATCATTATCCGAAAAAAAGTTTGATATTAAAGTCATCGGTCCTGGAGTCTCCCCTGGTGCAGTAAACAAGTTATCGACCGATGAACTCGTTGGTATAGAGATTGTTGGACGTAAATATGGTGTTGATAATGGTAATGATTTTCTGTTGTTGGCCTTTTTTGACAAAATATTAAAACTTTTTTTTTACTAGTTGAAGTTGTAGAACATGAAGATGGATATTAACATTGGATCGAGATTAACCTGCACTTGAATGTTCCTGCGAGTGTTTTGTTGTGTCGGGTAAATATTAAATATGATAATGAAATGATACAAAAAAGTCAACTCGATCAAGTTGCTAGGAGTTGGTATGAAAAGGTGATTTTTGAAACTTTTTGTACTTGTTTGAATGTTTCATAGTGTCCACATGCTGTTTCATAGAAGTTTTAAGTTGTTTTTAAATGATTATAGGTTTAATTAATTTACACTTTGTGAAAATGTGAATGTATTTTTGCAACCTATAAAATTTTAAATTGAATTGTGACCCAAACACGTCTCTTTCGCCAACTATAGCTTTTATGTTTGTCTTGCCGTCAGATTGGTTGTTCTAGCGTCACCAACTTGTTATTGACAAATACAAAAGGAAGGGTGCCCTTATAAAAATCAGAAGGAAAACTAAAAATTATATTATTTAGTTTCAACTAATTATGAAAATTAAAATATACCGGTATTAAATAGTGCCTATTCTAAACAAAAACTAACAATTAGATGGGTCAAACCCAACATGCTTTTATACCTTTATTATCTAGCATCCACTCTCATACTTCAAATGTTGCGCCTTTTAATTGTTTAGTGTGTGTTGCACACTTGCACTATTGTTTTGTTAGTGATAGGAGGAAAATGTGCTACAAATGTTTCTAGCAAGATAAGGGTAAGTTCATACGACGCTTCGAAAACCTGTGAAAGGTGCTTCCATACCCTCCACCCACCTAGTTGCAGTTATATAGATTGTTTGTCTACAATACAAGACAAGTGGATAATTATTTTGTAACGATCAAAGAAAAAGTTTTTACCTGACTACGAGAATAGCGGTTTGGCAATGCATATTAAAGCCATAAGCTCGACTTTTCTTTAGTAACTGGAAAAAATATATTTACATGTATACCTGTTTATAATGTTAAAGGAGTTTTAGAAGTGTTTACAAATCGGGTAATACCCGCAGGAACCGAAAAGCAAAATTGAAAACTGAATTTGTCGAAAACGAATTGAACCGAACTAAATATTCGGTTTTCGGATTGAATATGGTTTTGAAAAAATGTTAATCGAACCAAACCGAAAACCGAATTTACATAAATATATATTTATATACATTAAAAAACCATTAAAACTATTTCTTAGTATATATATAACATTTTTGAAGCTTGATTTTTTCTTACAAACTATGTAATTAAATGAATGAAAAAAAAAAAAAAAAAACAAAAAAACAAAAACTCCGTCCGTCCCAAATTATAAGTTCATTTTGACTTTGCACAAAGTTTAATAAATTCCCACTAACTAATTTATTTACCAATCAAATATTTTCTCTCTCCACTAAAATGTCATTTGATATGTTGAAATAGGAAAATTGACAAATGATTTGGGACAACAAAAAACAAGAAAATGGACTTATAAATTGAGACGGAAGGAGTATAAATTATAGAATTCGGGTGAAAACTGAACCGAATTCAAATTCGGTTTTTGGATCGATTTAAAACAATTTGAATATGATTTGATTTGGTTTTCAGCTTACTCAATAAAAGCTTTAATCGAACTACCCGAACAAATAAATCAGACTCCTAAATGGAATTCAGCATAATTAGACTATTAGTCCATTGTTAGGCCCACGTAGCTTAGCCCAACTAAATTACCAGGCTTCAAATCCAACCCATTAACCGAGTCAACTCAGTTTAATAACAGCAAAAAGACAAAAGTGACAGACATAAGACATTCATTCTCATCACAAGGTTCTTTTTTTAAATGATTTCATTTATATTACATGAAAATCTAAGAGGGTGTTTGGGATTTGCTTATTTAAGTGCTTATCAGCTTATTTTTAAGCTCTTTGAGGGTTTGGATAAGACCAGTGGCGGATCCAGAAAAAATTTGTATGTGTGGCACATTTTTTTTTTAACCTCAAGTATAGGCTTTCGAACACAACAATAATTAAAATTTGAAGAACTTTGTCTCCCAAACAAGGGTCGAAATTGTAATTATGTAAACACCTTACACTTAATTATAAATAAAACTAAAAATATAGGACGAAAGTGTACGACCTTTAAGTTTTAGAGGGCTAAATGAAAATATCCTAGACTCATTGTCTTCCTCTTCCCTTGTCTGTGTTTCAATACATTTCTGACTATACTTTGTATTAGTTGATTCTCATCTTATTTTCTTGTTAAAACCACACAAATTAACTATTTTGGGCACATTTCTATCAATGTAATGGTAGAAACTGATTATAACGAAGCCCTGTGTTTGAAATCTACCTTTGCACATGGCCAACCCATGTGTGGCACGTGCCACAGGTAGCCAAGCCATAGCTCCGCCCCTGGATAAGACTGCTTATTTGTTTATGTCATACTTAAATAGGCACTTAAGAATAAGCAGGTTGCTAGATGTGTGAATAAGTACTTTAGAATAAGCAGTGACGGACCCAGGGAATATAGATGTGGGGGGCAAAAAAAAATTTTTTTTTTTACAGTAACAATAAAATACGGAAAAAAAAAGATCGTAATGATAAATCTAGTATTTTTACTTAGAGATGAATGATTTATAAGGCTTTAGAGCATTAAATGTTAGGTTTTAGTATGTGGATGGGGGGCAATTTGAGTTTTGGGTGGGGGTCACTTTTTAAAAAAGGTCAAAATTTTAAAAAAATTACACTAAAATTTTAACTTTTTCGGCTAGCCGTGGGGGGCACCGGACCCCCATAATTATACTATAGGTCCGTCCCTGAGAATAAGCAGTCCCAGAAATTTATTAGCTTATTGTGTTGTGTACAGTTTACTGCTTTGGATGTGCTTATGTAAAAGAGGCTAGTAAGCTCATAATCTGAGCTAATAAGCACAAGCTAGACATTCCAATTTACCTTTTTGATTGAAAACTATTTTTTAATGGCTGTTGATGTAGTAAGTCATTAATCCTTCATAGCAATGACACATGTGCAGGGTATAAAGTTATATCGAGTTATTGAAATTTTGTGAAGAAAGTTGATGTTTTTGTGTGATGCATTGTATCCCCCACAGTGAACTCCACAATTCGAGACCTTGATTGGATTAGTATCAGGTAGGGAGACCTCCTGAGAAGCTCTGTCAACTGATCCTCGTTCACGCCTTGAAATATACGAGGTTTAAAGATTCTTTAATTTGTGATGTAACGGGTTTATTTGCCTGAAAATCAACCTACATATTTTTAATGTTTTAGTGCATATGAGTTACTAAAAGATGTCCCCATGTGAACTTTCAAATTCAAATTGAGGGTACATTATTGTAATCTTCTTCGTGGTTTGGCGAAAATAGCTGGATTTGTCCCGTGTTGATACTATTTGCTTTCACGTGTGTTTATTTTTTCTCCAAAATTGACAGCCAATTGATATATTTTTATTAAAATGACCATGTTAAACTTTTTGAAACTCGCACTTAGCCCCTTAAGCAAACTTACTTACGTATGTTAAGTTAGAGACAAAAAGTGTGAATTATAAAGCGGTAAATGACTATGTAAATTGGTCTTGGCATCGTCGGCACTGTCGCCCTTGTCGCAGTCGCCCTCGACAGCGTCAGCGATGATCTGTCTCCGGCTGCATCGCCATCGCCGTGGCAATCGTCAACGTCGCTGGCGGCATTTTCGTCGTTGTCGCCGCCGACGATCTGTCGCCATCGGTATCGGCGGCGGCGTCGCCGTCGATAGGGTTGGCGTCACTGTCGCCGTCGTCGGCGGCTTTGGCTTCGTCGCCATTGGCGGGGTTGGCGTCGGCATCATCGATGTTGGCTTCGTCACCGTCACCTTCGGCAGCGTCGCCCTCGGCGGGGTTGGCGTCGGCATCGTCGCCCTCGGCGGGGTTGGCGTCGCCGTCGTCACGTTCAACGTTGCAGTCGGCATTGTCACCGTCGCCAGTGTCGGCGCCGCCCTCATCACCGTCGACGTCGCCGTCTGCATTGTCGCTGTCGTTGGTGCGGTTGGCGTCGCCCTCATCGTTGGGGTTGGTGTCGGCATAACCGTTGGCGACGGCGGAGACGTCGCCGTCGGCAACGGGATTGGCATCGTCGGCGTCGCCCTCGTCGGCGTCGGCGTCGCCCTCGTCGACGTCGGCGTCATCGCCGTCGCCGTCGGCATCGTTGGCTTCCTTGTCGCCGTCAGCGTTGTTGGCTTCCTTGTCGGCCCCGTCATCGACGCCCTCGTCGGCGTCGGCG
The DNA here is from genome assembly GCA_030686995.1 of Artemisia argyi. NCBI lineage: Eukaryota > Viridiplantae > Streptophyta > Magnoliopsida > Asterales > Asteraceae > Artemisia > Artemisia argyi. The sequence goes on from CM060683.1 coordinate 179,823,271, forward strand.
TCATCAGCGTCGCCATCATCACCGTCGCCATCGGCATTGTCGGCACCGTCGGCGGGGTTGGTGTCACTGTCAGCGCCGTCGCCCTTGTCGACGTCGGCTTCGTCGTCATCGGCGGGGTTGGCGTCGGCGTCACCATCGCCGTAGGCACTTAAGTATTAGCAGGTTGCTAGATGTGTGAATAAGTACTTTAGAATAAGCAATCCCAGAAATTTATTAGCTTGTTGTGTTGTGTACAGTTTACTGCTTTGGATGTGCTTATGTAAAAGAGGCTAGTAAGCTCATAAGCTGAGCTAATAAGCACAAGCTAGACATTCCAATTTACCAGATCTAAAAGGATACAATTTAAGGTTGTGTTACTTTGGATGAAAGTATGAAACTGCTTATGTTTAGTTTACATTGATAAAAAAACAAGCAGTTTGCTAGTTGAGTAAATAAGCACTATAGTATGAGCAATCCCAGAAATTTATTAGCTTATTGCATTGTAAACTGCTAACTGCTGCTAATGTAAAAAAGATTATTAAGCTGATAAGCCTAGCTGATAAGCACAAGCTGCTTTTAAATAAGATAAGCCAATTAACAAGTTTGTGTTTGCATGAAACTGCTTATTTGTTTATCTTACACTGAAATAAGCACTTAAGAATAAGCATGTTGCTACCTATGTTATTAAGCACTTTAAGATATACAATCTCAGAAACATGATAGCTTATTATATTTGAACAGCTTACTGCTTTGGATGTGCTTATCTAAAGGAGGTTATTAAACTGATGAGCGCAAGCTGTATTAAATAAGTTAATCCAAGCACCCCTTTTGTTGGATTAACTTCAATTAATTGTGTTAGTTATTTGTATATGTGAGGATTAAAAGTCTGTAACGTATGTGATAATTTAGGATGAAATTAAGGAGAAAGAAGGCGATAAAGAATCTCAGGAAATGGGTAACAAGATGAATATCTGTGAGGAATGTGGTGTTTCGTTCCAGAAACCGGCGCATTTGAAGCAGCATATGCAAAGCCATTCACTTGAGGTACTTTTGAAACATTTATATAGATGCTGGACTATAAAATATTCATATATAAATATCGATGATATCATTTATTTGATTGAAAACTATTTTGTTATCGCTGTTGATTTGGTAAGTCATTAATCCTTCATAGCAATGACACGTATAGAGAAAATATAAACACACAGTTACACAAAGTGAATTGTATTGAATGAATGAAAGTTACAAAGTGAGTTACTGTTACATCGAGATATTTATACTACTGCATTGCTAGACTACTGAACTATGCTAACTGTACAATACATTAAGCTAACTGTACATGTATCTAGACTATATTACATCTTGTTACATCTGACCACACTCCTGCATACTCTTGTTCAGGGAAATCCTCATCTTGTGGAGTCCTGTAGGGGTGTTTGGACTTTGGATTAAGCCTGCAGTTAGTGGAAACAGAGCAAACAGAATGTTTGCTTTGTTGTATTGCATTAACACATGCAGGGTATAAAGTTTATCGACTTATTGAAATTTTGTTAAGAAAGTCGATGTGTTTGTGTGATGCATTGGATCCCACACAGTGAACTCCAAAATGCGTGACCTTGATTGGATTAGTATCAGTAGGGAGACCTCCTGAGAAGCTCTGTCAAGTGATCCTCAATCACGCCATGAAATATACGAGGTTTAAAGATTCTTTATTTTGTGATGTAATGGTTTTATTTGCCTGAAAATCAACCTACTTATTTGTTACTGTATGTTTGAGTACATATAGGCGCACTACTTGCTTTCACATGTGTTTCTCTTTTCTGCCAAAATTGACAGCCAATTGATCACACAGCTTGGGTAGGCCGGTTGTGTTATCTTAGGCATTGGTTTCTGTCCATACTAACAAATAATGTTAAGATAATTAGATACAGTGTTTACATGAAAATGAACACGCATGGTTAACAAATATCTACAGCAACTGAAAAGAATGTTGCTTTATATGTGTACATTGTTATATATAAATCCAAATGCAGAATTACTAAAAAACAAGGCCATGACCTTATATTAAAAGGCGGCCTAAACATAATTAGTTAAAGATTTAACCATTTTAACTAGCGTTCATATCAATGTAAAAAGCTACGGTGAGAAAAAATGAATAAAACTCTCATATTCTTTGCATCTCATACTCAGTACGTGTTGGAAGTATCAGATAAACCAAGTCATGAAAGAGGGATCCGTGCAGGGCCACTCTTGCTTATTTTTTCAGTGATTCATGACATATTTCATTTAATGCTTATTTTTCTACTTTCACCAAAAGAACCATCTTTTTGTAGCAGGAGCTTTAATACTTGCTGTGACATTGTCGTCTGATTTCCTATTTTCAAGTCCTTTCTTTAATGCCTCCATCCTTTTCCTGCACAGCACAATGGGATAAACTTTACTGAAAGGTTATACGCATATTTTACTAGTTAAAAAGATTTGTTGAGTAAGGCTAAAATATACTTGTGGGCATTTGAGCGACGAATATTTGTTCATTTCAGACCCCCTTTTAATACTTGCTGTGACATTGTTGTCTGAAGATGAAGTACAACAACCAAACAAACAATTTTTACGATAAAATGATCAAAGCTTATCAAAATATGAGTATCATTGTATTTATTATAAAAATGGTATACCCAACCGACGCAGGGATTGAAAGTTATTAATGCCAGTTAAGTAGTTGTCACAACTCACAAAATTCGTACATAAAAATAGATGTATCGTTTCCTACTGTATTTTGTGAATTGATATGCAAACATCTAATTACTTGGGTTAATTTGCGTTATGTACACAATTAATGTGAAGGATATGATTCCTAATATAAAGGTGACAAATGCCATTGAAAGTTCACTTTAATCTTAAATTCTTAATCACCTAACCATTTAAAAAAACAAGTGATACTAGAGTGCATTTGACATCTGAATTATATAATAGTTGATGAAAAATTATACCATTGAAAAGACGTAAGAGTGACCAGTTGGGACTACTCATTGATAAAGACAGTACTTAGCCTGAAACCCAAGCCAGCCATCTCGGAACCAACTAACCACTCATATTTGGGACCAAAGGAAAAATAGCATGTTCTGTGAAACCAATCACAGTTCACATTTTCAAAAAGATCACAACGTTAATAAATGAGTAGTAGGTAAATAGGAGTATGTAATATTACTTGGTATCAGTAAGACGACCATGTAAACTCCATCTTTGGCGAAATCCATCTGCACCTTCGATCCCACTTGCAAGAATCAAACGCCTACAGTGCATGTTATATAAGGTTTAGGATAAATGATCATTGATAACCACATGATGCATGAAATATGGCCTATTTTGGGGGCCAATAAATTAATGCTTAGTTAGGAAATCCTAACTCTATTATTGTAAATTTTACACTCTCTGACCAATGCCATTGATTCATCATGATCATATCGTGAAAAATGCAGCAAAGGGGCCTCATTTCTTAAATTGCAATAATGAAAACGGGTTTAAGTTTTTTGTTTTTTGTTAGAACTTTCAGCGGTTCTCAATACAAGAAAGGGTTTTTTTTTTTTTTTTTTTTTTTTTTTTAATTCCCCCCCCCCCCCCCCCCCCCCCCCCCCCCCCCTTTTTATTCAAAATTATACCATTGAATGTTGTAGTCTCTTTATACTAATTTGCTTAGTTAAATATATTTTTTTATTATATAATAGTTGATAAAAAATTATACCATTGAAAAGTACACTTAAAAGCCAACCTATTTATATATTTTGCATCAAATATTATATAACACTCATAAAAATATTTAAGGTCAAAGTTGAAGAAAAAAGATTAAAAGACAATAAATTTAGCACGGAGGGAGTACTTTTTTTCGTGTTTGGTTTTTGGTGTTTAGGGTCATGCTTTAGGTTTCACTTTCATTGTTTTCTTGGTGTGTGTCGTTATATCTGCTAGCATCTTGTTAGCTTTTTTTAATAATACGGTAAAGATAAATAAATAAATAATAATAATAATAATAATAATAAACGTGTCAAGTATGAGGCCAAATGTGTGGATATCGGATATGGGTTTCTCCATTTCTCTTTCTCCTCTTTTGGAGAACTTGAGAAAGATGCAGTAACTCTTCTAAAGCGTATTCGACGTTTCTCTTCGACTCAAGACATTGGAGCACGGGCTGCCGTTCATATTTTTAATAGGATTGGTTTCGCTATTGCTAGAGGTGTAGGGGCCCAGTTGGTTTCTCGGCTCCCCACCAATTTCTTGTAAAATCCTAATTCCCGATAGGGGTTCTGTTTTATTATATAAAAGATAATAATAATAATAATAATAATAATAATAATAATAATAATAATAATAATAATAGTTTACGTGATTTTTTATCCGCCTCATTCAACCTGTTTTATGCATTTGTTTGACCCATTTCCTCTAATTTTTTACGCACTTGACTAATTAGAGATTACGCATGACGCAAATTGAGTCATAAAAGTAAGGGTGAAATTGTCACCTCCGACTATATATTTCAACTGATTAAGAAAATAAGAACAAAATTTATGCAATAGTAATCTAAATAATCATACTTGCATTACCTTTTATGAGTTCGGCTTATATAGGTGATACTGAAACCAAATGATCCTACCATCTAAATGAACTCAACTAAGTTCGTATTAATCACTTAACAAAAATAAATTTGGAAATTTCACAAATGCTTAGGAACTCATAGATTTTGGAAAAATGATAAAAATACCCATTTTTACTAACATACTTCACCAAATAAATATTTTTTTATCAAGAAATCTGAAATGCCCACAAAATCCGGAAGAGTGTGAATTCTTTGAAAAAAAATCACAACGTTTGACTTTGCGAGGTCAAATTTTGCTAGTTTTCAAAAAATTCGCAAGGTTTGACTTTGCAAGGTTAAACCTTGTGAAATTTTGAAAATTGCTCCATTTTCTTTCGGTTTTCACTCTAAGATTAAAGTATGAAAGTTGTAGATCTCTCTTTTATCGTGAAGTGGCTTTTGAATCACGCAAAAAAAAGTACATATGAGGAAGTTATGGCCAAAATACCACGGCAACTAAACGAGAAAAAGTTTTGGTATTTTTGCCATAACTTTCTCATACGAACTCCTTTTTTGGTTGATTCAAAAAGCCACCGAACGAGAAAATGGATATCTAAAACTTTCGTGTTTTGATCTAAACGTAAAAAGCGAGCAATTTTTAAAAATTCACAAGGTTTGACTTTGTGAGGTCAAACCTTGCGAGTTTTCATAAAATTCGCAAACTCTCGCAAATCTTGCGGATTTTGTAGGTATTTTGGATTTATTTATTTATTTATTTATATATTTAAATTGGGTATTTGATGAAGTATGTTGGTAAAAATGGGTATTTTTGTCATTTTTCCTTGATATTATGCATCCCTAGAAAATCTGGAAACTTGAAGCCTGCTGCAACGAATTTCTATACGAATACCTTGGAAAAAAAGTTACAGTATGAAGAAGAAATAATATTACGTGAACTCCAACAATTGTAATCAATATCAATGTCTCTTTGTTGAAAGTATATATTTAAGATGACCACAGATCCACTATGCTAATATGTAAATGACATGAAAAAGATGTGTGTGACCATTATAGGGGTAGTTAACACTAAAGTACTATTTTAAGAAGTTGTTGATTCTTCAAGTACATGAAAATAATGTTCTTCCTCTCCACAAGTCTAGACTAGCACTACAGCCGGTTCGACTATAGTTTCAAGAAAAAAAAGTTTTAAGTCATAAAAAAGTCTACCTCAACCAATACATCCATAATTGATTCCATTTTTCTGTTACTAATATAAATCAGTTATTTATAAGAGTACCATTAGAGTTGTAATCTAAACATTCACAGTAGTTCAAGAAATAAAGTTCAGCGCAAACAAAAGAAAGGTGAACCGGATTTTAAATTATTTGACTAAGACAATGAGCCCCAATTTAATTTTAACTAAACACATCTTCATTACGTGATATATAAAATACAATATTCATAATTAAAGTTCAGCGTCAACCAAAGGAAGGTGAACTGGAATTGTTATTATTTAACTAAGACAATGAGCCCCATTTTAATTGTAACTAAACACATCTTGATTACATGATAAATACAATATTCATAACTCCAACAATCGGGTTAAGATAACACAACTTTATAGCATACTGTTCTACAATCTTATACTAACAAGTATCTGAAACATGACGGTAATAAGTACCCACTATCATTCAAGCCTGAGGTCCTTGGGTATCGTAGGCGCATGACCACTAAGATGGGCTCAAAGAAGTATTTGGAGGTTCTTATAATGAAACATAGAACCAACTTTAAATTATTATTTATTTATTTATTTCACAATTTTGACGTTAAGAAACATCGATAATTTGTCAAAATTGTTGCTCTTTCTCTTCTTAATGTATGAACTATGAAGTCAGAAGTTAAACATCACATGTGTTATGAAAAAATGGACTAAATTGATCATAGTAGCTCATAGAAATTTCAAATGAAATTCAAAATAAATAAAACTCAAAATAGAAAAGGAATTCCTCCTAACACAACACACGAGCATCATATATCTTGTCTTTATTGGTAAACTTTTAAAACACAAGTGAATCTTGTGTTGACAATTGAGCTAAGACAAACATAAAGATATAAATACTAATAAGAAAAGATAGTGAGATTATATCATTTTATTTCCGAGACCACCTATTTCAACAAGAAAATCGTACTAAAAATGACCCGTTTTGCCCACCATTTTGCCACCTCTACAGTGGGTATTTGGTAGTTTGGAGGTTTTGTACATTAAAAAACAAATAGCTTATAGCTTAGTAAGCATACTAGCATCACCATGAGTGATAGTATATAAATCACACATGTAAATTTTAGTATTCCACTAAATATATTATGCATCAACTCATTATTCTTATGGTGTTAGAGGCTATGTTTGGCATGGAGCTTTTTTGAAGCTTTTTTGGTTAATGAGCGGTGATAATGAGCTTTTTTTTATTTTCAGTGTTGTTTGGCAAAAGAGTGGTGAGCTTTGCTATTTTTTAGGAAAACTCATTTTTCCAATGCTTCTTTAAGAAGCTGTGAGTGGAAAGCTCATTTTTCACAGCTACTGCTCGCAGCCCACAGCTACTGCTTACAGCTACTTTTGCCAAACATAGCCAGAATATGTGTTCAACACAAATATTTACCATGAGTGATATCATATAAATCACACAGTTGTAAATCTTAACTTTTGCCTCAGCAACCCTAGTACTCTGGTCAACCACCATGATGAGACCCTTTGTGTCCTTGAAACTGTTGCTTCCTTCCAAAGTGGTCTGCACATATAATTCATTGACGTACACCAGTTATTTCATTAACACAAATTGTGTATCTTCACAGTACATCCATCCCACTGCAATTTTCCCTTGGCATATATGTGAAGTGAACGGTATTTGTACTCAGAAGATGTAAAACAAAAAAACATTTGTACCTTGAATTTATTATCAGTAACATCCCACGCAACATCCCACGCTTTGAGGGTGATGTTATTGTACACAAGAGTCTCAATATAACATTCTGCACAAATAAAAACAAGTGGAATGAATTCTAAATACACATCTTGGTAATTAAGATTTAATAGCCAATCGAAACTAAAGCAGCAGTCACCAATGTTATTGATAAGTGACCCTCTACCCTTAATGAGATTAAAAAAAAAAAAAAAAAACACTATATCATAAGTTGCTGTGATGAAGTAATTTTTTGAGGTTGAATCACACACCATAAAGAGGATTTCATCTTTCTTTAAAGGAAGTCAACTAGTCAAGTAATGCCAATATCCATATATAACCACAGAAACAATATGAAACATTGACTTCCATATTTGTTACTAAATACATTTTAGTATATAGGAATAACAAATAGAGAGAATGGAGTACCACGAATATTGGTTTTACTGACGTTCTCGCCGCCGAGCTTCTTCAAGATGGTGCTTTTACCAGCTCCATCCAGACCCAAAATCAAAATACTCGTATCTTTCATGGTAGAAAGCAGTTTGAAAGGATCCGTAAGCACCCTCTCATTCATATCTAAAGACAAAGTCAACCGTTAATGGATCTTTATAGATTTTAAAGAAACGAATACAAGATAACAGCTGCAGATTGTAACTATAACCTATTTGAACCTAAAATCACCAAAATAGGCAAAATTATGACTCAACAACAATCATGTGATCTAATCAAAGAAAAAAACCAACCTGTATATCTCCTAGATATCAAAATATAACACGCATAGACAACTTAGTGACGCATCATCACTAAAGCTGTCAAAAAAAGATCCCGATCTACTATTTGACATTTTGACCAAATATAGCCGGCCTACATTGGTAAAACTACACTTGTTTACCATAAATATTTTTATAGTTGTATAGACACAAGCTACTGAGCTAGGCATATAAAACATTGAAAGCTAAAAAAACTAAATTTAGGCTTCAATGTTAAGATGAGTAGGAACTCAAGCATTAGTCCGCTTAACCAAACAAATCGCATCAAAGTGCATGTACTTGTGACCTGTGAGCATATTCTTTTGTGTAGTTTGATCACTTATTACAAAAAATGCCGTTAAAAAACTAATAACTCAAATACAAACATAAAAACAGAACAATCTCCTAGATGCAGTATCGCATAATAGATCTAGTGAGTAGAAGTGATCACAACTGCATAACTAAATGCTAAGATCTAAAAGTCAGGTAAACAATCATTTCACCAATAGCAACCTCCAAAACCTTCAGATCCAATAACAAAACCTTAACAGATGAAGTTTTTGGTTGTATCTGTTCTTTGCCGTTTTGCTTTTCGTTCTTTCCTTTTGTCCTTGTTACTTTTATTTTTCGCCTTTTTTTTTTTTTTTTTTTTTTTTTTTTTTTTTTTTTTTTTTTTTTTTTTTTTTTTTATCATGCGTTTGAGTCCAACATCTAACAGCAATAATATACAGTAATAATTAATATGACTTTTTCAAGGATTTTCTAAACATTCCGACATGCATATTATTTCAACAAATATGTTTTCACTAACAAACAATAAACAACTAACAATTTTATCACTACCTAGCCTTATCCAAACACCCCTTAAACAAACAAACAAACAATGGCTTAAAATTTACTAACCTTAAAAAAAAAAAAAGGGGGCAATTTCATTTATATCCTTGGAAAATTCACAAATTTCATATATATCCTTTTGATGCATTAAATGCATTGTACTTTATACATCAAAAACTAGTAAAAAGGATATATATGAAATTTTTGAAATTTTCAAAGATATACATGAAATTTTCCGTAAAAAAAAAGAGGGTGTTTGCTTCAGCTTATATAGCGGGCTTTTATCTCTTATGTGGTTTTCGGCTTATATTTCATATAAGCTCACTTTTTGGAGCACATTTTGTTTAAGCTTATTAGGCCGGCTTACAAGCTTGTTTTTACTTCAGAAAAGCTCATAAGCTCAAATTTTTGGCCTTACAAGCTTATACACTTGGAGCTTATAAATTCAATAAGCCATAATCCCAGATAGTTAAGCCTAAAATTTGGAGCTTATGAGGTTTTCAAAGACAAACATAAAGATTTAAATACTAATAAGAAAAGATAGTGAGATTATACCTTTTTTTTTCCAAGACAACCTATTTCAACAAGAAAATGTTTGTTTTGTTCTTGTATCATAAAATAAAAGAAGAGGGTTTTCATTAGCACTTGGAGCAAACATATTAACTGACGTGGGTTTGCAGCGGTAAGAAGGTTGCGGATGGTAGGAAAGCGGGTGTCAGGTGCTGCAAAAAAACAGGAAAGAGTATTAGTGATTCGATAATATTAGTAGGGTGTTTGTGAGTGTGTTTAAAAATCAGTAAAGAGTATAAACAAATTTTAATACAAGTGAATAGCTTTAAATATTGGTAGATGAAACTTTAATGTATGTTGGGAGGTGGTTGAAAGGCATTAATGCAACATGAAAACACTTTTAACATTTACATTCTTGTATGGTGTAAAATAAATTACAAAATACATACACTACATTCTTTTTCAAAAAAGAATAAAACCACATAAAAACATACTCTCATATAAAAAATCAAACATGAAAACATACATTATTAAAAAAAAAAAAAAAAAAAAAAAAAAAAATCCCTAGATAAATCCATAGAAACACATAGATAATAGATTTATTTAACCTGAAACAAACAAACTGAAAAAGCATATTGATATACAATTATACATTCTTTTAAGAATAAAAACCATCATCAAACTAATAATACACAAACTTAATGAATGGGTTTACATATTTCACCAAAGAACTAAAAACACATAAATTATGACCGCATATTTAACTTTTAGCTACGCGAAACTATTAGCAAAAAAAAAAGAAAAAAAAAAAAAAAAAAAAAAAGAGAAAATCACAAGTTAACTAAAACTAAAATGGGTGTATGTTTAAGTTTATATAGCGAGCTTATGGCTTATTTGATTTTCGGCTTATGTTTCACAAGCTTACTTTTTGGCTTATTTTGAAACTTTTCAGCTTATATAAGCTTATCATGTTAAAAGCAAAAGAGTTACGAAAACAAGCCACAAAAAGTGAGCTAATGAAACATAAGCCAAAACCCACCTAAGCCAACTATATAAGCTTAAACAAACACATACGAAACAAAGAAAACACAAGTTAGCTAAAATAAACCATATACGACAAACTTAACAACAAATTTATCAACAATTTAAAAAAAAATAATAATAAGTCGTACATTTTCAGCAGTGAAAGGGCGGCAGTGGCGGATTCGCACCAACAGATCTACAAAAAAAAATTGTTATAACGTACATGTCAGAAGTTTAGAAAATATATGGATCTATAAAAAAAACATGAAAATGTACATGAAACACTAAAAAGAAAACCTTAAAATACTGATGTTCTGAGATGAGATGATAGGGTTTCTGTTTGGGGTGTGTGTGCGTGAGCAGGGGCGGATCTAGCTTGAAGAGAGGGTATGCACGTGCATACCCTGTCTAAATTCTTAGTAGTGTAATTTTTTTTTTTTCTTTTTTCCAAAGGTTAGTAAAAAAAATGCACTACAAATTTATGAGTGCACACCCTTTGAAATGCTTTTAAATTTCGATGCATGCCCACGAATTTAAAAAGAAGAAAGAAAGATGAATGCGAAAAAGAAAACACAGTGGTACTTGTACAGCTGAATATTGTCGGCTATGAATTGAAGAAGATGAAGGTCAAAAGGTTAATAGGGTTAATGTATTGTATTTACTTGGCCCATTTGTAATGTAAATTGGTTTTGGAGCCTACCAATCCTTCTCAAGCCCAACACACTTAAAACTATACAACTTTACTTCTTTCTATGACTTCTAACAACTTTACTTTACAGTTTACACGTTATTATATTATACTACGTAGTATATACTAAAAGGCAGAAACCACTCCTATCAAAAACGGGTATGCTAGAGTACTATTCCCGTTAAAAAATATATACATGTTGCTATCTATTGGGTATGAAACAAATATTGTACGAGACACTATGCTACCCCGTTCCGTAAAATCACTGTTACAAGCACTGTAGCACCCGTAATACCACTGTAGCTCCGTTATTTCACTGTACCACCACCTGTTTATCCAGTTATAGCACCACACTACCCCCCTCAACCTAGAAAATTCCAGATCCCCTCGCCAAAAAAATCACCCCTCCCCACTTCGAGTTTCCACCGCCTTAAACAAATACCATCCTTCCAGATCCTCCCACCTCAACTCAGTCTCTTCACTCCCGTTTGCCCGACCTAAACCAATTAAATACACAGATATTGAGTAAAGTTTATAAACCCTAATTTCCTGATATACGTTGCGATCTGCTATGTGGGTTTTAAATTTCGTTAGTTTATTTCATGAACCTTAAATTTCTGAACCATAATTAATTGGTGTGATGTTGCAGGAACGTTGTTGGTTCTTATTTATGTGAACAGCGGTTGGAGGGTACGTGTGCTGATGAGTCTTTGCATTTAACAGATATGCTCATTCAGGTATGAGGTATCACATTTTTTTTTTGTGTTTGTGAAGAATAAGTAGTTTCTAAAATAGTGTTTGGGTTGATGTCTATTTGATAAATTCATATTGAAGAAAGATTGTTTTGGATTTTATGTTCTAATATGCACATGTAATGATGATACGAATACGGCTTTAATTATTGTTATGTTTTATATAGATTTTTTTTAAGTGGATTAACAAAGTTAATTAACATAAATGTTAACTATCGATTTTAGCTTTTATACATTTTAGGAACCATTCATGTATTCTGTTGTATTAGACTACCAGAAATGGCGTTTCGAAATGATCAAAAGGGTGTGAGTGATGATCTTTATGATTTCTTTTGCAGGTAAGAAAGGTGAGAGACTTTGCAGGTTCAATGCCAAACTTTGTTGACCTTAAAATTTCGCTTGAAGGTATCTTGATATCTACTTATATAAAGATGAGTTACTTTTATTCCATCTCATAATACCTATCATCCGATGATTATTATTCTACTTTGTTTGTTGCAGATTTCGTGAAATAAGTAGCAGTATCTACTCACTCATTTTTAGTGCAGTTTTTGACCGAATAAACAATCAAAGGTAGCTAATGTCGGTCTTTATCTTGGTATATATATATTTGCAGGTTTAGTTCATGCCAACTTGGACTCAAGTACCGAACTACTTTTCTCTACTGAGGTATGTAAACTCTCTACTTCTCAACATTTTCCGTACGACCAAATCTTTAATGCGTCTATCGCATCAGTTTCAGTTACATGATATGATCATGAAGCTAATTTCATGGTCATTATTTCAGTAGGATTTATACAAATAAGTAGGTTACCTTTTTATTATTATTATTATTATTATTATTATTATTATTTTTTAACAGCAAAGTGATAAGTTTAACAAATAAGTAGGCTACCTGATGCATATGTATAGAATAACATAGTTCGCCTAAGGATGAAATGTGTTGGTTAGGCTGGATAGAAGTTTTTAAACTTCACTGTATGAATGCTTATCTTGATGTCTTTCTTTTTAATCTTCAAATCACACGGCTCATATAAATGCCTTATTACAGTTTCTTGCAACCCTACCGCATCCTTGGTCCTTCGTTGCTCAGCCACTGGCCCACAGCTGATTTCGTGTTGATGTCATGTAATACGTATCTCAAAACAAAACACACTGCTAATATCCAGGGATGGCGAATGCCTGGGAGCCTTTTGAAAATCATGCTCATATATTATCAGTATGTTTGAAGAGAGGTTAGTTGTTATGCTTTCTGTTGTTTGTGTTTGATTCTAGCCAGTAGTGATTGAAGTGTGGACTTCTTAGTTGATTGTTGTAGCAGTTTAATGTTTGGGTTTTGAACTGAACAATCAAAACAGACTTACATCAAGTAATTCAATGATCTATATTTCATGACTTGAGTAATAGATCTAGGGTACAGTACAAGGGTGTAGAGTTCAAACTTTTGCAGGTAGTAAGCCATGTCAAACCAAAAGGAAGAAAGTCACTTTTATAAATTGAGTTTGATTGCAGTCTAAAATTCGTACCTTTAGAAAGTGGGGTTAGATCTGTCATATGTGCTTTATCTATATATAGTTGTTTACCTGTTTGCTATGGCTATTATTGTGGGATTGCAGTTAGTAATGGAACAACTTTGGTCGCTTATAATTGAACGTTAGCATTTGTCAACAATGTCATTATCCCGCTTTCTATTAGTTTTGATGAGACAAGAATGTCGCAACCCCTTAATGTTGTAATGTGTACAGGATGTACCACAGCACCCCCGCAGCAACGCGCGGGTTACCCCACTCGTTTTTTATCATTTTACTAGTTATGTAAAAGGATTAATACTACATTTGTAATAGACCTTATATTTTTTACTTCGTGTTATTATTTATTCTGTCTTTCATGTCGTACATGTGGAAATTAATCTATTATTTGCCCTTCTATATTCTAAGGTTTGTATCTATATAAGATTACTGAATGTGCAATTGGGAATATGTTGTTATTTTGTACCAACTTTATGAAGTAGTGTACTTATTGTCGATGATTATTATTTTTATATGAGTTGGTCACACTAATTAGACCCCAAGAACGAAACATCATGATTATTACAAACTATTACATATTTACACGAGCTATATTTTTTTATCTTCGTAAAACCCGGCCCGAAAAACCCGACCCGAAAACTCGACTCAAAAATTCGATTTTATAAAAATCAAGATAAATGCTTTACTAAGGAAGTGCATACCCTAATATGAAATCCTAGATCCGTCACTGTGCGTGAGTATATATGTTTGTTTGTGTTTATGAGGATAAGGGAAAATAGGTGGGCTATTTATGTTTCATCTTTAAGTCTTAAACCGTTTTACACACAAAAAGAATTTTTTATTTTTATTTTTATTATTATTTTTTCTTTTCTTTTCTTTTTGGGTGACTTTTAGTCCGTAGCTTGTTTATTTACAATTTTGTAGATAGTTCTATATATCATGTTGCTTTATAATTTTGTGGATTTCTCTAAATTTCATGTTTTGAAGCGGTCATATAGCTTTGTTCTTTCAAGTTTAGTTGTTCATTCAAGTTTAAGGGTTTTGGATGTTATTATTTCATGCATAGATATGAAGTATGCAAATTTGGGGTTTTGGTCAGAATCATTTAGCATGCGGTATGTTGGTCGATGTTATACCTTTTATGGTGTGCTTAGGGGTGGAAACGAGTCGAGCCGCTCGTGAAAAGCTCGAGATCAGATTGGTAAAAAGCTCGAACGAGTCGAGCCTACACGAGCTCGAGCCCGAGTTCGAGTCTAAATTTGGGCTCGTTTAATAATCGAGCTCGACCTCGAGCCCGAGCTTTATATATAATGCTCGATTAGGCTCGTGAGCCTAAACGTGCCCTAAAAATTATTTGTATATATATTTTCTATACATGTAAGAACTTAAAAAAAATAAGCGAGCTCGAGCCTAGTGTGATTAACGAGCTTTGGAGCTTTATTTCATTCAACATGCTATATAAGTTAATCGAGCCCGAGCCGAGCTCGAGCTTTTGAAAATTTTCACGAGCCGAGCTCGAGCTCAAAATATGAGGCTCGAAACAAGCTCGAGCCCGAGCTCGAGCTCTGGCAGGCTCGGGCTCGACTCAGCTCGTTTCCAACCCTAGGTGTGCCGAAATAAAAAGTGGGTCTTTGAAAATAAAGTGACAAACCTATCGACTATCTGTGATGAGCTCCAAGTTGTCTCGTTTATTTGGTGGTCGAATAGCTCTAAAGGTGTGACTACTTCGCGGGTTGATTGGTGCTTAAGTCCATATAATGCTTGCAAGAGTTAACATGGTTCCCACAGCTCATGAAATTGTGTCTTCTATCGCTAAGAATAGTTCAAAGTTTGTGTTCCGTTGTTACAAAAAGTTGCAGTTGGTGTCAAATGGGTCACTCCGACCCATGTCGAACCCGATAAAGCTTTATAGGGTCAAGTTGATTCGGGTCCGACTTAGCTTATCGGGTCGGGTTAGTGTCTTAGTTAGTTTGTTATTAGCCGATAAACCCGATAAGCTATAATGACAAATTTGTAGATCTATAATTTTTGAACTAAACTCGGTATTCACCGTCCATCAGTCGTAAATTTAATCAACAAGCCCACTTTAGAGTAGGGCTGAGCAAACGGACCGGCCGGACCGGACCGACCGACAAAACCGACCGGACCGAGACCGACCGGACCGGACCGACCACATTCGGTCCGGTCCTCGGTCTAAGCTTTTTGCCAAATTCGGTCTCGGTCCGGTCGGTCCGGTCCGGTCCGGTCCGGACCGACCAAAAACCCGAAAAAACTTGCCTAATTGGACCGGACCGACCGAAGACCGACCGGACCGAGACCGGACCGAGACCGGACCGACCATATTCGGTCCGGTCTCGGTCTATGGTTTTCCGGTTCTCGGTCTTCGGTCCGGTCCGGTCTTGGCCGGTCCGGTCCGGTTTCCGACCGATGATCACCCCTACTTTAGAGATAATCTCAATATGTATGTGCCCTCCTGTACTTGATCAATATCATAACAGTTCCTAAACCTTCCCTACGAATCATTATCTTGTCCTATGCTCGTATGATTTATTATTATTATTATTATTATTATTATTATTATTATTATTATTATTATTATTTGAAGGTAATGCTTTAAATGATGGTAGATTACTCTAACATTTGTCATTCAAGAAAAGGTAATGGTTTCATCTTTACTTGTACTTGTTTATTAAACTTAGCATGTTCAAATGAATGAATATATGAGTACTGATGTATATTTCAACCGATTAAGAAAATAAGAACACAATTTATGCAATAACTAGTTTGGTACCCGCGCGTTGCTGCGGGAATGTTGTGTTTAATCTAAACTCGAAACGAAACGGTCGTAATTTTTTTTTTGAAGGACTAACTATGCAAAAGATCGATAACCGCGAGTACTATTTTTATAAATAATTTCTGAAAATAGTATAATTTTTTACATAAAAGCCCCTAAAGTTATCGGAATTTTGCAAAGTAAGTCCTTAGGGACTAACTGTGTAATTTATCGCTAATGCAGGGACTGTTTTTTAAATTTGGTAAGGAAGTCTGTAATGTAGGGATAGCACTATGTCCCTGAAATTATTGGGTCGTTGCAAATTTAATCCATAAATGTTAGGTAACAACCGTTAAGGACTAACTTTGCAATTGATCTATAACACGTCAGGGGCTAAAAGTGTCAAAAAAACATGTTTACTGTAGAAACAACTGTAGCAGCTACAGTGTTTGCTACAGTAACCTCTTATCCTTTAGCATATATATATATATATATATATATAATAATCCAAATAATCATACTTACATTACCTTTTCTCAGTTTGGCTTAAATAGGTGATATTGAAATCAAATGATCCTACTATCTACATGAACTCAACGAAGTTCGTATTAATCACCTCACAAATGCGGGTGCGTTTAGTTGGCGGGAAACACCTTGTTTTCCACAAAATGTTTTGTGGAAAACAAGGAAAACAGAAATCACGTTCAAATTAGCGTTTTGTAAGAAAATATTTTGTAAAACACAAAATCCTCTATTTCCTAACTGAAAAGGGAAAATTACAAAACAAGTTTTAGTTGTTTTCCTTTGTAACCCACAATCTTCCCTCCTTTTCTTCAAAACAGATTATACAAATTTCTATAGGGCTAACTTTGAGACTAGCCCAGTCGCTCAAGTTTTTGGTTTTTTTAGACCAACTTTAGTTGGTTTATTCAAATGAACCAAGCGACTAGCGAATTTAATAGAAATGCGACATGTATTACTAGCGACTTTTAAAAGTTTGAGCAACTTATAATAATATTATTTTAATCTTTTTGCCCCTTTCCAACACTTCCCATCACCACCACCCTCTACCACCACACAACCATCACCACAACCTCCACCATTTAAGTCACAAATATAAAAACGACTAATAAATCATATATCTTCCACACCTAGAATCTTTTTTTTTTTTTTTTTTTTTTTTTTTTTTTTTTTTTTTCAAACCTAAAAACTTTATACATGATAAATCAGAGCAACATTGTGTAGATATGAAAGAGATTGGTTGTAACGGTGGAATTTTGCCCAAAATCATTTTCCGACAAGTAGCGGTAGCCAAATATGGTCGGCGGCCACCATTGCACCACCATTCCGCCACGATTACATCGCATGTAGGTGTTGGATCTTGGTGTCATTGATTGAGAAATAGAGGCGGTGGTTCATGATTTTTAAATGGGTTTAATTTGATCTTGATATAATTACTGATTATTGGTTTTTTCAAATGGGTTTAATTTTATTTTGTTTGATTATGATTTGATATATCTGATGATGGACGAAAAGATTCATAGCAATCAAGTTGATGATAATAGTACATTATTCTTTGATGATCCATACTACCAATAAAATAGTTTCCATTTGTTATATAAAGTTAAAATATCTCTATAACAAGTTGTCTATCTTATCCTTTAATCTTTCATTTATTGCATTTGTGTAGCCCGGGTGAATAATGTTCTAAAGCTGTTGACTTTTGATACCGAATCTTCTGCACATCTAAACCGGATGGTGGTTAATGGAAAATGGTGGTGATGGTTGTGTGGTGGTAGAGGGTGGTGGTGATGGGAAGTGTTGGGAAGGGGCAAAAAAATTAAAATAATATTATTAGAAGTCGCTCAAATTTTTAAAAGTCGCTAGTGATAAGTAGCTTAAAAGGAGCCCTACTTGTGCCTTACACATAATGATTAGGCGCGACTTTTTTTAGTGACACATATCGCATTTCTATTAAATTCGCTAGTCGCTTGGTCCATTTGAAGAAACTAACCAAAGTGGGTTTAGAAAACCTTTAAGACGTATACGACTGAGCCATTTGTAGAATTGTCCCATTTCTATATTTGGAAACTTGAAGCCGACTGCTACGAATTTCTTTATGAATACCTAGGAAAAAAGTTACAGCTTGAAGAAGAAATATTACTTAAAAGTGTATAACTCAAACAATAGGACAAACAATTGTAATCAATATTAATTTCTAAAATTGGTTGACCTGAAAGTATGAAACAATATTTGTCTAAGATTTTTAAGTCTATATATATAATTCTTGTGTCAGATATGAGTAAAGTAGATTATTTTTATGTTGATAATCATCAGAATTTTTTGAACATAATGGTTTCGAATCCTTTGGGCGACTTTGAAGATTGATCACTTAAGAAAAAATATGGCCATGTGTCTATGTCAAAGAAGTGCCCCAATATGAATATTTTACTTGCAATTATAACCATTTAAAATTCCAGCTACAAAACAGAATTTCAGTTACATTACGCAAATAAAATACCAACTACAAACTTGATCTGAATAGCGTTCCAAATGTTCAATTGAGGTCCTAAGAAGGGTAACTATGACAAAATAGCATGACCGGAATAACTATGAGTGGAAAGGCAACTTGATCAAACCCCAAAGATATTCAATCTCTTGTGTGCTTACTCCGATATTTCAAATAACCTCTAGCAATTCTTTCTGCCCTTTGTTTTTTAATGATCGCTTCGGCCTCCTTATGCTCGTCACGGACGTACTTTTTCACCATTTTAATAAGACGGTATACTTTAGGCCCTAATTCACGCGTACAACTATCCTCCTTCATCTTCTCTTCGCGGATAGCCGCCTTCAACAACTTAACTTTTGCACCATGTGCAAGCCACCTGTTGTAAGCTTCCTGTACATCTCTAACCTTGTCGGCTATGCTTGCGTTCTCTGAATCCACACTCTCAGAAACCTTGAAATTTTCCATATTTGACTTCGCCACAAAAACTACTATTACTAACAAAAAATTTACAAAAAAATGATACTCTAATTTGAGAAGTAACAGTAGCTTAGATTGATATTGGCTGATTACAAAATAAGGAAGGGACATACATGGCAACAAGGGTTAATATTGTAACTGTCATTTGCGGTTTGTTAACTACAGCAACATGCACATATTGATGAATTAGAAGGGCTGACTCGAGATGTGCACTCGAGATGACATGTGCACTCGAGATGTGCACTTACAACTGTTTTGCCATGTGTGTGACATCATAGGGGTAGTAAACAGTAAACACTAATATTTTAGACCTACGTATCTATGGTAAAAACAGGTCTGCAAAGCTGCAACAGCAAGGGCGGAATCATCCAACGTAGAATAATTAAATACAAGGCAGATGGGTTATGGTACGGCAAGAAAGAACTCATTTCTATCGACATAGTCAACATCTTAGCTAATGATCCCAACGGCCTAAATTAGACTAGCACTAAAGCTGGCTACGACTATAGTTTCAAGAAAAAAGTCGGTCATAAAAGTATACCTTAACCATACATCCGATTCTGATACATGGGGATCGCACCAGGCTTTATTACCTCTCGAGGGATCTTGAGAAGCTTACAACCCCCACCAGACAGTGTACCTGATCGATGTAGTATAGTATAATGACAAGTACCGGGGGATTGATCGTTCAGCTAGGAATAGTGTCGCTAGGATTAGAAAACCTAAAGATTAGGTCTAGAGATGAGGGATGATTCTTTTTGTATTTTTTATATTTTATGAAAAGCAATTCAAAATCTCGGATTTGAAGGAGTTTGGCGGAATTAGTTGCTAGTCAACTAACTCAATACTAAAAATGCAATCAAAATAAAATACTAAAAATGAAAATAAAACTAATTAAACTAGAGTTGTGAGCAATATGTGGGAGAATTGTGTTTACTTAGATTTCACTACTCCCTAGACATCTTTTACATGTTACAGTTGCGTGGATGACGGATTGTATTCCTTAATACCATTCATGGGGTGGCGTACTTACTTCCCCAATCCTATGAGCGCCTACTTCACTCCTATATCGAGCCGGCTAAGAAGCTCCTAACATGGGATCACTAGAATTTGCTCATGCATTAAATACAACCAATAAAACCTAGTACACATCGGTTCATGTTTCCTAAGACGTTCAAGCATGTTACACAATGGAGATCTGCCAGTTTTCTTAAGCCTAACATTGAATTCATTCATCCATTATAACCATAAACAAGTAATCAACATATAATTAACATCTAGGTTTCATTACATCTAAGCAAACACAAGATAGATCTAGCCTAGCATGTTGGAATTAAGACAAACATAAGATATATTCAAACAACACATAGACATATTGAATGAATTAAGAGAAGACTTATCTCAATTGAACATGAAATGATTCAAGGGGTGAAAACCCTTTAAAATACTGTAAAATACGACCTAGGGTTTACAAAGTTCGGCCCTAGTTTTCTCCACACAAGCTCCTCCTAATGAATGAAAAATAGAAAACTATATATAGATTTTGATAGGTGACGGCGTCAAGAACAAATGTCTGATGCCGTCATCTCGCCGCCAAATAGTTTCTCAGACTGCCTAGATCTGGGTCTAACGCCGTCATGTATACTCCTTATGCAGGCCGTCACCAAAAATTGTCTTGACGCCCTTGTTGTGACGCCTTCAGATTTTCACTGGGTCGTCATGGATTTTACTCTTGACGCCGTCATGATCATCTTCTTGACACCGTCAGGTACTGTTCTCAGCATGGAAAATTAAGTCTTTGTCGTTTTCTTCACTTTTATGCTCCAAAAACATCCAAAATGCCTTCTTTTTCAGAATTCACTCCCAAAGTACCTAAAATCACAAAAGAACGATTTAGGGCAATATTTGATCAAATAATTTCAATTCCGGGCTTAAATGACCCCCTAAAAGTGGTTCATTTTTCGCCTCATCATATACCCTTACACTTGAGATTTGCTTGTCCTCAAGCAAATGCGCTTTTATTCTAGTCAAAATACAAGTTAGGGGTCATTTAACACTAATATAAAAGTAATTACAACAAATAATCGTTCCACTAAAGACCAAAGACAAGCACGGAGGTCATACACTAGCACCTCACAAATAGTGTTTAGATACTCACATCTCTCGGGTGTAATAAAGTAATATCACAATATAGAAACGGAAAATATCTCTCACTACCTGTCATAGCAAAATAGATTACCATAGGCTTGGGAAAGGATCAAACCTCCACCACATGGCGTAAGCACATAGGATAAACTATCAAATGGGTCTTTTAAAGGGTTGTAACGTTAGGTATAGGGATATGGAATACACGGTTTTGTTGGATATAGGCAGTCTTTACTGGTGGCGAGTTAACAATCTTGGTTAATTACATGTACAATATGGCGTTGCTAAGCCAAGACTAGACTCGACTTAAGCTAATAAATCAAAAAGAACAAAAACATAAAATGAAAAGGGATGGTAGTCCGTTTTTTTTTTTTTTTTTTTTTTTTTTTTTTGCATACACTCTTACCCTACCATCCAAAATAATACATCGTAGGGAATGAAAATTCCCCTTACACTTGAATTTTTACATACTTTACAATAAACTAATCTAATGACTCGAATTAAGAAAATCAAAACACTTGGAGTACTTTTAAGATTAACGCACATACGGGGGTAATAATATGATGTTCTTCCCCATTACTTCATAAAATAAGTACTTTACCCATGAGTCCCAATCGTCCCAAAACAATATGTACAAGGATATGACTCGACTTAGCAACCATGTAATCAATTAGATAATTAACTTAGGGTTTAACAAATAACAATAATGCACTAAAAATGAGTGCATACACGGAAGGCTAAGGCGATTTTGGGTGTACATTTAAGTGGGGTGTAACAAATTCTTCCTTTAAGTAATATGCTTAAAGTTAGAAACGAAAAGATAGGCTCGGAGGGGTGTACTAGGGGTTTCGTGTACTAAAAATGAGTACAACGCTAAGGTGTGGGAAAAATTAGTTGACTTAACTAGCCAAGTAATATGACTTAAATGGTCAAGTAATTATAATACGGGTTTAACACAAGGGTGATCCTAATGCCTCTTATCATGTAGTAAATCCTACTACACGAATGTAGTCTCACTAGCGGTCTCGGGATGTATCACTAACGCAAGTTCTAGAATCTAAATGCTATCGGTACACTCATAAGCACTAATAATGAATGCTTTTCCTATCAAATCTAAAGGCGAACCTCACATATTT
Organism: Artemisia argyi; assembly: GCA_030686995.1. NCBI lineage: Eukaryota > Viridiplantae > Streptophyta > Magnoliopsida > Asterales > Asteraceae > Artemisia > Artemisia argyi. The sequence continues at coordinate 179,845,905 of CM060683.1, forward strand.
GGGTGGAAAATTTTTCTGAATAGTACGATTTTGTATAAGTCATCTATGATAAGAGCTGCTAGAGCAGATGTTTGCACGTGAGGTGCAGGTGTGGTAATCCCACACGTGAGGTGCACGTGTTTTTCTCCACATTAGCTCTAACAGCTTTTGGCGCCCAAAAGCTGTCTTTAAATAGTTGTTAGCTCATTCACTTTCATTTAGCTTTTGATAATCATTTTCTCTTCTCTCAATTCTCTCTGTTTCAGTTGTAACAAACTTGTAACAAACTATCCAACTCCATTGATAATACATTGAGCTTTCGACTTTCTATTCTTATCTTCTTGATTGTCCAAGTTCTTGTAAAACACTCTTATCGATCTTAATTGATCCTAACTGTGTCTATCAGTGGTATCAGAGACCTTTCCTGGTGAGGTCTCTTTGATCGTCTTCTCCGATCACAATTCCGGCAAGAATTTCAATTTTCCGGCGACTCTGTAATTCCGATCAACAAATTCAAGAATCAAGAAATAGTACAAGTGGCATGCAAGATTCATTAATGGCACCAACTACAAGAACTGTGACTAATGAAGGTGATGGAATTGATCCTAATGTCAAGAATTATTTGGATAATGCATTGGCTGAAATTCGACAATCTTTGGTCACTCTTACAAACACAATTACAACCATGACTGCACCAAACAATCAGTTGGGGAATTCTACCATGGGGAGACGACCACAACAGTATGGTAGAATGGCTAAGGTGGAATTTCCAAGATTTCAAGGTGAGGATGTAAGGGGATGGATCTTCAAATGTGAGCAGTTCTTCCTCATTGACAACACTCCAGATGATGAGAAGGTAAAAATTGCATCTGTGCATTTAAGTGAGAAAGCTTTACTTTGGCATAGACAGTTTATAAGAATCATTGGGGAAAATGTTGGGTGGGAAATGTATAAAACTGCAATTATTCAAAGATTTGGGTCAATTAATGAAGATCCAATGGCTGCCCTTAAGAATGCCAAGTATGAAAAGTCTGCTAAAGAGTACCAAGATTTGTTTGACACACTTTATGTAGAGTAGACATAAGTCCAGAACATGCTATCAGTTTGTATTTGGGTGGATTACCACCAGAATTGGAGATGTATGTGAGAATGTTTAGACCCATGACATTAGCAGATGCTTATAATTTGACAAATTTGCAAGAGGCAACTTTAGAGGCTGTGAGAAAGAAGAATAGACCCTTAATGTCTTCAAGTATGGGTAGATTTGGAGTTAACAATGGGGGGAGTATGGTGAATAAACAACCCTTGTTGCCCACACCACCTGTTAATAACACCTGGAAACCTAATTCAAACACACCTTCAAGAACACCAATTAGGAGGCAGTTGACTCAAAAAGAGTATGAGGAAAAAAGAGCAAAGAATTTGTGTTTTTACTGTGATAAAAGGTATGTTCCAGGTCATAAGTGTGAGGGTCAGTTGTTTAGCTTAGTTGTGTTAGCTGATCATGAGGAAGAAGAGGAGTTTATGGATGCTGAGGATGATTTGGTTGAATTGGAGTCTGATATTGTGCAACCACAAATCTCTCTCAATGCTCTCAATGGTGTGAGTTCTTATCAAACCTTAAGAGTCATTGGGTTGTATAATAACAAACATGAGTTGCACATACTAGTAGATTCAGGATCTACTCATAATTTCTTAGATGTGAATATGGCTAAAAGGTTAGGCTGCAACCTCAGGAAAACTTGTCCATTACCAGTGAGTGTGGCGGGAGGTAAACAGTTGCTAAGTGCTTATGAGTGCAAAGATTTTGCTTGGAAGTTGAAGGGAGAAACTTTTATATCTGATGTTATGCTCTTACCACTGGTAGGATGTGATATGGTGTTGGGTATCCAATGGCTTTCTACAATAGGGGACATGAAGTTTAACTTCCAAGATCTTAGAATGGAATTTTTGTACAATGGCAAAAAGCTGGTGTTGAGAGGTACTCCAAAGACTAATATTCAGTGGATAGCAGGCAAGAGACAGTTGAAATCAATGAATGTTAGTCCACAAGCTGAATTGTGTATGTTGAGTGTGTATCCAAACACAGGGTTAAGTTTGATGAATATGGAAGGACAAAATGAAGAAGTTGTTGTAAGCCCTGAATTGTTAAAAGTAGTAGAAGAATTTGAAGATGTATTTGCAATACCCAAAGAGCTGCCACCTAAGAGGGTTCAAGATCATAGAATTCCATTACTTGAGGGTGCACCACCAGTCAATGTTAGACCTTATAGGCACCCTTCAGTGCAGAAAGATGCTATAGAAGCCATGGTAAAAGAGTTGTTGGATGCAGGGGTTATCAAGCCAAGCCAAAGTCCTTTTGCTTCACCAATTGTCATGGTAAAAAAGAAAGACAATACATGGAGGATGTGCATTGATTATAGACAACTCAACAAGTACACAGTCAAAGATAAGTTTCCCATTCCTATAATTGATGAACTTATAGATGAATTGCATGGGGCAATGATCTTTACTAAATTGGATTTAAGATCTGGATACCATCAAATTAGGATGTTTGAAGATGATGTGGCCAAAACTGCTTTTAAAACTCATGAAGTCCATTATGAGTTTTTGGTTATGCCATTTGGCTTAACCAATGCACCTTCTACTTTTCAAGCACTTATGAATGATGTGTTTAAAGAGTACTTGAGGAAGTTTACATTGGTCTTCTTTGATGATATTTTGGTCTACTCAAAAAGCTTGGAGGAACATGTGCAACATTTGACTATGATCTTGCAGAAAATGAGAGATCATCAACTGTTTGCAAAAAGAAGTAAATTTGTGTTTGGGAAAACTCATGTTGAGTACTTGGGGCATATCATTTCTGCACAAGGAGTAGCTACTGACCCAACAAAAGTCAATGCAATGAAAAATTGGCCTGTTCCAACAAATGTCAAACAATTGAGAGGCTTTCTTGGGCTCACTGGTTACTACAGAAAGTTTATCAATAATTTTGCTGGTTTAAGTAGACCTTTGACACAGTTATTGAAGAAAAACTCTTTCAAATGGTCTGATGAAGCACAAGTTTCCTTCCAATCACTTAAAACAACTATGATACAAGCTCCAGTTTTGTCACTACCTGATTTCACTAAACCTTTTGAAGTAGAGACATATGCTTCAGGAAGTGGAATAGGAGCAATATTGCAACAAAATGGCCATCCAATTGCATACCTCAGTAAAGCTTTAGCTCCAAAACATCAAACCCTCTCTACTTATGAAAAAGAGTTTCTAGCTGTGATGTTGGCTTTAGAAAAATGGAGGGGGTACTTGCTTGATAGACACTTCATCATCAAGACTGATCATTACAGCTTGAAGTATCTTCTGGATCAGAGAATCACTACACCAGCTCAGATGAAGTGGTTTCCTAAACTAATGGGATTTGATTATGAGGTGAGATATAAGAAAGGGGTAGAGAATGCAGCAGCATATGCTCTTTCCAGGGTTCCAAATGAAGGTCAATTGATGGCTACAATGGTTGTAGATATGCCAACTCAGTTAACAACAAGAATTATAGCTAGTTGGGACACTGATCTTACCTTGCAACAAGTTATAAATGAATTGAAGAAAGGCAACAGTGGGAAGAAGCATTATACTTGGAGCAATGATCAGTTGTTAAGAAAAGGGAAGCTAGTGGTGGGTAAAGATGCACAACTCAGGGTTGATTTGATTACTCATTTCCATGCTAGTTCAATTGGTGGACACTCAGGGGTAAGGGTTACTACTCATAAACTTTGCTCAGTTATTTACTGGAAAGGTATGAAGAAGGAAGTGAAGAAGTTTGTGTTGGAATGCATGACATGTCAGAGAAATAAGCCAGACCTAGCTGCCTATCCAGGTTTATTACAACCCTTACCTATTCCTCAAAAGATACGGGAGAGTATCTCCATGGATTTTATTGAGGGTCTCCCAAAATCTCATGGCTACAATGTCATCTATGTGGTGGTGGATAGATTGACTAAGTATGCCCATTTTATGCCTCTAACTCATCCATTCACAGCAGTCCAAGTAGCTCAGGTCTTCCTTGACATAGTTTACAAATTACATGGATTGCCACTCACAATTGTGTCAGATAGGGACAAAATTTTCTTGAGCAATTTTTGGAAGGAGTTATTCAAATTGATGCAAGTTAAATTACTAATGTCAACCTCTTACCATCCACAAACTGATGGCCAAACAGAGGTTGTCAATAGGTGTTTAGAAGGGTATCTCAGGTGCATGACAGGAGAGAGGCCAAAAGAATGGTCGAAATGGTTGACCTTAGCTGAATTATGGTATAACTCCAACTTCCACACTTCTATTCAGACAACTCCTTTTGAGGCAGTGTATGGCCAGGCACCACCAGTTCATGTGCCATATTTGGGAAGTGCAGGTAAGGTTGAGGCAGTGAACAGAACTTTGGTGGCAAGAGAGCAGGCAATTCAGATGTTAAAGTTTCATTTGGCAAGGTCTCAAAATAGAATGAAACAGCAGGCTGATAAGCATAGAACTGAAAGAGTACTCCAAGTGGGTGATTGGGTGCTTTTGAAGCTACAACCTCATAGACAAGGAAGGAAACACAAGTTCTCTCCCAAAAGTTTTGGACCCTTTCAAGTGGTAGAGAAAGTGGGAGAAGTAGCTTATAAGTTGGCATTGCCTGCAAGTGCACAAATTCATAATGTCTTCCATGTTTCTCAATTGAAGCTTTGCAAAGGTGATGTTCAGGTTACACAAGCTACTACATTGCCAAGTTGTGATCAAGATGGGTTGTTGGAAGCAGAACCAATAGCCATTTTAGAGAGGAAGATGCTTAAGAAGAAGAATGTAGCAGTTGTTTATGGCTTGGTGCAATGGGCCAATGGCACCAAGGAAGATGCAACATGGGAGCCTTTGGCAGAATTGTTCGACAAATTTCCAAACTTTGTTGAACATCCTTGAGGACAAGGATGATTTTAAGGAGGGTGGATTGATAAGAGCTGCTAGAGCAGATGTTGGCACGTGAGGTGCAGGTGTGGTAATCCCACACGTGAGGTGCACGTGTTTTTCTCCACATTAGCTCTAACAGCTTTTGGCGCCCAAAAGCTGTCTTTAAATAGTTGTTAGCTCATTCACTTTCATTTAGCTTTTGATAATCATTTTCTCTTCTCTCAATTCTCTCTGTTTCAGTTGTAACAAACTTGTAACAAACTATCCAACTCCATTGATAATACATTGAGCTTTCGACTTTCTATTCTTATCTTCTTGATTGTCCAAGTTCTTGTAAAACACTCTTATCGATCTTAATTGATCCTAACTGTGTCTATCAATCTATGAGTTTGACTTTGTTTATATTTTTTTTTGGTGCTAATATGTTTAACATTTTCACAAAAATAAAATAAGATAAACAAAACTAGCAAGATGTAACTGGTTAGATTTAAGACACAAATGCCCATGTTCCATGACCCTAACAATTATACTGTAATACAGTAAGTTGTTTATGATCAATCAAATAGTTTTGTGTAGTACTAGTACCAAACACATGTGTAGTAGTGTAGTACCAAGTACACACGACCAAGTAGGCAAAAGTACAACTTTGCAGCCTATAACTAGACTGATCAAGCCACATTCTTGGAGTAAATATTAACTTTGAGTTGTGTTGTATATAATAGAAGTAAATCAAGATTGACGTGCTTGTGAATGATGAAGAAAATCAATCCGAATCCTGTCGTGTTAAAATCTATGGTTAGTTTTTGGTCCTTTTTCAACGCCTTTTACAAAACTAGGAATTTGATATCTTGATTTTGTGTTAACGTTTAAACCCGTACCTTTGTATCGTCATTTAATTTGGTATTGAGTTATAAAATTTTGGATGTGGTACGAGACTATTGAGATATTTCGATTGAGTTACTTGTCAAATTGTTTTAAGTACTTATGCAGCATATTGCTTAGGCTTTTATGTATACTAGTATGTTCTCATTTGAACAACTTTGATGTGTAACAAACAAAGGCTGATTTGGCATTTGGATTGATTTGATCTCCGTCATTGACAAGCACGTCGAACTTTATGTACTTCAAAGGTTACCTTGAGATCGTTCGACACCTTATGATCGTCACGTTTAAGGACATGGAACAGGTAAATATACCATGAGAATTATATTATGCTAGAAATAAGGGTAATTTGTTTGTCATTATGTAATTCTCTAAGACTAGAAGCAACAGATTCTTAACTGGGCCCAGAAGAGTTCAACAAATTTCTGCATTAAGAAGGAACCACATTGTTCAAGTAAACAGATTAGGCCATTTGTTTTGTTTACATTATTTAGGCCATTTCGTCTTCTGTTAAACTAACCAAACCTTAAGTAATGGACATATGCAAGTTTAACCGGCTAAAACCCAGCACAAAACAAGGTACAGAGTCCTGGAAAGTGATTACATTCATATTTTTACTGGATATATAGTGGCCTGATAAAGAAAATGTTAAATTTTATACAACAATTCTCACATGCCTTCTTAGAAACTATAAGAGACTTATAAAAGAAGGAACAAAAGAAGGAACAAAGTAGTCATCTGATAAACAAACTTTTAGACAAACCAAGACTTAATTAAGTAATGGACAAGGCATTATATATGCAAGTTTAACCGGCTAAGATCCTGCACAAAAAAGGGGACAGAATTACATTCAAATTTACAAGATATATTAGTGGCCTGCTAAAAATCATTGTTGTTTTTGGTTTGTTTGCAATACCAAAGTCTCTATATGGCTGAAAATAAAGAAAATGTAAAATTTTATATAATAATTCACATAGGCCATCTTAAAACCTATAATAGACTTATGAAAGAAGGAACAAGTTAGTCATCTGATAAAGTATATTTATCTTGAAATCTTGAAGCATCTTATAATGAAAATATGGAAATTCTCATGGAGGTGAAATTCTATGAATGTAAGGAACCTTGTAGCAAGGAAGAAACCCCTCAATAAAAGACACCATATATAGCTGTCTCATAACTACTTTCCCAATTTTAGGCGATTGAGTAATCTTAATATTCAATTAATATTATGTGTGTATCAGAAGTTTTATTCAAAAATGTCATATTCCATGTTGTCTGCTTGAAGTGAAATATACGAAACTCTTTACACCATGTAACCCCCCCTCGGCCTCTCTCAAAGAACTATATATATAAGCATCAGGATGAACCCATAAGGCATATCCACAAACTCTTCGATTATCTTAACTAGTGATATATACAAAATGTTGCAAACAACGATTGGTTTTGTGTTAATTCTCACCTGCACCACCATTTTCAATATATATCCTACCCAAGCCAAAGAACTCAAAACCTACATTGTTCATTTACATTCACCTGAAGGCAAAGAGTTTTCTGAGCCACACAAGCTTGAGGAATGGTATAACTCGTACTTGTCAAAAGTAGCTACTGGCACTAACGAGAAACCAAAATTGGTTTATGCATACCGTCGTGTGATTACAGGATTTGCTGCAAAAATGTCTGCTGAGCAAGCAAAGGAGATGGAGAATTTGGGTGGAGTATTATATGTAAGGCCTGAAAGTAGCTATGAGCTGCATACAACTCGTTCACCTCACTTTTTGGGCTTGCGCCAAAATACTGGTTGTTGGAAAGATTCAAACTACGGAAGGGGAATCATTATTGGGCTTCTAGACACCGGAATTACTCCTGGACATCCTTCGTTTAACGATAAAGGAATGCCACCTCCACCAGCAAGATGGAAAGGCAAATGTGAAGGGGTAAGATGTAACAACAAACTGATCGGATTAAGAAACTTTGTTAGCAACGATTCTGTAATTGATTCGGAAGGCCATGGGACACACACTTCAAGTACTGCAGCTGGGAATTATGTAGACAATGTGAGTTTATTTGGACAAGCGAATGGAACTGCAAGTGGGATGGCACCGCTTGCACACTTGGCAATGTATAAAGTATGTGCTGGGCCTTTTTGTTCAACTACCGACGTCTTAGCTGGCATGGATGCAGCTATCGAAGAAGGTGTTGATGTGCTTTCGCTTTCGCTAGGTGGACCTCCCCAAATGTTTTATGAGGATACTCTGGCAATAGCAGCCTATACTGCCACAAAGTCTGGGATATTTGTGAGTTGTTCAGCTGCCAATTCTGGGCCTTGGAGTGGATCGTTAGCGAACCAAGCCCCATGGATCCTTACAGTTGGAGCTAGTACCACTGATAGAAGCATAAGGACATCAGTTTATCTCGGAAATAACAAGACACTTAATGGTGAAGCCTTATACCAACCAAAGAATTACAAGCCAAAGGTTCAGCCCCTTGTTTACCCAGCTGAAAAGGGTTACTCATGCAGTACAGGGTCACTTGAAAACGTTAATGTCAAGGGGAAGGTAGTATTGTGTGATGCAGTTGCTGTTGTTGTGGGAACTGAAATGGGTCAGGCAGTTAAAGAGGCTGGAGGAGCGGCTATGATTCTCGCAAACAACAATATTACTGGCCGGACTGTAGCAGCAGAATATCAAGTGCTTCCTTCATCACATGTTGGCTACAAAGAAGGAGTTAAGATCAAGAAGTACTTGAAATCTACTTCATCCCCTGTAGCAACTATCATCCAACATGGAACTGTACTTGGCGTAAAGTCTGCTCCAGAGGTAATTTCCTTCTCGTCAAGAGGACCTAACTCTGTAAGTCCTGGAATAATGAAACCAGACATAGTTGGGCCTGGTGTTGACATTCTTGCCGCATGGAAAGAGTCCGTGGATAACAACACAAGAAGCAAACCGGTTAATATGATACATGGTACATCAATGTCTTGTCCTCATCTCGCGGGCATAGCAGCACTTGTAAAAAGCTCACACCCTGAATGGTCTCCCGCTGCAATTAAGTCTGCAATGATGACCACAGCAAGCCATGTAAGCCTAAATGGACATGCCATAGTAGATGAAAGAGATCTTCCTGCAGACGTGTTTGCCATGGGCTCTGGTCATGTGAAAGCCGCAAAAGCCATCGATCCTGGACTTATTTTTGACATCCAACCTGACGATTACATTCCGTATTTGTGTGGATTAGGCTATACACCCAAGCAAGTTCAAATGATCGTTAAAAAGAAAGTATCCTGCTCAAAAACCATAACAGAGGCGCAACTCAACTATCCTTCTTTTGTGGTTGAACTAAAAAGAGGTGAGAGCAAAACATACTCTAGGACGGTGACTAATGTCGGCAAAAAAGACTCAGAATACGAAATCAGGGATATTTCATTACCAAAAGGTGTAACTATTCATCTCAACTTTGATTCTCAACAGCTAAGTTTCACAGCGTTGGACCAAAAAGTTTCATACAAAGTAACATTTACCCGATCTAGTAAGGGGCATGTTGATGGTGCATATGGTGGAGGATATATGACTTGGGTATCGGTATCTGGTAAATATTCCGTCCGGACCCCATTTGCGATCATGTTCAAATGAGGTGGTCCATAGTGCTCTATTTCATGGTTGATACTAATTAAGTATAACATGAAAAACATCTATGCTCTTTTACATATTTATATATTATTTGAATCAATAACGACTGCCAGAACATTTAAAGTTCTGTGACAAACTTGTTCGGTTTAATATTTGTATCTGAAAGTTAGTTGATCTTTTCAGATTAATATATTAAGTGATGAAGGTTTCCGTCATTCTATATGTTTCAGATAGATTTAGGTTATTACACTCCAAATGATATTCTTCGACTTCAGGCCATATTAGTTTTCATTATTAAAAAATAGCAAACTAAAATAAGTTGCGATCATAAATTATGCTACCACTCGTCTTCATTATATGAAAGGTATCTTTGTAAAGAAGAGTATGGAGCTAGAAAAATTCAACATAATTCTTGATATCCTGGCACAAATATCGTAGCTTGCTCTCTGCTTCAACTTATTTCATAGGTTTTACAGCTAAACGAAAGCAATGACATTGGCCCATCAGCATCAAACTCGTGTGCAATTGTGCATACATTAGTTATCTATCTAAAGATAATGATGAGTGTTGTTAAATTTTTGTTAAAAATATCGATTTCTCCTAAATAAACCTAGACTCGAGATTTTGTGTCACACGAATAGATGTTTTGTTTAATTAGTCCACTAAAATGACAAAAGAAATATACGTCTTCTTAATTTGTTCACTAGTTTTAATGAAATTGTACAATTTAGTTTATTTTTATTTCCTTTATGCTCGTGTGATAAAAATTTGTGCACATGATGACTTTGGGTCCTGAGTCCGCCCCTCTCATGTCTCGGGTTCGTTTGATTCAATAGATATTGATCCTATATCTCCTCCCCACTTCAGTCCCAAACCTGAGTCTATTAAGACTCACCCTATGGTCACTCAGTTTCAAACCAGGACTCTTAGGCTAGTTGATCGACTCAATCTTTTTGCTACTGATGTCCTTCTCTTGTTCTAGGTCTACGGCTCAAGTCATGTGTGACTCTAATTAGAACCCTTCTGAGAGCAAAATAAAGGTCTCTTCTAGGAATGAGAATAAAACCACTTGAGTTGATATATAAATTAGATAATCACAACACGTAGCTATACATCTACAATGTACAAAAAAGAAAATATTATCTTTAATCTACATGGTAAGAATATACAGTCTAATACAATCATGGATGTGCTTCTAAAGTTTCTGATCATATTCAAGCGGCAATCAAACATAATGTTGCATACATCTACGGTTGAAAACGTAGCCTTAACTGAAAGTTGAAATGTTGTAAAGACTTAACAGTTTGTCGTCCCAGTATTAGGAAACAAGACTAAACCCAATAATGACTCTGAAAATAAACATGTAGGAGTTGAAGATTATAATATCTTCTGTTTCATAAAGGTTTTTGCCAGATGAAATGTGTAGGAAAACAGATGATACATGTTTCTGAAATCAATTTTTTTTGCAGACTAAAGTTTGCAACCCAAACACAACTTTGCATATATGAAAAAAAAAAATAATAATAATAAAATAAAATTAAAAAAAAAAAAAAAAAAAATTACTTAGAAGATCACTTATGATGTATCAAAAGCAAATTGCAAACGGCTTCTAGTTTTCTAGTGTCAAGTGCCACTTGGAGTTCCCCCAAACACTTCAGTAGGAAATTCTACATAAAACAATATCTTAATGAAGTGTTCGGAGGATCTCTTCCCTTCATTTGTATCCATTTATTTTTCTAGTGTGGAGTGTCGAGTGCCACTCGGAGTTCCCCCAAACACTTCAGTAGGACATTCTTGTTGAAACTATATCCCAGTGAAGTGTTCGGAGGATCTCTAAGGGACACTTAACGTTTCCCTTCATTTGTATTAGTTTATTTTGCTAGTGTCAAGTGCCACTCAGAGTTCCCCCAAACACTTCAGTAGGCAATTCTAGATAAAACAATAGCCCAATGAAGTGTTCAGAGGATCTCTAAGGGACACTTGACGTTTCCCGTCATTTGTATACGTTTATTTTGCTCGTGCCGAGTGTCACTTGGAGTTCCCCCAAACACTTCAGTAGGAAATTCTAGATAAAACAATAGCCCAATGAAGTGTTCGGAGGATCTCTAAGGGACACTTGACGTTTTCATTCATTTGTAGTTACTTGATGCGTTTGATGAATAAAACATGCATAGTTACGGGTATTTATAAGAAAGAATATAGGGAAGTGTGCTATCTATGAACATAGATATGATGCATAAGAAGCTTGAACATGGTTGGCATTGTGTCTCGATTAGGAGACTAATGTTCTCATGTGCTTAAAGGGTAAAAAGATCTGAAAATGATAAGTGATGTGATCATGTGAGGACCATGCATGTAAAGATTCACAGTGGTGTTATATTCTCACATTATCATCTATCCCTTATACATGACTAGGTTCAACTTCACAATTCACACATATTTACATACAATTCGATCTCTTGTCAAGAAATATCAATAAATCTACTCTATCACAACATAACACTAGCACTTTCATTTACAGTTTTCAAAAGGTAATCATCAACCAGGTTTCCAAATTTGATTGAAACTACGAAATTATTCACTCTTCATTACTATTAGACGATTAGATTATGGCCCAAACCCTTAAGCCATAATCTAATCGTCTAATAATTACATTGTTCTAGCAATTTCAGTTACTAATCCCATACCTAATCGCTAAAAAGATTTCCTTATTTGATAAAACTACTGTACGAGATTAACCACAAATAATAATATATGCAGCTTTTGCAGATTAAAACTAATATAAATGATCATTCCTCCTCTTTTAGTCGTAAAAGACCAATAGGATTATCAGGCTTTAGTTGAGAGGTGGTGTCATTTGTTGCGTCATGGATGCTATTTTTTGACACGAGCGCTTGATGGTTGTGTTTACCTTCATATGTGGTTATGACGGATTTTGGGTCACTTGAAGGTCTCTCAACATGTTTTCGAACATTGCAACCTTTGATCGTGCACTTGTAATAACTCCTGTAAAAGTATTGTACATTCAAATTTTTGCATGAATAATTATTCCGGATCTGGAATGCATAGCAAAATAAGGCAAATGATAATGATTTTACTCAAATATTTGCAAAGGTAAAAGTGGTTCAAATAAGTGCATTATTATAGTTCATAGAAGGGAAAAAAATCCTACCTTGGATGAGAATTTCCTTTAACTGCTTTTTGCCCGTATTTTCGCCATTTATAGCCGTCGTCTAGAAGATCAATTTTGCTGGTTGCTTGAACAATGATCCGAGAATCTGGAAGTGTTTGATGTGATGAAATTGGATCAAACCCCTTGGCCTCAATGTTTCTACACCATACATGTCGAATAATTTCAACCTTAGTATTATAACAACTATATATTGAACTATAATAAAAGAGTTTGTAACTTTTGAACCATATATATAGTTGTTTTTTAGTTGCAAACTAACAATCGCTGTAAACATTTGGTAAAGAGTATATCATTTGTGATTCGATAAAAGTACCTCTTTTTTGCTTGATGTTTGGCAATATCATCGTTGTCCCATGATCCCGACATTTCATGGGAAGATTCTTGATCCTTTTTTATCGAAGAATTTTCCCTCGAATAGTTAAGATAACTAGTTTGATTGTTGACAGGTTCAGTATCATTAAAATTACCAGCAGTTCGAGGTGGTTGGTGGTTATGCTTCCCTTTATAGATAATCTCGGTTACTCGACCATCTACACCCCGCTCAACCTTTTTCTTAACAGGACAACTTTGATGTGTGCATTTGTAATAACTTCGAGCGTATTCACTTCCCTTAACTTGCTTTTGCCCGTATTTTCTCCAATTGTATCCGTCCTCAGCTGGCTTGTCAGCTGCTACTAAGGGTGGATGGGAGTGGCTCCTAGATTTGGATAACTCGGGTGCCATCATTGTGACATTATGGTCTGGCATTGGTGGTGGAACATGGTTGTGTGTGGTTGGTATAGGCTGCAGTTGTGCATCCTGTGCTGTAACATGAGCTAATGCTTGCTGGTGGGACATTCCAAGCAACCCCTATCGACAAGAAAAAGAGTGAGCCACCTCTAGGTTTCTATTTTTTTAGACATTTATTTTACTGCCTTAGAACAAGAAAAATCTCAAGTGGATATCAATGGTGTTTGACATTGCTTATCTGAAACTAATCTTCCTTAACAAATAAGCCTGCAATAAACAAACTTGTTTTTAAATGTTTACTTGCTCTATAATAAGCACTACTTACACATTTTATACAAACACTCGAAAAAATCAACAATCATATGTTAGTTAAACATCTTAACGTCGTCGTTGCATTATCAATAACTTGTAAACTAAAAATCATCATTTATTCACAACATCGCGTTTAACACATAGAACTAAAGTTAAAGCAATTATTCTAAGAGGCTAACTGAAAACTTCAAGTTATCAAGTACCTGAGCTGGTGATTTAAGCAAGGTAGCCGGACTTAATCCAGCCAAAAGCTTAGCAAAAGTACGAGTATCCGGCCCCACATCATTATCCGAAAAAAAGTTTGATATCAAAGTCATAGGTCCCGGAGTCTCCCCCGGTGCAGTAAACAAGTTATCGACCGATGAACTCGTTGGTATAGAGATTGTTGGACGTAAATATGGTGTTGATAATGGTAACGATTTTTTGTTGTTGTCCATTTTTGACAAATTAGTAAAACTTTTTTTACTAGTTGAAGTTGTAGAACATGAAGATGGATATTAACGTTGGATCGAGATTTAACCTGCACTTGAATGTTCCTGCGAGTGTTTGTTGTGTCGGGTAAATATTAAATATGATAATGAAATGATACAAAAAAGTTAACTCGATCAAGTTGCTAGGAGTTGGTATGAAAAGGTGATTTTTGAAAGGTGATTTTTGAAACTTTTTGTACTTGTTTGAATGTTTCCTAGTGTCCACATGCTGTTTCGTAGAAGTTTTAAGTTGTTTTTAAATGATTATGGGTTTAATTAATTTACACTTTGTGACTGTATTTTTGCAGCCTATAAAATTTTAAAATGAATTGTGACCCAAACACGTCTCTTCGCCAACTATAGCTTTTATGTTTGTCTTGCCGTCACATCGGTTGTTCTAGCGTCAACAACTTGTTATTGACAAATACAAAAGGAAGGGTGCCCTTATAAAAATCAGAAGGAAAACTAAAAATTATATTATTTAGATTCAACTAACTATGAAAATTAAAAGATACTGTTATTAAATAGTGACCATCCTAAATAAAAACTAACAATTAGATGGGCCAAACCCAACGTTCTTTCAGACATTTATTATCTAACATCCTCTCTCATACTTAAAATGTTGCATGCCTTTTAATTGTTTAGTGTGTGTTGCACACTTGCACTATTGTTTTGTTAGATATTGGGTTATGGTGTAATAATAATCTTAGATATCTTGCTTGAATCATGTAAAGTCATTTTTCATATAAAGTATTTCGACCATATGAATGTCTGGGTATCACAAAATTCTTATGAGGACAATTCAAGAATAACATTTTATTTCTAAGCACAAGAGAACAAAGCAAAATAGAAAAGAATTTTGTGTTTTTGTATATTCAAAGGAGACCAAATGAACCTGTTAAAAAGACACATTATCTTAACATTTAAAAGAAGTTAAAGTTGGTTAAAAACTAACAGTCACAACTGTTTGGCTAACAGTTACAATGGTTTGGGAAAATGTGGAAAAAATGGGTAACCAGGTTGGAAGGACCAAATTTATCGTTTGGGTTGGGGCTGTCAAAGAGGAGTTGGATAATAGTTCAGGGACTGAAGTGTTACAATTAGATAGTTGAAGGACTAGTGTTGTAAATATTTTGTTATTAGTTTCTCTCTGTATATATACTTTGTAAACTCATTCATTCTTGAGCTTAATGAAATCACTTTCACTCTTGTGTATGTGTGTGAAATGTGTGATTCTCTCAACTCATTATTGTCAACATGGTATTAGAGCTCAATAATGAGTTCTTGATCAGTTGCAACCGTTACAACCACTCTAACTAATTTTTCCGATCACCTTCAACCACCGTAACTAACTTTTCCGATCATCTTCATAAAACCACCATTTCAACACCAAATTTCATAATTCTTTCACTAATCCCTATCAAATTTCTTCACAAACACCTGTAATTGATTCAATTCATGTTTCTTGAATTCGTGAATCAATAGGTTATCACTGTAACGGTTTCTTGAATCTGTAAAACGCTTCCGCATCAATAGTTATGAATTCAGCATCTTCTTCTTCATCTGAAACTGCTGGAATGATGAATAATCAGATGTTATTTCAAAATCCACTGTTCTTGCATCCTTCTGATGGACCTGGTACACTGATGGTGACTGAAAAACTTCTTGGGGCTCAGAACTATCATTCTTGGAGAAGATCAGTAGAGATAGCTTTGTCCACAAAACGGAAGTTAGGATTCATTAGAGGTACGGTTCCAAGATCAGTTGATGATGCTAGTTTACAAGAACAATGGGACACGTGTAACAATCTGGTAATTAGTTGGTTGATGAATTCTGTTTATGAATCTATTGGTAAATCCATCATGTTTATGGGGACAACTCATGCCATATGGCTTCAGTTGGAAACAAGGTTTGCACTGAGTAATGGATCTCATAAGTACAAACTCAATAGAGAAACTTATGCAATCATGCAATCAGGAAGGTCCATTAGTGAGTATTACACCAATATGAAGTGTGTTTGGGAAGAGTTGGATTCCATGAATGAATTGCCAAGAATTGTCAATATAACTCCTGAAGTTGTTGTGTTTATTCAAGCCTTGAATGTTCAGAAGGAAGAGCAAAGGTTGTTTCAATTTCTCAATGGTCTGGATGATCATTTTGCAAGTCAAAGAAGTCAACTGTTGTTGAACTCTCCTCTGCCTAGTGTTGAAACTGCTTGTTCTTTGCTCCAACAAGAAGAATCACAAAGAGGGGTGTTTGGAAATAATAGTCATGTGGGGATTGAAATAATAGTCATGTGGGGATTGAATCAACTGCTCTGTACAGCAAGGGAGAGGTAAAAGATAAGTGTAATATCTGTGGATTTAAGTGGCATCCACCAGAGAAGTGTTGGGAGAAAATTGGTTATCCTGTTTGGCATTATAAGTATAAACAAGGTCAGAAAGGAAAATCAGTGGTTAAGAATGGCAATGGAAATGTCAAAAGGACTGCTGCAGTAGTTGAAAACAGTGGTCATGTTGTGTTTACATCCAAACAGTTTGAGCAACTCATGAAAAGTTTGCCACAGTTCAATCAAAATGCTCAAGAACCAACTGAAATGGATCATCCGTTTGGTGAAGGTACAATTTATTGTTTTTCCTGCACAAATGGTGTGATAGAAGGTTGGATAATTGACACTGGAGCTAGTGATCACATGTCACCTGATAGTGAGGATCTAATAGATGTTCAGACCCTTAAGTATAAACAAATGATTAATTTGCCTAATGGTCACACATCTATCATCTCACAAGTTGGAAATAAGGTGTTACAAAACAAAATTGAGCTAAAAAATGTCTTGGTTGTTCCTTCATTCAAATTCAGACTTTTGTCAATCTCAAAATTGACAAAAGACTCTCAATGTTTTGTCACTTTTTATGAGCAGTTTTGTGTTATTCAGGATTTGAAAACCAGGAAGGTGTTGGGCTTGGGTAAGAAGAAGGCTGGTCTCTATCATTTGCTCAATCTTCCATTGGAGCAAGTGCATGCTCAACTCTCTTCTATGGTTGTGTCTGCACTTGAAGATTGTAGCTTGTATTCATTCTTTGCAAACTGTTCTGTTCCTGATACATTTGCTTTCAGTGTTTTCAACAATTCATATAGTCTATGGCATCATAGGCTTGGTCATGTTTCAAACTCTACTCTTAAGCACATTGATTCTGTACCTCAGTGTCATTCTAATGCTAGTAATAAAGCTTGTTTGACCTGCCCTATGGCTAAGTTTGCTAAACTTCCTTATCCTACTAGTGTCTCACATTCTACAGTTCCATTTCATCTCATTCACATTGATATCTGGGGTCCTTATAAAGTTCCAACTATAGGGCATCATAGGTATTTTCTGACCATAGTGGATGATTGTAGTAGAGCTGTGTGGACATATTTGTTGGTTAAGAAATCAGATGCTTTCACTGTCTTAAAGTCATTTCATACTTTTGTTAAGACACAGTTTGAGAAAGACATTAAGATAATAAGGTCAGACAATGCACTAGAATTTCTCAAAGGATCAATAGGCCCTTATATGAAATCTCTAGGAATTGAGCATCAAACCTCTTGTGTGGATAGACCTCAACAGAATGGAAGAGTAGAGAGAAAGCACAGAAATATTTTGGAGATTGCAAGGGCACTAAGATTACATGCTCATTTGCCTGTGCATTATTGGGGAGATTGTGTTATCACTGCCACTTATCTCATCAATAGATTTCCTACAGCTGTTCTAAAATCCAAGACACCTTATGAAATTTTGATGCATTCTAAGCCTGATTATGGTCACTTGAGAGTTTTTGGGTGCCTAGCTGTTGCAAGCAATCCAACAAGAATTGCTGATAAGTTTGAATCCAGAGGTGTGCCTTGTTTGTTTCTTGGTTATCCACAACATCAAAAAGGGTACAAGTTGTACAATTTGCTCACCCACACTAGGTTTGTTTCCAGGGATGTGGTATTCTATGAGCATATTTTTCCTTATTCAAAGTCTAGTATGAATCAAGTTCTTCAACCCATACCTGCTCCTCTGTCATCTTCTATTTGGTATGAGGATCAACTGTCAGCAGAATCCTATCAGCAGGATCAGCTGTCAGCAGAAACTCATCAGCAGAATCAGCATTCTTCTGAATCAGTTAGAACTGAGACTGAGATTCATGAAGAAGAAGTTCAACCAGTTGAACATCCTGCTCCACCAGTGTTTGAACCAACAAGGAAGTCATCCAGGGTTCCAGTTCCTCCAAGTTGGCTTAAAGACTATGTTACCCCTCATTTGCCAAGAGCCAATCAAGTCTCAGTTACTTCATTGCAATCTCAGTTTCAAGCATTTTTGTGTGCCTTGTTAGCCAACACTGCACCAACATCTTTCAAAGAAGCTATTAAGATTCCTGCCTGGGGCAATGCAATGGATGTGGAAATTAGAGCTCTGGAAGATAATGAAACATGGGAAGTGACAACTTTGCCTAAAGACAAAAAGGCTATTGCTTGTCATTGGATATACAAAATAAAGTACAATGCTGATGGTTCTGAGGACAAAAAGAAGGCAAGGCTGGTGGTAAATGGAAACAGACAAAGGAAAGGAGTAGACTATGAAGAAACTTTTGCTCCAGTTGCCAAAATGGTGACAGTGAGAGCCTTGTTAGCCATTGCAGCCATGAAGGGTTGGGATATTTGTCAAATGGATGTCTCAAATGCCTTTTTACATGGTGATTTGTTTGAAGAAGTTTACATGCAGATGCCACAAGGTTATGTTGGTAAGGGGGAGAATGTGCAAGATGTTCCTACCAATCAAAACCTTGTTTGTAAACTTAAGAAATCTTTGTATGGTCTCAAGCAAGCACCAAGACAATGGTTTGCCAAATTGTCATCAGCTCTGGTTTCCTTTGGATATGTTCAGTCAAAGGCAGATTATTCATTGTTTGTCAAATCAAATGGTACATCATTTACAGCTGTGTTAGTGTATGTAGATGATTTGATGATAACTGGTTCTGACAGCAGTGAGATTCAAGCTTTGAAGTCTCAGTTAAGTTCTCATTTTCATATGAAGGATCTTGGAGAATTGAACTACTTCTTAGGTCTGGAAGTGTCCAAAAGTGATCAAGGCATCTTCATTTCACAAAAGAAATATACTACTGATTTGCTGCATGAAGCAGGCTTGTCTAATGCTAAAACCTATAAGCTGCCCATGGATCCTCATGTGAAATTGCAGGCTGACATTGGTACTCCTCTTTCTGATCCAGAAGTATATAGGAAGTACATTGGAAAACTCATTTACCTTACTATCACTAGACCTGACATTTGCTACACAGTACAACTTCTTAGTCAGTTTATGCAAAATCCAACCTCAGTTCATATGCAAGCTGTTAAGCATTTGTTGAGATACTTGTTGAAATCACCAGGTCAAGGAATTTTGCTAGCTAATGACTCTGCTGCTCATCTGACTGCATATTGTGATAGTGATTGGGCTAGTTGTCCAATGACTAGAAGATCTACAACTGGATATTGCATATTACTTGGTCAGTCTCCTATTTCATGGAAATCAAAGAAACAAAGTGTTGTTTCAAGATCATTTGCTGAGGCAGAATACAGGGCAATGGCTCTAACTTGTTGTGAAGTGACCTGGTTAGTTTCATTACTAAAAGATTTGGGAATTAAAGATCTTGGTCCAGTTGATTTGAAGTGTGACAATCAAGCAGCTCTGTACATAGCTGCTAATCCTGTGTTTCATGCTAGAACCAAACACATAGAGGTAGACTGCCACTATGTAAGAGATCAAGTGAAGAATGGTCAAGTCAGTCCTTCTTATGTGTCTACAAAGGAACAGCTTGCAGATGTGTTTACAAAAGTTTTACCTGAAGATCAACATTCAAAACTTATGTCCAAGTTGGGAGTTTCCAATTCTTCCACCTCTCAACTTGAGGGGGAGTGTCAAAGAGGAGTTGGATAATAGTTCAGGGACTGAAGTGTTACAATTAGATAGTTGAAGGACTAGTGTTGTAAATATTTTGTTATTAGTTTCTCTCTGTATATATACTCTGTAAACTCATTCATTCTTGAGCTTAATGAAATCACTTTCACTCTTGTGTATGTGTGTGAAATGTGTGATTCTCTCAACTCATTATTGTCAACAGGGGCGCTGTCCCGAACCCCGCTGAGGGACGCTGCCCCAAACCCAACAAGGGGCGTTGCCCCTTGATTCTTCAATTACAAGAAAATAATGTTCTTCCTCTCCACAAGTCTAGACTAGCACTACAGCCCGGCTTCGACTATAGTTTCAAGAAAAAAAAGTTAAGTCATAAAAAAGTCTACCTCAACCAATACATCCATGATTGATTCCATTTTTCTGTTACTAATATAAATCAGTTATTTATAAGAGAACCATTAGAGTTGTAATCTAAACACATCCTCATTACGTGATATATAAAATACAATATTCATAATTAAAGTTCAACGCCAACAAAAGGAAGGTGAACTGGAATTGTTATTATTTAACTAAGACAATGAGCCCCATTTTAATTGTAACTAAACACATCCTGATTACACGATAAATACAATATTCATAACTCCAACAATCGGGTTAAGATAACATATCTTTATAGCATACTGTTCTACAATCTTATACTAACAAGTATCTGAAACATGACGGTAATAAGTACCCACTATCATTCAAGCCTGAGGTCCTTGGGTATCGTAGGTGCATGACCACTAAGATGGGCTCAAAGAAGTATTTGGAGGTTCTTATAAATGAAACATAGAACCAACTTTAAATTATTATTTATTTATTTTTTTCACAATTTTGACGTTAAGAAACATCGACAATTTGTCAAAATTGTTGCTCTTTCTCTTCTTAATGTATAAACATCGTATGTGTTAAGAAAAAATGGACTAAATTGATCATAGTAGCTCATAGAAATTTCAAATGAAATTCGAAATAAATAAAACTCAAAATCCTGACACAACATGAAACAACACACGAGCATCATATATCTTGTCTTTATTGGTAAACTTTTAAAACACAAGTGAATCTTGTGTTGACAATTGAGCAAAGACAAACATAAAGATACAAATACTAATAAGAAAAGATAGTGAGATTATATCATTTTATTTCCGAGACCACCTATTCCAACAAGAAAATGGTTGTTTTGCTCTTGTATCATAAAATAAAAGAAGAGGGTTTTCATCGGCACTTGGAGCAAACTTATTTTTCACCTTTTTTATAAGGTGTGTTTTGGCCCCTAAGTCAAGCCAAGAGCTATCCCGCTTCATCATCTCTTCGCGTAAAGCCACCTCCGACAGTTGCACTTTCGCACAGTGTACGTCTCTCTCCATGTTGGCTAGGCTTTTGACTGCCACTGCGTTTTTTGAGTCCGCACTCTCATAAACCTTGAGAATCACCATGTTTAACTGCGCCACAAAAACTATTATTACTAATAGAAAAATTCATAAAATGATACTCTAATTTGAGTAGTAGTAGCTTAGATTGATGTTGGCTGATTACAACATAAGGAAGGGGAACACATGGTAACAAGGGTTATTGGGCCTGTTAACTACAGCATCATGGGCCGACTTATGAATGACAAACTGGTGAATTAAAGGGGCTGACTCAAGATGTGCACTTACATCTGTTGTGCCATGGGGATCTTATTGGGGCAACCCATCGGGGAAGGGTTCTCCCCCAAACCCGCCCCTAACCCACCGGGTTTTTGGGTTTCCTCATCGTGTTCGTGTTTTTTTTGCCATCCCTCACAGTCTAACACCTTACAGTCTTACACCACTTGAAATATGATCTCATACAATATATAGAGCAATCAACAATGCATTAATAATCAGATAAGCACCAACAATTTTTTTTTAACACATAGTTATTAAACAAAGTACCCTTATATAGTCTTAATTAAACATCACAAACTGCTAATCAAACATTCGACAACAATGATCATTCAAGGTTCGACACAAGAAGGATCATTCAAGGAATGACGACGGAGAACCATCTGGCTTATTTTGCTCTTGCACTAAGATATGTTGACGAATATCTAAAGCCATAGATTATAAAGCACCGAATTTCAGCTTACACTATGATAAACTATTGAAAAGCTATAGATTATAAATTCTCACAATGGAGCAACTCATCATCTGACTTTAAATTCTCACAATGGTTTATACAAGCATAATATATTTCTGTAATGGAATGCAACCGTGATCTTAGGAATTTTTAAACTAGCTGCCAATTGCCTTCATCAAATAACAACTACTGCACTAAATTTTGATTAATAAACTCACTAAGTTATGTTGGTTGTATAATTGTATAACATGAAATTTATTGTTATATATTAACACTTCACATATAAACTATTTTGGCACTCCCAAAAGCTTATTCAAGTTCCGTCCCTGCTGCAAATACAACTCGACAAATAGTCAAGTACAGCTTAACACTAACAGTTTACCTAAGTTCTGTATACTTACATAAAAACCTTACACACAAGATTAACCCAAGTTGAATTATCAATCATACATCTTCTGATCTCTATAACTAGTGCATTATCAATCAAAATCAAAACTTTAATACACACTAAATTGACAATTCGTTGTAGTTGACAAAAACCGCTAAATCGAACGCGAATACATCTCAACCAGTACCTTAACATGAAATCCTAACACTAAATTTTAACCCAAGTTTTGCACTATTAATCAAAAATATAATATAATACTTAATAAATCATATATATCAAATAGCTCTAATCTGTAATCAATAAGTCAATGTACTAAAAAAAAGGGCCAACTCAAACAGGAATTTAACCAATAGCAATTTAAAGTATAATATTTTAACGGATAGCAATTCAGTCTAACCAATACTTGCAACAATGTTTTATTAAATACCAATATCAATTTAACCAATAGCTATCCCATATGTTAATACTTGCAACAATTTTGGTAAACATATGTAACTATAACATGATATACCCCAATAGCAATTTAACCAAAATTCGATTAAAAAAACAAGTCTGTAGATGCTTGATGCTATTTAAATTGATTACTAGGGTGGTGGTGGAGGGAATGGAAGGGACGATAGAATGAGTAGCCAAATTTTGGAGCTGAAGGTGAAACTGTGAAAGGCGGCTCTGTAATTTGTTGGGAGTATAAGTTTATTAAATGTTCCAATAGATGTATATATATAAAATATATAATATAATATGTATGTAATCAGGTGGGGCGGGTCGGGGGTGCTTGCCCCGGTCATTGCCCCGAACCGTATAAAATCCCCGTTAAGTAACCCGAAACCCGCCCCAAACCCGTTTATCCATCCACCCCCCCCCCCCCCCCCCTTCCCCCAATCTTCGGGTTTAGGGTTTCCCCATGGGGTTCGGGTTTTTTTGCCATCCCTGCATACACACCCTTATGACAAAACAACTGGCCCCCCACGTCGTGGCAATGCAATCTCTAGAAACTCCTGCTCAACACCTTGTACAATCTCCCTACTACTACTATCCACTGATATATAAAGTGGTCGGCCACCTTACAATCTTACCCTTTTGTAAATACAATCCCCCACCCCGATTTTTTTTAACTCTGCTAATTATCCTAACACAATTACTAAGTAATGAAATTACAATTACCTGCTGGCGCGGTAAGTCTGCAAGGCCATACATATCCATCCTCCAACTCGTAGCTTCATTCATATATTTGTAGCGGAATTTTTGTACTTCTCCTAATCGTTCTTTTCCGTCAAAAAGGCCACAACGGAAGACGAAAGAATAGGTGATGGGTTCCCAGACACCCTTGGCTTGATCTTCAAATTGGTAATAACCAAGAACACAACATGTTGCATCCTCAGGTACTTTGCAGTAGAACAAGTAGTACTTGCAATTGCCAAGCATACACGGAAGGAGATGGTGACTGCGACTCAAGTTTCCTGAAGGTATTATTAGATTTCAAATAGTATTCAACAACTTTCTTACTGTATATATACAACTTAATTTAATTAATAATTGATACTTACGGATTATTACAGCCGGATGACTGTCGAATAGATTTACTCGTCCCACTGTGTTACCATGAATATTCTTTCCATCATTTAATTGAACAAGAAAATCAACTAATTTTTCATCAGTAGGCTGGAAAGTATAACCGCTGGGCATATCGTCATATTTCTGATAAAAGGGGAAAATACAAACATAAGATTGTAAATAAGAGCAATTTTGAACAAACTGGTGCAATACTATGTACCATTTGGCAATCCATAATTTAATCATATTTTGACAAAAATGGGTTAAAAAGATTACATGCCTTGTAGTTGTTACCACCATTGACTGAGCCAGTTCAACTCCTCCGTAACTCCTTCATTAGAAGTAACAAATATGTGCTTAATTTTATTGGAGAGCCATTCGAGCCCCTCGTAAAGTCCCGCACCACTTTTTGCACATGTGTTTTGCACGTAACTGTAAAACAAAATCGATCAGCAGCTTACAGTGTTTTAAAAACTATGTCAAACTTTAAAACGTAAAATTTTAAATATAAGTAGTCTGCAACAGCCAACAATTATTAGTTAAAAAGAAAAAACAATTTATAAAACACATCAGTTTAACTTAATTGAAATACTAAGTGTAAAATAAAATTTGAATGTTAAAAACCAAATAACTAAGGGTCTGTTTGGTTCGCAAAATGTTGTTAAAGAAATTGTAATATAAGTCTTGATGAAGTAAAAAGTCATCAAAATGCATACAATTATTAGTTAAAAAGAAAAAACAATTTATAAAACACATCAGTTTAACTTAATTGAAATACTAAGTGTAAAATAAAATTTGAATGTTAAAAACCAAATAACTAAGGGTCTGTTTGGTTCGCAAAATGTTGTTAAAGAAATTGTAATATAAGTCTTGATGAAGTAAAAAGTCATCAAAATGCATAAAATCTACTAAATCACTTTACTTATAAAAGATTTTTATTATTGTGATATAATAACTATTTCAGAACTCAATAAAATAGTTTGTCAATGGAATGACCCATTTTGCCACCTCTATCTGTAATTCACAATTGTTTGAAGTCCTGAAATCCCATAAGATCCGGACAAAACCGATCTGAATATGGACTCGAACTCAAACTGGTTAGGCCTCACTAAGGATCAGATATGACAGCGAGTAAGCACTAAACTCCCCTTTAGAGAAAAGAAAGACTAAGGTCCTTAGCCTTCGTGTAACCGTCTTTTTCCATGAAAGGGTTCCTAGTCTTTGATCAAGATTTCATCGCCTAGCCAGCCCTAGTATGAGTATTGTCCATACGAATTTGCCCTAATCAGCCCCCAAACCGAGGACTTAAGCTAACTGTTTTAGTTCCATAACGGTTACAATGTGACCACATATCCAATGTTTTAAAACCGGAGTAGACTTTATACTTAGGTTTATATACTCTATCTTTATAAGTTGCTAACTATTATACTATTAAATTCTTTTTTAGTTTTAAGCCAAAATGATACTTGTTAGTTGTCCACTCCCAATAACCGATTATGGAATCACCAAAATACTTTATCCATAATTAAAAAGATAAAAGATAAGATAAGCAAGAGTTGCACATCTCAGGAACAATTAAATTTCTCTCCAACAAAATATTATTTTCTTCTTCATTGTTCTCTCTCTATTCCTTCTTCCTCTTCCCCAAGATTGGTCTCTCCATTCACTAACGTATTGGTCATAGTTTCACTGGTTCTACCAAGCAGTATACAAAACATCATTGAAAACATAAATAAAACTTTCAGTGAAACATTACCAGTGGCGTTGTGGGAGGGTAGAAAGGAGCGTTTTAGTAATCTCAGCTTCATTCATTTGATTAGGCTCATCTTGTTTGTTGGCAAATACAAGAAGAGCCACATCCTTGAGTGATTCCTACAGTAAAGAGGCATATACATTGCTCTCATTAGGAAACAAATTGTGCAGATGCTACAATGAAATAAAATATTGCAAGAGATCTGCAAATAGCATTATTGATTTTTTTTTTTTTTTTTTTTTCTTTTTCCCTTCAAATTCTGATTTATCAACACATTTTTCAGATCAAACCATAACTAATGAGGCCAAGCTTTGAATAATCTTTACCATAAAACATTTTGTAAAAAAATGTAAAGACTTATAAGGGCATGTTTATGAATAATCATGTTGTTGGCAGCGCACAGTAGCTTCATTTACAATCAATAAAGCATAAGAGAGTAAGTTATGTGTTTAGGTGAAAATATTGAAGCAATCTATAACTTCTGATTCAAAAGGTACAAGTGAATTACAGGGAAAAGGTTTTCTCGGGACATCATTTAAGTTCAAGAAGGATAGTGACAAAACTGATTTAAGAAAAAGAATAAAATCCATTAACATATAACTGAAGCACGGGTCACATGCTCTAGAACAAGGACACATGCAAGTACTATGTATCAATTAGGGGCAATTACATATATACCCACTAAAACTTTCATATTTGCATATATATACCCAAAACATGCTTAAACATCATTGTACATTGTGCATTAAAAACTTGTGTTTTGGGGAAATATGCAAATATTCATGTTTTAGTGGGTATATATGCAATTCCCCCTATCAATTATCATGTTGACTGTTTAATAGTTCAAGAGGAAAAAAGGGCCAAAGGTTACCAAAAGTGATTCGTTATTTCCCGTCAGCCCAGCACAACCCATTTTGAATAGTGAAAGATTGTATTGTTACAGGTCAACCCAGCACAACCCATTCTGAATCGTACTAAAAATGACCCGTTTTGCCCACCATTTTGCCACCTCTACAGTGGGTATTTGGTAGTTTGGAAGTTTTGTACATTAAAAAACAAATAGCTTATAGCTTAGTAAGCATACTAGCATCACCATGAGTGATAGTATATAAATCACACATGTAAATTTTAGTATTCCACTAAATATATTATGCATCAACTCATTATGCTTATGGTGTTAGAATATGTGTTTAACACAAATATTTACCTTATTCAACAGCTTGAAAAGATTAACTTTTGCCTCAGCAAGTCTACCCCTAGCACTGTTGTCAACCACAATGATGATACCCTTTGTGTCCTTGAAACTGTTGCTTCCTTCCAAAGTGGTCTGCACATATAATACATTGACGTACACCAGTTATTTCATTAACACAAATTGTGTATCTTCACAGTACATCCATCCCATTGCAATTTTCCCTTGGCATATATGTGAAGTGAACGGTATTTGTACTCGGAAGATGTAAAACAAAAAAACGTTTGTACCTTGAATAATAAAACATGAGACTTCTGCAATCTCATGTTAGCATTGTTACATTATCTAAACAGAGCGTTCATTTCCTTGTTATTTCATATAAGCTCACTTTTTGAAGCACATTTTGTTTAAGCTTATTAGGCCGGCTTACAAGCTTATTTTTACTTTTGAAAAGCTCATAAGCTCAAATTTTTGGCCTTAAAAGCTTATAAACTTGGAGCTTATAAATTCAATAAGCCATAATCCCACATAGTTAAGCCTAAAATTTGGAGCTTATGAGGTTTTCAAAAGTTCAATAAGGTCACTTTTTGAAGCACATTTTATTTAAGCTTATTAGGCCGGCTTACGAGCTTATTTTTACTTTTGAAAAGCTCATAAGCTCAAATTTTTGGCCTTACAAGCTTATACACTTGGAGCTTATAAATTCAATAAGCCATAATCCCAGATAGTTAAGCCTAAAATTTGGAGCTTATGAGGTTTTCAAAAGTTCAATAAGGTCACTTTTTGAAGCACATTTTATTTAAGCTTATTAGGCCGGCTTACGAGCTTATTTTTACTTTTGAAAAGCTCATAAGCTCAAATTTTTGGCCTTACAAGCTTATACACTTGGAGCTTATAAATTCAATAAGCCATAATCCCATATAGTTAAGCCTAAAATTTGGAGCTTATGAGGTTTTCAAAGACAAACATAAAGATATAAATACTAATAAGAAAAGATAGTGAGATTATACCTTTTTTTTTTTCCGAGATAACCTATTTCAACAAGAAAATGTTTGTTTTGCTCTTGTATCATAAAATAAAAGAAGAGGGTTTTCATTAGCACTTGGAGCAAACATATTAACTGACGTGGGTTTGCAGCGGTAAGAAGATTGCGGATGGTAGGAAAGCGGGTGTCAGGTGCTGCAAAAAAACAGGAAAGAGTATTAGTGATTCAATAATATTAGTAGGGTGTTTGTGAGTGTGTTTAAAAATCAGTAAAGAGTATAAACAAATTTTAATACAAGTGAATAGTTTTAAATATTGGTAGATGAAACTTTAATGTATGTTGGGAGGTGGTTGAAAGGCTTTAATGCAACATGAAAACTCTTTTAACATATACATTCTTGTATGGTGTAAAATAAATTACAAAATACATACACTACATTCTTTTTCAAAAAAGAATAAAACCACATAAAAACATACTCTCATATAAAAAATCAACATGAAAACATACATTACATTCTTTTTCAAAAAAGAATAAAACCACATAAAAACATACTCTCATAAAAACATTCTTTTTCGGCTTATGTTTCACAAGCTTACTTTTTGGCTTATTTTGAAACTTTTCAGCTTATATAAGCTTATCATGTTAAAAGCAAAAGAGTTACGAAAACAAGCCACAAAAAGTGAGCTAATGAAACATAAGCCAAAACCCACCTAAGCCAACTATATAAGCTTAAACAAACACCCTTATCTTTTAGCTACTGACTCATACGAAACAAAGAAAACACAAGTTAGCTAAAATAAACCATATACGACAAACTTAACAACAAATTTATCAACAATTTAAAAAAAAAATTAAGTCGTACATTTTCAGCAGTGAAAGGCGGCAGTGGCGGATTCATGCAACAGCACCAACAGATCTACAAAAAAAATGGTTATAACGTACATATCAGAAGTTTAGAGAATATATGGATCTATAAAAAAACCATGAAAATGTACATGAAACACTAAAAAGAAAACCTTAAAATACAGATGTTTTGAGATGGAGATGATAGTGTTTCTGTTTGGTCTCTGTGTTTGTTAGCTTGCTTGCTTGCGTTTATTAATAACGGTGGTAAAGGGATAAAGGGGTAGGTGATAAGTTATGGTAAGTAGGTGATGAGTTATGGTAAGAGTAAATAGCAATGTATAAGAAATCATGCAGATGTACAAAGAATAAGTTTATATGCACAAAGTACTTATACCAAAACAAAAGGTACAAATTAATTAAAAATGTATAAGTATTTGAATATAAGAGTGTATTTGTTATTTTATACGGAGTAATAAAACAATAAATATTTTCATCTAACTTTGTATTTGCATTAGACACATGTTGGTTATGTTTGGCGCGGAGCTTTTTGAGATAATGAGCGGTGAGAATGAGCTTTTTTATTTTTGATGTTTGTTTGGCATGAGAGCTGTGGGCTTTGCTATTTTTTAGGAAAGCTCATTTTACCAATGCTTCTTTATGAAGCTGTGAGCTTTTTTGGCTACTGCTCACAACTCACAGCTACTGCTCAATGCTAATGCTCACAGCTACTTTTGTCAAACATAGCCGTTATAAAATGACTGGAGTCGTATAACCAAAATAAGAAAAGTTAAAAAAGTGACCAAAACTTGGTAATTAACTTTAAATTTAACATGTTTCTCATGTAGCTCCTAATTAGGGGTACGGCCGAGCAAGATTACCCGAAAACCGACTCGAATCGACAAACCGACTGAAATCGGGTCGAACCAAACCTAACCAAACTTATTCGGTTCGGTTTTAGGTTTTGTATAATTATTTCAGTTTACTCGGTTCGGTTCAGTTCGGTTTTATTCAGTTTTCATGTAGGGTTTGGTCGGTTCAGGTCGGGTTTGACCCATTGGGCAGCCCTAATCAGGGGTGTCTAAAAAACCAACTTACATCCGAACTCAAATCCGATTAAGCTTATTCATGTTGCGTAAATTTATTTGGGTCAACAAGAGTAACCCGAATTTTAAATAAGATTGGGTGTCGGGTTGAAAGTGTTTGGCTAAATCGGGTTCGGGTCGACCTGATTGATCATAATAAAGGTTTTTTGTATTTTATTTATGTAAACTTAGTAACCTATTCAATTTTTTAATTAATTTACTCATATTTAGGTTGACCCGAATCCGAATACACTCGACACAATACGACCCGAACTGGACTAACCTGAGATCTTAACAAGGTTGGGTTCGGGGTACACTTCTTTTAACCTAAACCTAAATTGACCCGAATCCGACTAACCCGACCTGACCAAAACTGTTGCTCGTGATATAATGATGTTAAATGACCTGAAGCTAAAATGTTACTACGCATAAGTGTTTTAATAGAATGTATATAGCTTAATTTCTTAAATACAAATGGTACTTAATTTTGAAAAGAGCTTGTAGTTTTTTACAGAAAAAAAAAAGTGTGAAGTGTGTCGTATGTAAATCAATTGACAAGACTCCAACAGTCCAACTTAAAGTCTTAAATCGTATTGGACACAAAAAGTTTTTTTTTTCTTCGTTACATGTTGATTTACAATTTTGTGGATAGTTCTATATATCATGTTGCTTTATAATTTTGTAGATTGCTCTAAATTTCACATTTTGAAGCGGTTATATAGCTTTGTTCTTTCAAGTTTTTGTTGTTCATTCAAGTTTAAGGGTTTCGGATGCTATTAATTCATGCATCGATATGAAGTATGCAAATTTGGGCTTTTGGTCAGAATCATTTGGCATGCAGTATGTTGGTCGATGCTATACCTTCTATGGTGTGCCCAAATAAGAAATGGGTGTTTGAAAATAAAGTGACAAACCTATCGACTATCTGTGATGAGCTCCAAGTTGTCTCGTTTATTTGGTGGTCGAATAGCTCTAAAGGTGTGTGACTACTTCGCGGGTTGATTGGTGCTAGAGTCCATATAATGCTTGCAAGAGTTAACATGGTTCCCACAGCTCATGAGATTGTGCCTTCTATCGCTAAGAATAGTTCAAAGTTTTTGTTCCTTTGTTACAAACAGTTGGTCCTGTTAAGGATGTCAAATGGGACAAACCGACCCAGGCCGAACCGA
This sequence comes from Artemisia argyi, assembly GCA_030686995.1. Classification (NCBI taxonomy): domain Eukaryota; kingdom Viridiplantae; phylum Streptophyta; class Magnoliopsida; order Asterales; family Asteraceae; genus Artemisia; species Artemisia argyi. The sequence goes on from CM060683.1 coordinate 179,877,080, forward strand.
TAAGGCTTTATATGGTCAAGTTGATTCGGGTTCGACTTAGCTTATCAGGTTTACCAACCTGATAGTCATATCGGGTCGGGTTAGTGTTTTAATTAGTTTGTTATCAGCCGATAAACCCGATAAGCTATAATGACAAATTTATAAATCTATAATTTTTGAACTAAACTCGGTAATCATCGTCCATTACTCGTAAATTTAATCAATAAGCCTACTTTAGATATAATCTCAATATTATGTGCCATCCTGTACTTGATCAATATCATAACAGTTCCTAAACCTTCCCTACGAATCATTATATTGTCATATGCTTGTATGATTTAAATGATGGTAGATTACTCTGACATTTGTCATTGAGTAAATTACTTAAATGAACTATATCACTAGTTATCAAGAATGAACCTCGCATATAAAATTATCGAGAATGAACTTTTTCGTTAGATCTATTACTAAATAACTTTCTAACTGTTAGATCTAGTAGACATGTAAAAGGGCGAGGTGTAGGCAAGGTGTACGTGGCATTTAGAAGCCGGGCGAGGTGTAGGCGATGTTTAGGTGATGTGTAGGCGAGGTTTAAACGCGAGGTGGAGGTGAAAATCAAGCGAGGTGAACATGTCTAGGCGAGGATGTGAGCAAGGTGAAGTTTGTTGGCGAGGTCGAGGGCGATGTGTAGTTTCTTGGTGAAGTTTGTTGGCGAGGTCGAGGGCGATGTGTAGTTTCTTGGTGAGGGCGAGGTGAAGTTTCGAGGGCGAGGTTGAGGGCGAGGTGTAGTTTCTTGGTGAAGTTTGTTGGCGAGGTCGAGGGCGATGTGAAGTTTCTTGGCGAGGTCGAGAGCGAGGTCGAGGGTGAAGAATTAATTGTTAAGTTACCTCATAATTTTCCATGATCCTAGATGCATTAAAGGAGTCATCATCTAGATGTATTAGGGAAGAAGAAGAAGCGACGATTGCTGACATGACATGAGATCGATGGCATGCTAACATGGAAAGCGCCATGTGATGTTGATGTGGATATTGGTGATGATGTGGATATTGTTGCTGACCATTCTCATGGCTCATTTGATGATACTGGTGCCTTTGTTGGTCATGCTCATCGTACGAGATAGAACCGTCAGCTGTTGTTGTTCCCACCTATATAAGTCACTTGTACCCTATTAGCTAAGCCATTGTTCATGCAATATGCAATGTTTTAAAACCCGGGTTGACCCGACCGGTTCAACCGGTTGAACCGGGAACCGGTACGAAGACCGGGCCAGATGAGACCGGGTTTTTGCTTGTTTGAGAACCGGATTGAACCGCCGGTTTTTCGTTGACCCGGGTTGACCCGGTTTGATAAACCCGGCCGGGTCATGACTTTTTATCAAAAAATTTAACAAAATGATTTTTTTTTCTATTAACTTTTCTAAATTTAATTGAAAAGTTGAAGTGGTAATGACTAATGTTTGTTAAAATTTTAAAAAATAGTAAATTATAGTTATACACTATCTTAAAATCACCAATTAATATAGTTTTTTTGTAAATCATTATGATTTAGAATCACTTGTTGAAAATTTTTTTGCTATATTATTATAGATCTAGACTTAAAAAGCAAAAATTATCGGTATAATCTCAATATTCTTCATCGTTTAATCGAATGTATGAATAAAAGCGGATAAATTATAAGATCATTCAATACTAATTATTAAATATATAAAAACTAGCTTATAGACCCGTGGAATCCACGGGGTTTTAGAAGAGATTATTCTAAAAACAAATTTTTGATGACGTCGAACAAATGAGCAAATATATCATAAATCAAAAAACTTTATTTTTTGCTTGCTGGTTTTCATGCACAACTTCATTGTTAACATCGGTTTTCTTTTGCACCGAAACTAAGGTGTGGCAATCATCATTAGAGTCTTTGAATGCTAATTTTTTAAACATTTCTACAAACGTTTTTTCTTTAGATGATGCCATTTACGGAACATATTCTTAAAGGTTGTGTTTGTCAATAATGTGATACTTTCCGTCACTATTTATAGACAAAGTGTATACAAAAAAATTACATAGATGATTCTCACAAAACCACAATAACGTGGACAGTGTTTGTACATTTATAATAATGTCAATATTAATGACTATATAAGCACAAATATAGACTTATGAAAGTAAATTGTTAGAAAAAACTTAGTTATTTTGTTTGTAGAAACTTAACAAATGTTGGGTTAGTATGTTAAAATTTATTTTTAGACATGAAGCGTTAGTTACCCAATCAAAACAATTAATTGGGAGAAGATTGGGCATTATTTGTTTAACAAACAAATATTTTAAGTCTATGGGAGATTTTGTGCGTGTATTTTAGAAAGGAAATGATTTGTTGTTTCAACATATGAAAGTATATGAAGGTGGTTATATTAACAGGCGCACTGTGGTTATAAGACACCACAATCATTGGTCATCAACTGGTACGATCAAAGTGAAGAAAGCAGGTAACGATCTTACAAAATCAAAAAAAAAAAAAAAAAAAAAACATAATAATGAACCTTTTCTTATTAACTTAATTTGGATTATAATGTAAGTAACGAATACAAAGAAACTTTTTTTAAAAGTATTAGTTTGTTACATTTGTTTTCATTATCTTAGGTAGTTGAAACATGTTTGCGATGGTTGTGATTCAATTTATCTTGCTATAAACTATCTTCAATTTATATATATGTATAGAACCGGTTCGACCCGGCGGTTCAACCGGTTGAACCGGTGACCCGGTGAACCGACGACTATACCGGGTCGATGAAAAAACCGGTTTTTAAAACATTGGCAATATGTGTATATGCATGTACGTACAACCATCTACATGCATGAATAGGTGGCATATTAATTTACATATTTATAGATAGATGTTTGCTGGTAATGCAAGCAATTTACATACTTATAGATAGATGTTTCCTTTAATAAATATGTATGTCATTATGTTATGTTATCACTATACTTTAACTTACATTTTAGCTTATGAAAATATGAAAACCGAATATATGTCACTATCACGTCTCACGTTTTTACTAGTCCAACAAGTGTTTTTTTGCTTCCAAAATGACATCAGTTTTATACATGTGACCAACAAACTGACCGGATTAAGAAACTTTGTTAGCAACGATTCTGTAATTGATTTGGAAGGCCATGGGACACACACTTCAAGTACTGCAGCTGGGAATTATGTAGACAATGTGAGTTTATTTGGACAAGCGAATGGAACTGCAAGTGGGATGGCACCGCTTGCACACTTGGCAATGTATAAAGTATGTGGTGGGCCTTTTTGTTTAACTACCGACGTCTTAGCTGGCATGGATGCAGCTATCGTAGAAGGTGTTGATGTGCTTTCGATTTCGCTAGGTGGACCTCCCCAAATGTTTTATGAGGATACTCTGGCAATAGCAGCCTATACTGCCACAAAGTCTGGGATATTTGTGAGTTGTTCAGCTGCCAATTCAGGGCCTTGGAGTGGATCGTTAGCGAACCAAGCCCCATGGATCCTTACAGTTGGAGCTAGTACCACTGATAGAAGCATAAGGACATCAGTTTATCTCGGAAATAACAAGACACTTAATGGTGAAGCCTTATACCAACCAAAGAATTACAAGCCAAAGGTTCGGCCCCTTGTTTACCCAGCTGAAAAGGGTTACTCATGCAGTACAGGGTCACTTGAAAACGTTAATGTCAAGGGGAAGGTAGTATTGTGTGATGCAGTTGCTGTTGTTGTGGGAACTGAAATGGGTCAGGCAGTTAAAGAGGCTGGAGGAGCGGCTATGATTCTCGCAAACAACAATATTACTGGCCGGAGTGTAGCAGCAGAATATCAAGTGCTTCCTTCATCACATGTTGGCTACAAAGAAGGAGTTAAGATCAAGAAGTACTTGAAATCTACTTCATCCCCTGTAGCAACTATCATCCAACATGGAACTGTACTTGGCGTAAAGTCTGCTCCAGAGGTAATTTCCTTCTCGTCAAGAGGACCTAACTCTGTAAGTCCTGGAATAATGAAACCAGACATAGTTGGGCCTGGTGTTGACATTCTTGCCGCATGGAAAGAGTCCGTGGATAACAACACAAGAAGCAAACCGGTTAATATGATACATGGTACATCAATGTCTTGTCCTCATCTCGCAGGCATAGCAGCACTTGTAAAAAGCTCACACCCTGAATGGTCTCCCGCTGCAATTAAGTCTGCAATGATGACCACAGCAAGCCATGTAAGCCTAAATGGACATGCCATAGTAGATGAAAGAGATCTTCCTGCAGACGTGTTTGCCATGGGCTCTGGTCATGTGAAAGCCGCAAAAGCCATCGATCCTGGACTTATTTTTGACATCCAACCTGACGATTACATTCCGTACTTGTGTGGATTAGGCTATACACCCAAGCAAGTTCAAATGATCGTTAAAAAGAAAGTATCCTGCTCAAAAACCATAACAGAGGCGCAACTCAACTATCCTTCTTTTGTGGTTGAACTAAAAAGAGGTGAGAGCAAAACATACTCTAGGACGGTGACTAATGTCGGCAAAAAAGACTCAGAATACGAAATCGGGGATATTTCATTACCAAAAGGTGTAACTATTCATCTCAACTTTGATTCTCAACAGCTAAGTTTCACAGCGTTGGACCAAAAAGTTTCATACAAAGTAACATTTACCCGATCTAGTAAGGGGCATGTTGATGGTGCATGTGGCGGAGGATATATGACTTGGGTATCGGTATCTGGTAAATATTCCGTCCGGACCCCATTTGCGATCATGTTCAAATGAGGCGGTCCATAGTGCTCTATTTCATGGTCGATACTAATTAAGTATAACATGAAAAACATCTATGCTCTTTTACATATTTATATATTATTTGAATCAATAACGAATGCCAGAACATTTAAAGTTCTGTGACAAACTTGTTCGGTTAATATTTGTATCTGAAAGTTAGTTGATCTTTTCAGAGTAATATATTAAGTGATGAAGGTTTCCGTCATTCCATATGTTTCAGATAGATTTAGGTTATTACACAGCAAATGATATTCTTCGACTTCAGGCCATATTAGTTTTCATTATTAAAAAATAGCAAACTAAAATAAGTTGCGATCATAAATTATGCTACCACTCGTCTTCATTATATGAAAGGTATCTTTGTAAAGAAGAGTATGGAGCTAGAAAAATTCAACTTAATTCTTGATATCCTGGCACAAATATCGTAGCTTGCTCTCTGCTTCAACTTATTTCATAGGTTTTACAGCTAAACGAAAGCAATGACATTGGCCCATCAGCATCAAACTCGTGTACGTGCAATTGTGCATACATTAGTTATCTATCTAAAGATAATGATGAGTGTTGTTAAATTTTTGTTAAAAATCTCGATTTCTCCTAAATAAACCTAGACTCGAGATTTTGTGTCACACGAATAGATGTTTTGTTTAATTAGTCCACTAATATGACAAAAGAAATATACGTCTTCTTAATTTGTTCACTAGTTTTAATGAAATCGTACCATTTAGTTTATTTTTATTTCCTTTATGCTCGTGTGATAAAAATTTGTGCACATGATGACTTTGGGTCCTGAGTCCGCCCCTCTCATGTCTCTGGTTCGTTTGATTCAATAGATATTGATCCTATATCTCCTCCCCACTTCAGTCCCAAACCTGAGTCTATTAAGACTCACCCTATGGTCACTCAGTTTCAAACCAAGACTCTTAGGCTAGTTGATTGACTCAATCTTTTTGCTACTGATGTCCTTCTCTTGTTCTAGGTCTACGGCTCAAGTCATGTGTGACTCTAATTAGAACCCTTCTGAGAGCAAAATAAAGGTCTCTTCTAGGAATGAGAATAAAACCACTTGAGTTGATATATAAATTAGATAATCACAACACGTAGCTATACGTCTACAATATACAAAAAAGAATATATTATCTTTAATCTACATGGTAAGAATATACAGTCTAATACAATCATGGATGTGCTTCTAAAGTTTCTGATCATATTCAAGCAGCAATCAAACATAATGTTGCATACATCTACGGTTGAAAACGTAGCCTTAACTTAAAGTTTAAATGTTGTAAAGACTTAACAGTTTGTCGTCCCAGTATTAGGAAACAAGACTAAACCCAATAATGACTCTCAAAATAAACATGTAGGAGTTGAAGATTATAATATCTTTTGTTTCATAAAGGTTTTTGCCAGATGAAATGTGTAAAGGGAAACAGATACATGTTCCTGAAATCAAATTTTTATGCAGACTAAAGTTTGGAACCCAACCAAAACTTTGCATATTAATTTACTCAGAGGATCACTTATGATGTGTCAAAAGCAAATCGCAAACGGCTTCTAGTTTTCTAGTGTCAAGTGCCACTTGGAGTTCCCCCAAACACTTCAGTAGGAAATTCTACATGAAACAGTATCTTAATGAAGTGTTCGGAGGATCTCTGAGGGACACTTGACGTTTCCCTTCATTTGTATCCATTTATTTTTCTAATGTGGAGTGCCGAGTGCCACTCGGAGTTCCCCCAAACACTTCAGTAGGACATTCTTGTCGAAACTATATCCCAGTGAAGTGTTCGGAGGATCTCTAAGGGACACTTGACGTTTCCCTTCATTTGTATTAGTTTATTTTGCTAGTGTCAAGTGCCACTCGGAGTTCCCCCAAACACTTCAGTAGCCAATTCTAGATAAAACAATAGCCCAGTGAAGTGTTCAGAGGATCTCTAAGGGACACTTGACGTTTCCCTTCATTTGTATACGTTTATTTTGCTAGTGCCGAGTGCCACTTGGAGTTCCCCCAAACACTTCAGTAGGAAATTCTAGATAAAACAATAGCCCAATGAAGTGTTCGGAGGATCTCTAAGGGACACTTGACGTTTTCATTCATTTGTAGTTACTTGATGTGTTTGATGAATAAAGCCTGCATAGTTACGGGTATTTATAAGAAAGAATATAGGGAAGTGTGCGATCTATGAACATAGATATGATGCATAAGAAGCTTGAACATGGTTGGCATTGTGTCTCGATTAGGAGACTAATGTTCTCATGTGCTTAAAGGGTAAAAAGATCTGAAAATGATAAGTGATGGTGAGGACCATGCATGTAAAGATTCACAGTGGTGTTATATTCTCACATTATCATCTATCCCTTATACATGACTAGGTTCAACTTCACAATTCACACATATTTACATACAATTCGATCTCTTGTCAAGAAATATCAATAAATCTACTCTATCACAACATAACACTAGCACTTTCATTTACAGTTTTCAAAAGGTAATCATCAACCAGGTTTCCAAATTTGATTGAAACTACGAAATTATTCACTCTTCATTACTATTAGACGATTAGATTATGGCCCAAACCCTTAAGCCATAATCTAATCGTCTAATAATTACATTGTTCTAGCAATTTCAGTTACTAATCCCATACCTAATCGCTAAAAAGATTTCCTTATTTGATAAAAACTACTGTACGAGATTAACCACAAATAATAATATATGCAGCTTTTGCAGATTAAAACTAATATAAATGATCATTGCTCCTCTAGTCCTCTTTTAGTCGTAAAAGACCAATAGGATTATCAGGCTTTAGTTGAGAGGTGGTGTCATTTGTTGCGTCATGGATGCTATTTTTTGACACGAGCGCTTGATGGTTGTGTTTACCTTCATATGTGGTTATGACGGATTTTGGGTCGCTTGAAGGTCTCTCAACATGTTTTCGAACATTGCAACCTTTGATCGTGCACTTGTAATAACTCCTGTAAAAGTATTGTGACATTCAAATTTTTGCATGACTAATTATTCCGGATCTTCAACTGGAATGCATAGCAAAATAAGGCAAATGATAATGATTTACTCAAATATTTGCAAGGGTAAAAGTGGTTCAAAAAAGTGCATTATTATAGTTCATAGAAGGGAAAAAAAATCCTGCCTTGGATGAGAATTTCCTTTAACTGCTTTTTGCCCGTATTTGCGCCATTTATAGCCATCGTCTAGAAGATCAATTTTGCTGGTTGCTTGAACGATGATCCGAGAATCTGGAACTGTTCGATGTGATGAAACTGGATCAAACCCCTTGGCCTCAATGTTTCTACACCATACATGTCGAATAATTTCAACCTTAGTATTATAACAACTATATATTGTACCATAATAAAAGAGTTAGTAACTTTTGAACCATATATATAGTTGTTTTTTAGTTGCAAAATAACAATCGTTGTAAGCATTTGGTAAAGACGATATATATCATTTGTGATTCGATAAAATTACCTCTTTTTTGCTTGATGTTTGGCAACATCATCGTTGTCCCATGATCCCGACATTTCATGGGAAGATTCTTGATCCTTTTTTATCAATGAATTTTCCCTCGAATAGTTAAAATAACTAGTTTGATCGTTGAGATGTTCAATATCATTAAAATTACCAACAGTTCGAGGTGGTTGGTGGTTATGCTTCCCTTTATAGATAATCTTGGTTACTAGATCTACACCCCGCTCAACCTTTTTCTTAACAGGACAACTTTGATGTGTGCATTTGTAATAACTTCGAGCGTATTCACTTCCCTTCACTTGTTTTTGCCCGTATTTTCTCCAGTTGTATCCGTCCTCAGCTGGCTTGTCAGCTGCTACTAAGGGTGGATGGGAGTGGCTCCTAGATTTGGATAACTCGGGTGCCATCATTGTGACATTATGGTCTGGCATTGGTGGTGGAACATGGTTGTGTGTGGTTGGTATAGGCTGCAGTTGTGCAGCCTGTGCTGTAACATGAGCTAGTGCTTGCTGGTGGGACATTCCAAGCGACCCCTATCGACAAGAAAAAGAGTGAGTCGCCACTAGGTTACTATTTTTTTAGACATCTATCTATTTTACTGTTTTAAAAGAAGAGAAAGCTCAAGTGTGTTAAATATACAATCACAAGTTAAACTAGTTATATCTTCTACTAAAAAAATCAAGAATCATATGTTAGTTAAACATCTTAACGTCGTTGCATTATCAATAACTTGTAAACTAGAAATCATCATTTCTTCACAACATCGAGTTTAACACATAGAACTAAAGTAATTAAAGCAATTATAGGCTAAACGAAAACTTCAAGTTATCAAGTACCTGAGCTGGTGATTCAAGCAAGGTAGCCGGACTTAACCCTGCCAAAAGCTGAGAAAAAGTACGAGTATCTGGCCCCACATCATTATCCGAAAAAAAGTTTGATATCAAAGTCATAGGTCCCGGTGTCTCCCCCGGTGCAGTAAACAAGTTATCGACTGATGAACTCGTTGGTATAGAGATTGTTGGACGTAAGTATGGTGTTGATAATGGTAATGATTTTTTGTTGTTGTTCATTATTTTTGACAAAATATTAGTAAAACTTTTTTTACTGGTTGAAGTTGTAGAACATGAAGATGGATATTAACATTGGATCGAGATTAACCTGCACTTGAATGTTCCTGCGAGTGTTTTGTTGTGTCGGGTAAATATTAAATATGATAATGAAATGATACAAAAAAAGTCAACTCGATCAAGTTGCTAGGAGTTGGTATGAAAAGGTGCTTTTTGTAACTTTTTGTACTTGTTTGAATGTTTCATGTGTCCACATGCAGTTTTCGTAGAAGTTTAAGTTGTTTTTAAATGATTATGGGTTTAATTAATTTACACTTTGTGAATGTATTTTTGCAACCTATAAATTTTTAAATTGAATTGTGACCCAAACACGTCTCTTTCGCCATCTATAGCTACCTTCGTGTTTAACTTTAGCTTTTATGTTTGTCTTGCCGTCAGATTGGTTGTTCTAGCGTCAAAAACTTGTTATTGACAAACACAAAAGGGTGCCCTTATAAAAATCAGAAGGAAAGCTAAAAATTATATTATTTAGATTCAACTAACTATGAAAATTAAAAGATACTAGTATTAAATAGTGCAGGCCTTTTAATTATTTAGTGGGCCAAACACAACGTGCTTTTAGACCTTTATTATCTAACATCCCCTCTCATACTTAAAATGTTGCAAGCCTTTTAATTGTTTAGTGTGTGTTGCACACTTGCACTATTGTTTTGTTAGATATTGGGTTATGGTGTAATAATAATCTTAGATATCTTGCTTGAATTATGTAAAGTCATTTTTTATATAAAGTATTTCGACATATATTAATGTCTGGGTATTACAAAATCCTTATAAGGACAATTCAAGAATAACACTTTGTTTCTAAGCACAAGGGAACAAAGCATAACATAGAAGAATTTTGTCTTTTCGTATATTCAAAGGAGACCAAATGAACCTAATAAAATGACATATTATCTTGACATTTAAAAGAAGTTGGTTAAAAACTATCAGTCACAACTGTTTGGCCAACAGTTACAATGGTTTGGGAAAATGTGGGAAAAATGGGTAACCATGTTGGAAGGACCAAATTTATCGTTTGGGTTGGGGCGCTGTCCTGAACCCCGTTGGGGGACGCTGCCCCAAACCCGACAAGGGGCGTTGCCCCTTTGATTCTTCAATTACATGAAAATAATGTTCTTCCTCTCCACAAGTCTAGACTAGCACTACAGCCGGCTTCGACTATAGTTTCAAGAAAAAAAAGTTTAAGTCATAAAAAAGTCTACCTCAACCAATACATCCATGATTGATTCCATTTTTCTGTTACTAATATAAATCAGTTATTTATAAGAGTACCATTAGAGTTGTAATCTAAACATTCACAGTAGTTCAAGAAATAAAGTTCAGCGCAAACAAAAGAAAGGTGAACCGGATTTTAAATTATTTGACTAAGACAATGAGCCCCAATTTAATTTTAACTAAACACATCTTCATTACGTGATATATAAAATACAATATTCATAATTAAAGTTCAGCGTCAACCAAAGGAAGGTGAACTGGAATTGTTATTATTTAACTAAGACAATGAGCCCCATTTTAATTGTAACTAAACACATCCTGATTACACGATAAATACAATATTCATAACTCCAACAATCGGGTTAAGATAACATAACTTTATAGCATACTGTTCTACAATCTTAAACATAACTAACAAGTATCTGAAACATGACGGTAATAAGTACCCACTATCATTCAAGCCTGAGGTCCTTGGGTATCGTAGGCGCATGACCACTAAGATGGGCTCAAAGAAGTATTTGGAGGTTCTTATAATGAAACATAGAACCAACTTTAAATTATTATTTATTTATTTATTTCACAATTTTGACGTTAAGAAACATCGATAATTTGTCAAAATTGTTGCTCTTTCTATTCTTAATGTATGAACTATGAAGTCAAAAGTTAAACAGCATATGTGTTATGAAAAAATGGACTAAATTGATCATAGTAGCTCATAGAAATTTCAAATGAAATTCAAAATAAATAAAACTCAAAATAAAAAAGGAATTCCTCCTAACACAACACACAAGCATCATATATCTTGTCTTTATTGGTAAACTTTTAAAACACAAGTGAATCTTGTGTTGACAATTGAGCAAAGACAAACATAAAGATATAAATACTAATAAGAAAAGATAGTGAGATTATATCATTTTATTTCCGAGACCACCTATTTCAACAAGAAAATCGTACTAAAAATGACCCGTTTTGCCCACCATTTTGCCACCTCTACAGTGGGTATTTGGTAGTTTGGAAGTTTTGTACATTAAAAAACAAATAGCTTAGCATACTAGCATCACCATGAGTGATAGTATATAAATCACACATGTAAATTTTAGTATTCCACTAAATATATTATGCATCAACTCATTATGCTTATGGTGTTAGAATATGTGTTCAACACAAATATTTACCATGAGTGATATCATATAAATCACACAGTTGTAAATCTTAACTTTTGCCTCTCTGGTCAACCACCATGATGAGACCCTTTGTGTCCTTGAAACTGTTGCTTCCTTCCAAAGTGGTCTGCACATATAATTCATTGACGTACACCAGTTATTTCATTAACACAAATTGTGTATCTTCACAGTACATCCATCCCACTGCAATTTTCCCTTGGCATATATGTGAAGTGAACGGTATTTGTACTCAGAAGATGTAAAACAAAAAAACATTTGTACCTTGAATTTATTATCAGTAACATCCCACGCTTTGAGGGTGATGTTATTGTACACAAGAGTCTCAATATAACATTCTGCACAAATAAAAACAAGTGGAATGAATTCTAAATACACATCTTGGTAATTAAGATTTAATAGCCAATCGAAACTAAAGCAGCAATCACCAATGTTATTGATAAGTGACCCTCTACCCTTACTGAGATTAAAAAATAAAAAATAAATAAATAAATAAATAAATAAAACTATATCATAAGTTGATGTGATGAAGTAATTTTTTGAGGTTGAATCACACACCATAAAGAGGATTTCATCTTTCTTTAAAGGAAGTCAACTAGTCAAGTAATGCCAATATCCATATATAACCACAGAAACAATATGAAACATTGACTTCCATATTTGTTACTAAATACATTTTAGTATATAGGAATAACAAATAGAGAGAATGGAGTACCACGAATATTGGTTTTACTGACGTTCTCGCCGCCGAGCTTCTTCAAGATGGTGCTTTTACCAGCTTCATCCAGACCCAAAATCAAAATACTCATATCTTTCATGGTAGAAAGCAGTTTGAAAGGATCCGTAAGCACTCTCTCATTCATATCTAAAGACAAAGTCAACCGTTAATGGAACTTTATAGTTTTTAAAGAAACGAATACAAAATAACAGCTGCAGATTGTAACTATAACCTATTTGAACCTAAAATCACCAAAATAGGCAAAATTATGACTCAATAACAATCATGTGATCTGATCAAAGAAAAAAACCAACTTGTATATCTCCTAGATATCAAAATATAACACGCATAGACAACTTAGTGATGCATCATCACTAAAGCTGTCAAAAAAAGATCCCGATCTACTATTTGACATTTTGACCAAATATAGCCAGCCTACATTGGTAAAACTACACTTGTTTACCATAAATATTTTTATAGCTGTATAGACACAAGCTACTGAGCTAGGCATATAAAACATTGAAAGCTAAAAAAACTAAATTTAGGCTTCAATGTTAAGATCAGTAGGAACTCAAGCATTAGTCCGCTTAACCAAACAAATCGCATCAAAGTGCATGTAGTTGTGACCTGTGAGCATATTCTTTTGTGTAGTTTGATCACTTATTACAAAAAATGCCGTTAAAATACTAATAACTCAAATACAAACATAAAAACAGAAAGTATCGCATAATAGATCTAGTGAGTAGAAGTGATCACAACTGCATAACTAAATGCTAAGATCTAAAAGTCAGGTAAACAATCATTTCACCAATAGCAACCTCCAAAACCTTCAGATCCAATAACAAAACCTTAACAGATGAAGTTTTGGTTGTATCTGTTCTTTGCCGTTTTGCTTTTCATTCTTTCCTTTTGTCCTTGTTACTTTTATTTTTCGCCTTTTTTTTTTTTTTTTTTTTTTTTTTTTTTTTTTATCATGCGTTTGAGTCCAACATCTAACAGCAATAATATACAGTAATAATTAATATGACTTTTTCAAGGATTTTCTAAACATTCCGACATGCATATTATTTCAACAAATATGTTTTCACTAACAAACAATAAACAACTAACAATTTTATCACTACCTAGCCTTATCCAAACACCCCTTAAACAAACAAACAAACAATGGCTTAAAATTTACTAACCTTAAAAAAAAGGGGCAATTTCATTTATATCCTTGCAAAATTCACAAATTTCATATATATCCTTTTGATGCATTAAATGCATTGTACTTTATGCATCAAAAACTAGTAAAAGGATATATATGAAATTTTTGAAATTTTCAAGGATATACATGAAATTTTCCCTAAAAAAAAGAGGGTGTTTTTATCTCTTATGTGGTTTTCGGCTTATATTTCATATAAGCTCACTTTTTGGAGCACATTTTGTTTAAGCTTATTAGGCCGGCTTACAAGCTTGTTTTTACTTCTGAAAAGCTCATAAGCTCAAATTTTTGGCCTTACAAGCTTATACACTTGGAGCTTATAAATTCAATAAGCCATAATCCCAGATAGTTAAGCCTAAAATTTGGAGCTTATGAGGTTTTCAAAGACAAACATGAAGTTATAAATACTAATAAGAAAAGATAGTGAGATTATACCTTTTTTTTTCCGAGACAACCTATTTCAACAAGAAAATGTTTGTTTTGCTCTTGTATCATAAAATAAAAGAAGAGGGTTTTCATTAGCACTTGGAGCAAACATATTAACTGACGTGGGTTTGCAGCGGTAAGAAGGTTGTGGATGGTAGGAAAGCGGGTGTCAGGTGCTGCAAAAAAACAGGAAAGAGTATTAGTGATTCGATAATATTAGTAGGGTGTTTGTGAGTGTGTTTAAAAATCAGTAAAGAGTATAAACAAATTTTAATACAAGTGAATAGCTTTAAATATTGGTAGATGAAACTTTAATGTATGTTGGGAGGTGGTTGAAAGGCTTTAATGCAACATGAAAACACTTTTAACATATACATTCTTGTTGTCAGTCTACCAGTCATTATGTGAAAAAATTTATTCAATAGAAAATATAATATTTCTTAAAAAAAAATATATATATATATATATATATATATATATATATATATATATATATATATATATATATATATATATATATATATATACACTACATTCTTTTTCAAAAAAGAATAAAACCACATAAAAACATACTCTCATATAAAAAATCAACATGAAAACATACATTATATTTTTTTAAAAGATACAAATTATTTTTCTACAAATACATTACATGCTTTTAAAATAAAGATAGATTAATGAGCCTAAAACAAACTGAAGGGAAAAAAAAAAAATCTCTTAGATAAATCAATAGAAACACATAGATAATAGATTTATTTAATCTGAAACAAACAAACTGAAAAAGCATATTGATATACAATTATACATTCTTTTAAGAATAAAAACCATAGAAACAACATTCATCAAACTAATAATACACAAACTTAATGAATGGGTTTACATATTTCACCAAAGAACTAAAAACACATAAATTATGACCGCATATTTAACTTTTAGCTACGCGAAAAAAAAAATAAAAAAATAACAAAAAATCAGAAGTTAACTAAAACTAAAATGGGTGTATGTTTAAGTTTATATAGCGAGCTTATGGCTTATTTGATTTTCGGCTTATGTTTCACAAGCTTACTTTTTGGCTTATTTTGAAACTTTTCAGCTTATATAAGCTTATCATGTTAAAAGCAAAAGAGTTACGAAAACAAGCCACAAAAAGTGAGCTAATGAAACATAAGCCAAAACCCACCTAAGCCAACTATATAAGCTTAAACAAACACATACGAAACAAAGAAAACACAAGTTAGCTAAAATAAACCATATACGACAAACTTAACAACAAATTTATCAACAATTTTTAAAAACAATAAGTCGTACGTTTTCAGCAGTGAAAGGGCGGCAGTGGCGGATTCGCACTAACAGATCTACAAAAAAAATTGTTGAGTTATGGTAAGTAGGTGATGAGTTATGGTAAGAGTAAATAGCAATGTATAAGAAATCATGCAGATGTACAAAGAATAAGTTTATATGCACAAAGTACTTATACCAAAACATAAGGTACAATTTAATTAAAAATGTATAAGTATTTGAATATAAGAGTGTATTTGTTATTTTATACGGAGTAATAAAACAATAAAATATTTTCATCTAACTTTGTACTTGCATTAGAAACATGTCATAAAATGAACGGAGTCGTATAACCAAAATAAGAAAAGCTAAAAAAAGTGACCAAAACTTGGTAATTAACTTTAAATTTAACATGTTTCTCATGTAGTTCCTAATTTAATAGAATGTATATAGCTTAATTTCTTAAATACAAATGGTACTTAATTTTGAAAAGAGCTTGTAGTTTTTTATAGAAAAAAAAAAGTGTGAAGTGTGTCGTATGTAAATCAATTGACAAGACTCCAACTTAAAGTCTTAATCCGTATTGGACACAAAAAGTTTTTTTTTTTTTTTTTTTTTTTTTTTTCGTTGCATGTTGATTTACAATTTTGTGGATAGTTCTATATATCATGTTGCTTTATAATTTTGTAGATTGCTCTAAATTTCACATTTTGAAGCGGTTATATGGCTTTGTTCTTTCAAGTTTAGTTGTTCATTCAAGTTTAAGGGTTTCGGATGCTATTAATTCATGCATCGATATGAAGTATGCAAATTTGGGCTTTTGGTCAGAATCATTTGGCATGCGGTATGTTGGTCGATGCTATACCTTCTATGGTGTGCCCAAATAAGAAATGGGTGTTTGAAAATAAAGTGAAAAACCTATTGACTATCTGTGATGAGCTCCAAGTTGTCTCGTTTATTTGGTGGTCGAATAGCTCTAAAGGTGTGTGACTACTTCGCGGGTTGATTGGTGCTCAAGTCCATATAATGCTTGCAAGAGTTAACATGGTTCCCACAGCTCATGAGATTGTGTCTTCTGTCGCTAAGAATAGTTCAAAGTTTTTGTTCCTTTGTTACAAACAGTTGGTCCTGTTAGGGATGTCAAATGGGACAAACCGACCCAGGCCAAACCCGATAAGGCTTTATATGGTCAAGTTGATTCGGGTTCGACTTAGCTTATCAGGTTTACCAACCTGATAGTCATATCGGGTCGGGTTAGTGTCTTAATTAGTTTGTTATAGGCCGATAAACCCGATTAGCTATAATGACAAATTTATAAATCTATAATTTTTGAACTAAACTCGGTAATCATCGTCCATTACTCGTAAATTTAATCAATAAGCCCACTTTAGATATAATCTCAATATTATGTGCCATCCTGTACTTGATCAATATCATAACAGTTCCTAAACCCTCCCTACGAATCATTATATTGTCCTATGCTTGTATGATTTAAATGATGGTAGATTACTCTAACATTTGTCATTGTGTAAATTACTTAAATGAACACTTTATATCACTAGTTATCAAGAATGAACCTCGCATATAAAATTATCGAGAATGAACTTTTTGATATTATCCGTTAGATCTATTACTAAATAACTTTCTAACCGTTAGATCTAGTAGACATGTAAAAGAGCGAGGTGTAGGCGAGGTGTACGTGACATTTAGAAGCTAGGCGAGGTGTAGGCGATGTTTAGGCGAGGTGAGGGTTTAGGCGATGTGTAGGCGACGTTTAAACGCGAGGTGGAGTTGAGTCTGGTAGGTGGAGGTGAAAATCAAGCGAGGTGAACATGTCTAGGCGAGGATGTGAGCGAGGTGAAGTTTGTTGGCGAGGTCGAGGGCGATGTGTAGTTTCTTGGTGAAGTTTGTTGGCGAGGTCGAGGGCGAGGGCGATGTGTAGTTTCTTGGTGAGGGCGAGGTGAAGTTTCGAGGGAGAGGTTGAGGGCGAGGTGTAGTTTCTTGGTGAAGTTTGTTGGCGAGGTCGAGGGCGATGTGAAGTTTCTTGGCGAGGTCGAGAGCAAGGTCGAGGGTGAAGAATTAATTGTTAAGTTACCTCATAATTTTCCATGATCCTAGAGGCATTAAAGGAGTCATCATCTAGATGTATTAGGGAAGAAGAAGAAGCGACGATTGCTGACATGACATGAGATCGATGGCATGCTAACATGGAAAGCGCCATGTGATGTTGATGTGGATATTGCTGATGATGTGGATATTGTTGCTGACCATTCTCATGGCTCATTTGATGATAGTGGTGCCTTTGTTGGTCATGCTCATCATATCGTACGAGATAGAACCCTCAGCTGTTGTTGTTCCCACCTACATAAGTCACTTGTACCCTATTAGCTAAGCCATTGTTCATGCAATATGTGTATATGCATGTACGTACAACCATCTACATGCATGAAAAGGTGGCATATTAATTTACATATTTATAGATAGATGTTTGCTGGTAATGCAAGTAATTTACATACTTATAGATAGATGTTTCCTTTAATAAATATGTATGTCATTATGTTATGTTATCACTATACTTTAACTTACATTTTAGCTATCACGTCTCACGTTTTTACTATCACGTCTCACATTTTTACTAGTCCAACAAGTGTTTTTTTCCTTCCAAAATGCCATCAGTTTTATACATGTGACCAAGATGTCGCTTTCAAACTTTCTCTCAGTTCATTTTGGTAAGTTGTAAAAAATTGGTCTAGATTGGTAAATGAGATGTATTTTTGGTCTAGATAGGTAATTGGGTTTTTGTCATTCAAGAAAAGGTAATAGTTTCATCTTTAGTTGTACTTGTATATTAAACTTAGCATGTTCAAATGAATGAATATATGGGTACTGATGTATGTTTCAACCGATTAAGAAAATAAGAACACAATTCATGCAATAATAATCCAAATAATCATACTTGCATTACCTTTTCTCAATTTGGCTTAAATAGGTGATATTGAAACCAAATGATCCTACTATCTACATGAACTCAACGAAGTTCGTATTAATCACTTAACAAAATTAGATTTGGAATTTTCACAAATGCTTGTACATAGATATTATGCATCCCCCAAAAATTTGGAAACTTGAAGCCTACTACTACGAATTTCTATATGAATACCTAGGAAAAGAGTTACAGTTTGAAGAAGAAATATTACTTAAAAGTGTATAACTCAAACTATAGGACAAACAATTCTAATCAATGCCTAAAATTGGTTAACCTGAAACAGTATTTGTCTAAAATTTTTAAGTCTTTATATATAATTCTTGTGTTGGATACGAGTAAAGTGAATTATGTTTATGTTGATAATCATCATAAATTTTTGAACATAATGGTTTCAAATCCTTTGGTAGACTTTAAAGCTTGATCACTTAAGGCTTGTGGGCAAGGAGGTTAAACCTACACCAAGGATATATGACTCGGGTATCGGTATCTGGTAAATATTCCGTCCGGACCCCATTTGCGATCATGTTCAAATGAGGCGGTCCATAGTGCTCTATTTCATGGTTGATACTTATTAAGTATAACATGAAAAACATCTATGCTCTTTTACATATTTATATATTATTTGAATCAATAACGAATGCCAGGACATTTAAAGTTCTGTGACAAACTTGTTCGGTTTAATATTTGTATCTGAAAGTTAGTTGATCTTTTCAGAGTAATATACTAGTTATAATACCCGTGCACGCACGGGGTTTTGACATAAAAATTTTATCATGTATTTAATACTGAATATATTGTCTTAAAATGTTTTGAACTTTACATCTATTAATTTAGTATAAGTCAAATTTATTTTGCAATAACAATGCCTATTAAAAATAATCGCAACACCCTTGTATTCGGCTATTATTAAAGTTCCAAACACCCTTAAAATTAGCAATTGAAATTGTCTCAAACACTATTGAATTCAGCTATCAAGCCAGTTTCATGGACCCATCAATTCAGCTATTAAAAACAGTCTCAAACACCTTGAATTCTGTAATTAAAACAGTTACAAAAACCCTTTAATAACTATTAGAGTAAATTACACGGATGGTCCCTGTGGTTTATCAAAAATTTCATGTATAGTCCCTCAAAGTTTAAAGTTGCATGTATCGTCCCTCTGACTGCAAAAGAATAACATCTATGGTCCCTCAGACTAACTGTCGTTAGTTTTTCCGTTAGTCCATTTGCACCGTTAGTCCTTTAACGACCGTTTGCAACAAACATTTGCATTGTTAGTCCTTTTTTCGAAAATTTTTCTAAAAAAAATTTCTAAAGTTTTTTTTTGTTTGAAATTTCTAAAAAAAAATCAAATTTCAAA
The DNA here is from genome assembly GCA_030686995.1 of Artemisia argyi. NCBI lineage: Eukaryota > Viridiplantae > Streptophyta > Magnoliopsida > Asterales > Asteraceae > Artemisia > Artemisia argyi. Next base: position 179,896,833 of record CM060683.1, read on the forward strand.
AAAAAAAATTTTTTTTGTTCGAATTTTTTCTAAAAAAAATTTCTAAAGTTTTTTTTTGTTTGAAATTTCTAAAAAAAAAAATCAAATTTCAAAAAAAAAAATTTTTTTTGTTCGAATTTTTTTTTTCAATTTTTTCAATTTTTTTTGATTTTTTCAAATTATAAACGGCCTTTATTATAAAGGACTAACGATGCAATGATATTTAACAAAAAAGGACTAACAATGCAAATGTTTGTTGCAAACGGTCGTTAAAGGACTAACGGTGCAAATGGACTAACGGAAAAACTAACGACAGTTAGTCTGAGGGACCATAGATGTTATTCTTTTGCAGTCAGAGGGACGATACATGCAACTTTAAACTTTGAGGGACTATACATGAAATTTTTGACAAACCACAGGGACCATCCGTGTAATTTACTCTAACTATTAAGGTAACAATTAAAACAATCATAATCACCACGAATCTAACTATTAAAACGGTCCCAAAACCCTTTAAAAACTTACTATAATTAGTAGAAAATAACAGTCCCAAACTCCAATAACTTAAGCAAGTCCTACTTTAGTAAACCGGCTCACTCTTTTCGCAGCAGATTTTCAAGTGAATGAGACATATTAGTTACATCTCTTTCTAGATCATCATTATCCTATATTACAACAAATTCAAAAGCAATTAACTCATCAAATACTTGTGACATTTATTTTTGTGTTGCAACTTTGGAATAAGGTTAATGCAACACATATCAGTGCCTGAGACAAAGGCATTTGTATAACGTTACTTGGGATTATGTTAGTTAGCCGTTTAAGTATATAAAAATTCAAGAGACAACTTGATTTTAAAATTCAATAAACACATATACCATATAAGCAAATTATTATATCAAATATATGTTCTAAGTAACCTTCAAAGTAAATCCGTTGTTGATGCATCAGGTGTAGTTTCGAGGGTTTTATGGTTCCTACTTTAGCATACTTGGTGATGAATTTGTATTCCCAGTCTCTTAATGTGTCAAGTTCGAATAAATAACGCATAAGGACCAACTGGTATATAAAACATCCTGAAAGAAACATCAATCAGCTAATACTCAAACTATTGGCACAAAACGTACACTTTTTTTCTTCATTTCTTTCAGACTTAACAACGCGCACAATGCACTTTCTGCTAAAGTAATAAAAAATAGAAGGTGCAGCCTATTAGAGCATATCACTTATCAAAATGAGTAAATTAGCTTTGTATAACGTTTTTAACTGACAGACATGTTGAGGTTGATGTTGATGTTATTGTTTAACTTTAACTACTGATATCATGTTTTACAAAATGTGCGAATTTAGTAGCATATAATGCGCGTTAATGAAGTTAAAATATGCTCCATAAAGTTTTTAAAATATTTTTATGGATATTCATATATAAATTTTAAATAACAATTTCATGAGTCGTTGTTATAAGTAGAATCACATATATTTATTTTCATATCACAGTAACTCATACTTACCATTTGATATTTATATTCCCGTTACTAATAATTTAGCCGTATTTAATACTCAAACCCGTGTACTCATAAATTAAACTTTTAAATAGAATAACATGAGTCCTTATTTAGAAAAAAGGGTTTTGCTAATAACAACCCTTAGGGAAGTCCTCACTTGGGGACCACAAGCTCTAATGATATCAACCAGCTACCTTAGAAGCCTAGGCCCAACCATGTGATGTCTTGATCCAACTAAAGGACGCGAGTTCGATTCTGTTCCGCAGCATGGTTGGGTATTGGGTGGAGGTATTTCACAAGCATCAAACCTTTGCTGGGTAGGGTTGATGGGTATCATTATGATACACAGGGTTGAGGTGTCCCTGCCAATCTACACTTTTTGATCCAACAACAAACTTTTCACATTTTATTCAAAAAATTATGCATTGTCCAAACAAAATTACCATGAATTTGTTATCACCTCCGATTATTTCTCAAACACGTTTGTAATTCATTTCATTCATTGGTTGAATAAGCGAAAAGGTGGCAAATGTTTTACTTATGTCTTAATTTTAGCATTATTTTGAAACAAAAAAAGTTGAGTTTGTTGTTAACGACAACCCTTAGGGCTGTTGTTAGCATTTCCCTTAAAAAAATATTCTAATTGATGTAAGTCTAAAACTAACAATATTACAATACTAAAACTAATTCGCATATTTACCAAATTTTGTAATTTTAATGGATAAAAGTCTAAAAACTAATATTAATACTCATGTAATTTTAAACAAATTTAATATTATAAAGTATAAGGGGTATAAAGTGTAAGGGGTTATTTGTTTTTTTTTTCTAAAGTTATTAAAAAACATGGAAACTTCTAATTTTACACTTAGCTCTATATAATTTATTTAAAATTCAACCACCAAAGTTTAATTAATTACTTCCTCTTTTTTTAAGTTTTTGTTTTCATAAATTTGACACCTATATTTTTATGCATTTTTTTCTTAACCAAATTTCTCCACCAAATTTATTAAATTTGACCAAAATCAATTTAATTTTGACTTTTTATTGACCAATCATGTTGCTGGATTTTGTCTACGTGGCAAAATTGAGCTCTGCTATTGGTCCAATTTTTTTTTCAATGAGAAGGGATTTTCAAAAACACTCCGGAATGATGTAATTCTTTTATTATATAAAAGATTAAGTGATGAAGGTTTCCGTCATTCTATATGTTTCAGATAGATTTAGGTTATTACACTGCAAATGATATTCTTCGACTTCAGGCCATATCAGTTTTCATTATTAAAAAATAGCAAACTAAAATAAGTTGCGATCATAAATTATGCTACCACTCGTCTTCATTATATGAAAGGTATCTTTGTAAAGAAGAGTATGGAGCTAGAAAAATTCAACTTAATTCTTGATATCCTGGCACAAATATCGTAGCTTGCTCTCTGCTTCAACTTATTTCATAGGTTTTACAGCTAAACGAAAGCAATGACATTGGCCCATCAGCATCAAACTCGTGTGCAATTGTGCATACATTAGTTATCTATCTAAAGATAATGATGAGTGTTGTTAAATTTTTCTTAAAAATCTCGATTTCTCCTAAATAAACCTAGACTCGAGATTTTGTGTCACACGAATAGATGTTTTGTTTAATTAGTCCACTAATATGACAAAAGAAATATACGTCTTCTTAATTTGTTCAATAGTTTTAATGAAATCGTACCATTTAGTTTATTTTTATTTGCTTTATGCTCGTGTGATAAAAATTTATGCACATGATGACTTTGGGTCCTGAGTCCGCCCCTCTCATGTCTCTGGTTCGTTTGATTCAATAGATATTGATCCTATATCTCCTCCCCACTTCAGTCCCAAACCTGAGTCTATTAAGACTCACCCTATGGTCACTCAGTTTCAAACCAGGACTCTTAGGCTAGTTGATCGACTCAATCTTTTTGCTACTGATGTCCTTCTCTTGTTCTATGTCTACGGCTCAAGTCACGTGTGACTCTAATTAGAACCCTTCTGAGAGCAAAATAAAGGTCTCTTCTAGGAATGAGAATAAAACCACTTGAGTCGATATATAAATTAGATAATCACAACACGTAGCTATACGTGTACAATGTACAAAAAAGAATATATTATCTTTAATCTACATGGTAAGAATATACAGTCTAATACAATCATGGATGTGCTTCTAAAGTTTCTGATCATATTCAAGCAGCAATCAAACATAATGTTGCATACATCTACGGTTGAAAACGTAGCCTTAACTGAAAGTTGAAATGTTGTAAAGACTTAACAGTTTGTCGTCCCAGTATTAGGAAACAAGACTAAACCCAATAATGACTCTGAAAATAAACATGTAGGAGTTGAAGATTATAATATCTTCTGTTTCATAAAGGTTTTTGCCAGATGAAATGTGTAATGGAAAACAGATGATACATGTTTCTGAAATCAAATTTTTTATGCAGACTAAAGTTTGCAACCCAACCACAACTTTGCATATATGAATTTACTTAGAATATCACTTACAATGTATCAAAAGCAAATCGCAAACGGCTTCTAGTTTTCCAGTGTCAAGTGCCACTTGGAGTTCCCCCAAACACTTCAGTTGGAAATTCTCCTTGAAACAATATCTTAATGAAGTGTTCGGAGGATCTCTGAGGGACACTTGACGTTTCCCTTCATTTGTATCCGATTATTTTTCTAGTGTGGAGGGCCGAGTGCCACTCGGAGTTCCCCCAAACACTTCAGTAGGACATTCTTGTTGAAACTATATCCCAGTGAAGTGTTCGGAGGATCTCTAAGGGACACTTGACGTTTCTCTTCCTTTGCATTAGTTTATTTTGTTAGTGTCAAGTGCTACTTGGAGTTCCCCCAAACACTTCAGTAGGCAATTCTAGATAAAACAATAGCCCAATGAAGTGTTCAGAGGATCTCTAAGGGACACTTGACGTTTCCCTTCATTTGTATACGTTTATTTTGCTAGTGCCGAGTGCCACTTGGAGTTCCCCCAAACACTTCAGTAGGAAATTCTAGATAAAACAATAGCCCAATGAAGTGTTCGGATGATCTCTAAGGGACACTTGACGACGTTTCCATTCATTTGTAGTTACTTGAGATGTGTTTGATGAATAAAACATGCATAGTTACAGGTATTTATAGGAAAGAATATAGGCAAGTGCGCGATCGATGAACATAGATATGATGTATAAGAAGCTTGAACATGGTTGGCATTGTGTCTCGATTAGGAGACTAATGTTCTCATGTGCCTAAAGGGTAAAAAGATCTGAAAATGATAAGTGATGGTGAGGACCATGCATGTAAAGATTCACAGTGGTGTTATATTCTCACATAATCATCTATCCCTTATACATGACTAGGTTCAATTTCACAATTCACACATATTTACATACGATTTGATACTGCATAGATAATCACTTCAAAATTACTCATACAGTTTCCAAAAGGTAATCATCAAGCAGGATTCCAAATTTGATTGAAACTACGAAATTATTCACTCTTCATTACTATTAGACGATTAGATTATGGCCCAAACCCTTAAGCCACAATCTAATCGTCTGATAATTACATTGTACTAGCAATTTCAGTTACTAATCCCATACCTAATTGCTAAAAAGACTTCCTTATTTGATAAAAACTACTGTACGAGATTAACCACAAATAATAATATATGCAGCTTTTGCAGATTAAAACTAATATAAATGATCATTGCTCCTCTTTTAGTCGTAAAAGACCAATAGGATTATCAGGCTTTAGTTGAGAGGTGGTGCCATTTGTTGCGTCATGGATGCTATTTTTTGACACAAGCGCTTGATGGTTGTGTTTACCTTCATATGTGGTTATGACGGATTTTGGGTCGCTTGAAGGTCTCTCAACATGTTTTCGAACATTGCAACCTTTGATCGTGCACTTGTAATAACTCCTGTAAAAGTATTGTGACATTCAAATTTTTGCATGAATAATTATTCCGGATCTTCAACTGGAATGCAATAGGAAAATAAGGCAAATGATAATGATTTACTCAAATATTTGCAAGGGTAAAAGTGGCTCAAAAAAGTGCATTATTATAGTTCATAGAAGGGAAAAAAAATCCTGCCTTGGATGAGAATTTCCTTTGACTGCTTTTTGCCCGTATTTGCGCCATTTATAGCCGTCGTCTAGAAGATCAATTTTGCTGGTTGCTTGAACGATGATCCGAGAATCTGGAAGTGTTCGATGTGATGAAACTGGATCAAACCCCTTGGCCTCAATGTTTCTACACCATACATGTTGAATAATTTCAACCTTAGTATTATAACAACTATATATTGAACCATAATAAAAGAGTTAGTAACTTTTGAACCATATATATAGTTGTTTTTTAGTTGCAAACTAACAATGATCGCTGTAAACATTTGGTAAAGAGTATATCATTTGTGATTCGATAAAAGTACCTCTTTTTTGCTTGATGTTTGGCAATATCATCTTTGTCCCATGATCCCGACATTTCATGGGAAGATTCTTGATCCTTTTTTATCGATGAATTTTCCCTCGAATAGTTAAGATAACTAGTTTGATCGTTGACAGGTTCAGTATCATTAAAATTACCAGCAGTTCGAGGTGGTTGGTGGTTATGCTTCCCTTTATAGATAATCTCGGTTACTAGACCATCTACTCCCCGCTCAACCTTTTTCTTAACAGGACAACTTTGATGTGTGCATTTGTAATAACTTCGAGCATATTCACTTCCCTTCACTTGCTTTTGCCCATATTTCCTCCAATTGTATCCATCCTCAGCTGGCTTGTCAGCCGCCACTAAGGGTGGATGGGAGTATATGTGGCTACTGGATTTAGATAACTTGGGTGCCATCATTGTGACATTGTGGTCTGGCATTGGTGGTGGAACATGGTTGTGTGTGGTTGGTATAGGCTGCAGTTGCGCAGCCTGTGCTGTAACATGAGCTAGTGCTTGCTGGTGGGACATTCCAAGCGACCCCTATCGACAAGAAAAAGAGTGAGCCACCTCTAGGTTTCTATTTTTCTAGACATCTATTTTTCTGCCTTAGAACAAGAAAAATCTCAAGTGGATATCAATGGTGTTTGACATTGCTTATCTGAAACTAATCTTCCTTAACAAATAAGCCTGCAACAAACAAACTTGTTTTTAAATGTTTACTTGCTCTATAATAAGCACTACTTACACATTTTATACAAACACTCGAAACTTACCCCTATTGTGTTAAATATACAATCACAAGCAAAACTAGTTATCTTCTACTCAAAAAAATCAACAATCATATGTTAGTTAAACATCTTAACGTCGTTGCATTATCAATAACTTGAAAACTAGAAATCATCATTTCTTCACAACATCGCGTTTAACACATAGAACTAAAGTTAAAGCAATTATTCTAAGAGGCTAGACGAAAACTTCGAGTTATTTAGTACCTGAGCTGGTGATTCAAGCAAGGTAGCTGGACTTAATCCAGCCAAAAGCTGAGCAAAAGTACGAGTATCCGGCCCCACATCACTATCCGAAAAAAAGTTTGATATTAAAGTCATTGGTCCTGGAGTCTCCCCCGGTGCAGTAAACAAGTTATCGACCGATGAACTCGTTGGTATAGAGATTGTTGGACGTAAATATGGTGTTGATAATGGTAATGATTTTCTGTTGTTGTCCATTTTTGACAAAATATTAAAAACTTTTTTTACTAGTTGAAGTTGTAGAACATGAAGATGGATATTAACGTTGGATCCAGATTTAACCTGCACTTGAATGTTCCTGCGATCGAGTGTTTTGTTGTGTCGGGTAAATACGTAGTATTAAATATGATAATGAAATGACACAAAAAAAGTCAACTCGATCAAGTTGCTAGGAGTTGGTATGAAAAGGTGATTTTTGAAACTTTTTGTACTTGTTTGAATGTTTCATAGTGTCCACACTCCACATGCTGTTTCATAGAAGTTTTAAGTTGTTTTTAAATGATTATGGGTTTAATTAATTTACAGTTTGTGAATGTATTTTTGCAACCTATAAATTTTTTAAAATGAATTGTGACCCAAACACGTCTCCTTCACCAACTATAGCTTTTATGTTTGTCTTGCCGTCAGATTGGTTGTTCTAGCGTCAACAACTTGTTATTGACAAACACAAAAGGGTGCCCTTATAAAAATCAGAAGGAAAACTAAAAATTATATTATTTAGATTCAACTAACTATGAAAATTAAAAGATACTGGTATTAATAGTGATTATCCTAAACAAAAACTAACAATTAGATGGGTCAAACCTAACGTGCTTTTAGACCTTTATTATCTAACATCTCTTCTCATACTTAAAATGTTGCAGGCCTTTTAATTGTTTAGCGTGTGTTGCACACTTGCACTCAGTGGCGGAGCCAGGAAATATAGTTATAGGGGCAACGAGTGATAAGAGTGATCGAATTATCGCCGAATTTTATTTTTATTCAGTTAAAAATGGGTCGGGTCGGGTTTAATTGTAAGCAAACACCATTATTTTTAACAAATTGTTTTGTTAGATATTGGGTTATGGTGTAATAATAATCTTGCTTGAATCATGTAAAGTCATTTTTCATATAAAGTATTTCGACCATATGAATATCAGGTATCACAAAATTCTTATGAGGACAATTCAAGAATAACATTTTATTTCTAAGTACAAGAGAACAAAGCAAAATAGAAAAGAATTTTGTGTTTTTGTATATTCAAAGGAGACCAAATGAACTTGTTAAAAAGACACATCATCTTAACATTTAAAAGAAGTTAAAGTTGGTTAAAAACTAACAGTCACAACTGTTTAGCCAACAGTTACAATGGTTTGGGAAAAATGGGTAACCAGGTTGGAAGGACCAAATTTATCGTTTGAGTTGGGGCGCTGTCTCGAACACTGCTGGGGACGCTGCCCCAAACCCAACAAGGGGCGTTGCCCCTTGATTCTTCAATTACATGAAAATAATATTCTTCCTCTCCACAAGTCTAGACTAGCACTACAGCCGGCTTCGACTATAGTTTCAAGAAAAAAAAGTTTAAGTCATAAAAAAGTCTACCTCAACCAATACATCCATGATTGATTCCATTTTTCTGTTACTAATATAAATCAGTTATTTATAAGAGTACCATTAGAGTTGTAATCTAAACATTCACAGTAGTTCAAGAAATAAAGTTCAGCGCAAACAAAAGAAAGGTGAACCGGATTTTAAATTATTTGACTAAGACAATGAGCCCCAATTTAATTTTAACTAAACACATCTTCATTACGTGATATATAAAATACAATATTCATAATTAAAGTTCAGCGTCAACCAAAGGAAGGTGAACTGGAATTGTTATTATTTAACTAAGACAATGAGCCCCATTTTAATTGTAACTAAACACATCCTGATTACACGATAAATACAATATTCATAACTCCAACAATCGGGTTAAGATAACATAACTTTATAGCATACTGTTCTACAATCTTATACTAACAAGTATCTGAAACATGACGGTAATAAGTACCCACTATCATTCAAGCCTGAGGTCCTTGGGTATCGTAGGTGCATGACCACTAAGATGGGCTCAAATAAGTATTTGGAGGTTCTTATAAATGAAACATAGAACCAACTTTAAATTATTATTTATTTAATTTTTTCACAATTTTGACGTTAAAAAACATCGACAATTTGTCAAAATTGTTGCTCTTTCTCTTCTTAATGTATAAACATCGTATGTGTTATGAAAAAATGGACTAAATTGATCATAGTAGCTCATAGAAATTTCAAATGAAATTCGAAATAAATAAAACTCAAAATAAAATAGGATTTTTCTCCTGACACAACATGAAACAACACACGAGTATCATATATCTTGTCTTTATTGGTAAACTTTTAAAACACAAGTGAATCTTGTGTTGACAATTGAGCAAAGACAAACATAAAGATACAAATACTAATAAGAAAAGATAGTGAGATTATATCATTTTATTTCCGAGACCACCTATTCCAACAAGAAAATGGTTGTTTTGCTCTTGTATCATAAAATAAAAGAAGAGGGTTTTCATCGGCACTTGGAGCAAACTTATTTTTCACCTTTTTTATAAGGTGTGTTTTGGCCCCTAAGTCAAGCCAAGAGCTATCCCGCTTCATCATCTCTTCGCGTAAAGCCACCTCCAACAGTTGCACTTTCGCACAGTGTACGTCTCTCTCCATGTTGGCTAGGCTTTTGACTGCCACTGCGTTTTTTGAGTCCGCACTCTCATAAACCTTGAGAATCACCATGTTTGACTGCGCCACAAAAACTATTATTACTAATAGAAAAATTCATAAAATGATACTCTAAGTTGAGTAGTAGTATCTTAGATTGATGTTGGCTGATTACAACATAAGGAAGGGGAACACATGGTAACAAGGGTTATTGGGCCTGTTAACTACAGCATCATGGGCCGACTTATGAATGACAAACTGGTGAATTAAAGGGGCTGACTCAAGGTGTGCACTTACATCTGTTGTGCCATGGGGATCTTATTGGGGCAACCCATCGGGGAAGGGTTCTCCCCCAAACCCGCCCCTAACCCACCGGGTTTTTGGGTTTCCTCATCGTGTTCGTGTTTTTTTGCCATCCCTCAGTCTAACACCTTACAGTCTTACACCACTTGAAATATGATCTCATACAATATATAGAGCAATCAACAATGCATTAATAATCAGATAAGCACCAACAATTTTTTTTTAACACATAGTTATTAAACAAAGTACCCTTATATAGTCTTAATTAAAAATCACAAACTGCTAATCAAACATTCGACAACAAGGATCATTCAAGGTTCGACACAACAAGGATCATTCAAGGAATGACAACGGAGAACCATATGGCTTATTTTGCTCTTGCACTAAGATATGTTGACGAATATCTAAAGCCATAGATTATAAAGCACCGAATTTCAGCTTACACTATGATAAACTATTGAAAAGCTATAGATTATAAATTCTCACAATGGAGCAACTCATCATCTGACTTTAAATTCTCACAATGGTTTATACAAGCATAATATATTTCTGTAATGGAATGCAACCGTCATCTTAGGAATTTTTAAACTAGCTGCCAATTGCCTTCATCAAATAACAACTACTGCACTAAATTTTGATTAATAATCTCACTAAGTTATGTTGGTTGTATAATTGTATAACATGAAATTTATTGTTATATATTAACACTTCACATATAAACTATTTTGGCACTCCCAAAAGCTTATTCAAGTTCCGTCCCTGCTGCAAATACAACTCGACAAATAGTCAAGTACAGCTTAACACTGACAGTTTACCTAAGTTCTGTATACTTACATAAAAACCTTACACACAAGATTAACCCAAGTTGAATTATCAATCATACATCTTCTGGTCTCTATAACTAGTGCATTATCAATCAAAATCAAAACTTTAATACACACTAAATTGACAATTCGTTATAGTTGACAAAAACCGCTAAATCGAACGCGAATACATCTCAACCAGTACCTTAACATGAAATCCTAACACTAAATTTTAACCCAAGTTTTGCACTATTAATCAAAAATATAATATAATACTTAATAAATCATATATATCGAATAGCTCTAATCTGTAATCAATAAGTCAATGTACTAAAAAAACGGCCAACTCAAACAGGAATTTAACCAATAGCAATTTAATGTATGATATTTTAACGGATAGCAATTCAGTCTAACCAATACTTACAACAAGGTTTTATTAAATACCAATATCAATTTAACCAATAGCTATCCCATATGTTAATACTTGCAAAAATTTTGGTAAACATATGTAACTATAATATGATATACCCCAATAGCAATTTAACCAAAATTAGATTAAAAAAACAAGTCTGCAAGGCCATACATATCCATCCTCCAACTCGTAGCTTCATTCATATATTTGTAGCGGAATTTTTGTACTTCTCCTAATCGTTCTTTTCCGTCAAAAAGGCCACAACGGAAGACGAAAGAATAGGTGATGGTTCCCAGACACCCTTGGCTTGATCTTCAAATTGGTAATAACCAAGTTCACAACATGTTGCATCCTTATGTACTTTGCAGTAGAACAAGTAGTACTTGCAATTGCCAAGCATACACGGAAGGAGATGGTGACTGCGACCGAAGTTTCCTGAAGGTATTATTAGATTTCAAATAGTATTAAACAACTTTCTTATTGTATATATACAACTTAATTTAATTAATAATTGATACTTATGGATTATTACAGCCGGATGATTGTCGAACAGATTTACTCGTCCCACTGTGTTACCATGAATATTCTTTCCATCATTTAATTGAACAAGAAAATCAACTAATTTTTCATCAGTAGGCGGCATATCGTCATATTTCTGATAAAAGGGGAAAATACAAACACAAGATTGTAAATAAGAGCAATTTTAAACAAACTGGTGCAATACTATGTACCATTTGGCAATCCATAATTTAATCATATTTTGACAAAAATGGGTTAAAAAGATTACATGCCTTGTAGTTGTTACCACCATTGACTGTGAGCCAGTTCAGCCCCTCCGTAACTCCTTCATTAGAAGTAACAAATATGTGCTTAATTTTATTGGAGAGCCATTCCAGCCCCTCGTAAAGTCCCGCACCACTTTTTGCACATGTGTTCTGCACGTGACTGTGAAACAAAATCGATCAGCAGCAGTGTTTTAAAAACTAAGTCAAACTTAAAAACGTAAAATTATAAATATAAGTAATCTGCAACAATTATTAGTTAAAAAGAAAAAACAATTTATAAAACAGATCAGTTTAACTTAATTGAAATACTAAGTGTAAAATAAAATTTGAATGTTAAAAACCAAATAACTAAGGGTCTGTTTGGTTCGCAAAATGTTGTTAAAGAAATTGTAATATAAGTCTTGATGAAGTAAAAAGTCATCAAAATGCATAAAATCTTCTAAATCACTTTACTTATAAAAGATTTTTATTATTGTGATATAATAACTATTTCAGAACTCAATAAAATAGTTTGTCAATGGAATGACCCATTTTGCCACCTCTATCTGTAATTCACAATTGTTTGAAGTCCTGAAATCCGAGAAGATCCGGACAAAACCGATCTGAATAAGGACTCGAACTCAAACTGGTTAGGCCTCACTAAGGATCAGATATGACAGCGAGTAAGCAATAAACTCCCTTTTAGAGAAAAAAAGACTAAGGTCCTTAGCCTTCGTGTAACCGTCTTTTTCCCTAAAAGGGTTCCTAGTCTTTGATCAAGATTTCATCGCCTAGCCAGCCCTAGTACGAGTATCGTCCATACGAATTTGCCCTAATCAGCCCCCAAACCGAGGACTTAAGCTAACTGTTTTGGTTCCATAACGGTTACAATGTGACCACATATCCAATGTTTTAAAACCGGAGTAGACTTTATACTTAGGTTTATATACTCTATCTTTATAAGTTGCTAACTATTATACTATTAAATTCTTTTTTAGTTTTAAGCCAAAATGATACTTGTTAGTTGTCCACTCCCAATAACCGATTATCGAATCACCAAAATACTTCATCCATAATTAAAAAGATAAAAGATAAGATAAGCAAGAGTTGCACATCTCGGGAACAATTAAATTTCTCTCCAACAAAATATTATTTTCTTCTTCATTGTTCTCTCTCTATTCCTTCTTCCTCTTCCCCAAGATTGGTCTCTCCGTTCACTAACGTATTCTACTACTGGTCATAGTTTCACTGGTTCTACCAAGCAGTATACAAAACATCATTGAAAACATAAATAAAACTTTCAGTGAAACATTACCAGTGGCGTTGTGGGAGGGTAGAAAGGAGCGTTTTAGTAATCTCAGCTTCATTCATTTGATTAGGCTCATCTTGTTTGTTGGCAAATACAAGAAGAGCCACATCCTTGAGTGATTCCTACAGTAAAGAGGTATATACATTGCTCTCATTAGGAAACAAATTGTGCAGCTGCTACAATGAAATAAAATATTGCAAGAGATCTGCAAATAGCATTATTGATTATTTTTTTTATTTTATTTTTTTTTTTTTCAAATTCTGATTTATCAACACATTTTTCAGATCAAACCATAGCTAATGAGGCCAAGCTTTGAATAATCTTTACCATAAAACATTTTGTAAAAAAAATGTAAAGACTTATAAGGGCATGTTTATGAATAATCATGTTGTTGGCAGCGCACAGTAGCTTCATTTACAATCAATAAAGCATAAGAGAGTAAGTTATGTGTTTAGGTGAAAATATTGAAGCAATCTATAACTTCTGATCCAAAAGGTACAAGTGAATTGCAGGGAAAAGGTTTTCTCGGGACATCATTTAAGTTCAAGAAGGATACTGACAAAACTGATTTAAGAAAAAGAATAAAATCCATTAACATATAACTGAAGCACGGGTCACATGCTCTAGAACAAGGACACATGCAAGTACTATGTATCAATTATCATGTTGACTGTTTAAAAGTTCAAGAGGAAAAAAGGGCCAAAGGTTACCAAAAGTGATTCGTTATTTCCCGTCAGCCCAGCACAACCCATTTTGAATAGTGAAAGATTGTATTGTTACAGGTCAACCCCAGCACAACCCATTCTGAATCGTACTAAAAATGACCCGTTTTGCCCACCATTTTGCCACCTCTACAGTGGGTATTTGGTAGTTTGGAAGTTTTGTACATTAAAAAACAAATAGCTTATAGCTTAGTAAGCATACTAGCATCACCATGAGTGATAGTATATAAATCACACATGTAAATTTTAGTATTCCACTAAATATATTATGCATCAACTCATTATGCTTATGGTGTTAGAATATGTGTTCAACACAAATATTTACCTCATTCAACAACTTGAGAAGATTAATTTTTGCCTCAGCAAGTCTACCCCTAGCACTGTTGTCAACCACAATGATGAGACCCTTTGTGTCGTTGAAACTGTTGCTTCCTTCCAAAGTGGTCTGCACATATAATACATTGACGTACACCAGTTATTTCATTAACACAAAATGTGTATATCCCACTGCAATTTTCCCTTGGCATATATGTGAAGTGAAGGGTATTTGTACTCAGAAGATGTAAAACAAAAAAACGTTTGTACCTTGAATTTACCAGTAACATCCCACGCTTTGAGGGTGATGTTATTGTACACAAGAGTCTCAATATAATCTTCTGCACAAATAAAAACAAGTCGAATGAATTCTAAATACACATCTTGGTAATTAAGATTTAATAGCCAATTGAAACTAAAGCAGCAGTCACCAATGTTATTGATAAGTGACCCTCTACCCTCCTTAATGAGATTTAAAAATAAATAAATAAATAAAAATAAAATAAAAAAAACTATATCATAAGTTGCTGTGATGAAGTAATTTTTTGAGGTTGAATCACACACCATAAAGAGGATTTCATCTTTCTTTAAAGGAAGTCAACTAGCCAAGTAATGCCAATATCCATATATAACCACAGAAACAATATGAAACATTGACTTCCATATTCGTTACTAAATACATTTTAGTATATAGGAATAACAAATAGAGAGAATGGAGTACCAGGAATATTGGTTTTACTGACGTTCTCGCCGCCGAGCTTCTTCAAGATGGTGCTTTTACCAGCTCCATCCGGACCCACCATCAAAATACTCATGTCTTTCATGGTAGAAAGCAGTTTGAAAGGATCAGTAAGCACCCTCTCATTCATATCTAGAGACAAAGTCAACCGTTAATGGAACTTTATAGATTTTAAAGAAACGAATACAAGATAAAAGCCGCAGATTGTAACTATAAACTATTTGATCCTAAAATCACCAAAATAGGCAAAATTATGACTCAACAACAATCATGTGATCTGATCAAAGAAAAAAACCAACTTGTATATCTCCTAGATATCAAAATATAACACGCATAGACAACTTAGTGACGCATCATCACTAAAGCTGTCAAAAAAAGATCCCGATCTACTATTTGACTTTGACCAAATATAGCCAGCCTACATTGGTAAAACTACACTTGTTTACCATAAATATTTTTATAGCTGTATAGACACAAGCTAGGCATATAAAAACATTGGAAGCTAAAAAAACTAAATTTAGGCTTCAATGTTAAGATCAGTAGGAACTCAAGCATTAGTCCACTTAACCAAACAAATCGCATCAAAGTGCATGTAGTTGTGACCTGTGAGCATATTCTTTTGTGTAGTTTGATCACTTATTACAAAAAATGCCGTTAAAAAACTAATAACTCAAATACAAACATAAAAACAGAACAATCTCCTAGATGCAGTATCGCATAATAGATCTAGTGAGTAGAAGTGATCACAACTACATAACTAAATGCTAAGATCTAAAAGTCAGGTAAACGATCATTTCACCAATAGCAACCTCCAAAACCTTCGGATCTAATAACAAAACCTTAACAGATGAAGTTTTGGTTGTATCTGTTCTTTGCCTTTTTGCTTTTCGTTCTTTCCTTTTGTCCTTGTTACTTTTATTTTTCGCCGTTTTTTTTATCATGCGTTTGAGTCCAACATCTAACAGCAATAATATAATAATTAATATGACTTTTTCAAGGATTTTCTAAACATTCCGACATGCATATTATTTCAACAAATATGTTTTCACTAACAAACAATAAACAACTAACAATTTTATCACTACCTAGCCTTATCCAAACACCCCTTAAACAAACTAACAAACAATGGCTTAAAATTTACTAACCTTAAAATAAAGAGGGTGTTTGCTTCAGCTTATATAGCGGGCTTTTATCTCTTATGTGGTTTTCGGCTTATATTTCATATAAGCTCACTTTTTGAAGCACATTTTGTTTAAGCTTATTAGGCCGGCTTACAAGCTTGTTTTTACTTTTGAAAAGCTCATAAGCTCAAATTTTTGGCCTTAAAAGCTTATAAACTTGGAGCTTATAAATTCAATAAGCCATAATCCCACATAGTTAAGCCTAAAATTTGGAGCTTATTAGGTTTTCAAAAGTTCAATAAGGTCACTTTTTGAAGCACATTTTATTTAAGCTTATTAGGTCGGCTTACGAGCTTATTTTTACATCTGAAAAGCTCATAAGCTCAAATTTTTGGCCTTACAAGCTTATACACTTGGAGCTTATAAATTCAATAAGCCATAATCCCAGATAGTTAAGCCTAAAATTTGGAGCTTATGAGGTTTTCAAAGACAAACATAAAGATATAAATACTAATAAGAAAAGATAGTGAGATTATACCCTTTTTTTTTTCCGAGATAACCTATTTCAACAAGAAAATGTTTGTTTTGCTCTTGTATCATAAAATAAAAGAAGAAGGTTTTCATTAGCACTTGGAGCAAACATATTAACTGACGTGGGTTTGCAGCGGTAAGAAGGTTGCGGATGGTAGGAAAGCGGGTGTCAGGTGCTGCAAAAAAACAGGAAAGAGTATTAATGATTCAATAATATTAGTAGGGTGTTTGTGAGTGTGTTTAAAAATCAGTAAAGAGTAACAAATTTTAATACAAGTGAATAGCTTTAAATATTGGTAGATGAAACTTTAATGTATGTTGGGAGGTGGTTGAAAGGCTTTAATGCAACATGAAAACTCTTTTAACATATACATTCTTGTATGGTGTAAAATAAATTACAAAATACATACACTACATTCTTTTTCAAAAAAGAATAAAACCACATAAAAACATACTCTAATATAAAAAATCAACATGAAAACATACATTATTAAAAAAAAAAAAAAAAAAAAAAAAAAAAAAAATCCCTAGATAAATCCATAGAAACACATAGATAATAGATTTATTTAACCTGAAACAAACAAACTGAAAAAACATATTGATATACAATTATACATTCTTTTAAGAATAAAAACCATAGAAACAACATTCATCAAACTAATAATACACAAACTTAATGAATGGGTTTACATATTTCACCAAACGAACTAAAAACACATATATTATGACCGCATATTTAACTTTTAGCTACGCGAAACTATTAGCAAAAAAAAAAAAAAAAAAAAAAAAAAAAAAAAAAAAAAAACTAAAATGGGTGTATGTTTAAGTTTATATAGCGAGCTTATGGCTTATTTGATTTTCGGCTTATGTTTCACAAGCTTACTTTTTGGCTTATTTTGAAACTTTTCAGCTTATATAAGCTTATCATGTTAAAAGCAAAAGAGTTACGAAAACAAGCCACAAAAGGTGAGCTAATGAAACATAAGCCAAAACCCACCTAAACCAACTATATAAGCTTAAACAAACACCCTTATCTTTTAGCTACTGACTCATACGAAACAAAGAAAACACAAGTTAGCTAAAATAAACCATATACGACAAACTTAACAACAAAATTATCAACAATTTTTAAAAAAAAATTAAGTCGTACATTTTCAGCAGTGAAAGGGCGGCAGTGGCGAATTCATGCAACGGCACCAACAGATCTACAAAAAAAAATGTTACAACATTTCAGAAGTTTAGAAAATATATGGATCTATAAAAAAAAACATGAAACACTAAAAAGAAAAACTTAAAATACCGATGTTTTGAGATGGAGATGATAGTGTTTCTGTTTGGTCTCTGTGTTTGTTTGCTTGCTTGCGTTATTAATAATGGTGGTAAAGGGATAAAGGGGTAGGTGATGAGTTATGGTAAGAGTAAATAGCAATGTATAAGAAATCATGCAGATGTACAAAGAATAAGTTTATATGCACAAAGTACTTATACCAAAACATAAGGTACAATTTAATTAAAAATGTATAAGTATCTATAATACTATAAGATTCAGTCCCTAAATTTAATGTGGAGTTATGATGATAGAGTTTTAGAGTTAGAAACAAGTTGGAGTCGTTTAGTAGTTGCATAGAGTACAAGATAGTTAATGCTCGGAATTCAATGCAACCTCATAATATCTATACAATCATGAAAGGAGGTGAAGTGCAAGGGTTGCCCGAGTTGATCACATAGCATTTAGTATAGAATTAAAAGTCGGTTAGATGAAGTGCAAGGGTTGCGAAAAGTTGCAATAATAATTAATGATTTAACCTAATTCATGCCTATATAAACCGGCCAAAATCACATTTAGTATGTACATTTGAAGATGATTCACACATCTTTTAGATATTTGATTGTTGGTAGCGGTATATAAATTCTCTTTTGCAACATTTTGGAGATGATTCACACATCTTTTAGTTCTTTGTAATTAACTTGGTCTTCTTTTTTTCTTAATTTAGTTATCATACGCAGGTACTATGAAAATCACACAAAATCATGCATGCTCAGATAAATGAAACCAAAGATTGGGATACCAACTATTTTCTTTGTTTCTTACATATTTAGGTGATTGTTATATATATATATATATATATATATATATATATATATATATATATATATATATATATATATATATATATATATATATATATATATATATATACCCCTTAAACAAACTAACAAACAATGGCTTAAAATTTACTAACCTTAAAAAAAAGAGGGTGTTTGCTTCAGCTTATATAGCGGGCTTTTATCTCTTATGTGGTTTTCGGCTTATATTTCATATAAGCTCACTTTTTGAAGCACATTTTGTTTAAGCTTATTTGGCCGGCTTACAAGCTTGTTTTTACTTTTGAAAAGCTCATAAGCTCAAATTTTTGGCCTTAAAAGCTTATAAACTTGGAGCTTATAAATTCAATAAGCCATAATCCCACATAGTTAAGCCTAAAATTTGGAGCTTATTAGGTTTTCAAAAGTTCAATAAGGTCACTTTTTGAAGCACATTTTATTTAAGCTTATTAGGTCGGCTTACGAGCTTATTTTTACATCTGAAAAGCTCATAAGCTCAAATTTTTGGCCTTACAAGCTTATACACTTGGAGCTTATAAATTCAATAAGCCATAATCCCAGATAGTTAAGCCTAAAATTTGGAGCTTATGAGGTTTTCAAAGACAAACATAAAGATATAAATACTAATAAGAAAAGATAGTGAGATTATACCTTTTTTTTTTCCGAGATAACCTATTTCAACAAGAAAATGTTTGTTTTGCTCTTGTATCATAAAATAAAAGAAGAGGGTTTTCATTAGCACTTGGAGCAAACATATTAACTGACGTGGGTTTGCAGCGGTAAGAAGGTTGCGGATGGTAGGAAAGCGGGTGTCAGGTGCTGCAAAAAAACAGGAAAGAGTATTAATGATTCAATAATATTAGTAGGGTGTTTGTGAGTGTGTTTAAAAATCAGTAAAGAGTAACAAATTTTAATACAAGTGAATAGCTTTAAATATTGGTAGATGAAACTTTAATGTATGTTGGGAGGTGGTTGAAAGGCTTTAATGCAACATGAAAACTCTTTTAACATATACATTCTTGTATGGTGTAAAATAAATTACAAAATACATACACTACATTCTTTTTCAAAAAAGAATAAAACCACATAAAAACATACTCTCATATAAAAAATCAACATGAAAACATACATTATTAAAAAAAAAAAAAAAAAAAAAAAAAAAAAAAAAAAAAAAAATCCCTAGATAAATCCATAGAAATACATAGATAATATATTTATTTAACCTGAAACAAACAAACTGAAAAAGCATATTGATATACAATTATACATTCTTTTAAGAATAAAAACCATAGAAACAACATTCATCAAACTAATAATACACAAACTTAATGAATGGGTTTACATATTTCACCAAACGAACTAAAAACACATATATTATGACCGCATATTTAACTTTTAGCTACGCGAAACTATTAGCAAAAAAAAAATAAATAAATAAAATAAATAAATAAATAAATAAATAAATAACTAAAACTAAAATGGGTGTATGTTTAAGTTTATATAGCGAGCTTATGGCTTATTTGATTTTCGGCTTATGTTTCACAAGCTTACTTTTTGGCTTATTTTGAAACTTTTCAGCTTATATAAGCTTATCATGTTAAAAGCAAAAGAGTTACGAAAACAAGCCACAAAAGGTGAGCTAATGAAACATAAGCCAAAACCCACCTAAACCAACTATATAAGCTTAAACAAACACCCTTATCTTTTAGCTACTGACTCATACGAAACAAAGAAAACACAAGTTAGCTAAAATAAACCATATACGACAAACTTAACAACAAAATTATCAACAATTTTTAAAAAAAAATTAAGTCGTACATTTTCAGCAGTGAAAGGGCGGCAGTGGCGAATTCATGCAACGGCACCAACAGATCTACAAAAAAAAATGTTACAACATTTCAGAAGTTTAGAAAATATATGGATCTATAAAAAAAAACATGAAACACTAAAAAGAAAAACTTAAAATACCGATGTTTTGAGATGGAGATGATAGTGTTTCTGTTTGGTCTCTGTGTTTGTTTGCTTGCTTGCGTTATTAATAATGGTGGTAAAGGGATAAAGGGGTAGGTGATGAGTTATGGTAAGAGTAAATAGCAATGTATAAGAAATCATGCAGATGTACAAAGAATAAGTTTATATGCACAAAGTACTTATACCAAAACATAAGGTACAATTTAATTAAAAATGTATAAGTATCTATAATACTATAAGATTCAGTCCCTAAATTTAATGTGGAGTTATGATGATAGAGTTTTAGAGTTAGAAACAAGTTGGAGTCGTTTAGTAGTTGCATAAAGTACAAGATAGTTAATACTCGGAATTCAATGCAACCTCATAATATCTATACAATCATGAAAGGAGGTGAAGTGCAAGGGTTGCCCGAGTTGATCACATAGCATTTAGTATAGAATTAAAAGTCGGTTAGATGAAGTGCAAGGGTTGCGAAAAGTTGCAAGAATAATTAATGATTTAACCTAATTCATGCCTATATAAACCGGCCAAAATCACATTTAGTATATACATTTGAAGATGATTCACACATCTTTTAGATATTTGATTGTTGGTAGCGGTATATAAATTCTCTTTTGCAACATTTTGGAGATGATTCACACATCTTTTAGTTCTTTGTAATTAACTTGGTCTTCTTTTTTTCTTAATTTAGTTATCATACGCAGGTACTATGAAAATCACACAAAATCATGCATGCTCAGATAAATGAAACCAAAGATTGGGATACCAACTATTTTCTTTGTTTCTTACATATTTAGGTGATTGTTATATATATATATATATATATATATATATATATATATATATATATATATATATATATATATATATATATATATATATATATATATATATATATATATATATATATATACCCCTTAAACAAACTAACAAACAATGGCTTAAAATTTACTAACCTTAAAAAAAAGAGGGTGTTTGCTTCAGCTTATATAGCGGGCTTTTATCTCGTATGTGGTTTTCGGCTTATATTTCATATAAGCTCACTTTTTGAAGCACATTTTGTTTAAGCTTATTAGGCCGGCTTACAAGCTTGTTTTTACTTTTGAAAAGCTCATAAGCTCAAATTTTTGGCCTTAAAAGCTTATAAACTTGGAGCTTATAAATTCAATAAGCCATAATCCCACATAGTTAAGCCTAAAATTTGGAGCTTATTAGGTTTTCAAAAGTTCAATAAGGTCACTTTTTGAAGCACATTTTATTTAAGCTTATTAGGTCGGCTTACGAGCTTATTTTTACATCTGAAAAGCTCATAAGCTCAAATTTTTGGCCTTACAAGCTTATACACTTGGAGCTTATAAATTCAATAAGCCATAATCCCAGATAGTTAAGCCTAAAATTTGGAGCTTATGAGGTTTTCAAAGACAAACATAAAGATATAAATACTAATAAGAAAAGATAGTGAGATTATACCTTTTTTTTTTTTCCGAGATAACCTATTTCAACAAGAAAATGTTTGTTTTGCTCTTGTATCATAAAATAAAAGAAGAGGGTTTTCATTAGCACTTGGAGCAAACATATTAACTGACGTGGGTTTGCAGCGGTAAGAAGGTTGCGGATGGTAGGAAAGCGGGTGTCAGGTGCTGCAAAAAAACAGGAAAGAGTATTAATGATTCAATAATATTAGTAGGGTGTTTGTGAGTGTGTTTAAAAATCAGTAAAGAGTAACAAATTTTAATACAAGTGAATAGCTTTAAATATTGGTAGATGAAACTTTAATGTATGTTGGGAGGTGGTTGAAAGGCTTTAATGCAACATGAAAACTCTTTTAACATATACATTCTTGTATGGTGTAAAATAAATTACAAAATACATACACTACATTCTTTTTCAAAAAAGAATAAAACCACATAAAAACATACTCTCATATAAAAAATCAACATGAAAACATACATTATTAAAAAAAAAAAAAAAAAAAAAAAAAAAAAAAAAAAAAAAAATCCCTAGATAAATCCATAGAAACACATAGATAATATATTTATTTAACCTGAAACAAACAAACTGAAAAAGCATATTGATATACAATTATACATTCTTTTAAGAATAAAAACCATAGAAACAACATTCATCAAACTAATAATACACAAACTTAATGAATGGGTTTACATATTTCACCAAACGAACTAAAAACACATATATTATGACCGCATATTTAACTTTTAGCTACGCGAAACTATTAGCAAAAAAAAAAAAAAAAAAAAAAAAAAAAAAAAAAAAAAATGGGTGTATGTTTAAGTTTATATAGCGAGCTTATGGCTTATTTGATTTTCGGCTTATGTTTCACAAGCTTACTTTTTGGCTTATTTTGAAACTTTTCAGCTTATATAAGCTTATCATGTTAAAAGCAAAAGAGTTACGAAAACAAGCCACAAAAGGTGAGCTAATGAAACATAAGCCAAAACCCACCTAAACCAACTATATAAGCTTAAACAAACACCCTTATCTTTTAGCTACTGACTCATACGAAACAAAGAAAACACAAGTTAGCTAAAATAAACCATATACGACAAACTTAACAACAAAATTATCAACAATTTAAAAAAAAAAATTAAGTCGTACATTTTCAGCAGTGAAAGGGCGGCAGTGGCGAATTCATGCAACGGCACCAACAGATCTACAAAAAAAAATGTTACAACATTTCAGAAGTTTAGAAAATATATGGATCTATAAAAAAAACATGAAACACTAAAAAGAAAAACTTAAAATACCGATGTTTTGAGATGGAGATGATAGTGTTTCTGTTTGGTCTCTGTGTTTGTTTGCTTGCTTGCGTTATTAATAATGGTGGTAAAGGGATAAAGGGGTAGGTGATGAGTTATGGTAAGAGTAAATAGCAATGTATAAGAAATCATGCAGATGTACAAAGAATAAGTTTATATGCACAAAGTACTTATACCAAAACATAAGGTACAATTTAATTAAAAATGTATAAGTATCTATAATACTATAAGATTCAGTCCCTAAATTTAATGTGGAGTTATGATGATAGAGTTTTAGAGTTAGAAACAAGTTGGAGTCGTTTAGTAGTTGCATAGAGTACAAGATAGTTAATGCTCGGAATTCAATGCAACCTCATAATATCTATACAATCATGAAAGGAGGTGAAGTGCAAGGGTTGCCCGAGTTGATCACATAGCATTTAGTATAGAATTAAAAGTCGGTTAGATGAAGTGCAAGGGTTGCGAAAAGTTGCAAGAATAATTAATGATTTAACCTAATTCATGCCTATATAAACCGGCCAAAATCACATTTAGTATGTACATTTGAAGATGATTCACACATCTTTTAGATATTTGATTGTTGGTAGCGGTATATAAATTCTCTTTTGCAACATTTTGGAGATGATTCACACATCTTTTAGTTCTTTGTAATTAACTTGGTCTTCTTTTTTTCTTAATTTAGTTATCATACGCAGGTACTATGAAAATCACACAAAATCATGCATGCTCAGATAAATGAAACCAAAGATTGGGATACCAACTATTTTCTTTGTTTCTTACATATTTAGGTGATTGTTATATATATATATATATTGATAGATAGATAGACATATGTATTATTTTCATGCATTTTCATATACAAGTAATTTATGTGCGTTTTCTATTGATGTAGCTCACATGTGCGAATTGATTCAAGAAAATGTGCACGAGCATGTATGTAAAGCAACATTTAAATGGTTAAATGATACTTTTTAGCGTGATTAGTTTATGTAAGTAGTTGTTTTCTAATGCTCTTTGAGAAATATTAGACTGAATTTATCGCGTGCAATTGAATTATTATTGAAAAGAAGAAGGTCGATCATCGCAAAGTGTTTTCTTTTTTCTATATGTAGAATCATTAGTGAGAAACCAATATTTACGCCAATTAAATGAGTTTGTCATAATAGCAAAATACGACATATTAAAAATATCACATTGAGTAATGAATAGAAAGGAAAAAATGCATAATTTTGACTTAAATCCGTTTTTAAATTATAATATCAAATAAAAAAGTTGAGTTTTAAACATAAGCAAAAGTTCAAACTTTTATCGAAAAACAAAACCGGTGCATTTAATGTGAAGTATATACAACATCAAGATGGAAGTGCAAGACTTGCCGGAATTTATCACATGATATTTAGTAATTAGTATACAATTAAAAGTCGGTTATGAATTGAGATGAAGTTGAAAACGTTGCAAGAATAATTGATGATTTAACCTAATGCAATATATATATATATATATATATATATATATATATATATATATATATATATATATATATATATATATATATATATATATATATATATATATATATATATATATATATATATAGGGTGGGGTTAAAATAAAAAGATGCTTAAAATAAAAAGAATGGGAAGACATCTCAACCGTTGGATTAACTTTTAGTATTAAAAAACGCGGAGTGTCAGTTTTGTAAATAATCAAAACATAAGGGGCGGATGTTAAGCTATTCAAACTACACGTACCTGATACTAACAAATACAATTCACAAAAAAATAAAACCCTAGATCTGGTTTCACGCTCCATTTTCAAATAACATTTCACGCACTAGTCACACTATAATTCACACACTACTGCATCAAATCAATGGTGAAGATTAACAAAAATCAGATTAAAGCTGCTCGTAAGATCATCCACAAACCCTAATATTTTTTATTGCATCATTTATTTAGTTTTATTCTACTTAAATCATTTTTTATTTTCTCATTTTAGCAACTAGAACAAGTAATCGGCTTATTGCGGCTGGTTTCAGTGGTACTGAAAGAAAAAAACAATCATCGCCGAAAAAAATTTTTTCTGTATCCGAAAGTAAGTACAGTAAATTATGTTTTATCTAAAAGAGTTTTATCTAAAAGTGATGCAGTAAATTTAATGAAGTGATGTATTAAGTGTGTTTGTGTGATTTTGGTTGATAGATGCAGAAGATGTATGTGAACTGATGCAGTAGATTAGGTTAGGCGTGTAGTGGTATCATGATCCGAAAGTGTATTTGTGTGATTTTGATTGATAGATGCAGTAGGTGTTTGTAAATTGATGCAGTAGTTTGTTTATAATGGCATAAAAATGTAGATTAGGTTAGGCGCGTAGTGATCTCATGTTCCGAAAGTGTATTTGTGTGATTTTGATTGATAGATGCAGTAGGTGTATGTAAATTGATGCAGTAGTTTGTTTATATTGGCATAAAAATGTAGATTAGGTTAGGCGCGTAGTGATCTCATGTTCCGAAAGTGTGTTTGTGTGATTTTGATTGATAGATGCAGTAGGTATGTGTAAACTGATGCAGTAGTTTGTTTATAGTGGCATATAAATGGAGATTAGGTTAGGCGCGTATGGTTGATAGATGCAGTAGGTGTGTGTAAACTGATGCAGTAGTTTGTTTATAGTGGCATATAAATGTAGATTAGGTTAGGCACGTAGTGGTCTCATGTTCCGAAAGTGTGTTTGTGTGATTTTGATTGATAGATGCAGTAGGTGTGTGTAAACTGATGCAGTAGTTTGTTTATAGTGGCATATAAATGTAGATTAGGTTAGGCGTGTAGTGGTGTCATGATCCAAAAGTGTGTTTGTGTGATTTTGGTTGATAGATGTAGTAGGTGTGTGTAAACTGATGCAGTAGTTTGTTTATAATGGCATATAAATGTAGATTAGGTTAGGCGTGTAGTGGTCTCATGTTCCGAAAGTGTGTTTGTGTGATTTTGATTGATAGATGCAGTAGGTATGTGTAAAATGATGCAGTAGTTTGTTTATAATGGCATATAAATGTAGATTAGGTTAGGCGCGTAGTGGTCTCATGATCCGAAAGTGTGTTTGTGTGATTTTGATTGATAGATGCAGTAGGTATGTGTAAACTGATGCAGTAGTTTGTTTATAATGGCATATAAATGTAGATTAGGTTAGGCGCGTAGTGGTCTCATGATCCGAAAGTGTGTTTGTGTGATTTTGGTTGATAGATGCAGTAGGTGTGTGTAAACTGATGCAGTAGTTTGTTTATAGTGGCATATAAATGTAGATTAGGTTAGGCGTGTAGTGTTCTTATAATGAAAGTATTTTATTTGTTATTTTTATAGATAGATGCAGTAATTTTAATGAAATGATGTTGTATGTGTTCAAGTGATGTAATAATTTTAATGAAGTGATGCAGTATATATTCAAAAATTTTATGGATTTTTCTTCAAAATGTTACAGGTAGGACAATTGAAGAGCAAATGGATGTAGATTCTGAGATTAATAGTAAAACTACAAAAAAAAGAAAAAAAATAGGAGAAGGGAAAGGTAAGATGAATACTGAAGGAAATGAGGAATCAAGCAAAACAAAAACGAATGTGAAGAGAAAACTTGTTGAAACTGAAGAGGAAGAAACCGAAAGCAGTCCGAAAAAGAGACCAAAAAAAATTATAATCAGAAATAAAAAGCTGACTGACGAAAGAGTTGAGGTAAGAACTATCAATGGAAAAATGATGGTTGCTGTTGTTAAAGATAAGGAAGAAAACTTAAAATCAAAAAAGAAGACTGATGATAAAATGGTTGTTTGGAAAAAGAGTAAAGAAGAAGAATCAGAAGACAAAGATTGTAAAGGAGATGGTGGAAAGTTTGAACCTGTAAATCTTCAAACAAGAATTTCACCTACTAATTTGAAGAATATTATAGACAATTGTACCCCTGGCCAGTATAAGCTTTTAGAAGAAATGGGGTTTGGCCATTATTGTGGAGAATTCAACTTTGAATCTACACCCACAGCTTTAGCAATGTGGTTGTGTAAGAATTTTGATGCTGATAGTAGCACATTGGTTTTAAGTGAGAATAGAAAGATTAAGGTCACCAAAGAACTCATTCATGAAATTCTTGGTATTCCAATGGGTGAAATAAAGGTTAATGCTCTTCGAGAAACCACAACTGCAGATGCAACAACGGTAAAATGGAGATCAACATTACCTTTGTCTGTCTATGACCCTGATGCACCAAAATTAAGCCAAAAGAAAATTCCAATAAGCAGGCTAGAAGCATATCTGAGTGGAAGTTCAGATGAAAGTTGGGCTTTCAAGGTAGGATTCTTGGTAGTATTTTTCTCAATTTTTGCCCATGGGAACAAAGACGGTTCAGTCAATCAAAGATTTCTTCCATCAATTGAAGATATTGAGAATGTTCCAAAATTGGATTGGTGCACTTACTGTCTCGAATGTATGAAAAAAGAATTAAAGGGATTTAAACCAAGAGTCTTCTTTGCTGGACCAGTACTTCTTTTGGCGGTAAGATTTATAATTTTTTTTTTCTATTGCATCTACCTTTACTTGTTACTGCATCACAGTTTATATTTTATCGATTATATCTTTATTTTATACTGATATATGTATATATATATTTTTTTGAAGCTTATCTACGTCAATTCAACAGTTTCCGAAAAAACAATTGTTAATAGAACGGTGCCAGCATTTAAAGTTTGGAGTACAAAACTTTTGAAACAGAGGGAAAAAGAAGAATCTACAGGTGGATTTGGTCGACTTCCAATCTTGGAAGGTCTGCAATTAATTGAAACACCGAAGAAATCACCAAAGAAGAATTTGAAAAAAAAGAAAAAGAAGGTTCAAGAAACAGGTATATTTATAAAGATAAATTTGTAAATATTATTGTTAAAAAAGGTGAATAAAAATATAAAATGATTTATTACTAACTGTTTTTTTTTTCAAATACTAACAGAGGAGGATGTTGAAAACACAATAGTTGACCTTTATACTCCACATCTTGATCTATCTCGTGGACTGTACGGAACAATGACCAGAGATGAGGAACTTCAACGATTTAAGACCAAATCAAAGAAGGTAATTGTAAAAATTTATGATGCAGCAGATATAAACTAAGATGCATTAGATATATAAGTAGTGATGCAGTAAATTTATACATAGTGATGCACTAGCTAAAAAATTTATGATGCATCAGATATAAACTATGATGCATTAGATATATAAGTAGTGATGCAGTAAATTTATACTCAGATATAAACTATGATGCATTAGATATATAAGTAGTGATGCAGTAAATTTATACTTAGTGATGCACTAACTAAAAAATTTATGATGCAGCAGATATAAACTAAGATGCATTAGATATATAAGTAGTGATGCAGTAAATTTATACATAGTGATGCACTAGCTAAAAAATTTATGATGCATCAGATATAAACTATGATGCATTAGATATATAAGTAGT
Organism: Artemisia argyi; assembly: GCA_030686995.1. Taxonomy (NCBI): domain Eukaryota; kingdom Viridiplantae; phylum Streptophyta; class Magnoliopsida; order Asterales; family Asteraceae; genus Artemisia; species Artemisia argyi. Next base: position 179,925,870 of record CM060683.1, read on the forward strand.
GATGCAGTAAATTTATACTTAGTGATGCACTAACTAAAAAATTTATGATGCAGCAGATATAAACTAAGATGCATTAGATATATAAGTAGTGATGCAGTAAATTTATACATAGTGATGCACTAACTAAAAAATTGTTTTACACTTTCAGGAAATGACTGATTGTTTAAAAGATATTTTAGAAAAGAGTAAGGAGTTGATGATTCGAACAGATGAAAAGTTGAAGATAGCATTTTCATCATACCCAGATGATGAAGAGATCAAAGAAATGATGGAAGAAAGAAATATGCTCTATAAAGAGTCATATATTGAAGGAGATACGGAAGTTAATGAAAACTTTTCAGATGGAGTTGATATCGGAGATAATAATGAAACTGATAATTTTAAAGGTGATGATGTATTTGTTGATCAAGGAAAAGAAGAATGTCAGACGAAGTTTGTTAATGAAGATGTTTATGAAGCTGATAAAGGAAAGGATGATGTTGAAAAAGAGACAAGTCAAGAATTGTTGATTGAGTCTGAAATTGAAGGTGTTGAAGGTAGAATGAAAGACAATTCTCAGAATTTATCTCAAAAATCCCAAGAGAGCAGTCAAGAAATAATTGGGTCTGGTGAAGGTGGGATATCAGAAAAAATTATATAATTGTAGTTATGTGTAATAACTTAATAAATACTTATCTAGCTATTTTAATATGTGTATGATAACTTAACTAAAATTAATCTAACTATTTGAATTCTGGCATAAAAACAGAATTCTAATTTTGTTTATGTTAATTCTGTTTAAAATTTTTGTATGCATAATCTATAACCCTATAAAGATTTAACTATGATGTAGTGGATTTATACATAGTGATGCAATAAATATATAAGTAGTGATGCAATAAATTTATACATAGTAAATTTATTGTATCACTTTACTGTTTCACACATAATTAGTTATTGCATCAAAACTTTCAGCATCAGATATAAAAATTATTGCATCACACATAATTAGTTATTGCATCATATGTTATTGTGATGCAATAGATATATAAGTAGTGATGCAGTAAATATATACATAGTGATAGTGATGCAATAGATATATAACTAGTGATGCAGTAAATTTATACATAGTTATAGTAAATACATACATAGATATAAAAACTTTTATTGTATTACTTTTACTGAATCAGAGTTACTAATTTGGTTTGTGTATGTTGGGGTTGAAGGTAGAAAAGAAGATGGAAGGAAAGATGAACCGAACGAGAAGCAAGATCTTGTTGATTTGAATGATATTCTGAAAAGAGTAAGTAATGAGAAAAAGAATTATGAGTTGCCTGGGAAAGAATTAGTTGGGACGAAAGATAACGCAATTGTTCCATTTGATTTGGATTTATTGACAAGCCAAAACGGAAGTCAATCAACAAATGAGAATGAGACAGAAAGCCAAGAGATGCAGTATGAATATCTTGAAGATATTGTATCTTTGCCCGTATCTCAGGAACCTGCAAATATCATTTCAAGTAATAACAGAAGAAGAAAAATAAATCCTGAAGAAGATGTTACACTATCACAGCTAAATTGGGCAATTGCAGGCAAACCAAGAATGACTGAAAATGAGATGGATGACAACATCATGAAACTCCCATTTCTATCTACTGGTATAACAGATGCAACAAAAGGTTTAGCTGTTGATGATCTAAATTCAAAAGCTGAAATTGCAACTCCGCCCTTCAATAGATTGAAGTTAAAGCTAAAACGCAACATTTCTGGAAACTATGATGCTGAGAAAGTTGATGCGGAGAAAGTTGGTAAATCAGATGTGGTAAAGGAGTCAACTGTTAATGTGGTTGATGCAGTTCCTGTGAGTTTTGTTGCGCCAGATAATTTCATTCCTGAAAAGAAAAATAAAAAGGAAAAAAGTATTGCTGCAACAGAACCAAAATCAAAGGGAAAAAATGCAGCAACAAATGTGGAACCGGAAAAAAAGGAAAGGGGTAAAAAGGGAGAAACAAAAAAGGAAATGGTTAAGGTTCAAAAGGCTCCAACGAAAAAAGCAGAGCCAAAAACAGTTAAAGAGAATACACAAAAACCTAAAGTAGGCCAAAAGAGAGGCAGAAAAGCTATGCAAGAGGATAAAGAGGTTGATATAGCAAAGGAAAAGCGTACAATAAAGCCCTCTAATGCTATGAAATCGCCATTCTATGATAGGAAAGTACGCATTAATCAAAAATGGCCTGAAGCAGAAATGAAAGTAGTTGAGTACATGTGGAGTGAACGCAATCCTGAAGGGTAATATGTTACTTCATAACTGTTTATAAGCTACTGCATCAATGTTTATATGTCACTGCATCTGTTTTTGATTGTTAATGCATCATAATTTATATTGCATTGCATCAATACTAAAATATATTACTGAATCTTAATTGTGCAGTGATATTGTTTTCAATGGAAAAGGATTTCAAATAGAAGGTGTGTTCTTCTTAAGCCTTTATCCTGGAGTTGAAGTTGCTTCAACTATAATTGATATATGGAGCATTATACTGAACAATGAAGAGGAATTCCGAGACGAACTTTCAGGAAAAAGAAATGTTTACTGTAGTACATTAATGCTGGTGAGTTAACTAAACTATATAATATAGCTAAAATTAAGTTGTAACTTTTTAATGCTTCTAAGACATTTCATATTTATTAAAACAGCCTCATCGTATGGTTGATTTCGATGATGGACCGTATTTGGAGAAAAGAAGAATGAAGTTTGAAGAGAATCTTGACAGTGTTTTAGAAACTTCAGGATTGAAAGATTTAAATGATGTTGGTTTGGTAAGTAAAAAAATAGATTTATTATTATGAGTTCAAGTAATTTGTTTTTTTATTATAAATTCCAATGATGTTTAAGCGTTAAAATGTCTACAGATCTTCTTTCCTTGTATAAAGATGACTGAAAATGGGGCAAATCATTACTATGTCATATATTTTAATTTGAAGAATGGTGATATAGAGATACTCGACAACATCGACAATGGCATTGAAAATATCTCAGATAGATATGGGAAATATGCAGAGGTTCTGGTAAGTATATCTAAATAGAAAAAGAATGTTTTTTAATGCATCAAAATGAAAATATTACTTTGTTACTGCATAATGCATCACAGTGCAAAAATCTAGTGCATCACTATTTCTATCTACTGCATCACAATGAAAAATCTATTGCATCAAACAATAAAATCATAATGTATATAGGTGTTTGAACCATGTTCAAATTTAGTTTATATCTGATGCATCATAATTTTTTTAGTTAGTGCATCACTATGTATAAATTTACTGCATCACTACTTATATATCTAATGCATCATAGTTTATATCTGCTGCATCATAAAAATGTAGTAGTTTGTTTATAGTGTGTTTGTGTAGATTAGGTTAGGCGCGTAGTGATCACTACTTATATATCTAATGCATCTTAGTTTATATCTGAGTATAAATTTACTGCATCACTACTTATATATCTAATGCATCATAGTTTATATCTGATGCATCATAAATTTTTTAGTTACTGCATCACTATGTATAAATTTACTGCATCACTACTTATATATCTAATGCATCATAGTTTATATCTGCTGCATCATAAATTTATCAGATTGATACAAAAAACTAAATTTAATTTAACAGAATCTTATTATTTTTCACAGATTGATACATTTATCAATTACCTAGAAAAGAGAAAGCACCCAAAGATCGCTGATATTTGGTTGGCGAGTGCAAGAATGGTGCCGATAAAATGGAAAACAACCTACAATGGTGTCGACTGTGGTATCTTTGTTATGAGACATATGGAAATGTATGCTGGAGAAGGAGTATTTCTGAGTGAACTACAAAGAGAAGGCGCAGCTCTAAAAGCACAATTGAAAATGCTTCGTGCAAAGTACTTGGCAAAGATATTACTTAAAGATCTTAATACCCTCAAGAAGAAATTAATAAAAGATGCAGAAGCTTTTCTAAAGAAGCAAGAAAAGAAGTCAAAGATTATAACTCAAAATGATGTCAAAGTTGATGCAAATTTGATGAAAATGTTTAACGAGACTCTAGAAAAGACACTTGAAGACCGGTAGCTTTTGGATATATTTTAATGATCATGTTTAGATGTTTCTATTGTACTTTTACATTTGCTTAATGGTTGTTGAAAACTAAGTAATACTCTTTTTAATGACCAGTATTTCTTATTGCTTTTATTTATGGTTTTGGTTTGATAAATTCTTTTATAATTACTACATAAATATTACTTTGTTACTGCATAGTGTATCACATAGCAAAAAAATAGTGCATCACAGTGCAAAAATCTAGTGCATCATTGTTTATATCTACTGCATCACAGTGCAAAATCTATTGCATCAAACAATAAAATCATAATGTATATAGCTGCTTGAATCTCAGTTTAAAACTGTAATGCATCATTATGAACTAAATAATGACAGCAAAATGATAAAACACAAAAAATATTAAAACTAATATGATATTCCATTAAAATTGTATGATATACACTTCTTTCTTTTCAATTCATAATAGTGCTTTATTCGTAAAATAAAGGAAAAGAATACTCAATTTTGCGTGTAGATTCAATAAAAAAAAAGAATACTCAATTCTTGCGTGTAGATTGTCTCAAACCAGCTCTTTTTGGTTGATCTTGTTGCTTTTGTTTCTTTGATGGTGGAGTTTCAGCCAATGCCTTTCCACAAGTCCTAGAATTGTGGCCTGCCTTCTGACCGCATACGCCACACGTCCTTCTCTTTGATAGTTCTTCAGCAGTTACTTCAGCTATAGGCTTAAACCTTGAAAAACAACCAGTTCCTTTAGTTTTACTTAGGCCTGGATTGTTTAAGGTTTGTTCCTCCGGCTCTTTGACACCTAGCATCGAACTCATCACAGCTTTCCCATTCAACTTTGGAATGGTTGGAATATCAATAACAGCTTGATCCAATAACTCTTTCAAATTGTCTTTATATATAGCCATCTTGCTCAAATCATGCACCAAACGATCAACAGTAGATTCAAAAATCTCATACAAATCTAGAACTTCATTCCGAACTAAATCTGATGCACCAATTATTCTTGGAAGAGCAGATCTTGAAGGCTTCGCATTCTTTAACCAACGTTGTTTTAAGTAATTTCGAGGAAACTCCTTAACATTGTTCATCCTTAAAACATAGAATGCATGACGACACAAAAGCCCATACGACTCATATCGGTTACAGCTACATTGAACAATCATCTCAGACTTACAAAAATCAACCTACAAAAAATAAATGAAAACAAATCAAAAATATATTTAAATTGTCACAAAATAAATTAAGATAATGAGATGGACTACATATGACACTGAGATTTAATAAAATAGGCGATGCACTAAATTTAGATATTAATAAAATAAAAAATACTAGAACATTAAAGTTTATAAGAATAATCTGCATTAAAGTTTATAAACTACTGCATCATAGTGCAAAATCTACTGCATAACAGTGCAAAATCTACTGCATCATAATGTATAAACTACTGCATCACTATGATTATTAATAGAGTATATAATATAGAAGTGTGAATCAGTATGCATTACGGTATATAATATTTCTGATACATACCTGATAAACAGGAAAATCATTGTCACCACGACTTCCATTATGATACTGAGTATCACGAACTGCATATTTCTCCATATTCTCAACTTGATCAACACTCAATGCAATGCAATACTTATACGAAGCATAAATCTCATCCTGCACGTCGAAGAATAGCGTTCTAGTATATAGCTTACATGCTTCTTTTTCCATCAGAAGATCTGTTTTGAATACTGGAGTTTTGTATCTAGAATCATGGTCATTCTTGCGCTCTATGTACCTCTGATACTCTATAGCAGTGTCGTAATGGCTTAAGAATTCAACAAGAGTAAGGTGAGGACTGGTCCATTTACCAAAAAAATGATTCTCACTTTCTGATCTTGAAGTAGTACGCATTAGTCCCGCCATATGTACATCACGTAGATACGCAGGTATCCATCTTTCCCTCATATTAAACATATCACCTAACCATTTGTTATCACAGAGTTCAAAATCATTTATCATACATTCCCACTCTCTCTCAAATTCTTCTGGCAATATCTGGTCAGTCCACACAATATCGCATATGCGTCTTTTAAAATCTGTACTACTACAAAGTGCAGTACCAACCTGTAAAAATAAAGAAATGATAATATAAATTTTAACTGCATCAGTTTGTAAAATAATAGTGCATCTTAGGCAACATGAAGCATGAATATAAAACAAATTAACTGCATTATAATGTATAATGTAGTGCATCATAGGCATGGATATAAAAAATACCTTTGTAGTCAATTTCTGCATGATATGCCACATACACAAACGATGCCTCGTGTTCGGGAAGCACTCTGCAATAGCAATTTTCATTGACGGATCTTGATCAGTAATAACAACATCTGGATCTTTACCAAAAGCTTCTTTGAATTGATCAAGTAACCATTTGTAAGCACCAGCACTCTCATCAGCAAGCAAACCCGAGGCAAATGTAAGACAACGATTATGATGGTTTATACCAGTAAAGGGAACAAATACCATCTGATACCTATAATTTGAAATCATATTAAATAATTAAATAAAAATCTGTTTAAAATAAAAAAAATAATTAAAATAACATAAGCAAGAAATCATACTTGTTGGATCTAAATGTGGCATCAAACGAAACTATATCACCAAAAATAGCGTAGTCTTTAATAGCTTCTTCATCAGCCCAGAAAAGACCAGCCAATTTATCATCATCACCTAAACAAAAAAAAAATTAAAATGTAAGAAACTAAAACTGCATAATCTAAACTGTGATGCACTATAAAATAAACTATGATGCACTTGAAAATAGTTAAACTTTAATAAAGTAAAGAATATATGATTCACCTTTAAAATAATTGACAAAAAAACCAGGCGAATGAAGTTTTCGACTCAGCAACTTCTCAACAGCCATTTGAGCATCTCTATCTCCAATAAAAACACTAATTCTTTTCTTCTGATTCTTACAGTCAATGACTGTTGTACCAACTCGATCAAACCCACCATGGAGCTGTTTCATCAATCTAAACCCAATAGCAGGACCAAAATTTGCATTTGAAACTTGATAAAGAAAATGCTGCTTTGTATAACCCATGTTCCTTGAATTCTTCATAAAAATCATATCTTTTTCAGCTACTAGGGGGTGGTTATGTCCATCTACAAACTTAGTAACTTGAAAAATGTTTCCTATTTTCTTAATTGTAAGTGATGCCAAACAACCACACCTAAAAGAAGTCCTCCTCCTTTCCTTTTTCTTAACATCACCAAACCTTTGAGAAACATCACTGAATTCACTTTGATCTCTTATATCACTATCTCTATTATTATCATCAGATTTAGCATTGGAATTTTGATTTAACCCTTCTCTTGAACAATAGAAATACTTCAACGTTGCATCTGCAAATCCTTTTGCCTTGTACTGACCACCTCTTCGTATGTCAAAACCTCCCTTTTTACCATACGACGCATAAAAATTATAGGCCTGTTCAACTGAAATAAACTGACAACCTTCAATAGGTTTTTCAAGACAATCAGGAAACCATGTCCTAGTTCCATCTTTTCCACAAACATAAAAACCAACACGATCTCTAACTTCAACGGTTTCAACATCTGCATCTGTACGTTTAACACAAAGAATGTAAATAATAACCCAATAAAAAGTAGCATCACATATACAAAAATCATTACTAAGATCAAACACAAATGTCACCAATAAAACATGATGTTCTATAGATATTTATCTACTGCAAAATTATTATTCATCAAACACACCTGATGCATCATGCTTATACATCAGGTTTCCTATATACATTTATCTACTGAAACATAGTCCTATATGTGGAAATCATACTCCTAAATCTACTGCATCATGCTTATACATCTAATGCATCAAAATCTAATTACTTGTCATCAAACACACCTGATGTCCTATATCTAAAAATCATAATCATAAATCTACTACATCTATATCTAATAACTAGTCATCAAACTCATACTCAAACACAACTGATGTGCAGAATTCCTATAGACATATATATACTGAAACCTATAACTAGAAATCATACTCATAAATCTACTGCATCATGCTTATACTTCTACTGCATCAAAATCTAATTACTAGTAATCAAACACACCTGATGTGCATCAAATTTACTGTATAGAAATCATACTCATAAATCTACTGCATCAAATTTGTAAATCTACTGCATCATACTCATACCTGATGTGCAGGATTCCAATACACAAGTATATACTGAAACCTAGTACTATATCTAGAAATCATACTCATAAATATACTGCATCATGCTTATACATCTACTGCATCAAAATCTAATTATAAGTTATCAAACACACCTGATGTGCATCAAATTTAATATATAGAAATCATAATCATAAATCTACTGCATCAAATTTATAAATCTACTGCATCAAACTCATACATAACCTAAATCAAAATCTAATTACTAATAATCAAACACATGGTGTGCAGGTTTGTTATAAACATAATAAATTCAAAATTAGTGATTTAAACATAAAAATATTATTTTAAATCAATTAAAATCACTTACGATCATGATTAAATGATGTTGAAGAAATCGTTGATGATGATGAATGATTATTACTAGAAGATGAACACTGGTTAGACAATGATGATGAACACTGGTTAGAATCGATCGACATCACGGTGGAATACGGTGGAGAATAATCACGGTGGAGAATAGTGAGGTGGAACGCTGGTGATCACGCTGGAGAAGAAAAGAGGAAATCGATCCACTGTGTGTTTTTTTAAGGGTGATAATGAGGTGCTAATGACAAAAAAATTTATATATATAGTAAAAGGAAAGATATTAAAAGACAAAAAAGCCCCTAAGAGTAAAAAAAGGAGGGAGTGGGAATGGGACACATGTCACGATATGGTGGCTTCCTATTCTTTTTATTTTAACCATCTTTTTATTTTAACCTAAGTCTATATATATATATATATATATATATATATATATATATATATATGTTGAATTAAATTCAAGGTACCAAAGCTGGACAAACTAAGGATTGGTTTACTTCTTGTTGCTGTCTTAAGATAATGTACAAGGATGACTAAGTATAAGGACTGAAGTTGTATTTTCTGAGACTATATATACAATGGTTATAACAGATCTAGGGTTTATAAAAAACATAGGTACTTTACTCTCTCTTACTTCAAAACAAATGTAATCCACTCTCTTTTTTTCTTAAACATCATCTTCTCCATCATTTCAAATCTAATTTGAATTACTGTAATCCAGTCTCTTTTTGTTCTTGTCACAGTTAAACATCATCTTCTCCACCATTTCAAATCTCAATCTCTTTTTTCTATTTGTTCTTGTCACAGTTAAACATCATTTGTTCTTGTTCGAACCAAAAATTAGTCAATGTTCATGGAAGACAAGAAGTGGGTTGCCAATAAAAACCCAGAAAAAGTCAAAGTCAAAATCTCGCCGATTCCAAAATATCGCGATTCCAAAATATCGTCCAAATATCGGCTAATATCACCGATATCATCGGATCTGATATTTTGGGGCGATATTTTGACCCGATATTTTTTTTAGGGGCGATACACGAGATATCGCCAATATATCGCCGATATTAACAACATAGCTAATTAATCTAACTGATTATATTTAAAAGTTCGTTTTGGAAAAAAGTTAGTGCGAAGTTCATATTTGTAAACTACTAATAGAAACGGTTCATTTAAAAAATATTCTCTTAATTTATTATACTATTCACTCCGTCTCATATTAAATGTTTATGTTTAACTTTTCAAGTCTTTCTTTATCAATTTTGACTTTAAATATATTTTCTTGTGTTATATAATTTTTGATAAAAATTATACGTAATGAAAATACATTTAAAAATTAATCATTCATATATTTTGTATCAAGTATTATATTACACAAACACAAATATTTAAGGTCAAAGTTGAGAAAGAAAGATTTTGAAAAGTCAAACATAACATTTAGGGGGTGCTTGGTAAGGGGGTTAAGGGGGGTGGGGAATGGGTAAGGAATTCAAAAGGACCCACCTCACTTAAATTAGGTGCTTGGTTAGGGGTGTGCAAAGGTATTGATTACCCCGTAGTGGGTAATCAACATTATAGAGTAAATTGAGGGGTAAAATATTGATTACTCACCTCACTCAATCATTTGCATTCCCTTTCCCTTTCCCTTTACCTTTATCTTTCCCCACTTTGAACCAAGCGGACCCTTAATATGGGACGGAGGGAATACTAAATTTAAGAGGGTGTAAAATATAAAATTTATAAGTTCATGGGGTATTTTGTAGTTTTAAAACTTAAAGTGGTGTATGTGACATTTATTAACCCTAAATAGTAAATACCATTCATGTGGTGAATTTAAGTTGATAAATGTTATTAAATAAATTTATGTGGTTATAAATTTAGGTTGTGAAATCTTTTATATAATAAAACAAAATCCTAAGTGGGAGTTTTCCATTTCAGAAAAACTAAACCATACATTATTTAGTAATAATATTATTTTAAGAAAAAGATTATTTTCTTATTAGGTAAAATTTTATATTTATCCATAACACAAGTAGAAGATAAATAAAAAAATATAGATAAGATGCAATTAACAATAGGATTAAAATGTTTAAATAATTATCTTTAATAATAAAAAATATAATTAAATATCATAAATCAAACAAAACAAATATTAAATTATTTGTTTTTTAATAAATAAAAATATATGATTTAAAATTTTTTTAAAAAAACCCGTGCGTGCGCGGGTATTATAACTAGTCAAGTATAAAAAAATTATTGTGACCTTTTTTTTTAAACAGTTTTATGACTTAACTATAGATTCTAGATGATATATAAATTGGAGCGTTTGAATGTCAAATAAAAATATTTCAAAGCACAAACTCATCGGTCACGTTATAAAACTATTAGTTTAATTACGTGACTTCCTAACCAATTCATTCAACCTGTTTAACACATTTATTTGACCATTATCTTTTATATAATAAAACAAAACCCATATTAAAAATTTTGCATTTCAAAAAAATCAATTCATTCCTTAATTCCTTATTAAGTAATAATTTTTTTAATTTGATTTTTTCTCTGAATTTTAAAAAATAAATAAACTTAAATATTTCCTCATTTAGTCAAGACTTGAAAAAATTCGTGTTTTATTAGATGTAGAAAAAAAATATCAACAATACACATGTCCTTGACATTCATTAGTTCATACTTTTGGGTGAAAATTATAAATAAAAAACCGGAACTCCAAAGTCATAATATCATCTCTATGTTGCACATGTTTTCCCACAACCTAACGAACCAACACAAATAAAACCCTAATAACAAAGAATCGATGAAGATGATCAACCCTGCTCTTTCCCCTAACCCACAACTGTCATCTAAATTTTGGTGAGTACTCCTGGAACTCAGAAATCGATTTTTTGAATAAATTTGATGGTAAGTGTTTATGTAGTTTTCAACTTTATGTTGGTAAATTTAATATGATATTGTATAATTGACCTTTGTTTGTGGTTTAAAAGATCTTAGATTAGGGTTTTTTCTAATCAAGATTCTAATTGATTTTGTAATCATCAAATGTGGATTAGTTATTGTTGGTTAGGTGAAATCATCATTGTATATATTAATATAGAAAACAATTTGGGATTATGTCCTAACAAATCATGCATCTTGGTTAGCCCATTAAACTTTTAGTACAAAGTTATGGTTAGTTAACAGAGAAAAAACATGTAATTAGTATTCTTTATACATGATACAAGGTTGAAAAGTTTATGCAAGAATCATATGATTACTATTCTGCTTATTATCGTGAATTTGTCTGTCCTCTTAAAATGTTACTATTTGTTTGCAGGCCCCTTTGGAACTTATATATTTTGTTCGAAAGACGCATTTCTAGTAGAATATAATGGACACTCGAATTCATAGTTGCTTAAAATGTTTCTATATATTGAAGGATTAAGAGGTTAGCTATTTTTAGTTTTTGAAGATTGTCATTGGAAAGTAAAATATGTAATAATGATTTCCTGCAAACTTCAAAATCACATAACCACTGATTTTCCAACTTTAAAACTATGGTCAAAGTGTCAATCACTAGATTCTGATGTGTGTAAGCAAATTGCATACCAACTATCTTTATGTTACAAATTTATTTTTGGTAATTAAGTTATGGCTTAAATGGTGTAATAAAAATTCCGTGCTCATGTGGTACAATTTCGTGTTAATTTGCTAGATCATTGATAGTAGTTGTGGTTAGTTTGTGAGGTATGATTTTTATTGTATATTTTGTTGATTGTGTGTTAGAGTTTTTAAGAAAAGGGATTCGCAGGATGGAGGTGGTGATAGACGAAGGAATTTTGAAAATGGTGAGAGAAGAGTGTTGAGTAAAAGGGTTTCACAGGATGGAGGTGGTGGTAGGAGGAATAGTGAAAATGGTGAAAATAGAATGTTTAATAAAAGGGAACCGAGTGTTGGAGGGGGTGAAAGAAGAAGGAATGGTGAAAACGGTGAGAATAGGATGTTTGATAAAAGGGAGTCGCGTGATCGTGGAGGTGATAGAAGAAAAAGTGAAAACGGCGAGACTAGAATGTTTAGTAAAAGGGAGCCACGTGATGGAGGGGGTGCTAGAAGAAATAGTACGAGCCAGAATAGAGTGTTTAATAAAAGGGAATCAGAGATGGAGGAAGTGATAGAAGATATAATGCTGAAATAGGTGATAGTAGGACCGGATTGTCGGGGAAAAATTGAGAGACAAAATCCGAGAATAGCAAACAGTTACAAAGTCCTCCTGATGAGGATCATGAATTTGACAGGAAGAAACTTAAATTCATGAAGAACTATGAAGTTGCGACAACATTTGATCGACCAAAGAGGAAGTTGCGTTTATTCCGGGTAGAATATCCAAATGATCCTGCAAAGAAGCGGTTTGATGATAGCCCACCAACCCCACCCACAACTGGTTAGTTGACTTCATGGATATATTTGTTTATGCTTTTAGTAATTTGAATATGACCGTATGCATACTAAGAAGAGTGGGTGTTCACTTTTCTCTCTTTTTCCCGTCTATAACTCATACTCAGTTCTGTCACATCATAATTATTCTGCATGTTGGGTGTCCCTAGATAAATGCTATTTCTTTTTAGTTTACCCAAGATTACCATTAGTAGTTGATACAACATTATACTATATTGGTTTTGGTTCACAATAGTTTCGTGCTTTTGTCAATCTTTAATGAGTAATTTTGATAATATACTAATACTCAAGTAGATACTTTCATTTGACTAAGTTCTGAGTCAAACATCATTTTGTTTATGGACAGATCAAGTATATTTTAATATCCTTTTGTTCAAGTCTTATGTTTAAAATCTATAATTATAGGAAGTTATGTCCTTTTTGCCATTTCTTTTGAAGAATTGGATGCAAAAGTTGCTATATACCTGACTCTGACTTTGAGCAGGTATAGCCCCGAATTCGAATTATTAATAGACCGGTAGCAAAGTACCAATGTATATGGATGTGTGCAAACTATTATAGTATGTGATCATCAATATAAAATTCAACTTAGTACTTAGCATATCCATTTACACTTATAATTCGAGTAAAATTTCTTAATCTAAAAAATAACTCCTTATTTTGGTCTCTTGCTTTTTAGTTAATGACACAGAGCAAAAAGAAGATTCAGATACTGAAGATGCTGAAGAAAATGCTGAGATGTCAAAAAATGCACAATTTCAGGCCATACAACCAAGTCCATCTATCACATTGTTTGTGAATGAAAAGGTAAGCTGACTTGGTTATTGTTGGGTTTGACCAAGTGACACTGCTGCTATGAGACTCTGCTGCTGAGTAATACTGCTGCTGGTGTTAATGATTCTGCTGCTGAAAACAATCTGCTGCTTGGTGAAACTACTGCTGAGTGGATTAACATTGTATACGATAGGATAATTATGGAATAGATTCTTTGTATAGTTTATCTATTTAGATTATTCTTATCTTGTAGAGAAAGGTATTGTAAACCTAGTAGGACTCCTTGTCCTATAAAAGGAGGATCCTAGGGTTAGATTATGTACGTATTATTATTCACTTCAAGGTTGTAAAACCCTAGCATTATTGAGTGCTCGTATTAATAATATTGAAGTGTTGAAAGAGAATTCTTAATCTTCTTAAGTTAAGCTTTTATATTCCGCATTTAAGCTTAAGTGTTTGTTTAAGTTAACTTCTATATAAGATCGTATAAGCTCAACTGGGATCAACAAGTGGTATCAGAGCTTGTGATCTAGAAGTTATAATCAAGAAGATTTTGTTTCTTTAAAAGTTTGCTGTTCCAAATCATTTGCATAAGATGGGTGATGAAACTCATATGGTGACTGCTTCAAGGGTTCCCATGCTCAATCCTTCTGAGTATGAGCTATGGAAGAGGAGGATCAGACAATACATTCGCATGATCGACTTCAACATGTGGAATGTGATTGTTAATGGTGATTTTGAACCAGAGAAGAGTGCTGATGGCAAGGAGATACCTATTAAGTCTGCTGAAGCTAATGCAACAAGGAAGCTGGAAATCAAGGCTCATAGTATTCTCTTAATGGGAATACCTAATGAATTTCAAATGGACTTTGATGATTGTGAAACAGGAAAAGCATTGATGGATGCAGTAGAATTCAGGTTTGGAGGGAATGATGCTACTAAGAAGTCCAGGAAGAATATGTTGAAGCATCAGTTTGAAAACTTTACTTCTGAATCTGGAGAAAAGATAATTGGCACATACAACAGGCTAAATCAACTTGTTAGTCATCTAAAGCTTGTTGGTTATGTTGTTCCACAGGAAGATGTGAATCTCAAGTTCCTAAGAAGTCTTGCACCTGAATGGAGTATGCATACAGTGGTGTGGAGGAATAAGCCTGACTTTGAAACAATGAAGTTGGAGAGTCTCTACAACAATTTAAGGGTGTATGAATCTGAATTGGCTACTTCTTCTACTTCATCTTCTAGTACACAAAATCTTGCTTTTGTGTCTTCAAAATCCAAAGAGACACAAGAAACTCACTCTACTGCTTATGGTGTATCTACTGCTGATGTATCTGCTGCTAGTTCAAATGACAAGATTTCTACCAGTGATGTTGCTTTATGTGCATTCTTGGTTGAGCTTACTACTACCATAAGATCACATGTCATAAATCAAGATTTGGATCATATTGATCCAGATTATCTTGAAGAAATTGATCTCAAATGGCAAATGGCTATGTTGACTTTAAGAGCAAGAAAGTTCTGGAAAAAGACTGGAAGAGAAGTCAAATACAAGGCTAAGGAGAGTCCAGGGTTTGACAAGTCTAAGATTGAATGCTACAATTGCAACAGGAAGGGACACTTTGCTAGAGAGTGTAGATCTCCAAAGAAGAATGCTGAAGTTCCAAAGAAGATAGAAGAATCAAAGTCTGCAATGGTAGCTTGTGATGGGCTGGGAGAATATGACTGGAGTGATATGGCTGAAGAAGAACCAAATTTCTCTTTGGTTGCTGCTGTTCAACCCAAAGTGCATAACTTTGCACTTATGGCATATGGTTCATCATCAGGCTCTGACTCTGAGGTATCTAATGATTCTGAATCATCTGGATGTTCTTTTAAATCTTGTTCTGACACTATAGAAGTTCTTAAGGCTAGGAATGAGAGTTTAAATAGAGAAGTTGAGCATCTAAAACTTGATAACTTAGGTTATAAAGTAGGTATTCAAAATGTTGAGAGAAGGTTAGAATATCTCAAAGAGTGTGAAAAGGAATATGTAGAACAACTTAATCTCAGAGATATAGAAATTTTTAAGAAAAATAGTGAAGTAGAAGTTCTTAAAAATAAGTTAGAAGAAGCTGAAAAAGAAAAAGAGCAAGCTCTTGCTGAAAAAGATAAACATGTAGTAAGAGTACAAAAACAACAATATGCTTCTGATTTAGTTCATAAATCTATTGAGAATAATTTGATGAGAAAAGGTAGTGGAATTGGGTATAATGAAGTGGCTCCTCCAGCCAAAAGTGCTTTTGCTCCACCAGGAAAAGAACTATCCTTCATTAGTGAGTTGAATATTGAAAAACCTGTAGGTGAAAGTAGCACAAGTGTTAATGAGACATCTAAGGTTGAGGCTAGAAAATTTCCTGAAGCTCCTATTATAGAAGATTGGTATTCTGATAGTGATAGTGAAGAAGAACAGGTTCAACCAAAACTTACAGTTAAAAAGGAAGAGATTCCTACTCAGGTTAAACCTAAGGTAGAACAGATTAAGTTTGTCAAGCCTGTGTTAGGAAATAAGCTTGCTAGGAGAATGATAGAGTACAATGAGGTGCCTAGAGAACAATTGAGAAGTTTTAATAATAAGCCTAGAGGTAACCAAAGAAACTTCAACAACCTAGTTTCACAGAGATTAGGTAACCAGTTTGAATTACAAAAGAAGGCTTGTTATAAGTGTGGTAGCTTTGACCACTTGATTGGTAGATGTCCTGAACACCAAAGACCTGTTTGGAATCAATATTCAAGGGTGAATCACAAATATGTCGCAAAACAAACTCACCCACATCCAAATAGAAACATGGTTCCTAGAGCTGTTTTGTTGAGATCTGGTGCTACTAGATCTATTTATGCTGCTAAACCAAATGGTGTTTTCAAATCAACAACTAGTTTTACTAGTGGCTCTACTGCTAGTAAGCATTCTGCTGCTAGTATGCACTCTGCTGCTAGCAAGTAAACTACTGCTAGTACAAAACTTTCTACTTCTGAGCCAAAACATCTTCCAAATACAGTTGTTGGTAATCACTTTTATGCTGTTAAGGCCTCAGCTTGCTGGACTTGGAAACCAAAATCTAATGTTTCAAATACTGTTTCCAAGAATAGTAGTGCATCAAGTGATTTAAAGAAATTTGATTATACTGATGCACAGGGCAGATCCAAGTCAGTAATGGCTTGGGTCATCAAGAGAAACTGATTTCTCTATTTTTCATGTGCAGGTCAATCTACTGGATGAGCTTAAGGATATGGTTATTGTTGACAGTGGATGTTCTGGACACATGACAGGAGATGAGTCTCAACTTGAAGATCTTGAGGCTTTTGATGGTGGTTATGTAGCTTTTGGGAATGATCCAAAAGGTGGAAAGATTGTTGGAATATGAACACTGAGAACTGGAAATTTGGACTTTGAGAGGGTGCTCCTTGTGAAAGGACTTAAGTTTAACCTTTTTAGTGTCTCACAAATGTGTGACAAAAAGAATTTTGTTCTTTTTACAGACACTGAGTGTATGATTCTTTCTCCTGATTTTCAATTACCAGATGACAAATCTGTGTTACTGAAGGTCCCTAGAAAGGAAAATATATACAGTGACCATATTAAGAATATTATTCCTAAGAGGGCTCTGACTTGTCTAATTGCAAAGGCCACTATTGATGAGTCCAAATTATGGCATAGAAGATTGGGACATCTGAACTACAAGACTATGAACAAATTAGTAAAAGGAAATCTGGTGAGGGGTATGCCTACAAAGATTTTTGAGAATTGTGAAACTTGTGTTGCATGTCAAAAGGGTAAACAACACAGAGTTTCTTTCGAGTCCAAGAGTGTTAACACAAATACTGAGCCACTACACTTGCTACACATGGATTTATTTGGGCCTGTATTTGTAAAAAGTCTGAATAAGAAGTCATATTGTCTTGTTGTCACTGATGACTTTAGCAGGTTTACTTGGGTATTCTTTCTAGCCACCAAAGATGAAACTTCAGAAATACTCAAAGCTTTCATTACAAGAGTTGAAAACCTGCACAATCACAAGGTGAAGATTATCAGATGTGACAATGGTACTGAGTTCAAGAACAGTGAGATGAATCAATTTTGTGTGGGAAAAGGAATACTTAGACAGTACAGTGTAGCAAGAACTCCACAACAAAATGGTGTTGCAGAAAGAAGAAACAGGACACTCATTGAGGCTGCAAGAACCATGCTATCTGATTCAAAACTACCTGTACTTTTTTGGGCTGAAGCTGTGAATACTGCATGTTTTGTGCAAAACAGAAGTAAGGTAGTCAAGCCTCATAACAAAACTCCTTATGAGCTATTTCATGGAAAGAAACCAATGATTGATTTTCTCAAACCATTTGGATGTCCTGTTACTATTTTAAACACAAAGGATCAGCTAGGCAAATTTGATGAAAAAGCTGATGAAGGAAATTTGGTTGGTTACTTTGTAAATAGTAAAGCCTTCAGGGTATATAATAAGAAAACCAAACATGTGGAGGAGAATCTGCATATCAAGTTTAGTGAAAACACATACAATTCTGCAGGGAAAGGACCAGAATGGCTATTTGATGTTGATATTCTTGCCAAAACAATGAACTATGTTCCTGTCATTGCCAATGTTGATAAACCACAGGAAGAGTTTGTTGTGATTGAGAAATTGAAGATTGGTCCAACCTTTGTACCCTTTCAGAAGGAACAAAGCTCTCCAGATGATGTTGCTTCTCATGAAAAACCTAAGGAAACTGAAGAAGGTATAGTCATACCTAATGAAGTAGAGAAAGAAACTCCTGAATTTCCCAAAGTAGTTGTTGATGTCTCTCCTAAACAGCCAGAAGACTCTACTGCTGACTCAGAAGACTCTACTGCTAGGCCAAAAGTTACAACTACTGCTCCACCACATTCTGCTTTCAAGCCTACTAACTCTACTGCTACTTCAATGTTTCCTAATTTGGACTCTCAGGGTAGACCCATTGCTGAATCTATCTATCCTGATGATCCAAATATGCCTCCTCTTGAGAATATTTATTATGACACAGATGATGATGTACTTGATGGTCAGTTATTTGGAGCTGCTGCAGATTTTACTAATTTGGAACTCAATATTCCTATTAGTCCTACAACTACCACAAGAATACACAAGGATCATCCAAAAGATCAACTCTTAAGTGATCCACAATCATCTATTCAAACTAGGCAAATGACTAAAGCCTTGAAAGATCCTCAACATCAAAGTTTCTTTGCCAGATCTCTGCATCAAAGAAATAGTCATAAAGATCTTCAAAATTGCCTGTTTGCATGTTTTCTTTCTCAAATTGAACCCAAAAACACTTATAAAGCCTTACAAGAAGCAAGTTGGGTGGAAGCAATGCAAGATGAGCTTCTACAATTTAAGCTGCAAGAGGTTTGGACTTTGGTTGAACTGCCAAATGGAAAAAGAGTGATTGGCACAAAATGGGTTTTCAGATGCAAAAGAGATGAGAGAGGAATTGTCATAAGAAATAAGGCAAGGTTAGTAGCACAGGGATACACACAACAAGAAGGCCTTGATTATGATGAGGTATTTGCTCCAGTGGCAAGAATAGAAGCAATTAGACTATTCTTGGCTTATGCTTCATACAAAGATTTTGTAGTGTATCAAATGGATGTGAAAAGTGCTTTTCTGTATGGGACCATTACAGAAGAGGTTTATGTGTCTCAACCACCAGGCTTTGAAGACCCTGATCATCCTGACAAAGTTTACAAGGTAAATAGAGCAATGTATGGCCTACATCAAGCTCCTAGAGCTTGGTATGACACTTTGTCAACATACTTGCTAGACTCTGGGTTCAGCAGGGGAAAGATTGATAAAACTTTGTTTCTCAAAAGACAAAAGGATGATATTTTGCTGGTTCAAATCTATGTTGATGACATCATCTTTGGGTCTACAAACAAAGCTATGTGTGTTAGTTTTGAAAAGCTTATGAAGGACAAGTTTGCTATGAGTTCAATGGGAGAACTCACCTTCTTCTTAGGTCTGCAAATTACACAGAGAGAAAATGGCATCTTTATCAGTCAGGATAAGTATGTCAATGATATTTTGAAGAAGTTTGGCTTTGTGGATGCTAAGCCTGCCAAGACTACCATGGAAAAAGATAAACCATTGCTGAAGGATGAACATGGAAAGGAAGTGGATATACACTTGTACAGGTCTATGATTGGATCATTGATGTATCTTACAGCATCAAGGCCTGATATCATGTTTGCAGTATGTGCCTGTGCAAGATTTCAAGTGTGTCCCAAGGAATCACATCTCAATGCAGTGAAGAGAATTTTTAGATATCTAAGGCATCAACCTAAATTGGGCCTTTGGTATCCTAAGGATTCACCATTTGATTTGGTATCCTACTCAGATAGTGATTATGCTGGAGCTTCTTTGGATAGAAAGTCTACAACAGGGGGTTGTCAATTCCTTGGAAGCAGGTTGGTGTCATGGCAATGCAAGAAGCAAACAGTGGTGGCTAATTCAACAACAGAAGCTGAGTATGTGGCTGCTTCAAGTTGTTGTGGACAGGTTTTATGGATGCAGAATCAATTATTGGATTATGGGTACAATTTCATGAATACTAAAATCCATATTGATAACAACAGCACACTTTGCATAATTAAAAATCCAGTGTTTCATTCTAAAACAAAACATATTGAGATAAGGCATCATTTTATAAGGGATTGCTATGAAAAGAAGTTGATTCAAATTGTTAAAATTCATACTGATAACAATGTTGCTGATCTTCTCACTAAACAGTTTGATGTGGGGAGGTTTCAATTTTTAATTGCAAACATTGGTATGATTAATCTTTGAAAAACTTATCTCTTTGTTTTTGTTAAAGTTTGTAATGCATGTGCTGCTTGTTATTCTGCTGCTTGTTAATGAGTATATGTTTGAGATATAGTGTACTATGCTGCTCTTTGAATTTTGGTCTAATTCTACTGCTAGTACATATGTTGGTTGTTTGCTTTGTGGTGTTTGGTCTAACATTTTGCAGGTATACGAATGGTGATTTGCAAGAAATTGAAACAAGAAAGTTCATATCATTCATTCATTCAAAACGTACAAAGATCAAACATCCAAAGACAAAATACAAAAGCAGACATCATAACCTAACACCTACATCTTCATCACTTCCTAGGACATGGAAGCCCTAGCACAACCTCTCGATCCTTTGGGAGAGGAGGGTTTTGTTTTGATGGCCCAAGAGAAAGACCAGGTGATGGTTGTGGCCTTGATCTTGAAGATTGTGGCCTTGGCCTTGAGGATTGTGGCCTCTCAGGTGTGGTAGGTGGATTGGTTGCTGGTTCTTCCTCCTCTTCATCTGATGATGTGAAGATGAAGGGAGATTGATAATGATGCACTGGAGGAGGTGGTTGCACAAACGTCCAAGCTTGGTCTTCTGATGATTCTGATGATGCTGGAGCTTCAGGGGACATAGGTTGTTTACCTCTTGAGGTGCTTGGAGTCTGATTTAGGTTGAGAAGATCTTTAAACACATGAAGATCATGCTTCCTCTTGCCTGCTTGTTCTTTGGTTCTACAACCAAATCGTGGAGGACGAAAGGGTGGAACATAGGGTTCCATTGGGGATTCATCCTCTGATGATGAATCAGAAGAGATATTGATTATTTCGGGGGTTGATTTCATTGTGTGATGATTTGATTGTAAAGATGGATAGTATTGATTGTGAATGTGGCGTTTTTGAAAGAGATTAGGGTTTGATTGCATAATTTGGGGAAAAGATCTCGCCGGTTTTATAGGGATTACGGAGTGATATGTGCATTAATTGTTATGTATAGTTGACCAAGGTCCATAGTCAACTCTGCTGCTAGCTCCAGTTCACTCTGCTGCTAGTTCTATCACTCTGCTGCTAGTTGTGAATGATACGGTTCTGCTGCTTTGATTGTAAGTAAGAGGGTGTTATGTGTAACTTTCATCCATCAGTTTAAAACCTAATTGCCCTTCATAATTGGTTTTCATATGTTCTCAATTGAAGTTATCACAAACCCTTACACCTAATCATTCCAATAATCACAAACCCCCAAATTATCTAAACCTAATTCATGGAGCTATCACGTACCTGGGTTGAGCAACACAATAGTGTGGTCGTCTTGAATGAAGAATTAGTTCCTGAAGGTTTCACAGACATGGTAAAGTTTTTGAATGCTACTTCTCTTAGGTATGCACTCACTGTGAACCCTACTATATTTGTTTCCTACGTCAAACAGTTTTGGTTTACTGCCAAAATCAAAACTATGAATGGGGAAAAACATGTCAGTGCTTTTGTAGATGGGGAAAAGATTCGTGTAACTGAATCATCTATAAGGGAATCTCTTCTCTTAGATGATGAGACAGAGACCACTTGTCTTAACAATGATGCTAATTTTGCTGGTTTAAAAGAATTGGGATATGAGGGGAAACATTCAAATTTAAAATTTCAAAAAGCTCTCCTCTGTCCTCAATACAAGTTTTTGATACATCTATTCCTTCATTGTTTGAGTCCTAAAACATCTGGATGGCATGAGTTCAGTACTACCATTGCTTCTGCAATGATATGTCTGTGCAAAGGTCAACCATTTAATTTTTCAAAAATGATATTGGCTGGGTTGTTTAAAGGTGTTGAAGATGGTTCTTATTTGCTATATCCAAGATTTCTTCAAATCTTTATTGAAAAACAAATTTCTAAACCAAGAAGCCATACTGCTGCATATGATGCTCCAAAATTGGCTTCAAGGACTTTTACCTTTTTGATTAAGCATGGCAAAGGTTTTTCTGGTGCACATACTAATCTGACTTCTTTTATGGAACAAATTGTGCACAACAACCAGGGTGAAGGATCAGGAAATCCCACTGATTCCCATCACACACCCAATGTTACTACATCTGTTACACAACCTACAAAACAATATTCCCGTAGGAAAACCAAAAAGAACACTAATCTACCTCAGGATAGTGTTAGTATGGCTGTACCAGATGAGGCTGTCCTAGGTGATGGAGAGGACATGTTGGCAAGGGCTGTCACTACTGCTTCTAGCTTAGCAGCAGAGCAGGATAGTGATAACATCATTAAGACCCAAACCAAGGCAACATCTAGAGAAAAGGACTCTTATGAGTTTGCTTCTCAGGATGGTAACCCTAGCCAAATGGAAAACATAGGGGGCTCAGATGATCAAACTAGGTTTGATACTGAGTTTTTGTCCCAAGATTCACCTCTCGGACCAGGTTACACAGGTCGAAGTGATGAGGACAGGCAAGTGACTCATGAATTGACGGATCCACTTGTACATGATGACAATGTCAGTGATTCACCTCTCGGACCAGGTAATACAGGTCGAAGTGATGAGACTACAATGCAACTTATAAAAGAATTGACGGCTACTTGTACCACTTTGGGGTTGACATGTAAATCTTTGGAAGAGAAGGTTCTTAATCTATCTGATGTTGTTGCTGGTCAAGCCAAGGTTATCATCAAAATGAGAAAACAGATTAAGAACTTCAAGAAATCAAGATCTTCAACCTCTTTGAAAAGAATGAAGAAAGTGGGGACTAATCAGGTTGTAAGTTCTTCTGAACCATCTACTCATTTGGAAGAGGATGCTTCCAAACAGGGGAGGAAAGAGATTGTCATGGATTCAGGGGAGGTAAATCTTGAAAAAGTTGATAATGTTCAAGATATGGATGCTGGAATAGTTTCAAGGGAGGTTCCAGTGATTGAAGATATGGATGTGGATAGTCCTCAGAATGATGAAGACTTTGTGGTTGCTGATAAGTCTGGGAATGAAGTTGTTATGGAAAAAGTGGTGGTTGCTGCACAAGAAAAGGTGGTAGATACTCTTAAAACTTTGGAGTCTGAGCAACTAGTGAAGGCAACAGGGTTGATGGGTAATGTGTTAAAGACTTTGGAAGATTCAGTGGAAAATGCTGCTATTGCTGACTCTACTGCTGTTCATAATTCTGCTGCTAAGAATTTTTCTGATTCTGCTGCTAGTGGAATAGTGAATATTGCTGAAGTTCAAGACTCTGCTGCTGGATCTATGGACAATGCTGCTGCAGAGGCAATGGTCTTGCTAAGTAAGAAGACTACTGCTGACACCCATACACCACAATTACCAACTCAATCATTATCACAACCTATCACAACAACAAACACAACATCAGCAACAAGAAAACCTCAAAAAGGAATAACAATAAGAGAACCTGCTGCTATTCAAAAGAAGACAATCACATCATCTTCTACAGATAAGGGTAAAGGCAAGCAAGTTGATGTTCAGAGGTGGATATATAAAGGGGTTGATTTTACTGATGTACCTTTTGATTCTTGGCCTAAGCCATTGCAAGTTGAACATGATGAAGCTGCTGCTATTAAAGCACAAGAGTTGATTAACTTGGAAGATCAAAAGCTGGCTGAGAAGGAGGCTGAAGGCTTAAGAATGTATGATGAATGGGATGATGAAAAGATCAGAATTGCTGCTGATATTGAACTAAATAAGCTTATCAAGATTGAAGAAAATGAAGTTCCAAATTTTAATGTGCAATCTTGGTATAGTGAATTTGCTTCTAAGAAGAGAAAAGAGAATGCTGCTGCTAGAAGAAAGGTTAAAGTATTCAAAGGTCCAACTGTTAAACAGCAAAGGAAAGAATATGAAAGGTATCTAAAGAATATGGGTGGATGGACATTGGTGCAGTTGAAAGCTTATTCTGATAAAGAAGTTTTTGACTTGTATCAACAAACAAAGAAGAGAACAGATACTTTTTATGCTATTGGATGTGCTGAGGATTTAGAACAAATTGCTCAGATGAACAAGAAGTTGGTACCTGAAAAGATAATTGAAGCAGAGCAAATTCAAGAAGCTAATGTTGTTAAACAGCTTGAGGGTGATGCAGCAAAGATTACTTCTTCTGTGCAAGGTGATAAAAGAAAAGGTGTTGTTCAAAAATCAATTGCCAAGAAGAAGAGAAAGATTGGAGAAGGAAGCAGTTCTATGCCTGAAGGTAATGAATTTAAACATGATTTTGATCATATTCCTCCAGAGCATTTGAAAGAACAGTTGAAGGTTTACACTATGGTTGGCAAGATGGAAGATCCTGAAGTTGTGGATGCTAAACCATTAGGAGTCAAATATCCAATTGTCAAAGTAACTACAGGGTATGATACTAATATTGGAACATTTCATGATGTCCAGAGATCTGATGGTAAGTCTCACAGATTTCTTAGATTTCAACAAATGTTACATTACTTTGATAGAGAGGATGTTGAAGACTTGTGGAAGTTATACAAGGCAAAGTTTGGAGCTAAGAAATTTGATGGTAAAAAGTATGAGATAGATCAAATTGATCATGTCTTAACTTCTTCTGATAATGTTATGTGGAGAGCTCTTAAACTTATGTTCGAACCTTCAATGGATGATTCTGAATGGACAGAAATAGTAGAGTACAAAGTAAGAAGATGGAGACTTTTTCAAGACTCTGGAGTTCATGTGTTGGATATTGGACCAATTACTTTGTATATGCTAGCAGAAAAGGATTATCCATTGGTAAGATACTGGAATGTTGTTAATCAGATGGTTAATAGTGATAAAACACTTAAGCTGCAGAAAGACTATGGTTCTGATGATCAAGCATTCAATTTGCTATTCAAGTATAAGAAGATATTTGATCAACTGAATTCTCAAGAGCTGAAGTGTTTGGAAGCATCCTCCAAGTGATTAATTGAGCTTTGAAGAAACTTGAATATTTAGAAATAAATATTAAGTTTAGGGGAGGATTGTTGGGTTTGACCAAGTGACACTGCTGCTATGAGACTCTGCTGCTGAGTAATACTGCTACTGGTGTTAATGACTCTGCTGCTGAAGACAATCTGCTGCTTGGTGAAACTACTGCTGAGTGGATTAACATTGTATACGATAGGATAATTATGGAATAGATTCTTTGTATAGTTTATCTATTTAGATTATTCTTATCTTGTAGAGAAAGGTATTGTAAACCTAGTAGGACTCCTTGTCCTATAAAAGGAGGATCCTAGGGTTAGATTATGTACGTATTATTATTCACTTCAAGGTTGTAAAACCCTAGCATTATTGAGTGCTCGTATTAATAATATTGAAGTGTTGAAAGAGAATTCTTAATCTTCTTAAGTTAAGCTTTTATATTCCGCATTTAAGCTTAAGTGTTTGTTTAAGTTAACTTCTATATAAGATCGTATAAGCTCAACTGGGATCAACAGTTATATTCATTATGACTATGATTATATTCATTATAATTTTCGTTTTTTTCAAAATCATCTGTAGTGGAAAGTTGATCAAGATCTCACAATGTATTGATCTTCTTTTCTGATTTATAGTCGGATAACCTTAGGATTCGATTTTAAGTTTTCCATAGCTTTTAGAAAGGTAGATGAGAACACATTCAATAAAAGTTTAAACTACCAGCTTTTTCGTATTTTGATTGATTGCATTAAAGTTTGATTCCATATTGTCCTAATATTTTACATAAAATAGTCAACCAAGTACAAATGCTTTGCTTTCTTGTGTTAATGTATCTTCTAATTGTGTACATGAATAAGTTTCAAATTTTCCATTGATATATGAAAAAACTGATAACATTCACTTAAGTCGTTTTTTTCATGGTCAATGTTGGTTTAGATAAAGCTAGACCCCAATTAATGATAGATTCCATCCACTTAATGTATTTAATTTTGCTAATCAGGTATTTGATATGGTTAGAAGAGCCGATCCTCTAGCTTTGATGCCTGAAGCTGACCCGCAGAAGGAGGAACTGAAGAAGCTATGTGCTGGCACACAAGCAAGTCCAGAACATCTACTGGGGTGGGCTCGAGCTCTTGCTTTGCACAAGCTTCCCTCTTTTTCACTTCAAAGGACCCCTCTTACCCAGATCTTATGAAGAGGCTATTTTTGTCATGTCAAAGAAGGCTTATATAAAAAGGCACAATTTTGATGTTGAAAGATTTAAGGAACTTATGAAAAAATGCATATTGCTATTGGGTAGCAGAATTTCAGATTGCAGGGGTTGAAGTAAATGTATGTCTCACAACATCAAAGATTTTAAATGGAATTGACATAATTGGTAGTATATCTTACAACATCAGTTTCTTAGCTTAAAAATTCAGAAGCATATAAAGGTTATTTTTATGAGTTGAATTTCATGCCCTCTATCCTGCTTTTTGAAGTGGTTTATAGTTCTTTCATCTCATTTGTCGAATCTATAAGCTCTCTGAATTTGTTTATTATGATAACTGACAAAGGCTACCATACAAATGGCTTACAATTCATGTGCGCATCTATGTTTCTTTCATATAACTCCTTTATCTTATAAATTGCTAGGGAGATTGAGTTGGATTTTTATAGTTACATGGTTTTAGTGTACATAGACAAATTGTATACATACATAGATACATGCATGCATACGACACATACATATACTTGCATAGACATGCCCATCTTTATCTACAAAGTTTAGCCGACCCATGTTCCTTTTGTGGTTCAATAATTTGGATTACCTAATAGTTAATCTTATGTTGAAATATTAATGGTCGGGTTACCATGTTAGTGTTGTAATTTCGGCAATTATAACATTCTATAGATTTCTTAGGCAACAAGGAATACTAATATAAAACGTTTGTAAACATAACAACTTTAGAAATAAAAATGAAAATACATAAGGTATATAAGAAATACATTAATACTTTAATGAAGATACGAATGGGCAAAACAAATTACAAATCAATACTGAAAATACATACCAAATTTGAATTTGAATTCATATATGGCTCCGTGAATCATAAAATGTAATCTTATTACCAAATCTCATTTGTTTTTGTTTCAGTTTTGAATGAATTAAACAAGTATGTTGGTGCTGTTAAGATTTCCCAGATACTCCTTATCCTTCATACGGTGTTTTCAGTTTGAAATTATTAATTGATATGACTTATCTATATGTGCCAGAATAAAAAACAAACATCCTTTCTTTGTCATTCAACAATTTCAAGTTGATCGCACACACATCCCTACACTAATATAACATGTAAAATCGATAAAGATGTTTGAAGAAAAAGTAATAATTTATGATAAAACCATAATGATCTACTCTATTTAAGATGATAAAGATCATGACCGTAAACATTCGTTTTGTCATAAAAGATTATTGTTTCTACCGTATGATAACTCTTTCTATTTTGGGACTTTGGATTCATTTTGATCTACAATTTCATATGCTCTTCAAATATTTATATTGAAAATATACATTATTGAAAATTTTAGAAAATACAATTAATACATTATTAAAAGCTATTTTGTTTTTTAATTAATAAAAATACATTATTGAAAATTTTAGAAAAAAACCCCGCGCGTGCGCGGGTATTATAACTAGTTATTATATATACCAAAAACCATTAGGATGAATAGTAAAAGCACTGTTTTGCACTGTTCATTGCCCAATTTTTACTTTTAGACCCTGCGGTTATAGATCTATTGCAAAGTTAGTCCTTAACGTCCGTTAATATTGTACAGGAAAAGTCCCTCAGGTTAATTTTTAATTTCAAAGTTAGTCCCTAAAGACTAGCTTTGCAACATACCGACAATCTCAGGCCGTAAAAAATCATACTATTTTCAGAAACACTTTTTGAAAATAGTACTTGTGGTTATCAACCTTTTGCATATATAGTCCTTAATAACAAAAATAATTTTTTTACAACCGTTTCATTAAGAGTTTAGATTAAACAATATATTCCCGCGGTAACGCGCGGGTACCCCACTCGTTTCCTCTAATTATATTTACACATTTGACTAATTACAGATTACCCATAAAGCAAATCAACTGATTCATAAAAGTAAGGTTGAAATTGTCACTATATTAAAATGACAGCACATATGATATCCATCATTCTTCTACCATGAGTAGAAAACATTGAGGAAAGAAACTATGGAACATTGTTGTTCAAAACTTATAATCAAGTGCATGCTTGTATATCAATTCACAGAGAAGTTTGGCTTATCATAACAGGTGCCAACTAAAGCTCTGTTTTTATTACCTCTCAACGTCTATATATATTTCAACTGATTAAGAAAATAAGAACACAATTTATGCGATAAGAACCTAAATAATCATACTTGCATTACCTTTTCTCAGTTCGGCTTAAATAGGTTGTTATATTTAGTCTTTATTTTACCTATATCAACGTCTAGGGTGCTAAGTGTCCGTTTTTATTTCTTAGTCAAGTAGGAGTCGGTTTGGTTGGCTTGTGTCCCAAGCCCAACCCGTGTCTTTGTAATAGCCGACTTATGACTCTTGTTAGAGTCGGTTTACTCTCCCCCTCATCTCTATAAAAGGAGATGAGGGGGGGACGGATTTGGTACGCATTCTTTCAATACTTAATCTACAATCGATTAAGGGATATTACCTTGTGCATCGTTCTTTACTTTCTGTCGATCCAAGCTGTGTGGTTTTCTTCAACGATCGAGTTATCCGCTCTAGTAATCAGGGTTGTAGGTTGTCGAATCCTACAAGTGGTATCAAGAGCTCAGGTCGCGGAGTTTGCTGGTTATCTAGGATCGATCTTGAAGGGTTCTTGTTGTTCATTCTTCTTGTAGGAGCAGGAGGTATATCTTGTTTGGGCTACAAGGTTCTCGACAACAATTATTCTTGGTGTTCAGGTTCGTGGACATCAAGGAGCAGAGGGTATCGACAGTAAGGGTACTTGGGTCTTCGATTGTCCGGGTTCGCGACAAGGTGTAGGAGGCTTAAGGGTTTGTTGGATTTTCGGTTCTTGAAGATCGAAAATTTTTTCTGTTGGTTTCTTTTTTCCTGGATCTGGTTTCTCTTTCTTGTTGGTGTTTAGTAAACGAAGAAGAAGATAGTTATCAAAGGAAAAAGTCAACAGGATAGGATAAGTAATATTATTGAATAATAATAGTAAAGATTATTATTATTATTATTATTTAATAAAAGTTAGGATAATTAAAGATTATTTAACTTTTTGTTTACTTAAACAAAAGAGTTATTTTTGAAGAGAGCTATTGTTGCACAAGGGACTTTATTGGTTTGTGATTGTGTGGTTTTTTCGCAAGGTTTAGCAAATTAATAAAGGGATTAAAGAATGACGGGAGCCAAGTTTGAAATCGAGAAATTCGATGGAACTGGTGATTTCGGGTTATGGAGAGTCAAGATGCGTGCTTTATTAATTCAACATGGATGTGAAGCAGCTCTGGAGGTTTTACCCGAGAATATGGATGCTACAGCAAAAGCTGAGCTAAACAAGAAAGCTCATAGTGCCATGATTTTGTGTTTAGGTAACAAGGTTCTGAGAGAGGTTACCGGGGAGACGACTGCAGCGGGGGTTTGGTCCAAGCTTGAGACTTTATACATGACAAAGTCCTTGGCCAATAAGTTGTACCTAAAGAAGAAGTTGTATACTTTCTACATGCCGGCTGGACGTACGATTTTCGAGCATATAGATGAGTTCAACAAAATCGTTCTTGATTTAGCAAATATTGAGGTAAAATTCGAGGATGAAGATCTTGCTTTATTATTACTCACTTCTTTACCAGCATCATACGAACACTTTGTGGATACCTTGCTTTATGGACGGGAAGCTTTGACTTTGGAGGATGTGATGGCCACACTGAATTCAAAGGAAATCAAAGAAAGGTCTAAGGCGAAGGGGGATGATGGTGAAGGGTTATATGTGAGGGGAAGAACTGATCGCAGGAATTCGCATCAGTCCAGGGGAAAGTCAAGATCGAAGTCTCGAGGTGGAAGACTCAAGTGCTTTATTTGCCAATCTGAGGAGCACTTGAAAAGAAACTGTCCAAAGAATAATCGCAAGAAGTCAAATGGTTTCGTCAAGAAAGAAGATCAGCCAAGCTCCAGTGGTTCGATTTATGACGGTTCTGAGGTGATGATGGTTATGAGTGCAGAGGCTCTGCTAGATTGGATCATGGATTCAGGAGGTTCATACCACATGACACCCAGGTTAGATATATTTTTTGATTTTCTGGAATGCGATGGGGGCAGGGTACTGTTGGGTGACAACAGGGAGTGCAAGATCAGAGGTATTGGCAAGGTCAGGTTGCAACTGAAAGATGGGTCAAGTTTTGTATTAAACAATGTCAGGTATATTCCTGAATTGAAAAGAAACTTGATATCGCTGGGAACTCTTGAAAAAGAGGGATATACCGTAAAATTGCAGTCGGGCAAAATCAAGGTGATTAATGGTTCTAGGGTTATTTTATCTGGAACACGAAGGGATAATTGCGTATACTCTTTGGATGGCCATGCAGTGGCGGGTGAGCTTAATGCTAGTGTTGAAGAAAATGACAGTCTTGCGCAGGTTTGGCATAAAAGACTGGGACATATCAGTGAGGCGGGACTTCAGGTGCTAGAAAAGCAGGAGCTGTTTGGAAAGAAAAGTCTAGGTAAGCTCGATTTTTGTGAGAATTGTGTTCTGGGAAAGTCACATCGAGTCAGTTTCGGTGTAGGAAGGCACACTACTCAGGGAGTGATAGACTATGTTCATTCAGATTTATGGGGTCCGTCTCAGGTGGAATCATTGGGAGGTAAGAGGTACTTCTTATCTATTGTTGATGATTATTCCAGGAGGGTATGGGTTTATATTCTCATGTTCAAACACGAAGCATTTGGAAAGTTCAAAGAGTGGAAGCAGTTAGTAGAGAATCAGACTGGGAGGACGGTTAAGAAGCTGAGGACAGATAATGGTCTTGAGTTCTGTAACCGGGAGTTTGAGCAGCTATGTACTGAGAGTGGGATTGCTAGACATTTGACAGTTGCCGGGACGCCGCAGCAGAATGGATTAGCAGAACGGATGAATAGAACTCTCATGGATAAGGTACGCTGCTTATTAATTCAGTCTGGATTGCCCAAGACCTTCTGGGCGGAAGCGACATGTACGGCTGCATATCTTATAAATAGGTCACCATCGACAGCGATTGAGAAAAAGACACCTATGGAGATGTGGTCGGGACATCCAAGTGATTATGGGATGTTGAGGATTTTCGGTTGTGTCGCATATTCACACGTTAAACAAGGTAAGCTCGAGCCAAGAGCGGTAAAATGCGTTCTTTTGGGGTATCCTGAAGGTGTGAAGGGGTACAGACTATATAGGCTTGATGATGAATCACCTAAAATAGTCACTAGCAGGAACGTGGTCTTCAATGAAAGTGTCATGTATAAAGACACGTTGAAGGATTCTGGTGCAGGTACTGATAAGTCTGTTGAGGAATTACAGGTTGAGGTGGAACTGCAGAGGTTAAATAATCATTCGCTTGAGGAAGATCTGATTGATGGTCAGGAAGATGGCGATGATGAAGATGCAGGGGATCAGGATCATGATCAAACACCGGATCTCACATATTATCAGTTGGTTCGGGATAGAGAGCCAAGGACAAGAATGAAACCTTTGAGGTTTCGAGATGAAAGTAATATGGCTGCTTACGCGTTTGCTGCAGCAGAGGAAGAAGATACTCATGAACCATTGACATACCAGGAGGCAGTTACTTGTAAAGATAGATTTAAGTGGAAAGCTGCTATGGATGAAGAGGTGGATTCTCTGAATAAGAATGAGACCTATGAGTTAGTGGATCATCCAGCTGGGCAAAAGCTGGTGAGCTGCAAATGGCTGTTCAAGATAAAGGAAGGGATTGAAGGTGTTCAAAAGCCTAGGTACAAGGCGAGGGTGGTGGCTCGTGGATTCACACAAAGGGCAGGTATTGACTATAATGAAGTATTTTCGCCGGTAGTTCGACACACATCTATTCGGGTTATACTTGCATTGACTGCGTGTAGAGATTATGAGCTAGAGCAGCTTGATGTAAAGACGGCATTTTTACATGGGAATCTTGAAGAAGTGATCTACATGAAGCAGCCACCAGGTTATGAACAAGGTAACAAGGTATGTTTGTTAAAGAAATCCCTTTATGGTTTGAAGCAGTCACCTAGGCAATGGTATAAGAGGTTTGATGAGTACATGCTGAGCAACGGGTTCAAACGTAGCAGTTACGACAGCTGCGTATATTACAGGAGTTATGCACCAGGTGAGTATATCTATCTACTGTTATATGTAGACGATATGCTGATTGCTTGTAAAAGCAAGGCTGAAATTGGGTCTACCAAGTCTTTGCTTAAAAAGGAGTTCGACATGAAGGAGCTCGGGGAAGCAAAGAAGATTCTTGGTATGGAGATCATCAGGGATCGGAGTCGCAAGATTCTAAGGGTGTCACAATCCGGGTACGTTTCTAAGATTTTAAATAATTATAGAATAGACAATGGGAAATCGGTTAAGATGCCATTGGGTGGGCACTTCAAGCTGTCGTTGAAGGATTGTCCGGTTAGGGATTGTGATATTGAAAGGATGAGTAGGGTGCCATATGCAAATGCGGTTGGGAGCTTAATGTACTTGATGGTGTGCACGAGGCCAGACATAGCGTATGCGGTAAGTGTAGTTAGTAGATATTTGGCGAATCCAGGTAAAAATTATTGGGAAGCAGTGAAGTGGATTTTGAAATATTTGCGGGGTACTGCAAACGTGGGTTTGGTGTTTGGGACAAATCGTGGCAACCATGTGGACGTAACAGGTTTTGTTGATTCAGACTACGCTAAGGATCCGGATAAAGGTAGGTCAATCACAGGTTACGCGTTTTTAGTACAGGGATGTGTTGTTAGCTGGAAGGCAACGCTACAACACGTGGTGGCTCTTTCAACTACAGAGGCGGAGTATATGGCCCTTACGGAGGCTGTGAAGGAAGCTATTTGGCTAAGGGGACTCTTGGAAGAGTTGGGCGTGGAGCTTAACACTATGGCAGTTAATTGTGATAATCAGGGCGCGATTCACTTATCGCGGAATCATGTTTTTCATGAAAGGACTAAGCACATCAATGTGCGTTACCACTTTATCAGAGAGGTCTTGGAAGCAAAGACGGTTGAAGTTCTGAAGGTGGGTACTGAACACAATGCTGCGGATGCCTTGACGAAGGTGGTACCTGGACGGAAGTTACAACACTGCTTAGAGTTGTTGAAGGTCGGTATAGGCTAATATAAAGCTTAAGGTGGAAATTGTTATATTTAGTCTTTATTTTACCTATATCAACGTCTAGGGTGCTAAGTGTCCGTTTTTATTTCTTAGTCAAGTAGGAGTCGGTTTGGTTGGCTTGTGTCCCAAGCCCAACCCGTGTCTTTGTAATAGCCGACTTATGACTCTTGTTAGAGTCGGTTTACTCTCCCCCTCATCTCTATAAAAGGAGGTGAGGGGGGGGGGGGGGGGGGACGGATTTGGTACGCATTCTTTCAATACTTAATCTACAATCGATTAAGGGATATTACCTTGTGCATCGTTCTTTACTTTCTGTCGATCCAAGCTGTGTGGTTTTCTTCAACGATCGAGTTATCCGCTCTAGTAATCAGGGTTGTAGGTTGTCGAATCCTACATAGGTGATACTGAAACCAAATGATCCTACCATCTAAACGAACTCAACGAAGTTAGTATTAATCACTTAACAAAATTTGATTTGGAATTTTCATCATATTATATGCATCCCAAGAAAAATTGGAAACTTGAAGCCTACTGCAACGAATTTCTCCCTATGATATTTGATCTGTTGTGGACTTGTGGTATATTTTTAGATCTTGGCCCTACTCCGGATGTTCAAATACTCTCTAGCAACTCTTTGTGCTCTTCTACTGACTATATTTGCTCTTTTTCTTTTCCTATTTGTTGGCTCAACGACATTGGCCTCCTCACGCTCAGAATAGTTCTGCTCTCTCGCTTTTTTGGCAAAAGGTTGTTTTCTAGCCATTATGTCAAGCCACTTACTATACTTCATCTTCTCTTTTTGTAAAGCCGCCTCCATCTGCTTTATTTTCGCAGCTTGTGCAGCCAGCAATTTGCCATCCTCCTCTAAATCTCTATCCGCGTTGGCTACACTTCTGAATGCCTTCGCGATCTTTGAGTCCACCGTCTTAGAAACTTTACTAGTCACCATGTTTGACTGCACCACAAAAACTACTATTATTGACAGAAAAATTCACACAAAAGGATACTTTCATCTGAGAAGTAGTAGGTAGCTTCGATTGATGTTGGCTGATTCCAACATAAGGAAGGGACATACATGGTACCAAGGGTTACTACAGTAGTAACTAAAACAATCAGTGAAATAAGAAACAGTAACAACATTATGATGCTAAAAAGAATAAGAACAAGTGTAACTGTTGTTGTTACCTGAATCCCTAACGGGTTGGGTTTCATAACTTTTGACTTCTTACAACCATGTAGGCGATCCGCATCGTAATCTGAGGATTCATCAGAGCAATAAGTATCATAATCCGAGGATTCATCATAGCATTCAGTATCGTAATTCGACGATTCATCTGAGCATTCAGTATCGTAATTCGACGATTCATCAGAGCATTCAGTATCGTAATTCGACGATTCATCAGAGCATTCAGTATTGTAATTCGACGATTCATCAGAGCATTCAGTATCGTAATTCGACGATTCATCAGAGCATTCAGTATCGTAATCCGATGATTCATAGTGTTTGCCTTTTCTTGCGGTTATGAGTTTAATTTGCTTGACCATATTGATTTTAATTTATTAGGGTTTCAAATGATTTTTTAAAGATAACTTGCCCTTGTGATCAGTGTTAAGCAGGTAATGTTCGGTTTTAAATACTTGGATCGACAGCCATGATGTGGGTTATATGGTTCGAATGGTAGCAGTAGTAATATGTTTTAGGGTTTTAAAGGAAAAGTAACAATGCACAACGTAATCCAATCAGTAGCATGCAAATAAATACCAACAAGAAAAGCAACACAAACTAAAAAGCTGGTGAGTATTACAGAACAGTCGACTGGTGATCCAAACAACACCAACAATCAAATGAAAAACTTGATAAATAAAGTGACTGGTTATCAACACGGAACCAACGATAGCTTGTGACACACGAATACGTCGACTGGTTATCACGAAAACCAACGATCGACTAAACTTGAACAGTTGAACAATGGAAAATATGAACAGAAGCAGGAAAGGATCGGTGTAAGTGTTTAGATAGGGATCGTGTTATGTTTTTAGGGTTTTGGTTTCTTGTCATTCAATAATACCGCATTATATAGAGTACAAATCCTAACCAACCTAACAAATAATACTCTCGGGCCTTAACCCATACAAACTATCATTGGGCCAATCAAAATATACGACTAACAGTCAGGTATCATAAACCTCAATCGTGTTTCTTGATATATGCCGCCTGATAGTTATAGATATTAGTGCCCAGGTCCACTGAATATATACACACCCAAATAAGGCTCATTGTCAACACTTATAAGTCCACTCCAATACACAAACACTCCCAGGTCGCAATGACGTGGGAAAACCTCTCCATATCCGTAATGCTGCAAGAATGCTTCTCACTCTCGAGGAGAAGTCCATCCATCAAGCTGTATTTACTTAATTGTGGCTGTGGATACAGGGTTGGAAGGCAAGTTGTGAATGTTCCATCGTTCATGCATGGTTAGAGTTGACTCGGCGAAATACATTGACTTTTCACTCTCAAGTACCTGCTGCTGCAAAGAAGGCAGCCGGTTGGGGGATCCTGATGAATATGATGAAGAATGAGCTCCGGGGCATCTTTGTTTAATGAAAGGTTTAATTTATCTTTAATATTTTAGTGCACATCATTTATAAGTATATATCTTTTGTCAGAGCCTCTTTATTGTTAGGAAGTTTTGGATGGTTTTTCTGGTAATTTGTCAATGGATTATGGTTTGATGTCTTATGTGATTGAACAAGAAAGTATTGCATTATGGAATTGTTTTGTTTACTCTCACCTAACATCCAAGGATTGTTAGTCCTTCTTAGCTTGTTTTTCAAATGCCTTTAGGATGCAGTTCATGTGTTAGATGTGGTATCTATGTTTTTATGTGGTAGATTGGTCAGGCGGTGTATCCATGTAAGCCTTTAGGATTCAAATGAGCAATATCAAGCACCTTGATCTCATTTTTAACAATTCATATTCTGGTGTACCCATGTAAGTCTTCAGGCAATTTAGCAGCTAGTTTTCATCGTGTGTTTTGTACATGTTTCGGGTGTCACTTTTGCTGTTTTGTTGGTGGTGTCTGCGTATCTTGTAGCGTCTTGTTAGCTTTTTCTAAAACTTATAGTTCATGCTACAACAAAACTTATCAAGCAAAAAATATACATGATCACAATGTATGGCATTTATATCATGAGCTTATTGAAAAAACCTTCAATAAAGCAGAAGTTAATCTCTGATTGCAGTGTTTCTTAGATCTTATTTTTCTTCCCCTTGGCCCCCCTTACCAAATTCTTAGAATATATATTTGTTTAAAACCTAAGAATTTTTTTACAAGATATGAAAGTATAACGATATATATATGTCCATTTGGTTGTTTTTCTTACACATTGAATTGTTTTACTAACCCTTCAACCAAAATATTCTCTTTTTGAACATCTTTCAACAAGCTAAAAGAGTCGCACAACATAAATGTATATCTAGACTATTTTTTACTAATCCTTGACCTTAAAATTAAAAAAAAAAAAAAAAAAAAAAAAAAAAAAAAAAAAAATTGACAATTTTTCAAATTTGATAATTTACAAGGTTACAAATAGTGTAAGGCGAGGCGTGACAGCATAACAAAGCCTCACGCTTTAGCGGCTAAGACGAAGCATTCACGTTTATAAAGCGTGGTATAAGGCGGCACCAAATATGAAAATATTTATATATTCATATCTTATTTCATATATGTCGTGTTTACAAAAAAACGTAACATAAGACGTGGCGTGGTGGCATGACCTAGCCTCACGCTTTTGCGGGTCATTTCCGCACCTTTTAGAACCATGATAATTTATCAGGTATCACTAGCAAACAAAAATAACCAATATAATACCGCAATGCAAAACACTTTCCTTCTTATGCAGCTTTAATATTAACTCCTTTTGCAAGAATGATAAATGCCATCACCTACCTTGCTCACTGTCTCCCTCATTAACACAAACATATACTCACACACACGCACCAAACAAAAGCACTCTCATCTCATCTCAAAATTGGTTCTTGAGGTTGTTCTTTTTTCATGTTTTGAAGATTCACTTACGTATTGGTTATGGCTAGCTAAGTATTAAGGTATATCATTTTACTTAACTGGTGCCTTTGTTTATTGTTAATAGTTTCGTCTGAATCTACATAGCTAAAAGTTAAATGTGGTCACAGGGGTGTTTTGTAAGCTCACTTTTGTGGCTTCTTTTGAAACGTTTCGGCTTATAGAAGTTTAGTATATTATGTTATGATAAGCTTATATAAGGAAAAAAGTTTCAAAATAAGCCACAAAAAGTGAGCTTATGAATCATAAGCAAAAAACCAAATAAGCTATAAGCATGCTATATAAGCTTAAACAAACACCCGAATATGAGTTTTTGGTGAAATATGTAAACGTTAGCTGATTCATTATGAGTTTGTGTATTAGGTCAATAAATGTTTTTTTCTATGTTTTTTATTCTTGAGAGAATGTACTCTATGTTTTTTTAGTGTTTGTTTCAAGATAAATAAATCTTTGTGTTTGTATGTATAAGGTTTTTATCTAGAGAAATGATTTTTTTAATTTGTTAGTCTATCTTTTCTCTAAGTACAAATTTTTTTTTTAGAAAAATAATTTGTATTTTCATGTTATATTGATGTAGTTTCCATGTTATATTTATGTAGTGTGTGTGCCACTTGACCAACATTAAAGCCTTTCAACCCCTTCCCAACATACATTAAAGTTAAAGTTAATTTTTATTCTTTACTTGTTTTTAAACACACGTACAAACACCATATTAAGATCATCAAATCAACTATACTATTTGTTGTTTATTTACAACAGCGAACACCGCTTTCTTACCAACGACAACCGTGTTACCGCTGCAAATCAATCACCTGTTAATATGTTTGCTCCAAGTGCTAATCAAAACCCTCTGCTATTATTTTATGATACAAGAGCAAAATAACTCTTTTCTTGTTAAAATAGGTGGTCTTGGAAATAAAAAAGGTATAGTCTCACTATCTTTTCTTATTGATATTTATATCTTGATAGGTGATCATTAGTATTAACCTTTGGCACACTGCGCTGCAGAAATCCGTCTTGGCGGTACCTGCCAATGGCGACTTGATGATTGAAGCACTTTTCTTGGATGTTGAGACGGGAGAAATTATTTTAAATAAAACACGCAAATACCCTGCGAAGCCCAAAGGTCGCACCAAGTGTCGTATGCCCTAGAAAAATTGCTTTTCCAATTTGACAGTGGAATGCCAAGGTCAAGTTGCATCCATTTGATTATTGCACATTCACAGTGACAAACTATTATTTATATCTTTACTTATCTTGAAACTGTATTAGTATATGCTCCTTATCGGATACACAGAAAGAAAGGAGCTCTACTTAAATTTCTCAAATGTTATGCTATGAGAGATGACCTGAAATAACTACAAAGAGTTTGAATGATTCTTATTAAGCAAACGCTAAGTTTTGCTATTGTTAGATTGAAAATCTGTGCGACAAGTGAAACACTAAAAGGTCGCAGGAAAGTATCGGCTTTTGGATTGAAGATGTATAGAAACATGTTAATATGTTAGATGGTTGAAATGTTTAACAATACTTACTACTACTACTAGCGTATCCTACTTTTAAGGTACGTCTTGTGATGGAAGTGAATGTTAGAACTCAACTAGCGTGTCAAGGAAAGCTTTCTTCTTCATGTTTTGCAAGTGTCTTAAACTTGCTTTTCTTGTGTACCCTCTTTAAAATTCTAGTTGCCAAAAAGCTTGTTATGTTCAAAAACTATTATGTTAACTGGTGGCTGTTTTGATTTCTCCTTCTCTATTGTGACTTGAATCTTTGCTTTTTCATCTTTAATTAGTCATTCTGATTGAAGTTTTTTAGTTTATATATAGAAGTAAAAGAAATGTAACTATCATATGTTGTATGAAATAAGCAACTCCTATCTCGTGTATGATAAATTGGTTTTCCTCAAAAGATAAGCAAAAAACATTTGGATAAACGAACCATTGGTACCACCACCAATATCATCAGGTCATGTACTTTTAGTTAAGATGCAGCCTTAGTCCCTTAGATCTGGCATAGTGACCAGGGACGGAATAACCAAGACAAAAAAAACGACCAGATGCACTTAGAATAAACTAAACAATACTACAAACACAAGTTTTAGGGATCGGGTGCATTTAAAAAAAATCGATGTTTTTTAACAAAATTAACATTACGCAACAAAAATCCATGGGTGTCCCGGGACCCACGGGACACCCCCTGGTTCCGCCACTGATAGTGACGTGACGTAAATGTGTTTATTTAGGAGTTCTTATTGTTTGGGATTTGATTATGTACAAGGGAAATAAGTTGTTACTTCAGAAATCATTAAGAAGATAAACAACTTAAATAAGCAATACCAAACACTCCACAAAAAACTAGAATTGCTTCTTTCCATAGTTAAAATGGCACTTCATGGTTTATTTTATTTTCTATATATGTCTGCTATATCCTAGTGTATGTGTAGAACTTGATGTCAATGAGAATGATAAAACTAATAATAATTATTAATAATAACGATATAAATACTAATATTTAAATTGCAAAAATGTGAATTTCAACGCAATTCAACGCATTAATTCAATCAAATTTGCTATGTAATTCTAATTACCTCAATGGACGTAATCGGTTGTAATTCAATTACATTCCTTTGCAAACTAAACAATCAACGTAATCTAATTTGAATTTCAATTCCTTTCATCCTGTCAACAACCAAACATGATTGTAATGTAATTTAGTTTACAATTACACCACATTTCATCGAATTTCAGTGAACCAAACAACCCCTATGAAGGTAGTTTTTGGTTAATTTTATTTTTCGAATGATGATTGTGACAAATACAGTAATATCAACAAGATTGTTTAACCCAGCGGGAGCAAAAATATAATATTCATTGTAGACACAAAATAAAGTTTTAGTAATGTTATGCTTTTACGATAAAAAGTGTATGGTGTTTAACGGGCCTAGGGATCAAATTGTTACTTTATTATAAATAAAAGGATGGTAAAATATAAAGTAATGGATAAAAATATAAACTTTAATGAGTTTAGAGTTTAATTTATAAGTCAATTACTTAAATTATCTATTTAGATAGTTAAATTACCGAAATAGACTCTTTTTTT
Source organism: Artemisia argyi (assembly GCA_030686995.1). Classification (NCBI taxonomy): domain Eukaryota; kingdom Viridiplantae; phylum Streptophyta; class Magnoliopsida; order Asterales; family Asteraceae; genus Artemisia; species Artemisia argyi. The sequence goes on from CM060683.1 coordinate 179,967,031, forward strand.
TTTTATTGTTTTACGAAAATGAACAAAAACTTTAGCTATCATAGTGGCCCAATTTGTTTAATTTTTTTTTACCATGAGTCAAGATGCTATATTATATTTGTACTTTATATGTACGTTTTTATGTATTGTACTTCATGAAATGAGGCACTTTATTTTTTATACATTTATTTAAGTGCATACTAATGGATAAATCTCCACCATCCATTTAATTTGATCTAATGGTTAAGATAAACCTAAGATTAAATATGGAAACCTAAGTCTATGTTTTTTACTTTTTTTTGTTTTTTTTATTATTCCTTTTTTTTCTTTCTTTCTTTTCGGTTTTTTTGTCACGCATCTTTTTTTTATTATTATTATTATTTATTTTTTTTGTTTCTTTTTTGGTTTTTTTGGTTTTTTACATTATTATTATTATTATTATTATTTTTTAATGTTTTGTTTCTAAATTACTTTTCCCCCTTTTTTTGTCTTTTTTTCTAATAAATGTTTTTTCGTAATACACGTTTTTTTTGCTTTTATACGTTTTCGTTCATTTTCATACGTTTTTGTCTGTTTTTATACGTTTTCGCCTGTTTTTATATATTTTCGTCCTTTTTCATACATTTCTCGTCCGCTTTCTTACCCAGCACTCGCCCAACATTTAAACTCGCCAAGCATCTCGCCTATTATTCTTCATTCGCCCAGGTCTCGCACGGTCTCGCACTCTCGCCCAACACTCGTCCGAAAACAATAAAGACTCGTGTACAGTGAAAAAGTCATCTACTAATCAATCTAACAGATTATTTAAAAGTTCGTTTTGGAAAAAAGTTAGTGCGAAATTCATATTTGTAAACTACTAATAGAAACGGTTCATTTAAAAAATATTCTCTTAATTTATTATACTATTCCCTCCGTCTCCTATCAAATGTCCATGTTAAATGACTTTTCAAGTCTTTCTTTATCAACTTTGACTTTAATCAAAACCTTATAATCAAAACTTATAATCAAGTGCATGCTTGTATATCAATTCACAGAGAAGTTTGGCTTATCATAACAGGTGCCAACTAAAGCTCTGTTTTTATTACCTCTCAACGTCTATATATATTTCAACTGATTAAGAAAATAAGAACACAATTTATGCGATAAGAACCTAAATAATCATACTTGCATTACCTTTTCTCAGTTCGGCTTAAATAGGTGATACTGAAACCAAATGATCCTACCATCTAAACGAACTCAACGAAGTTAGTATTAATCACTTAACAAAATTTGATTTGGAATTTTCGCAAATGCTTAGGAATTGAACTATATAGATATAAAATCATAGTTTTACTCCACAACCAGGAGACACCTCATTACTCTTCATCATATTATATGCATCCCAAGAAAAATTGGAAACTTGAAGCCTACTGCAACGAATTTCTTCCTATGATATTCAATCTGTTGTGGTATATCTTTAGATGTTGGCCCTACTCCGGATGTTCAAATACTCTCTAGCAACTCTTTGTGCTCTTCTACTGACTATATTTGCTCTTTTTCTTTTCCTAGTTGTTGGCTCAACGACATTGGCCTCCTCACGCTCAGAATAGTTCTGCTCTCTCGCTTTTTTGGCAAAAGGTTGTTTTCTAGCCATTATGTCAAGCCACTTACTATACTTCATCTTCTCTTTTTGTAAAGCCGCCTCCATCTGCTTTATTTTCGCAGCTTGTGCAGCCAGCAATTTGCCATCCTCCTCTAAATCTCTATCCGCGTTGGCTACACTTCTGAATGCCTTCACGATCTTTGAGTCCACCGTCTCAGAAACCTTACAAGTCACAATGTTTGACTGCACCACAAAAACTACTATTATTGACTGAAAAATTCACATAAAAGGATACTCTCATCTGAGAAGTAGTAGGTAGCTTCGATTGATGTTGGCTGATTCTAACATAAGGGACATACATGGTAACAAGGGTTACTACAGTAGTAACTAAAACAATCAGTGAAATAAGAAACAGTAACAACATTATGATGTTAAAAAGAATAAGAACAAGTGTAACTGTTGTTGTTACCTGAATCCCTAACGGGTTGGGTTTCATAACTTTTGACTTCTTACAACCATGTGGGCGACCCGCATCGTAATCTGAGGATTCATCAGAGCAATAAGTATCATAATCCGACGATTCATCTGAGCATTCAGTATCGTAATCCGACGATTCATCTGAGCATTCAGTATCGTAATTCGACGATTCATCAGAGCATTCGGTATCGTAATTCGACGATTCATCAGAGCATTCAGTATCGTAATTCGACGATTCATCAGAGCATTCAGGATCGTAATTCGACGATTCATCAGAGCATTCAGTATCGTAATTCGACGATTCATCAGAGCATTCAGTATCGTAATCCGATGATTCATAGTGTTTGCCTTTTCTTGCGGTTATGTGTTTAATTAGCTTGACCATATTGATTTTAATTTATTAGGGTTTCAAATGGTTTTTTAAAGATAACTTGCCCTTGTCAGTGTTAAGCCAGGAACTATTCGGTTTTAAATACTGGGATTATATGGTTTGAATGGTAGTAGTAATAATATGTTTTAGGGTTTTAAAGGAAAACTAACAATGCACCCCAATAAAACAAATCTTGAAAAACGTAATCCAATCAGTAGCATGCAAATAAATACCAACGAGAAAAGCCAACACAAACTAAAAAGCTTGTGTTATGTGTTAGTAGCAATACTTAGGAGGGTTAAATGTGACTTAGACAATAATAAAGGGATTAATTGTATTTAGTTTAAATAAAGTTTAGGATTATACTTAGATTAGAAAACTAGTTATTTGGCTTGCAAGCTAAGGTTTCTACCCCCTCATCTCTATAAATAGAGATGAGGGGGGATGCTAGTTATTTATTCTTCTTCCTCAATTGTAAAAGCTTTATTAGATTCTTAATAAATGGTTCGTTGAGGGTATATCGTGTGCATATTCTTGTCGGTTCTTTGTAGTCTCTCGTGTTTGCTACTTGTGCTCGATACAACTCGCGATCTAGCGTTCCGCGATCGAGCTTCGGATTGTTGTCGAGGTATTTTCCAACAAGTGGTATCAAGAGCCACGGTTATTGTGGTCATCGAAGTTCGAGTGTTAGATCGAGGTGCCAAGTTGGTTTAAGGTTCGAGCAAAGAAAAAAAAATCGGGTTTCGAATTCATATTTAGAGTAGCGATCGATTGATGAGGTAAAAGAAAAGTGACGTGGGGTTTTTGTTAAGAAAAGAGAAAAAGTGACCCTAATCGATTGTGATTGGTTTGTATCTTTTCTACTCACGTGAAGACTAGCTACAAAGTTGACCAGTGGCACTTTAGTTTCTTTTTAAGGTTTATTTAAAAAGAAAAGGTTTGTGCTATTATTTTCAATTATCGGTTCTGTATAAAATTCGATTAAATTTTGAAAGTTCTTGTTGCGGTATTTTCTTGTGGTACAAGTTTGATCGTGGTTAGCTTGGGTTTCAAGTTTACGATCGGGTTTGCTTGTTTGAAATCGAGGGTTTAGGGTTATTCTAATTAATTCGATTTGCAAGAAGGGTTTTTAGCAACAAGGAGCAACAAGGGGGAATATTGCACACGGCTTGTGAGGCTTGTCGGTAAAGTTGGTTAAGAAACAACTTGACAAGGTTTTTAGCAAGGCATAAGAAGAATGACTAGTTCTATAACTAGGTTTGACATCGAAAAAATCGATGGGAAGAATGACTTCGGGTTATGGCAAATAAAGGTGCGTGCTTTAATGGTACAGCTAGGATGTGATGCTGCATTAGAGACATTACCCGCGGACATGGAAGCAGGTGAAAAGGCTGCTTTGATAAAGAAGGCATACAGTACCTTGATTCTATGCTTGGGAGACCGGGTTTTACGGGAAGTTACCAAGGAAACATCTGCTGCAGGAATTTGGACGAAGTTGACTAGTCTGTATATGACTAAGTCCTTAGCAAATAGATTGTATCTGAAGAAGAAGTTGTACACATTCTATATGAGTCCAGGTACGAAACTGGGTGATCATATAGATGAGTTTAATAAGTTGATACTTGATTTGGCGAATATTGATATCAAGATTGAGGATGAGGATCAGGCACTTATGTTACTTACGTCGTTGCCATCGTCTTACGAAAACTTTGTGGAGACATTGTTGTATGGGAGGGAATCCTTGACAATGGAGGATGTTCTGGCGACTCTGAATTCAAGGGAGTTGAAGAAAAGAACTGAAGGCACAAAGGAAGAAACTGGTGACGGGTTATACGTAAGGGAAGGGTCAGATAATTCAAGGAAAGCTCATTCTGGTGGAAGTTCGCGGTTCAAGTCAAGGGGTGGAACTGGTAAACTCAAGTGCTTCATATGTCATTCAGAGGGTCATCTGAAGAGAGACTGTCCAAAGAAGAAGTCAAGTGGGTTCGTCAAGAATGGTAAGCATGATGAGGATTCTGATTCTTCTGATGACGAGGGTAACGCCTACTTTGGAGAAGCCTTGGCGGTGGTCGGGAATGATGAGATGACTGAATTGGTAATGGATTCAGGTGGGTCTTATCATATGACACCTAGGAGGGATTTCTTGTACGACTTCAAGGATATTGATGGTGGTTCGGTTCAGTTAGGTGATAACAGGACATGCACTATCAAAGGGATAGGAAAAGTGAAGATACAGTTGCATGATGGTTCAAGCTTTATACTGGAAGATGTCAGGTATGTTCCAGGGTTAAGAAAAAGCTTGATTTCATTGGGTACTCATGAAAAAGAGGGTTATACTGTGAAGATGCAGATGGGTAGAGTCAAGGTGATCAAAGGTTGTCGGGTTATGATGACCGGGATCAGGAAAGAGAACTGTGTGTATACTCTTGAAGCAAAAGTGAAGACTTTTGGTGTACAAAAGTATGGAGGTTCAAAACAAGTTGGATTCAAACAACTTGGTCATAAACAAGTTGGGTTCAAGCAACTTGGTCATAAACAAGTTGGTCTCAAACAACTTGGTCATAAACAAGTTGGGTTCAAACAACTTGGTCCTGGTGTTAAAACAGGAGTCCATGGAGTACAGGTTGCTAAACGTGTTTGGTTTGAGGTGGAACTGCAGGGAGCTCTAGGGAATCGTGAAGCTGAGGATGTTCAGGTTAGTAACGATGATGCTGCAGTGGCTCAAAGAAAGTTGGAGGACAAGCAACTTGAAGAAAAGACAAACACGGGCTGCTTGGTAAATGAGCAGGAGAAGATACACCTTGGTATAAAGGTGGGGGCGGACATTACGGAAACCGGAGTACCTTGTCAAGAGGGTGCAGAGGGTAATGCTGCTGAAAAGAAGAAAGTGAAGGAATCTAAGAAAGCTAAACTTGGGAATTTACTAAAGTACAAGGCCTGGTTCTCAAGGCGGTCCCCGGTTCGAGGTTCCAACATTAGATGAAGATGTTGAGTATCGTTAATGCCTAAGTATTACTCCTAAGGTGGAAATTGTTATGTGTTAGTAGCAATACTTAGGAGGGTTAAATGTGACTTAGACAATAATAAGGGGATTAATTGTATTTAGTTTAAATAAAGTTTAGGATTATACTTAGATTAGAAAACTAGTTACTTGGCTTGCAAGCTAAGGTTTCTACCCCCTCATCTCTATAAATAGAGATGAGGGGGGATGCTAGTTATTTATTCTTCTTCCTCAATTGTAAAAGCTTTATTAGGTTCTTAATAAAGGGTTCGTTGAGGGTATATCGTGTGCATATTCTTGTCGGTTCTTTGTAGTCTCTCGTGTTTGCTACTTGTGCTCGATACAACTCGCGATCTAGCGTTCCGCGATCGAGCTTCGGATTGTTGTCGAGGTATTTTCCAACAGCTTGTGTACGGAAAAGTCGACTGGTGATCCAAACAACACCAATGATCAACTGAAAAACTTGATAAATAAAGCGGAATCAACGATCGCTTGTAACACACGAATACGTCGACTAGTTATCACAAAAACCAACGATTGACTAAACTTGAACAATGGAAAATATGAACAGAAGCGGAAAGGATGTGTAAGTGTTTAGATAGAGATAGTGTTATGTTTTTAGGGTTTTGGGATCGGTATGGCTGATACCATGTAGAATGGTAAAGGGTTTCTTGTCATATAGAGTACAAACCCTAACCAACCTAACAAATAATACTCTCGGGCTTTAACCCATACAAACTATCATTGGGCCAATCAAAATATACGACTAACAGTCAGGTGTCATATACCTCAATCGTGTTTCTTGATATATGCCGCCTGATAGTTATAGATATTAGTGCCCAGGTCCACTAAATATATACCCACACACCCAAATAAGGCTCATTGTCAACACTTATAAGTCCACTCCAATACACAAACACTCCCAGGTCGCAATGACGTGGGAAAACCTCTCCATATCCGTAATGCTGCAAGAATGCTTCTCACTCTCGAGGAGAAGTCCATCCATCAAGCTAGAGTGCTCGTCAAGCATAGGCACATTCCGGTATTGCTAAATCTAAATGGATATTTCATATGTATTAGCCATATATACATACTGATATATATCGATCTACATGTGATCATGTTTTTACCGTCAAGATACTTATGAGTATTTGAAAGAAAATGTTTGAGAAAACAATTTGGTGTTTATTGCTTTATTGCATTTATTAAGACAAGCTAGGTCTAACTTTTGAATGGATTGCTATGTGTTTTTATTGGATCTATGTTTGAATTTGATGAAATAATCACTTTTTAAGTTAGGATTATGGGGTCGAAGGTTATTTTTAGTGCTTATATGCTGTAAAGCTAAAAAAACAATGTTATCCGGCACACACTCTAAAGCACAGCTTCAGCTAGGTTTGTGGTACTAAACCTCATGGGTAGTGGCCATTTTGACTCCTACTTGCGAATAAGTGGTTTTGGTATTTGTTTATCTGTAAAAAGTAACCAAAAGAAATTGGCTAAGCCGTTACCTAACCAGCTGACAACCTTTTTCAAGTCCTATTTGACTCGCGTCTTTGCTTTATTATGGGCATTTATTGTGATGATGTATTTACTAAATTGTGGCTGTGGATACAGTGTTGGAAGGCAAGTTGTGAATGTTCCATCATTCATGCATGGTTAGAGTTGACTCGCCAAACTACATTGACTTTTCACTCTCAAGTACCTGCCGCTGCTAAGAAGGCAGCCAGTTGGGGGATCCTGATGAATATGATGAAGAATGAGCTCCGGGGCATCTTTGTTTAATGAAAGGTTTAATTTATCTTTAATATTTTAGTGCACATAATTTTTTATATATATATCTTTTGTCAGAACCTCTTTATTCACAAACTTGTCCAACTCAATCTTTTATTTAAATTTTTATTACTCCTCCACCTATACAACCTATGCATACAACCAAATTATATTTTTTTTAACCATTTATAACAGCTCAACCCAACCAATACATACAACCAATCTACTCTTTTATAAAATAATAAGTATAAAAAGAAAAAAAGAAAAAGAAAACAAATAGCCATTCACTGGTTGCCATATGGCAGATTGGAGGTTGTCAACCTAGATTGTCATGTGACCTTGGTTGATGGAAATATTGGAGGTTTTATTAAAACATTATAATTTTTGTATACTATACCAAACCGGTTGGGTTGACAATTCATTGATAAACATAGTCTTATGAAGTTTTGGATGGTTTTTCCGGTGTTGCTAAATTTCTCAATGGATTATGGTTTGATGTCTTATGTGATTGAACAAGAAAGTATTGCATTATGGAATTGTTTTGTTTACTCTCACCTAACATCCAAGGATTGTTAGTCCTTCCTAGCTTGTTTTTCAAATGCCTTTAGGATGCAGTTCATGTGTTAGATGTGGTATCTATATTTTTATGTGGTAGATTGGTCAGGCGGTGTGATAGATTTAAACCTTACATACAGGCTGTAGGTCGGGTATTTGTAGGTTGTGTAATTAGTTTTACGAACTTTTAGAATTTTTAAAATGTTTTTGAAATCACACTGTGGCGCTTAGGTTTTTGGTGACCGATGAGTTTCATCGATGAGTTTTCTTTATGAAGTCGGAAAAAATGAGATCAAGGTGCTTGATATTGCTCATTTGAATTGTTAAAAACAAATTGTTCATTTCACCTACAAATAATATATTGAGTAGTTTGAAGATTTGGACTAATGATTTCTAAACAAAACATAATTAATAAGCAATCTAGTGTATAGGATGTTTTATGAACACTTGTATTACTAAAATCAGTTTCAGCAAGAAACAAACTTCTGATATTTCTACACATGCATTACAAGACAGACATTGAGTTTTTGTTGTAATTGCATACAAAAACCTTTTTACAGTACAAAAATCATTTGCCAAAATACGAATTTTGCTTTCTATTCCTGGTTCTTTGTTTCTTATTACCTAGGTGGTTGTTAGTATTCATATTCTGGTGTACCCATGTAAGTCTTCAGGCAATTTAGCAGCTAGTTTTCATCGTGTGTTTTGTCTTACATGTTTCGGGTGTCACTTTTGCTGTTTTGTTGGTGTCTGCGTATCTTCTAGCGTCTTGTTAGCTTTTTCTAAAACTTATAGTTCATGCTACAACAAAATTTATCAAGCAAAAAATATACATGATTACAATGTATGGCATTTATATCATGAGCTTCTTGAAAAAACCTTCAATAAAGCAGAAGTTAATCTCTGATTGCAGTGTTTCTTAGATCTTATTTTTCTTCCCCTTGGCCCCCCTTACCAAATTCTTAGTATATATTTGTTTAAAACCTAAGAATTTTTTTACAAGACATGAAAGTATAACGATATATATGTCCATTTGGTTGTTTTTCTTATGCTATCATGTGCTTATTATGTTGGTGACAATTTTGTGAAGTATAAATCTAGATACGGAGTACACATTGAAACTTAAGTGTAAAACATTATAAAAGACAAAGTCACAAAACATGTAAACACTTAAAATTAAAAACAAAAGTCACTACAAGAATCAGGAGAACAGGCGACGAACAGTTTTCCGTCGACATTATGTCGACGGCATAAGGCAGAAAACGACAAAAAAAAAAACGATTGACCGAGGCCAACTGCGTTGAATTTTTCATAATCGTATTTTCCCGTCGACATGTCGACGGGAACCTTTTAGAATATTTTTTTAGCCTCAATAATTCACCAAAGTTGGGCGCGAAATTTACCCGCTAATATATTCCCGTCGACATGTCGACGGGAATATATTAATAACGTTTTATCCCACAATTAACGTGTGATTAAGCATAATAATTATTATGTTTTAAGATTCCCGTCGACATGTCGACGGGAGTATATTACTACTAATTATAAACATTTTTAATAAATGGGTAAAATATTGGGCGGGATATTTTCCCGCTTTATTGTTCCCGTCGACATGTCGACGGGAATATATCTTTAAAAATCAGGCTATATATATACTCACAAATACATTCCCGTCTCATTTTTTTTACCAATATATACATTCTCACAAAATTATTTCCGTCTCATTTTACACATCTCACAAATAATTCAATCGTGAATTCTTACAAGACACACATGACTTGGCGTGGTTGCACAGTTGAAGAGGAGTACTCAAAAATCTTGTCACACGAGCTCCTCTTTAATTAAGTTATGTTAACTTTTGGTCATGCAGTTTATGAGGAATATGGTGATTTTAAGGATGCTGAACCGTGGATGAGAGACAAGATTAACGAATGGTGTAGGAAAAAGCCGTACTACAAAGAGTACATGGACGAGCTAGATGCTGCTGAAGCTCAAGCTGCTGCTAAAGCTCAAGTTGTTGCTGTTGGAGGTGACGACGAAGCTGAAAGTACGTTGGAAACAAAACTTGATAATCTGGAAAATAGGATCACAAATCTTGAAGCTACGTTTGCACATATCAAGAAAATGAGAGCAAGGAAGGGAAAAGATGGTGCGAGTTCGAGTAAAGCGGGAAGTAGCCGCAAAAAAAAATAAACGGGTTGTTTCGTTTGATCTGTTGTTTTAGTTGTCGAGTTGTTTAGTTTGAGTTGTTTCGTTTGGTTGTCGAGTTGTTTAGTTTGAGTTGTTTCGTTTGGTTGTCGAGTTGTTTAGTTTGAGTTGTTTCCTTTGGTTGTTGAGTTGTTTAGTTTGGTTGTCGAGTTGTTTAGTTTGAGTCTGTATAAAAATGCATGTGGTTAAGAACTCTTGCTTGTTTTAAATAAACAGTTTGCCTTTGTGTTTGATAATTATTGCTCCTTCAGTTCTAATTATTGCTCCACAACAACAACATTTTATTAAACAACAACAACAACAACATTTTATTAAACATCAAAAACATCAACAACAACAGCAAACAACAGCAAGAACAACGATAACAGTACTACATATGAAATTTATCCATGTCACCTACAAGGTCACGGAGTATTGCATCCGACTGACATGCGTGGTCGTGGTTGGGATACGTTGCCATGTCAAGTTTTGCCTCCAGCACCCATAATTTTGTCTCTAGCACCTGTTTTTGTGCCTCCAACACCTGTTTTTGTGCCTCCAGCAAGTTTATTCTAAGATTTTTTTCATGACAGTTTGAGCACCTTTTTGGAGCAGATCCAGAACCGCTTGATGTTGAAGCTCCCAGAGAACCGATCATCATTTTGGCGAGTCGTTCCTCCTTCCATAAAAAAAAATTACATCCATGGTCTTCTGTCCCAGGCTGTTAAAGAGTAAAAACTATTATTTTTAACAACTAATTAACCAAATTATTTAAAGAAAAAATATGTAATTGTTCACCTGCGAGAAAGGACACGCATAGTATAGTTTACCACGGGAGTAAGATTTACACGATTCTCACAGAATCACGTCTCCTCGTTCACAAGGACAAGGAAAAGCTTCAAATTCTGTCATCTTCTTCACCATGATAACAGTGTATGTTTGTGGTTGTGAGGTTGAGTGGTTGAATCGTGACCGGTGTGGCCCGATCTACAAGTTGAGGTGATAAAAGGTGGTGGCCAGAAAAAGATTCCGGCGGCCGGAAAATGCTAGTGTCGCCAGAAAACAGAAACTGCTAGAGAGAGATATAGTGAGATGAGTATGTGTGTGTGTGTGTTTATATTGTGAGGATAAGGTGTTAGGTAGAGAGAGAGAGATATATAGTGAGATGAGACTCATTCGTTTTACATATCATGTATAACCATAGCATCTCGACTCGTTCGTTTTACATCTCATGTATAACCATAGCATCTCGACTCGTTCGTTTTACATATCATGTATAACCATTGCATCTCGACTCGTTTTTCTAACATCTCATGTATAACCATTGCATCTCGACTCGTTCATTTTACATATCATGTATAACCATTGCATCTCGACTCGTTCGTTTAACATCTCATGTATAACCATTGCATCTCGACTCGTTCGTTTAACATCTCATGTATAACCATAGCATCTCGACTCGTTCGTTTAACATATCATGTATAACCATAGCATCTCGACTCGTTCGTTTTACATCTCATGTATAACCATAGCATCTCGACTCGTTCGTTTTACATCTCATGTATAACCATAGCATCTCGACTCGTTCGTTTAACATCTCATGTATACCCATAGCATCTCGACTCGTTCGTTTAACATCTCATGTATAGCCATTGCATCTCGACTCGTTCGTTTTACATATCATGTATAACCATTGCATCTCGACTCGTTCGTTTTACATATCATGTATAACCATTGCATCTCGACTCGTTCGTTTTACATCTCATGTATAACCATTGCATCTCGACTCGTTCGTTTTACATCTCATGTATAACCATTGCATCTCGACTCGTTCGTTTTACATATCATGTATAACCATTGCATCTCGACTAATTCGTTTTACATCTCATGTATAACCATTGCATCTCGACTCGTTCGTTTTACATCTCATGTATAACCATTGCATCTCAACTCGTTCGTTTAATATCTCATGTATAACCATAGCATCTCGACTCATTCGTTTTACATCTCATGTATAACCATTGTATCTCGACTCGTTTGTGATATTCTAATTATTTTATTTTATATTTTAATAAATGATTTTTTTAATTATAATATAAGTAATTAATTTTAAATATATATATTTTTTTTAATTTTATAAAAGTATTTATAATAAATAATTTTTTTCAATTATATAAATTTAGTTTATTAATTTTATAAAACTTATTTTTTAATATTTTATAAAAGTATTTATAATAAATAAAATTTTTTAATTATATTAAAGTAATTTTATACAAGTATTTATAATAAAGTAATTTTATAAAGTATTTATTATAAATATTTTTTTTAATAAAAGCTATTTTCCCGTCGACGGGAATAAAACCGCCAAAATTTTCATGAAAATTTAATACGTCCCGCCAAACGTAAACGACAAAATATTGTAATATTACCGTCGACATGTCGACGGTATGAGTAATAATATAAAAAATTTACTTAATATTCCCGTTGACATGTCGACGGGATAATAAAAAGGAATACCAAAACCAGATCTGGTCAAAATTATTGCTCATAACTTCGAACCATCAAAAAAACCATCCCCCCCCCCCCCTCTCGCCGGCGATTATACCACCACTCCTCCACCCCAACCACATTATACTCCACAGCTCACCACACCACTCCACCACTCCGACACTCGCACCACTGTGCACCTCCTCCTCTACCCCCTCCATTATTTAATTCTCTCCTCTACCCCTCTATTTTTTAATTCTTCTTCTTCCCCACTTCTCTTCTTCTTCACTCCGACACAGCAGCAGCAGCAGCAGGTGAGCAAAATTGTTAATAAAATTTGTTATTATTATTGTTGTTATTAAAATTTGTTATTATTATTGTTAATAAAATTGGTATTAAATTTTGTTAATAAAATTGTTATTAAAATCTTGTTAATTTTTGTTACAGTAGCAGCAGGTGAGAGCCGAGGGTGAGAGCTGAGGGTAACAGCAGGGTGAGAGCCTCGTTTTATTTTTTTTATTAACTTTTGGTATCCCGACGACATGTCGACGACAACAGTTTTTTTTTTAAATTTTGATATAACCATTATATATTGCATCTCTTTTATTATAGCCCGAGCCCAAGACGAGACCACAGTCGAGCCACAGCCGAGACCACAACCGAGACCACAGCCGAGCCACAGCCGAGACCACAGCCGAGACCACAGCTGATACGTACGGTATGTATTCCTTTTTTTTTCTTCTTATTTATGCTTTGTTGTAGCGTTTGGTTACTAGTTTAGTGATTGCAGCCGTATGTATAGTTTGGTTAGTATATTAGGTTTTGATATAAAAGGGATTGTTGCGGATTGTGAACTAGCCGTAGGATATTGTGTACCCACGGTGCAAATAGCACCTTGGGGGACTTGGTATTGAACTAGCCGTAGGATATAGGGTCGTACCCGGGCTCTCCAGGCCACCGTTACCATACACCCCGCCTCCACCTCCAGGTATGTACAGTTTGATAATATATTAATTATAGATTACTCGATCATGACTCAAATTAAGTATTGCAATAGATGTTTTTTAATTTTGATTGTTTCATTTTCAGAATACGCTGAGATGGAGAAAAAGCTTGCTGAGGCCGAGAAGAAGATTGCTGAGGTCGAGGAGAATCACCTTCGAGAAGCTGAAGAGCATAAGAAGTTGAAGGCGGAGATTGCTTTGATCACAGGTTTTATCTCCTCCAACCCGCGATGGAACGAGTATGTTAGTCAGGCGGGTTCTCAGCACGTGGATGGCTCAGGCAGTGGCGTTGGAGGTAGTGGCTCAGCTGGAGGGAGCGGGAGTCGCAGAGACGATGAGGATGGTTCTGGCGATGATGAGGGTCCTACTGATGATCACGAGTGATTTTGGATGTAGAGGTACAAACTTGGGTATTTTGTGTTGTACTTATGCTTGAAACAATATTTTGGCGACCCATATGTTAGTATTGTATAGTTTAACCTTTTGGCGACTTGAACGTCGCGGATATTAAAACATTTGTGGATATGGCAGCTAGGTTTAGACATTACCACACCCCGTTTTGTAGACTTTATATGTTTTTATTTATTTTGAGGGTGTTTAGCGATATTTTGCAAGTGTTATAGCCGATGGCGAGTTATACGTTTAGGACATGTTGATATTGAGTGGTTATAGGTGCTTGTAATGTTACAGGTTTTGGTAGATTTTTTCCGGAAAATCCGGAAAAAATCTAGAAAATTGCAATATTTGCAGCCTGCTGTTAGCAGGGTGTTAATAATGATACCGTCGACATGTCGACGGCATCATTGAAACATAATAATTGGTTATTTAATGATACCGTCGACATGTCGACGGTATCATTAAAACAAAAACAGTGTTTTTAATATTATGCCGTTGACATGTCGACGGCATTATATTAAAAACAATTCTTTTGTTTTAATGATACCGTCGACATGTCGACGGTATCATATAAACCATAATTATAATCAACTAATTAAAACGTTAATTATTTATATGGTACCGTCGACATGTCGACGGGAAGAGTTTGACGGACACCAAATTTCTTTGACTGGAAAACGACGTGGGACCCACAGTGTCGACGGTGATTGTCGACGGGAACAGTGTTCCCGTCGAAGCACAGCCGTCAATGTGGTACCGTCGACATGTCGACGGTAACGTATGATTCCGTCGACATGTCGACGGAAAGGGCTTAAAAAAGTCGACGGGGAAAGCCTCGATTGTACTAGTGAGTGCTTATGTAATTAGCAACATTAGTTAAACACTTTCACAATAACATTCATATAACACGAACAAAAAACTCCACTCACTTCACTTTTACACTAAAAAAATTTAAAAATATATACACAAAGCCCGTTACCGCTATAACACGAGGCGTATAACGGTCAACTCCGATGTAGTATAACGACACCGTAGGTGCAAACGGTACGTATAACACGATGCGCATAAAATTGCACCTTGGCCTCTAAAGCTTATGTAATCTACCGCTTTTTTTAAAGCAATGTTTTGTTGGAAAAATAATTTGAATTTTCGTTTGAAAATAATTTATGTTTTCATGTTATATTTGTGTACTGTGTGTACTATTTGACCAACACAAAGCCTTTCAACCACCTTCCAACATACATTAAAGTTTCATCTACTAATATTTATTTTCATCTACCAATATTTAAGGCTATTCACTTGCAACATTATTTACACTCTTTACAACTAGTAGTTTTTAATCACATGCACAAACACCATCTTAAAATTATCGAATCAATTGTAATATTTGTTGTTTATTTGCAGCAGCGAACACCACTTTCCTACCAATGACAACCGTGTTACAGCAGCGAATTAAGCGTTCTTCTTGAATTATCCCGATAAGGATTTCGTAATACCCAGGCACCAACAGAGTCGAAATACTTTATACGAAAAGTGAACTTACACGATTCATGAAGATATCCAAGATTATCATGACCCCAACCCCAAGTTACTAGCAGTTCAGAAACTGAATAATGCATAAATATTTTTGCTCACCTTTACGATTGCGACATTAATTTATAACTTGATGGCTTTCATAAAAATATCGGTCTAATTGAATTTTATATTAAAGGGGTGTAATATAATAAATTGTTATATACAAGGGTTAAGATAGTGAATGATAATAATGCCGTGAATACATGATGTCAACATGTGGGGTAAATTGTAAACATGTGTCAATATGACATCATAAAAGAGGACGGCGACATTCAAAAATATTTTATTTTATTAAGTATATAGATACCAACTTAAAAGAAGATGCAAAATAACTATAAAATATGGTTACACTCAAGGTTATAAATAGCGCGATGCGTGGCGTGACAATATGATCAAGCCTCACGCCTTAGCTGCCAAGGCGAAACTTTTGCATTTGTAAAGCGTGACATAAGACGTCACAAAATATGAAAATATTTATATATGTATATTATATTTCATATATATTGAGTTTACAAAAAAACTGGCATAAGGCGGCATAATGCATGGCGTGACGGCATTACCAAGCCTCACGCCTTTGCGGAGCCTTTGCAACTCTTTTAAAACCATGCTTACTGTATTCAAAATGTAAATTGTGATCAACTACATACCACATCTCTAGATAGAAAATGTTACTTGTATTTTTTTAGCAACCTAAATTTTGATTAAAGCTACAACTACCCAATATATTTTAAGTCTCTTGCAAATCACATAACATACCCCTTAGTTTGGAATATTAGATTTACCTTATCCCATCAAAGTTCTACCAAAATATACGTAAACACGATGGTAATTATCATAAGCGAAAAGAAATAAGTGTTTTATACCCCAAACGTACACAAAACAGCCATCTCATTCACGCCTTTTATAGAGCCGCATAAGTAAGATTTACACAAGAGAAACATATCTCTATTATTTTCAAAGAAAAAGTTCATTAACAAAAGCTAAAAAACATACCACATTATCACATTGCCCAAAGACCACATATTCAGGAACCCTAAATAATACTTCAAATCAAACAAGAAACTCAAATGACAACATACATTTACACATGAAACTTTAAGCAACAAATTACTTGAAAGAAAGATTGTTACCTTTTAAGGCTCGGATGTGGAGACCGATAGACAAGCGAGAGACGCAGTTGATGGATGAGACGAGACAATGGTGGTTGATTCTAACATATGTGAATAATTGTGTAAGCGGTTCTAGATATATACGAACTCGGCAAGTTGTTAGAATCAACCACCACTGTTTATTTATTTTATGAAAAGATGATTAGTATTTGTAGAGGCACTTGATAATCTAAAGTTGTAATATTGTAATCTCTAATTTATTTTATTTTTAGTAAACAGCAAAAACCATTTTTGTGGCATGTCCAAAAATATAAAAACTCATTATTATTACTTTTTCTGTAAAAATCGTTAATCGTTTATACCTGATAAAACAACTAATACGAATTTCAACTAATTTGCAAACTCAATATACTTAGGATGAAACACAACCTACTTGCCGGTAGCTACTTGAGCTCATCGTGTTAGGTCAAGCTGAAAGCTACAATAACTACTATCGAGCTAGGACAGAATACATTACGATCTAATAGACCATTACGTCGCATTTCAATACAACAAACCAGTTAAGACTATTACATCGTTTTAATTAATTCGCTTATACCGAAAACTTAACTATTTTTTCTAAGTCTCTACTTATCTTGGTGATCATCTCCTTCCTACCTAATCTATTATGAACAACCGTCGGTCAAATTGAAAGTAATTTCACCTTAATGCATACCTGATACCACACGATGTCACCATGAACTAAATTTATAAATGAAGCACGTGTGAATTATTTTAATCATAGATCCAAACATTAATAATTAAAACTAATCCAGACAACATGTTGTTTTTAAGATTGAAATGAACACCTAAAATTTATTAAGATATAAGCAAAAACTCAACCTATTACGGAGTAATTTATAACCCCAAACATCAACGATTGTTTAAGCTCTAATATTTGCCAAACCCTTCATTGGTTGATGTATGTGTATATTTTTTCAAACTGAGCACAACGCAAACTAAAAGTTTGTCACACTCGTCGTTTACATAATCATTTAAAGTTATTTTGCAACTTAAATTTGGGTTAGTTCACTACAACATCCACCACTTTTAGCGGAGACTATTTTAAGCTTTTGGCGGGGACTTGTCTCCGCTAATACCTTTTGGCGGGGACTTATCCCCGCCGAAAGTGCCCCCGCCAAAACCTCTTCGCTGATTACTTTCGGCGGGGACATGTGGACTTTTTAGCGGTGACGTGTGGGACCCACACCGCCAGCGTGGACAACTTGGTCTGGTCAAACATTGCCAGCATGGCAATACTTTTGGCAGGGAAGTGTAGTATTCACCAAAATGACTTGAGGTTTTTAGCGGGGACATGTCCCCGCCAAAAGTAGTATTCACCAAAATGACTCAGGTTATTGGCGGGGATATGTCTCCGCCAAAAGTAGTGTTGTTGTTGTTGCTGTTATTGTTGTTTGTTGTTGTTGTTGTTGTTGTTGTTGTTGTTGTTGTTGTTGTTGTTGTGTTATTGTTGTTGTTGTTGTCGTTGTTTGTTGTTGTTGTTTGATAAAATGTTGTTCTTGTTGTTTAACAAAATGTTGTTTTTTTTTGTGAAAACTGATGTAACAAAAGCATTTATTTGAAACCACGATCCTACAATATCACAATTAACAAACACGAAAGCAAACCATTTATTTAAAACACACAAGAATTCTCAACCACATACATTTCATACAGACTCAAACATAACAACTCGACAACCAAACGAAACAACTCAAACTAAACAACGCGACAACCAAACGAAACAGATCAAACGATACAACGACCCGTTTATTTTTTTATGCGGCTACTTCCCGCTTTGCTTGAACTCGCACCATCTTTTCCTTTCCTTGCTCTCATTTCCTTGAGATGTGCAAACGTAGCTTCTAGATCTGTTATTTTATTTTTCAGATCTGTTATTCTACTTTCGGCTTCAACAGCAGCAGCAGCTTGAGCTTCAACAGCAGCATCTAGCTCTTCCAAATACTCTCTATAGAACGGTTTTTTCCTTAACCATACCAGAATCCGGTCTCTCTGCCACGGTGCACAGTTCGCATACGAACCATATTCATCAAAAATTTCCCAGCCCGAATGATTTATAATTTCATTATACAGGAGCTCGTGTGATAAAGCCTTTGCCCACTCCTGTTTCGGCGTTAAACCATCCATTGTTATGTGTGTTTTGTATTTTTTGCCGAATTTATGATATTTAATATGTGTTATGTGTATGTTATAATATATGTTAAAAGTTTTAGGAAAAAAGTTGCAGTTTGGAGGGAAATTTAGCGCCTAAACTTTTAGCGGGGACATGTCCCCGCCAAAAGTATTGGCGGGAATAATACCCGGAAACAATAAAGCGTAACTATTTTGGTCAAAGTTGTAAAATACCAAAAATACTTTCGTCCCCGCCAAAAGTAGGCGTTGAAAATGGCAACTATTTTGGTCAAAGTTGTAAAATACCAAAAATACTTTCGGCGGGGACATGTACTCGCCAAAAGTAGGCGTTGAAAATGTAGTAAACGGTCCGCGAGATTGTGTGCCAGCCAGCACTTTTTTTGTCGTGTAGCGACTTTCGGCGGGGACATGTCCGTCGCCGCCAAAAGGTTCCTCGCCCGTCCAACGATTTGTTGTAGTGGTTATCAATTTATAAGTTCTAACACTGATTTCTTGTTTAATGCCTCAATTTACACGAATAAAAAAAACTGATTCAACAAGTAAAGCATAAAAAATTTGTTTACAAACTTAATTGTTTGATGAAACAAATAATAGCTTAGACAAATAAACTCACCCAAGCACATGACAACCTCCACGAAAAACTCTTTGAGGTATCATACCCGTTAAACAAAAATTCGTCCAACTATCAAACTACAATATTAACCAACGAATCACAAATTCAACCAACTCAGGATGAAATTTATCCAACAAACTATTTATTCAACCAACCAGAAAACTTTAACCCCACGAGGATTAGCGAACTATGAAACTGAACTGGCGAACTTTAAAATATTCATTTGGAGAACTAAGCTTCAAGTTAGCAAACTATTTCAAAAACATACATTGTTTGAACCTAAAATACACTGATCTACTAAACTTCAAATGTCCAATTAACTTAATCAATACAACAAACTATCATTTCCTAACAGTTTTAAGCAATTTTTAGACACAAAACATCAACAAATTGATAAAAACCAGTTATTTTCAATTTTTCCCTATAAAAATCACTACAATTTGATCCTAAACACTTGCTTAACCTTTCCCCTCACATGGAGACATATAACAAAAAAGGAAAATGCATATTTTTCATCTCATCTTCTAGCCTCTATAGACAAAAGTGCAAAAAGATAATTAAAAAAAAAAAAAAAAAAAGTAAAATAAAATACAAGCTCTAACTTACCATACACTTACTCAACCTAACAATTTATCAAAACCACCACTAGTAACTAACAATGAAGGACACTACTGCTAATGGTGCTGGACTGCTGGTAAACTTTTTTTTTTTTTGGTGCAAAGGTGAAAGTATTTTTATTAATAACACAAATAATACATCACTAATTCAAGAGATAAGACATGCCTTATCTCTTAACACAAATACAATCCTCTATCTTAGCCAAAAAAACTAAGCTGCAATCTTATTCATTCTACCTTATCCAGATATCAGACATCATTCATTATGCTGCTTCACTTTCACCTTAATACAAGCACCTACCATCTAACTACATTCCATAACATCCCCCCACCTAGACCATTCAACCAACACCCACAACAGTCAAGGTAGGAAAGGATGTATGGACTGCTGGTAAACTTAACCTCATGTGAATCCCAAACATACACATGCACGATATGTACGTATTACATTATCTTGTCATTACTACTACTATTATTATCATATTCGTTCATAGATTGATTATGTTTCTACTAGTTGTTTGTTGCTACTAATTAATAAAACAAGTTAAAGATCTATGTTTCAAAAGTACTGATATTGGATATATGAGATGTTACTCTCACAAAAAATTGCTCATAAAATATTATTACGACAAAGTATAAAACAACTCTTTTTAATATGAAACAATTCTCACTCAATAAATTCTTTATTTAAAACTTGAAATGTTATTTCTTTTGTAGGCAACGGGCACAATTTCTACTACACTTCTTGTTCCTTTATACAATCTTCTTGTAGTAAACTATTATAATATGAAAACAATGACAACTTGGTCCAAGATATGCAATATCTTCTAGCCGTAAAACATTTCTCACATGCTGTAGTTGACTTACTTTGATGGAAGCAAAACTTAAATTTTCCTCCCCATAGAAACATTTCAAAAACTTTCACAGCTATTCTTTTGTCAAGCTTAATAGTTAGGCTTGCCTTTCAAATTCTTTTTTCTTTCTTCTTTGTTTGGTAAAACACATTGGTTCACAATTTTTTTTCGTGTTTGGTATTGTGTTTCCAAGGAGATTAATAAATTATTGAGTTTACGAAATTAAATTAGCTAGGAGATCAATTTTATGAGTGTTTAGCATTTAGCGTATAGAATTGAAACCTCGCTTGACCAGTTGTGTTTTGCGTTTTTATATTTCTTAAGAACACTACTTTTCAAATGCTACTTGAAGAAGCACTTAGTGTTAACATTTAACTTTTACACCATTTTAAACTTTATAAACCCACCTTAGTTCTGTCCTCAATATGTAGCATTCAATAAAAAAAGACCTGATCCGTTGAGTTTTTTCAGTTGGGCATTTTATAATCAAACACATGGTTGACGAAAAGCCGCTTATGAATGAAAGAGCTGCTTTTATTTACGTACTCTTTTGCTTCCAACAAGTTAAAAAAAGAAACACGTGAACATGTAGGATATGAATGTGCTGGTGATAGAATCAGATACATTAACATAATAAAGAAATGCAGCATTTTGACGTTATCTAATCGACATTACTACAATGATTGATGGCTGCTAGTATAGAAATTTTGTACCAAAATGCATGATTGAATGTTTACAAGTTGCATCCTAAAAGTAGTAGGTACAGACAAAAGGAAGGTGCGTGTCAAGTTGCTTAAAAAGGAAGTTGTGGAAGCCATTCATTCACCAGTTGCATGCGATCACAAACTGTTAACATGCAAAAGCTTAGGATAAAAAGCCACTACTTGTTCTTATAATTTTAAGTAAATTTTCAAAAATGAAGACACCCCAAGCAATAATTTACTTATCATCTTCCTCTCGTATTTCTTTTCTCTTTTATGGTCTCGCAATAATATGTCTTACTTCCGCCACTGTCTCCGCTTCCTATGGCGGTAATGAGACTGATTATCTCGCGTTGTTGTCTTTTAAGTCAAAGATCACCCAAGATCCATACAAAGTTCTAACCTCGTGGAACCATTCCTTTCATTTCTGTGACTGGAGTGGTATTTCATGTGGAAAGCGGCACAACCGAGTGACTGCTCTACAACTGGATTCGAACGGCTTAGAAGGCTCGTTATCTCCTCATGTAGGAAACCTCAGCTTCCTTCGTCAGCTTGATCTCTCTAACAACAGCTTTCAAGGAACCATTCCTCATGAAATTGGTCGTCTATCTAGGCTACGTCGCCTTTATCTTCATATAAACAAATTCAGTGGAGTCATACCAACAAACTTGTCGCGTTGTTCTAACCTCGAAGACCTTTGGCTCGGTCGAAATAAGCTAGTTGGAAGCATACCCAAGGAGACGAGTTTACTCTCGAAACTTGCTAGCCTTGTATTTGACAAAAATAAGTTAACAGGTGGAATCCCATCTTCCTTGGGGAATATTACCTCAATGAAAGTCTTCTCTGTTGTCAAGAATCCGCTTGGTGGGAGCATTCCAGATACTTTGGGTCTATGGAAAAGCTTAAAGGTATTTGAGTCTGGTGGCTGCAACTTATATGGAAATATCCCTCCTTCCATTTTCAACCTCTCACTCCTAGTTAATTTTTCCTTATCTGAAAATCAACTCACTGGTAGTCTTCCTTCACAAATTGGTGTGATGCTCCCTAAACTTGAGCTCCTTCAGTTAAGGGATAATGAACTGACCGGAGTTCTTCCACTATCTATTTCTAATTGTTCTAAATTAAGACATTTTGAAATGAGTAGCAACAATTTTAGTGGGAAGTTGAAAATAGATTTTTCAAAACTAGGTGATATTAATAATATTTTATTAAATGATAACAACTTCCACGGACGCGGAGAAGCTGATGACTTGAGGTTTATAGATTCTTTGAAAAACTGCACACGGTTAGTATCTTTGAATCTTCATGCTTGCAACCTTATAGGAGTGCTTCCGATATCTATAGGTAATCTTTCTGATCAACTTAGCTTTCTGGCTGTAGGAGGCAATCAATTATTTGGAAGCCTCCCTTCCAGTATAGGTAATCTAGTTGCCTTGACCCTTTTAGATTTACAATCTAATCGATTAAAAGGAAAGATCCCCAGTACCATTGGTAAACTTCAAAAGCTACAAGCTCTTGGTCTAAATAGCAATCAATTTTCAGGGCCAATCCCTGATGCCATTGGGAACTTATCACTGTTGACACAACTTTACTTAAATGACAACAAATTAGAAGGCTATATTCCATCAAGCCTCGGGAATTGTAAAGAAGTTAATGGGTTAAGCCTTGCAGAAAATAGACTTAGTGGTAAAATACCCGACCAACTTCTTCAACTTCCATCACTAACTAATTTTTTTGATCTTTCACACAACACCTTGTCTGGATCAATTCCATTAGATATTAAAGACCTCAAGATGTTGAGCGGTCTTGATTTATCTAACAATAATTTATCAGGCAACATTACTAGTAGCCTTGGTGAATGCATTAGCCTTACAGAATTATACCTTAATGGCAACATATTTCAAGGCATAATACCATCTTCATTAAGTTCCTTAGGAGGATTGCAGGCACTCGACATTTCTCAAAATAACTTATCAGGCAAAATTCCTCAATTCTTAGACAAATGGAAATCCTTAAAATTTTTGAACCTATCCTTTAATGATTTTGAGGGTGAAGTACCTGTTGTAGGAGTGTTTGCCAATGCAAGTGCATTTTCGGTTTTGGGGAACAATAGGCTTTGTGGTGGCCTGGTTACACTTGAGTTACCCAAATGCAAGGGAAGGGGTAGGCATAAAAGAAGGTTTCCTTTCTTCATATTAGTCATTGTGATTGTACCGACGTTGCTCATCGTATTATGTTGTATGTATCTTTTGTGCAAGAAGAAACGCAACAGTCAACCATCTCAATCTTTAGGGGATGAACGGTTCTTGAAAGTTTCATACAAGCAACTTCTCAAGGCTACTGATGGCTTCTCTATGAAGAATTTACTTGGAGAGGGAGGGTTCAGCCTTGTTTATAAAGGAATCCTTGATTCTAACGATGATAGATTTGTTGCAGTCAAAGTTCTACATCTTCAAAATCGAGGAGCTCACAAGAGTTTTCTTGCGGAATGTGAAGCATGGCGGAATATTCGACATCGTAATCTGTTGAAGATAATAACTTCATGTTCAAGTGTTGATTTTCGAGGCAATGATTTTAAAGCTTTGGTTTACGAGTTTATGCCCAATGGAAGTGTACACAATTGGCTTCATTCAAGTGCAAATACATCGAAACTAGACCTTCTTCAAAGAATAAATATTCTTAGAGATGTTGCAACAGCACTTAATTATCTTCATAATCGCTGCCAAACAACGATTGTTCACGGTGACTTGAAGCCTAGCAACATTCTACTTGATGATGATATGGTGGCTCATGTTGGAGACTTTGGTTTAACTCGACTACTTGGTACAGACTTAAGCCAAAACAACTCAACTGGGTTTAAAGGAACAATTGGTTATGCACCTCCTGGTAATATATGATTCTTGTATTCCATGATGCTTATATTTGTACTTGCATATTACAGTTTTGTAAACTAACTGATCATTAATTTGCAGAGTATGGTATCGGGACCGAGATGACAAGTTGTGGGGACGTCTATAGTTTTGGAATATTATTACTAGAGATGATGACTGGGAAAAAGCCGACTGACGACATGTTTAACGATGGTCTTAGCCTTCATAAATTTGCTTACATGGCATTACCTGATCACGTAATCGATGTTATTGATGATGATGCACTTGTGTTGCAAAGTACGGAAGCTAATGCAAAGAAAATGGAAGAATGCTTGGCTGCAACTATTAAGATTGGAGTATCATGCTCTGTGGATTCCCCACCGCAACGGATGAAAATAGAAATTGTTGTCAATGAGTTGCATCGTATTCTCGATGTGCTTCAAAATATATAAGGTACATTGTTCTCTCCTTTTGCAGAATCTGATTTTACATAAGTTTGTCTATAAATTATCACTAACATAGTTTTATTTTGAAACTCTTTCAGGTATAATACAAAGCTTGCATGGTGAAGTTGAAAGTAACTACAAGAAGGAGCAGTGCAAGAAGTTTCCTTTTCTAAGTGTGGTTTAATTTTACTGTTGCATAAATGTAATTAGAGTACGTTTCCTTTTCCTCATGACGTATCATGTGTCAAAATCAGTGTTGTTTAATTTTCCATAATCCAGATTTTGGTTGTCTCATCTGTTCAATATCTTTATGAATACCCTTATACCCCAATGTTATTTCTGTTCTTTTGTTAGCACTTCTTTGTTTATAAGATCTTTAAGATACACGAATAATCTGGAATTTTTATTACGATATATAATACTTCTGATGTTTACAAAGACTTTGACCCTATTTATACTACCCAACTGACACAAACATTGATGAAACGTTGTGACTGGTTTTGACCCGTTACATACTTTCATTTTGACCCATTACACCCTTAATCTATTTACAATGACACAATACTTACTGATACTAAGACCCCTATACTTTATAACTAAACTATATTTGGTTTACACGTCCAATACTCCCTCCTAAACTAAATATAGTTTAAGTAAGGTCTTCATCCTTTCTTGATCCGTCTTCCTATCATAGCAGTGTTGGCTCATCGTCCTCTTGGATCAAATTTGCCTCATGCTCCTTTTCCCACTTTGGACATTCGCTTTTGTAGTGTCCAAGTTCTTTGCACTTGTAGCATCTTATCTGACTTTTGTCTTGATCACCATCCTTTTTCTTCCATGGTTTCCAATTCTTGCCTCTGCCACGTTCGGTTCTTTCTTGACTTGAATTCACATGACCGCACTGTTCACATTTGTGTTCTTTGGACTTTTCATCTACATTGCTGAAAAGTAGGCTACTAGACCCATCTTCTTCCTTAACTGCCTTTTTCGTCTGTTCTTCAAAGGCTTTTAATATTCCAATGGCTTCTTGAAATGGCATAGTATTCAAATCTGCGAACTGCTCTATTGCTGCGACTATTTGCATAAACTTTTCTGGTACTGAACTCAAGAGTTTTCGCACCATTCTTTTATCTTCCACCGTATGCCCCAAATTGCTTGCTTGTGATGCAACTTCACTAATCTTCCCGGCATACACATCTAAAGACTCACCGTCTTTCATCTTCAACTGTTCAAACTCTGATTCAAGTGTCTGAACACGCGCTTCCTTAACTCTGTCAACTCCAACATGTCGAATCTTCAACGCATCCCAAATCTCCTTTGCCGAATTGAGGTTAGCAACTTGCAATACCATACTTTCTGGAATTGCTTGATATAGCATTGCAATTGCCGAGTTATCCTTCTTCTTATCGACCTCGGTTCCTTGCGTTGGTTCAATCACTTCCCAAATTCCATGGACATTAAATAACGCCCTAATCTTTACAGCCCAAATCGTATAGTTTGTAGAGTTTAACATTGGATACTGGAAATTCATTGTCAATCCTCCTTCCTTCGCTACATTTTCATTCTTCTTTGAAGAATCCCCAGTCATGTTTCTTTTGTTCTTTCTACCAATCTTAATCTAAACCAAACGTTCCTAACACCTACAGCGCCCTAGTTAACCAACGGTTTACCTAATGTATCTTCCAAGAATAGTACCCTAGTTCCTATTAACCAACTACTCTTAAATAACCGCAATTTTCTGGTTTTTTTTAAAACCTATTGCTTACTCCAAAACAACACCCTGGTTACTTTCCCAAAAACCTATTGTTTTCCACCAATACAATGCTCCAAAAACAATCCCCTGGTCTTATCGTAACCTGTTATTATCACCCAAGACAATCCCCTGGCTTTTCAAAACCTATTGTCCTAACACCAAAACAATAATCCTGTTCTTTAAAACTATTGTATACTAACTCGAAACAATTCCCTGTTTTAAAAACTATTGCTTTCACACCCACTAAAACAATTCCCTGTTTTCCAACTTGAAAAACTATTGTTTTACAAATCCTAAAAATAGTATTCTATTTTTTTCGGTTGCAAGACAAATCAAAAAACCAATCGCTTCAATTTTACTAAGAAACAATACCCTAGTTTTTCCCTGGTTGTCTAACAAATCTAAACCACTATTCTTAATCCTTTTCCTAATCGTAATAATTCTAAAATCCTACACTAAATAAACAATTTGAAATTGAAAAAAAAAAACTTATCTAACTGTGTTCGGTTCTGTAATTCTCGATTCTGCCTTTGATTTCTTCGAACCGCAAATCAAAATAATTGTTTCCTCTGTCTCCTTCTTCCGAACAGCAACAACAAGGAATCGGACTTCTGTTTTTTTTCAACCTTCGAGCAAACACCACTTCTGCCTCCCTTGAATCGATTGAAACCGTAAGCTCTGATGCCAATTGTTAGCACTTCTTTGTTTATAAGATCATTAAGATACACGAATAATCTGGAATTTTTATTACGATATATAATACTTCTGATGTTTACAAAGACTTTGACCCTATTTATACTACCCAACCGACACAAACATTGATGAAACTTTGTGACTGGTTTTGACCCGTTACATACTTTCATTTTGACCCATTACACCCTTAATCTATTTACAATGACACAATACTTACTGATACTAAGACCCCTATACTTTATAACTAAACTATATTTGGGTCTTGTACAATTGAAAGATTCGGATGTTTCTTGTTTACTATTAGACCACGAATGAGACCATACGAAAGCTACACTAACTTGGATAAATTTAGGTCTTGTAGTTTGTTTATTATTAGGCTCGGTACATGTTACTGTCTTTTTAATGAAAACGCGTACGAAAAAGAAATGCTTCAACAACCCCATCCTAGAAATCCTGAGGGCGAATCTCGGGAACGTACTTTTGCTTCTGAAGTAAAAAATAGACAATTTAATTACTTGATTTCGAGTGTATGGACCCGCCACCTAAACTTAACATTCTTAACTACATGTAAAGAATTTACTTGATATTGGGCTAAAAATAACTGAGTTCCCGTTTGACCCACATCTCGCTAAAATGCTTCTATTCTTCTAACATGTGAAGAATTTAGTTGTGTAAACTAAGTTTTAACGATATTTACTTCCATAAGTTTCATTTGTGAATATTTACTTCCATCTAGCAATATTTAAGCCTATTCATTTGCATTCAAGTTTATTTATACTCTTTACTTGGTTTTTCAAAACACTTTGCTATTTTTATTTTTACAGGACACCATTTTCTTACCAACGGCAACCGTGTTACCTATGCAAACCCACCACCGGTTAAGATGCTTGCTCCAAGTGCTGAAAATCCTCTACTTTTATTTTATGATATAAGAACAAAACAACCATTTTCTTGTTGAAATAGGTGGTCTCACATATAATAAATTGCATCTCTACTTCCACTATCACATTCGAATTTAAAAGTAAACTAGTGGACAAGTTTTAAACCCGAAGGGACTCGTCCTTTTTGGGGGGTCGATCGATTGAGGGACAGCTATTTGATGGTCTTATGCTTTAACAAACCATACACCGTTATTTGCTGACCAAAACAAACACCCTTACACTACCTTTACAACATTCCTTAAATCCTATGGCGAAAGCTTCACGTAAACATTCAACCTCTATTGTTCTGATTTACACGGTCGATGACACCCCTCCCTCGGTGGTTAAGGTACCACAACCGCCTCCTGATAGACCACACGCTAGTTGTTTTAACCCATCGGATCCCGAAATAATCAAACTCTTAAGACGCAAAATACACAATGAGCATGTGAATGTCAACATGGTTAATTAAGCACATCTCTACAAAACTACTCGTGATATGATAGTTCGAAAGTTTTTTTTCTTTCTAAATTTATTAGAATATCTGCTTATAGGGATTGCTTATTTAAATTGTTTATTTGGGGGTCTTTTGGATTGTACTTTAATATAACTACATTTAGGGGCTAACTGGGATTACTTATTAAAAATGCTTATATGGATTGTATACAATTTCTTATTGGGGGTATTTGGTATTATACTAGTATACATCATAATAATGTTTGGTGAGTGTTTTGATTAGCTTATATCAAACAATTTGATAAATTAAGGGGTGTTTGGCTATCCACTTACATACATCAATGATTAGCCAAACACACCCTAAGTCCAACTGTAACAAGAAAGATAACTTATTATTATTGTTTTTCTTTTTTCACAGGACGATTACATCAATGTCGTTCACGGAAATCCAAATTACCTCGATTTCACAAAGACTACCATAATAGATGAAAAGATGGCTCATGATCGGTACAAGAGTGGCATTGCAATAAAGTACGCCGAGAAAGAAAGGTTGGTTTGATTAGGATGGGCTATTGGAGACCCCACCGTCAATGGAAGTATATAAAGTTATGACAAGAATAAGGATGTCATGAGTTATGATGAGAATAAGAATAGGCAAAAGGGGTGAGAGACACGAAACAGGTGTTACTCCTTAGAAATCTTAGTTAAATAGCCATATTGCGTATAAAGTTAGCAAAAAGTTAAAAAGAGAGGAGATTGTATTTTCTATGGATACTAATAGTGACTAGTGAGATTATATTAGGTGTGTATATTTATGGGAGATTTAGGAGGTGTTTGTTTAAGCTTATACGTAGCTTTGTGCTTATTTGTTTTTCGGCTTATATTTCATAAGCCGTAATTTTCCGGCTAATTTTCGTGGGTTTAAATAAGTTTATTATATCATAATAAACTTATATAAGCCCACAAGTCTAAAAAAAGCTGGAAAATTAGGGCTTATAAAATAAGCCAAAATCAAATAAGCTCAAAAGCTCACATATAAGCTTAAACAAACACCCCCTTACATAGTTTAAGCATTTGCTATTTTAACTCGATTATGAAGTCTTAAGTTTAATATATTTATCTATAATAGAGAGGGGATATAGCTTTCTAGAAGTTTGGATTTAAAGTCGGGATCATGTTTCCTATATTACTGCTGACCTTACTTCTTGAACTTATGTAAATGTGTAACAGAAAATTGAAGTCAAGCTTCAATGTATGCCCGAGATAGACTAATTTATAGCCATGTCTTCTTTGCAATTCTATTCGTATTATCTGGAGCTGTAGTGAAAGGGAGAATATGGTTGTTTGTACTCAATAAGCATCTTGAGCTTCTTAATATAGGTTACTGAGGTCAATACTCAGAGTTTCAGGCCACTGTAAGCAATGATTTTAGCCTAAAGAAGTTTGCTCTTATTGAACTTAATTAATGTCAATATGCTATCATTATAGATGCTGGAACGGAAGCAAATGACTACATTTTGAATCTGATTGAATCTTATTAATGTTAACATTTTGAATCTGATTGAATCTTATTAATGTTAATATATGGTATCGTCAAAGAATTTCAAAGCAGAACAACAGAACAAAACATTTTGTTTACATGATGCATAGTTTTATAGGCTTACCTTTTATGTTTGAAGCATCCAAGGAACTGAAATTGTTTGCAATTGCTGCACCATTAACACGACCATCTATCTTTTTAATGTGTCAATGTGTTGCAAGTCTTGAGGTCGTGAGTAGTTTGTGTAAGTTCTGAATTTCTTATTCATTTAGCACCTCTTGACACATTATGTGTTCTTGCTGTATAGGGCGTTCTAGATTGTATATGGTGTCTTCTATAAGAAACAGACTAATGTTTCATTGAATATCCGTTTGACAAGGGAATTCTAGATTGAAAGGAACAATTCTGAAAATATTGTTCAAGTATTCGAAGGATATTAATTCTAGGAAATACTAGTACGGTAATAAAAGAAATGAAGCTCAGGTTGAAGTTTTGTTGTACTCTTATGCTAGTGCTTTCAGACGCTTTACTGAGTTAGGAGATAACTTTGGGAGGAGATAGGTAGTTGTAATGAAAATTTTATAAGAAAATATTATAGACGCTATATGAAGGTACAACCATTCAATAAGTAATACTTTCTATATGATAGTTGTAAACATATGGACATACATTTTTAAAGGTTGCTAATCCCTCCATATGGAGTAACTCCTAAGAGCGTATATTGCATATATCTTTTTCTTTAAGAGCATTCTGCAAGCACAAAGGGTTGATGACGCATTTGGAGCTCATTAAGTCTTTGCAATGGCTAGCACATTTAGATCAAATAAACGTAACTAACTACCACTCAGGTTAACGACATGTTCTTCTTGGACGTACATGAACCAATATACGATATCGTAGTCTGTTTGCGGTGTTAGTCGGGTTGGGTTGGTTGGGTTCCCCCTCCTTTTATATGGAGTAACTCCTAAGAGCGTATATTGCATATATCTTTTCTTTAAGAGCATTCTACAAGCGCAAGGGTTGATGACGAATTTGGAGCTCATTAAGTCTTTGCAATGGCTAGCACATTTAGATCAAATAAACGTAACTAACTACCACTCACGTTAACAACATGTTCTCCTTGGACATACATGAACCAATATACGATATCGTAGTCTGTTTGGGATGTTAGTCGGGTTGGGTTGGTTGGGTTCGCGTATATTTTTTTAGCCTCAACTCGAATTGACCCGAACCCGACCATTGGATACCCGAATATGAGTAAATTGGTTAAAAGAAAATGCCTAGTTTAATAAGTTTACATAGATAACTTTTTATCAAAAAAAATATAAAAAAACCTTTAGTCGGGTCAATGAGGTCGACCCGAACCCAAGTTAACCAAACGTTTCAACCCGATACCCAACCATATTTAAAATCGGGTTAATCGATGTTATATATTAGTAGTAAACTTAAACATAGATCAGGGACTTAATTGTACTTTGTAATTAGATTAGGTGGTAGACTAGAACTAGGATTAGTTAGCTTGAAGTACAAGGCAAGCTAAGGTTTTTACCCTTTCATCTTTATAAATAGAGATGAGGGGATGCTAGTTATTCATTCTTCTTCCTCGTTGTAATAGCTTGATTATGTGTTTTAATAAAGGTTTGGTACGAGGGTATATCGTGTGCATATTCTTGCCGGTTCTTTGTAGTCTCTCGTGTTTGCTACTTCTGCTCGATATAACTCGCGATTTAGCGTTCCGCGATCAAACTTCGGGTTTGTTGTCGAGGTATTGTCCAACAATCGAGTCAACCCGAATATGCTTAATCGGATTTGGGTCCTTGTCGGGTTTTTTGGACACATGAGCTAAACGAGAAACATGTTAAATTTATGAGTATATCACGAGGAAACAAAAATAACCATACAAAATGCAATGCAAACAACCCCTTGACACTTTTCTTGAATTACAAACTAAAATATGAGCCACCTATATACTCTCCTTCTCCCTCACAAACACAAGCAAACAAACATTTACTCTCACTGTCTCACACACACACCCCAAACAAAAACACTCTCATCTAATCACAAAATATTGGTTTTTTATATCACGAGGAAACAAAAATAACCATATAAGAAACACTACCTTAAATAAGGTAGTGTTTCTTATATTTCTGTATATTTGTTTTACAGATTTAAAAGGGTTGTTGAATTTGTTGTTAAACGTTAAATGTGGTCATAATGTATGTGTTTCTTTTCTTTTGTTGCTAATTATAGTTTCATCTGAATCAATAGTTAAAAGTTAATGTGGGTTTCAGCTGGTTTGTTTTGAAACTTTTTTGCTTTTATAAGGCTATTATAGTGTTATTTATGACATGATAAGTTTATATAAGCCAAAAAGTTTCAAAATAAACCAAAAAAATAAGCTTACGAAACCTAAGCCGGAAATCAAATAAGCTATAAGCTCGCTAGATAAACTTAAACATACACCCATTTAATTAACTTGTGCTTTTTTTTGTTGCTTATAATTTCGTGAAGCTAAAAGTTAAATATGCGGTCATAATCTATGTGATTAATTATTTGGTGAAATATGTAAACTGATTCGGTATGAGTTGGTGTAGTATTAGTAAGTTTGTTAGATGCTTTTTCTAAAGAATGTACATCAGCATGCTTTTTCAATGTTTGTTTTAGGCTATAAATCTATTATCTATGTATTTATGTCGATTTTATCTAGAGAAATGGTTTTTTTAGTTTGTCTTAGGCTCATTAATCTTTTTTTAAACATGTAATTTTTTCTATAGACAAAAAACCCAAAAAAAATAAAAATAAATAGTAAGTACCTCCAATAGGGAGGGTTTGTCAGCTACTACCCCATAGAGGGGGTTCGGTTAGTACAACCCCTTTCTTTTTTTTTTTTGGTAAAAGGTCAACGACCCGGTAAATATATTACTCCAAAAACCATTTAAGTACAACGGATATGAGTGAATCCCATATCTCAGCCCGTTACATAGGCGAAAAGCTTACATAACAAGATACTTCCTATTTTCTAGACAAGAAAACAAAACCACTACCACAAAATATTGAAAAACTCGGACAAAAATATAAACTACTTCCTACGACCTTGGAGATTAAAGTCATAAATGGCATTAAGAGCATCCAATTCCCCTGGAAGATCATAAATTTGCTTCGAGTAATCATCATAGTCATCAAACTCATCTTCACGCTCATGACCTCCACCAAAAAGATTTGCAGATTCGTCGAACGTGTTAAGAACCTCTTCCTCATCACTATCAGTAACCACAACATCACCCACCTTGGAAAATGGGTTAGCCCTCTTAGTGACAGAAGCAGACGGAATAGGATGACCTTCATCATCCACAAGAGTAGCTTTTCCATCAATAAGTAGCTTTTCAAGCTTACTAATCTTCTCAACTATTGGAGTAGAACCAACTTCCTTAGTTCCCATTGAATCACTCACAATCGGTTCTTGTGATATAGTACCAGTCTTAACCGACTCATCCTCATTAACTTCCATTGTACGGCCAGAATCCACATCCATGTTGGTGTCAGAAGTAGGAATACCAAACGCATCCGTATCATCCATATTAAGAGCATCAAATTGGTTAGATGTAGAAATCTTCGTACCACTAGAACTAGCCACATCAGAAGTCGTCTTCTTAGTGCTACCAGCATTCTTAGTCGTCTTCTTAGGTTCAGGAGAAGCCTTTTTGGGTTGATACTGAAAATAAAGATGTTGCTTTTTACAACCCCTTTCTTTTGGCAAGAAAATAAAGATGTTGCTTTTAATGTGCCTACTCACGTTAATCACCAAGATGGTGAGTGTAGATGGCTAGCATTTGAAAAGTTGAGGAAGAAATTTGATGTAAAAAAAAAAGGCAAATAACCTATTAAAGCATTAAATTTGCTACAAAAGTGAGTTCCATGTATTGAAAAAAAAAAATACTTGTCTGAACACTAATGTTGACACTTTCGTCTTTCTTTAAGTATTATGACCATTTTACCCTTCCAAGTTACATAAATGGTCCCTGTGGGTTTGCGAAAATTGCATCCACCGTCCCTAGGCTAAATTACATAAATTTCCTGTAGTTTTGAGAAAATTCTGTCCACTCATTTTTTTTCGAATTCTTTTTTTCAAATTTTTTTCAAAATTATTTTTTTTTTTTCTGATTTTTTTTAAATTCTTTTTTTAAAATTTTTTTTGTTTGAAATAATTTTTTTTTTTTAGAATTTTTTTTTTCGTGACATGTGAAAATAAAATTTGACCGCTTTCTGGTCCGAATCATCAAAAGTGTAAAACATAAAAGTTGTCCGGAATGATGTTTTACATCAATACTCGTGTGATTTTAACATAAAAATGCAAACAAGGGATGTTTACTATCAAAACTTAAGCGATTTTCGACGAAATTCATAATTATAAACTCTTGTAAATTTTATGACTTGTGTAAATCATCGAACTTATTTGAAAAAAATGGGGATGAAAACATAAGAAAAAAATAATTTCGAAAAAAATTCACTTAAAAAAACATAAAATATTCACTTTTTTTTTTCAAAAAAAAAAAACAAAAAAAAAACAAATCACTTAAAAAAAACATAAAAAAATTCACTTAAAGATTTTCTAAAAAAATATTTCAGAAAAAAAAAATTGAAAAAAATAAGAATTTCGACAAAAAAAATGTAAAAAATGATAGGGACGGTGGACGCAATTTTCTCTAAACAACAGGGACCATTTATGTAATTTAGCCAAAGGACGTTGGATGCAATTTTCAAAGACAAGTATATTTTTTTTTTTTCAATACGCGGAAGTGACTTTTGTGGCAAGTATAGTGTTTAATAGGTTATTTGCCCAAAAGAAAAATTAAAGAGAAATAAGTTGCATCCAAATTGATGGGTGTAGATAGGAAGTTTTATGATTGTTCAAGTAAAAAAAAGTGGACCAAAAAAGAATCAATCCCTTTTACAAGGGTGACAATCGGGTTATCGGTTCGGGTCTATTGAGTTTTGAAAAACTAAAAAAAACTAGTTTGCAACCTGACCCTAGGGACACAATTTTATTGGACCAGGTGCATTTAGGAAAAATCGTTGATTTTTACAAAAATTAACACTACGTCGCAAAATTCCATGGGTGTCCCGGGACCCACCCTGGTTCCGTCCCTGCCTGACCCTATGAGCTATTGTATCTATCGGGTTGGGTTTATTGGGTTAAATGCTAATCTCATCCCACAATTTACTTCGTTCACTAAAATTACCAACGTTAAAATTTCCTCATGAAACATATCAGTTGCCATGTGTTCATTCATTTGAACATGCAAAGTTTAATATACAAGTGAAACTAAATATGAAACAATTACCTTTTCTTGAATGATAATTATTGGAGTAATCTACAATAATATAAACCATAAGAGTATAGGATAGTATAATGATTCACGTGAATGATTTATGAACCGTTATTAATCATAGGGCACATGCATATTAAGATTATCCCTTAAGTGGGCTTAGTGATTAAGATTTACGACTTATGGACTATGATAAACGAGTTTCGTTCAAAAATTATAGATTTATTGGTTTGTCATTATAGCTTATTGGGTTTATTGGGTCAACCCGATAATGAACTAATTAAGATCCTAACCCAACCCTATAAGGCAATCAGGTTTATTGGGCCGACACAATAAGCTAAGTTGTACCCGAATCAACCCGTTTTATAAAGCCTTATCGGGTTCGGGTTGACCCAATTGACACCCTTAAGTCAGGACCAAACAACTACTTTTTGTATCAAAGAAACATTAACTTTAAAGCATTCTTTGCGATAGAAGGCATAATCTCATGAGCTGTGGGAATCATGTTAACTCTTTCGACAAGGACAGAGCCAGTATCAAATATAACCGGGTGTACAAAAATTTTTGTACAGTAATATAGAAACACAGCTCGATGAATCGGGTGCATTTCAGATGCATTTAGAAAAAATTGAATTTTTTTTCAAAAATTAACACTACCTTGAAAAAATTCATAGGTGTCACGGGACCCCCGCGGGAACCCCTGGTTTCGTCCCTGCTTTTGAGCATCCTAGGTACTTGAGCACCAATCAACCTACGAAGTAGTCACACCTTCAACGTTATTCAACAACCAAATAAACGGCACAATGTGAAGCTCATCACAGATAGCCAATAGGTTTCTCACTATATTTTCACACTTTTTTGTTTCGGGCACACCATAAAAGCTATTACACCGACGAGCATACCGCTTGTGAGTTCTAGATTTGTGTGTAAGTAATTTTGGCCCTGTAAGGACTAAAAGAATTATGACCAAAAGCCCTGAAAACTTTATATTGATGTATGAACTAATAACATCCTGAACCATTAAACTTGAACAGTAAGGGCCTAAAGGGATTACAAGTTTAAGTAACACTCAAACAAACCATGTTAGTGTGTATTTACTATGTGAAATAGTGTAAAAAATGTTGAGAGAATCCTCCTGTATTTGGTGATGGAGACATTTATGGTTTAAAAATAAGCCCCATGTGAATGATCAATGGCTGTACCTAACGGGCTGACAAGAATGACAAATGACATCCTCTTATTGGCTCGTACCAGGTCGTGCCCTTCTCCAATATTCTTGGTCGTATGTCTCTCATTGTTGTGTGCCAGATACCCTTTTTTTTAACTATTAGTGAAAGTTTGGAGAAAATTGTCCGTGTGACGCAACTTTCTCGGACCATATGCAGCTTGAAAGTTAGACGGGCATATCAAATGTTGATAATCTGCTTTATTGAATATTGTTAATGGGCTTGATTTTGACGTGTAATTAGTGGGCTCGAGCCCCTATTATTGATATGCTATCAGGATCAAATTTAGAAAATAGTCCATTTATCTCTTTTGCATTTAAAAAGTAGTAAAAAAGCCATTTCTAAATATAGTTTTGCTAGATCAATAAAATGTGCGACTCTACTAGTTTTTCTACACGTATCCAAAAAGTTAGTGGAGTTTTTTGCTAGACTGTACTTTTTAAGCGATCAGTCTTGTCTTTTTTAGGGAAAAAAAAGGCTTTTCTTTTTTTCTCAAAATTCTTAATTCTTTTTTGATTTTTTGCAAAAATACAAAAAGTGCTCACACAAAAGGTACCGGGGTAGCAAAAAGTATAGCCGTTAGTCTAGTAAAAAAACCTTCAACCAAATATTCTCTTTTTAAACACGTTTCAAAAAACTAAAACACTCGCACAGCATAATAGTATATCTGGACTATTTTTACTACTTCTTGAACTTAGAAATAAAAAATGGACAATTTTTGAAATTTGATCATTTACAAGGTTACAAATAGCGTGAGGCGTGGCGTGACGGCATAACCAAGCTTCACGCTTTAGCAGCTAAGGCAAAGCTTTTGTGTTTATAAGGCGTGACATAAGGCGGCACAAAATATGAAAATATTTATATATTTATACCATATTTCATGTAGATCGAGTTTACAAAAAGATACTTATGACATAAGACGTGACGTGACGGCATGATCAAGTCTCACGCATTTACAGGACCTTTTCGCGCGCCTTTTAAAACCCTGATAATTTATTAGATATCACTAGCAAACAAAAATAACCATATAATACCGCAATGCAAAACACTTTCTTCTTGGGCAGCTTTAATATTAATTCCTTTTGCAAGAATGATAAATGCCATCACCCACCTTGCTCACTGTCTCCCTCATTAACACAAACAAACAAACATATACTCACACACACGCACCACACAAAAGCACTCTCATCTCATCTCAATATTGGTTCTTGAGGTTGTTCTTTTTTCATGTTTTGAAGATTCACTTACGTATTGGTTCTGGCTAGCTTGGTATTAAAACATACTAACCAGACAAAAACACTCTCAACTCATCTCATCTCAAAATATTGTTTTTTTTAAGGTAGTGTTTCTTATATATGTATTATTATTTTTCATGTTTTGAAGATTGTATTTTATAGATCCATATTTGTTCTACAGTTCTGAAATGTTATAACACCTTTTTCACTAAAATTTTGTGTAGATCTGCTGGTCTCAAGAACCTGGCTGCTAGCTTTTAATTAAGGTATATCACTTTTAAAGTTCTTCTACTCTGATTTTAGTTAACTTGTGCTTTTGTTTGTCCCTAATAATTAAATATGTGGTCATAAAATTATACGGAGTACGTGTTTAATTATTTGGTCAAATATGTAAACTGATTCATTATGAGTTGATGTATTATTAGTTTGATAAATGCTTTTTCTATGTTTTTTTATTCTTAAAAGAATGTACATCTCATTCAGTGTTTGTTTTAGGTTAGATAAATCTATATCTATGTGTTTCTGTAGATTTGTCTAGTGCTAGAAATGATTTTTTTAGTTTGTTTTAGGCTCGTTAATCTATCTTTTTTTTTAAAGCATGTACTGTTTTTATAGAATTATAATTTGTAAATTTTCTTTTTAAAAAACTAATGTATGTTTTCATGTTGTTTTTTATATAAGAAAGTACAGTATGTTTTTATGTTGGATTTATTCCTTTAAAAAAAGAAAAAGAAAAAAAGAAATGTAGCATATGTTTTTTGTAATTTTATTTTACAACATACAAGAATGTACATCACTATGCTTTTTCAATGTTTAGGCTAGCTAATTAATCTGTCTTTTTTATTTTATTTTATAGCATGAACAATTTTTATAGAAAAATAATTTGTAATTTTTTTTAAATAATGTAGGTTTTCATGTTGATTTTTTATATAAGTTTATGTTGGTTTTATTCTTTTCTGAAAAAAAAATGCACCTATTTTATGTGCTTTTAATTTTTGTATACAAGAATGTAGTTTTTATGTTTAAAGACTTTTTATGTTGATTTATTTGACCAATATTAAAAACTTGCAACCAACTCACAAGTTCCATCTACCGACATTTATTTTCATCTACCAATATTTAAGCTATTCACTTGCGTTAAAGTTTATTTATACTATGAACTGTTTTTTAAACACTTTGCAGATTTTTTTTGCATTGTGTGTACTATTTGGCCAATATTAAAGCCTTTTAACCACCTATATTTACTTTCATCTACCAATATTCAATTCAATCTACCAATAATTAAGGCTATTCAATTGCATTAAAGTTGTCTTTCCATTTTTTTTCAGCAGTGAACACCGCTTTCCTACCAACGACAAGCAGCGGTAACCCGTTGCAAACCAATCTTCTGTTAATATGTTTGCTCTAAGTGTTGATCAAAACCCTCTACTCTTATTTTATGATACAAGAGCAAAACAAACATTTTCTTGTTGAAATAGGTGGTCTTGGAAATGAAAAGGTATATCTCACTATCTTTTCTTATTACTATTTATATCTTAATGTGTGTCTTTGCTCAATGTCAACACAAGATTCACTTGTGTTTTAATAGTTTACCAATAAAGACAATATATATATATATATATATATATATATATATATATATATATATATATATATATATATATATATATATATATATATATATATATATATAATGCTCGCATGTTGTGTCGGGTGGAAATTCTTTTCATTTAGAGTTTTATTTATTTCGAGCTTCATTTGAAATTTCTATTAGCCACTATGATCAATTTAGTCCATTTTTTCATAGCACTTATGGTGTTTAACTTCTGACTTCATACATTAAGACGAGAAAGAGCAACAATGTGACAAATTGTTGATATTTTTTATTGTTAGACTTGGGAAAAAATAATACTATAAAGTTAGTCCAAAGTGCTGATCAAAACCGTCTTCTTTTATATTATGATATATATTTAAAAAAAAAATATTGAAATAGGTGGTCTCAGAAATAAAAAGGTATAATCTCACTATTTTTTCTTATTAATATTTACTAGCAAGGTTCCCCATATTGCAGCGGCGAGCGACGGGTACCCAAATAATTAAAATTTTTGACAAATAATGTTTTTTTTATAATACGTTTTTCGTGACAATAATTTTATAGAAAACGAGAATTTTAGGTTATAATAACTTGAAACAATGAGAAACTATATTATGATAAAAGCATGTAGTAGTAAGAATATAGACATGCCATTTAGTTAACTTTTTGATAGATTGTATTAATTTTTTTGATAAAAGCAGATGGGTATTGGAGGCCCCATGGTCAGTGCGATTCACATATGATGATGGGCATCTCAGAAACACGGATAAAGGGATGCAAAAATCAGTGGATGATGCACGAATATTGTGTCGCCCCAAACCTAATCAACATGACTTAAATATAAATACACTATGTGCAAAATTTACAAGGATCCGGATTCTTCACATTGTAAAGCATTCCAAGAAAGAGAGGCGGTAAGTAGGGTTGTCAATCGGATTATCGGGTCGGGTTAAGGGTCTTATCGAGTCGGATCTATCGGGTTTTCAAAAAACAAAAACTAACCCGCAACCCGACCTTATAAAAATCGGGTCTATCGGGTTACGTTTAGTCTGGTTGGTCTATCGGGTTATCGGGTTACATGTTAAGGAAAAAACATAAGGCCAATAATAAAAAAATTAATGCTATGGAACGGGAATATTGGACTTTGGGAGCAAGTGTTTTATAATGGTAGGATTGCTATATGGTGTAATTAAACCAAATTTATTTGTATGTATTTGTGATCTTGCTGTTATACCTTTGTGCTTCATGTTTATGAAATAAAGTGCAACAAGCAATGGAAGTGTTGTATGTTAGACAAAGGAAGTGTTATACGGAGTATGTTAATTTTGATAAGAGAGTATCGAACTATCTATTTAAGAAATGGTTCAATGTAATGATGTATGGCTCCTTTAATATTTGGTTAAATCCACAAGTTAGGCTTGGTTGTGTACCAGTGTTATAATGAGTCTAAACAAAGATCTTTATATCATGTACTTAAATATCATGTGCTAGTTGGGGATTAGTTCTAGTAGAAAAGTATCTTAAAGTCGAAAACGTATGACGCATCCTAATCACGACACTTGTCAATGTGTTCAAGGGTAATTTGGGTATTATCTCCATTATCTCTTTTTTA
Organism: Artemisia argyi; assembly: GCA_030686995.1. NCBI lineage: Eukaryota > Viridiplantae > Streptophyta > Magnoliopsida > Asterales > Asteraceae > Artemisia > Artemisia argyi. Next base: position 180,008,176 of record CM060683.1, read on the forward strand.
TCGTGATTACAATGTTTTCCCTTATTTTTTTTCATATATGGCTATCGGGTTGATAAACCCGATAAGCTACGTTAGACCCGAATCAACTTGACCCTATAAGGTTTTATCGGGTTCGGCCTGGGTCGGGTTGACCTAGGGGTGTTAACGATCCGAGTCGAGTCGAGTTTTGGCCTAAACGAGCTAAGCTCGTTTATTAACTACTCGGCTCGAGCTCGAATAAACTTTTATAAATTGGCGCGAGCTAGAGCTCGAATATTTTTTTATTGTCCGAGCTCGAGCTCGAAGCTCGTTTAAAATTTTTTACTTAAGATGCTCATATAGAAAATCGAACTTGATAGGCTCGTAAATTAACTCAAGCTTGAGCTCGAAAGCTCGTTTACAATTATAAAATTTGTTCTAATGCTTAAACTAACTTATAACAAATAGTAGTTTGCATTTGAAGCAAAAGAGTGTATAGCAATTATACTTATATTTTTTTATAATTTTAAGTATATGTGGTTTTTTATAAAAGAGAAGTGAGTCTTTGTTTTATAGTGTCCATCTTTCTTCACTTTTCTTATTATTTTTAATGTGGGATATTTTTCATCTTTTTTCTTTGATTAGAAAATATACAACTACCATACAAAATTTTCAAAACATCAATTTTGTATTGTTATATTTTCTATTATAATTATGATTCTTAATTAAAAATATGATTTTTTCATTAACTTATGCAAACAAATTTACTAATTAAACTAAATAACAAAGTTAATACACTTGATCTAATAATATAAAAGAAAAAATTTTGATGCTCAAAGAATAAAATAAATTATTAATTAAGGTTCATAGATAACACATAATTGATATAATTGTATCATCTATGATTCCCTAGTATATATTTTACCTCTTTCTATATACATGATTTTCGAAAGACTATAGCGAAGTATATAATTTTGTAAGCTCGATTCATGAAATTGGTCAAAGAAATTTTGTTATTCGAGTTATAGTCAAGATCATAAATTATTTAGTGAGCTCAAGTAATTATGAACGGACGCGACTTTTGTTCATATTTGTTCATTTAACTAAACGAACATAAAATATTATTCATATTTATTCATTTAATAAATAAACGAACATAAACGAACTTTTTACCGAACAGTTCATGAAATGTACATTGAACGTTCAATTCGTTTACAGTCCTATGTGTATATGTATGTGTATTTATGTATCTTCATGTGTCTCTTGTAAATGTATGTGTGAATCATATGTAAGAATGTATGCTAGTATTTGTATGTATAAATGCTTATATGAGAGACATTATATGTGTATGCACAAACATGTTTGTATTCACATGTAATGGATTATAATTAATAAACCAATATGATAATTATCTCAACTAGTTAACATGATTTAAACGAGTATAAGAGTTAGTTAGTTCATAATTAAACTCAGAATAAGAGTTTCTACAAGAATATTACCAACAACAATCTTTTATGTTTCATCATCAGATTGATCGAAGATGATAATGTTGTTTGTAACACCTAAAATCCTAAAGCATGGGAAATGACTAAAATGCCCCTACGATTTTGAAATTTAATTAAAAGCTTATAAAGTCTCCAAATAAATCCCAAATTTCTAACAATGCACAAGTTATGTATCCAAATAATTTTAACAACTTCATTTAACACTTATACAAGATACAAAATTACCAAAATACCCCTACAAGGGCCAAATGAAATAAAATGAATTTTAAAGAGATTTTATATGACTTAAATTTGGTAAATATGGAAGATAATCACCAAGGATATTCTCCCACCTATAATCACGAAAATTCTGGTCCTCCATACCCTCTCATCACACGACATTCCATTTTAAAAAGCCAAACCATATCTTTTCTTTTAAAAACCCTAATTGCCGATTTCAATAAACACACAAACAATTCTCACAGCCCCCATTCGACTCACACAGCACTCCTGGGTATTTTTCTGTGATAAACCAACATCCTAAGAAGCCACGAAAAATCCCATTCGAATTGTTGAAGCCTTACACGATCGTAGCAATTGTTTTCTTTTGTCAAGCCCTAAAAATAAGGTAATTCGTTTTTGATTCATTCGACCTCTATAAAAATTATTTCTCGTTTTTCCTGTGATACTTACATCATATTAGACCCACGAAAATTGGTTTCAAGGTTGGAAGATCATTGGTGAAGTCGTGGTGATTTTTGGATCATTTGGCCTATACGCGTAGGCTATAAATCGTACAGCCCTCTCCACACGTTCAAGTCTTGGTTTGGTATTTTTATCAGGTCCCTTACACTCTATGAACATCATCTAAAATGCTCTAATCGATCCATGCATGCTCGACATCATTTTGGCTAATTAAACCCTAAAAACGTATACAAAACCTAAATAATTGAATCCGAATTTTTGAGGCTTGAAACCTATTTTATTTAGACTCTATATAATCCTAATAACCTGGGAAAAATGTTGTTTCGAATTGTTAAGGCCTTAAGATGATTGTTTCGAATTATGGTTATAATCGGCTAAACAAAAAGGAAAAAGAAGAAAATAAAATCGTGGGATCTAGGGTTTGGTTTAGGGCTGGAAAAAAATGACATTTAATGATGTTAATAATGATCTAATGATTGGAAAGTGAATAAGATGGATTAGGGTTTGAAATTCTTTATTTTATGTTTATACGATTTGGCTAAAAAGTTTTGGGTGAGTTTTGTAAACTTTAAAACTTAAGGGTTAATTCTGGAACTTTATTTGAGCTGTATAATATTCGAATAAAATATAAGATGAGGGTGCTATGTGTAAGTTTTGCATTTAAATGGATTAAAATGTATTTAATGATTAATTAGGGATTGTTTTGAAAATAAGTAAAGTAGAGGGACTAAAAGTGTAATTTCTGGAAACATGGGACTGATTTGAGTAATAAAATATATTCAGGGGGTTTTGTGCTAATTTGGTAATTTAATGGCTTAATATGTAATTATAGATAATTAAAAGTTGGAATTGTAGATTAAAAGGTTAAATATGTAACTTTGATAACTTGAGGGACTTAATGTGTAAATTATGAATACTTGAGTATCCATTCGTATTATATGATAAAATAAGTGATCATGGTGTAAAATGGATAAGTTAAGGGTTTAATGTGTAACTTTGAATACTAAAAGGTTTAAAGTGTAATTTTGGAAAGTAAAGGATATAAAATGCAAAGTTATGAAACCTCAAGGACCAAAGGTGTAATTATGTTAAAAGATACTTTATTTCCATTAATAATGATTTATGTAAATCCAACTTCTAATTATGGAAACTTTCTAAAAGTGGAAACTTACTATTTATGGAAACCTGCTAAAAGTGGAAAGTCACTTTAAATGGAAAGTTACTAAAACTGGAAAGCCGACTAAAATGAGAAATCTGAATTGAATAAGTTATTAATAATAAGCCGATCATTAATTCGTGTAGATTCGCTGAAGAAGGAGTTTTGCTTTCGACCTTTATGTTTCTGTCATGTGTGCACTTGCGGTTTAAGGTACAGATATTCTGACCTTTCTCAAAAGGTTTCTCATGATCTCTTTCATATTCTGATCCGTTAGTTCCCGAATTGATGCCATTGCTATGATTCCCTTTGCTTGAACCTTCTCTGTTGATCCCACTTGATATGATCTCCGTTATAAACCTATGCTATGAAAACCTTCTTAATGATACCATGGAAATGTTTGAGAAGAACCGATTTGAAAAGATGTTTATAAATGATGCTAAATTTCTTTTTAAAAGAAAGGTTATTTAACTTTCATGAACACTATATTTTGAAAGACCATTTTTATGAAAACTGTTTTAAAAGATTATTTAAATTGGACTTTTAATAGAAACTTAATAACGAATCTTTTGAAATGAACCTTAGATATTCTGAACCATTGATATGACTTCTGATATTATGATTTTGAGATGACCTTGAGACATGACCTCGAGATAAACCTTTGCTATATGACCTTTTGTATGACTTTGAGACCTGACTCTTAGTTTGATACCCGAGCCATTTATGTTTCCCTACCTATGGAGGTACCATAGGCATGTCTGTGATGCACCGCTGGCATGACTCATGTGTGGGTGAGTGATTTCTCACGCCGTCCCTTTTTATGATTACTATTATGGCCATTATGACTTTGAGTATATGACTTTGAGATTGACTTTGAGTAAGGGGCGTATGGATTGCAATCCTAGATCTGTTCTGTTTAGTGGATTTAACTATGACTTTGAGTATGACTTTGAGGTGACTGGTACTGTGTGCTATACATGCCTTTCACAATTTCTGGGAGCTAGCTACTCCACTATTATGATACATGAGGACACCCCTCATATTATCTGGTTGCCTGAGAGGTATTCCCTCTGATTGTGTGATTATGACTTTGAGATTATGATGTTGAGATTGACTTTGAGTTTCTGGGCTCGTGGTAGATGACTATCCTTTCTTCTTTCTATTCTATTACTCTTTTATCTATTCTTTATTCTATTTCTCCAATGCACTATATTTCGGTTCTGTTTCATTAACATTGCTTTGTATATGTATCTGTTCACTGGGCTTTTTAAGCTCAGCCGCATTTCCTTTTCCTGCGGCAGGTTTTAGTAGGAAGCTGGGTTATGGGAAGAGAGCATGACTGGACTTAGAAGACTATGCTTTGGACTAGAGACGATTAGATGAAGTTTCACTTTATTAGACATAGTATTTATGGTTTTGTAACCTTGTAGTTTCAGATTTTCATTTGTAACCCTGAATTTCTTTGTATGTATGAATCATATGCTTGTGTTTGTTCTGATAATGTCACTGTAATGTAATACTTCTACCATTATCGGGTTGGGGGTGTTACATTGTTTATGTTCTATTGTCTAAGAACCATGGATAACGTTGTTTATGTTCTATCGTTTAAGAACCAAGGGCCAATTGTTTTTAGCAACCTTACAATGAGTTTATGCTTATGCATATATCATATATGTGTCTTTATATGTAAATATTGGTCGCACTTATGTATTTCATATGTGTGTCCAACACATATTTGGCTTTCATATGTACGTGTCATATGTATCTATATATATTTTAGTATCATATATGTGTCACATGTGATAACACATATTTGAATTTCATTGTATGTGTCTTTTGTATGTGTAAGCGTGAAAATTATAAATTTGAATCGTTTATATACAATATACATACATATGTTGTATTTTTAATCACAAAAACCTTGATATAACTCTCAACATGACGTGAGCTATACAAGTGAGATTCGTTGAAATCATTTAATGATTCATAATTCTAGAAGTATTTATAATTGGATTTAATTCATTTGTATATTTGATAAGGGGTTATTAAACATATTAGTTACTTCTTTATAAAACACTTAACTAGTATAAAACTAATAGTAACAATTATATAATCAATAAATATATATGAGTAAGAATTTATTTAACATATTTAACTTATTTATACATATTAAGAATACAAGTAATACTTGTAAGTTTGAATGAAAGAAAGAAAGGAAAAAAGATTCAATTTTACATCCCACATTGGATGAGTAATACAAAAGAAATTAAATATGTGGTCTATAAAAACAAAAGCCCAAGTTTATTAGTTTATGTTTATATTTTATATATAAACTAAATTGTAGATCTTTAATGTGATTGAAGGTTAACATATTATTAGTTTTGATTTTAAATTTAACCTTTAATACTAATAGTAATTAAATAATTATAATCAAAATATTTTGATACTCCATATTAAGCTCGATTAGCTCGTTTTGAACTTAAAGAGCTAAGGAGAAACCCCGGTTGGCAAGCGCAGCGAAGAAGAATAAGCTTCCAGAATCGACCTTGGAGGAGCCTCATCACTATAAGAATTATTTGAAAGAACCCGTTAGTCCAACTTACATTTCCAATTCAACTTGTTTGAGGTGGAGTAAACTTAAATTGTAACACCCCAACCCGACAAGGGTAGAAGTGCCACAAGGATGGTGACATATCAAAGCATACATACATAATATCATACACAGCGGAAGTCTTAAATATAATTCAATAAGAAAGACCAAGCCAACACAGCTTAAGTCAAAGTACATAAGTTCAATGATGAAGAAATAATCCAAAGGAAATAAGAACATAATCCAAATCCAAAGTCATAACATGGGGTGGTCATCTAAGGTAAAAGCTCTAACACAAGCTCTAACTCTCATCCCATAGCAAAAGCCCAGCTCCTAGCTTAGATACCTGCCGCAGGAAAAGGAAATGCGGCTGAGCTTAAAAAGCCCAGTGAACAGATACATAAACAAAGCAACGATAATGAAATAGAACTGAAATATAGTGCATTGGGGAATATCGTAAGGAATAAACAAATGAATAATAGAAATGAAGGAATAGGATAGTCCTCCACCACGAGCCCAAAACTCAAAGTCATATCTCAAAGTCATAAGCCTTCAATTCATAATCTCACAATCAGAGGGGATACCTCTCAGGCAACCAGATAATATGAGGGGTGTCCTCATGTATCATAAGGGTGGAGTGATCAGCTCCCAGGGGTTGTGAAGGGCATGTATAGCACATAGTACCAATCACCTCAAAGTCAACTCAAAGTCATAGTTAAATCCACTAAGCATACATGTCTAGGATTGCAACCCATACGCCCCTTACTCAAAGTCAATCTCAAAGTCATATACTCAAAGTCATAATGGCCATAATAGTAATCATAAAAAGGGACGGCGTGAGAAATCACTCACCCACACATGAGTCATGCCAGTGGTGCATCACAGACATGCCTATGGTACCTCCATAGGTAGGAGAAACATAAATGGCTCGGGTATCAAACTAAGAGTCAGGTCTCAAAGTCATGCAAAAGGTCATATAGCAAAGGTTTATCTCAAAGTCATCTCAAAATCATATCAGGGTTCAATAAAAAGGGAACATAACAGTGGCTTGGGGAATCTTAACTGAATCATAACTCAACATCAATGTATAGGAACCTTTTACTGAAAAAGGCAGAGTATTCGTACCTTATTGCAAAGCACAAATGAAACAAACACAGAAATGGAAAGGGCTCAAGATCTCTCCTTCTTCACACCTAGAGGAGTAGAAGGGAATTATAATTCATTCTTAAATTCATGTCTTTCCATTTAAAGTAACTTTCCATTTTTAGCAAGTTTCCATAAATAGTAAGTTTCCACTTTTAGAAAGTTTCCATATTTAGAAAGTTGAATCATTATTAATGGAAATAAAGTATCTTTTAACCTTTTTACTCATTTGGTCCTTAGGGTTTCATAACTTTGCATTTTATACCCTTTACTTTCCAAAATTACACTTTAAACCTTTTAGTATTCAAAGTTACACATTAAACCCTTAACTTATCCATTTTACATAATGAGCACTTATTTTATTAAGTTATTCAAATGAATCCTCAAATATTCATAATTTACACTTTAAGTCCCTCAAGTTATAAAAGTTACATATTTAACCCTTTAATTTATAATTTCAACTTTTAATTATCACTAATTACATATTAGGCCATTAAATTATCAAAATGACACATAAATCCCTGAATATATTAAATTACTCAAAACAGCTCCAAGTTTCTGAAAATTACATGTTTAGTCCCTCTCTTTTAATTATTTTCAAAACAAACCCTAATTAGGTTTAAAGTACATTTTAATCCATTTAAATGCAAAACTTACACTTAGCACCCTCATTATTTATTTTATTCGAATAGTATACAGCTCAAATAAGTTCTAAAAATAACCCTTAAGTTTTAAAGTTTACAAAACTCACCCAAAACCTTTTAGCCAAATCGTATAAACCAAAAACATAGGTTTTAGAAATCTTAATCCTCCTAATCGATTTTCAATCATCATCTCATCATTAGATATCATTAATTGTCACCTTTTCCAGCCCTAAACCAAAACCCTAGGGCCCTCGACTTATTTTTCTTTCTCCTTTTTATTTACGATTTACACAAAACCAAATAATTCGAAATACCATGATCTAAGCCAAGATAATTCTTCCAACATTTTTACAGATCATATTACATTATAACATATGTAAATAAATTTTATTTAGAATTATTATGGATCGCATGGTGTCTTTTACATTTTAAACATGTTTTTAGGGTTTAATTCACGAATATGATATAGAGTGTGCATGGATCGAATGAAACATTTTATTTCGTGTTCATAAGGTGTAAGGGACCTGAGAAAAATACCAAAGCAAGACTTGAACGTGTGGAGAGGGCTGTACGATTTATAGCATACGCGTATAGGCCAAATGATCCAAAAATCACCACGACTTCACCAATGATCTTCCAACCTTGAAACCAATTTTAGTGGGTCTTATATGATGTAAGGAACATCAAAAAAATAAGAAGTCATTTTTATAGAGGTCGTATGAAGCATAACGAATTTACCTTTGTTTTAGGGCTCGACACAAGAAAGCAAGGCCACGATCGGATGGGGCTTCAACAATTTGAATGGGATTTTTCTTGGCTTCTTAGGGTGATGATAACTCACAGAAAAATGCTTAGGAGTGCTGTGTGAGTCGAATGGGGGCTGTGAAAATTTTTGTGTGTGTTTGTTTTGGGTCGGCAATTAGGGTTTAGGGGTATAAATGTGTGGATTGACTCTAAAAGGGAATTTCCGTGTGATGAGGGGGAGGGAGGACCAGAAATTTCGGCTATATTGGTTGGGAGAATATCCTTGGTGATTATCTTCCATATTTACCAAGTTTAAATCATTTTAAATCAAAATAAATCATGATAATATTAAGTTTATTCCATTCGGACCCTTTAAGGGTATTTTGGTAATTTTGTAACTTTTATAAATGTTAAATGAAGTTGTTAAAATTACTTTGGATCGTAACTTGTTCATTGTTAGAAGTTTGGAATTATTTGGATACTTTATAAGCTAAAAAAAAAAATTAAAACTTGTAGGGGTAATTTGGTCTTTTCACGTGCTTTCTGATTTTTAGGTGTTACAACTTCTTCCCCTCTAAAAATAAAAAATTTCGTCCTCGAAATTTGAAAGGAATCAGAAATGAAACGAATCGAAACATAACGGAGACATACCAGATCAGAATACAAAGTGAGGATAACTAGCTCGAATAGACTCCTCGGTCTCCCAGGTAGCTTCCCGCTCTGGGTGGTTCCGCCAAAGAATATTAACGAAAGGAATAACTTTACGCCTCATAACTCGCTCTTGGCGATCAAGAACAGCTTCCGGCTCCTCCGGAAGAGACATATCGGGCTGAATCTGATCGAAAGGATAGGACACCACATGCAAAGGATGGTAATTGTATCCCCTCAGAAGAGATACATGAAAGACGTCGTGAACATGTGATAACTGCGGAGGAAGAGCCAAACGATACGAAACCTCTCCGATGCGCTCCAGAATCTCAAACGGTCCAATAAATCGAGGACTAAGTTTGCCCTTGATCCCAAAACGTTTAACTCCACGAAACGGCGAAACTTTAAGGAATACCCGATCACCAACCCGAAACTCTAAGTCACGCCGATGCTTATCAGCATAGCTCTTTTGACGTGCACGAGCTTCCTTCAACTTTTCCCTAGCAACATCCACTTTCTCGGTAGCGATCTGAACCAACTACGGTCCCTCAATAATGCGCTCACCAACCTCATTCCAACAAACTGGAGCCCTACACTTCCTACCATACAACATCTCGAAAGGAGCCATACGAATACTCGCGTGCCAGCTGTTGTTATATGCAAACTCGACCAAACACAAATAATCGTCCCAGTTACCAGTCCACTCTAAAGCACATGCCCTCAACATATCCTCTAATGTCTGGATGGTCCTCTCCGACTGACCATCTGTCTGAGGGTGAAAAGTCGTGCTGAACTTAAGGCGCGTACCCCATGCCTTATGCAATCCCTTCCAGAAACGAGATGTAAACCGTGGGTCTCTATCTGATATGATAGCCGTAGGCATGCCATGAAGCCTAACGATCTCCTGCTGAAATATGTCTGCCAACTTACTAACTCTGTAGTCCACACGAATAGGGAGAAAGTGAGCAGACTTGGTTAGTCGATCAACAACCACCCAAATCGCATCATGCTTCTTACGGGTAAGAGGTAAACCTGTAACGAAATCCATGGAAATCTCTTCCCACTTCCACTTCGGAATCTCCAATGGCTGCAATAACCCACTCGCTCTTTGATGCTCAATCTTGACTTGCTGGCAAGTCAAACACTTAGATACAAACAAAGCCACATCATGTTTCATGCCACTCCACCAGAGATGCTGTTTAAGATCCCTGTACATCTTGGTAGAACCAGGATGAATAGTGAACGGGGAACTATGAGCCTCTGATAGAATAGTCTCTCGAAGTTCCGGATCGTTAGGAACGCAAAGACGATCCTCAAACCAAACCACACCAAATTCGTCAACTCTGAACTCTGATTGTTTGCCTTCCTCAACATTTTGAACTATAGACCACAGCTCACCATCCTCCTTCTGAGCTTCCTTTATTCGCAAGATAAGATTGGACTCAACTTTAAGACTAGCCCAATAACCATCCTGACCTCGAATACAAAACTCCACATCAAGAAGCTCTAAGTCATGCAAAACACGAGGATCAAACTCTAAACTCGCAACCATACCAGACTTCCTACTGAGAGCATCCGCGACCACATTCGCCTTACCGGGATGATACTGAATATTAACATCATAGTCCTTCAGAAGTTCTAACCACCGCCTCTGTCTCATATTCAGTTCCTTCTGAGTGAAGATGTACTTAAGACTCTTGTGATTGGTGAAAATGTCACAAGACTCTCCATACAAATAATGGCGCCAAATCTTTAGCGCGAAAACCACAGCTGCTAACTCTAGATCATGTGTCGGATAGTTCACCTCGTGAGGTTTCAGCTGCCTCGAAGCATAGGTGATCACTTTCCCATGTTGCGTCAACACACATCCCAAACCTTTCTTCGATGCATCGCTATATATCTGGAAACCACCTGAACCAGATGGAAGAGTCAAAATAGGTGCAGACACTAAACGTTTCTTCAACTCCTCGAAACTACTTTCCCTCTCATCAGTCCAAACAAACTTCTCTCCTTTCCTCATCAATTGTGTTAAAGGCAAAGCGAGACGCGAAAAGCCTTCAACAAATCTCCTATAATACCCAGCAAGACCCAGAAAACTCCTTACTTCCGTCACGTTTGTAGGTCTCGGCCATTTTGTGATAGCCTCAACCTTCGCAGGGTCCATAGTAATACCGTCCGCAGAAACAATGTGACCCAAGAAGGCTACTCGATCCAACCAAAACTCGCATTTCGAAAACTTCGCATATAATCTCTGCTGTCGAAGAACCTCCAGAACCATACTAAGATGTTGCTCGTGTTCCTCCTCGGACTTAGAATACACAAGGATGTCATCAATGAAGACAATGACGAACTTATCGAGGAATTCGTGAAATACCCGGTTCATAAGGTCCATGAAAACTGCAGGAGCATTGGTCAACCCGAAAGGCATAACCAAGAATTCATAATGACCGTACCGAGTTCGAAAAGCCGTTTTAGGAACATCTTGCTCCCTCACCCGAAGTTGGTGATAACCGGACCTCAGATCAATCTTAGAGAAATGCCTCGCTCCTTGCAATTGGTCAAATAGATCATCAATGCGTGGAAGAGGGTAACGGTTACGGATTGTGATACGGTTAAGTTCCCGATAATCAATACAAAGACGCATGCTTCCATCCTTCTTCTTAACAAACAATACGGGAGCACCCCATGGAGACACACTCGGACGAATGAATCCATTATCTAACAGTTCTTGCAATTGCTCCTTCAGTTCTTTCAATTCGATCGGTGCCATACGGTATGGAGCTTTAGATATGGGTTCAGCACCCGGAATCAGATCGATGCTGAACTCAATTTCTCGAACAGGAGGAATACCAGGAAGTTCATCTGGAAACACATCAGTAAAATCGCGCACAACGCGAATACCATCAATGCTCGGAACATCCACAGAAGTATCCTTGATAGAAGCAAGGAAACCAATACAGCCATGTGAAATCAGTGTCCGGGCTTTCATAGCCGAAATAATCTTTACGGATTTCAGAGGTTGTGAACCAGAATAGACAAAATCAGGATGATGAAGATTACCAAAGATCACTTTACGAGCATAACAATCAATGGTCGCTTTATGAGCAGCCAACCAGTCCATGCCCAGAATAATATCAAAGTCAGTCATATCGATGGGAAGAAGGTTTGCAGCACGAATACGATCATCGAAATGAAGAGGGCAATTCACATACTCAACATCAATAATCACATGAGTTTTCATCGGAGTAGCAATAGATATACGGTTCTTTAATCGTTTTGGGGTTATGTTTATTTTATTTGCAAGTAAAGTAGATATTATGGAATGTGTAGCACCGGTGTCAAATAAAACAAAGACAGTACGATCTCCAATAAATAGAAAACCCGTAATAGTACCTGAGGAACCAGCTGCCTGATCACGAGTCATAGAGTAAACCCGGCCTGAATTAGGAGCAGCCCTAGCATCAACTTTAGGTTCACCAGCCTTCTTCTTAGGACAGTCGATGACTTTGTGATGAGTAGATCTACACCAGAAACAACCACCAGAAGCTTTATAACAAGGACCTGGATGAGTCTTCCCACAGAAAGTACATGTAGGAGGAGGGGGTAGAGCTTCAAAAGACTTCTTCTGACCCGACGATCCCGACTGCTGATACTGCTGAGAATCCCTACGTCGGTTGTTATTATTCTGCCCTTGACGATCACCACCATACCTACCAGTATCCCGACGATCCTGGTTCTTGTAATCCTGCTGTCTATTATTATAACCACGGTCCTGACGACCCCTCTGATCATACCCCTGGTCCTGCCGACCCCGAGAATCCTGCCTATGGTCCTGCCGACCATGACTACGAGAATCCACCCTGTTACCATCCCTATCACGCTTATAAGACACCCGATCCGCATGCAGCAACTCAATGTTACGGGCGGCATCCTGCACTCCAGCAACATCCTCAAAAGTAGTGTTAACGATCTTGTCCAACACCCACTTCTTCAAAGCCCATTTAAAGTGACGAGCCTGACGAAAAGCATCACCAGTGACCTCTGGTCCAACAAAACTAGCCAAACGCAAAAATCGCTGCATAAACTCTCCTGACGAATCGACCCGTAATCTCTCTCATACCTTAACTGTTCTGCCATAGGAACATACTGTCTGTAAAATGCCTCAATGAAATCAGCCCATGAACAAGTCTCAGCAAAATCATCTCCTTTGGCCTGAACAAGAGCAGTCCACCAGTTCTGAGCATCACCTTCCAATTTGAATGTAGCCAAACGAGTTTTAAACTCGTCACCACATCCCAGAACACGAAACAATTTCTCAACATGTGTGATCCAATCCTCCGCTTCATGGGGAGTAGCAGCGGACTTGAATGAGAGAGGCTTGAGCTTGTTAAACCTCTCGATCCACACATGGATACCAGTTGGGGGAGCATGAGGCGGAGCATTAGGTTGAGCATTTGGTGGAGTAGGAGGTCTAGCACCACTACTAGAAGGACTCGGCCCATTCCTGAGGTTATTGGCCACTTCAGTCACTACTCGTGGAATAGCAGCTTCCACAGCAGCGTTAATCATAGCTTGGAAATCAGGGGCATCATCATCCCCATCAGTGTACTGAGTAAAGCGGGTGTTCACCATCTGAATGATCATGGAAAGGGATTAGCAAAACATAAGAGAAAATAAGCACGAAATGGAAGACGAAGCAGAAACCTATGCTACCCAAATCCTCACCAGTCAAACCTAAAGTCTTAAGGGTCAAATCCTAAGGTCCATAAGACTCACAGGCCATGTTTATGTACTATAGGTCGCAGCCTGGGCTCTGATACCATAATTGTAACACCCCAACCCGACAAGGGTAGAAGTGCCACAAGGATGGTGACATATCAAAGCATACATACATAATATCATACACAGCGGAAGTCTTAAACATAATTCAATAAGAAAGACCAAGCCAACACAGCTTAAGTCAAAGTACATAAGTTCAATGATGAAGAAATAATCCAAAGGAAATAAGAACATAATCCAAATCCAAAGTCATAACATGGGGTGGTCATCTAAGGTAAAAGCTCTAACACAAGCTCTAACTCTCATCCCATAGCAAAAGCCCAGCTCCTAGCTTAGATACCTGCCGCAGGAAAAGGAAATGCGGCTGAGCTTAAAAAGCCGAGTGAACAGATACATAAACAAAGCAACGATAATGAAATAGAACTGAAATATAGTGCATTGGGGAATATCATAAGGAATAAACAAATGAATAATAGAAATGAAGGAATAGGATAGTCCTCCACCACAAGCCCAAAACTCAAAGTCATATCTCAAAGTCATAAGCCTTCAATTCATAATCTCACAATCAGAGGGGATACCTCTCAGGCAACCAGATAATATGAGGGGTGTCCTCATGTATCATAAGGGTGGAGTGATCAGCTCCCAGGGGTTGTGAAGGGCATGTATAGCACACAGTACCAATCACCTCAAAGTCATAGTTAAATCCACTAAGCATACATGTCTAGGATTGCAACCCATACGCCCCTTACTCAAAGTCAATCTCAAAGTCATATACTCAAAGTCATAATGGCCATAATAGTAATCATAAAAAGGGACGGCGTGAGAAATCACTCACCCACACATGAGTCATGCCAGTGGTGCATCACAGACATGCCTATGGTACCTCCATAGGTAGGAGAAACATAAATGGCTCGGGTATCAAACTAAGAGTCAGGTCTCAAAGTCATGCAAAAGGTCATATAGCAAAGGTTTATCTCAAAGTCATCTCAAAATCATATCAGGGTTCAATCAAAAGGGAACATAGCAGTGGCTTGGGGAATCTTAACTGAATCATAACTCAACATCAATGTATAGGAACCTTTTACTGAAAAAGGCAGAGTATCCGTACCTTATTGCAAAGCACAAATGAAACAAACACAGAAATGGAAAGGGCTCAAGATCTCTCCTTCTTCACACCTAGAGGAGTAGAAGGGAATTATAATTCATTCTTAAATTCATGTCTTTCCATTTAAAGTAACTTTCCATTTTTAGCAAGTTTCCATAAATAGTAAGTTTCCACTTTTAGAAAGTTTCCATATTTAGAAAGTTGAATCATTATTAATGGAAATAAAGTATCTTTTAACCTTTTTACTCATTTGGTCCTTAGGGTTTCATAACTTTGCATTTTATACCCTTTACTTTCCAAAATTACACTTTAAACCTTTTAGTATTCAAAGTTACACATTAAACCCTTAACTTATCCATTTTACATAATGAGCACTTATTTTATTAAGTTATTCGAATGAATCCTCAAATATTCATAATTTACACTTTAAGTCCCTCAAGTTATAAAAGTTACATATTTAACCCTTTAATTTATAATTTCAACTTTTAATTATCACTAATTACATATTAGGCCATTAAATTATCAAAATGACACATAAATCCCTGAATATATTAAATTACTCAAAACAGCTCCAAGTTTCTGAAAATTACATGTTTAGTCCCTCTCTTTTAATTATTTTCAAAACAAACCCTAATTAGGTTTAAAGTACATTTTAATCCATTTAAATGCAAAACTTACACTTAGCACCCTCATTATTTATTTTATTCGAATAGTATACAGCTCAAATAAGTTCTAAAAATAACCCTTAAGTTTTAAAGTTTACAAAACTCACCCAAAACCTTTTAGCCAAATCGTATAAACCAAAAACATAGGTTTTAGAAATCTTAATCCTCCTAATCGATTTTCAATCATCATCTCATCATTAGATATCATTAATTGTCACCTTTTCCAGCCCTAAACCAAAACCCTAGGGCCCTCGACTTATTTTTCTTTCTCCTTTTTATTTACGATTTACACAAAACCAAATAATTCAAAATACCATGATCTAAGCCAAGATAATTCTTCCAACATTTTTACAGATCATATTACATTATAAAATATGTAAATAAATTTTATTTAGAATTATTATGGATCGCATGGTGTCTTTTACATTTTAAACATGTTTTTAGGGTTTAATTCACGAATATGATATAGAGTGTGCATGGATCGAATGAAACATTTTATTTCGTGTTCATAAGGTGTAAGGGACCTGAGAAAAATACCAAAGCAAGACTTGAACGTGTGGAGAGGGCTGTACGATTTATAGCATACGCGTATAGGCCAAATGATCCAAAAATCACCACGACTTCACCAATGATCTTACAACCTTGAAACCAATTTTCGTGGGTCTTATATGATGTAAGGAACATCAGAAAAATAAGAAGTCATTTTTATAGAGGTCGTATGAAGCATAACGAATTTACCTTTGTTTTAGGGCTCGACACAAGAAAGCAAGGCCACGATCGGATGGGGCTTCAACAATTCGAATGGGATTTTTCTTGGCTTCTTAGGGTGATGATAACTCACAGAAAAATGCTTAGGAGTGCTGTGTGAGTCGAATGGGGGCTGTGAAAATTTTTGTGTGTGTTTGTTTTGGGTCGGCAATTAGGGTTTAGGGATATAAATGTGTGGATTGACTCTAAAAGGGAATTTCCGTGTGATGAGGGGGAGGGAGGACCAGAAATTTCGGCTATATTGGTTGGGAGAATATCCTTGGTGATTATCTTCCATATTTACCAAGTTTAAATCATTTTAAATCAAAATAAATCATGATAATATTAAGTTTATTCCATTCGGACCCTTTAAGGGTATTTTGGTAATTTTGTAACTTTTATAAATGTTAAATGAAGTTGTTAAATTTACTTTGGATCATAACTTGTTCATTGTTAGAAGTTTGGAATTATTTGGATACTTTATAAGCTAAAAAAAAATTTTAAAACTTGTAGGGGTAATTTGGTCTTTTCACGTGCTTTCTGATTTTTAGGTGTTACATAAATACACAGAAGTTGTCTCGACCAAGTGGGGAAAATCAACATAACATTTCACCAAGAATGATGAAGGCCGGGTTTTTTTCTCCACTATCGCTAATATGGGCATGGATATAGATAAGCATTTTATGGCGTTGCTGCTTTGTGACACAAGTCAACATGGGGAGGAGTCATAAGCATTTTATGGCGTTGCTAAATCGTGACACAACTCAAATGAAGCGGGATACACTATGGATCTTATTAAATTTTATTGATGTTATTGTGGTATCATTACAGAATTCGTAAGCAATTAAAAATTCTTGATCATTTCTTTAATTTCAAATAAACCCGATCTCAAGACATGTCTAAGTAAAGACATAGCAAACAAATTTATGCTTTCCAAGAGATTTTTGTCTCATGGGTTGTAATTTGGCATGAAATCTAAAAATCATGAGGGTGTCCTTATTTTATATTTAGGCATTTAGCAATTACCATTGTAGCTTTTTGGTGTGTCAATGTGTTGCAAAGAGACAAATGTTTCACTGAATATACGTTTGACAAGGGCATTCTAGATTGAATGGATGAAAAGATTCGGAAAGGAAGAATTTGAAGTTGTTTAAGTATTCAAAGGATATTGATGCTAGGAAACAGTAGTATAGTAATAAAAGAAATGAAGCTCAGGTTAAGGTTTTGTTGCAATCTTATGCTAGTGGTTTTTGAGGCTTTAGTGAGTTAGGAGATAACTTTGGGAAGAGATAGATAGTTGTATTGAAAAATTTATAAGAAAAAATTATAGACGCTCTAAGAAGGCACAAACATTCAATAAGTAATACTACGTACTTTTATTGAAGCTATATGATAGTTATAATCATATGGACATACATTGTTAAAGTCTGCCGGAATCTCCTTTTATAAGGAGTAACTTCTAACCCATACCATGATAACATAGAAGTACTGGTTTGACCCGAACATGTGTCGTCTCTAGAGACAAGGTAGACAGACCAAGGGAGAAAAACAAACAAGGAAAGAAGTTTAACTTAACGAAGATGAAACTCTTGCACTGGCCTCACATTGGTTGCCATTATAGATTCCCAGCTATTATTGGATGATGTTGCTACACTGTATTCACTACTAGAAATAGGAGAACTGGCGACGAACGAATACCGACGACAAAATGGGCATCGGTATAAACCACTAAACGACAAAAAAATCGCTTGACGGAGCCAAATTCGCGTTGAATTTTTTGGATTTTTAAGTCCAGACGCCAATTCGTCGGTATTGAAATGGTCAAATTTGACTTTTGCAATAATTGGGAAAACTTGGGCGGGAATTTGACCCGCCAAGAATTTCCCGGCAAAAAGACGTCGACATTTTCTTTGTCGAACAACCAAATTCTTTGACCGAAAATGGCTGTGGGTCCCACGTCGGCGTCGGGAAATGAAGTTGGGACAGTAAGTCCCGACAGGGCATTCCCGACTAACGCAGTTTCGTCGGCATCAACATAATACCGACGTCAAGACGTCGGCACATTCAAAAAAAAGTCGTCGCTATATGTCCAGTTTGTACTAGTGATTATATTCTAGCTTATCCTTTTTTGACCTTCATGACTGAAAATTCTTGTGATAAATTGAGGGCGGTATTACAATACCATATTGTGTAGATAATATAAGAAATCAAAATCCATGGATCATTTATCTGAAGGTAAAACTAGTTTGTGTCGTACATATGAAAAACCGAAACGAGATATTCAGGTTACTTTGTTTTAGTTGTAGGGGATAACAATAACAAACACAACCGGATATATTTGAATCTCTGAAAGGCGTGTAAACACTTTCAGATCGAATCAATTCGGTGGTTCTCCCGAATTATTCAATCGGATACAATCCAGAGATTGAGAACATTTTGTATGGTTTTTGTTTGAAATCTTATGAACCAGAGAGCCAAAATTGACCAAGAGAAAACGTATATGTATGAAAAACGGGATTAGGGCCATCATAACCACCTTTTTGGCAGGTTTCAAAGTTGTCAAATTTAGTCCCTCAATTTCCAAAAATTTGATTTTCTGAGGAATTTTTAACATAGCAACTTAATGGAAATAAAAAATTTTCCAGCTGACCTGGCAGCCAGCTCGACCCCAGCCAGGGGCGCTGCCCCTTGGACCCTGCCAGGGGCTGCCGCCCTGGAACCCCGCTCCCAGGGCGTTGCCCCCGGACCCCCGTCCCTTAGGGGCTTCGCCCCTAACATCATAATAAATTCAAATAGGTGTGCACTCCGCACGTCCAATCCTAAATGATGTCTTATTATGACGAAATTGGTCAAACAAGTTAATCCAATTACACTAAAATATCCAAACATTCCTCCCCTATTTTAGTGCAATCCTTGATTAACTAAAACAAGTAATATCAAACAATCAAACTTTTGCATAAATGAAATGTCGTGACGATTGAATTTCACATTAGTACATTACACATTCCAAATATTCGAATACCAGGGTGTCGTTAAGGATTGAACCCTGGGAATTCATTATGAACACTCGAAGATAATGTACACAAAAGTTTACACACATAGTAGTTCTATCTTGACACATGTTTTACTAGCCTATGTCCTTATCCTTCATAAGCATGTCAAAGCCAAGTCCCAGCTTCTTGAAGCGGCTAAACTTCATGCTCATATAGGTAGCTCTTTTATTCTTGAACCTACAACGCAATTTGTCAAAAGAGCTATTAAGAATATAACCATTCAACCTCCCTAACTTGTAGGTCTGAACACATACCTTGGGATGATTCTTCTAATGTGTTCCAATCTCTAAATATTAAGCCTTCCACATTGAATTCAGCACCTAGCGTCATACTAGATGGGAATTGGGTATCTTAATATTAGAGATTTCTGGTGGACTTTAATCCCATCCCTATAGCCGATTGTTTCACGAGATCTCTATTCAACCCTTTGGTTAAATGATCGGCTAAATTGTGTTGTGTTTTCACAAACACCACAGATATCACACCGTTCGTGATAAGCTCACGTATCTTGCTATGTCTAACACCTAAGTGTCTAGACTTCCCATTATATACTTGACTGTATGCCTTAGCCAAGGTAGCTGCACTATCACATCTGATAGAAATGGGTGATATCGGTTTAGGCCACAATGGAATTTCATAAATTAAATTCCTTAGCCATTCAGCTTCTTTACCAGCTGCTGCTAATGCCACAAACTCAGATTCCATTGTTGAATCAGTGATGCAAGTTTTCTTCTTAGATGCCCAGCATATGGCACCACCTCCAAGTAGAAATACCCAACCACTTGTGGAAGAATGATCTTCCTTATTGGAAATCCAACTTGCATCTGAATAACCTTCAAGAACAGAAGGAAATCCAGTATAAGTCAAACCATAATCCATTGTTCCTTTCAAGTACTTAAATACTCGATTAATTGCTTGCCAATGGATTAAACTTGGATTGTGAGTATATCTACTCAATTTTCCAACAGCAAAGGCTATATCAGGTCTAGTACTAATCATGGCATACATGAGAGATCCAATAGCCCTTGAATATTCAAGTTGATTCACAGCAACTCCCTTATTAGGCACAAGTTTTGTTGTGGGATCCATAGGAGTACCTATTGGAGAACAATCTTTCAGATTAAATTTATCTAACATCTTCTCAATATAATGTGATTGAGAGATAGTAATACCATGTTCTCCACGTATGATCTTAATGCCAAGAATCACATCAGCCTCCCTCATGTCCTTCATATCAAATTTAGAGGACAAGAATTTCTTAGTTGTATCAACTTGATCTTGATTAGTGCCAAAGATCAACATGTCATCTACATACAAGCAAATGATTACTCCTTTATCAGAAGTATCAAATTTGTTGTATACACACTTGTCTGCTTGATTTAATACAAAACCATTAGACAAAACAACATCATCAAATTTCTGATGCCACTGCTTGGGGGCTTGCTTCAAGCCATAAAGAGACTTAACCAATTTACAAACCTTATCTTCGTTACCAGGCATGACAAAACCTTCAGGTTGTTTCATGTAAATCTCTTCATCCAATTCACCATTCAGAAAGGCTTTTTAACATCCATTTGGTGAATTACAAGATTATGTATAGCCGCAAGTGCTAACAATAATCTAATGGTGATAATCCTAGCAACAGGAGCATAGGTATCAAAGAAATCAATACCTTCTTTTTGCCTAAAGCCTTGGATAACCAATCTGGCTTTATACTTGTCTATGCTTCCATCCACCTTCATCTTCCTTTTGAAGATCCATTTACTACCCAATGGTTTACACCCAGGTGGTAAATCAGACAGTTTCCAAGTATTATTGTGCATAATAGAGTCAATCTCATCTTGGATTGCCTCTTTCCAAAATGCAGCATCCCTTGAAGCCATAGCTTCACTGTAGGTCCTAGGATCTTCATCAACATTAAAACAATATTGATATTGAAAGTCAATTTCATTCCTTGATCCTTCGACCAAATATAGTTGGAAATCATCACCAAAAGATTTGGTTTTTCTTGCTCTTACACTCCTCCTAGGCTCAGAAGGCTCAGGAGGAGTAACAGTCACTTGGTCAGATGTACCAAAGTTACTAGAACTTGCAATCATGTCTGCAGGTTTAGGTAAAGATGTAAACCTATCCTCATTGCCAAAATCAGCATCCCGTGACTCAATAACAGAGTGCACGGATACATAGTTATTAGGTTCTACAACATAAAACCTATAGCACTTAGAATTCTCAGGATAGCCAATGAATACACAATCTATACCTCTTTGACCTATATTATTTATTTTAGGGTCAGTCAATCTTACCACAGCTCTACAACCCCAAACTCTGAGATAACTCAGTTTTGGTACCTTTTTATGCCAAAGCTCATAAGGGGTTAACTTGTTCCTTTTATTAGGAACTCTATTTAATAAATAACAGGCTGTCAACATAGCCTCACCCCAAAATCCGTCACTTAGGCCATAATAGCATAACATGGAATTAACCATTTCTTTTAATGTCCTATTCTTTCTTTCAGATACACCATTTTGTTGTGGTGTATATGGAGCAGTGGTCTGATGTATTATACCAGTAGATTGAAAATATACTGGATCATAATACTCACCTCCCCTATCAGTGCGAAGTGTTTTAATCTTCACACCATGACGAAGCTCTACTTCCTCTTTATAGATTTTAAATTTATCAAGAGCTTCATCTTTTGTATGACACAAGTAAACATAGCAGTATCTAGTAGCATCATCAATAAAAGTAACTACATACTTTTTATTACCAAGTGATGGAGTTGAATGAAAATCACACAAGTCACTGTGTACAAGTTCTAATACCTTAGTATCTCTAATGACATTTTTGGCGAAAGGTTGTCTAGTAATCTTAGTCAACATACAAGTTTTACACTTTTCACCATTCAATTCAAAAGAATGTATTAGACTCATTTTTTGACATGTCTATCAATCTCTTGTAATGTATGTGTCCTAGTCTAGCATGCCATAATTCAGATTTACCACAATTATTGCTATAACTAGTAGAAGCCATGCAAACAAAATTATTAACAAATGAAACATCTAAATTTAATTTAAACATGCCATTCAAATATTCAAAGCCAATAAAGTTTCCATGTCTTGACAAGATATACTTGTCACTTTCCAAGACTTGTTTGTAACCACACTTATTTAATACAATACCAGATACTAAATTCTTACGAATTCCAGGTACATAAACAACATTGTTTAAAAGTAAAGAGTTTCCAGAAGTAAAAACTAGGTTAACAGATCCTAGTCCTTTAATTGGTTCAGTTGCAA
Source organism: Artemisia argyi (assembly GCA_030686995.1). Classification (NCBI taxonomy): domain Eukaryota; kingdom Viridiplantae; phylum Streptophyta; class Magnoliopsida; order Asterales; family Asteraceae; genus Artemisia; species Artemisia argyi. Next base: position 180,030,893 of record CM060683.1, read on the forward strand.
CACTGCCCATCTTTAACACATATCCATCTTCAATTGGCTTAAAGTCCTTGAACCATTGAAGATTTTTGCACACATGACATGTTGCTCCTGAATCCACCCACCATAATAAATCATCATCCTGCACATAAAATGTTTCAGAGATTATTGATACATAATAATTCTCAACAGAATGATCAATAGGCACCAAAAACAAACCTGATTGCTTTCCGGGATCCTTGTACCCACTCAAACCAGCATCGTTTTTCCCTTTACCTCCACCCTTTCCAGACTTGCAATCTTTCTTAAAGTGTCCCGATTTCCCACACTTCCAACAGGTTACTTTTGATTTCTTATCGGAACCTTTATTGTTATTGCCTTGAAACTTTCGTTTCCCTTTATCAGCCTTGGAGGATTCACCCTCCTCCACCATGTTCACAGAAGAACCGGTCATGGTTTTAGTACCACCAACAGAACCCTTTTCCATATCACGTATGGATTGTTCAATTTGGAAATGACTTCCAAGTTCAACCAGATTCAATTCCTCTTTCTTATGTTTCAGATTGTTTTTAAAATCTTTCCAAGAGGGGGGCAGTTTATCTATGATACTAGAAACAGAAATAGATTCATCCATTCTCATATCATATTGTGCAAACTGTCCTAATATCCTTTGCAATTCGTGATACTGTTCCATGACAGGCCTAGTGTCTACCATTTTATAGTTAATGAAATTACCAACAAGAAATTTCTTACTAGATGCATCTTCTGCCATATATTTGGCTTCAAGGGAATCCCATAATTCTTTTGCAGACTCTATGTTTTGATAAACATCAAACAAGGAATCAGACATACCGTTAAGAATATGACCACGACATATGTAGTCTGCGTTTTCCCACTTTGAACGAGTGCGAGTCTGTTCCAGGGTTTCATTCTCAACAGCCTCAGGGCATGGGGTACTCAGAACATATACCACTTTCAAATTCGTAAGATAAAAGTGCATCTTTTTCTGCCATCTACGAAAATCCTGCCCAGAAAACTTTTCCAATTTTGCAAACGTCTTATACATATCCTTCACAGAATCAGGGTTCGTCACCACCGAATTGATTCGATCTTTGTAGGGGATAACAATAACGAACACAACCGGATATATTTGAATCTATGAAAGGCGTGTAAACACTTTCAGATTGAATCAATTCGGTGGTTCTCCCGAATTATTCAATCGGATACAATCCAGAGATTGAGAACGTTTTGTATGGTTTTTGTTTGAAATCTTATGAACCAGAGAGCCAAAATTGACCAAGAGAAAACGTATATGTATGAAAAACGGGATTAGGGCTATCATAACCGCCTTTTTGGCAGGTTTCAAAGTTGTCAAATTTAGTCCCTCAATTTCCGAAAATTTGATTTTCTGAGGAATTTTTAACATAGCAACTTAATGAAAATAAAAAAATTTCCAGCTGACCTGGCAGCTAGCTCGACCCCAGCCAGGGGCGCTGCCCCTTGGACCCTGCCAGGGGCTGCCGGCCCTTGGACCCTGCTACCAGGGGCTGCCGCCCCTGGAACCCCGCTCCCAGGGCGTTGCCCCCGGACCCCCGTCCCTTAGGGGCTTCGCCCCTAACATCATAATAAATTCAAATAGGTGTGCACTCCGCACGTCCAATCCTAAATGATGTCTTATTATGACGAAATTGGTCAAACAAGTTAATCCAATTACACTAAAATATCCAACATTAGTTGATGTAGATTCTTCTTCATTTAAGTTCCACTTGATGCATATTACTCTTACATTGAACCAATATTTGTGAGGAAGATCATTGGACCAATATTAATATCGATGAGAAGTGTTCACAAATGCTATGTTTGTTACTTATGTTACTTTGTCTTATGTTCTTACCGGTTTTTGTTGTTTCACTTGATTAGTTTACGGGGGAGGTATCATGAACCCTACTTAAATTGTCAACTAATTCTAAATAAAGTAACTCATCGTCTATACTACTATATAATCTATTTTGGACTATTTTATAATTAGAAATTCTTAAAATTCAAACTTTTACTTGCTTATTATGGAAGGATTTCAAAATTAATTGGTTAGGAAGCATGTTGGTTAGGAAATTTGTTAGGAAGCAGGTTGGTTGTTCAAACTAAAATTATTTGGCTTAACTATCTCTACCATTTCTACTTACAAAACATAAAAACAACTAAATGTGTGACCGAATAACTGAATAACGCAAAATATAGTAACAGGTACCCGCCACCGCATTGCGCTGGTACCGTTGTAGTCCTTATAAGATTATGAAGGGGTTTTTTTTTTTTTTTTTTTTTTTTTTTTTTTTTTTTTTTCAACTTAATCATTTATTTATAGTGTCGATCGATCTATTATTTACTTTGAGATGATTAAACTGAATGTCACGCTAGCTTTTCATAGTTGTTGATGCCATTACCACAACTACCACAAGTTTTGAAAATTTAAAATTGTGCTTCAAGCCAAGAAAGAGACGTTGTAATGAATAAGGAAGAAATAAATGTACTTACTCAAATTTGCAGTGTTACATAAAAAGTTGTTGTATCTTTGGAGGAAAGTGTAAATTCAAAGCAACTTTCTTTTGGTACGAAGATGAAGCTATTGATGTTACTCTAACTCACGTTAATCACCAAGATGGTAAGTGTAGATGCCTAGTATGTAAAAAGGTGAAAAAGAAAATTGATGGAAAAAGAAAAATTAAAGAGAAATCACTTGCATCCAAATTTATGGGTATAGAAAGTAAGTTTTATGCTTGTTCAAGTAAAAGTGAAGTAGACCAAAAAATAATCAGTCAAATATACGGGTCTGGGTTATCACTTATCAGGTCGGGTTTATCGAGATTTGAAAAAATAAAAACTAACCCACAACTTAACTTTATAAGGTACCGGGTCTATCGGGTATGAGTTGCGGATTATCAGGTTGGGTTTATCGGGTTACGTGCTAATCTCATCCCACAATTTACTTCATTCACTAAAGTTACCATTCAACATGAAATTAACTTACAAAAAACGTAGTGTTTGGTACCTTGTAATCAAAGGGAGAATGAAAAGAATGATTACGTTGGAATGATAAAATTTTGTTTGCTTACATAAATGGATTGTAAATTTGTAATAGTTCATTACAAGGAATGACCCATTACAGTAAAATCATTCCCTAGGCCCCTCTTGCAGTTTTTTTCATTACATCCGTAATGAAATCAAAATTACATAAAACCCCACCAATAACTAACCATATTAAATAAACTTTCTATCATTAATAGGGGCATTTTAGTCTTTCTATTATTATTCCATTACGTCTTATCAAATAAACCAAACATGATTAATAATTGTAATAAATAATTACATTACACTATTTATTCCATTACGTCGTTTATTCCATTCATTTGACATTTCACTACGTCCTATTAAACGTACCCTTACAAAACTAAAATTCCTCAAAAAATTATGTTACAATGAGAATACTAAATTACAGAGTATGTAACTACCAAATTAGGAAATTATGTAACAACTAAAGATGAAACACGTCAATACCCAAATATTTTTTCATTTGAACACGCAAAGTTTAATACAAGTACAACAAAAGATGAAACCATTACCTTTTCTTTCTTGAATGACAAATGTTGGAGTAATCTACGATTAGTAAATTACTTAAATGAACCTTTTATTCAACTAGTTTACACATATAAATATCGCACATAAAATTATCCAAAATGAACATTTTACATTTTATCCGTTAGATCTATTAATAAATTAATTTCTAACCGTTAGATCTAGTAAAAGAAATACTAGGCGAGGTGCAGGCGAAGCCTATGTGATTCAGAAAGATAAGAGGGTTTAGGCGAGTTGTAGGCGAGGTGTAGGCGAGTTGAATTGAATTGTGTTACCAGGCGAGGACGTAGGCGAGGTGACCAGCGAGGTGCTAGGCGAATTGAATTGTTTTACCAGTGGCCTTGGCGAGGTGTTAGGCGAATTGAATTGTTACCGGTGGAGAATTGGACCAGGCGATATGGAGTATTACCAGGCGAGGCTCTAGGCGATATGGAGTAATACTAGGCGATGCCTTAGGCGATGTGACAAGCAGGCGATGCCCTAGGCTTTTGGTAAGCAGGCTACGCGAGATGAATTGATGCCCTAGGCGATGTCCTAGGCAATGCCCTAGGCGAGGTGGTCATATTAACTTTTGGCTAAAAGTTCATAAAGATATCAAAACAAATTGAACTTTGGTTAACATTCAGTAAAATATTTGGTTTATATTCTTTTTATATCTAGGTTATATTTAATGTTCATGACCAACTTGATACAAATCCTAATATTTTATGTTATTCTTTCATCTTTTTCTGAAGCAGACTCCATTCAAAGTTTCTAGTTACTTGCTTAATTCGATGGATAAACATGTGTTCTTTGAGTTTCTAGTTACTTGCTAAATTCGATGGATAAACATGTGTTCTCAGGGATAATACTAGGCGATGTGAATTGAAGCCAGGCGAGGTGAATTGAAGCCAGGCTAGGTGACCATATTAACTTTTTGCTAAAAGTTCATAAAGATATTAGTAATAACAAATATTAGTAAATATTGACTTTACTAATAAAGATGCATAAAAGATGTTCATAAGGATGCATAAAAGATGTTATATTGACTTTGTTTATATCAAGTTTGCTTTATGTCAGTTTGATCCATTTCTTTATTATATTGGGTTTGGTCGATTTCTTTATGTCAGATTTGCTGCAATGGCGAATTTTATTGATTTCAGGCGATCACATTTGGCGAATGGAAAGTAAAATCTTTGATTGTGACATATATTGGTCAGTTTGGTAAACGAGGTAAAAAAAAGTTTATTCCCGTAAAGCCTATCACTATAACGTTCATTCTCGTAATTGGGTTTTATGTAAATCAATACAAGTATAGGAATATAATGATTCGTGGGGAAGGTTTATGAACTGTCATGATATTGATCAGTACAATCTCTAAAGTGGGCTTAGTGATTAAAATTTACGATTACCGAGTTTAGGTCAAAAATTATAGATTTATATATTTGTCAGTATAGCTTATCGGGTTTATCGGGTCTACCCGATAACCTGATAATGAACTAATTAAGACGCTAAGTCGACCCCATATATGGTTGTCGAGTTTATCGGATTGATAAACCCGATAAGCTAAGTCAGACCCAAATCAACTTGACCCTCTAAGGCCTTATCGGGGTTCAGTTTGGGTCAGGTTCACCCATTTGACACCCCTAATAGGACCAAATTGCAACTTTTTGTAACAAAGGAACACAAACTTTGAAGTATTCTTAGCGATTGAAGACACAATCACATGAGCTGTGGGAAGTGGGAACCATGTAACTCTTGCAAGCATTATAGAGACTCGAGCACCAATCAACCCGCGAAGTAGTCACACCTTTAGTGCTATTCGACCACTAAATAAACGAGACAACTTGGAGCTCATCACATATAGTCGATAGGTTTGTCCCTCTATTTTCAAACACCCTTTTTCTTGGGTCGGGTGTATACGGATTCAAGTCAACTGGAATATAAGTAAAATTAAAAGATTTCCTAGTTTAATAAGCTTACATAAATAATTTATAAAATTTTATAAACAAATATAAATAACCTTTATTCAGGTAAATCAAGTTCACCCACCAAACCCAAGTTACTCAAATATTTTCAAGTCCACCCGAACCCGAGTTAGTCAAATATTTTCTAACTCAAAACTATTTAAAATTCTCCCGAGTGGGAAACATGTTAAATAACCTCTTGACACTTTCCTTCTTGTGCATTTATGAATTATAAATACTGCCCACCTACTACTATCCTTCTCCCTCAAACAAACATATACTCACACTCGCCCCAAACAAAAACACTATCATCTCATGTCGTAATGTTGGTTTTTTAAGGTAGTGTTTCTTATATATCTTTATTTTTTTATGTTTTGAAGATTCTATTTAATAGATCCATATTATATTCATTATACTAACGTTTTTTACTAAATTTTTTTATGTAGATCCGTTGGTGCAGCCGCTCTTACCATTACTGCTGGAAATGTATGGTTTATTTTTTTTAAATGTTGTTAAATTTGTTGTTAAATGTTAAATGTGTTAAATTCTTTGTGGAAAAATGCTTTTTCTATGTTTTTTATTTTATTTTATTTTATTTACTTAAAAGAATGTAGTATGCTTTTTTCAGTGTATGTTGTAGGTTAAATAAATAAATCTATGTGTTTATGTGTGTTTGGTTTTTGTAGATTTATCTGTTTTTTTTTTTTTCTTTTTTTTTTTTTTTTTAGTTTGTTTTAGGCATAGTGATCTGCCCTTTTTATTTTATTTTAAAGCATGTACTGTTTTTATAGAAAAATATATTTTTTTTTAAATAATGTATGTTTTCATGGTATAGAGTTTTTATGTTGAATTTTAAGATAAGAAAGTATGTTTTATTCTTTCTTGAAAGAATGTACTTTTTTTTTTTTTTTTTTTTTTGGTTAGACAAACATTAAAGACTTTCAACCACCTCACAACTTTCATCTATCAATATTTACTTGGGAAAATTACTGCAGAGGCCTCTGCAGTAATTGGTTACCTTTTTCAAGGCTGGTTTTTTTTTATTCCCTAGAAGGCTTCTTATTTCGCTGCAAAGTGTACCAGAATTACATTATGGACACGTGTCAGCTTCTCGTCAATTTTAAAATAAAAAAAACAAAAAAAAACGTATTCCACATACTACTTGCAGCGAAATGCAATATACCAGAATTACATTATGGACACGTGTCAGCTTCTCGTCAATTTTAAAATAAAAAAAAAACAAAAAAAAACGTATTCCACATACTACTTGCAGCGAAATGCAATAGTATTGGTCCCACTCCACCTCTCTCTTCCATTGGACCCACTTTTATAATAATAATAAAAAAAAAAGTGTATTTCTGCATTAATTTGCAGCGAAATACATGAAGGGGAGCCCACTTGATATTGATTTTAATTAAAAAAAGAAAAAGAAAATGTATCTCTCATACTACTTGCAGCGAATTGTAACTAACTAGGTCCCACAATTTTTTTTTAATTTAAAAAATAAAACTTACCAAAATCACCCTAAACCTTTTAATATTTACAACTTTTTTATATAACAAACTTTATTCGTCAAATATTTATCAAATATATAGTGAATTTGTTAATAAAAAAATACCGTTGCGAAGAGCTCTGGATTACGAAAAAAACGAGCCCAATATTGATATGCTTTTGATGCACGTACGATTTTATAAAAAATGTTAAAGTTTGATAAATAAGTTTAGGTAGGTTTTTGGTAAGTTTTATTTTTTAACTTGAAAAAAGTTGTAATTTATATATTTATCAAACTTTAACATTGTTTATAAAATCGTACTTGTATCAAAAGCATATCAATATTGGTTTTGTTTTGTTCGTAATTTATAGCACTTCGCAATGGTATTTTTTTCATTAACGAATTCACTATATATTTGACGAATAAAGTTTGTAATATAAAAAAGTTATAAATATTAAAAAGTTTTGGGTGCTATAAATATTTAGCAAATATATATAGTGAATTCGTTAATAAAAAAATACCGTTGCGAAAAGCTCTAAATTACGAACAAAACGAAACAATATTGATATGTTTTTTGATACACATACGATTTTATAAAAAATGTTAAAGTTTAATAAATATATACATTACAACTTTTTTCAAATTAAAAAATAAAACTTACCAAAACCGCCCTAAACTTATTTATCAAACTTTAACATTTTTTATAAAATCGTACGTGCATCAAAAGCATATCAATATTGGGCTCGTTTTTTTCGTAATCCAGAGCTCTTCGCAACGGTATTTTTTTATTAACAAATTCACTATATATTTGATAAATATTTGACGAATAAAGTTTGTTATATAAAAAAGTTGTAAATATTAAAAGGTTTAAGGTGATTTTGGTAAGTTTTATTTTTTAAATTAAAAAAAAAAAATTGTGGGACCTAGTTAGTTACAATTCGCTGCAACTAGTATAAGAGATACATTTTTTTTTTTAATTAAAATCAATATCAAGTGGGGTCCCCTTCATGTATTTCGCTGCAAATTAATGCAGAAATACACTTTTTTTTATTATTATTATAAAAGTTGGTCCAATGGAAGAGAGAGGTGGAGTGGGACCAATACTATTGCATTTCGCTGCAAGTAGTATGTGGAATACGTTTTTTTTTGTTTTTTTTATTTTAAAATTGACGAGAAGCTGACACGTGTCTATAATGTATTTCTGGTACACTTTGCAGCGAAATAAGAAGCCTTCTAGGGAATAAAAAAAAAAAACCAGCCTTGAAAAAGGTAATCAATTACTGCAGAGGCCTCTGCAGTAATTTTCGCTATTTACTTTCATCTACCAATATTTAAGGATATTCCCTTGCATTAAAGTTTTAAAAACCTTGTTTTTTTGCAGTATCAAACACAACCCTACTAACGACAAGCAAACATAGCTTTCCTACCAAAGGATCCACCACCGGTTAATATGTTTGCTCGAAGCGCTAATCAAAACCCTATACTATTTGAGCTTTTTTTTTATGATACAATGCTAACCCCTTACCAACATTTCAAGGTTCCTTGAAACCATTACCCCACAGTCTCCCCCTCTTTCTCGTAAATGTACAATGTTGTCAAACTCAACTGTAATCTTCAAACTTTTTGGATTCTCGCGTTGGGACTTTTCCCAAAATTTCATCTTATCCAAATATTTATAAAGCTTCTTGGACCACTTCTCCCTGGCTCGCTCTCTTATTGCTTCCCTACGCCAACCATGGAGGCTGTCATAAATAGTCACATGAAACTTTTGTAGATCCAACTTTGCGAGATACCAATGGCTCTACCCATGGATACAAGTGTATACCTACAAAATATGGAAAATCATTAATAATACTATAACGTATACAATTATGTTTACATATCTACGAGTAATAATATTCTGAGTCAAATGTTTACTTATGGATTATGAAAGTAACTATTTGACTCAGAATATTATTACCCGTAGATATGTGCACATAATTGTACATGTCATAGTATTACTATTGATTTTCCAAATTTTGTAGTTATACACTCGTATCCAGGTTACAACCATTGGTATCTTGCAAAGTTGGATCTACACAAGTATAATGTGACTATTTATGACGGCCTCCATGGTTGGCGTAATGAAGAAATAAGAGAGCGAGTTAGGGAGAAGTTGTCCAAGAAGCTTTATGAATATTTGGAGGAGATAAATTTTCGGAAAAGTCCCAACGCGAGGATAAAAAACGTTTGAAGATTACATTGAGTTTGACGACATTGTACCTTTACAAAAGGGAGGGGGAGATTGCGGGGTGATAGTTTGCATGAACCTTGAGATTTTGGTTAGGGGTTTAGCATTGGATGGAGGAGGCTGGTCTGGACTGCTTATAGGGACAGAGTATAGGATAAAAATGGCGGAAGAAATATATAAGACACGGATGATGTTTGAGATCCTAATGATAATAAATGCTCATTGTTGTCATGTTTCAGGTACGTAACAACTAACAATATTTGTGGAAGTTTTTAGTACTTAAAAGAGAATTCTTTCAATACACTATTGTTGAAACATTATGCAATTAAGTTGTTTATTTGGTGTTTGGAAGCAGTTTTGATGACTTGGTATGATAGTGAGTTTATGTTTATGAGATTCTTAATTTTCTGAGAATTTGACTAATAAATCACTATATAAGAACTTCTGAAAGAAGTACTTGATGATTAAGATTACAGAAATGTGATGCTCTATACAGTTTATTGCTAGTTTATGTAGGTTCTTTTAACATTCAAAATATTGACTAATTAGATACATAATGTATTTCAGATGGGAAAACATTCAAGAAGTCATGACGTCCTTTTGAGAAGGAGCGTTTAGATGCTGAGTTGAAACTTGTTGGAGAATACAATCTTTGATGTAAGAGAGAGCTCTGGAGGGTGCAGTATGCTCTTAGCCATATCCGTAATGCTGCAAAAATGCTTCTCGCCCTGGTGGAGGACCCACGAAGAATCTTTGAAGGTGAAGCCCTTATGAGGAGAATGAACAGGTGTGGGTTGTTTGATGAGAGCCGGAACAAGCTTGATTACGTGCTGGCCCTTACTGTGGAGAACTTCCTTGAGCATCGTCTGAAGACACTCGTGTTCAAGACTGGTTGTCCAAGTCTATTCATCATGCTAGAGTGCTCATCAAGGAGAGGCACATCAGGTATTGCTAAATCTAAATGGAAATTTCATATGTATTTACGTGTGATCATGTTTTTGCCATCAAAACACCTTTAAGAGTTTTTTAAAAGAAAATGTCGAGACAGCAAGTTTTTGGTGCTTATTGCTTTTATGCATTTTATTTAGACAAAACTCACTTTTGAACGATTGCAATGTGCTTATTGGATTTATGTTTGTATCTTAATTTAAGTTTGGATTATGGTTAGAAGTTTACTTTTAGTGCTTATATGCGGTAAGTATAAGCTAATCTAACACACACTCTAAAGCGGACTTCAGCTAGGTTCGTAGTACTAAACCTCATGGGTATTGACTATTTTGACTCATTCACTTGTGAATAAGTGATTCTTGGTATTTGTTTATCTTGAAAAAGCAGCCAAATGAAACTGGTTTACCCGGCTACCCTGTTGAATCTTGTTTGTTTTAAGCTGTTACCTAACCTGGTAATCTGACAACCTTTTTCAACTTCTATTTGACTTGCGTCCTTCAAGTCCTATTTGACTCGCGTATTTGCTTTATTATGGCCATTTATTGTGATGTTGTTATTTACTTAATTGGCCAGTGGATACAGTGTTGAAAGGCTACTTGTGAATGCTCCATCATTCATGGCATGAGTCGATTCACAGAAGCACATTGACTTTTAACTTACAAGTCCCTTTGGAGGTGGCAGACCTGGCAAAGTGAAGCGAAAGAACAAAAAGGCCTCTGCTAAGAAGGCAGCCAGTGAGATGCTGATGAAGATGATGAAGAATGAGCTCCCGGTTATCTCTGTTTAATGAAAGGTTTTATCTTTAATAATTTCCAAACAAAACTGTTTATAGTAGTTTTACTCAATAAGCAATCCAATGCATAAGACGTTTTATGAACACTTGTATTATCAAGATCAGTTTGAGTAAATAACAACCTTTTGACATAGTCTACACTTAACTAAACATAAACTATTGGTAACTAAGTCGTTAAAAGTAACTATTGTTAGCTTCAATAATAAACGAGAAAAGTAATTCTCGACATTTGATTAAGCTGTTAAACAGCTTGTAATTTTTATCGCAAAATTGTGAGGAGTTTTTTGTTTTGAATTTTGTTTGGTACAAATAATCTAAATTGGTCACACGAAACTTTCTCAAAGATAAAGTCTTTACCCGAGTATGTGTTTACCCAATTTTAGTATGTGTGACAATGATCTTTGACTTTGTGGATTAATCTATCATGGTTAAAAGAAACAAAAACAAAGGAAGTTAAATAATATAGAGTCTAGTGTGGTGCACTTTGTTTGGTTTGCCGCCAAAAAAAAGCCAAAGAGCAATCTTAGCACCACCTGATAATTTATTCTTTCATTTTTTTTCTATCACTCACACACCAAAATACCCCCTTACTAATCACTAAGGATGAGCTCGATAGCAATCTCGTACCAAACTGATACCAAATTGGTGGTACCATTTTTTTTCCAGCATAAAAGTGTGTACCGGTACTCGTTACCCGGAAAACGGTGGACATTCGGTTTTTCCCCTTTGTTAAAACAAAAATAAACAAATCAAAGGCGAAGATATATTGTTACTTATGATTCGTCTTGGACGACAAGATTAATTAACTATAAGCATAACTCATTAAATAAATATTATAGGTGAATAATGTCGAGTACATATTCACCTTTTTATTTAACAAAGATGCATATCATTAAAAATAAACATAACTCATTAACGATAAATCATTAATAATACTAATTGATGATGATGATGATGATGATGATCAGGATAGTTTATGAATGTAAATTTGATGATTTTAGTGATTAATAATAGGTTATGGTTAATTTTTCGACAAGTTTGTAAAGGGTCGATGGTTGTCGCAGAAGTTTTATGAGCTTCTTTTTCTCAAACTTTATGTTTAGATGTGTGGTCGTATTTTTCTAGGAGCCAATTTTTCAATTTTTCGTATGCATGAGAGAAACTAATAAGATTTTTTGGAACTTTGGAAATAGAAGTTAAATAATAATAATAATAATAATAATAATAATAATAATAATAATAATAATAATAATAATAATAATAATAATAATAATAATAATAATAAATTAATTAATTAATTAAAAAAAAAAAAAAAAAACCTCTTTGCATTTCGGTACCAAAACCGAGAATTCCTACTTATATTTTGTACCGTTTTGAAGGTACCGAATTTTTTTCCCACATATTTTTTAGTCCCGGTACCGTACCGTGTAGTGTGAACCGGTACAAGTTTGGTACACCGGGATTCGGGTCCAGATGTTCATCCATGTTAATTACTCAAGCCAAAACCTCACTATTATGACCCACCATGCTCAGCTAAAAAACACACACAAAAAAAAAAAAAAAAAAAAAAAAAAAAAAAAAAAAAAGATTAAAATAAATTTATAAAAAACAAAAATGCTTTTGGTGCAAGCCAAGGGCTTCACTCACACCTTGACGTAGGAGGGGGCGGTATAGTGGCTTGGCTTGGCTCAAGCCAAAGCCTTGCCTCGTTAGTTTGGCATTGATGTTGCGTGACCACACCTTGGACTCTAATGATTTTTGATGTTAAATAATATAGTCTAAGTGGTAATCATCACTAATTGCGATTACACTTTTAAAATTAATAGCAAGTGACATCGTTTTATTGTTTGTCAAATTAATCAAATCACTAGTTAGGCTTTGTATAAACTTCGCAATTTTCCAATGTTTTGTTCAAAATACAAATATAGTATGTTAGATTTTGTTACACGTATTTTTTTTTCTTGTTTTTTTTTCTTGTTTTTGGTAACCATGGTTTCCGACCATTCGTTATACACATATTTGGACACATCCTTTTGCTAAAAATCGTTTTAACTATCTTTTTGTGGTGAGATGCCAAGTTATATAGTTCACGGATACTATAGGTGCGAAAAATAGATATTATTACAAATCGCCACCAAAGATGTAAATCCTTTGATCGATAATGCTGTTAGCGAAAATATTTCTATCGACTTTTCTTAACGTAAGACATAAGTCGAAAGATAATCACCTGAAACATTTATACTACTTTGCTGAAACCTAAATATGATTTCCCAAAGACAGAACACAACTCACTTTTTAGATACCCAAAAATTTAACCATGTTTAATATATATATATATATATATATATATATATATATATATATATAGGGAAGGGATCAAGTAAGAAGAATAATTAAAATAAGAAGGGTAAGAAGTAATTCTAGCCACACATTTCAAATTAGGAGGGAAATTTTGAAGGAAGATGCATCCACTTTTGTAGGTGCATCTGAAATGTGTGGTTGTGGTTATTTCTTATCATTCCTATTTTAATTATTCTTCTTATTTGATCCTAACTATATATATATATATATATATATATATATATATATATATATATATATATATATATATATATATATATATATATATATATATATATATATATATTCTTTTTAATTAACGTTCATTGTACCATTTTTATATCATAACTTTTTTATATTTAGACGTTACACTTGTTTTCTATCTCTCTCTCTCTATAAAAGCGATCTCAATAACTTAGGTGACGTTTAGGTAATCTTATGTGATTGCTTATGACTTTATGAGGTTATATGACTCAAATAACTTATACGAGTGAGCTTATCTGCTTATATTAGGAGGTTTTGATAAGCCCCAAAGTCACAAATTTTCAAAAAAAAGTAAAATGATACTTTATGAAGCATATTATAGAAGCCATTAATAATGTAGTTGGGGAGGAGGTTAGCTTTAACTTCACTATAGTACAAGTCTTTCATAAATTGCCTTTAAGAGAGCACATTGTTACCCTCATTTCTCCCTCAAAACACATCAAACAAAATCACTCTAGTCTTATCCCACCATAAATCACAGCCCACTGAGACTCCTACCGGTTTTTGAGGTTGTTTTTTATTGTTTCTTTTGTAGATCCATATTTGTTTTACTAAAATTTTGTGTACATCTACTAGTGGCAAGATCCTGGCTAGCTTTTAGTTAAGGTTAAATATCATTTTTCAATTTTCTACTCTCATTTTAGTTAACTTATGCTTTTCTCTGTTCCTAACACATAGTTTCTCTAGATAAAAGTGGTCCTAAAATTATGTATATATGTGTGTTTAATGCTTTCGTCAAATATGTAAACGTTTGATAAATGTTTTTTCTATCTTTTATGTTCTTACAAGTGGTATGCTTTTTCAGTGTTTTTTTAGGTTAAATAAACAAATGGTCTTCAAATATGTAAACGTTTGATAAATGTTGTTTTTTTTTTTTTTTTTTTTTTTTTTTTTAAGCATGTAATGGTCTTTCAGGAAAAAAATATGTGTTTTTAATTTGTATTTTTTTTTAAATAATGTCTTTTTTAATGTTATATGTTATGTTTAATTTTTTTATATAAGAAAGTATGTTTTTATGTTGGTTTTATTATTTAATGAAAACGAATGTATGGTTTTTTTTTTTCTTTCTTTTTTTTTATATTTTTTATACAAGAATGTAAGTTTTTATGTTAAAAGAGTTTTTCTGTTTTTGTGTTGATTTATTTGACCAACAATAAATACTTTCAACTACCTCACAAGTTATATATACCGATATTTAATTTCATCTACTAATATTTAAGGCTATTCACTTGCATTTTTTACTCTTTCAACTACCTCACAAGTTGCATCTACCAATATTTAATTTCAATAACCCATTTTAAGGCTATTCACTAGCATTAAAGTTTATTTGTACTCTTTACTTGTTTTTAAACACACACACAAACACCAACTACTACTAATATTTATTTAATCACTTATACTCTTTCAGGTTAGGGTTGGTTTTGACACACCTAAGGCCGAAGAGCATGATTATACTCTTTCGGGTCGGGTTTGAACAACATCTCAAGGTTCCTACAAACCATTACCCCGCACAGTCTCCCTTCTCCATCCTCTTGTAAAGATACAATGTCGTCAAACTCCACTGTAATCTTTAAGCTTTTTGGATCCTCGCGTTGGCACTTTTCCCAAAATTTCATCTCATCCAAATATTCATATAGCTTCTTGGACCACTTCTCCGTAACTCACTCTCTTATTTCTTCCTTATGCTAGCCACGGAGGCTGTCATAAATAGTCACAAGAAACTTTTGTAAATCCAACTTTGTGAGATACCAATGGCTCTTGTACCCCATGGTTAGAAGTGTATAGCTACAAAATTTGGAAAATCAATAATAATACTATAACATATACAATTTTATGTGCACATATCTACGAGTAATAATATTCTAAGTCAAATATTTACTTACATAATTCACATCCCACAAATGGGGCTCGTCCTTGCCTCCAAAAAGCAAGGTCGAGATCATCGGCCTTCGTCTCATTCTTCAACTCTACTTCCTCATATGTATTCACCGGTTCCTTATTAACAACGACATTGGGTGTCAAAAATCTATCAATAGAATGTTGTCCACCGAACTTCATGGCCATCCTTTATCGATGAATTTATGTATTCCTTAATCAGATAGTTGATCCAAGTGCAAATATGTTGTTAGAAGTTTATAATCACATAAGTCTATTAGTAAGTGTAACATATGTCTAAATAAGAGAAAAACCTTAAAATACTTACATTCGAGGCAAGGCATGCCATAGATTCCTTCCGTTGAGTTGTGTCACGAAGTACCAACGCCATAAAATGCTTATCTATATCTATACCAATATAAGCAATTGTGGAGAAAAGAAACTCGGCCTTCATCATTTTTGGTAAAATCTTCTACAGATCTTCCCCACTTGGTTGGACCAAATTTTATGTATTTAAGTTTACTCCACCTCAAACAAATCGACTCAGGAATGTAAGCTCGATTATGTAGTTCTTCCGAATAATTCTGATATTGAAGAGGCTTTTCCAAGTTCGATTTTGGAAGCTTATTTCTCTTCGCCGCGCTCGCCAACCGAGGTTTCTCCTTACCTCTTGAGGTTCGAAACTTATCCACTAGTTCACTTTCAAAATCGAATGTGATAGTGGAAGTAGAGATGCAATTCATTATATCAGCCTCCATCCTATCCATAGCCCCCCTTTATGATCCGACCTTCTGTGACCTAATGTGGAGATTTCCTTCCTGAGCTTGAGTTCTAATGCGTTTTCCGCCTCTCTTTCTTCGAATGATTTCTTTCCTGAGCTTGAGTTCCAATGCCCTTTGTGCCTCTCTTTCGTCAAACAAGCATTCGAATAAGAGGGGCGAGAAAGGCATTGGAACTCAAGCTTAGGAAGGAAATCTCTACATTAGGTCACACATTGTAGGATTATAGAGGGGGGCTATGGGTAGGATGAAGGCTGATATAATGAATTGCATATCTACGTCTACTATCACATACGATTTTGAAAGTGGGCTAGTGGACAAGTTTCGAAACTCAAGAGCTAAATAGAAACCTCGATTGGCGAGCGCGGCGAAGAGGAATAAGCTTTTAGAATCGAACTTGGATGAGCCTTGTCACTATAACAATTATTTGGAAAAACATCATAATCTAGCTTACATTCCCGTGTCAACTTATTTGAGGTGGAGTAAACTTAAATACACAGAAGTTTTGACCCAACCAAGTAGGGACAATCAGCAGAAGATTTTACCAACAATGAAGAAGGCGGTTTTTTTCTTCACCATCGCTTATTTGGGCATGGATATTGATAAGCATTTCATGGCGTTGCTACTTCGTGACATAACTGTAACTTGGGGTTGGGTCTATGGCATGGTTGGCCTTTGATGCAAGTATTTTAAGGTTTTTCTCTTGTTTAAACATATGTTACACTTACTAACATACTTGTGTGTGGTTATAAACTTCTAACAACATATTTGCACTTGCACCAGCTATTTGATTAAGGAATACGGAAATTCGTCAATTAGGGATGGCCATGAAGTTCGGTGAACAATATTCAGTGATAGATTTTTTGCACCCGATGTCCCAGTTAATAAGGAACCGGTGGATACATATGAGGAAGTGGAGTTGACCAAGGAGACAAAGGCCGATGATGTGACCTCACTTTTTGGAGGTAAGCACCATCCCTATTTGTGGGAATTGGATTATGGAAGTAAATATTTGACTCACAATATTATTACCCGTAGATATGTGAACATATTTGTATACCTTATAGTACTACTATTGATTTTCCAAATGTTTTAGGTATACACTCCTATCCTTGGGTAAAAGTCATTGGTATCTCGCCAAAGTTGGATCGGTGGATACATATGAGGAAGTGGAGTTGACCAAGGAGACAAAGGCCGATGATGTGACCTCACTTTTTGGAGGTAAGCACCATCCCTATTTGTGAGAATTGGATTATGAAAGTAAATATTTGACTCACAATATTAATTCCCGTAGATATGTGAACATCTTTGTATACGTTATATTACTACTATTGATTTTCCAAATTTTTTAGGTATTCACTCCTATCCATGGGTAAAAGCCATTGGTATCTCGCAAAGTTTGATAAACACAAGTATCATGTGACTATTTATGAAAGCCTCCATGGCTAGCGTAGGGGAGAAATAAGAGAGCGAGTCAGGGAGAAGTTGTCCAAAAGGCTTTTATGAATATTTGGATGAGATAAAATTTTTGGAAAATTCCAAAATTTGAAGATTATAGTGGAGTTTGACGACATTGTACCATTACAAAAGGGAGGGGGAGATTGCCGGGTGATGGTTTGCATGAACCGTGAGATGTTGGTCAGGGGTTTAGCATTGCATTGGAGGAGGCCGGTCTGGACTGCAGATAGGGACAGAGTATATGATGAAAATGGCGGATGAAATATATAAGACACGGATGATGGTTGAGATCCTGATGATAACGAATGCTTATTGTTGTCATGTTTTAGGTATGTAACAATATTTACTTAAAAGAGAATTCTTTCAATACACTCTTGTTGAAACATTATGCAATTAAGTTGTTTAATTGGTGTTTGGAAGCTGTTTTCAAATTAAGCTTTTGATGACTCGGTATGATAGTGAGTTTGTGTTTATGTGATTATTGATTTTCTGAGAATGTTATTTATAAATCACTATATTAGAACTTCTGAAAGAAGTACTTGATATTTACAGAATCTGATGCTCGATAGGTTCTTTTAACATTCAAACTATTGACTAATTAGATACATAATGTATTTCAGATGGGAAAACATTCAAGAAGTGCTGACGAAGGAGCGTTTAGATGCTGAGTTGAAACTTGTTGGAGAATACAGTCTTCGATGCAAAAGGGATATCTCGATGGTGCAATATGCTCTTAGCCGTATCCATAATGCTGCAAGAATGCTTCTCACCCTGGTGGAGAAGGACTCACGAAGAATCTTTGAAGGTGAAGCCCTTATGAGGAGAATGAACAGGTATGGGTTGTTAGATGAGACACTCGTGTTCAAGACTGGTATGGCCATGTCTATTCATCATTCTAGAGTGCTCATCAAGCAGAGGCACACCAGGTATTGCTAAATCTAAATGGATATGTGTTTACCATAATATCTACATGTGATCATGTTTAAGACGAATAAGCACTTTGAAATAAGCAGTTAAGCAGCAGGGGAAATAAGTAATTTTTTACAGCTATGTTTAATTAGCAGTTTATGTTGTAAGATTTATAGGCTCTTTATGAGGGTATAAGAGTGCTTGTAAATCTAAGCTGAATATGAACTTTGAAATAAGAAGTTAAGCAAAAAATAAGCAATTCCAAACACTCTTTTTGAATTGTTAGTGTAGTTTTGGGGGTGATTGTTAAAGCTTATATTTTGGCTTATGAGCTTATAGGGTTTCGGCTTGTATTCCATAGAATCGCATTTTTTTGGCTTATGAGCTTATCATTATTCAAAGATGGAATATAAGTTCATAAGCTGGAAATAAGCCTAAAGGTGAACTCGTGAAACACAAGCCGAAATCATATAAGTTCATAAGCCTATACATAAGATGGAATATAAGTTCATAAGCTGGAAATAAGCTTTATATTCGTTAGTTTACTATCTTGTTCAGATTATTTTCTGCAACTATATTGAATAACCTTGGTGCACGTCTCATTTTAGCACAACTGTAACTCATTTCACCTTGGTTTTCTGAATTCGTTTAAATGATGTTCATTCTGATTTTCTTTAAGTTTATCATAAAATGTTGAATTTTTATATTGAATGATTGCTGCTCAACTATAATTGAGTTTCCATTTAAAGTATTGGCCAAGTATTTTCAGAAGATCTAAAGATGTTTTATGCTATTTAACAGAAAACTCTGGAATACTTTCTTGTTGGAATTTTTTATTTGATGATTAGGAGCTGTTTTCAGATTATGCTTTTTGTGATTCATTCTATGAGCGAGATTGTGTTCTTAAAAAATCGTAGTTTTGTGAAAGCAGTACTTAATGATTTGAGTTTATGCGGTGTTTTTAACTTTCAAAAATTATTTGGACCGTGATTATTGCCAAAATGTATTTCAGATGGAACAACTTTTATGAATCCCCGACGTCCATAAGAGAGTAGGAGCGTTTGGATGCTGAGCTGAAGCTTGTTGGAGAGTATGGTCTTCGATGCAAAAGAGAGCTATGGAGGGTGCAATATGCTCTTAGCCGTATCCGTAATGCCGCAAGAATGCTTCTCACCCTGGTGGAGAATGAAAAGCCATGGGTTGTTGGATGAAAGCCAGAACAAGCTTGATTACGTGCTGGCTCAAAACTGGTATGGCCAAGTCCATCCATCATGCTAGAGTGCTCATCAAGCAAAGGCACATCAGGTATTGCTAAATCTATATTCATATGTATTAATATCTACACGTGATCATGTTTTTGCTGTAAAAAATTCTTCCAGGTAATTGAAAGAAAATATTTATTGCGTTTTATTAAGACAAAATCACACTTTTGTATGGATTGCTATGTGCTTATTCAATTTACGTTTGTATTTTCATGAAATAAACACTTTTTAAGTTATGATTATGGGCAGAAGTTTATTTTTAGTGCTTATATGTTGTAAGCATAAGCTAAAACATTGTTATCACACACACCCTCTAGAGCAGCTTCAGCAGGTTCGTAGTGCTAAATCTCGTTGGTAGTAGCCATTTTGCCTCCTTCACTTGTGAATAAGCGGTTTTGGTATTCGTTTATCTGTAAAAAGTAACCAAAAGAAACTGGTTAAGCCGTTACCTAACCTATTTGACTCGTGTCTTTGCTCTATTATGGTCATTTATTGTGATGTTGTATTTACTTAATTGTGGCTGTGATTACAGGGTTAGAAGGCAAGTTGTGAAGCGAAATTGGCTAAGCCGTTACCTAATCTATTTGCTCTATAATGGTCATTCATGGTTAGAGTCTACTCACAGAAACACATCGACTTTTTCACTCACATATCCCTTCGGAGGTGGCAGACCTGGCAAAGTGAAGCGAAAGAACCAAAAGGCTGCTGCTAAGAAGGCAGCCGGTGGGGATGTTGGTCCTTTAACATATTCATGCGATAGACGTGGTATCTATATTTTTATGTGGTAAAGTGGGCAGGTTGCGTGATAGATCTACCGTTTACAAACTTTCTGGTAGGTCGATTGGGTATTGCTTGGACGCCGGTTTTCATTTACAAAGAGTATTCGTAGGTTGTGTGATTTGTTGCGCGAAGTTTTAGAATTCTTACAATGTTTTCGAAGTCACACTGTGGCTAGATTGTTGGTGACCAATGAGTTTCTTAAACATGTGAGAAGGTTTAATAATCTAAAGTAGTCGCACCAACTTTTCTCAAAGTTAAAATTCTTTACCCGATTTGAGTATGTGTAACGATGATTTTTTACCTTGCGAATTAATTGGATAAAAGATTAGTTACCATATCTGTATCACAATTTACTCATGAAATAGTGTGGTGCACTGGTGCTCCTTGTTTGGTTTGCCCCCATAAAAAGGGCCAGATGATGATTTTTGATGTTAAATAATATAAAGTCTAAGTGGTAATCATCACTAATAATTGCTGATTAAGTTTTTAAAAATTATAGCAAGTGACATCGTTTATAATTTATCAAATAAATCAAATCATTCATTAGGATTTGTATAATCAACTTTCAACTTTGCAATTTTCCTGTGTGTTGTTCAAAATAGATATGGTTTTTGGGTTCGAACTCTGAGGAGAAAATTAATCTTTCATTGGCCACGGAGGTACACCTGCGCCGACTCCGGGCTATCCATAAAGGGTAGTTGCACTGAGATTAGTCGGCTTGCAATGTCGAGTCGGAAACTCAGATATACAAAAAAAATGTCGTTTTAACTAGTCTTTTTCGGTCATCTTTTTGTGGTGTTGCCGAGTTATATGGTTCACGAATACTATGGGAGCAAAATATAGATATTACTACAAATCGTCACCAAAGATGTTGATGCTTTGGTCGATAGTGCCATATGGTTCACAGATACGTGTTAGCTCAAAGATTTTAATCGGCTTTTCTTACGTTAAATATAAGTCACAAGATAACCACCCGACATATATAGTTTTCGATCTTTAATGTTATCGAGTCTACCCGAAAAGAGATCATTTCTAGAGTAGTTCTACTTGAGTCTCAATTTGTACCCATTCGCTTGTAATCTCAATCTTCAACTTTGTTAGAGATGATCTTCTAATATACCCAAAAAAAAAAAAAAAAAAAAAAAAAAAGGTGAATACAAATAAAAAGATTGTTATAAAAAGTTTCTATAAAGATCAAAGGACTTGTGGTCTAGTGGGTGGGGCTTAACTTGTTAAGCGAGCCACAAGTGGGAGTAGTACCGGGTGGGTGACCACCCGGGAAGTCCTCACTTGTGGTCCACTTGTAGACCATATTGTTCCGGAGATATATTGCAATGATGGATTTAAACCCTTGAGCCACTCGTTGCGGGGGTTCGAATCTTGAGCATGGCCTGGTTTTCATCCGGCTGTTTCTCCAGCAAGGTAAACTTGTGTGGAGGCAGTACGGTTTCCGGGGGAAACCCGTTACCACCTGAGATCAACGTGGACCCGGTTCAGACAACATAGTCTGGCGGGGTGGCGATGGGGCCTTCACTGTCCGCGAAGGTGGTTGATTCTAAATTGAAATTCACCTTTCAAAAAAAAAATACAGATCCACACAGTTCAAATGATTGTTGATATTAAGTTTTGGTCCCCATGTGAATATAAAAATAGAGTTGATGGACTAAGAAACCGTTGTCATAATAATTCTAAGACGTTAAAGTTTTTAACAACGAGGATGGCTGCGAGCCGCCGCGTTGCGGCGGGGCAGTGATCATTTGCTTCTTGCTGTTTGGCTGAAAGTAACTTGCTTAAATATGAGTCAGTATAACATATAAAAGAGAGAAAAAGTATTTGTTTAACTATATCTGTTGGGCTTCAGCTGCTTAAAAAATGTGCTAAACATGCATGTTGCCAAGAAGAGGATAGATATATAAGGAATATATTCTTGCTCAGGCAGCAGAACCACTTTACCACCTCCATCAACACCGATTACATGGACCCAGAGATGTGTACGTATCCAGAGGCCCTGCAACGGAGCATGGGAAGATGAAGATAAGTAGCAGAAAGATGAAGCAGCCATATAATCGTACGGGCGCGTTTATGAGAGATACTATAAGAAATCGGGTAAAAGTAGAAAGGTGAGCATACCTCGCGTTTTGCGCATAGACCTAATCACATCCGGACGGCCTGCAACAGACAGGTGAAAACACCGTTAATGTGACCGCATAGCATAACAGACGATGCTATGAAAAAAAAGGAGGGGGCAACAATGTGACCATGCGAATGAATTGACCAGAAACACCACACTAAACCTACAAACAGTGAAAACCACAGCGTACCTTGTACGGCACGCGTTTGTCTACCAGGACCCGAACCAACTGCGCGAGAACAGCTATGCGTCGCTGTTCCTTGTGCTGCAGCAATAACAGATAAGAATGGCCATGCGTCAGAAATTTAAGTCCCATTTTCAAAACAAATTATGACTAAAAGAAAACGCATAAGAATGGAACATGAAAAGTACATTGTCGACTGGACGTGGATGTGCCCGACTGTACATTCATTATAGGATTCTGGACAGCCGCATTGGCAGGCCCATCTGCAACAATATCACCTACACTTATTGCAGCTGATGCTTGAAACATACAAATTTTAAGAAGGATAACAAAATTATGAAAACATATGCTGCTAAGCATATGTAGTCCTGGGAACGTGTGTGCCGAAACTTGAAGAGCTGTTGGCAACCACGTCAGCCTGACCTATAAGAACCCCCAAAAACAGAAAACAGTAGTATTGTTTGAATTAGAAGAACTTGAGAATAGGAGCATGCCGCTCAACTCACATTGATAGGCCCTTGTAGACAGCTGTGACCGCACACTCGTGGCATGACAAACAGAATTAGAAGCTTCGCTGCAGCTATAAACATAAAAATAAAAAGTATCACCATCCAAACTCATGGCAAACATATTAGGAAGCAGTTAAAAAACTGATGGCTTAGACATCCATAAACACGTAAGAACTCACCTTAATGCACAATGACATCAGACGCACTACTGGTAGGTGCATCACCCTGAACTGCAACAGCAACAATTACAAAGAAATTAGCACCTAAAACAGGCACAAACGATAGAAACCAACAACCAAGTGTTTGAAGTTAGAACTCATTAACTCTTTACACCAGAAACGGCTGCAACATCTTCATTCAATGCAAAACTCGTAGAAGCAGACGCATGTGTAATATAGCACCCTACAAACATAACACAAACCGAGGAAAGCACAAACATGAATACAATAAGGCTAAAATAAAAGACGATAGAAAAAATAAATGAGCATACCAGTAGATGGGGCACTCGACATATCATCCATTTTCCTCTTTCCTTTTCCGTTGACCGATGCGTCTAAAGAAGCCTGCCGAAAACGGTATGATGCCCTTGCGTGTAACGGGTCTGGCTCATTTATCATTATACCATTCGACGATGGAGGCGCCATACCCATAACATCCTCCCTGTTAACAGGGCTTTGAAAAACATTCTGAGTACAGTGGAATGAATCAACAACATCTACAGGAGTATGAATCAAGTGTATGTAGTTTCGACAATTACCAAAAGATACGCATTCCACACCCACATCAGCAACAGGACTAATACACCCATCCTGCTCCAACACCTGGCCCCTATGGGTTCTACGCACACCTTTGCTTTTGGTTTGCATACTTAAGCAAATAGACTAAAGGCAACAAAATACAGCTAAAATACGTACAACATGCATCTATAACAGCATATATCAAAGAAAGCACCCAAGTATATACACCAACAAAGCAACCACTATGAGCAGTAATACACCGTGTATCGGGAATCAGACCTTTGCAAGGTTATTGTTTGGTACTCATACACGTCACGTGGTCATTGGTCATAATAGAATTCAACCTATTATCTGATTTTATTCTATTACTTAAGAGTCAAAGAAAGCATTCAAGTATATATACCAACAAACCAACCACCGTGAGCATTAATACACCTTTTTTTTACCTACGATAGTGGAACGTATAGACAGAAAGTAAGTCGGAAAATAGTGCAGCAGCTACAGAGCACACGTCAGCAGCAATTCGCAAAGAAAGAGGCAGAGAAGATAAGTACGAAAAAGAACATGCGGTGGCATCATATTATCAACATAAAAAGCCCAAAGAAGGTAAAAAAAAAGAAAGAGAAAAAATGGGCTGATTATCCAGATGGATTGGGCTAACGCAGAAAAAGGCCGGATGACGCAAATTTGGCGTCAGCATTTGACGCTCTATTATATATAGAGTAATGTTCATTTATCTCATGAATGATTAATACAAAAACTTTAGCCAAAACAATTCTTTCTAGTGACGATTTCATTAGACTTTTGACCAAACAAAATGATTCACACATATATTTTTTTAACAAAAATAGTTTATGCTAAAATATAGTTTACTTCAATAATTATAAGCTTTGTATACTTTTGTATCGTACTCTCTCGACCAGGCCATCATAAGAAAAGACTGAAAAATATTTCCGCTTGCTTCTTCTCCAAAGTCTGCTTGATCATCAGTCAAGATTTTGTGAGAAGGGATTAGTGTAATCAAAAATTAAAATGAGAAAAAATATCCATTTTAAATAAAGTGAGAAAAACTATAAGAAGAAGAAGAAGAAGAAGAAAAAGTGTTGGTGTATTTTACATATGTGCTTATACTTTCTTGTCATTTTTCTCATTATAACTTTACTTTTTATTTGATCCTAACTTTAGTTTAGTGACCTTCAATATCCATATTCAAATTGCGTAGATAAAGCACAATTTTAAAGTGCAACTTGAGCGAAGCAAATCATGAGAAATTGAGAAGCAAGACCAAGACAACGAGAGCTTTTTATTTTTTATTATTATTTCTAAAATTAGATCGGGTGTAATGATAACATCATTATCGTCAATTCAGTAACACATCAATTTTTTACTACACCACCAACAAAATATAACAAGGTTGCATGTAACAGAGAGGTCACCCACGCGTTAGTGACCTCCAAAGACGTGTCTCCCTTAAAACCTTCTTACACACTCACGCTTGCTTGGTTTGAAAAAGGGAGAAGTCAGTCGATGGACCGACCGACTTGTGACGGTGGTTGTGTTTTTATGAGTTTAGTTTTTTTGTGATGTATATTTCTATATAAAAGGGATGTTTGGGTGGTGATGTTGGTAGTCTTACTACACCTTGTTGGTGGTGCAGAGAAAACGCAAAGCGATGTTGAGTTGACAGGTGGTGATGTGAGTCACTTCGATGTAAGACCACCAAACTCACTATCAAAACATATTCCACTTATAAACAAACGTACCCCACTATAAACACAAATATAACCCATAATGCACTCACACACACAAATAAAGAGAAAGAAGATGGTGGTTTGGCCAACTGACTTGTTGATTGAGCCTGAACCGTCTTATTATTATTGACCAAGGTCAACAAGTCAAAGACAGTCTAGAATCAATACTCCGGTGATAGTATAGTGTGTCCCCGGGTCGTTATGTCCCAGCGAGATTGAAATGGTGCTTTGGAAATCGTTTTTGAGAAAGTGGCACTGAGGACAGTAGCCAGATGATGTGGGAATGATATTGCTACTGTTATTCTGGTATTGACAAACAGATATAATATTCACAATAATCAGATACCAGATATATGCACAAATTGACAATTAGGATCACGTATCGGACTGGAAAAATGGGTTTTTGGTAATTAACAAACTACAGGGGGTGCTTTTGACACTTTTTAAAACTTAAAATTAAAAATGAAAAAGAAATTATAAAAGTGATTAAAATAATATTAAACTATTATTTAATTAATTAAACTATTTAAAATCTAAATTAAAATCTAACTTAAATAAACTAAAAATGACAAATGATTTAAATTATACTAAAAATTAACAAAAATATTTTCTAAACCTAAATTAGAACTTAAAGAAAGTATAAAAAATTAAAAATAATATTTTTGTCTTTTTGTGGTTTTGTAATTAATTAAAAACTATTTAACTTAATTAAACTAATTAAACTACTTTTAATTTATATTAATACTAAATTAACTTGGAAAATTACAAGAAAATTTATGAAATTACTTAACCATTATAGGAATCCTAAAAAATTATAAAAACTCTAAAAATTATATTTTAAGATTAAACAACTAATTATTTATCTATTAATTAACTTAAATCTATTTTAAACAAATAAAATAAGGAAAATAGAAAATGAACAGTAGATTCTCAAAATTTATTTTCTAAAAACTTATTATACTATATTAGAACTAGAAAAATTATAAAAACTAGTTTTAACCTTATAAAAACTAATTAAGCTATTTAATATTTGATATTAATTAATAATAAAGAAAATTAAAATTAAATCTAATTAACACTAAATGACAAAATAAAAATCTGAAAAAATTATCAAAATTACTTTACTATCTAAGGTATTTAATAAAAAATATAAAAACACTAGTTACTTAATTAAAATCTAAAAATGAAAATTAAACTTAAATGGAATTAAATAGAAACTATCACTTGTTTTAACTTGGATTTTTTTGGATTTTTCTTTTACAGAACTACTAAACACCTTAAAATGACAAACTTTTGTAAAAACACTTTTTGAAATAGCTTATAAATAAGCTGTGGCACCCCCTTGTTCTAAACAGTTGACTTTGGTTGACTGTTTGGTCAAATAAGGTCAAATGGCCTTGGGTGGGGTCCACAAAGGTTAAAACAGATACACACAAGCTAAGTACACTCAAATAAGCCAGATACAACTAATAAACAACACAAATAAGCTGAATAAGCTAAATTAAGCACTTTGCAAATGGCAATTTAACACAGATTAGGGACAGATCTGATAGGCTAAACTAGGTGGGTCCCAGGGGTCCTAGAGTCAAACTAATGGTCAAGGGTTGTTCCCTGGTAGGAGGGGGGTTGGGGGAACCTAAATACTAGGTGTGGGGACCACTAGGTTGGTCACAAAACCACCACAAAGTGGTGGTTGTGAGTGTCTGGTCTGCTGCACAGGGCAGCTTGTTGCCCTGCAGCCTACTTCAAGGGGCTGTGGGGCCCAGGATAATTTTGCTAAAACTAAAATGATGGTATAATATTAAAGATGAGCTGGTAGTCAACTTAACCTCAAAATCTCACAGTCCAAAATAAATCACAAAATTTAGAAATGCTTAAGTAAGTTTGGTGAAAACTGGGAATGAGTAACTTTGACTTTTAAAGAAAACTTGAAAGTTTGACTAAAATGAGTTTCTAAGCTATATTACTGATTGATTTAAGTTATTTAAGCTATTAGAATCCTAAATTAAGCTAGTCCTACAAGTTTTAAGCTAAATGGTGAGTTTTTGAACCTCAAAACCTTGACAGTTAACTGTCAAGGTGTGGGGAATGGGATTTTGACTTTTGCTCACTAAATGTCCAAGTAATGAGTTGAATGAGGTTAGAAATGACTTATGCTGAGTTTCTAAGCAACTTGCACCCACTTATAACAACAATTACCTGGTCAATTCCTCTAATCCAAACACCCCTTGAAAACTGTTTCTAACAATTTTTTGAAGCAAATTAATGGTTTAAACATTGAATCTGAGATATGAGACCATAATGAGCTATAATTAACAAGAACAAGCAGATTTAAGCAACAACAAATAGTTATAACTACTAGGCACAAATTATGCAAAAAGAAAAATATGGAACAGTTATGCTTACAAATTTCCAAAGCTCAGCATTGAGTGAACCAGGACCAAAAGATCAACCTACTATCCCCCATGGGATTCTAACCCAAGGCCTTCCATTTCTCACCTTGCTCCAGCTGTGATCACCAAGAACACTTGGTTTGACTTTCTTTGACTTTTTTTTGTATTTTGAATTTTTTAATTTCTAACTGATTTAAGTTATTACTAATAGCTTCAATAAGCTACTTAGGAGCTTATATGTATCTAAGAGTCCAATACAAAAGGCTAAAACAACAAATGAGTAGTACAAGATATCGAAATAAAAATTAAAATTGCATAAGATGTAATGATAAAAGAAGCTTGAATTTTATAACTGAATTGAAGTACAATGCACATAAAAAAGAGGTTACCACTACTTAAGAGCTTGGGTGTACCTATAATTGCAAATTAAAATTACACGACATAACTAAAAACTAAATTAACTAACTTCTTGATCTTCATGCTTCCTCTTCTATTTATAGCAAGGGATTAGGGTTCCCAGATGCACTTCAATCATTTCCCACCTCTCTTTTCATCTTTTGGTCCACTCTTAGGCTTACACGTATTTTGGCGGGAAAATCTGCTTTTGCAGCTTGGTCTGATACACGCAAAGGAGGAGGGAGCATTAATTGTGGTGTGAAAGGGTAGGTGTAGGGGGGTGGTGGCATTAATTGTGGGGGGTAGTTGCTTGTGATTGGAGGAGAGGGGAGGTGAGCAAGTGGTGGTGTTTGTGGGGGAAGTTCTGAGAGGGAAAGGGAGGTAGAGGTAAGAGTTTGACCGAAGTCAAAGTTAGCTTCGGGTCAAAATTGGGTGTGGGCTGTAGTAACTGGGTTTAGATTTAGGTTGGGCCTGGAGTGGGCTTGTAGGTGTAACTGGGTAGGGAGTATTGGATCAAACAAAAGGGTGGGTTGGGTTATTTATTTTTGGATTGGATTAAAGGTCCGTTTGGTATTATGGTTTACAAGGTCCAAAATTGTAATTTTTGCAAAGTATAGGGACTGATATTGTAATTTTCCCAAAGTGTTTACAAGGACCTAATTTGCCATAGATGAATAGTACATGGGTATTTTGGATATTTTTCATTTTTTAAACACCCGGGGACTATTTCTGTAAATTCACCAAACCTCAGGGACCTTTATTGTAATTTTCTGAATCTTGAAGGGCTTAACCTGTAAATTCTCAAAAGTTATCATAAGGACCAATTTTGTCATTTTAGAATAGTATAAGGTTTATTTTTCACATTTTCCATTTTTCAAAACCTTAGGGACTATTTTTGACACTTTTCAAAGTTGAGGGACCAAAGTTGTAAATATGTGATTTTAAACTTTAAAGGACTATTTCTCACAACTTATGAATCCCAAGGACCTTTTATGATATTTGTACAAGTTTTGATTTACCAGGGACTAGTTTTGCAAATTTATGGAACTTGAGGGACTGAAACTGCCAATTATGCAAACTTTGTACGTTTTTCATTTGTTTTTGCATATTTTGTGTTTGAAACATATAAAACACACCTCTAAGATATTTTAAGTATTTTGATACATATTTGGGTGTTTTTGTATGTTTTGGCAGTTCAGAATTGGTAAAAATGATGAGTATTTACACACTCATCAATCCCCCACACTAAAACATTGCTAGTCCCTAGCAATCTTTTGAGAAAAACTTAATGGATTTGAAACTCTTTACCAAAAGCCATCACTTCTGGAGTAGCCAGGTGTAAGAACTGTGGCACACCTGATAACCGTGTGATTTTGAGCAAACCACCAGCTGTCAACGGATTTGATTAGTCTTTACCAAAAGCCGTTTGCTTCTGGACTAGCCAGCATCTTGATGGACTAAGTCAACATCTTGGTGAGCTGAATACCAATTATGGATTTTCCACTGCCTTTACCACAAGCCATAATCTTGTGGGCTAGCCAACTCATTTGCTTATGAGGATGCGGGGGAGCTGAGGAACCATGCAATTTTTGGCAAACTGCCAGCCATCAACGGGTTTGAGATGTCTTTACCAAGAGCCGTTTGCTCCTGGACTAGCCAATCCCTTTGTCATTTAGACTTTGGCGGACTGATAACCACAAAAATTTTGGAATAAAGTGAAAAATTTTGAAAAATTTTGGCCTAAAATGGGGGGTACTTGGAAAGTTTTTATGATAAAATTCGTAAGAATTCCCCCCCCCCCCCCCCCCCCCCACACTAGAACTGAATATTGTCCTCAATATTCAAAGTCCCGGCTATTATGCCGAATCTCTGAATGGAAAAGCTAATATTTGATTCTAACTGTGGAAATTTCTATTTTTCACTTTATTTTATCTGTACATACAATCTTTTTTTTTTTTTTTTTTTTTTTTTTTTTTTTTTTTTTTTTTTGCTCACTACCTCCCAGGCTTGTGTTAGGTTTACCACGCAAGCTAATCACTTGTGAATGATTAACTGTAATAAATTCGTCCTAACAGCCCGGGAGTTGAATGATAAAGTTTATAATATACATACACCTTCCAGGTTTGTGTCAGGTTTACCACGCTAGCTAATCACTTGTGAATGATTAACTGTAATAAATCTGTCCTGACAGCCTGGAAGATGAATAATAATATACATACACTTCCCAGGCTTGTGTCAAGTTTACCACGCTAGCTAATCACTTGTGAATGATTAACTGTAGTAAATTTGCCTTGACAGCCCGGAATTTGAATGACATAATATACATACAAAACATGTTTATTGAATTTTGAAAAATATTTACTTTTGAAACGGTGGGGGATGGCCACTCCCCCACACTAGGGTGGTAGAAAGTAGAAAGAAGTCAGAAATACGGGTGAAAACCCATATATGCTGCTAATTTTTGTTCACCGAGTCACTAGCTTGACTCGATCCCCGAATTCATTGGTCCATGGGGAAAGTTTGGAGATCCGGGACAACCAAGGGTGGTGTGTCCTCTCCAAAATAATGTTTCAATCTGTGACCATTCACTTTGAAGTTGGGACCTTCGGGTTGAGATAACTCAACAGTCCCGTATGGGTATACTTTAGCAATAGTGAATGGTCCAGTCCATCGGGTTTTTAATTTCCCCGAGAAGATCTTTAATCTTGAATTAAAAAGAAGGACTCTGTCACCGACGTTGAAAACTCGGTTCTTAATCTTAGAGTCGTGAATCTTCTTTGTCTTTTCTTTGTAGATCAAAGAGTTCTCGTAGGCTTGATCACGAAGTTCGTTTAATTCATTGATTTGAACCTTACGGTGATCACCCGCTTTATGAAGGTCGTAGTTAGCATGTTTCAAGGCCCAGTAGGCTTTGTGCTCGAGCTCAATCGGTAAATGACACGCCTTCCCGTATACAAGCTTGTATGGAGTACACCCGATGGGTGTTTTGTAAGCTGTACGGAAGGCCCAGAGTGCATCATCTAGTTTATCCGACCAGGAAGCACGGTTTTCACCTACTGTCCTCTCAAGAATCCGTTTAATACCACGGTTGGAAACCTTCACTTGCCCACTTGTCTGGGGGTGATATGCGGTAGAAAGACGATGAGTAACACCGTACTTAAGCATGACTTTTGCAAATTGATCATTGTAAAAGTGAGTACCGCGATCACTAATGATGGCACGTGGGGTTCCAAAACGAGCAAAGAGGGATTTCAAGAATTTCACAACTACTCGGGCATCATTAGTGGGTAAGGCCTTTGCCTCAACCCATTTTGACAAATAGTCAACAGCCACGAGTATGTATTTGTTTCCGTGAGAAGATGGGAATGGCCCCATAAAGTCAATGCCCCAGACGTCAAAGATTTCACAAACTTGAATAGCATTTTGCGGCATCTCGTTCTTTTGTGAAATATTCCCGTGACGCTGACAAGCATCACAGGCTTTGACTAATTCGTGGGCATCCTTGTAGATTGTGGGCCAATAGAAACCGGAATCAAACACCTTTTTGGCGGTGTAGTTAGGACTATGGTGGCCCCCGGTGGGTCCAGCATGGCAAGCCTTGAGAATATCAGTGGCTTCCTATCCGTATACACATCGCCTGATGACTTGATCGGCACAGATTTTGAAGAGGAAGGGGTCGTCCCAGAAGTAATGTTTAACGTCTTTGAAGAATTTTTTCTTTTGTTGGGACGTCAACCCCTTCACTATGAAGTTACCCGCATGGTAATTTGCAAAGTCGGCAAACCATGGGGTAGTAGAGTTACCACGAAAAGCAACCGCATTTAGTGTCTCGAGAGGAAATGTTTCATTTATTTCCTTTTTCTCGGACACATCTTGATGAGGGTTCTCTAATCGTGAGAGATGATCAGCAGCTAGGTTCTCGGCTCCTTTTTTATCACGGATAATGATATCAAATTCCTGAAGGAGGAGAACCCAACGAAGAAGCCTCGGCTTTGCATCTTGTTTTGCAAATAGGTATTTCAAAGCCGAGTGATCTGTGTACACTACGCATTTAGTCAAGATTAGGTATGACCGGAATTTCTCGAAGGCATACACCACAGCTAGGAGTTCTTTTTCAGTGGTGGTGTAATGACCTTGAGCCTCAGTCATAGTTTTGCTTGCGTAGTGTATGGGCTGAAAGTATTTTGCTTTTCGTTGCCCCAAGACCGCACCTATGGCAAAATCACTAGCATCGCACATAAGCTCAAAAGGTTGGTCCCAATCGGGGGCAACAAGAATCGGTGCCTCGGTAAGCTTTTTCTTTAGTGTTTCAAAAGCTTCGATGCACTCAGGAGAGAAGATGAAAGGAGCATCCTTCTCGAGGAGATGGGTCATAGGCCGGGCAATCTTAGAAAAATCTTGGATAAACCTACGGTAGAAGCCGGCATGACCCAAAAAGCTCCGAACACCTTTTACGGTGGTGGGATGAGGTAATTTGGCAATGACATCGATTTTAGCTCTGTCAACCTCGATCCCGTTTTTTGAAATCTTATGGCCGAGGACAATGCCCTCCTTGACCATAAAGTGGCTCTTCTCCCAGTTGAGACTTAGATTCGTTTCTTTGCAACGTTTAAGCATCTGTTCCAAGTGGGAGAGGCAAGTCTGAAATGAATCCCCGATGACCGAAAAGTCATCCATGAATACCTCCATAGTTTTCCCGATCATGTCGGAAAAAATAGACATCATGCACCTCTGGAACGTGCCTGGTGCATTACATAAGCCGAAAGGCATACGTCTGTAAGCAAAAGTTCCGTAGGGGCATGTGAAGGTAGTCTTCTCTTGATCCTGGGGATCAATGGGGATTTGGAAGTAACCCGAGAAGCCATCGAGGAAGCAGTAGTATTCATTCCCCGCAAGTCTTTCGAGCATTTGGTCCATAAAAGGGAGAGGAAAATGGTCTTTACGGGTGGCTTCATTTAACTTTCGATAGTCAATACAAACCCGCCAACCCGTGACCAAATGAGTTGGAATCAACTCGTTATCCTCGTTGGTGACAACGGTAATGCCACCCTTTTTAGGAACACAATGAATTGGGCTAACCCAAGGACTGTCAGATATAGGGTAAATCAATCCCGCATCAAGAAGTTTGAGAACTTCTTGTTTGATAACTTCGTGGATTTTGGGATTTACCCTTCTCTGATGTTGCACAGCTGGTTTAAAGTCATCCTCCATTAATATTTTATGAGTACAAAAGTTCGGGCTTATGCCCTTAATGTCGGAGAGTTTCCAAGCAATTGCTTGCTTGTTTGACTTAAGAACCTTTAGGAGTGCAGCCTTTTCCTCATCTTTTAAGTCTTTGGCAATAATGACGGGTAATTTATTATCACCCTCCAGAAATGCATATTCTAGATGAGGAGGCAAGTCCTTGAGCTCAACCTCGGGAAAGTCTTCAGTTATTTCAACATTTTTGACTTCCGCTTTATGAAGTATTTGTGGAGACGGAGAGGGTGAAGGATCGTCATTTAACAATCTTTCAAGGAGAAGAATGTCCCCCTCCGGGTCAAGATAGTTTTCATCAACTCCATCGGGAATTGAGCTATCTTGAGCAAGAAAAGCCTCGAGCTCTTCCAAAAGGAAGTCGCCTCCCTCAAACGGAGTGAGGGAAGGGGAAGAGTCGGAAATGATCGGGTCAGTAGAAAGACTGCCACTGGATGAGAAACCAAGGACTTCTTGGGATGATTCCTCCGACGCAATATCGATGATGTCAATACGGTTAACCGTTTCAGCGTCATAATTGGAGGAATATCTTGAAGTCTGATCAAGATTGAATGTTATGGCTTCGCCACCAACACGTAGAGTGATTTCTTCTTCGAATACATCGATTAAAGCACGACCCATTCTTAAGAATCCTCTCCCGAGTATGAGAGGAACTCGTGGGTCAGCATCGAAATCAACAATCACGAAATCTGCCGGAAAGTGGAACTTTCCTACTTTCACAAAGATATCTTCGGCAATACCGAGAGGACGGGATATGGTACGGTCTGCAAGCTCGAGTGTCATGCAGGTCGGAGTGAGAGTAGGTAGAGAAAGTCTTTTCCAGACTGTGTAAGGCATCAGGTTAATGCTTGCGCCAAGATCGGCCAAGGCAAAGCATTCAACCATCCCAGGGAAAATACATGGAATGAGAAATTTCCCGGGATCTCCAAGCTTTTCGGGAAGCTTTTTCAAGAGCACTGCTGAACAATGTTCATTGAGTGAAGTTTTTGCCATCTCACAGAGTTTTTCTTTGTTGCTTATCAGATTTTTGATTGTCGAAGCAAACTTAGGCATGAGAAGAAGAGCGTCCGCGAAGCTAATATCGAAGTGTAATTCTTGGAAAATTTGATAAAATTTTTCCATCTGATGGTTAGCTCTTTCGCGGTTCTTTTGATCATACACACGTGAAGGATATGGAATTGAAGGCTTAGGATCTTTGTTCGGAATTTCATCAGGATTCACAGGAGGATCAAATACAACTTTCGGCTTACGAGCCGGGACCGGGACAACTTGAGGGTGGACGTTGTTGATACCTCCGTTATTAGTAGGAAGTACCGTGTCCGTAGTAACCTCAGGTTCACGTTCCGCTACCTTAGGAGGAGAAGAAGAGGTAGAAGGAATTGAGGGTCCATTGTATGATACCCCACTTCGGGTAGTGATCGCCTTGACATCGCCCCTCGGGTTAGCGATCGTGTTGCTCGGTAATGTACCAGAGCCCGAGGGTCGATCATTTAAAGACTTCTGAAGATCAGAGATCGTCTTGATCAATAACCGATTCGTTTCCTCTTGTGCTTTCATGAATTGTTTAATTTCAGCATCGGAGGAAGACGAGGGTGGAACAACGTTTTGATTTTGAACAGGGGGATTTGGAACACGGTTGTTTTGAAAATTCCCTTGATTTTGATTGTTGTTACCCTGAAAAGTGTTTCTCTGATTGAAATTACCCTGATTGTAATTCCCTTGATTCTGGTTTCTTTGAAAATTTCCTTGAAAACCTTGGTTTTGATTGCCATTTTGAAAATTGTTTTGATTAAACTGGCCTTGATTTTGGTTCGGATTTTGGAAATTTGAGTTTTGACCTTGGTTAAAATTCTGATTCGTGTTACGGTTTTGATTTTGGTTAAAACCGGGAGGTCCGAGAAAATTGTTGGAACGATAGCTTAAGAGATTACGGTCCCCTTGCGGCTGGTAAGAATTACCCCCCGTGTTGTAGGAACCGTTAGCAGCATAAACGTTCTCTTGAGAAAATTCAGCAGTAGCTGGACACTCGGAATACAGATGTGGGCCCCCACAAGTTTCACAACTTCGGGCTACGGCTTTCACTTGTTGATTTTGAACCTGATGTTGCATCGTTTGGTTCATTCTCAACACAGCCGTAGAAATATCATCCATCTTTTTGGTAAGAGCGATTATTTCAGGAGATGATGATGAGGGAGTAACGGAATTACATGACGCATCCCTCTCCGCAGAGGAATCCCAAAAGTTATGATGGACAGTCATGTTTTCAATCAAATCATAGCACTCCTCGGGACGCCTTTTCATAAAGGTCCCACCAGCAGCAGCATTGAGAATGTCTCGGTGCCTCAATGTCAGACCATTATAGAAGGTATCTATGATGGTAACTTGTAACATATTGTGGTTAGGGCACCGATCAATGGCTAGCTTATAACGCTCCCAAGCCTCAAAAAGAGACTCATCGGGACGTTGCCGGAAGTTGCTGATATCATTTCGTAACTTGGTAACCATGGATGGTGGAAAATATTTTGCTAGAAACTTGGTTACCATTTCATCAAAGGTTCGAATAGAATTCTTTGGAAGTCGGTCAAACCATGCAGTGGCATGATGAGCGAGAGAATAGGGGAAGAGGTACAGCCGAAGGGCATCATCGGTGACACCATGCTGTTTCATGCTTTGGGTGACCGTAAGATATTTGTCAAGATGCTTGTTGGCATCGTCACCCGGTAATCCGTGAAATTGACACGAATTCTGGACTTGTTGGATCATGTGATGCTTGAGGCCAAAGTCCGCGGCCCCAATAGTGAGTGGTGCAATAGGCCCACCCCGCCCTTGCATGGTAGGCTGGCACAGCTCCTCCATCGTTCGGAGATCGGGAGCTGGCTCATCAGGGGGTGGTAATAGTGGTGGTGGTGGTGGCCCAGCGGCCATTTTGGTTTCTGTATTAGAACGTAGCTCGGGTACGTCTTTCTGTTTTTTATTCTTTGCTTGAGACCGAGTGCGCATGCACTAAAAACAATTTTTCAACACAAGTTCGAGGCAAAACTACAGTGAACTTAAACCAATAATC
This sequence comes from Artemisia argyi, assembly GCA_030686995.1. Classification (NCBI taxonomy): domain Eukaryota; kingdom Viridiplantae; phylum Streptophyta; class Magnoliopsida; order Asterales; family Asteraceae; genus Artemisia; species Artemisia argyi. The sequence goes on from CM060683.1 coordinate 180,067,996, forward strand.
ACAAGTGAGCAGCTTCTTTGAAAAAGGTACACTACTCACAGGGATACAAAGGCAAGTTTTAATCTTAAGTTTGGGAACTTATTATGGGTTTATTAATTGATTTTTGAAAAACTGATTTAGGCTTATGGGTGTGTGTGCAGAAAACTTGGGAAATATTTTTGGAACTGATTCGTTAACCGAAATCGTCCCTTTAAGATTACTCGCAGGCTGGCGGGAGGAAGTAAATAGGTTTCCTCTTCAGTTCGCAATTTAATGTCAGAACTTACCTTAAACCAACTGTTTCAGGTTGTAATCTTAAAGAACACGAAGTAATTTAACTTCACAGTTTGTTTTTGATTGTTTTTAATTTATTTTTTTTTTGGTGTTTTTCAACACTTCAGGAGAAGTGTTAATGAACGTTTTTGATATGATTATGTTTTTAAAAACTTTTTACAGGGAGGGTTTTGAAAACCACTAAACTTAAAACGATTTTAAAACACGCAACAACCTCCCCGGCAGCGGCGCCAAATTTTGATTGAGCCTGAACCGTCTTATTATTATTGACCAAGGTCAACAAGTCAAAGACAGCCTAGAATCAATACTCCGGTGATAGTATAGTGTGTCCCCGGGTCGTTATGTCCCAGCGAGATTGAAATGGTGCTTTGGAAATCGTTTTTGAGAAAGTGGCACTGAGGACAGTAGCCAGATGATGTGGGAATGATATTGCTACTGTTATTTTGGTATTGACAAACAGATATAATATTCACAATAATCAGATACCAGATATATGCACAAATTGACAATTAGGATCACGTATCGGACTGGAAAAGTGGGTTTTTGGTAATTAACAAACTACAGGGGGTGCTTTTGACACTTTTTAAAACTTAAAATTAAAAATGAAAAAGAAATTATAAAAGTGATTAAAATAATATTAAACTATTATTTAATTAATTAAACTATTTAAAATCTAAATTAAAATCTAACTTAAATAAAATAAAAATGACAAATGATTTAAATTATACTAAAAATTAACAAAAATATTTTCTAAACCTAAATTAGAACTTAAAGAAAGTATAAAAAATTAAAAATAATATTTTTGTCTTTTTGTGGTTTTGTAATTAATTAAAAACTATTTAACTTAATTAAACTAATTAAACTACTTTTAATTTATATTAATACTAAATTAACTTGGAAAATTACAAGAAAATTTATGAAATTACTTAACCATTACAGGAATCCTAAAAAATTATAAAAACTCTAAAAATTATATTTTAAGATTAAACAACTAATTATTTATCTATTAATTAACTTAAATCTATTTTAAACAAATAAAATAAGGAAAATAGAAAATGAACAGTAGATTCTCAAAATTTATTTTCTAAAAACTTATTATACTATATTAGAACTAGAAAAATTATAAAAACTAGTTTTAACCTTATAAAAACTAATTAAGCTATTTAATATTTGATATTAATTAATAATAAAGAAAATTAAAATTAAATCTAATTAACACTAAATGACAAAATAAAAATCTGAAAAAATTATCAAAATTACTTTACTATCTAAGGTATTTAATAAAAAATATAAAAACACTAGTTACTTAATTAAAATCTAAAAATGAAAATTAAACTTAAATGGAATTAAATAGAAACTATCACTTGTTTTAACTTGGATTTTTTTGGATTTTTCTTTTACAGAACTACTAAACACCTTAAAATGACAAACTTTTGTAAAAACACTTTTTGAAATAGCTTATAAATAAGCTGTGGCACCCCCTTGTTCTAAACAGTTGACTTTGGTTGACTGTTTGGTCAAATAAGGTCAAATGGCCTTGGGTGGGGTCCACAAAGGTTAAAACAGATACACACAAGCTAAGTACACTCAAATAAGCCAGATACAACTAATAAACAACACAAATAAGCTGAATAAGCTAAATTAAGCACTTTGCAAATGGCAATTTAACACAGATTAGGGACAGATCTGATAGGCTAAACTAGGTGGGTCCCAGGGGTCCTAGAGACAAACTAATGGTCAAGGGTTGTTCCCTGGTAGGAGGGGGGTTGGGGGAACCTAAATACTAGGTGTGGGGACCACTAGGTTGGTCACAAAACCACCACAAAGTGGTGGTTGTGAGTGTCTGGTCTGCTGCACAGGGCAGCTTGTTGCCCTGCAGCCTACTTCAAGGGGCTGTGGGGCCCAGGATAATTTTGCTAAAACTAAAATGATGGTATAATATTAAAGATGAGCTGGTAGTCAACTTAACCTCAAAATCTCACAGTCCAAAATAAATCACAAAATTTAGAAATGCTTAAGTAAGTTTGGTGAAAACTGGGAATGAGTAACTTTGACTTTTAAAGAAAACTTGAAAGTTTGACTAAAATGAGTTTCTAAGCTATATTACTGATTGATTTAAGTTATTTAAGCTATTAGAATCCTAAATTAAGCTAGTCCTACAAGTTTTAAGCTAAATGGTGAGTTTTTGAACCTCAAAACCTTGACAGTTAACTGTCAAGGTGTGGGGAATGGGATTTTGACTTTTGCTCACTAAATGTCCAAGTAATGAGTTGAATGAGGTTAGAAATGACTTATGCTGAGTTTCTAAGCAACTTGCACCCACTTATAACAACAATTACCTAGTCAATTCCTCTAATCCAAACACCCCTTGAAAACTGTTTCTAACAATTTTTTGAAGCAAATTAATGGTTTAAACATTGAATCTGAGATATGAGACCATAATGAGCTATAATTAACAAGAACAAGCAGATTTAAGCAACAACAAATAGTTATAACTACTAGGCACAAATTATGCAAAAAGAAAAATATGGAACAGTTATGCTTACAAATTTCCAAAGCTCAGCATTGAGTGAACCAGGACCAAAAGATCAACCTACTATCCCCCATGGGATTCTAACCCAAGGCCTTCCATTTCTCACCTTGCTCCAGCTGTGATCACCAAGAACACTTGGTTTGACTTTCTTTGACTTTTTTTTGTATTTTGAATTTTTTAATTTCTAACTGATTTAAGTTATTACTAATAGCTTCAATAAGCTACTTAGGAGCTTATATGTATCTAAGAGTCCAATACAAAAGGCTAAAACAACAAATGAGTAGTACAAGATATCGAAATAAAAATTAAAATTGCATAAGATGTAATGATAAAAGAAGCTTGAATTTTATAACTGAATTGAAGTACAATGCACATAAAAAAGAGGTTACCACTGCTTAAGAGCTTGGGTGTACCTATAATTGCAAATTAAAATTACACGACATAACTAAAAACTAAATTAACTAACTTCTTGATCTTCATGCTTCCTCTTCTATTTATAGCAAGGGATTAGGGTTCCCAGATGCACTTCAATCATTTCCCACCTCTCTTTTCATCTTTTGGTCCACTCTTAGGCTTACACGTATTTTGGCGGGAAAATCTGCTTTTGTAGCTTGGTCTGATACACGCAAAGGAGGAGGGAGCATTAATTGTGGTGTGAAAGGGTAGGTGTAGGTGGGGGGGGGGGGGTGGTGGCATTAATTGTGGGGGGTAGTTGCTTGTGATTGGAGGAGAGGTGAGGTGAGCAAGTGGTGGTGTTTGTGGGGGAAGGTCTGAGAGGGAAAGGGAGGTAGAGGTAAGAGTTTGACCGAAGTCAAAGTTAGCTTCGGGTCAAAATTGGGTGTGGGCTGTAGTAACTGGGTTTAGATTTAGGTTGGGCCTGGAGTGGGCTTGTAGGTGTAACTGGGTAGGGAGTATTGGATCAAACAAAAGGGTGGGTTGGGTTATTTATTTTTGGATTGGATTAAAGGTCCGTTTGGTATTATGGTTTACAAGGTCCAAAATTGTAATTTTTGCAAAGTATAGGGACTGATATTGTAATTTTCCCAAAGTGTTTACAAGGACCTAATTTGCCATAGATGAATAGTACATGGGTATTTTGGATATTTTTCATTTTTTAAACACCCGGGGACTATTTCTGTAAATTCACCAAACCTCAGGGACCTTTATTGTAATTTTCTGAATCTTGAAGGGCTTAACCTGTAAATTCTCAAAAGTTATCATAAGGACCAATTTTGTCATTTTAGAATAGTATAAGGTTTATTTTTCACATTTTCCATTTTTCAAAACCTTAGGGACTATTTTTGACACTTTTCAAAGTTGAGGGACCAAAGTTGTAAATATGTGATTTTAAACTTTAAAGGACTATTTCTCACAACTTATGAATCCCAAGGACCTTTTATGATATTTGTACAAGTTTTGATTTACCAGGGATTAGTTTTGCAAATTTATGGAACTTGAGGGACTGAAACTGCCAATTATGCAAACTTTGTACGTTTTTCATTTGTTTTTGCATATTTTGTGTTTGAAACATATAAAACACACCTCTAAGATATTTTAAGTATTTTGATACATATTTGGGTGTTTTTGTATGTTTTGGCAGTTCAGAATTGGTAAAAATGATGAGTATTTACACACTCATCACTTGTGTTCAAACTCAACCACCGACCCGTCATGGGGTTCACGACGCGTTCTAAAGGTGATCAATGCGTCTTCAAAGCCACTATTAAACTGGGTGTAGTGGTGACCAATATCACCACTGTTAACTCAGCGTTATATCACCTTTTCACTCCACAAGCAATATCATCACTAACAAGCTGAAATAAGACAACAAATTTTATCATCTATACATACATCATTTAAACACAAAGTTTATTTAGTCTCACATACGCATTTGTGAGTTACTATTACATACAATCTTAGACTAGTCGTAATAAGCAATGATCGAGTATCGACGCGTCCAATTGTCTAGTTGGTAGTCAAACGACGTGTGTTTGCGATTAAGGATACCAAAGAGAGATGTTACATGTAGGGGTGGCAATTTCTAACCTGACACGAAAATCAAACTAAAACCGACATGATAATTAACATGTTCGGGTTGAGTATAAATATATTCGTTTCGGGTTTAAGTTGACCCATCTAACCCATTTATTAAACAGGTCAGGTTCGGGTGGAAATAAATTAAGCTGGTCGACCCGCCAACCTGTTTAAGATTTTTTTTTTTCTTAAATTAAAAATTATTTATATTTTATTTTACGGGTTAAATAGGTTAAACGGGTCGACCCGCAAACCCGTTTAACCTGTTTAACTCATGTAATGTAATGTGCCAACTTTCGTATATAAAACATATTAAATGGGTCAACCTGAAACCCGTTTAACCTATTCAACCTATGTAACTTATTTAATCCGCCAACCCAAGTATATATACGAGTTAAATGGGTCGGGTTTGGGTTATGTGTAAACATGTTAAAGTTGTCATAGCTGACCTGATAATTTAAATTGGTCAGGTTCGAGTTGAGGTTTCCTGACCCGCTAACCTGACAATCCGAACCCGACCAAAATTGTCACCCCTAGTTACATGGTATATCCGGAGAAGTTAGCCGTCCTTTGGGTTTAAGGCGTTGCATATCACTTAGTTGACATTGATAATATTGATCATTGTTACCACTAGCCATAAGTTTTAAAGAATTGTGTAAAGTTATGATTGGCAAAAGTAGTTGTAAGCAGTAGCAGTAGCAGTGAGCTGTGAGCAGTACCTGTGAGCTGTAGTCACAGCTCACTAATCACCGCTCACAGCTTTTTAAAGTAGCATTAGAAAAATGAGCTTTCCTATAAAATAGCAAAACTCACCGCTCTTTTGCCAAACAAACACTAAAAATAAAAAAGCTCATTGCTTATCGCTCATTGACCTAAAAAACTTTAAAAAACTCTGCAACAAACATAGCCTAAAAGTACTTATTGATCTATTGTACTACAAAAAGTCTATTGTACTGTATATTTTAGTATTATTCTACGAATATTATTGTATTGTACATTTTATTACCCAGTAAAACATTAATAATCATGCAAGTGACATTATTTTACCAAAAAAAAGTATCTTTTAACTAAATTACGTTCCACTTTTTGTATCTCACAAATACAATACATATACATGCTGTTTATATTATTTGTTTGATGAAAATTTAGATTCTATATAAGTAACCGCATCAACAAAAACTTAAAATGACCATAATGAAACTCTAATCCCGTGCATCTACTTATAGTACCGACTTAATCTCAATCAAAAATTTAGTCTAGAGAACCTGAGACCGATGCGAAAAATCAATCGCAAGAGCCTCCAGATTTCGAACCTAGGGAGAGAAGAACGTTGATCAAGCTTTTTCATGCCTAGTCCTTGTTTCGTTTAAAGACCCAGAACGGGCTATAGAACTAAAAGGAACAATCTCAAATGGACCAAGATCCAATTTCGGGTCATTTCTTCGTGAGCATGATCTACCATAATCTCTTTGATCCCTTCATTAATGTGCCACAGGCAATAAGCATATGATGTGTTAGCTTTTAATCAGATGCTAATATTAAACTCTTAACATATTACAGTAAGTACTTAAAGATGGTGTTAGGGATACCCCTCCTATTAGATACTAGCATCCTCTGATTAGATAATACATTAATGGATATTAGCACCCTCTTGACAAGGCAAAAAGTACATTTTGTACGCTCTTAGCCGTATCCGTAATGCAGCAAGAAAGCTTCTCACCCACGAAAACCACATACGTCATAAGCCTGGTATATATGCCGAAACAAATACGGCAGTGACGGAGCTAGAAAAAATTTTGTGGGAGGGCCGAAACAAAATTTTTTCGAAAAATATATTAAATGGGAGGGTTTAAATTAAAAAAAAATTCAGAAATACACATGAAATCGCAAATAAATACACTAACGGCGGGGGCTTAGACTTATGAGGGCCGGGACCCTCCCCGGTCCTCACATAGCTCCGCCCATGTAAATACCCCCTTAACATAGTTTTTAATGTTTTTGGATTCTACAAGGTTAAGTTTGCAAATGAAAAAGAATTTTGGATTCTACAAGGTTAAGTTTACAAATGTCATAAAGGTAGAAGGGGGTCTAGTGAAATATTTTGCATTGAGGAAGTGGGGCCCACGTGTTGGAGTCTGTCTACGTTAAGGGGGGTCCCATGTAGACTTTTCTTTAATCAATTTGAGGTGGGTCCCACGTTGGATTACTACAAAAGCAAGTGGGTGTGCAGAACGCTCACGGCGTATTTTAGCGACCTGCACGCTGTAATAGTAGTTCCGTATTCATCTAGCGTACCGTTATTTATTTAATAAAATATTAATCCTTTCGGTCCTAAAATTATTATCTCAATTTGACTTTTTTAGTCTTTTTTATTTCTCAGATTTAATTATAAATATTTGTTTTGGGAGGTGTTTTGTACATCATTTTTTTTGCCATTCACTACTAAATTATGCATAGCGGTGTTGTGCTATATGCATAACCTGTGTGATTTAGTGGTGTATAGCTAAAAAAAAATGGTACACAAATCATTTGCCATTTTGTTTTATGATACAATTATTAATGAAAATTATACCAATAAAAATACATTTAAAACTCAATCTTTTCATTTATTTTGCATAAAATATTATATAATATTAATAAAAATGTTTAAGATAAAAGTTGAATAATAAAGACAGAAAATATTAAAATATGACAATAATTTTGAAACAGGAAAAGTATTATTTAAAAGAAAATATAACAAATATTTAAAAATATAATTTTTTTTTTTTTTTTTGAAAGGTGAATTTCAACTTAGAATCGACCACCTTCGCGGACAGCGAAGGCCCCATCGCCACCCCGCCAGACTAGTAATGAACTCAGAAACTCTTGATTGTATGGCCGCTGATATGTCGCTAGTCCAAGAGGCTTTTGATATGTGACATGATAAATTCTCACTTCGTTTGGAAAAGAGTTTTTATAAACAAAAAATAACGAATTATGATTTATGTAATTAATGCAAGTTTGAATTGATAAAATATGTTATTCTCAATTTTATTATAAGAATTAAAAATGATCAATTAAATGAAAAGTTTACAAAGTAATTAGAAATGTAAAATAGAAAAAAAAAAATAATAATAAGTAGTACTTATTACTATTACTATCCAATATCCATGTATGAAAAGTTGACACTAATTTTAGGACAATTATAATTAGTAAGATGGATACTTTTATCATCACTCCGTGAAATATACTTCTCGGGCTTAAAATTATTGTCCGACTTTCAGTTTTCGAATGTCCTAAGAAACTATTGTCATTTTTTATTTCAGGCTATTAAACAAAAAGCAGTTGGTGAAAATAATTTTGGATTGGTTGAATAGTATAATTATTTTATTTTTATTAAACTATGTATTTTTTATTTGAAAAATTGATATGGACGGAGTAATATCAATGTTTTGAAACCCGAGTCGACCCAGCCGGGTTAACCGGTTAGACAACCGGTTCCAGTTTAAAAAAACGGATTTCTAAAACCGAGTTAACCGGTTAGACCCGCCGGGTTTTGAGTGACCCGGGGCTAAAAACCTGGTCGGGTTTCGTTTTTTCAAAAATTTTTAATATAAACCTGGATTGACCTGGTGGTCGAACCGGTTGACCCGATCGAAAAAATAAAAAAATAATAACATGAAAATCGGGTTGACCCGGCGGTCGAACCGGTTGACCCGATGCCCGATGACTCGACCGGTTCGATTTTGACCCATTTTCAAAACATTAAGTAATACTACTCCATAAAATACTATTCTGTAATATAATCTATCGAATTTTATATTTTTTTTATTAATTTAATAAAGTATAGCTTTTTTAGTCATAAAATAAGAAAAACGCAACCATTAATTGACAAATGGAGTCATTTCAAATGTCAATCGTTTCGAAGTTTCTGAGAAACCGAAAACTAAATACAGTACTATTATAATAAGAAAATGATTAAGCTTGTAATTCACGTTGAACTTCATGTTTCGAGTCATTATTGTAAGTTATTTATGCTAAAAAAGAGTTACTTGGTTAAAATTTAAAGTTGATGTATATTTGGCGCAGAGCTTTTTGAGACGATGAGCGGTAAGAAATGAGTTTTTGATTTTAGTATTCGCTTGGCAAAAGAGCGGTAAGCTTTGCTATTTTTTAGAAAAACTCATTTTTTTCAATGTTTTTTTAGGAAGCTGTGAACACGAACCTCGGAGTCCTTTTGGCGCCATCATGTTAGCCTTGTGGGACGACACAGAAAAAAACGCCGGTTCCGTTTACTCTTATGATAAAGTTGTCTATCAGTTTGTTGTAATTCTTAACTTTGACAAATTAGGTTGTCATGTTTTCAAATGAGAAATTCTAACAATAAAATTATAATTATTTTTACTATGGTTAAAATTTATATAAGTAATATGTATTATCTATTATGTATGATGATCTCTTTTTATTCAGATTGTGGTCAATTTATCCTGGTAATTTTATATTTATACTTTGTAATCTTTGAAGAAAATGTAAATTGGAAACTGTAAATTGATGGAAACAACCTGATCTTAGAATGCCAACTTGACTCTTCCCCAAGGTCTTAAACAAAGATCACCTATTTCTCAATGACCTAATTAGTTAGGAGTTTGGATCAAACCCAGGCCATTATCCAAAAAGACCCTCATTTAATCAGTCATCTCAGTGTTTGCGATATCATGCTTTTAATGTAATGGTTTGTTATAAAAAGTGTAACACCAAAATAACCACACACGTCTTTTCTTTAAAAAAATGTCGTATCATTTGAGACGAACTATGTGCATACCACTATAGTCTACCAACACTTTAACCAACATAACTTTTGGAAATGATATGGTCGAATCTCAAACACCTATCGGAAATGATTATATTGATCATATGACAATATCTCGATATAAATTTGATCATACTTTTACGTCATTCATCTCATTTTCCTTTAGTGTCAAGTTTTTGTGGTCAATGTTGTCCCAAAACATTTATTTTAGAAGCTCAAATGTATTTGAAAATTGAAAGTCATAAAAGGCATAATGTGTTTGGTTAGTCTTCCCAAAGAATACTTTTTCTCTTATTTGTCTACGAGTTTTGAAATTTATATCGTGTTTTCAAAGTAAGAAAAATAGGGAGGAATGAAATTTAATTTTGTATATCATGTTCACAAGTTATTAGAGAAAAGAGGATACAACTTATAATTTTACAATTATATTACTTAGTTATAGATATAATTTATCTTTTATGTTCCTGTAAAAAATAAATAAATAAATAAAATAAAAAATCCACGACACGAATTTATTATACTTTTTCTCAAATCTTTTCTTTTCATTAAAAAATAAAAGTTGAAAACGCAATTTTCTAAAAGGATCAAGAGAAAAGAATTTAACCTTCACTCAGAATAGATTCTTTCTAAACTATTTCATCTTCCGAATTGTACTTTTATATCTTTGTTTTTGCCTCTAAGAACAAGCTAAACCAGTTTGTATTCTTGCATACTTTTTTCTAGTGGTTTTATTTATGCTGTATGTATTTTAATTGGTATGGTAGAATTCAAATGACATGTGAAAAAGTGTTGTGAGAAAAAGCTCAAGGTAACATAACTCTATTAACACGAAAGAATGTTGTCATCTTAATGTCATCTCAGCATTCTTAACGCTAAAACACTCTCTTACTCATAATACCATTAACACAACCCTTTTTGAGACGGGTCAAAATCCTCTTAAGTTGTGTTATACATCTTGAGTCAAGTTGCTTAATTATGAGTCATTCGATTTGATTCAATGGCTGAAATCAAAAGAAATTTTTTATGGTTTGTACCATTAGATCAAATCCAATTATTCATAATAACTTAACTTCACTCAAATTGTGTATACAACTTGAGAGGATCTTAGTCCTTTTGAGACTAATATTTTTACTTCTTTTCTATTTTTCAAACAAATTAATTTTACATTTATTAAATAAAAATAGAAATTAAATTAAAAAAATCACATTTTAATTAACATATTATATAACTTAAATAATAAATAAAAAATAAAATGTAACCAATGTCATTTATAAGAAAAGACAAATATATAGGTATTGAATATATTGAGACCCCTTTAGTAAGCATGCATAAAAACCATTTTATTATATGCATAAAAAAAACTTATACAAAGGATATATATGCAATTATTCATTTTAGAAGGGATATATATTCAATTCTCCCCTTTAGGTAAAGGGTTTAAATAGTAGCATGCATAAAAGAGTTGTACTATGTGCATCATGATGTTGTACTGTGTAATTCGCGATTTGTACGATTAAGGGAGGTCCGAATTGTATATCTCATTATTATAGCAAACAAAAATAAGTACATATCTTTTCATGTTCTCTTCTTCGTTGAGCTGCAAACACACAAACACAATTCATAGTTCCTCCATTTTTGGTCCTCTTCGTTGCTCTAACTATCATTTTTAATCAACAAAAATAAAAAATAGAAAAAAGAAAAAAAAAAAAATGCAAACCAACACGCGTTGGTAAGTTAATGCACAAACCAAAAGCGGTGGCCCGTGTGTGGTAACGCCGGCGTCACGTCGAACCAACGCAGGTACCTGCATAATTGCGTTATACTCCCTCCGTCCTATATTAAGTGTCGACAATGGAATTTTTGGATGTCACAAATTAAGTGTCCATTTGTACATTTCAACCAATAAGATGAGAGTTTTGTGGGTAAAAATAATATTTGATTGGTGAAAAGTTTAATTAGTGCAATCTTCTAAACCTTTGTGCATTATGAAAATAGACACTTAATATGGGACGGAGTTAGTAATACCGTTAGCTATGAAAGATATTTTGGTGTGTGAATAATAAAAGTAAGAATGCTGAAGTAGCAAAATTAAAAGGGTGCTTGGTAAGGGATTAAGGGGGTGGGGAAATGGGTAAAGTATTCAAAAGGCTCACCTCACTCACTATTTTGTGTTTGGTTAGTGAGTGCAAAAAGATTGATTACCCCGTAGTGGGATCAACCATAATAAAGTAAAGGGTAAATTGCAAAAATGGTCCTTAACGTTTCACAAAATTGCAAAAACGGGACCGAGACAAAAAGTAGCACAAAAAAGCCACCCACGTTCCACATTTTCGTAAAACCGCCACTGAGAGCCCTTTTCCGTTAATTTTCCCGTTAAGTGCCACGTAGTTGAGGGTAGTATCGTCATTTCACGGTTCCCGCCTAAAACAATACTAGACCCACCGAACAAGCACATTAATCCCCTGATCCAAACACTCCCTTGCCCAAAGTCAATCGCATTTTTTGCCCTAAAGTTTCCAATTACGATTTTCGTACCGGGAAAAATTGAAGAAGATGGTTAGTTTATTTGGGAAAAACCGTGAACGATCGTCTCCGATCCCTAATCTTCAACAACTCTATGGTATGTTTTGGGCATTGTTAATTTTATCGATTTTTTTTATCTACAGTGATATGTGATTGTAATGAACAGTACGAATAGGATGTGGATTATACATTAAGTTGATTTTTCATGTTGTTAGTGTGTGTGTGTGTGTTGATGTTTATTGTTTGCATACAGCATCAAAGCCGACCTACTTCACTCTGAAAGTAACCCACGGTGGAAAATTTACGCCACTACCAGGAAGGATGTATGTTGATCCAGTTATTTCGTGGTATGATTGTGTGGATTATGACTTGTTTAGCTTTTACGCCTTTGAAGAGTTGGTAGCTGACATAGGTGTGAAAGGTGGGGTTGCAGACTATTATTATAGGATACCAGGCGAGACGTTGGATGTTGGGTTGTACCCGTTGGAGTCTGATGAGCATGTGATGGATATGTTGGATTTGATTCCAACGCATAGAGAGATTGAGGTGTATGTTGAGTTGAAACGCAGAAGACCCAAAAGAGGACGAAAATGTAAAATAACGGATGAAGTACGGGTGGAGCCTTCAAATGATCCTACCATCGATCCAGAACAAGCTGAGACTTCAATTGATGGTACCAATGGTCAATCACCTGTGCCTATGATTGCTGGTCAAGAACAACAAGCTGAAGATAATGTTGGTGTGGGAGACGATTTGATTACAGACACTCCTTCTGCGCAACCACATGTAAGCCGGGTTGTTGGTGACACAGACACTCATGCTGCGCAACAATCTGTAAGTGGCGTTGATAGCCCAGAACAAGTTGATGGCCCAGAACAAGTTGAGCAACAGTCTCAACATACAGATGAGGACTTGTACCAGTTTGCCAGTCCTGGAGATAATGTTGGTGTGGGAGACGACTTGATTACAGACATGGTTGCAGAACTTGACCAGAGTGAGGATGTGGTTTTAGAGCTCAACAAAAACTATGTTGATTTAGAAGAAGTAGTGGAAAAGGATGATGTGGAAAGGGATGATGTTGAAATCGATGATGTTGAAAGGGATGATGTGGGCACCTCAACACAGCAGGTAAACGAGGAAGAACATGTTGTACATGTGTCTGAGTTTGAAGATGAAGAGGATGATGTGACAGCCCCTATTGAGCCACAAGTGGAAATGACGGACTTTAAGTTTGATTTTGATCCCCACTTTGAGAAAGTAGCAAAGTTAGCTGATGAGTGTATGGCGGATTATACGGATCATGATAGTGGCTATAACTTTGATGATGATTTTCATAGTGATGAAGAAGGCAATAATAACAAATTTGTCACCCTACGCAAGATAAGGTTAAAAGAAATAAGGAAGGAGTATGAGGGTAGGGCGAATGTCAAGAAGGGAGAGTTTTTTGTAACACAAACATTTAAACACCCCAAGGACATCAAAGATAAGCTCAGAATCTATGCGTTGGAGTCCCGAAGAGATATTATGAATGAAAAGTGTGACCAAGAAAGGATTCGAGCGATGTGTAGAGGGACTGTTGTGGGTTATGGCAGAAATGATACAGGAAGTTGTCAACCATCAGCTTCTTCGCAGTCAAAGGGCAAATTTGCAAGTACCAAAACCTACAAAAAAAAGAGCAAGGCCATGTGCGAATGGTCCCTACATGTGTCAAAAGTGGGTGATGAAATGAGTTGGAGTGTCAAAACATTAAATGATGAACATAAATGCCTACAAGCAAGAAAAATTAAATTGTTGACTGCACGATTCCTTTCATCCGAGGTTGCTAAAATTCTTGTTAGGGACCGCACAGTGCCGACAGCTGCAATAGCAATGAAAATAAATGAAAAATTGCAGTTTGATGTCCCGACCACAAAGATTTCAAGAGTAAGGGAATTTGCTTAGAAACAAATTGACGGCGACCATGAAGAACAATATGCCAATCTTAGGGATTACGCTTTGGAATTGAAGAATAGAAACCCAGATACAACTGTGAAGATTCAAGTTAAACCAAACCCTGATTTAAGTGTTTCTTCAAGGATTTTCAGACGGATCTATGTTTGTATTGGTGCATTGAAAAAAGGTTACAAAGCAGGCAGAAGGGACATACTAGGGCTGGATGGGGCGTTTATCAAAGGACATCACACTGGTCAAGGCTTAACTGCTGTTGGTGTCGATAGCAATAATGGTCTCTATCCAGTTGCTTATGCAGTGGTTGAAACTGAGTTCAAGAGTTCATGGTTATGGTTCCTTAGCAATCTTGGAGATGACCTTGATTTGCAACCAAATTCAAACTTCACCTTTATATCCGACAGACAAAAGGTGTAAACATAGTGTAAATTCAATTAGTTGATTTCCAATCCAATTCAATCCTCATTACCATAGTAAGTTTTGTACCAATCTATAGGGAATATTACCAGCCATTGCAGAACTGTTTCCTGCTGCTGAACATCGCTTCTGTGTGCGACACATATATGACAACATGAAGTAGTTATTTAAGGGGGAGAGTATCAAGGAGCTTGTTTGGAGGTGTGCTAGAGCATCAACAATCCCTGAGTTTAATAGAGGAATGGAAGAGCCAAAATCAATCGACTCTAAAGCTTATGACTGGTTAAGGAAGATACCAGCATCATCATGGTCAAAGTCACATTTTTCAGGTACACTATACACATATTATGACTTTCATCTGTACTATTAATAATATTGAAAATGATTTTGATATTATGACTGTCATCTATAATGTTAATAAGATTAAAAGTGATGTTGATATTATGACTGTTATCTGTAATATTAATAAGATTAAAAGTGATGTTGATATTGATATATTGGTTACAGGGAGAGCTAAATGTGACATCCTTCTTAACAACTTATGTGAATCGTTCAATAGCAAGTTAGTGGGCGGCAGAGATCAACCAATCATTGGTTGTTTGGAGTACATGAGTCAGTATCTTGTGAAGAGAAGTGTTAGTGTGCAGCATGTAATAGACAGATGTGAAGGTCTCTTAACCCCAACAGCAACTAAAATTTTAGAAACCATCAAGGAGGAAGCAAATGAGTATAAGGTTTTATGAAGTGGGGGGGATACATACCAGTGTGCGGGAGGTTGGGGTGACCAATGTGTTGTGAATATGCCGAAAATGGAATGCACATGTAGGAGATGGGAACTCACTGATTTTCCATGTAAGCATGCTGTTGCGGCTATCAACGACATGGCTAAACACAGCAAGGAATCAACTGACAACATGGTTGTGATCCCAGAGGATTATGTGCACCAATGCTATTGGTTAACCACATGGAGGGCGATGTATCAACACAAGATTGAAGAAATTGCTGGTCGACACTTTTGGCCCAATTGCCCTATCCCTAGTGAACTAAAGCCACCTCACTACCATGTTCTAATTGGGAGACCACGGAAGAAGAGAAGAGTGTCAAGGGATGAGATTGCTGAACAGGTTATGAAAAAATCAATGGTGAAGAATGGAAGCTGTCAAAAAGGGGCAAGACTGTCAAATGTGGTGCATGTGGTGGGCAGGGTCATAATAAGAGAGCTTGTACGGGACGAAGAGGCAACCAAGGGACAAGAAGAAGGGAAGGAGTACCAGATGAGGTACTAGAAAGATCAAGTCAGCCAGTGGGATCTTCTGCAACAGAGGTGGGAGCAGGGCCAAGTCAGCCAGTTGGAACACAAGCAAGTGAGGTAGCAGGAGGGCCAAGTGATCAAGTTGGAACACAAGCAAGTCATGTATCACAATCTACTGGAAATGGTGGAGGTCAACGGAAAAATATGATCAAGAGAAAAGCCAAAATCGCCAAGTGAGTCAACACAATTGTGATGGTGCAATAACCTTTGGTTGGTTATTTGTTTATGTGTTTTAACACAATGAGTGTATGGATTGTGTAACTGAGTTTCTGTATTCTAGACAATAATTTGTACGTGATTTGTTTTTTAGACTTGATTAATCAGGAATGGTATTTGTTTTCATTTTGGTTTACCATCATTATTTGCTGCATAATGCTGTGCACAATTTGTGGTTTGCCATCAGCATATACTTATTTGTTGTATTATGTTGTGCACAATTTGTGGTTTGCCATCATCGTATACTTACGTATATTGAATGACCCAACATGCCCACTACATAAGTATACCGAATGACCCAAACTTGTTTTGACTTTTTGTAAGTCAAAGTTGCTAAGGAACCAGAAACCAAGTTTACTGCATATTGATTCTGTAATATTGACTACATTTGTCTTCTTATAATAACAAGGACAACCAAAACAACGATAATCCCACTATACTGCTAAAATCAAACACTTTTTATTAACATGAAGGTCAATACAAACCAGGGATGACCTTATACCCTGTGATGATACAACCCAGAAAGATGTCAACACACCTAAAGCAACTTAATGGCAATGAAAAAAAAGAGCCAACTAAAAATAAGAAACTTGTTGAGCTTCTTAATCCGCTGATCCTTCTCCCTCATCAACCTCACCTGCTCCTCAAACTCTTCTTCAAGCTCGTTCCTCGCCCTCAACAGGCCAGGAATCACAGCAACTGCTCGGCAACAAATTGGAGGATCCGTCCATCCAATAAACCCACATGAAGGACAACAGTAGAATCGTCGTCCTGGGTTCCTGTTTGTCCAGCTTGTTTTGATTGATGCTTGTTTCCCGCAGTCACAGATCAATACCATATTTTTTGCCGGATTTCGAAAAGTGTGAAACTTTGATGTGCTGCAACGTTCATATATAACTGGGACTGGATATTGTACCGTTTGTAAAAAAGGCAAACAATGGCTTGCAAATTTAATCCCTCAAGCTACAGTGTCACTAGCTTAGTACCCGATGAACAGTAAAATGATGATACTACCCTCAACTACGTGGCACTTAACGGGAAAATTAACGGAAAAGGGCTCTCAGTGGCGATTTTGCGAAAATGTGGAACGTGGGTGGCTTTTTTGCTCTACTTTTTGTCTCGGTCCCGTTTTTGCAATTTTGTGAAACGTTAAGGACCATTTTTGCAATTTACCCTAAAGTAAATTGATTGTAAAAGATTAATTACTCACCTCACTAATTCCTTTGCATTTTTTTTTCCTTTTCCCTTACACTTTCACTTTCCCTATTTAAACCAAGCGGGCTCTAAATATTTTTGGCATACCATAATAATCACTATAATACAATACGTAGTTTTTTAGATAAACAAATAATTATACTATATATATACAGAGTACAACATAACAAGTACTAACACGAGTACCTTATTCAGATAGCGCTAGATAAAATTTTCTTTAGTTCAAGCGAAGAGTTTTTAAATTTGTGACATGTTTTTAGTTATTTAAGACTTTAGTATCCTATGTTGATGTATGAAGTTGGTGCATTGGCGGAAATGGTGGTTGGGTGAAAATTTGAACCTCTTAGAATAAGTGTAATAAATAACTATCATGATTGCGGTCATTACTGTCGCATCAGCGGTAGCTCGGATTTTTCTCACTACAAGTAACTTAACAATCAATTTAGTGTAATAATGCGATCGCGATTACCACCAAACATACCCTACTTAGAGCACAAGGTGCAAACGACGAAGGGGCCTTCGCCGTCCGATGTGGCATGGGCAACGGCGAGCTGTTGCTCGCCGCCACACCAATCACCCCTCGCCGTTGCTTGCCGTTGGCCAACTCGTCGTGGCCACGGCGAAGCAAAGTTTCTGACAAGTTGGCAGGTTATTTTTTTTCTTTCTTTTTCGTTGGGTTGTTTTTGGGTTTGGGTCGACACCAAAAATGGTGTTTTGGGTTGCTTTCTTTGTTGGAACAAGAAGAAAGAAAGAAAAAGAAATATGGTTTTGCTTTGTTTGTTCGAACAAGAAGAAAGAAAGAAAAAGAAATATGGTTATGGTTTTAGTGTGTGTTTTGGTTGGTGAAGAAAAAGGAAAAGCAGTAGTTTTTTTTTTTTTTTTTTTACAAAAGGAATGGGTACAAAAGGTGGTTTATTAAATTTTGATGAAAAGGAATTTTTTTTTTTTTTTTTTTTTTTTTTTGTTTGTTTGTTTGTTACAAAGTTGAGTTGTTGTTGTTTTTTTATTTATTTTTTTATTTTTTATTTTGATGAAATAAAATTAATTTGTTGTGTTATTTTTAAGTATTTGTGAAAAGAATTTAATTTTTTTAATAAAATCAATAAAAAAATAAGTGTGTAAGAGGTGGGGCCCGAATGAGGAAGTTGAGGTTTGTTGTTTGGTGAAGGGGGGTTTGTTGTTGTTAGTTGAAGTTGAGGTGTTTTGGTGATGTGGCACGGTGGGGCCCGAATGAGGAGGCAAATGCTTGTTGTTGCACCTTGTGCTCTTACACGCAAATATACCCCACAAAAACTATTTAATAAAAACACCCACACACATAATAACTCAACGACCGGTCGTGCTGGCGACACTTAATTTTTTAAAGGGACCGCGGTCATGTAACAAGAGAGGACACATCCTCTTAATTTTTTAAGCATGAGTTATAAAAGTTCAAAGAATATCTTGCTTCGAATATATAATTTTGGTATCGTTGCGTCGTTAACTGTTCTATTTCAAACATGATTTTAGAAATTCGACATGCATAAATTTGTGGTTGATGTTACAAGCTCAGTTAAGGTACTACTTTTTTTTTTTTGGAACGGAACCATATAAAGTCATCGACTGATAAATTAATGCATAGTTGTTAAGATCTCGATTTAACTATTAAGATTTTCTGATTTTACGTTAAGCAAAAACAAGTTAATTTTTCATAGGATTTTAAGTAAGATCTGGATCTTGCTATAAGATCATTATATCTCGATTCCATTCAATCCTAGTTCCCTTTGATAACTAATTAATAAACTATAAATTAATGTATTTTGCTAAAGTAAAACAGTAAAATAGGCATGGATTATTATAAATGTTTTATAAGAGTAAAACATATAGATATTTAGATTAAAATATTCAGCGTCTTTAACCACACATATTACATATTTTAGTATTTAAATCATTTACACGATGACTTTTAATATTATTATAACTTTAAGAACTCATTTTTTATCATTCATTTGCTATGCAATCATATTTGAATAACAAAACATAGAAGACCTTTGAACATTTAAATAATATCTATCTTTAGATCTAGATTCGATTTTACAATTCTAATCTTACAAAGAAAAAAACGATTCATACTAAAATTTTGATCTTCACAGCCTTAATCAACATACAACTTTATAAAAATACTTTTATTACTGTCTGAACTTATATTATACCATTAAACCGACACAAAAAATTTGACATGGCTTATTGGCAAAACAAACTTTACACAATAAGACATAAAATAATCCAATTTGGCAACAAGATGATGCATGTTTCATAATTTGTGGGGTGCATTCTTTTTTTCAACATATTATCACTATTTAATAAGTTTACACGAATCATGATGCAACAAAAGAGAAAACACAACATGATAAATCAATTTAATTAAATATCAACTAGTTATTGCGATATCTTGTGGAACCAACAAGTGGGGGAGGTGTCATGTGACAAATTTGGTCTACTTTAGATATTTTATTTCGCCAAATTTATTTTTTGAGCATCATATTATTGTC
This sequence comes from Artemisia argyi, assembly GCA_030686995.1. NCBI lineage: Eukaryota > Viridiplantae > Streptophyta > Magnoliopsida > Asterales > Asteraceae > Artemisia > Artemisia argyi. The sequence goes on from CM060683.1 coordinate 180,087,786, forward strand.
AAATAAAAGAGCACATTTAGTGCAAAGTTTCAAAAAAAGTCTTCTCTATTTGAAAAACTTTATTATACGTGGATGACTGAGATTACTTATTTAGTCTGATTGTGCTTCTGAATAAAAATAATTATTTAAAAAAAAAAAAAAAAAAAAAAAAAAAAAAAAAAAAAATTAAACGAGTGTTTGGAATTACTTATTATATAAAGAACGAAATATAACAATAAAAATAATGATTTTAATATAGATTTTCGATCAAGTTCATTTATAAAAGTTTTTAAATTCAATATGAAAAGTACACTTTTTTTTTTCTTTTTCAACAGAAAAGCATATAAATGTTCTTCCGCTTGAAAAATCTCACATAAGCAGAAAAATAAGCAGTATCAAACACCCTCTACACTGAACAACTTTTTTTTTTTTTTTTTTTTTTTTCTTTAAGAAACGAAACTCAAGTGTTTATTCAAGTTAATGAATAGGCAATAATAAAAAGATGAGTTGAGAAAATACAAAAAGGTATAGAAAATATATTTGGTACTCCTGTTTTAGCATTGTATATACTTTAATAAAGTCTCCTTTAAAGTTAACAACAATTTTAATAGTTGATATAATATATTTTTGACCAAATTATATAGTTATAGTAAAAGTTTACGTATAGGCCTTCGTCCGCTTAGCTACGCCACTGTTTCTCGTTATATCTATGTTACAGTAATATATTAAAAATGATTTTTTTTACTGGTTACAAACTTTGCCTAAGTGTGAAATTTTTAAGACAAAATTATTCTATTAGTTCAAACTTTATTAAAGATACTCCCACCACAATATTTGATGCCTACATCATAATTTTACACCACTAATGCATAAGTTACAACATGATACATGCATAATTGTGATGGAAGCATCAGCGTAAATATTAAAACCCCTTTATTATAGCCGTATCTAGTACGGAATAGAAGCTTGTAGAAAGAACTTGACCACTGAATACGTCAACTAAATAAATACTTTTCTGGATTTGTTTCTTTGCATTAATTTGTTTGTATTTTCCTCAGTGAAAAACTGAAACAGTTTAACGCAAAAAGATTTTTATTCATGTTCTTCGGAGAAGTTGAGCTTTTTTAGGTTTTGATAAAGGTGTGTTTGTGAAAAGTAACAGTTAGCGGTAGCTGTAAAATTATTTTTATTCACAAACTCATTCAATCAAATCTTTTATTAAAGTATTATTTTTCACTCATCCACATATACAATCAATACATACAACCAATCTCAATTTTTTTACTATTTATCAACAACCCAACCCAATCCAACATGCATAGCCAACCATGTATCATTGTACCAAGAGCTAGCTAACCATGTATCATTGTACCAAGAGCTAGCCAACCATATTGTGACATGTGCCAGATTGGATGAAGAAATTGAAGGTCACTAAGTGACCAGTTCATGCATTTCTCTTTCTTACTTTGATGTACTTTTGATATAATATTCATTGATTGTGTCCTTTATACCCTCCAACCGATTGGATTAGATCACCAATAAACATAGTCTAAGTATTAACATTTTTTTCTATAAAATGTTTTATAGCATAATTGTAATTGTAATCATAATGTGTAAAATAACTCGTAAACGCTCAAAGCTGTTAAATGTTATTTCATGCAGCGTGAAAAAATAAAATTTCAAAAAAAAAAAAAAAAAAAAAAAAAAAAAAAAAAAAACTCATTGTTTTGAGAGGTACACTGACTCTTTATAACGTGTGGTCAAGGTTGTTGGTTTGCTCATCCAACAGCAACAACACGAGGTTTACTTTTTGTGTAAGTGTATGTGAGTGTTTATCAAGTATATTTGTGTTTGAATGATAGAGATGTTGATAATCACCTTCACCGTACCATTATTGATTATATATTTTAAGTTAGTGGAAAAATATTATTTTTTATTTCAAAGCTAACAAATTGAAGCAAATAACTCACCTATTTATTTTTGTATAAAGTAGCGAATACTCTTTAATGGTAACCAAAACTGCATCTTCCTTGTCGGGGATCTTATTTTGCTTTCGAATCTTAAGATTCAAGTATTACAACTTGATATCATATTCCCCTTAAAACTAAAAGTGTATATATGTCTATAGTATCCAGCATATGAAATTTATGTGGAGTTCATGCACATAAACTTCAACTACATAAACTTCAACTAGAACCTAAAGTTTATACAGCTTTACATGTAATGGTTCATGTGTATGGAATCAAGATGAAGAAAGTAAAGTGAGCAACCAATTAATTAATCAATGATATTGTAAAAGTAAATTTATATATTTTGTAATTCATAAAAAAGTGACATGAAAATACTATAAATTTGATAAAGGTTATACATATGAGATACTCTAAGAAAACATATAACTCAAATATATGGAGGTAGCTAAATTAATATCTTTTTATCATTTTTTTTTTCATGAACAAATAAGGCATTTTGTAATGAGGTTGTAAGGGACAAAATGACACTTCTTAAATAATTTTAAGCTACTTGTATCAATACATGAAAAAAATCAAAATCACGTTTGTGTAAACAACATTCAATCCAATCTAAAACAAGAAAGTAGTTCACACAATTTGTATTTTTTATACAGATATACATATATTTAATGCATGTGCTAGAGTACTTCAATCAATTTTTAATGTGTACAAATATATTCTACTTTTTTTATACCTGGCTCCGACTGAATTGGTTAATATTTATTGTTTATTACTTAATTTGTTTTTGTAAGCCTTCAATTTATAAACTGGACCCATAAAATTACAAAATTGTAACTCTTTTTTTATGCTATTATACTTGTATATAGTTTCTTAACACCACCTTTTGTAAGTACAAAAACTACTCTATCTGTTCTAAAATATAAATTCATTTTAACTTTTTGGAATTCGACTTTCACTTTTAAGTATTTTTATTTATATTATATAATATTTGATAAAAATTATGCAAATAAAAATATATATAAGGTCTTATATGTTTATATATTTCGCATCAAATATTATATAATACAAATAAAAATATTTAATTTGAGAGTTAGATTCAAAAAATTTTAATTGCTTTATATTTTGAGACGAGGAGAACAATACATTAAACAAAGTTATAGACAAAGTTGGTATAAACAAATAAAATTTAAATTAACCATTCACATTCTTTTCCTCCTAATCTTTCAAGAACCTAAAACATCAAAACCAAGGGGGGCAATTCACAACTTCCTAAATAGTACAAGGGACCAAAATGAAAATCCCAAAACTTATATCCATTTCTTCTTATACCCTCACACATTTCCATCTAACCCCCTCACATTTCCACTTTTGTCACTTCTAATCCCCTAAGAAACAAACTATTGCATAAACAGTTCAGATTGTAACAAAGTATAGTAATTAGCAACATCATCTTCAAGCTCCCACAACCCATCACATAAATCCCCATAATATGAAACATCTGCCACGTCATCACCACCTTGAGTCACAGCTGGTAACCCTAGCTCATCATCAGAAGCTTCTAACAAATGCCTTATAACACTTTCTTTTTCATCTTCATCATCATTATCCGGGTCGGGTTCGGGTTGCATGGGGATTTCAAGAAATGGGTCGGGTGATATACTAGCAAATAAATATGACAACTCATGCATGGGCTCTTGTTTTTCTAGTTGTTCATTTTCATGTTCATGTGCATGTGCATGTTCTTGTTGTTCATGTACTATGTTAATGTAAGAATCTTTTTGTCGTTTTGTGGTGGGTGTTTGGGTGGTGTCGCCGTCGTGGTCACGGTGGCGTTTGGTGGTGGAGGTGGTGGCCGACATGGTGGCGGGGGTAAAGTGTAAATATTGTTGGAGAAAAAGTGTTAAGAGTGTGTTTGATGAGGAGAGAGAATAAGAGGGGTTGAAAGGATTTATATAGAGGTTTATGGGATGTCAATGGTCAAATTGGATTTTTTGGGAAATAATTTTTTTTTTTTTTTTTTTTATAATTTTAATTTATGGGATGATAATTAAATTGTTTGTATAAGTTGTGTGCCTTGGGGTAGCCCGTCATACGAGGGGTTGAGACATGAGACACTTGGTCCACTTGGCCATGAGTTTATGATTGAAACACTTTTTTTTTTTCTTTTTTTAACTGAATAACCTCATATAACGAAACTTAGATCACTGGGTACCGTTGGTGCAATGGCTTGGTGTCGTGGGATTTTTTTGCTGCTACGTCAGCAGAAATCCCACGGCACCACATTTCAGTGATATCCGTTGACACAAGAATTTCTAGTGCCACGGGTTTTTTTTTTTTTTTTTTTTTTTTTTTTTTTTTTTTTTTTAATTAAAATATACACAAATTAAAATAAAAAAAAATCAAATTAAAGTACATTAACTAAAAGAAATGGTTGCACAAGATTCCTAATTTCCAATCTACATACAAATATGGTCATATACTATTGGGTGTAAAATTAAAAAGTAAAGAAACAAAAGAGTGTAAAATCAAAAGGTAAAGAAACAAAAGGGCGTAAAATGAAAAATTACAAATATACATCTCATCTTCTTTCTTGTAGTCTTCTCCATAGCACCACGGCGCGAGCACCGGTACGGTGCGCCGTCGTGTTTTCTCGGCTGGTGGTGATGGCGCCAGCCACCAGCCAACCGTACCCCAAGCTCTTATATGTTTACTTTTTTTTAGAAGGATATGACTATATGAATAACATAATACATAATTGGGCCTGAGGTATCCAGTTTATAACCTTCGAGCGTCATCAATAATGTAAAATGTTTGAGCACCCGATATGATGAACAAAAAAAAAAAACACTATTCGTCCCTATGTATACCATTAACGCCGCTAACACCATACCACCAAAAATGCCAAACTTCTGCCAAAGGATTTTGAGCAACTCCATCAACTCACGCCAAATGCAATAACATGTTAGTAGTGTGTTATGCGAGGGGTGTTTGAGTTATTGGTGTGTTATTGGGTGAAGATGCGACGGTGAGGTGACATACCAATAACGTGTTAACCGTTTCGATATAATTAAAAATTCTAACACGAAATCATATCATTTGCGATTTTTTAGAAAAAAGTGCATACGCGTAGACGGATATTTGGATCCACCACTTTGGTATAGGATTATTTTTTACTCCCTCAGTCTCAAAATTATTTTTCCAGTTTAACTTTTTTTGTCTTTTTTTCTCAACTTTTATGTTAAATATTTTTCTTTGTGTTGTATAATACTTTATGAAAATTATACTAATGAAAAATACATTTAAAATTCAACCTATTCACATATTTTGTATCAAGTATCATATAATATAAACAAAAATATCTAAAAAGTTAAACGAAGACTATAATTTTGAGACGAATAGAGATATTTTTTTATGTGTGAAGCATCGGGTTGTGCGAAAAAATAGCATACATATATCAAAATTCTTTTTAGAGCATTTCCCAATTCGTGTTTTTCATTTTTGTGCAGAGGCCATGCTAATCTTCCTTGTATGGTTCCTATTTTATAGGTTGTCCTAAAAGTTTTGATTATTATTTTATTGGTTGTAAGGGCGTAGAGTGTCGATGTTCATTTGTTTGTATAGAATACCACCACACACAACTACCTCACATTTCTATGTATACGTTTATTTATTTTACGCAAGACAAAAGATATTGGAGGCAAAAAGCAGAGGGTGTTGTTCCCTCTATTTTGACTAAGACAAACATCGTTTCTTTCTTTGTCTTTCCATTTACGCCCTTTTACTCGGTGTTCTCAAGTTTCATAAACAAGAAAAAAGAAAAGAAACTGCAAATCAAACGTGTTATTGAGTTTTTTTTTTAAAGAAGGTGCAGAGAAAAGAAATGATTGAAGAAGGAAAGTGTGCGTAATTTTGGTTAACAAAATTTCCGCCAAAAAATGAGAAGCAAAGAGAAGAAGAGAAGTGATCTCTGATAATTTCTATTCTCTTCTCTTCTTTTATGAACCAATCTCAAGTTCAGCGTTAGTTAAACGCTTAATATTGTCACTACAAAGAATCAATTCTAGTACTCATCGTATTGTACGTCTAATGAAAATACCATGTATCAAGGATATTTAACTATAACTTTTTACCATTGGTTACCATGGTTTAAAAAAAAAAAAAAAAAAAAAAAAAAAAAAAAAAAAAAAAACATTTATTGCATATTGTGTAAAAGTAAAAATTAATTATTAATTTGATTTTGGTTTATATAAAATGGTTTATAACGTTCAAATATGAGAACTATACAAGTGTAAATTTTTTAAGGGTTTTGGTCGTAAAATAAGAACGTACTATTTTAAAAGTACCGAGTTAGCACGTGTTCTATTTTTTTTTCACTTAATGTAACGCACTTTCATGTTTTGTTTAAATCTAGTACGTGAGGATAACGAGTCACGAGTGATTTAATATTATTTTTTTAGAAAGACAATATAAATTAAGGAACCAAAAAAAAATAATAATAATAAATGTTAACCCACCTTCTTAACAAGAAAGTTAAAAAGAATGAGTCCGAAAGATAACGCTACCCACAGTAAGACGACCAAATCCCTCTCTTTTTGTGGATGCTACGCGTATTTTTTATACCAAATCCCTTTTGTTGGTTTGGCTCTATGTTTTGTTAGTTTTTTTTTAGTCTGTTGCTTGTAGTTTCTTGCTTGAAGTTTCTTTTATATATTATCAGCCGTTCAAAAAAAATCCCCCTCTTTTTTTTTTGGCACGTTAGCTTTCTCTCTCCAGCGACCTGCAGGTGATTGGGTGCCCCAGTAAGGGCGGCCAAGTTCAATTTTTTTTAAACATATTTAACACAAACTTAAATTTCATTCATAATTAAAACGTTGCATATTAATTCAAATAAAATAAAAACATTACAACAATTATTAAAACATTACAACACTTACTAAAAACTAATAATCTAGGTTGTGGCGTTCCTTGATTGAGTCTTTGATTTCTTGCATTTTTTGTCGTTGTAATGCGGGATGGGTCGATTGGTGTGAGATAGAAGATGAGGTCTTTTTGATATTTCATTTGTCGCTCAAATTCAAGTTTTTGTTCTTCCATTGCCAATCTTCTGTCTTCTTGCTTCGTTTTCTTTTGATGCAGCTCTAACTCCTTAGCCCTTTGCTCCAGCTCTTTTTTCTTCAAGCTGTAGTATTCGTCTGCAAGCTCCTGTTTCTTACCCAATGCCTTTGACTTAATGCTTTTCCATTTGTCGGCTACCACATCCAAATTCCAAGACTTAGAATTCTCCTCCGATTTCTTCTTAGTAGCCTTATTTTTCTTAGCGATATCACGACCAACTGGTTGCTCATTTCGAGGCTCTTCATTATCAGCCACATCCGATCCCGTTTCAGAAGTCTTTGTTTTTTTTCGAGCATCATTTTGGTTTAAGAAAACCGTCATCTCATTTTTCTTCCAAATCTCATGCTCCCTCAAAATCTTTCAACATTGATCCAATTAAAAGGCATGCTTCATCATTATTTCATATTCTTCACATGCTCGTTTGTAAACAATGAGATCATTTCCACCACTTCCAAAATTAGTAAAACAATTGTCGTAAATGGCGCAAAATACACCAACTCTAGGACGAATCCTATTTTTCCACTTGCTGGTAATTTAGTTGTACGATCTCCCTTAACCAACCTCATTTTCAAAGTATGTAATCTTTTTCTTCCAAAATCCCTTAGAATTTTGGTTTGTTCCAACTATGATATCCTCCGACGAATCACACCAAGCCACACACAACACGATCTCTTCTTTGCTGGTAATTTAGTTGTACGATCTCCCTTCACCAACCTCATTTTCAAAGTACGGGGTCGGAAATTGACATTTGGTGAGACACCGGTTAACCAGAAAGTCTAATCCGGTGATACTAGCGGGATGTTTTGTGGTAATCGGGATTTTCGGTCTTTTGTTTGTTGTGGTGTTTTTTTAGACATTTTGAATAGAGATAATTGTGAGATGGTGTGAATTGGAGTGTCTTAATGTTATTTGTTTATAAGGTAATTTAATTTTTTTTTTTCGCCCAAAACGGCTATATCTCAATTGTAATTTTTATTTTATTTTATTATTTTTTATTTTTTGTGCCAAACGGCTATAACATTTAAGATACTAAACGGTTGGATCAAAAAGCAAAGAAAATGGGAAATCCCATTCGGTCGAGATCACGACCTGTTTTCGTTTTTTTAGTCCCTCGACCCTCTAGCGACCGACTGTCCACAGAAAGAAGACTGACTAGGACTCGGTCGTGCATTTCGGTCGTGACCCATTACTGTCAATAGCCTAACAAACAAAGAAATACGACAATTCCACATAGGGAAATAAACACAACACACACAGTGTATGCTCCAAACAAAGCATACAACGCTATGAGCTTATTTTATAAGATCATTTTCTTACACCGAAGCTCCTATAAATTGCATACTAAAAATACCAAAAGCTTAAGCAATAAACATATACTCAAAGACCAACCTCTTTAGTATAATCATATGGGATGCGGATCTGGATCTAGTAGCTTTTGATAAAATAATAACTATGACGATGTTTGATCAACAAGCTATGATCTCAAACGATTTGACTAATGTAAAATATCATCTTTCTTTTTAGTTAAGTGTAATAGTCATCTTTGCACCGCTTTCATCTCAGTGTCACATTAATTTATTATCACACCACATAATTTCAAATACATCTCGCACACACCCAAAAACTTATAAAAAAAAAATAAAAAAAAAATAAAAAATCGTTGGTTTTCGTTGGGTGGTCTGAACCACCTAACCAACCCAAAAACTTCACCTTTGTGCGCCAAAGTTACTTCCCATCATTGTGTTCACATTTGAAAGAGAAGTGATTGATACACTTTTAAAAGTTATTGGCAAACTTCATAAAACATGCCGTTAAAACATGCTATACTTAAAATACAACCGATTAATGCAGTCAGTAAAATATACCAATAATTTATAAGAGTGTGTCAATCACTTGAAGTGTGAAAGGTACCTTCACCTCACCTTCACTCGTGAGCCGTGACCATAACATATCGTCCGGTGTTGAAATAGGATCAGTATTAATTTATTACGTAGTATATATCTTTCGTAATTCAAGTACAACTACCTTTTTTAAATAAATTATTATCTTATTTTATCGTTTCATAGCTACTTCAATAGATTATTTGAGATTTGCCATTATACAAAATAAATTTAAACGTGATTTTCTTTTATTACCGTTGTATTTTGACAAATAGTCATATTTCAAACCATTTTGTCTACGATACCCCGTATATGTTAACAGTTAACGAGACTAGAACGGTGCCCGCGCAATGCAGCGTCGGATACCGTGTGAGTCTGTGACTATATATTACGTTATTCGGTTAGACGTTTAGTTGTCTTCATGCTTTATAAGTAGAGATAACAAACTGTATACAACTGTTGTGTCTGCTGGTTCTGTGTCTGATGCTGGTTCTGCAATTTTAATGTCATAATTAATAACTAAAAGTCTGAATTTTTAAGATTTTCTCATTTTTAGAATATCTTAAATGCATTATATAGTAGTATAGATAAACGAATGAGGTCCTACTTGTTTAGATTATCCGAGGATAACAAATTTTTGACTCAGACGCATAATTCTAAACGAGGTATCACCGTGATCGTATCTAGCCATTATCTTGGGCGAATATTTAGAAAATTTAGTACTAGGTCATTGCGGTTGACTGATATATAAAGCTAATTTCCGACATATCGATTTGACTCAACTATATATGTAGAAAAACTATGCTCTAGAGAGTCTAGATATAATATAATGAACCGAAAATTAGACATCATATGTTACCTTTAAAATGCTCGTGTTAAAGTAGATTAAAATAAGAGTTAATTGCATTTTTGGTCCCTGTGGTTTGGCCAAATTGCAGATTTGGTCCCCAACTTTTTGAAAGTGCACCAGACGTCTCCATTTTCAAGTTTTCGTTGTATTTTTGGTCCCTGACCAACATCAAATGACTAAAATACCTCAATCACTATTTTCTTTTCGGTTTTTTTACTTAAAGGGCCCCTGTGTTGCGCTAGACTTTACAAAAATCGTCCTTTTTTTTCTTTTTACTTTTAAAATTAGTATTATTTTTTAATTAAAAAATATTTAAAAAATATTAAAGATATTCCAAAAATATTAAAAAAAATTCATACATGTTATACGTTTTTTTTTTTTTTTTTTTTTTTTTTTTTACGTTTTCGTCTGCTTTTTTACGTTTTCTTCCGTTTTTTTATACATTTTCATCTTTTTTTCTTACGTTTTCGTTCGTTTACGTCAATTTTCTTACGTTTTCATCTATTTTTTTACGTTTTCGTTTGTTTTCTTCCGTTTTCGTCTGCTTTCTTACATTTTCGTCTGTTTTCTTACGTCTTCATCCGTTTTCTTATGTTTTCGTCTATTTTTTACGTTTTCCTCTCTTTTATACGTTTTCGTTTGTTTTTTACGTTTTCGGCTGTTTTTTACATTTTCCTCGCACGTTTTTGTCTGTATTTACACGTTTCCGTTCGTTTTCGACCGTTTTTACACGTTTTCGTCCGTTTATTCACGTTTTCGCACGTTTTTTACCGTATTTACACATTTTCATTCGTTTTCGACCGTTTTTACACGTTTTCTTCCGTTTTTTCACGTTTTCGCCCGTTTTTGTCCGTATTTACACATTTTCATTCATTTTCGTCCGTTTTTTCACGTTTTCGTCCGTCTTCGCACGTTTTTGTCTGTATTTACACGTTTTCATTCGTTTTCGACCGTTTTTACAAGTTTCCGTCCGTTTTTTTCACGTTTTTGTCCGTATTTACACATTTTCATTCGTTTTCGACCGTTTTTACACGTTTTCGTCCATTTTTTCCAAATATTTTTTTTTTCGAAAAATATTTCTTTTTTGGAAAAATAAAAAATTATTTTTTTTTCAAAATTTTGTTAATTTCGAGAAATAAAAAATCAATTTTTTTTCGAAAACGTGCGAAGACGGACGAAAACGTGTAAAAACAGACAAAAACGTGTAAAAACGGTCGAAAACGAATGAAAATGTGTAAATACGAACAAAAACGTGCGAAAACGTGTAAAAATGTGCGAAAACGTGTAAATGCGGACGAAAACGTGCGTAAACCGACGAAAAAAGGACAAAAACGGGCGAAAAAGTGAAAAAAACGGACGAAAACGACGAAAAAAAGGACGAAAACGTGCGAAAACGGATGAAAAAGCAGACGAAAACGTAAAAAAAAAACGTATAATACGAATGAATTTTTTTGAATATTTTTTATTATATTTTTGAAATATCTTTGATATTTTTTGAATATTATTTAATTAAAAAATAATACTAATTTTAAAAGTAAAAAAAAAAGGACTATTTTTGTAAAGTCTGGCGCAACACAGAGGCCATTGATGTAAAAAAACTGAAAAGAAAATAGTGATGGGGGTATTTTAGTCATTTAATGTTGGTCAGGGACTAAAAATGCAATGAAAACTTTAAAATGGAGACGTCTGGTGCACTTTCAAAAAGTTGGGGACTAAATCTGCAATTTGGCCAAACCACAGGAACCAAAAATGCAATTAACTCTTAAAATAATAAATATTGAACCAATGAAAAGAAAAAGTTAAATAGTAGGGGTTGGTAGCTTATGTCACATGAGTTGGACAATTTTTCTCCCATTTCCAGTTTTTTTTTTTTTTTTTACTTTTTCTTCTTAGACGGGTAAGTAATTTTATATTCTGGTGTCGGTTTATATATTTTGTTGGGAGGGTTGAAATTGCAGGGCTCAAGTCTTAGTAATCGAGTTAAGTTCGAGCTTGATAGTACTTGGCTCGTTTACACCACCACCGGAGGTGTAAACGAGCCAAGTACTATCAAGCTCGAACTTAACTCGATTACTAAGACTTGAGCTCAGAATCGACTCGAGCTCGACTGAGTTTTAGATTTCAAGCTCGAGCTCAACTCGTCATCTTAAACTCGAGCTCAAAACTCGACTTAGGCTCGATTATTTACACATTGAAAACTCAAAGTAGATGAAAATCCGTCATATCAAGCTCTACTCGATTATATGACAATTGCGTAACTACATGCATATAAAAGAGTAAAAGTGTAATATCGTTGAAGCTCAATAACGAATCGCGAGCCTCACGAGCCGCGTATTTCCGAGCTGGAGCTCAACTTGAAAGTGCACTCGAGTAGCTCGAGCTCAAATCGTTTATATCAAGACAATTCCGAGTAGTTTACGAGCCAAACTCTAATAGCTCGCGAGCAGTCTCGTCTCATTTACACGGCCTTAAGCACCACTAACACTAACGGTCCTCAAACCCATCAATTTTACGTTAGCGTTATATAACCATTTAGCAAACTATCAAATTTATCAACAAACAATTGTAATAGTATTTACCAAATCAAGTAGTAAAAAAAATAACCGATACAAAACATATCTCACAATATAATTCATAAACACAAACAAGCAAAAAAAAGGTAGAAGATGGCAAGCAATTAGTGAGGATGGTAATGGTTTCACGCGTGATGGTGGTAACCACCCAGTCACCCACCATTACACTTAGCCGATGTGTTTTATAAGTTGTAGGCCGTTTTGATATCATGACAAAAGGTCAATTATATATTTACCTAACTTAAATATTGTTATATATACCGAAAACGTGCTTTAATTGTATCGTAAATAATTCATTTAAAACTTTTATTTTTGATATATATGACATTTTCCATCTTTAAATTGTTTATAAATACAGTTATCCGTATGACAAAAAGTCTGAAGTTTATATGTTATGTATTAGTTAAGTATCCTATGATACCCAGTTAAAATGTTTGAAAATAATAACAAAGACACTAATAAACATTTAAGATAACGACTCTACTTTTTCTAATAATTTAAACAAAAAATTTGTCAACTATTTACTCGTCAATCAGCAGTTTTATAAAGAGAGTTGATTTGCACTCTCTCATTTTTTACTCAGACATTTTAAAACGTGAATTAAACAATTATACAGTAAATATTAATTGTTTTAACTGTTTGTATATTCAGTATCCCAATCAAATTTATAAATGTGTTAATTATTTTTCTTTTATAAATGGTGATACGTGGAAGTACAAGTTGAAAATGAGTTTTTGGCTACAAACGAAAGGCGTTAATAACTTTATAAATCATTGTTGGCGTGCCTTCGATCTGATAATAATAGATTAATAGTAGAACTGTAGAAGATAATGTTAAACAACAAAAAACCAACTTGGCCAGTCCACAACTTGCATGAAAATAGACAAACAAAAACTACGAGCATAATGTTAACTCCTAGCTAGCAACACGCGATCGATCAATGGGTCGACATCGATACAAAACAAGATTAATTACGAGCATAATGTTTACTTATTTTTATTATTATTACTCTATAAAAAGATGCAGATTGGCCGGAACAATCTTTTTATTAAGTTAATTAAGTCGATTTCTAACATCACCTGACCTCGGTTGCCGGAAGTTAATGTTTAATTAAGAGATAACTTAATGTAGACATTCTCAATTTTATTACTTAATATTTTCAGTAATCTTTCTCGATTAAGCTACAAACAAACAGTTTTTATATGACTTAATAAATTCAGTTTTTTTAATATTAAGTTAATTAAGTCGATTTTAAACATCACCTGACCCCGATTGCCGGAAGTTTTATCTATTTATTTATTTTTATCATTATTATTATTTATTTATTTTGTTAACGTTTTTTTGGACATGTTGTAGTATGACGTTATATTTTATTACAATCTCTGGCTAAATTTTAGATAGCGACAAAATATGTCAGTAGTGGAAAGTTTCCTGAAGTAAACGTCCCAAAAAGAAAAGAAAATGTGTTAAGTATTATTCATAATGTTAGAATAATACGATTAGAGCATTGGGTGTGGATGAAAATGGGGAGTTCGCCGTCCGATGTGGAGGTGCCAACGGCGAGCCGTTGCTCGCCGCCACACCGGAAGTGGCTCGCCGTTGCTCGCCGTTGGGAATCTCCTCGTCGGGACGACGAGCTTCTTCGTCTGACAAATGTCAGATTTTTTGTTTTTTTTTTTTTTTTTTTGCACTTTTACTAATGTAAAATGTATGTATATATGTATGGTTGATTTGTAACATGTATATATGTATATGTGTGTTTTGATATGTAAAATGTATATGTATATGTATATGTATGATTTTTATACGTATATTTTTTTTTAATAATACAACTATATTAAACATAGGATTAAAATAACATGAAACAACGTACAATTATTTTACAAATACGATAACAAGATTAAACTTAAAAACGAAAATTAAAAACCTTAAAGTAGCGTACGATAATAAAAACTATGATTCAATAAAATGAATCATCCGACACGTATCCCTCCTGACTCGAGTATGAGGCACTTGAGTCGTCCTCACTGGATGGGACAGGTGGAAGTCCCTGAGCCCAACGCCATTCGGCTCTTCTGTTCCTGCGATCTTGTTTTCCTTTGAGGTACACCTCACGCGCCCTTTGCTGACGGTCTTGTTCAGCTTCATATGCCCGTAGCACTTCCATATCCAGCTCATACTGTTCTTGTTCAGTCAATTGACGAATGATGGGCTGATTTGCAGGTTGATTGTTTGGTTGTTGGATGTTTGGCGGTGGAAACAAAACTTCTGGTGGAGTTGGAGGTGGTGGGTTGTCGTACTGAAACACCGGAAATATATCTTCCGGCTGTGTGTTTTGAGGTGGAAACATAACTTCTGGTGGAGTTGGAGGTGGTGGGTTGTCGTACTGAAACACCGGAAATATATCTTCTGGCGGTGTGTTTTGTTGGAAATTGTTTTGAGGTGATGCGTTGTGAGACATTTTTCTGGAAGAAGAAAGGAGAATTGTTTGATGATTGTGGGAATTGTGTGTGTTTTCAGATTTTGGATACGTATTTATAGAAGGTATCCCGCTAAGGTTTTGAATTCAAATTTTTGAAATTACCCCGCTCAGGTTTTGAATTCAAATTTTTGAAATTATCCCGCTCAGGTTTTGAATTCAAATTTTGAAAATTATCCCGCTTTCAATTTGAATTCAAATTTTGAAACTATCCCGCTTTCAAAAAACCCCTATTAATACCATATTATACCATTCAGTTTTAGACACACTTCAATATTTACCATTAAGTTTTACAATGGCTAATCGTTGGTCAGTGGAAGAAGAACGGTTGCTAGCAACTGTATGGCTTGAAGTTCACGATTCTGAAGAACTTGTGAATGAACGTTCTTTTTGGAATGCAGTTACACAAAGGTTCAACAATCAGACTGAAGGTCAGGACCGTAATAAAAATAGTATTACGGCTCAATGGAACAGAATGAACCTTGAATGTCGTAGGTATAATTCTATTTACAAAGAGTTGGAGCGTACAAGTGCAGACCCTAATCGTCTCAGCAATGCAAACCGTATTTATCATGAACAATATGGTAAAGCGATTAAATATCAACATGTGTGGTTCGCTCTTAGAAACACGTTCACATGGGACAGATTCGATGAGTAATGGTGGATTTATTTTATGTACTTTATTGGTTTATGTTAAGTATTTATTTTCGTGCCGTATCGTATGTTTTTTTTTTTTTTTTCCGCAAGTCGTATGTTTTTTTTTCCGTATTGTAACTTTTTTATTTGATGAAATAAAATTAGTATGTTTTGTTATTTTTTAGTATTTGTGAAATGGATTTAATTTATTTAATGAAATGAATAAAAAAATAAATGTGTAAGAGGTGGGGCCCGAATGGGGAAGTGGAGGTTTGTTGTTTGGTGAGGGGGGGTTTGTTGTGGTTTGTTGAAGTTGAGGTGTTTTGGTGATGTGGCATGGTGGGGCCCGAATGGGGAGCAAAACCCTTGTTGCCACACCTTATGCTCTTAGTAACATGTTAATGTGAACACAAAACGAATACTATTTCCGCTCCAAATGAAACAAATAGACTATTAATTAGGGATGAACGGAGTTATTGCTTACATTTTTATTTCGGATTGTCTCAAATTAATTGTTCACTTTTAAAATAGATAGAAAATTTAGGGGTAAATTGCAAAAATGGTCCTTAACGTTTCACAAATTAGCAAAAACGGGACCGAGACAAAAAGTAGCGCAAAAAAGACACTCACGTTTCACATTTTCGCAAAATCGCCACCGAGAGGCCTTTTTGGCTAACTTCCGTTAGTTTTTCCGTCAGTCAAGGGTATAATCGCATGAAATGACAAATATACCCCTTTAACTTTAGATACAACCCTAATTGTTGCCGCCAAATCTTTACCAGTGCATTTTCCTATTCAATGCCTTTGAACGATACGTATAGATCCGTATAGTTCCGGTTAGATTACATCGATCGTCTGTGCCTTTGAACGATACGGTAAGACACAGTGCATTTTCCCCTTTAATTTCCCTCCTGTTTTGTGAGTTTTTTTTTTTTTTTTTTTTTTTTTTTTTTTTTTTTTTTTTTTTTTTTGTTAAAAGGTGTATTTGTTGTTAATGTTATGAACTTACAATTGTAGGTGGTCAGATGGGAAATGTGAAAGTAGTAGAGGTAGATAATGAAACAGAAGAACAGAGTGGCGGGAGTGATTCAGAGGATTTGGACTATAATCGAAATGATGATGAAGTGTTTGATGACGATGATCAGGTAATTGAAGATGTTCCCGTAAGTAAGTCTGATTTGCTATGCCATAAAGCCTGTGAAATTCAATCAGGTATACCTGTTTTTACCAAACATTATGCACTGCTTAGAGAGTATGCCCAAGAGTTGGTTAATCAAAATCCAGGCACTACTGTTAGGATTGATGTACAGATAGAACCAAATCCAGCGAGTTCAACAAGAACTTTTAAAAGGGTGTATGTGTGTTTGGGAGCTATGAAACAAGGTTTCAAAGCTTGTGGCAGAGAATTCTTAGGATTAGATGGATTCTCCATCTCAAGTCCTTTTCCAGGTCAATTACTAACAGCAGTTGGGATTGATGCAAACATTGAGATTTATCCAGTAGCATATGCTGTAGTTGATGCACTAAATAAGGCAACTTAGTGTTGTTTTTGAAACTACTGGGAGAGAATCTTGGGATAAAAACCAACTGCAAGTTCACTTTCATTTCTGATAGGCAAAAGGTGCACATTTCTATTATATAATTAATCATGTGTTTTATGCACAATGAGAACATGTAAAGTTTTAACACCATCCAAAACCTTACCTGTTCACAGAGATTGATACAAGTTGTTGCTAGTGTGTTTCCAAATGCTGCACACAGGTTTTGTGTTAAGCATATTCATGAGGAAATGAAGTCACATTTGAAAGGAGATGTTTACAAGGACATGCTTTGAAAGGCTGCAAGAGCCACAACTGTTGTTGAATTCAACAAAGAGATGGATCATCTGAAGGATAACAATGCTGCAGCTTATGATTGGATGCTGAAGATTCCAGCTGAACAATGGAGCCGATCACATTTTTCAGGTAATTCATTAAGTGGCACTGGACAAAAGCATACTGATAATTGATCATATATTAATACATAATGTGTGATTTGTTTAACAAGCAAAGCCCTATGTAGACTACTCTTAAACAACATATGTGAGGTGTTCTGTAGCTAGCTAAATGATGTCAGAGATAAATCCATCATCGTTTGTCTTGAATATATTAGGGAGTACTTGGTGAAGAGGATTGTGGTAGTTCAGCAAATAATAGAAAGGAGTGTTAGACAACTTACTCCTACTGTGCAAGCCATGGTTGATGCAAACAAAAAAGAAGCTACTGATTGTGTTGTCGAATGATTGCAGCTTCGTTATATAAAGTATTTGTGCCTAACGAGGATCATTGTGTTGCTAACATGGATAGGAAGGAGTGTGGTTGTAGGATGTGGGAGCTGACTGGAATACCATGTAAACATGCTGTGGCTGCAATAAACTATATGAATGAGGATGGAAAAGGAGTTGTTGTACCTGAAGAGTGGGTTCATGCTGCTTACAGCCTAGAAACATGGGCGCGTATGTACTCATTCAAGATCAATGGGTGTTCTGGCCGCAAATACTGGCCAAGAATTGAGTCTACAACAGTCATAGTACCACCCAATCGCAGACCTCAGGTTGACAGGCCAACTAAAAAGATGAAGTCAAATGATGAGCATGTGCTTCCAACTTCTTCATGTGTAACCCACTGATCTTTGAACAATATGTTTAACGTTATTGTCTATTGGATTCTAAATTTGTAATATTTGTTTAACTTCATTGTGTTTAGAACAATATGTTTGAACCCATTGCAGTTGGACTTTCAGAAGTCAAACTTGCAAAAATGTTTATGTTTCTGATGTATTCTATGTTTGTTTGCATCAACCATGGCTTGCACCCATTGCAGTTGGAATTTCAAAAGTCAAACTTGCATTCAAGACTTACCAAAAAACATACTGCAAGAACAGTATGTTTGCACCCAGTGCACATAGACTTTCAAAAGTCAAACTGCACATGTTGAATTGGAATCATGTGTTTTCACCCATTAATTACCAAACAGATGCAAACACTTTTTTAGACGTTCACCCGTCTAACTTTCATAGAAAACATCACCTAGCTAACATTTTGTGCATAAGCTGCAAACATCACCTAGCTAACGTATGAGTAACATAAACATTAAAATTTTCATTTATCAATATAGACATATCAATAACATAAACGTTAGAAGTTTCATTGATCATAGGAGTTCACAACCATTAAAATTTTTAAACACATATCTAAACAAACACTTGTTTAGTAGTTTGAACCACTGCCCTCCGCATCAACCCTTTTCTTATTTTTCTTCAATTCTTGTTATTCTTGTCCTTCATATCCTTCAGATACTTAAACGCAACTTCAAGACGGAAAATCCTCTCTCCCAAATCATCAAACTTTGGTAAAACAGTATCCACAGGATCTTTCTTCACCTCCTCCTCCTCCTCCTCACTCAAAAGTGCTTCATAGTAGCAATCTTGTTTCCTCAGATAGGTCAGAATCTTTGTTCTTAACTCCTTAGGTATCTTCCTATAAGAACCATACCCATCAATTGGTTCTCCGCCATATGCATCAAGAAGTAAATCGTTTAGATAATAGGTTCTTAAAACTTTATCAAATTCCTCTTCCTCGGTATCAATGTAGATACTCTTCCCTTTTCCATTGTTTGCCATCGTCGGTTGTTTTGATCGTTGGGATTGCGTGTGTTATGGTTGAGTAAGCGGGATAAACATGAACTTTATAGTCCTATGCAATCGCTTGGGTTGCCGAGTTACACAAAAAAAGATGGAAAGGTTAATCGCTTCGGATGCCAAGTGTGTCTCCAAAATTAAGTTTTATAACTTTGCAAATTTGGTCATTGAAATAAAGTTGGGGTAGTCAAAGGCGGGAAGCGAGTAAAATGGCGATTATACCCTTTACTTACGGGAAAACTAACGGAAGTTAGCCAAAAAGGCCTCTCGGTGGCGATTTTGCGAAAATGTGGAACGTGGGTGTCTTTTTTGCGCTACTTTTTGTCTCGGTCCCATTTTTGTTAATTTGTGAAACGTTAAAGACCATTTTTGCAATTTACCCAAAA
This sequence comes from Artemisia argyi, assembly GCA_030686995.1. Classification (NCBI taxonomy): domain Eukaryota; kingdom Viridiplantae; phylum Streptophyta; class Magnoliopsida; order Asterales; family Asteraceae; genus Artemisia; species Artemisia argyi. Next base: position 180,107,332 of record CM060683.1, read on the forward strand.
TTTAGTTTGAGTTTATCATATTATCATCATTCGAGTTTATAATTACAAAGATCAAAGAAGTTTTAAATTAATTAGTTAAAAGATAAAATTGTCATTCTACAAAAAAGTAAGAAAGAAAGTTGTATTGAGGACTTTTGACCCGGCTGAGTCACCGGGTCACCGGTTCAACCGCCGGTTAGACCTGGTTTTATGCACATTTTCAAAAATCCATTTTCTATTGTCCAAAGTTTAATGTCCAAACTCCAAACACTACTCTGCAGTGAAAAAAGAGCAAAGAACCTTACGGTTCAAGCACAGGGGTCCTAAACTCCTAATTATGCTAAGCGCTTTGGATATCAGAACCCAAATTCAACCTAATAAGTGGAAACTAATCACAAATATAAGTGAATATACACTATAAGAAAGTTATATTAAAAAAAAATAGCACATTAACAACGGAAAATAAAAAAAATAAAGAGTAAAAAAAAAAATCCAAACACGGGTTGACCCGGGTCACTCAAAACCCAGCGGGTCTAACCGGTTGACCCGGTTTTAGAAACCCGGGTTATTTTGTCCCGTTTTTTGACCGGGTACCGGTACAACCGGTTGACCCGGCCGGGTCAACCCGGGGTTTGAAAACATTGCGTAGAACCTCCCCCTTCCAAATAACCTGTCCCAATTTTTAAGTGCCCAACTTGCGCAGCAGTAAAATATTGTAGAATTTTGTAGTCACGACGTCCACTCGGTTAATAGTTTATAGGTTACTGTTTAAATCTTACTTTATTATTACCGTATATTATATTAAAAATTGAAGATATTCCGTATTTCATAATTACACGACTTTTAAGAGGATACGATATAAACGTCCAAGTTTTCTTTTAATATATATAAAAAAAAAAAAAAATACATGACGAGGATATGCCTTGTTCTTGAGTAGAACAGAAAAGAATAAATCTACAAAGTGCGAGAGCCATTTTTGACTCTTTAAAAATTCGAGAGAAGAGCACAAGGTGTCTCGTCAGTCTCGAACCAACAGGGCTCGTGTTATAGCATTTTTTCTGCTATCTAAATTATTTTTCCTATAACTGGTAACTTATAATTATAGAGACACTTTATTTTGTATACCCTTATTTTAGTGCATATCAATGGACAAATCACCACCATCAATCTATTTTGATCTAGTGGATAAATTTAAGATTAAATATGTAAACCTAGGTCCATAATTTTTTTCTTCCTTTTTTTTTGTATTTTTTATTATTCTTTTTTTTTTTTTTTATCTTTCTTTCTTTTTGTTTTTTTTTTGTCACGCATATTTTTTTCTTCTTTTTTTGTTTTTTTTTTGTTTTTTATTTTTTTGTTTTCTTTTTTCTAGCTACTTTTTTTTTTTTTTTTTTTTTTTTTTTTTTTTTTTAAATCACTTTTCCCCTCTTTTTTGTCTTATTTTCTAATAAATGTTTCTTTTTCGTAATACACGTTTTTTTCGCTTTCATACGTTTTCGTCTGTTTTCATACATTTTTGTCTGTTTTCGTACGTTTTCGCCCGTTTTCATATATTTTCGTCTGTTTTCATACGTTTCTCGTCCGCTTTCTTACGTTTTCTCCCGTTCACGTCTGTTTTCATACTTTTTCATCTGTTTTCTTACATTTTCGTTCGTTTTCATACATTTTCGTCCGTATTCAAACGTTTTCGTTCTTTTTAATACGTTTCGTCCGTTTTCTTTTATTTTCATCCATTTTTCATACGTCTTCGTCTATTTTCAGACGTGTTTTTACGCTTTCATACGTTTTCATCCATTTTCATCCATTTTCATGCATATTCGTTCATTTTCTTACGTTTTCGTTCGTTTTCTTACGTTTTTATTCGTTTTCATACGTTTTCATCCGTTTCCTTTCGTTTTCGTCCAGTTTTCAAATGTTTTTGTCCTTTTCATACATGTTTTTATAATTTCATATGTTTTCTTCAGTTTGCATACATTTTCATTCGTTTTCGTTCATTTTTAATTGTTTTCTGCCATTTTCAGATGTTTTCATATGTTTCTAAATATCGCAAGTGATATTCTGAATATCACAAGTTATATTCTGAATATCACAAGTGATATTCTGTGATATTCTAAACATCACAAGTTATATTCTGAATATCACAAGTGATATTCTGTGATATTCAGAATATCACAAGTGATATTCTGAATATCACAAGTGATTTTTTGTGATATGCAGAATATCACAAGTGATACTATGATTACCACAAATGATATTCTGGATATCATAAGTAGTATTCGTCCATTTTTCTTACGTATTCGTCCTTTTTCAGAAGTGTTTTTACGCTTTCATACGTTTTCATCCGTTTTCATACATATTCGTTCGTTTTCTTACGTTTTCGTTCGTTTTCATACATTTACGTCCGTTTTCTTTAGTTTTCAAACATTTTCATCCTTTTCATACATTTTTTTTATAATTTCATATGTTTTCTTCCGTTTTTATACATTTTCATTCGTTTTTGTTCATTTTTAATTGTTTTCTGCCATTCCTAGATGTTTTCTGGCATTTCGAGACGTTTTCATATGTTTCTAAATATCGCAAGTGATATTCTGAATATCACAAGTTATATTCTGAATATCACAAGTGATATTCTAAACATCAGAAGTTATATTCTGAATATCACAAGTGATATTCTGTGACATTCAGAATATCACAAGTGATATTTTGAATATCACAAGTGATTTTATGTGATATGCATAATATCACAATTGATACTATTATTACCACAAATGATATTCTTGATATCATAAGTAATATTCTTCCATTTTTCTTACGTTTTCGTTCTTTTTCAGACGTGTTTTTACGCTTTCATACGTTTTCATACATATTCATTCGTTTTCTTACGTTTTCTTTCGTTTTCATCTAGTTTTCAAACATTTTCATCCTTTTCATACATGTTTTTACACTTTCATACGTTTTTATATATTTTCGTCCGTTTTTTCATTTGTTTTCGTCCGTTTTTAAATGTTTTTTTTTGCCATTTTCAGACATTTTCATATGTTTCTAAATATCACCAGTGATATTCTGAATATCAATAGTTATATTCTGAAAATTACAAGTGATATTCTGTGATATTCTAAACATCACAAGTTATATTGAAAATATCACGACTGATATTCTGAATATCACAGGTGATTTTCTGTGATATGCAGAATATCACAAGTGATACTATGATTACTACAAATGATATTCTGGATATCATAAGTAATATTCGTCCATTTGTCAAATTCAGAAAATCACTTGTAATACTTTGAATATCACAGAATATTACTTATAATATCTAGATTATCATTTGTGTTACTCATAGTATAACTTGTGATATTCTGTATATCATAGAAAATCACTTTTGATATTAAAAATATCACTTGTGATATTCAGAATATAATTTGTGATATTTAGAATATCACTTGTGATACTTTGAATATCACATAATATTACTTATAATATCCAGAATATCATTTGTGGTACTCATAGTACCACTTGTGATATTCTGCATATCATAGAAAATCACTTGTGATATTCAGAATATCACTTGTGATATTTTGAATATCACAAAATATCACTTGTGATATTCTGAATATCACAAATATCACTTGTGATATTCAGAATATAACTTGTGATATTTAGAATATCACTTGTGATATTCAAAATATAATTTGTGATATTCAGAATACCACTTGTGATATTTTGAAACATACGAAAACGTCTGAAAATTGCCAAAAACATTTAAAAACGGCCGAAAATGAATAAAAAATGGACGAAAACGTAAGAAAACGAATGAAAATGTATGAAAATAGAAGAAAACGTATGAAAGTGTAAAAACATGTATGAAAAAGACAAAAACGTTTTAAAAATGGACGAAAACGTATTAAAACGAACAAAAACATAAGAAAATGGACGAATATGTATGAAAACAAACGGAAACGTATGAAATTGTAAAAACACGTCTGAAAACGGACGAAGACATATGAAAAACGGACGAAAACGAAAGAAAACGAATTAAAACGTATTAAAACAAACGAAAACGTATGAAAACCGACGAAAACGTATGAAAACGAACGAAAATGTAAGAAAACATATGAAAAAGTATCAAAACAGTCGGTAACGGGCAAAACGTAAGAAAGCGGACGAAAACGTTTGAAAACGCACAAATCGTATGAAAACGGACGAAACGTAAGAAAACGGGCGAAAATATATGAAAACGGGCGAAAATGTACGAAAACGGGCGAAAACCTAAGAAAACAAATAAAAACGTATGAAAACGAACGAAAATGTATGAAAATGAATGAAAGCGAAAAAAAAATGTTTATTTGGAAAAAAAATGAATTAAAAGAAGAAAAAAAAGTCAAAAGAGAAAGGATAAAAGAAAAAAGAAAAAAATAAACGTGAAAAAAAAAGACAACAAAAAAGAAAAGAAAAAAAAGAAGAAACAAAAAAAACCAATGAAGCGTGAAAAAAAAAAGACAAAAAAAAAGAAAGAAAAAAAAAAGAAAATAAAAAAATAAAAAAAAAAGACAGAGAAAAAGGAGAAAAAAAAACATGGACTTATGTTTCCCTATTTAATATTAGGTTAATCCCACCATTAGATCAAACTAGATGGATGGTGAGGATTAGTCCATTGGTATGCACTAAAATAAGAGTATGCATTTGAATTTTTCTCTATAATTATATATATACTAAAAGAGGGGAGGATGATGGGAAATAGCACTGAGCTACTACAGTGTTTTCTACAGTAATATATATATATATATATATATATATATATATATATATATATATATATATATAGGGTAAGGTTATTTTCAGAACCAAATAAATTGCGAGAACTGCGAGAACCATAATCAACCAATCAGATTTTTTTAGATATTAAATTTTATTATTTAATTTAAAAGGGTATAATGGTAAAAATACCTTTTTGTTTTGATTTCATTTTTTTACAAAAAAAAAACGTCTCTTTAGTTCCTAAATTCTAGGATTTTTTTTTTTTTTTTTTTTTTTTTCATTTTACCTGTTTAAAATAACATTATATGCACATGTGTTTTGTAAAAAAAAAAAATATTAACTACTAACTACATTATAACAATTGTATTTTTCGTTTATGCATAGGTATTTTGTATTTGCACATGTATCTTTAAAAAATATTACATAAATATGTATACAAACAACAACACTTTATTAATAGATTTGCAATTTCATAATTTAGAAATTGTCTTACCCAAGTTATACGATATTAACACTTTATTAATAGATTTGCAATTTCATAATTTACAAAACGTCATTATGTTGACACTTGTATTCAATTTTATTTCAAATATATGAAGCATGCACATGTGCATAATCTAATGTCTTTAACGGTTGGTTCATCTTTTTGGCGTGCACATGTATTCCTCGGATGGTTCAAGAATTCATGAAATCTGCACATGTGTTTTTAATCTTTGTGCACATGTGTTTTTATCTTCTCACTCATCTTAACTGATATAAGTCTGTGCCATCATCCAAAACGTAACCTGCCACCATCAATTATCATTCACCACATCAATACATTATACATGTGCATTCACCATTTTGGTAATCTCGAACAAAAATCTAGAAATTTATGCATAGATGCAATCAACCTAATAGATACAATCAACATACCATAACCAATACACATGTAATACTACATATTGAGTTAGATCCATCAACATCAATGACGCTTCATACTAACTTATAAACATTAAAAAAATCAATTGATATACAAAACAATACACATGCATCACTACAAATATTATTTAACCATAGTGATAGTGTAACTGGGGTCGCCTATATTTCGCATTTGAAAATGAAAAAACCAATTAACAGGATATAAATTAAATATGAAGATAAAATTAGTGTTAAACTTTTATCAAATTAGCCAAAAAAAACCCACCTTATCACCAACAAATACACCATTGTGTTTCTATCGAACTTCTTTCTTTTCCTTTTATATAATCAACCTCAGCCACCAAATAGATCTAATCTTACTTAACAACCCAAATCTTGAAACAAACTATTAGAAGTTCAATTATTTTTTAATAGATCTAAAACATTTGTTAAATAACATATCATATACTAGACAATAGACATATTGAAGGATAAAAATAGATGTCGATCTACAACAAAAAAGTCGAATAAAACCTGTGTGATACTGACGTGGTGATTTCTCCATCAGATTTAAACCGGACGATGTATGATACTGACGTCTCACTTTAAAATTTAGGTAGATAGAGAGGTTTGAGTGGGAAATTGAGAGGGGGATTGGAGAAATTAATTGGTGGCTGCATTTTGTTTTAGGGTTCATCTTGAAAAGATAATGATAAGAGGAAATGTGAAAATAGATCTGTAACTTCTCCTACTTTTGTGTTGGTTGATGTGAGGTGGAATTCCATAATTGCCCTTTAATTTAATTAAAAATACCAGACGAAATTCTTCTTATTTACCATAATGCCATTTTATTTTCATCCATTGATTATTTTGATCAACGGTTAATATTGGTTCTCGCAGTTCTCGCAATTTATTTGGTTCTGAAAATAACCTTACACTATATATATATATATATATATATATATATATATATATATATATATATATATATATATATATATATATATATATATATATATTTTCGAGTAGTAATGGTCGTTAGTTATTTAACGGTTGTTAACTAATAACTGTTATCTTTAACATTTAAAAAAAAATTGTACGCACTTTGTCCTTCATCTCAGCGGTTCATTGCAAATTTAGTCCTCAAATAATTTACCTAAATGGTCCTTCATGTTATACATCAATTGCAAATTCAGTCCTATTTGTACAGTACTAACAGCCATTAGTTATTTAACAACTGTTATTTTAACATTTAAAAAAAAATGTACGCACTTTGTCCTTCATCTCAGCGGTTCATTACAAATTTAATTCTTACATAATTTACATAAATGGTCTTTCATGTTATACATCAATTGCAAAGTCAATCCTAGGTAACTAACTTCACGTTAAGTAGCTAACGGCAATAAAAAAATTCAGCAGCAACGCGCGGGTACCAACATTCATTTAACTTAAAAACACTTTCTTTTTATCACTCAAGTTATAAGACACCTTCCAATTAAACACAAAAACAACATAATAAAACAAAAAAAACGAGAAATGGAGAATAACATATGGCTTGACTGGTTACTGTGACGCAAAACCTTTTAACTCAAGGGGTATGAGGTTAAGTTATAGATCTGCGTTATAAAGTTATAACACGCCCTATAATTTACGGTAACGTATGCTTCTAGAGCACCAAGTATAACAAATCATAACGTCAATATGATGGTGAATCTCATTACACATCTCTTGAAGTCATTTTTGGATGTCAAAGACCTGCTTTTAGCAAGTGTTTTGAGTGCGTGTGTGTTTTAAGTTGAAAATGAGTTTTTGGCTACAAACGAAATGCGTTAATAACTTTATAAATCATTGTAGGCGTGCCTTCGATCTGATAATGCTAGTAGAAGATAACGTTAAACAACAAAAAATCAACTTGGCCAGTCGACAAGTAGCGAATGCCAAAGACAACTTGAATGAATATTGACAAAAAAAACTACTAGCATTTGTTAACTCCTAGCTAGCAACACGCGATCAATACAAAACATGCTAAATTATTATTATTATTATTATTATTATTATTATTATTATTATTATTAGGCAACAATGAAGATTGATATAAACACATGTAAAATCTTATGTCTAAACAGAAGTATTTTAATATTCGTATAGTTTAAAAAACTTGAAATAGTATAGTAGTATGACGTGTTATTTTATTGGTTTTGCTAATGCGCATGGGTTAATCTGTTTATAAAAAAAAAGTTTTAATTCATTTACGTAGTAATTTACAAGTTCGTTTAATGTGTTTTTAATGCATTTTTTGGTTAATAAAAAAAATTGTTCATTAAATACATCATATTTGTTTAAGATTTTAGATTTAAACTGGCTCTGTCCAAAAATAAATATTCAATATTTCCCAAGAGTACTTCACAATTTTTTTTCGGTTTGTTCCAACTAAGTTATCTACGGCTAAAATAGATATGAAAATTTGGAATAAGGGGGGAAACATAGCATGTCACAAGAGCGACTCGAAATTTGACAGTAATATTTGTGTTTATCTTAACTGAGTTATTTTTGTCGGTGAACAATTAAGTATGGACATATGAGTATCTATTTCATATTAAACAAATTTTTAAAAATCTCGTTAACTATATTATCTACTAATCAAAATATTATTCATACCTATTAAAATCAATTTTAATTGATAAAAACAAAAATTAAACATTGATTTTGGAACATCCCAAAATAAATAAGTGAATATTTATTTTGCGACATAGATATTATCATTTAGGATGTAATAGTCCATGTTTTTTTTTATGATGTCTCAATTTAATTGACGAGTACTAAATATAAATAGAGAAGTTTTATCAAGTTTAACATATTGTCCTTGTTTGAAATTATCCTTATAGAGTATGGGAGCTTTAGCTCAACGTGCTAAACACCAAACACTCGAAATTGGCCCAAGACAAGCGCCGGGAGGCTAGGGCATGTCACAACGTGCTTAGAAGCACCTTCCCATGCCAAACATAAATAAGATCTGACCCGATCAACACGTCCAGGCCATGACACACATGACAATCCAAGCCTGGGTTGTCACAACAGACACCACATGCCACTACCTCATTTGAGCGATGGTAGTTAATTAAACAATTCGCAGATACGTGATATCGTACATGGGACTTTCCATGATCCTTACATAACAAGGACGACACGCTACGTGGCACTCATGTCTCCATCTCTGGATGTCCACCATGTGGATCATCCAGAACTACTTGACCGCATACGTGGGTTGCACGAAATCCTAGCTATATCCGTATAAATACCGGGTCATTTCTTTGAAATGGACCAAGTTAGTGATTCGTTGTGTTTTGGTGTGTAAACGACAATTTATCAAAATATCAACAAACGTGAAGTTTGATTTGTCATGAGACAAATAAACGTGAAGTAGTACGAGTAAACCGTTTAGGAAAACGATTACCTCGCAAAACTTGTGAAAGTGATATTCAAATTGTGTGACCGGGAAGTGATTTCCCGGGTCGTACCCCAACGAGGTGTGAATGGAAAGCTTCGAATGAGATTTGGATTAAAATCTTGTATGATTGGAAAGGTTATTTGGTGTTGCGACACGTTAAATTTACGAATTTGAATTTTAACGAACGAAAGTAAAAATAAATTAACCTAAAGTAACTACAATCTAAGAAATACCTAAAACACTACGGGAAAACATATTTAGGTATCGGGAATCCTAAAATGCAAACTAAATTAAAAACGCGACGTTTAATTAAAAATTACGCGAGTGCGCAAATTAAAACGTGAATTTTGAGTTCCAAACGTCCTACGGATTTCAAACTAATTTTCTAACGTGCTAAATGATAAAAGAAAATTTAAAAAAAAAGAAAATTAATTTTTCGAATAAAAATCTATTTATTCCAAATTAAAAACCAATTAACACAAATTAAATTATAATAAATCAACTACAACTGCTAAAAATATAAAACTTTTTCTGAAAATTATTTTATACTAAGATTAACTGAAGAAAAATTGCAATACAGAATTTGCTTTTACCTATAAGCTCTAATAAGCTTGAACAGCTACATAAGCTTCAAAGGCATAAGAGAAGAAAGTGTACTTAAAAACAATTAAAGGTAAAACATTAACAAGAAAAGTCCCAAGGGCAGTTGGTTTGGGAGTTGTGTGTTGTGTCGTGGTAAGCAGAAGGTCAAGGGTTCGAATCCCTTGGCCTTTTGTTTTGCAATTTTTTTTTTTTTTTTTTTTTTGTTTCCTTACTTTTCCAATCACAGAAAACACATTTCGGTCCCACTTTTTTAGAACCAGATGTTTAAACAAACGTTTTCCAATGAATTTTAACTCCCCTTTTTTTTCTTCAGATAATAGATTTTAAAAAAAGTCAAAGTTTCAAAATTACTTTTGTTTCCTACTTTTGTTCCTTCTATTCGACTGCTGATACTTATTCACTTAAAACAAAGAAACTACAAAATGTAATCAACAACCATATCTCTGCTCGATCAAGTTAACAACAACAATTAATAAAAATCACAAGATCAGACACAAAAAAAAGGGCCAACTGATACATTAGCAGCAGTAGTAAGGGAACACAAATAATCAACAAACTCCAATGAGCAAAATGGATCAAAACGAACTCAGCTAGTTGAGTAGCATGCAAAAGTTGGTCAGGGGGCAACTTTAAGGCACAAATGGGCTTAACTAAAGAGCAATGATTGCAAAACTAAAGACATTCACTCGACCTCTACCTAGAGGGCTTCCTAAAACAGCTAACAATAACATATTTGGTTAAGACTTGACCAAGTTATGGTCGATTAAAGGTCACCCCAAACTCAGGTCTGCTGAGTCGAGGCAGTCGCGGGCTCAAGTTAACCACTTTGGATGCAAATCTAAATGACCAAATCAATTCCAAAGGACAACACTTCTTTTTATTTTGAAAGACTAGCCATGATTAATTTTAAAACAATGACTTTTATCACTTTCCTACAATTCACGAACATTAGAAATCGTTTTGAAGTTTGTTCAAAAACTGAGTTTGTAAAACCTTTTGACTCTAAATAACGACTTAACAGCTTTAACAATCAAATGCTAACTATGCCTAACACTCTATTTTAGCAACTAACTTAACCAAACTCAAGGCTGATTTAGATCGATACAAGCAAACAACCAATTCAATAAATAACATCAATTAACTAATTTATAGAATGTAACTTAAATTCAGAAAATTAAAAAGCTACAATGAACTATAACAAATATCAACTAGAAATATGTTATGAACAAAGCTTTATATAAAACCTACTTGGTTTCCAAGCTCGTGAACATGAGAACTAAGAACCACTTAATTGCTCACCCGAGCTCTAAACCCAACTGCTCCCATCCATTCTCTGCAATTGCTTCTGCTATTCCTTTTTTTTTTTTTTTTTTTACTTTAACTTTTCTTTTAACCCACAAATAATAGTAGTACTCAAGGTAACTAATCAGTGAACATAACTAATTTTATGAAAAGTAGAAAACTGGAATTCGAATAGAAACTTAAGTGAAACAAAATACCATTTTCATTAAACTGAAACTCAGAAGTTACAACTTGGAAAACTACAATTTAAATTAAAAATTACAAGAGAAAGATGGATGATGCTTTTAAGCTTACAAAACTTCTCTATATATACTACATCAAGGAGGTAGGTATGAGAATGCATTTCTTGGCTCCATCTTGAATGAAAGTGGTTTCCACCTCAGCTGTGTTTCTTCATCTTGGGTAGTCACTGAGCTGGACCTTTGTGCTTCTTAACCTTTGGATCAAATAGAAATTATCACAGCCCTTGATTCAATCTTTGGCGCCTAAATGAAGTTGAGGATTGCCAACATGTCACTGTGCAATAGGGTGATGGTGTTAGGTATACTTTGGAGTGGGTTTAGTGGGATTGGGGAAAGGTTTTGATGGTGATAGGAAGATGGTGATGGGGATGTTGGCGTTATGTAGTCACGGGGGGGGGGGGGGGGGGGGGGGTTAAGAGGTGGGAATGGTGGTGATTTTTTTATCAGTAGGTTGGAAGGAGGTGGGAGAGATGGGGAGTACGTATGTTATGTTTTAGGATTAGGTCATGGGATGTATTAAACGAAAAGGGGGAAAGGGTGGGTTAATGTTGGGCCAAGAGTGGGTTATTTTTTTGTTTGTGGGCTGAGCTTTGGGCTAATGTTGGATCAGTGATTGGATTTGCTAGTTTGGTTTTAATAAAAAAGTCCACTTAGTTTTGTAGATTAACACAAGGACTAGAAATGCAATTTCTGATTTTCAAAGGGGCCAAAACTGCCAAATCTCCAAAGTATTCTTCAAGGGCCAATCCTGTCAAGTTAGGTAAACCAAAAGACCAAAAACACAATTTTCACATTTGAAACACCGAGGACTAAAACTGTCAATTTGCCAAAGTACAGGGACCAATTGTGATTTTCTCAAACTTTTTACCCAAAGATCATTTGTGATTCATTTTGATTTTTAAAGAGCAAGGGTTGACTTTTCTTTGAAAATGATTGACCAGGGACTAGTTTTGTGAAATTTTGAAAGTCGGGGGACTGAAACTGCCAAATATGTAACTTTTGTTCGTTTTTCGTTTGTTTTCACTCGTTTTGCATAAGAAACATATAAACTACGATCTTTGGGATTTTCTTCGCATTTTGGTGCATTTTTGAGTATTTTTTATCGTTTTGCAGCTTAGATTTGACTTAAAATGATGAGTATTTACACACTCATCAATCCCCCACACTAAACTATTGCTAGTCCCTAGCAATCTTTTTGAGAAAAATTAATGGATTTGAAGTCTCTTTACCAAAAGCCATCACTTCTGGAGTAGCCAGGTGTAAGAACTGTGGCACACCTGATAGCCGTGTGATTTTGAGCAAACCACCAGCTTTCAACGGATTTGATTTGTCTTTACCAGGAGCCGTTTGCTCCTGGACTAGCCAACTCTTGATTAAGTACGGCCGAAATTTCTCAAACGCATACACCACGGCAAGTAATTCTTTTTCCGTTGTGGTGTAATGAGCTTGAGCTTCGGTCAAGGTCTTGCTTGCATAATGAATCGGCTGAAAATGTTTGGTTTTTCGTTGCCCCAAGACCGCACCCATTGCAAAATCACTTGCATCACACATGAGTTCGAAAGGTAGGTCCCAATCGGGGGCAACTAGAATGGGTGCCTCGGTAAGCTTTTTCTTGAGTTTGAAAAGCTTCGATGCACTCATCGGAGAAGAAAAATGGAGTTTCTTTTTCAAGAAGTCGGGTCATAGGCCTGGCTATCTTCGAGAAATCTTAAATGAATCTACGATAGAAGCCGGCATGACCCAGGAAACTCCGAACACCTTTGACAGTAGTGGGAGGAGGAAGCTTAGCAATGACATCGATTTTAGCTTTATCAACCTCAATCCCACTCTTGGAAATCTTATGGCCAAGGACAATTCCTTCCTTGACCATGAAATGACTTTTCTCCCAATTTAGACTAAGATTGGTGTCTTCACACCTTTGAAGCATTTTGTCTAAATTAGAGAGACATGATTCGAATGAATTCCCAACGACCGAAAAATCATCCATGAAGACCTCCATTGTTTTCTCGATCATGTCGTGAAAAATGGCCATCATGCATCTTTGAAACGTGCCCGGAGCATTGCATAAGCCAAAAGGCATGCGTCGATAAGCAAATGTTCCATATGGGCACGTAAAAGTCGTTTTTTCTTGATCTTGAGGATCGATGGGAATTTGGAAATACCCCGAAAAACCGTCAAGGAAACAATAGTATTCGTTTCCCGCCAATCTTTCGAGCATTTGATCCATGAAAGGTAATGGAAAGTGGTCTTTACGGGTGGCGTCGTTTAATTTCCGATAATCAATACAAACGCGCCAACCCGTCACCAATCGAGTTGGAATCAACTCGTTATCATCATTTTTGACAACCGTTATGCCACCCTTTTTGGGCACACAATGAACGGGACTCACCCAAGGACTATCCGAAATAGGGTAAATCAAACCGGCATCAAGAAGTTTAATGACCTCTTGCTTGATAACCTCATGAATTTTAGGATTTACCCGTCTTTGTTGTTGAACCGCCGGTTTATAGTCATCCTCCATCAAAATTTTGTGCATACAAAATTCCGGGTTAATACCCTTGATGTCGGAAAGTCTCCAAGCAATGGCTCGCTTGTGTGACTTTAAAACCTTGAGAAGAGCGGTTTTGTTTTCCTCATTCAAGTCTTTAGCGATTATGACGGGAAACTTATCGTCACCCTCCAAAAACGCGTACTCGAGATGAGGCGGAAGTTCCTTGAGTTCGACATCGGGAAAGTCATCAGTTTTTTCAACATCTTTGACTTCCACATTATGAAGTTCTTTTGGAGGAAGAGATGAAGGATCATCATTGAGCAACTTGTCGAGGAGAAGCAAATCTTCCTCGGGGTTGATTGAATCATAATCAACATGAGAATCACACGACAAACAAGCTTCGATTTATACCAAAATGAAGTCACCTCCCAAAAATGGAGTAAGAGAGGGGGAGAGACATCAATGGAAGAATTGATTGATCCTTGCACACTTAACACTTCTTCAATATGGTCATCGCATGCAAAATCGATGACATCAAGTCGGTTGATTTCTTCTCGTTCAAGGTCAAGAAGATCCTTAGAAGTGTTTTCGATGTTTATGATCAACTTTTCATCGCCAACTCTAAGAGTCATTTCTCCTTCGAAGACGTCGATTAATGCACGAGCCGTTTTTTAGAATGGTCTTCCCAAAATAAGGGGGACACGAGGATCGGCATCAAAATCAACGACTACGAAGTCGGCAGGAAAATAGAACTTGCCAACCTTTACAAAGACATCTTCAGCAATACCCTTCGGGATCGAAACCGAACGGGTTGCTAATTCGAGAGTCATTCGTGTTGGTGTAAGCTCAGGAAGTGAAAGTTTTTGCCAAATCGAGAAAGGCATTAGGTTAATGCTAGCGCCAAGATCGGCCAAGGCAAAGCATTCCACAAGCTTTTGGAAATCACATGGAATGAGAAATTTTCCGGGGTCCCCTAATTTTTCGGGAAGTTTCTTTAGGAGAACCGCCGAACAATTTTCGTTCAAACGAGTTTTGGTGAGTTCAAATAGTTTCTCTTTGTTACTTAGAAGACTCTTGAAAGTGGAAGCAAACTTGGGCATATAGAGAAGAGCATCCGCGAAACTAATGTCGAAGTGTAGTTTTTGAAAAATTTCAAGAAACTTTTTCATTTGATCATTAGTTTGCTCGCGGAGTCTTTGATCATTTAACCGCGAAGGATATGGTATTGAAGCTTTTTGTTGAACGGGATTTTCCGATGGTTCAAAAACAATTCCCGGTTTTGATTTGGTTTTTGGGACAACATGAGGTTGGACGTGTGCGGTACTTCGTGTACTTGTGATTTGCACCTTGTCCTTTGTAGCCTCGTGTTCACGTTTCACTACCTCGGGAGGAGAAGAAGATGAGGTCGTAGGAACCGCGGGTCCATCATAAGAAACTCCACTACGGGTTGTGATCGCCTTTACATCGCCCTTCGGGTTGGCGATCGTGTTGCTTGGTAGCGTTCCCGATCCCGAAGGTCGATCATTTAAAGACTTCTTAAGTTCAGAAATCTGACCGATCAACAACCTATTAGTTTCTTCTTGAGCTTTCATAAATTGCTTCAACAATTCATCGGTTGATGATTGAGGTTGAGCAACGGTTTGATTTTGAGGAAAGTTTTGAGCTCTGTTGTTTTGATTGAAACCTTGATTTTGAAAATTTCCATGGTTTTGATTACCATGAAAATTGTTTCCTTGATTGAAATTACCATAACCTTGGTTTCTATTCAAGTTTCCTTGATTTTGAGAACCTTGGTTGTAATTTCCCCCTTGATTTTGATATTGATTCATAGGGGCTTGAAATTGGTTTTGAACATTCGGGTTTCTTTGTTGTTGATTTTGATTGAATCTATTTGGATTGTTGGGTTGAGAAAAACCGGGTGGACCACTTTGATTGTTAGTACGGTAATTTTGTTCCATTTGAGGACGGTATTGGTTACCTCCTTGATTGGAATTACCGACTATTGCATTGACTTCAAAAGGATTGCCATCGGTGGCAGTACAATTGTAGTAAGCGTGTGGACCACCACAAGTAACGCAAGTGTCAACCTTTTTTACTTCAGCAGGTTGAGAAGAAACTTTCTTTGTTTTGGTGAGAACCAAAGCATGAATAGCTTCCGTGAGCTTGTCAAGTCTAGCATCGGTGCTAGATTAAGCCACGGGTGACGAGGAAGAAGGACCAACATTAATTTGCGAAACAACCGATTTGCTTCGTGGAATGCGGACCTTGGATTTGTTTTCAATGATCATCAAAGCATCTTTGGTGGTGCGATTCAAGAAGTTGCCTCCCGCAGAGGCATTAAGAGAGTCTTGATCGACTTGGCTCACACCATTATAGAAAGTGTCGAGTTGCATCAACTCGGAAAAACCGTGATGAGGACATTTACGAAGCATGTCCTTGTAACGATCCCATGCCTCACCGAATGATTCATCAAACTTTTGAGTGAATTTCATGATCTCATTCTTGAGGGCGGTGGTTTTGGATGGAGGAAAGAATTCGTTCACAAACTTCTTAACCAAATCTTCCCACGTTTCAATCGATCGAGAGGGTTGTTTGTCTAGCCAATTTTTGGCAGCCCCATCGAGGGAAAACGGGAAGAGAAGAAGTTTGATAGCCTCCTCAGGGACATTTTTGCATTTGATGGTCGACGTGATTTTGTTGAACCATCGAATGTGATCTTGAGGATCGTCCCTCTCGAAACCATAGAATTGACGCGAGGTGACTAAGTTAATCAACCACGTCTTAAGTTCGAAATTGTCAGCCACGATGGCTGGAATGATGATAGCATCTCCATAACCCTCGATGGGTGCTTGGAGAAGCTCATTCATAGTGGGCTCGGCCGCCATGATTGGAATAGTACGAAGCTCGGGTTCGACTATTCGATTGGTACGTCGTCGATTACGCCTTCTCAGAATGTTATTAAGCGATTGCAAAGGACTCACTGACGTAGACGAACGTGTGCGCATGCACCACAAAAAATATCAATTAAAACAATACCACTTTAAAGACAAGGGAACTTAAACCAATAATCAAGAACGCAAGGTTAACTTCTAAGGAAAAACGCACAAAGGAGCGGGAGAGAAGAATGGATCTCTCACTGGGCGAAGTTCGTTGGATCGCCACATACCGTTTCGACTCCTCTTAAAGTGTGTTTCTCGTTTAAAAGTTTTCCAATACGCAAGTGATACAAAGGCAAGTTTTGATCTTTTGTTTGGGAACTTATTATGGCCACACCCCCAGTTGGTAGGTGTTCTGCCTTGGTTTGCGGTGGTAAGATTTTAACGTTGTATTTATTAAACAATGAAACGGGAAAATCTTTTTGTGTTTTTCTTTATCTTATATAGATATAATACATATACTAGAAACAAAAGGAAAATATTTTTGGTTTTTTATACGTTTTATAAAAGCGTAACTTCTTGCGAAGGTTCTACAAGACTAATCGTCTAAACCTTATCGAGACTTTCGACACACAACCTCCCCGGCAGCGGCGCCATTTGATTCATTGTGTTTTGGTGTGTAAATGACAATTTATCAAAATATCAACAAACGTGAAGTTTGATTTGTCGTGAGACAAATAAACGTGAAGTAGTACGAGTAAACCGTTTAGGAAAACGATTACCTCGCAAAACTTGTGAAAGTGATATTCAAATTGTGTGACCGGGAAGTGATTTCCCGGGTCGTACCCCAACGAGGTGTGAATGGAAAGCTTCGAATGAGATTTGGATTAAAATCTTGTATGATTGGAAAGGTTATTTGGTGTTGCGACACGTTAAATTTACGAATTTGAATTTTGACGAACGAAAGTAAAAATAAATTAACCTAAAGTAACTACAATCTAAGAAATACCTAAAACACTACGGGAAAACATATTTAGGTATCGGGAATCCTAAAATGCAAACTAAATTAAAAACGCGACGTTTAATTAAAAATTACGCGAGTGCGCAAATTAAAACGTGAATTTTGAGTTCCAAACGTCCTACGGATTTCAAACTAATTTTCTAACGTGCTAAATGATAAAAGAAAATTAAAAAAAAAAAAAGAAAATTAATTTTTCGAATAAAAATCTATTTATTCCAAATTAAAAACCAATTAACACAAATTAAATTATAATAAATCAACTACAACTGCTAAAAATATAAAACTTTTTCTGAAAATTATTTTATACTAAGATTAACTGAAGAAAAATTGCAATACAGAATTTGCTTTTACCTATAAGCTTGAACATCTACATAAGCTTAAAAGGCATAAGAGAAGAAAGTGTACTTAAAAACAATTAAAGGTAAAACATTAACAAGAAAAGTCCCAAGGGCAGTTGGTTTGGGAGTTGTGTGTTGTGTCGTGGTAAGCAGAAGGTCAAGGGTTCGAATCCCTTGGCCTTTTGTTTTGCAATTTTTTTTTTTTTTTTTTTTTTTTTCCTTACTTTTCCAATCACAGAAAACACATTTCGGTCCCACTTTTTTAGAACCAGATGTTTAAACAAACGTTTTCCAATGAATTTTAACTCCCTTTTTTTTTTTTTTTTTTTTTTTTTTTTTTTTCAGATAATAGATTTAAAAAAAAAATCAAAGTTTCAAAATTACTTTTGTTTCCTACTTTTGTTCCTTCTATTCGACTGCTGATACTTATTCACTTAAAACAAAGAAACTACAAAATGTAATCAACAACCATATCTCTGCTCGATCAAGTTAACAACAACAATTAATAAAAATCACAAGATCAGACATAAAAAAAGGGCCAACTGATACATTAGCAGCAGTAGTAAGGTAACACAAATAATCAACAAACTCCAATGAGCAAAATGGATCAAAACGAACTCAGCTAGTTGAGTAGCATGCAAAAGTTGGTCCGGGGGCAACTTTAAGGCACAAATGGGCTTAACTAAAGAGCAATGATTGCAAAACTAAAGACATTCACTCGACCTCTACCTAGAGGGCTTCCTAAAACAGCTAACAATAACATATTTGGTTAAGACTTGACCAAGTTATGGTCGATTAAAGGTCACCCCAAACTCAGGTCTGCTGAGTCGAGGCAGTCGCGGGCTCAAGTTAACCACTTTGGATGCAAATCTAAATGACCAAATCAATTCCAAAGGACAACACTTCTTTTTATTTTGAAAGACTAGCCATGATGAATTTTAAAACAATGACTTTTATCACTTTCCTACAATTCACGAACGTTAGAAATCGTTTTGAAGTTTGTTCAAAAACTGAGTTTGTAAAACCTTTTGACTCTAAATAACGACTTAACAGCTTTAACAATTGTTGATACAAAAGTTGGGCGTACCTGGTTATGGGCTTGTACTCTCGTACCAATTCACTCCTTAACACTTGTTACCTGCGTACTAAGAAAATAAGACAACACCGTTAGGCTTATCGAGGGATTGTCTCCCCCGATTAGACTCCGGCGTGAGAGTAAGTAATCGTTTTAGGTTCTCGTAAAGAGTTAGGGTTGTATATCGTACCTTGAATGAGAATCGTATGATTCTATATATAGGGGCTAAGAAACCGTGTTTCTTGCTCCTTACTCTTCGCACGCGTGGTGCTTATCCGAGGTAAGGATATCTTTTCCTTGAATAGATAATCCTTATCGTGTACCCGGTGGGTTAGATTGGGCCTTTGGGCTTCATGAGCCCAAAGCGTTAACACTGCGGCCCATACCATTGTCATGGTAGCCCATTCGTGATGGGCTTAGGTATAAGTAATGTCTATCATTTGGGCTTGTGGCCCAAATATAGTCTATACGTCATCATGTCCCCCCAGTCTAGTGTGCGCGGCGCATAGCCGTGGGTACTAGACTTAATACCATCAGCGGTAAGCGTGGCGGGAGGTTGAATAAATGTTACCGCCGTTTTGTAGGTGTAATGCACCTAATAATTTCAAAATGGATGCCTCGAAAGTCGGGGGTGGTGTCCACGTAGTCCTTGGGATTCGGGAAAAAGTGCATGTACCTTTTGATCTTCTAGCCATACATTTACTGTGAGTGGGTTCCACGTGGATGGAAATTAGGGTTTTTACCACCCTATATAAGAGTGCCGCCACCTTTTGTTTTAACCACACAGTAAAACACACACTTAATCACTATTCATCTTCTTCCTTGAGAGCGTTTGTTTTTGCAAAGAAACCTTTTCACTCTCCGTAGGTAATTTGTGTGCGTCCCAGTAATGAAAATGGTTGCGCAATTGGAGGACTTTCGCTCGGCGATGTCCATTGAGGACGTTACGCAGTTTTCTTCCGACTATTTTGTGCCTTTGGATGTACGTCCAGAGGCTCCAGATGTCGATGCGTCCATAGCTGACTTCCCCGAAGGGAAGATAGGGCTATACACGAAATTTTTTGAGAACGCGAATTACCGCGTACCCATATCTGTTTTTCTGAGCAATTTGCTCAATCACTATCGCCTTCACATCTCTCAGCTGCACTGTATAGGTGCGGCGAAGGTGTCAAATTTTGAAGTAAACTGTCGTTTACTTGCGATAGAACCAACTGTAGATTTGTTCCGCTCCTTTTACCACACGACGTGGTCAAATGGGTGGGTTTCCTTTGCGAAGCGCCAGGGGGCGCTTCAGTGTTATACGGAAAAGGTTGACGCCCTCAAGAATTGGAGGGAGTACTTCTTTTGGGTGGTTGACGTAGTCTTTCCCTCTCCCTTTGAGTTTTATACTCAGGAATCCTTACCAAGGGATGGGCGCCCCGCACCAGGTTCATACAGTCGTGCTGACGCGCAAACTTTAGATGCCAATCGACTGGCCATAAACCCCTACCCGGAGGAGTTTTTGGTACATGTGGGGTTGAGCCGCGCTTATTTTGGCGCTGCAGATGAGGTTCCCACTTTCTTGAGTGAGGATGGCCGGGGTGGGTGTTCATTCCTTATACTTCCTTCTTTGTAAGTCCTTTTATCTGTGCGCCTTTAATAACTAATCCCTTTTGTTTTTTTCTTGCTTCCTTTGATGTGCGCAGAGATGGATTTGTTCGCGGTGGTCAAGCTGGACAGGCCAAAGCAGGTGACCATAGGGGTGCGTCCTCTGAAGGAAGGAGAGCAGCCCTTGCTCGATGCGACCGCGGGGCATTTGACTGTTTTGCCTGCGACGGTCCCCGAGGACACGCCACCACTTGTGGTGACGCCCGTCCAGAGTGTAGCGCCTGAGGTAGTGGTGGCGCCCACTTTGGAGGCGGTGCCTGATATGGAGGTGGCGCGCGAAGAGGCGCGATCAGGATCATCTGACAGCATCCGGATCCTGAAACCTGAGGAGGTGCTGAGGGAGGAGGTTGCGCAGAGTTCTAAGCGCAAGGCCGAGGCTGGGGGAAGTGGTACTAAGAAGAGGCGTCGACACGTCATCAGAGATGCTGAGTCGAACGCGGAAGAGACCTCTACCTCTGGCACTCGGTTGAAGGTGGATTATGCTTCTCCGTTTGTGTAAGTGTGCATTTTTTTTTGGTCAATTACTTGTTGTAATTTTTGTTTACTGCCTTTGTTGCGTAGGGATGACGGCGCGAAGGATGATGAGGTTTCCTCTCCGCAGAATGAAAACAAAGAGGGGAATACCAAGGTTGCTGATGGTGGTGGGGCGCAGCAACTAATGGAAGAGTTGGTTGCGACCACTGCACGCCAAGCTGAGCTGGTGGCTCAGCTGAAAGGGACGTATGCTGGGGAGAGCCGTGCTCTTGCCCAAAAGGAGGAGGAGTTGGCGACCCTCCGTGCGCAGTTGGCTGATGCGCAAGTGGAGCTGGGGGCCTCAAAGGCGTATGCTGAAAAGATAGCTCAAGATAAGGTGAGCATGTTAGCTGACCTTAAGTACGCGAGGTCCAAGCTGGAGCAGATAAAGGCGAGGACTTCCTGGTCAGTTTCCTATCTTGAAGAGAAAAGGGCGGAGCATCATGCTAGCGTCCAGGAATTTCAGGGGCGCATGGAGAAGGCAGTTGCGATACAAGAGGAAAAACTGCGCGCCCTCAGCATAGAGTATGACGAGGAGTTGTACCCCCATCTGATGTCCACTATAGCTGAGCGCAGGTATCTTCGTTTACTTTGTTGTTATAATTACTTTACCATCATGTTGTTTACTTACACAAATTTGCGCTTGTGAATGCAGATGGTTGATTAGCCATGGGTTGCGCCTGGCAGCCCTGAGTACACTAGAGTCCGCTGAGGTAGTGGAAGCTTTTGGGAAGGTTGTGCACTGCGCGATTGCGCGTGGTCGGTCGCAGGCTATGGAGGACCTTCGTGAGGCCAAGCTGTTGGAGAAAGACTTGGCGGAAGTTCCTGGCTATAGCCCTACAGCTTATGATGAGCTGCTACAGGCAATGGCGGGGCTGAAGGTTCTGGAGTTGCCGCACATAGGGAAGTTGGAGCGCGATCAAGATGATCCCATAGCTGTGCTGATGGCGGGTCTGACTTTGCAGCGCCATCTTGTGGAGAACGCGGAAGAGGAATTAGATTATTATCTAAAATCTGATGTATCGCAGCTTCAAGTCCCTGTGTTCGCACGGCCTCGCGATATCCTGAAGCCTTTTGCTCTTGAGAAGGAAATTCCTTTGAAAGAGGTACTGGAGCGACATGCGCAGAGGGTTGCTGTGAAGAAGGGTATCAAGGGCAAGGCCGTGATGTGTGGCATTGGCGCTGCACACCTTCCTAGATCAGATGGCGTGGCCGTGAGCGTTCCGATCGTATCTATGCAGGATGCCATAACCTTGAGTAAGCTTAAGGAAGCGGGGAGTTCCGCCGCTCCAGAGGAGAATCCTGAGCATCGCCATAGTATATAGGCTTTTTGTATATTTATGTATCTTTCCTTGTAATTTATGTGGAATAAGATACGTTTTTGTTTTAAGTTCGTGACTTAAATATACTTGCATTGTTTGCTAAGTTTGCTTTTTTTTTTTTTTTTTTTTTTTTTTTTTTTTTTTTTTTTTAACTAAGTCTTTTAAGTGCGTGACTTTGAAGAATTATACTTGCATTGTTTGCGAAGTTTTATTATTTGACCAAGTGTCTTGGCTCGTTATATTGCTAAGCTCGTACGGTGTACTTGGTATATGCGCATCCGTCGTGGGGTGCGCATGTGAAACTTACTTTGACGTCTCAAGAGTAAGGCGCTTAGCAAGGATACATGATCCAATGTTGATGGGTTTGCAACCCTCTTATTCAACGAGTAAATTAGTAGGTTAACTCATCCTTTATGCCTTCGTGGGTCTTTAAGTGGTGCATGCACGCCATGTAGGCGGGAATATAAAATAAACAATATTGACATATATGCAATAAAGTAAAATGCGCTATGGAGTTAGCTAGAAACCATAACATTTTATTAATACTTGCAAGTAATTAGAAAAAATAGAAAATACAATTCCTAGAAAGAAAAAGAGAGACAAACACTTATTGGGCACCTCGTAGGATGCAAGTGTGTTTGTGAAAGGGCCACAGCCTAAAAGTAACATTTTTTGTAATTGTAAATGTTTCAAGTGCGCGCCAGGTCGTGACC
The DNA here is from genome assembly GCA_030686995.1 of Artemisia argyi. Lineage (NCBI taxonomy): Eukaryota > Viridiplantae > Streptophyta > Magnoliopsida > Asterales > Asteraceae > Artemisia > Artemisia argyi. Next base: position 180,130,563 of record CM060683.1, read on the forward strand.
TTCCATATCGCGCAGCCTGTATGCGCCGTTGCCGAGCGCATCGGCGACCTCGTAAGGTCCTTCCCATTTGGGTCCGAGTTTGCCCGTGTCTTCTGCGTGGCTCGCATCGTTGGCGCGGTAAACAAAGTGTGTTTGACTTTTGCATCATAATACTTCTTCATTTTTGCCTTAGCCTTTGCTTCGCGTATAGCTGCGCGTTCGCGTCTTTCTTCCAGTATGTCTAAGTCTATGCGCCGTTCAGCGTCATTTGTCGTGACGTTGACCTCTGCGGTGCGTATAGTTGGCATTCCTATCTCGGCTGGTATGACGGCTTCTGTTCCATTGACTAGGGAAAATGGCGTGTCGCCAGTACTGGTTTTGATTGTCGTGCGATGCGCCCACAAGACGTGCGAGAGCTCATCTACCCACTTTCCTTTGTGTCTGTCAAGGCGCGCTTTTATTCCTTCGCCTACACTGCGATTTGCGCGCTCAACTAGGCCATTTATTTGTGGGTGTTTGACTGAAGCAAAGTGTTGTGTGATGTTCAATTGTGCGCACCAATCTTTGAATGGGTTATCACAGAATTGTTTTCCGTTGTCTGATATGATCTCGCCCGGTAGGCCGAAGCGACAGACAATGTTGTCCCAAACAAAGCGCTTGACTTGGTTTCCCGTGATGTTCACCACCGCCTTTGCTTCGATCCACTTTGTGAAGTAGTCTATGGCTACGATGAGGAATATTACTCCTCCAGCTGCGACAGGGAAGGGTCCTGCGATGTCAATACCCCATTTGTAGAATGGCCATGGTGAGGTAATTGGTGTTAGCTCTTGTTGTGGTCGGCGCGGAATTGGTCTATGTACTTGGCAATTGCTGCATTTTCTTATTAGATCGCGTGCATCACGATGCATTGTTGGCCAATAATATCCTGACCTTAGAGCGCTTGCCACCACGGATCGTGGTCCTGAGTGCATACTACATGATCCAGCGTGAATTTCGCGGAGTACGTAGTCTGCTTGAAGTGGTCCGACACATCTGAGCCATGGCTGTAAAAAAGACCGTCGATAGAGTACGTTGTCGCGTAATTCAAACCGTTGCGCTGTGCGCCGTATTCTGCGAGCGTCTTTTTGATCTTGGGGTAGGATCCCTTTGCTAATAAATTCGGTGATAGGTGTCATTCATGTAGGGTCTTGTTCCTCTGTCACCGTCGCTATTTCCCTATCCAAGATTGACTTGTTTTTTAGGGTTTCCACCAATACCTGTTTTGAGAGGTGTGCGAAGCTTGTGGATGCGATCTTGCTGAGTGCGTCCGCCTTCTTGTTATCTCCTCTAGGCACCTGTTTTTATTGTGAACCTGTCAAAGTTGTTGATCAAAGATTTTGCCTTTTTCAGGTATTGGGTCATGTGTTCATCCTTGGCCTCATATTCACCTAGCACGTGGTTTGCGACCAGTCGCGAATCTACGTTTGCTTCTAGGTTGCGAACACCCATTTGGATTGCAATACGTAATCCGGCTAGTAGGGCCTCGTATTCTGCCTCATTGTTTGTGGCCGTGAATTCGAAGCGTAGCGCATAGGTGAATTCCATACCTTCTGGATTTGTAAGAATAAGACCTGCGCCCGATCCTTCTACACATGAAGATCCATCTGTGAACAGAATCCAGGGTTCCTGTAAATCTTTTTTAGCTACAGATGTTGGGCTGTCGCTGTCTGGCTTTTCCACGATAAAATCGGCTAGGACTTGTCCTTTGATTGCAGTGCGCGGTCTGTATGAGATGTTGTACTCACTTAACAGTACACTCCATTTTTGTAAGCGTCCGGATGCGTCCGGCTTAGAGATAACCTGTTTGATTGGCTGATCAGTGATTACAGCTATTGGATGCGCCTGAAAGTATCTGCGCAACCTTTTGGCTGTGAACACTAGAGCTAAGACCAGCTTTTCCATAGCGCTGTAGTTAGTCTCTGTTTTCTTCAGGGCTTTGCTTACGAAATATATGGGTGTCTGAACGGAGTTTTTGTCTGTCAATAATACGGCGCTGACTGCTCCATGGGTTGCCGATAAGTACATGATTAGTTCTTCCCCTGGTCGCGGTGCAACAAGTTTGGGAAGAGATGCCAGATGGTTCTTAAGTTGTTGGAAAGCTTCCTCCGCTTCGATTGTCCAGCGAAAATCTCCCTTTTTTGTGCACTTCGTGAGTGTTTTAAAGAGGGGAAGAGATTTGTCCGCTGACTTAGATAAGAAACGGTTTAGTCCTGCTAACTTTCCATTCAATGATTGGACTTCTTTGAGTGTGCGCGGTGAGGGGAGATCAATAACAGCCTTTGTTTTTTCTGGGCAAGGCTTGATTCCATCTGGTTCTATCAAGTATCCAAGGAACATCCCTTCGGTCGCGCCGAAGGTGCACTTTTTTGGATTTAACTTCATGTTGATCCGCCCCAACGTCCGGAATGTTTCCTCGATGTCGCGTACCAACTCGTCCTCTGTATGGCTTTTGATCACAAGGTCATCAACATAGACTTCTAAGTTGCGGCCTACTTGTTTTTCGAAGGCTGTGTCCACCAGTCGTTGGTATGTCGCGCCTGCATTCTTCAGACCAAAAGGCATTTTTGTGTAGCAGTATACTCCCTGACTGGTGTGGAAAGCTGTTTTTTCTTCATCTTCCACTGCCATCTGGATTTGATGATACCCTTTATATGCATCTAGGAAGCATTTGAAAGGGTATCCGCACAAGGATTCCACCTTCCAGTCTATCTCTGGCAGTGGATAGCAGTCCTGCGAACATGCTTTGTTGAGGTCCGTGAAGTCCACGCACATCCTCCAACTGCCATCGCTCTTCTTTACCATAACTGGGTTAGAAAGCCAGTCGTGATAGTATACTTCGCGCATGATGCCTGCGTCTACGAGCTTATGTACTTCTTCTAGAATAGCTTTTGCACGATCTGGGGCCTGGCCGCGTTTCTTTTGTCGTATTGGAGGGTATCCTTGTCGGATTTGTAGCTTATGCTCTGTAATAGAGCGCGGCACTCCCGTCATATGCTTGGGATCCCATGCAAAGATGTCTAGGTTCTTTTGCAAGAGTGCGCATACAGCTGCTTTACCCGTCAGATAAAGATCCTCCAATCGAAATTTGTTGCTCTGGATAATCTGGGTGAATAGCGACTTTTAAATTTGGCGTTTTTTCCGTACGCTGTTCTGGAATAGTCTCTGCTTCAGTTGTTACTGCGATGCATTCTCGTGGTGGTATTGTTGTGTTATAGAGAGTGACAACTCCTCCTTCCACTGGAAATTTAAGCATTCCGTGCGCTGTGGATGGTACCGCACGCATGGATGATATTCCCGGTCTTCCAATGATACCATTGTATGGTGAAGGAGACTTTATTACCATGAAGTTTATCCATGTTGCGGTTGAGTGTTGTTCATCTCCTACGACCACCAACAAGCGTAACTGTCCCATAGGCCAAATCTTTTCTCCTGTGAATCCTGTTAATGACGTTGTAGCTGGTATCAGCTGACTTTGGATTTCTGGTCGCAGTCTTTTGAAACAGTGATCGTACAGGATGTCTGCGGATGCTCCTCCATCAATGTACATGCGGTGGATGTCATGTCCCCCTGTATGTATTTCAATGGTTAAGGGCTCCACGACTGCGTTGTCCGCAGCTATAGTAGGGAAGGATATTTCTTTTTCTTGAGAGAATTTTTGGCTGACTTTTTGCTTTATCCTGCGTTGCCATGATTGTATCATGTATATAGTATCAGCTTTTTCCTTTGGGGGTTCTTTCTTACCACCGTTTCTCTGTTTATCTTTTCCCTCTTTGATGTTTTTTACGAGGTGGTCCATCCTCCCTTCTCTAACTAGCTTTTCAATTAGCTGTTTTAGTTGGACGCACTCGTTAGTTGTATGGCCCTTTTGGCCGTGGTATTCGCAGTATCCACTACTGAGGCGCTTTTCTTCTGAAGTACGCATTGGTGGTGGTTTTGGGAAGTTCGCACCTTCTGTTACAAATATTTCTCTCGGAGTCTTAGTGAGAGGAGTATACTTGTCGTTGTCTCTTCCACTGCGATAATTCCTGCTGCGGTTGTTATTCTGATCGTTGGATTGTCTCCGCGGCTGTTCTTGTTGCCTATAGTTTGAATAACCTTTTTTGCTATCCGCAGCAACTGCTTCTCCTTGTATAAAGGATCTAGTGCGCTTCGTTAAATCGTCAAAGGTTTGTGGAACTTTGTCGTTCAGTTTGCGGATGAGTTCTGGGTTATTGATCCCATTCATGAACCCTGAAATTTTTAGGATTTCAGGACATGCTTTAACTTGTATACACTCATCTTTGAAGCGCTCCATAAAAGCGCTGGTTGACTCCCCTTGACGCTGTTTCACTCTTGCTAGCTCCACAGGGTTTTTAGCGCACTTCTTTCGCTGGGTGAAGTTGTGACGGAAAGCTTTCCGCGGTTCCTCGAATCCACCTATGCTCCTGCGTGGGAGTTTGCTAAACCATGTGCGCGCGTTTCCCACTAACGTGGAATTAAACATGTGGCACCAGACAGGCTGTGGCCAATTTTCGATGGTTGCGGCTGATTCGAAAATTTTTAGGTGATCATCCGGATCACCTGTTCCATCGTATGTTTTCACATTAGCGGGCATGCGCCTGCGTTTGCGATATGAGTAATCGCTGATGCGCCGTGTAAACGCATCAATTTTCTGGCGTCGCCATGGGAGGGACATATCTTCATTCTCCTCCTCACGACGTCTTCCTCTTGACTTCCAGTGTCCTGTTTCTTTGTCCTCGTTGTCCGAGGAATCGCTGGAAGAAGAGTAGTCTCGTTTTCGGCGCTTGCGCCGAATTCTTTCGGAAGAAGAGTTTGAGGGATCTCTGCTTGGGGATCTTCTTCCCAATCTGTCTTGAACCCTCCTACTCCCCGGTTTGGAAGATCCTTGGCTTGGCGAATGTTGAGGCCCTAGTCGATCTTGTATTCCCCGACTGCCAAGTCTGGAGTGGACATTGGTGCGCCTCTCGCTGTCTCCTGAGTATTGTGAATCAGATATCGTACCCAACCTATCATGGATAGTGGTACGTTCCACGCGTCTTCCTCGTGGGTGGCGCGGTGGTAATGGTTCACGTTCAGGACCAAAATTGAGTCGGGCTTGTATACCAGCGGTTGCTCTTCTTGTTGCTTCTTCTTGCATGAGGGCAGTTAGTGTTTCATAATTTTGGGATACAAAATTTCCCAAAGTTAAATCTGGTACATCCTCAGTTGTTGCAAGAATTTCTGCCTCAGCGTTAGGCGCCCTGTTCCGTTCAGGTGCGGCTGGCGGCGCAGTGTTGTTCACTGCGGGTGTAGCCTGATGAGGAGTAGTGAAGAGAGTGCGTTGGAGTTCCTCAACGCTTGGGACCACTGGTGTGACTAGAGTAGTTCTTGTAGGTGGTTCTACTGCTAGACGGGGTGGGGTTGTTCCTGCAGGCGCGCTGGTTGTCCCAGCGACTTGTCTGGAGGTTGGATCTTGTTGATTCTTCCTCTGATGGTCACGTTTTTCTGACTGCGGAGTCCGCTGGCTGGAATTCTTATGCTTCGTCATTCTAGTTCGTAGTAGGGTCCCACGGATGGCGCCACTTGTTGATACAAAAGTTGGGCGTACCTGGTTATGGGCTTGTACTCTCGTACCAATTCACTCCTTAGCACTTGTTACCTGCGTACTAAGAAAATAAGACAACACCGTTAGGCTTATCGAGGGATTGTCTCCCCCGATTAGACTCCGGCGTGAGAGTAAGTAATCGTTTTAGGTTCTCGTAAAGAGTTAGGGTTGTATATCGTACCTTGAATGAGAATCGTATGATTCTATATATAGGGGCTAAGAAACCGTGTTTCTTGCTCCTTACTCTTCGCACGCGTGGTGCTTATCCGAGGTAAGGATATCTATTCCTTGAATAGATAATCCTTATCGTGTACCCGGTGGGTTAGATTGGGCCTTTGGGCTTCATAAGCCCAAAGCGTTAACACTGCGGCCCATACCATTGTCATGGTAGCCCATTCGTGGTGGGCTTAGGTATAAGTAATGTCTATCATTTGGGCTTGTGACCCAAATATAGGCTATACGTCATCAACAATCAAATGCTAACTATGCCTAACACTCTATTTTAGCAACTAACTTAACCAAACTCAAGGCTAATTTAGATCGATACAAGCAAACAACCAATTCACTAAATAACATCAATTAACTAATTTATAGAATGTAACTTAAATTCAGAAAATTAAAAAGCTACAATGAACTATAACAAATATCAACTAGAAATATGTTATGAACAAAGCTTTATATAAAACCTACTTGGTTTCCAAGCTCGTGAACATGAGAACTAAGAACCACTTAATTGCTCACCCGAGCTCTAAACCCAACTGCTCCCATCCATTCTCTGCAATTGCTTCTGCTATTCCTTTTTTTTTTTTTTTTTTTTACTTTAACTTTTCTTTTAACCCACAAATAATAGTAGTACTCAAGGTAACTAATCAGTGAACATAACTAATTTTATGAAAAGTAGAAAACTGGAATTCGAATAGAAACTTAAGTGAAACAAAATACCATTTTCATTAAACTGAAACTCAGAAGTTACAACTTGGAAAACTACAATTTAAATTAAAAATTACAAGAGAAAGATGGATGATGCTTTTAAGCTTACAAAACTTCTCTATATATACTACATCAAGGAGGTAGGTATGAGAATGCATTTCTTGGCTCCATCTTGAATGAAAGTGGTTTCCACCTCAGCTGTGTTTCTTCATCTTGGGTAGTCACTGAGCTGGACCTTTGTGCTTCTTAACCTTTGGATCAAATAGAAATTATCACAGCCCTTGATTCAATCTTTGGCGCCTAAATGAAGTTGAGGATTGCCAACATGTCACTGTGCAATAGGGTGATGGTGTTAGGTATACTTTGGAGTGGGTTTAGTGGGATTGGGGAAAGGTTTTGATGGTGATAGGAAGATGGTGATGGGGATGTTGGCGTTATGTAGTCACGGGGGGGTTAAGAGGTGGGAATGGTGGTGATTTTTTTATCAGTAGGTTGGAAGGAGGTGGGAGAGATGGGGAGTACGTATGTTATGTTTTAGGGTTAGGTCATGGGATGTATTAAACGAAAAGGGGGAAAGGGTGGGTTAATGTTGGGCCAAGAGTGGGTTATTTTTTTGTTTGTGGGCTGAGCTTTGGGCTAATGTTGGATCAGTGATTGGATTTGCTAGTTTGGTTTTAATAAAAAAGCCCACTTAGTTTTGTAGATTAACACAAGGACTAGAAATGCAATTTCTTATTTTCAAAGGGGCCAAAACTGCCAAATCTCCAAAGTATTCTTCAAGGGCCAATCCTGTCAAGTTAGGTAAACCAAAAGACCAAAAACACAATTTTCACATTTGAAACACCGAGGACTAAAACTGTCAATTTGCCAAAGTACAGGGACCAATTGTGATTTTCTCAAACTTTTTACCCAAAGATCATTTGTGATTCATTTTGATTTTTAAAGAGCAAGGGTTGACTTTTCTTTGAAAATGATTGACCAGGCACTAGTTTTGTGAAATTTTGAAAGTCGGGGGACTGAAACTGCCAAATATGTAACTTTTGTTCGTTTTTCGTTTGTTTTCACTCGTTTTGCATAAGAAACATATAAACTACGATCTTTGGATTTTCTTCGCATTTTGGTGCGTTTTTGAGTATTTTTGATCGTTTTGCAGCTTAGATTTGACTTTAAATGATGAGTATTTACACACTCATCAGTTAGTATCAACTAAAAAACATATACTCCCTCCGTCCTAATTTATAAGTCCATTTTGACTTTGCACAAAGTTTAATAAATTCCCAGTAACTAATTTATTCACCAATCAAATTTCTTCTCTCTCCACTAAAGTGTTATTTGATTGGTTGAAATAAGAAATAGACAAGTATTTTGAGACAACCGAAAACAAGATTATGGACATATAATTTGGGACGGATGGAGTACTTTATTGACTCGTGAGCGTTACCAAAACTATTTTAAAGTATTCATATTGTTAGAAATATTTTTTTTCCACCTTGTTCAATCATAATACATGATTGTAGTAACATGTTACTACAAATTGAAAACATTATTCTACATAAACACATCTACGATGCTTGCACATTAACCGAATAAGCTTTATTCTGTTAAGGTTAATCGACGTTTGAGGAATAAACACTACCTGTATGTGATCCTAATAAGGTGTGAGTTATTTGGGTACGGGTTAATCCAAATAAATCAAATTATAACATAAAAATAAAAGTAAGTGGGTGAAATTTTTAAAGAAAAATGCTACATCCACTCACAAATTTCACACAAAACATCCATACGTTGAGGTGTCAGCCACTGATTGGTGGGATGAAAAATTCTCATCCCACCAATCAGTGGCTGACACATCAGCGTGTGGATGTTTTGTGTTAGATTTGTAAGTAGATGTAACATTCCTTTTTTAATAAAAACCAAGAAAAGATATTAAAAAAGTCCTATATACGGGTTAACCCTATACCCGAATAAGATTGAAACGTTAATGTTAATATGTTTATCCCGAATAACGATTTTCAACTCATATTTTTTTTGAACGGCTGAAATATATTAAAAAAGCTGCTAGTGAGGCACTAAAAACCTAAGAAAACAAGTACATATACTAGAAATCAACAAAGTTACACAAAACTAGAAATAACTCGAGAACTATAACTGTGAGGACCGCAAAGAGGATGAAAAAAACTCTTGCCGCTTCATAATGATCTGAACTCCTTGAGAAGACTGAAATGACCAACAAAATGAGACGAAAATCATTAGCTTGTTCCCATACTCGAAACCATCAAAGGACATTTAAGCCAATCAACCCAACTCTAAGGCATACAGCCTTTATGATGAATCCAAAAGAATGTGGAAGAGCGAATATTATCATAAATGTCACTTCTCCTAATCGGGTGATGGCAAAAAATGATACTATTACGATACCTCCAAAGCCACCAAAAAGAGGAGGCAAAGATAATGGATAAACGACGAGACTTCTCTTTGGGCGCTTGCCAAGAACCAAACCAATTCTTCAAATGCTCATATGAATTAAAATAAGGAAACGAGATGTCACACCTGGTATGAACAAGATTCCAAAGATCCTTAGCAATAACACAATCGAAGAAAATGTAATTTAAGGATTCCACATTATCATTACAAGAAGGACACGAGATCCTCGATATATCAATGCCACGAGACAAAAGATTAAATCTGTGAGGAAGACGGTCAAGCATAAGTCGCCACATGAAAATATTTACATTACGTGGAAGACTTTTATCCCACTTAGTCGGGTAATCTAATGAGGGCAAAAGATGTGAGTCAATGTGATTCCGAGTAATGCTAACAGAAAAACACCATCATTAGCTAGAGTCCATACGCTAGCATCTGAGTCAGAAGATAACTCAATATGAGCGATCTCGTTGATAAGGTCATTGAGATATGCGGAATTGCGAGCCCCCAAACTAGGACGAGACCAGTTCCAAGTCCAATTGTTATTTATGAAGCGCTAAGATATAAGACAGTCTTTGTTTAATTGAAGATAGAAAAGTCTTTTATAACGAAGATATAAAGGAGTATTACCGGTCCATAGGTCTTTCCAGAATCTGATCGAGTTACCACAGCCAACTCGAATCCGAATTGAGTTAGTCATTACCCGATTGAAATAAACTTATTCTGGTTCGCGCAGAATTGAGTTAGTCGGGTTCACTTATTTTTGACACGCTACTTGCGCAAAGAGTAAAATATTCAAGTTTTGGAGTCCGGACGTCCAATAGTTTCTAGGTTACTGTTTAAATCTTACTTTATTATTACCGTATATTAGTTAAAGATACTCGTATTTCATAGTTACACGACTTTTAAGAGGATACGATAAAATCGTCCAAGTTTTCTTTTAATATACAAAGAACAGAAAAGCCAAAAAAAAAAAAAAAAAACGAATAAATGCACAAAATGCAAGAGCTGTTTTAGAGTTTTAAAAATCTTGAAATATAGTTACTATTCATGAACAGATCCAGGTGGCAAATGCTAAAAAAGCCCCTTAACTTTATCAAATGTCAAAAACTGCCTTATAAATTTACAAAAATATGATATTAGTACTTAAACTGGATTGTTTCATATTACCTTTTTAAGTTTTCTCAAACATGAAATTAGCCTTTATAGTCACACAGCTTTAAATCGTAATACCCATTAAGTTTTATTATAGTAGCAAATTAACCGCTATGTTTATTTTATTTAATAGTTGCACTCTTCACAAGAATGTGCTTATTATAGGTAACAATTTTTATTAGAAAATCATACTATCGTTAAAGTTTACAACTTCGCCAATGTAAAGTAAATGTTTTTGTAATAATCTTTATTGAAAACACTTATTATCATTAAATTATTGTAAAATAGACGTTTTTTACACGCTGCAACGCGCGAGTATCTAGTAAGGAATAATGGCCAAAAGCGTCTTTTGTCTAGTATAACAATAAATGAGTCATGAGTCAAAAAATACATTCAGGTATATCGGTATATTCTTTTACGGAGTAACAAACTTAACAAACCAAATAAGTAAAATAATTTTAACTACAAATCTATAAAACTATGAGCATCAAGTATGACACACATAATGTCAATATTATAGTGAATCTCATCACACACCTCCTGAAGTAATTTTTGCGTCAAAGACTACTTTTAGCGACTGTTTGAGGTGTATGTGTTTGGGCGTGCGTGTGTGTTTTAAGTGTACTTTAGACGGTATAAGTTGCAACGTTATATATATCATTTTACATTATTCTCAATGGTAACTATCATCTAATTGTTTAGTGGGAAGGTTTTGGTGTTTAAACAATAGATCAAATATTCAAACCTCACTAGGTGTATATATTTGAGGATGGTCAATAAAGGGTTAGAAATGGTCCATGGGTTAACCCGGTGAAACCGCACACATCTGAGTCAAAAAAACTCATCCTCCTCGAACAACATGAACATGAAAAACTACTATCCGCTTACATGTTATTTTCAGTGACGTTTATGCATAAGATCTATAATTGAAATTGGACACTGATTTTCCGTATCACCACATCTGAAACCATTAATTGGAAATTGGACAACGCTTTGTATGTTCTAGGTTTTTTTTTTTTTTTTTTTTTTTTTTTTTACTACTAGTATATAGTATATCTATAAAAATAGTAGAAAAGAGATATGGAAACAAGGAAAAGGTGGATGGTCGACTTGAGGGTGGGGTGTCGTTGTCTTGAAGATGTTGACAAAATTAACAATGAAAGCAAAAGAGAAATGGGGTTGTACTAGTGGTCTTATCTTTTTGTTTTTCTCATTATTACAATATATTACTTTAACTATTATCATTCTCGATTTCATTAACCTTTTATCATATCAAAATGGCATCTAGGCAGACACAATTGAACATTCACGTACAAACACACACTGACTTTGCTTATTCATCTTAAGAGTACCAGGTATCATGGTTTGAGACTTTGAGTACTCAAGTCATCTAACGTGTTATCAAGCCAAACCCAAGTCATCTAACGTGTTAGTTTGAGACAAAAGACGATTTTTTTAGTTTGTTTTTTAATTTGATATAACGAGTTTCAAAAAGGGTGTTTTGATGAATTGGCAAGATGTCGCACCCAAAAAAGGTCATGGCTTGAGCCGTGACACCCAGAGCTCTAAGAGCTATCTCACCCAATTGTTTCAAAAAACACCCTCTTTAACATGAAAAATCGTGGTTTATAACACACTCACACGTATGTGAAAGCAGAGGCAGAACCAATGGGATAACCATCAAGTGTTGAATCAGTATTAACCGGTCCATGCAAGACCAAAATGGATGATTACTTGTCTGATTTATAATGTTAATTAGTGCTTTGATGTTATCGTAGGTTGAATTAGACAAATCAAATTAATGGTGTTAACTGTTAATAGTTCTTTGATGTTATCGTAGGTTGAATTAGACAAATCAAATTAATAGTGTTAATAGTTCTTTGATGTTACGGTACGTTGAATCATGGGTTAGACAAATCAAATTCCTAGTGTTAATTAGTTCTTTCCTTCTTTGATATTATGGTACGTTGAATCATGGATTGGAGAAAAACAACGGATTAATAAATGGAATAATATAACAAACTGAGCTTAGCTTAGTTGACCACCTGAAGTCTGATAAGGAGCTTTGAGGATGTTGTTTTCATAAGGACTCAAGTTCGAGCTTCATTGTGTTTTACTTCTAGGTAAGAATATGTGTTGGACTTTGCCCATTCAAATGCATCAAGTCTCTGATTCGCTAACAAATAATATAGTACTAACATGTTGTTAAAATAATAATAATAATAATAATAATAATAATAATAATAATTTTCAAAAGTAGTGTTTATTTTACATTTTAACCAATGAAAATAGACTTTATTGTATAGATATAATATTTTATTGAGTATGAAGGAGTATAAATTTATACAAGTTAGCTAGTCATTTTTTTTTTTTTTTTTTTTTTTTTGATCTTTAACTGCAATTTTGTTAAAACTTGCAAGAAGCTAAAAAGATTACAAAATAATGATACTAAGATTTTTCATCCAAGTAACCCAGTTGAATTTACTTTTACATCGACTATGACACAAAATAAAAGATAAATGGACTAAATCATCAAAGAGGATATTTTTACAAAGTTGAGACTCACCAAAAAAGAGAATATTCCTGAACCTCCAAACTAACCACCACATCACAAAAAAAGTGCATTCTAGAAAGTCCGATAGGTCGACTATGCTAAAATATGAGATGCTCACTCACCCTCTTCAAGCATGGACTTTGCCTAATTTGACAAAAATAGTTATACGCTAAAGAAATGTAAAAATGATACGTACTAATTAAATTTTGTCAAAACAATATGTGAAGTACGATATGAGCTGCAAATTAACGAATAAAGAACTTGTAGGTTCAAATCTTATAATTTGAGACATGTAAATTAAAAGATATTGTATTTTCGAAGATTTTTACTTTAAAGAAAAAGTAAATTGAAATAAACATGATCACAATATAAATATTATGTTATTGGCACGGACGAACTCATGTGAGAGCCGGCTGTGACACGAGTCACTCCTAATTTTGAGTCATTTAGTGTAATTTATTTCCAAAGAGTCGTTTTTTCAATACATGTGACATCCGATAATATTTGTTGCTACTTTATTTTTTTTTGTAGTGGAACTTAAAAATAAATAAATAAATAAATGATGCAAATTTTAATACTCATGATAGAAAAAATGTACGAAAAAAATCCTTTCCAAAAGATTTGTGCAAAAACCTTTTTTTTTTTTTTTTTAAATGTGCAACAACCATTTTAAAATGCTAGGTACGGCCAAAAATTAATAAAACATGAACTTTAATGAGTGTTCTTCCTTATAACACGTACGTATAGTAATATACATACACATGTACAGATGTACTGATGTACATGTACAGGAAGATACCTTCTATGCATGTATTATTTCAGTTGAAATTTGGGGAAATGTGTCAACATCCATTCAATTAATGTCGAAAAGATAATATATGTAAACAATGAATGTACGTGTAGTTTAACTATTCTTAGATGACGTGCAACAATAAATTAAAAAATTGCACACAAAATTATAGATGCAATATTATACTTTAATATAAAAATTATCAATCTTGTTATTGTACACCATATCATAGTGTCATTTTTTTAAATGAACAATTTAAATAAATCATTATCAAAACAAACATTTTCAAAAGGATTTATCAAAATCAATGAAGCGAGCAAAATATATGGGCGAGCAAAGCATTTGTTCGTCATATTCTTTATCTTTTAGCGAGAACGGCGAGCAATATATGGTGCAAACAAGCATTTTGCTCTTCATATTTTTTGTTTTTTAACAAAAAATGTTTGTTTTTTTTAAACGGCGGGCAAAAGGGGATGTCGAGCAAAATCAAAATGCTCGATGTATCGATTTTAATAAATCTCTAAAAAAGTGTCACTTTTTGTAATTATTTGTTCATTATAGTAATTGATTTAAAATTATAAGAGGTTTGAAAGAGCTCTTTGTAGCAAATGAGGTGATATGGATTCTTTATCCGAGTATAAATATGAAAATAGAGGAAATAAGTAGAGAAAAATGAATAGGAAAAAAGAATAAAATATTAAGTATTAATTTTGTTTTGTGTCTTTTTAAATAAATTAAAAAAGAGAAATAAACAAAACATAAAACTCTTAAAAAAATCATTACCTCTTTTCTTTTCTTTTTTTCCCTTTTTTTTTTCCAGTTAAAAACTCGCAACAAAGTGTTGAGATCGAGAAAGCAATAATATGTCAAGATTTAAGCAAAATATTTAATACCACCTGATGACCTAAATAAAATATTGTATGTTTGCGTATAGAAAAGGTTTGAACAAAACATGTAAACTTCTTTAACAAATAGACACTTGAATAATTGTAATAACCATATTTTATTATTTTTTAATTTTTTTTTTTTATTATAAAACTCCGAAACAGAAGTTACACGACAGAAAATATAAAATTTGACATGACATGCAGAACGCAAAATAATGAAAAACAAAAAATACAAAAAAAAAAATGATTAAAAAAAAAGTCTTTTAGTGTTAATATAAGAAGTAAAAAGTAAGTCCATGAGGTTAAAAGGTGACTACAGTGTATGAAACTATGAATAACAACTCTTTACTTAAAAAAAAAAAAAAAAAAAAAAACTTGTTTTACACGTACCTGTGATCCGTAATCTGCAGTTGAAACTTGAAAGAGTAATAATTAAGGCAAGATACAACAATGTACAGTACTTAAAATCAAAACTCAACTACCGGGTTTGACCAAATCAGTGTAAGCAAAGAAGGTAGATGCAATTTACTTGGGTTGTGTTTCCTTTTTAAAAAGAGGCTTTTAATGGTATTTGTCTATTTGAATCTAAATTGTTTAAACGCGGTAAGACATTTTGGCTATTCAGACTGTTTTTTTTTTTCTTTTTTTTTTTCGTTCAGACCCATTCAGAAGCAGTAAGATTTTAATGGTCTAGACTTGAGGGGATGTCATAATACCTCTTGTTGACACAAAAATAACCAAAAAAATTAGTACAAGCAAGGAAATGTGCGGTTCAAACATGATTTTTTTTTTTTTCTGTTCAGATGCGATGAGATTCAGACATTTACGCCTTAGACTCAGATTCAGATGTGCGATTTAGAGTTTCTTAAAAAACAAACACCACGTTATCATATTCTTGCCGCCGATATAAGATCAATCTCCAAATCCATAAAACTTAACTTTTTACTTTCTTACATAAAAGTATTTTTAAAAAATAGTTTGAAATATTTATTAAAACTTAGTCTTTGTTTTCAAAACTTTTTTTTTTCTTTTTTTTAGTTATTAAATTTCTATCACTTTTTTTTCTTTTCTTTTTTAAAGGAAGTCATCCCAATCACTTTCTCAATCTCAATTAATATTTCAATCTCGATTTGTTAAAAAGAAACTGATATAACGTTGTTATCTTCGAAGATGGTGAAAACTTGTCAACGTCAATCGCAAAATGTTATACGAAACAATTAATCACAATAACTCAAATATAATTATTTGTCAACTATAAAGTCTCATCAATATACACGAGTACACACCTAACGATCAATAATACATGTATCATTTGGTTGGATTTATATCCGTCCCAAAAAAATGTCTACCTTAAGAAAATATATAGAAATATATAAATATTACTAAATAAACTCGCTACCGATCAAATATTATGCATACATATCAAAGTTTTATTTGATTGGTTGAAACATACGTATATATCAACCTATAATAAAATGAATACATTTTTTGGGACAAAATATTACCTAAAGACTTTAATTTAAACAAAAGCGTTAGGTTAATTTTATACCTTAAAACTTTAAAGTTTATTTTAATCAAAAGCACGATCCATGCAATTTTTGGGAGTATAGCCACACCACATGTCACATGTCGATGGTGTGATTTTTGTGTTTTGGATCCTATGTCCATGCCAATATGCGCATCAGACAATAACAACGAGAATAATCAACTATCAATCTCACTGGTGTGTAGGGTATGGTCCAAAAATGATGTAAAAGTTCATATGATATAACTATCACGAAACCAAAAAAAAAAAAAAAAAAAAAAAAAAAAAAAAAAAAAAAACACGAATTTCGGGACATGTATTTATTTTGGCATGCCAGCGGATTAACCGAAAAATAAATAAATAATAATAATAATAATAAAAAACATGTATCTACATCAGACAAAATTTCAGAACCAAGTTCATTTAAATAAAATAAGGATTTTTCATGAAAATTTTCATTAGGCGGCAAACATACATCGGGTTCCGTGAACCCCGAGAACACTCTTAGGTCCTCCTTTTGGTTTAACGTTTCACGTGTGAAATGATGGCTCATGCGCGAGCCTTGTTACATCGAGATGCTATTACGCGTAAAATAGCCGAAAAAAGTGAAGAAATAGTGAGGGGTGTCACCGGTGAAATTGCAAGTTTTCTATGTGTACGTCTTTGTTTAATGTTTCATACGTAAATGATGAGAAGTGAGTGACTCTTTTCAAAGTAAACGTGATGACTGAAAGAGAAAAATTACACTGTGTTTTTGAGTTGAATAAAAAGGATGAAATAAAGTGAAAGTAAGAAAATTTGTGTTCTCCAGTTTTTTTTTTGAAGTAAAGTGAAGTAAAGTGATTATATTATAGTTATAAAACTTTCACTTCACTTTTCGGCCCTGGAGTACTGGACTATCCTTAAGTACCAGGTTATGATCCCTCTGTTTCCAGTTGATGAGCCTTGCCCAGTCTGCCGCAAGGTTTGTTTGGATTCTTTTAGGGAGCATGCGATCCATTGCAAAGAATTACCTGGTTTCAAATATAGGCATGATTTTGTCAGAGATGTTTTGTATGATGTTCTTAAGAGAGGAGTTATTTCCCTAGAACTGGGCAAGGTCTTACTTTACTTCCTTTTTTTTCAATTTCATTTTTTTTTTTTTTTTTTTTCTAGAACACATCGTTAAGGTGGTATGGGAGTAGAGGCACATATCAATGAGCCTGGGATATGCACATGTATATCCTTTAAAGCATTATCAGTTGTGTAAAATGATTTTTTTTTTTTTTTTTTTTTTTTTTTTTTAATACGAGGTGAACATATTTTGCCGTATATTAAAATATGTGCATACCCTTTAAAAGAATTTTGCATCCACCATTTTGCAAGAGTGAGATGAATGTGAATAAGACCGTTTATGAGGATGGCCATTGCAACTTTACAAATTATGCAAGATTCATTTCCTGCTCACCCGTACTTATAATAATGCAAGATTCATTTCCTAATTAAAGTGATACCACTCATTCGAAATGATAATACAAGATTCGTTTCTTAATGGGGTGCTCTGGAAGTTGGGTGGAAGATATGAGTTTTTGGTAACCATGATTTTTGAACTTTCAAGAGTGCAAAAAAATCGGGTTTTTTTTTTTTTTTTTTTTTTTTTTTTTTTTTTTTTTTAGGTTTTTTAATAACCGGTTTTTCAAATAACCAGTTTTGGTTCGGTTTCGGTTTTTCGAAATCGGTTTTTCTTCGGTTATAAATGTTCGGAATCGGTTTTTTTCGATTATAAATTTTCGGAATCGGTTTTTTGCCGGTTCGTTTTTTTCGGTTATAAATGTTCGGATTCAGATTTTTTATCGGTTATTTACTGGTTTGTTTTTTTCCAGAATTTTACTAAAAACTGTGTGAAAATATAACTTGTGAAAATGTAACATAATATCTAATTGTGTTGTAAATGCAAGCATATTAAACATGGGAAATTAAAACATTAAACTAAGCAACAAAAATTAAAACAACGATTACAACATTAAACTAAGAAACGAAAATTAAAAACCCTAAACTACCATACGATAATAAAATTACGAATCACGTAAATGATTCAGTCTGTGACATAGCCCTCGTCAGTTGAATCGGAGGCACTGGAATCCTCCTCACTCGATGGCACACATGGTAATCCCAATCCCCATCGCCGTATAGCTCGACGGTTTCTCCGATCCTGTTTAGCACCTGAGAATGGCTATTTATGTGGTGAATTATGTATGATTTTTGTGTGAATTGTGGGTGTATTGTGAGCACCTGGGAATGGCTATTTATAGGGCCGTTGTTTGGATTTGAAAATTTAATTTATCCTGCTCTTGTTTTTGAATTTGAAATTCAAACGTTTATCCACCCTTTTTTGAATTTGAATTTTGAATTTTGATGAGTGCTCAAACACTCATCATTTTTAGTCAAATCTGAGCTGCAAAACATTTAAAAACACTCAATAATGCATCAAAAAACTGAAAATATTCTAAAATTGTGTTTTATATGTTTCAGATGCAAAATGATTGAAAACAAATGAAAAACGTACAAAGTTTGCATAATTGGCAGTTTCAGTCCCCCAACTTTCAAAAATTGGTAAAAATAGTCTCTGAGCACTTATTTTAAAAGAAAAGTCACCAAATATCCTTTTGAAATCATAAGTTTTCATATTTAGTCATTTGGTGAAAAATTTCAAAAGTTTTGAGAAATTACAAGTTTAGTCCCTGGAGTTTCAAAATTGACAAAATTGGTCCTTGGTGAATTATTTTTGGATAAAAGTCAATTTTGGTCCTTGGAAAATCACAAGTTATCAAAATTAGTCCTTGGAATAAAAGTTTGGAGAAATTACAGTTTTGGTCCTCCAAGTTTGTAAAATGGCAGTTATAGTCCTTGAGGGTACAAAAGTGGAAATTGCAATTTTATCCTTGGATTATTGGTACTTGGCAGGAATGACCCTTATGAACACTTTAGAAAGTTGTCAAAACCAGCCCTTGCAATTTTCAGTTATTACATAGTTGGTCCTTGTGATTTATAAGTTAATAAACCAAACCAAATCCAAAGCCCACCCAAAATAAACCCCTGATCCACCAACCCCTTGGCCCAAAATCCCCATAAGCCCAAAACCCTTCCTGAAATTTTAAACACGGGGTCAAACCCTTTGACCCTTCCCTCCTTCATCCCCACTTGCCTTGAAAATCTCTGCCAACACTCAACCCCCCTCCTCCACCTCAGCAACCCCACTCCATGTCCCCTCCTAATACCACTAACTCCAAAACCCATTTAATGCCCTGAAATCCCTCCAAGTTATCACTGCCAGTTGATAACTCTTTTTCCCGCCAAAAATCTTTGAACGGCTCAGATCATTTCAAAGCATCTAATGGTCAATAATAGAAGGGGGAAAGTCAAGGAAACTCACATGGACTCTTATAAGTAAGGAAGGAAGCAGTGAAGAGGGATAATTAAGTAGTAGTAGTAGGTTATTAGTGTAGCTTCAAGTTCGTTTTCATGTAATTTTAAATTCTAGTTTCATTTAGCTTTTAAACCTAATTGTAGTTCTTATTTTGCTGTTCAAAAATTGTATTCAAGCCTTAAGTATTGTTGAAATTTCAATTCCATCAAAATTAGAATTTACCTTTTAAGTTTTAAGTAATGTTTTGAGAATGGTTGTTTAAGCTTTCACACATTTTTGTTTCTGTCTCATAATTCCCAATAAAGCTTAATGTAAACATATACCATGGTTGTTGCTGCTCTTGCTATAAAAAATTCAATAAGTCAACAAAAGTCAACTATATCAAATTTAAGAGAAGATTGGTGATAAAGATGTGAGATCTTGGTTTCCAGGGGTTGTTTAGGCTTATTTAAAAGGATAAACTTTGTTGAAATGCACCTCTGTTCAGCCAAAGTTGTTTTGTAAGTTTCAAATTCCAATTTTAGCATAATTTCTGTAATCTTTAGTTATTAGCTTATTACTGCTTAGGTTTGTGTTTATTTGTGTTATTCAGTGTTTGTTCATCCTGTTTGAATGATTTGTTGTTAATTAAGTTCAGCTTGTTTGATAGATCTCAGTAGTTGTTTTGATTTAGTGTTTCACAGTCAAGTTTGCATACCTCAGTTAATCCTCTTAAAGTAGTCATCTCTGCAACATTTTAGTCTAAATATCTCTAATATAGCTTAATAAGTCATACTGCATCAATGGTTTAGTTTAAATCTAATTTAAACAAGAAAATCTCAAAAACAGTTTAGTATAAAGGGGTGTTTGGATTTGCCTGTTTTACTATACTCCTGTGGGTTTCAGTGGTTAAACTTTGTTTAAGCATTATTCTTAAGGATAATGTAGAGTAATGCAGGCATAATATTGGTAGGTTTTTAGTCAAAAGTCAAAAACTCACTTGATCTAAACTTGTGAGTTAACTGTTAGAATTTTAGGTTAAAGATTTCATCATTTCATTATAATAGTTGTTAAAATAACTTGTTTTAGTATCACAATAGCTTAATATTACATTTCCAGTATGTTAGATCCAATTAAAATCCAAAATAGTCAACATTTCAAGTTCTTCTCAAAAGTCAAACTTGTTCCCTTTGGCAGAAAACCCAAAATGGCATGATTTTTTTTTTTTATTATTTTTGTGTTTGGATTCAGGGTTTTTGCTTTTCACTAGTTAATGTCCCTCAGCTTAACTTTTAGAATCTACAACAAGCTTATTTTTAGGATTTTTATAATGTGCTTTTTAGATGCCCTTTTTAGACCTGCAGGGCAAGGCATGTGCGCTGCACCATGCCTTAGTCTCAAACAAGCCAAATTCCATGGTCTCTCCTATCTTCACTAGTGGGACCAAGGACCCAAATCATGGATTTTTCGAGAGCTTATTAGTGTAGCTTATTATATTAGAGCTTATTTTGGATCTCACATCCTTGCCCCATAGCTTATCTTAGCCTTGTAGGAGACCTGTTCACAGACCCTATGCTGAGTAATCAGCATAAGCACCCAACTTTAAGGCTCTCTCCTGAGCTCATTAGTGGGACCCAGGGCATGACCCCTAGCTTTTTGGAAACCCCAATAAGCTGGCTTTTTAGATAAGCCCTTAGACTGGACTTTCAAACTCTTCTGTGGGCCCTACAGACCTGCAAAGGTCACCCATTTGGCCTGTGTGAAATCAGTTTTTGGCATAGGTGCTTATTTCCCCTTACCAGCTTATTTCTTTTACTTCTTTGGTCTCTTTTTGCTTATTCCTAGTGACTTTCACTTAGTGTAGCTTATTTATCCTTGTGGGTCCCTGGTGCAGTTTATGGAGTGACTTTTTCACCAAACAAATGTCCTAATAAGCTAAGAAATACCAACTGTTAAGCATTTGGTTCCCCAATGTGCTTATTCTTGTGATTCAGCCCATGTCCCTTCATTAAAGTTTGATATTTGGTACATTTAAGTAGTTTTGTAAAAAAAAATTCAGAAAATCCAAAAATAATTAAAGTGATAGCTTCTATTTAAGCCATTTGGCTTATTTTTTAAACTTATTTATAAGCTATTTTCATTTTTATATTTTTCTTAGGTTTCTTATAGCTTAAAATAATTTTAGTAATTTTTTCAGATTTTTCTCATTTCATTTGGTATTTTTTATAATTTAGTTTAGTTTTTATTAATTTATGATTAGTTAATAATTAATAATAATTATTTAAAAAGTCTTAAAAATATATTTTCAGTTTTAAAATTAGTTTTATATTATTTTAGATTTTTCCAAATTTAAATCTTATTTTTCTAAGTTAATTTATAATTATTTGTATTTTAGGGTAATTTAAATAATTAATAAGTAAATAAGAAAATAGTAATTAATTAATTATAATTATATAAATAGTGTAAAAATTAATTTTAATTTTCCAAAAATTTTCTTTTATTATTAGGATTGTAAAAATATAATTTTCATATCTGTAAGTATTTTATTTCACCAAAACTCGCGTTTTATTTTGTACGTTCACGTAAACTTAAACTGAACGTACGCGTTTTTAGGTTTAAAGCTTTTATAGGTTTTCCAATTTTACAATCTTGTTAATATAGTTATTTAAGCTATTTCTTTGTATAAATCAGTAGTGTAATCAATGACAACCTCTTTATGTCCAAATTCACCCGATCACAAACCCGTTTTCATACCATCACACCTCGTCGGGACATAACGACCCGGGGAAAACACTATACTTCCACGGAGATTGACTCTTGGCAGTTTGACTATATTGACCACATCCGTGGTTGACTTTAGTTGACCGTTTGGAGCAAATCAAATTTCAATTCCACATGATGTATTAAATGTTTATGCACACGTTTTCTTAAATAACCTAGTTTTTGAATTTATCCCGCTCTTGTTTTTAAATTTGAAATTTAAACGTTTATCCCGCTCAATTTTTGAAATTTGAATTTCTAAACACCCATATATAAAGCATCACATAACATACTAGGCTCTTCACTACACTTCACTTTCTAAACAAGTTTACAATGACTAATCTTTGGTCCGTTGAAAAAGAAAACTTGTTAGCCGATATGTGGCTAGTCGTTCACGAATTTCATGCTGAAGCTCCTTTTTGGAATACAGTTACAGAAAGGTTCAACAACCTATCTGACGGTCCTATTCGTAACAAACATATGATAATGAGTGTCAAAACTTCCTGTGCGTTGCTTATCAAATACGTGGGATTGGATGAAGATTTTTTTTCCACCTTTTGTAAAGCTTTTGAATCTGTAAAGCGCTTTGTTTATTTATTCACTCGCGATCATTTTGTGTCCTTGACGTAAAACGGGCCAATGTTAAAAAAAAAAAAAAAAAAAAAAAAAACGGTTATTTTTAAAAACCGGTTAAAATGGGTTATATAACCGGAAATAACCGGTCTGTAGAAAAAATCGAAAACCGGTCTAACCGGTTCGGTTATAAAAAACGGCTTCGGTTTTTTTAAAAACCGGTTTAGGAAAAAACCGGTTACGGTTAAACCACCGGTT
Organism: Artemisia argyi; assembly: GCA_030686995.1. Lineage (NCBI taxonomy): Eukaryota > Viridiplantae > Streptophyta > Magnoliopsida > Asterales > Asteraceae > Artemisia > Artemisia argyi. The sequence goes on from CM060683.1 coordinate 180,153,406, forward strand.
ATGTATTTGCACCTCTAGACCTTTCTACCGATCATTCACGTGGTTTGGACCCACCGCGGGTGTCACACCCCAAAATCGGGTCCAGCGGAAGCATACATGTAGCTGGGGTGTAACTCAATTGGTATTACAACACTAGAAAAAAAAATAGTTTGCACTTGAATCATTTAGAATAAAATAGTTAAATCAAAATGTTGATTTTACATTGTTAAAAGTAATGCGGAAGTAGGCCTTAAAATAGTTTAAAACGGTCCCCATATGAATAATCAGAGTCTTCTATGACCATGTCATGCCCTGCCAAAACCTCATGTAGCGTGCCATTTCTTAATACCTGAAAATACATGCTAAAGTGTCAACACAATGGTTGGTGAGTTCATAGAGTCTTGTGAAAAAGAATGTAATGCATTGAATTGAAGATTTCCCAGCAAAGGCATCGTAAATCCACTCAGTTCCAAGTCCCGCCATAAGAGACTTGTAACCTGTGTGTTTACAACCCACTGCCAAATGTAATATGTTTGTAATAAATCAGTCATAAGGTTGTTGCAAAGGCATCGTAATTCCGTAGTAATAGTGGTGGAAAAGTATCGTAATTCCATAAGTAATTTTCGTATGTACAATAGCCATGGCGATGTCGCCACAAAATGAATCTGACCATAAGCAAAACGCATAAAATGAATATTGATTGCACTAAGTTCAAGGCACCGAAAAGGTTTTCTAGCTATATGTAGGAGATTACGCTCCCAAGTAATTGTAGGTAATCAAACATACCCATGTAATTGTAGGTAATCAAACATACCCATGAAATTGTAGGTAATCAAACATACCCATGAAATTGTAGCTACCGGTCCTTAACTTAGGCAATCTTAGGAAATCGGTAAATAGTTTAACTTTATGCACTCATGTCCATGAGTAAATAGCAAATATGTAGCAAGTGAATTGTTTTGTACTCGGATAATCAAACAAGTATTTAGATAAAGCTGAAAATATTAGAGTAATCAACCATGTAAAGCAAGTAATGCGTTTAAGTAAAACGAACATGTATTCTCCCCCAAAGAGTTTGCAAAACAATTTAAAAGAGTAGGGGCTATGACTCACCTGATATGATGGTACCATGAACATGTAATGAGCTGAAAAACAAGGCGCGCACACTAGCCGCAACCAAATATGAATGATGTACGATCTACTTTAAATCATGAAATGATGTTATGAATCTCCATGCACATGTTCCTATACCACTCTACTCTTTGAAAAATACTTGTTGTTATCAAAAATATACATTTCCAAGACTTAGGAAAAATATGGCTATTAGAAAAATAAAGCTAGTTGCAATATATATACTTATATATATATCGTATGTTTCCATGTTAGTGTTGAAATTCTCGGGTTGAAATCGTTGAAATAACGCCTCGTAGTGATAAAATATACTTGTAATAACTAATACTTCATTAGTTATAAAATTGGGTACTTGGTATTATTTTTAGAATCTAGAGTTGCTACGTAGTTTTGGCGTTAATATTTATAAAAGCTGTCAAACTAAAATGAGTTTTGCCGATATTCAAACGTGAATATCTTTGTCGTTATAAGTCCGTTTTACTTGTTCTTTATATCCACGGTTACGTCTTAGTATGTAGTAATATATTTTGGAAAGCTAGACTCGTCCGGGTTACGTCTAAAGCCTCTTTTTGACCGACGAAAAACGTCCATCAGCATGTATTTTTCCGGAAAATAGTTTTCGTCGTTAATATTGAAAAATTCATATCTCCTTCGTTATAAACTCTTTTTAATCCGTTCTTTCGCCTACGGCTTCGTTTTTGAAAGTATTTTCTAAAAATTTTGCCAAAGTTTCCTTTATGTTTACTGATTTTCCAGAATTTACAAAAGTGGGACAGTAGGTTTATATACTTGTTACAAATCCATTTCCAAGGTTCAAAACTAGTTTCTACTTCAACCAAATCTCTTGCAAACACCACAAAGCTATACTAATCCTACCATACACCTTCTTAGGGTGCCATGGGTTCCTAATGACTAGTAATCAAGTTAATTTAACAAAGGAACACCTAAATCAAAATCTAGGGTTTGTATGTTCAAAAAGTTAACAAAAATAAAGTGGTATAACTAGTTTGTGCATTAAATTAAGCATGAATACCATAAGATACATATGTTAATTAGATGAAAACATGAAAATAAATTTGATAACTCACTTTGAAATAATAGGTGATTAAAGGATGAGAAATCTTGGATTACTTGTGTTTTTGTGTTATGATTCTTGATTAGGACAACAAAATGAACAACTTTGATGCTCTGTACTTTGAAAAATGATGGATGGATCATGGATATTGAGATGAGGTCGTGGTTATGGTGATGAGAAAGAAGAAGATGAGCTTTTTGATTCACTAAATTGTTAAGTGTTTAGTTTTAGGTGTTTATGTATAAAAAAAATCTAAATCAATGGCATTTTAGTAAATACTTGGTCAAGTTGACTAGATATTTTTAAGGGGGGGGAGGGGGCTGCACATGTGTAAAAGTGAATGAGTATGTGATAAGCTTGGTGTTATCTGGTTCACGGAGTCGGTTTTGGTTCCGTTAATCGCTAAACGTAAAGTTTTAAATCGCGAAACGTAAATTCGGGTATCGTAAAAACATGAAACTTGAAAGAATGATTAAACTTGTCAAAATACTCCATAATAAAATATAAAATGAATGGTAAGTTCCATCGGGTTGCATAAACGCTGTTAAAACTGGAAACGCGGGTTAAAAACGCGTAATTCGCGTAAAACGCTGAACTGAAAAACGTAAAATTCCAAAACTTTTAGAATTGTCGTAAAATGAAAGAAAATCATATTTTTGTTGTTTATATTGTTTTATGGACATATCGGGGTGCCGGAAGGACGTTTAAACCTGAATGTAAATCTCGGACACGGCTTCGTGATTTTTGCAGAAATGATCCGACGAGCGCCAAACTCTCGGATTACTGTTACAATAGTTTAACTTATGAGAATATGAAATAAAAATTTCCGACATGAATAGTGTTTTGTGAATAGTAAAAGTGAATAGTACTTTCCGAGATAAAAATTGGAATTTCGACGTTTGAAACATGACATGAAATTACGAGTTGTGACATTCTTCCCCTCTAAAAGGAACTTCGTCCCGAAGTTCAGTTTATGTTGGTTTCTAGAGTGGTATTGGTGAAAAGATGATGATATTTATCGTGTAAACTTCTGAGCTTTAATGGGAGCTCAAGTCTGACGGCCACTAGGCCTACTCTGTCTGAAATATTACATGGTCCAGTGTATATCTCGGGTTTAACTTTCCAAGTTTTCTGAATGGTATCATGCCTTTCCTAGACGAAACTTTCTGTATAACTCTGCTTACCAACTTGAAGTTTTAATAGTTTACAACTTATTGAACTTGTAACTGATTCTTGACTTGTAGGAAATTTCTGGTTATTTCATGAATACTTACTGGACTAGTGAGTTGGGATTTTCCAAATTTCGATCCGTCAATGAATGTTGGCACTTCGACCATAGAGTGCCTCAAATGGTGTAGTCTCTACGCTGCCGCGATAACTATAGTTGCAACTGAATTTGATTTATGGTAATTGGTTAGTCCAACCATTTCTTGAGTCAATCACTCATGCTCTGAGCATATCTCCCTATGTTTGAATCGTTCTCTAATTTTGACCATTGGTCTGCAGATGATAGGTGGTGTGGTTCCAAAGAAATCTTAATGTAATCGCTAGGTGTTTGAGGTGAATTAAATTCCTCTATTAGAAATAATTGAAATGGATATCATGAATCTTGTAGAAAACTTACAAGGTTAAGTCCGTCAAAGGGGTGTTGTTGAAAATAATAGATTAGGATAAGATAAGGTTGTGATCCTTCGCAGTATGCCATGAATCGAGTCTCTCCACCTACGGTGCTTAGTCTACAATACTACGATTTTCCCCAAGCTCTATGTCATTAAATCACCAAATCCTAAATGTATAAGTAATGTAATATAGTGATTGATTTTTCAAAAGTTTGTTTTGAGATTGTGTTTTGTTCATAAACCTTCCCCGAATAAATGAATCTACAAGTTTAAGCAAACGGCTTTCCAAATAATATTTTTCTTGATGTTTCAAAATTTAATAGTTATGCAAGATATGACAGTTTTCAATATAAGGTGGATAATATGGTTTACCAAAGATCGATGTTTAAGATTTCCTAACAATTCAATAGTTTTGTAAATGATTAACCAAAAGGAATTTGCTTATCAAAATAAGTGCCTCAGAAAAATATTTCTTACAAGATATATGTTTTGTATAACTGTAGTTTGGAGAAAAATCCATTTAAAAGTGAAAGTATTAAGAGGATAAAATAGTCAGGTATGTATGTCTGCACAAAGGCATAGGTGTCTAACATGTTTGGATAAAGTCTACTGGTGAGGACATGTTCAATCTATAGTCTCGGTTAAGAGGTTGGATTTATCTCTATGGTGTGGCTTAGTGAGCACTCGCATCGAAAATAATCCTGTAATTCAGTCAAGCCAATACTTTCTAGATGATGGAATTTTGGCGATCAGGCCAGTGATAGGGGTTCCAATTGTTTTGTGATATCCTTAGATGGTATGGAAAGTCTTTCCTAGGGAGGTCATTGATAATATCCACTTATCAATATAGGGAGTAGTGAGTGATAAGTGGCATAGGAATCCATAAAGTGTCAGCTAATTCCTTGTATATATGGGGATGGGGAAAGGAAATGATAGTGATGGTGAGAAGGGAAGAGACTGTGACAACTGTGACAAAATGATATTGTGATAAAAGAAAATACTATGATGTAAATGTATTGTGCATAGACGTAAATGTTCATGAAATGAAATGATCAATTGACATGCTACCAAGCGGCGGTTCACGAAGTGATGAAAAGTATGAATGTTCTGACAATAAGGGTATACTCACACATGCATGAAACATTTGGAAAATGCGTAAAGGATTCAATCCAGACAGAATTTTATTATAACTATTCTCAGTGTTGCAAAATTCATCTCTGAGTCAGACATAGGTGGTCAGCCTATATCTCACTATCCCGGGTTGAATATAGATGACCAGTCTATATTCCACCGAGGTTCCATGAATTTTGAAATACTCAGCTCAGTCATACTAAGACTATGTCCTTCACAAATACCAAGACGTTCTGAAAGATAAAAGCAAGTGACCAAACTCGAGGTCAAATGATGAAACTATGCAAGGAAAAACATAATGCGGTGACATATATAATACGTGAACATGCTTATATGAAAGACAATTATAGTAATCAACTATAATAAATGAATACATTATATCAGATAATGAGACACAAATCTCATTACCTATGTCAGCAACTAACCACAAATGAGGCTTCAGCTTGGCAGGCAGGCACGTGACGGTCATAGGGTTAAGTTTTCCTGAAAGTAGCTATAGTCTAGGTTTTAAAAACACTTAGTTCGCTATAGCCAAAGCTCTGATACCAATCTGTCACACCCCCAAAATCGGGTCCAGCGGAAGCATACATGTAGCTGGGGTGTAACTCAATTGGTATTACAACACTAGTAAAAAAAATAGTTTGCACTTGAATCATTTAGAATAAAATAGTTAAATCAAAATGTTGATTTTACATTGTTAAAAGTAATGCGGAAGTAGGCCTTAAAATAGTTTAAAACGGTCCCCATATGAATAATCAGAGTCTTCTATGACCATGCCATGCCCTGCCAAAACCTCCTGTAGCGTGCCATTTCTTAATACCTGAAAATACATGCTAAAGTGTCAACACAATGGTTGGTGAGTTCATAGAGTCTTGTGAAAAAGAATGTAATGCATTGAATTGAAGATTTCCCAGCAAAGGCATCGTAAATCCACTCAGTTCCAAGTCCCGCCATAAGAGACTTGTAACCTGTGTGTTTACAACCCACTGCCAAATGTAATATGTTTGTAATAAATCAGTCATAAGGTTGTTGCAAAGGCATTGTAATTCCGTAGTAATAGTGGTGGAAAAGTATCGCAATTCCATAAGTAATTTTCGTATGTACAATAGCCATGGCGATGTCGCCACAAAATGAATCTGACCATAAGCAAAACGCATAAAATGAATATTGATTGCACTAAGTTCAAGGCACCGAAACGGTTTTCTAGCTATATGTAGGAGGTTACGCTCCCAAGTAATTGTAGGTAATCAAACATACCCATGTAATTGTAGGTAATCAAACATACCCATGAAATTGTAGGTAATCAAACATACCCATGAAATTGTAGCTAGCGGTCCTTAACTTAGGCAATCTTAGGAAATCGGTAAATAGTTTAACTTTATGCACTCATGTCCATGAGTAAATAGCAAGTATGTAGCAAGTGAATTGTTTTGTACTCGGATAATCAAACAAGTATTTAGATAAAGCTGAAAATATTAGAGTAATCAACCATGTAAAGCAAGTAATGCGTTTAAGTAAAACGAACATGTATTCTCCCCCAAAGAGTTTGCAAAACAATTTAAAAGAGTAGAGGCTATGACTCACCTGATATGATGGTACCATGAACATGTAATGAGCTGAAAAACAAGGCGCGCACACTAGCCGCAACCTAATATGAATGATGTATGATCTACTTTAGATCATGAAATGATGTTATGAATCTCCATGCACATGTTCCTATACCACTCTACTCTTTGAAAAATACTTGTTGTTATAAAAAATATACATTTCCAAGACTTAGGAAATATATGGCTATTAGAAAAATAAAGCTAGTTGCAATATATATACTTATATATATATCATATGTTTCCATGTTAGTGTTGAAATCCTCGGGTTGAAATCCTTGAAATAACGCCTCGTAGTGATAAAATATACTTGTAATAACTAATACTTCATTAGTTATAAAATTGGGTACTTGGTATTATTTTTAGAATCTAGAGTTGCTACGTAGTTTTGGCGTTAATATTTATAAAAGCTGTCAAACTAAAATGAGTTTTGCCGATATTCAAACGTGAATATCTTTGTCGTTATAAGTCCGTTTTACTTGTTCTTTATATCCACGGTTACGTCTTAGTATGTAGTAATATATTTTGAAAAGCTAGACTCGTCCGGGTTACGTCTAAAGCCTCTTTTTGACCGACGAAAAACGTCCATCAGCATGTATTTTTCCGGAAAATAGTTTTCGTCGTTAATATTGAAAAATTCATATCTCCTTCGTTATAAACTCTTTTTAATCCGTTCTTTCGCCTACGGCTTCGTTTTTGAAAGTATTTTCTAAAAATTTTGCCAAAGTTTCCTTTATGTTTACTAATTTTCCAGAATTTACAAAAGTGGGACAGTAGGTTTATATACTTGTTACAAATCCATTTCCAAGGTTCAAAACTAGTTTCTACTTCAACCAAATCTCTTGCAAACACCACAAAGCTATACTAATCCTACCATACACCTTCTTAGGGTGCCATGGGTTCCTAATGACTAGTAATCAAGTTAATTTAACAAAGGAACACCTAAATCAAAATCTAGGGTTTGTATGTTCAAAAAGTTAACAAAAATAAAGTGGTATAACTAGTTTGTGCATTAAATTAAGCATGAATACCATAAGATACATATGTTAATTAGATGAAAACATAAAAATAAATTTGATAACTCACTTTGAAATAATAGGTGATTAAAGGATGAGAAATCTTGGATTACTTGTGTTTTTGTGTTATGATTCTTGATTAGGACAACAAAATGAACAACTTTGATGCTTTGTACTTTGAAAAATGATGGATGGATCATGGATATTGAGATGAGGTCGTGGTTATGGTGATGAGAAAGAAGAAGATGAGCTTTTTGATTCACTAAATTGTTAAGTGTTTAGTTTTAGGTGTTTATGTATAAAAAAAAATCTAAATCAATGGCATTTTAGTAAATACTTGGTCAAGTTGACTAGATATTTTGAGGGGGGGGGGGCTGCACATGTGTAAAAGTGAATGAGTATGTGATAAGCTTGGTGTTATCTGGTTCACGGAGTCGGTTTTGGTTCCGTTAATCGCTAAACGTAAAGTTTTAAATCGCGAAACGTAAATTCGGGTATCGTAAAAACATGAAACTTGAAAGAATGACTAAACTTGTCAAAATACTCCATAATAAAATATAAAATGAATGGTAAGTTCCATCGGGTTGCATAAACGCTGTTAAAACTGGAAACGCGGGTTAAAAACGCGTAATTCGCGTAAAATGCTGAACTGAAAAACGTAAAATTCCAAAACTTTTAGAATTGTCGTAAAATGAAAGAAAATCATATTTTTGTTGTTTATATTGTTTTATGGACATATCGGGGTGCCGGAAGGACGTTTAAACCTGAATGTAAATCTCGGACACGGCTTCGTGATTTTTGCAGAAATGATCCGACGAGCGCCAAACTCTCGGATTACTGTTAAAATAGTTTAACTTATGAGAATATGAAATAAAAATTGGAATTTCGAGATAAAAATTGGAATTTCGACGTTTGAAACAGGACATGAAATTACGAGTTGTCACAGCGGGTCTAAGTTATAAATATTCAAAGTTAATCATTTTCTTCTTTGCTTCCGTGAAGAAAGGCCGAATCGTCCAAAATTCCGCAGCTAATCTATTTCGACATTTAGACCAGGATGACGTAACCATGTTGGACTCTAGTTTTTCTTTGGACGAGGTCAAATCTGTCGTATGGGAGTGCTCTAATTCTAAGTCGCCGAGATGAGATGGTCTATATTTTAAATTTATAAACAGTTATCGGGATGTTATCGTTTGAATTCTTTAATTGTATCAATTACTTTGAAGCTCATGGCAGTCTCGCGACAGGATGTAATGCCTCATTTTTTGTACTTATTCCAAAAATACAGACCCTCGGGATCTAAGAGATATCGCCCTATTAGCTTAATAGAGTGTATGTACAAGGTGCTTTCAAAGTTATTTGCTTTATGTTTAAGCCAAATTATCTAGAAAGTGATAAGCCCAAATCAGACGGCTTTTATGGATGGACTACAAATACTGGATGGAAGTTTGATTGCTAATGAAATCGTAAATTTTGTAAAAAACGGGGAATGAATATGCTTATCTTTAAATTGGATTTCAGTAAGGCGTTTGATAGTGTGAATTGGTCTTTTCTTCTCCGTATAATGTCCCAAATGAAATTTGGCGCTCGATGGGTGTAGATGGATAAAGTCTTGTCTCTCTTCGGCTTTAGTTTCCATGCTCATTAACGGTTCTCCCTCGAAAGAATTTAAAATGGAACGGGGTTTAAGGCAAGAAGATCCGCTTTCTCATTTTTTTTTCTTTCTTATCGTTGTAGGGGCATTATAAGTAATGGTTTTTAGGACATGTGATAAAGGAATTTATAGAGGTATATTCCTTGCTAAAGACGGCGCCAACATTTCTCTTCTTTTATATGCGGATGACGCTTTTTTTTTTGTGAACGGTCAAAATCAAATGCTCAAAATTGGTTAGCAATTTAGACTGCTTTCGTAACGTTTTGGGTCTTAAAATAAGTTTAGCAAAGAGTCCTCTATTTGGTATCGACATTCCTTCAAGCGACATGGCTAACATTGCAAGAGCAATTACTGTTCTCATGATTCACTGCCTTTCACTTACTTAGGGCTTCTAGTTAGAAAAAGCATGAAAAATGGCGAAGCTTGGAATGACGTGGTCAATAGGTTCTCTAAAAGTCTTGTATCTTTGAAAATTAATTTTATATCATTTGGTGGTAGACTTACCCTATTTTCATATATATTGGGGAGTCTTCCTTCACACTGTTTTGAATTTTACAGCTGAAAGTTAAGCATCGACAAAACTACAATGCACGACTTTGATTAGTTAAACACAATGTTATATTACTAATTCGCAACCCAGTTTACATAATAAGTTAATAACCTAATGCGATGTGGTATTGCTTTATCTTCAACTATCTGTTTATTCTGTGGTAAGGACGAAAAATCACGGGACCATTGCTTTCTTTTATAAAGATTATATTGAAGAAAGTTTGGAGCTGGTGGAAGTCCCATTCTTTATCTTGCTATTCTTTTTGTTCACATCTTAAAAGGGAATTAGTCTCTCGACAATAAGATGGTTTCAAAGCTTTCACACGCCTTATTCATGTCCCTTTTATGGCATATATGGAGGTGGAGAGACGGAATTTTGCACAGGCAAATGAAAAGCGATGAGACCTAAATATGTCACGAGGATAATTTTCCTTCGCCATTAAAGATGTCATTCATTCGGATATCAAATCGGGTTTATATTATAAGACAAGTGGATTCAAAAACCTCACGTTTTTGTTTAAAGAATCAGTCCTTTGTTGTAGTTGCTTGCTTGGTGGCTCTGCAAGAAGAGCGATAGTATTCTCCAAATATTTGTATAACTATTGTTGTTATTTACTAAGGGTGCGTTTGGTATGCTGACATGAATCATAATGGAAATAATTTTGATAGTAGTGGTAGGTCATTCGGTATTAAAGAGTTATATCTTACCCTTTTGAGGTATATGGAGTATGGAACGTTTCTATTGTTCATTACCATAGTAGTGGACCATTTCAACTTAAACAAACACCTTTAATCACTTTAATAATTATAGTCTCATTTCAATAGTGAGATAACAAACGCACCCTTAAAAAATCTCTCGTGAATAATACTCGTAGCAGATATTTAGAATTTGTTTAGTAGTGGAGTAGGGATAGTACACGTGGTTAACTTTATACCACATGAATGGGTGTTTGTACAATTTTGGCCACACCTGATTTACTCATTTTATATGTCTATAATTCATAGAGAAATTATTTTTTCGATATGTTGCTTAAATCTATGCTATAAACTCCTTCAAAATATTTAAATCGACCGAGATAACGCGACCCCGTGCACTATTTTGGTGTGCCGACTAACTTTCCTCAAATACTTCTATACAATAATCACATATTCCCGTCAACCTTAGCAAGAAGTTGACACAATTAAACTTATGAGTTTTGGTATTTCTTATTAAATACACTAGTTATAATGCCCGCGCACGCGCGGTTTTTTTTTTTTTTTTTTTTTTTTTTTTTTTTTTTTTTTTAAATCATATATTTTTATTTATTAAAAAATAAATAATTTAATCTTTATTTAGTTTCATTTATGATATTTAATTATAGCTTTTTTATTATTAAAGATAATTATTTAAAAATTTTAATCCTATTGTTAATTGCATCTTATCTATATTTTTTGTATTTATCTTCTACTTGTGTTATGGATAAATATAAAATGTTACCTAATAAAAAAATAATCTTTTTTTTAAATAAAATTATTACTAAATAAGGTATGATTTGATTTTTTTAAAATGAAAAAGTCCCCACTTGAGGTTTTGTTTTATTATATAAAAGATGTCTATTTATCCTTTTACAGACACGATAATATTACATGTTTTTTCACGATAATAATTTTACACCTGTTATGATTCTGTGAGTAACAATATAAGTAAAAACAAGTAGTAGAAGGATATATTATTTGTCTAAACTTGTAAATAATTGTTTCAGAAGTCTTCTTTAAGTAATCAACTAAACGTTTGTAGTGCTGCAGTGATACCAGCATACCACCGTTAAAATGGATATGTTTGGCGAAATGAGATGGAATTGGAGCTGAGATTAAAGTTGGAGGCTTGGAGCTGAGGCTTATATTAGAAGTTAAAAGCTGAAACTTATATTTTTATAAAGCTGTTAATGTAAAATCGTATTAAAATATAATAAATTAAAATTCAGATATATTTTTAGTTTTTACGTTTTAATTCATTTTTAAAAAATTTAGCCAACTATAAGCTCCCATAATCTCATTTCAATGGGCTTAGGCTTATGATTTATAAAAAAATTTGTAAGTTCATGTGACAAACGAAACTTATTCATATGCTCAAGCATTTATAAGCTCACGCTAAACACAGCTAATGTAACAAGCACATCACCAAAATACTTTAGGTATTCGTTCAGTAGCTATTACTGAAAAAGTCATACGAAATTTGCCTTTACACGTTAGGCTAGTAGGCAAGAGAGGGAAACTTTCACCAAATGGGCCCACTCCACGCATGAACACCCTTGCCCTCCACCAACACTCACGCATCATGCACGGTTTCCAAGCAAACATTTGGTGGTCTGACCACATATTGGTTTTGCAATTAAATTGGGACCCACTCTGTAAACCCATAAACCCAGCAGACTTCATCATCAAAAATTTTACAAGTGCTTAAAATTTCAACAAAATGCATATCTATATCAAAACTATATTAAACCCAAACCCATATCTACATTTTTCTTAACCCCAGATGAGACGAGAGACGACGAGAGCAGGTGATCTGGAAGGGACGTCAGTGGCGGACAAGATAATGTAAGGTTGCATTTGACGGTGGTGGTCCATAGATCTGTACAACTGTACAGCGGTGTGGACTGAATATGGAATTTAAGGTATAAGGAGCGGCGGTGGTTGAAGTTGAAACCAGTGGAGACAGTGGTGGTGAAGGGGATGGTGGTTTATGGTGGTGCGGCGATGATGACAGTGGTGGCGGCTGGTGGTAGAGGTTGGAGGAGATGAGATATATAAGAGGTTTGTGTGGGACCGAATGGGAAGAAGAAGAAGAAATAAGAAGAGCAGTGAATTATATTGAAGGCAAAATGGTCTTGTTTGCTTTGACTTGTATCCTAGATAGGAAGGGGTGAGTTTTTGGTACCTCTCTACATAGGAGTTATGGTGAAGATGGGTTTCTCTTGCCTTCTAATTGGTGAAGAGTGGTGAAGGAAAGTGAGAGGAGAGAGAAAGTTGATGTGGCGCTGATGTGTATGGTGAAAAAACTAATGCCTTGCCTATTAGCCTTATGAGATTGTCTTTAACATTCAATATCTTTTATGGCTATTTAAAATAAATTTCCATCGACAACAACATTTAACTTGTGAGGTAAAACAAAATTTCAATTACTTCATAGTTATATGATCATGGAGTATTATTTTATCTCTCGGGTCTAGAGTCGTTTGACTAGATTTAGTCAGAACTTAAAAACCTCCTATAATATAAAGAATTGTTGATCTAAACAAATAAAATGTTTTGTAACACTCAAGGAAAATATTAAAATGTCGATATTGCAAATAAATACAAAAATAAAAACAAAAATGCTACTGCAAAAATATTTAAAGCTCTGGCTAAATATACACACGTACGCAATAGCAGGGTCCATTCATATTTCATATTTAACCAAGTAAAACATTATCACGTATATATATGATATTTTGATATTTAATAGTATCATAGTTTTCAAAAAGTATACAAATTTTATTGTAGACTAATTTAATTTTTTTTTTTTTTTTTTTTTTTTTTTTTTTTTTTTTTTTTTTATAAAACTTAATGTCATTTAAAAGTTAATACTCCGTATATATTTTGAGATAAATTAAAATGATGAGATAAACATTTTTTTTTGAAAGGCAATAGAGCACCGAGTATAAACAAAGGCGTCCACTACAGTAAAACCTCAATAAATTAATACTCGATAAATTAATAACCTCGATAAAATTAATAATTTGTCCGGTCCTAACTCGGGACCAGTACAAATTTGGACCGCAATCGATAAAATAATAAAATAATAATTTTTTTGAAACCCCAGTGTATATATATTAGTCCCAACGAAATTATAAATTAATAATTACTAAAAATTTCATATATATTTATATATGCGTGTGTGAGAGAGATACGCTTCAAAATAATATTGTTTAGTAAAAAATGAATTCATTATAACTTGTTAGTTTTTGTTGAACTTTAAATCTATATTGAGTTTATCTTAAAGCCTCCTTATTGCACTAAGTGTTGGTGTGTTGTCTTCTCGTATTGCAACAAAAAATGTTAATTTTATTTTCATAAAGTGTAAATATGAATTCATAAAATTTTAACTGGAACTAGTTTTTCAAATTTATTTTTCATCTTTAACGACTATACATTGTATCTAGTATATTACACTTGAAAATTTAAAGGTCATATGTAAAACCTTTAAATTTATAAATTATTAATTTATCAATATAATAATATCTGGCTAAATTAATAAAATATCCCGGTCCCAATATTATTAATTTATAGAGGTTTTGCTGTATCTTAAACAAGAGGCTTAATGATGAGACAAACACTTATATTGAGTGGGAACTAAACATGCAAGACTAGAAAATGAATAAATAGAAATAAGGGGTCGCTTGGTTAAAAATGGGGAAATGTAAAGGTAAAGGGAAAGGAAATGTAAAGGAATGAGTGAGTGGGTAATCAATCTCTTACCTCCCAATTTACTCTATAATGGTTGATTACCCACTACGGGGTAATCAATACCATTACACTCCTTAACCAAGCACTATAATTTGAGTGAAGTGGGCCCATTTAAATTCCTTACCCATTCCCCAACCCCCTTCACCCCTACCAAGCATCCCCTAAATGATATAAATTTCGTGTTTCTTAAAAAGGATAAAGTTTGAAGAATAAAATAATGTTTAGGTAAAAAAGTAACAACGAATTTTTTTCAAGACTTATTTTGGTACGTGAATTATTATAAGTTTTATTATGTTCATCAAACTTTCTTAAATTGTTTCAATACGCATATTTTAATGTGTTGTCATACTAAAAAAAAACTAACACGTGTTATTATTTTTAACTTGATAACACATCAACATATTTATATTGAAACACTTTATAAAAATTAATTATATTTAATGATATTATTTATAGTTCAAGTCTGAAGACGGAACTTTGAAAAATGTTAGTAGCTATTTTTTGACCTAAACCCATAAAATATAAAGTCAACAAGGATAACATTTTCTAGCGATAATTCGTTTTTATTTAGCTTTATGTATTGTCAACACTCATGTAAATAGCGATATTCACAATTGTAAAACCAATGCAAACCTACCAATTTATAGCAACAAGATTCAAACACTAGATCGATGATAGTATAGAGCAACCGAATCATAAATGAAGAGATATGAAATCAGTCTTGACAAAGACAAATAAAATTGTCAAAATGGACACCTAAATAAGACCCGTGGTAATAAGGCACTGAAAACATGTCTTTGAGCCTGTTACCACGCTTCTTTGTTGTTACACACACCCACACAACACGTGTCTTGAAGGAAAAAAATGGAGGATCCGGTTGTCTCCAAGACCGAGTCGAGGAGGAGTCGTGTGTGGGCTAAAGTTTCGTTGTGTGAGTTGTTTAATTTGTTTATGTGTGGTATATTTGTGTATAAGTGATGTGTATTTGAGTAATGAAGTTGATTGTTTTATTAAACTATGTTGATAGTGAAAAGAAAAAATGACGTGAAATTAAGATAATGGTAATGAAATGGATTATGATGACTCCTTAGGGCATCCACAATAGTGGGTTTATAAAAAGGTCTAAAAATAATAAGAGGATAATACTAGACACTCATTTCATGTCTAATGGATGCTCTTATAACCACTAGCCTAACAAGAACAAAAGACAACTACTACCCCTTCGCATGTCATGCTTTCATATAAGTGTAACCACATTAAGATAGTCATCAAGAACAAGACTATTTAATAAATACAATTGAAATATAATCGGATAAATAATTATACGATTTTGAAGCCATTTTGTTAATATAATAAGACAGTTATTTAAAAAAAAAAAAAAAAAAAAAGGAATTCTCTTCGTTACGTGTCTTTTGTCTTTTACTATTTTTAACTTATCAAACTTTATATTTTATGTTCTGCACTTTTTTTTGACAGTTTTACCCATTTTGTTAACATGATAAAACAGTTGTATATTGTTTCCGTATTGTTTGTGCTTTACTACTTTTAACTTGTCAAACTTTATAATTTTTTTCCTTATTTTTTGTTTCGAAGTTTTATAATAAGAATAAATATTTTTAAGAAAAAGGGTGTAGTTATCACAAAAGAAGAGAAGGTAGCAATAACCTATGCCATTATCTGATTTTGAAATCGGGCGTTTAAAGCTGTCCGATGACTAATTTGTTACACCATGTTGAATAAACAATACACTAAGAATATGCAATCATTTACATAATAAATGTGATCATGTAATGTGCATATTCAGTGACAGAACCGAAACCAGAACCGAATGGGTTCGGGTACGAATTTTTTTTCTCATTAGATTCAATTGACTTTAGCAACAAATTAAGTTTGCTTTCACATATTAGTGGACTAATTAAGCAAGGAGAAATGCTAAATGCTCTTATCAAAACCTTCTACTTATCCTCCTACTTACGAGATTTTGACAAGTGTCAGAATTGACGGTTTAGATGCAGATAGAAAATGAGTGAAAAAAAAATATATAATATTATTGTGCATATAGGAAGATTAATAGAAGGATATTGTATGAGGTTTTAACAATCCTCTTAAACAAGCACTAGAACACAATTTCTTTCGGACCAAGTGTTTAGAAGAATCTAATAAGAGTTTTTACGATAGTTAACTCTATGAAGCAAAATTTCACCGGAGTCTGTGACACCGCGGGACATTATTCCATCCATGTGTATATCGACTTTTAAATACACCTAAAAAGGGTTTATCGAAAGTTGATGTTTAGTTAGTGTGATTGGTTAGTTAGCATAAAATGATTCAACGGAAACATGCATTGATGATAGATAATGGGGTTGGTTCGATATAGCCCATGTGCTAACTTAGGTGGCAGGCAGATGGGTACGTGTACCTAATTTTAGGTGAAACACTTGTACGGTATGCATGTGAGGCTGTACATTTTTCGTTAATAACAACTTAACTAAAAAAAATAAAGTAACTCCCCATATTATCTTCCACGGGTTATGTGTTCTAATACTGTCTTTTACGGTGTATGAAGGCTGCTTCCGGTTTTACAAAAGATAGAAAAAGACTTTCTGCATTGCAAGGGGTGAGGAACAACTTAATTTTACATTCTAAAACATTTATTTAAATAATTTTTTTTCACATTTTTATTTTTTATTTGCATACTTTAATATAAATTTTGCAATTTACATACAAAGGAAATCAAAATAGCAGAACATACAACAATCACATACCTAAAATGAAAAATTTTTATTGGCAAATAAACAAACAAATAAATAATGAATTAAAAATCTGTCTTCAACGATCATGCAATCAACCCACAATATGTAAACACCCATAGTCAAAAGAAAACATGGGAAACGCCCATTATGGGCATAAGGCGGTACTTATAACGCACGGATGACGCCAATGTCTGTTCAACTTGATGGTGTTATAGGTACCAAATTTGTCATATAATGTAACATAAGCTAGTGCACCGTGCTCACTTAGCTTAAATTAAAAACATTTCATGATATTGCTGACATGGACGGAACATATAAAGGGTCAAGGGGGTTGTGACCCCCCCCCCCCCCCCCCCCCAAAAAAAAATAAATAAATAAATAATAAATAATAAAAAAAACTCTTAAATTTTCAGCGTATAAATGCTTAACAAGTTAACCATTCCAACAAAAATATTCAAGCTCTGTCTCTGAATGCTGATGTAGATAAAACGCACCTTCCAGATTACTTGAGAATACCGGTTCTTTAACTCATGTCTATATGCTTTAATCGAATAGCTCTCGTGAATGTTTGTAACACTTTCCTTACAATTTTAAATGTGGAGTGATTTCATATCTCCTCCTATTTTCATGTTATATATATATATATATATATATATATATATATATATATATATATATATATATATATATATATATATATATATATATTAAAACTACAATAACTTAATGTATATACAATGTTTTTAAAATATGTTTGTTTAAATATGAAAATTTCAAATTAAAGAAAACGAGATATGAAATTGCTCTTCAATATTATATTTGATTAGTTTGCATGTACTATACAAAACATGTGGCCTAAAACGTGAAATAGGGTTTAATGACCTACTCCGTATTACAAAATGAAAATTGATTTGCACATATAAATATTTGATTAAATTACGTAGTAATTATAAAGAATTATCGGCTGGCACTTATTTTGGTATAGCCAAAAATGTAGTTGATACTTCAACGTCGGTTGGTTCTTTGCCAATTTGATTGTTTTTTTTTTATGTCTTTACCAAAACTAGAATAATTTTTGGAGTAAACTGAAAAAAAAAACAGTTGTGATTCGGCGAAAATACATACGTGCTTCTTGCAACTTTAAAGGCGTGGGGCGCGGTTTTACGGACAACTTTGACATGCAATTATCATTTGTGTTGGGACTTTGCATATATTTCCGAATTTGTCTATTATCGTGTCATAGACGATACTTGCACACTAAAATTTCTTACAAAAACTGCACCTATAATTTCAAAATTATATGAGTTGTATCTAGAAATTAGTCTAACCATATCGACGAAATATTCAATTTACTCTAATTTTTAAGAAGAGTGGTGATGTGTGTTTCTCAAAATATTGAATAAATTATTCTTACAAGCAACATGCTAATTGCAACGTTTTTTAATGACTTAAAGCCAAAAGAATCAATAAATCTCCGGGATCGTTGTGGCATGAACTCATTTTTGGTAGGTTTAGATTCATTTCAGTGAGCTAAATGACCACGTCAATCTCTTGAAAAGGAAGGGTTTTTACCTGGTTTGAGTATGTGTGACGTAGGGTTCAAACTCCGTGGATTAGTCGGGTAAAAGATCGGAAATCATGGTTAAAAAAAAAAAGAAAAAGAAAAAAGGCACAAGTTTCTGTTTAGTTTATGAATATCTTACATACAAAAAGCATTTATTTTCATTTTGAAGATGATTAAACTTGATCAAATCAAAGTAGATCTGGTTGGTATTGTTTATTTGAACCCCTTAGCATTAAAGTATTATGAAATTACATATACTATTCTAAGAAAACTTATACCTCTTTGATTGATTAAGTTATAGAGACGTGTACGTTATGTTGTTTAATATAGTTTGGATATATGACGTTTTTATAAATGGACCCAAAAGAAACGTTGGTCTGATAGAAAAGTTTTGGTACCGTTTATTAGTTGTAAAATAGATTTGTTTTTCTGTTTCTAAATTTTTTGAGAATAGAATGATTTTTCGTTTTTAAGAAAGAGCTGAGAATTTTTGAAAACATGTTTAGTTGAAGTTATATTTTTCTTTAAGAAAAAATGAAAAGTTGGAGTTATAACTGCGGGCGGTGGCGGTGGAGGCGACGGTGCGCGGTAGAAGATGACACGGGAGATCAGGGTTAGAATAATGTATGTTTTATGTTGAACATATCGTATCTCTTTTTATTGAGAAATAAATGAGAGAAAAAAATGAGAAAAGTAGAATGAGCTTTTCAATTTTTAAGTTAAACGGTTTTCAGTTTTTTCATTTTCAAATGAAAATTTTGCTTGAAAAATGGAGTATTTCTCTCCAACTAAACATACCATTAGTAACGTGTAAAAGTATTATATTTGTTGCGAGTACAGGTTCGTTCGGCTGAATCTTTCTGATTATGGTTTATAGTATTCATAGTAAATTACTAACAAAACTATATAAAAATATGTTTTCGAAGACCTAGAATCGTTATATAACTTAAATCTAAAAGTTTGGTAAAATGACCGGCCGAAAGAGTTTGTTTAAACAGATGATTCGACATGGTACAAAAATAGAGCTATTTCTATGTTCTGGGCCAGTTTTTAGTGTTTTTGTAATGTAGACTTTTGGTCCTTGTTAAGTCTTGTGGGGATGCCGCGAATCTAAGTGGCGCAACGGTGTTGGCTCAAAAAATGACTATCTGCATGCCGTGTGTAAAAGTTTACGACGTTCAAGTACACCTTTTAGATGTCCAACTTGGTGAAAATTTGATTCCTTGGCGAGTTTTAGCTGAGCCACCTAGATCCGTGGCATCCGCACAAGATCTTACGACGACCGAAAGCTATATCAGCATATCAGAGATGGCTTAAAAGTTGGTCTAAAGGGTCATTCTTCCATAATCTTTCCAAATTTAAGGCTTAACATAAAGAATTCGTTGGCCCAATAACATAGTCCATGGAGCTATATACGAGTACAATGAAATGAATCAAATTATCCAGTTCAACTAACTCTTTTTGGGCCCAATTATTTCAATGGACTATAATTTTAAGCTGTACCAAAAACCATCAAAATCAGGAAAACAGACAATGAACAGAAAATTGTGAATACTAAATTACTAATACACCTTAAATTCGTAATTTTTTGCTTGACATTAGATAATTTTTTGTTGAATGTTTTGAATTTTACAGCTGAAAGTTAAACATCGACAAAACTGCAATGTGCGGCTTTGATTAGTTAAACGCAATGATACACTACTAATTCGCTACCAAGTTTACATAATAAGTTAATAATCTCAAAATTTGTACATGTCTATCTCTTAATAACATTTCGATATCACCTTTTAATTTTTTGTCATATCGATATTACAAATTGATGAAAGCATGAAACCAAAGTTGCGAAAATGACATATTCTGGTTGCCCAATAACAACATGATGAAAATTACGTCCCTTTAAAAATACCAAGAACCTGACCTTGTTGCCCAAGATTAGTTTGAGCTTGATTTATGATTATAGCCCATTTGGTAACAACGACAAAAACAACAACAACAATATATATCTGATTCCGCACTGAAGCGGGGTATGAGAAGGTAGGATGTCAACAGTCATCCCATTATCCTTGATTAGGGAGACAACTTCCCGAAGAAAGACCTTATTGACGGATTTCTAATACACATTACCTTGACCCTAAAAAATTCCTTGTTGCCCGTATTAATTTGATCATGGACAAGATAGATACCAGCATGTTGCAAACAAGGTCTTTTTCTTGTTTATAGATAGATTCGTCGTTATGATTTTGAGCTCATTAATATCAACTTATTTGCTTATTCTGCAAATTGCAACATGTACTTCTGATCATTTTAAACAGAATAAGGAAGATGCAAATAAGGTGTCATAAAAAACAAGTCTCTTTTTAACTCTCACAAACCTATAAAAACATAACCACATCATTAGCTGATCATTTCATCGCATCTAACCGAATAGGAAAGTCTGCGACAACTATGCAATGAAGTATGAACCAACAATTATCTTGTTTTCATCAAAGAAAGCGTCGAAAACAAAGAGACCAACACAGAATCTAGCATTGTCTTCATGTACCGAATTGTTGCTGTGTTATGTATCGAATAACAACTAGCTGATTGTCTGCAATTCTGTATTATTCAAAGCGCAAACAAGATCTAAAAAAATTGTTTCTTATTATTATACTCTAGAGATGAATGACCTCTAACAAACAACAATTTCGTTTTATCAAAAAATAAGACATCTTTATACACTTTATAAATTCACATTATTCCAACGTTGACCCGTCTCCAATCTCGACCGTTGATCAACCACAAATCGTTGACTTTACTCGTGATCCAACGGTTCCCAAGCCGAAGCGGTCAACAAAGACAAATCTTTCCAACCTAGTTTCAAACAACCATTTTCCTCAACCAAAGTATAGCCTTTCCAAGGAAACATACCCAACAATAAACTCGCTTGAGCGGCCGGGTTACCCGCTAACGAAACAGGCCTAAACCCGACCCGACCCAATTCCTCACCCCATCTTTCTACCTTCACCTCACCTGTCCTTTTCGGCCCACCTACCGCGACAATATTTTTAATCTCACACCCAAATAATTGTTGCTCGACTGTGAACCGTTCAACATTGTCAGTTTCAACTCCGTCCCCCACGGCGTCAAACAACGCCGAATAATAATGCAATGCCTCAACAAATCTACCTAAAAAACTCCCCCCATGACTTAAATCCTGCTCAACTATAGTCACTAGCTTCGGTTTTAACATCTCCAGCAAACGTAACGCCCCGTAATCACTACCAGTAACATCATACAAACAATGATGCATCCAGTGAACCACAACAGGTTCACCAGACCGAATTTTTAAAAATTCGGTGACGTCATCCAGTGTCATGGATGACGTCACCATATTCCCGATTTTCGCCTCGAGTGGGACGAATTCAAAAGGAAGTGACAATGATGTTGCAAAGTCTTTTAACCTACGACCAGTAGCTTCTAGCATGTGTATAGATGTTCCTATGCCAGTTATTTTAACTGATCTTAGCTTACGTGTTCTGGAAGCTAAGATATGGAAAAGGCCTGGCCATTGCAGGCCTTGCATGATATCTAGATCAATTATGTGAACAGTTTCTTCATGTTCTAATGATTGAAAAATAGCTTGGTTTGATGTGAAATGAGTGAATTTAATAAAGGGTGTTATAGAATTATATGATTGTAGGGCATTATATATTTTTTGGTTTTGTGTTAGGGTTAGGGTTTGAATATGTAAAGGTGAATATGTACCTAGATACGAGCTTATGACGCGCGCTTGTAGCGCGTCAGCAAAATAAGCTGCTACTCTCTCGGGAGATGATCCGAACGGTGAGGACAGTTCGGATATCTCTGGTAGCAGATTATTAGCTAGGTCTAGATTATCTGCTGCAATGCACTCTGCGCATTGCAGCAGTAACCCTAGTAGTCTTAGACCTGTTGACTCAGCTTCTTCACTTTGATCAAGAATATTATCCTCTATGTTACGCCTTTTAAGGCGTGAGGATTCGATAACGTCAGCATCTCCAGCACTGATACCCATAGTGCTGGCGATGGTGACGTCATCATTGTGTAGCTCACCAATGGGTCTTTTTGAGGTGGTAGTGTTCATAGGTGGAGGTTGTTGGAGTAGGAGTGATTGTAGCATAATTTTTTTTGGGGTGTGTGTATGACTGTATGAGTGAGTGAGAATAGTGGAATAAAATTTGATGGGATGATGACTTGGAAAAGGACAAAGGAATAAGAACAGATAAGGGTGCAAAAGGATGGAATGTGATGTCTGTATCAGTCAGAGACTGAAGGTGGTGATGAAAATGAAGAAATTGTGGAATGAAAAAGATGATAATAATGGAAGGAAGAAGAATAATGAGGTGTGTAGGGAAAAGGTGATTGGCTTTTGAGAGTAACATGTTTATTTGCGTCCCTTTGTGTTTTAGTTGAGTTTGAGTAAGTCCTTAACCTCTTTTAGTTATGTGCTTTTAGAACACTTTTATTATGTTTCTTAGTACAATGATATTATGGTTTGTGCATGAGCTGAAAGTTTATGTAATGGTTCAGGCTCGAATCTGATTATGGCGAACTCTGAAACGAGATACAAGTATCTAACGATACGAGCTTTTAATGGCTAGATTCGAGCTCTTATATGATGCTAGTATACTTCATGTTTTCTTAGTACAATGATTTTGGTTTGTATATGAGTTGAAAGTTTATGGAAGAGTTCGAGCTCGAGCTCGAACCAACCTTGTACAATAATGCATATCAAGTTTGATTAGTTCAAGCGCGCGGAAACTCCAATATGAAACATATATGTAACGAGACGAGCTTTTAGAGCTTCGCTCGTGCTCTTATATGTCGATTAAATGCAAAATAGATGAAGTACAAATTTGCCATATAATCACATAGTTATGAACATTGGCTAGTCAGCATGATCACACTATCATGTTTATGAACATTGGCTAGTTATGAACCAATGCTCAAACTCAAATCATGGTCATGGTATATTGTACTTTCCACTATTAATTGTTCGAATCCCGACATGATCTTTTTACTAGGAACAATCATTCATACAAAAAATAAACGAGTAACTTTACACTTTATGCTAATGACCAACATTTGACAAACAAAAGTGGTTCTCCTTTCAATCAAAACATAAATATTAATAAACCACCTTACACGAGACTTATGATATCTTAACCACTTTTGCTTTTTTGCAATACTCGTGTATAGCATATATCATGTTATATCTTACAAATGTTTTTAAGATGATTTGAAGTAACAAGTGGCTCCTTTATGATACAAAAAGAAACATGATAACTCAAATACAATCGATTACAATAGAGACCGGAATATTATAGCGTCGACATGGTAAGGTTGCTTTGATGACTTGTATTCTCTTTGCCAAGAGGTGCATATACTGAAATGCCCCCGCCCACGTCAACTTTCTTAAAAAGAAATGCTTTATCAGGTTAAAGTCTGTGTAGCAAATGACTCAAGCTCCTATTGATTAGTCGATCAAAATGTCAGACACTCGTGAAAAAAATCCTGATACTCGTAAAAAGTTATTGCGAATGAAAGATTCAAATTTGCAATGGACTAGAATGATGCTTATAGAAAATGAAAGTACTAAAGTGAAAAATCATTTTGTCATTTTAGTGGTAATAACGACATTCTAGAATTAGATGTTGGTCCGTCTTATGTTAATTGCTGGTTTGTTTCTAGCATTGTGAGCTATCTAGTCTAGTCATGACCTTTGATTAAACAATTAATAAACCTAAAATTATTTAATCACTAATCACCTTTTATTTATAAAGTTTGATAAAAAGTCTTTTTGTCTTGTCCTTATTAATCCGTCATCTTTGGATACCTTTCTTTATATTTTAGTATTTTTTTACAAAATTCATTAAAAGCAAAATTTGTCTCATTGACCGACTTTGGGGATTTACTAAAGAATAAATAGCTTGGGTTGAATATTTTACGAGCAACTATCTATCTATAGTGATTCGAAAAGATGTGATATTATATAAAAAGTACGTGTGTGATAGTCATAGATAACCAATTTCAACGACTTATTATAAAAAGTACGTTTGTGTTAGCACGTAATAAGGAATTCTATATCAACATCTTGTTTTAGTTGATTTAACTAATAAACTTGTTGCCAAAACGATTGAATATGATTATTTGTTTCTAGGGGATTTTAGGGTTTTCTAATAATTGTTTCGGATCTTTTTGGCTAACGAATCCATGAATTTGAACTCACCATCATACATATTCAAATTGGGTAAATTCTCATTATTGAAGATTTACGTAACCATTTTAATGTTGTTTGCAACTAGCATAATTTTTTTTGTGTCTACCAAAAGATTTTTTTAATCTTCTAGCTCTAAATAAAGACAATTCATAATTTGTATCTAAAAGTAGTACATAATTTGTAACTAATATCTTTGCTTGTGAACTTTTATCTATAATTAAGCGTTAAAATATCATTTTAGTATTGGAATGTTGTACTTTTAGTCCAGAAAATGCAAATATTCTCCTTAATTGTTTTTATATTTTAACAAAATTCTTATTTCTTTGAACAAAGAAAGTTCTTAGGCTGCCGACAGAAGAGGACACGACCGACTCGGTCATGTGGGTCGAAGTCGGTCGGCCCTTTTATGGAAGAGAGGTCGCGACCGAAATGACGGAGGACAAAAGAAGAAAACGGTCGTGATCTCGACCGACTAGTATTGCATGTTTACTTTGCTTTTTGATCCAAACATTTAGTATCTTAAATGTTTATAACGTCGCCCTTATTGGGGCACCCAATCGCCTGCAGATCGCTGGAGAGAGAAAACTGACGTGGCAGGAAAAAATAGGAGGATTGAGTCGCCTTACTGTGGCAGCCTTACTTGCAATCTACTTTTTATCTCACGGGGGTAAGACAAGACTGAACGTTAAAGGGGTGACTTTGGCAAGGTGATTGTCAAAGTCACCTAGTCGTTCTTTGTCCTTGTATCTCACTCACGCATGACTTTCGATTCCTGATGTGCAATTGATGCGTGGGGATTGCACCAGGCTTTACCTATCGAGGGATCTCGAGAAGCTTACAACCCCCACCAGGCAGTGTACCTGATCGTTGTAGTATAGTATAGTGACAAGTACCGGGGGATTGATCGTTCAGCTAGGAATAGTGTAGCTAGGATTAGAAAACCTAATTACTAGTTCTAAAGATGAAGGATGATTCTTTTTGTGTTTTTATATTTTTTAGAAAGCAAATTAAAATCCAGGGTTTGAAGGATTTGGGCGGAATTAGTTGTTAGTCAACTAACCCAATACTAAAGATGCAATCAAAATAGAATACTAAAAATGAAAATAAAACTAAATTAAACTAAGGTTGTGAGCAATAAGTGGAGAAATGTGTTTACTTAGATTTCACTACTCCCTAGATATCTTTTACACGTTAATTACTTGTTATAGTTGCGTGGATGACGGATTGTATTCCTTAATACCATTCATGGGGTGGCGTACTTAACTCCCCAATCCTATGAGTGCCTACTTCACTCCTATGTCGAGCCGGCTAAGAAGCTCCTAACATGGGATCATTAAAATTTACTCATGCATTTAATACAACCAATAAAACCTAGTACACATCGGTTCATGTTTCCTAAGACGTTCATGCATGTTACCATTTGGAGATCTGCCAGTTTTCTTAAGCCTAACATTGAAATCATTCATCCAATACAACCATAAACAAGTAATAAACACATAATTAACATCTAGGTTTCATTAGATCTAAGCAAACACAAGATAAATCTAGCCTAGCATGGTGGAATCAAGACAAGTACAAGATATAGACAACCAACACATAGACATATTGATTGAATTAAAAGAACACTTATCTCAATTACACATGTAAGGGTTCAAGGGCTGAAAACCCTTGAAAAACCTGTAAAATTCGTATATGGTTCGGCCTTAGGGTTTCTCCAAACTTGTTCCTCCTTTAATGAATGAAAATTGGAAAACTATATATAGAAAATAGAGGCTGACGGCGTCAAGAACAACCTTGTGACGCCGTCATCTCGCCGCCAAAAGAACCCTCGGACTGCCTTGATCTACATTTGACGCCGTCATGTATTAAGTTTTTCCAGGCCGTCACACATTTAACTCTTGACGCTCTTCCTTGTGACGCCTTCATTTCTGTACTGGGCCGTCATGGTATTTACTCTTGACGCCATCAAATTATTACTCTTGACGCCGTCACATACTGTTCCAGCTTGGAAAATTAAGTCTTTGGCGTTTTCTTCACTTTTATGCTCCAAAAACGTCCGAATTGCTTCCTTTTCCAGATTTCACTCCCAAAGTACCTAAAATCACAAAAGGAACGATTTAGGGCAATATTTGATCAAATAAATTCAATTCCGGGCTTAAATGACCCCCTAAAAGTGGTTCATTTTTCGCCTCATCAGCAATTCGGTGAGTGGTCCACCTAGTTTATTTCGAATGAAAGTGGGGTCCATTTACTTTCGATTCCCGATGTGCAATTCGGTGAGTGGTTCATCTAGTTTATTTCGATCGAAAGTGGGGTTCATTTCTATGTTTTATTGTTTTATATTTAGTTTGTGAATGTGTGTGAGTTATTTTAGTGGGGGTATATTTGTATAAAATGAGTATTTTTAATAAAAAGTGATGGCAAGTTAACCATGTCCACAAAAAAAGTGAGAGGAGGTGAGGGAAAGTGAGAGGAGAGAGAAAGCTGATGTGACACTAACATGTAAGATGAGAATATAAAAAAACTTGATGACCTCGGTCTTTAGCCTAAAAGAAGGTTATTTTAGGGTAAATGTAACAACCCGTAATTTTCCACGTCTTCATTTATTTCCTGAACTTTTCAAATTTACTATTCATCGGTTACTATTCACCAAACACTATTCATCATTTCACTATTCATCGTTTTTGGAGTCGGTTAGTGATATTGAGATGTTTATCAAAAATTTTACTATTCACGAAACACTATTCACTCCCGGAGAAAGTTTGTCATTCATGCGTGAGTTGCATCATTTCTGTATACGTACGGTTATCTATCTAATAAACGTTATCCTATGAGCTATTATTTTGAATAATTGATCCGACAATCCCGACTATAGTCCTAACATATTTTTACACTCGTTATAATGATATAAAAATTATATTATTAATTTACCCGACGTTTTGAATTTATTTAGTACACGTATCGTTAAACGTTTATAACTACGACAGTTTTCTGTAATTTCAACACGACAAATATTTGTTCACCCGATACCCGCGAGAAATGTAATTTGATAATTTTTACAACTTTAATATATATCTCGTCTTGTTCCGGTAATATTGATTTCTAGTTAAAACGGTAACCGAAACTTACAAAATACCACATTATACGCCTCAAATACGTCAAATACTTGCCTAATACACCAAGTGTACAAAATTTCACAAATATCTTCCATTAAATTCAGCTTGGTCGACATTCATGGGCTAGGTGGCATGTAGAATAATTGAACTTGTCCTAAAATTAACCAAAATACCACTAAAATGCAAGACTTTAGTAACAAAACTTTATACTTAGTCATTTTTGCAAGAAAAACAAAAGAAAATATCTCTTTCTCTCTTTGTGTGCTCGGCCAAGAACAAGAACAAGGCAAGGATCAACAATCTTTCAAGTTTAAAGTGGTTTTACACTCCTAGTATAATTTTACTTATAGTTTTGAAATAGAAACTAGGAAGTAGTTAAGTATCTTGATCATTTTAATCTCATCATCCAATTAGTAAGTCTCTAGTAATATTTTCATCATCTCATGCTTCCATTTCATTAGTTACTTGAAGTATTTTCATGATATATTAGCAAAACATGCAAATACTTAAGTTATAAATACCACTTTCAAGTATACTTTTAATTTTATGAGTTTATATTAAGCCTATGATCATCCCCTTGTTATCCCACTAATTTTATGAGTACTAGGAACCCATGATACCCTAAGAAGGTATATGGTAAGATTAGATTAGTCTTGTGGTGTTTTGAAGAGATTTGACAAGGATTTGAAACTAGAAAAGTGATTTTTGACAACTTTAAAAAGCTACTGTCCATTTTTGCCAAATCCAGAAAATCCAGGGGCTGTGGCGAATTTTTGGTTTACATATTCCGGAAATACTTTCAACAACGAAACCGTAGCCGCTGGAATCGCTAAAAGATCATTTACGACGAGGAAGATACGATGTTTTTATGTTAGCGACGAAAACTATATTTTCAGAAAATTACTTGCTGTTCCACGTTTTTCAATGGCAAATCTGAAGCATTAGCCGTAATACTTATCAAAAATATATTAGTATGTTGTCCCACGATTCCGGGGATATAAAGAACGTAGAAAACAAGCTTAAAACGAAGAAAATACAAGCATTTGAACTTTGACGAAATATATATATATTTTTGGCAGCTTTGCTATAATTGAATTTTCTAAGTGTTAAACATTATATTTTTCAAGTAACAACATTTGGAGCTATATTTCTTATCGTTCGAGGCACGTACAATCAAAAGTTAAACAAGACTATATCTAGACATTATTACAAGGTTTTCAAAAACGCCGAGCTTGAACATTAACACTTAACGTACTATATTTCACGATTAGTTTTGTGAAGCCGTTTGGACATATTTTTCTAAAGTTAGAACAAGGTTAAACTACGCCGAAAACGTTATATTTACTAATAAAACACTAAACGATAAACGTTATTTTCAAAAACTACAAGTGGTATGGATAACGTACGTATACGCATGTGTAACATTGTTTCATTTCTTACATTGGAAACACTTCATTCATATTAGGTTGCTGTTAGGGAATCAAGCCTATTTCTGTTCAATCACTAGCCTTTTGTATCTGTTGCATAAGGTGAGTATTCACGAACCCCTTTTTCTAACTATTTTAATCGCTTTGGGGTGGATGCATGAATTATTACTTGAACTCTTTGAACATTGTTTTGAACCCTTTGATTATTATGAACTCTTTTGACTTGTCGTGAACTTATAACTTGTTTTGAACTATTGAACTCAACTTGAACTTTTGAACTTAATGAATCATATGTGCTATGACCTTAAGTCTCACCATTTTTGGTGGAGCGTTCTTAACCCTAAGTCTCGCCTTATTGGTGGAGCGTTCTTGACCTAAAGTCTCGCCTTATTGGTGGAGCGTGCTAAGTCTCCCATGTTTGGAGCGTTCTTAATCGTATATAATAGTTGTATGATGTACTGTTCGTACATTCGCATTGTTCGACACCTATTAGTAGTATGGATAGCGCTATTAGAGGTCGGCCAACCTCTCGTCCACTATGTTACGGGACACATATTATTTAATTAGGGGCTTTGCATGGCATACATTATTATATATGTGGTGCTTATATTGTGACTTATTATGACCGCGGGTGCTTGACTACAAGACATAATATTTGACAACGCCTTTGGCTTGTGAACTTTCTCTAATGGTTTCTCATATTATATAAAACATGTGTGCTCACCAACTATTTTCATAGTTGACCCGTTTTCTCTCATGCATTTCAGGTGATCGTCAGTAAGCTTGTCGTCAAGGTCTTGCATAATGAAGTTTTCACATGTCACTACTATTCATTATGTACTAAAATACCATCTTTTGGAAACTAAACTTATGTCTTAAATTGCCAATGTCGGCAATAACAATGTTGTAATGTTATACTTTTCCTTAATGTAATTTATGGTATTGTCTTATTTCTCTTTGGTGATGTATATCGATTTCGTAGCACCTCGTGTTTCCGCCTTCGGCGAGGGTGTGACAGATTGGCATCAGAGCCAGAGGTTATAGAGAATGCCGATTTTTCTAAAATAAAAATCGCAACTATAACCAAAATAATGTTTTTCTTAAATACCAAAAATCATACGAGTCGACTAGTCCTAGCATTGCATTATTAATCCTCAAGTATGCATAGCCTGATCACCTATGTATAATTCAGGAAGAATCATGCGATGATGGGAGTAGTAGTCAAAGATCATGTCTGGTCGGGTCTAGAGAGTCTGGTCACCTGAAATTGCATTGGTCGGGTGGGTATGGATAACCTGTTTATATGTTTCAGTTTGTGTTACCGTACCTTATATATGCATTTATGTATATGATTTCTCTTTGCTAACTTACGCCTCGTTAGATTAAGCATGTCTTTGTTCTCTTCATATCCCGATCTCTATGTCATGACTGTCTTTGTAACTGTACGTCATCTTTCTTCGATCATATATCCCTTACTCAACCCAATGTTTTGGCTTATTATAGAACCATGGCCGCAATGAATGAAGGCCCGAATGACACTGCTGCTGGATTAGCAGACCTCCTCACTCAGATTGTTGCGCACATTGATGCTAGAAGGACTCATAATGGAGCAGGTACCTCGAACAACGGTCAGGGATGCAGCTATAAGACTTTCATGACATGCAAGCCAATGGAATTTCATGGCAACGAGGGCGCCATTGGACTGCTATCATGGTTCGAGAATGTTGAGTCGAAACTTAGTATCACGAAATGTGCTGAAGGGGATAAGGTTGAATTCTCTGCGGGTCTACTCTAGAGTCGAGCATTGACTTGGTGGAACAACCAGCTACAGACCAGAGGAAGGGAAGCTGCAAATGGATTATCTTGGGAAGCGTTCAAGAAATTACTAACTGATGAGTACTGCAAAAAAGATGAAGTGCAGAAGCTGGAAGCAGAATTTTGGAACCACTTAATGGTAGGAGTAGAAGTTGACAAGTACACGGCCCGTTTCCACGAGCTGACTAGGATGGTTCCTCATATGGTCTCCACTGTGGAGAAGCTGATCGATCGATATGTTTGGGGGTTGATCCCTGAAATCAGGAGGGACGTCACTTCATCAAACCCAACCACTCTGCAAGCTGCTGTGGGCATGGCATACCGCTTGACAAATGATGTGATCAGGTCTGGTGGACTAACGAAAGGAAACGATGGAGGACGAAAGAGACAGGAAGATCAGCAAAGAAGCCGTGATCAAGACCAACAGGACAAGAGACAACGAGTAATGCGAAACTATGGAGCAACAACTCAAGGGCCCAGAAGATATGCCGGTCCACATCCTATGTGCACTCGATGTAACTACCACCACTCAGGAGACTGCCCAAGATGCACCAAATGCGGACAGTCGGGCCACTTCATGCGAAATTGCTCAAACAGGACTGTGAACCAAGGACCAAGGCCAACATGTTACGAGTGTGGAAGCTTGGATCATCTCAGGAATACCTGTCCAAAGTTGAAAAGAACTCCCAACCAAGGACAGAATCGTCCAAATCTGGCGTTGGCAGTTGAAGGCCCTCAAGATCAGAACATTGAGATTCCCCCTGCACGTGGTAGAACTTACTTCCTAGGGAATCATTTAACCCCGCAGAACCATGACAACATACCAGGTACATTCTCTTGAACGACCTCCTCACTGCACTACCCCTTAATCTTGAGTGCATGACTTATTTACATTTCTTACCAAGTTCACGACATTGATATAATCCGAGACCTAGCGTTTTCGACCTTAGTTGCTTCATCAAATTTAACCGCGAGTACATACACCTATAGAATGGACGAATTGAATCTCGAGGACGAGATTCCTTTTAAGGTTGGTAGAATGTAACAACCCGTAATTTTCCACGTCTTCATTTATTTCCTGAACTTTTCAAATTTACTATTCATCGGTTACTATTCACCAAAACACTATTCATCATTTCACTATTCATTGTTTTTGGAGTCGGTTAGTGATATTGAGATGTTTTTCAAAAATTTTACTATTCACAAAACACTATTCACTCCCGGAGAAAGTTTGTCATTCATGCGTGAGTTGCATCATTTCTGTATACGTACGGTTATCTATGTTAGGATCATATTTTATTTATAAAAAGTGTCGGTCATTAACGTGTAGTTATAGGTTGCTTTAGAATATCATAATGATGAAGTTTATGTGTATTATTCATGTTTAGTAAAAGTCTAAGGGCCATTAGTGTAATAATGTATAAGATAGATGATGCCCTAGACTTCAAGTATAAATACTCTTGTAAACCTCATTTGAGAGGTTGGTTCTCTTAGTGATTCATTTAGTGTTAACAAAGTTATTATTCCACACACTAGAGTTCTCATCCACTCTCTCTCTCTACTTACTTTCTCTCTCTAAGATTTAGGCTTGATTCATATGTGATTTAGGTTGTTCTACGGTCCTACAAGTGGTATCAATCGCCTCGGGATAATATAGGTTGTTTTAGGTTTGATTTGGTTGAAAAACTTGGTTTAAAAGTGATTTTTGATTCGAGGTTACTGTTCATCAGTTTGTTTTCTAGTTAGAATTTTTTTTTTTTTTTTTTTTTTTTTTTTTTTTTTTTTTTTTCGAGTTAGAAAATTTTTTTTCGAGTTAGGTGCAAAAAGTTATCGAGTTAGGATAAGTTTTCGAGTTAGGGTTTAAGTTTTATCGAGTTAAGTGTTTGTCTATCGAGTTAGGAAAGGTCTCATCGAGTTTGGAGCATACTTATCGAGTTAGAAATGTTTCTAGTTATCGAGTTAGGTATATGTTTATCGAGTTAGGTGTCAGTTCAAGGTCTATCGAGTTAGGTTTCTTAAGAGTGTTATCGAGTTTGGATTTTGGATTTTGGCGAGTTAGCCTTGTTTACCTAATCGTTTATCGAGTTAGGATCATTGTGACTCTAACTAAGGGGATACTCTGCCCAAATCAAGACTACCTATCGAGTTAGGAACCATACCTAACGTATCGAGTTTGAAACCCAAAGCACCTATCGAGTTAGGAACATACCTAAAGTATCGAGTTAGAAACCCAAAGCATGTATCGAGTTAGAAACCTTAATGGACTTATCGAGTTAGAAACCTTAATGAACTTATCGAGTTAGAAACCTACATGAACTTATCGAGTTAGAAACACAAAGTTATCGAGTTTTTTGGCGGGAAAAATTGAGTAAAATTTATTTTTCACACGAGACTTAACGTTCAATTTTTACGCGAGATTTAAATTTTGGTATTACGTTGAAAATTTTGCCCCGAAATTCAAATTTTTAGGCCAAAATTCAAAAAAATTCGGTCAAATTTGGCGAAAAATTTTTCAAAACTCAAATTTTTCTGGTAACCTTAGAATTGTATTTCTTTGAGATTTTCATCTTTTTAGAAAGAAAATTTTCGTATTCATTTTTTGGAGGGAAAATTTGAAATCACAAAAAATCAACCGAGATCGCTTTTCATCTTCACCAAATCATCTAATCTACAACAACAACCTTTGTTATCTTTCAAAAGATCCTCAGAACAACGTTTTCACTTAGAAGTCAATCCATGGTAACACAACAAGATATTCATGCTGCCGGTGCCGAAAACCGACCTCCCATGCTGTCAAAGGGTGGATACTCACAGTGGGCTAGTCGTATGATGCGTTATCTTAAGAGCAAAACAAATGGAAGTCTTCTCATCAAATCCATTGTGGATGGACCCTTCAAACCATCACAAGTACTAGACCCTGGTGATCCAAATGGTACCCCCCAGTACAACCATACTACAGAGAACAGAATGAGACTGAATACACTGTGGAAGACAGAAAACAGATTGAAGCTGATGATCAGGCATTTCATTACGTCGTTCTTGGTTTACCTGAAACCATTTATGCTACTGTTGACAGTGAAGTAAGTGCTCATGCAGTCTGGGAAAGAGTCAAGAGGTTAATGTATGGGACAGACATCGGGAAACAGGAAATGGAAACACAACTGCTTAAGGAACTTCGCAAGTTTACTTCAATTCCTGGTGAATCCATAGAGACGTACTACCACAGATTCTGTAAGATCATGAATGATTTATCAAGACACAACCTCAGTCAGACAAATATTGCTAACAACACCATTTTTCTGAATGAGTTACAACCAGAATGGGGAAGATATGTCACTATTGTTTATCAGACAAAGAATTTGCATGAAGTTACTTATGATCAGGTGTATGACTTCTTGAAGCAAAATCAAGATGAAGCTAATGAAGTAAGAGCTGAATTACTAGCTAAAAAGCATGATCCTCTAGCATTAATGGCTGATACACCAACACCTATACCAGTGAACACACAACAACAACCATCATCATCTTCCACTCACAACTACTTGCAACCATCCTACATTCAACAACCAACACCGATCTACCAACAACAATTCTACCCACAGCAACAACATGTTATTCCACAACAGCAATACCCACATTTCCAAGAACCATAATTCACTGACAATGATGAAGCTACTGCAGCCTTGACACAAGCGTTTGCTTTTCTGACAAAAGCATTCCAAGGACGCTATTCTACACCAACAAACAACAACCAAAGGATTTCATCGAATACTCGCAACAGGCAGATCGCTCAGCCGAGTTTCAATATGGGCAATGGAGGCCACATGGTTGGAGTTTATGGGAATCAGCAAGGATATGTTACTGGAATTAACATGGGTAATCAGAATATGCAGAATGCAGGTCAGTATACAGGGAATCAGTATGGTCAGTATGCAGGGAATCAGATGGGTCAGCATGTTGGAAATCAGAGGGGTCAGAATGTTGGTAATCAGGCAATGGGTAATCAGAATAGGAATGTGCCAGCTCCAGTTGTTGGGAATTATGGAAATGTGAATCAGGGTAATCCGGTAAAGTGTTTCAACTGCCAAGGAGTAGGTCATATGGCAAGGAACTGTCCTACTAAGCCGAACAAGAAAGATCTAGAGTATTTGCAGAAAGCAGTACTGTTGGCACAAAAAGAGAAGGCAGGGTTTCAGTTGAATGCAGAGGAACATGATTTTATGGCTCTTATGGATGAAATGGAAGACAGAGAGGATATCGATGCGAACTGCATATTCATGGCGAATCTTCAGGAAGCTAAGTATGACACGGATTCTGACACACTTCCTGTTTATGACACCAGTGCACCATCTGAGGTATCAAATTTCAACACATGTCATAATAATGATATATTTGATATGTCTCCTCATGAGGAACAACATTCTGAGAAGCAAGTACCCACTTATGATACATACCTGGACACGCCAAGTAGTAGCATACTTCTTCAGCAACTCCAGATGTGAATCATAATGGAGGCTTCGTTTCACAGCATGCTGAGAATGATGAGGAAACACGTGCTTTATTTGAATCATTATTAAATAATTGTGGTATGGAAATCGAGAAAGTGAAAAAGGTCAATCGCGATGTTAAGGCCGCGAATGAGAAATTGACCACTGAGCTTGAGAGATACAAGGAAAATGCAAAAAGTTTTCAAATTCACAAAGAACGCGAGTCAGAATTTGAAATTGGTTATAAGAAGTTACTTGTTAAAGATAGGGAATGGAAAACCAAGTTTGCTAATCTTGAAATAAGTTCAACAAAAACCATTAACTCTTTAAAACAAGAAATTTCTGAATTAACAAACCAACTTTCAAAACAAGAAACAGCTTACACCAATCTTGAAAAAGAAAGGGATGAGTTGAAAAAGGACTTTGCAAAGAAAGAAGATAAACTTTTGGAAGAAATCGTAGAGTCAGAACACAAGATTGCACATCTAGAAGAATTAGTGGTTAAGTCGGGTCAGTCAAGTCAAACAATGAAAATGATTTCAAATCAAACTAATCCGATTTACCATACGAAATACAAAATGGCTCTTGGTAACAACAATCCTTGTAATCTCAAGAAAGCTCAGGAAGAACAGAACGTCTTGTATAATGGTAGTGTTTTTTACACCAAACATGATCCTCCCGTCGTTCGGGATTCTGTGCAAACGATAGAACATGTCGAAGAGAGCATTTCTAAAATGAAACAAAAGGATTTGAAACCCATTGATTACAACAAATTGAACAAACTTTCGGGAATTAATTTTGTTCCACAAAAAGAACCATCTGTGTTTTCCATAAAACGACCATTCTCAAAAATGTTTTCTAAGAAAGTCGTTGCTTCCAAATCAATTTCTAACATGGAACATATTTCCTCAAACAACACTTTTAACACAAGTGCTGCACGGGGATATCTTGATGATCTTAAAACCAGAATTGGGCAACTTAACACGACTTTAGAATAAAAAACGAGACTTAATGAGATCAACTGGAATTCCACGGTTCATTTACAGCTTAAAAAGATTCTCGAAAATGAATTTGCTCCTCAAATTAATAACATCCATGCTCGAGTAATTCATTTTGAACAAGCATTTTTGAAAGAAACAGCTGACTTCGTCACGGATCACAAATCCCTGATAAAGAAGGCAAATGAATCTTTTGAGCAAATCAATGTTTTGGAAAACCTAAATGATTCTTTCTTCGAAGCAGTTCTGTCTACTGATATTATGTCCATCATTTTACAAACATATTCTGTTCATGACGATGAAAGACTGAGAGCTGAGACCTCCGAAATTGTTTCAAAATATGAAAATGCTCTTATTAAGCTTGAAAAAGAAAATGTCACATATTTTAAACAACTTAATCGAAAAAGCGAAGAATGCAAATATGACAAACTGTCGTATGAGCGTGAATTAAAGAAAATGAAAGAGCAAAATGATCTTTTGAGGGCTCAGCTTGAAAGTCAAAAAGGGAAGGGTGAGGAAACTAAGTTTGCAAAACCGTCGACTTCGGAGAAACCAAATGTTTCAAACACGGTTCAAAAACCAAAAATGTCAATTTCAAGGTTTGCTCCAAAAGTCGATGAGAAAAAAAATTTGACAAAACCAGTCACTCCAACACCCGTGCCCAAGAAAAGTGACAATGAAAAGATTGTTGATAAAGGAAAAGCGGTTGTCAAAACACTAAAAGTGATAGCACCTGGCCTTTTTAGGATTAGTCCCACTAATGCGTTTGCCTCCACATCTGAGACTTATGAGGGCAAAAAGGATAATTCTAAAGAGTCTAGTGATGCTAAAACGGACAACAATATAAATCCTAATGTGTGTGCCTCAACTTCTACAGGATTAGAAAGCACCTCTAGGAGCAGCAGACTACAGCCTAGGAGCAATACAAGGAACAATAGAGTCTCGCCTGCCTCTACGAGTAGTAGCAAGAATAAAGTAGAAGAACACCCTAGGAATTTATCGCTTTTTAATAAGAGACATGTTTCATCTGAATGTAATGTCGAGAGTACTGGTTCTAATGCATGTAATGACTCTGTTTGCTTGACATGCAAGAAATGTTTAATTAAGTATGTTCATGATGAATGTGTTTCTAAGAATGTGAATGTTACGCCTGAACAGAAGAAAGTTCCAAAAGGAACTAGGGCTAGATCTAGATCTACTGAAAGATTAGTTGCACGCTTTAGGTCTACCACTAGTAGCCAAATGCCTAGGAACTATCTTAAGTATTGTGTATGGAAACCAACGGGTAGAAAATTCATTCTCCAGGATGGAACATTGAAGGTTGTTCAAATTGAACATGTTGAAACATTCTATGAGTGTGATATGGATTTTACACCTAACCCAATGGAACCAAATTCAAAATGGTTTCCAAATACAAAATCTTCTGTTCTTCGCAGGTTGTCGAAATATGTCTTTGGATCGTCGACTCGGGTTGCTCCAAGCACATGACCGGGAATTTAAAGCTGCTCATCAATTTCATATGGAAATTCATGGGAACTGTACGCTTTGGAAATGATCATGTAGCAGCTATTCTGGGTTTTGGAGATCTTCAGTTTGGGAATTTTTTGATCACTCGAGTTTACTACGTCGAAGGATTGGGACATAATTTGTTTTCAGTCGGGCAGTTTTGTGATGCATATTTAGAAGTTGCATTTAGGAGAAACACGGTTTTTATTAGAAATTTGGTTGGTGATGATCTCTTAACTGGTAATCGTGGTACAAACTTGTATGCTATCGACATCAACCAAATGGCTTCTACATCACCAATTTGTCTTATGACAAGGGCAACCGAAACTAAGTCCTGGCTGTGGCATAGAAGATTATCCCATCTCAATTTCGACACCATCAACAAGTTAGCCAAAGACAACATCGTCACCGGACTTCCTAAGTTCAAATACACCAAGGAACACCTATGTCTATCCTGCGAACAAGGAAAAAGTAAAAGAGCATCATATAAACCCAAAACCGTACCTAGTTCGGAAGCAAGGTTACATATGTTGCATATGGACTTATGTGGCCCAATGAGAGTTGAAAGCATTAATGGGAAAAAGTATATTCTTGTTATCGTTGATGATTATTCAAGATATACATGGGTAAAGTTTTTGAGATCAAAAGACGAAGCACCAGGCATCATCATCACCTTTCTGAAGCGTATTCAAGTTCTACTTCAAGCTCCAGTAAGGATTATAAGAACAGACAATGGCACAGAATTCACAAATCAGGAGTTAAGAACTTACCTCGAAGATGTTGGAATTACACATCAAACATCAGTTGTTAGAACTCCACAGCAGAATGGGGTAGTTGAAAGAAGAAACAGAACACTTGTGGAAGCTGCTCGCACAATGCTAATTTATTCTAGTGCACCACTATTCTTATGGGCTGATGCTGTAGCCACTGCTTGTTTTACTCAAAACCGATCCCTAGTCCATCCGAGATTCAATAAAACCCCATATGAGCTAGTGAAAAACCGTAAACCTGACATCTCTTACCTTCACGTGTTTGGCGCTTTGTGCTATCCGACGAATGACAGAGAAGATCTAGGAAAGTTGAAAGCTAAGGGTGATATTGGCATCTTCATTGGATATTCAGAAAACTCGAGGGCATTCAGGGTGTATAATAGAAGAACAAAAAGGATAATGGAGACGATGAATGTGAAGTTTGACGAGATTTCACAAATGGCTTCTGAGAGATACGCTCTAGAACCCGCGCTTAATCCAATGGCTTCTAATCAAACCAGATTAGGACCCGCACCAAACAGTCAGACTTCTGGACACATCAGTTCAGGACTCGTACCTAATGGAGCTCAGTCAACAAACACGGACAAACCTTCAGAACAAGAACTGGAAAATTTCTTCGAGTTAATGTTTGATGAATATTATGGTGGAACTTCGACAAATGCATCTCAACAACATTCCGCTGCACCCGCTCAAAATCAACCACCATCACCACCACTGGATGCATCTACAACAATCGAAGCTGAAGCACCAACTACCTCAACATCATCTACATCTACTCAAGCCACTCCAGTTCTTGAAACTGAACAACCAAGAGTTGATGAGCAAAATCAAAACACAAATTTTCAAGAAGAACCAACAAATAATTCACACGATGTTGCGTTAGAAGAAGGAGAAGAAGTATTTGAAAACCCATTTGCAACAGACTCTGCTAAATCTTCTTCAAGGTTACATGAACCGTCTAACACACATACGTTAAACCCAAGGTACCCTTCTACGTTTCAATGGACAAAAGACCATCCAATAGAACAAGTTATTGGTGAACCTTCAAAGCCAGTTCAGACGAGGAGACAACTTGCCACTGATCTCGAATTGTGCATTTATATTTGCTCAATCAGCCTCAAAGAACCAAAGAACATTTGGGAAGCAATGGCAGAATACCCTTGGATAGAAGCGATGCAGGATGAACTTCTTCAATACCTGTTACATGATAGTTGGGAACTTGTTGAACGACCACTTGATAAACGCGTTCTTGATCTCAAGTGGTTGTGGAAGAACAAACTGGATGAGGAAATGACTGTAATTCGTAACAAAGCTCGTCTCGTGGCTAAAGGATATCCACAAGAAGAAGGGATAGATTTCGAAGAATCATTCGCGCCTGTAGCTAGACTTGAAGCAGTCCGGATTTTCTTAGCCTATGCTGCTCACAAAAACATCACAGTCTATCAGATGGACATTAAGACAACTTTCTTGAATGGAACTCTGAAAGAAGAAGTGTATGTGAGTCAGCCAGAGGGATTCATCGACAAAGATCATCCAGACTACGTCTACAAGCTTAAGAAAGCCATCTATGGTTTAAAACAAGCTCTAAGAGCGTGGTATGAGTGTATGACAAACTATCATCTTTCTTGCTCAAAAACCATTTCACAAAAGGAAAGATTGATGACACCTTGTTTATCAAAAAATTCAAAGATGACATTTTGATCGTTCAAATTTACGTGGACGACATAATTTTTGGATCAACCAATCCTAACCATTCAAAACATTTTGAAAATCTCATGAAAAGCAAATTTGAAATGTCCATGATGGGGGAACTAAAATTCTTTCTTGGTTTACAAATACATCAATCCCCTCGTGGTATTTTTATCAATCAAGCTAAATATACAATAGAGATTTTGAAAAAACATGGAATGGAAAATTGTGATTGATGAGGCGAAAAATGATCCGTTTTTAGGGGGTCATTTAAGCCCGAATCCGAATTTATTTGATCAAATATTGCCCTAAATCGTTCCTTTTGTGATTTTAGGTGTTTGGAGAGTGAATTCTGGAAAAGAAGCCATTTTGGACGTTTTTGGAGCATAAAAGTGAAGAAAACGGCAAAGTACCAATTTTCCATGCTGAAGACACTAGGTGACGGCGTCAAGAGTAACACCCTGACGGCGTCAGACATGAAGAATAAAATACCGTAGGTGGTGACGGCGTCAAAAGTCATCATGACGGCGTCAAAGTGCCAAGAATAAAATACCGTGGTTGGTGACGGCGTCACATAGGCCGTCATAAGAAGATCAAGGCCGTCCGAGGAAGTATTTGGCGGCGAGGTGACGGCGTCACATGGTTGTCTTGACGCCGTCAGCCCAGTTTTCCTATATATAGTTTTCTAGTTTTTTCATTAAAAGAGAGAAGTTTTGGTGAAACCCTAAAGACGAATTTGGTGGTACTTTTACAGGTTTTTCAAGGGTTCCAAACCCTTGATACCTTGCATTGTAATTGAGATAAGTGTTCTTCCAATTCAATCAATATGTCTATGTGTTGGTTGTTTATCTCTTGTTCTTGTCTCAATTCTATCATGCTAGGCTAGATCTCTTTTGTGTTTGCTTAGATCTAATGAAACCTAGATGTTGATTATGTGTTGATTACTTGTCTATTCTTGTTTTGGATGAATGATTTTATATGTTAGGCTTAAGAAAACTGGCAGATCTCCAAATGGTAACATGCTTGAACGTCTTAAGAAACATGAACCGAGGCGTACTAGGTCTTTATTGGTTGTATTTAATGCATGAGCCACTGTTTACAATCCCTATAGTTGTGCTGGGTCATGGTGTAGGAGGAGATAAGAGCTCATAGAGTTGGGGAGTTATGTATGCCACCCCACGAATGGTATTAAGGAATACAATCCGTCATCCATACAAGTATAACAAGTAATTAACATGTAAAAGATATCTAGGGAGTAGTGAAGTCTAAGTAAACACAATTTCTCCAAATACTGCTCACAACTTTGTAATAATTAGTTTAATTTCATTTTTATTATTTTATTTTGATTGCATCTTAGTTTTGGGTTAGTTGAATAGCAACTAATTCCGCCCACTCTTTCAAAACCCGAGATTTTAATTGCTTTCTAAAAAATATAAAAACACAAAAATAATCATCCCTCACCTTTAGAACTATTAATTAGGTTTTCTAATCCTAGCGACACTATTCCTAAGCTGAACGATCAATCCCCCGGTACTTGTCACTATACTATACTACAACGATCAGGTACACTGCCTGGTGGGGGTTGTAAGCTTCTCGAGATCCCTCGAGAGGTAAAGCAAGGTGCGATTCCCACGCATCAGTGATTCTGTTGGTACTCCAATGGTCACTTCACCAAAAATTGATGCTGATTTGTTTGGGAAACCCGTCGATCCGAAGAAATATCGGAGCATGATCGGTTCTCTCATGTACTTAACTGCTAGTCGACCAGATATTCAATTTGCTGTTTGTTTGTTAGCACGGTTTCAGGCAAAGCCTACCGAACTTCACCTCAAAGAGGTTAAAAGGATCTTTCGGTACCT
Organism: Artemisia argyi; assembly: GCA_030686995.1. NCBI lineage: Eukaryota > Viridiplantae > Streptophyta > Magnoliopsida > Asterales > Asteraceae > Artemisia > Artemisia argyi. The sequence continues at coordinate 180,195,874 of CM060683.1, forward strand.
ACGAAGAACCATTAACATGGGACTTTGGTATCCGAAGGATTCGGGGTTTAATCTAACAGCCTTTTCAGATGCCGACCATGCAGGAGATCAAGTTACAGCAAAAAGTACATCAGGTAGAGCACAATTTTTGGGTGAAAAGCTAGTAAGCTGGTCGTCAAAGAAACAGGATTGTACTGCGCTATCAACCGCTGAAGCCGAGTATGTGTCTCTATCTGCGTGTTGTGCCCAAGTTCTTTGGATGCGGACACAGCTCACAGATTATGGCTTTACTTTTGACAGAATACCTATGTATTGTGACTCAAAAAGTGCCATAGCCATCTCGTGCAATCCCGTACACCACTCTAAGACGAAGCATATCAAAGTCCGCTACCATTTCATCAAAGAACACGTGGAAGAGGGTACTGTTGAATTATTTTTCGTTAAGACTGATTACCAACTCGCCGATCTATTTACTAAAGCCCTTCCAAAAGAAAGGTTTGACTATTTAGTTCGACGAATTGGCATGCGAAGCCTAACTCCTGAGGAGCTAGAACGTCTTCTCGAATCTTCTTGAAAAATGTTTTCTAAATCGCTTCGCTGTAAATATTTTTGAAAAAACAAAATACAAAATTTGAAAAACCAATAAAAACAAAATACAAAAATATAAAATTTCAAAAAATACAAAAACAATATAAAATCAAAAAATCCAAAAATATTCTTCTCACGACATGTCTCTCGTATAAATCAATATTCTGTACGTTCTAGAAATGTCATTCAAAAATGATACGGACATGTACAGATGCTTGAACGGGAGTTCTTTTTAATGTTTTTCTAAAACATGTCGTTTCTCAAAACTTTCTTCACAATGGCTTTCGTATACTTCAGTACGAAACCCGGACCCAAATGATGACTTCTGATTATTTCAAATCAAGGACTCGTATTTTCAAGGACGAAATCTTTTTCAAAAAGTTCGAGTCTAAACAAACGAAAAAGACTTCAAACAAAAACTCGTTTTCAAAAATAGAAATCTTGAGCACTTTTTCAAGATTCATCAAAAGATTTTTCAAAATCTTTCAAATGAGTGCTCACGATAACTCCCTCTAAACCCTTAATTGATTTTAAAATGTGCTATCATTAAGGGGGAGTACAAAAACAAAATGTTCCGAATTCATGCAAAATGAAATCTGTCTTTCTCTCCAAAAGCTTTTTCTTAATCAGTTGATATCAAAAATATCACGATATGCTATTTTTGAGGGGGAGAAGACATGATTAAAATGTGATCAAAGATGTTTAAAGCTTGTGACTGAATCTCAAAAGAGCTAGACTCAGAATGTACCAATGAATTGACGAAGCTTAAAATGTCAGTAATCGAAAAGACTTGTCCTGGACGGGTAATAATTTCAAGCTAGTCTAACTAGTGATGTAAGCGTGTCTCGAATAGGACTTGTCTAAGTAGAATGTACCGTATCGAGAGACTTTCTTTGGACTTGACCAGGACGGGTAATAACTTCAAGCTAGTCTAACTAGTGATGTAAGTGTGTCTCGAATCGGTCATGTTCACTGAAAGTGGATCAATTCAAAAAGTACAAACTCCTCACGCATGTGCAAATTTCTTAAAAAATTCATGAGCACATGTGAAGGGGGAGTCCTTCAAAAGAAACAAAAACTCTCAAAGTTTCAACAAAAATGTGTTTATATTCATAAACACTTTGAGAGATTTTCAATCAAAGGTTTCATGGCAATTATAGGATTCATGGAGTTATAAGGTGACTAAGGTTAGGGAAAACCGTCGTATGATCCGCCAGAGCCGGAGGGATCTACCCAAGGACAATTCCAATAGATTAGAATTAAGAAGTCCTCAGGTATGATTGAAAAAAGGAGAAAATGAGAAAGGAGAAAGAAGGGGTTGAAGAATTAAAAAGAAAAGTTATGAAAAAGGGTGAAAAGAAATAGTCCTCCATATGTTCAACCTTAGGGCAGACACCGGGTTCAATTCATATGCTACTGGTTGTTACTAAGGTGACACCGGTATTGAAGATAAAGACGTCATGGACCCAGTGACGCACTGCACTAAACCTTCTAGCCACTCAAGTTCTCTTAAAAGAGCTTGTTTCATTCTCACGGGGAACCGGCATAATCTATCGACCTGTCTCTTAGAGATGGTTGATATTGAAGCAGGAGACCTCTCCCTAATCTCCGCATAGGAAACCAAATGTGCACTTATCGAGTCTAGAGCCCCGAGATTCATCAAAAGATCTCATAGGAACACATGATATCTCTACACTGGTTGTTCATCATTAAGGACGCCAGATGTAAACTTTAGAGTCCTACGCAGATCTTAGTAATCTGCCAGAACATTTATGAGAGGATTCACACTTGTGATTCTCAATGATTGAATGGAAATTCCTGCCAGGGTCAACATCAAGCAGCCCTGACAGCAGGTCACTTCGGTAATTCTTTATGGGTTACGCTTAGTGTTCGCGGTGGTTTCAAACGGTCTACAGTCGTGGAGTGATCCCCAGCGACTCACCCAGTCATTGAGCTACTTAGTAGGTCTCGTAAGCTCTTTCGAGAGTATCTGATATGGGAACGGCCATGGTAAGGGTTAGAAGGAGTCTTCACACTATGCTGTTGACGATCTCTAATTCCTTATCTGTAAGTACCGGTTGTTTATTGCTAACTGTTTACCTGCAGCTATACACCATCTCCATGGCGAAAGATTCCACATGCTCATACATGCATCTGGAAGTTAAAGAAAGCTCCCTCAAAGATCTATACAACACAAAGTTCAAAGAAAGATTCTACTCCAAAAAGAAGAATCTACAAAGTATAAAGACTAAAGATCAAAGTGAAAGAAAGGGAACTACGTGCATATGAAAATCAAAATCCAAAGATGTATGAGCATGTTGGAATGGCAGACAACCACCACAAACACAGAAGTGACGAAAGGCAGATGACATCATCGGATCACTTCAACAACAATGAAGCATGATGAACTGGAACTATGATTCATCTAGTGATTCTTAAAGACGTCAAGTTCTATGAATGATAAAGATTAAAGACAAAGAAGATGACGTCGCGCAACCTCAATGACCAACACTTAGGGGGAGATTGTTAGGATCATATTTTATTTATAAAAAGTGTTGGTCATTAACGTGTAGTTATAGGTTGCTTTAGAATATCATAATGATGAAGTTTATGTGTATTATTCATGTTTAGTAAAAGTCTAAGGGCCATTAGTGTAATAATGTATAAGATAGATGATGCCCTAGACTTCAAGTATAAATACTCTTGTAAACCTCATTTGAGAGGTTGGTTCTCTTAGTGATTCATTTAGTGTTAACAAAGTTATTATTCCACACACTAGAGTTCCCATCCACTCTCTCTCTCTACTTACTTTCTCTCTCTAAGATTTAGGCTTGATTCATATGTGATTTAGGTTGTTCTACGGTCCTACAATCTATCTAATAAACGTTATCCTATGAGCTATTATTTTGAATAATTGATCCGACAATCCCGGCTATAGTCCTAACATATTTTTACACTCGTTATAATGATATAAAAATTATATTATTAATTTACCCGACGTTTTGAATTTATTTAGTACACGTATCGTTAAACGTTTATAATTACGACGGTTTTCTGTAATTTCAACACGGCAAATATTTGTTCACCCGATACCCGCGAGAAATGTAATTTGATAATTTTTACAACTTTAATATATATCTCGTCTTGTTCCGGTAATATTGATTTCTAGTTAAAACGGTAACCGAAACTTACAAAATACCACATTATACGCCTCAAATACGTCAAATACTTGCCTAATACACCAAGTGTACAAAATTTCACAAATATCTTCCATTAAATTCAGCTTGGTCGACATTCATGGGCTAGGTGGCATGTAGAATAATTGAACTTGTCCTAAAATTAACCAAAATACCACTAAAATGCAAGACTTTAGTAACAAAACTTTATACTTAGTCATTTTTGCAAGAAAAACAAAAGAAAATATCTCTTTCTCTCTTTGTGTGCTCGGCCAAGAACAAGAACAAGGCAAGGATCAACAATCTTTCAAGTTTAAAGTGGTTTTACACTCCTAGTATAATTTTTTTTTCTTAAAGGTAAATTCATTAAGAAATGTAGCCAAAATGGCAAATATACAACCAACAGGAAACAAAATAAAGACTTGGACACCCCCAAGCTCATACAGAAAACAAATTAGCACATCCAAAACAAGTGATATACAGCCACATTGCACAACTCAAGTATACTCTGAATAAATCATTGGAATACTGAAATCAATCAATACCCTCTGAACCATCACCATATACTAAGCTGCACAACATGCATACACTTGAATTGAACAAAGCTAAATAACAATACCCTAATAACAATAAACTATTACAATTTGAATAATAACAAACATCCAAATAACTATAATAGATAACCAGGCCTCCAGAACATCAGTCACCAATAGCATCCAGAAAATAATCAAGCATCCATCAAAAAGAATTGCCTCCTTAAAAACCTTTTACCAAGTAAAACCCATTACTGGGAAACCTTGGTCAAAAGGACAAAAAGAGTGCAACTTCTTAGACATCTCATCACTGAATCAAGCAACCAGAAGGGAGACCAGATCACTTTAACTTCAATACCTGCAAAATATAAACAACAACAACCACCAACACAGCCACCAACCACCCAGATGCACCTAATACCATCAAACCGAACCACAACCAAACTTACAGAACTCATTCATTCCTGATCTTGAATTTCCAAACAATAGATGCTTTAATAACATCAGCAGTAGGCTTCATAATCAATCCCATAAGTTTCAATCTCACAGTATCCACAATCACATTAAAAAGAACATCAGCAGATCTATCAATAAATTGACTCCTCCTAATATTCCTTTCTTGCCAAGTAAAATACACAGCAGCCCCAAGAACAAGTCTCTGAATTATACTCCAAATTCTATTCTTAGCAGGATAATTAATAATGCTAGATAATATGGATGGCCAATCATTACCTATACCCTCCAAACATGCCATTGGTTTTAACCTCTCCCATAACCTTCTAGAATATGGACAGTCAAAGAAAAGGTGACTATGTGACTCACTACCATTCTTACATAGATGACAGATTTTATCTTGAATATTAAACCACTTAGCAATTCTATCTTTAGTCTTCAACCTACCCTTAATAGCAACCCAAAGAATAAATGCATGTCTAGGAATACATTGCGTAAACCAGACATGATCAGCCCACATCACTTTCGGAAGATCATCATTAATAACATTCCAAGCTTCACTAATACTAAATTTAGTCTCTTTCCCATTTTTGTTACACCAAACAGCCATGTCCTTACATTCACTCACTAATCTAGGCACTGGAATATTAATCACATTATCAAACCTTCCTTCCCACTCAACAGGCCAGCTCCACTTATTATCAACAATCAAATCAGCAACACAAGCATCCAAACTTAATCCCATTAACTCAATCACTCTCCTATTAATGATCTTATAAATAGGGCCAATATGATTCCACTTATCAAACCATACATTACAACTTCTCCCATTCCCAATCTTCACTGAAATAAATCTTTCAATTTTATCTCTCATATAAAGAATTTGTTTCCAACACCATGATGAGTTAGCATTAGAATCAATACTCCAAATACTTCTACCCTTTAAAATATGAACTCTGACCCATTTAACCCAACTCGAATCTTTATTACTAATTATATTCCATAAATGCCTAGACATTAGAGCCATATTCCATAAGTGCATAGACCTCAATCCTAACCCACCTTGACTCTTAGGACGACAAACATCTTTCCAAGAAACACTAGCATACCCTTTACTAGATTCCCTTTTCGCCCATAAAAAACCCTTACAAAGTTTTTCAATTTTATCACAAACTGATATAGGAAGCATGAATAAAGAAGCCCAATAAACTTGAAGCGAGGCAAAAACAGAAGCAATCAATTGTAATCTTCCCGCAAATGACAAGTTCCTATTTTTCCAATCACTCAACCTTTTCATACACATATCAATAAGACCACAACAATCATTACTAGTTAATCGCTTAGATAACATAGGAACACCTAAATATCTAAATGGAAGAGTTCCTTCCCTAAACGGCATCACCATTTTAATCTCATACTTAATATTATCAGGCACATTACCAAAGTAACCATTACTTTTGCTAGCACTAGGGTATAATCCTGAACTAAGAGTAAACTCATCTAAACCCCTCCGTAACACAGAAGCAGAAATAACGTCACCATGGCAAAGCAACAGTAAATCATCAGCAAAACATAAGCTACTTAATTCCAATTCTTTACAGTGAGCATGATATTTAAATCTAACCTCCATCTTAATCTGTCTTTTAATCATAAGAGTCAATACCTCCATCACTAACGTAAATAAATAAGGCGAAATAGGATCACCTTGTCTCAACCCTCTTCCAGATCTAAAAAATCCTTTAATCTCACCATTAACACAAACTGAGAATGAAGCAGTGGTAACACACATCATAATCCAATGTATCATAACAATATGAAACCCAAAATTCTTAAGAACACATTCTAAGAAACTCCAATTCACCGTATCATAGGCCTTCATGATATCAATCTTAAAAGCACATTTCCTAATACCACTATTCCAAGTGTACCCTCTCATAAATTCCTGTGCTAACAGTATATTATCACTAATCTGTCTCCCTGGTACAAATGCCGATTGATTAACATCAACCAAATCATTTAAAGCGGGCTTAATCCTATTAGTAATAATTTTACTAATCACCTTATAGACAACATTACAACACGAGATCGGTCTATAATCAGAAACTTTAATAGGAGTCTTACTTTTAGGAACTAAGGTAATTAGAGTACAATTAAGTTCACTTAAAAGCTTACCTGTTCTGAAGAATTCCTTAACAGCTTCAACGACATCTTTCCCAATCACTTCCCATCCAGCTTTAAAGAATTTAGAAGAGTAGCCATCTGGTCCAGCTGCTTTATTATCATCTATACTAAACAAAGCTTCTTTAATCTCAACATCTTCCAAAGGCCTAATCATATCCACAGCCATATCAACATTAACTTTCTTAGTAAACAGCGAACTATTATCTTCAATAGGATACACATTATCACTGCCTCCTAAGAACTGCTGAAAATGATTAACAAATGCATTAGCAACATCATCACCCCTGAAATAATTCCCCTGTTCATCACATACCACATCAACTCTATTTCTACTTCTTTTACCCTTAACTGCATCATGGAAGTAAGCACTATTAGTATCACCCTCCTTCAACCATTGAATTTTAGTCTTCTGAATAAGTAACTGCTCCTCATCTTCCAACGCACTTCTATAAGCACTATAATAAACCATTTCTTCTTCCCTAAGACTAGAATTTGATGGATCTTTGTCAAGACTGGCTTGCACTCTATCAAGTTCTACCTTTAAGTATTTAACTTTATTAAACACATCACCATTCATCCTATTCATATTTCTCAAATGCTTTTTCATAAACTTAAGTCTCTTCACAAGAACATACATCTTATACCCACTAACATCTTCAAACCATTTCTCCCTAAGCATAGGCAAGAACTCCTTCTTTCCAGCCAAATAGTTTAAAAATCTAAAAGACTTCTTACCAGCCATATTCCCATCATCATAAGACACCAAGATCGGCGAATGATCAGATATCCCATAAGGTAAAAAACTAGCTACACAAGAAGGGTACTTATGTAATAACTCAACATTACCCATAGCTCTATCAAGTTTCTTAAGAATTCCTAATTCAGGATTCTTCATTTTTTGTATCCATGTATAAAATAGCCCACTCATCTTAATATCTTCCATGCCTATATCTTCAACACACTCTCTAAAATCATGCATACCATCAATATTAACCTTCCTAATATTAGAATGTTCACTAAAATTTAGAATCACATTAAAATCCCCAAGCATCACCCACGGATTATTTCCCACAATAATTTTATGATTACCTAAAACTTTCCACAGATCCATTCTAGCCTTAGAGTTATTCTCCCCATATACAAATGAAACATACATAGGAGAATCATCAATAACTCTTATAACCAACATGTTCATAACTTGGTCAGTATAGGATACTAACTGAATATTAAATATATTCTTATCCCATCCTACCACAATTCTACACCCTTTTTTGCTCAAACAAGAGTTAGATACCCAACTCCAACCAGAAAACACATTATTACAAACATCATCAACAAACTTCTTCCTGAGTTGAGTTTCAATAACACCACATATACTAATACCATTACTTCTAATCAAATTCTTAATCTCCTTCTGCTTAAGGGAATTGCACATACCCTTAATATTCCAAGCAGCAATTTGTATTATCATTAAAAACTAGAATAAAGAAGACTGAGATACAATATCATTTTGTACCTGAGTAATATCACACTCAGCATCATTAGTTACAATATCTTTAGCCATAAACTGAGCACTGGCATGTGTTACTGGAGCTACCTCATCAATACCTCCATTCTCCTTGTCTTTTTGAAACTGTTCTACCAAATTTTCATAAACATCATCACCTATTAAAACCTTGTACCATTCTAACTTCTCAACATTCCAGGTTTCAAACTCAACTTGACTAAAAACCTGTTTAATATTGAAAAACAATAATACTTCAGTCTGATCCTTTTTCCTTCCCAAATTCTTAATCCTCTCTACTTCATCTCTATAAATCTCATCATAAACCTTAGTAAAAGCTTGATTCCTTGTTAATCCTTGTTCCACCATAATAGCTTGAACCATACTATCTGCTTTAGCTTTCGATCCCATAGCAATATTTTGGTTACTATATGCAATCTGCTTTTGCAATTTACTAATATCACTCCTTAATTCCTCCGCCTTCATCTTCTCAACACATTCCTGTAACCTAGTCTTATAACTATCTTTCCATTCACTTGACCAAGTATTCCTTTCTTCCAAACTTACAACTATACCTTTCTCACATATTTCCTCAAATCTTCTTTTAGCAACATTTTCCTCCACATTTTCCACATCTTCAATATCTTCAGATAAAACAGCATACTTATTACTTGACTCAACATTATTACTCTTCAAACTTCTTCCTTTTACACTATCACCTTGCCCTTTCTCCACAGCAACACTTTTACCTTTATCCTGTGAATCAACTTTAGCTTTTTCAACCACATTTTCAGGCGCTTTTTTAGTCGACATAAACTGATTTGGTCTTTGATTCCCAAATCCTCTTCCATAACTTCCACCTCTTCCCCTTCCACCATAACCACCTCTACTACTAGAACTTTCACCCACATAATTCCTCTGTACATTACTCCCAGCATTCATCACGCTATTTCTTTCATTCTTCTTATACTCCACATTTCTCCAATTTCCCTCTCTAACATCACTCCTATTATCCACCAGAACTGTAGGATTCTTCTTTTCCACCTTCTGACTAGTATCATCTTTACTTAGCTTTTTAATAACACAATTAATATCATCATGTCCAAACACTTTACAATGCCCACATATTGGTGGTTTCCAAGGGTATTCAACCTTAAGTTTCATAGATTTTCCCAAACTCTTATAACATACCTCCACATACTCCTTAAGACCTTTTGCAGCATCAATTTCCATCAAAACTCTAGCAAAATTAGCCCTTCCATACGCTTTATCACACATTGATGTAGTAATCCTATAAATAATTATAGGATTACCAATCATGCTAGCAATTCTACTTATACCATCCGAGTTCCAAGCTTCCAATGGAATATTCCAAATGTTTACCCAAATAGGTACCTTGGTAGGCTCTGGTCTCACCATACACATTCCAGCTTCCCATTTTTGAACAAATAAAGCTTTACCCTCAACTAACCAAGGTCCATTTTCAAGAACTACTTGCATACCTTCCTCTGTCTTAAATTTCATAAAATATAATCCACATTCATTAACAATTATATCATCTAAATTGTATCCCCTCCACATCCTTTTCAAATGCCCCATAATGTCTCTATAATTGAGCTGCATACCCACAAAATATCCAACCAAAGTTCTAGCCCATAACTTACTTCCTTCCTCCACAACAGGATCCAAATCAACAAATTCATTCCCTAATTCATTCACACAAACAGGAACCAACCTAAGTTTATTACATCCATTTTGACTTAACCCTTGTACAGCTTTGACAAATGACTTTGACTTATCTTGTCCTCCTTCATCATTAACAGTTACCTTATCATTTACCACTTTAGCAGCAATCTCTTCCTCCATACTCTTACCAGTATTATTATCTTTGCTAACACTACTCAAACTAGGCCATTTCTCCATATTGTTAAACGAAAAAGCAGCACTAGCAATATCACCATTACTACTCATAACCTCACCTCTCTTTAAAATCCTAGGACTCTTAGAACGACTATCCTTAGAACTTAGAATAGGATTATCATTAACAGGAACAGGAATTTCTCCAATATTAATACTAACATTCACATTCTTCCCATTACTACCCAAATTAGAATCCATACCTGTTTGATTCCCCAAATTTTGCTCAATCTCACTTTCCACTTCCTTCTCAGAAACAGACTCCCCACAACTTCTTGAATCACAACTTATAGCATCAACACTTGAACTCATATCTCCATCCAACTCATCAACAATACCTACCTCAGCTTCATTACTACCATCATTTTTATCCATATCCCTATTCCCTTTCCTAGATCTACTACTCTTATTACCCATCTTTTGATCTCCCTGTTTGAAACTAACATGAACATCCTTATTCATAACCCTAGATTGTTTATTAGATTGTTTCATACCTCCAATTTGACTCCTAGTTGTACGTTTAGATGCCACTGCTTCCTCCGAACCCATAGATGAAACCCCTAAATTAGGGTTTTGAAAATTAGGGTTTTGATTATCAGCTTTATCCATAGTGATAAAATAGGAATCAATCGAAATATCGAGGCATAATCAGATGAAAATCCAAGAGAAAAGAGACAATGAATATTTAAGTATTTTGTTTTAATGGAACTGATGAACAGTGTGTGAACTATGTGTAACGGATTTTAAAGAGAAGTAAATGCACTACTAAATGATACTAATGAAAATGGATATCAAAAAAATTGTAATGAACAGTAGATCAAAGATCTAATGTCAAAACAACAAAACAATGGAAGATTAAAAAATAAATGATGAATTACTTAATAAAATATGTAGAAAACTTAGAGAGAGAAATCATTTCTTGATTTAATGGAAGACTCCTAGTATAATTTTACTTATAGTTTTGAAATAGAAACTAGGAAGTAGTTAAGTATCTTGATCATTTTAATCTCATCATCCAATTAGTAAGTCTCTAGTAATATTTTCATCATCTCATGCTTCCATTTCATTAGTTACTTGAAGTATTTTCATGATATATTAGCAAAACATGCAAATACTTAAGTATAAATACCACTTTCAAGTATACTTTTAATTTTATGAGTTTATATTAAGCCTATGATCATCCCCTTGTTATCCCACTAATTTTATGAGTACTAGGAACCCATTATACCCTAAGAAGGTATATGGTAAGATTAGATTAGTCTTGTGGTGTTTTGAAGAGATTTGACAAGGATTTGAAACTAGAAAAGTGATTTTTGACAACTTTAAAAAGCTACTGTCCATTTTTGCCAAATCCAGAAAATCCAGGGGCTGTGGCAAATTTTTGGTTTACATATTCCGGAAATACTTTCAAAAACGAAACCGTAGCCGCTGGAATCGCTAAAAGATCATTTACGACGAGGAAGATACGATGTTTTTATGTTAGCGACGAAAACTATATTTTCAGAAAATTACTTGCTGTTCCACGTTTTTCAATGGCAAATCTGAAGCATTAGCCGTAATCTAGCCGTTCCGACTTATCAAAAATATATTAGTATGTTGTCCCACGATTCCGGGGATATAAAGAACGTAGAAAACAAGCTTAAAACGAAGAAGATACAAGCATTTGAACTTTGACGAAATATATATATTTTTGGCAGCTTTGCTATAATTGAATTTTCTAAGTGTTAAACATTATATTTTTTAAGTAACAACATTTGGAGCTATATTTCTTATCGTTTGAGGCACGTACAATCAAAAGTTAAACAAGACTATATCTAGACATTATTACAAGGTTTTCAAAAACGCCGAGCTTGAACATTAACACTTAACGTACTATATTTCACGACTAGTTTTGTGAAGCCGTTTGGACATATTTTTCTAAAGTTAGAACAAGGTTAAACTACGCCAAAAACGTTATATTTACTAATAAAACACTAAACGATAAACGTTATTTTCAAAAACTACAAGTGGTATGGATAACGTACGTATACGCATGTGTAACATTGTTTCATTTCTTACATTGGAAACACTTCATTCATATTAGGTTGCTGTTAGGGAATCAAGCCTATTTCTGTTCAATCACTAGCCTTTTGTATCTGTTGCATAAGGTGAGTATTCACGAACCCCTTTTTCTAACTATTTTAATCGCTTTGGGGTGGATGCATGAATTATTACTTGAACTCTTTGAACATTGTTTTGAACCCTTTGATTATTATGAACTCTTTTGACTTGTCGTGAACTTATAACTTGTTTTGAACTATTGAACTCAACTTGAACTTTTGAACTTAATGAATCGTATGTGCTATGACCTTAAGTCTCACCATTTTTGGTGGAGCGTTCTTAACCCTAAGTCTCGCCTTATTGGTGGAGCGTTCTTGACCTAAAGTCTCGCCTTATTGGTGGAGCGTGCTAAGTCTCCCATGTTTGGAGCGTTCTTAATCGTATATAATAGTTGTATGATGTACTGTTCGTACATTCGCATTGTTCGACACCTATTAGTAGTATGGATAGCGCTATTAGAGGTCGGCCAACCTCTCGTCCACTATGTTACGGGACGCATATTATTTAATTAGGGGCTTTGCATGGCATACATTATTATATATGTGGTGCTTATATTGTGACTTATTATGACCGCGGGTGCTTGACTACAAGACATAATATTTGACAACGCCTTTGGCTTGTGAACTTTCTCTAATGGTTTCTCATATTATATAAAACGTGTGTGCTCACCAACTATTTTCATAGTTGACCCGTTTTCTCTCATGCATTTCAGGTGATCGTCAGTAAGCTTGTCGTCATGGTCTTGCATAATGAAGTTTTCACATGTCACTACTATTCATTATGTACTAAAATACCATCTTTTGGAAACTAAACTTATGTCTTAAATTGCCAATGTCGGCAATAACAATGTTGTAATGTTATACTTTTCCTTAATGTAATTTATGGTATTGTCTTATTTCTCTTTGGTGATGTATATCGATTTCGTTGCACCTCGTGTTTCCGCCTTCGGCGAGGGTGTGACAGTAAATTACACCGATGGTCCATACACTAACCATCGTTCTCACATATCGTCCCCCGTTTGATTTTACTCTCGTACGAGGTCCAGGGTTTGCCAAACGGTGACCCATTTGGTCCCTATTGCTCTGTTATGCATAACCATGGTTGGAAAGGGTGGTTTGATGACATGTAAGCCATGGTTTTTTAGTCATTTCACCCTTTTGTTCCCGTTTTGCTTCGTCTATGTTATTGTAGCATGTTAAACTTTTGACCACAAGATTAGTGCAGCTTGTTTCCTTAGTGATCCTCGAACTCTTTATTATAAGGATTATTATAATACACACACATTATCAAGTGTCTTTCCCACCAAGACTTAAAAAACAAAGTGTATAATTAGCTAACACACCTTAAGTTGCAACAATGGTGGTATGTACATGTGGTTGAGAAGCTGTGGTGAAGACTTCCAGGACAGACAGGAATTCGGGCGCCGTTTCTATGGTTGTCCATCAATGGTAAGTTTGGTTAGATGGTGAAATGTATATCATGTTTACACAACATGTTGTTTATTTGCACTCTAGGGTTGCGTTTTGTAAGATGGACAAGCTAGTACTTCTTAGAGTTAGGTAGTTTTTCTTATTCTAACGCGAGGCAATCAATTAAACAAGAGATGACAAATCAATAATCAATAACTATGTTTCATTAGATCTAAGAAAACACTAATAAATCTAGCCTAGTAGGTTAAGTGAAGAAAAGAAAAGCATACAATCAAACAACACATAGACATAAGGGTGAGCATCGGTCCAGGACCGGACCGACAAGACAGAGCAAATGACCCGAACGGACCGGACCGACAAGACCGAGCATCGGTTGGTCCGGTCCGTTCGGGTCGTTTGCTCAGCCCTACATAGACATATTGAATAATTAAGAATGAATTACTTATCTTCAATGAAACATGGATGAAAAGGCTGTAAAAACCTTTTCAAAGTAGCAAAAATTCGGCTCTCTAAAGTTATCCTCCAAGATGTTACAATGAATGAAAAAGATACGAAAAATGTATACAGGATTACATCTGTGCCGCGTCACTTGCAATCTGTGACGTCGTCAGCCCGCCGCCATTAGGGTTTCGTCTTGATAAATCATCGTCATGATGTTGTCCCTTTTAGTCTGTGACGCCGTCAAGTATGTCTTGACGTCGTCACTCTATAAAACTTTTGAGCCGTCACGTGTAAACTTTGCTCTGATTTTTTGTCTTCAAGTACAACCACGACGTCAGGTTGTGGGTTGTGACACCGTCAGGTCTCCATCTTGACAGATTTGTAACTTGGTCGTTTTTCTTCGTTTCCTTGTCGATTTTGGTCCAAATCATGTCGATTTTCATAATTCTCGTCCCAAGTACCTAAAATGCGAAAAGAAATGAGTTATGACAATATTTGATCAATTACATATGACTTTTAGGATTAAATGACCTCTTAAAAAGGTACCAAATAAATCTTTATCAGCCACTTTTTTGGACTTACATTATAGACATTTTACTTAAACAGATAATTGTCTAGAAGTTAAAACATGCTTATAGGAAAGCCCATTCACTTTGATTAGTCTAACTTGATTGTGTTGGTATAGCATTAGGCATTTATTTTACAATAGCTTGATCATGTGTTGCTTCTGTGACTGACTATGAAGAAGGTCCAACACTTGCCCCACCTTGCCCATGACCAACAGATGGTTGACCAGAACTAGCATTAACTTGACCAGCACCATTTTGCACTTGACTAGCTTGAGTAGTTCCACTACCACTAGCTTCAGCAGTGTTTCCATCTACATTACAAAAAGAGAAGTTGAAAAGTATCCATGATATTTAAACCAAACAAACAGTTACAAATTGCAACTCAAATCACTACTTGTTCTTGGAGCTTCACCTTGTCCTTTGCATGTAGACTTATTGTGTCCAATGTTTCCACAGGTTTGACACATGATGGATCGACCTCTCTTGGTCAGTTTACCATTTTTGACAAGTGGTTCTTGTTCATATCTGGACCTCTGTCTCTTCTTCTTTGGTCTGCCTATTTGGACATGATGCTTTGGTGACAAAAGTATTGTCGGACCTGTTGTCTTCTCCCAATAGTTGTTTCCTCTAATTGGTTATATTAAATGAGAGTATACTTGCTTCCATGTACTCAACCAATAATAAGGATTTACCCAAGATTTTGTAGGTCCTACTTCTTGTCCACTGAAAGCCATATTCCAACAAGCTGTAATAGCATGCTTACAAGGTATCCATGTCAATTCCCATTTCTTGCATGAACATCTCAAATGTTGTACATCTACAACACACTGATCACCTCATGACCCTGATACTTGATACTTATCCTCCATTCCATTGCACCTTTAACAAATGAGCCTCTTTCTTAATGGCTTGCAAGATTTTAGTTGCAGTAGGGGTAAGAGGACCATCACATTTGTCAATTGTACCTTGTACAGTAACTATTTTCTTCATGCAATATTCTCTAATGTACTATAAAAGGGTAATGATTGGCTTGTCCCTGGCTCCAACTATTTTACCATTAAAAACTTACAAATGTTGTTGAGTAGTAACTCTGTAATGGCTCTACCTACAATTCATAAATATGCAAGCATTAAATGTTATACATGCCTAACAATTGTAGTTTTTTCAATGTAATAGTAAATGCCATTAACTGTAATTATTCTATGAATACAATAAATATATAAATAAATGTATTACCAGAAAAATGAGATCTTGCCGAATGTTCAGTTGTTATCTTGTTCAACCATTCATGCGCTTTAGGATTCCAGGCCTGCTTCATATTTTCATGTATGTACCTCAAGCAAAATCTGTGTTCTGCCATTGGAAACACATATTTAATGGCTGGAATCAGGCCCTGCATAAACCAATTAGTAATCAAATAATAATTCATATGATGTTGTATTTAATAATTCAACAAGTGAAGCATATTACTAACCTTTTGTCAATCACTGATGAATGTAAAATTTGAATTGGGCTGTAGATATATGTCATCACCCAAGCACATTAAGAACCATGACCATGAACTCTTACTTTCAACTTCAACAAGGGCATAAACCAATGGGTAAATTCCATTGTTTGGATCAAGTCCAAAAACTGTCAATACTTGGCCTGGAAATGGCCCCTTCATAAAAGCACCATCTAGGCCTAGCAATTCTATTTTGCAAGCCTTATACCTCTTTTTCAATGCTCCCAAACAAACATGTATTCTCTTAAACACCCTGGTAGGCAAATTAGGATCAGGATTCCTATCAACTGCGAGCTTGACAGTGGTATTGGGGTTTGTAGACTGCAATTCACCAATATAGTCTCTAAGCATAGCATACTGCGGTGTGTGATCACCTGCAATCTCTCTTTCAGCTTTAACTTTAGCTCTGAATGCTTTGCTCATAGAGACCTGAAGCTCAAACTCACGTTGCAGCTAGTCTTGAACTGCCTTTGCTGGATCTGTGGATTAACCTTAACTTGGTTATAGATCTTTTTTGCCAAGAATTTATAAGTGCAGTGTTTGATTTCCCTTGATTGAAGGCACCTGTGTGTTTTAACCAACCAATTATTTGTTTTTTGGTCTTTAGCCGCATACATGACCCAAGGGCAGAGATTCCCTTTATCAAGTGAAGCAACATCTTCACTTTTGTCATTGGTACCTATACTTTTCCTTTTCTTACTCCTACCTACTGGGCCACTTGATCCATTAGGCCCAACACCAACTGTTTCACTTGGGCCTGTTGCTCGACAACATTGTGAGCCTGTAAAGACTGGTAATCAGTTATAACATATTGCTCTAATCCTCTGGGCATCATTCTTTATCATCTTCAAATTTCGTCTTGTTTCAATGGAGTGCAAATACACCCTCTCCTTCAACTCTTTTGCAACACCAAATTTTTCACCAGTGTAAAATGAATACTGATTCACAACTTGCTTGTCTGATAAGTTACTTTCCATAAACCTTCTCATCTTATTTAACATCTTCCTCCTATCAGAACCTAGATCATCATCATCAGAGCCTGATACACTCTCAAAACCTTCTACATTGACCACTTCTGTTCCTTCTCCTTGAAACAAGTCAACAGGTACCAGATTGACTACTCCAATGTTGTCAAAAGCTTCATTCCCAGTTAGACTAAACAAGTTAACTTCAACCTCAGGCTCTGTTATTTGGTGTTCTTCATCACCTAAACCAGTCTCTTCCTCATTTTATCTGATTTTGCATTATCACCAGAGCCTCCTTCATATTCAGGAGCACCACCATCCATGTCACATTCATTCATACCTTCTACAAATGATGCTTCTCCATCAACCTGATCACTCCCAGTTATGTCACCATATTGACCATTTTGGGGAACATTTAGTTCAAGATTTAAATTTAAGTCCATGTCACCTACTCTAAAATGTTCATCATGACTTAAGCCAGAAGCGTTGTCTACATTCATTGCTTTATTTGCTTCAAAATAACTAAACTCTGGATACCTATCCAATTCATTATCATCAAATTCTATACACCTATTCAGATCATCTAGCACATTATTTACCATATCATTAACCCTTGCTTCCACTGGGTGAAAGTGAGGTTTATAGTGTCAAACTGTGAACTTATATGTGGAAAGTTATTGATTTGGATGTCAGCAGATTCAATATCAGACAATTGTGTAAATGTGATATCACATGAATTAGTAGGGATACCAAACACACCTTCTGGTATAGACTTAGGTGAGCCAGAGTCAGGTGTACTACCATTTTTACTATCATGCCATGTCAACAACAACATTTTACCAGAACTAACACTAGTTTCACTAGAAACATCTTGTTTGTACTCTTCTATTGTTGCCCTGATTTTTCCTGGTGACACTTGGTAACAATTAAGTTGTGTAGAACCATGCTCTATATATACCTCTATTAACTTGAAACTCATAAGTAGGGTACTAAGACAACGAACATCCCCATCACATGCAAGTGCATACAACCCAACATCTAAATCACTCATGGGTCTTAAATAGTGATAAAATAGAGGTTCATTCTTACCTTTGTAGCCTAACAGTGTAACCATCTTGCCTGCCTCAAACACCGAGAAAACTTCAGCGTTAACAACATCAAATATATCTTCTTCACCACCAACATATTCTCTACCAGGAAACCCTCTAAATGAATCTCCATGGTGTACGCGCATCGTGAACAAATTGGGTGCAAACCACCCTTTCTAACCATGGTTAGGCATGACGGAGCAATAGGGACCTAACGGGTCACCGTTTGGCAAACCCTGGACCCCGTGTGAGAGCAAAACCAAACGGAGGACGAAATGTGAGAACGGGGGTTAGTTCAAGGACCATCGGTGTAATTTACCCATTATGTTAATATCATTTCATGGGATATAAAATCTTTTGGCCTTTTACAAATCACCTTTTGTACGTAAAAGAGGCAAGTACCCGTACATCACACCACTTATATTTCAAAGTGTTAATATAATGACATTAATTCACCCAACATATAGTTTCATCATGTTGTCGCAAAGAACAATTGCAGTTATATGCATTTAATTTGTTCTTTCTAAGATGTAATCTAGATTGGGATCAAAATAAGTATTTCATCATCTATAGCGAGCAAACTTCTCATATTTTGAGTCTAATTCTAAAAGAAACTTGTTTTTTTTAACTAAAACCTGGAAATTTTCACTGTTTTACACAACCACATAAAACTAGGGCTGAGCATCGGTCATAAACCGACACGAATCGACGCGAACTGAAAAAACCGAGGACATAAAACAGTGAAAAAGCGAACCAAATGTTGTCGGTTAGGTTCGGTTTTGTCGGTCTAGGTGTAAAACCTGACCCGAACCGAACCGACCCGACCCAACCCAAAACCGAAATCATGTAAAACCTGGAACCGAACCGACGAGCTATCGGTTCGGTTCGGTTTTTGTCAGTTCAGTCAGTTTCGTCGGTCAGGTTCGGTTTTGAACCTTCGGTGCTCAGCCCTACATAAAACCACAATAATAATTGCAATTTATCAAGTATTGAATACTGTCTTTGCTGAGTGTTCTCACATGGAGTTAACTTATTCGGTTTGTATATAAGATTGGCCCAACTCCCAACCTGTTGAGTGATATATTGGAATAAACATGTAATTGTGTGACTTTGAAAATTTTTGGGCCTAAAATGGTTATAGCCCGCTTAAGTTTAAGTAGCCCATGACCTAAATTACAAAGAAAAGAATCCCACATATTTACATATTCAGTCCCTTATATTCAAATAAATCTAATTCCATCCCTTCAAATTCTCATCTTTCCCAGAAACTAAACTAAACTAGTTTCTGAAAGGTTTCAAGAATGGCGACATTTCTTACATCAAGAGCAAGAAATGTTCTCTCTTCATTCTTCACTGTAAGTTTATTATAATTACTTTTTACTTTTTTGTAATTTATTATTTAATTAGGATTTTAGTTATATTTCTAATATGGGTTTTTGTTGTAATTATTTTCTCTAATAAGTTTTTAATTTTGGGTTTTAGAGATTTCAGCTTATATAGCGGGCTTGTGGCTTATTTTGAAATTTTCGGCTTGTATAGGTTTATCATATAGGGGGTGTTTGTTTAAGCTTATAGCGGCTTATGGCTTATTTGGCTTTCGGCTTATGTTTCATAAGCTCATTTTTTGTGGCTTATTTTGAAACTTATACATAAGCTTATCATTAATAAGCTTATATAAGCCGAAAAGTTTCAAAATAGGCCACAAAAAAGTGAGCTTAAGAAACATAAGCCCAAAACCAAATAAGCCATAAGCCCGCTATATAAGCTTAAACAAACACCCCCTACATGATAAACCTATATAAGCCGAAATGTTTCAAAATAAGCCACAAAAATGTTTCAAAACCAAATAAGCCATAAGCCCGTTAAGGGGGTGTTTGAATTAGCTTATTTAGCCGGCTTATGGGCTTATTTGATTTTGAAAAAGTCCATACGCTCATTTTCTGGAGCTTATGACCTTATCAACTTCAGCTTATTGGCTTAAGCCAATAAGTTCAAGTTTATTAGCTCTGAAGTAAATGAGCTTATGGGCTTTTTCAAAATCAAATAAGCCCGTAAGCGAGCAAAATAAGCTAATCCAAACACCCCCTTAAATTAGCAATTGTATCTATATGCTCAGAGTAGGTAATTAGTTTTTGGTGTTTAGGGGTTGTTTGGGATTGCGTTGTAGCTTAGGGTGTTTTATTTTTGGGTAACCATGGTTTTTGGCAGACGGGGTAAAGCCCTCCCCTTTTTCGGAAGGTTGGCGTGGCTAGCAGGACCTCTGAGTGGTGGTTGTCGCTAAGTGTTTTGATACAACAGTTTTGACTTTTGAATGTTTGGATGGGAACAAACGGGTTATAATTACTTGCTTAGCGTGTGCTTGGGATGTATTTTTAGAATCTAAACTAGTTATTGCATTTTTAAAAACGAATAAGCAGTTTAGAGTGTTTGAGAGTGAAATAAGAAGTTTCAATAAATAGGTCCATACTTGATAATTAAGCATATAAGCAGTTTTAAATATGGTGAAATAAGCAGTTTGGGAGTTGGTTATTTGATTCTGGTTAAGTCTTAGCAAGCAGAATCATCAACACTCAAACTGCTGATTACTTGATTACGTATTATGTTTCGTTACGGTAGAAAAAAAAAAAAAAAAAAAAAAAAAAAAAAAACCCAAAAACTATTAGTTTTTGCATAACATTTTGTTATAACTGATTTTCGACTTCTCATGATTTCTACAAGCATAAGCAGTTGTAGCAATCACAAGTACGTATTAGGGTCGAATAATCAGCTGAGTAATAAGTTTAATAGTTGCTTCTCGAAAACTGATTCTGCGATGATTCCAAAACAAATAATCTTAAAAAAAAAAAAAAAAAAAAAAATGCAATCCCGAATACTCCCTAAACTACGCATCTGAAGTATATGGACCTGGATAGCTTCTCACTGCATAGCATAGTTGCTCATATGTTATGATATTACGTGAACCTATATGTTGGTTGATTCATGCCGTTTTTTCATTTATGTCATGTAGATAATCTGTGTCATTTGCAGGAGAGATGGTTTAGTGCGCTGGCTTACCAAGACCATTTGGCGCATAAGACTGGTCCTTCGATTGTTGGCGATCTTGCTAAAAAAACGGCTTCATTTTCAACGTGTGCTGTGTCAACCCATAAACCGGTGGTAAGGTTTACTGCTGTTAAATAAATGTCTGTTGAGTTCCTCCAAACCTAATAATTAGAAAAGAATTCCGATTAGAAGTCAGTTTTAGATTTATAAGAATAACCAAAAAGTTGTTATGAGTGGCCGATTATCATTTGTCTTTCAAGATAACCAATGCATGCCAGAAAGTGTTCTGTTTCTGTTCAGTGTCCGTATTATGCTGTTTTGTAGTATAATACTCATCTGGTATGGTCCCACTGAACATTAATTTTGTATTATTTCTACAAAGAAATGAGTTGTCATGTCTAATAATTGTCATCATGGTAACGTGTCATGTTTTTGTCATAGATCCTCAACAAAACCGCCATCTTACCTGTTTGTCCGTGTAGGGTGGGTAAACTTGTCAAATGTTCCCCAAGGGTGCGTGTATGGGTACGGCATTGAATTAGTTGGCGAGTGACATGTTTGTACTAGTTTAACGGATAAAGCCTGCACAAGTCCATGACGCCTGTTTTAGACTTTTAGCTTTCTTAGGTTTTAGGCTTATAACTTATTTCTATTTAGGCTTTGGCTGTTTCTTAACACTGGCCGTGTTCATGACAACACTCAAGTAACTACTCATCACTGAAGACTACTGTGTGCTAGAAGGGAAACTCATACACATGAAAAACGGTGCTCTCATCTTGAATTTGGTTGTAGATGGTTTGAATGAGATAGGAGAGTAATATAGTCCATTATAGTTGCACAACAATGATATTGGTCGTAACTTGTAGACCTAGGTGGAATGAAACTTATCTATGTTGTTCAATGTTACGAGAATTTCATGTATGATACTCTTGTTTGCCGTACAAAAGATTGAAAGGATGCTCAAGATACATGTGACAAGCTGGTTTTTAATGTGTTTTGAAAAAATAAAATAAAAATTGTACTTATGTTGTAAGGCGAGTTAGATTTTCTGTGGTGCTTGCTAGTCCTTATCTTACTACTTATGA
This sequence comes from Artemisia argyi, assembly GCA_030686995.1. Classification (NCBI taxonomy): domain Eukaryota; kingdom Viridiplantae; phylum Streptophyta; class Magnoliopsida; order Asterales; family Asteraceae; genus Artemisia; species Artemisia argyi. Next base: position 180,218,429 of record CM060683.1, read on the forward strand.
TTTACTTTCATTAGTAGTTAATGGTATTATGGTCGTGGTGATATTTCTGGAAATCCATTTTCTTGCATGTCTCATGTACGATGTACCTGCACCAAATTTTTTGACATGGTGTATAGTAGATAAAGCTTCATCTTTATAGATACTACAAACAAAAACTGTTACCAACTTCAGTTTGTACCTATGATATAGAAGTGTCATCACAAGTCACAACCATAATGCCATTAAGTTCCTACAAGTAGGTAGCGGTCAAACTTTCCAGCATACCCTTAGCCGTAGTTAATATACTGGAATCTGTATATAATAGCCACATAGTATATCGAGCTACCTTCCAAATTTTTTAGCACATAGCAAACAAACATGCATTATATATAATCGAACACATCTTTGTAATGCACGCAACATTAAATATGTTGAGTTTCGCCTAGTAGTTATTCAACGTCATCACATTTTTTATTTATTTATTATTATTTTCTTTTTTCAAATTGCTTTATAACATTCAAATCCTCTCGCACAACAAAATTCAAGATACGAGCAGCACATTTCATTGATAATGGGTCTCTTCCAGCAAGCGATGCTCTGTGGTGAGTAGTGTCATGGGAGTTGCCCTGTAAAAATCCATCTCAGGATGGTCATGCCCTAAATGGGTGTAAACTAAAAGGCTAAAATGAGTGTTCTGGCGTTAACAGTACATACCCGACAATTTATTTTATTTTGTACCCGTATCCATGGGTGAAATTTGCTGTTCTAGTTTTACAAATATAACAATGTTTTCTATTTGCAGTGCGTAAAGATTTGATGGCATTAAAATTTATCTTGAAACTTTATAGGCAGAAAGTAAAGATTGAGGTGGTTATCAAAATACATCTTGAAAAGTTAAAGAATACTCGTCGGTTTTTACGTTGTGAATTAGTATGTTCTATCAATATGTAACTTTGGTGTTTCTCCAGGTATTGGATGTACCCTCCAGCATTCTTGATGAGAAATATAAACCACTCCAAGATCAGGTCTTAATTCAATTTCTTTTTTTTTTTTATTACATTTTCTGACCGTTTGGTATTATTCTTTTAATGGATTCTTAACCTTTTTTGTCGCTTTTATTTTTAACTTCAAGAGTATCAGTTTTCACCAAAGAACTGTCAAGATTTATTTAGATCATGGGGTTGTACTGCCGACGAGACATCACGAATCTTTGAATGTATGCCGTCTCTCCACAAAGCAAAGCTCGATAAACTCCAACCCAAACTCAAAACACTTTTCGATCTCGGTTTCACCTCTTCAGACCTGGTCAAGATCATTAACTGTAGACCTCGATTTTTAAGTTCCAGAATCAGTCACTGTCTTGATGAGCGCGTTAGGTACTTAGAAAATTTATTTGGTTCAAAGGAAACACTTCGAAAAGCCATTCTTAGAAACCCTTCTATTCTTATTTACGATTTGAAAACAATGATTAAACCCACTGTTCAGTTATACAAATCCATGGGTATAACCGGGGATGATTTGACATTAATGCTTCTATCTCGCCCTACCATAATACCTCGAACCTCATTAAGTGCTGAAAAGCTGGAGTACATTAGAAAAACAGGTATATCTAAAGATTCAAAAATGTACAAATATGTGGTCACCCTTATGGCTATTTCACGCGTTGAAACCATCCGTGAGAAAATAGCAAATTTGGAGAAATTCGGGTTCACAGAAGATGAGGTGTTACGTCTAGTGGGTAGGTCACCACTTGTTTTGACTTTATCAGTTGACAAAGTTCAAAGAAACATGACCTTTGTGGTGGCCACTATGAAGCTACCTGCCAAGGTTGTACTAAATAGACCATTTTTGGTTTATAGTAATTTGGAACTAGTGATGAAACCTCGTGTGATTGTTGCTGGGAAGATTGTTGATATGGGTTTGGTTCCACGCATTGAAGGGCTTAGACTGTTTACAGCTTTAAGGATGACGGAAAAGAGATTTATGAAGGCATTTATTAACTGTCACCCTCCTGAGATTGCAAAGGAGTTGAAGGAATGCTATGTTGATGCAAAGCATGTTAAACGCTTAGCTGAACAGTCGAAAAAGACTTTTCATAAAGGCTTTCCTTTTTGAAACAGTCGAAGACACGAGGATAGAAGTTTTGTACTTTGTAGCTTATTTCTGATTTGTTTTGTAACTTGAGAATAGCAAAGAAGATAGTTTTACATTGCCATGCATTTAAAGATTATATATTTTTTTCATGGCTTAATTTTAATGTAAAGTCATTTATCTTGTTCTGGTGGGATCAATTTTATTGTTAAGTTTTTGTGGACTTTCTAATGTTTATATGAGTTGACCCTGGAAGTGGTTCAGGTTCTAGGTCTTTTCCAAGAACCATAAACATTATTACAAAAGACTAATTGCATCCAAAAGTAACCAACTTGGTCAATTTTAATATAGGTATTAGGCAACCAATTTTGTATGAAAATGGAACATTGTTAAAAAAGTCTTCACACTGTGTTTAATTAGAACTGACTATCGGACAAACGGGCAAAAACATGCTGGTTAGCTCTAAAATGCAGTTCTCCGTCTAGTTCCAGAAATCATAAACATTGCCACAAAAGACTACAAGGTACAAATAACGCTCAAAACATGTTGGTTAACCCTGAAATTCAGTTCCACGTCTAGTTCCAGAAACCATAAACATTGCTACAAAAGACCAAAGGAATAAAAAGTAGACTTTTAATGAAGTTTCTAGGTAACCAAAAACTCATAGGCATGACCACTATCAAACTTTTAAGAAGCGCAGAGCTATGGTATCTTGACCTGGTTACTTATTCACTTTAGCTACAATTGACTTTCTCGTGATGCTAATGTTTATGTGCAGTATGGCTAACCCCAAAATCATGGCTCGTGATATTATTATTTCTGGTAACCAGCTTTTTTCAAGGCCAGAGAAATGGTCAAATGGTTAAAAGTCTTGACACGAGCTAATCAGGTTGCTAGGTTAAAATGATGACGTTTTGCTCACGTTGAGCACATGTGACTTTTTCTAGTATGAAGCTAATGTGAAATTATCATGGGAACTGGCACTTGCTAAACATCTAAACTAGCTTATCTAGAACTTTAATCTAAAATTTGAAACTGAGTAGTCATTCTGGGTGAAAAGTTAATTGCCTTGCCTATTCAGTTTTGCCATACTACGAAAAGAGAACACAATCCACACGAAACATAAAACGAAAGCAGTAGTGAAATAAAAGGGAACTAGAAACAAGTACAAAGGGTGTAGAATGTGTTATCAACAAAAACACTATAAATACAAGAACCACAACAAGAGTACTCAATAGGAAGCCATATCTGTTTATGTTTTCTCGTAGCTTATTTTTCCTTTGAGCAATGTCAAGAAATTAAAGATGATAAAAAAAAAAAAAAAAAAAAAACATATAACAAACTGTTTAGATCATTTTTGACAAAAATCTATCTATCAAAGATAAGTTATTAGACCCTCTAACCCTGAGATAGACGACAACTTAACGAAAATATACTCAAGACCTTTCAAGAAATCTTTAATCTCAAGTAAACATCTGTTCTTTTTTCCCCTGATTAACAATGAAAATTGAAAAGAAAAAGAAAAAAGATAAACTTTTGTTTGGATAGTTGAGTTACCCATGATCAAGAATCGTATGCCCATGAAAACACCAACTTCAGCAGCCCATCACCGCACAATTGTACACAAAGTTGCTTGACTGCTTCCTCCCAAGCATCGTCCAACGAGGCGGCCCGTCTCTTGGAACCCATGAATTCACTTCAATGAACCCAGCCCCACTAGTTCTCGGCCCACCAATAACGATTACACGATCACCACAACCCCTAAATGCTATACCCCAACCATTCATTGAATCTGCTCGCTCGGGCAATCTTCCAACTGTCTCCCATTCTTTCCTCTGCTTATCGTACTTCCTGACCTCCATATCGACACAATCAGCAGCATACAGTTCATTATCAACAACTGCTACTAGTGGTGGTGCCTCAGCTGGCGCGTTGGCAGCTTCAATGGGTCTCACGGGTGACATATTCGGGATTTCTGTCCATACACGAGTAGTTAAATCATATTCTTCGCCACAAGTTAATGGCCTTAAATCCGTCCCTCCAACACCTCCAATAACATAAAACTTATTATCCATGAACACGCCGGAACACATTTTTCTAGGTTTCAACATGTTTGGAAGCGTTTCCCAAGATCCTGACTCGCTGTTATAAAGCTCAGCTGAGTTCACAATCGTTCCATTCGGGCCAACCCCACCAGCTACAATTGCTATCTCACCAAGGCTCGCGGAACCAAATAAACATCTGGGCTCGTTCATTAACTGCCCCAACGACCATGAGTTTGTCAATAAACTATACTTATATATTACATGATCAAGAACTTCTTTACCTAGTACAAGTAACTCTGTACCGACTGCTAAAGACTCTTTATCAGAAAACTGGAAGCATGTGTTGGATGACATTGTCGGAAGACGCATCCAAAGCTGATTAATAGGATCAAACGCTTCCCATTGGACTAGATGGCAAGAAAAGTATACCCAATGCTCGATTATACCATTCTTTCTTCTTAGCCTATAAAGTTCTCCGCTCCTAATGAGGTCACGAAAACTACTGTTTAGCGATGCTAAAGACCCGTAAGTGGATCTTGAGCATTTGAGCAAACAACTAATGGAATTGTCTCGACCAATGGAATGGATCAAAGAACTTGAATCCGAATCATCACTACTATGACGACGCTGATTGTTATTTGAATGATCGATAGGGACTAATGTAAGGTCAAGAAAGCCTAATCCAAGCTCAAGATTTTCATAACCACTGGACTGCTTGCAAATCTTTCTAGCATGAACACCTTCTTCATCTTCGAGTTCCAAAGGCCTTTTTTCATGAGACTCGATCCTTTCGATCCTGCAGTTACTCATAAACCAAGTGTTCTCCCTTTTGCTAGTAAAGCTCGAAACCATAAAAGACCTCTCTTCCAACATACCTTAATACACCCCCTGATCAAAATTTCGCCCAATCCTAATCAACCCAACCCAAAAGACCTAACCTTTACACAAATCCTGAAATCACCCAAATCACGATTTTCGCAATCTTAATGAATCCAACCCAAACCAAAGATCAAAACTTTACGCAACCCTTTATCGAACCTTAATCAAGATTACCAAAACCTTATTGAATCCAACCCAAAGATCAAAACTTTATTGCAGTTTGATCAATCACAACTGAAATCCAATAACAACAAACATATATATCAATCAATCAATTTCCACAAAAAGTATCAAATTCAAGATCTATATCTAAAAATAGAAAGCATCATCATCAACACAAACAAAACTAATCCAAATATAGCAAGAACATATTAACATCAAATCCAAAATCATCATCATACACTAATAATCAGATCCCTTAATTCCAATAGCATCAAATAACAAAATAAAATAAAATAAAAATAGATCTAATTAAAATCAAAGAAAATAAACAAAAGGGTATTTAGCTTACCTATTAATAAACACAAATCAAGCTTCAAATCTGTTAATTCATCAATCCATCAATTTTCTTTATCTCTGCAAACAAAAACCAAAAAAAAAAGATTTTTTTTTTTTTTTTGGGTGTGTGTGTTTTTATATATTTCTAATTCTCTCTCCCTCTAGAAATATATAGGGTACTTATTTCTATAAAAGATTATTCATTTCTAATATATACATGTTATGTTATGTTATGTTATATATATATGTGTGTATATATATAAAGAGAGAGAGAGAGAGAGAGAGAGAGAGAGAGAGAGAGGGGGAGAGAGAAAGGGTGGTCGGAGGAGGGTGGTAGATTGTGGTTGAGGGTGGCGCGTGGGGTCCACGTACAGCTGTGTGTGTGTTTTTTTTTATATAAAGTTTGTGTCGAGTCGCCGCCGTGTTCGACTGTTTTTATGGGCTGGGAGAGGTGACTGGGAACCGGTTATAGCCGGTCTTGCCACGTGTATTTATTAATTTTTTATTATTATATTACTATTTACTCCATAGCAATATACTCTCTGATATTAAATGTCATGTTTAGCTTTTTTAAAGTCTTTATTTCTCAATTTTAACTTTAAATATTTTTGTTTGTGTAATATAATACTTGATACAAAATATAATAATTGATTAAGTTTAAATGTGTTTTCATTGCGTATAATTTTTATCAAATATTATATAACACAAGCAAAAATATTTAAAGTCAAAGCTAATAAAGAAAGACTTGAAAAGTCAAACCTGGACATTTAATATGGAACGGAGGGAATATTAAATAACTGTCTCCCGACAAAAATCATATAACGTAAGGAAAGTCTAATGTAATTATTACTGATTTTTTTTCTTTTTTTTTTTTTTTACTTTTTTGCAGAATGACAGTTTATCCTTAACTAAGTAATTACTAATTTACTAAAAGTTTGCAATAACAATGTTAAATTAAGGTAATACAGTAATCTCGACCAAAATTTTCTTATCTATTTTTAGTATTAAAAATTAATTTAAGATAACCAAAAATAGAAAATGTGGACAATAATATTGAGGACGAAAGGAGTAATAGCTTAGTCCCAAAATAATTGCATGACAAAAATCATACATTTTAATAAAAACATAATAATAACTATTTCTTTTTATTTATTTGTTTTCGCAGTTATCAAAACTAATTAATTTATAACTTTTTTAAAGTTGGTAATAATAACTTTAAGAGAGAGAGAGTTAATTTAAATTTTTTATCTACATTTAATAGTGAAAAAAAAACTAAAAAAGGAATTTGCATAATTAATTTGAAACCGATAGAGTAATGCTTTTTCTTTAAACGTAATCAATGGCACAGTTATTGCAAAAGATTAAGATTAAATGTTCAATGTGCATAATAAAATGGTAAAGTGATCACAAAAGATTAATATTAAATGTTCAAAACTACAATGTGTATATTTATGTGTGACTAGGGTAGGGATGGAAACTGTTTCAAGATTGACTTGTTGAGGGTGTCTACATTTGAGTAAAACAAAGTTGTTTATACCCGCAAAGCACTTACAACTCAAGTATTTGGTTTTCTAGAGATCAAGTTTTCAAAACTCGAGAGACGTGTATAGTAAAAGGGTTGTAACATTCCGCCTAATTAGACTACAATATTGCTTTGGCCGCTAGCTCACGACTTTCCTTTATGGCGTTCATGTGAAGATTCCAGCAGTTCACCCAAACCAGTATTACTTTCATATGAGCATGCTTAACTGCACAATTTATGAGAATTCCACCCGCAGTAGACTACAAAATACGTTGTATCATTGTAAAGCGAATGTTAACTTATGAACTCAACATCTCTTCAAGCCATAAACGATATACGATTTTTCTAAGGTGTTACAAGGGTGACCAAAGAAAGGTCATAAATGGTTCAAGATTCGGTAAGACCGCATATATAAAAGTACAAATGTTCGCCATTCCCGGATAACCTAAATATGGGAATAACATTACCTGTTCACATTCACATTTTAAGGTTTTTTGTTTTTTTATATTTTTATGTAATTTTTAGTGGTGTGCTGCGTTTTAATTTGGGAGGGTTGATTCGTGTACGTCTCTAAAGCCGTTTATGTCCTCGAATATTTAAGTCGGCTACTTTAAAGTTAGGAGAATTTCTTTTCGTTTGTCTTATACTCGTATTTAAATTAATAAATGAATTTTTAATGATTTTGCAAAGCTATGTTATTTGCTTCAAACACTATATTTTAGAGCTTATTTAGTATAATTAGAATTAGGAGAGTTTCTTCCGCTTACCTTTAAGCTTTAGAGCTTATTTACTATAATTAAAAAATGATTAGCTTTCAAATTAATAAATAAATAATGGAAAAAATAGACAAATAAAAGATAGATCGAATCAAATAAATTTACGGATCAAACATCAAAGCTTACACCAACACCTACAACCGATTATTGATCATGAATAACGATAAAATATCGTAATATGCATTTTGGTTTATAATTTATGTCATAACTAGGAGTGAGCACGGATTGGTTTAGGTCACGTTTGTGCCAAAAGTTAAAACCGAATCAAAATATTCGCTTTTAACGAAATCTAAAACTGAAACTAATTAGCTTTTGTCGATTTATTTTTTATCGGCTACTGTCTAGTGTTTCGGTTTTTAACCCTTAATATCTGGGCTTAGTCTATTCGTACAAACAAAATTATTTTACGTAACAAAATTGTTGTTTCTTCTTCGTTTCTTATTAATCTAAGCCTAACAATATTATCAAAAAAAACTCTACATGTACACAAATATAGAGAAACATACATACAAGCAAGTCATGCGCCCATAATATGATCATTCCTAAATACATACTGATATATTGGCAAGTAAACACACATACACATAATTCATAAACATGCACATAAAATTTAAGACAAATATATTTTAAATACACCCACAAATGAATATGCATTTGTAAATTTGATTTATTTAATTATTTATTTGTATTATGTTAAATATATTATTTGTATAATAAAATCGGTTTGGTCAATTATTACATTTTGAGTTTTTATAAAAACCGAAAGTAGCAACATATTAATTGATTTAAATATTTTTATTTGTGTTATATAATTTTTTATGCAAAATATATGAGTGAATTGGGTTTTAAATGTATTTTATTTGTATAATTTTCATCAACAAAAACAAAAATATTTAAGACAAAAAAAAAAAAAAAAAAAAAAAAAAAAAAAAAAAAAAAAAACTGAACATTTTATATGGAACAAACGGAGACGGAGTATAATGTTTTATTTTGCAGTACCTTGTTGATTTTGAATGATAACTAAAAAAATCTACTACAAGTACTATTTTATTATTTCTATGATACACTTTTGTTGAATTCATGTTTGTTTAACCATAATTAGTTACCAATCAAATCAAATATGACAGTTCAATGTTATAATCAATAAGGATTTCTCACAAAAAGGACATTTCAACATATACCCTTTAGTAGTTTAGTATATATGCGCAATTGATTACCTATAATGTGATACGAACCAGTTAGGGATTGTATCGGGATAAGGCATCATTTTTAGCGTGTGCGAGCTCCTTAAGAAATAGAAGAGAAGAACTAGAGAATTATTGATCTTAAACTTGATTGAATTATTCATAATAATGATTCGGTATATATAACCGAATAACCCAAGCTTGTAAAACAAGCTAAACATAAAGATATATCTAAACAATGACAGTTTCCTAATACGACACAAACACATATCCTAAATAAATGTAACATGACATAAAGCTCGGGGCGTATCATTCCCCACTCCTTCGAAATCACCTTGTCCTCAAGGTGTGGTCTTGAAAAATTTCTCTTGATTCCGGGATCCCATATCTTAGTCCTATCTTCCACTCCCATAGTTCTCTTGTCTTCCGCTACCGCAACCAACACTTTTTTCCTCTTCCGTCTTCCACTACCTTGGACATAACACAACATAATTCTTCCGCCTTCCGCTACCCATGCCGTAACACTCTTCACTCCTTCAAAAATCATCTTACCCTCAAGGTGATACGAAGAATATATAGATTGAGAATCCGCTAATTCCTCACTTAAATTCAAATTTATTTCGCCCAAACGACCATCAAATTCACGACCACCCACAACAATCTCTTCTATACTTTTCTTATTTTCTGAATATTCTTCAAACTTGCTATGAACTTCATTACTCTCACCAATATCGAAAACATCATCTATCGCGTTATTAACCACATCAATACCAATATATTCATCAATTATATGCTTTTTCTCCTTCTTTTCAATTGCGTCAAAACGAGCCTCGACTATATGGGCTAAGGAAAAGGCTTCTCCTAAAGTTGTAGGTCGTGCCCTCAACAGTTCTATTTGTAATGTCAGTTTAAGTCCGGAGATATAAAACGATGTAAGTAAAGATTCAGAGATCCATGTTACTCGATTTGCAAGTACCACAAAATCACTCTCATATTCGGCCACCGTACCTGCAATAGCTTAGATAGTGCATTTTCCGCGTCCTGATCTCTGCCGCCTGATTCCATGAATAATAACTCGAAGAACAAAAAAAAAATCTGATGAATAGTGCCGATGAACAGTACTCGTGAATAGTACCCAATGAACAGTGACTTATCAAAAACCCTCTCAACGAGAGCTCTCAATGAAAGCACCAATTGATACGACCCGGTTAGGGGTTGTATCGGGATAAGGCACCACTTTTAGCGTGTGCGAGCTCCTTAAGAAATAGAAGAGAAGAACTAGAGAATTATTGATCTTAAACTTGATTGAATTATTCATAATAATGATTCGGTATATATAACCGAATAATCCAAGCTTGTAAAACAAGCTAAACATAAAGATATATCTAAACAATGACAGTTTCCTAATACGACACAAACACATATCCTAAATAAATGTAACATGGCATAAAGCTCGGAGTGTTTCATAATGTCTCAAAGTAATATAAATCAATGAGAATTAATTTGCTATTGGGAGACTTTGGTTACTGCATTAAACAGTTGTATTATATTTATATACTGTTTTCAATACTTATACAGTGTGCAAATAAAAAAAAAAATAAAAAAAAAATGAAAATCACCTCCTACATCAATGCATGTATGATTCACATTCTGAAAACCCAATATTCTTTTCTCACCACCAAAGCGGCATAGTAGTTTGACACTTTAATATACTCACAAGAGGTATCACGTTCAAATCTCACAAGGTACACTTTAGAAATATTTAAGGAAAGAGCCAGAAAAGGTTCCGATAATGCCATTAAACCGCGTACAATTGACAAATCAACGAAGCCGGTTCTATATCCTTTTTCACTTTTGTGCTCTCATGGGAAAGGTATATTAAAAGTTATCTAATGTTCATTTAGGGGTCAAAATAAAGCAACTAAAATCCAAGTTTGTATTGATCACATCTTATGGTTATGGTTATTGAGTTATTGACTTTTTATCTTAATATGATCATGCTTTAAAATCTCTTTTGTTTGTATTAGGCAACCTCCCTTAAACAACTTCTCATAATCTATATCTCTTTTGCATGGACCTATATGCCCATTGTTAACACATATTTTTACATGCATTCCAATGGGTATCATTGTCATTTTAAGATGACAACTTTGAAATGACAATGACTTAGACCGACCAAACTTCTCATGATCATTTCACACAATATAATAGCATATCCTTTATTGGTCTTTACTTTTTGTGAAATGACAAAATGAATTAATTAAATACTTAATTACTTATCGAGTTTTTTCATCTATCTAAAAGTTAAGATAACAAATTTTAATACCATATAAGTGAAACTTCATTTTCTATAACATTTTTGGAACCCATATATATAACAATAAGTAATTTATTGATGAGATTGTTTGTATACTCAATAATTGCAAAAAACTATCATGTATTGTTGTATTATGCTAATTGATCGTGTTTCTTGCATTTTATTATCGTGGATACACATGCATAAAATGATTGATCTGATCAAGGTCGTTTCAAGAATTTCGGTAGTTTTTGAACTAATTAAACTCAAGCATTATTTTGTGTAAATATATAACAGAAATGCATGAAATTTTATGGCCCTTGTCAACCGGTGACCCTATGCAATGACACCAATTATACTCCTTAAAGACGGCCATGAATGTTATCATAAGTTATTGATAAACTAGTATGACCAAGATCGTAAACCCTTATCAACTTTTGACTCTTCTTAGTTGATCCTTCTCATATTTTAATATGATTGTTTGGTATAAAGATTTGTTTCACAATGTTGTGCTAGTTAAAACAGTTACGTAACTTTTTTAATTTATGTTAATGCAATGTTAGATGATTAAACTGACATGTGTTATTCATGGTCGGTTTTTACATAGTTACATTAGGTTCAATGAATTTACATAGTCACATTAGGTTGAATGAAGTTTTGCTTATAATCTTTGACAATTTACGTAGTAATACAGTTTGTTCCATCTTGTTGAATTCGTTATGACTTTTCTTCTAAGGTTGACATTGTTGTTCAACGACGTCTTCATCTCGGTATCCTTGAGTCACGCCATCAATTCATCTCGATCTACAAAATAATTTAGCTACGAAGTATCTATACTACTTATAATACATATTAGACCCTCTCTCCTATTAAATTTTTAAGATTTCTTAATATAGATTTTAAGTAAAATACACATATTAAAGCTTTATGTATAATTAATTTATGCACAAATTGTATATTAAACACCTACAATTAATACTCTTCTTAAATCACTTTTTACTAAAAAATGGAACTATTTTACAACATAGTAGAATCTAATCAAGCTATTAATCATCTATTGTTAAAATCAATAACCCAAGCACTTAAAATACCAGAAAAAAACACAACATGCGCAACTTAAAAGACCAGCATGTACAACTTATAGGAACAATATGGTTAAAATTACGCAAATATAAAATTCTCACAATTTATAAAGTTACGCAAATATAAAATTCTTATGCGTGAGGTTTTCTGGTCACGCGCCAGTGCACCACCACCAATATCACACCTTTTTCATCATGCGTGATAATTGCTAGTTTTTCTTTCGTTCGGTCACAGCGTTAACTGGACCTAAAAGAAAGTATGGGTGTGTTTGTGAATGTTTTGTTAATTTTGATAAATAAAAGGTATACTTAAGTGGTAAGTAATGGTTACGAAAGTGTAAGTGATGATAAGACCAAAGTGTAATGGTCAGTCGTCCAACATGGTCAACTTTCATTTTGTACATCGTACGCATCCCACCTTTTACACCTCTTCTAGCCTGACCCGTCTTGTAACTCGGTTGTAAATTCGATCGAGTCATCCCCTTTTGTTGTGTGTGAGTGTGCATTTATTTAATTGTTATGTGAGATATGTTTTTTGATATGTCATCGATCTCCTTATTACACTAAGCTAATTATGACATTGTTGTTATGGAGAAACAAAGCTTATGTGATAATAGTGTACTCAGTCCTTTAGTGGTCACTATTACATCTAGTTAAAAGTACGAGTAATAAGTGAGAAATAACGAAGTACAATGACTTTGACGAGTAAAATTAATTAATTTTTATTGTTTTTTATTTTTTTTTTAACTTAACCATTCATTCATCTAATCACATGTTTGTACAATGACTACAATCTTTTGTTACAGTACTACATTCTTTGACAGTATAAAAGTTACAAATGTTGTACGGAGTACTAGTTAGTAAATCTTTAAGCCTGAAAACTATAGTACTAGCACTACTTGATATACAGTAAATAAAATTATTAAATGAGTAATAAATATGTTTGTTGGATTTTAACAAAAATAGTATCGTATTTTGGAATGAACGACTATAAAGTGATTCTCAACTGTCGAAAACAATTGCTCAAAAGCGAAAATTATTTCTAGTTATGATTTATGAATAGTAAACTATCAATTTCAAGTATTTTAAATAGTAGTTCATTCATGTAATATTGGGGTACACCTATAGAATGATATAATGGTACAAATTGGCATGATTTTTCTAGGCATAAAGGTACTAATGTAAAGAGTTTGTACACATTGTTGGTCCACAAAATTTTCGTTGACAAAATAGTTCTTATTCATAGCTTTATCATCCCCTAGTGAAATCATACATTTTTTTCAACATTGATGTGCAAATATTTGGTCAACCTTAACCTATTCAAAACAAGAGTTCCAAGTTCTCATCATTCAATTACGTACATATCTCGAACTTTTAGTACTTCTTTTATAATAATGACATATTTTAAAGCTTTTCTTTTACGGGAGAAATCTTATCTCGGTTATTTTTTGTGTCATGGCAGATAAATTCTCGGACTTTAGGCGAGTTTAGCGGGTCAATCAGAGTATTTGCGGTGTATGTTTTGTGAATACTATAAACATTTTGTGTTCACTTTAGGATATGTTAAGGTTAAGAGTTTAGCTTAGACCGTCTTTATTATGGGATTATGCCCAATTGTATCTCGTCAAACTTTATCGTCATCGCGAATCTGTCATATGTAGAAAACAAAAATGATACAATTTAAGCTAGCTATATAAGAATGGTGAATAACACAACAAAACGTGACATTAAAAATGCTTTACCTCATCAAAGCATGATACATCCATATCATATATCACGACATTTTAGTCTGACTAATTTTAAGCTAATCATACATCTTAGAGTTAAGATGGATTTTTTTTTTTCTTTTAACTAAACTATATGGACGAATCGAAGATTGATAATCATCTAAATAAACACTAATAATGTGTTAGATATTTCTAAAAGGGAAGGTCATAAATTAGCAATGAACTCTTTTTAAAGTTCCGTCTTGATACGTAAACTATAACAAAAAATCATTGTATGCAACGAATTTTCAAAAAATGTTTCAATATGTATATTTTAATATGTTGTTACGTTAAAATAGTAACACGTGTTAGTTTTTCTGATACAACAACACATCAAAATATTATGAAAAATTGTTACATTTAATGACATCTTTTGTAGTTCATGTATCAAGACTAGATTTTGTAAAAGATTCATTGTTACTTTATGACCTAAACTTTCTAAAATACATAGTCTTGTTGGCTAATAGTGAGATAGATTCAAAATTAAAGATTGTAATTAACAAATCACATATAGTGGAAGTAATTAATCGAAACCGTGTTCTTGTGTAAACAATGGGTTCTGTGGGACCCACCCCTAACTCTTGCCACGTGTAAGAGGCAATTTGACGGCTCTCACACTTGTGTACTCTCATCGTATATTGACTCATTCATGCATTCAAAAGCCATAATATGTAGTACTAACACCATAGAATGGGTCAAATCTAGCAACAATATATCAGGGGTCAAGTCCTAATCATTTGTACTTTGTTTTTTATTTTGATGTTCTTATAGTGATGTTTTTAGTTTGAGCTAATTTCATTTTTCTTCAAAAATAAAACCATGATTAAAGGTTTGCCTTAAAAAAAAACAACTTCCATAATTGACCCATTTAAAATTTAGCGTCTTGTATTTTTTTTCTAAAATTGTTGCACTACAATAGTTTTCGGATTTGACATGCTTTCTATGGGGTGGATGGATCGAACAACGACTTCAACGTTGTACGTCAATCTCTTTTATTTAACTATCTTAAAGATGAGAAAGCATCAGAGGTTTCGTTTGAGGCTAACATCATAAATTACAAACTGGTATATTATCTTGTTGACGGGATATATCTGTAATGGGCGACACTTGTTAAAGGTGATTTCACATCCAAATGACGCAAAGCAAATACGGTATAAACAAGCGCAAGAAGCGGCAAGGAAGATGTGGAACGATAATTCGATGTGGAACGATAATTCGATGTGGAAGGAAATAACAGGCAATAAAAAAAATCTTGAATGACCTATATCTTTGGATAAAATAAAGCATATGATGTACACATGCATCATATTACATAATTTAATCCGAAAGGGCAAAAAAGATGCAATATCTCCCGACTTTTTTTTCGGAGGAAAGAGATCGTGAGGATGACCTCGTGAACAAATAATGTTACAAATGATAAGACAAATAAAATGCTTCGAAACACATTAATGTAACCTTTTTTATTTTTATTATTTTTTATTTATTTATTTATTTATTTATTTAATTTAGTGGTTGGTTAAGTGATGACCATTACGATTTATGAATGAAAGGTGAAGATAATGTTTTGTATTGAAAATCTGATATGGAAGCTGAGTGGAGGTAATGGTCAGATGACCATTACATTTAGTCTTATAGAAAAGACTAACATATATATAAAAAAGGGTTTTTCTAACTTGTGCGCTAGGATGTGGAAGGAAATAACAAGCTATAAAAAAAATCTCGAATGACCTATGTCTTTGGATAAAATAAAGCATATGATGTACACATGCATCATATTACATAATTTGATCCGAAAGGGCAAAAAAGATGCAATATCTCCTGACTTTTTTTTCGGAGGAAAGAGATCGTGAGGATGACCTCGTGAACAAATAATGTTACAAATGATAAGACAAATAAAATGCTTCGAAACACATTAATGTAACCTTTTTTTTTTTTTTTTTTTTTTTTTTTTTTTTTTTTTAATTTAGTGGTTGGTTAAGTGATGACCATTACGATTTATGAATGAAAGGTGAAGATAATGTTTTGTGTTGAAAATCTGATATGGAAGCTGAGTGGAGGTAATGGTCAGATGACCATTACATTTAGGCTGTGTTTGTTTTTTGTTTTTTGCCTTTTAACAGCATCTGAATGGGCACTGTGTCTGAATCGGTCAGACATTTTGACGTTCTGATCGTTTTTTTTTTTTTTCGTTCAGACGCGTTCAGATGCAGTAAGATCTTAATGGTTTAGACTTGAGAGGGGTGTTTGAATGCGTCTTGTTGCCTCTTGCTGACACAAATAAAAACCAAACAAAAATTAGTACGAGCAAGCAAATGTGCGGTTCAAACATGAGTTTTTTTTTTTTTCCGTTCAGATGCGGTCAGATTCAGACATTTACGCATCAGATTCAGATTCAGATGTGCGGTTCAGATTCAGATTCAGACCCTCTTAACAAACAAACACCACCTTAGTCTTATAGAAAAGACTAACATATATATATAAAAAAGGGTTTTTCTAACTTGTGCGCTAGGGGCACAAGTTAACCACATCATAAGTACATAAGAGCCTACGAAAAAGTACACAGGGATCCACATAATAATACAGATAAGTGTACTTTTGTGTGGGTCCTTATATACTTTTGATATACTTATTGTGTGCTTAACTTGTGCCCTTAAGACACAAGTTAGAAAAACCTTAACAACAATTAGGCTAGAAGTAGTGGTAAGAAGTCACTCACTCTTACCTCAACGTCACCTCAACTTTCCCTCTCCTCTTACTTTCGGTCACTCCCACTCACCATACATCCGTAGTTGTCACGCTACTCACTTTTTATTAAAATACTTACTTTATACAAAATATAAACCACTAAATATTTCACACACACTCACAAAACAAATAAAAAAAAAACATTAAACAATGCATGGTGAGTAACTCACTAAATTTGCACAAATATGGTCGCGAGTTGTATTACTTAGGGGTGATCACGGTCCAAAAACCGGACCGGACCGGACCGAAGACCGGGTTAAGGAAAAACCATAGACCGAGGCCGGACCGAATGTGGTCGCTCTGGTCTCGGTCCGGTCTAAATAGGCAAGATTTGGCATGTTTTTTCGGTTTTTTGGTCGGTCCGGACCGGACCGAAAACCGAATTAACCAAAAAACTTAGACCGAGGACCGGACCGAATGTAGTCGGTCCGGTTTGGTTCGGTCCGGTCCGGTCGGTTTTGTCGATCGGTCCGGTCCATCCGGTCCGTTTGCTCACCCTAATATTACTGTTCTAACCCTGATTTTTAAACTGGTAATTGTGGAATATACCCCTTTTGAGTTTGGTAAATGTTAAAAATACCACTTCAAGTTTACTAAAAGATAAAATTAGTCCCAAACTTAGTAAACGTTATATTTTAACTTCTTTCACATCTTATTCTTAAGTTTACTAAATTATCAAAGTAGCCCATATACCCATAAACTTTATATAAAAATACCCTCTTTAACTTTTAAATTATAAAACTATATAAATCGATATTTTAACTTTTTACAACATCCTACCTATTTATTACTCGTACAACTTTCATTGGAACACATATTATCAATGTAGTTTCTAATAAAAGATGAGACCTTTTTGTATTTAATTACAACATTAATAGTTTCTAAAAATCTATCCACAAACTTTATTATAAAAGAGTTTTGCTAAACAATGTTCACTGGGCAATTGTTAACAAAATAAATATGGAAAAAATCACTAATTAATATAGTTCATTTATTGTGCATTAAATATATAATTACTTTAAATATGAAAATAATATGTTATGGAAAATGCTAACGACAACCCTTAGGGTTGTTGATAACAACAAACTAATCATAAAATTCGCTAATATTAAGACATAGTGAGAAACATGCTCCATTTTTTTTTTTCACTAAAATGACCAATAAGAAGAGTGAATTAAATTTGTGTGTGAGAAATTTTAGGGGATGATTAGTAATTTTTGGATAATTTTGAATGGTTTTATTTGGACATTGTGTATTGTCATACAAAAAATTTCGGAAATTAGTTGTTAATAACAACCCTAAGGGCTGTTAGCAAAACCCGTATGTTATTTAAGGTAATTTGTATATTAATTAATTGTGCATTAAATATATAATTACTTTAAATAAAGAAATAATTTGTTATTTAATTTGGCTTAAAAATTACTTAGTGGGCATTGTTTAGCAAAACCCTATAATAAAACATTATATTTCAAAATTGATGTAATGTTTCATTTTCAGTTTTACTAAATGTTTTAATACGTTCTATAATACATTTTAAGAATTTTATTTGAGTTAAATTATTGTATGTTATACTAGTAACATTTTTCAATTACTTTTTGTTTTAATTATTTTGCGTTATATATATAAACATTACACAAAATATTTAACTACAGTATCGCAATTATAGCTATCCGCAGTTATAAAATCTCGTGCTATCGGATACTAATTTCAATGCAATGTATGAAGTCATCACGAGTTGAATAATGTTTTACTTTTATACTGTAATAATTTGTTACAGTAAATTGCAAACTTTGACCACCACATTCAAACTAGGACGAATTGAATTGGTTGTAAAATTATTTGTTTGGTTATTTCCAAAATAAATACTGTACCTGGTTTACTGTGAGAACAACTAAAATTGAATTCGAAAATTTATTAGGACAACATGAACTTTTTCGGTTCAAAGGGCTATCATTCTTTTAACAGAAAAATATTAACTATTTAGATTGGATTTTCCCTCCAAAAAATTTACATTACTAGAGTAGTTTTACTATTTACCACTCATATAAATTATGATATTTGCAAATAGAAAGTAAATAAATAGATAGCACTATTGTTGTTCTATAAACTTTTTCTTATATTCAATTTCGTTATATATAAACATGTCACAAGTTTGAAAGTTGTAGAAAATTATCTTCAAACAAGGTATACTCGTTCAAATTTTCGCAAACTCGTACATGACTTGCTGAATCATTCTCATACTCTCGATTCACAAACGTGTTAAAAGATTACGTGTTGCACGATTAAGACATCTTTCGTAGTATAACATTATATTACTCTAACACCATTCCACTTTTGGCATACATGGCATGCCGCAAAACGCGTACTAAAGCCAAATATAGCATGCTTAAAACGACATTTGTGGGAGTAGGCCACAACAAACAACTAGTTGATCTAAGACGACATCGGTTTATTTGAAAATTACTAAAGCTTGAAACTTCGTTCTTTTTTCAAATGAAACGTGTACGAATCGATCGATCGAGTGGACCCGAGTAAAGGCATGTTCGAACCTTTTTCGAGTGGGACGAATAGTTTACGAAAAGACTTCGTAGTTTATATATATATTCATCTATTTTTAGATAAAGAGTGTTGAAAAAATGGTACAAGTAGTTATCTATTTGATACATTAAAGTCGTTGGGGACCAAACTTATGTGGAAATTTATCTAAAGAATAAAAGGTGATTGGTTTCCATGTCAAATTTTAATCATTTCTTCGGGATCACCAATTAAACAATCTTAAAAATCTACTTTTTTTTTATGTTAAAGATCATGATATCTTTATCTTTTAGTTATCGATAATTTGACATTTTTGCCAAGTTTTTTAAAATACTATTAGTGCTTTGTTAATTACTGCATCACATACAATTTTGATTAAGATGTCTTGTTTGTATCATGTTTATTAAACCATATCTTGTATATTTGTTGATTCAAATATCTTAATTGATTGAAAATCAAAGGCCTCTTCGCCCAGAAGTATGTGAGTGACTCAATTATAACTTAAAGGTTGTGAGTTTAAGTCTCATTAGACATATGTGAAATTAAATTTGAGAGATAAGTGGTGTAAGTTGTAAACAATTGTCGTTCAAAAAAAATCTTGATTGATTGAAATGAATGTAAGTACGTAAACTATTACTATATAAGACTATACATGAACAAGTATAGGAATGATCTGGTTCTATAAAAGCTTAAAAACAACCTAAGTTAAAACGAGCTCAAAAACATTTACGAGTTTTAACTCAAAACAAGTCAAGTGGGTTAGGTTCTTGGGTGTTCGTCTCTTGCAAAAAGTTTACTTTTAATAATGATCTAAAGATGTTTAGATACGAGTGGCTATAAAATATTTAGAGAGATATAAGAGAAAAATAAGAGGGAAGAAATGTTTGATAAGAAGTGAAGTTCTACACGGCAAGAGTGTTAGTCATAGGCAAAAGCACAAGGGCCACGATGCATTGGCATGTTTTTGTCTCTTGTTTATAACTATCTGTTGCCTCAAGCTAAACCCTTATGTGAACTTCACTTTTAGGCTTAACAATTCCATTTCAAAGAACCAATATGTGTTAAGTAAGACTAACTCGTTAGCCAAAAGATTTAACGAGGTAAAGATGACCTTGGTTAGAGAAAAAGAGGAAAGCACTGGTTTAACCAAAAGATCAAGCTTCTTGACGGTGTATCGGGTTTTGAAAGACCCAATTCCCATGAAGAACCAAAATGTGATCCACTGACGAAACAAAATGTGATGCACTGAAGAGGAAAAGTATGACCAACCGAAGAGTATGATCCACTGAAGAGTATGATCCACTGACGATTCAAAAGGACAATACCAAGTGATGAACCAAAAGGTTTGTCACTAGCTAACAAGCTCCACGTCATTACGAAAAGGACATCCTAGCTATTGGTTGTACGGACATGCCTATCAACCCCATGCTTAATTCTTGGAATAGGTAAGTAGTATAAATAGACCAAACTATTCACAGTTAGGGGGCAGGATATTCTCGAGAGTAATTACTCCAAACCGAACTAGCACCTATATTACTTTACATTTTATACTTCACTCATATCACCAATACTCATTCTTACACAGGAGCTGGGTCTCGGACTAAACACCCGGGGCGAGACTAACGTGTGTTACTTGTCTTATCACAACTCAAAACTTAGCTGGAGATATGAAGTTTCTCGAGGTTCGGAGCACGTCAGTGGATCCGAATACCCTCGAAGACCCGAACTTCCCCTCCATATCTCAGGTGCAGATTATTGCATCTACACTTCTAATGGCTAGTCAAAAAGACCAATCATTGCAAAGGGATTTTGATGTGAAAATCAAATTAACCAAATGATATAATATTTTAATTCACAATTAGTTTATAAGTAATTACATTGATTCAACTAAGTTAACTACCTTTCATCTTTAGTGAACCATTAATTCATAAAAAGGAGAGTGTTTTAACTAAATACTTATGGTGAACTTAACTTATTTGTTCAAAATAGAGTATCCCATTAACAATTAGTCAATTGTAAAGAAGATTATATACATTTGATCAATTTACAAAAAAAAACCGTATTTTATAAATGTTTTGAGATGAGTTTTATAAAATGGCAAACGTCACGGAAAGGTAATCAATTCTTTAAAGAGTACCAACGTAGGTAATAGAGTTACAAATGTCTCATTGCTTGCAATATAAGTCTTGGAATTTAAGTTTGATGATAAGGAAGATAAAGATGATGAACATAAGGGTATTTTAGTCAAATCACTTGAAAAGTGACCGGTTAAACAAGTCACATGTCAAAATAACTATCTATATCGCTCAAAATTTGAATGTATATTGCAAGCAATGGGATATTTGTGACTCTATTACCTACATTGGTACTCTTGAAAGAGTTGATTACGTTTCCTTAACCTTTGCCCTTTATAAAATGTTATGAGTTGGGTATTATAAAATGTTATGAGTTGGGTTTTATAAAACTGTTAGTGCAATTATGAAGATATTTACACTAAACTGTCATTTTTTTAATGATAACAAATATGCAACCTATAATATATAAAGTTAAATGCGTAAGTTAAACATAACCATAAATTGTCAAAACATAAATTTTTCAACACTTCTCGTCTTTGACGTCTCATGCTTCAACAAGAGGTTCAAATATGTTTGTTATGTTACATCATAATCAAAACATCTAACAAACCATTGAGAATATTTAAAATATATGTTAGAGTCATTGTATTTACAATATCGATATTTCTCTTTTAAAACCCCATTTTACATTTCATACAAGGTATGAACATGAATTTACAAACTAGCTGAATGATCAAAGTTGCATTCATTTCATATACATTGCATCAAACACTTTCATCATTTATCTATTGCATCATTTTATATAATGCATCCTAAACACTTACACAATTTTATAAAAACATAATAAATGAATTATAAACATGAATTTGACAATTAGCATGAATCTTCCAATTTGAGAATTGTTTCAAATTGAAATGTGTATTAACCATACTTGTAACAAACAAAAGAAGAAGACATCAAGCGTATTTTAGCCTTAAACCTTTCATAATCCATTTTTAGTCATTAAGTCTCTTTAGAAAGTGATCAGACATGCTTTCCTCTAATTTTCCTAAGCTATCTCGAATGGAAACAATTCAAACAAAAGTTGAAAGACATCTCAAAATGGCTAGAAACTTTTGTTCAAATCTAGTGACCCACGGGTCAGATCAGGATCCGTGTGACTTTGTGAGCATTTGGTTTGCCTAGTTAAACAAGCCTTTTGGCCACCTTTTAAACGAAGCTTTTGTAATGTACATTAGGCATTCTTGAGTCTTCAAAACCCCACCAACCGTTGATCATAATGCTTCTAACTCTCATTTGTTGAAAGTATATTAGCATGCAAAGATCCATCAAAATAAGCTTAGAGTTGTTGTCATCTTCATCCATTGAAAGCATACTAACATGTGAAGATCCACAACAACTAGATTAGAGCTCTTGTCATCTTCATCCGTTGATAGCTTCCTATCAAAATAAGATCAACCATAACAAGCTTATAGTTATTGATGTCTAGATTAGTTATTCATATCTATTAGACAATCGTGTCTTGTATCACCACCATACAACATAATGTATCACCAACCATATACTAAATTACAGGTTAGATAGGTTTTGTTTAGTCTTTAAAACACAAGGGTTATAGTTTCGTTCGGTTTAGGCCTTAAAACACACGGATTATAGGTTTGTTGTGTTTGGGCCATATAACACAACGAATTTGGTTGTACACAAAGAAGAACTCAATATCTAGGTAGCTTAGTAACGGTAAACTTGTAAGCGACATTGTAAGGTTTTTCTCAGCCGAGAATGGAGCTTGTTGAACTAGTGAAGAAACTCGATCAGGAAACTCGAAGAATGGAGTGGGGCAAAGATCAGTGTTATAACGAACCACTATAAATTACCGTGTACGATTTGATCTTCCTTTTACTTATTGTCTTACATTGTGTTGATAAGTTTTCTTTCACCTTCCCTATTATTGTTGTTGTAGAATTATTCTAGTCACTTATGACATTGTATCATACTTGATTGGTTATTTGTTACAAGAAATAAAAGTTTTCTAAAATGAACATATTTGACCCCCTACGTTTTCGCAAAAACGTTATTCACTTTCGTTTGACCATTTTATGAAATTTGATCATTTTATGAAAATATAAACCTCCAAGTGTTGAGCTTGATTTATAAAATGTTTTGAGTTAGGTTTTATAAAAAGTTATAAGTTGGGTTTTATAAAACAGGGCACGACATGTTGACACAACCTCTCTAAGTTCGAAACCACCTATGATATTAGGAAACATCTTAAATATCATATACGAACCAGTTGAAAGATCAAACATTGTTAAAGGAGTAAAATGTGGCCTTTGAAAAACCAAGCGCGCGAAGATAGTGTGTAGTGCACTGGCTCGCATGTCTAGCGTGTTGAACATCTTCTCTTTGTTTTCATGGTTAGTTCGTCACCCATATTCATGTTTTTTAGCGGGTGATTGCCATAAGTAGTTAGGTGTTTTGTTGAGTTAAGAATATAGTGTTTTATTCTTTTTGTTGTTGAATTTTTCTGATTGTTTTTCTTTGGGTCGATTGTTGAGGTTGAATTCTTGTTTTGTGTTGTCAATCCTAACATATTACTTGTCTTATTACATCATGTAATATAATGCCTTAATGAAAAAGAAGTTCTCATCCACTCGATATTTATAATACATTTTGTTTGTATTTCGATGACTTATAGTGAAGATGGTTCTTAGGGTTCATCTTCGCTCTCCATCTAACTTGGTGGTTATTTGGCTTTCTTTCAAGTCCTCAGTTTTACTTAAAGGTGTTTGCATCTTCAGTTTGATTCTCTTGCGGGTTTCGATCTAGAAGCACAAACCAAATTCAAAAATGAAAATAACAATACATTTTGAATATAGATTGTTACATCTCAATAAAACTTCTAAAAGAAATTAGAAATTTCATGACATATATTGTTAATCAAATGTGTACTGGATACAAAGAAACTCATCTTTACTACTTATAAAGAGTGTATATTTTTTCTTAAAAATTGAATCTTGAAACTTAAATTAATACTGTTTGTCTTAATTACCACTTAAACTTGACAACTTTTTAATAACTTTACAATTTAGATTATGTCTCTTCTTATCAATTTTAAACTTAACAACTCTTCCAAAACACACATTTTATTATTATTATTTTTTTTAAAAAAAACACGCGCTTTGCATCAAGGATTGAACCACAATCACGATTTCTCAAAAATAATTATTTGCTAGCTACTATATAGTATATACTGTCGATTTGTGTGAGTTATAGTATAACACAAAACGTACAATACATTCATGGTGATGAAGAAACAATAAAGTAGTCGCATTTGCGATCTAATTAACTGTCTATAAAAGTACAAAACGATATATTCATTTGTAACTTTACCATTGTTCTTTTTCGTACATTTTTTTGTTTATTATAAATACAAAATCTTGACAAGAAAGATCACACACTCTGGAATTCCAAAACCCACGTTACCCATATGCGTGAGGTTTATCACATTTTGTGTAAAGTGCAAATAAACGTATTTTAAAAGAGTCTTTTATTATTACTGCATTACATAGATTTGTTAGACATTGACACGTGCATAACTCATATTTTGAGGAATTAAAAAAGTTATAAAAATATATATATTTTTTTTACTAAAAATAAACAAACTTGAAAAAGAAGCAATCAAATTTTCGAAACCCCAAAAGAAAAAAGATTCCGGCGTGCACTCACAATTATACTAATACTTCTCGACGATCGAAGTTTATATTAGCCAATAATGAGATGCCACGTGTCATGTTTATTGGTTTTAGAGAACATGTGTTAATGTACTAAATTGCCACTCTTCCACGGTTTTTATTTCATGAACCCGGATCCCTTGCAAAGACACAAAATTTTAAAAAGTCTAAAAAGTAATATCAACCGTTGGATCTTTTGAAGATCTGGGCTCCATTCAAGACCTGATTTAAAAGCGTCAGGGGTATTCTCGTCACTTATTACCTTCTTTCTATTTATCATCATTTTCTCCTCACAACCACCCAAAAAACACAGACACTCACCAATTCACCATCAGATCTACTAATACCGTTACACCACACCACCATCAGATTTAATACCACCGTCAATGACGCCATCACCTTCGAATATGCCGGAAACTGCCGTTACAAACAACCACCATCGTCGTCATCTCATTTTGCTGTTGATCGGTGTTCGATTTCGGGAGATTATTTCGTTCCGTCGGTTGCTGCGGTTGGGGGAGATCCGTTGTTGGAGGAGAGTAGAGGAATGGGGGTGGGGGTGGGGGGAGGGGGATCGTATTCGTCGAAAAGCTGGGCGCAGCAGACGGAGGAGAGCTATCAGTTGCAGTTGGCATTGGCGTTGCGTCATTCGTCTGAGGCCATGTGTGCTGATGATCCTAATTTGTTGGATCCGGCTGTTATGGATGAAGGCGCCGGGTCTAGGGGTCCTGGAGGTTCTAACGGTGGTGCTGTTGTGTCTCCTGAAGCTTTATCGCATCGGTTTTGGGTATATGTTATGTTATGATTATTTTGTGGTAGTTGTTTGTGTTTAGTTTTATGATTTTTTTTTGCGGATATTGGTAGCTTGTGTAGAGATGGATATCATGGACCGGGTGAAAAAACTGATTGTGTTTATGTTGGGTAGGATTTTAAGAGGTTTTAGAACTAGCTGAAATAACCGCTTGGTTCTCTTGCATTTGTTTATCAATTTTTTCAGGTTCATTAAATTTCAGGTTCATCAATTTCAGGTTCATCAAATTTGATCAAATGTTTGGTTTCATCAAATTGATCACAGTTAATAAGGTTCATCAGTTAATAAGGTTCATCAGTTAATAAGGTTCATTAGTTAATAAGGTTCATCAGTTAATAAGATTAATAAGGTTCATCAGTTAGTTAATAAGGTTAACAAGGTTCATCAGTTAATATGGTTCATCAGTTAATAAGGTTAATAAGGTTCATCAGTTAATATGGTTCAACCAAAGTAACTGATGAACAAAATGTCTTTTTTAAAAATCAGTTAATAAAGTTCATCAGTTAATAAGGTTAATAAGGTTCATCAGTTAATAAGGTTCATCAGTTAATAAGGTTCATTAGTTAATAAGGTTAATAAGGTTCATCAGTTAATAAGGTTCATCAGTTAGTTAATAAAGTTAACAAGGTTCATCAGTTAATAAAGTTAATAAGGTTCATCAGTTAATATGGTTCAACCAAAGTAACTGATGAACAAAATGTCTTTTTTAAAAATCAGTTAATAAAGTTCATCAGTTAATAAGGTTCATCAGTTAATAAGGTTCATCAGTTAATAAGGTTAATAAGGTTCATCAGTTAATATGGTTCATCAGTTAATAATGTTCATCAGTTAATAAGGTTAATAAAGTTCATCAGTTAATATGGTTCAACAAAAGTAACTGATGAACAAAATGTCTTTTTTAAAAATCAGTTAATAAAGTTCATCAGTTAATAAGGTTAATAAGGTTCATCAGTTAATAAGGTTCATCAGTTAATAAGGTTTATCAGTTAATATGGTTCATCAGTTAATAAGGTTCATCAGTTAATATGGTTCAACCAAAGTAACTAATGAACAAAATGTCTTTTTTAAAAATCAGTTAATAAGGTTCATCAGTTAATAATATAGTTCATCAGTTAAAAAAAAACAACAAAAAACAAAAAAAAAACAAAATTTTTTGAATCTTACATTAATAAAATGACTAAAGGTGCATTGTTGTACAAAAATTAGTGCATTTAACTCGATTTTAAGACTAAAAATCTAAGCTAGACATTTCATCAAACACGTTGTGTGCAACAAATATGAGTAAAACGTCATCTTTAACATACGATATCTCACTCATATCATATTGGATTTGAGTGATTCAAATTTCTGGGTAAAGAATGGTCAAGAAGCTACAACTTTCGTGTTTTAAGTTTTGCAAAATTCGGCCTTTAAACTAGACAAAATTAGAGCCGAAAATGCTAAAATTTTCAAGAAAATCATGACCCAATGAATATGTCAAAAAAAAAGTTTCGAAAAAATTAGAAAAATTTATACCAAATTAAAGAGGATTAAATTTTAAAAATTTTGGTGAAATCGGTTTTTTGTAAAAGTTTGTCATTTGAAAGTTATTTGCATTTGAAATTTAAGGTGGAATTTAAAAAATATGTCAAATGACCAAAACACCCTCTAACTGAAAATATTAAAGAAAAAAGGGAGGGAGTGGGTGGGGGACACATGGCACTAGCTTAGTGGCTAAAAACCTTTTTAGCCTTTTTAATTTTGATCCCCTTTTTAGGGGATCGCACCTCTTTATTTCATTGCACCCAATGGTCACGTTTTGTTAATATTTTTTTAGACTAGTGATATAAAAGTATAGAACGACTACTTTCTCATGCAAGTGTCAAATCTAGGCACTTTTAACCTCGTAAGTGTCAATCGTCTCTCACCCTTTAAGGGTGTGTTTGGAAAAAATAATAGAAGCAGTGAGCAAAAGCTGTAACAGCAATCGCAGTCAGTGACAGAGTCAGAAGCCAAGTTTAAGGGTAGCGAAATACGAAAATTTGTTTAGGGGTAGCGAAAATTTGTTTCAAGGGTAGCGAAATCGCTAAAAAATGGCCAAAAATCGCCAAAAATCGCTAAATTTACACTACCGGGTAAAAGTTCAGGGGTAGCGACCGCTACCCCTGGCTTACACATGCCTCCGCCCCTGATCGTAGTGGTAACGTGGGAGGTCACGTTAAGGGCATTTAACGCGCGTTATCCCAACGTTAACCAATGTCACCTCCTGCGTTAACATGGTGTTAACGTGCTACATTAGTGGCTTAACGCAACGTTAAAGGGCCACGTTTGTAATTTTAAAAAAAAATCACACTGCCCCCTTCCCAATTGCCACAAACGGCTACTTAAAAAAAAAATTACAATTACCCCCCCCCCCCCCCAACGGAAATAAACGTATACTTGTGTAAAAAAATAAGAATAATAAAAAATCCAAAACCTTTTTCAACCAATATAAACCCATTTAGCATACTTTATTTTCCCACACTTTTACTACTCAATATCTTCTATCCTACAACTTCTAATATCCAAAAAAAAAAAAAAAAGTCTCAAGGCAACAACAACAATCGTAACTCGTTTACGAACCTCCTCAGTGAGCGGGGGAACTCATATGCGGGTTCATCATCCAATCCGAATCCGAATCCGAATTTGGAGAATCCAAACCTATTCGGTATGTCGAGTCATGAAGTGGGGAAAAGCTCCAATTCACTCAACAATCCCAACAATCCCAAACGAAAACTAACGAAGTTCCCGAAACACCTACGTCTCCTCCAAAAAAACCAAAGGTCGTATTAAACGAAAGTCTAAAAAAAACAAAGAACCAATGACCGAAGAGGACGAAATCGAAGTAGGGGCAACAAGCATGAACGTTGGACCGCAAGTAAAGAAAAATTACTTGCAACGTGTTGGGTGGCCGCAAGTGAGGACGAACTAGTCGGTCGTTCCCAAGCCAAAGATTCGTTTTGGAAGCGGATTATTAATGAGTTCAATAAAATGAATCATCATAAACACGACAAAGATATGATACAAAGTGGCGAACGTTGAACCGTGATTGCTCAAAGTTCAACACGTGTTTCAAACGTACCGAACGCGATAAAAAAAGTGGGGAAAATGACATGGATATCCTTACACATGCCAAGAAAATGTACCGTACTGAGAGCAAAAACGCGCCGTTTATGAGGAGGCTTGGGGTGTTTTGCGTACTCATAAGAAATGGGACACACCGTAGACGGTTGATTTAACCGGTGATGTCCCAAGCCAAGCAAATGGGGCGTTGTTTGGTCATGATGCACAACCACGGCCGATGGGAAAAAAGCGGGCTGCGAAGAAACAAAAATCCGAGACAACGACAAGCACCGGAGGTGCGAGTACCGGAGGATCTGTTTCGTTCGCCCAATTCGGGGACGCTTTACGCGAGGAGTATCGGGCTAAACGTGAAGATGCATCCTTGGCTTACAAAGCAACCGCTAAAAACCAATTATCAGCAATACGGGTGAGGGACTTTGAATTTTTGTTGCTCGACACTACCGGGAAAGATCCTTACTATGTTACGCTGGTCAATATGGAAAAGGACCGTATCATTAAAAGATACGGGTTGCCAAAGCGTACAAAATGAATAAATGTCTCCTCGGTGTAATGTTTTTTTATGTCTTTTTATTTCGTAATGCTTTGTATTTTTATTTCGTAATGTATTTTTTTTTTTAATTTCGTATTGTATTTTTAATTTCGTAATGTGTTGTTGTTTTTTCGTAATGTAATATATTTTAAGAATTAATGTTATGGTTTTTAAAAAAATGAAGTATTAGTTTTAGTTTAGGGTTAAAATTGAAAATATATGAAAAGTTGAGTTAAAGTGAGTTAAGGTTGAGTTATTGTTGTGGGTGTTTTTTTTTCGTTAAGTTTAAAGTGGTAAAGCTGATGTGGCGCTGACATGGCGCTGAGTTAAAGTATAACTCAGGTTATTGTTGTGTATGCTCTAATAGTAGCTGTGAGCAGTAACAATTTATTTTCAATAAAAATGTTTGGTAACATAGTTGTAGGTATAGTAATAATAATGTATAAACAAGTTCTAAATGGTTCACACTCGTAAGTGCTACTTCATAAAACGTTGAAAAATGAGCATTCTAAAAAATTAATAAAACAAATTGTTGCTTGCTAAACAAGTATTAAAGATTTCAACGCTAAACACTCACCGCTCTTAAATGCTCTGCTCCAAATAAAGCATAAATATATCATACTAAACGTAAAATGTTTACAAAAGTTTTAAAACAATTAGTGATCACCGTCATTTTTATTTTCGATGCAGTATTTGTTTTAATAATTAAATAAAAATAAAAAGGTGCCAACGTTCAAACACGACTCATTATATATATATATATATATATATATATATATATATATATAACATTTACCGTGGGTGTACTGTTCACCCCTTGCTACAGTACTTTTGTGAGGGGTGAACAGTAACTTTCTTAAAATAATAATTTTTTGGTACTGCAGTAATGACTGTAGCGTACTGTAGCAATGCTACTGTAGCATATATATAAATATATATATATATATATATATATATATATATATATATATATATTTTAATATTTGAAAAAAAAAATAAAATGATATTTTGATTATTAAAATTTTTTATGAAGATACATTTTTGACAAGATTTGAAAAATTCATTAACAAAATTCATTTAGAGTGCCACAGTGGAAGCAAGAGTAGTCTTTTGCAATTTAGTCTCTGAGCCCTAAGGTGTGAAAAAAAAAAAAAAAAAAAAATAGCACGACATTTCCGCAGCAACGCGCGGGTACCTCCACTCGTTAGAATACAATTCTGAATTTCTAACCTTGCAATAATGACCCTAAAACCCAATTAATGCACTATGTCCAAATACAAACATTATAACGCGACAATCTAATATAGTAAAGGCTCGTTTGGTTCGTAGAATGTTTTTAACATAATTATGATCTAACTTAAGAATTAGAATATGAAAGAATTGAGATGTTACAGAATTGAAATATGTATGATTTAAAATCAAAGAATAGAAGTTTGAAAAAACAGACACGTGTTTGGTTAAAAGAAAACCGAAAGAAATTTTCAAAATAACTAATATGTAAAAATATTTAAAATTTTATTTGTAATTAAATTTGATGGAATGAATATATTTGTTGAATATGATAAATTATAATTAAACTACTAAATATGATATATTAATATTAATAGAAATAATATCACGTAAATTAATAAATCAAATTATTTAAAATATATTTTAATTTAAGAAAATATTAAACCATAGTAAAAATTAATATTTTAAAAAACTTTTAAATTTATTTATATTTAGTTTTAGTTAAATAAAAATGAATTAATTAAATAGTGATAATAACAACAACAATAATAATAACAATAATAATAATAATGATTTTTCCCTAAAATATACACAATACTTCCATTTTGCTACATTTTGAATTCTACATCCATGGGATTTTGAATGATTTTCGTTCCATTTTATTTTTTAACCAAACACATTAATTAAGGAATGAAATTTAGATTCTCAAGTCTTTCAACACGTCATGGATTGGAATCAGATTCGAATTCCTTCAGAATCCTCAGGATTTCGCGAACCAAACGAGCCCTAAGGTAATTTCTCCATCTCCAAACCCACAAAGCATTATCACTAAAGGCAATCACTCGTTAAAAACGTAGCATTAGTTAAAAGCCAACCACTACCCTTGACCCACGATTCTGACTCCTGAAACATAACCTTCGAAACCTTAAACAAGAGAGTTTGACCTATACAATCTTACTGAGTAGTGATAATGCAAAAGTAGAAATGGTTAACTCAGAAGATACCAAGTAGTATAAACACCGCTTCATGAGATGACCCAATCTAAACTAGAGATCCTAAACATTTGGACTTCCTTAGCACTTGACCTTGACACTCAATCTGACCCTCAACCCTTGAATCTCGTTTCTCTTAAACTTTGTCGACCACACAAGTAGACTAAGGGGATTTAACAGTTAACCACATGTGGTGAAAAGTGAATCATACATAATGAAGATAACATGTTTTACGTTTATCGTTTTGTTGTGTTTTAATTTGCATATTTCAAGGCAATTAGTAGTATGCACCCACTTTAAATTCTATTGATTAGATGCGTTATAAACAAACTAAACTTAAAATTGTAGAATGAAGCAAGCGATTGAGGTCTAATATTGTTTTGTCGAAAAATCTATGTTTACCTTTTCATTGATTTTGTTGTTTGCTTTGTTATGCAAGCTTTCTTTAAGCTTTTTGATAGCACGTTTTTGTTCTTAAGAAATTTATATTGCTAAAGTGAGTGCTTATTTAGGTACAAAATAATTGCTGATAAGTAAGCATTTTACCAAATACTTAAAAACCATTTATCTGATTAAATATTCTTAGAAAAAGCACATTTTGGTATAAAAATACTCCGGCATCAAATTACCCGATAATTACAAACTACATATTCTTTAAAAAATACAAAAAAATAAAAATAAAAGATTTTTTAATGCTAAAGTAATAAATTTAATCACCAAAATTGTAATCCAAATATGAGTAGTTAGTTGCTAAATTCATTACTTAATAAAAGAATGTCAAATTCATATAACTTCAAATTAACGTAATACAATAAGAAGAGTGGTATTTTTTAAATTCTCAACCTTCACTTAAACAATGATCAAATAGTTGTTTAGATTTTCAGGATCAATTAGGCTTTTCTATTTGTCATGATGCATAATTTCTATATGTATTATATTACGATTATTTATGGTATAAATGTATAATGCAATGATAAACAAATATACAAGTGTCCATTAGCGTTATTTTATATGCAGCACAGATGTGGGTCACATGTCTATAGTTGGCTTTAGGCATGGTGACAACTTTCAAAAATTGTTTTATAAATATTAATACATAAAATAAAAAGATACGGACTATTCTATAAAGAATTGAAGAGTTAATTTAAATCAATCATTACCATACATATAACAGATGTTTTAGTATCTTTCATGCGCCGAATTCGAGATATTTAAATTGGTAGTCGTTTTATGATTAGTCGGCTCGTAGTGTGGAGTCAGAAACCTCAGTAAATCAGAACAAAAAAGAGTTAAGGCATGAGGTGTTTATCAAGGTGGAATTCAAATAATATGAAATAATTAGTATGATTATGATAAATGAGCTATGCTAACCATTTTTATTTTGTTTCAGTTCCTAATGGGACATGTATTTTGGCAGAATCAATTCGCAACTAAAATCAACCGTTTAAGACGAACAAGAAACCAATATAAGAATCAGGTTCAAAAGGTATAAAAGAATGATACTCGTTTCGCAAGCGACGTTATTGT
This sequence comes from Artemisia argyi, assembly GCA_030686995.1. Classification (NCBI taxonomy): domain Eukaryota; kingdom Viridiplantae; phylum Streptophyta; class Magnoliopsida; order Asterales; family Asteraceae; genus Artemisia; species Artemisia argyi. The sequence continues at coordinate 180,251,824 of CM060683.1, forward strand.
TCCCATTTTAATCTTTTTGGTATGCTTTCGTTTCAGCCGTCTCCAAATTATTTTTTGATCAACTTATTCGGGGAGAACTTGTTCTTTTTCCTATAAATGTACACGTTCTAACCAAGGTATTTTCGTGTCTGACAACTAGACGATGTTGGTGTTGGTGGTTATTTATTTTCTTTGTGCAAGACAAGAAAAAGGAAACGTTTTTTCTACGAAGACGCGGGTAGACTAAAAAATGCATCTTAATAGTACGTACTAAGAAAACACCGTATAGTAACTTAACCAGGTTCAATTCTCACATCTATAGAGTAAAACACCAACATACATGATCGACGTAGATAGATTGTCATCAGTTTGAAATTACAAACATAAGCGGTTCTTTATCATTACGAGTGAATGGCCTATGGTTACAATTCACAAGTCTCGATTTTACTAACAAATTTTGCCTGATCAAGTAACTCGAATATATGTGCACGTTTAACGAAAATAGTAACGACGTCTATTCAAGGCGATTTAGCTTCTTGTATATGTTTGGTTCCAAATACGTGAATCCATATCAATAAAACTCTAGTTATCTTGATTAATGTATATAGAGGAGAAGCTGTATATAATATGTATATTTGGGTTGGGCTTCTAACTAGGCTAAAAATATGCATTGGCTTTTCTGCACAACAAAATTAAAGTTGATGGTGCCTAGATGTCGTTTATAAATCCAGATTTTAAACAATACAACATACGAAGGAAAAAAAAAAAAAAAAAAAAAAAAAAAAAAAAAAAACACTTATTTTCTTAATACGAACGTTCATTCATCGTCGATGGATATGAGGTGAAGATGATCTATCGGATAACATAAATCACAGTCGCTTAGCCTAAGGCTTGGCACGTTCGTTTGTCTTTTATTTCACTCTTTTAAGTCATCCGGTATGTGGCATATACAATGTCAAGTTTTCAACATAAACATTTTCAACATAAAAAAGAATCATGCGAAAATAAATCTCCTAGAATCAAGCAGAGATGTGAGGTCCCTATTTGGAACTTCTATATGTAAACGTGATACACTGATACATAGCATACATAACAGCAGGGATGGACCTACATTAGTCCTGGGTGTGGCACGGGCTACACCCGATTTTAGGTCACGAAGTCAAAAAATTTCAAAAACTGTCGATTTTGGTATGGCCGTATGGGTAATCCCGGTATTTTTATTTTGCTACTTTCATTTTTTATCATGTAACTTAATTAGTTAACTCAAATGATAATTGTGCAACACCTTCTTGAAAATCATTGATCCGTCCCTGCATACAGGTCATTTCATGATGAACTATGCATGTACACTTGTGAATCCACAAACTTACAAAAATAAGACAAAACACACAATGACACAAATCAAATCACTAAAAACAATTATCTATTAAAACCAAGATTATCACCTATAAAGAATTAAAATAGGCCCCTTGGGTTTTCAAGTTCCATAACAAAGAAACAAGTATTCCTTAATTGGAAGGGTCCATGTGACCTTAGTTTTGTGTTGACCTTATTAAGAGTATAGTAGCCATTGTCTATATGATAATATGACATACCCATGTGGCCAACACATGTTGAAGAAAAACATTGGTTTATGAAAGTTACTTGAATGTCGACACTTGTGGAAACTCATCATAAACATGTACACTTCTTTTCTTGGATCTTGGTTAGGACACACATTTCTAACTCACTTGTTTTGGTTGGCTAACATACAAGTTTGGTTGTTATGTCTTACTATCTTTATGACAAAGTGAATGAGGTTCCAAGTCATTGTTAGTATCTTTCTCGAGTTAGAAAGTTAGATGATCAAATATTTATGGAACTTAATGACTATACGACCGGTAAAATGTTGAACTTGGTTGTTGATTTACTTCCTAATTGAAATCATCCAAGCAAGTTATAATATACGAGCTTGTGATCATATTTTTTTCTTTACGTATGACAAGCATATTGATTAAAGTGATTTGGTATGAAGATCTCGACATACGATGATTGGATACCTACGAAGAGAACACACGTGGTAATGATTAAGTACTAGATAAAGATTAGGATATCGGAACATTTAGAAAAATACATTGCTATTGTTCGACCAAATCCCAAATTCAAATGTGGGTGAGAAGCATATCACATGGCAAAGCCAAAAATATGCGTAGACTTTTATGACATTTTAAGAGGCCACAGGTAAAACAGCATGATTTGTTGACTTGTTGGGCTAAAGGCTAAAGCCCACAGGCTAAAATCTAAACAGGATTATTAGTTGCACTATTTAGGCGAATTTTGTCTTTTACCTCGGTTACAAAAACGGACGAGATTTTTTCTGTTTAGTTTATCTCGAGAATTCAATTGTTTAACTCAGATTCACACGGCTTAAAAATGGTATCCACGTGACCGTTTCTCACATTTTCCCTGACCACCCCGCAAGATATACCTAGTGAAGTTTGAACATTAAACATATCTTTTTCCTAATAAAATCAAACCCGACTTTTTCATTTCAAATAAATCAAATCATTCCTTATTAGGAAATATTTTTTTAATTATTCTTTATTTTCATAAGTTTTTTTTAATAAAAATATTAAATATTCCTTTATTTGGCAAAAAATATTATACATTCGGTTTTACACATTATATCTAGAGAAAAAACGAAAAATACACATGGGCTTAAGATTTAATAATTAATAGTTTGGGACGAAAGTGTAAATAAATAAAAAAAACATGGATGCATCATTCCTCTATTCAAACAATCAAAAAGAAACATAACAATTCATTAAATCTAAAAACCTTAATTCAACTTAGCAGGAGCGATCTCCATTAGTAACAATCGAAATATATTCTGTTGAAATCCAGTTCTCGAATCAACGAATCTTTTATCAGGTTTGTTACGTATTTTACAATTTTTAATCTTTGATTTTATATCATTAAAATCAAATCGATTTGTGGTTTTAATTAGATCAAGTTTGTTTATTCAAATAAAATTATAATTATAATGTTGGATTATATATTTTAATTTATATCACCCATTTGTCCATTCGTTATATCGGTTAAGGAATGTTCTTTCGATCAAAGCAATTAAAGTATATGTAACTATGGTTAATCAGAGCAAACGTTTGATCCAAGGTATAGTATTTTTCTTCCTTTTGTCCCTTACTCTTTTCTTCTTTTCTCCATTTTTTTTTTTGGATAATCTAAATTTTAAATGTAGAAATACTAGCCTGCCTGATATTAATTTTAAATGTGTGTCATCAGATATTGCAGAATCCCCCTGCATTTAAATGTAGTAGGAAGACATTCAGCTTATGGCGGGCATGGGTTTGGAACCATTTAGATTTTCCATCTCTTGGTCGAAGATAATTAAGGGTTGGGTGATGAGTCAAAACGGAATATGCGAATATTGCTTGATTATGTTCTGCACATATTCTTTTTAAGGATATGATATTGTTAATTAAAAGGTGAAGATAGGTTTGTGCTTCAGGAAACTCAAGTCCGAAAAGTGCATCATAAGAGACTTTTAATTGATCGATTGGACAGGTCTAACATACATTTTTACTCCTGGACTTAATAAAAATTTGATTTGTTAGACATGTATGTTAAACTCAAATGTCTGCATTATGTATACTTAAATTAAGTCAACTCATAAGTTCAACAAATTGGAATAGTAAAGTATGATTATATATGAAGGCATAGATATTTGGTTTTTTTGCATGTGACATGTTTGCGAGATTTGAGATCTAGAAGTTTTTATAAGTCAATGTGCTATTACTTATTTCACTTCCGTAACTTGGAATTGTTATAGGCAAAGGAAGTTCGTCGACTTGCTGATATCACAGTACAAATTTGGTAGGAGGTATGTAGAGTGAACTTCTTATTTATTTTGTTGTTGAGTCATGTTGGCTGTTTATTAGAGTATTAAATTTGATTATGGTGTTATGTTGTTTGTTTGCAGATTTTTATGGGGCACCTGAGGTTCTATTGGGATTGTTTGAATTATTCAAGCCTCGATCTTCATCCCAAGGTATATACATGCTTTTTTTGGTATCTAAAGATTTATGTATATATTCATGTGACATTGGAACCGAATGCGTAGGATTATTGCTATTCAGTTGCAATGATGATTCATGATTGTATTAGGTTAGGTTTCCAGGTTTGTGACGAGTGATAGGCTGAAATAGGGATAATGAATTTTTGAGAAAGATGATGAAAGCAGGTTGGAAATCAATATCGGTTAACCATGGTGATGATGGAGATGGTGTTTGGGGTAAAATTTGGATTATATATTTTAAGTGTTATGCTTACTTTTGATGTCTCATTAGCTGATAATAGTTTAATGAAACTTGGGCAACCAATATATGTATGCGACTTGAACTCCATTTAAACTCATAATAGTTTGATTGTTTATAGCTTTCAAAAATTAAGACACTTCAAAAATTTGAAGAGAAATAAAGATAGATAGAATTTGAGCATCTAGGTATGTATATGCGTGTTCTGCTCTTTTTGTGTATTGAGAGATTTGCTTCGGTGCATGTAAAGTAAATGTTCAATTAAATTTATCTAAATGACCATGAGCCCATGAATAATGAGTATTTGCTTAATTTTTGTGATTAGTTCATAAAGTTTGTTAGACCCGTTTCCCGGATACAAATAGGCCCCACCCTATATGGAAATTGACCAAGCCTTACGTGATTGGTTAGTCAACGAATGTTGCATAATGGTCAAACCCGATAGTCAATCTTGTGGTCAAAGAATTTGTTATAAGGTTGTGAAAGTATTATGTGGCATAATAGAAGGAGATAGACTTTAAGGGCTTGACTTGTTATATGCTTAATGTGTTATAAGTTGTTTGTGGCCAAAGTAATAGAAAAGAGACTTAAGGGGCCATTCTTGCCATTAGCCCAAACATGTGCAAGTATATATCTAGTTATCCATGAGTTTCCTGGAGGTTCTATCATTTTCTAGAGGGTGTTTGTGTGTGACGGTTTATAAGGAAAATAGGAGGAAAGATCAAGTTTGGAGGGTAAATTTATGAAGGGTTTAAGGAACTAATCAAGAAGATAGAGCCCTAGCCATGATCTCCCTACAAGTAAGTAATCCTTTGTCTTGACTACATAAGGTTATAGATTAGGTGGGAAGTGGGATTTCATCATATGATCAAGATATGATCATATGGAATGGAGGTTGAGTATATTTGATGGGTTATGTTAACCCTTGATTTTGGTATTGATTATTATGTGTTAGGTTTTGGTTAATTATGAAGATTGATGATGATGATGAAGATGATGTCTTTGGTATTATATTAGCTATGGAAAGAGGTAAGTAAACCGGTTATAAGTTAATGTTATATAGATTTCAATGCATTATATGTTATGTGTTGTTGATGTAAGGTCAATGAAATACTTGATGTGTATGTATAAGGTTAGTTTGGCATAACTAGCATAAGAATGATACAATAGGTTGGAAGTTGAGTTGAGAATGAATGGTTATGAAGTGTAATGTATGAATGATGTATGATGTTGAATTATATCCGCTTTACTTACTAAGCCTCGTGCTTACGGTTTAAGTGTTTAATGTTTTATAGGTTGTGCAATGATGCTTGACTTAGACTAAGGTCTAAGGTTGGATTATGCGGAAGTTAGAAGATGGTAAGAAAGTAGAGATAGGTAGTATACCGAGCTCAAGTGTCATGTTTGTACCCCCGTGAGTCATTAATGTTATGTAAAGTATGGTCAAGTGTCAAGTGTATAAATTGGTGGTCAATGGATAAGTTATAGTATAGTTCTTGTGTTTACGGTCAAGTTAAAGGGGCGTTTGGCATAACGTGTAATTGTACCCATTTTGGGATGTGAACGGGTCAATGGTCATGGATCAAAGTTGTCATGGTTTTTAATGTTAAATGAGTGTTTGGTTTACGGTTAAAGTGTTAATTTTATGGTTAAAAGTAATATGGTTAAGTGTAGTATGCAAATGGGTCAAAATGGGTGTTTCCACCCGTTACTTTGTAAAGCACATTTTTGCGGGTCATTATGACCAAGTTTATGCATATATTTGATGTTTATAATGTCCTAATAATTTCTGAAAGTTTTGGTGCAATGTCATGTTATAAAAGTCGTTTTTCCAGAAAATAGGTCAAAAGTGCACTAAAGGGTTATGCAGAAAAGGGGGTGTTTGGGACAAGGTCTATTTTAACCCATTTTGGGTCTAACGTGTCAAGAATTGTGGGAAACCATGTATAATGTATATTTTTAGTTAAATGTGGATTACATGTGTTTAAATATAGGTCCAAAGTGTTGATTTAGTGTTTAAAGGTGTTACGGGTCAATAGTGCACTTTAGGGTCCCTTAGTGCACAAGAGGGTTTGACAGCTTTCTTTATTTTGTAGAAAATCAACCGTGATTTGTTAGAAGTCGTGTCACCTATCATTTTAAAGGTATTTGAGTCTAGTTTCATCTAAAAATGGTTCCAAGGTCTATACGTTAACAGATTTTAGTCAATGGTCAAAGGAAAGATGGAATGTACGTAAAGTCAAGCGTTTCCGCGTAAAAAGTTTTAAATTTTTGGTCAAAGCGGGCACGGGGTGTTACAACTTGGTATCAGAGCTTCGGTTTAAGTGAATTAGGTTTCCACTTTAGGTTGCCTAGTCTTAAACCACTCGTAGAAGCGTTGAACGTAAGTATAAGAAATGTGTAATATAAATGTTTAAGTTAAAAGGAGGAATTTGTGATGTGTGATGTGTTATGTGAATTCAAGTTAGTAACTATAATGAATGGGTTTTAAAGTTTTAATGTGTATGTGATGTAAGTCCGTGGAGGACTTGAATAATTTAAATGATTTTGTTAGCGGTGCACCTTGGTTGGTGCCGGTGATTATATTGTGATCATACGAATGTGTGTTAGAGTAATGGTAATGGAATATGAGTAGGAATGATAAGTGGTATTAGAAATGGGCTTACAAGTGAATTAAGTAATGATGCTTTAAGTGTGGATCATAATGATATTAAGCGTAATAAGGTATAGCGTGAAAAGACAAGATGAAACTAACGAACTAATGATTAAGTGTTTAATGACTTAAAGGTTAAAGAATGACGTTAGGTTATGATAGCATGAAATGTGACCAACATATGGTCTCATTATATTTAGTGACTAAAGACTAGTGTTAAAGTGGTATAGAGATGGGTTAATTGTAAGGTAAAGTACTTGAGATTTAAGGGTGAACGTGAAGTAGTGATAAAGTGTGTTGGTATGTAAAGGATGGAATTGAACGAAAACATTTAAATGATAAAAGTTAAATGCGATAAGTTAAGAATGTAACTGAGAATGAGATGCGTGTGTATGAGGTTAAGGTGTTGTCTTGAATATTATGTCACAGATAATGTGCCCCATTAGCGGTGATTATTATTATAACGGAAGTGTGGGATAATGAAACCTATTTAAAATGTGTAAGATGAATGAATGATGCTAATGAATGTGTTAATGTTTAAAATGTGAAAGAAGGATAAACGAATGGTAATGAGTATGTTATAATTGATAACCTATGTAAGGTTAAATATGGAAAGAGTTGGGTAGACTAAAGAGTAAGTAATAATGTGAAAATGATTAATGTGGGTTAAGAAAGAAGGTTGTAATGAAAAATGCAAACACATAGAGAATGTGTTAATATATATTAAGCGGGTTTCGTATACCCTATGATACTTGCTTAAATTAAATAAATGTATGGGATAATATGTATGCTACAATGTTAATGACTTGGATCCGTGATTGAAATGTGAAAGGTTAAAGATGGCATCCTTCGGGATGACCGAGTTAATGATGATAAACGATGGTATCCTTCGGGTTGACCTAGCTAATGAATGTTAAAGGATCCTTCGGGATGTGTAAAAGATCCTTCGGGATAAAAAGTATTGCCTTCATCGGCAAAGGGTTGCCTATATCCTTGGCATGTAAAAATACCCCCAAAGTGAATGTGGTAATGGTACGGATCCAAGTCTAAAAAGTTAAAAGGTAACGCAAAGAATAAAAAGAACGAAAAGATTTAAAAGCTAAATGTGAAACGGATAGTACGAGTGTTATGTCGGAAGTGTATAAGTAGGATGGCTTATGGTTTCTTTATTTGAATGGATTGGGACGCCTTTTCATTTGAATAAAAAAGTTGTGAATCACCGAACCATGAGTTTGTACTTCTTTATTTACATCGTTTGGGACGCCTCTCTATGTAAATAAGGAAGTATGAATGAGTGGGCTTATGTGTTCCCGACATGGCATAAGTAGGGTAAAAGGGTAGAAATGGGAGTCTAGAAATGGTTAGAAGTCGTGAGGAACTAAGATAGGTGGATAGAGTAAGAGTTAGACTTTTGACGTGAAGTAAGAGTCGTTGTGTAAAGCCTAGAGTTTAGGTGTTAAAGTATAAGTTGAAATGATTAAAGTTTTAAAAGATATAATTGTTTGCAATGCGAAATAATGATAAAGTGAAGTAATGAATGGTAACAAATGCTAAGGTGGGTTAACGAGCTATGAAGGCATGGGATAAGAAGAAAAGGCAAACATAGCGTGTAGTAAAATGCTATCGGAATAGTAAAAAGGGTTACGGTAAAGTAGAAAATTAATAAATAATTTACTTATTAAAGTTAAGATGGTACGAAATGTTCAAGTGACATATAGTCCTTGACGGGAAAGTTAGAATTGTAATACCCCAGGCAAATCCCACATTGGCTGTGACTTGGAGTGATGCTGGGACATATATGTTAACATTCGCCTTATATGACACAACGCGTTTTGTGGTGGAACGGTTAATCGGCCATACGGTTAAGCGTGCTCATGTGAGAGTAGTACTGGCTTGGGTGACCTGCCGGGAAGTCTTCACATGAGGGCCACAAGAACAAAGCCGTGAGCCTTCGGGCAAAGCGGACAATATTGTGGTCTATAAGGCGGGGTGTTACAGATGGTATCAGAGCCACTCCAAGCCGTTCGGGATGTGGGGCAAACTTCATCGGGGACGATGAATCCCTACGGGGGGTACGAAATGTTCAAGTGACATATAGTCCTTGACGGGAAAGTTAGAATTGTAATACCCCAGGCAAATCCCACATTGGCTGTGACTTGGAGTGATGCTGGGACATATATGTTAACATTCGCCTTATATGACACAACGCGTTTTGTGGTGGAACGGTTAATCGGCCATACGGTTAAGCGTGCTCATGTGAGAGTAGTACTGGCTTGGGTGACCTGCCGGGAAGTCTTCACATGAGGGCCACAAAAACAAAGCCGTGAGCCTTCGGGCAAAGCGGACAATATTGTGGTCTATAAGGCGGGGTGTTACAAGAATGGAACGAGTTAGTAGGTTATGTAATAGACGTAGAAATGGTTAAATGGTATACATTAGTGGCAAGGGTTGAATCTTGAATGACATAATGACTGAGAAGAAATGAAAGATTAGAAAAGTTAAGCAAGAAATAAAATGAGACAAGGGTATAAAGCGTGTTATAGTGAGATTAGAATTGCAAGATCACTTAGATCGTTGGAATCAAATGACTAAGGATTCTAAGTATGAGAACGGTGTATATTGTGATTTAGTTTTGGATAGTAACGGACGAGAGATTTCGGGGACGAAATCTAAATAAGGTGGGTAGAATTGTTAGACCCGTTTCCCGGATACAAATAGGCCCCACCCTATATGGAAATTGACCAAGCCTTACGTGATTGGTTAGTCAACGAATGTTGCATAATGGTCAAACCCGATAGTCAATCTTGTGGTCAAAGAATTTGTTATAAGGTTGTGAAAGTATTATGTGGCATAATAGAAGGAAATAGACTTTAAGGGCTTGACTTGTTATATGCTTAATGTGTTATAAGTTGTTTGTGGCCAAAGTAATAGAAAAGAGACTTAAGGGGCCATTCTTGCCATTAGCCCAAACATGTGCAAGTATATATCTAGTTATCCATGAGTTTCCTGGAGGTTCTATCATTTTCTAGAGGGTGTTTGTGTGTGACGGTTTATAAGATAAAGAGGAGGAAAGATCAAGTTTGGAGGGTAAATTTATGAAGGGTTTAAGGAACTAATCAAGAAGATAGAGCCCTAGCCATGATCTCCCTACAAGTAAGTAATCCTTTGTCTTGACTACATAAGGTTATAGATTAGGTGGGAAGTGGGATTTCATCATATGATCAAGATATGATCATATGGAATGGAGGTTGAGTATATTTGATGGGTTATGTTAACCCTTGATTTTGGTATTGATTATTATGTGTTAGGTTTTGGTTAATTATGAAGATTGATGATGATGATGAAGATGATGTCTTTGGTATTATATTAGCTATGGAAAGAGGTAAGTAAACCGGTTATAAGTTAATGTTATATAGATTTCAATGCATTATATGTTATGTGTTGTTGATGTAAGGTCAATGAAATACTTGATGTGTATGTGCTTATGTGCTAGTAGATTATAAGGCTAGTTTGGCATAACTAGCATAAGAATGATACAATAGGTTGGAAGTTGAGTTGAGAATGAATGGTTATGAAGTGTAATGTATGAATGATGTATGATGTTGAATTATATCCGCTTTACTTACTAAGCATCGTGCTTACGGTTTAAGTGTTTAATGTTTTATAGGTTGTGCAATGATGCTTGACTTAGACTAAGGTCTAAGGTTGGATTATGCGGAAGTTAGAATATGGTAAGAAAGTAGAGATAGGTAGTATACCGAGCTCAAGTGTCATGTTTGTACCCTCGTGAGTCATTAATGTTATGTAAAGTATGGTCAAGTGTCAAGTGTATAAATTTGTGGTCAATGGACAAGTTATAGTATAGTTCTTGTGTTTACGGTCAAGTTAAAGGGGCGTTTGGCATAACGTGTAATTGTACCCATTTTGGGATGTGAACGGGTCAATGGTCATGGATCAAAGTTGTCATGGTTTTTAATGTTAAATGAGTGTTTGGTTTACGGTTAAAGTGTTAATTTTATGGTTAAAAGTAATATGGTTAAGTGTAGTATGCAAATGGGTCAAAATGGGTGTTTCCACCCGTTACTTTGTAAAGCACATTTTTGCGGGTCATTATGACCAAGTTTATGCATATATTTGATGTTTATAATGTCCTAATAATTTCTGGAAGTTTTGGTGCAATGTCATGTTATAAAAGTCGTTTTTCCGGAAAATAAGTCAAAAATGCACTAAAGGGTTATGCAGAAAAGGGGGTGTTTGGGACAAGGTCTATTTTAACCCATTTTGGGTCTAACGTGTCAAGAATTGTGGGAAACCATGTATAATGTATATTTTTAGTTAAATGTGGATTACATGTGTTTAAATATAGGTCCAAAGTGTTGATTTAGTGTTTAAAGGTGTTACGGGTCAATAGTGCACTTTAGGGTCCCTTAGTGCACAAGAGGGTTTGACAGCTTTCTTTATTTTGTAGAAAATCAACCGTGACTTGTTAGAAGTCGTGTCACCTATCATTTTAAAGGTATTTGAGTCTAGTTTTATCTAAAAATGGTTCCAAGGTCTATACGTTAACAGATTTTAGTCAATGGTCAAAGGAAAGATGGAATGTACGTAAAGTCAAGCGTTTCCGCGTAAAAAGTTTTAAATTTTTGGTCAAAGCGGGCACGGGGTGTTACAAAGTTAAGGTGTCTCATTAGCTCTTATCATATAATTTGGATGCATAAGATGAATAAAATAATATGGATCGTGTATGTAATAAAATACATTTCGAAACTGAACTTCCCAGAGTTAGCACGTTGAACTTTAACTATATCACAATATATACACCATAAATCTATCTCACATATAGGATATTTGGTGAATAATATTTTCGCGTTATTTTTTCAGTAAATTCCACATATTTTTTCGTCATTTTGTTTCTCCCAGCTACCACCATCCTAATTATGTTTAACGCATGAAGTACAAAATGTTGCTGGTAACCCGCAAGAACAAATCTTTGATTGAACATAATTAGGTTTGCGGTATTTGAGAACTTTGAGATGTTATTAAGTAATAAAGTGGAGTAGAAAAATAAAGAGGGATAATGGTATGTTAGACCAACAAAATGACGAAAAAACCTTTACGTAGGACCTATGTTAGAAGATAATACGGAATTTGTTTAGCATCGTTAGTTGCTACCGATGTAAACTTTTTGACTTTTGCTAACGGAGGGATGATGATGCCCAATGTTTTTTGCATGGATGTAAATTGTACCTTGGTGAAAAAATACATCCCTAAAACCGACATGGATGCAAAAGTAATCTTAATCTTCAAATAAATATGTTTTAGGCACTTTTATGCTTTATAAACAAAAATTCTCAAGTTGTTCAACCCATTAAACTGGTTTAAGAACATTCATATGATTATAGTTATTTTTAAAGATAAAAAAAACCTGCACCATGGTAAATATTTGTAAATGTTGGAGTTAGAATAGTTTATTTAAGTTTACTGTTACAATTTTTGTATTCATGATGATATCTCTCTTAGGAATATGGCAGGGTTCTTGAGAAGATTCAAGCTGCCGAGTCCTAACGGTGTTATAATGTTTGTTGTGTTGGCTTCCTTTTCATCTCATGTAAAATAGTATTATATTTTGATTTAAATGTAACATGCTAACAGAAGAGTCGCTAGGATCTTTTCTAAACTAAAATAATGACCGAAAAACTTTTGTTTTGGCTACTTTTCTTTTTTGATGTACCTTAAATATGATGTATTTAGACTTTTTGACAATGTGGACCTTTCGAAACAAGAATGTAACAATGTGAGTAAAAACGTTCCAAACTGCTGAGTTTGTAACGAAAGTGACTATAAAGTTTGAGATGATGAAAGAAAATAACAGTGATATGATATGCTTAGTAGTTAAGGGACATTTTTATCCCATTAGAAATTGAGTTGAATATATGATAATTACAGATAAATTCAAAAAGAAAGTACATGTGTGAATCCCGTGCGTGCACGGGCCTTATTACTAGTTATGAGAACATCATAATGCCTGACGTACGTGGTGACAACGGTCAGAACATTTTTATAATTTGTTTATGTGATACATTGTGATAACTTGTTTGTTATTAGTGTTTGATCTCTAGACCACTCTCTCTAACCTAAAAATGATAGCAATGAATAAAGACGAAGTTATAAGTGATCGGTTGTATTTTAATTTCGAATATTTTTTTGGAAGAGAATTTACTATTGTTATTGGCCCCCTATCTCTAAAGTGACAAACCAACATGCTATTCTCCTTTATTGTAGCTGCTACACAAAGTCTTGAGAGTTCTACAAACAACTTTATATCTTTGACCAAATCCATACTCAGAACAAATATACTCCTTCGCACTGTTCGCAGCATACAAAATATAATGATATATGCACAAACAGGGTGTAACAGAGTCGAGCCGAGCTCGAGCATAAGGGGGGTGGCAACCTTGCCTAAGGTTGCCTCATAGTTTAAAGCAAACAACGAATCATGACCCTCCAACTCATTTTTTTGCCTAATCTTGCCTAATCTTCATATTTTAGTGGCAATCTTGCCTAATAGCAAGCATTATATGTTTATTAATTACTAGTATATAACTTAAATTAAAAAAAAATAATTAAATAATTAATAAAAAAACAACTATTTTATTTCAAAAAACAATACATTTTATGAATAATTCAAAGCGAAATTACATAACATTTATTAAAAAAAAAAAAAATTGAATTCAACAAAAAATAGGAAATCACTAATCATCGAGGTATGATAAGTCTTGAGCCGCTACGTGCTCCGTAAGATCATATCGAAGACGATTATGGATATCTTCGTCGAGTAACTCATGTAGCACAGTATCATCGTAAACTGGAGTTACCGGCGGATCCATCATATGAACCAGTGATATTGCCATACCATCGTTTTTCAAAATCATATTGCACAATATAATGCACGTATAAACCAGTTGGCGAATCTTTTGAACCGACATAACTCGGAGAGGTCGACTGAGAATCATCCATTTTCCTTTTAGACGACCAAATGCTCGTTCGATATCCTTTCTTGCAGACTCTTGTACTTTCTTGAATCTCTTTTCCATTGGGTCAGTTGGATACGGATATGCTTTAACAAATGTTGAATACTTAGGATAGATTCCATCGGTAAGATAGTATCCACGTTTGTAAAGCCTTCCACCCAATAAAAATGAACTGTTTGGTGCCGTTCCATTTCGTTCATTAACATACAATGGAGACTGATTCAAAACATTTATATCGTTGTTTGAACCGGGAGGACCAAAAAACGAATCTCAAATCCACAAATCATATGAAGCAGTCGCTTTAAGCATAATAGTCGGGTATTGGTGATCACCTCTCTTATATTGGCCTCTTAAGTGTCTAGGACAATTGTGCCAAACAAAATGCGTACAATCAATGCTACCAAGCATTCCCGGAATATGATGTTTTTCTTCATGTACATTGAATAAGCATACTACGTCATGGCTTGTAGGCCTACGTAAGAACTCTCGACCATATAACTTTATAATCGCATTGCAAAATTTATCAAGGCATTCTCCTAAAATAATAACGAAATATATAATGAAAAAATAATAACTAAACTATTATAAAAAAATAATAATAACGAAAACAATTTAAACAAAAGAATAATAATAACGAAAACAATTTAAACAAAAAAAAATGATACCGAAATACTAAAAAAATTAAAAATGAAATAATTTAATTAAAATAACAACCTGACGTTCTTCGTGCCATGTTTAGATAGTCATCAAATCTATCCGGAGGTTCACCCGTTGCGAGTTGTCGAATTGCGGATGTACATTTTTGTAATGGTGTGAAACTATTTTGGCCCATCGCGTCTTGACCCGGTTGAAACCATTCGAATTGGGCTTCAATATCATCAACAATTTTTAAAAACAAATTTTTACTCATACGAAAACGATCATGAAAAACGCTTTCGTTAAACTTGGGTTGTTCAACAAAATAATCATTCAAAAGAGTTTCTAATGCTTTTTCACGAAAACGTTGGACATAACCACGGGTGTCGGCAGAGCTAGCCGTCTCTTCAAGACCTTCGATTGCGGCTAAAAAGGTTTCAGACGTACTTCCAGATAACCATTCTTCGGACGAATCCGGGGGAATAATGATCTCGTCCGATGAGGAAGAAGACATAGACATGGTTAAATAAATTGTGTATTATTTTTTTGATTTGATTTGTGAGTTTTTTTGTGAGTTTGATTTGATTTGTGAGTTTGAAACAATATGTTGTATGTACTTATTTATAGGGTTTTTTTTTTTTTTTTTTTTTTTTTTTTTTTTTTTTTTTTTTTTTTTTCAAAGCAATACACGCTCCTCTCTTAAATGTCAAATGGTAACATATTCCTTGATCCACTCCCCACCGATTCGGTATAACTACCGCATGACCTGCCGAATTTCACTTGCCGCATGACTGGCAATGGTAGTTGCCGATCGGCAACCCTTGCCGAACCAAGCAAACCGCAAGGTTGCCACCCCCTAACAGGGTTTGAGTTTGGTTTGAAGTTTATAAGTTAGACTTGACTTGATAGCTTGACGAGCTTTAATCATCCAGGTTTGAGCTTTGCTTGAAAAATTCGATAAAAGCTTGAGCTCGGCTTGAATGTATATAAAAATATTGTACCTAATAGCCAAACCTATCAATAGATATATGTATATAGTAAAACAAACTTAAATCATAATAGCCAAACTCACTAGTGTGTTACACAAATGATGACATAACTGTCGACATCCTAAGAAGTGTGAAGATACATAAAGTAGGATACAAAATATTTGGATTAATTAGGTTTAAATGACATTCTAGAATACATGTTTAATTATTTACAAAGTAAGTCGTTATAATTATGTTAATACTCAAATTATCTCTAGTTAGTTATATAAATTTATAATCGAAATATATTTATATTAAAGCTCAAAAAAGCTTGATTCGAGTTCGAGCCGAGCTATCAAAAGCTTGAGCTTAACTCGTTATATGTTTCGAGCTATTTTTTAGTCTTGAGCTTGATAAGAGCTTGACTTGATCGAGTCAAGCTCAAGCTCGTGTTGCTTGATAAAAACTTGACTTGATTGCAGCACTATGCACAAAAAAAAAATAATAATAATAAAAAAAAAATAACTAACATAAAAAAATTTTATACACGTTAGCTTAGGAAATCATAGTAAGTGCATCTCAAATGTTAATAAAACTCGACTATGACAGTTAAAAGTATTAGATGATAAGCATATAATTCTACAATGAGACTTGAGCCATATTTATTGATGCCACATATCATGAAACCCTAATGAACTCAAACTTACAATCCGGCTCGAGCCATATTTATCGTCTAATTGAAAGATCATAGATACTGTATTCGTTTGGATTTAGAAAAAAATGACTATTACAGTTAAACAGCTGAGATATGGGACTTCACCCAAATCCTTTGTACTTAAACGTTTTGGTTATTATATTTACCAGGGTGTATGATTACTCCCTTTAGGGCCTTGGCAGTGGGTGCGGGGAGGCACGGTGAGGGGTGGCTCCCGTGCGGGAACACCGCCGCCGGTGCTCTCCCACCACACGGGGAGGGTAATTCACGGGAAGGTTTACCGCATGATTTTGGTTTGAAATTCGACCGTTGGGTTTGTGTTTGTGTTTGTATTTGACTTAATTGTGATGCGTATTTGATGTTTTTTTTTTTTTTTTTTTTTTTTTTTTTTTTTTTTTATCTGCTTGTGGAGATGCGAGGAAGAAGAGGACTCTTTCATGTCAGACTTGAATGAATCTTGCATACTACTTTGCTTTATAATATTTTACATTATTATAGCTATGATAATGTAATAATTATATACTATTATTAAAGCAGCATTGTTATTTTTTTTTATGATGAAATAGATTTGGGTATAACTTTTTGGGCTTAATATGCAAAATGTTTTATTTTAGTTTTGTTAAAAAGAAAAAAAAAAGAAAAAGAAAAAATGAAGTGAATGAAGTGATGTAGTGAGTGAAGGGTGAGGGGTGTGGTGCCAATAAAAAGTGAGTGAGTGAAGAGAAAAGTGAGAGGGTGATGTGACATAAGGGGATTGGTTGTTTGTGAGTGAAGGTTGATGGGATGAGGGGTGTGTTGCCAACCCCCTTACCAAAAAAGAAATTTACAATACGTACCCTACAAGCAACGAATGTGATGGGTTGCATGATATTTATGCACAGAACAAAATATGTATCTGAAAGACATACATGATTATAATCAATATTCTGTTACGCATACGCGTAAAGCAAACCGATAAAAGTAAGTAATAATAATGAAGTAAATCATCAAGTATAGACATATCACATGTGAAGCTAGCTTAGCTTGTTTTGCACGTGATATCTAAGATATCACTTCTTACTGTTTTGTTTCGTGTTTTACGTGGTTGTTTTTTTCCTACTTTTCCGACACGAAAAAGGTGATGTAAAAATATAATTATAACATTTGTTACTCATTCCGTATCTCAATGATTCTATTCTACGATTGAATTGGTTGCGGAGACTGTTAGAGCATAAGGTGTTGGTCGTGCGATAGGTGGTGACGTGGGAAAAAGTGCTCTCACATTAGCAAATTTTTTCATAAGGGTGTTGGGTGCCTGAAGGCATGAACGGAACTTAGAAGAGACCGAGGGGGCTGCGGCCCCCCTAAATTTTATGATTCTATGTACATTTTATACCCTTTTTATATATGGTTCTAGTCATTTTTAATACAAAATTTCATCGTAGTATATATCGACCCCTTCTAAAATAAATACTTTTCAAGTTGGCTCCCCCACCAAGAGTATTCAAGTTCCATCCTTGCCTGAAGGCACGGGACGGGATCCATCCCGTGCGGGAACACCGCCGTCGGCCATACGGTACCGCACGGGATCCTTCACGCACGAGAAAGTTTCACGCACCGGAAGGCTTGGAAAATTTCGACCGTTGTGATTCTTTTTGAACGTTGGAGCATATTCAAACGTGTGGATTTCTTTTGAGAGTATATATATTGGACAATGAATCATAGACAAACCAAAAAAAAAATGTACCGAGTAAAAAAAATACCGATCAAAGCAACATACCAAAAAAAAAAAAAAAAAAAAAACACCAATCATATGGAGCATAAAAGAATTGGTTCGACTATATTGTTAGATGAGCCGTTTAAGTGGTCTAACGATAGTAGCATCGAGGTTTTTATTAACGCGGTCGAGGTTTTATTATCGCCGTTTGAGTGGTCTAACGATAATAGTATCAAGAAAGTACAAGAGTCGGCTCGAAAGGATGTTGAACGGGCATTTGATGTTCTCAAGGCTAAATGGGGTATACTGAATCGACCCTTACGGCCACACACAATAGACAGAATTAGAAAACTAGTGTATACGTGTGTGATATTGCACAACATGATTATACATGACGCCGGTAACGCAATCTCGCCAGTTCATATTCGGGATCCTCCGATTCAACAGATGTTTGACGAAGCAGCCTTAGACGAGATATGACTTGAGGAACACATTTTCGCCTCCGATTTGATCTTATGAAGCATATTCACGCTCAACACTTACCATACATCGAGGTGGACGATGAAATTTAGTTTTTTAATATTATGAAATTTAGTATTTTAGTATTATGTAATGTTATTTTATGTCTTATAGTAATATTATGTAATTTTTTAAATGGAATTTAAAATAAAAATTGAAGTGAGTGAAAGGATGTAGTGAGTGACCTATTGCCAACAAAAATATGAGTGAGTGATGAAAAAAGTGGGTAAATGATGTGGCATAAGGTGATTGGTTGAGAGTTAGTGATGGGTTGTTGGGTGACTGAAGTGTTGCCAACACCCTAACATTAGAATCCATTACAACATAAAAAACACCTTTCCATCCTATAACACCAGATTCTGGTGTTATTGTGCACTATACGACTCACACGTTACCAACTAAAATATAAATACAACAAGAAAAAAAAAATACAGGACCATTTGGGCTTGTATGGATGGCGCGACACCCCGAAAATGTGAGCAGCGGTGTGCATCTGGCGCCATCCAGTTGCGTACCGGGCACCATCCAGTTGCGTACCGTACGTCGGATGCGCTACCACGCATCGTCGGAAGCCGACTGCCGCAAAAGAGAAAAGAAGTTTACATTTTTCTTTTGTTTTTGTTTCTTTGCTTTTGTTTTTGCTGTTGCTGCATGATAAAGATTAATCTCCACTTGCTGTCGGATGTCTTTATCAACAAATATTATTTGCTTTTACTGTTGCTTTTATCTACTTTTCCTGCTTCTTGAAAGACTTTTTCTGCTTGCCGCTAGATTTTTTCATAAACAATTATGCTTTTATTGCGATAATGTTTTATTTAGTTAACTACTCTAACCCGAGCTTTCATGATTTCGTCGCTCGCACTACAAGGGTTATTCGAGAATAGATATGGGCCAAACCGATTGCGGGTTTTGATCCATTAAGATTTTATTATGCATATGTACTCTATATGTACTTTGACTAGTAATACAATAGATAGGTTTCTATCATCTAACAAAGACGAGGTCCATGTACCTAGATGGTATGAGAAAAGTTTAAAGCACATGCAATTCTTGATTAGTGTCCGTTAAACTAACATAAATTTATGTTATCCCTGATAGGTGTTATTGTCCTAGATATATGATAAAGTGGTCATAAATCATGAAACCGTTAAGGATATCAAATTTCGAAAATGCTACATACACTCACAAATCTCACACAAAATATTCACACGCTGAGGTGTCAGCCACTAATTGGTGGGATGAGGTATACTTCTCTCTCATCCAAACAATCAGTAGCTGACACCTCAGCGTGTGAATGTTTTGTGTGAAATTTGTGAGTGGATGTAGCATCCCTCTTCAAATTTATAATGCATATGATTTGTGGATTTTTTTTACAAAACTCTTAAAGCTTACAAAGACCATAATCCGATTTATGGAATGAAAGTTGTATGTAACATGAAAGTACAAAGTAGTAACAATGAACGTTAATGAAATTGGATGTTCTTGGTGTGAGTTAAAGCGGGTGAGATTTTTCCCTTTTCATGTTATTTGGGAGGACAAGTTCTTTTTATTCAATTGTACGCAATGGCGAAACCAGGAAAATAGATGTGAGGGACAATTTTATTTATTTATTTTTATTTTATTTTTGACAATAACAACAAATACGAAAGAAAAAACTAGGATCGAAATAATAAATCGAGTGTTTTTATTTAGAGATAAAGATTTATAATGTTTTAGAGTGTTGAATGTTGAGTTTTAGTATGTGAGTGAGAGGCAATTTGAGTTTTGGGTGGGCGCAGTTTCGAAAAAGAGAAAAAAAAAAATCACTAAAATCTCATCTTTTTCTGCTATCCATGGAGGGCACCGGCCCCATACTTACTAAATATATCTGTCCCTAAGTGTACGCGACTTTATCGGCTTAATCAAGATACTATGTGTCTGTTTCGAGCTCTTCTCTGACCAACACAAATGTATACATACTTAGGGTTCAGCAAACGACCCGAACGAACCGGAAAGGACAGACCGAGACCGGACCGGACCGGATCGACCACATTCGGTCCGGTCCTCGGTCTTGGTTTTTTTGGCTAATTCGGTCTTCGGTCCGGTCCGGTTCGATTTACAAACCGATTATTTAGCCTGGTTGGACCGGACCGATCGAGACCGGACCGACCACATTCGGTCCGGTCCTGTACCGATGCTCACCCCTAACATATTGAAGTTTAAACCTATACCTCCGATATGGTTTAAGTATGTTAAGTGTCTTATTGTTAGGCCATATCCGATATGGTTTAAGTATGCTATTTCGCTACCGGATATTGTTTTCTAAGTCGAATATGTATGAAAATTATATATTAAAGGTATAGGATTACAATATTTTACACTCTAGTGTTGGAGGCGGATAAAAAATCTGGTATGGATTAATACCCTTGTGGTCATGGAAGTACCTGCGCCGACTCCAGGCTATTCAAATGGGTAATCGTTTTGAAATCAGTCGGCTAACAATGGCGAGTCAAAAACTCAGGTAATAAATAAATTAATAATCATGTATGAGTTTTTCGTATAGACTTATGTTAGTTTGTGATATTTTTATAAGTGTCCTCTTAAAATATTTAAATCATCCGTATTATCCAAAAGTATCTTTTATATCTTTTATATAATAAAATAAAACCCTTATTGGAATTTTTTCATTTCAAAAAAATCAATTCATTCATTTTTTAGTAATATTTTTTTTCTATTATTATTTTGTTTTTGATATTGAAAAATAATTAATCATAATTATTTCCTAATTTGTCAAAAAAAAAAAAAAACTAGAAAAAAACGTTTTAGTAATCACATAAAAAGAGAAACCAAAATACACATGGGCCTCTATGTATGTATGTATGTTTTTTTTTTTTTTTTTTTTTTTTTTTTTTTTTTTTTTTTTTCAATTTCAAGTGACAAATGTAACTTTATAATAAAAAACGGACTCCCTGTCATCACCCCATATTTACTCACCATTCATCCCATACCGAAATCTGATTTGATGAACCACCAAATCACTTCCATCCACCATCACCACCAACCCGATCCCCAAATTCGTACCCAATTTATTATTTTTCTTCTGAATAATACAAGCTGCAGTCATTTGGGTAACGAGAACAGTTTTTTTTTTTTTTTTTTTTTTTTTTTTTTTTTTTTTTTTTAATAATTTATTTTGATTGTTGACAGATGGCATTTAAATGTGAATTAGGATTTTTTGGTCAAATTAGATGTTGATTTAGGGCCAGATTAAAAAGGATGTTATTTTTAATTACATTTGCAACAAGTATGGTTTTCATTTCATGATCCAAAAATAATTAGACGAAGGTTTAAAAGATAAATACTAAAAATGCTACTATGTTGTTATCTTTTAAATATTGTTAAGTTTTTACTGATTTTTGATAGTATATCTAAATACAATATCTAAGATATATCTTCTCTTAAATAATCAATCAACTCTATGCCTTATATATAGTTAAACAACCCATGATTTTGTATACATTCTTCTGTCTAATACTTTTGTTACACTCTTAACAGGTTATACAATGTCAATTACACCTCTTTAAGAGATCAGTGGGGAAAAGAAACGGAGGAATGTTAAGGTGAAGATTACATCCATGTAGAATAATACTTAACAAAGTGCAATCAATTCACGCAATCTAGAATTGATATGATCTTGATGGACGAACAAGTATCATTAACTAAGTAATCCCATATATCAATGGTTCTACCTGATTTTCATACTCTTTTACAAGAGGATGGGCTACAAACCTGCATCACATTAATTGTATTTTTATCATACATAAAAATAACATTTTTGGAATTAATTACTATATCCAACTAAGTATTCTCCTTACTTAAGTGTTAGATTTCATTGAGCAATACATGTTTACGAGGATATTAGACTATGTTTCTTTGAATTTTGTGACATGAGATTCTTGACTTCCTCACAACTTTATACAACAACACTATAGAAAAATGCAAAATTTTGACTTGGTGGGTAGTTTTAAGAAAACTCTGAGTTTGTATATGTAGGATACACCCATTCATAGGGGTATTATCATCGATGCCCATAATGTGTTAATTGGTAATCGATCTTGAACAATCCAGTTTTACCATGTGGTATGATTACCCTATCTCTCAAAGATACTAATCTCTTACTACTCTTTTGCAGACGTTTGAAATCATCATATTTGAAACATCGCAAACATGGAAAGGTATGTTCTAAATCATATCTCTTTCTCTCTCCAAACTCATATATACAATGATCGGCCAATCAGGTGTTAGATAAATTATTTGCAGTTAATGTGTTATTCGTTTGCTTTGATACTGTATGCTCGAGCTATTTTTTTGTTATATTATTAATAGCCTGATCACTTTATATTTTATGTTTATATCCATAAAAGAGGCGAGTCAGTGGATGAGAAAATCAAGCGACTTGATGGAGAACTTTCTAAGCATAAAATATCCCATTGATAGTTTTAGGAAAATTTTTTCATATATACTAGGAGAATAATAGTTAGGACAGCTTAACATATTTATATGGACCAGCATATATTAGTTACCTTATGGTATATGGGCTATCGTCATCAGCAATACCAAGTAATATTACTAAATTCTGTAATTTCAAGCACCTAATGTAAAGTAGTACATAATTCAATAATCCAACTGGAATCAAAGGCAATTTTCAGTTCTAGATCAGTTTCTATTAGCCTCTTTATGAAAAATCTGGCATGGTATGCATAATTCTATAATAGTATAATATAAGAGTAAGAAACCAATAAGATTATATATTTGTGTGTGCAAGGTTCTCCGCCAATTGGAAACCTTACTAATTATTAATTCGAAATTCAAATTTCTCACCTATTTCTTTAATATATGTGATGATTTATAACTTTGCATCATTCTTAAAGGCAGTCTCATAAACATAATAAAGATTTCATTTTTTTATACGCAGAGTTATTAGACAAATTCCCTGTAGCAAGAACAATACTTAAAATTATGGAAACAATGGACAGACTAATGGAGTAGCCACCAACATAATGTGATAGTAGCGGTGGCAAGTAACCCTAAGCCACTAAACAACTCAGACGGCATAACAAGGTATTAAATATTCATATCCCAATGTTCAAATTAAAGTTGGAAACCTATCAAAATTAGTTTTGAGTACAATATGAGTAGAAACATAAGTTTATTAACTTGAGTTTGATACAAAGTCATTTATTTTGAGTTCCTTGTGATAAATAAGACTAAGCGGAGCATTCTGAGTGTGTATATAAGTTTGGTCAATAGTTATACATTGATAACATAGTGTCAAAGAACAACCTTTAACAACCTAAATAGGATAACGTAAAAAAGTGAGTCTGGTCCAATAGTGTCGAAAACCAACATTTGTGCACATTGTTAGGATGGACCATGGATTGTCTCTTGGCTGCTATTTGTTTTGATACAACCTCTTTTATGGTGTTTGGTAATATTTGGTTGATACGTTATGTTAGATATAAGAAAAGTTAAAGAAGTGAGTATGGTCCAATAGTGTCGGAAAAAAACCTTTAACAACTAATACATCAAATTCGCCTGGTATAATTATTACCTCTTTGTTTATAATAAAATTGGTTGATGTTGTTACAATCCGTAAAATCTATCCCAATGAAACAGGATTTAAGCACAAGAAAAACCGGTCGATCCGAGGTATGGTTTTTGTTTTAAGTATTTTTTATTAGGTCAATCCTAGATTCAATTTTTAATTATCTTATTATGTCGCTGTGTTATTGGGGGAATTGAGAGTCTTTTGTGCAATTAAAGTCACAAAATAACGATTGAAAGTGTCACGGAAATTACTGATCTCAAGTGTAATAAAAGAGGATATTTGGTTTTTTAGTGCAAGAGAAGTAATCTATGTATTTCCATCCGCTTACCTATGGTCTGTTTTTGCTTATTTTAGAATCATAGCCATTTTTTACAAGTAATCCTGAACACTCGGCTTATCGTGCAAGAGATCATGCAGATTAAAATCATAGCCAATTTATTCAAGAGGTATCAAATAACTCTAAACTATAAGGATTCTTTCTCACTAAATACACTAAAATTATATTATTAGTTTGTTTTAAGAAACTAAGTTCAACTCTTTTGTCTTTGAATTTTGCTCCCTCCAATCTTTTGGATCAATTAATTATGGAGTTGCCATATGGTGGGAATTTTTTTTGCAGACAAAGGAGAAAAAGAAGCCAATCAAGGCTCTTCTAATTCATGATAAGTGTGCACATTTTCCCATATATCCAAATTTTTGCTCATTTGCCTTCACGTACAACTACCTATTCTTCTGCTCAATTTCTATTTGTGGATAGTCATGTTGGACCATCTTCGTGTTCAAGATGACCTTGAGTCAAACGCTCCAATCCTAGAAAGAAATCAGTCGATGCGTCTTCTCAAAGTATGTGTTGTTCATATATGCCATTATTCTATCCATAAAGTATTTAATTTGTTTTATTGAAAATATTTTTTAACTATTATTGATTCTAAATTTATACACTTAGGAGACTCCAATCAGGTATGTGAGTATTGTGGTGCCTGTTTATGGTACGCGGAGCGTCTAAAGGGATATCCTTACAATAGAAGACCTAAATATAGCCGGTGTTGTAGAGGTGTCATGTCACTTCCAAGGCAACCAACACAAATTATCAAAGACCTTATAAGAGAGGCATTTCATGGAAAACATTCATGCTTATAACTTGATCTTCACTATCACTTAGTTTGAAGCCAAGATATATGATTCAATGAATAACAGTTCTGAACCTTATGTATTTAAGTTCGATTTTCATTGGAAGGGGTCTTTATGTCCACCAACAGATGAGAATTCATGATTTTTGCAAATGTATATTTAATTTTATCTTTATTGACATTTTATGCTTTTATGCGGATGAGTTGTTCTTTTATCTCTGTAACAACTGAGCAAAAGCCTTTTTAAGTTATTTGATCATCGGGATCTTCGACATGAATAAAATTGATTATGTTACGCAATCATCTTTTTAGGTTTCATAGAACACTGGACAATTCACAACAGGTATTCATATCTAAACTTTCATTGTTTAACGCATGAAAAAAGCTAAACTAAGTCGCCTAAACTTCGTCTGTACCTGAGGTTGTGTAAAAACTAAATTAGTACATAATGCAACCTAGCTAGGATTAAGATCAATACTAACATCCATGTACGACAATAGTTATACACAATATAGCAAATACACTTTAAACATGACTTACATTAACCGATTTACACTGGAATTTAAATTACAACTTTGTCAAAATACATTATTCAAAAAATTAGAAAAAACCCCGCGCATGCGCGCGCATTATAACTAGTTATATAATACAACAAAACCCCTATTGGGAATTTTTTATTTCAAAAAAATGCATTCATACCTTATTTAGTAATAATTTTATTTAAAAAAAATACTATTTTCTTATTAGGTAATATTTTATATTTATCCATAACACAAGTAGAAGATAAATACAAAAAATAGAAATAAGATGCAATTAATAATAGGATTAAAATTTTTAAATAATTATCTTTAATAATAAAAAACTATAATTAAACATCATAAATCAAACAAAACAAAGATTAAATTATTTGTTTTTTAATAAATAAAAATATATGATTAAAAAAAAAAAAAAAAAAAAAAAAAAAAAAAAAAAAAAAAAAAAACCTGGTATTGTAACTAGTATTTTAATATCATTTTACATCACATGTGAATAACGATTCCTACCAAAAACCATAGTTGAGGGCCATAACCTCTTAGGTTATTTGGAAAGAGTCAAATCTTTAACTCAGATGTTTGTGGTTTTACCCAAGTATTTCGGTGATCGTTGACGCTTTCCTTATGCACCCAAATGTGTAACTAGTGATGTTTAAGTCGTAAACCTCTTGTGAGAAGATCATGTGTTGTTTGTTCGCCACCCTCATTTTTATTTTTATTTTCTTGAAAGAAATTCTTTATCAAACTATTCAAGATGCTTTTATAACCTTTTTAAATATGTCACCTCAATATACGTCCTAAAAGTCGAGTGATGAGCTCAAATTATACAATTTTAGTCAAACAATTATTATAAACGATATGTTTTTGGCATAGTTATATATTAAAAGACAAGATGGGGAGAAAAGATAACATGGGGTTGTGTGGTCAGACTGACACAAAAGAGGATCGAAACCCTTCTCTAACCCACTTGAACATTAACCCCATATTGGAGACACCAAGTATGGTCTATCTATATCTATCATTTAAAACTACCCAATATGCAAAATATGTGAGCAATTCTGATTTATTTTAAATTCTTGTAGCTTATTCTTTTAAGCAACGTTTTAAAAATCCATTTTTTTACCCACGGAACGGCTTCTGATAACCCAACCGGTTCTGATTCAACTCGGTTTTAAAACATTGCTTTTAATTGAATTATGAACTTATGATGTTATTTGAAAAAGTCTAAGCAATTTTTAGTCATCTTGTCTCTTGTTTTATTTCGCGTTATGTTTCTCAAGTTATCTTTCTATCAATATAAGTAACCTACTATATAATGTTACCCTTACTGTCATTATGAATAATGGTGTGACACACTCGAATTAAGTATCATTAATCTCTTATGTTGAGGACATACATATATTGAAACTAATTTTTAGGTATTCCAATTGCATATGATTTTTCATTTATAAAAATATTCTCAAACATATAATGGACAAATAAAACAACTCTTGCCAATTGCCAAGTAAGTTTCATGAATATTTCTGAACCTCATAAGATCAAGAACATTGGCTATTGCACATTATTTCATTAACTTGTTGTGTCGGATTGTTCGCCATGATATAAATAAAATCAAACACATACAATCAATCGATATGTTTTTTGTATGATATCTATAACGAATGCATGTATGATTAATTAAACAAAAGTTGTATATGTAGCAAATATATACTATATAGAGTGTAGAATCAAAGGATGTTATCTTCTTCTATATTGTGTATGAGGGGACAAGAGACTTGATTTATAAGTTATAACATTCAAATTTAGAATTAAAAATAAAGTAAGTGATAAACAAGGTTAAAAAGTATCGTTTAAAACGTGTCTTAAATTACTTGTAATACAAAAATCGAGTCAAAAATTATTTAATGAGTAAAAAATACAGAGCTATCTATATCTATATATGTTTACAACACAATCTAGAAGATTTCTTATGAATATGTCATGTTAACTCAAGGGTTGTGACATAACTTTTATGTCGTCTTCTTACATCGATATTAATTTGTAATAAAATAATTAACTGGTTAGGGTTTGATAGCCATTAGTATAACCATGTTTTTAAAATAAAAATAAACAACCAATATGGTCATTACTTTCCAAAAGATCTTAAACAAGATATATAAACAAAGTCCTGACTTGAGTTTTGCATTTGTTTTTTCTCACGATTTATATAAGAAAAATGATTGGTATATTTTATAAACTTGCCCCTAAAATCTAAAAATGCATTTGATGAACTTATTGGCTTATGAGAAAATAAGCCATTTATTTTGACACCAATGAATTAGTGACTCCTACATCTAGCGTACTCCTGCTAATCAACTCACATTTTATAATGCCAAACATTTTCTATCAAATTGGATCTACCAAAGAAGACACCAATGTTATACTTGGTTTTAACTGAAAAGCATAGAAACCCAAATCTTGCATCCGAAAATTTTGGAAAATAACCTAATTTTAGAGCTACCTACATTTTAGTCAAAAGCTCGTCGCTTAACAATAACATAAAGTCATAAACATTTCATCCATTTGTAAAGCCATTGCCCCTATTGGATAACTAGGTACGCGGAGCAAGCTTAACTGTGAGTCTGAGTTCATTAAGTTTAGGGTTGGAGTTGCGGTTGCTTATCTAACAAGCTACATGTTTATTATAAATACACATGTAATCTTTTTATGTAATCACAAAAACACATTCAATAATATATCTCTATTTGCTATTTTACATGATACCATAACTTTTGGTAAGATCCACTTAAAAATTTTGCTATCATCCGGTCATCGACTACTCGTCGGTAACCCGGAGGGATCCAATTATTTTCTCTTTATTGTTTTTTTATTAGAATTTTGTTTTTTTATTTAATGCATAAACCTTAAACCCTAGCCGTCAAAACACACAAAATATGTTGAGTTGCTTTCAACCAACCATATTTTTTCTTCCTCATCAAATTGTTTTCATTGTTGAAGATCATTGTCATTGACAACAAAAGTTGACCACCAAATTGTCGATTCCTTCTAAAGGCAAAACAAGCTATGACGTAAAAAATAAATAGCAAACGTCATAACAAAAAAAGGAAATCGCAAAGCAGTATACAATTATGTCGCCAAATATAAGTTCATCTTTGTGCAAAAGAACAACAAAGAAAAGAAGAAGAAAAAAAGAAGCGAAGAAAAAGCGTTTTTAACATTCGTTTCAGTTTGCCTCTCTAGATACCTCCCGTCCAAACTGCGAGCCATTATTAGATAACTAGGTTAATGGATCAAGCTTAATTTTAGTTCTGAGTCCACTAAATTTAGGGTTGTGATACTTATCCGATATGCTACACGTTTCTTAAAAATACACATGTAACCTTCTTATATAATCACAAAAACACATACTACGTATAATAATATATCTCTAATTCCTACTTTACAAACCCTACTATCCAAAGCCCACACCTACCAATCAAAAAACTCTATATAAACACTACTGAAAGCTCATTGTTTATCTCCCATGCATACTTGGCTAATTGATTAGCTCCCAAAACTATTTATTTTCTCTATCTTCTCCATTATCTAATTTCTCCCCATAACTTGTCTCAAACATTCAACACCTGCATATATAACCCTTTATCTCTACAAGGACACCACTCACACCTCCTTAATACTTACATCATACTTATCTTTGACAAGGAATTGATCATGTCTAGCCGGAGATCGCGTAGTCGGAATACCGGGACATCGAGGATCACGGATGACCAAATTGTCGATCTCATTTACAAGTTACAACAACTCATTCCTCATGATCAAATCCAGACAACACATTTTCACAATCACAAGGTAATTTCTTAACTTATATTGTCTTCATTTATTTGTAATAAGTTAACTAAATAAGCACTAAAGTACAATTCTTCATGCACAAGGTTTGAGCTATAGCAACTTATTATTCATAGCAGTAACATTGAATTATAAACTTTCATATACTTGTTATGTGGTCACACATTTGCATTGAAGTCTTGTGTTTCACCTATCTAAGGTTTTCCCCTTGCCTTGCATCATGCATGTCGTCATGTGGAAGTAAACATTAATTACAACCGTTATGTTATGTCATCTTACTATTGATTATTGTTGTATAATCTCCTCAAATAGCAAAGTTTGCACATGCTACTTTATGTTGTACAATAGCGGAAACTAAAACCTAAGTACATCAACTTAACTAAGCATGTTTAACTAGTCGAAAATAGTCATCTTATTAATATTTTTTAAGTTTTCTTTTATTGAAATAATATGTAGGATTCAGGTGCAAAAGTATTGGAGGAGACATGCAGTTATGTAAGAAGGTTACAGAGAGAAGTGGAAGACTTGAGCCAAAGGCTATCAGAGCTTTTGCAGTCCATGGATACCAACAGTCCTCAAGCAGCCATTATTAGGAGCTTACTTATGTCACCTTGATATTTCTATTTATTTGAAAGCTTTTAATTAACTATATACTGTTTTAATTAATGGAAGTCTTCTAATTTCTTCTGCATGTACATTTTATAACTTTAGTTTGTTGAAATACCTAAGAACCTCTAAAATTATGTCGTTATGCCGATAAAAAAAGTTGATCTTCACAAATATGTTTTTTTTTTTTTTTTTTTTTTTTTTTTTTTTTTTTTTTTTTCTTTTCTTTTCAAAACCTGCAAGGTTACTCAATGAATACATACACTCACATTTACAAACATACTTTTACATACATCATTGAGCAAAAACTTTATCAGTGGTATAACTATATTCTAATAATCATATCGATATTCGATCATATGACATTATTCGATCAAGTTATCTAAAATGCATTGGGTGTCATAATGTAAAATAAAAAACCGCACTCTTATACACAAATTAATCTATCGTTTATATACGCTAAGTAAGCTTCACATAATAATACTATTGTGATTCGTTGATATCAAATTAATTAAACAATGTAATAGAAATATTTATAAAAATAAGCTGCCATAATTTTCTATACATGTATATGTGATTCTGGTTTTTCACTTTCCGCCTCGTGGTATTGTGTATTCGTTGTTAATTCTTATTAACTATTTTCATAAGGACTTATGCGTTTGAACTTTCATTTGATCTCAAAATTTTGGTTTGCCATCTTCAAGTCACAGAAAGGTGGAGGCAGGACGGGCACATACCCCCTAGCGAAAAAAATTGTAGTATAAATTTCTAAATATATTTAAAACACAGCTGATATCCTTAACTAACGAGTCTAATGAATATACGGTACTGATGTTGAAATTTGCAGCATGTTATAGTACTAGTCTATTAGGAAATATATGATATTAACAAATTATAAGAAAGTTTAGAGGCTTCTATATATATAAACAAAAGAAGTGAATCGCCTAAACTCATTTTCAATCTTACAATTATTTTAATTATAATATTCCATGCTAAGGCTTTAAGCAACTAGATTAAGTTCATTAACTGTGATCCTCTTGTAAGAAAAATAAACTTATGTTCATTCCTAACTATATACACATTATTTCCGTAGTTTTAATCAACGTACTCTAGGTCTATCTTCCATTATATGACTTTAAGCTTGATTAAGTTTAGCAGGTGTCAATTTCAGTTCAACCAATTTCAAACAGAATAACTTCATGTCAATTTCATGCTTGCCCATTTTGACCCAAAATTCATTTAGTGTTGGGGTTGTTTTGGTTAATTAGTTTTAGCTTCGTGCATGTGTCAAGAATTGTCTAGCCTTAATTGGATGTCATTAGGAACTTGGTACTCAGTTTTCGGTGAGAATATAATGTAGGAGTATGTCATACATTCGATCTTGCTGATATATAGAAGCGAAACTGAGACATATATATGAAATACACATACATGTTTTGTTTGGTACTTTCATTTTGACAAGTTAGTATATCCAAATATCTTACATGCCTAACATACCTTGCATGTGAAAATTGAATGCTTACGACTTTATTTACAAGATAATATCGTGTTGTCACATGTTATGTGTTGATGTCTTTGAATATGGAGTTAAAGAGTCTTGAGCTGCCATATCAATTGTATATTATAAGATTGTATTCGTAGATGTACATGATTCCTAACAACTTGTATGTCCTAATAAGAAACTTGGATACAATGCAGGAACTTAACACGTGTTTTCCGAAATGATGTGTGTTGTCTACACATGTATCATATGCATATTGTATCGCACGTCTTAATTGAATCGTTGAGAGATGATATGCAGCCACCATGTGCGATGTGATGATATTTGTGAAATTGGAGTCCAAGAGTCTTTAAGTACCTCAACGTACGTGACTATATATGTTTATTATAGCAGAGGGCTTGTTCTTATGATAACAGAATCAAAGATTTAATTTTGCATCCTACCAAGGGTTTGAATAAGTAGATAGACAAATAAAATGGTGGTTCGTTCGGACTTGTCGTTAAGCTATGTGAAATCATAATGTAGCACCTAGCAAGTAGTTTTCGATTCTTGTAATCTTTGTATAAGCTAGAATAATATGGGCTTCAAATTTGGGCCCTTGTGTCATGTTTAGGCAAATAGCTTGATCAAGGCATCTGGCCTGCTAGCTTTTCATGACTTGGGGCTTGGGCATCACATATCCAAATATTATATCAATTATTTAGCGTTCTTAAGTATACAGCTGTAAATTGTTATGTAGCAATGTTGCATGATTATTTCTTGTTGTTATTAGTAGACGTAAGCTGTTTTAAATCCTTTATGGGAAACTTGTCGATTGGGTTGGATGGTTGATATTAGTTTCTAGCAGGCCAGATGTATAGATTTTGGAATTAGCTAAAATCGAAACGGGCTGAACAGGTCAAGAAAGTCCTCCAAAATGTATTCAGAACGCAGAAATTTCTATATGGTTAGATATGTCTGAATGTCTGGATTATTTATGATCGACGTTAGTTACACGTGTTTGTCCTTTTCGACATAATTACTATTTCATCGTGTTAGTGAGTCCGATACTCCATTCTGTCATGTACAAAAAACAAGTTGTTTGGTGGCCTTGGTGGGTTCTTCTGGTCTACAGTTAGTTGAAATGGCAACTTCATTAATACATTTCAAGAAACTTATTGGACCCATTCATGATTATAACTAGACACCTTAATACTCGTGATTGACTAGTGTACGTTGAGCGTTCTCTTTACCTAACTGTTGTTGTTGCCATAGCAAATAAATCGTTTCTTGTTTTATCGGATTTTCTTTCTTGTCACTATACATATATACGAGACCTTAAATGCCAGCTTTTGCCCGTGTGCTTATCGTTAGCAGTTAAATATCAGCGACTTCAAATTGTTTATTCAAAACAGTTTATTTCACTTTCACTTTCACTTAACCAGATAAGCAGTCTCGATAAGCAATCCCAAAAATTTACATAATTACTTTTTGTTAGTTAAAATGCAATCAGCAGATAAACAATTCTATTAAGAAATTCATATATAGGGTCACACAAACGAACAAAAAAAAGTCAATTCTATATGCGCGCATGTTTGGCAAAATTAGATGAAACTGATCGAAGCTCGATCAATCTCAACCAAGCAAAGCTTATTTTTGAAGTAGCTTATTTTCTTCAAAGAATAAGCTTAAGTTCTTAATAAGCTTGTGCGCCAAATATTGTATATGAAAAGGATGTAAATTACATAAATATGAACTGAAGTTTGAGACCATGAAAAATGAAGATACACATTTTAAAGGATGAGATAGCAACTGATCTTACACTATAAAGAAACCTTCCAAAAGTTGAGAGCAGTAGGTCATGGCCTACCCAAAATAGAAAGCAATATAAATGTTTAGTCGCTATTGATTGAAAATGTAAAACTTGAAATCATACAAGTTTAAATCATTGTCTGCTGTGTTTTAACGGTTTGTACTGTTTCGAGTGTTGATTCTTCATTTTTTATCTTGACTCATAGACTAACCATGCGAAAATTACCTAGTTAGACACTTCGGAAAGTGTTGTATAAAAAGAATACAAGTTTTCAGTAGTTTTCCTCTTTGGACATGCATTTCGTGACCTCAAAAGGGGAAGGGCAAAACACAATTGGATACACACACCTTGCGACACGTAGATTTCTTGTCCCTTTTTTTTTTAAACCATTTCGCCCCATGGCCCATCACCAAAGCCATAAGGCGAAATGCCCTTGGGAAGTCAAACATTTTACCCCCCCCCCCCCCCCCCCCCCCCCCCCCCCCCCCCTCAAGCCATTTGAGTATTAATATTATACTATTAAAATGCTATTATATAAGTTTGACCATAATAAACATGTGTTAGAAGACTTATTATGATTGATTAGTGATTGAAAAGTAAGTTGAAAATCAAACTAAAAATCAAGTGATACGTAAAACGAGTATAGAAAGTTATATGTGGCTTAAACCTTATACCGAATTTTATTAGTAACACCTTTCCTATTTCCAAAACATTCCAGAAATGTTGTGTGTGTATGTGTCGAGTGATAAAAAGAGAGGGAAAGAAGAAGGCAATTTATAGTGAGCATTTTGATATAAATTAATAGTGTTCTATTGCATGAACAAAGTCCCTAGCTACCTTTCCCATGAGGTAAGAATCCCCAATTCTTGTTGAATTGCATACGTAAGAAGTTAGGATTCATGTGTCAAATTGGAAGTTTTGGGTAAAGAAGGTTTTTGGACCAAGTTGATGAAGTATCTTGTTAGGGGGATTAAGGGGTTGTTTCTTTTTTTCTGTTAGTGGAAAAAAATGTGAGGTTCATCAATTTAATATTATTTGTTTTGTAAGTGGAGTTCATTTTTCTCTTATTTAGTTTATCCCCATGTGAGTGTTATAAGAGAGACTATCCTCATTAAGACTCATTAACAGCCATGGGTCCCACATGGAGCCCATGCATCCCTTAGTTAACAAAAAAAAGAAACACCCTCTAAGTCTCTTAATGGGTTGTGGTTAAATGGATAATTTTTCTCATATGATCATGATAATGATCATATGCATTTTAGAAGTGAATTTTGAGTATGTAAATGTGTAAGGGTAGGCCTTTTATTGTTTTTTTTGGTAAAAGGTTAAAAGACCCGGTAAATATATTACTTCAAAAAATGTTTAAGTACGTACAAAGGATATGGGTGAGTCCAATATCTCAGCCCGTTACATAGGCGGAAAAGCTTACATAATAAGATACTTCTAATTCTCTAAATAAGAAAATAAACTACTACTCAAAAGATAACATTAGACTCCTATGAAAACAAAATTACTTTCTACCAATGCATTTGAGCTTGATACTATACGTGTCATAAAAAACATCCAATTTTTCTGAAAGATCGTAGACCTGATCCGCATAGTCATCATAATCATCTTCACGATCATGACCACCACCAAATAGGTTCATAGACTCATCAAACGTGTTCATAATCTCCTCTACAATTGAAGAAATGTTAAGGGTGCGTTTAGTTGGAGAAAAAATTCTCTTGTTTCCAATCTCTAGTTTTGTAAAAGTTTGGAAGGAAAATTTATCTCCACAAAATACTTGAAAATATAGAAAACGCGTTTAGTTGTTTGTATATTCAAATTTTGAAGAAGGGAATGAGGGTTGTGGGTTACAAAGGAAAGCAACTAAATTTTGTTTTGTATTTTTTGTTGTTAAGTTAGGAAATAAAGATTTTGTGTTTTGCAAAATATTTTGTTGAAAAACATTAATTTGAATACGATCTCTCTTTTTCTTGTTTTCCACAAACATTTTGGAGAAAAGAATGGTCTTTTTCCTCAACTAAACGCACACTAAGTGTTTATAATAATTCTGGTTTAAAAATCAAGTGAATTTGTAATGGCACCTCTTGGTAGATTAACCACCTTTTGGAGGTAAATAATTATTTGGTGATTAGCAGTCTCGATAAGCAATCCCAAAAAATCTCATAATTACTTCTTGTTATTTAAAATGCGATTAGCAAATAAACAATTCTGATAAGACCCTTACTGCTGTTAGGGTTTCATGAGTATTAGCCCTAAATCGTTATGATTTAGTCGAATTAGAGGGTTTTTCTCTCCCTTTGGGAGAGAAAAAGGAGATTCCGGCCGCCATCAAATCCCTAACCATTTATTCCATCTTAGAGCAATTCTTGCACATTACAGTACATCGACCAGAATGATGCTTGTAACATCGGTTACATTTGGGTGCATCTCCATTGTAGTTCTTCTTGTCTCCATCTCCCATGGCATAAGCTCTAGTAGTTAGTTGTCGCTTGTTTCGACGATCGTTACCCTTAGAGTGATCGTCCCTCTTTCTCTTTCCATTCTTATCTTTCTCAGCTTCTTCCAATGCCAAAGAGTCCATCAATTGTTGAGCAATAGTAATAGCCTCATGTATGTTTGCAGGCTTAGCAGATATCACATCGTTCCTGGTAGCTACCGGCAATCCATCGGTATACCTCTCAATCTTTTGGGTCTCTGTCCTAACCATATCGGGACAGAGTAAGGCCAACTCTCGATAACGGCGATTGTAAGTTGCCATATCGGTACCTTTCACCTTGTGGTTCCAGAACTCAATCTCCAATTTCTTAATCTCATTCCTTGGGCAGTAAGTCTGAATCAGCAAAGACTTAAATTGCTCCCAAGTCATAGCATAAGCCGCATCACTCCCAACCGAGTTACGGTAATTGTTCCACCAAGTTAATGCTTCATCTTTGAAGGTAAAAGAAGCAAACTTTACCTTCGCATTCTCCGCACAACCACTGACATTGAACACAGACTCAGTCTTCTCAATCCACCTAACCAAGTAAACCACTCCTTCCGTTCCACCAAACTCAATTGGTCCACAAATCTTAAACTCCTTGTATTGGCATCCATTAGCACGAACAGGTGGAAAAGTTCCAGCAGAATTGTTGGAATGATTTGACTCAGCTAGTAGTTCAGCAACTCTTTGCTCCACGAGTTGGTTGATCATTGCTTGATCCACAGTAGGTGCATTAAGTGGAACATGATCATTGTCTCCCTGAACATCAACATTCTGATTCCTGTTGTTGCGGTTAGTGGTGTCCAGGTTATCAGGAGTAGGGGTCTCAACATTTCGAGCTGGACGGCGTCCTCGACGACTAGGGGTAGCCGTTGCGGGTCCAGTTCTGGTAGCTCTAACAGGGTTTCTTCGTGGGGCCATTGATCTGAAACATCATACAAGTTCGTGAGTCTCCGATAAGACTTATCATATGCTCAACAAGAATTTATCAACGAAGCCAAGTCATGGAAAGAAAATCAACAATACACCGTAAAGCATCAATAAGGCGAATAGGAACTCAATTTCCATAATATCCAAAAAAACCACATAATACCATATCATAATAACCATCGACCATACAATAAAGATCCAACGTCATTCCAACTACCGAAAACACAAAGATAATAAGCGTTCCAACAAGACGAGTAATCAACGGACAATACATCAAAAATAGGATAACTAGCTTTTCTAACCGAACACTCCTCGGGTAAGAAAGCAACAAGACAACATAAACCAATCAACTAGCCACGCTGCTGGCGGAGCCTACTCAACTCCTGCCTCAAGCCATCAAGATCCCTCCATAACGATCCTAGCTCAACGCTATGGGTGTCTCGGTCTCTCTTGAGGTCAGCCACCTCCTTCTCCAGCTCGGCATTCCTTTGCCATAGCTTGCGGTCGGCCTCTCGAGCTGTAACAAAACCTCACTGTAAACTATCAATATGCTCATGAACCTCCATCAAAACTCTCCTCATCTCAGTAGTCCTGCCCACAACCACAGTCATATCCACTCTCAGATCCGCTATGAACTCTCCAATAACTCTCTCAAGTCGATCAGATACACGTGCAACTCTCTCACTAAGCTCAGTAATCCGAGCCTATAACCTGCCAATCTCACCCAACTCTGCATGCTCAGCAGAAATCTCAGAAGGTGCATCCGACTCAGCGGGACTACCAGGTGGCAACTCAAACAAAAACGGATGATTAGGTGAGTCAGGCTCAATCGGATGTACAGGTGAATCAGGCTCCTCAGCCTGAGCTGGTGGTACTAACACATCATCATCATCAGGCATCTCATCCTCCTGAGGGTCATCCTCCTCCTCAAGGTCATCATCATCACCCTGCTCAACCTCCTGAGGGTCATCCTCCCGCTCAGGGTCATCAGCCTCATCCTCACCCTCGTACTCCTCCTCCTCCTCATCGGAAGAGTACATCATCAATCGTCGTCTCCTACTAGGTGAACCATGTGGTGAAGGGGTAGGTGATCTAGGACGACGACGCAATGATGTGGGTGGCGCCTCAGACAGAAGAGAATGAGCATCAATCTGTAAAGGTGGTGAAGTAGGGCGTACCGACATGCGTGCCATAGCTCGGTGGGCAAAACGTGGAGCCACACGAGCCAAAGCCTGATGAAGAGTAAGCTGCCTCGATGTACCAGGGAGCCCTAGAGAAGATGAGGGTCCCTGCGTAGATGCAGCAGATGGTGCTGAAGTAGAACCTGTCAGTGTCATAGTAGCTGAATGCATGGCAACCTGGTAAGGATCATCAGGGGCCATGGTGAACCGTGCTGGCAATACCGGTGTAGTAAGAATATCCTCAACGACATCAGGCATATGGGAGGCCATAGTCTGTGACAACGGCGTAGGGTAGGTGTAAGTGTTTCAAAAACAACTAAACCGCGAACTCAAAATACCATATCCAAAATCATCATATAATTCCAAATCGTATAAAATCAAGAAAGATTTAAATACCGCATTACTAAAACCATTCTCAAAACAATTAAGCCATATAATTCCTCAAAACGCATATAATTCCTCAAGAACGCGTATAATTCCTCAATCATCTCAAGAAATCCCAAATCTCTAATCATCTCAAATATCTCATAATACCTCAATAATAAACAATGATGCTTTGGCTTAGCGGGCTGGCGGGCGATGGTCAAGGATCATTTTCTATAAAAATCGGTTATAGTTTAGGTGTCTATTTACCTAGTTCTCTATATCCTTGGCTCTG
Organism: Artemisia argyi; assembly: GCA_030686995.1. Lineage (NCBI taxonomy): Eukaryota > Viridiplantae > Streptophyta > Magnoliopsida > Asterales > Asteraceae > Artemisia > Artemisia argyi. Next base: position 180,290,586 of record CM060683.1, read on the forward strand.
ATACCTTACTGTAACACCCCCAAAATTTGGTACAGCGGAAGACTCAACAAGCTTTCGGGGTGCTACTGGGGATTGGTATCCAAACACAAGACATAAAAGAACGAGATAAAGTAAACAAGATAAAATACAACCACGCGGGGTTTTAAAGTTTACATTATCCCAAAAACATCCAAAGTCAGGCCCAAAAGAAATAAATATAGGTCCACAATAGTTATCAGAGTTTTAGAAATATAGATCCATAACCGGTGCCAAATGCCAAGCCTCCAATCCCAAGCATCCGCAGAGCATCACTTAGTTTCCTGAGAAAACGTGCTAAAAGCCAGCTTTCGCTGGTGAGATCATAGGTTTAGATTCTTAATTCAATATAGTGGACATATACGCAAAACGCTTGCTAGCTAGACTAGGGCTCCATCATCCAACCAAAATAATCCAACCAAATCAAATCATCCCTATAAGTGCACGCTATAGCTCAAATCAATCCAATCAATAGCTTACCTAGCTCAAGTCTAGGTCTCGCTCTATAATCAATCCAATAGCTTACCTAGTTCGGGGACTAGGCCTTGCTCAACAACCAAATCAATAGCTTACCTAGATCTAGTCTAGGCCTCGCTCTACCTAGTTCTATAAGCATAGCAAGTTTTGAAATCAAAAAGCGATAATAGTCCACATAAAGCATTTGCACGTTTCTCACCCCAAGTATTGAAAACAAAGTTCAAGAGTAAAAGTGGGGCTATGACTCACCTCAAGTCCAGAAAATATCAAGTAGAAGTCGGTAGAAATAAGACGTATGATAACTCACAAAACAGCAACTACGGACTTGGCACGACCTAACAATATTAACTCTTTCAGAAATCATTTCCTCAAATATATAATATTCCCAAACCCGGACGAGAATCCGTTTTATTTCCGAAAATCCATTTCGTATTAGTTTGGTGTATTTGCGTTTGGTATCCATACGGGTGGTGGGTCGACTCAAAACAAACCAAAGAGAGATCGCATATAGAAAGGTAAATAAACTATAGATCTAATATTAACCCAATATACCATTTAAATAAATCGCCAAAGTTTACCAAATCCGTCGACATGATAATCCTCATATTTATTTACGTAATATACCGTTCCAAGATTACACCCAACCTAAAGCACATAGCACATAAATTCTATATAGTATATATCATAGTTTAATAAATTCCTCATATATATCGTCAAATTGGCCAGATTTCCCGATATATACACTCGCAACCTATTACACTTTACATATACTACGACCTATGGGCGTCGTAGGATACGATGCCCACTAATATATTCATTTCATATAGCCAAATAACCCGGCTCAACCTTACGGTTAAGTGGTTATTTAAGTATAGAAAACGTCTATATTAGTCGTCATATATCCGTGACAACACGAACGTCACAAAAGATAACTTACCTGGACCCGAGTGACAACAATTTCGCCTAACTCAATAAGTTTATCCGTTATATATCTTGAAATGACATTTTATTAAAGTTTCATAATTGTCGGGAGTTTCCCGTTTTATAACACAATTTTTATAATAGTAATACGTTTAATAATATTACGCCACTTTCGTAGCCTAATATATATCTAATCGTATTATTTATAATACGACTCGTGATCATTATTATTATTAATATACGCGTTTATATAGTTATATATACGTTATTCACGTATATACTTTCATATAAACGTTCATATTATCAATAATTATTATTACGAGTTTTATTATTCTCGTTTCAATTTTAATAGTTATTGAGTTATACGAAATGGTCATATGTCCGAGTCATGACTCTCGGCTCATTGTCCAAGTCCAATAATAAGCAAAAGTCATAAATAACCAATCTCCGTCCAATCACAAACTCAATCCACGGGCTACAACATGAGGGTCCGACTACGGCACCCGACTAACCTATCTCCGTCAATCTAACGACCGTCTCACAATCGGTCCCCAATAACTCTTACCAATCGACAACAACTCCACAATTACCGATAACAATATCCAATGTCGAGACCAAACACGGTCTCGACCCAACCAAAAGTATTCGGCCGATAAATGAAATGCCACAACAATATAACAATCATGTTCACAATTATTCAAGAAATAACATTAACAAGGTTAATGTTTGGGTCGGTTTACCAAGCCAACCCGAGCCCTCGACTCACTTGAGTCTCGGCTCCAAACCGCAAGTCACTAGGACTCGAGCCAACACATAAGCATCATATAGCTCACAAGAGCAAAACAAGGTAACCATATAACCCATTCGACCCAATGGTCAAATCGGCAACAAAATAATACGCGGCTAAGCCGCGACCCACAAGGGTCGAACCACAATAATTTCCACGAGCCCATGGCTCGAACCACAACCAATCGAGAACCCCCCCATACGGGTCTCGGCATGATCATACGAGCAACAAAGGAAACCCCGAGACCTCATGGTCTCGGTTAGCTCGGTTCGAAGGGTACACCACCCTCGACAACAACCAAACAACAATCATCACCAAGGAACCAAAGCCTCTCAAGGCTCGAACCAAAATAAGCCGAGAGCCTAGCTCTCGGTTCCGAGTCAACCACAACCAAAACCATGAAAACCCGGATACCAAACTTAGTTTTTATCTTTAAAACATCATTTCCCATATCAATCGATTCGATTCTCAACAAAATAATCCGTGTAGCCACGGATTAATGCCAATTCGTGGCACCCAAAACCCAAAAATAGCTCCTTCTCACCTTCTTGGACCTCCAAACGCACGGATCTAGTAAAGGTACAAAAAATTCGAACGGATTGTTACAAATTTGATGGTGTTAACGGTGGTTCTAGGGTGAGTATGATACACCGAATGAAAGAGGGTGAAGAGAGGAATAAAATGGTGGTATTTGTTTTGTTAGGTGGTCGGAAATGCGGCGGTGGTGGCCGGATTTGTGTGGTCGGCGGCTAGGGTTTAGGATGAGGGATGAAGATGAGTTTGAGAGAGAGAATGAATAAAAAGTGAGGGTGGGTTTGTTTGTTGTGGTGAAGAACTGGACCAAAGGACCCTTTATCTTTTTTTTTTTTTTTTTTTTTTTTTTTTTTTTTTTTGTTAATAATAATAATAGTAAAAATGATAATATTATCACGGTGGAGCGGGTAACGCGGGTAATTGTAAAAACATGTGGCCCGAACCCGAACTCATTTTTAAACTTCAATATCACTCGAGAACATCTCGTAAATAATTAAAAATATAGTCAGACTCGTTAAGACGAATCATAAACTTTTGTTAGGTAATCCTAGTGCCAAAGTCAACGTAGTACCAAGCGAGAATTCAAATATACATCACCGAACATTAAATCAACAATGAATTATGAACATAATTCACGAATTCCATAACGTCATTAATTTAAAATATCCATAAAATAGGTCTTACAAGTTCGTTGTGAAATGAAAATTTCAAATAAAAATTATAAACGAACTTAAATCGTAATGCGGGTTTTTAAAATAGCTCCCTAAACTGCCGGTTGTCACACTTACTGCTGTTAGGGTTTCGTACGTATTAGCCCTAGATCGATATGATTTAGTCGAATTATTTGTTCTAGGGTTTTTACTGTTAATTGGTACGTAAACTATCATCTTGCGTGGTGATGATCGTTTGTTCCTATTCGTACATGGGATCTTATCATTGTTCTACTATTGATTGGACGAATATGTGTGTTGTTTGGAATCTGTTGGTGCTGAGATGTTTTGACCCTATGTTTATGGTTGTTGTTTTTGTTCCTTTTCTCGATACATGCATGTTGGTTATGGTTTCCGGTTATGGTCATTATGCCTGGTTTGATACCCTAACGTTGTGCAATCATTGGGCTGCTGGTGACGTATGCACATGATTTCTACAACAAACCATGGTTGAGTCACCCCATTGGTAAATGTTCATGCTACTACGTTGCTTAATTTGGTGCATGAACTTGTAAGTTGGTATAGTCTATGTGTTGGATCGACTGGATTGGTTCGTGAGTTGCTGGAGGGGAGAGGTCAGATCATGTATACTCTAGGCCCTGGTTGGTCTTGTGCATGTGTTTAGATGTATGGAATGCATATTACAAATTTCCTACAAGTATTGACTCTTTGTTCGTATTTATGGAAGTTAGCCGCGAAGGGTATTTGGTATTGGCTTTAATGTCGGATTTATGACTTAAATGAAACGGAACAATTGTTTGGCCTATTCATACCAGCTATGGAGATGGAGTGTTTATTCGGTTGGTGAGTTCGTGGCCAGCTATTGGTTGTCTAGAAAGTTGGTTACTACTTCTTTCTTTGTTAGTAATAAGAATGGTTGTGTCATTCTTTATTAGTGGTTTGGTTGGTAGCTTGTTGTAAGCTTGTGCATGAGTTTGGTTTTTCATTCTCATGCCATTTGGTTTGTTGCACTATGGTGGATTCTTATTGCCATGTAACGGGCTGGGTTGTAGGACTTCACCTACACCTTTTGTACTTCAACTATTTTTGGTGTAATACATTTACCGGGGAAACTCTTTACCCATTAAACAAACGAACAAAAAAGTCGATTCTATATCCGGGTTTTGAGAAACTAGTTGAAACCGGAGCTCAAACACAAACCGGAGATGGAGCTAAAGAGGAAGCTTATTTCTAAAATCTCTCATAATCGTTGTCAACCAAACAAAGCTTATTTCTAAAGTAGCTTATTTATTTATTCAAAAGTAAGCCTAACTTCCAAATAAGCATGCGCACAAACATTAAAAGAATGCGAATTACATAAATATGAACTGAAGTTTGGGACCATGGAAAATGAAGATACACATTTTAAAGGATGAGATAGCAACTGATCTTACACTATAAAGAAACCTTCCAAAAGTTTAGACAGTAGATCATGACCTACCCAAAATAGAAAGCAATATAAATGTTTAAGTCACTATTGATTGAAAATATAAAACTTGAAATCATACAATTTTAAATCATTATCTGCTGTGTTTTAATGGTTGGTACAGTTTTGAGCGTTGATTCTTAATTTGTTTATATACGGAGTATATAAATGTACAGGCTGTTGGCTCTTTCAAAACTGTCACACTCTAGTGAAACAGTGCTCAAGGATTGCATTGTCAGACAAGCAGACGAGCTGGCTAATTTTAGCTCTAGTTTCAAACTAGAGGTGGCAACATGGGTGGGTTAAACACAATTAGGTAACGGGTGAAAACCGTATTATGGTTTATTAGGGTCGTTTCTAAGTATGGGCTGAAACGGGCTTGGTTGACCATAACGTTTTGTCCATTTTCTCTTGTATAATTTTTATCTAGCTTCTTGTTAGCTTCTATTAATTTGCCTTTCAAAAAAAAAAAAAAAAAAAAAAAAAGTAGCCAAATCTTTGTGCTTGACTCTAAAATCAAGATAACCAACATATATCAACTTCATCTTGATATATCGAAACTCATCCAAGACTCTCTCCCTACATGGGCGAGTCTTGGGTATGGTCAGAGAAAGGGCAGAAATGGTCAAAGGGATACCCGTATTAGGTCGCGTACATCTGAGTCAAAGACTCGCTCCCTACATAGAAACATCAATAGGGAAAACCTTATACATTTACCAGTTAACCTTCTTAATATATTGTCGTGTACACGCTCTCTTTAGTTTGCTTGACGATTATTACTCACTTAATCAATAAGAAGAATAGTCCACATTTGCAATATGGAACATAAATATGTTTAACAACTTAAAGTGATTGACGGTGATGAGGGATCTCTAGCTAGTTTCGGGATATGGTTAAACAAAATTGATCACTTTCGAATTGCATCTTTGGGAAGGTTTAGTGAACTTCAACAACGTGGAAAAACAAGATTTGATGTTGTGATACATCCTACTACTTGGACCATTTAATTGGAGATACAAATATCGTGTTTGTTTTGATCCAAAGCCCTCGCGTATGTCTCCTTTGGTTTCTTGGTAGGAATAGGCATTTAAATCCACCTTGTTTACATTGGATAGGTGATCCACCTATCCCATATTGGCTTGTTCCAAAGTTCTGTAATATTGTTCGCTTTTTGTTTAGCTTCTTGCTAGTTGGTTTTTAATAATATCACCCTTCCAAAAAAAACAGCAATAATCCATGTCCGATCCATGATTGCTCGCCAAGATCCACACCTTTCTAATGGTTTAGATCTTTAGCTTACAACACAAAAGATTTATGATAGAGATAGAGGGCCTCAATTATGCTACTAAGTTTGTTCAAATTATCTGAAAAACTTGTGTCACGTACCGCGCAATCATGGCAATATTATCACCATACAAGCGTCATCATCTATCGTGTCCGGACTCCGGATTCCCATCTTTTTTAAGAAGAATCATTTTGTCTTTGACCATAAGGTCTGATAGAAATCATGACCATATAAAGATTGGTGGAACCTACTAAATTTGTATATGTTTGTGATTTGATATGCAAACACATGAACAGATGTTGAAAAACACATTTGACAACTCTTTTCCTTACTGTTATTAACCTCTTCCTCTAAGATACCAAGCCACCATTCTCATGCATGTATATTATATGTACCACACTCCCAAATTTATCGATGACCACTAATGCCTGTAGCCCAGTAGTATCAGAGATTCCTTTTCTCTCTAAATACTACAAACTTGTACAAATATAAATTTGACTATACTTCAATCTTGTGTTCGTCCATATCAAGTCTTGAATTTACTAACCGCTAGCTCAGTTGGCCACCAAAGTTTCCTTAAGGTGCATTGAGGAGGGGATGTTTGGCTAGGGAGGTCTCAAGTTGGAGTCCCACCCGAGACTTTTACCTCTTCAGGCGATAAAGGAGGAGCAGGCGGGTCTCAGGGTCAGCATACTACCAAATTGGATGTCCCTGCTGGACCTGAACGACTAACAACTAACAAACCGTTCCAACCAAAAAAAAAAAAAAAAAAAAAAAAAAAAAGTCTTGAATATACTTAATTAATTGCTTATAAATTTTCAATTGGTTTTCTTGTGTTTACCAAATCTCGATCCGTGACATCTCAAAATGACCAAATATAAGCTTTAGACATGTCAAAATCCAATACTACCAGAACGAAACCAGAACTAAAAAAGATCAAGTGCATTTACGAAAAACTAGATAAGACTATAAACACATTTTTCTGAAAATTTTAGATTATTTTACAAGAATTAACACCATGCAAAAAAAATCCATAGGTGTCCAGGGACCTGGTTCCGTCATTGGATACTACTGTTTTGAAACGTCATCTCGATAATCTGCGTGTAACTTGGACTCAAAAATTTATACCAGTGATCGGGTGTAGAATTATATTAAATCAAGAGGTGTGTTGAAAGTTAGGTTAACTTTTAATGTCCATGCATATCCATATATGCCAGAATCTGGCTGGCTGATGTCGACGCTTAAACCTCTATGGAATTTTATATTCAAGGCATGGAAACTAGATAAAACTAAAAAGAATAGCATGAAACTAGATATTTATGGTGTCTTTTAATTTGAACTTATTTATGTCTTTTAAATGCTTATACGGAGTATTTCATTTGCATAAGCAATTAGTTACAATATTATCCGAGTTTGGCTTATCTTTTGTATTACAAATCTGACTTAAGTGGTTAATTTCAAGTTCGAACAATGCTTTATGCAAACAAATATGAAGTAGTCACACCAATCATCTTGGAAATGGGAGTGCTTTACTGGTTTACCCTATTTGTGTCCAGTGACGGATCCACTTGAGAGCTAGGTGTGACACATATCACACCCAATTTTGAGTCACGAAATGTAATCTATTTGCAAAAAGTGTCGTTATTTAACTCCCGATAATATATTTTGCTAATTTATTTCTTTATAGTGAAACTCGGGTTTAGCCCAAAAAGTCTTTATGGTGCATATTTTATTACACACAATGAAAAAAATTAAAACATTTGTGCAAGATTGTTCCAAAAAACTTTGTGCAACACTCGCGTGAAAATTTGGTTCCGTCCTTGCTTGAGTCTGGGTAGTGATGGTATCAAACTTGTAAAATAGTCGGTCAAAATTTCAAAAATCACGATTAACAAAAGTAATCTTACTTCAAAGACTTTATAGTAGTATTGTTTTGAAATATAGGTTATGATATTCTAGTATGCACCCGTGATGCTTTGAATCTATTCATAGTTAGTGAGTTGTATGTTATGACTTTTATGAAAGATTAAAAAACATATATTGTCATTTTCATGAATGTGATTGAGTATGAGTTTTCTTTTCCCTTATTTTGGGACAATTTATTTCAGGACAAACATGATAGAACTTCAAATTATATGCCAACACAATTCATCTCAAGACAAAACAGATGAAATGATAGAGCTTCAAATTTTATGATCACAATTGGATGAAAAATGCATTATTGTTTTACAGCTGGTAAAGAAAATATCAATTGGTGAATTGGACTTGATTAAACTTTTGGGCTAGTAATTCAAACCCAATTACTTACCATAAACACTGTTTTCTAGCCGAACAAAAAGCCCGTGATTTTTTCCATGATTCTAATTATTTTTCACAATAAAAATCTTGTGCTTATTTTAGAACATATTAAATATTATTTGCCTAAAGTGTATGCCTTAAGGAGGAAAGACAACTGTCCAATAGTTAATATTTTGTATGCATTCTCATATTCAAAGATTCATCAACAAAAGAGATTTTTTCATTTGTTATGTTTGTTAAATTTCTAAAAACTAAAATCCTTTCCTTTAAACAAAACTAAAATTGCCATAGTTTTTCACTAGCTAGTTTTCTACAAATGCTCTAGATGATTGTAAGCAGGGGCGGAGCCAGAACTTTATTGTCGAGAGGGCAAAATATGATAATTTTTAGAAACTACACTAAAAATTGGTCCATTGAGGAGGAAACAAAAATAGCCGAAAAATCTCGAAAATTTACACTATAATTTTTTTCGCCGGGATCACGTGACCCCCCGGACCCCCGTTATCTCCGCCCCTGATTGTAAGTATTATATGGTTCTCATTCATGTTTAGCTACCCGCATTTCTTTTAGTAGTATAACTATTGAGTTAAAGTTAGGGTTTTAACAATCAATGAACACTAAACCTTCCTTGTATAACATAACATTTTCATGTTTAAAAGGATTAGCTATATTTGTGTAATTTTGGAATATATAAGTTCATTAAATGTTAATTTACAATTATGAAAATGCTTAATCATAACTCATGGCAGGCTATATGGTTAACAAAACCCTTAAGGTGATTCAATTAATTGTTTCAAGATAATTTAGAAGTTTCGAGTTGATCTTATCTTTGATTAGTATGCTAATATCAATATGTTTATTATCAAATCTACATCAAAGAGACAAAGAAGATCACCTGGATTGATTGGTAGCTAATATCTGAGTGTCTCTAGTTTAAAATCATGACATAATCAATAGTGATGAATAGTAGGAATATTTAAATACACACTCATTAATACACTATGTTTATATACAAAGTGTCCTACTCACATGATTCTATCACTTGGCAAAACTAATTACAGTTTTCTTGCATAGAGAGACAATGAGTGAGAAAAACTAAATAATATTGTAGTGTAGGAGAATTTGTAAGATAAAAATGTAAGAATGTTTAGCAAAGCTCTCTTATATGTATATATGACGGATATAAATGATAATAAAAATATCTAAGAGGTGATGAGGTTATACTACAGATATACAAGTTATACATCACAACAAAAGATGCCTCTCCTTACTCTAATATTCTAGTATTATTTTTCTTTAAATGCCAACTACAAGATACTACATATTTGCATCTATAGTCTCTCTTTCTCTCTCTCTCTCTAGCTAGATCTTAATTATCTTTCTGTCTCTCTATATCACTCTGAAAACATGATGGTATAGTATAAAACTCAAGGAAGAATACTAGTTAATTTTGATGATGAGCCAAGTCATCAAATCAAGCTAAGCTAGAGCATGTCATGACTTGCAATGGAATGGCTTTCTTTCCTACAAATTTTATGTTACAACCTACTGATCAAGAAGATGAACACCATACTCCTCACTCACTTTCTCCATTACTCCAACCATGCACCACCACTCAAGACTATCATGGTAATTTATCCTCTCTTTAACTAGATCTTTAACTATTTGGAATTTTTTACTTCCAAATTTTGTTAAGTTAAGTTTAGTTTGTATAGGATAGTGTGAATTACCATTAAGTGTCGCTTGCTTTCTAGCTTCTTGCTAGTGTTTTAATCTGTACTTATATTGTTGCCTTTTAATAGTTGTATTGTACAAATGATTAATTGATGTACATGTGTGAATGATAAATCTGATGCCACCATCTATATGGTTTTCTGAAAAAGTTTGAATCTTTGCATCTGAATTCTGATCATCACCACTAGCTAGTGTTTTGGTGCTAGAAAAAAAAAATGTTTTAAAGATTCTTATCCTTATGCATTTTTTTGCTCTAAAAGGTAGTACAACTCAATAATGAACAAGGACACACATGTCTCTGATGACACCACCCAAAATGGTTTTTCTCACAAAGTTCAGAAATCTATGCAACACCATTCACATATTATCGAAATTTGTGCATGAGTGCATTTTGAACCTAATGCATGGCACAACTTAATTGTGCACTAGGGCACATAACTTCTCATTGCTAGATCAGCTTGGAGCCTTTTGCATTAAAAGTTGTATTAGATGTGTGAATATTTGTCTTAAGAAAAATCCAGTCAATAAGTTTACAAATAACCATCTTGATCATATATAGGAGGAGCCTCATTCTTAGGGAAAAGATCAATGCCTTATGCTAACGAATTATGCGATCACGAAACAAACAATGGCGACGATGAATTGTCAGACGATGGGTTACTTGGAGGCGAGAAAAAGAGAAGACTAAACATAGAACAAGTGAAGACACTTGAAAGAAACTTTGAGTTTGGGAATAAACTTGATCCTGAGAGGAAAATGCAACTTGCAAGGGCACTCGGGCTTCAACCAAGGCAGATTGCTATATGGTTTCAAAATCGAAGGGCAAGATGGAAAACAAAGCAATTAGAAAAAGATTATGATGTGCTTAAGTCGCAGTTCGAAGCTATCAAGAAACAAAATGAGTCACTTGTGTCTCAAAACCATAAACTTCAGGCTGAGGTAATTGTTGTTCTTGTTAAATATGCTAGCTTTAAGTAACTTGAAAATACTTTTTATAACATTTTGTTGAGTTATGAAAAGTGGCCATTTAACTAGTGGTATGTTTTATTTTGAACGAAAAATTGCATCTATGTCACATATAATAATTTGCCTAAGGTAAGACTTAAGATCATAACCACTTAGTAAATGTACACCATGAGCTAATGGTATGTGAATAAGGCTTTTAATTATAAGTCCAACGACTGCGAATTCAAGCCTTTATTTAACTTAACTATGAACGAACGATTTTTACAGATTATGGCATTGAAGAACAAGGAACCAACAGAGTCAATCAACCTTAACATCAAAGAAACTGAAGGATCTTGCAGCAATAGAAGTGAAAACAGCTCGGAAATCAAACTCGACATATCAAGAACACCAAGAATCGATAGCCCGTTATCATTACACAACAACCATCATAATCATTATCATCCAATCCCTAATCTCTTCCCATCATCCATTGTTGATAGATCCAATCAGATCTTCCACAACTTATCATCAAGCCAGAAAATCGATCAATCCGTTACTATTAAAGAAGAAAGTTTGTGCAATTTGTTTGTTGGTATGGAAGATCAGTCAGGGTTTTGGCCATGGTTAGAACAACAACAACAATTCAATTAAATGAAAACAAAAACTGGTTTTATCTATTTAATTTAATTCTTGTTACATGCATTGCATGGGAATTTGCTAGCAATTGAGGTTTAATGTTGTTGCTTTCGTCTACTTGAGTTGATACTTAATAGTGTATAAATTAGAAGGAAAAATGTTTTGAGATTCGTTTTTCTAACGGTGACGATAAATTTACATCAATGCCGCAATATAATGTTTGAATTGTTCTTAAACTGTGTGTCTTTTATCAGAAACTTGGCTAGGCGCCATATATAACATAAAAGGCCGGCTGAACGTCGAATGTCATGTTTTTAAACTTTTGTTACAAACTATTTGTTATAAATGTTTTTTCGAACTCTAACCGATTGATGAGTACATTATGTTCTTGCACGCCATACGTTCGCGTACATTAAGCACACATATTACGACAGTACTGTACGTGCACGCTACTCAACTTAACACATATACACAATTGATTAGAAAATTCATCATCGACAAAAGAAACAAAAGAGTCTCCCATTAACACTATGAGTAGGTTTAAGCTATAAAATTGTAATGAGTAGTATTTTTCATCAAAGTAACGGTACAAAAGCATTACCGATCTACCATGGCTTATGTGTTAGAAAATGATAAGAAGAGTGGGGCATGATACACATATTTCAAGATCGAGGAAGAAGACAATGCACAAGAAAACAATGTGGAGTTGGAAATGGTCACTTTCTTGAATTAGACATTTTTGACAAGAAATATATGGGGTTCTCCTTTTTTTAATACACCTTTTCTTTTTATAGTGCCACTTTAGACCACTCAATGTCAATTCCACACATCATGATCAATTTACATAACATTTTATTTTATTTTTGGGAAATAAAATTAAGGGCATTTTGAGATAATGCTCGATAAGAGTATGAGATCGATCACTAATCAAACATCTAGACAGTGTCATGTAGGGCTGAGCGTAGCAGACCCTAAAACCGATCGGATAGAGTCGACCGGACCGACACAAACCCGATCGAACCGAAGGACCAGCGGTCCGGTCTCGGTTCAACTTTTTCCTTATTTCGGTCTCGGGTCGGTTCGGTCCGGTCCGGTCTTACGTACAAACCGACCATTATGCCTTCTTGGACCGGACCGACCGAAGAACGTACTGGACTAGCCCGGACAGACCGAACACATTCGGTCCGGTCCTCGGTCTAGAGTTTTGGGCTAAATCGGTCTCGGTCTAGTTCGTGACCGGTCCGGTCCGGTCTTAACCCGAAGTTAACTTAGCAAAACTGTCATGCATCGTTTTCTATTATTATCAAGAAATAACTTGCGGTAGCTATAGTGATAGAAGATTTGGGAAATTTTATTTCCTTTGAGAAATTTTGTTATGCTTTTGTCTAGGGGCTGAGCAAAATCAATCAAAAATCGAATTGAACTGACAAATCTAGCCAAACTGGGCCAAAGCGAACCGAACCAACTTTATTCGGTTCGGTTTTTTATAATTATAATTTTTTATTTCGGTTTTACTCGGTTCGGGTTAAGACCAAGAAAAATACATCTAAATTATCGGTTTGGTTTAGTTTTGCTAAGTTAACTTCGGTTTACTTTTTCTCAAAATTGATTTTCGGTTCGGATAAGATTTGATCAGATCGGTATAGGTTTGGCCCGTTGCTCGGCCCTACTTTTATCACCCACTCCCCACGAATTCCAGCACGCTTTTCACCTATTCCTTTTTTGGATGGTCTACATCTCATTAAAGACTACTCCGTAAAAGTTGACAAATTAATCACTTTTTGTCATAAAAGTTAACCTTATTATTTATCTTTGTTTATAAAAATATGTTCAGTTTCTCTATATATAGTAAATATAAATATTTTTTGTATTTTATTTTTCTAATCAAAGATGCATTAACTACTTATTTCTAATTTCTATAATAAATTAATAAGTACAACAACGACAATACTCAATCCCGTCAGAGCAAAATATTGAGGAGGTAGGATTTAGAAAGTTACATTCTTACCCAAGTGAAAAGGGATCCAAAAAGACCTCCATCAAATTTTTATAATAAGCGTGAGGGTAAAAAAACTTTTTATTAATCAAAACTTGCATAAGTGACACATATTATAATTTATTATTTTCTGTTTGCGAACATTTTTTTCGAAACGGAGAGTACTTGATAGTCATTAATCCTCATGGGCAACTTTAGATGCAATTTTTTTGATATCTTAAATCACAGACTACGTTAAAATTGAGTTTTAAAAACTTGCATGGAATTTTTTGATATCTTACCTAACTCATGCATGTATTATTGGTTGTATAAGTAAACTTAATATCATTAACACACACGTAGAGTCTACGTATTATTGTGTTATACAAGCATATAAAAATATATGCTCCCATTAAGTTATAACCACTAAAATAATTTTTAATCAGTTACCTCATATAGTCGACAGGCGATAGTACCTAAAAATCACGAGTATCTGTAATCGTTCAGATTGTAGTATTGTACCCGAAAGTGAGACAAATTTAGTCACATACTTATCTACCGTACCCGTAAGTGAGACAGAAAGTTTTGTTTCTATGTAAAGATTTTAACATAAATCACACACATTTAACCAAAATTTAAATATAGTAAGTTATTACCGCCACATATGAAGTTCACCCTGTTATCTCTTGTGTAATAAAAGATTTTTAAAAAGCAAAAGAAAAAATGTTTGACCAATTCACTTCTTCTCACTCCTTATCATTTTTTTTTTGACATGGTCACCTTAACCTCACATTTTATTACAATAATCACTTTATAAAAATATACCTTACTAAATATATCGCACACACTCATAATAAAATAAAAAATAATAAAACAAATAGTTCGGGCCCATATTACACCCAGTATAACTCGGTGAGCTGGTCACCACAAGTTGTCTTGATTTGTGTGATTCATTTAGTGACTTTGGAAAGTGGCATGCTAAACTAGGTGACTTTGCCACTCACTTTAGGGCATCTCACGCCCTTGGTCGTTAGTCTTAAAATTGAACCAACAAGAGTACGTGCACCATTTTGCCACGTAGGAAAACATTTTTTTTGAACGTCTATATTATTAAAAATACTAGCAAGAAGCTAGAAAGATTACAAATTTAGAAACATAGAATTTTGCATCCAAGTAGCCCAATTAAACTTAGATTTACTACGACTAGAGATCAAAAAAAAATTGAACAATGTCATCGAAAATAAGCTTTCTTCTAGGCTGACAAGGATCCAAATAAGCTTTGATTTCTGAAGTGCCAAATAAGCCACCACGTCACATAACAAATGCTTTCGGGGATCTCCTTCACACGAGTAGGTAAGCGGGAATTACAAAGCCAACTACATCATAAGAGTTGAAAGAGAAGTTGCTTTTTATTAGTCAATATAAAATCAAAATTAAAACAATTGGAATAAATCTATCAAAATTTTATTCAACAAAAAGCATGTGTAAAAACATATGTGTCGATGTTATAAAAAAAAGCCAAAAAAATGTGAGAGTAATTAATAAAAATTTAGTGGTTAAATTTTAGATAAATTATATGAATGTAGGTAAACTCAACAGTTTTCATGTTTTTTTAATAACTTTGTAAATTTAATAAGTAACTCTTATACTTTATACCTCCTACATTCATTTTTTTAATAAAAAATACAAAATATGTGTTGTTATTATTTAATAAAATTATTTATAAATTACAAAATTAAAGCACAAGTTATTATGATATCTATATGAATAATAGAGCTACTTTACAAATAGGGCTAATTACTTCGCACCTGACTGTGATAGCCCTCTCGATACCTTATTGGAGCTTTGTAACTAGTGGCCTCCCGTCGCTAGAGCCTTTTCCTAAGATTGTAAATATACAAGCGACTCGTGTTATTCCTCTTTATGATATTAAGAAAGGATGTACGGAGAAGTATTTTTTTTTTTCCACGTTTAATAACAACTCGTGTTATTCTTGTTAAAAGTTGAATTCGAACGTACATGAGTTTAAAAATTAAATATGGATAAAATTACTATTAACATGAATATAAATATCAAAATGAAGCTACGACCATAGGTTCTGTTAGATGAAAATAAATACACAATATAGTACACTTAACAAGGACGCATGTAATTCTTCTTTAAAGTTTAAATAAAGAGTATAGTTATTTTAAATACCAAACTTTTCTTACATACCAAGTGACTCATCCCCACCATCCATCTAAAAAAAATCAATTGTTGAGATTAAAAGTATTTAAATATTTCACCCATTTTTTATAATTTAAATATCTCTTAAACCGTTAATCGTTAAACGAAAATAATTATACCATCGCAACAAACATTTAATTATCATTCTAGAGATGGGCACTTTGATAAACTTTCTACAAAAAAAAAAAAAAAAAAAAAAAAAAAAAAAAAATCGTTTTGTTCACTTTTTTTCGGCCACGAAAAAAAGGAAAAAAAATTGTCAAAAATATATCAAAGTGCCTATCTATAGAAAGATAATTAAATGCTCGTCATAACGGTATATTTTTTTTCGCTTAACGATTAACGGTTTGAAAGATATTAATATTTGAAGAAAAAAATGATGAAAGTGGGTTTTTTAAATTATTGGATTAATATCATCCATTAGATCAAATAAATATTGAGTGTGGAGATTAGTCCCTTGGTATGTAAAAAAAATTTGGTCCTCAAGTGATCTTAAATCTTAAATAAATATATCCTGAAAAACAATTTTTCAACAATCATTATGTGCTATTAAACATGCACAATTCATAAACATGATATCAATAATTAAATTTAATAACATCAACCTCAACACTATGTCAGTTTTTTTTTTTTTTTTTTTTGGAACGGCAAATTTATTCAACAAAAACACTAGCAAGAAGCTAGAATTACAAAGAAATAAGATTCGGGTTTTTTAACCAATCTTGCCAGCTAAACAAAGCTTTACATCTATATCGACACCAATAAAAAGACCTAGACACAATCTCATCGAACAACAACGCCTTCAATGGAATTTTAGAACCAAAAAGAAGCTTATTCCTATACAACCATAAGTGCCACCACATAATATAGAACACACCTTGAAACATAGATTTCAGCTTGGATGAAAACCGCAACGACAACATCCAATCTTCCCACTCGGCATACGAATCAACCTCCACATAGTTTACCTCCCACCAGGTCGATATCTTTCTAGCCAACTGCCTCGCCAAAGTACAACTGAAGAACAAGTGCTTGGAGGATTCAACACCATTATCACAAACCGGACATACTATAGAAGTTATGTCAATTCCACGCCGCGAAATATTAAGTCTAGTTGGAAGCGCATCAATCTTTATTTTCCATGCAAGAACGTTCACCTTGATAGGAACATAATTTATCCACCTTGTCAAAGAGTCCACCAACGGCAGCCGACTTTCATCGAGTCTCTTCCGAATAGAAGCCACAGAAAACTCCCCCGAACTTTCCAAAGACCAAACCCATCTATCTGAACAAGGGACACAAGTGACCGTACTAACCAAATCTACCAAGGCTTTATACTGCGTTTGCTCAATTCCATCCCGAGCCTTACGACAAAAAGAAAAATCCAGGCTCTCATCAGCCAGCTTATTACTAACCTTGACCGACTTATGAGATTCTAAAGCAAACATACGCGGATACTCTTGTTTAAGAGGTTTATCTCCAACCAAATGTCCTCCCAAAACACAATCGAGTCCCCATTTCCCAACTTCAACCGCATAAGATCCAAGACTTTGACACCTTGATTGTTCAAGACATTTATTTCTTTTACTATGTCCATCCAGCAAGATCGAACTCCACCCTTCGTTACCTTACCAATCTTTCCATCGTTCCCATAAATGGCCTTAATAACTCTTACCCATAACGAAGTTTGTTGGGTCCGAAACTTCCATACCCATTTAAGCAAGAGACCTCGATTTAGAGCATACAAACTTGAAACACCTAAACCCCCTTTCACTTTTGGAGCCAAAACACTATCCCATTTAACCCATGTAGCCTTCTTACTGCCTAATTCATGACCATTAAAAAATTTACTACGGATAGCCTCCAACATGCGCAACACACTTAAAGGAACTTTAAATATGGACATATGAAAAATAGGTATCGATCCAAGAACCGATTTAAGGAAAGTTAATCTACCTCCAATTGATAGCGCATTCATCTTCCATTTAGAAAGCCTTGATGTTATCTTATCAACGACCGCTTTCCAAGCTTGAACTCTTGACATATGACCTCCGACTTTCGTACCTATATAGGAGAACGGCGTATTAAGGATGAGACATCCGAGTTTTGATGCTGCTTGATTAACCTTCTCTTCTTCCACATGAACTCCCATAATTTTACTTTTACTCATATTTATACGAAGGCCTGATGCACGATAAAAACAATCCAAGACATGAACGAGAGTATTAATATTACTTTCGCACCAATTTCCCACAAACACCGCATCGTCCGCATAAAACATATGAGACAAATTCAACGTCGAACTTAACTTAATTCCTTTGAACATGCCACCATCAACTACTCTCTGAAATGATAAGTGTAAACTCTCCATAACTAGAATGAATAAAAAAGGGGACAGCGAGTCACCTTGCTTTAGCCTTTGAAAATTTGAAACTCATCCGTTGGACTACCATTGATAATGATTGAACCTCTCGAAGACCTTAGACAACTTTGTATCCACGCGCACCATTTACTTCCAAACCCAAACTTTTTTAAAACCTCATCCAAGAAATCCCACCGAACCGAATCGTAAGCTTTTTTGAAATCTACCTTAAAAAGTAACATTTGCTTCTTCTTCAATTTACACCATTGTAACACCTCATTAAGAATAAACGGACCATCTAAAATTTGTCTCTCCGCTATAAACGCGGATTGAACCTCACTAACAATATCCCCCAACACACCTACAAGCCGGTTCGCCATAATTTTTGCAATAATCTTGTAAATACTTCCAATGAGACTAATAGGTCTATAGTCTTTGACCATGTTAGCATCAGGAGTTTTCGGAATTAAAGCAATAAAAGACGAATTACAGCCTTTAGGGATATCCCCATAAGTAAAGAAATGCTTAACAGCCTCAAAGACATCCTTTTCGATAGTCTCCCAAAATCTTCGATAGAAACCAAACGTGAACCCGTCCGGCCCAGGAGACTTATCTGTTCCACAATCCCACACCACCCTCTTTAATTCCACTAAAGAAACCTCTCTTTCCAAGTCAAGTTGTTGCTCATTCGATATAGTTTTCGGATAGCACATCTGAACATGTAAATGACTTACACCAGGTTTATCAAATCTATTCCGAAAATGTTTGAAGAATTCATTCTTAACCTGTTTTGGCTGTTCAGTCCACAAACCTTCAATCATGATACCACGAATATTTAGTTGACTCCTCTTTTTGTTTATTACCCCATGAAAAAAACGCGAGTTCTCATCCCCTTCAATAGACCATTTAATCTTAGCCTTTTGAGCTAAATCCATGGCTTGAAGATTTTCTAAATTTTGCAACGAATGCATAATCTCCATTCGCTTTATCACCATCTCATCAGTCCCATTCCCTTTATCAATAACCGCATCCAACATCTTTAATTCTTCTTTGTATTTTCCAATCTCTCCTTTCCTTTGGCTCCTGTTTACGTTATTCCATTCCCGAATCTTCATTTTTAAATATTTTAACTTAATCATTAATCTCTTCATAGCATTAGACTCATCGTTAGGGCTTTCACACCAAGTATCAATGACAAATTTATTGAAACCATTCCTCTCCAGCCAATGATGAAAAAATCGAAAAGGCACTGGTCCATAATCACAATGAATTTCACGAAGTAAAATAGGGCGATGATCAGAGAGATACCGATCTAACGTGGTAGCACTAAGGTTAGGGCAAGTACTCAACAGATTTTCAGAAAGAAGAAATCTATCGAGTTTGCTCATCTTAGTAACAGACTTATGGCACCATGTGAACGAACTTCCACCTAACAGGACCTCCTCTAAACCCGCGTTAACAATGAAAGTATTAAACGCATCCGCTCCTTGAACATTAAAAACTGATCCAAACCTATCAGATTTTATTCTAACCTCGTTAAAATCACCCATTATCACCACTTCTCCCTCCCACTGATTAAGCACATGAGCCAAATAATCCCATAACATACTTTTATCTCTCAAATCCTGTGGTGCGTAAACCGCCACAATAATAAGGTTAGCACCGGTCTTCACCCACACGCCTCTATTTATAATGAAATAATCCGAAATAGTGGAATTACTTCTACGAAAAGAATTAGGATCCCAAGCACATAAAATCCCTCCCGAGTTCCCAACAGCGTCACTATGAACGTAATCAAACCCAAAATTTCCCCAACACATTTTCACACATCGAATATCCATATTCTCCATTTTTGTTTCTTGAATCGCCAAAAAGTTTACTTTGTGTTTAATACACAACTCCTTAACCCAATCTTTTTTAGCCTTTTGGGCGAGGCCTTGAATGTTTAAAGATAAAAAATTCATCGATGAACCTCCGACACTCCTTGTGATTCAATAATTTCCGTCATGTTGTTCACACATCCATCCATATTATATCCCATAGCTTGTGTAATACACCGTAAAATCTCAGGTCATTTATTAATGCTAATTATAAACGTTACTCTAAACTAAGCCATTTTTGCGGGCTAATTTAAATTTTTACATGAGACACTGTTTGTTTGAACACCCGATTGTTATGTTCACTGTTTAATTGACACCCGATTGTTTTGAACACCGTTGGTTTAGCACCCGATTATGCATTGTCACTCTTGGATATCACCCAATGAGGTTAAGCACCGGTAACTCCCACTTGCGACCCGACACCCAAATTGAACACCGAGAAACAATCAATAAATATATATACGACACTATGTATATATTAACTTTTACAATTTTATTATATATATACGAGAATATACATGTATACACAACTTAAATACTTATGGTTATCACGAACGGACACCAAAGTTAATATCACAATTTTACGGGACACCGACACCCCGACATTTTTGGGCCGAATCACCACCACTAAGCCCACACGTATATTTCTTTTCACAACGTTGGGCCGAGCTATATTTCACAAGCCCATACGAGTTTCTTTTTTTTCTTTCTTGTATTGATATGGGCCGAGTTTTCCATAGCCCAATGGTTTATTTGTTTTCTTGGCCTTGCGTACCGAATTACACAAACACAAGGGAAAAACCATTTTCTTTGCTAACTAGATTTACACATGTTTTTAAAACCTTTGTCTCCTCTTCACTAGACACCAACCTACACCCCCCTCCATTGACTTTGCCACACGCTACATTGAGCCACCATGGAGCCGTCAAACCGATGGACTAAACTAATATCCACCCTCGACTTGTAACCCTTGGATCGAATGTTCCACTAAACACAAACACAACATAAACAATAACTAAAGTACACCATAGCTCCTAAAGACTTGTTTAACTAGATTTGACAATGCCTTGGATAGGTAGACAAGATTGTCGAACTCGACAAGACCACTCGGTTTGTGTTGAGATCTTAGAAACATCGAACCACCCCTAACTCGCTATATAAGTCTCATTTAATGCACACAACACACACACACTTGAAATCTCTCAAACCACAAACACTCTCCACTTTTCTTTGGTTACTATCGACAAGCACAAGGTATTCAAGCAAGGTTTTGATTTGAACAAGCAAGGCGTTGGGGTTAAGAGTTAGTGGGAAAGAAATGTTGGAGCAAGGAGTTGTTATTCGAAGGGTGTTATTGCTCGTTTCTCTTGTTTGGACACTCGACCTTCTCACCACCATTTCTTGGTGTTGTAAGTTACCATCTTTTTGCTCTTCTACTTGATTCGTATTATGCATATCACACACATACACATTCTTTAATTATCTCACAATACACTAGTAAAATTGTTAAGAAACACCTCGACACCCTCAAGTTAAGGCCTCGCCATTTTATTTCTACACGTATAACTCATGTACTTTCTTCGACCCTCCCATTATGTGGCTCGAACCCAACCAAGAACACCAAACATGCATAACTTATACGACCTCTAGACACGAAAACTAGACCAAAAACAAATGCTAGTCGAACGAGTTTTATAAACAAGCCACACCCACTTTGGGCCTTGTCGGGCTAACGAGCCCAAACGGATTTCCTTTGTGAAAATTGCGACTAGAAAGTTTAAGGATTTTTCGAATGACATTTGATTTACAAAAGCTGATTTTCATAAATATTAAGAGATAAAAATGATGACTTTTATAAGGATAAAAGTTAAGTTTTCGAAAAATTAGAGTTCGGACTTCTTTTGCAAAAAGTCCCACGTTGAGGGACTATTTATGGCGAAACATGGAAACTTTCGGACTAAATAGTATATTATCGATTTTTTAATAAAACTCGAGGGTAGAAACTGCCATTTCCCAAAAATCAAAGGTATATTGTGTAAAAGCTTGCGAAGGGACTAAAATTTTAATTATTTTAAACCAAGGGTAAAAAGTGTAAATTTCGTTAAAGTTAAGGGTTAAAATGTGACAAGTTATATTTTCATAATTAATTTTACAAACTTTATGAAGACATATATATAAGTATTTTTTTTTACTTTTATATATATATATATATATATATATATATATATATATATATATATATATATATATATATATATATATATATATATAAACATAACCTTATTTAAAAATATTTAAACATAAATATTTTTAAACGATATTATTTTCTCAACGAGATAATATTTAATCAAACACCGATTCATATCAACACTGACAAATAACTACGTAAAGTTATTTGGAATATATTAAGACACCCGAACGGATATCACCTTACACGTGATATATCACACGTCATTTATGACACGAATCTAAAACACCGATTACAATATATTTATAGGTCGCAAGTCGGAGGAATTTCATTGCTAATCATAGCAATACACCATCACTTTTGAGCACCATTGTGATTACACACCTTTCAGGTGAGTTCATGGTCCCACATTTTTAATTGTTTTTAAACCCCGTGGGGAGATACATACTATAAATCGAACACAAGTACTTTTCTGTATGCTGTTTATCACCTGATATTGCCTAAGTTGACACCTGTGCTACAAGTCCCTCATATCACGAACCTTAATCACTTGCGAGTGAGCGCGAATATAGTTGATAGATCTATCGGAATGGCAGCCCGCCTCTGTCAAGGTGATCACTTGGCATGAGGTGTGCTATATTCGAGGTATTATGGAAATTTGGCACATTTCCTGTCACCGAGGGCCCCTTGTCATTTACATCCGTTGTGGTGTATATGTTTATTATTATCTTTATGATATGTCAAATCAATGTTAATGCTTGCGTTTCGTGAGGCTTAGGAGCAATATTACACCAGTTTAGTCAAGACCTGTCTATCTTGGCTTGTTTATTTCAAACGCTTGACTTGTGTTCACTCTATTACAATTTAAACTACTATGGATTCACTCAACCTTTGTGTTGACTTTTTAAGCATGTTTATCTCAGGAAACTAGCAAGCATGGCGGCACGGAGCTGGCAAAAGGGCACAAGACCTCCCTTTGATTTCAATAATTATATCGTTCTTTACAAACTCATCACCACTTTTGTGAAACACTTAACATTTTGGAAAAATGTTTGTAACTCTGAATATTGAGTTTTCATGGAATGATATTGGCAATCTTTTGAACTGTTTTCTATGAGTATGACTGTGTACTAAACTGTAATGACCCCGATTAGACTTCCGCTGCTTAATCAAATTTCGGGGTGTTACAGATTGGCATCAAAGCCATGGTTATAGAGAACCAAATGATTTTTCAAAACTTTGGACTATAACCTCACCAGATTTTTAAACAAACTATTTATCACCAAAGTGCCCTCCGTGCCAGCGCTTGCCAACCGCTATGTTTTAAGGTTTGATTTTTAGCACCCATTGCATTTAGCTCACTATGACACTATGATCACTGTGCATGTAGCATTATGTAGACTAAATGACTTATATTACTGCTATTTTTGGGATATTACAGTACCATGTCGCCCCCGGTTATTATTTTGTCCGACAGTGACGACGTCGTACCAGCATCATCCACTCACCCTACTATTGACTTATCTGACTATGACACCCATGACACCCGAGACACCCATGATTCTGACCAGGACACCCAACCTGTATCACCTGCTATACCATCTCCTGTTCCATCTGGAGACCCCTCTGCTGACACTGAGCCCTTTGAGGAGGGTGAGGTTGCTTCTACACCCATTGATTCCTTTGTTATTCAGCCTCTCTTTCGTCCTGTTTGTGGACCTATGACACAGGGACAGTACCTTTATGACCAGTACCTGACATCTCAGCAGTTTCTTGCGGCTGATGATTGTCCTACACCACCTGCTAGTCACCACTCCAGTTCAGATGCTGATGACGAGTCTTCTGACTCCGATACTTCTGACACTGCTGTTTCTATTCCACCATCATCCCCGCCTACACCGATTCGTCGGCGCAAGCGAGTGAGGATTCTTGAGCCCTATGAGCCTGAGCCTTTTGGCGAGTTGTTTCGATATCATGAGGGAGACTATACCCATCAAATGCACGGCTCGGAAACGAGTCTGCTTTTTGCCTGCTTCTACTGTTACACCACCTGTATCTGCACCGGTACCTACACCTGTATCATCACCCATATCTGTATTACCACCTGTTTCTATGCCAGATTTGACACCTGTGGCATCACCAGCACCCCCACTATCACCTGTATCAACCCCACCTGAGCCACATCCTTACATGTTGCCTACTTACACCGCACCTCCTACCTCTGAGGTTTTGCCACCCATGCCACCACCTACAGTTTTCTACTCATAGACTACCACTGTACCGATACCATCACCTGCTACATCACCTATACCATCACCTGCTCCCACTGAGACACCCACCTCACCTGGTATTCATAGATTGGTTGATGCTCGTCGATGGTCGTTTTTGTTAGACTACATACGTAGATGGAGATTAGCTGAGGGATCACCTAGGGCTGCTGAGCTTGGAGATGGCTCTTCAGCGGTGTTACCGGTCACAGGAGAGCCGATACACCACACCATCCCTCTTTTGGCTGCTAGATTGATTAGACATGAGAGTCGGCTTGATGAGCTGTTGAGTGTTATCGAGGATATATCCTTGGAGAGGATTGAGTGTATGCAGGGGAGGTCACGAACCTCGTGGTACACAGGACAGCCTTAGAGATGGTATTTGAGATGATGGGGACAGAGATCGAGGAGGCACAGGCTACCATCACTGAGTTTGGTCATCGTCTAGATGTTCAGAGGCACGAGATTGATGATTTGAGAGCGGTTGCGGCCATTACACAGGAGATGATGGAGCATCAGGCACAGGAGTTAGCTGCATCCAGTTCTACCATCCATGCACTTTTGACTACTATTGAGGAGATTCAGGCCCGTGAGAGATCCAGAGATATGGAGATGTTGGGGATGATCCGGATGATCAGAGAGCTAGAGAGGAGATCAGGAGGCGCACCTGGACCTTCATAGATCTATGACATGTCATTACTTACAGAGACATCTTAACTTGCCGCCTGTGGCATTAATAATTGTTGTAACTTATTGTTTTGTAACAATGAATTCCAAAAATTATTAAAACTTTATGTTGGTTACGATTGTAACGTATTGATATTGATTTATGATGCTCTAGTTGTCTGATCTTTCTTTTTATTATGCTCCCATATTGAGATTCATTATAATTTCCATGTGTGTTGTTACATGTCGTGATGTTTATTTATGAATGATATGGTTATCTTGATGTATGTATTTATGGTGTGGTTGTGATATGTGCTTTGTGATGATCTCGACTATTATGAGTTGGATACACTATTTCTCTTGTTATTGATGTTTGGGATTTGTACTTATGTACTTGCGATTTTATAGAGTTATGGCCCCAAGGAAAACCACTACTGCTACCTCGTCACCCGCTATGACCCAGGCTGCTATCAGAAAGTTGGTTGCCGACAGTGTTGCTGCAGCTTTAGAAGAGCAAGCTGCTGCAATGGCACGAACTAGTAGCAATAACCGAGCCACTGCTGAGAGCGAGTCTGCTGCGACTCGGAAGTGCACCTATAAGGACTTCATTGCTTGCAAACCATCTCACTTCAAAGGAACTGAAGGAGTAACAGAGCTTGCTCGATGGTTTGAGCGAATTGAGACTGTGTTTGTAAGGAGCGGTTGTGCCGCGGAAAACCGAGTCTCGTTTGCTACTGGAACATTGTTGGAAGACGCGTTGTCTTGGTGGAATGCAACTGCTCAGAAGATAGGTGTGGAGGAGGCCTATCAGATTACCTGGGCTGATTTTAAGGAGAAGATGTTGAAGAAGTTCTGCCCTAGAGGTGAGATCAAAAAGTTGGAAGATGAGTTTCACACTTTGGTTGTGAAAGGAAACGATCTCAGGGCTTACGACAGGAGATTTCAGGAACTTGCTACACTTTGCCCTTCTAAGGTTCCCGACTTGGAAAAGTTGTTGGAGAGGTATACTGAAGGATTACCCAGGAGCATTGAGGGAAACGTCACCTCGTCTAAGCCTCAATCTTTGGATGAAGCAATGTCCATTGCCCAAAGACTGCTAGACCGGGAGATTAAGCGTAACTCTGCTCAGGGAAACAACGATCACAAAAGGAAGTTTGATGATCGAAGGACAAACAACAACAACAATCACAACAACAACAACAACAGCAACAGCAACAACAACCGTAACCCCAACCGTAACTACCACCATGACAGAAACACCCACCACAACCAACAGAACCGACGACAGGAAGCTGTCAGAGCTTATGTCGCTGCACCAGTTAAGGATGCTAGGTATGCTGGACCTCTTCCATACTGTGACAAGTGTAAGATGCATCACAATGGACCCTGCTATGCTAAGTGCGGGAAGTGTTCAAGGGTTGGACATAAGACACAAGATTGCAAGGCGACAGGAGCCAATTTGCAACCCGTGGCTGTAGTATGCCATGCTTGTGGAGAGAAAGGACACTACAGGCGACAGTGCCCTAATAAGGATAACAATGCACGTGGGAGAGCATACGTGCTGGGAGATGGAAATGTCCAACAAGATCCGAACGTAGTCACTGGTACGTTCTTTCTAAACAACCGCCTCGTTAAAGTTTTACTTGATTCCGGAGCCGATCAAAGTTTCATATCTGTTTCACTTGCACCCCTACTTAATATTACACCCACCCGACTAGACACCACGTATGAGATTGAACTAGCTGATGGAAAGCTAGTGAGCACTAACACTATACTCTGAGGTTGCACCTTACGACTATTAGACACCCCATTTAACATTGACCTTATGCCTATTAGACTTGGTAGTTTCGACGTCGTTGTAGGAATGGATTGGTTATCCGAGAACCGCGCTAAGATTATTTGTGACGAAAAGGTCGTTCACATCCCACTAAATAACGAAACCCTGGTTGTTCGCGGAGAGCGAAGTAAGACACGTTTGAGCGTCATTTCTTGCGTCAAGGTCGTGAAGTACATCGAACGAGGATGTCAAGTCTTTTTGGCTCAAGTCATCGAGAAGAAGTCGGAAGAAAAGCGACTCGAGGATGTGCCAGTAGTCAGGAACTTTCCAGAAGTTTTCCCCGAGGACTTGCCTGGCCTTCCGCCGACTCGTCAAGTGGAATTTCAAATTGACTTGATGCCAGGAGCCGCACCCGTAGCACGAGCACCCTATAGGCTAGCACCGTCAGAAATGAAGGAGTTATCCGGGCAATTGGAGGAATTATCGGATAAAGGATTTATTCGCCCTAGTTCATCACCGTGGGGAGCCCCGGTGTTGTTTGTAAAGAAGAAGGATGGAACCTTCAGGATGTGTATCGATTATCATGAGTTGAACAAACTTACGGTTAAGAATCGATATCCGTTACCAAGGATTGACGATTTGTTTGGCCAACTGCAAGGATCGAGTGTCTACTCGAAGATTGATTTGAGATCGGGTTATCATCAACTGAGGGTTAGGGAAGAAGACATCCCTAAGACAGCTTTCAGGACAAGGTACGGTCACTACGAATTCCAAGTAATGCCATTCGGTCTAACAAATGCACCCGCTGTATTTATGGACTTAATGAACCGAGTATGCAAACCCTATTTGGATAAGTTCGTGATTGTATTCATCGATGATATCCTTATTTACTCACGTAGTAAGGAAGAGCACGCAGAACACTTGAAGGCTATATTAACACTGCTCAGAGAAGAGAAATTATACGCCAAATTTTCCAAGTGTGATTTTTGGATTGAGAAGGTACAATTTCTCGGGCATGTTATTGACAGTAAGGGTATTCATGTTGATCCCGCCAAGATCGAGGCTGTTAAAAATTGGGCGTCACCAACGAGTCCTACCGAGATACGCCAATTTTTAGGTCTTGCCGGATACTATCGGAGATTTATTGAAGGTTTTTCAAGGATTGCTAAACCTTTGACCGAGTTAACACAGAAGAAGAAAAAGTTTGAATGAGGAGATGAGCAAGAATCGGCATTTCAGTTTTTGAAGCAGAAGCTTTGTGAAGCACCGATATTAGCACTACCCGAAGGAAGTGAGGACTTCGTGGTATATTGTGACGCATCAATCCAAGGTTTGGGTGCCATATTGATGCAAAGACTTAAAGTAATCGCTTACGCTTCTAGACAACTTAAACCCCACGAGGAGAACTACACTACTCATGATCTAGAATTAGGAGCGGTGGTATTCGCTCTGAAGATCTGGAGACACTACCTATATGGAACCAAGTGTACGGTTTTCACCGATCACAAGAGTCTTCAGCACATTTTAGATCAAAAGGAGTTGAACATGAGGCAACGTCGATGGCTAGAGTTGCTAAGTGACTATGATTGTGAGATTCGCTATCACCCGGGGAAGGCAAACGTTGTAGCAGATGCCTTGAGTCGAAAGGAACGACTTAGACCCCTCACAGTTAGGTCATTGGGTATGACAATTAGATCACCACTTCCGTCTCAAATACTTGAAGTTCAAGCCGAGGCACTTAAGGAAGAGAATAGACCACACGAGAAAATTTACGGTATGCCAGAAAGCACGAATGGATTTGTCAAGAAACCAGATGGAAGGCTGTGTTTCAAGGACAGAAGTTGGATTCCATTGTATGGAGGAATACGAGATCTCATCATGCACGAGTCTCATAAGTCTAAATATTCCATTCATCCTGGTTCAGACAAGATGTACCAAGATTTAAAGAAGTTGTATTGGTGGCCAAACATGAAAGCGGACATTGCAGAGTATGTCGGTAAGTGTTTGACCTGCTCAAGAGTAAAGGCTGAACATCAAAAACCATCCGGTCTTTTGGTTCAACCCGAGCTACCAATGTGGAAATAGGAAAGGATTACAATGGATTTCATTACGAAATTACCCAAGACATCGAGTGGATTGGACACAATATGGGTTATTGTTGATCGTCTCACGAAGTCAGCACACTTCTTACCGATCAAAGAGACTGATGATATGGATGTTCTTGCACGTTTGTACCTTAAGGAGATAGTTTCTCGGCATGGAGTACCGATTTCTATTATCTCCGACCGAGACAGCCGTTTCACATCTAACTTTTGGCGATCTTTACAGAAAGCCTTGGGAACTAAGTTAGATATGAGTACAGCTTACCATCCACAGACTGATGGTCAAAGTGAAAGGACAATACAAACCCTGGAAGACATGCTCAGGGCATGTGTGATTGATTTTGGAAAAGGCTGGGATAAACACCTACCGTTAGCAGAGTTTTCATATAACAACAGCTATCACGCTAGTATTAAGGCTGCACCGTTTGAAGCATTTTATGGAAGAAAGTGTAGATCACCAGTTTGTTGGGCTGAGATTGGAGATGTACAACTCTCAGGTCCCGAGTTGATTCTTGAAACCACTGAGAAAATAGTGAAAATTAGGCAACGATTACAAGCCGCTAGGGATCGGCAAAAGAGTTATGCCGATGTGCGAAGAAAACCAATAGAGTTTCAAGTTGGAGACAAGGTCATGCTTAAGGTATCACCTTGGAAAGGAATGATTAGGTTTGGAAAACGTGGGAAGTTAAACCCAAGATACGTTGGACCCTTCGAAATCATTGAAAGGATCGGTCCTGTGGCATACAAATTGGAACTACCTGAGGAACTCAGTAGAGTACACAACACCTTCCACGTGTCAAATTTGAAAAAGTGTTTATCGGATGAAACACTTGTAATACCACTGAAAGAGATAAGAATCGATGATAAGTAGCACTTTATTGAGGAACCCGTTGAGATTATGGACAGGGAGGTCAAACGACTTAAGCATAGTCGCATTCCCATTGTTAAGGTCAGATGGAACTCTAAGAGAGGACCCGAGTACACATGGGAGCGCGAGGATCAAATGCGTGCCAAATACCCACAACTATTTGATGAGACAACCCCGAGCACCGATTCAACTTTGGATTCTGGGACGAATCCAATCTAACGGGTGGGTACTGTAATACACCGTAAAATCCCAGGTTATTTATTAATGCTAATTATAAACGTTACTCTAAACTAAGCCATTTTTGCGGGCTAATTTAAATTTTTACATGAGACACTGTTTGTTTGAACACCCGATTGTTATGTTCACTGTTTAATTGACACCCGATTGTTTTGAACACCGTTGGTTTAGCACCCGATAATGCATTGTCACTCTTGGATATCACCCAATGAGGTTAAGCACCGGTAACTCCCACTTGCGACCCGACACCCAAATTGAACACCGAGAAACAATCAATAAATATATATACGACACTATGTATATATTAACTTTTGCAATTTTATTATATATATACGAGAATATACATGTATACACAACTTAAATACTTATGGTTATCACGAACCGACACCAAAGTTAATATCACAATTTTACGGGACACCGACACCCCGACATTTTTGGGCCGAATCACCACCACTAAGCCCACACGTATATTTCTTTTCACAACGTTGGGCCGAGCTATATTTCACAAGCCCATACGAGTTTCTTTTTTTTCTTTCTTGTATTGATATGGGCCGAGTTTTCCATAGCCCAATGGTTTATTTGTTTTCTTGGCCTTGCGTACCGAATTACACAAACACAAGGGAAAAACCATTTTCTTTGCTAACTAGATTTACACATGTTTTTAAAACCTTTGTCTCCTCTTGATTCCTCCCAGACCATACCCTTTATTTATAAGCTAACCAAAATGGTCAACCGTAATAATAATAATAAAAGGAGGGCGACAGCCCGGGAGAGGAATGCAAGTTTACCAAGGGTTAAAATATCCTTGGATCGTTGATGTCCTGGTGAGGCGTGATATTCTAAATACAATGACTTGTGAATTGTTGAAAATATTATTAGTATAGTAAAATAGGAATCTGATTGACTAACACTGAATGTGAATAGTAATAGCTCTGTCACAGCTAGTTCAATTAAGAAACGTACAATCAGAAACCTTAAAATGATAAAGTATTTACAAACGTACGTTTAGGTTTAAATAAACGTAACGTATAAAACAAAACTTTCCCAAAGAGGGAATTTGCATGCCTTAACGGCTTAAATGCAAATTAAAAGAAAATAAAATAACTAACTATATTTATAATATTATTATTATATTAATAAGAAAACCTAGAAACCTAAAACGCGTACATAAACGTTTAAATAAACGTCTATGTACAAAATAAAAAGTGAATACCGTCAAATATAACTCCCACAAATGTGAAAATTATATTTTTGGAATCCTAAAAGAATAAGAAAATTATTAGAAATTTAAAACTTATTTTTATACTATGTACTTAATTATTATTAATTAAAACTATTATTAACTATTTATTAATTATCTAAATACTAAGAAAATGTAAAATAAACCTAAATAAAGAAAACTAAAACTTAGAAAAGTTAAAACTAATATAAAAGAAATTTAGAAACTAAAAATATATTTATTATACAATTATTCTATTTATTATTAATTATTTACTATTATCTAATTACTAATACTATTATTTAATTATTATAAATACTAAATTATCAAACTAAAATCTAAAACTTTTTACATAATTCTAATATACTTATAAGAAGCTAAGAAAAATATAAAAACTATATTTTATATACAAAAATAAGAAAACTAATATTAAAAACTATTATATATTAATTAAACTAATTAATACTAATTAATTATTATACATACTAAACTAATTTATAAAATTATGAAACTTTTTATAAAACTACTTTTCCACTATAGGAATCCATAAAAAAATATAAAAAGTTCATAAAAATTATAAATAAGCAGTTTTAAAAATCAAATTCTTACTATTTCCTAAAACCTATGTAAACTAAATTAATTATTAAAAATACTAAATGAATAGTAAAAAATCTGAAAAATTTATGGAAACTAGATTAAGTTATGAAGAAGCTAGGAAAAATAAGTTGGGCATACCAGCTTATCCAGATAAGCTGGAATAAGCTGCTCAGTTCAAATAAGCTACAAGGGTCAAAAAGGGTTAAAAGGATTAAGGGTGCAAAGCTTAACGGAACTGGTGCCCCAGAGCTAGTGGAAGGGGTGTGGGTTATAAGCATGTTTTACTAGCGAGAGGTCCAAGGTTCGAATCCCACACCCAGTTTTTGCTTTTTATTTTATTTTTGAGTTTTTCTTTTTGCAAATCTGTTTATTAACTTATAATGTATAACTTTAACAAAAACAAACTTATTATAATTTACAAATAAGCTCTCAGTGAGCTTATTTCTGACTCAGTTTCATCAAAAGAGGCAAAATAAGCAATAAGCTTCTAAATAGAAGCTATCACTTAGCTTCAAAAATTGTTTTTGGCTTTTCTGTTTTCTGGACTATCTAAGTACTTATATTATACAAGATTAAAGAAAAAGGAAGTTTACAAACTAAGAAATAAGCTGTGTGAGGCTTATAAGCTTAAACAGCTAAGCTATGCTTAACTGTTGGGACATTAAGCTTGAAATAGCTTCTAATAAGCCACACAGCTGAAACAAAAGTAAAATAAAGGTATATACATATAATATTAACAAGTTTATAGAAAATGAAACTATATATACATGGAAATAAGCTGTTTCACAGCTTATGACCATTTCAGTAGAGCTTTATGCTCATGGTTGGGTCATAAGCTTGAAACAAGCTTGAAAAAGGAAAAAAAAAAAGGAAAAGATATGTGTGTACAAGTATAGTAGTCATATATATACAAGTGTGGTGCACTGGAATAAACCAATAAGCTCACAAAAGCAAATAAGCAATTCCAGCACACCACAAATCCAAACACCCCTGCAATCAATAATATGGGCAATTTCAGCTTATCAAATAAGCTCAAAAAGCCAAAATGAGAATTGCAATAGCAAGGCATGATGGTAGGTTTTCCAAAAAAACTCAAGCTCAAGCTGTGGGACCCACAACTGAGCTTTTGAGGAGCTTTTGAAAATGGCATCATTTCACTGAATGTACTGGGTGAACCAATACATACAAGTGAATGGGACACACAATAAGCCACTTGCAGCCCTATGAAATGAGCTGCAAGGGAGATTTTAAGAATTGAGACTTGAAAATTGGTTGATTAGCTTCTGAAAGAAACAAACCATACAAGCCAAGTCCAAGGGAATAGCTTATTGTGAACTTATGAAGTTGGGTGGTTTAACTGGTTCACTCAGTGAACTGAGTGAATGAACAAGTTTAAGCTGGGATGCAGCCCTAGTAAAAGGACTTTAAAATGAGAAATTAAGCTTGAACTTGATTAATGGACTGCTTAGCTTCTTAAAAAGCTAAAAATCACAAGCACAAGCTCAGTAATGAGCTTGTGATGGACTTGTGATTGTGCTTGTTTACACTGAATGCTCAGTGTAATGGTTCATTATGAGGCACATAATTAAGCAAGATAAGCAATTCAGATAAGCAGTTTATGAACAAATAAGCACTTAGTCAAGAAACTAGCCACATGGGCATCACAAAGATCCAATTTACACAAACCAACACTCACTAAATAAGCTTATGCAAGCTTGTTAAAGTGGGTATCAAATCTGTGTACAGGGGAGACTTGTGAAGAATCTCTTAACAACAAGCTCAGATTAAGCTCATAAACTACCTTAGAAAAAATTAACAAAAATAGTAACATGAAGATAAGCAATAAAACTATATAATCCTACAAGCTCAAATCTCATTACTCAATATTAAGCCCAGAATTAAATTGTCAATTAAATTCAAAAACCTTACATCAAGAAATTTGACTTTTGCAATAAACCTTAAAGTTGACTTACACTAATTTATACCTTAATCTCTGGATTAATTATGTTATATTAAGCTATAATAATGTGAGATTAAGCTAGGTTATCTACTTCTAAGCTAATATGTGGAATATGAGACTGAAAACACTAACAGTTAAACAAATAGACTAGATTAAAACCTATTTTGACTTTTTAACTAAAAAGACCTAAATATTATGACTAAACTGAGCTAGTATGATCTAAATAAACATGCAGTAACAAGAATTAAGGACAGTATCATGCACTATATCAGATAGGCAGCTTGATCCAAACACACCTTAGCAAGGGTGTTATTATGATTAGTGTTACACAATCAAAATTTAGAACATGAGACTGATTCCTAACACTTGTCTATGATGTAATTAGACAAGATGAACACAAAAACACAGATTTAAACAACATATACCTAAGAATTACCACTAAGCTATTATTGACTGTCTTACTTTAACAATTAACAATTATGATATCTAATTAACAAACTAACAATTTTACTTTATAATACCACTAACAAACATCACAGGAACACAAATTAACAAGACCAAAGATACTTGAACAATAGAAAAGTAAAAATGACAAAGAGGGTTTAAGAATGTGACTTACAAGTGAATCATGCTTAATTCCAAAGAACAAGGGCCTAATTACCTTCCTACAGTCTACCATGAGACTTTACTACCCTGGTACTCCTAAGAACCTGACTCACCATTTCAATTTTCCATTTTCACTATTTTTTATGATTTTCTATTTTTAATGATTATTGCTAATTAACTGAATCCACAAGCTTATACAGCTTACTGAGAACTGCATAGTGTTTGAGAGAGTCTTCTAATTAACAAGTAATCAACTGTAAAGTAAATGACTTGAAATAAAATTGGACAAAGTGAAATTACTTTGAAAACTGAAAGATAGATTAAAACTGATAGAACCAAGTATGTTATTACATTTTTGCAAAGGTAAATAACAACTGAAACAGAAATTTAAAGTTACACTACTAGTAACAACTAAGTTACTTAAGCTACAGTGATCACAACCTAATGTCTACATTGTGATACTCTCTTCTTTGCTTCCTCTCTGGTATTTATTGACCTTTTGCATCCCACTAGCATCCAGATATTATCCCACATTGAATCTTAGCCCTTGATTGAGTCAAACTCATCTTGTACGTTTAAACAACTTTTGGCGCCAAAAGTTGAATAGACAGCTAGGGACAGCTCTGCTCTAATTAATGCATCATTGTGTGTTGCAGAGGTTTAGGGGGAACAATTTGAGATATTTTGGTGAAGTAAGACCAAGTTGGGAGTGGTTTTGGGTCAATACTATGGGTAGGGGTGTGAACAGTGGTGGTATTGGGTGGGAATAGCATTTATTGTGGGGGTGTAGTGGCAGAGGTGGTGGAAAGATAGGGTAGAAAGATAGGGTGAGCTGGAGATGGTGAGGTGTTGAGTTACAGGTGGAGGGGGGTTGAGGTGGAAGAAGAAGAGGAAAAACGGGGGAGGTGGTGTTTGTCTGTTTTATTTATTAACAAAAGGGGGTTGGGCCGGGTATAAGTTTTTGGGCCCAAGTGGTGGACTGGATTATAAGGATTTGGATTTATAGGGGTAATAAGGATCCGTTTGGTTTATTTTGTGTTATAGCCCAAGGACTAAAATTGTAGTTTCTGAAATCTTGAGGGACTGAACCTGAAATAATTCAAAAGTATTCACAAGGGCCAATATTGTTATGTTAGATAAACCAAAGGACTTAATTTTGCATTTTTACAATTTAAAATACCCCGAGGACTATTTATGTAATTTTCCAAAGTTTAGGGGGTTAAACTGTAAATTCCTCAAAGTTATCAATAAAGTTCCAAATTATAAATTCATGCATAGTACAAGGGTATATTTTGTAAAATTCCAAGTTTGAATACCCAGGGACCATTTTTGCCAGTTTTGTAACTTGAGGGGTAAAAATTGCCATTTTGTGTAAACTTTCATCCAGGGGTGTTTTGTGAACATTTTTTGGTTTCCCAAGGACTAAAGTTGACTTTTCATTCATTTAAAACATTTAGGGACTAGTTTGGACATTTTGTGTAACTCCAGGGACTGAAAATGACATTTGTGTGAACTTTGGCCATTTTTCACTTGTTTTCAATCTTTTTGTATCTGAGTCACATAAAAACACATTTTTATGAATTTGTATCATTTTGAGGGTCATTTGTGTGTTTTTGATTGTTTTTGTGGGTTCAAATAGGTATAAAATGATGAGTATTAAGACACTCATCAATCCCCCACACTAAACTATTGCTAGTCCCTAGCAATCTTTTATTTAAAACTTAATGGATTTGAAAACTTCTTTACCAAAAGCCATCACTTCTGGAATAGCCAGGTGTAAGAACTGTGGCACACCTGATAACCGTGTGATTTTGAGCAAACCACCAGCTGTCAACGGATTTGATTTGTCTTTACCAAAAGCCGTTTGCTTCTGGACTAGCCAACTCTTGATGGAATAGTCAACATCTTGGTGAGTTGATTACCAATTATGGTTTTCCACAGCCTTTACCACAAGCCATAATCTTGCGGGCTAGCCAACTCATTTGCTTATTAGGATATGGCGAGTTGAGGTACCATACAATTTTGGGCAAATTGCAAGCCATAAACGGATTTGAGATATCTTTACCAAGAGCCGTTTGCTCTTGGACTAGCCAATCCTTATGTGGGTTAGACATGGCGGATTGATTACCATTTGTTGCGTTTAGTGCAAAACACTAATACCAAATGAAAAAAAAATTTAAATTTTGGTCATTTTTGGGGAAAAGGGCATACAAAGGTATATAAGTGATCAAATTCGCCAGAATTCCCCCCCACACTTATTATGAATATTGTCCTCAATATTCAAAGTCCCGGCTATTATGCCGAATCCTTAAACGTAAAAAGATAACATTTAAAACTAAGTGGGGTAACACAACAATTATTTTATTTTTTTATTATATACAATTTTCTCAACGTTTTTTAGATCTATGTACGAAATGTGGGGCACACCCCCACACTTAGGTGGTAGAAAGGGGTAAGAAAAGTGAAAATGATTTGACGAGAAATTGGAGTGGGGTTCACTCACAGAATTATGAAGATTAAGGTAGGGAGAATCTTTTTGGGTTTTTGATATAATATAAACAGAAACGAAAAATATTTTTGTATTTTTAAGATTTTATATATATATGTACAAAATAATGGCTAAAAAGGAAACCTAAATGAGATTATCAATACATGAAACTGATTTAAACCTAATCTATCACATTCCAGGAATTATACTAAGCACAGTAAATCCTTTTTTAGTGTAAACATGGTGTTTAGCCAAAATTTAGACCTAGGAATATCAAGATTAGGAAAATTGACAGTCAAATGCAAATCAAAGTACAAAATAGATTTCAACCATAAAATATTTTTGTATTTTATATTGTTTATGAAATAAAATATGGTATATGTAATATACATACTAGGATAGGTATTTCAACAAGAATACAAAATACAAGTCATAATATGTAGCACAGCCTCCCCGGCAGCGGCGCCAAAATTTGATTCCTCCCGGACCATACCCTTTATTTATAAGCTAACCAAAATGGTCAACCGTAATAATAATAATAAAAGGAGGGCGACAGCCCGGGAGAGGAATGCAAGTTTACCAAGGGTTAAAATATCCTTGGATCGTTGATGTCCTGGTGAGGCGTGATATTCTAAATACAATGACTTGTGAATTGTTGAAAATATTATTAGTATAGTAAAATAGGAATCTGATTGACTAACACTGAATGTGAATAGTAATAGCTCTGTCACAGCTAGTTCAATTAAGAAACGTACAATCAGAAACCTTAAAATGATAAAGTATTTACAAACGTACGTTTAGGTTTAAATAAACGTAACGTATAAAACAAAACTTTCCCAAAGAGGGAATTTGCATGCCTTAACGGCTTAAATGCAAATTAAAAGAAAATAAAATAACTAACTATATTTATAATATTATTATTATATTAATAAGAAAACCTAGAAACCTAAAACGCGTACATAAACGTCTATGTACAAAATAAAAAGTGAATACCGTCAAATATAACTCCCACAAATGTGAAAATTATATTTTTGGAATCCTAAAAGAATAAGAAAATTATTAGAAATTTAAAACTTATTTTTATACTATGTACTTAATTATTATTAATTAAAACTATTATTAACTATTTATTAATTATCTAAATACTAAGAAAATGTAAAATAAACCTAAATAAAGAAAACTAAAACTTAGAAAAGTTAAAACTAATATAAAAGAAATTTAGAAACTAAAAATATATTTATTATACAATTATTCTATTTATTATTAATTATTTACTATTATCTAATTACTAATACTATTATTTAATTATTATAAATACTAAATTATCAAACTAAAATCTAAAACTTTTTACATAATTCTAATATACTTATAAGAAGCTAAGAAAAATATAAAAACTATATTTTATATACAAAAATAAGAAAACTAATATTAAAAACTATTATATATTAATTAAACTAATTAATACTAATTAATTATTATACATACTAAACTAATTTATAAAATTATGAAACTTTTTATAAAACTACTTTTCCACTATAGGAATCCATAAAAAAATATAAAAAGTTCATAAAAATTATAAATAAGCAGTTTTAAAAATCAAATTCTTACTATTTCCTAAAACCTATGTAAACTAAATTAATTATTAAAAATACTAAATGAATAGTAAAAAATCTGAAAAATTTATGGAAACTAGATTAAGTTATGAAGAAGCTAGGAAAAATAAGTTGGGCATACCAGCTTATCCAGATAAGCTGGAATAAGCTGCTCAGTTCAAATAAGCTACAAGGGTCAAAAAGGGTTAAAAGGATTAAGGGTGCAAAGCTTAACGGAACTGGTGCCCCAGAGCTAGTGGAAGGGGTGTGGGTTATAAGCATGTTTTACTAGCGAGAGGTCCAAGGTTCGAATCCCACACCCAGTTTTTGCTTTTTATTTTATTTTTGAGTTTTTCTTTTTGCAAATCTGTTTATTAACTTATAATGTATAACTTTAACAAAAACAAACTTATTATAATTTACAAATAAGCTCTCAGTGAGCTTATTTCTGACTCAGTTTCATCAAAAGAGGCAAAATAAGCAATAAGCTTCTAAATAGAAGCTATCACTTAGCTTCAAAAATTGTTTTTGGCTTTTCTGTTTTCTGGACTATCTAAGTACTTATATTATACAAGATTAAAGAAAAAGGAAGTTTACAAACTAAGAAATAAGCTGTGTGAGGCTTATAAGCTTAAACAGCTAAGCTATGCTTAACTGTTGGGACATTAAGCTTGAAATAGCTTCTAATAAGCCACACAGCTGAAACAAAAGTAAAATAAAGGTATATACATATAATATTAACAAGTTTATAGAAAATGAAACTATATATACATGGAAATAAGCTGTTTCACAGCTTATGACCATTTCAGTAGAGCTTTATGCTCATGGTTGGGTCATAAGCTTGAAACAAGCTTGAAAAAGGAAAAAAAAAAAAGGAAAAGATATGTGTGTACAAGTATAGTAGTCATATATATACAAGTGTGGTGCACTGGAATAAACCAATAAGCTCACAAAAGCAAATAAGCAATTCCAGCACACCACAAATCCAAACACCCCTGCAATCAATAATATGGGCAATTTCAGCTTATCAAATAAGCTCAAAAAGCCAAAATGAGAATTGCAATAGCAAGGCATGATGGTAGGTTTTCCAAAAAAACTCAAGCTCAAGCTGTGGGACCCACAACTGAGCTTTTGAGGAGCTTTTGAAAATGGCATCATTTCACTGAATGTACTGGGTGAACCAATACATACAAGTGAATGGGACACACAATAAGCCACTTGCAGCCCTATGAAATGAGCTGCAAGGGAGATTTTAAGAATTGAGACTTGAAAATTGGTTGATTAGCTTCTGAAAGAAACAAACCATACAAGCCAAGTCCAAGGGAATAGCTTATTGTGAACTTATGAAGTTGGGTGGTTTAACTGGTTCACTCAGTGAACTGAGTGAATGAACAAGTTTAAGCTGGGATGCAGCCCTAGTAAAAGGACTTTAAAATGAGAAATTAAGCTTGAACTTGATTAATGGACTGCTTAGCTTCTTAAAAAGCTAAAAATCACAAGCACAAGCTCAGTAATGAGCTTGTGATGGACTTGTGATTGTGCTTGTTTACACTGAATGCTCAGTGTAATGGTTCATTATGAGGCACATAATTAAGCAAGATAAGCAATTCAGATAAGCAGTTTATGAACAAATAAGCACTTAGTCAAGAAACTAGCCACATGGGCATCACAAAGATCCAATTTACACAAACCAACACTCACTAAATAAGCTTATGCAAGCTTGTTAAAGTGGGTATCAAATCTGTGTACAGGGGAGACTTGTGAAGAATCTCTTAACAACAAGCTCAGATTAAGCTCATAAACTACCTTAGAAAAAATTAACAAAAATAGTAACATGAAGATAAGCAATAAAACTATATAATCCTACAAGCTCAAATCTCATTACTCAATATTAAGCCCAGAATTAAATTGTCAATTAAATTCAAAAACCTTACATCAAGAAATTTGACTTTTGCAATAAACCTTAAAGTTGACTTACACTAATTTATACCTTAATCTCTGGATTAATTATGTTATATTAAGCTATAATAATGTGAGATTAAGCTAGGTTATCTACTTCTAAGCTAATA
Organism: Artemisia argyi; assembly: GCA_030686995.1. Lineage (NCBI taxonomy): Eukaryota > Viridiplantae > Streptophyta > Magnoliopsida > Asterales > Asteraceae > Artemisia > Artemisia argyi. Next base: position 180,331,436 of record CM060683.1, read on the forward strand.
TGTGGAATATGAGACTGAAAACACTAACAGTTAAACAAATAGACTAGATTAAAACCTATTTTGACTTTTTAACTAAAAAGACCTAAATATTATGACTAAACTGAGCTAGTATGATCTAAATAAACATGCAGTAACAAGAATTAAGGACAGTATCATGCACTATATCAGATAGGCAGCTTGATCCAAACACACCTTAGCAAGGGTGTTATTATGATTAGTGTTACACAATCAAAATTTAGAACATGAGACTGATTCCTAACACTTGTCTATGATGTAATTAGACAAGATGAACACAAAAACACAGATTTAAACAACATATACCTAAGAATTACCACTAAGCTATTATTGACTGTCTTACTTTAACAATTAACAATTATGATATCTAATTAACAAACTAACAATTTTACTTTATAATACCACTAACAAACATCACAGGAACACAAATTAACAAGACCAAAGATACTTGAACAATAGAAAAGTAAAAATGACAAAGAGGGTTTAAGAATGTGACTTACAAGTGAATCATGCTTAATTCCAAAGAACAAGGGCCTAATTACCTTCCTACAGTCTACCATGAGACTTTACTACCCTGGTACTCCTAAGAACCTGACTCACCATTTCAATTTTCCATTTTCACTATTTTTTATGATTTTCTATTTTTAATGATTATTGCTAATTAACTGAATCCACAAGCTTATACAGCTTACTGAGAACTGCATAGTGTTTGAGAGAGTCTTCTAATTAACAAGTAATCAACTGTAAAGTAAATGACTTGAAATAAAATTGGACAAAGTGAAATTACTTTGAAAACTGAAAGATAGATTAAAACTGATAGAACCAAGTATGTTATTACATTTTTGCAAAGGTAAATAACAACTGAAACAGAAATTTAAAGTTACACTACTAGTAACAACTAAGTTACTTAAGCTACAGTGATCACAACCTAATGTCTACATTGTGATACTCTCTTCTTTGCTTCCTCTCTGGTATTTATTGACCTTTTGCATCCCACTAGCATCCAGATATTATCCCACATTGAATCTTAGCCCTTGATTGAGTCAAACTCATCTTGTACGTTTAAACAACTTTTGGCGCCAAAAGTTGAATAGACAGCTAGGGACAGCTCTGCTCTAATTAATGCATCATTGTGTGTTGCAGAGGTTTAGGGGGAACAATTTGAGATATTTTGGTGAAGTAAGACCAAGTTGGGAGTGGTTTTGGGTCAATACTATGGGTAGGGGTGTGAACAGTGGTGGTATTGGGTGGGAATAGCATTTATTGTGGGGGTGTAGTGGCAGAGGTGGTGGAAAGATAGGGTAGAAAGATAGGGTGAGCTGGAGATGGTGAGGTGTTGAGTTACAGGTGGAGGGGGGTTGAGGTGGAAGAAGAAGAGGAAAAACGGGGGAGGTGGTGTTTGTCTGTTTTATTTATTAACAAAAGGGGGTTGGGCCGGGTATAAGTTTTTGGGCCCAAGTGGTGGACTGGATTATAAGGATTTGGATTTATAGGGGTAATAAGGATCCGTTTGGTTTATTTTGTGTTATAGCCCAAGGACTAAAATTGTAGTTTCTGAAATCTTGAGGGACTGAACCTGAAATAATTCAAAAGTATTCACAAGGGCCAATATTGTTATGTTAGATAAACCAAAGGACTTAATTTTGCATTTTTACAATTTAAAATACCCCGAGGACTATTTATGTAATTTTCCAAAGTTTAGGGGGTTAAACTGTAAATTCCTCAAAGTTATCAATAAAGTTCCAAATTATAAATTCATGCATAGTACAAGGGTATATTTTGTAAAATTCCAAGTTTGAATACCCAGGGACCATTTTTGCCAGTTTTGTAACTTGAGGGGTAAAAATTGCCATTTTGTGTAAACTTTCATCCAGGGGTGTTTTGTGAACATTTTTTGGTTTCCCAAGGACTAAAGTTGACTTTTCATTCATTTAAAACATTTAGGGACTAGTTTGGACATTTTGTGTAACTCCAGGGACTGAAAATGACATTTGTGTGAACTTTGGCCATTTTTCACTTGTTTTCAATCTTTTTGTATCTGAGTCACATAAAAACACATTTTTATGAATTTGTATCATTTTGAGGGTCATTTGTGTGTTTTTGATTGTTTTTGTGGGTTCAAATAGGTATAAAATGATGAGTATTAAGACACTCATCAATCCCCCACACTAAACTATTGCTAGTCCCTAGCAATCTTTTATTTAAAACTTAATGGATTTGAAAACTTCTTTACCAAAAGCCATCACTTCTGGAATAGCCAGGTGTAAGAACTGTGGCACACCTGATAACCGTGTGATTTTGAGCAAACCACCAGCTGTCAACGGATTTGATTTGTCTTTACCAAAAGCCGTTTGCTTCTGGACTAGCCAACTCTTGATGGAATAGTCAACATCTTGGTGAGTTGATTACCAATTATGGTTTTCCACAGCCTTTACCACAAGCCATAATCTTGCGGGCTAGCCAACTCATTTGCTTATTAGGATATGGCGAGTTGAGGTACCATACAATTTTGGGCAAATTGCAAGCCATAAACGGATTTGAGATATCTTTACCAAGAGCCGTTTGCTCTTGGACTAGCCAATCCTTATGTGGGTTAGACATGGCGGATTGATTACCATTTGTTGCGTTTAGTGCAAAACACTAATACCAAATGAAAAAAAAATTTAAATTTTGGTCATTTTTGGGGAAAAGGGCATACAAAGGTATATAAGTGATCAAATTCGCCAGAATTCCCCCCCACACTTATTATGAATATTGTCCTCAATATTCAAAGTCCCGGCTATTATGCCGAATCCTTAAACGTAAAAAGATAACATTTAAAACTAAGTGGGGTAACACAACAATTATTTTATTTTTTTATTATATACAATTTTCTCAACGTTTTTTAGATCTATGTACGAAATGTGGGGCACACCCCCACACTTAGGTGGTAGAAAGGGGTAAGAAAAGTGAAAATGATTTGACGAGAAATTGGAGTGGGGTTCACTCACAGAATTATGAAGATTAAGGTAGGGAGAATCTTTTTGGGTTTTTGATATAATATAAACAGAAACGAAAAATATTTTTGTATTTTTAAGATTTTATATATATATGTACAAAATAATGGCTAAAAAGGAAACCTAAATGAGATTATCAATACATGAAACTGATTTAAACCTAATCTATCACATTCCAGGAATTATACTAAGCACAGTAAATCCTTTTTTAGTGTAAACATGGTGTTTAGCCAAAATTTAGACCTAGGAATATCAAGATTAGGAAAATTGACAGTCAAATGCAAATCAAAGTACAAAATAGATTTCAACCATAAAATATTTTTGTATTTTATATTGTTTATGAAATAAAATATGGTATATGTAATATACATACTAGGATAGGTATTTCAACAAGAATACAAAATACAAGTCATAATATGTAGCACAGCCTCCCCGGCAGCGGCGCCAAAATTTGATTCCTCCCGGACCATACCCTTTATTTATAAGCTAACCAAAATGGTCAACCGTAATAATAATAATAAAAGGAGGGCGACAGCCCGGGAGAGGAATGCAAGTTTACCAAGGGTTAAAATATCCTTGGATCGTTGATGTCCTGGTGAGGCGTGATATTCTAAATACAATGACTTGTGAATTGTTGAAAATATTATTAGTATAGTAAAATAGGAATCTGATTGACTAACACTGAATGTGAATAGTAATAGCTCTGTCACAGCTAGTTCAATTAAGAAACGTACAATCAGAAACCTTAAAATGATAAAGTATTTACAAACGTACGTTTAGGTTTAAATAAACGTAACGTATAAAACAAAACTTTCCCAAAGAGGGAATTTGCATGCCTTAACGGCTTAAATGCAAATTAAAAGAAAATAAAATAACTAACTATATTTATAATATTATTATTATATTAATAAGAAAACCTAGAAACCTAAAACGCGTACATAAACGTCTATGTACAAAATAAAAAGTGAATACCGTCAAATATAACTCCCACAAATGTGAAAATTATATTTTTGGAATCCTAAAAGAATAAGAAAATTATTAGAAATTTAAAACTTATTTTTATACTATGTACTTAATTATTATTAATTAAAACTATTATTAACTATTTATTAATTATCTAAATACTAAGAAAATGTAAAATAAACCTAAATAAAGAAAACTAAAACTTAGAAAAGTTAAAACTAATATAAAAGAAATTTAGAAACTAAAAATATATTTATTATACAATTATTCTATTTATTATTAATTATTTACTATTATCTAATTACTAATACTATTATTTAATTATTATAAATACTAAATTATCAAACTAAAATCTAAAACTTTTTACATAATTCTAATATACTTATAAGAAGCTAAGAAAAATATAAAAACTATATTTTATATACAAAAATAAGAAAACTAATATTAAAAACTATTATATATTAATTAAACTAATTAATACTAATTAATTATTATACATACTAAACTAATTTATAAAATTATGAAACTTTTTATAAAACTACTTTTCCACTATAGGAATCCATAAAAAAATATAAAAAGTTCATAAAAATTATAAATAAGCAGTTTTAAAAATCAAATTCTTACTATTTCCTAAAACCTATGTAAACTAAATTAATTATTAAAAATACTAAATGAATAGTAAAAAATCTGAAAAATTTATGGAAACTAGATTAAGTTATGAAGAAGCTAGGAAAAATAAGTTGGGCATACCAGCTTATCCAGATAAGCTGGAATAAGCTGCTCAGTTCAAATAAGCTACAAGGGTCAAAAAGGGTTAAAAGGATTAAGGGTGCAAAGCTTAACGGAACTGGTGCCCCAGAGCTAGTGGAAGGGGTGTGGGTTATAAGCATGTTTTACTAGCGAGAGGTCCAAGGTTCGAATCCCACACCCAGTTTTTGCTTTTTATTTTATTTTTGAGTTTTTCTTTTTGCAAATCTGTTTATTAACTTATAATGTATAACTTTAACAAAAACAAACTTATTATAATTTACAAATAAGCTCTCAGTGAGCTTATTTCTGACTCAGTTTCATCAAAAGAGGCAAAATAAGCAATAAGCTTCTAAATAGAAGCTATCACTTAGCTTCAAAAATTGTTTTTGGCTTTTCTGTTTTCTGGACTATCTAAGTACTTATATTATACAAGATTAAAGAAAAAGGAAGTTTACAAACTAAGAAATAAGCTGTGTGAGGCTTATAAGCTTAAACAGCTAAGCTATGCTTAACTGTTGGGACATTAAGCTTGAAATAGCTTCTAATAAGCCACACAGCTGAAACAAAAGTAAAATAAAGGTATATACATATAATATTAACAAGTTTATAGAAAATGAAACTATATATACATGGAAATAAGCTGTTTCACAGCTTATGACCATTTCAGTAGAGCTTTATGCTCATGGTTGGGTCATAAGCTTGAAACAAGCTTGAAAAAGGAAAAAAAAAAAAGGAAAAGATATGTGTGTACAAGTATAGTAGTCATATATATACAAGTGTGGTGCACTGGAATAAACCAATAAGCTCACAAAAGCAAATAAGCAATTCCAGCACACCACAAATCCAAACACCCCTGCAATCAATAATATGGGCAATTTCAGCTTATCAAATAAGCTCAAAAAGCCAAAATGAGAATTGCAATAGCAAGGCATGATGGTAGGTTTTCCAAAAAAACTCAAGCTCAAGCTGTGGGACCCACAACTGAGCTTTTGAGGAGCTTTTGAAAATGGCATCATTTCACTGAATGTACTGGGTGAACCAATACATACAAGTGAATGGGACACACAATAAGCCACTTGCAGCCCTATGAAATGAGCTGCAAGGGAGATTTTAAGAATTGAGACTTGAAAATTGGTTGATTAGCTTCTGAAAGAAACAAACCATACAAGCCAAGTCCAAGGGAATAGCTTATTGTGAACTTATGAAGTTGGGTGGTTTAACTGGTTCACTCAGTGAACTGAGTGAATGAACAAGTTTAAGCTGGGATGCAGCCCTAGTAAAAGGACTTTAAAATGAGAAATTAAGCTTGAACTTGATTAATGGACTGCTTAGCTTCTTAAAAAGCTAAAAATCACAAGCACAAGCTCAGTAATGAGCTTGTGATGGACTTGTGATTGTGCTTGTTTACACTGAATGCTCAGTGTAATGGTTCATTATGAGGCACATAATTAAGCAAGATAAGCAATTCAGATAAGCAGTTTATGAACAAATAAGCACTTAGTCAAGAAACTAGCCACATGGGCATCACAAAGATCCAATTTACACAAACCAACACTCACTAAATAAGCTTATGCAAGCTTGTTAAAGTGGGTATCAAATCTGTGTACAGGGGAGACTTGTGAAGAATCTCTTAACAACAAGCTCAGATTAAGCTCATAAACTACCTTAGAAAAAATTAACAAAAATAGTAACATGAAGATAAGCAATAAAACTATATAATCCTACAAGCTCAAATCTCATTACTCAATATTAAGCCCAGAATTAAATTGTCAATTAAATTCAAAAACCTTACATCAAGAAATTTGACTTTTGCAATAAACCTTAAAGTTGACTTACACTAATTTATACCTTAATCTCTGGATTAATTATGTTATATTAAGCTATAATAATGTGAGATTAAGCTAGGTTATCTACTTCTAAGCTAATATGTGGAATATGAGACTGAAAACACTAACAGTTAAACAAATAGACTAGATTAAAACCTATTTTGACTTTTTAACTAAAAAGACCTAAATATTATGACTAAACTGAGCTAGTATGATCTAAATAAACATGCAGTAACAAGAATTAAGGACAGTATCATGCACTATATCAGATAGGCAGCTTGATCCAAACACACCTTAGCAAGGGTGTTATTATGATTAGTGTTACACAATCAAAATTTAGAACATGAGACTGATTCCTAACACTTGTCTATGATGTAATTAGACAAGATGAACACAAAAACACAGATTTAAACAACATATACCTAAGAATTACCACTAAGCTATTATTGACTGTCTTACTTTAACAATTAACAATTATGATATCTAATTAACAAACTAACAATTTTACTTTATAATACCACTAACAAACATCACAGGAACACAAATTAACAAGACCAAAGATACTTGAACAATAGAAAAGTAAAAATGACAAAGAGGGTTTAAGAATGTGACTTACAAGTGAATCATGCTTAATTCCAAAGAACAAGGGCCTAATTACCTTCCTACAGTCTACCATGAGACTCTACTACCCTGGTACTCCTAAGAACCTGACTCACCATTTCAATTTTCCATTTTCACTATTTTTTATGATTTTCTATTTTTAATGATTATTGCTAATTAACTGAATCCACAAGCTTATACAGCTTACTGAGAACTGCATAGTGTTTGAGAGAGTCTTCTAATTAACAAGTAATCAACTGTAAAGTAAATGACTTGAAATAAAATTGGACAAAGTGAAGTTACTTTGAAAACTGAAAGATAGATTAAAACTGATAGAACCAAGTATGTTATTACATTTTTGCAAAGGTAAATAACAACTGAAACAGAAATTTAAAGTTACACTACTAGTAACAACTAAGTTACTTAAGCTACAGTGATCACAACCTAATGTCTACATTGTGATACTCTCTTCTTTGCTTCCTCTCTGGTATTTATTGACCTTTTGCATCCCACTAGCATCCAGATATTATCCCACATTGAATCTTAGCCCTTGATTGAGTCAAACTCATCTTGTACGTTTAAACAACTTTTGGCGCCAAAAGTTGAATAGACAGCTAGGGACAGCTCTGCTCTAATTAATGCATCATTGTGTGTTGCAGAGGTTTAGGGGGAACAATTTGAGATATTTTGGTGAAGTAAGACCAAGTTGGGAGTGGTTTTGGGTCAATACTATGGGTAGGGGTGTGAACAGTGGTGGTATTGGGTGGGAATAGCATTTATTGTGGGGGTGTAGTGGCAGAGGTGGTGGAAAGATAGGGTAGAAAGATAGGGTGAGCTGGAGATGGTGAGGTGTTGAGTTACAGGTGGAGGGGGGTTGAGGTGGAAGAAGAAGAGGAAAAACGGGGGAGGTGGTGTTTGTCTGTTTTATTTATTAACAAAAGGGGGTTGGGCCGGGTATAAGTTTTTGGGCCCAAGTGGTGGATTGGATTATAAGGATTTGGATTTATAGGGGTAATAAGGATCCGTTTGGTTTATTTTGTGTTATAGCCCAAGGACTAAAATTGTAGTTTCTGAAATCTTGAGGGACTGAACCTGAAATAATTCAAAAGTATTCACAAGGGCCAATATTGTTATGTTAGATAAACCAAAGGACTTAATTTTGCATTTTTACAATTTAAAATACCCCGAGGACTATTTATGTAATTTTCCAAAGTTTAGGGGGTTAAACTGTAAATTCCTCAAAGTTATCAATAAAGTTCCAAATTATAAATTCATGCATAGTACAAGGGTATATTTTGTAAAATTCCAAGTTTGAATACCCAGGGACCATTTTTGCCAGTTTTGTAACTTGAGGGGTAAAAATTGCCATTTTGTGTAAACTTTCATCCAGGGGTGTTTTGTGAACATTTTTTGGTTTCCCAAGGACTAAAGTTGACTTTTCATTCATTTAAAACATTTAGGGACTAGTTTGGACATTTTGTGTAACTCCAGGGACTGAAAATGACATTTGTGTGAACTTTGGCCATTTTTCACTTGTTTTCAATCTTTTTGTATCTGAGTCACATAAAAACACATTTTTATGAATTTGTATCATTTTGAGGGTCATTTGTGTGTTTTTGATTGTTTTTGTGGGTTCAAATAGGTATAAAATGATGAGTATTAAGACACTCATCACCTCTTCACTAGACACCAACCTACACCCCCCCCTCCATTGACTTTGCCACACTCTACATTGAGCCACCATGGAGCCGTCAAACCGATGGACTAAACTAATATCCACCCTCGACTTGTAACCCTTGGATCGAATGTTCCACTAAACACAAACACAACATAAACAATAACTAAAGTACACCATAGCTCCTAAAGACTTGTTTAACTAGATTTGACAATGCCTTGGATAGGTAGACAAGATTGTCGAACTCGACAAGACCACTCGGTTTGTGTTGAGATCTTAGAAACATCGAACCACCCCTAACTCGCTATATAAGTCTCATTTAATGCACACAACACACACACACTTGAAATCTCTCAAACCACAAACACTCTCCATTTTTCTTTGGTTACTATCGACAAGCACAAGGTATTCAAGCAAGGTTTTGATTTGAACAAGCAAGGTGTTGGGGTTAAGAGTTAGTGGGAAAGAAATATTGGAGCAAGGAGTTGTTATTCGAAGGGTGTTATTGCTCGTTTCTCTTGTTTGGACACTCGACCTTCTCACCACCATTTCTTGGTGTTGTAAGTTACCATCTTTTTGCTCTTCTACTTGATTCGTATTATGCATATCACACACATACACATTCTTTAATTATCTCACAATACACTAGTAAAATTGTTAAGAAACACCTCGACACCCTCAAGTTAAGGCCTCGCCATTTTATTTCTACACGTATAACTCATGTACTTTCTTCGACCCTCCCATTATGTGGCTCGAACCCCACCAAGAACACCAAATATGCATAACTTATACGACCTCTAGACACGAAAACTAGACCAAAAACAAATGCTAGTCGAACGAGTTTTATAAACAAGCCACACCCACTTTGGGCCTTGCCGGGCTAACGAGCCCAAACGGATTTCCTTTGTGAAAATTGCGACTAGAAAGTTTAAGGATTTTTCGAATGACATTTGATTTACAAAAGCTGATTTTCATAAATATTAAGAGATAAAAATGATGACTTTTATAAGGATAAAAGTTAAGTTTTCGAAAAATTAGAGTTCGGACTTCTTTTGCAAAAAGTCCCATGTTGAGGGACTATTTATGGCGAAACATGGAAACTTTCGGACTAAATAGTATATTATCGATTTTTTTAATAAAACTCGAGGGTAGAAACTGCCATTTCCCAAAAATCAAAGGTATATTGTGCAAAAGCTTGCGAAGGGACTAAAATTTTAATTATTTTTAACCAAGGGTAAAAAGTGTAAATTTCGTTAAAGTTAAGGGTTAAAATGTGACAAGTTATATTTTCATAATTAATTTTACAAACTTTATGAAGACATATATATAAGTATTTTTTTTTACTTTTATATATATATATACTAGCTTCGAAGCCCGCCCGATGGGCGGGCATGACTTGTAAATATTCTTCGGATTGTATTAGGTCATGGAAAATAATGCATACATACAATTTAATTATTATTATTATTATTATTATTATTATTATTATTATTATTATTATTATTATTATTATTATTATTTTTGAGAGTAAATTTCGATGGTATTTTATTCTTGTATTATACCCATCATTAATACTTCAAGTATACTTGAGGGCACAAGTTACAAGTATCGTCGTTTTTTTTTTTTTTTTTTTTTTTTGGTGTTAACTTAAAATTTTTTATTTTATTTGTGTGTATGTTTCTGTATAAATTATTTTGTATACACTGTGGTTTTATTAGAGTTTTGGCTTAATTGGCAGGCATGACTTATAATTATATATAAAATTGTTTCTCGAATTTTTTTTATACGTAAAATAAATAATGAATAAGTCAAATATGTTGAAAGCAATAAACTGAAAATCATAAAGATATTTCTCTTGTATTAATATATAAAATAACAATCATAAGTATCATAATAAATTAATTACATAAGGGTTATTTATATATGAAATAAAACCTCTTTGTACACGACATTTGTTGGTGGTTAGCGTATTCGCCATCTTTATCACAACAAAGAATCTTCAAACATTTTTTCATTTTCACTCTTGAACAGCAACATACCCACCCGATGGGCGGGTTCGCTTCATATCATTGTTTGGAAAAATCTAAATGGACGTAAGTAAATAACGTGCTAATCGTATGACTAACCTGTATACAGTTGAGTATGGTTATATGAAAAAATGTTTGTTTACTTATATGATAAACAATTCATCATATTGCATATGCTAACAACACATCATATATTACAACAGAGCATTAACAATCTTATCTTTATGCTTGAGCATGGTTAATTATTGAATCGAGTATAAGCACTTGGATCAATAAATATCAACTTTGGTGTAGAGTGTAGTTCTCCAACTGTAATATAAAGTCTTCTAGATATATGAAAGATAAGCTTAAGAGGTATAAAATACTCACTAACAACTCAATAGTACAATATAACAAATAGAGAACACTATGATCTAAGTTAAAACTACATGGTTAGTGGTCATGGTCTCATATTATTTGTATGACATGGTATAATAAATCTATCATCGTTGCATAAATCTCAGAAAAAACATATGTAGAGTTAAATCACAAGAAGAACGATTATTATAGTAAATTAACGCAACTGATTAAATATGTATCACTGTTGCACTTTTTCATAGCCACATATAGGTGTGTCAAAAAAGTTGACCTGAACCCCATTAAGCATATTCGGTCGGGTTACTCGGGTCTATTGTGTTAATCATATCTTACTCATATTTGGGTTGACCCGAATCCAAAATGACTCGACCCAATTAGAGCCGACCCCAATAGACCCGAGCCCGGGATCTTAATAGGGTCATGTTATGGCATGTTTTTCTTACCTCAACTCGACCCGACTAACACCTCTAGACACATACTTCCAAAAAAATTTAAGAACTTCCTAAATTTCACCTGTAAGGTGCAATTCCCCCTTATTTAAAATAGAAGTTACATACCTCAAATGGAGTTGCAATAGTTGGAGTTGAAATATAAGAAGAGTGACCATTTGTTCTTTCTCATCATTAAGTGAATGATCCTCCCATTAAGCGTTAGCTGAGGTAGCGTTTTTGCTTTAAGCAGAATGTGTCATCGGGGTTCCATACTTACAAATCCTTTCCAGTGTTATAATACTTCGTAAGTTGATTCAATGTTCCACATTTCAGCTACTAATATACATTATAAAGACATCATAAAGGAGTTAAGGTAAATAAATTTAAATCTGCCATAAAAATACAAAAAGTAAAAAAAAAACTTATATGTGACTATCTATATCATCTGTTTGCCTGAATGGGAGTTGCTTTTAAGTATATAGCTCGATAACATTGATGATGGGAGCAAATGTTGACTTTTTCGTTTTGTTAATTTTGAGCATATAAATTGGTGCTTTTCTATGAGTTTTTGTGCTAGAAATAGTGGTGATTCTGTGATTTACCAGAGTCCAAGGTCCACCCCGAAAGTTCCCATTTAGGTAAATATTGAGCTCTATGTAATCCTTACATTTCAAAAACATGAAGTGTAAGCATATAGTTCAAAATTTTCAGTAAAATATCTAAATATCAGACATTGACATGCAGTAAATTAAATCTCAATGATCCTCCAAGTAAAATAAATGTTCAACTCAAGCTCATCACAAAATTATGAAACCAGATATCTCAACAACCCATTTCAATAATGTTAATATACTAATGTATTGAATTTTCACCTAAAATCATAACTTTTTTTTAAGCCATCCTTTAAGCAATCCCACATGACTATTAAATGTAATTTAATTATAAAAATAGTAAAATCAAGCATCTGCAAATTAGACTAATGTATTAATCTTCTGCTAAAAGATCAAGACATTCATATACTACTAATGTACTTATTGTTTCTGTATAACAGGTATATTGGATTCAGAAGTTCTCTAGTCTCGATTAAAAGTGTCACTATAATATATAATAAATAGTCTCGATTAAAATCGTGAGTATAACATATATATCAAAATCATCTAGTTATATCAATATAAGAGGTATGTTGGACACATAAATTCTATAAGAATTGTAGTATTTTAATAAGTCGAATTCAAGAATTTACATGTGTTTACCAGCTTCTGTTGCATTTCACTTGCCTTTGTAGACTCTTCACTCATTCATTGTTTGCTCACTTATGAAGCCGGTTCTCCTTCCCAAACCAATTACTAAGCTCATCAACAACGCTGTCTTAAAATCGCAACCATCAGTCGTACGATAATTCTCAGCAACTCTAACTGGTACCGAAAAAAACTTTTTTACTTTGGTTTTTTATTCATTGCGACTCGACCTGGATCAAACACATTTTTCAAAAAGTTCTGGGGATGTTTGGTGTGCTGGTGTAGAACACCTTTTTTAAAAAGTAGATTTAGAAGTTTCAAGATCGCAAACAATCACCTTTTGTGCAAATCGTTCGTGAGAACTATTTTCATGATATGTGTTTTGCAGAGGCACTAATAATCAGATAATAACCCACGGAATGCAATCCCAAACACCCCTTGCTATTTTCAACAACTAAGTAGACAATTAACTATTGGACATAGTGGCCACGCTATGGTGTTTGCATCCTTCAATTATACTTTCGTGTACATAATAGTAATAACATAAGCACAGTTATTCCATAAGTGAAAGGGGCATACCACTTAAGATTCGCAGCCGCTTATTAAAATCATCATGTTTATAAAACCAAATTCTAGCATCAGGGGATGTCTCATTAAGTGAGTAGTAGCTGTCGTGAAGTTGCACTGTGGTAGACGACACCTGCTTCACAAAAGGAGGCAATAGGGTGTTCAACTTGGTAGGAGAGTCAGCAACCTGAAATCATGTCACCATAGAATGAGCATCAAGACCATGTAAAAGCAATTTTCACTTTATAATGCTAATCCAAACACCCCATTAACTAATTATCTATGTAAAAACAATTTTGTGTAAAAACAACTTTGAGTAATTGAATCAAATAGCTTTTTTAACGTGTGAATTAAATTAAGTGTAGAATTGCATACTCAGATTTGTGTTAACAAACCCTCCATATAATCTACTGCTGAGACTTTTATTAGTGAGAAAGATATTCAAAATAGGTTCTTACCACTCCTGCAACCCCTGCCGTTATGGCCATTGGTGCAGTAACTGCACTTAATCCAGAAGCACACACCACGGGGATCTTAACAACCCTGATTAACTGAATATGCTGTTGCCAGTGTCGAACTCACCTAAATCAAGTCAAAGTTAAAAGTAACTAATAAGAAATCTGAATAATCATTTACAGAAATCCTGTTTGGGATGTGACATTGGATGGTACTGAGTTGAATACACTTAGCAGTGACACAATTCTGTGGGTTGGCATAGCCAAAACACTTATTAGTAAAATAAACCCCATCAAACTCCAACACTGTCGCTTCACAACTACAATAAAAACATACATCATGATTTGCTTTGGATTTTGACATTGACCCTTTGCTGGTCTACTTAGCAAGGGCTTATGGAAAAATAGTGTCACACCCCCAAGATCGGGTCCAGCGGAAGCGTACATGTAGCTGGGGTGTAACTCAATTGATATTACAACACTAGTTCAAAAATGGTTTTCACTTCAATCATTTAGAATAAAATAGTTAAGTCAAAAATATTGTATTTACATTGTTAAAAGTAGTGCGGAAGTAGGCCCTTAAAATAGTTTAAAACGGTCCCCATATAAATAATCAGAGTCTTCTATGACCATGCCATGCCCTGCCAAAACCTCCAGTAGTGTGCCATAGGTTAAAACCTGAAAATACATGCTAAAGTGTCAACACGAGGTTGGTGAGTTCATAGAGTTCGTTTAACAAATAAAGTTTATAGAAAAATGATCACATAACAAAGGCATCGTAAATCCACTCAGTTGCAAGTCCCGCCATAAGAGACTTGTAACCTGTGTGTTTACAACCCACTGCTAAATAGTTTATGTCTAGTTGTCAAGCACAAGTGGTCAATATAATATGTCAAATTGTCAATCATATGTACGTGTATCATAGTAGTTAAAAGTGTAAACGTCACCACAAGGGTCTTCCGACATACAGTCAGGATGCACAACACACCTCTAGGGTCTTCCAACAACTTACGGTTGGGATGCATCCAAATTAATGGCCTTCCAATACCGTAGTATTAGGATGTATCCAAATTAATGGCCTTCCAATACCGTCGTATTAGGATGCTGCTCCGTCGACAGGGGAGACTTTATAATGCTGCTCCGAACAAGGGAGACTTTAAGTCACTCCACCAATAAGGCGAGAATTATTTAGGATGCTCCGAACAAGGGAGACTTTAAGTCAAAGTACGTACGGTACATAAGTTCAAAAATTTAAGTCAAGTTCAAAAGGTCAAGACAAGTCATAAATTCATAATAAAGTTCAAGTCAAAACCATGTTTAAAGAGTCAAGTAATAGTTCAAGTAAAAACGAGCATGTATTCTCCCCCAAAAGTTGACAAAACAATTTAAAAGAGTAGGGGCTATGACTCACCTGGTGCGAATAGCTACGAAGACAAAAGTGGTTACACAGAAATGAGGTTCGATCTCTAACCGCGACCTATAACGAACGAATGATACGATCTACTTAAATTATGAGGGGATGCGATGAATGTACATGCACATGAAGCCTATACCACTCGTAGTTTGAAAATAAGTGTTGGCGTTGATTTATAGTGTTTCCATAACTTAAGAGAATATGTGCTATTAGAAGTTGTCAAATATATATATATAGTTCGCCTAGTTTCAAAAGTGTATATCTTGGTCGTTTTAAGCTCATTTTACTCGTTCTTTATATCCACGGATTCGTTTTAGTATATGCTAATATATTTTCGATAGCTCGGCTCCTCTAGGTTACGTTTAATGCCTCTATTTGTCCAACGAAAATCGTCCAACAGCATGCAGTTTTTCAGAAAATAGTTTTCGTCGTTAAATTTACAAAAATCATATCTCCTTCGTTATAAGCTCGTTTTAATCCGTTCTTTCGCCAAAAGTTTCGTTTTGGAATGTATTTTCTAAATATTTGGTCAAAAGTTACCCCAAACCCACTGAGTTTGCCACGTTTTCATTTTAAGGACAGTAGGTTTGTATATATGTTTAAAATCAATTTCTAATGTTCCAAACTAGTTTCTAATCCAACCAAACCACTTTCAATCACCACAAATCTAGTCTAATATTACCATACACCTTCTTAGGGTGTCATGGGTTCCTAAAGATCATCACCAAGCTACTCTAACAAGGATCTAACAATAATCTATTTCTAGAGTTTCAAAGTTATAAAAAGTATAAATAGAGTGGTATAAACTAACATATGCATATGGATCTTGAATAAACAACATGAAACTAGAAAAATGAAAGTATGGAAAGATCAACAAGTGATCTTGAAGCTTACTTGATGATTGGATGAGTTTTGAAGATGATTATGTAAAGAACCTAGGGTTTTATCACAAAACCCTAACTAGGATCAACAAATGAGCTAGAATAAATCTTGATCTTGGAAAACCCATGGTCTTGACCTCCTTGTTGTTGTTTGCCGTGAACCCAAGAGAGAAAACAAAGAGAAAGAAGTTTACTTGCTTTATTATGATTTTTGGAAAATGAATGAGTATGAAATTGTTTATGTTATATGTATTATTGAGTGGGAAGACAAGATCCATAAATTATGGAAGGTGTCATAGGGGGGGGGGGGGGGGGCGGCAATCAAAGGAAGAAAAGAAGAAAAAAATATGAAATGTGTAAGAATTTGTGGTATTAGGTGATGATTTGTGTATTTATTTGTAGTTTTAAGGTGTACCGGGTACCGAGTTAACTAAAAATAAACCGTGACGAGTTGAAGTAAAATATGATGAAGTTAATTGGGACATAATAAAGTTATAAAAATTGTGAAAATATGTTGGGTATAAATATTGGGTGTTCGGGTGATCATTGTTTAGTTTTTACGAAAACCGTCGTAATTATATTAGACGTACGATACGAAATAAATAAATTTCCAAAATACCGGGTAAATTAATAATATAATTTTTATATTATTATTATGAGTATAAAATGTGTTAGGACCATAGTTGGGAGTGTCAGATCAATTATTCAAAATATTAGTTCATAAGATAACGTTTATTAGGTTGATAATCGTACGTTTACAAAAATGACGCAACCCACGTATAAATGACAAATTTTCTCCGGGGGTGAATAGTATTTTATGAATAGTAAAATTTTAAAACGCTTCTCAGAATATCAAACTGACCTCAAAAATGATGAATAGTAAAATGATGAATAGTGATCGATGAATAGTAACCGATGAATAGTAAATGTTGAAGGTTCGGAAAAAGGCCAGAATTTACGAGTTGTGACAAATAGATCATGGGAGGACGTCAAGTGATATTTCAGACCCTAAAAGACATTGAGATAAACATGTCATGATCATGAGATATAGGTATACGCACTCCTTAACTGGGATATATCAGTTTTTATAGAACCTAAACTATCTCAAACCAAACCAATTTACCAATTCCCCACAAGTGACACATCAATACAGATATGTGCATTATTAATGTAAATGAGAATGCTGTACTGATATAAAAGAAGGTTGGTACCCAAATAATGTAAAGATGAAATGTTATTTTGTGTAAAATTAAGTCTAAGATGACTAAAAAACAATGAATAAAATCAAATATAATTACGAAAACTTGTTGTATGAAGTATGTGCTATCAAACTACTTGTACTTGTATCGCGAAGTATAAGATATAATAAAAAAAATCAACTTGTTTTAAATTAACCATGTTCAAAAAATGTATCGTAAAAATCTTGTTTAGTTTTGATGAAAACTTGATAATTTTTGATACATTTTTTCGAGTCTAAACCTCAATTCAACAACACGACATGAAGATCTTATGACCTATTGACTATAATATCTATATTGTTAATCATGTAAGAAACAAAATAGGAATTTACAGCTTCATAAAAATCCTTACAAACGGGCAAATCCTTTATTCGTGTTCAAGTTACTAAGTGAGTGGGATTGTTTGACTCACATTTACGTGAATAGCATGACCTCATCAACATATCTTCTGCCACAATTTGCTAGTTTTCATTTTGGAATGCTGCAAAAAGGATTTCAATTATAAAATTCAATACGTTTTCCAAGTTTAGTGGAGATGAAACAAAATCTAAGTTGATAAAAAAAATGTGCAAAGTTACAACTTACGCAACGTGAAGGGGAATGGGGAAATTATATAGCAAAATAAGCACAAAACCCCAAATTGAAAAAAAAAAGTTTTGAACCAAAAGATATTATGTCTTTTACCATAGCGAGCAATTGCATTACTCTCAAAATCAGAGCCTTCGGGAGTCTCAAGAACAGGGACCTGCATCAATGATGAATCAGAAGATGTAAACCATCTGATACAGTTGTGCATATATGTAAATAGTGTGAATATGATTAGACCATCATTTACCTAAAACAATATTTCCAAAAGTAAGGGTATCTTGTTTGGTTCATCTTACTATGCTTAACAATGCAAATTATAGCAATCTACTTTGATTTTTTTCCTTTTCTTTTAGGCATAAAATAACCTGTACTCCCCATAATGACCCATTCACATCTGGTTTGTCATATTAGTTCTCCTATAGGTGAAGAGTGTATAACTGGCATGACATATGATGTGCCACATTAGACCTGCACGTCAACTGATGTGGCCTGACTTTAATATTTCTTTCCACACATCTGGCTCTTACTTTTAATCAACACAAACTGAAGATCCTTTATCCCATGGAGCTCTTTTGTCACAACAAAAATAAGACCTTCCTACACCCTAATGACTAAAGCTTCGTGTTTTGTTGGGATGAAGGAAACCTACACTTTCTTATTCTCATATTAAATGCCTTTCCAGTGACCAAATCCTTTATCCAATGGAGTTCTTTTGCCACCACAAAAATAAGACCTCCCTACCCCCTAATTACCAAAGTTTCAAGTTTTGTTGGGAGGAAGGAAACATACTCTTATATCATTATGAAAATAACATAGTATCCAACAATAAATTGATTAGTTATATCAAGGTGGATTACCTTCTCTGAAGAAAGGACATCTATGCAAACGTTGTTGATGACTTGAGAGTTAACCTGGACAAACTACAAACTGCTTCATAATATTTACTATTACATGAAACACACACCTATCATTTGAAACCCAGCCCAGTCACATATTATTCAAGTTGCCAAGATACTTACTGAAAATTAACTTTGACTTACATAAAAGTGAGAAAAGGCTGGTTCATGCACTCCCTGTATTAAAAGTTTCAATGTAAAGGCTCATGTGACCTTATCAAGATCATAAGAAGAGTGAATGATGGTTATAGTATAGTTTAAGAATGATCAAAAGAAAAGTAGATACTGGCCTTGATTCAAGCTCGAAAGGTTCGGAGTTGCTGGTGATAGGATTCTTCATTATGTAACACAAAGTGAGAATGTGATTGCAATCCATCAATGTTTTTCTTGCAAACCTGTGATGAAGACAAAGAGAGAAGAAGAAAAAGAGGTTGTAGCAGCTATGTGTTACCTAAAGAGATATTGTAACGACAGGACCAAGGAGTTTGAGATCCAGACCTATTAAACTTCCAGTTCGTGAACCTGCACATGCAAAAAGAAGATCAGAGAGAATTGAGAAAAAAAAAGGCCGAGGAAAAGATGATATTAGGGTTTGGAGAAAATTATATTTTTATTGAACTGAGACTTCTTTTACGTGAGATAAGGGTTTTAAGTTGTAGAGATTGTCATAGTTATGTGATTTCACGCAATATCAATTATAACTTGCAACTTTTATTACAATCATTGGAATGCTCCAATGGTTAAGATACATGCTATTCTTTTAAAAAACCAAAGTTCGAACCATGGCAATATCATTTTTTAAAAACTTATTCCGAAAATATTAACTATACGAAATTTATTTAATTAAATTGCCAAGTTGGAAAATGCAAATAAAATAAATTTAAAAAATTGCTTACATGGCGACAATGTGATGACATGGCAGATAATGAATTACTGGGCAATGAGGTGGCGTTTACGTGGCATTATCTACGTGTAACGCCTCCTGTTATATATAATATAAAGATATATATATATATATATATATATATATATATATATATATATATATATATATATATATATATATATAAACATAACCTTATTTAAAAATATTTAAACATAAATATTTTTAAACGATATTATTTTCTCAACGAGATAATATTTAATCAAACACCGATTCATATCAACACTGACAAATAACTACGTAAAGTTATTTGGAATATATTAAGACACCCGAACGGATATCACCTTACACGTGATATATCACATGTCATTTATGACACGAATCTAAAACACCGATTACAATATATTTATAGGTCGCAAGTCGGAGGAATTTCATTGCTAATCATAGCAATACACCATCACTTTTGAGCACCATTGTGATTACACACCTTTCAGGTGAGTTCATGGTCCCACATTTTTAATTGTTTTTAAACCCCGTGGGGAGATACATACTATAAATCAAACACAAGTACTTTCCTGTATGCTGTTTATCACCTGATATTGCCTAAGTTGACACCTGTGCTACAAGTCCCTCATATCACGAACCTTAATCACTTGCGAGTGAGCGCGAATATAGTTGATAGATCTATCGGAATGGCAGCCCGCCTCTGTCAAGGTGATCACTTGGCATGAGGTGTGCTATATTAGAGGTATTATGGAAATTTGGCACATTTCCTGTCACCGAGGGCCCCTTGTCATTTACATCCGCTGTGGTGTATATGTTTATTATTATCTTTATGATATGTCAAATCAATGTTAAGGCTTGCGTTTCGTGAGGCTTAGGATCAATATTACACCAGTTTAGTCAAGACCTGTCTATCTTGGCTTGTTTATTTCAAACGCTTGACTTGTGTTCACTCTATTACAATTTAAACTACTATGGATTCACTCAACCTTTGTGTTGACTTTTTAAGCATGTTTATCTCAGGAAACTAGCAAGCATGGCGGCACGGAGCTGGCGAAAGGGCACAGGACCTCCCTTTGATTTCAATAATTATATCATTCTTTACAAACTCATCACCACTTTTGTGAAACACTTAACATTTTGGAAAAATGTTTGTAACTCTGAATATTGAGTTTTCATGGAATGATATTGGCAATCTTTTGAACTGTTTTCTATGAGTATGACTGTGTACTAAACTGTAATGACCCCGATTAGACTTCCGCTGCTTAATCAAATTTCGGGGTGTTACAGCTTGTCCCACTTTCACTAATTCCTCCATTAAACACAGAATAGAACCCCCTGTACGTGGTGCCTTTGATTTTTTAAAATGGCCTGAACACACGGATTCTGAATGATTTATCTTTGGATCTTTGTTAGTACTATACTCTTCATGTCCACATTGCACTTCCTCGTCATTAACTTGTTTTGGTTCATCATCTTTTCCAACATTGACATTCTCCTTGTTCATACAGAATTCATTCATATTCTCTTTAGGTGTGAAACCTGGGGGGTACTTAATACTCTAATCTGACGACACCTCCTTAACAGGTATGACCTTTTCCTTATTAAGTAACTTGTATAAACCAAACGGGTCATCCGACTGCTGCTCACTCTTTCCTGAAGGTCTATCAAAAACTGTTTCCTGTACCTCTTCAACATCACTAGCATCTCCACAACTATCCGCATCCCTATTACTATGATAACCCTTCGGCAAATCATCATCATACTAGTACCCACCCAGGCACCTCCTTAGCTCGAATCCAATGCACCTTACCCCGAAAAACAACTTTAAGGTTCTCAAAAATATTTTTGTCCACCTTCGTATAAAGACATAATCTTTTAGAATGGAAGCAACGATCTTCCTGATCATCAACAGCCAATAACTCACCCCACTTCGCAGCTAACCTTTTAAAAGTATTACCTGACCATAACTTAAATGGAATACCTTCAACCTCCACCCAAACAATTCTGCCTTGAGGAGTAAACTCAACAGTTGATTATTCCAGCTTAGAAAACCACGATCCAACACCAACATTTGCTTTAAATAAATCCTTGGATTTGATTGAAGAAAACTCCAACAAAATCCATAATTCACCCATATACTGAATGTTAATATCCGCAAAGCCTTCATTTGTCAACACCGTTTTGAGATTCGATAAAGACGCAAATTCTTTCACCCTTCCCATCAATGACCTGGATAAATCTTTAGAATGCAAACACTCATCATCTAAAACTATCGAAGGAGTATCCTCTTCCTCCATTCTTCCCAGCGTATACTGTCCTTTTAACACATTAGCAAACGTTTTACCAATGCCATTATCCCCTATATTATTCCTGAAAGCATTCGTACCACTCTCCTTCCCACCATTCTTCGTCTCCTGATGTTTAGTACCATTCACCGATGTCCTATGAAATCTAGCAATATTTGCGTGTAACTTGAATCGATCAACCCAAATCGTACTCAAATTATTCACCAGCCTTTCCTCGTTAAACACATTTATGAAACGAACAAAACCAAACCTCTTCCCATTTTTCGATCTCTTATTCGGGATAAAAGAGTCCACAACGTGCCCATACTGTTTACATGTTTGAAACAACTCCTTAGCAGAAAGCGATTCGGGAAAATTTGTAACGAAAACCGACGTAGATATCCTAGACACCTCATCCTCCTTTGATCTAAAACTACCCATTCTCCAAATAGAACAGGTAAAGAAGCAGACGAACAATAAAGGATTGAAAGGATCTCAATCCTTCAATCTGAATGCCATAGAACCTTTCTTATCACAGATAATTTGGATTGAAGGGATCTCAACAATTTTTTTTTTTTTTTTTTTTTTTTTTTTTTTTTTTTTTTTTTTTTTTAAATTGGGGATCTGAAAAAATGAAACAGGGAAAATGAAAAGAAAATCAATACACTCCTTTAGATCTAATCGCTTCTTTCCGAAAATTCGTCGAGCCACATAAGAAATTGTAAATGACACTCAGGATCTGATTGGTAACAATCAAATGAACATCCAATTACGAGATTTTATGCAGCGAATGGACATCGACAAAGAATTGAGGAACGATTAGAGGAAAGGAGTTATAAATCTAGTGGTGGTGGTGGTTGTGGTTGTGGTAGAGGTTGGTGGTGATGAGGTCTCACCTTGAATTAGTGGTAGAGGTTGGTGGTGGTTGTTGTATTACCGTTATTTGATGATAAATCCGATGAAATTGTGACAAACTAAGGGGGTGGCAATGGTGCCTAAAAAATAATTGTTCAACACTATGTCAGTTAAACAAATTCAAATATTTTGTATAACAAAAATCTAATTATACAAACTATAAACCGATATAAATACATAATGAAAATTTAATGGAAAAATTCGCTCGTACACGAGTATTATAACTATATTACTGTAAAATATTTTACATAATTTTATAGATTAATCTTGTTTAATTATTATTAAAACTTGATAATATACAATTTTCAAGCATATAAAATTAAAATTTAAATGTATTGTGACTTATGTTAAAACATATAATGTAAGACTTTTGGCAAAACTCCATGCTTGCAAGAGATATATTAGCAGTAAATTCCTAAACAAAAATAAATATTACTACGGCTTAAAACTTATGTGATTTAACCTTTCACAATCACTGAAACGCATCCAAACTAGATTTTTTATATATATAAAAAGAAGCTTAATTTAGTACCATTATAAAATTCACAAGTTGACTGAGGAAAACTCCAAAAATATAATAAGCATGATGTGTAAGAAACAGTTTTATCATATATCAACTTGAAATGTCAATGGCATAAGGTTTATCGACATTTAATTTAGTAGTTATATTAAAGTAAAATAAAGTAAAGTAACTCTCAATACCGTCTTCCACGGGTTATGGGTCTTAATACCGTCTTTTACGGTGTATGGGGGAGGTTGAAACGTAGACAACCATACCCTTACCTAAAATAGAGAGGCTGCTTCCGGTTCTACTTAAGATAGGAAAAGATCTCCGGCTTTTTTGTAAGGAGTGATGATCTAACCCTTGACCTCTAGTAGTTATATCAGTGTTACTATAATAGTGACATTAATATAAAACTCCTATAGATCTAGATAGCATTGGCAACATAGTGTTGTTTTATTAAATGTAAAGAAAAGAATATATTTTTTTCCCGTAACTATTGTTTTCGACTTTTTGGCCGATTAATTCATTGTGATTGAACTGATCATTACATAAACCCAAACTAGGTAATGCTCTTTTTTTTCAGTAAGTTGGTAAGACCACTTAAAGGTTGTTTGCACAAAGCATGTATTGAAGTTAAAACCTCACATACCGACATACGTATTTCAAAGTGATAGTTACAAACTTTTTAACACTAGACGAAACTATGTGGTTAAAGAAAAGGAATTGAAGTGGCGTAATCTACAATTTAAGGTTAGCTGAAAGATTGTGCTATGTTTTTTATCGAAGAAAAAGAACCGTTATTTATTTTAATTAAATAAAATCATTAAAAGGTAATTACGTTCACGAATATTTTTTTTAATAATAAAAAAGTGAGGGATGATTCTTTACGGGGTTTTAGACATTGACGTTTCTTTTTACCGTTATCTTAAAATATTAACAATGACAATGACCTAGCCATAGAACTATTGATTCACGGGTTTTAGCTTATTTTCACAGCAACTTATTGAACAATTTATTTTCATAATCCTGTTAGCTTCTCAATTTTTTCAAATGAACGATTTGAAGACCTATTGATTCTAAAAACTGTGGATCACTATCATTGAGCATTTGTTAGATGATATTAGCACTAGACCCGTTTAATTTATTTTTATCAGGCTTAGCTCACATTATTATCAGATTACATGTATTTATACTTGGCATTGTACTCATTATTGACATATTAGGAATAATATAATTCTACAATATTAGCACTAAGCCCATCAAGTTGATTGTTATCAGGTTTAGTGATAATCTCATTTAACAACATTAACCGATATTTTTTTTAACAGCATTATACAGAGCTAGCAAGAATCTAGAAAATGAAATTTACAAAGACAAAGAAATCAAGTTATAATGATAGTTAAACTATTCTAACCAATTACAAGAGACTTTACTACTTCTACTTGTGATCCAAATAAACGACATCATTTTGATATCATTGAAAAGAAGCTCTTTTTTAGGTCTCTTGAGGTTGGAACGATTTTTGTTTCGATGATTCCATATCGCCAAATAGTTGTATTAACCTCCACATCAAAGAGCATCTTTGAGATTGTGTCATAGGAATATGTTCCGTGATGGTTAGGACATCAACCAGGTTTGGACAGAGAATATCCACAAGCTGCCACCATGAAAATACCATCTTCCAAGAATTAATGGCAACGGGGAATTGAACGAATAAGTGATCCTCTGTTTCTATGTCATTGGCACACATAGGGCATCTAATTGAGTGAAGGTTAATTCCTCGTCTACCAATATTATTGATAGTTGTAAGCCTTTTATTTGAGACAAGCCAAGCAAGAATATTTACCTTTAAAGGAAGCAACTTATTCCATATAATGTGTAGAGAGTTGGAGTCGATCAACGTGGAAGAGATGATCTTTCGCATGTAGTTAACGGCAACGTTTTAAAACCCGGGTTGACCTAGCCGGTTCACCTAGTTGAACCAAGAACCGGTTAGGAGACTAGGCCGGATATGGTCGGGTTTTTTCTTGTTTGAGAACCGGATTGAACATGTGGTTTTTCATTGACCTTGGTTGACACAGTTCGATAAACCCTACCGGGTCATGACGTTTATTTTTTCTTTATTTTTAACAACAAAACTTTTTATTTCCTTTAAAACTAACAAAACACTTTTGTCATTTCATTTTTGCTAAACTCAAAATTTGTGTTAGCTAAAGTTCTATATTTAAATTGACAAACAGATTATAATTTGGAAAGTTAAATTGCAAAGTTAAAGTGGCAGTAACTGACATGGTTGAGTTTTGATAAAACAACAAACTAGAATATAAACTAGTGTTGGTACTAAATTTGTTTGATTTAAAAAATTCATTAATAAAGATATGATTATAAAAACACAATAAAGTCATCTCATTTTTATAAACTATAACTATAAATCTATTGTAATTTGAGATATCAAACGTCTTTCGCTCATTCTAAAAATGCATTGATTAGTTACTTGAGATATAAACACTTATTTATAGGAAAACAAAAATAAATAAAATAAATATTTGTTTTTGATGAAAAAGATTCTAGTTAGGAGTTTTTTTTTTTTTTTTTTTTTTTTTTTTTTTTTTTTTTTTTTAAATAAAACGCAATTTTAATTATCTCACAATGTTCACATCATAAATCCATCTCATATGTCGTAAGCAGGACTTGAATCAACAACCATGTAATTGAGAAGCTTTTCAAACAACATAAAATATCATTAGAAAATAAACTTATAACCATTTGCCAGTAGCCTTTTATTTAATAATGTTTTGTTCAAAAAAAATTACAGCACACTCCACAATGATTTGCTACAAAAAGTGTAAAACTTTTCAAGTTACTTAAATGAATATCTAAATTTAAGTTAAGAGATCTTGGCATCTTGCATGTGACAAAATCTTCTTTCATATCCAACCTTGTCTCTAATCTTCAAATCGATCTTAAAATACACCAAGAAATATCAAACTGGTTAATCAATCGATCGTTATTAATTGCTAATATTATACTCATAATTTATTAGGTGAATATATTTTTTCAAAGTTATTCTTCTCGGATCATGTGCACATTTTTTAAAGGGATGTGTTAACCGGACCCTCCCTATCATGGGGGGTCCGCCTACTTTATTCAAAATGTACAAGTTTTACTGCAGACAGTACAGGCGGCGGCAGCATGTCTTTCACAAACCCTCCCTACAAGGGGGGTCCGGTTAACTCAACCTTTTTTAAAAGGACTTTTGAACATGGTTATTAAAATATTCGGCTTTTATAAATATAAAAATATTTAGTACACAAACTTATATTATTAAAAAAACAAAAATAGGGTAAGTAGAGATCGTTTGTGTCCAGTAGCCACCTGCATTGCATGTGGTGTGCAATGACATGCAAAAACATTATTTTTAGTTTGGTGTTTAAATTGTAA
This sequence comes from Artemisia argyi, assembly GCA_030686995.1. NCBI lineage: Eukaryota > Viridiplantae > Streptophyta > Magnoliopsida > Asterales > Asteraceae > Artemisia > Artemisia argyi. The sequence goes on from CM060683.1 coordinate 180,358,388, forward strand.
ATGTCAAACAATTTTTTTGCAATAATGATGTATTTAGGATGAATATTTATTGTGAAAAACATATTTAAAGTTGAGTCAATCTTAAAAAGTATACTTTAATAGTCCTTCTCATCAAATGTTCTACAGACTTTGCAAAAAGTTACCTATCATATTTTGTGTCATGATTGCCAAACTGTTACGTCGTTAGTTCCATAATACAAAAAGTGTTAACGATATAATATGCACATCATTTTCAGTTTACACCAAAAGCAAGGTGTATCATGACTAAAGCCAAAACTTTTTTTTTTACTCATATCTCACTTCAACAATTTTTGTTTAACACAATTGAGTCACTCATATACCATAAACCACTCTCTCATGACACAAGCCAAAACACGAACACAAATACATCACTTTTAATAAAACACACACGCATAGCACGTCGTTAGCATGGCTCAAGCCGTGGCGCATAGCAACTAGCGCATGAAGGAGCTTCGTGACACATCGATAGCGCACAACAAGTGCCGTGGCGCACAAGAGTGATGTTATAGTATACCTTGCTATAAAAGATCAATTTTGATATAATAAAAGGGAATCCATGATAAAATCTGAAATTGGTTAAATAAAACTAAAAAAGAGATGACCAATTTTAATATAATAAAAAGGAATCCATGATAATGTCACCAATTTGTTTATTGACCAACTAAATCGTGTCAACAAATAAAAGTAAAAATGTTATTTTTAAGACATCATTAATCTTTATTTATAAGCTACCAATTTTAAAGATTTAAAACCCTCTTTCAACTTGTATTTTTTTCTTCTAGAAATCAAGCATTTCAAAAACGAAAAACGAGGCAACGGTACTATCACGACAAACATTTTTTTCAGTAGAGATATATTTCAATCAACTTTTTTACGAACTTTTGATTTTCCTTTTTCTTTTGTAGGTATTGAAATTCAATAGTATACTAAACTAGTTTTAGATCCTTCCGCGCTTTGTCACATATCGATATACGTGTTTGAATGTCCTCTACATAAAAACATTATAAACTACAACAATAATAATAAATTTGTTTTTCAAAAACAAATATAAAGTTTATGGGGTATTTGTTAATTAAAATTTAAGACTACATATTTTTATAAAGTTTTGCTATTAAATGTAAATAGTGTTAACTAATCAAAATATAACGTTATTTTAAATTTAACACTTTAAGTTTAATTAATCATCCCTCCTTTTTATTATAAGTTTCTTTATTGTTATTTTATACTAATTTGTTTTTATAGTTTTTCTTTTTTTCACATTAAATTACATAATCGCACTTATTAATATTTTAAACTCATTCACTAAATTTTCAAAAATAATTTTCTATTTTCTTCCCTTTTTTCTTTTACAATTATGACATATGCATTTTTATACATTTTTTTGAACTGTACGAAAAGTTAAGTAACATTATCTACTGTTATTTACAAATAACATTCATGAAAACGAAGTAATAAAGACACTTACACACAAATAAACATATTGTTTACTAGAAGTTCATATGATCTTCAATTGTTTGCTGATATCGATTTATACTTGTAATGGTTAGCCCAAAATACATAGTTAACCAAATTCATGAAACTCAAAACAGACATCAACCAGTGAAAAAAAGCGTGAAAAAAAAAAAAAAAAAAAAAAAAAGTGAATTAAAAAAAAAGAATATATAAGAAAGATAAAAAGACAAGAAAAAGAGATAGACTTAGGTTGTCATATTAAATCTTAGGTTAATTTCTACCGATTTGTCTATCAGTATGCAATAAAAACTTAGTCTATAAATAAACTTTTCTCTTTGTTTTTGTTCATTTCCAAAACCTCCAATGTTCTTTGGCATAGAGATGTTATGGTGGGCTAATATTTGTAGATTAATGGAATAAAATGATTGTGCCTTTAAATGAAGTACTCAAACACAGTAAAAGAGAAAACTATAAAGATGATTTATGCAAAATAGCAAGATAAGCACGTAATATTTTACTAACATTATGATAGATTACCTGATGTTAAATTTCATTAGCTGTATTCTTTAATAATATGCCCCACCACCAATCAAAATAACCCTTTATTTTCATTCACCACCCATCATCCACAACTCCCACCACCTTCACAAACCTCAACACCAGTCCATCATTCTCAGATTATATATAAACACCACCTTCACAAACCTCAACACAATCCAAACCGCATATCTAAACTTAGTAGTATAAAAGACTACTTATCATTGCACATAACAAAACCAACGCCACCCTTATCTCCTTTTGATTCACATATCAGCCAAACACTCATGTGTTTGTTTATTTTGAGGAAGATGATATAGTCAAACATTAATGGTGACAAGAAGCAGTCAAACATTACTGATGAGAATAATTTGAAGCTTAATTGACTATTTTACCCTTATGAGTTATGATTTAATGAGAGTTAGCCATCTCCGTTAGAAGGAGGGACCAATGATGCATAACGTTTCACATTTAGGGATGGACGGTGCATTTTTTTTGTTCAAAGGATGAAACTCGTTGGTAAACCATAAACCATAAGGACGAACGGTGTAGTTTTAAAGGAGAAAAAACTCAAGTAGCTAAAGGAAATGCAGCAGTCAACAAAGGATCTCAAGCTCATCAAGTCAATGTTGTCCATTCCTCAAGACCACAGCCATTGAAGTATAAGTTATGTAAAGCAACACAAGTTGATTGTAATAGTTTCTAGAACATGTAGTTATTTACATAAAATTGTACGGCTAGCTTTCACAACTTTTGTTGGAAGTGTTTTTTGAGGCCCCAAATATATAACGGTATATATATTTTAAGGCCTCTAAAGATTTGAGACCCTGTGTGATAGCAGATCTCACACACCATCGTATACGCCTCTGTTCATGGGTATGTTTATTTGGTTGCTGGTATGACTATTATTGTTGTTGCATTGAAGATGAATTAACTCAAGTTACAGAGATTAAAGATTATGCTATAGATTGAAGTATAGTTTTGAGCATAGATTGATAGTGATTTTGTTTAGTAGCATATAGGTAATTTTGGTATTGTTTCTATCCGAAGCATGTTTTGGGTAGACAATTTGTTTTTACATTTATATAAACGCAAAATACAACAACGTGAAAAGGAGGAATAATATACCTTGCAAATGAGATAACAAAAATAAAATAAATAAAAAATGTGCATTTCTACAACTGGAAAAAATGTGTTATATAACTGAAGCGCATTGTTTAAGTTCAAATCGTTTTAGTTTTCTTTTGAGCTAATATAAGGATGTTTAACAAAGATCATTAGACGTTTACATGTTTGAAACTCAATACGAACACAGAAAAAAATAATCTCTTTATCATAAGAGGGTGGAACAGGGGAAACTTTGTTATCTTGTAGAAATTACCCTTGCGACATGGACCATTGTTTGCCATGTATTGTTAGATTGGAGAAAAAGCTTATGTTGGTGGATAAATGGGGATCAAGCTATGGACCATTGTTTGCCATGTATTGTTCATATGACCTTCAATTGTTTGCTGCTATCGATTTATACTTATAACGGTTAGCACAAAATACATAGTTAACCAAATTCATGACACTCAAAACAGACATCAACCAATGAAAAAAAAAACTTGAATTAAAAAAAAAAAGAAAAAGAAAAAGAAAAAAAAAATGAATAAATAAGAAATATAAAAAGATAAGAAAAAAGCATGGACTTAGGTTGTCATATTAAATTTTAGTTTAATCCCTGCTATTAGATTAAAATAGGTAGATGATGGGGATTTATCCATCAGTATGCAATAAAAACACATAATCCAAACCGCATATCTAAACTTAGTAGTATAAAAGACTAATTATCACTACACATAACAAAACCAACGCCACCCTTATCTCCTTTTGATTCACATATCAGCCAAACACTCATGTGTTTGTTTATTTTGAGGAAGATGATATAGTCAAACATTAATGGTGACAAGAAGCAGTCGAACATTACTGAAGAGAATAATTTGAAGCTGAATTGACTATTTTACCCTTATGAGTTATGACTTAATGAGAGTTAGCCATCTTCGTTAGAAAGAGGGACCAATGATGCATAACGTTTCACATTTAGGGATGGACGGTGCAATTTTTTTGGTCAAATGATGAAACTCATCGGTCAACGCAAACCATAAACCCATAAGGACGAAGTGTAGTTTTAAAGGAGAACAAACTCAAGTAGCTAAAGGAAATGAAGCCGTCAACAAAGGATCACAAGCTCATCAAGTCAATGTTGTCCATTCCTCAAGACCACAACCATTGAAGTATAAGTTATGTAAAGCAACACAAGTTGATTGTAATAGTTTCTAGAACATGTAGTTAGTTACATAAAATTGTACGGCTAGCTTTCACAACTTTTGTTGGAAGTGATTTTTGAGGCCTCAAATATATAACGGTATATATATTTTAAGGCCTCTAAAGATTTGAGGCCCTGTGTGTGATAACAGATCTCACACACCATCGTATATTGCTCTATTTATGGGTATGTTTATTTGGCTGCTGGTATGACTATTATTGTTGTTGCATTGAAGATGAATTAACTCAATTTACAGATTGATAGTGATTTTGTTAAAGATTAAACATTATGCTATAGATTGAAGCATAGTTTTGACTTTTGAGCATAGATTGATAGTGATTTTGTTTAGTACTACGCATTTAGGTAATTTTGGTATTGTTTCTATCCGAAGCATGTTTTGGGTAGACAATTTGTTTTTCCATTTATATAAACGCAAAATACAACAACGTGAAAAGGAGGAATAATATATCTTGCAAATGAGATAACAAAAATAAAATAAATAAAAAATGTGCATTTCTACAATTGAAAAATATAAACGTAAATAAGCAAAAAAAAAAAATATGGAGATGCTGGGTATCGAGCCCCGTACCTCTCGTATGCTAATACCATGTGAGCTACATCCCCTTTTCATGTTCATTATTCAAGTCTGTGTATTATATAACTGAAGCGCATTGTTTTAAGTTCAAATCGTTTTAGTTTTCTTTTGAGCTAATATAAAGGATGTTTAACAAAGATCATTACATATTTACATAATGGTGACTGTACATGACCGTGATCAACACCGTCACTCAACTTTCTCTCTACATTCTTTTTTCATGACCAACTTGACCGTGGTCATCATTGTTTTCTTTCATATTCATTTTTTTTAACATTAAAATTAAAATTTCATTAATAATTAAAAAAACATTACATAAATAATTCAAATAAAATAAAAAAACATTAAATAGAATTAGTGTTGATTTGTTCAACTCCAAATGTGTTACACTAAATCGTCTTTAAGGCTTACATAAGTTTCCTCATTGACTAAATATCCAACAACTAGTAACATTTCTTCCTCGTTGACTAAATATGTAACAACTTGTAACATTTCTTCATATGTTCATACAAGAACATCATAGCGTACATTAAAACATAAAATCTCAAACAAAATATATACATACTACTCTTCTTCGTATAATACAAAATCAAAAATCATAAATAAAACAAAATAAAAATTAAATTATTTGTATTTAAATAAATACGAAAACATTATTCAAAAAAAAAAAAAAAAAAAAAAAAAAATCCCTGTGCACTATAACTAGTAACGAGGTGAAGAAGCCCGCCGCGTTGCGGCGGGGTGTTTGTTATATTTTTCGATGGTTGTTGCGCTGGTGCGGACACACACATGCTTCAATGTTTGTGGAACTCTTAAATATAACATTCAAACGTGTTTCTTACAAATGCTTTATTCCAAATAATGAAACGTTAAACAATTACATTTAGCAACATAAATGTTGAAACATATCCTGCCCAGTTTCAAAACCATCAAGAATTCAAGATTTCAAGACACATATTTTTTGTGCAGACCGGCTGAATGGGCTCACGTTAAAGAGAATTGATGGGCTAATAATACCGGCCCAACTGAAATCTTATTATATTATGCACCGTCCACGGATATATATATATATATATATATATATATATATATATATATATATATATATATATATATATATATATATATATATAGGGTGAGGATCAGGTACGTTTTTGTCTTTTAGTGCGGATGGTACGGACGAATCTTAGCCCTCTATCTAGTCAACCATCTGAAAAAGGCGGAGTGGCAATATCGTAAATATCCCGTCTTTTTTTAAGATCGTTACTATCGTATTAGTTTTTTTTTCTGAAAAAAATTCAAAAAAATCTGAAAAAATTAAAAAAATAAAGAGGACAACAAATAATTAAGAATCGCTGAAAAAAATTTCAAAAAAAAAAAATCGTTTTCATCGTTAAAGGTATTGTGATATCAGAATCTGATTTTGACTTTTTTACAAAAGTCAAGATCTGATCTTGACAGATCTTGACTTTTGTAAAAAAGTCAAAATCAGATTCTGAAAACTTTTTTTTTAATAAAAAATTTAGTATCACAATAACTTTTTTAATATCGTAAAAACTTTTTCTTAATAAAAATTGTTAATATCGCCGTAACTATCATGCTTTCTTAATATCAAAGTTAATATCGCCGTAACTTTTATACTATCGTAATAAAAAAAGTCAAGATCAGGATCAGATTCTGATATCACATAAACTTTTTTACTATCCCGTCTTTTTTCAAAAACATTATTATCGTATTAGCTTTTTTTCTGAAAAAAAATTCAAAAAAATCTGAAAAAATTAAAAAAATAAAGAGGACAACAAATAATTAAGAATTGCTGAAAGAAATTTCAAAAAAAAAAAAATCGTTTTTATCGTTAAAGGTATTGTGATATTAGCGTATGATTTTGACTTTTTTACAAAAGTCAAGATCTGATCTTGACTTTTATAAAAAAGTCAAAATCAGATTCTGAAACTTTTTTTTTAATAAAAATTTTAATATCACAATAACTTTTTTAATATCATAAAAATTTTTTCTTAATAAAAATTGTTAATATCGCCGTAACTATCATGCTTTCTTAATATCACTCTAATATTCATACATTCTTTTTCAGTTTTTTTAATATCACCGTAAGTTTTTTTAATATCGTAATAAAAAAAACAATTATATTAAGCTTTTCGCAAATATCACGGTTCATTTTTACATGTAAAAAAGTTTAATATCACGTTGGTTTTACAATATCACCGTAGCTATCATGGGTTTTTAATATCACGGCTCATAATATTGTTAATATCACGGTAGAACTCATAATATGGTTAATATCACGGTAGCACTCATAATCAAAAAAACAAAAAGTTCTCAGAAAAATCTGAAAAAAATAAAAAAATGAAAGAAGATAACAATATTAAGGATCGCTCTAAAGGAAAAAAATTAAAAAAATCGTTTGAATGGTGATTTGGTACTGTGATAGTTGCGTAGATCTTGACTTTTTTACAAAAAGTCAAAATCAGATCTGGATTGAACGGCCTAGATCTATCCGCACGTCCGCACTAAAACAAAACATCCGCACGTGATCCTCACTCTATATATATATATATAGAGTTAGGATCAAATAAGAAGAATAATTAAAATAGGATTGATAAGAAGTAACAACAACCACATATTTCAGATGCACCTACAAAAGTGGATGCATCTTCCTTCAAAATTTCCCTCATAATTTGAAATGTGCGGCCAGAAATTTTTTCTCTTTCGAGATAGAGTTTTGAAAATCGCGTTGACTCGGGTCACTTAAAACGTGACGCATTTAATTGGATCTTGAGAACTAAAAACTCGATTCAATATTGCCCTTTTTTTGTTGGAGTTGGTTCAACCGGTTTATTTGTCTGGGTCGAACCGGGTTTCAAAACTATACAATCCTTTTACTTTTTAAGTATCTTCATTGGCATTTGTGTCTGGTAATCATGAACATGCATTTGAAACTGCACTACGCTATTTGTTTTTAGGGGATTGATTTGCAAATCATTTAGATAGGTTCCCTTTTTTAGAACCTTCTCACTGTTTCACCCATAAAAGATGAATCTGGCAACATCCTAAAATTTATAGACTATTAACATAAGTACATAACTATATTTTGCGCCTACCTTCTCCAAGGAGAATACTAAAAGTTTTTGTTTGACCATTTCAACACAAACTATTTTAGAAATTGGGCCTGAAGAAACCAAAATATTTCGCTATTGGGCTGCAGAAACAAATATGTCCGAATAACATTTTTTTAAACGTTTGCGAAATATAATGGGCTACACATAATCAAAAACCCAACATTGTATTGGGCTCACTTAACTATACATACAACTTAACCGCCATACCCAAAACACCCCCTATTTAAACCACCAAACCCACACACATCGCTCACTTTCTCAAAGTCTCCCTCTCTGAGAAACCCCCAAAAAAAACTAGGGCTCATAACTAAAACCAAATCAAATAAAACTAATAAAATCAATAAAATGGACGATTATTATAATAATGATGACAACGAAGTAGAAGACTACAACACCACCACCCGTGACGAAGACGAAGAACTGGAAGAAGGGGATGAGGACGAGGAGGATATAACGCAGGAAGACGCGTGGGCGGTGATAAGCTCTTACTTTGAAGAGAAGGGGTTGGTGCGTCAACAGCTGGACTCGTTTGATGAGTTTATTCAGAATACAATGCAGGAGATTGTTGATGAGTCTGCTGATATTGAGATCCGTCCTGAGTCTCAGCATAACCCCGGTCATCATCCCGATTTCGCTGAGGTTGTTGAATATATATTTTTTTTTATCGAAAATATTTTAACTAGTGATTGTAAAAATTTGTTTAGGGTTTGGTGTATGATATAGTGCGGAGATTGGAATTGGTGATGGTTTTGAGAACACGTGAGGTTTATTAGCTTAATTGAATAAGCCAGGCCTTATTATTATTAAGTAGTGTAGCTCATTAAGTAAGCGTAGACAAACATCCCTTATTAAGAACTGGTAGAACACGGGAGGTTATGAACTTCAGGGTGTGTTTGTTTAAGCTTAATAATAGCTTATACATTAGCTAAGCATTGGCTTATTTTGAGGCTTATTAACTGTATAAGCCTTTTATAATAATATAACAAGCTTATATAAGAAGTACTAAGCCCTAGTCTCAAAACAAGCCAAGGCGCTTATGTAACGTAAGGCAAAAAAATTTATTTAGGGTTTGGTTGACGATATATTTAGGGGACTGACTTTAGTTTAGTTTTGGTGTGGAGATTGAAATTGTTAGATGTCATCCAAGTTTTAAGAATTTATTAGCTCATAAGCTCGTTAAGTAAGCGTACCTTATTAAGAACTAGATGCTGGTAGAACACGGGAGGTTATCATCTTATGATCTTATAAACTTCAGGGTGGGTGTGTTTGGTTGGAATTGTGACGATATTAGTTTTGGTGCGGAGATTGAAATTGTTGATGTCATCCAAGTTTTAAGAACACGAGATTGAATAAGCCTGAAATAAATGACATTATTATTAAGTAGTGTAGCTCATAAGCTCATTAAGTAAGTGTAGACAATCACCTTATTGAAATTGTTGAATAAGCTCAATTGAATAAGCCCAAAATAAATGACCTTATTATTATTAAGTAGTGTAGCTCATAAGCTCATTAAGTAAGCGTAGAAAAACAAGAACTAGATGCTGGTAGAACACGGGAGGTTATAAACTTCAGGGTGTGTTTGTTTAAGCTTAATAGCTTATACATGAGCTTATAAGCTTATTTGTTTTGGCCTTACATTACCTAAGCCTTGGCTTATATGATTTAGTTTTAAGAGGTTTATTAGCTCAATTGAATAAGCCCTACCTTATTATTATTAACTAGTGTAGCTCATTAAGTAAGCGTAGACAAACAAGAACTAGATGCTTTTAACACTTCAGGGTGTGTTTGTTTAAGCTTATACATGAGCTTATAAGCTTATTTGTTTTGGCCTTAAGCCTTGGTTTATTTTGAGGCTTATTAACTGTATAAGCCTTTTATAATATGTAAGTACTAAGCCCTAGTCTCAAAACAAGCCAAGGCTTATGTAACGTAAGGCAAAAACAAATAAGCTCATGTATAAATGTAGATGGAAGAGCTCCTTTGAAGTTGGAAAAGCTTAGAAGCTAGCTTTTTATGCTTATGGCTTATAAATGGAACTTGATGAGCTAGGAAAAGTGGTCTTGTAGGATTTTCCAATTTCAAATACGCTCGGCTGATATAAACACCACCGTAGTTGAATTATGGAAGATATTGAAGATAGTTTGCACTGAGTTCCTTGTGTACACATGATTTAGAGTTATTCAGGAAAGATTTTCGGCAATGCAGCCAGCTTTGAGAGTGTATTCAGTGCCTTTTTTATTTGGAATATAAAGTTTATTGCTAGGATGTTACCGGGTTGGAAAAACACAAAATAGTGTCTACTTTTAATGAAATCCGGATGCATTGCTAAAGATTCTTTTATGAATAACTTCAAATCATGTGTACATAAGGAAATTTTGGTAGGCTGAAAATGATTTTAGAGTTAATGTCATTTTTCGTCCCTGTGGTTTGCCGGGTCAATCACGTTTAGTCCCTGCCGTAAAAATTCGTCGGGTTTGGTCCCCATGGTTTACAACCCATACGGGTTTGGTCCCTTGAAAATTTTGTCCCCATGGTTTACCAAACCCGTATGGGTTGTAAACCATGGGGACCAAACCCGACGAATTTTAACGGCAGGGACTAAACGTGATTGACCCGGCAAACCACAGGGACGAAAAATGACATTAACTCATGATTTTATTATATATTCTTTAATGTTATGTATACTGAGGCGCCATATGGATTAAATGTAGTTGTTTTCCTGGCATGACAAGTTTATGCATTCATTTGATATATTCTTTTTCGTTCACTTGCAGACCATCTATAAGATTAGCTTCGGTCAGATTTATCTGAGTAAGCCGATGATGACAGAGTCAGATGGTGAAACTGCCACGTTGTTTCCAAAAGCAGCAAGGCTAAGGAATCTAACATATTCTGCGCCATTGTATGTCGATGTAACAAAAAGGGCTATAAAGAAAGGTCATGATCATGAAGAAACAACAGAAACGCAAGATTTTGGTAAAGTCTTCATCGGAAAGGTACTTTTGCAACGAAATCCCAGTAACTTAAGTAATATAATCTGCGAAAATTTAACTTATCTACTCAATATTATTGCATATCAGGTTCCTATTATGCTCCGGTCAAGTTACTGTACACTATTTCAAAATTCAGAGAAGGACTTGACCGAGCTTGGAGAATGTCCGTATGATCAAGGTGGATATTTCATTATCAATGGGAGTGAAAAGGTTTTGATTGCTCAAGAGAAGATGAGCACCAATCATGTCTATGTGTTTAAGAAGAGGCAACCAAACAAATATGCTTATGTGGGGGAAGTTCGTTCAATGGCAGAATCTCAAAATAGGCCACCAAGTACCATGTTTGTGCGGATGCTTGCTAGGACGAGTGCCAAAGGGGTATGAGATGCTTTTTAGGAATATTTGATCATGCACAATGTTGGTTTCCTTCATTTTATTTGACTTGTTCTATAATTGCAGGGTTCCTCTGGTCAATATATTCGTGCTACTCTTCCATATATCCGAACTGAGATTCCTATCATTATTGTGTTTCGGGCACTGGGATTCGTGGCTGATAAAGATATATTGGAACACATATGCTATGATTTTGCTGATACTCAAATGATGGAGTTGCTTCGGCCTTCATTGGAAGAAGCATTTGTGATACAAAATCAGCAAGTATGCTTCTGCCTCCTTCCCTTTGTGTAAACACAACGGTTTCCTGATCATCTTTATATAGATAAAATTACATCTATGGCTTGCTATGTTTTCCATGAAATCCTGGCAGGATTTATTTTCTGTCAATAGGTTAGTTTTCCTTTATCACAAGATGGGTTTTTGAATGTGTGTTTTGGAAGTGATCACTGTGACATGAAGAACCAGTACTGGATAAATTAGTTGCTCGATTGTCCTGTTTATTATTATTATTTTTTTACCCTGAATAGTTTGAAAATCAGATACCTAATCACTTTACCCAAACACTCAGTAATGGATTACTTTAGCTTCAGTTTGAACTAGTCACTTTACTTGACATCCAATCACCCCCTAGAAACATCTGAGGGAATTAGAATTTGGGAGCTACAGGATGTAGCCATACTTTTTGATTTTATTCTAATAAGGATATCATAGCATTGAGATAATAAACTACATAGTTAATCTCTAATCACTTTCTATTGCAGGTGGCACTAGATTACATCGGAAAGAGAGGTGCCACTGTTGGTGTCACAAAGGAGAAAAGAATAAAGTATGATCTTCTTTCATAGTGTCTTAGGCATAGGGTCCTTGCAGCTATTATCATCTTTTTGCTCACGGTTCTTGTTGTATTACAGGTATGCACGTGATATTCTTCAGAAAGAAATGCTTCCCCATGTGGGAGTTGGGGAGTACTGTGAAACAAAGAAAGCATACTACTTTGGGTAAGTCTTTTTTTTTTTTTTTTTTTTTTTTTTTTTTTTTTTTTTGAGTTTAGGTATGTCTATTTTTTTATGTCAAAATGACTTACTTTTACTTTCATCAGATATATTATCCACCGTCTATTGTTGTGTGCTCTTGGCCGGAGGGCTGAGGATGATAGAGATCATTATGGAAACAAGAGGCTTGATCTTGCTGGTCCATTGCTTGGAGGTCTATTTAGAATGGTACTTTATTTATTTATTATTGGAGACTGGATTGTTGTGTTAGTAAATATCATCGTGTATTAAACTGTTGTCTCTTGTGTTTATGCAGCTTTTCCGGAAGTTAACGAGAGATGTCAGAGGATATGTACAGAAGGTAATTGCAATTCACAGTTACTTGAATTCATATTGTTCCAATTTATTTAGCTGGTCAATAATATAACTTGTTACCTAAATATGCAGTGTGTAGACAATGGAAAAGATGTTAATCTGCAATTTGCAATAAAGGCCAAAACCATAACCAGTGGGCTTAAATATTCCCTTGCTACTGGGAATTGGGGGCAAGCAAATGCAGCTGGAACAAGGGCTGGTGTGTCACAGGTCTGGTTGTTTTGCGGTGTTGATCTTTATAATTACATTCATATATTTAAGGAGATGTGGGTTTTTGTTTAACTAACTTTTTCTTTTCTTACCCATATGTTTTGTGACATCTGCAGGTGTTGAATAGATTGACATATGCTTCTACATTGTCACATTTACGAAGACTCAACTCTCCTATAGGACGTGAAGGTAAATCTATCATTTATTTTGTACAATTTGTTTCCAGACATTTGATTATCTGCCTTATCATATATTACTGTATTATTTCTCTGTATCTAGCTTCATGGTTTATGATGTTCCTATGTAAACAGGAAAATTGGCAAAGCCGAGACAGCTGCATAATTCACAATGGGGAATGATGTGTCCTGCAGAAACACCCGAAGGACAGGTGCCTGTGCCAGTTTTTATAAGAATTTGACCACTTACTTTTAGACTGATAAGACAGGATATTTTAGGCATATAAAGCAATGTGTTTGTCCGTAATATTTTACTGATGGCGACTCTCTGTGGCTGTTATAATAGGCGTGTGGACTGGTGAAAAATCTTGCATTGATGGTTTACATAACCGTTGGATCTGCCGCATACCCAATTCTTGAATTTTTGGAAGAATGGGGTACAGAAAATTTCGAGGTAAACATAATTAAATTGATTGAAGGATTGATTATCTGTTTATTAAACTATTATTGTGTTCTTAATGGTTATGGTTTTTACTTCTACTATAGGAAATTTCTCCTGCTGTCATCCCGCAAGCAACAAAAATCTTTGTCAATGGTCTTTGGGTGGGAATCCATCGTGATCCTGACATGTTGGTTAGAACTCTGAGGAGGCTAAGAAGACGGGTGAGTATCAATAATGCTATTAATCTTGGTCAAAGATTTGTGCATAGTTTTTTTTTAAAATTCTTGACATTGATAATTGTAAATGTTTAGGTCGATGTGAACACCGAAGTTGGAGTTGTACGTGATATTCGGTTGAAAGAACTTCGAATCTATACCGATTATGGTCGTTGCAGTCGTCCATTGTTCATTGTTGAGAAGCAAAGACTCCTAATAAAAAAGAAAGACATCCAAAAGCTGCAACAAAGGGTAAAACAAATTATTTTTGTTTATACTCATCTGAATTATAGGTTGATGAAGGTCGAAGCAATTTTTAACAACTTTTTGGGTGTTTATGCTTTTACAGGAAAACCCTGAAGACGGTGGCTGGCATGATCTTGTAGCAAATGGATTTATAGAGTATATTGATACAGAAGAAGAGGAGACTACTATGATTTCCATGACCATTAATGTAAGTAGAGGGACTGATATAAACCCATTTATTAAAAACAGGTGTATTTGAGTTGTAATTTGTTCTAAATGGTCTGCTCAAGCTCTTTTTGATTTTAAATGGTTAAAAGGGCGTGATAATAAAAATTGGCTTAAAATCCCACCTGAAGTATACTTCTATTTCTACAGCCTTCTAAATTGTTTTATCCTATATTTTGGATCTTTATTTTTGATGAAGTGCACAAATGAAGGGTTGCCTGGTCTACCCAACCTGGTTTGACTTGAATTATGCTAAAAATGTATTTTGAATGGGTGCAGGATCTTGTAAGCGCGAGGCTAAACCCAGACGAGTCTTACTCTGACACATATACCCATTGTGAAATCCATCCATCACTGATCTTGGGTGTTTGTGCCTCCATCATACCATTTCCTGACCACAATCAGGTAACTTGCTTCCTTAATAGCACTCACTGTTGCATTACGGCATATATATATGTATCATGTGGAGACCATTAAATTTTATTCCATGTCTATACAGTCTCCACGTAACACGTATCAATCAGCTATGGGTAAGCAAGCTATGGGGATTTACGTCACCAACTTCCAATTCCGTATGGTATGTAACAAGTTCCTTTTCCTTTTTTCACAGTAATTATGTCAATTTTGTTGATTTTCTAACTGTTCTGTTTTCCAATTTTGTTTCTTTTAGGATACACTGGCCTATGTTCTCTACTATCCTCAGAAACCTCTTGTGACTACTCGAGCAATGGAGCACTTGCACTTCAGACAGCTTCCTGCTGGAATTGTAAGTACTTTCAGGATTGTGTAAAGTTTCATATGGTCATCAAATTATCGTCCCTGAGATTCTATATGTTTTTTATCCTTTAGAACGCAATTGTGGCGATTTCGTGTTACTCTGGATATAATCAAGAAGATTCGGTCATTATGAACCAGTCTTCAATAGATCGTGGATTCTTCAGATCACTTTTCTTCCGGTCATACAGGTGCTTGATCAATCCATCTGTCTTTTCTGTTTTGTACTTATTCTTTCTTCTCTTATATAAAATATCTGAATGTCTTCGGCAGGGATGAAGAGAAGAAAATGGGTACGCTTGTGAAAGAAGATTTTGGCCGTCCAGATAGATCTAATACCATGGCAAGCATTGTTTTGCTCTTTCATCTGACTTGTCCATTTTGCCACTTATGAAGATGCTGTTCTGAATTTTTTCTTTTACAGGGTATGAGGCATGGTTCTTATGATAAGTTGGATGATGATGGTCTTGCTCCTCCAGTGAGTGTTTTTTAGTAGTAGATGCAGTTTTTGTTATTTATCGGGATTCATTTTTTAAATAAAAATTACAAATTGTTGTAATGTAGGGAACACGAGTTGGAGGTGAGGATGTGATTATTGGAAAAACAACGCCTATCGCTCAGGATGATGCAGCTCAGGGGCAAGCCTCTCGTTACACCCGTCGTGACCACAGCACAAGTTTACGTCACAGTGAGACCGGAATGGTTGATCAGGTAATCTCTCTTTCCAAGTCAACCCGACCCTGCCTGTCGTTTTTGCTACTTCTACTGCTGATATTAATAACTTGAATACAGGTACTGCTGACTACAAATGCTGACGGGCTGAGGTTTGTGAAAGTGAGGGTGAGATCAGTTAGAATACCCCAAATCGGAGATAAGTTTAGTAGTAGACACGGTCAAAAGGGAACCGTTGGTATGACTTACACACAAGAAGACATGCCCTGGACTGTCGAAGGCATCACCCCTGATATTATTGTCAATCCGCATGCTATTCCTTCTCGTATGACAATTGGTCAACTTATCGAGTGTATTATGGGGAAAGTTGCAGCGCATATGGGTAAAGAAGGAGATGCCACTCCCTTCACAGACGTCACCGTAAGTCAAAACTATCGAAACACTGTTTCTAGTGTTAGTTTTGTTCTAGGCGATTAGCTGATTCTGGGTATTAAACTTTAACAACTTTTTCTACTGACCATAAAACATTTTCTTAGATATCGTGAGGAGTGGGGGAGATACTTTGTAAAATATGTTATCACTTTCAAACATCCTATGTTGACTGGCGGTTGATTTGCAGGTGGATAATATCAGTAGGGCGCTACACAAGTGTGGCTACCAGATGCGTGGGTTTGAAACCATGTACAATGGTCATACGGGACGACGCCTTCCCGCTATGATATTCTTGGGTCCCACTTACTACCAAAGGCTGAAGCATATGGTGGATGATAAGATCCATTCACGTGGACGTGGTCCGGTTCAGATTCTGACCCGACAGCCAGCTGAGGGACGGTCACGTGACGGTGGGCTTCGGTTTGGGGAGATGGAACGAGATTGCATGATTGCTCATGGTGCAGCTCATTTTCTTAAAGAGAGACTCTTTGACCAGAGTGATGCGTATAGAGTTCATGTCTGTGAGCGTTGTGGCTTGATTGCTATTGCTAATCTCAAAAAGAACTCTTTCGAGTGCAGGAGTTGCAAGAACAAGACCGACATTGTTCAGGTGACATGTCGTTTCTCTTTCATTTTGTCTCTGATGGTCAACGAGTATTTCACTTCTTTTTTAAGTAAAAACATATTATTTTTGAATCAGTTTAATATCTTTTCACATTATTTATGAAGATTTAGTATATTGTGACAAAAAATAAATGCTATTTATATGCAGGTGCATATTCCATACGCATGTAAACTGCTGTTCCAAGAGCTCATGTCCATGGCAATTGCACCTAGAATGCTCACGAAAGATATAAAACAAGCAAAAGACAGCAAGAAGAAAGGCGCTTGATAACTCTAAGCTGAGTTTTTTTTTAAAGAGCACGTCTGCAATAGCTTGTGATCGTAATTACAAGACTGTATTTTTGGACTTTGTATCTCTATCGGGAACTCTAATATGCATATTGCTCCAGTATTGTATGGGCGAACGTATCCGTATCATACTGTATGAAATTTGAGCGTCTAAACTTCTATCATTTCTTGATTGTGGTGGTGGCAACTTTGATCCCGTTATAATATATTCAGTTGTATAATATTAGTACTTTGTGATAAAGTTGCCTAAAGAATACTAGTTGAAAAGATTGGTTAAAGGTCAATTATGTTACCTTAGCAAATTTTGTAATGTTGTGTTACTTATCACTAGTTATAATACCTGTGCACGCACAGGGTTTCTAAAATTTCGTTTTAATTATGTATTATTATCGATTAACAAAATGTACCACTTAACATGTTTCAAATGATTTTACTTGGTGGACTAAAAATATATGTATATGTTATAACCTACCTATTATTTTAGGAGAATGCTTTTGGATTAAAAATTATATTTTATTATTCAAGTAAAATCACATGATAATACTTGACTTGCATGAGATGTTAGTGATATATGTTTTTAGTTTTGCAAACCGGTGCTATCAATTTACGATTTGTTTTGTAATTGTGCTATTTCTTTTACTTATATTTTCGTTAAAATATGTAGCATATTTAGATAGCTTTGAAGATTGATTCATTTCCTTAATTATGAATAACCATCACATCATTTTTATTAATGTACCTTTTTGTTTGGAAAGTTGTATTTTCATAAATTTGTGTTATTTACTTCTCATGTTTGATCATAAAATTACCAAATTAACATAGATGCTTACACTATACCTTCTTTATTACATAAAGAGAAACGAAAAAATATGTAATGGGTAGAACTCAAATTTAATCTTACGTTTATGTATAATGTATAAGAATAATTTTTCTCTAAGCCCGAACTATATAAGGAAATTATTATTACTTGTATAAGTAAATTATAAATGCATGAAAAAATGACAAAAAGTATATTCGCAAGTCTTTTAGGATTGTTTGAATCCTTACCGACCTTTCACTTTAATGCAACTTTCTTTACAATTGGTCTAAATCATCAAGGTAAAAGACACCCATATTTTAGACCGTTGGTTGACACTTATAGTGTTATAAATGATAACAAACACTTGCTAAGTTTCATTAACTCATTCAAAGACAAATTACACTCCGAAAAGAATTTCTACCATAAAATTCCCTATATTGGCACTAAAACACATCTTTGGTACATTAAAATACATTCATGTATTATCTAACTCAGCAACTCAACTAAATTATACATTCATAACTTGAGCAGGCATAGAAAATCATTCCACGACAAGGGCAAGTGTTGATACTTAATCCTCCTTTAAAAAACGCACACAACAAATTGCATTACACTTTAGTTTATGCGATAAGATAATAAAACTGCAAAAACCACTAAGGTGTTGCATTATAGCTAGGATAACAACAAAGTTAGTTATAACATCAAATAAGAAAACTTCATATTAGAACTAAAGGGGTGTTTGGTTATGCTTACTAAAGGTGCTTATTGGCTTATTCAATTACCATAATACAATAAGTGTATGATAAAGCTATAAGCTTTTTTTAGAAGCCTAGTGAAAAACCCCTAAACTCACAACTAATTCTATTATAGCTTAGCGTGTTTATAGTAAAAACACAAATATTAAGTGTAGAAGTTTTCAACAAAACATAAAAAAGAGTTACAAAAAGTTGGTGTGTATAACAAAAAAGTTAAACCATAAAAAAAATTTACTAAATACTATCAGCTAGATAATGTGTAAGCCAAAAGAGGTTTACACATAAATCATAAGTATAGAATAATGGTTGTATCTCACATCTGTGATTACCAACTCAATAACATTATCGCAGTATAGTAGCGTAATAACCTGATTAAAACTATATATTCTTGTTGAATAATTCTCATGTACATACTTTTAGTTCGTCTACAACGGCCAACTATTACGTTTTTTTTAACAAAACATCACGTCAATGAATAAAGTTAAGGAAAACACCAACGTTTTCTTTATTTTTTAATTATTTATTATTTTTTTTAGGAGGTGATTGTTATCAAATAAGAATTGTGATGTAAAGAAAACACATTCTATATTAAACAATGACTATCTAACCCAAGGTTTTTTTTTTTTTTTTTTTTTTTTTTTTTTTTTTTTTTTTTTTTAATAATTAGCTTTGTATAACGTTTTTAACTGACAGACATGTTGATGTTGAGGTTGATTTTGTTGTTTAACTTTAACTATTTATATCATGTTCTATAAAATGTGTGAATTTAGTAGCACATAATGAGCGTTGATGAAGTTAAAATATGCTCCGTAAAGTTTTTAAAATGTTTTTATGGATATCTATATACAAATTTTAAATAACAATTTCATGAGTCGTTGTTATAAGTAGAATCGTGTATATTTATTTTCATATCACAGTATCGTGCTTACTATTTGATATTTATATTCCCGTTACTAATAATTTAGCCGTATTTCAAACTAATTCGCATATTTACCAAATTTTAACGTATATTAAAACTAATTCGCATATTTGATATTTATACGTTACTAATTTAACGTATATTAAAACTAATTCGCATATTTGTCAAATTTTATAATTTTAATGGATGAAAGTCTCATGTAATTTTAAACAAAGTTACTATTATAAAATATAGGGGGTATAAAGTGTAAGGGGTTATTTGTGTTTTTTATAAAGTTATTAAAAAACATGGAAACTTGTAATTTTACACTTTACTCTATATAAATCATTTAAAATTCAATTCAATCACTAAAGTTTTATTAATTACTTCTTTTTTTTTAAGTTTTTGTTTTCATAAATTTGACACCTATATTTTTATGCATTTTATTTGTGTTGGTTTTTTAACAATTTTTTGCTAGTCTCTCATCCTGCTCCAAATAAGTGGAGTTTGCTTACTTTTCAATAATATGCGTACGATAGATTCTAAAGCTAGTTTCAAATAAGTGGTTAGTTAAGTGGAAGTGGAAGAAGCAGTAAGGGTGTCGGCTTTGTCGTCCCTGTAACATACACCAACAAGAAAAACCTTGTCAATAAGTTAGGAATTCTTGATTATCTATAAAGGTGGTCAAACTTTGCTAAGGTAGCACCGGTTGAGTGAGGTGCGACGGGAAAGGCCATTTTAAAATATGCATGTGGGCATTGGTCAAATATATCATCTTCATAACTTGTCACGTCCATTACTTTTACCCAAATTATATCTTATTTCAGTTCCATTCACAGTATGTAACCAAAGGCCGAGGTTGGCAAGTATTAAGTATAGATTGTTTAAAGTAAACGTAGGCAAGAAAGAAAAATACTAACTTGTGACTTCCACGATGTCGTGCCCACTCTTGACACCAAAAGGTTCAATGGAAAGAACACTTTCGAGATGATCAAAAAGCTAGTTAGCTTGACACGAACTACAGTCTCGATCAACATATTGATAGTTCTACATTTCAGTATACAACTTCATCACCGGTAGGGCTGGCATAACAGGTCACACGAACCTGTTAAGACACGAACCTGTTAAGGTCAAACACGAACACGACCTGTTAGCTTATCGTGTCATTTTTCTCAGACACGAACACGACACGAAAATAAACAGGTTAACCTGTTAAGACCTGTTAAGAACCTGTTAACATGCATATTAGGTTTTTTTTTTTTTTTTTTTTTTTTTTTTTTTTTTTTATATTGATATGGATCTGGAATTCTGGATCTGAACAAACAATTTTTTTTTATTACTCATCAAGAACATCAAGAACAACAACAACAAATTAGAGCAACAACAAATTAATATAGATCTACACATCAAGAACAACAACAAATATATCTAATCTCGTGGTCAAATAATTCATCCAAACACCCTCAAAAACATCACTTCGACTTCGAGATCAAGATAACAAGAATAACAAGTGATAACATCAACAATAAAAATAAACCACAACAATAATTGCAGTCAACAATAACAATAGGAACATCAAGAACATCACTTCGACTTCGACTTAGTTTTCACCCTCAAAAACATCAAGAACATCAAGAACATCACAACAATAATTCATCCAAACACCCTCAAAAACATCACTTCGACTTCGACTTAGTTTTCACTAGTCACAAAGACCCAACCCGAGACCACTAAGGCCTCGGCGTAGCTCAACCGAGCTCAACATCAACCCAAACGGACCCTTAGGGTCATCGGCATCACAAGAAAGGACACAAGAACTCGTGCAAAACATGAAAAATGAGGCGCGTTTGATTATTAACGAGGTCAAAAGAAATAAATATGGGCGCGTGTAGTAGTGGATCGAGAAGAGAATGAGATGGGGATTCTAATGGTGGTGGTCGTGTAGTGTGGTGGCCGGCGGTGGAGCTGTGGTGGCCGGATATAGGGGCGGCTAGGTTTGGTTTATATAAGATGAAGATGGGATTGGGAGAGAAGAGAGAGAATAGAGATGGATGTGTATTGTGTTATGTGTAAATGTGTTTGTTGTTCCAGGTTTTGTCCACCACAAGTACCAAAATTAACAGGTCTAACATATAATATTAACATATAATATTAACAGGTCATTAACAGGTTTAACAGGTTTGACCTGTTAAGACACGAAAATTAACAGGTCTTAACAGGTCTGACCTGTTAAGACACGAAACCTGTTAAGGTTAAGACACGAACCTGTTAAGAACAGGTCGTGTCGTGTCGTGTTAACAGGTTTCGTGTCAAAATTGCCAGCCCTAATCACCGGCTTTACAATTTGTATCCAGTAAAAATATGGCACTGCAACACAAGTTTCCCATTCTGAATCCTTAGCTTCTCTACCCACATAAAATGAAAAAACCTATAATCAGTGAAAACAAAAACTATATCTCCAGTAATTATGTAACTAATACATTTACCAACTTACATTGTAAATTTCGAATATTATTAAAAACAGGTAAAAAAAATTTATCTTTAGTTTGAGTTGGGTTGAAACATTTATTCTCTGGATAAAGTTTTATAAAATAAAATTAGCGAGTTGAACATGATTATATTTTTTTTAATTTTAAGAATTATCTAGTTTATTAGATCAAATGCTTATGGATGTTTTGGACATCAATAATACGAATCTGGGTGACTTTTTTAATGTTGGTAAACATGGTTTTCAACCTTTTGGCCGACTAATTTGCGGGTTTGAGCTCACCGCCACACATATTCAAACCACCAGGTAAAGCCCCCTTTTTCAGGAGCTGGTCTGGTATTTGGGTGACTTTTATCCTGAACAGTTAACTTTTAAGCTTCTTTTTGGTTTGTACCTCAGGAAGTAACCATGTTCAGCAGCAACTCCCAATTGGTCACACGATGAAAACCACTCGGTCAATGGAACCCGATCCTTCCCACTAACGATAAAAACATTTTTGTATCCCTACACAAACTATTCACAATTTTTGTAACTTCTAAATTCGGCCTCGTACTAATCAAATTATGAACAACCATAGTACCATCATAATCCAACAAAATGGCAGTGTTTTATGTTGGAAAATTTAGTGCACTGGTGGGATTGGTTCACACCTGGTAATGGGCTTGGAGGTACGGAGTGTACACCCATCAGGTCCATGAACATCCTGACTCAAATAGTGGTTGTGTAGGATTCTGCTGCTAGTATTGATTTCCACTGATAGTGGATCCTGCTGCTAGCATCAGGATTCTGCTGATAGCAATTCTGCTGCTAACAGTATGACTCTGCTGTTGAGCAGTGATTCTGCTGCTAGTGATAAGTGGATTCTGCTGATGGTTATGTAACTGATTTGACCTATTCAAATGGCAGTTACATCTACACTTATGACCTCGTTTAACTGGTTAAGTAACCACTATTTTAGGCTATAATGGGGATAATTATGTGGAGATTCATGGGCCGATTAATTCTCATAATTCTATTTGACTAGCCATGAGTATCTTCCTATAAATAGGAAATCATATTATGCATGAAGAGACACACAGAAAACTTATAACACTTATACACGAAGGGTTATTGATTTGTGCCTAAATCACTAACAACATTTGGTCTTATCCCAAGTAGATATTCGTGATACCCAGGCATTAGGGTCGAATAGTTTACTTTGGAAAGTGATAACACGATTCCAAGTGATATCCGGTAACCTTAATTGGTACGTAGCTAGGTCTTTGATTATATTAACCCTGTTCTGGGTTAATAACCCCAACATTTTAGTATGCTATAGGCTAAAAAAATATGTTCGACCAAAAGCTTCCTAAAATTCGGATCCAAGGCAACAACTTGAAACCCTAACCCAAACGCAATCCCCTGTGATCCCAATACACATCATCGTGAGTGCTAACATATCTATAATGTTTTTCATGCCTCATTTGTTGTTCAGCTCCAACAACAACCAATGTTGAGTCCATAGCTTCAACAAGTGCATCAATATTCCACGGGTTGAAACGACTAACATACTCTTTTTGATACATCACTGCCTAAACAAGCAAATTCAGCAAGAACTTCAGGTGGACGGTCATCGACGAAATGTAACTTTTGATATGGTTTCTGAAAACTGGTTTTAAAAATACATTTTTTCCGATTATAAACGCAACTCTTATGTCTTATGTAATAGTGAACATGTTCCACATACTGAAATAAAATTATGGCTACTCCTGTATTTCAATAAGCTTACCCAAATACAACCCTAGTGATCATTGATCAATAAGCTCCTGATATACATGGTGTAGATGTGTCAAAAGTGGCTAATGTAGGTTAGAGGCAGCCAGCCAGCCAGGCATGTCGTAGGGATGGTATGGCCCATGTTTAGAATACGAAAAGTGATATACCTAAGAGTGCTATTAAGCATACAAAAATGTCTTATGAAATTCAGTTTGAAGTAACAATTTTTTTTCTTTCTTTTCCTTAATTCCACACGATATTTTTTGTTAGCTTTTTGTGTTGAAAGTAACGTAAGAGCAATCATTCTCGTTTTATGAATTTTTCTGGTTGCGTAAGAGCCTTGGCTATGTTAAGCTTTGAGAGATCTTAATTACTTCTGGATCAGTTTTTAATTCACATCAGACTAATTATTGCTTGTTGGTCTTAACAGACATGGTGAAGATGTGTCAAAAGTGACTAGCAAAAGTTGGATGGAGCCGGGCGTGATGTAGGGATCAGCAGGGACGGAACCAGGGGGTGTCCCTTTGGATTTTTGTCTAGTAGTGTTAATTTTGTTAAAAAAACATAATTTTTTTATAAATGCACCCGGTTTCAAAAAGTTGTATTTAGTCTTGTTTGATTTTTCGTAAATGCACATGATGACTTTGTTTTCTTGTTCCGTCCCTACTCCCTACGCTTAACCACCATAAAGTTGAGAGTGCATGGTTCTACCAATACATTGCTATACAGTTACAGTTCACCATTATTGGTCGGTCATCTGTCGATAAATCTCGTCTACTCAACATCATCAGGGAGTAAGGCATGTCCTCTAGCTATTGCGCTTATTGACTATATATGATGCATATTGCAAAGTAAAAGACCGATATATAGTTACAACTTCACCTACACATTATGGTGCATGTTATGCATGTATGTGTGCAAAATCACCCTTTGTGCTTTTCTCATATAATTTTCATACAAAAAGAAAAAGAAAGATGCTTTCCAAATATGAACTAATAAAGATTTTCATAAAAAGCCTAGATATTTAAAACAAAACTTTACTTTATTTAAAACAAAATCCTCAAACAAGTTAATTATAATTCTTCATAAAAAAAAATGTAACTACTATCATAATCTTCTCTTCAGTCTCTTCAAGGTCTTCTCAAAGACGTCCGTTATCTTCGTTAATATAAGAATGCAACCGGTGGTTGACTTGCTACATACCAAAAGAGACCCAAATTCAATTTGCATTATAAACTAACATAAATAAATTCAAATATATAATTTTATAATTTATTTTTAAGTTAAAAACACGAACTTACGTGGATTACTTTTTAGTGACCCAATGCCGCAAGTAGAACTGAGATGATCCAGTCTCGTGGTATCCGTATCGAAATCCCAATAGTATTGAAAAATAAAAGCATCAAGAACGTTAAAGTTAACGCACTCGGGATTAACTTTCCATGCATCCCTAAGCACCGAGCAGCAAGAACTAGAGGGATGCTCACGCATACGTGTTCCCTTTCCAAGATATCCAAGATAATCAAAGCAATTAGTCAAGCCCGGATATAACAATGTGTCACACGATTGTATAGTTTGTGAAAGGGGTGAAAGGGTTGCGGTGGCACACGATATCAAACAAACGAAAGCAAAAAGCAAAAGAATGTTCGACATTGTATAGTTTGTTTGTTGTTGTGTAAGTAAAAAGGTTGTTTATTTTGTGTTTGGTGTCGTGAAGGTTGTTTATATAAGAATTTGGATTATGAATTGGTTTTGTATAAGAATTTGGAACCGACATTTACTTTTACCAGTTAGGGTTACTCGTAATATTTTTAACCTCACATTATTAGTTTATTACTCACCAATAAGCAAAGCCCAACAAAGAGCACAAAATCGCATAACATGGGCCTTAATGAACTCTTGAGATAGAGATACCCTTCATTCGATTATGTTAACCGCTTATATATATATATATATATATATATATATATATATATATATATATATATATATATATATATATATATATATATATATATATATATATATATATACAGTTTTATTTATTTATTTATTTATTTTTGTGTGTGTGGGTATACTACCGTATTTTTAAAAATTAATTAACATAGAGTACTATTTAATTTATACATAATAATTATCTTTTTTCTCTTCTAAAAAAATAAACGAATTAATAAACCCTAATGTTCCTCTTCATGCACAAGAGAACATCGACTACACTTCTAATAAAGAGAATATCTTTTTTCTCTTCTAAAAAATAAACGAATTTATAACCTGAGATCGTCTCGATTTCACGTCATTGTTCTTCTTCTAATCAAGAAATTAATATCACCCTGATAAATTAAGTGGTGCTTATGTGTTTGTATTGATTTCTTATAATCAATTCTTGGTATCTTCGCATCGAGTTGCTGCACTACACAAGCTAGAAACTGACTAGTTTTATTAGTTTGTTCTGCTTCATCTACACAATCTAGCTAGTCATGTTTTAAGGTATCTCTCGTTCTAATAATATAAAGGACATTAGGACCATGTGCAAATCATTAAATAATTTGTTAGTCGACATTCAAACAACTGGTTATATGATAAGCAACAATATCCTTGTTCTATCAAATATGTTTACGTTTAGGGATATTGTAAGATGTATGTTTGCATTTAACCAACTGGGCTAGCTCAGTTGGCCACCAATGGTAACTTTGGGGAGATATCCTTGGAGAGGTCTCAGGTTCGAGTCTCACCATGAACCTTCTGGGGCCCGAAAAAATAGAAGCAGGAGTGGGGTTTATCCCATAAGGAGAAAGGTTCGATGCTTGCATACTGCCCAATTGGATGTCATTGTGGGCTCGAATCACTAACTACTAACTCGCCGTTCAAAAATAAAAAAATGTGTTCGAATTCTTGTTTTAGCATTTGTTTGATATTTTTATAAAGTTATTGCTAAAATGTCTCCATATTATGATAGTATTTATGCATAGCTGATTTATTATTATTATTATTATTATTATTATTATTATTATTATTATTATTATTATTATTTAAATATAAATTTCCTGGATATAACTTGAGTCATGTAATTTGTGTATTTTTAGTGGTGGTTCAGATTTAGGATTATATATATGTTTTTTGTTTTGAATCATGAATGTTGTTTAGCATTGGTTGTTTGATGTTTATTGAAATACTTCTTATTGTTTATTTTGAACAAAGTACTGTATAATGCTTTTTAGTTATTATATATATATATATATATATATATATATATATATATATATATATATATATATATATATATATTTGAATATGTTTTGTAATTTTCAATGGTTTGTGTTATTAATCTTTGACAGAACTTGATGGAGCACATTACAAAGGAATTAGTTGTTTTGTTGAACAATGGATCAGTGACTTTTGAGGAAGCCCGAGCTTTGTACAATGGTAATTTCAATAAAACCCTAAATATTTTAGAAACACCAATCCTATCACTCTCTAATCTTCCATTAAATTAGAGTTTCAATAAAACCATAAATATTTTCTCACAAATTGAAACAAAATTTAGATTAAAAAAAAATCACAAACCCTTTTAGAATATAACTAAAAGCCCTGTATCAAATTCAAACAAAATCAAGAAGTTATACATTAAAAATCATACCTTTAGACCATTGCAAGAATTTTTGTTCTTTCATAAATGTATTATCAGAATTATCTTTGTAAGCAATGCAACAACAATTAAATTGAAACATGTTTTCTTCAATTAAATTTTCAAAATGCCCAATTTTTTAATTTTGAATTCGACTTGAAACTGTGGGTTGAAGAAAAATCGGTTGGGTTGACATTAGAATTCTGTATCGTTTTGTTTTTTTTTTCTTCTGAATTTTCAGTTTTAGCCCCTCAAGTCTTGAAGATAACCCCCGCGTTTTTAAAGTTTTTATTTTTTTTATATTTTTGACACATATAGTTTTTAGCTCAATTTTCCTTAAAAAAACGAATTTATCAATACTTTTGCCAAATATGGAAGTAGGGATGGCAAAAGCATCCGAAACCGACGGAGAAAACCGAAACCCGAACCGGTTAGGTCGGGTTCGGGGGCGGGTTTGGATGCGGGTTTGGGTATTTATAATATTATTTAGCCGGGTACGGGTTCGGTGACGGGTTCTAGTAATACCTGCCCGATTACCCGTACCCGTGTCCGTTTACCCGGATCTATACCCGCTCTATTGATATTTTAATTAACTAGAATATATATACATTATACATAATTTCTTCCATTATATTTTTTTATATAAGTATTTCTATTACATAACACGTTTTATTTTGTACATAAACTATTCAAAAGTGTTAAATCGTTTGATATGATATTCATTTTCTTTAACTTTTAATTTTTTTTGAATATATTAGGGTGTTTTTCTTTGTTTTGTCGGTGGATTTTATTGTGACTTAATCTTAATACCGTCATTTTTTTCCATATAATATTCAATTGGGGATGACCGATACCCACGAGGAAAACCGAAAAACCGATGGATAATATTAATCGGGTACCGGCGGGTAATGGGGCGAGTACGGGTTTGGATATTATAAACGGGTGCGGGTACGGGTACACTAGAACCCAACCCAAACCGACCCGTTGCCATCCCTGTATGGAAGTATTAAGGTTTTTTAAAATTAATCATATTTTAAAAAATAATAACAATCTTAATATAATATTACTTAATAAGGAATGAATTATTTTTTTGAAATAAAAAATACGATAAAAGTCCAAAATACATTCCTGTAGTATGCCCAAATCCCGCTTTTCATCCTCGTGTTTTTGTGGAACAAAACCATCATCGTCTTTTAAAGTTGGCAGAAATACATCCATCCGTTAATAATATCAGTTAATGAGGAGTAACGATGCAAATGATTTTCCGTTATCTCCTAACAAGAGTTAAAATATTTGCATCGTTAGTACTCATTGAGTTAAAATATTTTCATCGTTAGTCCTCATTGACTATAGATTTAAAATATTTGCATCGTTAGTCCCGTTGAGTTAAAATATTTGCATCGTTAGTCCTCATTAACTGATATTACTAACGGAGGGATGTATTTGTGCGAACTTTAAAACACGAGGATGGTTTTGTTCCCAAAAAAACACGAGGATGAAAAGCGGGATTTGGGCATACCACATGGATGTATTTTAGACTTTTCTCTAAAAAATTCCCACTAAATGTTTTGTTTTATTAGAAAAAGATATCATAACCAATAATTCAAGTTTAATTCTTTAGCTGATAAAAAAAAAAAAAATAATAAAAAAAAAAAATAAAAATAAAAATAAAGTTTACTTAGAAAGGAGAACTCAACAAAAGATTTTGAAACTGGGCCTAGGCCCGTGTATACGCATTTTTTGGACTTACCAAAATTAGATCAAATCATAATTAATGGGCCGAGCTTTGAACTGGGCCTTCATACTATTTTTATTTGTATGATAACAACTTTTTTATATTGCTCCAGAAAAGCACAAACTAACTATATAGTTTCTTCAATCTAATAACGTAGTTTTGAACTGAGACATGTATAAGACACATTGTGAAATAATATGTGCGTGAACATTGTGAAAAAAAAATAATTATAATGGTGGATCTTAATCTTTGATCTCTAGAAAATATCGCATGCAAATGATATAACACACAAATCTTATACTATTTCGCAAATCTCTTTGACGAGATTTAAATCTATAGCCTCTTGGTTGATGGACACACCCGTACGACATGCAGCTAGGCCACTAACGAGGATGTTATGATCGTCAAACATCCATTGGTTTTTGTTTTCTTATATTTTCATTAAAGTATACATGTACAAGGGTTTATTTTATAGACTCGCTCCCAAGTTCAAATACATCTCTTGTTTGTTTATACGTCTAAGCAAAGTCTTTATTTTTATACTTCTATCGTTATGGTACGTGTAATTTTTCAATAGAAGTTTTTTTTTTTTTTTTTTTTTTTTTTTTTTTTTTTTTTTTTTCAAATGTCTTGTTATGATACGTGTACTTAAAACATAAATAAATAAATAAATGTATGATACCTAAACAATAAAATTCGTGTTAATGTAATACAGGGAAACTTGTTTTTTTTTTTTTTTTTTTTTTTTTTTTAATTTTTTTTCTAAAAAAAATTATTTTTTAGATTTTTTTTTTCGATTTTTTTTTCTGAATTATTTTAAAATATTTTTTGTGGGATTAATTATATGTTTGACTTAATTATATATTAGGTATAAAGGGACAAACGTTGCAAACAACCGTTAAGTTAAAAGACTAATGTTGCCAATTTACAATTAGACATAACTAACTGAACTAACGTCGTTATTAAAATGGACTGAAAGTGGAACCAAGTATCGATTTTGGACTAAAACCACAACTTTTTGAAAAAATGGACCAAGAATGAAATCCGCATCAAACCACAAGGACCAAAAATGTAGTTAACTCTAACGGGAAATTTGAAAAGTTATACTACGTATGTTCTTAAACCTTTCTTTTAATGAAGTTTCAACGTCAAACCAGTGTTGCAACTTTGTCGTTATTGTATCTTTTATTC
The DNA here is from genome assembly GCA_030686995.1 of Artemisia argyi. Classification (NCBI taxonomy): domain Eukaryota; kingdom Viridiplantae; phylum Streptophyta; class Magnoliopsida; order Asterales; family Asteraceae; genus Artemisia; species Artemisia argyi. The sequence continues at coordinate 180,388,744 of CM060683.1, forward strand.
ATTTGAATCCACATATTTGTCCATATCTTATCTAACAATAATTTTGTGCATGTCTTTATCAATAATAAAGCTCCAATATTTCAACTTTCAATCAATTAAGCTTATTGTATCTACTATCTAGCTAGCATTAAATTAGCTTCTACTCGTAGTTTGTTTGACATTTTCAGCATGAGAATTTTCAAAAGCAATGCAGATAATGCTAAGTCATCACTCTCACTATCAAGAAAAATTGTTAACAATATTTTTAAATGGATACTAATAAACCAGAGGCGGACACACTTAAGTCACAGGGTATGCACGTAGATATCCTTTGAGTTTCATCAGTAGGGTAAAAAAAAATACTTTTTTTGCGCCTAGTAAAAAACGCACACACTTTGTTAGATTTCTGGATTCGCTACTTTACTAGAAGTGATTTAAAATAACCGCATTATGTGAATCCGATCAAGCTTGTTTGTTTAGTATCAAACTTAAACTAAAATAAAACTTTTGGTTATAGTCGATATATAAGAATTAAATTCAAATTGAAAATGTTTGGATGGGTTTAATTTAGTTAGGTGGTGAGCATGAAGTTGATTGTCAGGGAGTAGTGATGGAAGGCCCATTTGTGAGCTTTGAATGGAATCTATTCAAGTGTTTTTCACTTATCATTAGATTTGGTAAATGCAACTTTAATAAAAGGACTTGCCATTTTCAATCACTATTGCCCAACTCATTTTGCTCTTGTTAAAAGTATCCAATCATATACCCTTTTCTATTATATTTGAATTTAACGATCATGATCGTATAGCTTGTGTTTGTACAATGCGCGGTTAAGCTTTTAGCTCAAACGATCATCGGTGGTCCAAATGGAAACCGGGATATATGGATGTATAAGTATGAGAAATGGCTTTCAAATAAGATTTTGTTACGTACAAAAATGAAGAAAAGAACTACAGAGTACTTAGTTATCATTGATGGATTTCAATCATATGAAATAGGGCCAACTCGAAAGCCTTATGCTTAGTTGTAAATAGGCTTTTGATCTGTGATTCAGTGATGTGTCGCTTTGCATGCTTTATCTGCCATTTTAGAACTATTGATTACATTCATAGAAACCGACTTGGTGAGTGGTGTCGAATCATGGGTCATGGCTCAAGGCATGCAGTCTAGCTCGTTGGGACGGGATGGTCCGGTGTGGTGATAGTTCATCGTCCTTAGCTATCTTTCTTTATTTAAAGATGTTAACTTTGCAGGGTACAAGGGTGAACTTTGAACCCACACCCTTGTTAAACATTTTTCAGGTTCTTTTTCTTTAATTTAACATCATGGGCTGGGAGGGAAATCAAAAGGGTAAGTTATACAAATGTTTTAGGTATAGGGACCCCTTAATAGTATGGGCACCCAACTCCTATTCATGCTTTCAACTCTCAATGGTTTGTAGTACTTGTAAGGTATTGTTTTGGCAACTTTGAATGGTCATGTTGAATGTCACCAAGAAAGTTAGTTCAAGTCACTAGAAAACAAGTAGCAAAGATGAATTGTACAGTGCTAGCATGCATCATTGTAGTTTGATATGGATTGTACAAGTTGCAAGCAACTATTGATATTCATGCTTGGTACAATGAAAAGACGTTCTTGTAAAAATGTCATTTCTGATTTTGTAAAGTGTGATTAATGGAAAAATGAAGATCAAATTGTGTAATGTTCATCTTCTAACGTGATCAATAAGTCCTTAATATTGTGTAACAATAGATTACTGTGGAAACTAGGAGAGATTAAATAGTTTTATCGTTTTAAAAACGCAGTTTCAAAAACTTATCGTGAAATCAAGCGATGATAATATATAAATGTAAATGCAAGACAATAAGTAAATAATGAAAAGATCAAACTATAACACAAAAATTTATGTTGGTTCGGTAAAGAAGCTTCTTCGTGGCCCTACTCCACTCTCTGAGTTTTCGACTCGAGAGTTCACTTCACTATGTCAATAAGTTCCATTACTTGGCCGAAAAAACCGTACAACGTTGTTTATACTTTTGCCGATACAAAGCTAAATATCGAGTTCTAACCAAGGTAGAACCGACCTTTTACTCTATGTATTTTGAGGACTAAAATAATAGCCTAACTATCTGTTTTGGTGTATGATGGTGTTTATGAACTTTGGTGTATGATAGTGAAATATAATAGCACAACTAAGTTGCAAATACAAAAGCTAACAATTATAGCACATAAGACTTCAAAATCTTCTTGTATTCTTCCCTTGCTAGAAAGATGGTTAGCTGTAGATCACTTGTAATGAAAACTAGATAATGATCAAAGGATTGTATGTATGATTGTATGATGCTAGAAAGATTATTGCAAAGGGTAAAAAAAATAGTATGCAAATGACTTGCTTAAATAAGTAAGAGTGGACCTGGACTAGACCCTGATGGACCCACGCCCCCAAGAGGGGTTCGTCTCTCTGCAGAGGTCTGTCCCTCACAACACAACCCAAATTCTATCCATTTTTTATGGGTCAATGTGACAACTGGCAAAATATGGAGCCATTTATAAAAACCGCATTACATTAAAAATGATAAATTTGGAATTTTTGAAAGTTTATTGTGACGAGATATTTTACGAACCTTGGTACTTGATTTTTAATCGTACGATGTTTATGAGATTTGGTTATTTATTTATGGTTTGGTTGATTCGGTCGTGATGATTTATTTTATGATCGTTACTTTGGCACTACATTGACTCCGGCACTAGATTAACCTAACGAATTTTAATCTTTTACAAAACGGTAGCGATTCACCGTTAAATAAATATTATGTCTTTCATACATATCTATATATTTCGGGAAATGTTGTTGGGAAAATCATTTATGACGTGTACGAGTATGTTTGACAAAAATTTAATACTTTTATGAACGAGTAATCGTGTTACGGGAAAACCGATTAAAAAGAGTTCACTAATTATTAAAGTATTTGTGGCTAGTTTTGGAAAAGTGAAACTTGAGGGACCTATGTGCAAAATTCGGGTATAATACCCCTTCCCTAACCCTAACCCTCACATACTAGCACCACACCCACCTCTCTTTCTCCTCCCTCACTCTAACCGCCGGCTGCCACCATCAAAACACCACCACCGCCGACTTCCACACAACACCACCACCACCAAAATACTCCCCATCACCTTCTTGTTCTTGTGGTGTGAAACACGCGCCTCTCCCCTTCGTTTTTATTAATACCGCCGCACCACACACCACACGCCACCACACCATTATTTTTCTTGGTTATCATTCGATTTGAAGGTGAGAAAACGTAAGTTTTGTGTCTGGTTTGACTATTTTGAGTCGAACCCGAATTGAATCTTGATATTTTGGGATGTTAAAATTCGAAATGAAAATGGGTTTTGATATAAAAATGAGTTTGGTATCCATGGGGGTCGATTCTTGATTGTTTGGTGCTCGGATTTGAATTTTTGGATGCGTTTGGTTTGGGTTGTGGCTCGTATTGAGCTCGACCGAGACCCTAGGTCTCGGTGTGATCACTCCTCGACTCGATTGAGAGTCTTGGAGGTGTTATGGTCCGATGGTTATTGATTCTTGGTGATTGGTTAATTGCTAATTGATGTTTTGGTTGATTTGTGGCTCTCGACTTGTTGTTGTTGTTGTTGTTGTTGTTGTTTTGATTCTCGGCCGACACCCCCCTTCGCGGGCTGTTTTGGGTCGAGAGGCTCTTTAGAGCTAGCCGAGGCCAAAAGGGTCTCGGGTGTGGTTGATTCTTATGATTTGTGGTCTCGTAGTTGACCCGGGTTGGACTTGGTAGGTCGACCCGTAATATTGGTATATTTGGTTTTGGTTAATGTTGTGTTAATTTTTTTTTCATGTTGTGGCATATGTTGGATCGAAGCTTTGGACATGGGTTTACTTGTATTTGGATTTGGTGTTGTGTTGACGAGTATGGAATTGGGGACCGATTGTGAGACAGTCAATTAGATGACGGAGATAGGTTAGTTGGGTGCCGTAGTTGGACCCTCATGTTGTAGCACGTGGATATGGGATTGTTTGGATGGAGTTGATATATTTATTTGTGACTTGATTCTTATTATTTTTGGACTTGGACTATGAGCCGAGGGTCATGACTCGGACATGTGACCAAATTCTATGACTTGATAAATATTTAAAAGTCGATATTAAAAATAATACTCGTAATAATATTATTAAGAATATAATCGTTTATATACGTATATAGACGTGTTAAACGTGTATATATATATATATATATATATATATATATATATATATATATATATATATATATATATAAATGCGTATATTAATAATAAAACGACTACGAGTAAACGTTATAATAATAAAACGATAGTTATTATACTATGCATATAGTGTAATAAATGTCGGACTATTGTTATAAATAATAATTATATAAATAATGGCGAAATATAAGTTGGGCAACTAATAATTAAAAATGTGATTTTGTTTATAAATTAGAAACTTATCGAGTTATACGAATTGTGGGTCTTTAAAGTCCAAGTGGGCTTTATATTGTGACTTTGTGTTGTCACGGATATATGACGGTTAATATAAACATTTTATATATCGAATGACTTATTCTAGATCTAGTTATTTGACGATATAAAATGAGTATATTAATGGGCATCGTATCCCACGACGCCCATAGGATGTGGTATATATTTTAGGGTAATAAATTACTATATGTCTCGTGGAATTTGGCCGATTCGACGATATATATAGGGAATTCATTGGACTACGACATATACCAAATAGAAACTTATGTGCAATGTGCTTTAGGTTGGGTATAATTTTGGAACAAAATATTACGTAAATAAGTATGGGAGATTATCAAATCGACGGATTTAATAAGCTTCGATAATTATTTAAATAATATGTTAGGCTAACATTAGACCTATAGTTGTCTTATTATTGTTCTTTGTTGTGGCTTTTTGGTTTGAGCTGTGTCGACCCTCCACCCGTATGGATACCAAACGTCGAATTTCAAATGAATATGAAGTTAATTCGAGAAATGGATATTTTTGGAAAGTAAAATGGACTACGTTTGGGAATGGGAATATTTGATTTTGAGGAAATGATTTCTGAACGAGTTGATATTGTTAGGAAGTGCCGAGTCTGTAGTCGCCGTTACGTGAGTTGCTTGAGATTGCTTACGTCTTTCTTCTATCGTTTCTTTTGAGGATTTCTGGACTTGAGAACTATGTTTTCAATACTTGGGGTGAGAAACGTGCAAATGTTTTATGTGGACTATTATCGCTTTATTTATTTATTTCAAAACTTGCTATGCTTATAGAACTAGGTAGGATTAAGCGAGGCCTAGTCCCGAACTAGGTAAGCTATTGATTTAGTTGTTAAGCGAGGCCTAGTCCCGAACTAGGTAAGCTATTGGATTGGTTATAGAGCGAGGCCTAGACTTGAGCTAGGTAAGCTATTGATTGGATTGATTTGAGCTATAGCGTGCACCTATAGGGATGATTTATTTTGGTTGGAATATTTTGGTTGGATATTTTGGTTGGATGATTGAGGCCTAGTCTAGCTAGCAAGCGTTTTGCGTATATGTCCACTATATTGAATTATGAATCTAAACCTATGATCTCACCAGCGAAAGCTGACTTTTAGCATGTTTTCTCAGGTAATTAAGTAATGCTCTGCGGATGCTTGGGATTGGAGGCTTGGCATTGGCACCGGTTATGGATCTTTATTTCTAAAACTCTGATAACTATTGTGGACCTATATTTATTTCTTTTGGGCCTGACTTTGGATGGTTTTGGGATAAATGTAAACTCTAAAACCCCGCGTGGTTGTACTTTTATTATGTTTACTTTATCTCGTTCTTTTATGTCTTGTGTTTGGATACCAATCCCCGTAGCACCCCGAAAGCTTGTTGAGTCTTCCGCTGTACCAAATTTTGGGGGTGTTACAGATTGGTATCAGAGCCAAGGTTATAGAGAACTAGGTAAATAGACACCTAAACTATAATCGATTTTCATAGAAAACGATCCTCGACCATTGCCCGCCAGCCCGCCAAGCCAAAGCATCATTGTTTATTATTGAGGTATTATGAGATTATCGAGATGATTATAAATTTGGGATTCTTGAGATGATTTGAGGTTTATTGATTTAGTGATATGATGGCGTTTTTGAGGAATTATATGCGTTTTTGAAGAATTATATGCGTTTTTGAGGAATTATATGGCTTAATTGTTTGCGAATGGTTTTAGTAATGCGGTATTTTAAATCTTTCTTGATTATATACGATTTGGAATTATATGATGATTATTGGATATGGTATTTTGAGTTCGCGGTTTAGCTGTTTTGAAACACTTACACCTACCCTACGCCGTTGTCACAGACTATGGCCTCCCTTACGCCTGATGTTGTTGAGGATATTCTTACTACACCGGTATTGCCAGCACAGTTCACCATGGCTCCTGATGACCCTTACTAGGTTGCCATGCATTCAGCTACTATGACACTGACAGGTTCTACTTCAGCACCACCTGCTGCATCTACGCAGGGACCCTCATCCCCTTTAGGGCTCCCTGGTACATCGAGGCAGCTTACTCTTCATCAGGCTTTGGCTCGTGTGGCTCCACGTTTTGCCCACCGAGCTACGACACGTATGTCGGTACGCCCTACTTCACCACCTTTACAGATTGATGCTCACTCTCTTCTGTCTGAGGCGCCACCCGCATCATTGCGTCGTCGTCCTAGATCACCTACCCCTTCACCACATGGTTCACCTGTTAGGAGACGACGATTGATGATGTACTCTTCCGATGAGGAGGAGGAGTACGAGGGTGAGGATGATGCTGATGACCCTCAGGAGGCTGAGTAGGGTGATGATGATGACCCTGAGGAGGAGGATGACCCTCAGGAGGATGAGATGCCTGATGATGATGATGTGTTAGTACCACCAGCTCAGGCTGAGGAGCCTGATTCACCTGTACATCCGATTGAGCCTGATTCACCTGATCATCCGTTTTTGTTTGAGTTGCCACCTGGTAGTCCCGTTGAGTCGGATGCACCTTCTGAGGTTTCTGCTGAGCATGCAGAGTTAGGTGAGATTGGTAGGTTGTGGGCTCAGGTTACGGATCTTGGTGAGAGAGTTGCACGTATATCTGATCGACTTGAGAGGGTTATTGGAGAGTTCATAGCGGATCTGAGAGTGGATATGACTGTGGTTGTGGGCAGGACTACTGAGATGAGGAGAGTTTTGATGGAGGTTCATGAGCATATCGATAGTTTACAGCGAGGTTTTGTTACAGCTAGAGAGGCCGACCGCAAGCTATGGCAAAGGAATGCCGAGCTGGAGAAGGAGGTGGCTGACCTCAAGAGAGACCGAGACACCCATAGCGTGGAGCTAGGATCGTTATGGAGGGATCTTGATGGCTTGAGGCAGGAGTTGAGGAGCCTCCGCCAGCAGCGTGGCTAGTTGCTTGGGTTATGTTGTCTTGTTGCTTTCTTAACCGAGGAGTGTTCGGTTAGAAAAGCTAGTTATCATATTTTGATGTATTTTGTTCAGTATTCGTCTCTTTTGGAACAATTAGTACATTTTGTGTTATCCAGTAGTTGGAACGATGTTAGATCGCTATTGTATGGTTGATGGTTATTAGTATATGGTATTATGTGATTTTGGGTGTTATGGAAATTGAGTCCTTATCCGTTTTATTGATGTTTCATGGTGTATTGTTACTATTCTTCCGTGACTTGGCTTCGTTGAATTCCTTTTGTTGAGCATATTGATAAGTTCTATCGGAGACTCACGAACTTGTGTGATGTTTCAGATCAATGGCCCCACGAAGAAACCCAGTTAGAGCTACCAGAACTGGACCTGCAACAACTACCCCTAGTCGTCGAGGTCGCCGTCCTACTCGAAATGTTGAGACCCCTACTCCTGATAACCTGGACACTACTAACCGCAACAACAGGAATCAAAATGTTGATGTTCAGGGAGACAATGATCATGTTCCACTTAATGCACCTACTGTGGATCAAGCAATGATCAATCAACTTGTGGAGCAACGAGTTGTTGAGCTACTAGCTGAGTCAAATCATTCCAACAATTCTGCTGGAACATTTCCACCTGTTCGTGCTAATGGATGTAACTACAAGGAGTTTAAGATTTGTAGACCTATTGAGTTTGGTGGAACTGAAGGAGTGGTTTACTTGGTTAGGTGGATAGAGAAGACTGAGTCTGTGTTTAATGTCAGTGGTTGTGCGGAGAATACGAAGGTAAAGTTTGCTTCTTTTACCTTCAAGGATGAAGCCTTAACTTGGTGGAACAATTACCGTAACTCGGTTGGGAGTGATGTGGCTTATGCTATGACTTGGGAGCAATTTAAGTCTTTGTTGATTCAGACTTACTGCCCAAGGAATGAGATTAAGAAGTTGGAAATTGAGTTCTGGAACCACAAAGTGAAAGGTACCGATATGGCAACTTACAATCGCCGTTATCGAGAGTTGGCCTTACTTTGTCCCGATATGGTTAGGACTGAGACCCAAAATATTGAGAGGTATACCGATGGATTGCCGATAGCTACAAGGAACGATGTGATTTCTGCTAAGCATGTAAACATTCATGAGGCTATCACTATCGCTCAACAATTGATGGACTCTTTGGCATTGGAAGAAGCTGAGAAGGATAAGAATGGAAAGAGAAAGAGGGACGATCACTCTAAGGGTAATGATCGTCGAAACAAGCGACAACTAACTACTAGAGCTTATGCCATGGGAGATGGAGACAAGAAGAACTACAATGGAGATGCACCCAAATGTAACCGATGTTACAAGCATCATTCTGGTCGATGTACGGTAATGTGCAAGAATTGCTCTAAGATGGGACACATAGCTAAGGATTGTAGAGCTCGACCACTTGCTATGGTTCAAGCTACTCTTGAAACTATGAACAAAGCAAATGTTACTTGCTATGGATGTGGAAAGAAAGGACATTATCGGAATGAGTGTAGGGAATCGTGGAACCGAGGAAATCAAGGATCGGGTGGTAATGGGTACAATAATGGAAACCGTGGAGCTGGAGGAAACCGTGGACGACAAGATAATGGGGACCAACGTGTGGAAGCTGGAGCTGCTCATGGAAGAGTGTATGCACTTGGGAACGAGAGAAGAGAAGATCCGAACGTTGTAACTGGTACGTTCCTTCTCAATAATCGTTATGCTTCCATACTATTTGATACTGGTGCCGATAAGAGTTTTATGTCCACTAAGTTTGCACCCTTACTTGAGAAACCCCCGATGGCCTTAGGAATTGGTTATGATGTAGAGTTAGCTAATGGAAACATAGAGAGGATTAAGACTATCATTCGCGGTTGCACGTTAAACTTTCTGAACCGTCCTTTCAACATAGATCTTCTACCCGTCACGTTAGGAAGTTTTGATGTCATTATTGGTATGGATTGGTTGTCGAAGTATCGTGCTCATATAATTTGCGATGAGAAGATCGTGCGTGTGCCATACGGCAAGGAGATTCTGAACATACCAGGAGATAGAAAGGATTTGAGAGGCCCATCTAGATTAGCGGTCGTATCTTGTACTAAGTTGCCGAAGCTAATGGAAAAAGGAAGTTACCTTTTCTTAGCCCAAATTTCTGTGAAAGGAGAGAAGGAGAAGAAAGAAAGGTGCATTGGAGATGTACCTATAGTTCGTGATTTTTCGGATGTGTTTCCCGATGACTTGCCGGGAATTTCGCCTAATAGACAAGTGGAATTTCAAATTGAGTTGATACCTGGTGCTGCACCTGTAGCACGAGCGCCTTATCGTCTTGCACCTACTGAATTGGAAGAGTTGTCGAAACAATTAGCGGAGTTAGCCGAAAAGGGATTCATAAGACCAAGTTCTTCGCCTTGGGGAGCCCCGGTCTTATTTGTGAAGAAGAAGGATGGATCGTTTCGTATGTGTATTGATTATCGAGAGTTGAACAAGTTAACGGTGAAGAATAGATACCCATTACCGAGGATCGACGATTTGTTCGATCAACTTCAAGGATCGAGTGTGTATTCGAAGATCGATTTGAGATCGGGATATCATCAGCTTCGAGTGCGCGAGGAAGATATTCCGAAAATGGCTTTCAGAACCCGTTACGGGCATTACGAGTTTCAGGTGATGCCGTTTGGGTTGACTAACGCACCGGCGGTATTCATGGATCTCATGAATCGGGTGTGTAAGCCTTACTTAGATAAATTCGTGATTGTGTTCATCGATGACATTCTGATATATTCGAAGAGTGAGAAGGAGCATGAGGAGCATCTAAGACTTATCTTAGAATTGCTCAGGAAGGAGAAACTGTATGCCAAGTTTTCGAAATGTGAATTTTGGATTCTGGCGGTACAATTTCTAGGTCATGTGATTGATAGACAAGGAGTTCATGTGGATCCTGCTAAGATTGAAGCGATTAAAGATTGGGCTGCACCTACGGCCCCAACAGAAGTTCGTCAATTTTTGGGATTAGCCGGTTATTACCGAAGATTCATTGAGGGATTTTCGAAGATAGCAAAACCGTTGACCAAATTGACTCAAAAGAGTGTTAAGTATGAATGGGGAGATAAGGAAGAGGAAGCATTTCAGTTACTTAAGGAGATGTTGTGTAGTGCTCCTATCTTGGCGTTACCCGAAGGTAACGAGGATTTTGCCGTCTATTGTGACGCTTCACATAAAGGTTTAGGAGCCGTGTTAATGCAACGAGAGAAAGTGATAGCTTATGCTTCCCGACAGCTCAAGAAGCATGAGAAGAACTACACCACCCATGATTTGGAGTTAGGTGCTGTGTTTTTTGCTTTGAGGATATGGAGACATTACTTGTATGGAACCAAGTGTGTAGTGTTTACTGACCACAAAAGTCTGCAACACATTCTGAACCAAAAAGAGCTTAACATGAGGCAGCGACGTTGGATTGAGCTGCTAAGCGATTACGATTGTGAAATTCGCTACCATCCGAGTAAAGCAAACGTTGTTGCTGATGCTCTTAGTCGAAAGGAGAGAATCCCACCGTTACGAGTTAGGTCATTAGGAATGACTATCGTATCGCCATTACCGTCTCAAATAATAGAAGCTCAAACGGAAGCGTTGAAAGCAGAGAATCGAGCTGCTGAGAACATATTTGGGATGGCAGAAAATGAGAAGGGATTTGTTAGACGTTCTGATGGAGTATTATGTTTTGGAGAGCGAAGTTGGGTACCATTGTATGGAGGAATTCGAGAGTTGATTATGCATGAGTCGCATAAGTCAAGATACTCTATTCATCCTGGGTCTGACAAAATGTACCAGGATTTGAAAAAGTTATATTGGTGGCCTAATATGAAGGCAGATATAGCGTTGTATGTTAGTAAGTGCTTGACTTGCTCTAAAGTTAAAGCCGAACATCAAAGACCGTCAGGATTATTGACGCAGCCAGAACTCCCGGTTTGGAAATGGGAGCGGATTACGATGGACTTTATTACCAAATTACCAAAGACAGCTAACGGTTGCGACGCTATATGGGTAATTGTGGATCGTTTGACTAAGTCTGCTCATTTCCTGGCGATTAGTGAAGATGATAGTGTGGATAAACTTGCGAGGTTGTATGTGAAGGAGATTGTTTCTCGTCATGGAGTTCCGATATCGATTATTTCGGATCGCGACAGCCGTTTCACATCAGCATTGTGGCGATCACTTCAAACCGCTTTGGGGACGAGACTTGATATGAGTACTGCATATCACCCCCAAACCGATGGTCAAAGTGAGAGAACTATTCAGACTTTGGAGGATATGCTTCGTGCATGCATCATAGACTTTGGTAAAGGCTGGGAGAAATATCTACCCCTTGCGGAGTTCTCCTACAACAATAGCTACCACACAAGTCTTAAGGCTGCACCATTTGAAGCTTTGTATGGTCGTAAATGTCGTTCACCTATCGGTTGGGCAGAAGTTGGAGATAGCCAACTCACAGGCCCTGAGATTATTTTGGAAACTACTGAGAAGGTAACGCAAATTCGAGATCGACTGCAGGCAGCTAGAGATAGGCAGAAAAGCTACGCCGATCAGAGGCGTAAACCCCTAGAATTCCAGGTTGGAGACAAAGTGATGTTGAAAGTCTCGCCTTGGAAGGGTGTGATACGTTTTGGGAAACGTGGGAAACTTAATCCCCGCTACATTGGACCATTTCTTATTTTGGAAAGAATTGGGCCCGTAGCGTATCGTTTGGAATTACCTATGGAACTGAGTAAAGTTCATGATGTGTTTCATGTTAGCAATCTGAAGAAATGCCTTTCAGAGGAAACACCAGTTATACCAATAAAGGATATTCATGTGGATGAAAGTTTGAATTTTGTGGAAGAGCCGATTGAGATAATGGATAGATAGATCAAACGACTCAAGAGGAGTCGTATTCCGCTCATCAAAGTTCGTTGGAATTCGCGGCACAGACCGGAATTCACGTGGGAACGCGAGGATGAGTTTCGAAAGAGATATCCGAAGCTTTTTACTTCGTAGATGGTTTGTTCCGAGAGAAACCCGGGACGGGTTTCTTCTGAGGCCGGGAGGATGTGACAACTGGCAAAATAGGGAGCCATTTATAAAAACCGCATTACATTAAAAATGATAAATTTGGAATTTTTGAAAGTTTATTGTGACGAGATATTTTACGAACCTTGGTACTTGATTTTTAATCGTACGATGTTTATGAGATTTGGTTATTTATTTATGGTTTGGTTGATTCGGTCGTGATGATTTATTTTATGATCGTTACTTTGGCACTACATTGACTCCGGCACTAGATTAACCTAACGAATTTTAATCTTTTACAAAACGGTAGCGATTCACCGTTAAATAAATATTATGTCTTTCATACATATCTATATATTTCGGGAAATGTTGTTGGGAAAATCATTTATGACGTGTACGAGTATGTTTGACGAAAATTTAATACTTTTATGAACGAGTAATCGTGTTACGGGAAAACCGATTAAAAAGAGTTCACTAATTATTAAAGTATTTGTGGCTAGTTTTGGAAAAGTGAAACTTGAGGGACCTATGTGCAAAATTCGGGTATAATACCCCTTCCCTAACCCTAACCCTCACATACTATCACCACACCCACCTCTCTTTCTCCTCCCTCACTCTAACCGCCGGCTGCCACCATCAAAACACCACCACCGCCGGCTTCCACACAACACCACCACCACCAAAATACTCCCCATCACCTTCTTGTTCTTGTGGTGTGAAACACGCGCCTCTCCCCTTCGTTTTTATTAATACCGCCGCACCACACACCACACGCCACCACACCATTATTTTTCTTGGTTATCATTCGATTTGAAGGTGAGAAAACGTGAGTTTTGTGTCGGGTTTGACTATTTTGAGTCGAACCCGAATTGAATCTTGATATTTTGGGATGTTAAAATTCGAAATGAAAATGCGTTTTGATATAAAAATGAGTTTGGTATCCATGGGGGTCGATTCTTGATTGTTTGGTGCTCGGATTTGAATTTTTGGATGCGTTTGGTTTGGGTTGTGGCTTGTATTGAGCTCGACCGAGACCCTAGGTCTCGGTGTGATCACTCCTCGACTCGATTGAGAGTCTTGGAGGTGTTATGGTCCGATGGTTATTGATTCTTGGTGATTGGTTAATTGCTAATTGATGTTTTGGTTGATTTGTGGGTCTCGACTTGTTGTTGTTGTTGTTTTGATTCTCGGCCGACACCCCCCTTCGCGGGCTGTTTTGGGTCGAGAGGCTCTTTAGAGCTAGCCGAGGCCAAAAGGGTGTCGGGTGAGGTTGATTCTTATGATTTGTGGTCTCGTAGTTGACCCGGGTTGGACTTGGTAGGTCGACCCGTAATATTGGTATATTTGGTTTTGGTTAATGTTGTGTTAATTTTTTTTTTCATGTTGTGGCATATGTTGGATCGAAGCTTTGGACATGGGTTTACTTGTATTTCGATTTGGTGTTGTGTTGACGAGTATGGAATTGGGGACCGATTGTGAGACGGTCAATTAGATGACGGAGATAGGTTAGTTGGGTGCCGTAGTCGGACCCTCATGTTGTAGCACGTGGATATGGGATTGTTTGGACGGAGTTGATATATTTATTTGTGACTTGATTCTTATTATTTTGGACTTGGACTATGAGCCGAGGGTCATGACTCGGACATGTGACCAAATTCGATGACTCGATAAATATTTAAAAGTCGATATTAAAAATAATACTCGTAATAATATTATTAAGAATATAATCATTTATATACGTATATAGACGTGTTAAACGTATATATATATATATATATATATATATATATATATATATATATATATATATATATATATATATATATATATATATATATATATATAAATGCGTATATTAGTAATAAAACGACCACGAGTAAACGTTATAATAATAAAACGATAGTTATTATACTATGCATATAGTGTAATAAATGTCGGACTATTATTATAAATAATAATTATATAAATAATGACGAAATATAAGTTGGGCAACTAATAATTAAAAATGTGATTTTATTTATAAATTAGAAACTTATCGAGTTATACGAATTGTGGGTCTTTAAAGTCCAAGTGGGCTTTATATTGTGACTTTGTGTTGTCACGGATATATGACGGTTAATATAAACATTTTATATATCGAATGACTTATTCTAGATCTAGTTATTTGACGATATAAAATGAGTATATTAATGGGCATCGTATCCCACGACGCCCATAGGATGTGGTATATATTTTAGGGTAATAAATTACTATATGTCTCGTGGAATTTGGCCGATTCGACGATATATATAGGGAATTCATTGGACTACGACATATACCAAATAGAAACTTATGTGCAATGTGCTTTAGGTTGGGTATAATTTTGGAACAATATATTACGTAAATAAGTATGGGAGATTATCAAATCGACGGATTTAATAAGCTTCGATAATTATTTAAATAATATGTTGGGCTAACATTAGACCTATAGTTGTCTTATTATTGTTCTTTGTTGTGGCTTTTTGGTTTGAGCTGTGTCGACTCTCCACCCGTATGGATACCAAACGTCGAATTTCAAATGAATATGAAGTTAATTCGAGAAATGGATATTTTTGGAAAGTAAAATGGAATACGTTTGGGAATGGGAATATTTGATTTTGAGGAAATGATTTCTGAACGAGTTGATATTGTTAGGAAGTGCCGAGTCTGTAGTCGCCGTTACGTGAGTTTCTTGAGATTGCTTACGTCTTTCTTCTATCGTTTCTTTTGAGGATTTCTGGACTTGAGGTGAGTCATAGCCCCACTTTTTCTCTTGAACTATGTTTTCAATACTTGGGGTGAGAAACGTGCAAATGTTTTATGTGGACTATTATCGCTTTATTTATTTATTTCAAAACTTGCTATGCTTATAGAACTAGGTAGGATTAAGCGAGGCCTAGTCCCGAACTAGGTAAGCTATTGATTTAGTTGTTGAGCGAGGCCTAGTCCCGAACTAGGTAAGCTATTGGATTGGTTATAGAGCGAGGCCTAGACTTGAGCTAGGTAAGCTATTGATTGGATTGATTTGAGCTATAGCGTGCACCTATAGGGATGATTTATTTTGGTTGGATATTTTGGTTGGATGATTGAGGCCTAGTCTAGCTAGCAAGCGTTTTGCGTATATGTCCACTATATTAAATTATGAATCTAAACCTATGATCTCACCAGCAAAAGCTGACTTTTAGCACGTTTTCTCAGGTAATTAAGTAATGCTCTGCGGATGCTTGGGATTGGAGGCTTGGCATTGGCACCGGTTATGGATCTTTATTTCTAAAACTCTGATAACTATTGTGGACCTATATTTATTTCTTTTGGGCCTGACTTTGGATGGTTTTGGGATAAATGTAAACTCTAAAACCCCGCGTGGTTGTACTTTTATTATGTTTACTTTATCTCGTTCTTTTATGTCTTGTGTTTGGATACCAATCCCCGTGGCACCCCGAAAGCTTGTTGAGTCTTCCGCTGTACCAAATTTTGGGGGTGTTACAGTCAATCATGTAAGGAATTATTGAAGTCAGTATTTAGATACTGCTGAAGGATTCTGCTGACAGGTTCCTGCGGATACTTAAAGTGGATTCTGCTGAAGACTAGTTCCTGCTGATAGAAGGATCCTGTGGATATAGTTAGTCCGTGGACAAAATTAGTTTATTTTAGGACATGATATGTAGAATATCGTTTATTAGTTTTATGTTATTCGTTTCTTGTAAGCAAGGTTAGGGTTTCAACTAGTATATAAGGAACTCAAGGACATTGTATTATGTACGAGTTTCAAAACAATTGTTAGTGAGTAATATCGATCCATAGAGGATCAAAGTTTAGCATACAGTTTATATTTATATTCCGCAATAAGTATAAGCTAACAGAGATTGTCTATTTAGTTTGCTAGTGATTACATTAGTTGACTAACGATCTATTGGCTCGAGATCTATCAAGTCTAGATCCTACAAATCATGTCGTTTTTGGACGATTTCCTTACTTGTGATGAGTTAGGATCAAATAGGAAGAAAAGTTAAAATAAGAAGAATAGGAAGAAACCACAACCACACATTCTAGATGCACTTACAAAAATGGATGCATCTTCATTCAAATTTTCCCTCCCAAATAAAAATGTGTGGCTAGAATTACTTCTTACCATTCTTATTTTAATTATTCTTCTTATTTGATTCCTTCCCTACTTGTGATATAAAAAAGCAGGGATAAAGAGGCAATATTCTCCTTTAGATTGTAAATCACATAAT
The DNA here is from genome assembly GCA_030686995.1 of Artemisia argyi. NCBI lineage: Eukaryota > Viridiplantae > Streptophyta > Magnoliopsida > Asterales > Asteraceae > Artemisia > Artemisia argyi. The sequence continues at coordinate 180,405,514 of CM060683.1, forward strand.
GCTATAAATGGGCTAATTGTGTTTTCCATGAAAAACAAGTTTTATAATTTTCTCTTTGGATTATTACTAAACTGGTTAATATTCTTTTTAAATGCAAGATTGCATTAGATATACCTCCTAAAAGGGAAAGTACCTTCTAAATGATTAACTTTTAATTATTACCAAAATGGTAAATTCTTACACTCTATGCATGATTTCATATAAAACTTTCTCAAAGGGGAAAGATGATTGACTAGTTAATCAAATAAAGATTAAAACATTATTTTGTAAAATAAATGTAAACTTTTATAAAAGTATGCAATGATACAAGTGTTTAATGTATTATGTATGATAAAACATCTTTTGATCGTTGTACAAGTTTTAAGGATTCACATTCACACCTTAAGCGATTTTCTTCAAGTGAAACCTTAAGTCTAAAACTTATTTACTTCGACTTTTACTTAATATATTTTTATATTTATCATTAACAAAATGTAGAGAAATCATTATAAAAATAACTTTTTTATGCGATTATTTGTATTAAAAGATTACATAAGAGGCCTTGTAGAACAGTGGTACGAGATATGATGTGAGAATGCACCCCATGGTTGCGGGCACAGGTACTATCTAAGACAGGTGTGATAAATTTGTGATGCATATAGTGTGAAATGACTAGTTTTATTTTAATTTTTAAAAATCTATATGGAAACCACATGGGGTGACCCCAATGGTTTGGATTTGGTCTCTTAAGTTGTTAAAGTTCTTGGAGGTCATATGTTCAAACCTTGGGGAGAAAATTAATCCTCAGTGGCCACGGAGGTTCACCTGCGATGACTCCGGGCTATCCAAAAGAGTAGTCGCCCTTGGATTAGTCAGCTCGCAATGTCGAGTCGGAACCCAGGAAAACATTAATAATAATAATAATAATAATAATAATAAAAAAAAAAAAAAAAAAAAAAAAAAATCTATATGGATTACACTTTAATACTAACAATTGTTGGATTTGAATTATACCATGTAACTTTAGATTAGAGTTTTAATATGAACAATATAATCAAAGTTTGTTGCGATTGTTCTACATAATTTCTATGCATGTTATACTTGTACCAATATATATTTTCAAAAATAGGGAAGTAGAGCATAGGATTCTTGAAATCCCTTTTCTCTTTAGATGATAATGGTGGCATGGCAAGGCACTGGCAATGCAACAAAAGATGAGTACAATGGAGAAAGTTATTTACATTTGAATTTTGATTAAGATATAAAAAATAGAAAAGGATGGCTGCCTTTAAAAAAAATAAAATAAATAAATTCTATGATATACAGTAATATGTAGTCAAATATTATTCAAGATTGTTTTAATTTGAATATAAACACACATGCACTGCATATCAATATTTATGAGTAGCTTTCATCTTCTAGCTAGTTCATATTCAACAAGTTTAAAGTTTTTTTTAACGGCAATTAATTATCTCAAAATATATACACTATAAATAATCTCACATGTGTCGAGCAGAACTTGAATACCACAAAATATTAATATTTGACAAGTTAAAAGAATGTTTTGTATACTAATATATGTGATAACATGTACATGGATAACACAAGATTTGATGAGTTAAAAGTTTGTTTTAGATAAAACAAAGAAAGATAAGGAGCTAAAAAGTCATACAGAATATGATGTTCACAAGACATATGAAAATATGACCCACACGTATACATGTAGGAATCCCAAGCAAAAACTCAGTTTATATGTTACCCTACAAACACAAATTTTCCTAACTTTACTTTGTTTTAAACGCTAAAAGCTAGTTTATTATTTCACACGTGGGTCTTGATTTACCACTTTCTTATGTATTCATCAAGTTAGATTTCGTATTTTATCGATAATTATTGTTTAAAGACTATAAAGGTGTTTGCATGTATGTATATAGTATGAAAGCAAAATGAACACGTTAAAAATGTAAACATTAATTTCACAATTTCAAAGATGAAATCCACTAACTTTAGTTTCAAATAAATTAATATATAAATCATTAAAACATGCATTGTTAGTAAGCAAGAAGTAGACATATATATGTCCTTTTAAAATCACATGGTAACATTTTAACACCATGAATGACGTTGGGCTTATGACTAAGAAAGAAACAATAGACTTTTTAGGTGAAAAGTACATCAAAATGATTAGACTCTTAACTAATAAGCCAGAAAACCTATATGTATGTCGATAACCTAAGAATGAAACTTGATATACTCTTATCTTGTGATGCATCATGAAGACTGAAGAGAGTACTTAGATGATTTTCATATCGAGCTTTCTTTATGCTTATTTTCTCAAGCCATACAAGATGAACACGTGCAACACAAAAATGATCCAAACCTTCATATAACCATTCATTATATCAACTTTTTTTAGGCTAAAGTTAATGCTCAGCTCCTTCATTATGTCCTTGCCACTATACCAGGTGATTACAATGTGTGGGACGCGTTGTTACAAACTTTCTCGTTTAAACTCCACACGTTCTCGTCTGACCTACAAAACCAGGTCCCATATACAAGGAGATGCATAAGTTGCATGCTCATCACAACACGAAAGACTATAACTCACCCTCAAAGTTGAAAGCAAGATGGACGCCAAGAAAACCAAGTCCGATACACTAGGTGATGTTTAAGTTGCATGCATGCTTATCAAACCTTAAACTTGGCTCTATTATCGATAATAGAGCCAAGTTCAACTAAAAACAACGAGCAATTCAATACCATATATCATGTTCAACTAAAAACCAAGGTGAAAGTACCGGTAACTACGACTCTACGAGTCCACGAGTATATAGGCTTACAAGTTACAAGAGACTCAGACTTTCTTGTATATTATTGTGGACGATTGGTTACAAACCTTATCATTCATTAACACCTATTTACTTGCTTTTCAAGTCTTCTCACGTCATTTTCATCACCAACTGGAGATGCTCTAACAAGTTTGATCAAAATTTTGATATTTCAAACATTTATTACTTATAGAAGTCACTTATAGAAGTTTCATTGTTTATAATGTAATTAACACTTCTAAGTATGAATCGACTTGTGTTAAAAAAAAAGAAGGTATGAATCGACTTTTGAATATGACAAAGATTCAAAAGTTGATGGGTTAGGGGGCATGCACTTGTATAAATTTATTCTATTTTTTGATGATTATCTCCAACATTCTCCAAGTCCAACTTAGAATTAGTGAAAAAGATAGAGATTAGGGGACCTCAAGGAGCGCATATATAGTCTAGACTCTACTTTCGGCCATTCATTTGAAAACAACCCAAGAAAACAATATAAGTGCTTTATAAATTATCATATGTTATTTTGTTATAAAGTTGATTAATAAAGATATGGACTATTATTTGCAACTATAGAAAAAAAAAATAGTAGCAAGTTATCATATATACTTGTCACTTTGAGAATGAAGCATCTTATCCTACTATTGCACATGAGCATTGTTGTACTTTTCTAAGAACAAAGTAGATGTCGGTAACTTTTAAGGATCATTACTATATTAGTTAAAATTTAGTGATCAATCTAAGGGCACAGTTGACAAAAATAAATCTATTTCTGTAGTACTCACTTAAAATGGACAATTAAGCATATTAATATTTGGTGTAATTGTTCTAAAAAGGCAATTTTATCAAATTGTAAAGTTGTCCCACATAATTTACTTTTTGTAACTTTTAGACAAAAATTTAGAAAATTACACCAAGACCCCTCTTGCTTTTTACATGTACCCCAAAAACATGTCCCATGAGAATATGAGATACTTTAAAAGAATTTATTTATGAATTTCTCTAGTTTTAAAAGTCCAAGTAAGCATGATTATGGTCGGTTAATCCAGATTTTATTTGTTCTTTCAAGATATTCATTATTGTTAAGTTCATGTTGTTTATCTCTAATCATATAGTTTATCAAATACTAATACATATTTGTACTTTCTAACAAAACCAGAATAATTAACTTGGATAACAACAGTAATATTTTGACAACATAATATGAAAAAAGTATATATTATACATCACCTGGGACCCATAGTCATAATCTCTTTTGGAATTTGGACCTCCATAAGAAGCTCCACTTGCAATTCCTATCACTAAAAATACTCATTAACTAATATGTAATTAGAAAAGCTAATCATATCTTAATTCCACATTACAGGAATGCTCCATTCACCATTCTACATCTAATAAAGTAAGTAGACATAGTCTAGGTGTCACTTTTATGTTTGAGCATAATAATTTAAGATGAGAAAAACATAAAACATAGTATTGATTAACATGTATAAACTTAGGCAAGATCATATTGAGACAACACATTGACTCATGAATATACAAAGTAATAAACCATTGTCATGTCGATTTACACATAAGTTTTACTAACATTTTAAGTTTGTTGGAAAATGAGATTTTGAGATTCACACGAAAGACTTTAATAGTGACTAAATATAGAAAAATAGAAAATGAGTAAAACTTGTTTCCAACTGGTCTTCTATAAATACAGTAGTTTTAAAGGAGCATCAACTTCATTTGAATACTATGTTCTAAATTAGTGATCTTAGAATGCTACATTCCTACTTATTTAAGTAGTTGATAGATATTTATTTTCCAACATAACTCATGAAGACCATATATGACATGTTTGACTATCATCTTTAAGGTGACAAGCTGACAATGGACAATATAGCTAGTAAATAAACTCATCATCTAGAACTATGGTAATTTTGAAGCTTTTAGAAAACCAAAAGAAACACTAGCTTTGAAGTGGGGAAATGGCATGAGAGCTAGCCATGGCCAAGAAACCAATAACAATTCCACTTTATAACGAAACGCTCCTTCCTTTCTCTTTTGAGAAACATAAAATTAAAATATATGTGCATTGGGATTATGAATTCTTCGCTATCAAAGATATAAAATGATTATTAGACATTAGTAAAAAAAATCATACTTTCTCTTATTGGCTTTTAGTATGCTACAAAAATAATCTAGCATGTACATTGTGTGTGTATTGCAAGGAGCATCATTATGCAACAACTGCGTCATTTTACCTTCAAAATCCATTGTGCTAAAAAGGAATCTACGTCATTTTACCTACAAAAATAATCTAGCATGTACGTACATTGTGTGTGTATTGCAAGAAGATTATGCATGTATATGTGTATAGGGTGTGTTAAAAAGGAATCTACGGGATCCCATGTCTTTTTCTCTTTCCTGAAGTAACTATAAGCATTTGAAAAAAAAAAAAAAAAAAAAAAAAAAAAACTTTCATACGGGAGTTGAGTCCCGAAACAGAATAGATATAGGTGTTGATTTTGGGGAGAGAGAGTGTTTATTATTGGTTGTTATTATTTGTTGTTGTGGGTGGTTGTGTGTATATTGAACGTATTTTTAAATGATAAAAAATATGAAAATAAAATTAATAGAAGCCAGAGAATGTGTTGTGATGGTTGTGGAAAAGTTGAAGAAAAATGTTGGAGAGAGAAAAAGCTGACGTGAAGCTAAGAAACCCCAATATCACACCCTTCAACCTAATTCGATGATCACTAGCTATTCCTAGGTAGTTTTCATTTTAATGTCGGTCATAAAATCGAGAAATTCTAAAATTGGCATAACATATGACGTTTTCGTAAAAAAAAAGTAAATTACACCAATAGTCCTAAACTCCGCTCATTTCTTGAATTTCGTTCCAAATTCTCAAAAATCGCAAATATAGTCACAACATTTTCTATTAATTGCGCGCCTGGTCATTTTTTGCTAACGGTACTTAGCATTTATCGTTAGTTAACCCACTTGACTTATGTGTGATGGGTATATACGTAATTTATATGTTTTTGTCAATTACACAGTTGGTCCCTAAAATTTTCAAATATCAAAGTAGAAATACTTTAATTCATACAAACAATCTTCTTCAACCTCTCTTCCACCACTATTACCATTTATCTCTAATTCAAAACTTATAAAAACTTTTCAACACAAATATTTCCCAACCTAATATTAAACATCAAGTCAGTCATCCCCATTTAACGCCCGTTAGCTTGGTTTTAAAACATTTCGGGAACCAATTTAGACGTTTTGTCTTATTCAATTAACTAAAGTTCCATGGTAATTATGAAAACCCGTTTCACCGTCTATTTGTTTTAAATCGAGACTATCAGTCTTTCAGGTAATCCTTTTGATTCCCACTTAGCTTCTTGGGAACGGTTTGTTGTAGTTAAAAGAGCGTAAACATGAGCCATTTTATTCCACATATCTTACCATAACACAAAACACTTACCAAAAGAATGACTGCCAAGAACAACACGAACTATGTTTCTGAACATATTGGTTTGCAAGTTTGTAAAGATATTGGTAAAGAGTGGGAGCTACGAAAAAAGTTACTGAAATTATCCAAAGAGTTGCTTGACACCGTTTATGAGAGGGGGTTGTTGATAATGGATCTTAATAAGGTGCCTGTGTCACCTACTGAGGAAGAAAGTTTGGCTTTTTTGAGGTTGATCAGGGACCGTGATTTTGCCAAAGCTAAGGCCATCAAGCAGATGAGTAATGAGGCAGAGAGTCACATGCTTGAGAATGTTGTTTTTTTAGAATGATTAAGCGTTTGTGAGAGGGTTTTGGTTATGGTTGTGATTTTTTGCGTTTTGTTGTTTTAGTTTGTGCAGTGACTCTTATGCATGTGATGGTTGGTATGGTAAATGAATGAAGATGGTTTCCTATTTTATGAATAATTTTGTGTTCTTAATGTTTTATGTGTTTTATGGTGGTTTTGTGTTACTCTAACGTTTATAAAAAAATATTCAACAATTTTAGTCATAGGTATTGTGGGCCTTACTTGTTGAAAAAATAGTCATACAAAACCGAACCATAAACATACCCTTTTTGTTTAGTGTCTATGAAGATCTAACCACAAAACCCCTTTTTGTTTTGTGTTAACTCCAAACCTGAAAACAAGAACAAAACCGTTTTAATTGTTTAAACTATGATATTGTTTCAAGGAAAATTTCATATGTCCCCCACCTAAAAATCAAAAATTTCATATTTATCAAAAATCATGCTTTAAAAGCATTATACATTATGCATTCAAAGTCCGTTATTTGGGTATTCATGATATCAAATAAGTACATATTATTGTCATCATTTGCCCTATTTATTTGACTTGTTTTATTATATTATATATGAAAATTGATACTTAATCGTTTACTTTTGTAATTCTCAACTAAAAACAAGTATTTGGTGAAAATTAATGATTTTGGACGAAATATGGAGTTAAATGATCAAGATGGAAAAAGTCTACTTAACTCAAGGAGATGCGCCGTATCATTCTACACAGATACTCCATATCATCATACTTAGATGATTTCGAAGACCGTTACCTGACTTTGAATAATGAGCCGCATCTAATTATATCTTGCGCCTCATATGAAATTTTGGTCAACGAAGAAGAACCAACTTGTTCTACTCCAGATACGCCCCATTCCATTTCTGACATACGACGTATCACTCTCAAGACTTCACCAAAGACAATCCAATATACTGAAGGACATGAGCCGCATACAAGAATCAAGTTATGTCGCATCTGAAGACGGTGTACGAATATTCCGGAATATATTAATCTTGGACCCCATGCGAAGTTAAGTCAATGCGCCACATCTACTTAATCGATGCGCCACATCGTGCCCTATGACAGAAACTATAAATACCCCAAGATACAACCAAATTTCGTGTGCCAAAAGTGATAGAAACTACTGCATAAACCCTAAGGAGAAGAATACCAACGAAAAGGCAACACAAGACACACTACATTGAAGATCTTAGAGCAATAAGAATGTCCTGCTTGAGTATTAATTCAATTAAGTAGTTTTGTTTTATTGTAATAGTAAGCTTTAATCCATCAGGATTGATAGGCTTGTGACCGCCATATTGCTCCTCTTAAAATTGTCTTCCCATCGATTAAAGTTTATATGATGTTTATTTGGTTTTGTTATATGTGTATTGATAACCTCTGTGTCTAGTTGTGGCTTGCTTGGGGATGCCATACCTCCTCCCATGATTACTTCACTAGCCTAATAAGTTAGTTAAATAATTTATAGACATAAGTGATCATTAAGGGTTTACTCGCCTATAATTAAGATCCAACGAGACAGATAAAATTACGACACTCATCATATAAAACTAGCAATAAAACAAGTGACAAGCTACTTAATCATTCGACAAGCCTTCTATCTGTATCTATTATCTATCTGTGTACGTGTTCGTCATTCGTTGTATTTTTTCTCATTAGTTTTATAGTTTTAATTAATCAAATCAATCATGCTAGTCTCTCAGACTAAAACCCCCTTGCGTTAGATTAGGTTGTAAAACTAACTTAGGAATTAAAATACTGATAGACTAACTAGATATTGCATTCCACTCTTAGTGATCGACACTCTACTTACCAACTATCTATATATTGATTGGGTACACTGCTCGTTAGGTGTGTGTTATAGGATAAGTCGGCAAAATATAACTTTAAAACTTGATAAGGAGTAATAACCCCTATACTACAACGTGACACACGACTGCATCAGGTATATAAAATTAATCATGAAAAGAAGGGAAAATGTGAAATTCATCCTTGTTTCAAGAAGTATTTGTCACGAATAAGATCTTGAAAATAAGGTCTCAGGTAAGGTTTAATTTCTTTAGTTTTCTTTGAAAACCGACACTCGAAACACAAAAATAAACTGAATCTTGCTTTTAAACAGATTATTGATATGATTTTATTGATATTTGTTGTTCGTTCTTTGTTTATTTCGAGAGATCGATGATGATGGGTTTTGAAATTGTTTGTGATTGTGATATTAGAAAAACAGTCAACGTTTTGGAGTTCTTATTTGAAATTGTTGTGCAAGTAGTTCTTTTGGAGTTGTTCTTTGTTGCGATTAGATCTTTTTGGTGTAGACTTGTTGTTATAAGAAAGTGTGTTGCAACTAGATCTTTTTTTCTTTTTTTTTTGGGGGGGGGGGGGGGGGGGGGGGGAGGGGTTGTTTCAAAGATTGATGTTATTTATTTTCGTTTTTGGAGTTATTGGTTGTGGTACAGTGGTGATGTTAGTGGTAGTAAAATGGTGATGTTGGTAGTTGTACAGTGGTGATATTGGTGGTTGTGCAATGGTGTTGTAGGTGGTTGCACAGTGGTTGTGTTGGTGGTGTGGTACGGTGGAGATGTTGGAGATAGTAAAGTGTTAAGAATTAAAGATTAATATGAAACACATTATATTAGATTAATACATTACAAAAAAATTACATATAAAAACACGTTACATCAATATAAAAAACAAAATATGTTATAAAAAACATTACACAAAATATTAAAAATACACAATCATCCTTGTTGTTTTTTATATGCATCAAAACAATTTTAGCATTGATTTAATTTTGTATTTTCCCGTCATTTTAAAAAAATCAAAAGTAATATCGTAATCTTTTGAAGAATCTTCTTTTAGAAAACTCTCAAGCAAAACACGTTTTTCTTGCAGAATGTCGTTGCATTCCTTATATGCTTTAATCATATCATCTTTAGCTTTGCTCGCATTTGCAAACGGCAAGGCTGTGTCTATGCCTACATACGTTTGTTATTCTCATCAACTTGTTTCAGTACTTCAACTTTGATTTCTTCGATTGTATATGGAAGAGAACAACCTGAGCTCGAATAATCCATAAGATTTTTGTATGTGATTAATTTGATAATGAGAGTATGAAAAATGGGTCGGTGTGGTGATGATTTATGTATTGAGATAGGAATTTATAGGGTTTGTTTGTTTTTTTTTTTTTTTTTTTTTTTTTTTTTTTTTTTTTTTTAATATAAAAAAGTAAGAAATAACGACCTATGGTGTCAAATAAGTTAAACTTGAACGGCTATATTTTTTGATTTGATATTTGAAAATTTCAGGGACTAGCGGTGTAAGTGAGAAAAACATTAAATTACATATATACCCATCACACATAAGTTAGGTGGGTTGACTAACGAGAAATGCTAACGATCATTAGAAAAAAAAGACCAGGTGTACAATTAATAGAAAATTGGGACTATATTTACGAGCTTTGAAAGTTTGGGACGAAATTTTAGAATCGGATGGAGTTTGAGGACTATTGGTGTAATTTACTCTCGTAAAAATAAACATGAATTACATGATAGCTAGGTAGATATAGGGTTTTGTTAACCATGCCTTAATGAATTGCGGAAATATAATTTATTCAATCATGTTAAACATGAAGGGTGCATTTGGTAGGTAGGTTTCAATTGTGGGAATGGATTAATTTCAAATAAAATTGTTTGGTAGATATGAATGAGATTAAAAATAAGAAATCATAATCATAGATCTATTCTAGGGTGTGCAGGTAGATTTATATATCATTCCAACAAACTTACCTCATTTTATATTATAACTATATAACAATAAGTGGGCTTTTTAGCTACAATGCTTTGGCAAATACTGTAGCGCTACAGTGTTAAATTATAACTATATAATAATAGGCGGGCTTTTTAGCTACAGTGCTTTGGCAAATACTGTAGCGCTAAAGTGTTAAATTAATACTTTAATGTGTGTTATATACTCATCCACCACAAACACATACCCGGTTCCAGAACACTCCTCATCCATCTTCTCCCCCTCTCTTGGTTTCTCTCTAGAACCATCTCACATCTCACACCTTTAATATCCCACATACTCTTGATCCATCCTGAAACCAATAATCCATAAACCCAGTTTCAAAATTTTCCACAAAACACATGACACAAAAAACAAACACACATACCCTCAGCTTCCCACCAAATCCTCAGTGTTATAATGGAAGACGAATTTTGAAAGGTATTTATGATTTTTTTTGAATCTTAGATCATTAACTGTTATACATATTTAAGAATTGAAAATTGAAAATAGGTTTTTGACAGAATTTGGGGGTTTTGGTTTTCTGGTGTAGGTGGTCAACGGTTTGTTTCAGGTGAGTTTATTTAGTGTTTTTAAAGATTGACATATTGTGACATGAGTGATTTTGCGATATGGGTTTACCTTAAAGTTAACAAACTGATTACCCATTTTCAGGTTTCAATTAAAACCCTGATAATAATTATCTCGGTTTTCATTTGATTTGATTTAATAGGTATGAACCGGTTGAAGTTGTAAAACTGATCTTGAAGGGTCTTCCCAAAAATAGAGCCGAAAGATGGAAGGTTTTTTTTATTTATTTATATGTATTTTGAAAAGATATTTCGTTAGATATAAACATAAATGTTCAGTTGTTATATTTTGGTTTCTGAAATTAGTTGTGTTATTATGGTGTATTTAGTTATTTAATGTTGATTTTCAGGTGGAAATTTTGGTTGGGGTACAAGTTACAGAGAGGGTCGCTACGGCTGCAGGCAAATGGCATGGATGGAACTGGAAATCAGAAGGTAACCTACTTCTTATGAGTGCTTATTTAATTGTTTTCGTATGAATTGCCTTATGTGTACAATGACCACTTCTTATTTATCAATGTGCTTATGTGGTTAAAACATTTGGTTTTTGAGCTTTAACTATAAACATGATACTTGCAGACATATGTTTTGAACCATAAATTTAGTGGTTCAATGTTTCATACAATTTTTGACTAAAGAATGTAATTGGAATAGTTGCCTGTGGATATTTGGATTTGAGCATGTTTGGAATTTGGGATTAGTCATTATGATTTTTTTTAGCAACATGGATTTGATCATTGCCGCACTTTGATTATCAGCACGGCAAGAATGGAGTCAAGTGGAATGAGATGAGATTTGCAATCAACCGGTACCGAACCGGTACGTAACATGATAGATTGCATTTATTTTTAAATTGAATAACAAGTGATTGTATTTGCAGCCATGGTGTGTGGTGGGTGTTCCTTCAATGTTTGCAGCTGTGTTGACCTGTGGTTTATAAAGGTAATTCAACTTAAAAGTTTAGCTTTGCTTGCATAATGTATTAACTTGAGGTTATTATATTAGCTTTTTATTTATTTACCTTTTGGCCTTCTTGAAAAGCTAATAAGTTCATTCTTTACGCTTTTGAGTGTGCCTTATAAGCTTAAGTGAGCAATCTATATATTTTTGATTGATTGCAGGTTATCTTCGAGTATTTAACTTTAAAAGTGAGCAATTTATATGTGGAGGGAAAAGCTATTAAGAAGAGGCTGATTACACGGGCCGGGTAGTTTAGGTTTTCTTCATACAATTTAAATTTTATATCATGGGCTAAAGGGAGTCATTATAGAGGGCAGTATAGACAGCCGTTAAGGCATGGTTATGGGGTTTATCGGCTAAGGTTGGTCATAAATTTGTTCAATTACATAATACTTTCATTGCATCTTTTGTTTTTTAATAATTTAACCATATAACTATATCATGCAGTTCATAGGAAAGCAAAATGATCAATTTTTTTGGCGTTATGTGGAACCTTCTATCTTATCTTATGGAAACAACTATCATGGCTATCACTACGGCACGAGGACGGGTCAGTCCATTTGGTGTATCTTGATACATTAGTGTATATGTTATATGATTGTATGCTAAACTAATTGTTTCCAATGTGATAAACTAATTGCCATTGTAAGATCTTTTGCATTCTTTATATAGACAATGGTACTTGCACTTTGGAATTAAGGGTATTGTTAAATGACTTATGAAAAGGCTTTTATCGATATAAAGGTGAAATTTTATGTTTTTTGACACATAACCTGTGCAGCGCAGTGTTAGCACATTATCTTTTGGATGAAAGGATGCATATTTTTGGTGTAGTCGGTTGTGTACTCTGCCTGTTTGGTTCGACCACAATTGTGTTGCATGCTCCACATGAGACTCCAGTTAGTTCAGTCACACAAGTATGGCACTTCGCAACTGAGCCAAGTATGTTGACTTTCTTCGATTATCAACAAAGCGAATATAGCTTATGATTTTATGCAATAAAACCAACAATTGTATTATGTTAACAGCCTTTCTGGTCTACGCGTGCATTGTACTGGTTATTGTTGGTGTACTCATTTACCGTTATGTGTCACGTTATGGGCAGACTCATCTAATCGTATATGTTGGAATCTGCTTTCTTATGGACTCATTGACGGTTTGTCTTCTGTTAAGCTTCTCTTTTTTCCTTAATTGACATGTGATATCTATTGTGTTCTAATGAGGTTTATGGGAATTTAGGTGATGTGCGTGAAAGTAGTGGCGATTGCTATTAAGCTCTCATTCTCAGGAAGCAATCAGTTCATATACTTTTCAAACATGGTTTTTCACCCTGCTACTTGCTGTATTCTGTGTTATGCAAATCAACTATTTGAACAAGGTACGGTAACGTACCTACATTGTTATTCATTTTTGTACTGTAAAAAGTAGAGTTTCAAGGAATGGTGTTAAATTTTGTTTGGTTACCTGAAAACAAATAAGACCAAACTATGTTACATTATTACGCAATAAAAAGATCATAATCAACAATAATGTTATTGTATTGCATTTCCTAAACTTTTTATGTTATGTCGGTTCGAAAATCCTAGATGCGCTACTGTAATATTATTATTCTTATGCTGAAATTCTGATGCTCATAAATTTGGAATACCTATTTGCAGGCACTAGAGATCTTCAATACCAATGTCATTTCACCAGTATACTATGTCCTGTTCACAAGCGTCACCATTGTGGCTAGCGTGATCATGTTCAAGGTAATTTAGTATGTTTTTGCATAGAGTGGTGGTGGAATCATGGGCGGGGCATGTTGGGTCGAAACAATGGGCATTTCGGCAAGTCCAGTATCCCTGAAACAGCATCTGTTCAGAACTTCTTTATCCATTTCAATAAATAGTAACTGGGTCAAATATGCTCACAAAAGTTGTATTACTAAAGCAAAAAATATCCTGCCAACTTTCGACCCGTATTATGCATCCAACCCATTTTCTTTTAAGCTATTATTTTTCTTAATCGGTGACAATCTAGAGATGAAACACAGTCGTACAACATTTAAGAAATTTTGGTTCATATATGTGGTTGCTCGCATGATGACAGGACTGGGATAAGCAGAGTGCATCAGAAATTGCAATGGAAATATGTGGTTTCGTGACAATTCTATGCGGGACATGACAAGAAAGATAACAAGAGATGTGACAAGGATGACAAGTAAAGGAAAGTATGCAAAGCACTTATAGTATGATAACAATACGAGTCCTCATTATTTTCAAATTTGTTGCAGGCACACAATTCACTAAAAATACATATATGTGGAAAACTAGAAGGGGGGTTGAATAGTTTACCGACTAAAATCTTTTTATCTTGTTTAGTTAGCTTTGAAACTTTCCGTTTGATCAAAGATATATACACAAACACAATATATAACATGCAAGTAAATAAAAGAAATGATCAAACCACAACACGAGTATTTATCATGGTTCGGCTACAAGGACTCTTTTTCCTTGCCCTACGTCCACGCCCCGAGTATCCAAGTCGAGAGTTTCTTTCACTAGTCAACAAGCTCATTTCACCGGCGGAGAAAACCTTACACGTCGCTTATACTTTTACCGACACTAAGCTAGATGTCGAGTTCTTTACCAAGGGTACAACCACTCCCGTTAGTTCTTTTACAAGGGTACAACTACTCCCGATACACTTTGTATTTTGAGGACTAAAATACTAACCGATCAATACTGAAAATACACAATCAAATGAAGTGTAAACTATACAAGTCTACACAATGCTAAGCTAACAAGTCTTGCAACGTTGTGTTGAATACTTGTTACTTTTAATGAGCTCGTGAATCTCTTTGCTACAAAAAGAAACTTCACATATGAAATGCTAAAGAGTTAGATGAAAGAATGAAGGTGTGTGTGTAAAATATGATGTAGAGTGATAAGCCAAAAATCAACTTGTGGCTTGGTATTTATAGCCAAACCTTCTGCAGGTCTGGCGGATCAGGCGGACCCCTCAGAAGGGTTCCGCCCGTGTACCCCCAGGGTACCATCGGGCTTGCAGTTGGTTTTGCAATAAATCTTGCAAACCAAACAAAGTCACATCTCATAACTCCTTGCAAACCAAACAATGTCACATCTCATAATATCAAGTCAAACACTAAACTTGCAAGCAACAACTTAGTAAGTCAAACACATTTCTTTCCATAAATGAATACTGACAAAACTTGCCATAAATGTGATGTGACAATTCTATTTTTAGAAAATAAAAAGTGTTGTGTTTTATGAAATGTAAAATATAGCAAAAGTCTAGTTTATGCAAGTCTTTAAAACTAAGATTATGTTTTACTTAGAAACTAAAGTTTACATTTTGTCGTTAACAAAACTTAGCAAAGATCGTAAAATATAAATAACGTTTTTAGGCGATATTTGTATTAACAATCTCCCCCTTTTTGTTGATGACAAAACATAAACTTTGTTTTCAAGTAACTCACAAAATCTTGGTGTTTAAGACTTAAAAAAAAATTATATTAAACTTGTTTTACTTAAGTTACGAAAATCATATTAAGTTTTGAAAGTTTAATATATATCTCCCCCTTTTTGTCGAAACAAAAAGTAGAGTAGCGAAGCGGAAAAATGCACTTGCTCCCCCTTGCTTGTTACTCCCCCTAAAAGGAGTGCCAAGATGGGAAACATGGATTTTGATCCTACAAAAAAAAAAATAGTTAGTTGGTAATATATATAGTCAAGCTTGTAGTTACCACACACATTGCAACCACAATGACAACATAAAAATGATCAACCAACAATGCACAAAAGTAAGTAGAAAGAAATAGCATTCCAAGTAAAATTTTGACTTATAAAAGTCAAAGGACAAGAAATGGGAAATATTCTTCTACTTCTAAAAACTTAAAAAATAACCAAGAAAGAAAAATAAACGGCTATTTTCCTAGATTAGGGCAAACGGACTCCAAATGGTTGTCTAGGATTTGTTTGGGTGGGAAAGAGCATCCAAACGTTCTATGACGTGTTGGAATGCAAACCGGGTTTCATCTTAGAGTTGGTGAAGCAACGTTTTGATGCTTGCACCCATTTGCTTACAATTTGAGCAAACATGGGGATGAGTGGGTGGAAATGGGTTGGTTTTGGTTTCTTGGTTTGAGGGTTGGTTGGTTTTTGGTTCTTGGGTGGATGATGGGTTTGGTATTTAGTCAAGCAAGGTGGTTTGAAATTCCATTGCTTGATGGAGGTGGTTCTCAACCATGTTTTGTATATCCTCATATGAAGGAAAGAAAGACTCAAAGGTTTGAGCTTGAGAGTGTGGTGGAGTTGGTTGATCATGGTTTTCAAAGTTTGGTTCTCCATAAAGAGGGCCATGGATGTCATGGTAGATGGGGTGAAACAACAATGGTTTGGGTTGATGGTACACTTGTTGTGGTGGTTGAGTGTGGTTAAAAAGCTCATTTTGGTCAAGAATTGACCTTGGTGATTCATTTGCAAAAGGTGGTGGTTGTGTAGGTCTTGGTGGAAGATCATTTAGATCTTGGACAAAAGGGTGTGGTGATGTGGGAGGAGACCCAAATAACTCCATAGGTTCTATTTTGGGTAATGGTGATGGTGATGAAGTTTTGGATGGTTGGGTTGGAGCACTTGGTGGAGTTGGGTCAATGGGTGATTTAGTAGGTGGTGGAGTGAGCTCATTGGGTTCATTGGGTGATGGTGATGGAGATGCAAGGTTCATAAAGTGTTCATTTTTGATAGGTGAGGTGAATTCATCCGAAGATGAGGAGCTTAGGTTGATGGGTTGATTAGACCATAGTGGTTTAACACTTATCCGGGCGGTTTTCCGGATGGGTCGTGATGGTTGAGAGGTGATTGTTGACTTAGTCATGGTAAAAAATGGTTTAGAAGTTCAGAAATTGTGATGAAGAAGGTGTGATTTGATAGTGTTTAAGATGGCTTAATTTATAGTGTTGAGGGATTATGGAAAGGAGTGTTTGGATTTAATGTTAGTCCATACAAAAATGGAGGTTCCTAATGATTTGGAAAACTAATTGTGGGTTGTCATATCATGGAAGTCAATCCAATGAAAATGGTGAAGTAAGAAGACAAGTTTTGTGAGAGGATCACTTGATTTGATCACACACTATAGGTGTTGGACCTTTTAATGTGTAAATATGATACTTTGAGTGAATATGATTAAGTATGCGGAATCTACTTTAACCACACTTAGAATGTTTATTGGAAATGGAACTGTGATGTTTGTGTTTTATTTAACAAAGAACAATGAAAGTATTTCACCAAACGATTCAATATTATTCAAAATAATACGAGTGATCTTCACTATCACTAGGGTTACAAAGACCTTGAATCTTGTGTTTTGTTCTATTGTTTTTCTTTATGTATATCTTTTCTCACATCTATTTTCTACACACTTTAAGTCATATCTAAGATCTTCCTTTTATAGTCCAAGGAAAGATCTTTTACAATCTATATGACTCATCTTTATTACTAGCTTATGACTAATCTTCATTCTAGCTAGATGATGACTTATCATGTCAGTCATTAAGATACAACATGTATCTAGGATTACAACTCACTTGGAGTGTTCAATTTGATGACTACAACAAAGATATTATCTTGTATATGAATCAGTAGAATAAGTCGTACTTATCTACACAGCTGTTCTATGAGTCATAGTAGCATCAGCAGAATCCATCAGCAGAAACACTATCAGTAGAAAACGTTCTTCAGCAGAATCCATCAGTGGAAACGTGCTTTGTGCTTTATCAGCAGAAACATACTTGTGTATTTCCTTAAGCCTTTATGTTGATTATTCTGATTATTTAATTCCCAACAATCCTCCCCTAAACATGTGAATTACATTCAAACATGTTTTTCTGAATTAAATGAGGACTTTGTGAAGATCTTTCAAACACTTCATTGTCAGACTGTGATCTGAACTTTCTTCTCTTTTGAGTGATTGAATGTCTTTCTCTGTAACTCATCTGCTTTCTGTTCTTTGCTCCAATCTTGGACTAAAAGATGGTGCAATATTCAACTTGAAGAATTTTAAGAGGCAATGATGCTGTGTATCTTGGATGCTTGTTCCAAGAAGTAGAAATCATCTTTCAGCATGTCTTTGGAAGTGATGAACAAACGTAGTGAACTGAATTTGAAACCTTTCATCTTTTGATCTAGATAGAACTTTCTCCTATCAGCTTTGTTCTTGTTCTTTATCAGTAGAAACCCTGTCATCATCTTGTATGCTCTTATCTTTTCCTTCTTTTTCTTTGGATAATCTTCCTTTTAAAGTGCTTTTTGTAACCTCCCATGAGATTTAATTCTCTTTTGAGCAATTTCCTCCCCTGTTTGGAAGATCTCTCACAATCATATCATATCATCTGATCTAGCAATTTCCATGTTTTCAGACAATTTGTACATGAAGCCATGATACGTGGGAATCGCACCAGGCTTTACCTCTCAAGGGATCTTGAGAAGCTTACAACCCCCACCAGGCAGTGTACCTGATCGTTGTAGTATAGTATAGTGACAAGTACCAGGGGATTGATCGTTCAGCATAGGAATAGTGTCGCTAGGATTAGAAAGCCTAAATACTAGTTCTAAAGGTGAGGGAAGATTATTTTTGTATTTTTATATTTTTTATAAAGCAAGTTAAAATCTCGGGTTTGAAGGATTTGGGCGGAATTAGTTGCTATTCAACTAACCCAATACTAAGATGCAATCAAAATAAAATACTAGAAATGAAATTAAACTAAATTATACTAAAGTTGTGAGCAGTAATTGGAGAAAATGTGTTTACTTAGATTTCACTACTCCCTAGACATCTTTTACACGTTAATTACTTGTTATAATTGTATGGATGACGGATCGTATTCCTTAATACCATTCATTGGGTGGCACACTTAACTCCCCAATTCTATGAGCTCTTATCTCCTCCTACACCATGCCCAGCACAACTATAGGGATTGTAAACAGTGGCTCATGCATTAAATACAACCAATAAAGACCTAGTGCGCGTCGGTTCATGTTTCTTAAGACGTTCAAGCATGTTACCAATTGGAGATCTGCCAGTTTTCTTAAGCCTAACATATAAATCATTCATCCAAGACAAGAATAAACAAGTAATCAACACATAATTAACATCTAGGTTTCATTAGATCTAAGCAAACACAAGATAGATCTAGCCTAGCATGATGGAATTAAGACAAGAACAAGATATAGACAACCAACACATAGACATATTGATTGAATTAAAAGAACACTTATCTTGATTACACATGAAAGGTATCAAGGGGTTGGAACCCTTGAAAAACCTGTAAAATTCGACCAAAATCGTACTTAGGGTTTCTCCCAAAACTTCTCTCTTAATGTGTAAAAATTAGAAAACTATATATAGGAAAAGGGGTCTGACGGCGTCAAGACCAATCTTGTGACACCGTCACCTCGCCGCCAAAACTATTCTCGGACTGCCTTGATCTACATTTGACGCCGTCAAGACTTAATCGTTTCCAGGCCGTCATGACTTTAACTCTTGACGCCCTATTTCGTGACGCCTTCAAATCTGTACTGGATCGTCATGGAATTTTGCTATTGACGCCGTCAGGGAGTTACTCTTGACGCCGTCACCTACTGTTCCCAGCATGGAAAATTAAGACTTTGGCGTTTTCTTCACTTTTATGCTCCAAAAACGTCCGAATTGCTTCTTTTTCCAGATTTCACTCCTAATGTACCTAAAATCACAAAAGGAATGATTTAGGGCAATATTTAATCAAATAAATTCGAATTCCGGCTTAAATGACCCCCTAAAAACGGATCATTTTTCGCCTCATCATATACCCTTACACTTGAGATTTGCTTGTCCTCAAGCAAATGCGCTTTTATTCTACTCAAAATACAAGTTAGGGGTCATTTAACAATAATATAAAAGTAATTACAACAAATAATCGTTCCACTAAAGACCAATAGACAAGCACGTAGGTCATACACAAGCACCTCACAAATAGTGTTTAGATACTCACATCTCTCGGGTGTAATAAAGTGTAAATTACAATATGGAAACGGAAGATATCTCTCACTACCTGTCATAGCAAAATAGATTACCATAGGCTTGGGAAAGGATCAAACCTCCACCACATGGCGTAAGCACCTATGATAAACTATCAAAGAGGTCTTTTAAATGGTTGTAACGTTAGGTGTAGTGATATGAAATATACGGTTTTGTTGGATAAAGGAAGTTTTACTGGTGGCGAGTTAACAATCTTAGTTAATTACATGTATAATATGGCGTTGCTAAGCCAAGACTAGACTCGACTTAAGCTAATAAATGAAAAATAATAAAAACATAAAATGAACATAGAATAAAAAGGGATGGTAGTCCGTATGTTTTTTTTTTTCTTTTTCTTTTTCTATTTTTTTTTCTTTTTCTTTTCTTGATTTTTCGATTTTTTTTTTTTTTTTTTTTTTTTTTTTTTTTTTTTTTTTGCTGCATACACTCTTACCCCATCCAAAATAATACATCATAGGGAATGAACGTTCCCCTTACACTTGAATCTTTACATACTTTACAATCAGCTAAACTAATGACTCGAATTAAGAAAATCAAAACACTTGGAGCACTTTTAAGATTAACGTACATATGGGGGTAATAAATGGTGTCCTTCCCCATTACTCCATAAAATAAGTACTTTACCCATGAGTCCCAATCGTCCCAAAACAATATGTACAAGGATATGACTCGACTTAGCAACCATGTAATCAATTAGAAAGTTAACTTAGGGTTTAACAAATAACAATAATGCACTAAAAATGAGTGCATACACAGAAGGCTAAGGCGATTTGGTTGTACATTTAAGTGGGGTGTAACAAATTCTTCCTTTAAGTAAAATGCTTAAAGTTAGAAACGAAAAGATAGGCTCGGAGGGGTGTACTAGGGGTTTCGTGTACTAAAAATGAGTACAACGCTAAGGGTGTGGGAAAAATTAGTTGACTTAACTAGCCAAGTAATATGACTTAAATGGTCAAGTAATTATAATACGGGTTTAACACAAGGGTGATCCTAATGCCTCTTATCCTGTAGTAAATCCTACTACACGAATGTAGTCTCACTAGCGGTCTTGGGATGCATCACTAACGCAAGTTCTAGAATCTAAATGTTACCGGTACACTCATAAGCACTAATAGTAAATGCTTTTCCTATCAAATCTAAAGGCGAACCTCACATATTTGGGTGGAAAATTTTTCTGAATATACAATTATGTGCTAGTCATACAATCTCCTATCCATGAGACGCTTGCTATGGCTAAAGTTTCACTAATAAATGTTGTAAAAAATTTTAAATTTGGCGCTAAAATTGCACTAACAAGTATTTCTCATAGTTTTATTACACATCTACCATTAAACAAAACAAACTCAAGCGAAAGTGCATATGTAAGGTATCATCTTTTTACCCTCCCCTTACACTTAAGATGAACATTGTCCCCAATGTTCAAGTAAAGAATGTAAAAGTGAAAAAGTAAAGAGAATGAAATCAAATACTCCCCTGATTCGCTCGGTATGGATAATTAGGTGGCCAGGTTAAATCTTCCTCCAAGAAAATGAACAATCAAAGCTTCCCTTCCAGAATATAAATCATCTTCTTGTCATACATAACCTGTAAAACCTGATAAAATAGACAAGACAACCTCGCGTAAAAGCGGTGGCATCCTATATAAGTTACTAAATCCTAGAAAACAAGATAAGATATAATGCTTGTGGAATGAAGTTTGCAGATCTCCTGGAGATTATAAAACTTAATAATTCACAAAAACCATAAGACTCCGTTGGAAAAACAAAACTGGTAAAATTTCTAGGTTTTTACACGTGACGCTGTCAAGAGTAATCTCGTGACGCCGTCAGAAGTGACCTGCAGAAATTCTTATGTTAAGTTTCCGGAAAATTTCTGGAAAAACTTGGTCCTACTTCCTGGAAAATCCTGCAAAACTTCATTATGACTCAATACAAGCATTTGACTCTAACAAATACGAATATACATGTTCATTTATTATTGTGGAGAATCATGATCGGTTTGTTTCTTAAAAACATATTTGGGGTTTCCTCTTACACTTATCTTTTGCAAAAATACCTTTAGGTGGAGTTAAGACTAGGCCAAAACAACAAAGTAAAGTATTTCCACTTTTTAATTTAGAAACATGATCTACCAACAATAAAAACTAAGCATGCATACGGAAGCAAATAACAAACAAACAAATAAACAAACAAAACATGGGTTGCCTCCCAAGAAGCGCTTTTCTTTATTTACGAGTCTTGTAGCTAGACTCAAGGTCATGGGTTACTACGTGATACGGGTGAGTTCCTCATTGAGGACATCTTTGGGATCAAACTTAGGTTTCAACTTCCTATCGGTTTCCTTAGTATGGTATGACCTTTCAAACTTTTCTCCATCCGGATCATACAAAGTCATCCTCATATGCCATGATCCGTCACCTTCTTTAGGTGGCTTGTCCCACCTCCATTTACACTTGTCTCCCTCTCTTTTCCATTTATTTATCTCTATATTAATAGGCATTACGCTTAAGAACTCAATCATCTTCCTAAAGACTAAGGGGTCCTCAAAGGGATCTAGCTCTTCATCTCTAGCTATGAGTTGTTCTACCGAATGTGTCTTTTCAACGAAATCCTTTTCTAGATAAAATGGGCATTGAGGTCCTATGAAGTTCCTTTCTATCCAAGGTCCATATCTAGATGGTCTCCTATTCATCTCTACCCAATGCGGTGTCGGTTCATCATCACAATCATAACTATGCTTCTTTACATCGTACACCGACCAAGTATCACCTTCACCTACCGCTATCTTAGACTCCTTACAATCTATCATGGCGCTAGCGGTTTCTAAAAATCCTCTCCCTACCAATAATGGGCATGTAGTGTCACTAACCATGTCTAAGACGTGAAAATCCGCTAATATAGTTAACTTTCCTACGTGAACAACTACATCCTTAATCATTCCGACCGGGTGGGCAATACTCCCATCCGCTAGCCCTATCAATACCTCCGTTTCCTCTAACTTTCCTAGCTTAAGAGCGGTGAATAAGGATAAGGGAATCAAGTTGAGGCTTGACCCTAAATCGGCTAGTGTGTCGAAAGCTTTGGATCTTCCTATCTTACAAGGCAAAACAAATATACCCGGATCATCAAGCTTTTTAGGTAACTTGTTTTGAACGAAGGCGGTCCCATTTTTACCTAGCTTAAACTTCTCATATTTTTCTAGGAGGGCACTATAGTAAGGAGCACGCGCTAAGACATCAATAACGGGGCGTTCAAGGTGAAGTTCTTTGAATTCATCGTCAAGGTCTTGCGTAGGAGGTGTTTCAACTATACTTTTGACCGGTTCTATATTGGGTGTTTTATTTGATTGGTCCTTTTGAAGAATTTGGTTTTGTTTGAAACACGTGCTCGTTGATTTAACCGAGTAGTATTGTGGACACGAAGTGGGTGACGAAACTGAGGATATGGAATTAACGGTTAGTTTCGGATTCTTGACCGTGTCGCTTGGGAGTGCTCCCATTTCTCGGTCATTGAGAACTTTCAACAATGCATCAATTCTAGTGGTCATCTCGCTTTGCTTTTGTTTGAAATCAGCTTCAAACTTAGATATGCGAGCTTCTTGAGATGCCATAAACTTTGACATCAATCCTTCAAGATTTTTGGTACTACCATAGTTGTTAGAAGGATTGTTGTTGAAAGTACGGTTGGATGGTGGACCGTTAGGTTGGTAACGATTAGGCGGATTGGAAGAATTGGGTTGATTTTGTTTCCACCTAAGGTTTGGGTGATTTTTCCAAGAGGGGTTGTATGAATCACCGTAAGTGTTTGGCTCGGGCTTGAAAGTGTACCACTTATCTCCCGCTTCGTCGGTACGCGAGGATGCGTAGTCCGCAAAAGCTGTTCCGGGGAAATCCACACAATCACGAGTGTCATGGGGACCACTACATAATTCGCATGAAGAAGTGATTTTGTTCACTTGGCTTGAAGGCTTAGGAGCTTCGTAAGATTTCATGAGAAACTTGACTTGGTCCTCAAGTTCCATGATCCTACGGTCGGGAGTGCTAGAATTGTTCGAAGGCAAAGATATTGCCTTGACCGTTTTGTTCAAATCACGAGGATCATTCCAACTTTCGTTGTCATAGAGAGCAAGATCTTCTATGAGTTCCCATGATTGTTCCGCACTAAGATCACGTAGCTTACCACCGGCCGATTGGTCAATGGCTCGCCTCGTGGAGATATCGATATGGTCATAAAAAATTTGGACTTGGAGCCAAAGATCTATGCCATGATGAGGGACTTTTTGGAGTAAGTCCTTGAAACGAGTCCATGCTTCATAAAGAGATTCATTTTGACTTTGTTGGAACATCAAGATGTCATTTCTAAGCTTAGTAGTTCTACCCGGTGGGAAAAATTGAGCAAGGAAACGAGTGGTGAGATCATCCCATGTGGTGATGGATCCCGCGGGTAAACGCTCAAGCCATTGACTAGCTTGATCCCGTAGAGAGAATTGGAATAGGCGTAAACGGTTAGTCTCTCTAGTTTCAACACCTAGGTCTATGGAATCTACGATTTTGAGAAAGTCCTTAAGATGTTGGTTTGGATCTTCGGAACGAAGTCCATGGAATGCACATCCGCTTTGCACCAACCGGATGGTGTCGGATCGCAAGGGGGTCACATTGGCTCCGGTGAGCTCAATGGTGTTTCGGTAGCCTTGGTGGCTAGGTCGGGAATACTCTCCTAAGGTTCGGGGCCTAAGGGGTTCTAGTGGTGGGTTTTGTTGTGGTGGGATGACGGGTTCAAAGATGTTCCCGTTGTCCATGATGTCGGGTGGTTATGAACAAAGACACAAAGAATTAAGATAGACTAAAGAAAACCTAAAAATAAAAATAAAACCTTACTAGAAAGGAATCTAGCAAGTAGACCTAATAAAAAGAAATTCTAACATAGACAATAACTATTCCCCGGGCTGCGGCGCCAAAAACATGATACGTGGGAATCGCATCAGGCTTTACCTCTCAAGGGATCTTGAGAAGCTTACAACCCCCACCAGGCAGTGTACCTGATCGTTGTAGTATAGTATAGTGACAAGTACCGGGGGATTGATCGTTCAGCTTAGGAATAGTGTCGCTAGGATTAGAAAGCCTAAATACTAGTTCTAAAGGTGAGGGAAGATTATTTTTGTATTTTTATATTTTTTATAAAGCAAGTTAAAATCTCGGGTTTGAAGGATTTGGGCGGAATTAGTTGCTATTCAACTAACCCAATACTAAGATGCAATCAAAATAAAATACTAGAAATGAAATTAAACTAAATTATACTAAAGTTGTGAGCAGTAATTGGAGAAAATGTGTTTACTTAGATTTCACTACTCCCTAGACATCTTTTACACGTTAATTACTTGTTATAATTGTATGGATGACGGATCGTATTCCTTAATACCATTCATGGGGTGGCACACTTAACTCCCCAATTCTATGAGCTCTTATCTCCTCCTACACCATGCCCAACATAACTATAGGGATTGTAAATAGTGGCTCATGCATTAAATACAACCAATAAAGACCTAGTGCGCGTCGGTTCATGTTTCTTAAGACGTTCAAGCATGTTACCAATTGGAGATCTGCCAGTTTTCTTAAGCCTAACATATAAATCATTCATCCAAGACAAGAATAAACAAGTAATCAACACATAATTAACATCTAGGTTTCATTAGATCTAAGCAAACACAAGATAGATCTAGCCTAGCATGATGGAATTAAGACAAGAACAAGATATAGACAACCAACACATAGACATATTGATTGAATTAAAAGAACACTTATCTTGATTACACATGAAAGGTATCAAGGGGTTGGAACCCTTGAAAAACCTGTAAAATTCGACCAAAATCGTACTTAGGGTTTCTCCCAAAACTTCTCTCTTAATGTGTAAAAATTAGAAAACTATATATAGGAAAAGGGGTCTGACGGCGTCAAGACCAATCTTGTGACGCCGTCACCTCGCCGCCAAAACTATTCTCGGACTGCCTTAATCTACATTTGACGCCGTCAAGACTTAATCGTTTCCAGGCCGTCATGACTTTAACTCTTGACGCCCTATTTCGTGACGCCTTCAAATCTGTACTGGATCGTCATGGAATTTTGCACTTGACGCCGTCAGGGAGTTACTCTTGACGCCATCACCTACTGTTCCCAGCATGGAAAATTAAGACTTTGGCGTTTTCTTCACTTTTATGCTCCAAAAACGTCTGAATTGCTTCTTTTTCCAGATTTCACTCCCAAAGTACCTAAAATCACAAAAGGAACGATTTAGGGCAATATTTGATCAAATAAATTCGAATTCCGGCTTAAATGACCCCCTAAAAACAGATCATTTTTCGCCTCATCAAGCCATCAATTCCTTAAGAGTTTAAATGCTGCCCTCATCACTTCTAGGTGTGTAACCTCCTATGAGTGGTGAATTACTGAGCATGGACTCATAATCCATCATAAGATGATTTTCTGAGCCTCTTTGAAAATCCTTTTTAAGAAATATTTGACTTAGCAGTATGAACATGATTTTCTGATTAAAAATCATACTGCTTCTAACCATTTTGAAGGGATTAAGTGTGGTAACTAACACTTAATCAAAATTTCAGTTTAAAGCAACCTCTGGTTGTGTGAGAACCAATGTTTTCAGTTATAAATAACTGCCTGTGTACAGATAAACCTATTCAAAAGGCTTTCTTTACAGGGTTTCCAGCTCGTGGCATTTGTTACCTCTAACACAAGTGTTAGATTCACTTTTGCTCGTTGTTCTTTCTATCAGATATCCGTAGATTAGTCACATTATACTTGAGAGTATAAAATGATAGAAAGTGAGTTGTATCAGTTATTAACTGATCAACTAAATCATCAATTCAATGTGAAACATCATAATCAGGTTCCAAGAAAGAAGTTTTAAGGAGTTTTGAAATCCCAAACTCTTTCTATCATGAACCTATTATATCAGCAGAAATGATCAGCATTCAGCAGCAATGATCATAGATTTCACTTGAAATAGCCTTTGAGCTCAAACATTCATACCTGAAATTGTTAGTCTAAAACCAAAAGAACAAAGTACAAAGTACTTGTCTTGAATTAGAATTATGCATAGGACTAACTGTATGAATAACTTTTAATTGGTAATAGTAGTTTTAGATGACAAAGTTAGATGCATTAACAAAATCTATATACAAGAACACATTATTTTGAAAAATTTAAAGATTAAGCATTTCAATACCTGCTACCAAGTACTGAAATCTTCCAACATCAAAAGCTTTTGTAAGAAGATCTGCAAAGTTTTGTTCTGAAGCAATTTTCATTACTTGAATTAACCTCTTTTCATTGCAATCTCTAATAAAATGATGTCTTATTTCAATGTGTTTTGTTTTAGAATGTTGCACTGGATTTTTAATAATGCAAATTGTACTACTATTATCAATATGAATAATGGTATGTAAGAAATTGTACCCATAGTCAAGAAGTTGGTTTTGAAGCCATAGAACTTGACCACAACAATTTGCAGCAGCTACATATTCAGCTTCAGTTGTTGAAGTAGCCACCATTGTCTGCTTCTTACACTGCCATGAGATAAGTCTGCACCCAAGGAATTGACATCCTCCAGTTGTTGACTTTCTGTCCAAGCTAGCACCAGCATAATCACTATCTGAGTATGCTACCAAGTCAAAAGATGACTTTTTAGAATACCACAGACCCAACCTAGGTTGACCCTTGAGATATCTAAAACTTCTCTTGACTGCTGTTAAATGAGAAACCTTAGGAGTTACTTGATATCTTGCACAAGCACAAACAGAGAACATGATATCAGGTCTTGATGATGTGAGATACATCAAAGAACCTATCATAGATCTGTATGTGTGTACATCCACATTAGTTCCTTCTACATCTTTAAGAAGTGGCTTCTCAGGGTCCATTGGTGTGCTTGCTGTTTTGGAATCAACAAATTGAAACTTTCTAAGAATCTCTGCAACATATTTGTCTTGACTAATAAAGATTCCTTCTCTTGATTGTTTAACTTGCAGACCCAAAAAGAATGTAAGTTCCCCCATGGAACTCATCTGAAACTTATTGTGCATAAGCTTCTCAAACTCCAAACACATCTCCTTCCTTGTAGATCCAAAGATGATATCAACCACATATACTTGAACTAGCAAAAGATCCTTCTTATGCTTCTTGGTGAAAAGTGTCTGATCAATCTTGCCTCTTTGAAATCCATTTGAAATTAAGTAGGAAGCCAGTGTTTCATACCAAGCTCTTAGTGCCTGATGTAGGCCATATAGAGCTTTAACAACCTTGTACACTTTGTCTGGATGGTCAGGATTAACAAAACCAGGAGGTTGTGAGACATACACCTCCTCTTCAATAGTACCATATAAGAAAGCACTCTTGACATCCATTTGATAAACTGTGAATCCCATAAATGAAGCATAAGCCAAAAAGAGTCTAATGGCTTCAATCCTTGCTACTGGAGCAAAAACTTCTTCATAGTCTATCCCTTCTTCTTGTGTGTACCCTTGAGCTACTAATCTAGCTTTATTTCTTATCACTATGCCCCTTTCATCCCTTTTATTCCTAAAAACCCATCTAGTGCCAATTACCCTTACACCACTTGGTAAATCAACTAGCACCCATACCTTTTGAATCTTAAACTGAAGAAGCTCCTCTTGCATAGCCTCCAACCAGCTTGAATTCTCTAGGGCTTTATGAATATTCTTTGGTTCATCTTGTGAGAGAAAACATACAAATAAGCAAGAGTTTGAAAACTCATGCTGTTTTGAAGTATAAAGGGCATCAAGAAGCCCTTGTTGATCTGAAGACATCAATTGTTGTCTTGTCTTCACTCCTGATTGTACATCTCCAATCACATTGTCCAGGGAGTGAACTTTGTGAATCCTTGAGTGTGGAGTAGAGAGAACTTGATAATCAGGTGGAAGGTTGTGGAAATCCACCTCATTTTCTGAGAGATTTGCTTGTGTTTCTTCTGATGGACCATCAGCAGAAACATTTTGCTCATCAGCAGGAACGATTTGCTTATCAGCAGAAACAGCAGTGTTACTTCTGACTTGAAACTCTTGTTCCTCAGTTCTATCTTTCTTGCATTCATCTTCAACATCTTCTTTAGATTTACCAGAAGAAGATTCACCATTTATTGAAGTTGAATCCACACTTGAATTTGTCCATATTGGCATTATCACATAATCTTGATTTGTCTCCTTCTCCATTTGTTGCATTAGCAGTTTGTGAACCTGAAAATTCATTAGTTTCTGCAACAAAAGGCACATAATTCATTGATTTGGATAGAGATTCAAGATCAAATAGCCATTTGGGACCTTGACCTTCTACATTGGTTTTATTTTCCAAAAACTTCACATGTAGATTCTCCTCTACTCTTCTAGTTCTCATGTTGTATACTCTGAATGCTTTGCTATTGATAGAATATCCAACTAAGAATCCTTCATCTGCTTTACCATCAAACTTTCCAAGATGGTCTAAGGTATTAAGAATTGTCACATGACATCCAAAAGGTCTAAGAAATCCTATTTCATGAGTTCTACATCTAAAAAGTTCATATGATGTCTTATTGTGAGGTTTTACAACTAAAACTCTATTTTGAACATAGGAAGCAGTATTGACTGCTTCTGCCCAAAAAGTTATAGGCAACTTAGAGTCAGCTAACATAGTTCTAGCAGCTTCTATTAGTGTTCTATTTTTCCTTTCAACAACTCCATTCTGTTGTGGAGTTCTTGCAACACTAAATTCTCTTTTAATACCTTTTTCTTTGCAGAAATCATCCATAACTCTATTTTTAAATTCTGTCCCATTATCACATCTAATGACTTTTACTCTTTTGCTTACTAGGTTTTCTATCTCTGTAATGAAGGTCTTAAGGATGCTAGAAGTCTCATCCTTAGTTCCTAAAAAGAATACCCATGTAAATCTACTAAAGTCATCAGTAATAACTAGACAATATCTTTTATGCAACAAACTTCTAACATTTGTAGGACCAAATAAGTCCATATACAGCATAAACAATGATTGATTGATAGAGTTAAAAATTTTGGGCTTACAAATGGCTTTATGTTGTTTGCCTTTAAGACAAGCAATGCATGTTTGATCATTTTCAAATCGTTTTTGAGGTAAACCTATTACCAAACCATCTTTGACAATCTTATTTATGGTTTTGAAGTTAATATGACCAAGCCTCCAATGCCATTTCATAGATTCATCCAATGTGGCCTTAGCAATAAGACAAGTAAGAGAATCATTTGGAACAATTTTCTTCAAATCAACACTGTACATGTTGCCTTTTCTTGGAATTCTAAGAAGTGCTTGACTTTCATCAGGCATCTTAAAATCAGAAGAAAATACAAGACATTCAGTGTCAGTAAAGAGAACTTTGTTCTTTTTGTCACACATTTGTGAGACACTAAAAAGATTATACTTAAGCTCTTGCACATAGTACACATCTTCAAAATCTAATTTACCGGTTTTAATAGTACCTTTACCAGTAATTTTTTCTCCAATTCCTCCTCCAAAGGTAACATAGCCTCCATCTACTGATTGAAAATTTGAGAGATAAGACTTGTTGCCTGTCATGTGCCTTGAACATCTACTATCTGAGAATCCTTGATCTTCAGTATCTGCTGATGAATGTCCCTGCACATAAATAAAGGAATTAGTTTTGTTTTGGGATCCAAACCATTTCTGACTTGGATCCGCCTCTTGCATCAATGGGATGTAATCTTTTGAGAATTGCTGATGCAACATTGGACTTAAGAATCCAACATGCTGAGGCCTTAACAGCATTTGCCCTGTTTCCCTTAGCAGTGATATGAACTGTTTGGCTATCAGCAGAAACTGATGGCTTTGCAGTTGTATCCTTTGGTTTCCAAACTTGTTTTTGGACTACTGCCTTTGTTAAAATGGGTCTTTTAACAACATTTAATGCATATTTGAAAGTTGTTTTAGCATTTTTAACTGTTGTTTTGGGGTAAACAGTCATATATGGTCTGTCAGCAGAAACCATTTTCCTATCAGCAGGAACTGAAACTGTTTTGGGTTTTGTTCTAGTAAAGTTAGAGTGACTTTTAGGTGTTTGCCTTTTTATATTCACCCTATTGTTTGTATACCCATATACCCATTGATTACAGAAAGTTGCAAGATGGTCAAAACTACCACATGTGTAACAAGCTTTGTTATCTCTTTGTTGGAGAGATTTGAGACTATACCAATTCCTTTGGTTACCTCTAGGCTTGTTTATGGTTCTATATTGTTCACAATATCTTACTGGTTGCCTAACATGTTTAACTTTGTTTTTAGGCTTTTCAGTACTATATTTGACTATCTTAGGAACACTTGTTCCTGCTTTCTTAATCACTTCAGGTTTAGACATAACCTGTTTAAACTTTTTATCATCAGATGTTGAGTCCTCAATGATTGGACCATCTGACTTTCTACAAGAACACACCTTATCCTTAGGAAGTGAGGTTTTACTTAAACTTTCACTTTCTTTCAAAGGTTCATTATCAACTACATTAGTCTTTGGTTGAACTCCATATTTGAATTCAGGTAGTTGAAATTCAGGTAATCCTGTGTGTTCTAGGTCAATTCCTGGGGGTGAAGGAATACCTCTATATGGTGGAGGAACAGATTTGTATCCAACACCAGACTTAGCTTTATTAATTACTTGACATTCAATTAAGTTAGTCACACCCTTAGATGCATAATCTAGTGTTTCTCCACTCATTTGAATATTCTCTTTAGCTTTACTAAGTCTATCTACTTCAGCTTTCAAGTTACTAATGTCATTATCTTTAAACATTATTTCTCTTTCAAGAAGAATTTTGACATCAGTAAAGGTAGATTCATTTGTTCGAAAATGTATGACTTGTTCCTCTAGAGTAGCTATACCTCTTTTATGATTAGTTAAGCTATGAGCTATATCAATTAACTCTGTCCTTTGATTCTCATAACGTTTGGTTAGGATTTCTAAACTTTTAAGCGCAGAACAATTATTTGAACAAACTTTATCAGATTGTACCTCTGTAGAGAAAGCCATAAGAGCTATCTGAGGAGAAGTTTCTTCTTCATCAGTAGTAAAGCTCCAAT
The DNA here is from genome assembly GCA_030686995.1 of Artemisia argyi. Lineage (NCBI taxonomy): Eukaryota > Viridiplantae > Streptophyta > Magnoliopsida > Asterales > Asteraceae > Artemisia > Artemisia argyi. The sequence continues at coordinate 180,437,683 of CM060683.1, forward strand.
CAAATCCTAATCCATCAATAGCTACCATAGCCTTTGGATTGGTTGATTCCCCTGTCTTGGACTTGCTTCCAAAACCTCTATTCTTGTTATCTTGCTGCTTTGGCCTTCTACATTCTCTTGAGAAGTTCCCCAACATATGACAATTATAGCATTCTATCTTTGACTTGTCAAAACCAGCAGTATCATTGCTGCTGATGGTGAGTTTCTTCCCCGTCCTCTGATAGAATTTCTTAGCCCTCATGCTAAGAAGAGAAATTTGCCATTTTAGGTCAATCTCTTCTAAATCATCATCATTGATTTCTAAGAGATCTTCATGAGTTAGCATGGATCCATTATTCTGACTTGTTAAAAAGGCACAACAAGCCTTTTCATTCAATATACCAAAAGTACTGCTTGATGAACTAGCAGCACCAGCTCCACTATCAACCTTTTCATCTTTAACTGGGTTTGAGATACTAGGAGATGACATAAAAGCCATGTTCCCATTATATGAACTAGAGACACCAGTTTTCTTTACTTCTTGTTCCACAATTTTAAAGTTGCTATACAAATCCATAAGATCCATAGTGTCTATGTCTGGTTTATTCTTCCAAACAACAACATGCATAGCCCACTCTTCAGGTAAGCTTCTCAGAAATTTTGAGTTTAAATCTTCTTGAGGTATGTCAACCCCAAGAACAGCAAGTTGGCTCACAATTTTCTGTAGCCTTGTAAACATGTGGTCAAGAGATTCATTCATGGTTGATGAGAAATTTTCAAACTGCTGCTTGAGAAGGGTTTTCTGGGTTTTCTTGGTGGCTTCCTTCCCTCCATACCTTGCAACAATTGCCTCAAATAATGACTTGGCATCTTTGAATTTGCTGAAGTTTATAAGTTGATCATTTGGAATGGTCATCATCAGCATGCTTCTGGCCTTGAGGTCATTTTTCTTCTTTATTCTTTCATCAGCAGTTGTAGGGATAGTTTGAACAACTGTAATTTCCCTACCTTCAACTGTTGATGAAGTGGTTGTGGGTTTGAAGGAGTTTCCATCTTCAATGATTTCCCAGAGAGTGTAATCCTGCACCTGGAAAAACTGTTCTATTCTTAACCTCCACAATTCAAACTCATTTTGTTTGAGAACTGGAAACTTTGCAGCAACATTTGTTTGAATAGATTCTGTGTCTATTTCTTCTTCTTCTTCTTCTTCTAAATCAAAGATATCAACCTGGAAGCTCTGATACCAACTGAGAGGATCACTTGATTTGATCACACACTATAGGTGTTGGACCTTTTAATGTGTAAATATGATACTTTGAGTGAATATGATTAAGTATGCGGAATCTACTTTAACCACACTTAGAATGTTTATTGGAAATGGAACTGTGATGTTTGTGTTTTATTTAACAAAGAACAATGAAAGTATTTCACCAAACGATTCAATATTATTCAAAATAATACGAGTGATCTTCACTATCACTAGGGTTACAAAGACCTTGAATCTTGTGTTTTGTTCTATTGTTTTTCTTTATGTATATCTTTTCTCACATCTATTTTCTACACACTTTAAGTCATATCTAAGATCTTCCTTTTATAGTCCAAGGAAAGATCTTTTACAATCTATATGACTCATCTTTATTACTAGCTTATGACTAATCTTCATTCTAGCTAGATGATGACTTATCATGTCAGTCATTAAGATACAACATGTATCTAGGATTACAACTCACTTGGAGTGTTCAATTTGATGACTACAACAAAGATATTATCTTGTATATGAATCAGTAGAATAAGTCGTACTTATCTACACAGCTGTTCTATGAGTCATAGTAGCATCAGCAGAATCCATCAGCAGAAACACTATCAGTAGAAAACGTTCTTCAGCAGAATCCATCAGTGGAAACGTGCTTTGTGCTTTATCAGCAGAAACATACTTGATGTATTTCCTTAAGCCTTTATGCTGATTCTTCTGATTATTTAATCCCAAAATTTTGCACTAAATGCTTAGTGGTTTTGGTGGATTTGTTGGAGTATAAATCTCAGGGATTTTAAGGAACCTTTAAAAGGGTTCCTTCCTTTATGTGTGAAGGGTCCTTGAGGTTGTTATGGCTATTTTTGAATTTTGGCGGGAAATGGTTTTGGTTAAGTTTATGGAAGGAGAAGTACCCTATTATGCTAAACACATTGCAGGAAATGAGTCTCTATCTAAAAGGATTGGATTTTGGTGTTTGGATGTTGAAATGTTGAAAATAAAAACAAAAAATTATGCAGGCTTCTGGCGAAACCCATTTGAGGGTACCGCCTGGTCCGTTGGGCCATTTCTGGGATTCCCAGAAAATGCACTGGCGGAACCCAATTTTGGGTACCGCCAGATCCGCCAGAGCTCCAGAAATAGGCAGTCCACGTTTTTGACCCGCGAGACGATTTTCAAAATTTTCGAAAACTCCTGAAATCAAAAAGATAAGGCATTTCTGGTTAGGCAATGCAAAAAATAGACACGTAAACACACATTTCATAGGACTTTGACCTTGAGGTCGAGAATTTCACTATACTTAGTGAAAATATCATAAGCTTGAAAATTTGACAACTTGCCAAGAGTTGTCTACCTGCATCAAAGTTAGATACTACATGTTCCAAATTGTATCAAACATTGTACTAACACACAAATACATCACAAATATTGTTTAAACGACCAAATTTGTTCAAACATCACCTAATGCCAAACACTCCTACACACCCGCACTCATTGACGGTCAATCTTGTTCTTGAGCTTTCCAAGGAATCTTCCAAGATTCTTGAACATCCCCTTTGTTTGCTTGAACTCCTCCGACTCATTAGGAATATCCGGAATTTGGGATAGGTATTCGAGAGGTGGGAGCCTAGAGTTTGGCAAATTGTCATCTTCACTCATTGAGGAAGACGAAGATGAGGTAGGAGGATGTGGACATTTTCCTTGGGCTTTGTACACTCTCTTATCACTTAGTGGGACAAAGGTGTGTGGAATGAGAGAGTAGTTAAGGCGAAGACCGTTTGGAGTTGGTGGAATGGGTGAGATGAACCTAAAGAGACGGGTCAAGAGCATTCCATACGGCATAGCCGTTGTGCCATGCACGGGAATGTTGGCCATTCTCTTGGCCATGTAGTAGGCAAGGTTGAAAGGTTGCCTAACGGACAAGGAGTAGAGCATGTAGCAAAGACAAAGGTTGATATGATCTCGATTTCCTATTGTGCTAATGACATTGGCTCAAAGGACTTCCTCCCATTTCTTGAATTGGGGCTTAAGTTCATTCATTTCCATTCCATATGGGTCCTTTTTGACCTCATTTCCTGAACGGGTTCTCCTAGTGTTGGTGGTCCTAATAAAGAGGTGGTCACGAAGTACATCTTTTGAGACAAGGGGTGTGTCATAAGGATGGATACGGTCTTGGAGGTTGTCAAGAGTTGAAAGGGAGTGCAAGTCGGAATAGAGGCAAGTACCACGGTTTGGGACACCTAGGATTTGAGCAAACTCCTCAAGAGTGAAGGAGTATTGATGACCACTAACCCTAAAGTTGATAGACATTTGACCATAGTCATCCGTGGAGAGGACGGAGGATTCATAGAACTCTAGAATGAATCTAGGACAAATAGGCTCGTCGATATTCAAAAGACACTCAAAGTTGATTGTGGCAAATTCGGCCTAAAGGTTTGTGCCTTCTAGGAAAGACGGGTCAATGGTTCTACCCTCATGGACATAGTGTTTTTCTTAGGCTTTGAAGACTTTGACTTGGTTTGGGGTAAGGCCTTTGGTTTTGTGGTATTTTGGTAGGTACTTAATGGTGTCCTTGTGGTCGTAGTGAGTTAGAGGAGGCATGATGATTCCTAGAACAACAAAATTTCACATTTTAGTTTAAGTAAACTACTATTATAATGTGGATGTTCTAGTGTGTGCCTATATGAAAACAATGTGGAGGTGTGGTTACCTTGACTCATTTTGATGCTTCAAAATCGTTTTATAATGCAAGTTTTGTTATAAAACAAAAGATAACCCAAACGCTCCTAGTTCAATGTAGCTTCGTTTGAATGTACCCGAAAATACATATTGGTTATGTATTCCCTTTAGCATTCAAGAGACATTATGCAAGTGAGGTTTTAAACATAACGTTTTGATTTTGTATTCTCAATGTGAGACGAAAAAATATTTGTCCTACTTGTGAGAAATTTTTGGAAGGATTTGACATGGGGTGTTTTAGCAAACATGTTTATACTAATTAAGAATGCAATTCCTAACTATGGGAAACATGATTAGTTTTGTTAAACACCTAATCTTATGCATGAGTTTTTCAAGTTAATGCATAACCCCAAGTTTTTGTTTTTGTGCAAGAAATAGATGATTGATTTGTAATGTAAATGAATGGAAGACCAAGAATTCGTAGGTATGGATGGATGGTAAAGTGAATAGTAGCAGTTTGGAAGTGGTGGTATGAGATAATGGGTGTTTGGTTTAATATAAACAAAAAAATGATTCTGCAGGTCGGCGGACACGGTGGACCCCTGAAATGGGTTCCGCCCGTTGTGTCTGAGGGTTCCGCCGACCTTGCTGAGAAAAAGAGTTATGGATTTGTTTTGATTTTTGTGATTTTTGTCTAATGTCCAGAACTACAATGTAGGTTCCATGAGTCCTAAGCCTAGCCTAAGAAGGTTAAAAGGTTCACGTTTAAGGGGTTTTGTGAGAATGTCGGCTATGTTGTCTTCGGAAGAAACTTTCTCAATTGAGATATTTCCTTTTTGAACATTGTCACGAAGGAAATGATGACGGATTTCAATATGTTTGGTACGAGCATGTTGAACCGGGTTTTTGCTAAGATCAATGGCACCTTTGTTGTCACAAAGAATTGTGATGTCGTTGAGTTGAATTCCGTAGTCGACAAGAGCTTGCTTCATCCAAAGAGCTTGTTGACATGCCTTTCCGGCCGAAACGTACTCGGCTTCCGTTGTTGAGATAGCAAGAGCCGTTTGCTTCTTAGAGAACCATGAGGTGAGACAATGTCCAACAAAAGTACAAATACCACTTGTACTCTTTCTATCGACATAGTCACCGGCATGATCCGAGTCGGCATACACTATGGTGTCTATTCCCGTTCCTTTGGGATACCATAAACCTAAATGTGTAGTGCCCTTAATATACCTAAAAATCCTTTTAACGGCTTCGAGATGGGTAGTTTTAGGATCTTCTTGAAAACGAGCACATAGACAAACACTAAACATAATGTCGGGTCTACTAGTCGTTAGGTAAAGTAGACTACCAATCATACCTCTATATTTAGTGCTATCTACGGATTCACTTTCCTCATCCTTGGTGAGTTTAGTTTCCGTGGACATGGGTGTTTTGATTGGTTTCGAATCTTCTAATCCAAATTTCTTAAGCATGACCTTAATATATTTAGATTGATTAAAGAAGATACCATCTTCTAGTTGTTTAATTTGGAGTCCTAAGAAAAAGTTGAGTTCTCCCATCACACTCATATCAAACTCGTCATGCATGATTTTTGAGAAATCCACACATAATTCTTGACAAGTTGATCCGAATATAATGTCATCAACATAGATTTGGACTATGATAATATGTGAATCTTTCTTCTTAGTGAAGAGAGTATTATCAACTAAGCCCATGGTATACTTATGGTCAACTAGGAAGGTTTTAAGTCGATCATACCATGCTTTTGGAGCTTGCTTAAGTCCGTAAAGAGCCTTTTTAAGTTTGTAAACATGATTTGGTTTTTCAAATTCGATGAAGCCCGGTGGTTGAGCAACATACACTTCTTCATTAATGACTCCGTTTAGAAATGCACTTTTGACGTCCATTTGAAAGAGTTTGAAATTATGTGCACATGCATATGCAAGTAAGATTCTAATTGACTCGAGCCTAGCAACCGGAGCAAAAGTTTCATCGTAGTCAATGCCTTCTTGTTGGTTATATCCTTGTGCAACTAGCCTAGCTTTGTTTCTAGACACAATTCCATTTTCATCCATTTTATTACGAAATACCCATTTTGTTCCAATTATAGTTTGACTCTTTGGTTGAGGAACTAATGTCCATACATCATTCATAACAAATTGGTTTAACTCTTCTTGCATTGCAATTACCCAAGACTCATCTTTAATGGCTTCATTAATATTTTTAGGTTCAATGGTTGACACGAAACAAAAGTAGTTGCTTTCATTTTGAACTTTTGACCTTAGTGTTATTTCGTTAATGTTACCAATGACACCATCTAATGGATGACTTTTAGATTCTTTGACATTTACAAGTTCTTTGTTTAATAGTTCATCTTCCTTGTCATCACTTAAAATTTCTTGATTTTCTATTGCTTGGCTTTCAACTAAGTCATCATCTACCAAAGGTGATGTCTTAGAGGGAGGTGGACTCTCGTCAAATGTTACGTTCAACGATTCCTCGACTCTTAAGGTTTCTTTGTTCAAAACAATGTATGCTTTACTATTTTGTGAATATCCAAGAAATATACCTTCATAAGACTTTGGGTCAAATTTGGTGAGATAATCCTTGGTGTTAAGAATGAAATATTTACTCCCAAACACTCTAAAGTATCCTAATGTAGGCTTTTTACCTTTATATAGTTCATAAGGAGTTTTATTCAAAAATGATCTAATTAAGACTCGATTTAAAATGTACGTTGATGTGTCAACGGCATTACACCAAAACTTTTGTGGAATGTTTTGTTCATTAAGCATTGTTCTACTCATCTCTTGCAATGTCCGGTTTTTACGTTCTACTACACCATTAGATTGAGGAGTACGTGGAGTCGAAAAGTTATGAGTTATACCATTATTATCACAAAAGTTTCCAAATTGAAATTTATTATCAAATTTACGACCGTGATCCGTTCTAATAGACACAATATTAGACCCTACTTGATTTTGAATTTTCTTACTTAGAATTTCAAATTTATCAAAAGCTTCATTTTTACTTTTCAAAAATTTTGTCCAAGTATATCTTGAGTAATCATCAACTATGACCAAAGTGTAGAAGTTACCTCCATAACTTTGTATAGCGGATGGACCAAATAAATCCATATGCAAAAGTTCTAGACACCTAGATGTAGAAACCAAGTTTTTAGCCTTATGGCTATTATGGACTTGTTTACCGACTTTGCAAGCATCACAAAAGTGTTGGTCATATTTCAACTTAGGTAGGTTTCGAACTAAGTCTTTGGAGGAGAGGTTTTGAATTAGTCTCATGTTAGCGTGTCCTAAACGTCTATGCCATAAAGTTGAAGATTAATCTAATGAGGTAAGACAAAGTTTGTCTCTAGATGTTGGATCCATCTTCATGACGTATACGTTGTTCTTAAGGACACCTTTAGCTATGGTTATTCCATCTTTAAGTATCTTACTTCCGTTTTCACTAAAGAGGACATTATACTTATTACGACAAAGTTGACTAATACTAAGAAGATTAAAACCTAAGTTATCAACATGAGCTACATCATCTATAAAAAGGGAGTCATGAGAGATTGTACCTTTTCCGATGATTTTGCTCTTAGCATTACTACCAAACGTAACATTACCTCCGTCACATTTGTGATAAGAAGTGAAGAGGATTTTGTTACCCGTCATGTGCCTTGAACAACCGCTATCTTTAATCCATTCGTCCGGTTCCAAACAAACTTTGAGGCACACCTATTTTATGAAAAACACTCAAACATTTGGTCCCCAATTTCTCATGGGTCCATTTTGGTTAAGCATACCATTAACTTGTTCCATGACATGTAATTTGGAGTTTGGTAATGTCTAGGAGTGTTTTGGTTCCAAACATGTTGGTAGTTTGGTCGAGCGTTGAAGTTGCTCTTTGGAAAGGGGCGTTTGGGAATTGGAGTCTTAGGTCTTGGTTGATTAGTCTTAGCTCTAAATTCATTTTTACTAAGTCCTACTCCAGTTTTAAACACAGGTTTTGTTCCATTTTTGTATGTATCTTTAACAAATTTTGAACGATCCGATGTGGATGGAGTTACTGCTGCAACAGACCTGGCGGAACCTTCGGGTCCAACGGGCGGAACCCTGGATTGGGTTCCGTCTGATCCGCAGGCTGCTGTAGCAATTTTGTTTGTTTCTTGTGCAATCTTTTCTTGTTTCGTTTGACCCTTTGAAGTTTCTATTTTCGTAAATCCTAGTCCTGTTTTATCAAAGGGTGACTTTTGAAGTTTCATAATTTCATCCGCACAAGAAATGCTCTTATCGAACTTCTTAAGCTTTGTAGTTTGTTTTATTAGATCATTTTGAGTAATTTTGAGTTTCTCAACTTCTAGTTTAAGCTCTTCACATGATTTACAAGATGTGTCAATACCTTTACTCTTTTCTAATCTCTTACCTTTTTCTTTTAACTCATAAACTTCATTTTCTAAAAACTCCTTTTTAGTTTTCAAAAATTTATTTTTGTTTATGATTTTTAAGCTCAATTCACAAAGTTTGTTATATTCTTTTTGTAAAGTGTCATCATCAATAGAGGAGTAAGATGAGTCGGAGAATACCTCATTTGAGTTGTGAGCCATGAGAGCAATATCATCATTCTTTGGCTCATCGTCATCTCCTTCATAGTCACTCCAAGCACCACCCACAAAAGCTTGTTGAGGTTTGCTCTTGGGTGGTTTTGGACATTCTCCTACAAGATGACTTGTGTCTCCACACCTCTAGCATTTTCTTTCAACCTTTCCTTTCCTATCATCACGATCTTCTCGGAAAGTTTTCTTGTCATCTTTAGGTTGCCTTACAAACTTTCCTCTTCTACGAAAGAACTTCTTGAAGTCTCTAACGGCCATAACATATTCCTCATCATCACTATCCGAAGTAGATTCTTCATCATCACTTGATTGGACTCTAGCTTTCAAGGCAATGGACTTAACTTTTTCTTTCTTGCCTCTAACTAGTTCCGAATCTTTTTCCATTACCATTTCATGAACTTTGAGGTTTCCAATTAGCTCATCAAGTGACATGCTTGAAAGATATTTGGATTCTTCAATTGCCGTCACTTTTGCTCTCCACTTCGGATGGAGTGCTCTAAGAAATTTCCTGACAAAGTTCTTACTACAAAAAGATTCATCAAGTGCTTTAAGTGAAGTAATAATAGTATTAAACCTAGCAAAAGCATTATCAATAATTTAATCTTCGGAAATAACAAATTGTTCATATTGTTGAACAAGAAGATCAATTTTGTTATCTTTAACTTGTGAGTTTCCTTGATGAGTGACAATTAAAGATTTCCAAATATCTTTGGCGGTTTTACACAAAAATACTCTTTCATATTCTTTCTTAGGCAAAACGTTGTAAATCATCATTTTAGCTTCATTATTTTTACCAATTAATTTCTTTTGATCATCATCTTTAATGTTAGTAACTACGTTATCACTATCAATGATTATATACCACAAATCTATATCTTTAGATTTCACGTAAGTTTCAAAACGGTTTTTCCAATATATAAAACCATTTGCTTCAAAGAGTGGTGGTCTTTGCATAGATTGCCTTTCTTTGTAATTTTCAAAATCCATGGATCGTTTCAAGTTTTAAAACACAATATATTTTAAAAGCTTGAGTAACGTAGCTCTTGATGCCAATTGTGGAAAACTAGAAGGGGGGTTGAATAGTTTACCGATTAAAATCTTTTTATCTTGTTTAGTTAGCTTTGAAACTTTCCGTTTGATCAAAGATATATACACAAACACAATATATAACATGCAAGTAAATGAAAGAAACGATCAAACCACAACACGAGTATTTATTGTGGTTCGGCTACAAGGACTCTTTTTCCTTACCCTACGTCCACGCCCCGAGTATCCAACTCGAGAGTTTCTTTCACTAGTCAACAAGCTCCTTTCACCGGCAGAGAAAACCTTACACGTCGCTTATACTTTTACCGACACTAAGCTAGATGTCGAGTTCTTTACCAAGGGTACAACCACTCCCGTTAGTTCTTTTACAAGGGTACAACTACTCCCGATACACTTTGTATTTTGAGGACTAAAATACTAACCGATCACTACTGAAAATACACAATCAAATGAAGTGTAAACTACACAAGTCTACACAATGCTAAGCTAACAAGTCTTGCAACGTTGTGTTGAATACTTGTTACTTTTAATGAGCTCGTGAATCTCTTTGCTACAAAAAGAAACTTCACATATGAAATGCTAAAGATTTAGATGAAAGAATGAAGGTGTGTGTGTAAAATATGATGTAGAGTGATAAGCCAAAAATCAACTTGTGGCTTGGTATTTATAGCCAAACCTTCTGCAGGTCTGGCGGATCAGGCGGACCCCTCAGAAGGGTTCCGCCCGTGTACCCCCAGGGTACCGCCGGGCTTGCAGTTGGTTTTGCAATAAATCTTGCAAACCAAACAAAGTCACATCTCATAACTCCTTGCAAACCAAACAATGTCACATCTCATAATATCAAGTCAAACACTAAACTTGCAAGCAACAACTTAGTAAGTCAAACACATTTCTTTCCATAAATGTATAATGACAAAACTTGCCATAAATGTGATGTGACAATTCTATTTTTAGAAAATAAAAAGTGTTGTGTTTTATGAAATATAAAATGTAGCAAAAGTCTAGTTTATGCAAGTCTTTAAAACTAAGATTATGTTTTACTTAGAAACTAAAGTTTACATTTTGTCGTTAACAAAACTTAGCGAAGATCGTAAAATATAAATAACGTTTTTAGGCGATATTTGTATTAACAATATAGATAATCAAAAGCTAAGAAAACATAGGGGTCGAAAGAGTACGAAATTATTGAGGGAAATGCGAATGATCTTCCGTTTGAGGCGTGTTATGTGGATAGATATGTTTTGTCCAGAAGGTATATAGCATTTTTCTATAACTTTTAAATGTCTTGGTCGAGCTATATGGGTTGGGGACTTGGGAGAGTCTGTGATTGCTTATTTTACATGCTTACTGTTTGCTAACGAGAGCTCCAATTTGTGCCATTTCTGATCTTTACTTGGGCTATCAGATTTAATATTTTTACTGCATTGACATATATATATATATATATATATATATATATATATATATATATATATATATATATATATATATATATATATATATATACAGTTTACACAGTCAATATTAACATTATATTAGCCATTTTTACTATACTAGCAATTTTTAAATGTATACAAAAGTGTCACTGATATGTTCCTTATAAGACAAGCATACTACACTATACAAGAGAAACACTTTTGATTGTCTGACTAATATGCTCTTTATATATGTCCTTTGAAACCTAAAAATGTTTGCCTATATATACTTTTCTTGTTTCATATTTTATAACATATTTCTTATGTGGCTTTTAGTGGAAGGGTAGTTGAGCCAAATTTAAGGCGTAATTTTTTGGTTTTTGCAGCTATGTAAAGAGTCTGGTGGGGTGCAAAGATGGTCAAGGAATCATATCCATGGGTTGAGAAGCAAGTTGTGCAGGATCCCATATTCGAACCATGGCAACGAGCTGTCCACGATAGTCTTTTGGATGTCGTGGTTTCAAAACTACTATTGCTAGGCGGGATAGGACCAAAAGCTGATCTGGAGAAACTAACAATTAATTGGTTAATTGGAAAAGATATGCAAGGTAATCCCATAAAATGAAGGTCAACAACATTTGAAGTCCTTTTTAGTGTTTCTATAGTGTAATTAACAGATATGCATACTTCTTAATGTATAACTCATATACTTTTAGTACTAGCAAAAGGTTGTAATCCAACTTTCCTGTGTTTGGCTCTTGGAATCTGTTAACCAATACTTTGTTCAGAAAATCTTGCGTGTCTTTTGAAAGCTTTTTCTCATGCCACATATAGCTTGGTAAGAGTATATGATGTAATTTAAATGTACAAGTTAGCTTAATAGATCCATTAGGCATGTTCCTTATGTATGCAAAAGACTATTACATTGTTCAAGTCATATTCTTATTGCCATTTCCAGTTTGCAACATTTAACAAACACAACCTAAACTACTTCTTTAGCAAAATAGCCCGCCGCGAAGCGCGGGTTTACCACCTAGTTTTTGTTAATTATTAAAGTTGAATGAAGCACGCCCATGTGTGATATAATGCTCTGTTGTAAAAATCGGTCCAGGCGGTCGATTAATCCCCTCATAATCGCTGATCGCTCACTAAGCACCTTATTTTATCATAATCGGCCTATTTAATCGCTTTGGTCAAAAATCGCTTAAAAATCAGCCAACAAACTGATTAATCAGACAAAATCGGTCTAATCAGATTAATCAGACAAAATCGCTTAAAAATAGGTCAACAAAATCGATTAAAATCAGTCAAACTCGCTTAAAAATCGGTCAACAAACCGATTAATCAGACAAAATCAGTCAAAGATTGCTTAATAATAGTCAACAAACCGAGTAATATCTATGTTTGACTTTAAACTTTGAAGAATTATGTATTATGTTTATATATGAACACTTGAAATATTTGAACTTTGATGCATTATGCTTATCTCATACATATACTATAATATAATATCTAAAATTACAATTTTGTGCATAAAAATTCCAATTCGATTAATCGCTAGACCTTACCCGACCGCCTCACTAGCGCCTAGCGATTTTTACAACCTTGAATTATAATGTATATTTTTGTTTATTGTATAAATTAAATGAAGCCCACTCATATTTGATACTAATATCATAAGTTTCATTGCAAACATAAAAAATGACAATATACCGATAGTAATTTTGGGTAGCACACCAAACGTAACCAAAATGTGATGTTAAACAAGAAAGTTTGATATCCATTCACAATTATTTATATTTACGCTGACTAAATCATAAGCTATGGTCAGTAAAACTAGTAACAATAATTAAACATTCTTAGTTATTTTAGACGTATTGAAAAAATAATCATGTTTGGTTTCATATAACTTCGTACACTGAAAATACCAACCTACATATATTTATATTATTATATTAATCATTTAAGTTGTAGTATCCATAAGAAATTAAAATAAAAAAGTGCAATATTAGAATGACATGTGTCACTTCTCATTTTAAAAATCACATTTACTTTTAAATTAATTATATATTTTTTCTATTTATATTTTTTATGATATAATTTCACCGTATTTTCTAAAATTTTGTGGTTTTTAATTCAATATTCATTTTGGTATATTTTTATGAATTTTTAGTTTTTACATTTATAGTGAGTTTATTTTGATTCAAATTTTTTAAAACTTTAACATTAATCTGAATCGATACAAACTTGATTCGTCAGAATTATATACTTTTAAAGGGTGTGTTTGACGGGTAATAGAGCATGAGGATCTTTATATATGCGAAAATAATGATATCAATATAGTGTTGCGAGAAAGCTACAGGAAACCCAAACAAACACATATAACGAACACAAATACATTATGAGTGTTGTAAACTGAATTCACTAAACGGGTAAAGAATTGCAAGAAAAGTTGGTTATCGTCCCCGCTATGTGACTGTTTCCACCTAATATTATCAAGATACGAAAACATGAAAAGGCTAGATACTAACAAAAAAGAAAAGACAAACTTATGGATGCCATAAAGACTTTCTTATTTATGGTTTTCTCATATATATGTAAAAGTATAGCTGTGCATGAGCATGGTGAGCAAGGACTGCATGTTACAATATATATGGTTTAAACCACTTTGTAGTAGATAATAACAAAAGACTAGGCCGGTGTGATCAGATTGTATCTCGTAATAAACTAATGCATTGCATTATTCATATACTTAGTCGGTCAAACATAATACAAAATCCTTTTGTTAAAGAAAGCTAGCTGTATGGATATTGATTGGAGGTCAGTGTAGGGTTAGTTATTAGCAGCTTTAAAAAAACATATCATAGAAGGGGCATGTTCACACCTAGGGTTCCAATTGTTTGTCTTTTTACTATTGAACCTATAGTGGTTTGCTGAACATGTTTAAATAACTAGTATGTGATGAATGAAATGATGTTTTTATGTTCATTGATGTATTTACAGTAGCTAATAAAATAGGATAGGTACAATTGGTATGATTCTTGGCACGCCTCTAAGATCAAGAGGGATCGTGCTTATCATCTTCGTTGCTACTGTTGGACCCTTTGACGTTTTAGAAATAATATCACATTCAACTCTCATTTTATTAGAAAATGTGATATTTTTTTATTTTATTTGTCTTGTTTCTTTTTCCTTGCTTTAATTTAGAGGTAATCTTTGTAATAGTTGAAACGATTGGTTACAATCGCTTTTGTAATTTTCTAGCGTCTTGCTAGTTTTCTTTCTAATATATTATCGCCGTTAAAAACAAAAATAAAAAATTAAAGTAATATAGGGCTCAAACTCGTTATTAAGATAAAACAAAGTTGTATATTTAAGGTTTTCGTAACATTGGTCTAGCTTGGTTGAGGACAGGCAACACAAAAATGGAGGCCATTGATTCAAATTTCGGTTGCGTATCATTTGATCATAATAGTAAGCACTCTTCCATATTAGTTGTAAGATCGGTCAGTTAAAGCCTTCCATATTAGTTGTAAGATCGGTCAGTTAAAGCCATCAGATAGTTAGTCATGCTTTTTAGTAAAGGTGACAATTCTTGATACGACACGATAAATGACACGAACTCGACATTAAGTTAAAACATATTTGGGTTGAGGATAAACATGTTTGTGTTAAAAACAGGTTCGTCAACCGTCTAACCTGTTTAATGAACGGTTCGTGTTTGGGTTGAGTAATCATTAATCGTGTGAACCAGTGAACCCGTTTAAGGATATAAGTATCTAAAAGTAAAATACATAACTTGGATTTTATGTTGAATTTGGATTAAATGTATTTTGTCATGTACTTAATATGAGTAAATTACAATTATAGCTCAGATATTACTGAAATTGTCGTATATTTATTTTTATGTTATTTTTATCATTTTTTAGATTCTTATATTATTTTTGCATTAAAAGTAGTTAAATCGATAAACCATTAACCTTGTTTACCGCTTGACCTATTTAGTTAAACATGTTTGAGTTAGCTATGGTTGAGTTTCTTGACACGGTTATGTTCAAAGATTATAATAAACCGCCAATCATAATGATCAACAATAGTAACTAGGTAAAAATTTGCATAATGAATCATGGTTTAAAAGTTTTCTTACCCATCGATCCACAATTAACAATCTACAAACGTTAAGATCGATACCAATAATGGATCATCAAATTTTCAAGTTAAAGTATTACCTGTTCAACACAAATAAACAAATTATACAAAATGAAAATTTGACATATGTATCTCATATGGTTGTTATACTAACAACCACCAATGCCATGCTTTGCAATTAAATAATTTTGTGAGACATCTTCATATTAAATTTTAAAAATAAATTGGTAGGCCTAAAAAGATAACGTTTCCATCAAATAGTTTTCATAGTTTATTTAACGTATCTGCAAAAAATCTCGTTTCACATAATTAGCATCTCAAAAATATTACAATAAGATATGGGGCAATTGTTGTTTATATGGGGTAATGGGTATCCTGATAGCAATTAGAAGTCACGAGAAAACGTTTTCAGATCGATTAATTGGAGTGGATACCAATTAACAATCGGATAAAATCTAATTGATTCAAGTTTGTGTATGTTGTTATGGTTGCAATCAGAATCGTTTTTCTTCCTCTGTCTGTTCATAAGAACCGTTTTTGTGATAAAACGTTATTTAGGGCTAACTGCCTTGTGGCAGTTACAAGGTCTCAAACTGTCAAAATTAGTCCCTCAATTTCCGAAAATTTAATTTTCTGAGGAATTTTTGACATAGCAACTTAGTGGATTTTTGACAAAGCTCGACCCCAGCCAGGGGCGCTGCCCCTTGGACCCTGCCAGGGGCTGCCGCCCCTTGGACCCTGCTTCTCTCAGGGGCGTTGCCCCCGAACCCCCACCAAGGGGGCTACCGCCCCCTTGGAACCCCCGTTAGTCCAGTTAATATTCATATAAGTGTCGACCCTTATATGTATATTAAACTCAATCTATTTTACACTAAAATACCAACAGCAATTGCATATATACCAACTAAAACTTGCATATTTGCATATATACCCAAAACATGCTTAACTTGCATTGTACATCATGCATTAAAAACTTGTATTGTGAGGAAATATGCAAGTTTTTGAGTTTTAATGGGTATATATGCAATTCTCCCATAAGATATACACAAACTTACACTATAGCAATCTAGAGTGTTGAACTTAAAGTTTATTAACTATTGATATTGATCACTATTAGAGTATAATAATGTTACTCAGAAAAGTAACTAATTCAAATGTGTTTATTTTTATGTAAAAAACAGATTCCACTAATTTGGCGGGAAACTATATCGTTAAGACTTAAGAATGACAATGATACATTTGGAATTTTGGATAGTGATCATGTCCCTTTCCTACTTCATTTTGATATATTTGAGTTTATGTCGATACTTTACTTAAGTTCTTTTTTTAATAAGAAAAATTGAACAAGTCTCAAATGTACAACATGCCACTTAAACTTGGTGTTAAAGTCATAAAACATCATTTTCACATCAGCGTCATATTATCATTCAACACACTCCCAAATCTACCATCAAACAGGTGTTTTGATCACAACCAAATCGAAAATATAAAATACTGTACTTTATACAAAGTACATCACAATATACCCCACAATCACACACATATAAGAAAAAGGGTGCATAAGTTAGGGGGTTGGCAATGGTTGTGACACCCTCTCTCCCATCATTCACTCTCAACCAATCCCCTTATGCCACATCATTCACATCACTCACCCGTCACTCACCTTTATTTTTGTTGGCATTTGGTCACTCACTACATCCCTTCACTCACTTCATTAAAAAAAAAAAAATAACCAACGGTCACAATTTGTTTCCATCCTGTGCGTGAAAGTTTCACGTGAGTGATCCATCCCGTGCATGATCAGGGTGCAGGCGGCGGTGTTCCCGCACATGATCCATCCCTTGTGGTGCCTTCACGCTACCACTGCCAACCCCCTTAGGCTATATTTATTCACAACCCCATTCAACACAATCTTTTATTAAAATATTATTTTCTCACTAATCCACATATACAACCAATACATACAACCAATCTTAATTTTTTTTTACTATTTATCAACAATCCAACTCAACCCAGCATACATAGTACTCTATACTACAAAACATGTATCATTGTACCAAGAGCTAACCAACCATATTATGACATGTGGCAGATTGGGTGAAGAAATTGAAGGTCACCAAATGACCGGTTCGTGCACTTCTCTTTCTTTCCTTGATGTACTTTTCATATAATATTAATTGTCTCTGTCCTTTATACCCTCCAACCGATTAGATTGTATCACCAATAAACATAGTCTTAGGTGGTATGCAAAAATCTGAGGACCACGCGTTATAACCGATGATGTTTATAAGAATCACGCGTGAAAGTTAAAGGTGGTGATGGTGTTTCACCCACCATAATGACTGGTCTAATATACAAACTATTCAAGTTTTATTTTTATTATTTTTATTTTTTTATTATTTTATTATTTATTTTTTTTTTCTTCGAAGAACAAACTCGACGCATCACCTAAATAAATCTAATCTACACAATTATATTACACACGGAGTTAGGGTGTTGGCAACATTTCTCACACACTCTCTCCCATCACTCACTCCCAACCAATCCTCTTATGCCACATCATTCACCCACTATTTCCATCACTCACTCATATTTTTGTTGGCAACACATCATTCACTACATCCCTTCACTCACTTCATTTTTTTTTAAATTCCATTAAAATTAAAAAAAAAAAAAACTAAAATTCCATTAAAATTATAAAAAAAACATTACATAATATTACTAAAAAACATAAAATAACATTACATAATACTAAAATATTAAATCTCATAATACTAAAAAACTAAATTTCATCGTCTTATCGTCCACCTCGAAGTATGGTAATTGTTGAGCGTGAATATGCTCCATAAGATCAAATCGGAGACGAAAATATGTTTCCTCATGTCGTATCTCGGCTAAGGCTGCTTCGTCAAACACCAGTTGGATCGGAGGATCCCGAATATGAACTGGGGAGATGGCAGTACCGACATCATGTATAATCATGTTGTGCAATATCATACACGCATACACTAGTTTTCCAATTCTTTCTATTATGTGTGGCCGTAAGGGTCGATTCAGTATACCCATTTAGCCTTGAGAACACCAAATACCCGTTCAACATCCTTTCGAGCCAACTCTTGTACTTTCTTGAACTTTTTCTCTTTCGGGTCGGTTGGATATTTGAACGCTTTAACAAAAGTAGACCATGCAGGATATATGCCATCGGTTAGATAGTAGCCACGCTTGTACGTACGGCCGTTCACAACAAATGGGGACTTAGGTGCCGTACCATTACGCTCGGTGAGGAATAGCGGAGATTGCATCACAACATTCACATCATTGTTTGAACCCGGCAGTCCAAAGAACGCGTGCCATATCCACAAATCTTGAGACGCCACTTCCTCCATCATAATCGTGGGGTATTGAACTATTGATGACCACCCCTTTTATATTGACCCCTCAATTCGTTTGGGCAATTCCTCCAAACGAAATGTGTGCAATCTAGGCTACCGATCATACCCGTAATGTGATGTCTCTCTTCGTGTGCTTCGTACAAACGTGCAACATCATGGCTTGTTGGCCTACGTAGGAAATCTCAACCGTATAACTGAATAATAGCGTCACAAAAAAATTGAAGGCATTCGCGTGACGTTCTTTGTGCCATTTCTAAATATTCGTCAAACTCATCTGGTGGATTACCGGTTGCGAGTAGTTTAATGGCAGACGAACATTTTTGTATGGCCGTGAAACTTTTTTTCGCTCTAGCATCGTAACCTTCTTGAAAATATTCGAATCTAGACTCAATAGCATGTGTGATTTTTAAAAATAAACTTTTAGGCATACGATACATATCTTCAAAAAAATCATCGTCGAATTTCGGATGTTCACAAAAATAATCACGATGCAATCTTTCTGCAGCTTTGATCCGATTGCGTTTTACTGATTTTCGTGTCGACCTTGCCGTATCATCTTCGTCAATCGTGTTAGCAAAAACTTTGAGACTACTATCGTTAGACCACTCAAACGGTTCATCTAACAATATAGTCGAACCAATTCTTTTATACTCCATATGTTTTTTTTTTTTTTTTTTTTTTTTTTTTTTTTTTTTTTTTTTCACTTCTTTTTTTTTGCTCATTGTCGTCCAATATATACCCACACAAAAAAAAGTATCTGTTTAGCCTCCAACGGTAAAAAATAAGCATACAACGTTCGAATTTTTCAAGCTTACCGTGCGTGAAAGTTTGCCGTGTGGGAAGGATCCCGTGCGGTACCGCATGGCCGGCGGCGGTGTTCCCGCACGGGATGGATCCCATCTGGTGCCTTGCCGTGACCACTGCCAACACCCTAGAACATAAACACTCACTCCTTGATTAAAGAACACCTAAAATTAACTTATAAACTGTTGATCTGTTGGTCATTACCGTTCAACCAATTAAGTTAGGCTTTGTTAGCCCCATATTTCAAAGCTACAAAATTCAAATTTCAAGAAAATAATCTACTTGTAGGTGGAAAATTTGAAATGGATCGTAGATGTCACATTCATCCCTCATGACATGGGTTAAATGAACATGTAAATCTTGTGCACTGTTTGATGAACTGTAAAAATGTTAGCATTAAAAAATAATAAAAATAGAAAACAGAAAACAGAAACTTTTGAATTCATATAAAAAATATTCAAATTTGTTCAAGTGTGGCAATATAATAAAATCGAAGCTATCATATTTATCTCATACTAGATGCTTATCACGGCCGTCTCACAAATTTTGGTGGCCCGTATACAAAAAGATCCTTAAACATACACACAAAATACACATGTATCAGTATTGCATGAACTACGTAAACTCGAGCCTCATATTGTATTTATATATAATAAAAATGTATGAAGTTTTGTGACCCTCGTTGAGTGATGCCATGTGCAATGGCACCATTTGCGCTCTTTAAAGACGGCCGTGATACATATAAATGGTAAAGTAGTAAACAATAAATCTAGGAGGCCAGATTAGTGAGTCGCATGAATCTTTACTTTACATAATCTTTTGAAATAAACTACAAATATTATAATTATTATTTTATTGATTCCTAGTATCGTTTTGCTAATTAACGGCAAAACTAATCAATCACACACGATACATTTCATTCAAACACGAGGTTCAAGAAGTCAGTAACAGAATATTTCATCTTTCCATTAATTTTTTATTCACATACTCATTTGTGTTAGCATCTAGTGCAAAAATATATAATTTATTAACTTTGTTTTCTAGTAAACAGTAAAATCAAACTCTAAAGAAGTACGAGTAGTTTATTTGAAAGATTAAAAGACAAAAATTAAAGAGTTTTTGAATTAATAAACAAATTTGTACCATGAATAGTATTGCACTATATTGAATGCTTTTTACTTGTTTATTATTTATTTCAATAAATTAGCAGCATGTTTAGTTATAACATTCGACATGATTTTTAGTGTCTTTTATTTGTTTACTATTCATGACAATAAATTAATGTGATGTTTAGTGACAACATTGAAGAAGATTTTCAACAGTTTTAGCTAGGTCTGAGCGCATTTCGAAAACTGAACGAGATTGAATAAAACCGGACCAGACCGAAAACCGAATTGATCCAAAACATCGGACGGGAATGTTTTCTGTTCGGTTCGTCGGTTCGGTCTGATCCGGTCCAACAAAGCATATTGGCCGGTTTTGCATAAAATCAAACTGGACCGGACTGAATCAAACTGGCTGGTTTTACAAGCCTGTTCCTCAATTCGATTCGATTCAATCTAAAGCCTTTTGGCACTATTTTAACACAATAAGTACCATTAGTGCCAGCATTGTAAATACTCTTCTTACACACAATAAACAACAATATTACATCTCATTCAAACACACATTTTAAGGAGTCAATACCAAGCAAAGAATATTTACATCTTTCCATTAATTCTTTATTCAACATTTACAGAACTCACATGATGAGATGATCCTCCTACTAAATAAATAACCACCACCAAAACCACCTCACAAAGAGCGTAAAAACAATTAATTTAACCACTCACACACACTGCCACGTCATCAAAAACACACACATTCATTATTATTACTTCATGGATTTCAGCGTCAATATTTCAAACACACACTCATCCCCGCGCTCATAAACCCCACCACACACCAACACTTTATGCACAAATTTACACTTTATTACTACACCATAATCAAATTAAACTATCAGGCCTTATTCTATGAGTAAAAATACACATAACCCTTTTTTTAATTGAATTTCTGTTTGGTATTTCAGTTTTTCCCAATTCTTGATTGGATCTTGATTTGGGTCAAATTGGGTTGATTTGAGTGAGTTTTTTGGAATTGGGTTTTGTGGGTATGTTTGGATTGGTGTTTTGGGTAATGGGTATGAGTTAGTTTTGCTTGATTTTGAGTTTTGGAATTTTGGGTTGTGTTTGGATTGATGATTTGTGTTAATTTTTATAAAGTTTGGGGATATAAAGAATCCAATGCAAATTGAGTGAGAAGTGTGTAAAGTTTGTGCCTTGGAAAAAAAGGGTATTTTTCTTTTTGGTAAAAAGATTAAGTTTTTATAAAAAAGATTAAATTTTTATACATAAATGTAAAATAGTAGACTTACATATAAAAGGCGAAAGAGTAGTAGTAGTAGTAGTGTGTTTACTTTAGTATGCTAGTGAGAGAAGTTGGTGAAATATGCAGAATATGAAGAAGAAAAGTTGCGATAATAATAATAATAGTAATAGTAATAGTACTAATGGCGTCGTGAAGCAGAAAGAGAGACATATTGTTTCGTGGTCTCAAGAGGTTGATTTTGATTGTATAAATATGTTTTTGTTTTATGTTTTGTTGTTGTTGGTGTTATAAAGTTATGATCTTTCTGGTTTTTTGGTTTATCAGGAGGATGCTATATTGAGGGAGCAAATCGGTACCCATGGAACCGACAAGTACGGTTTTTTTGTCGAATCGTGTATAGGGTGTTACTATATTAGGATAGTTTGATATCATCAAAAGTTATTTGAGTAGTAAGATTAATAAGTTTGATGTGTGATATGTGCAGTTGGGCTATTGTCGCGTCGAAGTTTAAGGATAAGACTACAAGGCAATGCAGAAGAAGGTAAACGAGCAATATTTGCACTTTTTTTTTTTTTTTTTTTTTTTTTTTTTTTTTTGAGTTTATGGTGTATAAGTAAATCTGGTTTTTTTGTATATGCTGATTATACAGATGGTTCACCTATTTGAATTCTGATTTCAAAAAAGGCGGATGGTCACAGGAGGAAGACATGCTTCTATGTGAGGTAGAGTTGTAAAAAGATCAAGCCTTTCTAGTTTCTACTTACATTTTATAAATCCGCCCGTTATTGTGTCGTAACTTTATCAAGCATGAAATTTATCATCATCATGACATCTAGTCGATGGTTGTTGCAAAGCAAACGAAGCACACTTCTGTATGACTATGTGTCCTCCGAAAGTGGGTTATAGTGAATATCTTAAGTAGATAATAGCCCATCCGTGGTGGGCTTGAATCCTATTTCACTGTTCTGGGGTGTGCATAACACTTGACATGGAGATATTGTAACTATTATCAAGCATGAAATCTATCTATCATCATGATCATTACCATCATCATGACATCGAGTCTATGGCGGTTGCAAAGCAAGCAAAACACAGGTGTTTATGGTTATGTACATTAGACAAGTGGGTTATAATGCATAGCCTAAGAAGAGAGCCATTGATGTTGGGCTTGGACCACTTTTCTGGGTACATTAGTGGTGATAAACTATGATCCTTTTTGTTTCTTTGGTAGGATAAATGAATAGACATTTATTATTATTTTTTTTTATCTCGCTAGTTGACCATTTCATATATCG
This sequence comes from Artemisia argyi, assembly GCA_030686995.1. Classification (NCBI taxonomy): domain Eukaryota; kingdom Viridiplantae; phylum Streptophyta; class Magnoliopsida; order Asterales; family Asteraceae; genus Artemisia; species Artemisia argyi. The sequence goes on from CM060683.1 coordinate 180,460,692, forward strand.
TACTGTGGTAGTCTTTTTGTTTTTATACATGGGTAATGAGATAACTAATATCAGAAGATTGTTTGCAGGCCCAGAAGATTTTTGGCAACAGATGGACTGAAATAGCAAAAGTGGTTTCAGGCAGGTAAATGATGTTCTACTCGTATTTGATTATGGATTTTGTATTGAAGAAATACTAAAACGCAATAATATTTTGCCTGCTTAAAAAAGGACGGACAATGCTGTTAAGAATCGGTTCTCCACCTTGTGTAAGAAGAGAGCAAAGAGTGAAGCGTTGGCAAAAGAGAACAACACTTCTTGCATCACGGCAAACAACAAAAGGACCAGGTTCCAAACTGGACAAGACGCGGACAGATTTTTAGAAACTGTAATGCCACCTTCTAAGATGAGGTACTTTTAATTTAGCCTTTTACTCCCATGTATACAACATCAAGATTGAATTTTAACATCTGTCACTGTTCGTGATTTAGGAGGAAACACATCCCTGATACAATAGAAGATTGCAATGTAGAAGAAGAGGTGACGGGGACTTTCAGAACGATAGACCAGCAACTCAGACCTCCATTTGCCGTACTTATGCATAACTGTCATAACACAAACAACTTGACAACTCATCTTCTTCCCAAAAGTGAAGAGGTGTCAAAAGATGGTAATTCACCATATAAAAAACTTCACTGATGATCAAATTTAGGCGTTGTGTTTGTATGTAGGCTTAAAGCCATATTAGTGAAACATTGCACAATGATTGTGTATTAAAGCTTATTTGTAATAAAAATATTAACTTCGTTGGTTCAACAATGAAAAACTAAAACGTGTTTCAGTTTGATAAAAAGCAACTAATAATAATAATGCTGTTATAGGAACATTTCTCAAGAAAGATGATCCGAAGATTATTGCATTGCTGCAACAAGCAGAACTGCTCAGCTCACTTGCACTCAAAGTTAATACGGAGAAAACAGCCGAGAGTTATGAAAATGCTTGCAAGGTGAAATGATTTTTCGTGATAACCCTTTTATGGAACTGTTTTGTGCTTTTTGATAACATATCATGTCTTCAGATGAAGATGAAAGTCAGTTTACCAATTTAATGAAACTGAAAATCGATACTTCATGGAATTTACTTTTGACTTTAATAGACATGATTATAAAATTAACTTTGTTGTCATGGCCGTAGTTAGTATTAAACTTCTTTGTTGATTATCATCGTAAGTCTAACATTTCACCATACTATCCTACCGTGTTTAGGCTATTCAAGATTTTCTCAATCAAACCAAGGAAAAAGATGTACTTGGGTTCAACGTTTCTGATATGGATTTTCAATTTGAGAATATCAAAGATCTGGTAGAGGACGTAAGAAGCTGTAATGAAGGCAGCCAACAGTCCTGGAGGTAGTATATCTGTCAAATGGTTCATAGGTGCAAATTCAATAGTCATGGCTAATATTTCGCGCATACAATACTAAATGATTAATTTGTGCAGGCAACCTGACTTATATCAGGGATCACCAGACAGCTCCGATTACAGTACAGGGTCAACTGTTCTCCCTCAAGTGCTTGAGAATATGGAACCACTTCAAGACGGGTTCTGTGAAGTTGAACACCAAACAAACCAAGTAATGCAGCGTAATAGCAATGTTGATGGTAAAAACATCCCAATACCCGACTCAACAACAAATCAAGGTAAATTCTGTGGGTGAAAACTTGGTATCAGTTACCGTGTCATCATGGTGGCAGTCCTGTGATAAACCTATTTTCTTTTTCTGTTACAGATATCTTAGCTTCTTGCGATGACTTTGACAATGATGTTGAAGCTTTGTGTCCCCTGCCAAATTCGGAGTTTAATTCCCCACTTCAAGTAACTCCGTTGTTCAGATCATTGGGAGCAGGGATCCCGAGCCCACAATTTTCAGAAAGTGTAAGTCCATCTAGCATTTTTGTCCGTTTGCTACTTCAGTATTTTGAAGCACTAGTATATCTTAAAATTGTAGGTGCTTAAATCTACAACAAGTTTGCTACTTTATTATCGAAGCATAGATAACTTAATGCGTCTTTAAGTTAAGGGTTCTTATTTGTACGCTAAACTTCCAACATTTTTGTGTTTTAACTAGAAACTTTTCTCTCAATGATTTGTTCCTTAACTTTTTTATGTTGCATTTAACCAACCGGCTTTCATTATCTAAGCGATTAAATTCTTTAACTTTATTATCCTTTGTGTGTACTACCTAAAGGGTTTTTTTTTTTTTTTTTTTTTTTTTTTTTTTTTTTTTTTTTTTTTTTTTTTTTTTTTTTTTTTTTTGGGCACACACAAGAAAAAATTATGAAAAACTGACCAAAAGAAGGATAAGGGACTAAGCCATTGCGAAAAAAAGTTGAAGCGTTAAACCAATAAATGGTCTAAGTTTGGTGGTTTTACCAATTAACCTAAAATTTTACACTAAAAGTAAAAAAAATCTCCCGGAGTAACTTTCACCTTTTTTTAATTAGATGAGACTATTGTATGCTTTTTCTAAAGAAATTTTGTGTTCATGTTTCCGAATTGGTTTCTGTTCTGGTAATAGTTGATCGCGAAGGGTTGACACTTGCTCAAGATAATCTGGGATCTTGAGCTTGAATAATACTCATATTGCCATATATACTATACCTATTTTTTTTTGGGTTACCTGGGTTTCCGACTCGACATTGTGAGCCGACTGCCCTTTTGGATAGCCTGGAGTCAGCGCAGGTGAACCTCCGTGGCCACAAGGGAATTAATTTTCTCCCCGTTGGATTTGAACGCTTGACCTCCTCTTTGGGAGGCTGGTATTCTTACCGCTGGGTCACCCCTTGTGGTTGTATACTATACCTGTTTTGATGTGGTTTAAAGAAAAAATAGTTGATCACACGTGATATTGAGTATAAAACTCCCTACTTTTGATGAAGAGCTGAAGAGCTGAAGAGATATGTTTGGCAAGTGAAAAAGTAAATGTGTAGCGTGATTACTTGGATAACCTTGATGACATGCTCACTTTGGGAGAAAAGTCTGAATTGGTTAGAGTATAAGCTATAGACCTTGGGCTTGTAAAATGGCTTCAGCTTTTGACAAACCTGTTCAAGATATCTGCAGCTGAAAATGAAATAGCATGAGTGATAAATACTTGATGAATGATGGGGGAGTTATGCTATGATTTTTATATATTGAAGTTGATACAAGTAGTTTAGTTTATTCGTAAAGGATTTGTTCTGACAGTCAAGAGTAGCTAGCTCGCAAGATAAGCTATAACTTTGGCTCTCAACTTGAATGGCCACAAGTTATTTAAGGGGTTCAAGTGACTTTCTTGCTATAACGCTATAAACAATGATGCATCTGAGTTGCTGATGGTGATAGGCGATGCATATCATACTCCAGATAAACAAATGTTTTTTAGGTAGCGTTTTGACACATGGACGTGAACGTGTGGGAATGAAGGAATGGCTTTCATTCTGCGCATAAGTGTTTGGTTTATGGTTATGACCATATGGGAATGAAGGAATGATTTTCACTCAGAACATAAGTGTTTGCTTTTTAGAAAATGGGTTTCAAACCATAAATCTAGGCTACTCTAAACTCCACCAAGAAGGGTTGGTTTTCTAATCCATTCCCATTCTCTCATTCCCATTCCGCCATTACATCAAACCCATCTTAGTAACAGACTATAAACCCATCCTCGTGAAACTCACTGAGTTGCAGCTTAGCGTTGTGTGAAGCTTGATAGAGTTGTGAACCACATTTACATGCAATTTTTGGAGCTTAAAACATAAGTAAATCAACGAAAAAGCTAACCATTAGGCTGAGCTAGGAAGGTTAGAGGCTAGCGGGACCATTTGGTTACTTGAGGTGTCCAATTAGTTTCCTATTCTTTTATTGTTTCATTATAAATTCGAAATATCTATGTTAACATAAAATGTTGATGCTAACACACACTTGCAATCTATTTATTTCATTGTTTCTGACAAGTTTTTTGTTACATTTTTCAGGAAAGGAACTTCCTACTAAAAACACTCGGAATGGAATCAACACCACACAAGCCAGGCACCCAACCCCCACCCTGCAAACGGGCTCTTCTCCATTGCCTTTGAGAGCAAAACCCACCCAGAGTTTTGAGCGTATGTAGAGTTTTTTCTTCACCTTTCGTGATCAATTTTCAATAGGATTTGCAGTCATCTCAGCCTGATTTTTTTACCCAAAAAGGTTTGATCAAGATCTGCATCAACACTAGAATGTGCAGGTACATTCTAGAACGAAAAGTAGATCTAACAAAATATTCTACTTTCAAGTTTTCGTGCATCGATCTCCAATGTGTGTTCTTGACTCGTATTGCTTTTGTTTGTTAATTTTTGGAGGATATCAAATATATGGGTATATTAGATATCCTCCTCATAACTATTTGGCCTCAAAATATGCCAAATCCTGCACAGAACATAATCTTATTTTTTATAGAGTGTAATTATACATCGGCAAGTCGCCACATATTTACAATATTACCCCTAAACGGAAAGGGGGATTAGTAGAAAACATAGGAGTGAGGAGGCTCAACTACACCAGTTGTACTCCATTCGTTTGTTGGTTTTAGCGTGTGTAGAATTAGAAGGTTATGGTATAACCGTATAAGTTGGGAGTATCTTTCTATTGTAATGTATAATATATAATGATTGGTTTTTAGAGAATGTGATTCTTGTGTGCAAATGTTACCTCTTTACTGCATTTCAGTTATTTTCCGAAACAATTTGCAGAAAATCATGTATGCAAAGTAATGTACTAACAAAACGGATCAAGAAACTTACTTGCAGATAACGAAAGACCCGTTCTTTTATCTTGTTGCAATGTCGGAAATCTTCTTTATTCAGTGGATGGTTTCTGGTGTTTGTGTGTGAAATTTGTGTTGTGGGGAATGTGGGGATTATAGATTTGTTGGTGGTATATAAGTTGGTCAGCTCTGATGATGATAATGAGAAGGACCAAAAAGAAGATTTTGGGTCCATATTTAGGGGTAAAATGGGTAACTTTTAAGAGATGTACAAATGTTATTTCATATGTAACAAGTTTCTATTGGGCTTTGGGTTAATAAAAATGATTTATATAAATAAAGTTTTGGTGAAAGTGGAAGTGAAGAGAGGGAAAACTGTACAAATTAAAAAGCATGCTTCTAATGGTCCATGCACTTTTTTTTTTCTTTAATTTTTTAAAGTATTTGTCAATGATTATTAGTTGGGTCTTTTGGATTAATGGGCAACAGAATGCTGTGCACTTAACTAATTACTGTGACTGATTGTATGTTGACAAACCAAATCTTTATTTTGGCCATAATCCAATATAAAATGAAGATATTACTCTCTGCATTTTGAATTTATTGTAAAAGGTAGAGAGTGATGTTTTGGTGCCTTTACCAACTGGCAGACATGGGTGGACATTCTTGTTGCGAGATGTGAAGCTGTGAATAAGTTCAACACTGTCATCTGCATTGTTTTCGGGGCAGGGTGTATTAACCGATTAATATTGTCGGTTATCAACGTTTTGCAACTAAGTATATGTAGTAAGAGAAGCCTGACCATTTAAAAGGCCAATGCTCGTAGAAGTTGCAGATAAAGGTTAATGAAGCTTAGAAGTAGATTGTTGCAATACATTCTAACACAAAGATAATGAATTACAAGACTGAATCACAACCAGAACTACTCAAAACTACATTTCAAAATATAACCCCAGAAAGTTAGAAATTGAGCATTCAACAAAATTATAGAGTATAAAATGGGTCACACCCGCCTCTAGGAAAGGGATGATTTTATTTTGATTCCTATGTGCCTCGTGGAACTCCTTGAAGGTGAATCATTTCTTTGCTTTGTACTTAATAAAGAGCTAATGAATCTAACATTCAAATATACTTTCTGTATCCAAAAAGATACCTAAAAACGAAAAGATTCATCAAAAGGCTTTCTTATTACTCTTCTTCATTCTCTTAGATTTCCTCCGTTTTAGGTATATCTGATATGATAATGGATAACCCGCTAAACACCATCACAACACTCCCCTACTCCTTTCTAGACAGGGATTCCTGCTAAGTAGTGATGAAACCACAATGCTAACAAATTTGCGGGTAGTTGTGATTGAGGTGTTAGTTAATGAACCAAATCGGCTAATGGTAACATAAAGTTTTAACCAATTGCGCCACATAAACAGTTGTATAAAATATCCTAAGCTGCTTCGGGGTTGTTCTAGCAGAATTGAACTTCTTGGTATCCACTTGCTTGTGGCCAACCAAACATGAAAATGGCATTGTAAACGGTACCCCATAAGTTCATTCCTAGCATCACATCCCATGCATTTGTTTTTGGGTACCTGCAGTATTACATAAACGCCTTCATTAGTAGTTATATTAAACTAAAATTGTTAAACAAGGTTTTCTGTATGCGTCAGGGGAAATCTCAACCATTTACATGAAAGTGGGTCATTTCGTGTAGTATTTGATTAATAACGGGTCAGAAGAAGGTTTACATGTTTACAGCATCCTAAAATGTTTCATAACAATGGTCTAAAAAGTGTTGAGGAGTTACGCCAACCAGACCATATCGGTTTTGACTTGACCCATTTTGACCCGTTAGGCCATTACCCAACAAACCCCGGTTTACCACCTCTAGTTTTAATGTTGAATGAAATTTCAAAGCTTATTGAATGTATACCTTGCTGAGATTGAAACTTGAGTGGCATTTGACCATCAAACACCAAGTTTAAGAAACAAAATCCACAAAAGACGAACAGACGAACACATATTCACCTTTGCCAATGCAAATATTGACACCCCGCCAGCAACAAGGAGGCTGCAAAGATACTCCTGAAACGAGTTTCTAATACCATAAACTAGCGTTCCCATCAGCATCACTGTGTGAAGACAATTTTTTTAAAGATCATTTTAGAAGTGATTAACATTTACTCCGTACTAAATTCCTAATGTTCATTATTATTACAAAGACATTAATGTTAGATGCTCAAGTTTACACTTTACACTGTAGATGGTACACTTTTATTATCAAACTTCTTCATGTATTTTTCAATTATTAATGTTTGAATTGAACGAGGATTCTAAGCCACGCTTCGCTGCGGGTAGTTTTGCTAAAGAAGTATTTGAGCGTAATAATATTAGTAATTGTACAACTTTGGTAGATCCCAGGTCGCAAAATTCTTTGCAGTTGAGATTCTTTCTCGCCTCACTGAGCTTTAATTGCATCAGGCTGAAGCACCGTTTCTTCCACCTCTCTAAAGTAAGTAGTGTATAACATTCTTATTTTGGAGTCGTAATATTTAATAAAAGTGAAATATGTACAACTGTTATTTACCATTTTTATAGTATAATGAAAAAAAATGCTAGAATTTCAATCAAAGTTCAGGTCATCACAACTACTATACAGATCATACATATTTCAACGTAGTTATAGTTGATCCTGGTATTCTTGTTTGTTTTGCAAAACCATATGTTGTGCCTTAATTTGTACAACTTTCACTGCACCCAAAGGCGTGTCAACTAAACACCCAAAGAACAGCTGATGTGGAACTTGAAGCGACAATACCCCTACTTTCACTTGCTTCCCGCCGTTCTTTGAACCCCAACCTGTGCTATCTGGTTCTTTGAAATCACGGATTCCCACTTTTGCTTCCATTTAAAGCCGTCAACCGCTAGTTTTGGTGCAAGCTTCTTGGGGAATACCTGCGGCCTGGTTGAAAAAGCACGCCTATCATGAAAAAAAAGTAGAAAATGAGAAGTTAAACGCATCATCAGAAACACGTAAATGGGCGATATATTCTGTGTGGGTCTGACCACCAAACAGGATAACATCTTTCTTTAAGACTTTCGATACACATTTGAATGTAAGTTGACTTTTAACTGATATAGAAAAGGCCCTAATCTAAATATCTAATACAATGTTTGTAGTACAAACTGGCTGTTAGTTATAAATCGCATGTGCATATCAATATACACCGCATTAGAAACCATTTGAACATGAAAAAATCCTTATAGAACTACAAATATTTGTTCAGGAAATAATTAGATTCACAAAATTTGTTTGCCAAGGATATTATGTTACTATGCGGTTTAATCATGTATAGCAGATAAACACTAAGAAGTGTAATAGGCCATTGGATCAATATTGGGTCTCAAAATAAAGTTACTAATCTTTTCTATTCATCTAGACGCATACAATTGATCATAAATCCATGACTATATTTCCTTGACCCTTAGCCAATGCATATGATTTACGAAATCAAAATCACTATTCTGCTTATGCCTTTTCAGAACACAAAGATTGACAAATGTAAATCACATCGCTAATATCTCATTAAAAAAAGTTATTAGATAATAAAAGCAAGTTTCCACGAATACGACAACAAAGAATTAACTTATGTCCAGCCGAAATTATAGCACTACTTTCTTTTTATCATCTGAAAATTATCTATTGCACTGCACTACCTACAAAAACTTAACATGTTGTGTCCTATTTTGGGATATTTGGATAAATGGATTAGCTTATTTTATGGGCTTATGAGGTTATTTGAAGGTGGAAAAGTCAACAAAAAGCTTTCTCTTAGAGCTGATGAGCTTAAATGTTGATAAGCTCATAAGGTCTTAAGTTATCGGAAAATGTCTCAAGACAAAATCAGAAAAGAAGATTCACCTAAGGGAGTGTTTAGGATAGCTTATTAAAAGTGCTTATCTAGTTAAAATCGGCTTTTATATGCTTGTTCTACAGTAAAATGAGTAAAGCTGATCAATACCCTTATCCTAGCACCAATTATAGAAACCTACCAGCTTATCAATCTGTTTTGCAGCATTAACTGAAACCTCACACGTGAACTAATTTCTATACACAAAGGTGGGTAGCAATCTATAATACCTGGGGATGCTATACTCCAGGTATAATTCTGCAAATTTGGCTGCAAAAGCACTATAATGCGACATCTTTAACATGAACTAAAAGTATGAAGTACTCCTCATATGTGCGTGTACGCCCTGTTCCCATTCAAAATGAATACGCATTACATGTAATGAAACTGAAGAACCCCTTTCCACATCATCATCATATCAATGACAACTGAAAACTGAGACACATTAATCACGCTAACATTATTATAACCTCAATTTTTTTTTGCTACTGTTATTCTGCTATGTCATATTTTTGTCATATTTTTGTTGATAGTATTGCTATATACAAAATTATTGCATCTATCATTATATAGTTTCTGGATAGACAATTACAGAACATATGATGTGTTCAAGCCTCAACTGGGTTATATAAATGATATCGCCTCTCTATTTCTTATAAGGTTGCTGAAATAGAGTAAACAAACCTGATGAGTAACATTTAAACAAAATGAATGATTTTCCATACCTTATAATCTGCATAAATCATTTATTAACATTCAAATAAAAAGGCTACTTCAAGAACTAAGTTGACAGTGTTCACATACTTGATCGCAGTCGCCTAATTTAAGATAAGATGACGACACACATCTATACATCACAATACCTTGTCAAATGCTAAACCTTCTGCAACCACAATTGGAAAAATACATTTTCAATATATATTTCGACATCTGCATATGAAAAAACTCTTGGACATGCCTTTTCTAACGCACCTTTTGCAACATCAGTAACTTGAAATCCTTTGAAGGACAAATTTTGAATTTCGGATTTTTGTACCAAGTTATCAAAAAATGTCTTCACTTATGTTCCCCAAAATCTGCTATTAGATTAATCAACAAATATATTACTAATGTTTTTGTACCAAATATATTAAAGCATATCCCTTTTGAAATTAATCATATTTCCAAATAAAAAATAAAAATTAAATACCTCTACAAAGTTGGTAAATTTAGTTCTAGTCTTCTAGATACCCATATAGCATAAAAGCTCTCCATGGCTGTCTTCTTCCCTTTAATAACAATCAAAAATCAAGTGTAAGTTTCTGAAAAATTGCAGATTCGAGAGCATACATAATTGTGAAAAGTAGTAAGTGAGCAAATAAAGGTTGCTGTGAAACAATATCATCACAACGGTATCTGATAACGATGAGAATGAGCAACTACGGAACTTTAGTAGAGTATATATTTGGAGCGGTTTCATTTGGATAGTGGTTTCATAGAGAACTTTAGCAGACTATATATGAGCAAACAAAATCATCACAACCATATACACAAACACACTATATCATTGTTTGTCAATTTCGATCTTACCATAAGTCCTTCTTTCAAGGCCAGTTCGATGGCCATGTTTACAACATCTTCACTTGACACCTATAATGATTTGATTCACAACGCTTACATAGGTTAGCTGATGTTGTTAGAAGTTAACTACGTGGATAGTAAGAAATGATTGTTGCAAAACTTACCATAAGAACATCCTCTATTATGTCCATGTCCAAGATATGGGGTTTAAATCCGACCCCATTTCTTATTATTTGATGAGGACATGAGGCCCTGTGCGAAAGTGGGATACGGCAAGTACATATGATAAATGGTATAAAGGAGAAACTTATAGTGTTGTGAGTAGAAAGGAAAAACGGTTTGAAAGTCACCTGGTTTGCCACCATTTAGCACATTGCTTTCTTCAGGATCGAGTCCATAAATCTTCAAAGAAAAACATAACGACTTCATCAGATTAGATAGAAAACACTGCCATTCCTAACTATGGATACAGCCTCCTAAATCAACAGAGGTATGCCTTATCATATTAACAATATTTGCATTTCATGTAATATACTCCCAACGCAACGCGTGGGCAAAAACTTCTGAGGATTCACAAATAAGTAGTCATTAATAGCATGCTTGTTTCAGTCATATTCAGTACATTTAAGCATATTCAAAATTGAAGCAAATGGACTAACTATTGGCTGGTATACTGAACTAAAATGACCTATTTTTAACGCAATTAAAAGCTATGACTCGTCTGCCTTGCCATTTTACTGGTATATGAGCAATAAACCTTACATGTCTTCGCTGCCACAGTATCATTATATACCCCATACGACGACAAAAACCATATAGTGAAATGAAAAACATACCTCTTCTGATGGTTTGAATCAGAAGGCCAATGTTTGCATATTCCGAAACTACATATCAAAATGTTCCCATGACTCTCGAGGCTTTTGCAAATATGCAACCCTGTAAAATACAATGTACTGTTTCATGAGATTATTGATGAAAACCACATGTAAGAATAATGGAGTAGGTCAAACTGACTAACGCCGGCAAAAAGTAAAAACTTACGAAAGCTTACCGGAAACCCAAACTGCTCTAGAATTTTATAATAATAACAATAACAACAATTTTTTTTTTGTAATCGGATTCCGTGTTTTATTTTTAATGAGCCATAAAAAAAGATAAGAATAACTCTTTTACCAGTCATGGGGTTCCACGTCTGATTAAGCACATTTACGCACACAGTACCGGACCTGAAAAGTGTAAAAATATGCAAAATATGTCAGACTTACGAATAGAGCCATTCTTTTTCAAAAATTGACATTCAAGTATTGAAAGCACCTTTTAAGACACGTTGTTTATGCCCCTATATGCAGCTGTTATTTAATTATGATTTATGAAGCAGCGCCATATAGGGTTGATTAAAAGATACCAAAGTGAACCAATTTTTAATACTTACGTACACGCACGGACACGATTAATGGAACCACAAAAGCACCCATAACCCAACATCAAGTCTGAGCGAAAATCATAATTATAATCATAATAACTGGTTTGTGTAAATGAAATGAGACGCCCGTTTTGATCCCACATATAAGATTATACTTGAATGATATGATACCGAAAGCATGGCAACTATTTTAATTAATACATGCTATGTGTCAAACATTTTAATCTTACATACACATAACAGATTCATAAAGAAATCAAGAATACCTGCACTTGTAAAGAATGCATTATCCCATGCTAAGCTTTGAAGCAAGAAACTCAGTCTTCTTGGCTCCAATGATTTGGACTGAGCAGGTAAATTTGCACCTCCACACTGCTTGCTATGATGATACCTTTGGTTGGGCATTTAAATCACCTGAACCAAATCAATATGTTTCATGGAAACGGCATATTAGCAGGAACTCAATGAGTTCCTCGAAGGCATTGTCAGCACCATCTTGTACCCTTTCAAACTACCTTTCCAGGTGTGATCAGCCCTTTCTCTTCGGTGTCATTCATCATGGAAATCGCAAGCCTAATGACAAAATGTGGGAAACAGTCAAATTTTGTCTTTGAAGATTTAAGATTACTGCTTCAAACTCGACACTTAACTATCAAAATGGCTAGTTACTAACATTTTCATTCTAACAATTAGTCCGCATTCATAGAAATAGTTTGTCTGTGTGGTTATGAAGAATCCAGAACCACACCGATGTATCTCAACAAAGATGTGGCTGAGAAAAATTCAATGTAGCTGTACCTTGCAACAACTGGCCACATGAGAGCCACAAATCACATTAAAATAATCAAATCTACATGTTAATTGCCACATGTTCTTGAGTCATTGCCTTTTAGAGGCTGCCTTGACATATGAAGCAACTGCTGCTGCTGATGCGGGTATACCCTTTTTGCCAATCCCTGCATTTTGTGACAAATTAGGTTTTCAAAAGTAAAAATTTTGCATTAGGCTACAGATATGTCGGCCATCATAACTAAAATGAACACAACCCTTTAAAAGTATGATATACTGTTTTCATGCATCTATCATAACTCCGATAAACCATAATAAGCTCATACCAAATGAACATCTTCCTTAACTGAAAAGATAAAGGAAAAAAAAATATCAATAAATCTTATCTTGAAATAGCCTTAACATTGATCTAGTGAACACATACTTTTCAATAAACCTTTTGTACTTCATTTTAACCAAACCCCTAAAATTACCAAACAACCTAAATTAAAACATAACCCTAATTTTATTTATACACATTATCAAAAACAAAAAAGATCAAACAGGAATCACAAAACCTAAATCCTATCAGTACCCGCTTAAACTAAACACAAAATAACTACAGATAAGTAAAAAAAATGACGAATCACATACCTTGTAAAAAAAATTCACGTCAGTGGGACTCAATCCTTTTTTGCAATTCGTGGATCCCACTCAAAATACTTAAAACCTGCAATTAAACATAAACATGTGAATAAAAATACAAACTTTTTATCAAAAAAATAATAATAATAACTGGAGCAAAATAAAATGATGAACCCTAGATCTAATTGGGTGTATTTTACTATGTGTGTGTGTGCGCTCTCACGAAGAATCCAGAACACCGAAAACAATATAGGCTCAAAACTGTGGTTGTGAAAAAAAAGGCACAGATGAGTAAAATACAACCACAAATCATGAACCCTCTCACATACATACTGTACACTCATTAAAATATTCAGTTCCTGTAGATGGAACTGTAGCCACACACACATATTTCACTATAGATACCCCGGATTCGTTTTGGGGTGGGTCGGCGTTTCGGGTTTTGGATCGCCGGTAAACCGGAAAAAGATGTGAGAGACATGTGAGAGGAGACCAAGTATCTTCGGACCCGGATGGTATCAAGTAGGTGAGCAGAAAAACCGAAATATCCGAATAAACCGAAAACCGAAACCGAACCAAACCGAAAATAACCGAACCGAACTAATAACCGAACCGAATTTGCCAAAACCGAACCAAACCGAACTTTTAATTCGGTTCGCGGTTTGGATATGGTTTTGGTAATCAAAACCGAAAACCGAATTCATATAAATTTATGTATTTTTTATATATTTATATATATATAAAGATTAATAAAACGTTGTATATATATTTATATTTATATTTATATTTATATATATAAGAATAACAATAAAATTTTATCCTAATATTAAAAAATACTTTTTATGTTTGAAATAACTTTTTTGGCTAAATATATTTGTATATTTTTCTTTTTTTCCAAATAAAGTATGTAATTCGGTTAAACCGAAAACCGAACCGAACCAAACCGAACTAGAATTCAACCAAACCGAACCGAAAACCGAATTTGAATTCGGTTTGGTTTGGTTCACGGTTTGACCTTAAAAAAACTTTTAACCGAATTAACCGAACCGAATTAACCGAATACCCGAAAACCGAACCGATCAACACCCCTAGTATCAAGTGGGGTGGGTTTGGGCCTACCGAATAAGGCAAATGGGCTAAAAAAAGGAATAGTAAAACAACGGCTATTAGTATTAAGATATAATATAATGGTTTAAGATATTTATACAGTATTTTTCTAATGTTTAATGAGTTTCATCACATGATTGGCAATGGCATTTTGTGAATGACGACAACTATATTTCAACAGAATTGTGACATAAACATTGCTTTCATTGTTAGATAAGCATAGGAAGATACTTGATACAACATTATAATAATATAATATGGAATCGAGTATTGTTGGAATAAAGATAAAGTTAATAATGATATAAATAAAAGAACACATTGCTTTCATTGTTAGATAATCGTAGGGAGATACTTGATCCAACATTATAAAAATGGAATATGGAATAAGGAATAAGGAATAAGACATACCCGATCCAATATTATAAGAATGAAATACCTGATCCAATATTATAAGAATGAAATATAGAATCGAGTAATATTGGAAGAAAAGATGAAGTTAAGAAAGGTATAAATAGAGGGATTAGCACATATACCTATCCAGCTCTTCCCATTTAGCAAAGTTAATTTTGTTATTTTCTTTGTTATTTGGTTCATTAATGCAACACCACTAATTTTGACTTTTATTGACCGATTATGTGGTTCGGTTTTCTCATATGACAAAATAAGATTTTCTATCAATCCAATTTGATTTTCTTTAATAATTACTTTTTTCCTCAATATGGCCAGAGTATTTCCTTTTTTATATATAAAAAAAATGATTATTTGCAATCTCCCAATCAAGCCTTTTTTTTTTTCATCAAATTATTATATAATCAATAAATATGAAACAAATACAAAGTATATATAAAACAACCACAATCAAAAGGGACCAAATTTTACATGATTTTTATACCACTAGTACCCCTAATATACTAAGGGCCCGTTTGGTTTGTAGGTGGGTTTAGGATTAGGATTTGGATGTGATTTTGGTTTAAGATTTGGATTTGGATTTGGATTTGATGTAGGAGAGAGAAAATAATTTTTAAATATATATTATATATTAAAATTTATATATTATTTATTTTTAAATAAATATAATATGTATTATTAAAACAAAAGAAAAAGATAAATGAAGATGAGAGGTTGATATTAAACAAGGATCCACATCATTTACAAAAGGAGGCATGTAATACAGGATTGCTAGATGGGTGATTTTTGATACTCACTCCCAATAATGAGACCTACAAGTTCATACCACACAAGTAACATTGGGCTTCATCCCTAAACCCAATGCCAAAAGGCATCAAACAAACGGACCCTAAAAACTATAAGAAATAGATTATTAAATATATGAGAAGAGCCAAATGATAAAAACCAAATACAAGTATAAAATTATTCCTTCCAAAGTATCCATACACTAAATTACCAACTCTAACACTACAAATGACCAATGTTTCAAAATTTAACCAGTGCGTAATACAAGCTCCAAACCAATAAAAGGTAACCAATGTGATGGAAAGGGAATAACTAATTAGAAAGAAATCCCAATCATGCTTCATGAAGCAAATAATTCTAACATGGCTTTTGTCAGCATTAAGTTATTTCATCTTTTAGTTTAAACGAGCGGGGGTACCCGCGCGTTGCTGCGGGAATGTTGTGTTTAATCCAAATTATTTTTATTATTTTTAACTTTTTTAGGGACTAAATTTGCAAAAGATCGCTAACGGGGGACTAACGGTGCAATTTATAGCTAACGTGAGGGACTAAAAGTGTAAAATCGTTAGCTACAGTACACATACTATTACAAACTGATTTTTCACTGTAGCTGTTACTGTTTTGCACTGTAGCAACGTTATTTTCAGTTTTAGTCCCTTAACGTGGCGTTCTTTGCAAAGTTAGTCCTTAGGGACTAACGGTGAAAAAAAAGTTAACCTTAGGGGCTGTTTCTGTTTATTATTTGTACAGAAAAAGCCCCTGAAGTTACTGTTCCTTTGCAAATTTAATCCACATTTTTTAGATAACGGTCGTTAAGGACTAACTTCGCAATTGATCGCTAACCTCAGTGGCTAAAATTGGCAAATGTGAAACTTGGGTGAGTACTGTAGCTACAGTGAAAACAAATGCCTTTTAGTATATATATATATAATATGTAAGACTAAAGGTAATCGTTACACCGGGTCACTTTCCATGTCAGCGACACCTCAGCTTTCTCTATTCTCTTACTTCCCATCACATTATCTCACCTTTCAACCCTAATAAGGTCATACCACCCCACCTTTCATTAAAATACCCACTTTATACAAACATATCTCATTATATACCACTTACACTCATAAACTAAATAAAAAATAATAAAACACAAACCCTTTTGCACAAATGCCGAAAGTCTTTCAACTCACCACTATGGCACTATCTCCAATTTGTGATGGGGTCACGCGTGAGAATTTTTGTAGGTGATGGGGTTTATGGTATGAAGTGGTGTGAGGGGTGATGGCCTGACACCCGTTGCCTTTAGCCTAAGAAGATGTTTGAATTGAATGGTTTAAGATATTTACACAATATCTTTTTCATTTATTTAATGTTTGAATTGAATGGTTAAAACTATTCATACAATATTTTTTTTAAAGTTTAATGAGTGTCATCATATGATGGCAATGGCATTTTGTGAATGACAACAACTTTATTCTAACAGAATTGTGACATAAACATTGCTTTCATTGTTAGATAAGCATAAGAAGATACCTGATCCAACATTATAAGATCCAACATTATAAGAATGAAATATGAAATAGAGTGATATTGGAAGCAAAGATAAAGTTAAGAAAGGCATAAATAAAGGAATACATTGCTTTCATTGTTAGATAAGCATAAGGAGATGCATGATCCAACATTATAAGAATGGAATATAAAATTGAGTGATGTTGGAAGCAAAGATGAAGTTAAAAAATGTATAAATAAAGAAATCAGGACATATAGTTCTCCGGCTCTTCCCATCTAGCAAAGTTAATTTTTTTAATTGGTTCATTAATGCAACACCTCTAATACCCAATTTTGACTTTTATTGATAGATTACGTAGTTAAATTTTTTCACATGACAAAATAAGATGTTTTATCTGTCCAATTTGATATCCGTCAAAAACTATTTTTTGTTCCTCCGAAAATGGTCAATTATACATCAAATTATTATATAATCAATAAAAATGAAACAAATGCAAAATATATATAAAACAACCACAATCAAGATAGACCAAATTTTACACGGTTTTAATATCACTCGAACCCTTAATATACTAAAACTATAAGAAATAGATTATTGAATATACGAAAAGAGCAAAATGATAAAACCAAATACAACAATAAAATTATCCCTTCTAAAGCAACCATACACTAAAATACCAACTCAAACATCTACAAACGACCAATGTTCCAAAATTTGACCAGTGAGTCATAGAGGCTCCAAACCAATAAAAAGTGACCAATGTGATGGAAAAGGAATAACCATAACTAAGGAAGGAATCCCAATCATGCTTCATGAAGCAAGGAATCCTAATGTGGCTTTTGCCAGCATTAAGTTATTTCAGCTTTTAGTTTAAATATGTAAGAAGTTATTTGAATCGAATGGTTTAGATATTTATACAATATCTTTTTTATTTATTAATGTTTGAATTGAATGGTTTAAGATATTTATACAATATTTTTTTAATGCTTAATGAGTTTCATCACATGATGGCAATGTCATTTTGTGAATAACGACAAATATATTCCAAGAGAATTGTGACACAAACATTGCTTTCAGTGTTAGATAAGCATAGGGATATATTTGATCCAACATTAAGAATGGAATATGAAATCGAGTGATGTTGGAAGCAAAGATGAAGCTAAGAAAGGTATAAATAAAAGAATGCATTTTTTCATTGTTAGATAAGCATAAGGAGATACATGGTCTAACATTATAAGAATGAAATATGGAATCAAGTGATGTTGGAAGCAAAGATAAATTTAAGAAATGTGTAAATAAAGGAATTAGCACATATACCTCTCCGACTCTTCCCATCTAGCACAGCTATTATTTATTTTTCTTTGTTATTTGGTTCATTAATGCAACACCACCAATTTTGACTTTTATTAACCAATTATGTGGTTCAGTTTTTTCACATGAAAAAAATAAGATTTTCTATTGGTCCAATTTGATTTCTTCGAAAACTACTTTTTTCCCGACAATGGTCATGGTATTCCTTTTTTTTTAATAGATAAAAACGATTATTTGCAATCTCCCAATCTTGCTTCTTTGTTTCTTCTTCCTAAAATATATCAAATTATTATATAATCAATAAAAATGAAACAAATGCAAAGTATGTATAAAACAACCACAATCGAAAGGAACAGGATTTTTCACGGTTTTTATACCACTTGAACCTCTAATATACTAAAACTATAAGAAATAGATTATTAAATATACGAGAAGAGCCAAATGATAAAGCCAAATACAAGTATAAAATTATCCCTTCCAAAGCATCCATACACTAAATTACCAACTCTAACTCTACAAAAGATCAATGTTCAAAAATTTGACCAATGGGTCACAGAAGCTCCAAACAAACAAAAATTTACTAATGTGAGGGAAATAAAATAACCATAACAAAAAAAGGAATCATAATCATGCTTCATGAAGCAAGGAATCGTAACGTGGCTTTTGTCAGCATTAAGTTATTTCATCCTTTAGTTTAAATACGTAGTACTATGTAAAGAGAAGTTTGAATTGAATGGTTTAAGATATTTATAAAACATTTTTTTTAACGTTTAATGTGTTTCATCGTATGACGGAAATGACATTTTGTGAATAAAGACAACTATATTCCAACATAATTGTGACGTAAACATTGCTTTCATTGTTAGATAAGTATAGGGAGATACCTGGTGGGACATTATAATAATTGATTATGAAATCGAGTGATGTTGAAAGCAAAGATGAAGTTAAGAAACGTATAAATAAATGAATACATTGCTTTCATTGTTAGATAAGCATAATGAGATACATTATCCAACGTTATAAGAATAGAATATGGAATTGAGTGATGTTGTAAGTAAATATGAAATTAAGAAATGTATAAATAAAGGAATCAACACTTATACCTCTCCGGCTCTTCCCATCTAGCAAAGTTAATTTTGTTATTTTCTTTGTTGTTTGGTACATTAATGCAAGACCACCAATTTCGATCAATCTAGTACCAAATTTTTATTTTTTATTGACCATTTGATTTCCATCAAAAACCTTTTTTTTTCTCGGAAAATGGTCAAGGTATTTCCTTTTTATATATAAAAATGATTATTTGCAATCCCCCAATCATTTTTTTTTTTTTTTTTTTTTTTTTTTTTCAATTCTTATTCTTCCTTAAATACATCACATTTTTCTATAATCAATAAAAACGAAGCAAATGCAAAGTATATATAGAACAACCACAATCGAAAGGGACCAAATTTTACAAGGTTTTAATACCACTAACTCTTAATATACTAAAACTATAAGAAATAGATTATTAAATATACGAGAAGATCCAATGATAAAAACCAAATACAGCTATAAAATTATCCCTTCCAAAGCGTTCATACACTAAAATACCAACTCTAACATCTACAAATGACCAATGTTCCAAAATTTGACCAGTTTGTCATAGAAGCTCCAAACAAATAAAAAGTGACCAATGTGATGGAAATGAAATAACCATAACTAGAAATGTTATATACTGTGAATCTGCAATCAAGCACCATATAGACTTCATGAGGCCACTGTAGTGTATCTAAAAGTTGCATGTTTCGACAGGTTCCGAACACAACCAAGAAAGGAATCCCAATCATGCCTCATGAAGCAAGGAATCCTAACGTGGCTTTTGTCGGCATGAAGTTACTTCATCTTTTAGTTTAAATATGTTAGAAGATAGAAGGAGGATTGCCACAAAGAAAGTAAAAAAAAATAATAATAATAAATACAAATTTTAGTTAAGATCAAGATGATGAATGCAGCTTCAAGTTCGAATCCAAGTTGCATAGTGGATGTTGGTGAAGCATTACCATATCGTTCACATGTTATCGGCCCAAATATCGTTACCATGAAGCTGAGCAGTAAGAATGAGTATAATCTATGGAGACTACAGATGGAATGTCTCTTAAAGAGTCAACATATGGTTGGTTTCATCGAAGGTCAGTTTCCAAGTCCTGCGGGGAATGGGAAGGAGAAAGTGGGAGATATGGAGGCATGGATTGCAGGAGATTCACTCGTAAAAGGTTGGATTCTTGGTTCACTTTCTAAAGAAGCAGCCACGAAGGCTGTCAATTATCTCACACACAAGCAAAAGAAGACAGATTTCACTGCAAAAGATTTATGGGATGAACTGCGACATAGTTATGGTCCTTTAGTTCGTGAACAAGCAGCAGGTACTGTATTTCCTTTGCTAATCGAAGTTTTATTCGTTATTCGGAATGACTTTTTTAAACAAATTAATAATCTCTCGTTTTTTTAGTATCATTGGAGCGTAACTCTTTTCATGAAACTTTGAAGCAATGACTTGATATTTGACAAAAGTTTTTACGTAGTACTAGTTTTTAATTAAAAGGTAAACACAAAAGTTTTGGAATGATTTTATTTTTTTATTTTTTTTACGCATTTGACGTATTTCTTAAGCAAAACCTTTTTTGTAGATTTTTTTTTTTTTTTTTTTTTTTTTTTTTTAAGAATAGTATTTGATAAGATTTTAGCATTGGGATGCTCTTATAAAACTTGAATACAGATCCCCTGCAAAGTCACTTTAAATACAAAGTATAAAAAGTAACCAG
Source organism: Artemisia argyi (assembly GCA_030686995.1). Lineage (NCBI taxonomy): Eukaryota > Viridiplantae > Streptophyta > Magnoliopsida > Asterales > Asteraceae > Artemisia > Artemisia argyi. Next base: position 180,481,671 of record CM060683.1, read on the forward strand.
CAAGCGACACATGTCCTCAATCTATTTTACTTAAAATATCCGTTCAGAGGTAAAATCATAATTTTACTCGTTTTTTACTTTTCCACCTCAATTTTCAAACGCGCATATCTTTTAAACGACAAACTTTTAGAAAAAACCGATTTCACCATAATTTTTAAAATTTCATGCTCTTTAATTTGGTATAAATCTTGTTAAATATTTCAAACATTTTTTTTTACATATTAAATGTGTATTGATTTTCTTGATTTTTTGGGCATTTTCGGCCCTATTTTTTATCTTTATAGATGCCGAATCGTAAAAAGCTTAAAACATGAAAGTTATAGATTTCCGTCCACTCTTTATCCAAAATTTTGAATCACTCAAATCTGAAATGATATGAGTGAGATATCGCACGTTAAAGATAGCGTTTTAGTCATATTTGTTGCACATAAGGTGTTTGATAAAATGTCTAGCTTAGGTTTTTATTGTTAAAATTGCGTCAAATAAACAAATTTTTGTACCACAATTCGTCATTAATCATTTTATTAATGTAATATTTTAAAAGTGATTGCTTTTGTTAATTTTACACACCTCTATAGAGTACACTTTCATTAATAAAGCTTTTGTTCATCAGTTTTATTTTACAGATGTTCATCAGTTATATTGATGAACAACTCTATTAGATGAGTTGATGTAGCTTAATTGATATACTGAACACAGATAGCTTTTGTTAATCAGTTTATTTTAGAGACGTTCATCGGTTATATTGATGAGCAACTCTATTAGATGAACTGATGTAACTTAACTGATATACTAAACAAGCGACTGCATTGATATTTAAACCAAGATATTCACCAAGTACATCATAATGTTTTAGAAATCTAAAGCTAATTAAGAAAAGTAACCAAACATTCCAGACTACTTAACCAAACCAAAAGCTACTTAACAAAAGTAACTGATGAACCTATTTTTAAATAACTGATGAACCCATTTTTGTTAGAGCGCCTTCTTTGTCTTCAGATATTTATCATCATCTTGATAAGCTGCTTCTACATCTTTATCATCAACATAAGGAAAAAAGTGTCTACACCGAGTTGTCATCCTCACTCTGTGAGCTATCACTCTTCATCCTGTTTACAAGCCTATACATCCATTCCCGCAATAATTGAATTCCTGTTATTATTATAATCATAATTAGTAATAATTGATGAACAAAAACAATAAATGAAAAATAAAAAACTGATGAAACAAAACATTTTGAAAAACAACCGATGCTAACTGATGAACCAAAACACTTTGAAAAACAACAGACGATAATTGCACTAACTGATGAACCAAAACATTTTAAAAAACAACCGACGCTAACTGGTGAACATACTTAAAACTGATGAACATTTTGCTGTATAAAAAACATGATGAAAATTAACAAACACTAACTGATGAACCAAAATACTTTGAAAAACAACCGACGCTAACTGATGAACCTATTTTTAAATAACTGATGAACCTATTTTCAAATAACTGATTATCAAACGCATTAGCAATAACTGATGAACCTATTTTTCAAATAACTGATGATCAAACGTACTAGCAATAACTGATGAACCTATTTTCAAATAACTGATGAACCTCATTCTTATGTATTCTATAAAGTTACTCTATCGAATCCACAAGCTACTAAGTAAACCATGATCCAATCAATAACTGATGAACCTCGTTCTAACCTATTCCAACAAGTTACTCTATCGAACCAGCAAGCTACTAAGTAAACCATGATCCAATCAATAACTGATGAACCTTATTCTAACCTATTCTAACAAGTTACTCTATCGAACCCGCAAGCTAGTAAGTGAACAAAAAATGCACTAAATGATGAACCTGAAGATCATCAATCGCCATTAAAACCAGATTTCTATCACATTTATGACCTGAATCTAGTTGAAGCATTTCATCGAGCACTTGGTGTGCATCATTATATCGATCACATTTCAACAACAGATCTTGTATGTTTACCCGATTATTATGAATTTGAAAAGTACAAAAAAGAGTTTTATTAGTTGGTACCTGATGGTGACGGTGTGAAGAGTTTTAAAAAATATGCATGCAAAAAATTAAATTTAATCAAAATTAAAACAAAATGATAAACTTACCAGTTGGATTCATCTTTTCGACCTTAATTTTATGTGTTTTAATCGATTGGAGATGATCGAAAATTGAAACCCTAATTTTTTCCCCAAATTTTGATCGGTTTAGAGAGAGAAGATGGAGAGTGAAATTGAAATGAATAGAGAGTGAGTGAGAAGATGGAGGGAAAGAAGAGACGGGTTTTGGTGGTTGATTGACGGATTTACCCTTTTTAATAAGGATGACCGCTTTTTTCCCCCACTTAATTTTGGACCGTTAGATGGAAAGCAAAGGGGATCGGATGGTTACAATTACTTTGTAGACTTTGTATTTTTTGTCCCCTTTGTAGGGGATCGCACCTCCATAAAACTTATAATCATCGATGGAACTTCAACCATTTTGTTGAGTAGGGCGAAACGTTAATGATTAATTTTTAGGTAGGCCAAACTACTAAATCGAAAGGTTAGCACTAATTTAAATAAAAAAAAAAAAAAAAAAAAAAAAAAAAAAAAAAAAAAAAAACAAGAAGTTTTTAGAGTATGGCCCCTCCCTAGCCCTCGGTCCATCCTTGCTTATAGTAAAATGCCGATTGGTTAGTTAATATAACGTATGGCTTGAGGCTATCTGGTAGTCATGTTTTGAACTTACTGAAACCTTTTTTTTTTTTTTTTTTTTTTTTTTTAATTATTATTATTTTTTTTAATATATTTAGGAATGTGGTTTTTATTTTTATATTTTCATCATAATTGTAATAAGAATAATAGGTAAAAGATTGTATTGTTGCGACTTGACACTGCTTGGCCGTATACCAGCTCGTATTTGCATTTTTACACCCCTTACATGTCCTAAAGTAACTTCTTGATATTTGTTCAATATACTCCATCCATCCCATATTAAATGTCCATGTTTGATTTTTTAAGTCTTTCTTTATCAACTTTGACTTTAAATATTTTTGCTTGTGTTATATAGTATTTGATAAAAATTATACGCAATGAAAATACATTTAAAAATTAATTTGTTCATATATTTTGTATCAAGTATTATATTACACAAACACAATTAGTGCCAAAGTTGATTAAAAAAACTTTGAAAAGTCAAACATGACATTTAATATGAGACGGAATGAGTATCAATCTTAACAAGGTGGGTTTTTTAGTTGGGAAAATTACCAAAATAGATCAGTCGCCCGGGCAACTTTTTCGATAGATCGGAATGAGTATCAATCTTAACAAGGTGGGTCTATTTTCGAAATAAAATTAACTCCTAGTCTTAAAAGTGAAAAACAATAGTGCAACGATTTAGTCATATAATTATCCCTTTTTAGTTTCCTAATAATTTTAATTTAATTTAAGTGTAATTTCAAGTACATACTTTTGAGACGTTACCAAATTGAGCGTTAAATCTGAAGCTAGATATATGTTCGTCTTTGCTTTAGTTTGCTGTATGAAATCCCTGGTGATTTACATTAAAACGCATATCTTTTCTTTTCTGTTTTTTTTTTTTTTTTTTTTTTTTTTTTTTTTTTTTTTTTTTTAACCTTGATAACCAAATTGAAAATTTTGATCATGTAGAAACAAAATTAACGATAAGGCAAGCAGAACCAGAAATAGAAGTGATAACAGTATCTGAAGATGCAAAATCAAAAGACGAGCCAACAGAAGATAAGACCGATAAAGAAAGGCTTAACAGATTGCTTTATGATTGTATTATAAAAGGATACACTGGTTTAGTAATAGGCTTCTCAGAAACACATAGTTTTAACCCCTGGGACGAACTCACGAATAATGGAAACACAGTACTCCATGTAGCAGTGGGCTCTTCTACCAAGAATCATGAATTATTAAAGAAATTGTTGGAAATGACACCGACAGAGAAATTGTTAGATATAAAAAACTCAGATGGAAGCAGTCTTCTTCATGTTGCTGCTATTGGTGGCAACACTGAAGTTGTCGACATCTTGGTGGAAAGAAACCCAGAATTGTTATTAGCCAAAGACAATGAGGGTCACACTCCACTTGCCTTGTCAGTTTCCAATATGCATATCAAGACATCTAAGCGTCTGTTTGAACACATGAAAGAGAAAGGGTATGGTTCTTACTTTTCGGGTCAAAGCGGCGAGGAGCTTGTCGTTCTTGCTATCTCTTGTCAAGATTTTAGTAAGTCTCCTCTATTGCAAAAACTTAAATGATAATTAATACCGAGTAATACTAGTATAAAATAGCATTAATTGTATTTTTACAATATGTAGGCTTGGCAAACATGATAATCAGACATTACCGCGATGCCATACTTCCCAATAGCGAAGCTGTGCTGACGGCTTTAGCTCAAAACTTCCCACGTGAACTCAACTCTTGGGAAAGGAGAGGTGATGAATTTGTTTCTATTACTTTTCAATTAATCACTAAGCCCTTTGTACACCAATTTTTTCATCTATGTTGCAGGCTTTTCTGATGAGTTTGATAGGACATTACAATTCTACGATGTTGATGCTACGTGTGACAGACTTGAGGAGTGTTTTGATTGGCAATGTGGTCACCAGCTTTTCCTCACATGTGTTGCTTTCTTTCTTGGTAGGTTATGAGATGATAAAATGATAACAAAAGTAAAACAAAGCTAGAAGAAAGAAAAGATTTTAAAATATTTTATGACAAAGAAAGGTTGTGCATTAAAAAAGTTAGTTTAAAAGATATAAAATCTTAAAAAATCTTCTTCAACAATTTGTAATTTCTCAAACTCCTATTTATTGTCAAATTTTCAAAACCTCGTTTTCTTCGAATACTTTGTACCCGTCTCACACAAAATCTCTTTTTATCGTGAGAATGATAAAAAAAATTAAGAAAACATTTGTCAAAAAATTCTTGTATATTCAATAACAAAGGGGATTGGGAATAACAAAAAAAAAAGAACTTTAAAGTTTTTAGATTTTTGCACGATTTTGTAATGTGTAAATGTATTGTGCAACATAACGAGTTTTATATCTTAAACCTCCCTTTTATTGTGGAATTTTTTCAACAAATTTTGTTTAAAATCTTTTTCTTTCTCACGATAACTTTTATTTATTTATTTTAACTCTCTTCTATACATTACGTACATAAGATTTATATGAGAATGCTGTTTTTTGTCATAACAATAAAACAGTTTAATTTTTATATTTTTCTCAATTTATATTTCGGGTTTCATTTTTTTTTTTTCTTTTGCTTTCTTTAATAACTTTAAAAGGTTGTTTTAAAGAATTTTTTGATATATTCTTCCAATACAATCATATGATTTCAACATGAACGAATTATAACCATTCATGACTAAATTGAAACAAAATAAAATTCTTTAAACTAATCACATTTAATCACAAAATAATTACAGAAAATGTTTTAGAATGATCATGCTATACTATAAGATTATTTGACGCATAGATTCCAAAAAAGTTATTTAAATCGAACACCCCAGATAAAAATAAAATATAATAGATGAACGTTTTGACCATTCATACATGACTTCCCACTCTTATTAGAATTCAACCTCCTTGAAAAGTTGAAAGTAAATAATAGTACTTCTTTTGAAACACTAATTAATGTTATTGTAACTTATGGTTGGACTAAAACGTCGTAAATCCACATTCTAACAATTATCCAATCTTAAGCAGGCCTTTGCATGATGAAAAGTGCGTTCTACGGATTCCTTAAGGTGCTTGGTAAGTCAAATCAAAAGTTACAATAATTATATGACTAAATAATATAAGAGAAAGAAACTTACTTATTTACTTGAGATTCCAATTTGTCTCTATGTTGTAGTACGGCTTTTCTTTGAAGATACATTTCAGATTCATGAAGATGCAACAGATCTCTTATCTAATGTATGTTTAAAGATACTTAATAAACATAACTCGAGCACCTACCATCAGTATTACACCAGTTCAATTTTTGAAGCCACTAGAAGAAATGCATCCACTTTTAGTAGATATATTATGTGGAGGTTTCCAAATGCAATTTGGAGTACCAATGAAGATGGTCACAATTTTATTCAATATTCAGTGATCAATCGTTCAGAGAAGATTTACAACCTTCTATATGAAATGAGCGAACACAAGAATATTTATAAAACGATCAAAGATTCTTCTGGGAATAATCTTTTGCATTTGGCTGCAAGATTAGCACCTACTAACAAATTGAATCTAATATCGGGGGCAGCTTTACAAATCCAACGCGAACTACAATGGTTCAAGGTCAGTACTTTAACCAATGACTCGAAGTTTGAATTTCACTCCGAATACATAAAGTTCTTGAGAAGTATTATTATATATCTTCCAAGGTTAATATATCATAATATTGTAGGAAGTTGAACGATTTGTATGTCCCTTAAACCGGATACAAAAGAACTCAGATGACGAAACACCTGAAATGGTGTTCACAAGAGAACACAAAGACCTGGTGATTGAGGGAGAGAACTGGATAAAGAAGACAGCCGAGTCATACACAATTACAGCTGCACTCATTATCACCATTGTATTCGCAGGAGCTATTACAGTGCCCGGTGGAAATAATCAGGAATCAGGGATACCGATTTTCACTAACAACATTGCGTTCACGGTATTTGCTATATCGGATGCGATATCATTATTCACAGCTGTTACGTCGTTGTTAATGTTTTTATCGATCCTTACGGCACGTTTTGCGGAACAAGACTTTCTCTTTAAGTTACCCACGAAGCTGATTATTGGCCTCACTATGTTGTTCCTCTCGACGACAGCAATGATTATAGCTTTTGGAGCAACATTGTTCCTTGTGTTTGGACAAAGTAACTTGTCGATGCTTATTCCAATCGGTGCATTGACATGCCTTCCAATTACGTCTTTTGTAACCCTTCAATTTCCTCTTATCGTAGACCTGATAAGTGCTACATATTGTGGTGGTATTTTTGGTAGTAAAGAATATGGCTACTTCTACTGAATCAATTGTAACTATGGGTGTCGTTCCTTAAGGATATTGTGTGATGTTGTTACATTTATATTGTTTTGCATCATTTCCATCTATCAATGGTTTCTTATGTGTAACACCAGCTTGTTTTCACATATGGTATCTTCAGGAAATTTGGTCATTGTCAGCCAGAACCCTGTTATATCGTTTCATTCATGAATTCATGTTAATTAATGCTCAACAATCGGTAATTTTTTCTTCTGTGTGAATCAAGGTATTGTTTCTGTATTTCTTCTGTGTGAATCAAGGTATTGTTTCTGTAGTTCTATCATTCATTTGGCAGAAGATTCGATAAGCTAAATTGCCGAACAATGGGTGGATGATAATTTTGAAATGCTTCCGATTTCTAGAAAATAGAGCTTTTTGTTAATCTGTCATGGGGTTGATCACTTTTTGTCAATGTTTCAAAAACATACATTGCTTTACTTATAATCTCAGTTTTTGGATTCGAGGGTGTTTGGATTGCTTACTCAAGTGCTTGTCTTATCTTTTAAGAACACCAGCAGTTTTGATGAAAGTATGTAAACTGCTTATTTTAGTGTAAATAAGCATTTAAAATTCACTTGCTTTATAAGTAGACAAGCACTTTCAATAGACAGTCCCAAACACTCCCTAAAAGCAATTTAGGTGGTTTCTATGAATTAAGAATTTTGTTAATGCCACTTCTAGCCTGTTTGGCTCGTTTGAGAATATACAAGTACATCGGCCCATATATAAGTATTTGAGTCGAAATCACTATGTAAGTCATAGGAATCTATTACTGATTTGGAATTTTGTCTGCTTGCAGTCACACGCAAATTTCCTTGAAGATCAAATGAATGTTTTTGTTTACAATATTGCTGAAGATAATCTTTGTGACCATATTATACCTACTTCTCTCAACATTGTTACATTGGTAAGCATTGACAACACAACTTAATGGTTTTGATTAGGGTCTGCGAACATAAAGAAATTGTAGATGAAGTGTGAATAAAATGGTGCAGGTTTTTAAATCATCTTCAATTTCACCTGAGAAGATGCCTATTGTGCTACAAAACTTAGGACATGTATTAAAGGTTTCTTCCGATGAACTTATGTATCTAAACACACAAGTTGGATAAAAGGTAACTGACTTTGGTGTAATTTATCTTTATGGCAATCATCTTATTTTGCCTGTAAAAACCACCAATCCCTGTAGACGCTAACCATTTCGACTGCTTTTTTACCTACCCAAGAATGCCAAAAAATCATAAATTCAAAAGTTTGAGGGTCTTTTTATACGTTAAATCAAAGTTGGTTACCAAATATAAAGACTTAACCAAAGTCAGTTACCTTGTACAATTTTCATTTCTTTGAGGATCTTTCTTTCTTCACGTTTCTTATGTCTCCATACCATACAGAATTTGCAGCCTAATGGTTATGTTCTCTTACGTGATTAAGCTATTGGGGCCTATGCTCAAGTGAGTCTCCAAACTTCTTATGGTAACGTTATTATAATGTAATGTGACAACCGTCAGTTTTCAGGTTAGTCAACTTTGACTTTTGACCGAACCTTCGATTACTTATGTGTTTATGTGTGTTGTGTGTCATAGCAAGTGATTCATAGAAATTCTTTGATATAGCTATCATATGTTTATATGATATTATATGCTATGTGTTTCCCAAGTTACTCACGTTTATTGAAAACGTTGACGTCATTTCACTTTAGTGCATTTTAGGGTCCTAACGACAATTATCGAATTCACGGTATAAATGTTGCTTGTACAGACTTTTCATTCATGAAGTTCTATAAATGTTTATTCATTATTCGGTTTCTAAAATGAATAAGTGCAACATTGTCCTATACATTGTTTTCTGGGCAGGGTATATTAACTGACTGATATTGTTGGTTATCAACGTTTTGCAACTAAGTATATGTAGTAAGAGATGTCTGACCATTTGCTAAACATGGTCTAATAGCCCAATGCTAATAGAAGTGGCAGACAAAGGTGAATGAAGCTTAGAAGAAGATTGTTGCAATACATTCTAACACAATGAATAACAAAACTGAACCACGACCAGCACTACTCAAAACTACATTAAAAATATAACCCCTGAAAATTAGAAATTCAGCATTCAACAAAATTATAGTATAAAATGGGTCACACCCGCCTCTCAGAGAGGGATGATTTAGCTTGATTTCTATGTGCCTCGTGGAACTCCTTGAAGGTGAATCATTTCTTTGTCTAGTACTTAATCTAGAGCTAATGAATCTAAGGTTCAAAAAAATCTGTGTATCCAAAAAGAATTTACCTAAAAACGAAAAGATTCATCAAAAGGCTTTCTTCTTATTCTTCTTCATTCTCTTAGATTTCCTTCGTTTTAGGTATATCTGATATGATAACCCGCTAAACACCATGGCAACACTCCCCCATTGCTTTCTAGATAAGGGATTCCCACTAAGTAGTGATGATACCACAATGCTAACAAACTTGCGGGTGGTTGTGATTGTGGTGTTAGTTAATGAACCAAATCGGCTAATGGTAAAAAATATAAAGTTTTGACCAATTGCGCCACATAAACAGTAGTATAAAATATCCCAAGCTGCTTCGGGGTTGTTCTTGCAGAATTGAACTGCTTGGTATCCACTTGCTTGTGGCCAACCAAACATGAATATGGCGTTGTAAACGGTACCCCACAAGTTCATTCCTAACATCATATCCCATGCATTTGTCTTTGGGTACCTGCAATATTATGTAAATGACTTTATTTGTAATTATATTACACGAAAAATTGTTAAACAAGGCTTTCTGAATACATCGGGGGCAATCTCAACCATTTACAAGAAAATGGGTCATTTCGGGTAGTATTTGATTTTGATTAATAACGGGTCAGAAGACATTTTACATGTTTACTGCATCCTAAAATGTTTCATAACAATGGTCTAAAAAGTGTTGAGGGGTTAGGCCAACCCGACCAGACCAGTTTTGATCTGACCCATTTTGACCCGTTAGGCCATTACCCAACCAACCCTGGTTTACCACCTCTAGTTTTAATGTTGAATAGAAATTCAAAGCTTATCGAATGTATACCTTGCTGAGATTGAATCTTGAGTGGCATTTGTGAAACCATCAAACACCAAGTTTAAGAAACAAAGTCCATATCCAAGTGGGGCGTTTGGATTAGCCAGCTTGTTTATGGTCTTCGAGCTAGTCTGAATCAAATAAAGGCATTACAAGCTTGATAATCTAATCATGATTCTGATTCTTATCAGAAACACGCATCCTAATTAAATTAACGGATTTGAACACATATTCACCTTTGCCAATGCAAATATTGACACCCCGCCAGCAACAAGGAGGCTGCAAAGATACTCCTGAAACGAGTATCTAATACCATAAACTAGCGTCCCCATCAGCATCACTGTGAAAAGACAATTTTTTTTTTTTTTAAAGAAACATTTTAAAGGTGATTAACATTTATTAAATGCTACAAAATAGTCACTCAAAATCTAGGCAGAACTCACCTGGAATCATCTTTGAGGATTTTGCAAGGACCTGCAAGTATGAAACAAGAACAACATGCTGATAAACCAATCTAAAACATCAGAATCTAACTAATAACAGCCTAGTTCCATGAAGTCGTCTACAAAGATCCATTTATCTCAAACCGGGACGGTATCACATATTCTCATGTAGCACAATGAATAACATCATCAAAGCAACACACTAATTAATGTTTTTCTCCTAGTTTTATGAAAGATATGTGCACTTGAACCTACCTGAGCAGGATAACTGATATACTTTAGAGCTTCAATTCCCATAGCTGGGCCAATCGTATTTGTAATTCCAGCACTCCAATAACTCCACCATGGAGCACGTCCACCCTTAGCTTTGCGCCAAAGCTTTATCACTATTCAATAACCAGAAACTATCAGGGTATATACCGTTAAAATCAGCATTTGCAACTAAACGAGCACAAGAACTACTCACTGATGAATGACCATAGTAAACAAACAGCACTTTGTGCTAGGTTTAAGAATGCCAAATGTTCGAACCTCTCCTTTCTTTTGCCAAATCTCTTAGTAGACCTGAAAAATTAGTAATAACGACTATTATTAAGCAAAAGATAATAAAAATATTTACTCAGTTGTTGAACAACTATAAACTAGTCTGACACTAAAAGGCAAATATTGGTCACTTTTTTGCTAGGAATCGTATCTACACTGGTCACTTTCACACAGTCACGATAACATGGATAAAACAATAGAACACAATCACATGGTGAATCATTGACGGGTTTGACAGGACTTTATCACATGGTACTTGAATCCACAACTTTTGACTACCATAATCTGTAATTTCGTGGATCTGTTTTGACTTGAATTTATATTACACATCCAAAATTTATTTGTCCTTTCCGCTTTACTAAGTCTAAGGTTACAGGGAAATTCATTCTAGAATATAAAACTTGCGATACATTATAACATGGTGTCGTATGATGTTATGATCATTCAATACTTCAAGTATCACAAAGCACCATAGCTAACGTGAATCCAGCATCACAGATCATAGGTAAGCTAACCTCCTAGTACATATTACTTTCAAATCCTTCAACAATTTGATAATAAATTAAACATTTTTCATCACAAATTCAATTGCTACAGCATAAATTTCTTACTTCGCTAAAGCTATGTTTGGCAAAACTAGCATAGTAGCGGTAGATGTTTGTTTTATAAATGGTCCTAAGCTATACAATAGAATTATACCTTTTCCAAATATTACTAGTTTGGTACCAGGACTTGTTATTTTGTACCAATATGCCCGTTTGTTTAATATTAGTAGAGGTATACTTTTTAAAACTTTTTTATAATGGTAGGCGTACCCGGTTACAAATGGGCATATTAGTACAAAATAAGAATTCCGCGTACCAGATGAGTAACATTCTAGGTACACATACCATAATCAAACATTTAAAAAAGTACACGTCTATTGCATAAAGTAGCTTAAACCTTTTTTATTAAAGCGTTTGGTAACATACTTATATATAAAACTGACATATAAAAGCTAAAGGCGAAATCCAACATAAAATCCAAGTTATGTAAGTATTTTATTTTCTAGAGTTTACAAACTTAAACGGGTTCACAGGTCGACCTATTTAATACTTACTCAACCCAAACACGACCCATTTATTAAACGGGTTAACATGTTTAACCCAAACCTAATTATCCTCAAACGAAACCTGTGTAACTTCGTGTCATTTATCATGACGTGTCAAAAATTGCCACCCTGAGCAAAACTAGCATTGGCATTACCCCTTTCTGTTATAAAAACGTTTGGCAACATAAACACGATGATGTACAAAAATAAACACGTAAACGAATCATATTATAGAAATATTTATAGATGATCACATAATATTAAAATAAATAAATAAATGAATACACGGTCTCTTGAAGAACGCCTTGGTAAATATAAGCCGACCATATTCCGGTTATGCAAAACACCAGCTCCACCCCACGCCGCCCCCGAAACTCCATTTTTGTAACAGAATTTTTAACCGACTGGGTACTTTTTATTTATTTATTTTAATTTGATTAATTAAAGAGAATTTGTTATTTTTAATTATTTTTTTGTTTTGTTGAGAGGGAGGATATTCAGGTGGGGTTAATTAATTAATTGTTCTCGAAGGTGTTACTTGTCTCTTTCCAAGTGGTGATTTTTCATTGGATTTCTTCAAGATTAATATAAGGAGTCGTTTGGTTTGTTGCTAAAAATCACAATGGATATCGGATTTGGTATGAGCTAGAATAACAATAGATATGAAAAAGTGTATGATTACGATAGTTTGTGTTTGGATGATAAAATATGGTATGAAAAAGTGTATAGATATTTGAATTAGGTAGTGATATCTCCACATAGAAATTTACTTCATACACATAAATTTATTGGGGAGGAGTGATACACCCACATAAAAATATCCACAAAACTCTCCACAAAATGATGTGGCAAGCAATGATTGGTTGATTTTACTATAGTTTCTCTCTCTTCTCTCTCATTCCACCAATTCCTATTTGACACATCATTTTGTGGCTTATTTGTGTGGAACTTTTTATGTGATTGTATCATTTTCCTTTAGTGGGACCCATATAAATTTAACAAATAAAAGTTATGTGAGCCCCGCCTACTAAAATTATGTGTATGAAGTAAATTACAATGTGGAGATATCATCTCCCATTTGAATTTTGTAGTGAAAAAGAAAGGGACCAACGAAATAGATTTCATCAAATTGGTGGGTAATGAAGAGCATTGATTGGGATGATTAACTCATATGGCTAATAATATGCCTAAACATATGTGTCAGCATCTTATTGGAGGGGACCACTTCTTCACAAACCAATAATTTATTGTCACATTTTTTAGGCACACAATTAGTCACATGTTTTAGGCATTTCAATCATTTTCCGGGTAATGAATTTATGGCTATGATATACCCATTTTATTACCAGACCCACAAAACAAACACCTTTAATGACTTTCAAAGTTAAGATTAATCTAAGTAACTGAAAAACCGAACCGAAACGGTCTAACTGAAACCGAATCGATCTTATTTGGTTTGGTTTTTGGTTTTATATATTTATGGTTTTGGTTTCGGTTTGGTTCTCGGTTCATGCTTTTCTCAAAATCAGTTTTCGGTTTGTTTTTTGTTGGTTCTAGTCGGTTTTGACCTGATGCTGGTAAAGTTGGTTATAGTTAGAGAAAATGGTGACGCTGGTGAATGGGACCTTGAGATCTCCTTATTACACACAGTTTTAATAAGAAGCTGTTGTCAGTTCATGGGCTGATTAAACCATTTTTTTTAAACCGACCCGAGGTTTCAAGCATTGATTTGATGAATATAAGAATATTTTTTCAAATATCTCACATTACTGTTTTAAACGGAACTCAAATTTGCAACCATTTAGTTAAAAAAAAAAGAAATAAATAAAAATTACCCTAAATAATGAGTGTACAAGTATATGGTTTTGATGGGCCTCAAACTCGCATCATGCATGTAAACTCTTGTAATCTTTTTCCTTGCTAGGTTCACATTGTAAAATTAGATATTTGTATATAGTTGTCGACAATTTTTCTAATTTGTATGTATACACGATTTTCATGAGATTTTGACTAATCACTCGTGACAGACAATGATATGTGCTCGATGATTCACCTCATATGTAAAGCTTTAACACCAATCAATAAAGCAGGATAGAAAATGAAGACACTATATGATTATCTTTGTATAATTATTAATCGGTACATGTGTCTTCATTTTCTAGTCCTAAATAGGGGTGTTCATCGGTTCGGTTCTCGGTTAATCGGTTTATTCGGTTCGGGTTGTTCGGTTAAAAAAAAAATTGGTCATAACCGAAAACCAAACCGATGTTCAGTTCGGTTATGGGTCAAAACCGAAAACCGAATTTTGTACTTGAATTACACTATTTATATTTTTTTTAAATTTAATTATATATATTTTTGGCAAAAAAAAATATTTCAAGCATAAAAAAGTATTTTTTATATTAGTATAAAATTTTAATGGACATTTTTTATATATAAAATAATATATATATATATATATATATATATATATATATATATATATATATATATATATATATATATATATATATATATATTCGGTTTTCGGTTCAGATAGCCAAACCCATATCCAAGCCGAAAATCGAATTTTTAATTCTGTTCGGTTTGGTTTTAACAAATTCGGTTCGGTTATATGTTCGGTTCGATTTTTTCAGTTCGGTTCGATTCAATTTTCGATTTATTCGGTTTATTACCCGAACCATGAACACCCCTAGTCCTAAATGTCTTTCTGAAATAAGAACTACACCATCATCAAAACTTTACACTCAAGGCCCATTAGGCCCACAAATTATTTATTATCAAAAAATGGACATTTCCATTTAGGCTAATGATTTGCACACTCCCAATTTTGATTTGCACACTCAAAGCTGTGCTTTACACAGTTGTATATTTATCACATGTTGCTTTTAAAGGTTGTACATTTGAGTGTGCGGATCAAAAATATGAGTGTGCCAATCAATACTCTTCCATTTAATGTGTGTATCTCTATCAGCGAAAAATGAAACACATGTCTAAATTATAATGTGTAGGGTGAAACGACTACACATTATTTGTTACTAACAAATGCTTTAAGATCAAATATAAAACAAACTAAGGTAATATAATGAACATAAACAGTTTATGAAATGTTTTCATCAAAGGTGTATGTTTGATTTCTTCGTATGGATGTGCAAATTTAAGTTCAAACAATCTGAAATTGTCACGCTAACATCATACGTGAAAAGGAGTGTTTTGACGTTTTGTCCTGTTTAAGCTTGCGTAACGGTCAGTTTAAATTCAGTTATCAATCGGCTAACAAGTCAGAAACTATGACTAAGAAAAGATGTATATGTATCAATGTATGATACATGACACATCATTATGTGTTGCCGCTAATTAGGTGTAATGATCTAGCAATCTATGTTTATTTATAAGGTTTTGCTAAACAATGCTCACTTGACAATGCTTAAGCCAACGATTAATATGAATGTAAAAAGAAATTTGGACTTTGTTAAATCAAAATAATATATATTTAAGTTAATTTTTATGTTCATTTATTGTTTATTAAATGCATAACGACTTTAAATATGAAAAGAACAGATTAATAAATATGTGTTAAGCATTGTCTAGTGGACATTTTTTAGCAAAACTCTTATTTAATATGCATTCGTTCGGCATTATAATCTTTTTTTACGGGAGACAACTTTACATGGTTAGGTAAAAAGTCGAGGAGTTGGTAAAACCTCTACTAGATCTTGCTAAAATTAGGGAGAACTCATTCTTGCTAATCGATCATTTAATATTTTAGTGTCCCTTCTGAAATTAGAAAGCTTAGGTAAAAAAAAAAATACTCCATAAAACTACCATCAATACATGTGCTTTGTGATTTTATGATAGATTTGATTCATGTGCATTGTGATTTTATGTGTCTGTTATTTATGAGTTATGGTCCATGACTCAGTAATGAGCCCAAAAATATGAGAGTGATACTTTTTAATTGATACATGTCTTAAAAATTTAAAATACACACAAAGTTGAAAAACTAATCTCTGCTTTCTCATTCTTAATTAGTTTTCACATTCAGTCGTTTATTAAAAAGAACAAAGAATACAAAGTAGTAACTAATAACTATACTTATAAATTGTTTAAATATCTCATTTGCTATCAGCTATGGAATTTGAACATTGTTGGTGGAGATGTCAACTTGAAAAGTATTTATTTTAAAAGAGCTAATATATACCACGTTTAAATTTTTGTACTAAAAATGACTATAACCATATATAAAATGATATAAAAAGTACATAAGATCAAAATTTAGAGGGCCACAACCCCTTGATCTGATAAGTTTATATTAATTCCCATACTATAAACTCGTTAAGTCGTTTTCTTTTTCTTTTTGTAATGAAAGTCTCTATTGCAAAAATTTATAACTCTAACTAGTTATATCGGGCGCGGGTTTTTTTTAAATTGTTTTGAATTATATATTTTTATTTATTAAAAAACAAATAATCTAATCTTTGTTTTGTTTGATTTACGATGTTTAATTATAGTTTTTTATTAATAAATATAATTATTTAAAAATTTTAATCCTATTATTAATTGCATCTTATCTATATTTTTTGTATTTATCTTTTATTATACTTGTGTTATGGATAAATATAAAATGTTACCTAATAAGAAAATAATATCTTTTTAAATAAAATTATTACTAAATAAAGTATGATTTAATTTTTTTGAAATGAAAAAGTCCCCGGTTTTGTTTGTTTATATAAAAGATTATGGAAATAATCAAATTTTAAGTACTCATTAATTCATTGATACTTTTCTTTCCTTTTTAGGACTTGATATAATCTTAGGCTACTATATTAAACTGTTAGTTATCGGAACATGTCCATTATTAAGTCGTAATCAATAGCGTAACATTTTGATTATACTAGAGTCTAAGATAAAAAGAGTGTCAAGTGGGCCATAAGTCTTGCACTAGAAAGGCATATAGACATATAGTATAGTATAGGAGTATATTTTTAAGGATCTAATTAAAATTTAAGTAGACAGTTGTTGAGTATTTGTACAGCTAATTTGCATTAATTTTCTTGATACCATTCTATCTTTGTCGACTAAATTAATGCATATGGTCACCGTTGTCATTACAAAAATTGTTCTATAGGTGTTTGTTTAAGCTTATATGTGAGCTTTTTGAGCTTATGTGATTTCGACTTATAGTTCATAAGCCTAAATGTTTTGCTTATTTTGAGACTTATTAGTTTATATAAGTTTATCATATCATAATAAACTTATATAAGCCTACAAGTTTCAAAATAAGCTCAAAAATTAAGACTTACTCATAAGCCGAAACACAAATAAGCTCATAAGCCACATATAAGCTTAAACAAACACCCCCTAAGAATCGGCATTTTTTTTTCCCTCTAAAAGTACATCGACATATCACCAACTTATATTCAAAGTATTTTCCTCGTTTTACATAGTCATGCAGGATTAATGATCGACTAGATTTATGAAATTTTAGTCATGTCAAGTCGTTTTACATTGTCACGTGGGATTAATGATCGACTAGATTTATAAAATTTGAGTCATGTCATGTCGTTTTGACATGTCGGATTAATGATTGACTAGATTTTTTCATTCTCAAAGTACATCCACATATTACCAACTTATATTCAAAGTATTTTCCTCGTTTCGCATTGTCATGTCGGATTAATGATCGACTAGCTTTATGAAATTTGAGTCAGCTACGATAAATTAGATAAAGCTTTTTTTATTTATTTATTTTATTTTATTTTTTTCATTATAAAAAAATGACTGTGATTTTACAAAAAGAATAACAACGATACATTACCTAGCTGAATCCCACTCAATATGATTGAATATAGCTTGGGCACTTTAAGATATTATTTCCATGTGGGCTGTTGTACCTAAAGTTAATGTTCTTGTCTTTAAGGGTGAAGACACATACAATTAACCAAGTGAAAAGATAGAAAACTTTACATTTTTTGTTTAATACCACCCGTAATGGATGGTCATGGCCGCAGTCAATGTTTTAAAAATCGGGTTGGAAATTGACTCGGTCGAGTCATCGGGCACCGGGTCAACCGGTTCGACCGGTTGGACCACCGGGTCAACCCGGATTTCAATTTATTATTTTTTTATTTTTTGACCGGGTCAACCGGTTCGACCGCCGGGTCAACTGGGTCAACCCAGGTTTTTATTAAAATATTTTGAAAAAATAAAACCTGGCCGGGTTTCGAGAACCGGGTTGACCCGGGTCACTCAAAACCCGGCGGGTCTAACCGGTTAACCCGGTTTTAGAAACCTGGGTTGTTTTGACCCTTTTTTTGGCCGGAACCGGTCGAACCGGTTAACCCGACCGGGTCGACCCGGGTTTCAAAACCTTGGACGCAGTCACCCCACAAACAAACGTGTTGTCCCTCACTACGGCCTTCTAAATGGACGTGTCTCTTAAGCCAAAAAGGGATAACTCAGTCGACTGAACAACCGAGTCATGTGAGTTTGCTGTGTGTGTCGGTGTTTTTGTTAAATGGTTTTTGTGTGGTATATTTGAGTTTAAGTGTGGTATATTTTGGTGGTTATCGCGATCGTTTTATGACTCTAAATTGATCATGAAAAAGTTTGTATCGAGATAAAACTGAGTTGACGTTGATGTCTCAGCGATGACAATCATTGTATGCGCTCACTATTACATTATATATATACTAAAAGGTAAGAGATTTACTGTAGCAGCTACAGTGCTTGCTACATTAAACGCTACAGTAATTTTTTTTAAGTACTAACGGTCGTTAGTTATTTAACGGCTGTTAACTAACGACCGTTATCTTTAACATTTAAAAAAAAATTGTACGCACTTTGTCCTTCATCTCAGTGGTTAATTGCAAATTTAGTCCTCAAATAATTTACATAAATGGTCCTTCATGTTATACATCAGTTGCAAAGTCAGTCCTAGATAACTAACTTCACGTTAAGTAGCTAACAGCAATAAAAGAATTCCGCAGCAACACGCGGGTACCAAACTCGTTTATGTAACACCCCCAATTCATGGATGCAGCGGAATTCAAACTGGGTGTTACTCGACGGCACAATAGTCATAATGATAGAAAACGAACTCTAATTGAGTCGTTTTAAAAGATTTATCATTCAAATTGTATAAATATCAGAGATTACAAAATGAGGTCCCAGATGGTTCCATGTTTACAATTTACATTAAATGAGTTTTTGAATGATAATAAAATTTATAGCCCTCTTGAGTATCCGTGCCCTTCCGTGCCATCCTTGATCATCATGAACCTGAAATATATGCTTGAGAGGTCAACACAAAGGTTGAGTGATATTCATAGAGTTTGTTTAATGTTTGAACACAATATGTTGGTAGTATGAGTTATAGGCTCACACCAATGGTTGGAAAACAAAGATGGGCTACGTTGTTATACGCCCGGAACGGTTATTAATTCACTAAGCTTATGACACAAAAACGTTAACGGGTACCAATATCAATCGGCGGAGTTATCCCGGTAGGTATTTTGCCGTCATACCTATGTCTCAAATATTAGTGCATTTGTTTGAACTCGTAGTTGTTCCACACAAATGGGATTCGTCAATCCCAATAGGCATATTCACAATATTCGCGCTCACTATTACTAGTGATTAAATGGTTCATAATAAGGGATCTTGGTTTGGCAAGGATGTTACTTAGTGATAATAAAATATAGTCGGATAGCATACAGTAGAAAGCATTGTGTTCGAGTAGAAAAATAATAGCATGTATCCCTCCATGGGTTTGTAAAATAGTTAAACAATAGAAAGTGGGGCTATGAACTCACCTTGAGTTGGATGATGTTTAATGAGAATGATGGATATGCCGTGAGAACTTCTACGAGTAACCTAGAATAATTGTTGCAACTTAGGTTTGGAATAATGTCTAAGAATATGAAGAATTGTCTATATATGTCTTGCATTTAGTCCATGATGTAGTACTTAGTATAGTGTAAGTCTTTGAAAAGAAATAGTTCATGAAACATGTATAGTTTATATATCGTTTACTACCGTTCGGGTCGACATAATTCAGAAGTCATGTAGTAAACGTTCGAGGAGCCAGGACACTTTAATTCGTAAATCCACAACTCATCTCGACGGCTATATATATATATATATATATATATATATATATATATATATATATATATATATATATATATATATATATTAATTCGTAAATCCACAACTCATCTCGACGGCTATATATATATATATATATATATATATATATATATATATATATATATATATATATATATATATATATATATATATATATATATATAAGTTTTGATCCGAAAAGTTACATGTCCAATATTTGAATAAACTTAGGAAAGTTTACTTTTGGATGAAGATTGTTATTAGAATAAGTTTCTTAAGTCTTGTATGACAATTACTTGTAAGATCTCATGGTTCTTTAGATAGAGTAGATCCAAATTGCATGTTTAAGTTATCGCTAACTCTTTAGCTCATGTTTTCGCCTAGGTAAGCTTATATGGTCATTTAATCATGGCCTTGCCGTGACCTTTGGTCATTGTTCCATGGTCTTGAGACTCAACCTTGGCTCTAGCCATGGTTGTGGTCTTGATTCTAGGTCATAAGACCTATTTGGTCTTTTTAAACCATAACCATTATATAGTGACATATATATGTAAAATAGCTGTTAATAAACTGAGAAAAATCTCATTCGTTATTGGTTTTCTGGAGACGTGCACCTGAGTTTTTGAAGAAAACGTGATTCCGGACAACTTTCGTGCTTTAACTTTTTCATGAAACGGACGAGAAAGGCCTCTTTTTGCGTGTTTTATGTTTTGTCACAGAAACTATTTTGGCAGTTTTGCCGTAAAGTTTTGGTAACTTCAAATGGTCATAACTTTTGACTCGTATACTCGTTTTAAGTGGTTCAAATTGCTATGGTTTCCTTGTTAGGTCCTCTACTACAATATGTAATGATCCAATATCATAACTTTACCATTTTGATCAGGTTTTACCAAGAAAGTCACTAGTTTACTTGTTTAAATAACTTAACTTAACAATCATTTACAATAACTAGTTTTACCCATTTTTATACATCATGGACATGATCACAAGACATAATATAGCATGAATGATATGTAAATAAAATGATTATGATATTTAACAAGAAGTATGTTAGGGTTTTGCTTACAACTTTTGGCTTTCAACAAAGAAAGGAAGTTAACATGTAAGGTAAGGACTTTGATAGACTTTAGCTTCAACCTACTTCACTTCATGCAATCTTTCTACTCTCATATTCTTGAAAGATAGATGATGAAAGTTGAGGTGACTTGAGTAGATTCAAACTCAAGAGAAATCACCAAAGTTTCTAGGGTTTGGAAGTAGTTTGATGAATCAAAACCAAACTAGAGTTTATATGTTGTTGTAGCACTTGATTCTTGCATGAAACTTGGAAGGAAATTAGCTAAGTGTGAGGTGATGGTGAAGAGGATATGTGGCGTACAAAGGAGAGTATGAGGGTGTAACACCCCCAAAATTTGGTACAGCGGAAGACTCAACAAGCTTTCGAGGTGTTACGGGGATTGGTATCCAACACAAGACATAACAGAACGAGATAAAGTAAACATAAGAAAAACACAACCAAAACGGAGTTTTAAAGTTTACATTTATCCCAACATCATTCAGAGTCAGGCCCAAAAGAAATAAACGTAGGTCCAAAATTAAATATCAGAGTTTAGAAAAATAGATCCATAAACCAGGTGCCTTAGCCGAGCCTTCCAATCCATGCATCCAAATCATCACTTAATTACCTGAGAAAACGTGCTAAAAGTCAGCTTTCGCTGGTGAGATCATAGGTTTAAATTCATAATTCAATATAGTGGACATATACGCAAAACGCTTGCTAGCTAGACTTAGGATTCACTAAAAGCCTGCGGATACCCTCCGCTCCAACATAATACACGGATACCCTCCGCTCTAACATAGATATTCGGGTAACCCCCGTAATATCATAAATACTCGGATAACCTCCGAAGTATTAATAACCTATAGGTGCACACTATAGTATCTAAATAAGCCAACCTTGAATAGTACACACGAAACTATGTGACTAAAGTTGACAATTCACCAATATCCAAATAAGCCAACCTTGAATAGTACACACAAAAACTATGTGACTAAAGTTGACAATTCACCAATATCCAAATAAGCCAACCTTGAATAGTACACACGAAACTATGTGACTAAAGTTGACAATACATCCTAGTCCATATGCATAGCAAGTTTTAGAAAGAATATAAAAGCGATAATAGTCCACATAAAATAATTTGCACGTTTCTTACCCCAAGTATTGAAAACATAGTTCAAGAGTAAAAAGTGGGGCTATGACTCACCTCAAGTCCAGAAATCAGCAATAAGAACTCGGTAGAAGTAAGACGTATAGTAACTCACAAGACGGCAACTACAGACTCGGCACGACCTAACAATATTAGCTCGTTCAGAAATCATTTCCTCAAAATCAAATATTCCCAAACCCGAACGTATTCCGTTTTACTTTTCCGAAAATCCATTTCTCGTATTAGTTTGGAGTTTTACGTTTGGTATCCATACGGGTGGTGGGTCGACACAAACAAACCAAAAAGTCTCACAAAAGAAAAATAAAACAAACTATAGATCTAATATTACCCCAATATATTATTTAAATAAATCATCGAAGTTTATCAAATCCGTCGATTTGATAATCCCCATATTTATTTACGTAACATACCGTTCCAAGATTACACCCGACCTAAAGCACATAGCACAAAAAATACTATATGGTACATATCGTAGTCTAATAAATTCCTTATATACATCGTCAAATTGGCCAGATTTCACGATATATATATTTAGTGATTTATTATCCTAATACATATACCACAACCTATGGGCGTCGTAGGATACGATGCCCATTAATATACTCATTTCGTATAGCCAAATAACTCGGTTTAACCTGTCGATTAAATAAGTTATTTAGTTATAGAAAGTGTTTATATTAATCGTCATATATCCGGGACAACACAAAAGTCACAAACAATAACCCACTTGGACTCAAGTGACCACGACTCCGTATAACTCGATAGTTTTCCTCGTTATATATAAAAGATATTATTTCATTTAATATTTAGTTAACGTCGAGAATTCCTCGTTATTTATAATATTTATTCATAATAGCGCTTCCAATAATATTACACTACTCTCGTAGCATAATATATTTAGTCGCGTTATTGTTATAATACTAATCGTGATTTTTGTTATTATTAATATACGCATTTATATATTTATATATACGTTATTCACGTCTATATATTTATATAAATGTTTATATTACCAATAATATTATTACGAGTTTTATTATTTGCGTTTTAAATTGTGAATAATTATCGAGTCATACGAAATGGTCACATGTCCGAGTCATTACTCTCGGCTCATTGTCCAAGTCCAAAATAATATAAGCAAGTCATAAATAATCAATCCAACTCCGTCCAAATCAATCCCAATACACGTGCTACAACAATAGGGTCCGACTACGGCACCCGACTAACCTATCTCCGTCAATCTAAGTGACCGTCTCACAATCGGTCCCCACTTTACCATTCGTTAACAACTTCTAAATATTACAATAAATCCCTTGTCGAGACCAAAAATGATCTCGACTCAACAAAGCATTCGGCCGGAACCAAAGTACCACAACAATAACAAGTTAAGTCCACAAAAACATAACAATAAATAAAATATCAACAAGGTCAAATTTCGGGTTGGTTTACCAAGCCAAACCCGAGCCCTTCGACTCACTTGAGTCTCGGCTCACACCACGAGTCACAAAGACTCGAACCAAGACCAATAGGCCTCCAAAAATAAGCTCCAAAGAGCCACCCAAAGCTGCCCAAGTCGACCCACTTGGGTCGCGGCATCAACAACCATAATCGACCAAATAAAAATCAAGACTCAATCGAGTCAAACCAAACTCCAAGCAAATAATCATGAAAAATATGAATCCAAGGCCACACAAGATCAATAACGAGCCAAAATGCTCGAACCCACATCAAGCCGTGAGTCCTAGACTCACGGTTCACTCGACCCACTTGAGAAATCACCAAGACCCGGATACCAAACCCATTTTTATCATCAAAAACATTATTTCATAACATATTAATTCGATTCCCATGAAAATACTCCATGTACTCACGGATTTAACACCAAATCGAGGTACCCAAATGCCAAAGTCGAGCATACTCACCTTCTTGAACCTCCAAACGTATAGATCTAGTAAAAAAAATAAAGTTTGGGTCGGATTTGATAAGATTTCGAGATGTTAGGGTGGGTTATATGGCGGGTATTATACACCAAATGAAAGGGAAACAGATAAGGAACAAGATGGTGGTGGTGGTTTTGTTGTGAGGGCGGCGAAATGATGGTGGTGGTTGGTTTTATGTTCGGCGGCTAGGGTTAAAAAGAGGGGAGAGAGAGAGTGTTTTGGTGAGTGTGATGTGTTGTGTTTGTGTGTGTGTGTGGTGATAACCACAAAGATGATTTTATGTAATTTACTCTTATTAAAAAAAAACTTTTTCTTTTTAATAATAATAATAATAATAATAACAACAATAATAATAATAATAATAATAATAATATGAGTGGGTAAATAAGGGTGAGTGAAAAATACACGGTCCAAAACCCGAACTCATTTTAAAACGTCTAATATCACGCGAAACGTTCCGTAAGTAAATAAATATTGTCGAACTCGTAAAATCAAGTCATAACATTTCTGTTAGGTTATCCTAGTGCCGGAGTCAACGTAGTACCAAGTGAGAATTCAAAAATAAATCACCATGTATATTTCCATAACGAATCATTAAATAAATCTCAAATCCCATAACGATATTAAATATAAACAACCATAAAATAGGTCTTACAAGTTCGTTACGAATAAAATTTCAAATAAAGATTTATAAACGAACTTTAACGTAATGCGGGTTTTCAAAATGGCTCCCTAAATTGCCGGTTGTCACACCCTCCCAGTCTCAGAAGAAACCCGTCCCGGGTTTCTCTCGGAACAATTCATCTACGAAGTGAAAAGCTTCGGATATCTCTTCCGGAACTCGTCCTCACTTTCCCACGTAAATTCCGGTCGGTGTCGGGAATTCCAACGAACCTTGACGAGCGGAATGCGACTTCGCTTGAGTCGTTTAACCTCATGATCCAAAATCTCAATCGGCTCTTCCACAAAATTCAATTTCTCATCAATACGGATATCCTTCATTGGAATAACCGGCGTCTCATTAGAAAGACATTTCTTCAAATTACTAACGTGAAACACATCGTGAACTTTACTCAGTTCATGTGGTAATTCCAACCGATAAGCCACGGGCCCAATTCTTTCCAAAATAAGAAATGGTCCAATGTAGCGAGGGTTGAGTTTTCCACGTTTCCCGAAACGTATCACACCCTTCCAAGGCGAGACTTTCAGCATCACTTTATCTCCAACCTGGAACTCTAGGGGTTTATGTCTCTGATCGGCGTAACTTTTCTGCCTATCTCTGGCTGCTTGCAACCGATCACGAATCTGAGTCACTTTGTCAGTAGTCTCCAAGATAAGTTCAGGGCCTGTGAGTTGGCTATCTCCAACTTCCGCCCAACCGATAGGTGAACGACATTTTCAGCCATACAAAGCTTCAAATGGTGCAGCTTTAAGACTTGTGTGGTAGCTATTATTATAGGAGAATTCCGCAAGGGGTAGATATTTCCCCCAGCCTTTACCAAAGTCTATAATACATGCACGAAGCATATCCTCTAAAGTCTGAATGGTCCTCTCACTTTGACCATCGGTTTGGGGATGATATGCAGTACTCATATCAAGTCTCGTCCCCAAAGCCGTTTGAAGTGATCGCCACAACGCTGACGTAAAGCGGCTATCGCGATCAGAAATAATCGATATAGGGACTCCATGACGAGAGATAACTTCCTTCACATACAATATCGCAAGTTTATCCACACTATCATCTTCACTAATTGCCAGGAAATGAGCAGACTTAGTCAATCGATCCACAATTACCCAGATAGCGTTACAACCGCTAGCTGTCTTTGGTAATTTGGTAATAAAGTCCATTGTAATCCGCTCCCATTTCCAAACTGGGAGTTCTGGTTGCGTCAATAATCCTGACGGTCTTTGATGTTCTGCTTTAACCTTAGAGCATGTCAAGCACTTACTAACATACAACGCTATATCTGCCTTCATGTTTGGCCACCAATATAACTTTTTCAAATCCTGGTACATCTTGTCGGATCCAGGATGAATAGAGTACCTTGACTTATGCGACTCATGCATAATCAACTCTCGAATTCCTCCATATAAAGGTACCCAAATCCGATCTCCAAAATATAATACTCCATCGGAACACTTAACAAATCCTTTCTCATTCTCAGCCATCCCAAATATGTTCTCAGCAGGTCGGTTTTCTGCTTTCAACGCTTCCGTTTGAGCTTCAAATATTTGAGACGGTAACGGCGATACGATAGTCATTCCCAGTGACCTAACTCGTAACGGTGGTATTCTCTCCTTTCGACTAAGAGCATCAGCAACAACGTTTGCTTTACCTGGATGGTAGCGAATTTCGCAATCATAATCGCTTAGCAACTCAATCCAACGTCGTTGCCTCATATTGAGCTCTTTTTGATTCAAGATGTGTTGTAGACTTTTGTGGTCCGTAAACACAACACGCTTGGTTCCATACAAGTAATGTCTCCATATCCTTAAGGCAAAAACCATGGCACCTAACTCCAAATCATGGGTGGTGTAGTTTTTCTCGTGCTTCTTGAGCTGTCGGGAAGCATAAGCTATCACTTTCTCTCGTTGCATTAACACAGCTCTGATTGGCCTCAAACAGTCAGATAATATCAACCAAGTAATATTCAACAAGTCAAACAGCTTAGGCCAATACTCCGTGGAGTTTAGTGTTTCCCCGGATCTTTAAATCCCAACGAGGCGTGAAATCTGAAAGAAAACGACTTTGAGATCAGGTGAATTGAACAGGAAAAGGGTTTAAGTGATTGTACTACTGAAATATAAGTGTGAATAGCTTTAATAAGCTATAAAAACTAATACGTGAAATCAGATAAGTACAAGTGAAAAGGGACTGGAAAACGTAAACGTTTAATAATTAAACGTAAACAAAAACAACTTTAATTATAGTATGAGTTTGCAAGCCTTAGGGGCTTAAATGCAAATTAAATAAACCTTGAAATATTTATTTTAATATTACTAATTATTTAAAATTTAATAAAACCTAAAAATTGTAAAAAGATATAAAATATACGTTTATATTTAAGTAAAAGTAAACGTATGAAATTTAAACGTGAAGTCTATAAAATACAACTTCCACAAATATGAAAATTATATTTTAGGAATCCTAAACTTATTAGAAAATTATTAGAAAATTAAAATTATTTTTATAACTATTTCATTAATTATTATTATTTAATAACTATTTTTAATTAGTATATAATTCACTAATAAATAGAAAAATGTAAAATAAGTCTAGAAATACAAAATTAAAATTTCTAAAAGTCTAAAATATTATAAAACTTATTTTAAAATTAAAATTATATTTTTCACACTATTTATCTAATTATTATTAATTAATTATTATTTAATTATTTATTTAACTAATTATATTGATTTAAATTATTATAAATACTAAAAAGACTTAGATAATTATGAAAATTTTTATATATCTAATTAACCATCACAGGAATCCTAAAAATTTATAAAAAGTTTATATTATGTATTTTTATTCTAATTTACTAATTATTATTCTATTTATTAATTAATTATCAATTAAACTAATTATATTATTAAAAATAGAAAATGAACAGTATAAATCCTAGAAAAATTTATAAAATTGATTTACCTTATATAAAAGCTATAAAAATTGTAAAAACTATGTGGTACTTTATAAAATATAATTATGCTATTTAATTATTATTTATTAATTAATTATTAATTAAACTAATATTAATTGTAAATATTACTAAATGACAAAGGAAAAATCTGGAAAAATTTATAAAACTACTTTAACATATAAGAGATTTAATAAAAATATAAATAGCAGAAGTGCTTATAAATAAGCTAAAAAGAAAATTAAATAGATAATTTCTATTAAATAGAAGCTATCACTATAATTAAGTTTGTTCTTTTCTGGTTTTTCTTTTATAAAACTAATAAAATACTTAAAATAAGAAACTTTTGTAAAGGAAAATAATTTATGAACTCAGAATAAGCACTATGAGTGCTTATTACCAAAACAGTTGACCAAGTTTGACCAAAGAAGGAATTAAGAACAAATGGACTTATGTGGGGTCCACAAGGATGAAACCTGGTACAAATAAGTTGTTTTGACTTAAATAAGCTAGATTTGCTGATATAAGCTCAATGAATAAGCTAAAAAGCTGAAATAAGCAACTGCTTATTGAAGTTCTGGGTCTGAAATGGGACAGACTTTCAAGCTGATTTCAGGTGGGTCCCAGTGGTGCAAAGGTCAGACCAAGGGTCAAGGGTTCAAGCTTGGTAGGAGGGGGTTGTGAGAACCAAAATTGAGACTAGTGGGACCACTGTGGTGGTCACAATCAACCACCAAAGTGGTTGTGATGGTGGTGATGGACTGTGTAGCAGGGCATCATCTTGCCCTGCAAGTGTGTTCCAGGGGTATTTTAGTCCACAATAAAAAATCACAAAAATGAACCCAATATGAAAATCAAAAGTTCTACTGGTAGATTCTACACACAACCAATTTCAGACCTTGAATCTCAACACAAAAATCTATTTAATTCATGCCATTTTGATGATTTTCTTCACAAGTACTTTTTGACTTTTTCTAATTTTTAACTAGGTTGACTTATACGAAGTTTGATTGATCCTAGCTGATTAAATATGATATAACAAGCCAAAGTAAAGCTGATTTAGGCTTAATCTACTGATTATAAACTTAAGTGAGGGTTTTTAGCACTAATAACACTACACAGTTAACTGTGTGGTGGTATTTTGGTGATTTTGACTTTCCAGAGAAAAAGAGACCAAGTAAATACTAAATTTGGACTGTGATGAACCTTAGAACAATGAAACAATTACATTCAACAACTAATAACAACAACAACACCACTAACAAGCTTAATCCAAACACCCCTTAAATTGAC
Source organism: Artemisia argyi (assembly GCA_030686995.1). Classification (NCBI taxonomy): domain Eukaryota; kingdom Viridiplantae; phylum Streptophyta; class Magnoliopsida; order Asterales; family Asteraceae; genus Artemisia; species Artemisia argyi. The sequence continues at coordinate 180,511,093 of CM060683.1, forward strand.
TGTGGTGAGAGATTTTCAAAGAAAATGAGAGTTTTAACCAAAACTACCAATACAGAAGCTCATGTTATGATTAATTAAACTTATTAAAGCACAATGATGTCAATAATACCAACAAAAACTCAGAATTCCCACAAAATGCTAAATTGGACTAATAATTGAAATACTAAGTAACTTTAGATTTTAATGAACAATTTTGCTATTTTTGTTTATACTATCACTAAAATACTCCAAACAAACATAAATGTCACAGATTTAGGCTAAGACGACTATGATCATACAAAATAAACTTAAAATAAATATGAAGCTTACAAGGTGTGACTGTGAGAACCAAACCAAGAACCAAGATCAATTATGTGACTCCCATGAGTCTCTAAACAATAATCCAAAGCTGCTTCCCTTCCCAAATCACTCTGAATCAGAATCCAAACCCAAATATTGTACAGTTGACTTTAGTTGACTGATTTTGTGTTATTGGAATTTTTTAAGCTACTCTTTATTGTAAGTTACTAAAAGCTTTGGTAAGCTTTATAGGAGCTTATATGAGCTTATTTTGTCTGTATCATCCACTAAGAATAACAATATCAAGACACATGAGAATTTTGGAAACTCAAAATTTGCATAAACTGAAATTGAGGTTTACAGTGTAATTGAGTACTTGAAACAGCTTGATTACAATATAAAAACACTTAACAAAGTACCTTAGAGCTTAATACAATACTGGAATTTGAAAACTTAGCTAATCGACATACATAATTTAAAATTAAAACTAGATAAAAAATCTCTTCTGCTTCCCCTTCTTTCTTTATAGCATTTTTAGACTCCCCACATGTCTCTGAATCTTTCCCATCAATAAAACCAACCATTGGATGAGTCAAAGTGATCATGGCCGTTTAAAAGGATTTTGGCGCCAAAAGTCTCATAGGCTGCTTGAGGCAGTTTCAGAACAATTTAAGAAATTTGGGGTTTAGTGGTGACTAAGGGGGGACATTTGAGATATTTCTGACCAACTTGGGGTGATATGGAAGAAAAACCAAGAGGCTGGGTGCTACAGTGGTGGAAAAAGGGTTGGAAATGCATTTAATGCATATTGAGGTGAAATGATGGTGTTGGGAAATGAGGTGGAAGTGGACAGGTGGTAATACCATGGAGGTATTAGGTGAAGCAGGGGAGGAGAGGGGGATGTACAGTAAGGGTGGTTTGGGGAAGAAGGAGAGGTCAACGGGTCAAACCCCGTATTATTTAAAAGGGACGGACTGGGCTAAGTTTTGGGCCAAGGAAAAATAAAAGGGGTTGGGCTGGGATTAGGTTTGGACTGGATTGGATTTGGGGTTTATAATAAATAAAGGGTCCGGTTTGGTTAAGGATTACACAAGGACCACTTTTGTAATTTGACAAAAATAGAGGGGCTGAATTTGTAATTTTCCCAAAGTAGTTACAAGTACTATTTTTGTTAATTATTAATAACCCAAGGACCAAAGATGTATTTTTTTTCATTTTCAAAACCCAGGGACATTTTCTGCTAATACCACAAACTCCAGTGATCTAACTTGTAATTTTCTGAAATTTGAAGGGTTTAACTTGTAACTTCTCAAAAGTTATCATAAAGTCCATTTTTGTCAATTAAGAATAGTGCAAGGCTTATTTTTCATATTTTTCCATTTACAAAACCTTAGGGACTATGTTTGACATTTTTCAAACTTGAGGGACTAAAGTTGTCATTTTGCAATTTTTAACTTTAAAGGACTATACTTGACAACTTATGAATCCCTAAGGACCTTTGATGATATATTTCATGTTTTTGATTTACCAGGGACTAGTTTTGCCAAATTTTCAAAGTTCAGGGACTGAAACTGTAAATTATGTGAAATGTTTTGTTTTTCATCAGTTTTTCAATCCTTTTGCATAAAAACACAATCCAGGGATATTTTATGTAATTTAAGGCATTCCTGTGTGTTTTTATATGTTTTTGCATTTTAAATGTAACAGAAATGATGAGTATTTACACACTCATCAATCCCCCACACTAAACTATTGCTAGTCCCTAGCAATCTTTTTGAGAAAAATCTAATGGATTTTTACTCTTTACCAAAAGCCATCACTTCTGGAGTAGCCAGGTGTAAGAACTGTGGCACACCTGATAACCGTGTGATTTTTAGCAAACCACCAGCTGTCAACGGATTTGATTTGTCTTTACCAAAAGCCGTTTGCTTCTGGACTAGCCAACTCTTGATGGAATAGTCAACATCTTGGTGAGCTGATTACCAATTATGGTTTTTCCACGGCCTTTACCACAAGCCATAATCTTGCGGGCTAGCCAACTCATTCGCTTTATGGGATATGGGGAGTTGAGGAACCATACAATTTTTGGCAAATTGCAAGCCATCAACGGTTTTGAGATATCTTTACCAAGAGCCGTTTGCTCCTGGATTAGCCAATCCTTATGTGGGTTAGACATGGCGGACTGATAACCATTTATTGCATTTCTAAGTGTGAAAAAACTTTAAATTTTGATCAAATGAGGGTGCTTGATGGAACATGTGTTTGAATTCGTGAGAATCCCCCCCCCCCTCACACACTTAGAAATGAATATTGCCCTCAATATTCAAAACACCGGGTGTTAAACCGATACTTAGAACGTAAGAAGGAAATATTAATAACCTTTATTTTAGGCTATTTACATCTTTTTTTTTTCAAGATATATACATATATACAACATGTGGGGCATCTCCCCCACACTAGGGTGGTAGAAAAGAGAAAGAAATCAGAAATATGAGTGAAAACCAATATTGCTACTGTTTTTGATTACCGAGTCGCTAGCTCGACTCGACCTCGAATTGATTTGTCCATGAGGAAGCTACTGTTTTTGTTAACCGAGTCGCTAGCTTGACTCGACCCCGAATTTAATTGTCCTTGGGGAAAGTTTGGAGATCCGGGACAACCATATTTGGTATGTCCTCTCCAAAGTAGTGTTTCACACGATGGCCATTTACTTTAAAACATGGACTGTCATTTTGAGATAACTCAACGGTACCATATGGATAAACCTTAGTGATAGTAAATGGACCAGTCCAACGGGTTTTTAATTTACCCGAGAAGATCTTTAATCTAGAATTAAAGAGAAGTACTCGATCACCAACGTTAAAAACGCGGTTCTTTATTTTTGAGTCATGAATTCTCTTTGTTTTTTCTTTATAGATTAAAGAGTTCTTGTAAGCCTGATCACGTAGTTCATTTAATTCATTCATTTGAACTTTTCTGTGATCACCCGCAGTTTTGAGGTCAAAGTTGGCATGTTTCAATGCCCAGTAGGCTTTGTGCTCAAGTTCCATCGGTAGATGACATGTCTTTCCGTACACAAGCTTGTAAGGTGTACACCCAATAGGTGTTTTATAAGCTGTACGAAAAGCCCATAGTGCGTCATCTAATTTATCCGACCAGGCAGCACGGTTTTCACCAACAGTCCTCTCAAGTATCCTTTTGATACCACGATTTGAAACCTCAACTTGCCCACTTGTTTGTGGGTGATACGCGGTAGAAAGACGGTGAGTTACACCATACTTTTGCATGACTTTATCAAATTTGTCATTGCAGAAATGCGTACCACGATCACTTATGATAGCACGTAGAGTTCCAAAACGGGCAAAAAGAGATTTAAGGAATTTCACTACAACTCGGGCATCATTTGTGGGTAAAGCTTTCGCTTCAACCCACTTTGATAAATAATCAACAGCCACAAGTATGTACTTGTTTCCTCTAGATGATGGAAATGGCCCCATAAAGTCAATGCCCCAGATATCAAATATTTCACATACTTGAATAGCATTTTGTGGCATCTCATATCTTTGTAAAATGTTTCCATGACGCTGACAAGCGTCACATGTTTTAATGAGATCCTGGGCATCTTTATAAATTGTGGGCCAAAAGAATCCAGAATCAAACACCTTTTTGGCGGTGTAATTGGGACTATGATGTCCCCCAGTGGGTCCAGCATGGCAAGCCTTAAGAATTTCAGTGGCTTCCTGTCCATATACACACCGTCGGATGACTTGATCCGCACAGATTTTGAATAAGTAGGGGTCATCCCAGAAGTAATGATTTACATCCTTAAAGAATTTATTCTTCTGTTGGGTTGACATCCCTTTCACAACAAAGTTACCCGCATGATAGTTTGCGAAGTAGGCAAACCATGGGGTAGTAGAATCTCCGCGAAAAGCAACTGCATTGAGTGTTTCGAGAGAAAATGTTTCATTTATTTCCTTTTTCTCATACACATCTTGATGAGGGTTCTCTAATCGGGACAAATGATCAGCAGCCAGGTTCTCAGCTCCTTTTTTATCACGAATAATGATATCAAATTCCTGGAGGAGGAGAACCCAACGGAGCAATCTCGGCTTTGCATCTTGTTTTGCAAATAGATATTTAAGAGCCGAATGATCCGTATACACTACGCTTTTAGTCAAGATTAAGTACGTCCGAAATTTCTCAAAAGCATACACCACAGCTAATAATTCTTTTTCTGTAGTGGTGTAATGAGTTTGAGCTTCGTTCATAGTTTTGCTTGCGTAGTGGATAGGCTGAAAGTGTTTCGTTTTACGTTGCCCCAAGACTGCACCGATAGCAAAATCACTTGCATCGCACATAAGCTCGAAGGGTAAATCCCAGTCGGGGGCAATAAGAATGGGTGCCTCAGTAAGCTTTTTCTTTAATGTTTCAAAAGCTTCGATGCACTCTGGTGAGAAGATAAAAGGAGTATCCTTTTCAAGGAGATGAGTCATAGGCCGTGAGATTTTAGAAAAATCTTGTATAAATCGACGATAGAAACCGACATGACCCAAGAAACTCCTAATACCTTTGACAGTAGTAGGGTGAGGCAGTTTTACAATGACATCAACCTTAGCTCTGTCAACCTCAATCCCATTCTTGGAAATCTTATGGCCGAGGACAATGCCCTCTTTGACCATAAAGTGACTCTTTTCCCAATTTACACATAGATTGGTGTCTTTACACCTTTTCAACATTTTTTCTAAATTGGTAAGACATGTTTGGAATGAATCCCCAATGACCGAAAAGTCATCCATAAAGACCTCCATAGTTTTACCGATCATGTCGGTAAATATAGCCATCATGCACCTCTGAAACGTACCTGGAGCATTACATAAGCCAAAAGGCATACGTTTATAAGCAAAGGTTCCATAAGGGCATGTAAAGGTAGTCTTTTCTTGATCTGATGGATCAATGGGGATTTAAAAGTATCTTGAGAAACCATCAAGGAAACAATAGTACTCGTTTCCTGCTAATCTCTCAAGCATCTGGTCCATAAAGGGCAGCGAAAAGTGGTCTTTGCGGGTGGCGTCATTTAACTTACGATAGTCAATGCAAACACGCCATCCGGTAACCAGCCGAGTTGGAATCAACTCATTTTCCTCATTAGTGACAACAGTAATGCCACCCTTTTTTGGGACGCAATGAATGGGACTAACCCATGGACTGTCAGAGATAGGGTAAATCAATCCTGCATCAAGAAGTTTAAGAACCTATTGTTTAATCACATCATGGATTTTTGGATTCACCCTTCTTTGATGTTGCACTGCAGGCTTGAAGTCATCCTCCATCAAGATTTTGTGTGTACAAAAATCTGGGTTAATACCCTTAATATCGGAGAGTTTCCAAGCAATTGCTTGCTTGTGTAACTTCAAGACCTTTATGAGAGCAATCTTCTCCTCAACACTTAAACCTTTAGCAATAATGACGGGTAATTTATCATCACCCTCCAGGAATGCGTATTCAAGATGAGGAGGTAAGTCCTTGAGTTCGACCTCAGGAAAATCATCAGTTTTCTCAACATATTTGATTTCCTGATTATGAAGTTGTACGGGAGGGAGTGGAGGAGAATTGTCTTGATTTATCAATCTCTCAAGGAGAAGAATATCTCCTTCCAGATCAACTCAGTGTTATCAATTCCCGATGGAACTGAATCACTTTTGAGAAAAGCCTCGACCTCTTCCAAAAGGAAATCACTTCCCTTAAACGGAGTGAGAGAAGGGGAAGAGTCGAAAATGATAGGTTCAGATGATGGAGTGGCATCCCCACTCACAGAATTATGAGAATAACCAAGAAACTCTTGAGAATACTCCTCCGAAGCAATGTCTATGATATCTATTTGATTAACTGCTTCAGAATCATAATTGGAGGAGTACCTCGAGGTTTGATCGAGGTTAAATGTAACAGCTTCATTACCCACACGCAGAGTGATTTCTTACTCAAATACATCGATAAGAGCACGGCCCGTTCTAAGGAAACCCCTCCCAACAATGAGAGGGACCTTTTGATCAGCATCGAAATCAACCACTACAAAGTCAGCTGGGAGATGAAATTCTCCTACCTTCACAAACACGTCCTCGGCAATGCCGAGAGGACGAGATATCGATCGGTCTGCAAGCTCTAAAGTCATGCAGGTAGGAGTAAGATCAGGAAGAGAAAGTTTCTTCCAAACTGAATATGGCATTAGGTTGATACTTGCACCAAGATCGGCCAAGGCATAGCAATCAACCATTCCCGGAAATACACATGGTATTAGAAATTTTCGAGGATCTCCCAGCTTCTCGGGAAGCTTCTTTAAAAGAACTGCTGAGCAGTTCTCATTCAAGGGAGTCTTTGCCATTTCAAACAGTTTCTCCTTATTGCTTAACAAGTGTTTGATTGTCGATGCAAATTTGGGCATCAGAATAATAGCATCCGCAAAGCTAATGTCAAAATGCAAATCTTGGAAGATTTGAAAGAATTTATCCATCTGGTGACTAGCTTTTTCACGGAGCTTTTGCTCACTCAAGCGTGAAAGGTAAGGAATAGAGGAGGTAGAAGGTTTGGACTTTAGTGTTTCAACTGGAATATCATTGGGTTAAAAAACAACTCTAGGTTTTGGTTTGGGTTTCGGGACAACATGAGGTGGGACGTCTTGGGTACCTCCCTTATGAGTAGGAAGTACTTCGTCCTTATTTACCTCAGCGTTATTTTCCACTACCTTGGGAGAAGAAGAAGAAGGGGTAGTGGGAACAGTGGGTCCATCATATGAAACTCCGCTCCTGGTCGTGATCGCCTTTGCATCGTCCCTCGGGTTTGTGATCGTGTTGCTCGGAAGTTTTCCAGAGCCCGAGGGTCGTTCATTTAAAGATTTCTTAATTTCCGAAATCTGGCTGACCAACAACCTGTTTGTCTTTTCTTGAGTTTTCATGAACTGCTTCAACAACTCATCTGATGATGATTGTGGAGCTGGGAGAATGGCTTGTGTTTGGTTGGGGAAATTTTGGACACGGTTATTTTGATTATAACCTTGTTGTGGCTGAAAATTTCCCTGATTTGGGTTACCACTTCCCTGAAAATGATTTCCGGGGTTGAAATTGTTTCTGTTAAAGTTTCCTTGATTGTGGAAACCTTGATTCTGTCCAGGATCAAAATTCCCTTGGTTTTGATAACCTTGGTTCATTCGTGGTTGGTTCTGGTTTCTGTTTTGCAAATTTGGGTTTTGGTTAAACCCGGGTGGTCCCATATGTGTGTTAGCACGGTAACTTGGTTCCATTTGAGGACGGTATTGATTACCTCCCTGATTTGTAGTTCCGGCTAAGGCATTGGCTTCAAAAGGACTACCATCGGTGGCAGTTCAATTGTAGTAAGCATGTGGGCCACCACAAGTGACACAAACTTCCACCTTTTTTACTTCAGCATGTGAAGGGTTTTGTGTGAAAGTGACTTTTTTCAGGTTTGAGAGAACCAAAGCTTGAATGGCGTCCGTGAGTTTATCTATCTTAGCATCGGTGCTAGAAGTACTCACGGGTGATGAAGTAGAAGGACCAGCACTCACTTGGGAGTTATATGGTTTTGTGCGTGTAGTGCGGACCTTGGACTTATTTTCAATGATTTCTAAAGCTTCTTTTGTAGTTTTGCTCAAAAAATTACCTCCCGCGGAGGCATTGAGAGAATCTTGGTCAGATTGACTCACACCATTATAAAACGTGTCAATTTGCATCAATTCAGTGAAACCATGATGAGGACATCGACGAAGCAATTCTTTGAAACGATCCCATGCGTCGTCAAACGATTCATCAAACCTTTGAGTAAATTTGATGATTTCATTTTTAAGACTTGTCGTTCTGGACGGGGGAAAAAGTTCGTTTACAAATTTGGTAACTAAATCTTCCCATGAGGTTATTGAACGAGGAGGTTGTTTTTCCAGCCAAATCCGGGCTGCTCCCTCAAGAGAAAATGGGAAAAGAAGAAATTTGACTGCTTCGGAAGGGACGTTCTTGTATTTGATGGTAGAGGTAATTTTATTAAACCATCGAATATGAGCATGAGGATCATCCCTCTCAAAACCATAAAATTGGCTTGAGGTTACTAGATTTAGTAACCCGGTTTTGAGCTCAAAGTATTCAGCCACAATGGCTGGGACAACAATAGCGTCTCCGTAACCCTCAATGGGCGCTTGGAGAAGCTCATTCATCGGACGGTCTTCCGCCATGATAACTTTCTTTGGGGAAACAACACGTACCTCAGATACGGCTGTTGGGGCAGAACGTCTACGACGTCTTCGAGGAATTCTGACAAGCTCACGTAAAGGGCTTGTTGACCTAGAAGAACGAGTACGCATGCACTAGAGACGACTCTAAGAATACTTAGAGTGACGGGAAATTACAAATAGAAAAGAAAATATGAACAAAAAGATGATATATAACAAAGTGTGATAATTCAAACTCACAGATATTTCAAAAAGTCGTAATACGCAGCACACCTCCCCGGCAGCGGCGCCAAATTTTGATTGGCCTCAAACAGTCAGATAATATCAACCAAGTAATGGTCAACAAGTCAAACAGCTTAGGCCAATACTCCGTGGAGTTTAGTGTTTCCCCGGATCGTTAAATCCCAACGAGGTGTGAAATCTGAAAGAAAACGACTTTGAGATCAGGTGAATTGAACAGGAAAAGGGTTTAAGTGATTGTACTACTGAAATATAAGTGTGAATAGCTTTAATAAGCTATAACAACTAATACGTGAAATCAGATAAGTACAAGTGAAAAGGGACTGGAAAACGTAAACGTTTAATAATTAAACGTAAACAAAAACAACTTTAATTATAGTATGAGTTTGCAAGCCTTAGGGGCTTAAATGCAAATTAAATAAACCTTGAAATATTTATTTTAATATTACTAATTATTTAAAATTTAATAAAACCTAAAAATTGTAAAAAGATATAAAATATACGTTTATATTTAAGTAAACGTAAACGTATGAAATTTAAACGTGAAGTCTGTAAAATACAACTTCCACAAATATGAAAATTATATTTTAGGAATCCTAAACTTATTAGAAAATTATTAGAAAATTAAAATTATTTTTATAACTATTTAATTAATTAATTATTATTTAATAATTATTTTTAATTAGTATATAATTCACTAATAAATAGAAAAATGTAAAATAAGTCTAGAAATACAAAATTAAAATTTCTAAAAGTCTAAAATATTATAAAACTTATTTTAAAATTAAAATTATATTTTTCACACTATTTATCTAATTATTATTAATTAATTATTATTTAATTATTTATTTAACTAATTATATTGATTTAAATTATTATAAATACTAAAAAGACTTAGATAATTATGAAAATTTTTATATATCTAATTAACCATCACAGGAATCCTAAAAATTTATAAAAAGTTTATATTATGTATTTTTAATCTAATTTACTAATTATTATTCTATTTATTAATTAATTATCAATTAAACTAATTATATTATTAAAAATAGAAAATGAACAGTATAAATCCTAGAAAAATTTATAAAATTGATTTACCTTATATAAAAGCTATAAAAATTATAAAAACTATGTGGTACTTTATAAAATATAATTCTGCTATTTAATTATTATTTATTAATTAATTATTAATTAAACTAATATTAATTCTAAATATTACTAAATGACAAAGGAAAAATCTGGAAAAATTTATAAAACTACTTTAATATATAAGAGATTTAATAAAAATATAAAATAGCAGAAGTGCTTATAAATAAGCTAAAAAGAAAATTAAATAGATAATTTCTATTAAATAGAAGCTATCACTATAATTAAGTTTGTTCTTTTCTGGTTTTTCTTTTATAAAACTAATAAAATACTTAAAATAAGAAACTTTTGTAAAGGAAAATAATTTATGAACTCAGAATAAGCACTATAAGTGCTTATTACCAAAACAGTTGACCAAGTTTGACCAAAGAAGGAATTAAGAACAAATGGACTTATGTGGGGTCCACAAGGATGAAACCTGGTACAAACAAGTTTTTTTTTACTTAAATAAGCTAGATTTTCTGATATAAGCTCAATGAATAAGCTAAAAAGCTGAAATAAGCAACTGCTTATTGAAGTTCTGGGTCAGAAATGGGACAGACTTTCAAGCTGATTTCAGGTGTGTCCCAGTGGTGCAAAGGTCAGACCTAGGGTCAAGGGTTCAAGCTTGGTAGGAGGGGGTTGTGAGAACCAAAATTGAGACTAGTGGGACCACTGTGGTGGTCACAATCAACCACCAAAGTGGTGGTGATGGTGGTGATGGACTGTGTAGCAGGGCATCATCTTGCCCTGCAAGTGTGTTCCAGGGGTATTTTTGTCCACAATAAAAAATCACAAAAATGAACCCAATATGAAAATCAAAAGTTCTACTGGTAGAGTCTACACACAACCAATTTCAGACCTTGAATCTCAACACAAAAATCTATTTAATTCATGCCATTTTGGTTATTTTCTTCACAAGTACTTTTTGACTTTTTCTAATTTTTAACTAGGTTGACTTATATGAAGTTTGATTGATCCTAGCTGATTAAATATGATATAACAAGCCAAAGTAAAGCTGATTTAGGCTTAATCTACTGATTATAAACTTAAGTGAGGGTTTTTAGCACTAATAACACTACACAGTTAACTGTGTGGTGGTATTTTGGTGATTTTGACTTTCCAGAGAAAAAGAGACCAAGTAAATACTAAATTTGGACTGTGATGAACCTTAGAACAATGAAACAATTACATTCAACAACTAATAACAACAACAACACCACTAACAAGCTTAATCCAAACACCCCTTAAATTGACTGTGGTGAGAGATTTTCAAAGCAAATGAGAGTTTTAACCAAAACTACCAATACAGAAGCTCATGTTATGATTAATTAAACTTATTAAAGCACAATGATGTCAATAATACCAACAAAAACTCAGAATTCCCACAAAATGCTAAATTGGACTAATAATTGAAATACTAAGTAACTTTATATTTTAATGAACAATTTTGCTATTTTTGTTTATACTATCACTAAAATACTCCAAACAAACATAAATATCACAGATTTAGGCTAAGACAACTATGATCATACAAAATAAACTTAAAATAAATATGAAGCTTACAAGGTGTGACTGTGAGAACCAAACCAAGAACCAAGATCAATTATGTGACTCCCATGAATCTCTAAACCATAATCCAAAGCTGCTTCCCTTCCCAAATCACTCTGAATCAGAATCCAAACCCAAATATTGTACATTTGACTTTAGTTGACTGATTTTGTGTTATTGGAATTTTTTAAGCTACTCTTTATTGTAAGTTACTAAAAGCTTTGGTAAGCTTTATAGGAGCTTATTTTGTCTGTATCATCCACTAAGAACAACAATATCAAGACACATGAGAATTTTGGAAACTCAAAATTTGCATAAACTGAAATTGAGGTTTACAGTGTAATTGAGTACTTGAAACAGCTTGATTACAATATAAAAACACTTAACAAAGTACCTTAGAGCTTAATACAATACTGGAATTTGAAAACTTAGCTAATCGACATACATAATTTAAAATTAAAACTAGATAAAAACTCTCTTCTGCTTCCCCTTCTTTCTTTATAGCATTTTTAGACTCCCCACATGTCTCTGAATCTTTCCCATCAATAAAACCAACCATTGGATGAGTCAAAGTGATCATGGCCGTTTAAAAGGATTTTGGCGCCAAAAGTCTCATAGGCTGCTTGAGGCAGTTTCAGAACAACTAAAGAAATTTGGGGTTTAGTGGTGACTAAGGGGGGACATTTGAGATATTTCTGACCAACTTGGGGTGATATGGAAGAAAAACCAAGAGGCTGGGTGCTACAGTGGTGGAAAAAGGGTGGGAAATGCATTTAATGTATATTGAGGTGAAATGATGGTGTTGGGAAATGAGGTGGAAGTGGACAGGTGGTAATACCATGGTGGTATTGGGTGAAGCAGGGGAGGAGAGGTGGATGTACAGTAAGGGTGGTTTGGGGAAGAAGGAGAGGTCAACGGGTCAAACCCCGTATTATTTAAAAGGGACGGACTGGGCTAAGTTTTGGGCCAAGGAAAAATAAAAGGGGGTTGGGCTGGGATTAGGTTTGGACTGGATTGGATTTGGGGTTTATAATAAATAAAGGGTCCGGTTTGGTTAAGGATTACACAAGGACCACTTTTGTAATTTGACAAAAATAGAGGAACTGAATTTGTAATTTTCCCAAAGTAGTTACAAGTACTATTTTTGTCAATTATTAATAACCCAAGGACCAAAGATGTATTTTTTTTCATTTTCAAAACCCAGGGACCTTTTCTGCCAATACCACAAACTCTAGGGATCTAACTTGTAATTTTCTGAATTTTGAAGGGTTTAACTTGTAACTTCTCAAAAGTTATCATAAAGTCCATTTTTGTCAATTAAGAATAGTGCAAGGCTTATTTTTCATATTTTTCCATTTACAAAACCTTAGGGACTATTTTTGACATTTTTCAAACTTGAGGGACTAAAGTTGTCATTTTGCAATTTTTAACTTTAAAGGACTATACTTGACAACTTATGAATCCCTAAGGACTTTTGATGATATATTTCATGTTTTTGATTTACCAGGGACTAGTTTTGCCAATTTTTCAAAGTTCAGGGACTGAAACTGTAAATTATGTGAAATGTTTTGTTTTTCATCAGGTTTTTAATCCTTTTGCATAAAAACACAATCCAGGGATATTTTATGTAATTTAAGGCATTCCTGTGTGTTTTTATATGTTTTTGCAGTTTAAATGTAACAGAAATGATGAGTATTTACACACTCATCAAGCTCCCAAACCTTTATGCGAAGCGTCACAATAGACTACGAAATCCTCATTACCTTCAGGTAACGCCAAGATAGGAGCACTACATAACATCTCTTTAAGTAATTGAAATGCTTCCTCTTCCTTATCTCCCCATTCATACTTAACACTTTTCTGAGTCAATTTGGTCAACGGTTTAGCTATCTTCGAAAAACCCTCGTTGAACCTTCGGTAATAACCGGCTAAACCCAAAAATTGACGAACTTCTGTTGGGGTTGTAGGTGCAGCCCAATCTTTAATCGCTTCAATCTTAGCAGGATCTACATGAACTCCTTGTCTATCAATCACATGACCCAAAAATTGTACCGTCGGAATCCAAAATTCACATTTGGAGAACTTGGCATACAGCTTCTCCCTCCTGAGCAATTCTAAAATAAGTCTTAGATGCTCCTCATGCTCTTTCTCACTCTTTGAGTAAATTAAAATACCGTCAATGAATACGATCACAAATTTATCTAAATATGGCTTACACACCCGATTCATGAGGTCCATGAATACTGCCGGTGCGTTAGTTAACCCAAACGGCATCACCTGAAACTTGTAATGCCCGTAACGGGTTCTGAAAGCCGTTTTCGGAATATCTTCCTCGCGAACTCGAAGCTGATGATATCCCGATATCAAATCGATCTTTGAATACACACTCGATCCTTGAAGCTGACCGAACAAGTCGTCGATCCTCGGTAACGGGTATCTATTCTTCACCGTTAACTTGTTCAGCTCTCGGTAATCAATACACATACGAAACGATCCATCCTTATTCTTTACGAATAAGACTGGGGCTCCCCAAGGTGAAGAACTTGGTCTTATGAATCCCTTTTCGGCTAACTACGCTAATTGTTTCGACAACTCTTCCAATTCAGTAGGTGCAAGACGATAAGGCGCTCGTGCCACAGGTGCAGCACCAGGTATCAACTCAATCTGAAACTCCACTTGTCTAGTAGGCGGGATTCCCGGCAAATCATAGGGAAACACATCAGGAAAATCACGAACTATAGGCACATCTCTAATGCACCTTTCCTTCTTCTCCTTCCCTCCTTTCTCAGAGATTTGAGCTAAGAAAAGGTAACATCCATTTTCCATTAGCTTGGGTAACTTAGTGCAAGAAATGAATGCTAACCGGGATGGGCTCCTCGAACCTTTTCGATTTCCTAGTATATTTAGAATCTCCTTTCCGTAAGGTACACGCACGATCTTCTCATTGCAAAGTATGTGAGCACGATACTTCGACAACCAATCCATACCAATGATGACATCGAAACTTCCTAACGTGACGGGTAGAAGATCTATGTTGAAAGGGTGATTCAAGAAATTTAACGTGCAACCGCGAATGATGGTCTTAATCCTTTCTATGTTCCCATTTGCTAACTCTACATCATACCCAATTCCTAAGGCCATCGGGGGTTTCTCTAGTAAGGGTGCAAACGTAGTGGACACAAAACTTCTATCGGCACCAGTATCAAATAGTATGGAAGCATAACGATTATTGAGAAGGAACGTACCAGTAACGACGTTCGGATCTTCTCCTCTCTCGTTCCCGAGTGCATACACTCTTCCCTGAGCAGCTCTAGCTTCCACACGTTGGTCCCCGTTATCTTGTCGTCCACGGTTTCCTCCAGCTCCATGGTTTCCATGATTGTACCCATTACCACCCGATCCTTGATTTCCTCGGTTCCACGATTCTCTACACTCATTCCTATAATGTCACTTCTTTCCACACCCATAACAAGTAACGTCTGCCTTATTTCTCATTTCAGGAGCAGCTTGAACCATAGCCAGAGGTCGAGCCCTACAATCTTTAGACGTGTGTCCTTTCTTTGAGCAGTTTTGGCATCTTACACTACACCATCCAGAATGATTCTGGTGGCAACGACCACACTTGGGTGCATCACCGTTTTGGTTCCTCTTATCTCCATTCCCAATAGCATAAGCCTTAGCTTGTCGCTTGTTTCGGTGATCATTACCCTTAGAGTGATGGTCTCTCTTTCTCTTTCCATTCTTATCCTTATCAGCTCCTTCCAATTCCAACGAATCCATTAGTTGTTGAGCAATTGTGATTGCCTCATGGATGTTTGCAGGTCTAGCAGCAATCACATCATTCCTTGTAGCCACAGGCAACCCATCGGTATACCGCTCAATCTTTTGAGTCTCAGTTTTTACCATATCTGGGCAAAGCAAGGCCACCTCCTGGTAATGACGATTGTAAGTCGCCATATCAGTACCCTTCACTTTGTGATTCAAAACTCAATTTCCAGCTTCTTAACCTCATTTCTTGGGCAATAAGTCTGAATCAGCAGAGACTTAAATTGCTCCCAAGTCATAGCATAGGCCACATCACTCCCAACCGAATTTCGGTAATTGTTCCACCGAGTTAAAGCTTCATCCTTGAAAGTAAAAGAAGCAAACTTTACCTTCGCATTCTCCGCACAACCACTGACATTAAACACTGACTCAGTCTTCTCTATCCACCTGACCAAGTAAACCACTCCTTCAGTTCCACCAAACTCAATAGATCCACAAATCTTAAAGTCCTTGTAGTGACATCCACTAGCACGAACAGGCGGAAAAGTTCCAGCAGAATTGTTGGAATGATTTGACTCATCCAGTAGCTCAGCAACTCTTTGCTCCACAAGTTGATTGATCATTGCTTGATCCGCAGTAGGTGCATTAAGTGGAACATGATCATTGTCTCCCTGAACATCAACATTTTGATTCCTGTTGTTGCGGTTAGTAGTGTCCAGGTTGTCAGGAGTAGGGGTTTCAACATTTCGAGTAGGACGGCGTCCTCGGCGACCAGGGGTAGTCACTGCAGGACCAGTTCTGGTAGCTCTAACAGGGTTCCGTCGTGGGGCCATTGATCTGAAACATCATACAAGTTCATGAGTCTCCAATAGAACTTATCATATGCTCAACAAGAATTACTTCAACGAAGCCAAGTCATGGAAAGAATATCAACAATACACCACAAAACATCAATAAAGCGAATAGGGACTCAATTTCCATAACATCCAAAAACCACATAATACCATGTAATAATAACCAGCAACCATACAATAGAGATCCAACATCGTTCCAACTACCGAAAAACACAAAATATGCTAATCGTTCCAACGAGACGAATACTGAACGGAAAATACATCAAAATATGATAACTAGCTTTTCTAACCGAACACTCCTCGGTGTAGAAAGCAACAAGACAACATAACCCAAACATCTAGCCACGCTGCTGGCGGAGGCTCCTCAACTCCTGCCTCAAGCCATCAAGATCTCTCCATAATGATCCTAACTCCACACTATGGGTGTCGCTGTCTCTCTTGAGGTATGCCACCTCCTTCTCTAGCTCGGTATTCCGCTGCCATAACTTGCGGTCGGCCTCTCGAGCTGTGATAAAACCTCGCTGTAAACTCTCGATCTGCTCATGAACCTCCATCAAAACTCTCCTCATCTCAGTCGTCCTGCCCTCAACCACAGTCATATCAACTCTCAAATCCGCTATAAACTCTCCAATAACCCTCTCAAGTCGATCAGATAACCGCGAGATCCTCTCGCCCTGTGCAGTAATCTGAGCCCACATCCTGCCAGTCTCACCTAACTCTGCCTGCTCAGCAGAAACCTCAGATGACGCATCCGACGCCACGGGACTACCAGGTAGTGAATCAAACAGAAATGGATGATCAGGTGAAATAGGCTCAATCGGATGTATAGGTGAATCAGGCTCCTCAACCTGAGCTGGTGGTACTAACACATCATCATCATCAGGCATCTCCTCCTCCTGAGGGTCATCCTCCTCCTCAGGGTCATCATCATCACCCTGCTCAGCCTCCTGAAGGTCATCAGCCTCATCCTCACCCTCGTACTCCTCCTCTTCCTCATCGGAAGAGTACATCATTAATCGTAGTCTCCTAACAGGTGAACCATGTGGAGATGTGGTAGGTGATCTAGGACGACGACGCAATGATGTAGGTGGCGCCTCTGACAGAAGAGAGTGAGCATCTATCTGTAAAGGTGGTGGAGTAGGGCGAACCGACTGTAACACCCCCAATTCATGGATGCAGCGGAATTCAAACTGGGTGTTACTCGACGGCACAATAGTCACAATAATAGAAAACGAACTCTAATTGAGTCGTTTTTGGAAGATTTATCATTCAAATTATATAAATAACAGAGATTACAAAATGAGGTCCCAGATGGTTCCATGTTTACAAATTACATTAATTAAGTCTTTGAATGATAGTAAAAATTTATAGCCCTCTTGAGTATCTGTGCCCTCCCATGCTATCCTTGATCGTCATGAACCTGAAATACATGCTTAAGAGGTCAACACAAAGGTTGAGTGAAATTCGTAGAGTTTAGTTAAATCGTTTGAACACAATAATCGTAGTGTGAGCTATAGACTCACACTCATAGTTGGAAAACAAAATCATTATTTATTGCACTAAACTCATGCAACCAAAACATTAACATCGAACCAAAAATTGGCATTATAGAAGCCCTATCAAGGTACTTTTGCCATTATACCGCTAAATCTCAAATATAGTGCATTTGTGTGAACTCGTAGTTGTTCAACACAAATGGGATCCGTCAATCCCAATAGATCTACTCACAATATTCGCGCTCACTATAGGTAGTGACTAATGGTTCATGATATAGGGACTTCGAACATGGCAATCGTTACTTAGTGACAATAAAACATAGTCGGGTAGCATATAGTAGAAAGCATTGTGTTCGGGTAGAAAAATAATAGCATGTATCCCCCCCATGGGTTTGTAAAATAGTTAAACAATAGAAAGTGGGGCTACGAACTCACCTTAAGTTATGTAGTGAGTAGTGAATGTGATGGTCGAATCGCGAAGGTTTCTACGAGCAACCTATAATAGAATGTTGCGACTTAGGATTGAAGTAAAGAATATGAAGATGTGCCTATATATATCTTGTAATTTAGTCCATGATGTGGTATGACGTATAGTGTAAATCTTTGAAAGAAATGATTCATGAAACATGTATGTTTTATATATCGTTTACTACCGTTCGGGCCGACATAATTCAGAAGTCATGTTAGTAAACGTTCGAGGAGCCAGGACACTTTAATTCGTAAATCCACAACTCATCTCGACGGCTTACATAATGAACTCCTCACATGAGGCTCCCTACTATTGTAGTAGTTGATAAAGTATATATATATATATATATATATATATATATATATATATATATATATATATATATATATATATATATATATATATATATATATATATATATATATATATATAAGTTTTGATCCGAAAAATTACATGTCCAATATTTGAATAAACTTAGAAAAGTTTATTATTACATGAAGATTGTTATTAGGGTATGTTTCTTACAACTTGTGTGACCATTTTTCTTTGTAATATCTCATGGTTCTTTTAGGTGAAGTAGATCCAAATTGCTTGTTCAAGTTATCGCCAATTCTTTGGTTCATGTTTACGCCTAAGTAAGCTTACATGGTCATTTCGTCATGTCCTTGCTGTTAAATGTTACGTATAAACATTAATATGTAAATGTCTAGTATCGAACCCGAGACCTCGGGATTGCACACTTTACAAACAAGAATAATGTAAAATAAATATATATATATTAAATGTATCGAATATATATATTTATAAACACTTAATGGACTAAATGGTCGTTAGTTATTAACCGTATGGACTAACTATTATTAGTAACGAAAGATATGGACTAGAGTGTAACTTGGGAGTCAAGAAAGATCTAGAAACACCCTTGTGGGTGCATGGCCGGTCGAAGCCCATTCCCTAGATGATGAAAGATAGATGATGAAAATTGAGGTGACTTGAGTGGATTCAAACTCAAGAGAAATCACCAAAGTATATGAGGTTTGGAAGTGTTTTGATAACCTAAAAACCAAACTAGGGTTTCTATCTTGAACTTGCTCTTGAATCTTGCATAAAATTGGAAGAGAATTAGCTAAGTGTGAGGTGGTAGGGGTTGTGATATGGGATGGCAAAGGAAGGGGAGGGGGTATTTATATGGGCTTGAGGAGGTTAGTTTACATGACTAGTCAAAGCTTACAAAGGAAGCTTGAACACATGTATGCAATCTAAGGCCTTAAGCATGAGATCAAGACACCTAAAGGGTGACTCCCCCGCCCCCCTTAGGCGGTTTGGAATGGATAAGGGGGGGGGGGGGGTGAGGTGTGCCTTGATTGATATTATCCAAGATATTGGATGAGTTTTGACTCCGGGAAATGCCAACCGTAAATGATTAAGCCTCAAAACGTAAAACCGGGTGTCGTAAAAATGTGGAACTTGAAAGTATGGTCAAACATGTCAATATGTTCCAGAATAAAATATAAAATGAGTGGTAGGTTCCACTGGGGTGGTAAAACCCTGCTAAAACTGGAAACACGGGTCTAGAACGCGTAATACGTAAAACGTACGAATATTGCGTAAAATTGAGAAAAGTAAAATGTTACTTTTCTAATAGGATAAAAATAATTTAAAATGACTTATAATGTCTAGACTGGGCTCAGTCTAGTGTCGGTTGGTATTAAATGTCTTTTAGACATCAAACCGTAAGCCTAAAAATCAAGGAATGACTTATAAAATCAAGGAATGATTTTTGGTCAACGGAGGAGGGAAAAATATGTTGACTTTTTCTAATAAGTTGAAAACTCAAATCGTCTTAGAAACGCGGTGTAGGTATAGGCTAAGGTTACGGCTGAGTAAAAACGCTTAAAACTGAAAATTCCAGTTTTTTTCACGGCCGAGGCTTATTTTGGTCATGTTTTTCTCAGTCATGATTAATTCTCAAATAAATCATGTGTGTGTCAAACATTTTTATGATGCGGGGTCACTTAACGCGGTCGAGTTTCGTTGTGCGTAGAATTTTTGAATGACGTTTTACCCTAAAACGTGTAATTCCTTATTAACTTTCACGAAAATGATCTGACGAGTGTCAAACTTTTAATTTGCCATGGAAATGATTTATCACTCGAGGCCAAGAAACAAAAATCAAATTTCAGGAAAAATTTCGGGAAAAATGAATAGTAAAATTGAATAGTGAAATTTTCCGGGAATAGTAATTATCCTG
This sequence comes from Artemisia argyi, assembly GCA_030686995.1. Classification (NCBI taxonomy): domain Eukaryota; kingdom Viridiplantae; phylum Streptophyta; class Magnoliopsida; order Asterales; family Asteraceae; genus Artemisia; species Artemisia argyi. The sequence goes on from CM060683.1 coordinate 180,531,356, forward strand.
AAAATGCGAATTGTTACAGTCTCTACCCCTTACGGGGAACTTCGTCCCGAAGTTCTGTGTGTGTTATATGTTGGAGTGGTGTCGATGAAGAGGTGTGGTTACTTATGAGGATTAGAGTGATGTAGTTTGATTTGTCGCTTCAGTGTATGGCGTAGGATGAGGTTACTTATGAGAAGTTTGTTTCTAAGAAAACATACAGGTGACTGCTCCCAGCATAACATGATCCCTTCTGAATTAGACATAGGTGATCAGGCTATGTATAATTTAGGACCGATAATGTGATGTTCGGTTTAGTCACGTAGTATTGTGTTTCTTAAAAGTTTTAGATGGTATTCAATCTTGTAAAGCTGATGAGGTTGCTTGTGGTGTAACTAAGGATGATTTGAGCTTTAAAAGTGCATCAAGATCGGTTAATGAGCTTGTGGTTGCAACGGTTGTGAAGATAATGATGGTGAAACAATAAAGTGGTAACAAAATAGCTTGAAGTAAAATTTGTGGAATGCTTTATAGGACAACTGGGTAAATCTTATAGAATGGTAATAGTCTACTAATCAGTCAAATTGGTTTGGAGATAGAAAGTACAATAGATGAGAATTATCACAAAGAGTTGTTTATTGAACAGTAAATATTCTTAAGTCATAAAACTCCCATTACTAGGGATGACATATACGTAGTACAACATAGTGCATAAATAAATATGACTGCTAAGTTCTAAACTTCATTGTTCTGCAGTGTTGTTGAGATTCTGATAAGCTCCTTCTCCTCTTATCATATATGCTCACCCCTGGTTGTCTTCAACTTGTTGACCTTGGTTTTGGGGACATCGGTTCTTGTAATGTCCACTTTCTCCACACCCGAAGCATATAACTATTGGTTGTGTTGCTACCGGTAGCTACAGCATTGACTCTACAATCTCTGGCAAGGTGTCCAGTGTTTTGACAGTTGCGACACTTAGCCGGGCAAGGACCAGAGTGATGGAAGTTATACTTATTGCATAGTGGAGCATTCCCGGTATACCTTGCGCCTCTATTTGGTGCAGCCACATAAGCCTTTGGGCCTCTTGTCTTTTGTTTTGCTGGTTATGATGGTTGTTGTTTTGAGTTTGGTTGTTGTTGTTGTTGTTGTTGTTGTTACTTCCATGGTTACCATCCCATGGTCGCTTGTTGTTGTTGTTCCTATTGTTATTGTTGTTACTGTAGTTGTAGTTGTTGGTGTTGTTTTGTCTTCGGGTTTCTGCCATATGCACCACTTGATCCATGAGGCTGCGAGACATCCGCATAGCTTCATCAAGTTCCTTGGGATTTGTTAAAGTTACATTCCCTTGTATACTTGGTGGAAGTCCCCAGATATACCATTCCAACAATTTTTCTTTTGTTGAAACCATTGTTGGACACAGTATCCTCAATTCTTGGAATCGACGGTTGTAAGTTATGATGTCATTTCCCTTAACAGCATGATCCCAGAATTCTACCTCTAACTTCTGTATATCACTGCGGGGGCAGTACTCTTTGATCATTATCTTCTTCAAGTTATCCCAAGATATCTTATAAGCATTTTCAATGCCTATTTGTTGAGATATTGAATTCCACCATGATAATGCTTCATCTAGCAGTGTACTAGTGGCATATTGAACTTTATCACTCTCGATACATTTGTTGACCAAAAATACCGACTCCGTTTTCTCAAACCAGCGGGTCAAACCTACGGCTCCTTCAGTACCTTTAAACTTTATGGGTTCGCATTTCAAATAGGAAATGAATGAGCAACCCTTAGGTACTGAAGCAACATTTTTCACTGGAGGGATAGTTGGGCTTGGTCCTCTAATGTTAAGGCTGGCAATTCGGGCAGCTTCTGCAGCTATAGCAACTTCTGCAGCAATGGCGGCTTCAGCGGCTGCTGCAGCATCAGCAGCTGTAGCATCTTCAACGGCTGCTGCAGCACCAGCAGCTGTGGCGGCTTCGGCAGCTGCTGCAGCTACGGCTGCTCGTTCCGTTGTGAGTGCTGCGTTGACACTGTCTTTAACTAGTTTGCGAATAGCAGCTTGAGTCATTGCTGGTGGTGTCTTCTTCTTTGGCGCCATAATTCTATTGTTCAAAAGATACGTCGTGAGTAGAGAGTTGTGAAATAAGCATGATTTTTGATGGGAAATGATAGAATAATTATGTTGAAGATTTAAAGGCATAACACATGATAGTATAAAATAAGAGTTTTATTCGTACAACGTTGGTTGATTTACAAAATCGAAACCTATTATAAGCTTCTTCAAAATTTACTAACTGATACTTTCAGTTTAGTAATTACAACGTTTTTACTATCGCTAGTTATTACATAGATTTCGTAACATTTACTAACTGAGTCTAATCAGTTTAGTAGTACAAAAGTTAACTAGTATCATCACACTAGTCTATTGTGGGTTAGAAGGTCCGAGCAGCTCTGATTGATCGGCAACTTCTTGGTTTAGTGTGTCATAGAGGTACGAGTCGATGAAGTTTGAGAAGCTGTAGTTTTCATGTTGACTTTCTTGTTGGATCAATGGTGGTCGAGGTACGATCCATAATGAGTGATCCAAATCATCACATATAGGGATATCAAAGGGAAGTGATAGTGGTGGTGGTAATGGCTCTAGTACATATTCATACTCATTATCCTCCTCGTAGTCTGCCTCAACCCAATTTTGTTCAAAATAATTAGAAATATTCAACGCAAAATTAGTTGGCATTGGTTCATCCTCTTCTTCGTCGGTTGAATCTTCGAAAGGTTCTTCTTCGTCATCAGAAGCGAAGGCATTTACGAAGTCAAATCCGAACTCGGGTGAGGGTGGTAAGACTTGGAAGTTATTAGGTAGAGTGGGCACATAATCGGGAGAAGTGGGTACGTACATGATTTCTATGAGAAGAATTACTATGTTAAAACAATTCAATGTTTATGGGAAGTGCTCAAAATATGGCAAGCATATATATAGCAATATACTAATATGTTTATGTAGCATAACATGCATAATAAGTCCATAATCGCCTGGAGGATGGAAGGCACGAAGAGCGGAAGGCTATAAAATATTTTTGCTTGTAATTGTGGTTATAGTTTAGGTCTCAATTAGACCCGTTTCTCTATAACCATGGCTCTGGTACCAATCTGTAACACCCCCAATTCATGGATGCAGCGGAATTCAAACTGGGTGTTACTCGACGGCACAATAGTCACAATAATAGAAAACGAACTCTAATTGAGTCGTTTTTGGAAGATTTATCATTCAAATTATATAAATATCAGAGATTACAAAATGAGGTCCCAGATGGTTCCATGTTTACAAATTACATTAATTAAGTCTTTGAATGATAGTAAAAATTTATAGCCCTCTTGAGTATCCGTGCCCTCCCATGCCATCCTTGATCGTCATGAACCTGAAATACATGCTTAAGAGGTCAACACAAAGGTTGAGTGAAATTCGTAGAGTTTAGTTAAATCGTTTGAACACAATAATCGTAGTGTGAGCTATAGACTCACACTCATAGTTGGAAAACAAAATCATTATTTATTGCACTAAGCTCATGCAACCAAAACATTAACATCGAACCAAAAATTGGCATTATAGAAGCCCTATCAAGGTACTTTTGCCATTATACCGCTAAATCTCAAATATAGTGCATTTGTGTGAACTCGTAGTTGTTCAACACAAATGGGATCCGTCAATCCCAATAGATCTATTCACAATATTCGCGCTCACTATAGGTAGTGACTAATGGTTCATGATATAGGGACTTCGAACATGGCAATCGTTACTTAGTGACAATAAAACATAGTCGGGTAGCATACAGTAGAAAGCATTGTGTTCGGGTAGAAAAATAATAGCATGTATCCCCCCCATGGGTTTGTAAAATAGTTAAACAATAGAAAGTAGGGCTACGAACTCACCTTAAGTTATGTAGTGAGTAGTGAATGTGATGGTCGAATCGCGAAGGTTTCTACGAGCAACCTATAATAGAATGTTGCGACTTAGGATTGAAGTAAAGAATATGAAGATGTGCCTATATATATCTTGTAATTTAGTCCATGATGTGGTATGACGTATAGTGTAAATCTTTGAAAGAAATGATTCATGAAACATGTATGTTTTATATATCGTTTACTACCGTTCGGGCCGACATAATTCAGAAGTCATGTTAGTAAACATTCGAGGAGCCAGGACACTTTAATTCGTAAATCCACAACTCATCTCGACGGCTTACATAATGAACTCCTCACATGAGGCTCCCTACTATTGTAGTAGTTGATAAAGTATATATGTGTATATATATATATATATATATATATATATATATATATATATATATATATATATATATATATATATATATATATATATATAAGTTTTGATCCGAAAAATTACATGTCCAATATTTGAATAAACTTAGGAAAGTTTATTATTACATGAAGATTGTTATCAGGGTATGTTTCTTACAACTTGTGTGACCATTTTTCTTTGTAATATCTCATGGTTCTTTTAGGTGAAGTAGATCCAAATTGCTTGTTCAAGTTATCGCCAATTCTTTGGTTCATGTTTACGCCTAAGTAAGCTTACATGGTCATTTCGTCATGGCCTTGCTGTTAAATGTTACGTATAAACATTAATATGTAAACGTCTAGTATCGAACCCGAGACCTCGGGATTGCACACTTTACAAACAAGAATAATGTAAAATAAATATATATATATATTAAATGTATCGAATATATATATTTATAAACACTTAATGGACTAAATGGTCGTTAGTTATTAACCGTATGGACTAACTATTATTAGTAACGAAAGATATGGACTAGAGTGTAACTTGGGAGTCAAGAAAGATCTAGAAACACCCTTGTGGGTGCATGGCCGGTCGAAGCCCATTCCCTAGGGTCGACCCATGCTTTACTTGTGCTCCAAGATTCACCTAGTATATATACAAGGCCAAGGATTAGGGTTTCACATCTTTTGTGCACACACACTAAACCCTAAAATCTTTCCTCCTTGTTTTCTTTTTGTGGCCGATCGGTTCTCCCCTCTCCAAGGGTTCTTGGATCGATTTTCCATAAGCAAAATACAAGTGTTTTGTTTACTTGCATCAAACCTTTATTCGTTGGTAGTTTGTGTGTACAAGAACTAGGTAATTACTTACTTTAGTAATTATCAAGAGATCGATAAACAAAACGGTAAGGGGTTTATCATTGATCTATTTGTACAAGAATCAAGGTTAATTTGAAGTGCATCGGGTACGTTTACTATTTATGTTTTAGTTAATATTTATGTGTTATACTTGATCCTAGCTTCCGCAATACGTGCTATTTAATTGTTAAACTCTAACAGTGGTATCAGAGCCTTGTATAACATGTAATTGATTACTAAAACGTAATAAAAACCGGATCTTTAATTGTTTTAGATACATGTTTTTTTTGATCTAGGGTTTTTCCTATTTTTTTTTTCTAAAAATTTCGAAACTTTAACCCTAATTTTTTTTGGGGGGGGGGGGTCGATTTTTCCATGAAACCCTAATTAGGGTTTCGTGGTTTTCTTGGATTATGTGTAATCACTAGAAACCCTAGGTCATTAACCGGTTAATTGAACGTATCTTGTGACCTATGTGCTAATTGTTAGGTTTTAATCCGTGACTTACATGCATGTTAGTCATGGATCTTGTTTTTTATCACATGTTTAATATAGATCTTAAATTGGGGAAGACTCCAATACATATTAAAATCAATTTATATATGCTATGTGGTGTGTTTATTAGCTTTGGCCTACGCAATTGATTCATCAATGTATGTGACTCTCTTCCATCAAGAAGAGAAGGCCTTAGTTGATTGCATGCATAATTATACCTAGAATTGATTTTATTAGGATCTTTTCTAATACGGATTGCATGTGGCTAATTGTTTCACTTATTTATTATTGGTTGTTTTGATTTTCTTTGATACTTGTTTTATTGTTATTAGTTGGACTTGATGTAAGCAATAAAAGGGTTGTTTTTATAAAGAAAATAAATACGGACTAATAATGGTGAAACCCTAAGTGATAAAGTAAGAATCTTGCAAGGTCTTAGGTGCCGATAGTGGTCCGATTCGCACGGTAATCAGCTCCCAGGCGAGACTAGCAAAATTCATACTTTATTACTATTTTGAGATTGAATCCATAAACTTTTGCTTGATTGATGTTTTGTGCAAATATGCTTTTAAAATTAAGTCTTTTAAGATGATATTCATAACCGTGATTTGAAGGCTTAGAAAAGAGCCTTAGAGTCTGCCTTGGTTATCACAATCTTGAATATGTCTTAAACGAATTACTTTTAAAATCATATATTGTAGAAAGTCATCTTAGGGTTTTGGCATAAACCTCAAGTAAAACTTTGTGTATTAATTTCACGAATTGGATATATAAAAAGTTTTATGAAAACTTATGTTATAAAGATGAGTGCATGCATCTTTGTACATATTTTGATTTACATATCAAAAATAATACCCTTAAAATAATTTAAGTTATGTGCCATCTATCTATAAGGAACACTTGGAATCTTAATTTAGTAAACGTGAGACCTAGGCTAAATTACTATAACAAGGTAAAATTCTTTTAACGCGTGAGACCATAATTGTAATTTTACAGTTTCTAAGGTAGACGACTTAATTAAGTTGTGCGTGAGACCTAGAACTTAAGGCATGAGATGGGATGAAACATGCTTACAAGGCAAATTGATGAATCAATTTGAATTGATGAATCAATTTGATGTAAATCCCATAATGATCTAGGAATTGGAAATCTTGTTTGCCAATTATTGTTCGACAGATTACCAACTTTTGTACTTTCACCACTAACAAATCAACTGATGTGGTGGAATCTATGTAAAGTTGGATCCTAGGTTTTCAAGAAAATTAGTTGGTTATATGAATATAGCCTTGGGCATTTTATTTTTCTTGAAGATATTGATTATCGAAAATACTAATATTTGAACTTTATCTGTAGATATGGCTCAACCCGATAACCAAACTGTGATTTCTGCTTTCAAGAGTCATCTTGAGAGAGAAAAACTGACTGGAAAGAATTTCAATGACTGGTACTGTTCGCTCAGAATTGTCTTGAGGGCGTCTGGTAAGCTAGACTTCTTGACCGAAGAATGCCCAGCTGAGCCTGCTGCTACTGCAACACCAGAAGCAAAGGCGGCTTGGAAGGTGGTAAATGCTAAGTTTAATGAGGTTGCTTGTTTAATGCTCACTAGCATGAGTGCTCAGTTACAAAAGAAGTACGAGTACGCGTTCCCTAAAGACATGCTTGAGATGCTTCAGCAGTCTTATGAGAAGCCACCTGCAGTTGAATTGTATGATGAACTCGACAAGCTACACAACTGCAAGCATGGTGATGGTAAACCAGTAGCTGATTATGTGGATGAGATGAAAGATTCGTTTGATCAACTTCACAGAATTGGTTTTGGTTACCCCGACAATGTGCTAGTGCACTTGATCAACAGATCCCTCAACAGGGATTTTGCTGGTTTTGTGCAGAATTACAACATGCATTGCTCGGGGAAGACAGTCTCAGAATTACTCGCATTGCTTGTTGATTATGAGAAAAGTCTACCAGCCAAGGTCAAGGCTCCTACCCCACAAGTGTTGGCAATTCATGGGGGGAGAATCCAGAAGAAATCGCATGTGAACAAAGGCAAAGGTAAAGGTGATAAAGGCAAGCAGGTCATGGCCTATCAATCACAACCCAAGATGAAACAGCATCAGCCTAAGCAGAACAAGACAAATCCTCCAAACAAGAAGGATCAGGCTTGTCACCACTATCATGAAAAGGGCCATTGGAAGCGCAATTGTCCTCTCTACATTCATGACTTGCGACAAAAGAAGCAGGGTAATGAAGTTGGTAACCCCAGTACTTCAGGTGCGTTCTTTATGATTGAATTATTCACTCTTACTCCTAAATTGAATTCATGGGTATATGATACGGGATGTGGCATTCATATTTGCAATACCTTGTAGGGGTTTAGAGTTGAGAGAAAGCTGGCCTATGGACAACAATTCTTGCACGTTGGTAACGGAGCGCATGCAGGAGTTGAAGCTATATGAGTTTTTAATTTAGTGTTTCCTTCGGGCTTAGTACTATCTTTAAATAATTGTCATTATGCACCGTCAATTGTTAGAGGTGTAATTTCATTTTCATGTTTGTTAAACCTTGGTTTTCATCATACTATTTCTAGCAATGGAATTTCAGTTTTTTTAATGATGTTTTTTATTTTAATGTTATTGCTGTGAATGGTGTATTTGAAATTGATATGAATGATAATGATAATGCTTTTGTTACAAATAATTCAATGTATAGCATCAACAATAAGAGAATCAAGAAAGGTCTGGATTCATCTTATCTTTGGCATTATCGACTTGCTCACATTGGCAAAGATCGCATGAAAAAGCTGCAACATGATGGGCTTTTAAATAAGATCAATGATGAATCATTTGATAAATGCGAATCTTGCATTGCTGGGAAGATGACTAAGAAACCCTTTAAAAATAGGATTGAAAGGGCTAATGATCTACTTGGTCTTATTCACACAGATGTGTGTGGACCACTTAGACATGTGTCAAGGAGAGGTGCTAGCTACTTCTTAACATTCACGGATGATTACAGCCGTTATGGTTATGTTTATTTACTTAAACATAAACATGAGGTATTTGAAACATTCAAAGTGTTTAAAGCAGAAGTAGAGTTGCAACTTGGAAAGAAGATTAAAGCTCTTCGATTCGATAGAGGTGGTGAATACCTGAGTCAGGAGTTCATAGATTATCTAGCAAAGGAGGGAATTGTCCAGCACCTTACTTCTCCATATACTCCACAACAAAATGGTGTATCTGAAAGAAGGAATCGTACATTGCAAGACATGATATGATCTATGTATAATCTAACAACTTTTCCTTTCTCGTTTTGGGATTATGCCTTAGAATCTGCGGTTAGCATTCTAAATATGGTTCCAACAAAGAAGGTTGATAAGACACCATATGAGGTATGGACTGGAAAAGCTCCAAACCTGTCTTATCTTAAGGTCTGGGGTTGTGAGGCATATGTTAAACGTGACTCAGCAGACAAACTCCAACAAAGATCTGTGAAGTGCATCTTCGTAGGATACCCTAAGGAAACTATGGGATACTACTTTTATTACCCACCTGAAAACAAAGTATTTGTTGCAAGGTATGGAGACTTCCTTGAAAGGGAGCTCATATCTCAAGAATTCAGTGGGAGAGTATATGATCTGGAAGACGGTCAAGAAGATGTAGCACCTTCTGAAAACACTAACCAACTTCCGGTAGAACCTGAAAGTTTAGGTCCTCCACCTGAAGTTGAAGTGATTCCCATTCGTAGGTCAACAAGACCAGTAAAAGCTCCTACTCGTCTATGTCTTAATGTAGAGAGTGATGAGAATATACTGGGTGATCTTGATGAGCCTATAAGTTATAAAGCTGCCATGAATGGTCCTGAAAAGGCCAAATGGAAAGAAGCTATGGATGGGGAAATGCAATCCATGGAAGACAATGATGTCTGGGAAGAAGTAGACCTACCTCCGGGTGCCAAACTAGTTGGGAGTAAATGGCTCTACAAGAAAAAGATTGACATGGATGGCGTTGTACACACCTATAAGGCCCGTTGTGTAGCTAAAGGCTATACACAAATTTTTGGTGTTGACTATGAGGAGACCTTTTCTTCTGTAGCTGACATAAGGGCAATTAGGATTCTTACTATGACTATGAGATTTGGCAAATGGATGTAAAAACCGCCTTCTTAAATGGTCGCCTAGATGAAGACATCTATATGGCGCAGCCTGAGGGGTATGTAAATCCAGAATTCCCAAATCGTGTATGCAAGCTTAAAAGATCCATTTATGGATTAAAGCAAGCATCACGACAATGGAATAAGAGATTTGATGGTGAAATTAAAAAGTATGGATTCACTCAAAATCTTGATGAGCCATGTGTATATTACAAAGTTAGTGGGAGTAATGTAATTTTCCTTATATTATATGTTGATGACATATTGATCATAGGAAACGACATTCCAAGTTTGCAAAAGGTTAAGGCATATCTTGGAAAGTGTTTTTCTATGAAAGATTTAGGGGAAGCTGCATTTATTCTGGGAATCAAGATATATAGAGATAGATCTCAGCGATTAATTGGATTAAGCCAAAGTGCTTACATTGATAAAATATTGAAGAGATTCAATATGCAAAATTCCAAGAAAGGATATTTGCCAATGCAAGAACAACATGGCTTGAGCAACAAGGTTTGTGCTTCAACACCTGCAGAGGTGCAACGCATGAAAAGAGTTCCTTATGCTTCGGCTGTGGGATCTATAATGTATGCGGTGAAAAGTACAAGACCTGATGTAGCATTTGCTCAGAATTTAACCAGTCGATATCAGCAAAATCCAGGTGAAGCTCACTGGACTGCTGTTAAGAATATTCTTAAGTACCTTAGGGCTACTAAAGAGATGTTCTTGGTTTATGGGGGAAATCCATCAGCAGAACTTGATGTTACAGGTTACTGCGATGCTTCTTGGAAAGGTGATAAGGATGATACGAAGTCTTAGACGGGTTATGTCTTTGTCATTAATGGAGGAGCTGTGGATTGGAGGAGCAGAAAGCAGAGTGTACTAGCGATGTCTGCTACAGAAAGTGAGTATATAGCTGCTTCAGAAGCTGCAATGGAAGCTGTTTGGATTAGGAAGTTTGTTTCAGGGCTTGGAGTCATGCCTTCGATTCAAAGACCTATTAAAATGTATTGTGACAATTCAGCTGCAAGTACATTTGCCAATGAGCCTGGAATCATGAAAGGCACCAGACATTTCCCGATTAAGCATCACTATGTTCGAGAACAAGTCGAAATAGGCGAAATCGAAATGCTCAAAGTTCACACAGATGACAACTTGGCAGATCAATTAACAAAGCCTCTACCTGGCACCAAGCTTTACAAGCATGCTGAAGGTGTAGGACTTAGATTAGCTGAAAGTTTCATGCCCATTTGTAATTAGTGTTTGGATAAAGGATGTAACGTACAATTATTATGTTAATGAAATAAAATATGTTTTATGTTTATTTATTCATTGTCTTAATAATATATCCTATATTTGCATGTTTAAGATCCATGAATAATTTATTATTCTAAATTGTCCATTGTCAATTAATGATATGGGAATATCATTAAACTAAGACAAATTTGAGTATTGGTTTAGGATATACTTGAAAGTATATTGATGCGTAGTCATACCAATTTCACATGATATTCGATGAATTGAATATTGGACTTATCCCAATAATATGATTTAATATTTAATGTGAGAATCATATTTAAAGTTATCCTCAGACTTGAGATACCAGATAAGTGTCATGGATGTAGTGCATTTTTGTGAAGCAATCTACCGCTCACCGTAACAGGGAGTTATAAGGGTTGTTTTCAGAAGTGTTGCAAAGTTCATGGGTTATTCTTGTAGTCAAGAAAGAATTTATTCCTTCTGATTTGTTTAGAAGTTTAATACTGCTGGGCCCCTCGTAGGGTTGATAAAATGTTTGCATGGCCATGCCCAAAGTCTATCTGGAATACGTTCAAATGTTTTGGTAATTTTGTTCAATCATAAAGAGACGAGAAACAGAAATTTAATAAAGGAACTCACATCTTTATTAATGTGATATTAGTAATGAAAGGATAATTATAATGATGAATCATTAAAGGTTTTTCCAGGAAACCTAGCTCGGATTGAACTAGGGACATTGGAGTGTTGCAAGACGCTAACCAATGTCATTTTACTATTAATGGATATACGAGTGGGAGCTGTTAAATGTTACGTATAAACATTAATATGTAAATGTCTAGTATCGAACCCGAGACCTCGAGATTGCACACTTTACAAACAAGAATAATGTAAAATAAATATATATATATATATATATATATATATATATATATATATATATATATATATATATATATATATATATATATATTAAATGTATCGAATATATATATTTATAAACACTTAATGGACTAAATGGTCGTTAGTTATTAACCGTATGGACTAACTATTATTAGTAACGAAAGATATGGACTAGAGTGTAACTTGGGAGTCAAGAAAGATCTAGAAACACCCTTGTGGGTGCATGACCGGTCGAAGCCCATTCCCTAGGGTCGACCCATGCTTTACTTGTGCTCCAAGATTCACCTAGTATATATACAAGGCCAAGGATTAGGGTTTCACATCTTTTGTGCACACACACTAAACCCTAAAATCTTTCCTCCTTGTTTTCTTTTTGTGGCCGATCGGTTCTCCCCTCTCCAAGGGTTCTTGGATCGATTTTCCATAAGCAAAATACAAGTGTTTTGTTTACTTGCATCAAACCTTTATTCGTTGGTAGTTTGTGTGTACAAGAACGAGGTAATTACTTACTTTAGTAATTATCAAGAGATCGATAAACAAAACGGTAAGGGGTTTATCATTGATCTATTTGTACAAGAATCAAGGTTAATTTGAAGTGCATCGGGTACGTTTACTATTTATGTTTTAGTTAATATTTATGTGTTATACTTGATCCTAGCTTCCGCAATACGTGCTATTTAATTGTTAAACTCTAACACTTGCCATGACCTTGGGTCATTGTTCCATGGTCTTGAGACTCAACCTTGGCTCTAGCCATGGTTGTGGTCTTGATTCTAGGTCATAAGACCTCTTGTTCTTTTTAAAACATAACCAATATATAGTGACTTATATATATGTAAATAGCTGTTAAGAAACTGAGAAAAATCTCATTCGTTATTAGTTTTATGGAGACGTGCCCCTGAGTTTTCGAAGAAAACGTGATTCCGGACAACTTTTGTGCTTTAACTTTTTCATGAAACGGACCAGAAAGGCCTCTTTTTGCGTGTTTTAGGTTCTGTCACAGAAACTATTTTGGCAGTTTTGCCGCAAAGTTTTGGTAACTTCAAATCGTCATAACTTTTGACTCGTATACTCGTTTTAGGTGGTTCAAATTGCTATGGTTTCCTTGTTAGGTCCTCTACTGTAATATGTAATGATCCAATATCAAAATTTTACCATTTTGATCAGGTTATACCAAGAAAGTCACTAGTTTATTTGTTTTAATAACTTGTCTTAACAATCATATACAATAACTTGTTTTACTCACTTTTATACATTATGGACATGAATACAAGACATAATATAGCATGAGTAATATGTAAATAACATGAACATGATATTTAACAAGAAGCATGTTAGGGTTTGGCTTACAACTTTTGGCTTTCAAATAAAGAAAGGAAGTTAACATGTAAGGATAGGACTTTGATAGACTTTAGCTTCAACCCACTTCACTTCATGAAATCTTTCTACTCTTGTAATCTTGAAAGATAGATGATGAAAGTTGAGGTGACTTGAGTGGATTCAAACTCAAGAGAAATCACCAAAGTATATGAGGTTTGGAAGTGTTTTGATAACCTAAAAACCAAACTAGGGTTTCTATCTTGAACTTGCTCTTGAATCTTGCATAAAATTGGAAGAGAATTAGCTAAGTGTGAGGTGATGGGGGTTGTGATATGGGACGGCAAAGGAAGGGGAGGGGGTATTTATATGGGCTTGAGGAGGTTAGTTTACATGACTAGTCAAAGCTTACAAAGGAAACTTGAACACATGTATGCAATCTAAGGCCTTAAGCATGAGATCAAGACACCTAAAGGGTGACTCCCCCCCCCTAGGCGGTTTGGAATGGATAAGGGGGGTGAGGTGTGCCTTGCTTGATATTATCCAAGATATTGGATGAGTTTTGACTCCGGGAAATGCCAACCGTAAATGATTAAGCCTCAAAACGAAAAACCGGGTGTCGTAAAAATGTGGAACTTGAAAGTATGGTTAAACATGTCAATATGTTCCAGAATAAAATATAAAATGAGTGGTAGGTTCCATTGGGGTGGTAAAACCCTGCTAAAACTGGAAACACGGGTCTAAAACGCGTAATACGTAAAACGTACGAATATTGCGTAAAATTGAGAAAAGTAAAATGTTACTTTTCTAATAGGATAAAAATGATTTAAAATGACTTATAATGTCTAGACTGGGCTCAGTCTAGTGTCGATTGGTATTAAATGTCTTTTAGACATCAAACCGTAAGCCTAAAAATCAAGGAATGACTTATAAAATCAAGGAATGATTTTTGGTCAAAGGAGGAGGGAAAAATATGTTGACTTTTTCTAATAAGTTGAAAACTCAAATCGTCTTAGAAACGCGGTGTAGGTATAGGCTAAGGTTACGGCTGAGTAAAAACGCTTAAAACTAAAAATTCCAGTTTTTTTCACGGCCGAGGCTTATTTTGGTCATGTTTTTCTCAGTCATGATTAATTCTCAAATAAATCATGAGTGTGTCAAACATTTTTCTGATGCGGGGTCACTTAACGCGGTCGAGTTTCGTTGTGCGTAGAATTTTTGAATGACGTTTTACCCTAAAACGTGTAATTCCTTATTAACTTTCACGAAAATGATATGACGAGTGTCAAACTTTTAATTTGCCATGGAAATGATTTATCACTCGAGGCCAAGAAACAAAAATCAAATTTCGGGAAAAATTTCGGGAAAAATGAATAGTAAAAGTGAATAGTGAAATTTTCCGGGAATAGTAATTATCCTGAAAATGCGAATTGTTACACCGACATACGTGCCATAGCTCGGTGGGCAAAGCGTGGAGCCACACGAGCCAAAGCCTGATGAAGAGTAAGCTGTCTCGATGTACCAGGGAGCCCTAAAGAAGATGAGGGTCCCTGCGTAGATGCAGCAAGCGGTGCTGAAGTAGAAGCTGTCGACGACACAGTAGCTGAAAGCATGGCAACCTGGTAAGGATCATCAGGTGCCATAGTGAACTGTGTTGGAAATACCGGTGCAGTAAGAATATCCTCGACAACATCGGGCATATGGGAGGCCATAGTCTGTGACAACGGCGTAGGGTAGGTGTAAGTGTTTCAAAACAACTAAATCGCAACTCAAAATACCATACCAAAAATCCTCATCATATAATTTCAATCATATAATCTCAATAAAGAATTTCAAATACCGCATTACTAAAACAATTAGACCATATTATTCCTCGAAACGCCATCTTATCACTAAATCAATATATCCCATAATCTCAAGTCATCTCAAATATCTCATAATACCTCAAAATAATCGAAGACGCTTCGGCTTGGCGGGCTGGCGGGCAATGGTCAAGGATCATTTTCTATAAAAATTCAGTTATAGTTTCGGTGTTTATTTACCTAGTTCTCTATAACCTTGGCTCTGATACCAATCTGTAACACCCCCAAAATTTGGTACAGCGGAAGACTCAACAAGCTTTCGGGGTGTTACGGGGATTGGTATCCAACACAAGACATAACAGAACGAGATAAAGTAAACATAAGAAAAACACAAACAAAATGGAGTTTTAAAGTTTACATTTATCCCAACATCATTCAGAGTCAGGCCCAAAAGAAATAAACGTAGGTCCAAAATTAAATATCAAAGTTTAGAAAAATAGATCCATAAACCAGGTGCCTTAGCCGAGCCTTCCAATCCATGCATCCAAATCATCACTTAATTACCTGAGAAAATGTGCTAAAAGTCAGCTTTCGCTTGTGAGATCATAGGTTTAAATTCATAATTCAATATAGTGGACATATACGCAAAACGCTTGCTAGCTAGACTAAGGATTCACTAAAAGCCTGCGGATACCCTCCGCTCCAACATAATACACGGATACCCTCCGCTCTAACATAGATATTCGGGTAACCCCCGTAATATCATAAATACTCGGATAACCTCCGAAGTATTAATAACCTATATGTGCACACTATAGTATCTAAATAAGCCAACCTTGAATAGTACACACGAAACTATGTGACTAAAGTTGACAATTCACCAATATCCAAATAAGCCAACCTTGAATAGTACACACAAAAACTATGTGACTAAAATTGACAATTCACCAATATCCAAATAAGCCAACCTTGAATAGTACACACGAAACTATGTGACTAAAGTTGACAATACATCCTAGTCCATATGCATAGCAAGTTTTAGAAAGAATATAAAAGCTATAATAGTCCACATAAAATAATTTGCACGTTTCTCACCCCAAGTATTGAAAACATAGTTCAAGAGTAAAAAGTGGGGCTATGACTCACCTCAAGTCCAGAAATCAGCAATAAGAACTCGGTAGAAGTAAGACGTATAGTAACTCACAAGACGACAACTACGGACTCGGCACGACCTAACAATATCAGCTCGTTCAGAAATCATTTCCTCAAAATCAAATATTCCCAAACCCGAACGTATTCCGTTTTACTTTTCCGAAAATCCATTTCTCGTATTAGTTTGGAGTTTTACGTTTGGTATCCATACGGGTGGTGGGTCGACACAAACAAACCAAAAAGTCTCACAAAAGAAAAATAAAACAAACTATAGATCTAATATTACCCCAATATATTATTTAAATAAATCATCGAAGTTTATCAAATCCGTCGATTTGATAATCCCCATATTTATTTACGTAACATACCGTTCTAAGATTACACCCAACCTAAAGCACATAGCACAAAAAATACTATATGGTACATATCGTAGTCTAATAAATTCCTTATATACATCGTCAAATTGGCCAGATTTCACGATATATATATTTAGTGATTTATTATCCTAATACATATACCACAACCTATGGGCGTCGTAGGATACGATGCCCATTAATATACTCATTTCGTATAGCCAAATAACTCGGTTTAACCTGTCGATTAAATAAGTTATTTAGTTATAGAAAGTGTTTATATTAATCGTCATATATCCGTGACAACACAAAAGTCACAAACAATAACCCACTTGGACTCAAGTGACCACAACTCCGTATAACTCGATAGTTTTCCTCGTTATATATAAAAGATATTATTTCATTTAATTTTTAGTTAACGTCGAGAATTCCTCGTTATTTATAATATTTATTCATAATAGCGCTTCCAATAATATTACACTACTCTCGTAGCATAATATATTTATTCGCGTTATTGTTATAATACTACTCGTGATTTTTGTTATTATTAATATACGCATTTATATATTTATATATACGTTATTCACGTCTATATATTTATATAAACGTTTATATTACTAATAATATTATTACGAGTTTTATTATTTGCGTTTTAAATTGTGAATAATTATCGAGTCATACGAAATGGTCACATGTCCGAGTCATTACTCTCGGCTCATTGTCCAAGTCCAAAATAATATAAGCAAGTCATAAATAATCAATCCAACTCCGTCCAAATCAATCTCAATACACGTGCTACAACAATAGGGTCCGACTACGGCACCCGACTAACCTATCTCCGTCAATCTAAGTGACCGTCTCACAATCGGTCCCCACTTTACCATTCGTCAACAACTTCTCAATATTACAATAAATCCCTTGTCGAGACCAAAAATGATCTCGACTCAACAAAGCATTCGGCCGGAACCAAAGTACCACAACAATAACAAGTTAAGTCCACAAAAACATAACAAGAAATAAAATATCAACAAGGTCAAATTTCGGGTTGGTTTACCAAGCCAAACCCGAGCCCTTCGACTCACTTGAGTCTCGGCTCACACCACGAGTCACAAAGACTCGAACCAAGACCAATAGGCCCCCAAAAATAAACTCCAAAGAGCCACCCAAAGCTGCCCAAGTTGACCTACTTGGGTCGCGGCATCAACAACCATAATCGACCAAATAAAAATCAAGACTCAATCGAGTCAAACCAAACTCCAAGCAAATAATCATTAAATACGTGAATCCAAGGCCACACAAGATCAATAACGAGCCAAAATGCTCGAACCCACATCAAGCCGTGAGTCCTAGACTCACGGTTCACTCGACCCACTTGAGAAATCACCAAGACCCGGATACCAAACCCATTTTTATCATCAAAAACATTATTTCATAACATATTAATTCGATTCCCATGAAAATACTCCATGTACCCACGGATTTAACACCAAATCGAGGTACCCAAATGCCAAAATCGAGCATACTCACCTTCTTGAACCTCCGAACGTATAGATCTAGTAAAAACAATAAAGTTTGGGTCGGATTTGATAAGATTTCGAGATGTTAGGGTGGGTTATATGGCGGGTATTATACACCAAATGAAAGGGAAAAAGATAAGGAACAAGATGGTGGTGGTGGTTTTGTTGTGAGGGCGGCGAAATGATGGTGGTGACCGGTTTTGTGTTCGGCGGCTAGGGTTAAGAAGAGGGGAGAGAGAGAGTGTTTTGGTGAGGGTGATGTGTTGTGTTTGTGTGTGTGTGGTGATAACCACAAAGACGATTTTATGTAATTTACTCTTATTAAAAAAAATATTTTTAATAATAATAATAATAATAATAATAATAATAATAATAATAATAATAATAATAATAATAATAATAATAATAATAATATGAGTGGGTAAATAAGGGTGAGTGTAAAATACACGGTCCAAAACCCGAACTCATTTTAAAACGTTTAATATCACGCGAAACGTTCCGTAAGTAAATAAATATTGTCGAACTCGTAAAATCAAGTCATAACATTTCTGTTAGGTTATCCTAGTGCCGGAGTCAACGTAATACCAAGTGAGAATTCAAAAATAAATCACCATGTATATTTCCATAACGAATCATTAAATAAATCTCAAATCCCATGACGATATTAAATATAAACAACCATAAAATAGGTCTTACAAGTTCGTTACGAATAAAATTTTAAATAAAGATTTATAAACGAACTTTAACGTAATGCGGGTTTTCAAAATGGCTCCCTAAATTTCCGGTTGTCACAGAGGGGCTTTTATATGAGCTTGAGGAGGTTACTTTCAAAGACTTGTCAAAGCTTTCAAAGGAAGCTTGTACACATGCTAACATCCTAAGGCTCCTAGCATGAGATTAAGCCACATGTGTTGTGACTCCCCCCCCCCTATGGCGGTTTACTAAACTTGGGGAGGAAGTGTTGGCTTTTGATGGTATTATCCAAGCTTATGTAGTTAGTTTTGACTCCGTAAAGTGCTAACCGTAAGTTGTTACCTCACAAAACGTAAACCGGGTATCGTAAAAATACGAAACTTGGAAGAATGATTAAACTTGTCAAAATACTCCATAATAAAATATAAAATGAGTGGTAGATTCCATTGGGGTGCTAAAACCCTGCTAAAACTGAAAACACGGGTCTAAAACGCGTAATACGTAAAACGTACGAATATTATGTAAAATTGAGAAAAGCAAAATGTTACTTTTCTAATAGGATAAAAATGATTTAAAATGACTTATAATGTCTAGACTGGGCTCAGTCTAGTGTCGGTTGGTATTAAATGTCTTTTAGACATAAAACCGTAAGCCTAAAAATCAAGGAATGACTTATAAAATCAAGGGATGATTTTTGGTCAAAGGAGGAGGGAAAATTATGTTGACTTTTTCCAAAACTGTGAAAACTCAAATCGTCTTAGAAACGCGGTGCAGGTATAGGCTAAGGTTACGGCTGAGTAAAAACGCTTAAAAATAAAAATTCCAGTTTTTCACGGCCGAGGTTTATTTGGTCATGTTTTTCTCAGTCATGATTTATTCTCAAATAAATCATGAGTGTATCAAACATTTTTCTGATGCGGGGAAAATTAACGCGGTCGAGTTTCGTTGTGCGTAGAATTTTTGAATGACGTTTTACCCTAAAACGTGTAATTCCTTAATAACTTTCGCGAAAATGATCTGATGAGTGTCAAACTTTTAATTTGCCATGGAAATGATTTATCACTCGAGGCCAAGAAACAAAAATCAAATTTCGAGAAAATTTCGGGAAAAATGAATAGTAAAAGTGAATAGTGAAATTTTCCAGAAATAGTAATTAACCTGAAATTGCGAATTGTTACACTTTAGTCTAAAGGTGTTGTTATCGATCCATACTATCACTTTATTTGCAACCTTTCATGATGTGACAAAAAAAATATTATTTTATCAACCTGTGTATTTTATTTTTTTATAATTTTTTTAAGACTATTAATTGGGCTCTTCTAATTAAATACCATAATTGGGAGGATTTTTTTTTTCTTTTTTTTTTTTCTCTTTTTTTTTTTTTTTATTATTGTCTATTATTTCTTAAAATAATGGTAAGAAAATACATAAAAAACAAAAGATATTGAAACAATTTTGTTTCTTGAACAAATTGAAAGAAAAGTATACACCCTGCTTATTATTTCTGAACAAACTGACAAAAAATTATGATGCAAATATGAAAATAAAGAAGTATGGATGCGTTTGCCCTTTGTTTAATTGTTTTTCAAAGTTAGTATTTGATCTACGAGTTGAGATCAATATAGACCCAATATTCTTTATAAACCCAATGAACAAATACTAGCTATCCATTTTTTCATAAAAAAAGTAAATAAAAAAAATCGTTTTCCACCTTTTTTCGAAATAAAATATATTGCAAACGGTAAATCGTTAATCGACGAAAAATACATTATCGTAACGAATTTTTTTCAATTTTTCAATAGATGGGAATTTCAATATACTTTTGACGAACTTTTTTTTTCGAGTTTTGTTGTGGTGTTAAGCGTCTGAAAAAATCACACGTGATTTGTATGTTAGGAATCACGTGTGATTTCACAAATCACATATGATTTCAAAATATCAAATCAAATTTGATTTCTACAGACGTAAATTTCAACAGTTACAAAAATGTCAAAAAAAAGTTTCTCGAAAATATATAGAAGTGCCCCTCTATAGATAGATGATTTAACTCTCGTCGTAATAGTATGATTCTTTTCGCGTAATTATTAACGGTTTGAGAGATATTTAATTTTAGTAAAATATTGAAAGTTTATTTTATTTTATTTATTTATTTATTTATTTTTTATTTTTGAAAAAAAAAATCAAAAATGTATGACCAAAATTGATTTATTGTGTCTTTAGAAACTATTGGGTCTACATTGGACTTTTCTATTCGATCTAGGTGTGATTTAATATAAAATAATATTATATTTATGATTATACGATTAACATAATTTGAATAGTTAAAAAGGTAACTATTGGCAGTAATGTTAGGGAACCAATAAATGAAAAAAATTAGAGATTTAAAATAGCTTAAAGGTGAAAAATGTAGAAATTTTCAAAAGGATGTCATATTTATTTGAAAAGGGGTGTCAATTAGAATGTGATTCTTCTAGACAAGTTGTCTAAAGAATATGATCCTTAATCAAGATTATTTAATGATTTAAGTGTTTTCTACATCGTGTAGATTTATGATTTGAACTATTATTAATTTTTTGTTACTTCAAATTACTGATTAAATATTAATTAATTAATTAATTAATTAGTTAATTTATTTTTATTTTTATTTTTTTTTTCTTGGTTGGGAGTTGAGAAGTGCAAGTAACTTGTTTGTCCTCCTTTAAATTGACTTAATATATGGATTAGGCACCAAAATATTGCTAATTAATTCCAATGTTTAATTATACTGATTATATACAAAATACTCCATGAGAGATCAGAATAACACATGAGAAAATACAACTAAATCTCAAAATAAGTTGTAGCAGTAACTTTTAATTTTACAAAGAAATTCCAAAAACATGACCTACATTTTATAATGGAAGAACTTCATATATTACCCTATTTTCATCAATAATTTCATATATACTCATAATACAACCATTGAATGTATTATGTACAATGCTTTTAAAGCATGTTTTGGGTATATATGAAATTTTAATGTTTTGAGAGGGGAGATATGAAATTGCCCCTTTTATAATCAACATCATGGAGTAATGCATGTAAAATATTACTGTATATGCATCATATGGAGTTAATGTTTTAAAAACCAAATTTTAAACTGACTCGGTCAAGCTACCGATTCACGGTTCAACTATCGGTTCTAACGGTTTTTCAAAACCAACTTCCGATAGCCCAAATAGTCACGATCTAACCGGTCGGTTCAACCCAGGTTTTAAAAACATTACATGGAGTTATGCATGTAAAATCTTACTTATGCAGTTACAATTAACAGTTACTCTCACAACTTACCTGAGCTAGATTATCAATTTATAAACTAGATTAGGGAGATGGTTAGGATGAGTGGTTCCAAAAAGTTGAAACATCCAAGATTGCAATATTTAAAGTTTGAACATCTTATGATTTGACAACAAATGACTAGCTAGGTAGATCTAAATCGGGTACCATATGTACATTCATTATTTTGCCATAACAACACTAAATATATATATAAACCACATTCGCTTTTTAATATTGAACAAGTGGATATAAATGCTAAGGAAACCAGGAATGCCGAATGCACATGCAGGCATGAGTCACCGGCATAACTCGACCATACAGAGATGAGTCAACATAGGAACCGCCGGGGTATGCTCTCCATGTGGTTGACTTCAAAACGTGTTGACTTTCACATTAAGTTCATACTACTACTATTATTATTGACAAGTGAATCAATTATTATAGCTTGTTTGCATGCAATTTAATAACCTTTGTATACAAAATATTTTAATGCATGTGTAGAGATGAATGAGTTTATATAGTTTTCTATCAAGGATTAGAAGTTTGAACGTGAATCGAACACATATTAACCCTGATGGCTTAGTGGTAAAAATTTCGTAACTAACATTACTAGAATATGAGAGGTTCCAAATTCAATTTTTGTGTGGTCACGACAACCTTTCGAAAAAAAAAAACCTGGTTTGAGTCTGTGTGGCGGTTACTAAAACCTCGTGATTAGTCGTTCAAATTGTCATAAACTACTGTTAGCAAAAATTAAAAATAAAAAATAAAGAAGAAAAAAATAAATTGAGTTTTGCTTTAACACTTTATGTAAATTCTGCATTGGCCGTGGAATAAATTGATGTTCGGGGTATGAGTAAGCGTTGGTCTTCTAATGACACAACGCGTTTTTAGTACAAGAAAAAGGACTATGCCCATCTCTAGATCATAACTTAACAAACTCGCTTTGTCAAAACATACCACTTAACAGTCTAGGTTCGAGAACTAAACCTCACATTGGTGATTTCTATCCCGGTTCGGCTAACTAGTTACTATATCGATAGAAGTCGCATTTTGCACCCTCTTACAAAACAAGCAACTTTACTACAAAGAAAAAAGAAGAGAAAGAAAAATTCTTCTAAAATCAAAATAATGATATTGGATATGTTTCATAACTTTCTTTTATTTTACTTGATGAAAAGATATGTTATAAATGGTGAATCTTTGATAGTAAATTTAATACTGGTAATTTCTATCCCGGTTCGGCTAGCTTGTTACTATATCGATAGAAGTCGCATTTTGCACCCTCTTAACAAAATAAGCAACTTCACTACCAAGGAAAAAAAAAAGAAGAGAAAGAAAAGTTGTTCTAAAATCAAAACAAATGTTTCATAACTTTCTTTATTTTACTTGATGAAAAAGATGTGTTATGATTGATTCTTTGATATTAAATTTAATATTTAATAATAGATCTATTAAATCCATGATGCATACAAATCCAAAAACAAGTTAGTAAATTCTTTCTGAAACCGACTGAATAAGTGAATATAAAAATACATATATATTTTTTAATTATTCTTTAAAATATTAAAATATATATCAAAATACAGATAGACCTTGGAACAGGCCATGTTGGCTTTAGAATCTCCAACACTACACACACTTCAAACTCATCATTTTTAACAAAAGTTTCTAAAGCTTTTCAATCATTTTCATTCTTTTGCAACTCAACTTCAAATCCCAAAGTTTTATACTTTCATGCAAAAAGTTTCAATCTTTAGAAAAACCCTTGTCTTAATTCACTTTTTAGCTGTAACCCATTTCAGTAAACATTAAATTTTCATCATTCTGAAGTACACATATCACTTGCATTAACTGCTTCATTCATTGCACAAATCTCTTAAAAGTGTCCAAGATAGTACAAAATAGTTCAAAGTCAAGATTCATGGATTTGAGCCTTTGAAAGCTTGATCAAGCTAAAAAAATGGAAAATTTGAACATGGTTTTTAGTAAAAGTAGTATTTTCATCTTTTTAGCTTTGTTTTCCATCATTTTTCTTCCATGTTCACTTGCTCAACTAAGTTCAGCTGATTCAAGAATCTTGTTCCAAGTGCAACAAAAACTTGAGTATCCACAAGTGCTTGGATGGAACAGATGGACTAACTTTTGTTTTCTTCCTTCAAATCCAAATCTTGTGGTTGTTTGTTCAGGTAATCATGTCACTGAGCTTACAATAGTTGGCAATAAAACAGCTTCTAAGCTTTCTCCAAGTTTTTCCATGGATTCTTTGTTTACAGTTGCTACTAAGCTTTCATCTTTGAAAAAATTGACACTTGTGTCCCTAGGTTTGTGGGGTACTCTACCACCTAAGGTTGATAGGTTGTGGTCACTTGAAGTTATGAACTTTAGTTCTAATTTCATTACTGGTGAAATCCCTTCAACTATTTCATCTATCAAGAATTTGACTGTTCTTGATTTGTCACATAATATGTTGAATGGTAGTGGTTTAGAGCTCAAAGGGTTAAAGAATCTTGAAATACTTGATTTGGGTAGTAATCATTTAGGACCAAAGTACCCTTCTTTGAGTTATAGTCTAGTGTCGATTACATTAAAGAATAATTCACTTAGGATTCAAATGCCTACTGATTTTGTCAAGTTTGTTAAGCTTGAAAGACTTGATCTTTCCTTGAATAAACTTGTGGGTCCTGTGCCTTCGTCGTTGTTTTCACTCTCTTCGATTCAGTATCTAAATCTAGCGAATAATCAGTTTAGTGGTTCAATGCCTACAAACTTGAAATGTGCCACTAAACTAGGATTTGTCGATGTTTCTAATAACCTTTTGATTGGGAAGTTACCGTCTTGTATTGGATCAAACTCTGCGAACCGAACGGTTATTAGTATGTGGAATTGCTTAAATGCAACTTCAGGATCAAAGTATCAACACCCTTATAAGTTTTGTCAAAAAGAAGCAATAGCAGTTATGCCTACAAGGAAAAATGGTGAAAAAAAGAAAGAGACTACTCTGAAGCTCGGGCTAGTTCTTGGTATCATTGGGGGCATTGTGGGAATTGCAGGGTTAGTTGGGTTGTTGATTTTGGGTATTTATAGAAGACGATCAGCGAAAAGGGTGAATGAAGGCAGAAGTGATAGTTTTGCTTTCAACAAGAATGCTGCTAGTGCTCCTTCTTCGATAGCTAAAGATGGTATACACTCTTGCTTTGATCATTTTCTTATGCTAAAATATATGCACACTCTGCGTAAATTGTGTTGTCTTTTGTCTGAGGGCTTAAGTTTTGTGTCTGTATCGACTTGCTTACATATGAATAGGTCGATTTGGGTTGTAGTTTATCTCACACACGGGTCAAAATGTCAAATCACGAAACTTAGCCAAAAAAAAAAAAAAAAAAAAAAAAAAAAAAGAGCATGTTGGAAAATCATGTTTCTGTTTTATGAAACTACTCTTATCATAGGTTTATAACTACATTCTTTTAGTAATCATAATTAACTCACTAGTTATTTGAAGGATGGACAAAAAAAGTTGTTGTAGTCAACTCAACCTAAGATTGCCTATACTAAGAATGACTTGTGTTAACTTAACCCGTTTGAGTGTTTTGAGCCGTTACCCGACCTACTCATTTCACCACTACACATTCTTACCAACAAAAATGTGCAGGTCCAGGCCCAGGAGGGCGTAGACCACAAACAATGAGGACAGCTGCGCTAGGCCTACCACCATATACCGTGTTCACACTCGAAGAAATTGAAGAGGCAACAGACAACTTTGATTCTGTGAATCTCGTGGGAGAAGGATCCCAAGCACAAGTAAGCAGCTCAATCCCATTGCTCTTCTATTCAAAAGTTTGGTCTAATCCTTTCTTATTTCTAAAGTTATTATATTTCTTTTCGGGTGTAGCTATATAAAGGGTGGTTGAGGGATGGTACGATCGTGCTTATCAAATGTTTAAAACTAAAACAAAAGCATTCACCACAAACCTTGCAACAACATATGGAAGTGATCTCTAAGCTTAGACATAGACATCTAGTGAGCGTTCTCGGTCATTGTATTGTCTCATATGTGGATCATCCCAACTCAGGCAGCACTGTCTTTGTTGTTCTTGAAAGTGTTTCAAACGGGTCGTTGAGAGACCACCTTACAGGTATAATATCGTATACTAATTTCTAATTCGGAATTGCACAATGGTTTAAAAAACCGAATACTTATATACTCCGTATCACTTTTGGGTTTGTAACAGATCAGAGAAAAAAAGATTTCTTGAAATGGCCACACAGAATGGGAATGACAATGGGAATTGCTAGAGGAATTCAATTCTTGCACACTGGAACTCAACATGGGATTTTCGGGAATGATCTAAATATTGCAACGGTGTTGTTGGATGATAATCTTACTGCAAAAATCAGTAGTTACAACATTTCAATATCACCAAAGGTAACTTCTTGAAGCTTAATCACACTCAGTAAGATGTGATCTAACCTCTAGACGTTGACATTTTTCTTAGCAGACAGGTTCGGAAAGCCCTCTAAACACACACGATGCTTCTTCCCAGGTTTCTCACAGGTATGACATCTGATTTCGTGAATGGTCCTTATTTGTTCTATACTATAAATTATTAAACAATGTCAATGATTATAGCTTTGGATTCTATAAATTAGATGTGACGATTCACAACCCATTCCCTAATGAATGGGTCAATTTGGGTTGTAGTTTACTCTTATCAGTCAAATGGATCAATGAATAAGATAAGAAAAAATAGCTAAAAGGAAACGGATCGAACAGGTTTAAATTCCCCGAAGTGCTTACAGTGTCTCATAGTTTTATCCTGAATGAATATAGATTATAGATCATCGCTGTAAGAGCATAGTTTTGCAATTATATTATATCTCATACATCAAAATATCAAATAAACCAAAAACTATTCATAGGTCAACTCTTAACATATAATTTCTGATTTTGCAGACCTACAAGTCCAGAAAAAGACGACATATATCAATTCGGAGTCATTATCCTACAGCTCATCACAGGAAAACCGGTCAACTCAGAAGATGAGATAACCGAACTCAAGGACGAGGTAAGGAATCAAGATTTAATTTTGATCATTCTTATTTAAAGCATCATAACTCAACTGATCCAGTCTGCGGTTTTCATGTTTTCAGCTAGAAATTGGTTTAACCGAGTCACCAAATAGACTCAAAGAAGTGACAGATTCGTCAATCAGAGGAACTTTTGCTTACGAGTCCATAAAAACCGCTGCGCAAATAGCAATCAATTGTCTTAACGATGATGTGAGTGCGCGTCCATCGATTGAAGATGTTCTTTGGAATATGCAATATTCTGTTCAAGTTCAAGAAGGTTGGAATAGCAGTGGCAACCTCAGTACAAATTAGTGAAGATGTTTATTAATATCGTTCGACATAAATGGGAACTTTATTCACTTTCTTGGTGGAAAAGCACAGTGAATCGATAGTTTTGGTACATTTGTAGGGGTTGGGCATGGAATAAAATTATAATTATCAATCTTTAAACTTTAAAGTTACCATGATGTTAATTCTTGATCGGGTTGATTTGAAATAGTCACGTATGATACTTCTTAATTTCTGAAGAAATTTCGGAGATAGTATGCATTTTGGCGAGTTTGATGTATAATCCAAAACGGATAAAAATTTCCATCTCTAACCATGAGATAAGTGACATCCGTTAAGGTATATGTCCAAAATCGTTCATTTCTACAAAGTGGTGTTTTTGGTACTTCGACAAAACGAAAAGTCTAAGTAGGATTTTTGAAAATTTGTAGAGTCAAATACAGGTACATTTACATAAACATAACTAACGCTAAACAACACAACTCTGGTGCTAAGTTCCTGAATTATTGTTTAATAATGTAAACAGATACAACATTCACAAAGAGAGTTTTGAAGACAACATACACAAATTGAATTAGAAAGCATTGCACGCAAACAAGTTTTTTGAAAAGAATGTGGAACAAAAACTCACTCATACGGGCCATGAAAAGATGCTACTGCATCATACTTGATTAGTCAGCAGTCCAGCTCTGTTCAACAACCTCTCTTACTCTTCTGTTGTAGTCACGTTTCATCTCATTAAACATCCGCGCCGCTTCAGAATTAGCAGGGGAGTTTGGGTTTGGGTCAGAGAGCAATGACTGTCATACAGTAGAACAAATTCAATCAGAACACAAGACAATAATTAGCATGTTGAAACAAGATGGTTTCATATTATCACCAATGTTCGCAAATGCACGGACAATAAATAATATGACAGAAAGCGCAGAGACACGGCTATTGTGAAACAATTACCTGAACAGAAGTAAGAATAGCAGCAACATCATATATAGGACTCCACTGATTTTGTAAAATATCCAAGCAGATGTTTCCATCGGCATAAACTGTGGGCATGATCAAAAACTTAGAACCGAATGCATATGAATATCCTCAATGTTTAAGAAGGCCTTTGTTAAGGGTAAAATCTGACAAATAATGCAAGTATATGAGAGAGTTTTGTAAAGCTTATAAGTACTTACTGTTTGGGTGGAACATACGAGAAACAAACCGCACAACCGGTGCCTTATTTGGATAATCTTCTGAGAAAGTTAGGGCCAATTTGAATGCACCTGGTAGTTAAATGACAAGTTAACAAAAATAACATATGTACCACGAATCGTCATATTGAGAGTAAATTTTTGACTCTGTGCTCGTATGCAAATAATAAAAGGAAATGAGAATACCTCCATCCCATGGAGTGTCATCTGGGCTGCAATGAAAAGCAAGTATTTATTACACGTCGTCATTAAAACAGATATTTAAATAACTTTTTTTTTTTTTTTTTTTTTTTTTTTTTTTTTTTTTTTTTTTTTTTTTTTTTTTTTTCGCAGATTCATTTCAACTTATTAATTACCCAAATATCACAGCATTCCATGCCATTATATTATTGTCTTCGGGTGCTCCACTAATGCCTGCAGGAGGGTCTTGCTGTAATCGCTTGAAATCCCTCATTAGCCTTTTTCGTGCAGAAGTTGACATTGTACTATCCTACACAAATCATAACATACTTAGAAAGAATACTCAAGATTTAGCTTCAAGATACAATCAACTAGCATCATTATGCAATCACTAGTACAAATTTCAACGCAATTTAAGACAATTACCGCTGAATATTTCACTTGTGTGATTATTATTCTCACACAATGTCACAACTACTCCTAAATTGACGAACCAAAATTATTGTATTTAACGCAAACACTAGAAATCACTATAATCGCATACAGAGAACACACGCCCAAACACCGAGTGGCTTTAAGATTCAACCGAGTGACACCATCATGCAATTGCGAGTACAAACTAATCTAAACAACTATCATTGAAGATTTTACACATGTGCTTATTACTCTGACACAATTTGTTGCAGCTACTCCTGAGCTGATTATCCGACCTCTAGATATTTAGAACTTGATTCATTCTACCGAAAACTGAGAACTGATTTTTTGGGACCTAAAGCGCAATAATTAGATAGAGAACCCTAATAGTGTGATTGTATATCGTTTAGTGGTCTAGGACTACAGCAGACACTTGATCACATGAACCATCCTTTTTACATTTTCCATTTCAAACACTTGCTGAATTATCCTAACAAAACGGCATGAACGCCAAATAATCGAAAACTATCAAGAACAGCTAAGCCAGTCTACTAATTCATGTTCTGACTAATAGTTCTAAACCAAATACCAAATTTCCACATTTCAATTAATACAATAAGCTATTATGAGCATCCAAACAACTTATGTCTTTTTGGCCTTTTAGGGAGTGTTTGGGTTAGCTTATTCAAATCATTTTTTGTATGCTTATGAGCTCAATAAGCTCTTTTTCACAAGCTCTTCCACATGGGTTTCTCTAAAACAACTTATTTGACACAAATAAGCTGTTTAGGGGTTCCCAAGACACTCCCTTTTAGGGGTGTTTGGGTTAGCTTATTCAAATAATTTTTTGTATGCTTATGAGCTCAATAAGCTCTTTTTCATAAGCTCTTCCACATGGGTTTCTCTAAAACAACTTATTTGACAGAAATAAGCTGTTTGGGGGTTCCCAAGACACTCCCTTAACAGCTTATTTGATTAAACTCATAATAAGCTCTATGATAAGTAATTACAAACACTGTATATTAAGTTAAAACCCAAGATCTAGGATTAAGCTCTTTAAAATAAGGTGTTTTTAGAAGGCAATATATATAGAAATAAGCTGAATTTAAGTTAAAACCCAAGATCTAGGATTAAGCTCTTTAAAATAAGCTGTTTTTAGAAGGCAATATATATAGAAATAAGTTGGATTTAAGAAATAAGCAGGAATTGTTATAAAAACTTACAAATGAGGATAATTAAGAAGAAGAATATAAATTTAGATAATCATGGTTGTATAAGGTTTGTTACTTGTTTTGATGACGTGTAAACTATGTGGTTTTATAACTTTTGAGTGTGTTTTACTTTAGATGAGATGGAATATCTAGGTGCAAGAGAGATGTCACTTGTATAAATATCTCTACTATAATAAAATATTTCTTTTTAAACTTAAATTTTACTAGTAATATTTTATTTACGGCTGAGCATCAGGCCGGATCCCGACCCGACTCGACCCGTCCTGACTAATCTCGATCCCGAAAGTCACCTAAATCATAAACTGAATACCGACCCGACAGTAGTCGGTTTTTTGGCCCGTCCCGACCAGTCCCGAATCCCGAAAATGCTAAAAATCCATCCCGACTCCCAACCCGAGAAGCTATTATTCGGTTTCGGGACTATCGGTTTATATCGGGATCGGGTCGGTTGTCGGGACTCGGGCGGTTTTGCTCACCCCTAATTTTATTTACTTTCACATATAAAAATGTTTTTAAACAAGTAGGAAGCACCCGTTGCATTGTAGCAGACATTTTTTTTTTTTTATTGGTTTGTGATAATTTTTGTGCAAAGTTGATTTTATATAATGGATTAATTTCATATATCATTTTACTTTTATAATTAATTTCATATATACTCAAAGTGCAAGTATTGAATGCACAATGTACAATGTTTTAATATATGTTTGGGTATATATAAAATTTCCAACTAAAAGAGAGGAGATATGAAACTGCCCCTTATATAATTTGTAGCTACGATTTGATGTAATTGCGTTGGGGCAAACTTATATGTGAACTACACTAATGTAGTAGGCCAAACAATTGTAACAACAAATAGACTATTTAATTGAGCTGCAACGCGGGCTAAGATGATGGGCCTAATTATACGAATATAATCATGAATTTTGGAATATTAAATTTGAAATAGTCGGCTTTGCGACGGGGCTTCTCGTTGTGAGATCGTGGTATTTTTTTCTGACACGTGTTGTATTTGTTTGAAATAAATGTTGTGTCAAACTATATTTGTAGTTGTTATAAGACGTCCTTTTTGGAATGAATGTTGTATCGAGTACTAGTGTGTTGCGGCGGGACTAATTTGTTGCTGACGTATGCATTTTCTTTTCTAACAGAAAAAAAGTATAACATGCATGCCTAACATCAAGTTCAGGTATGTACTTTGTGTGTTTATGTGACGGATTTAGCAAACTTTGGGCTAACTTAAAATGATCCAAAAAATGCTAGACATCCATGTTTTTTCATGAAAGAAATATATGCTAAATTTCAACTCATTTTTATAAAACCGCGTGTATGTCAAAAGTATATTAATATTAAATTTATTTTGTCTGTAATGTGGAGGCATTTCTAGCGGTATAAATCGTTAGATATTTGTTATATATTTGGTAAATAAACTTTGCTATATAAACAAAATAATTATATATAAACTTTTATAGCCTTATAGTTTTAAAAAATATTAGGACAACTTTTAAAGTTATTTTAAGGGAACATTTTGAAAGTTCTTTTATTTAAAAACTATAAATATATGAAACTTAATTTTTTTTTATTAAATCGTACGTACGTCAAAAGCATATCTACATTGGGCTTGTTTTGTTCGTTATCAAGATGCCTTTTAGCCATTATTTTTTTTATTCAAGAAACCGCTAGAAATCTGTTAGATATTTGACAAATAAAATTTGTTATATAAAAAAATCATAAATATTAAAAAGTTCTTTTGTAAATTTTTTTTTGTTTTTTAAGTATTGTATCTGTTTGACAAATGGGTGGTGTAGCCCACAATTATATCAATATTATAAGAAACTGCGGAATATTAAATTTGAATATGTCGGCGGCCCTCCTTCAGCATATATAGAGAATTTCTTCCTTTAAATATTTGTTTTAACAATAATTTTTATTTCTAAAGTTACCCAATTTTTATTTTTATTTTCTATTTTACGAATTCATTAGAGTCCTGTTCTCGTTCCCGATCAATATTTAATCTTAATTTATTTAAGTAAAAATTGTATGATGTTGTTGTCATCTCAGATGATGATGAAGAGCTGTGAATGTCAATTGTTAAATTTTACATGAAACACGTAACCACAATATCTCAACTATAACTATTTACTACAATAAAATATCGTCGTTATGCACGGGTACACGCATAGTAAACGTAAATCTTAAACTCTTAGTCCCAAAATTATTTTACTTACATAAAAACAAACAGTTTAAGCAAACTGGAATGATCGCGGCCTCTAACCAATTATATACTAGTATGAGAATTGATTTGCACACATTGAGTTTTGATTTGGATACACCAATTACTGCATCAAACAATTGTATTATATTCACGTCCTGCTTTAAATTGTACATTGGTGTGTGCAAATATAGAATGCAAATCATCTCCAATTAAATAATATCTCTATACACTAAAGTATTTTTGATTGGATTAAAATAAAAAGTGAACAACTATTTTGAGACATTTCTAAATAAAAATGCGGACTATAATTTTAGGACGGAAATAATTGCTTATAGATGTTACTATAGTAGCATTAGAAAGAAATGTAAACGCTAGTTAAAGCATTTCATAAGTAGTAAACGGATGAGATTTTCTCTGTTTAGATTATTCGAAAAAGATGAGTTTTTGACTAAGATATATACAACATAGTCGAGAAATTCTCATGACTTTTTCAACCCTTTCTTTAGTCACCTCCAAATGTGTACATAGTTGGGTTTAAACCCTAGACCTTTTGTGATAAAGTCAGTTAACTTACCACTAAATCACTCGCTGATGGTTCCAACAAGCATCATATACATAACACTAATGTAATACTTTGTAGCTTCAAACCACTCCTAAAAGCTCGCAGCCAAGTATGTTGGGTACTTGTAACATAACGTTAGTCCATCGGGGCAAACATCGAGTTTAGTTTAGACAATATACATGCCATCACATCCATTAACATATACGATCATCAAGTTTCAGTTGTAAAAAGCATTGGAGCATTGTGCAATGTTATCATTCTCTCACTGCAAACGTTCAGTTAACCGGTTAATGAGTGCTTTAGAGAAATTGGTCATGGGATCAATCTAAGCTAAAGGTCACGGAAACAAGTGTTCATTGCCTCAGGCAAGGTAATTAAAGAAGGTCATTCGGCATCCAAAAAGGGGTGCACAATGTCAAGATTTCCCAGTTGATTTAAACCAGTGGAGAATTTTTAGTTGTTAGATAAGGCACTTTAAGGTATTTGAAAATGTTTGACCTAATATAACTTTGAATCTTGGTTTTGCCATAATGGGTGTTACAAGCGTTTTTAGACTAGTACGTGATTTTTGAACTGTTGATACAAAAGCTGGGCGTTCCTTGTTTGGACTCCGGTTCCCGTATCAATTGGATCTTATTGCTGAGACCTGCACATTAAGAAAGCAAATAACACCGTTAGGCTTACCGTGGGATTGTCTCTCACGATTATCCTCCGGCGTGAGAGTAAGTAATCGGTTTTAGAGTTTTAGTGAAGAGTTAGGGTTATTAGATGATACCTTAATGAGGGCTGAGATGCCCTTTATATACACACGGAATCCTTGTTGGTTTCGTGTTCCTTACTCTTCGGCGTATCCCTACTTATGCGGTCCGTTGATCCTTATCCCATAAATAAGAGATCCTATATCAAAACCATAAATAGTAGATTCGAATTTGGGTTTTTGTAAGCCCAAATCGTTATCATGATAGCCCACGCGTGATGGGCTTGTGTATTAGTAGTGTCTATTGGTCGGGTTCGTGACCCGAGTGCGGACTATACGTCGTCATCATGAACTTCTTAAATTGGTGTTTAAAACTTAAAATAGATATCTATGTTGCTTACATCGCTTGTTACAAAGTATTCAAAATGAGCCATTGTGGTCTAGCGATCGATATAACATAGTTTAATGATAATCCGGCAGGATGTGAAATACTGCAAGTGTAAACAATATGCATGGGTTTATTGATATACGAATTATGATATTACGAGTAGTAAATTACAGCTAATGAGCCGAAATCTGATTCGACAACATGGAATTGTATGCTAAATGAGTTCTCTCAAGTTTTGCTAAATTAAAACGACAACGCGTTGTTAGGAACATGATCTGCATGCCAGGTTCGGTTATTGCATCTTACTTGGTGGCTTGGTGCATATTAGTTTCATTCGGACATGAAACCTGCATCGGTGTAAAATAAGATATTTGAGATTTTTATAAGTTTATGGAAATATGCTACATGTGTTTTTCCATGATGGGTTTTTAGTTGATTGAACGAATATCTAGGTATCCATTACTTTTGACTCTCGTACAATTTATGACTTCCCTCAAAACTGAAAGCAATTGACTGCTTCGATATAATTTGTAATGACCCTTCAAAGTTGATACGTTTATAGCATTCGAGCTTCAACCGAAAACCACATAAAAATGCTAACAACACATACACTTTCAACTTGCCCTCAAATATCTAGGCCGGATATGAACTTTTTGTCTCTTAATAAACTAACGAAAATTCCCATGAACATGATAATTGCCTCCATGACTCCATTACATTACACCCACACAACCATTTTTAACTAACTTCATCTTCTTCATCCACCCAACCATGCTCACTCACTCACTCCAACTTCAACGACATCAATGTTCTTCATTCAAGACAATCATCCCACATTGGAATCACGACAAAAACAAGAACATAAAATTCTTTTAATGTTAATCCAAATTGTCTTTTAAAGATCACGTCAATTTAAGAAAACTACAATATGAGAAAACATGCAATCTGAGGAAACATGGTCATTCGATAGACTAGGGAGAAAACATGCAATAATAAACACCGTCGTCGTCGTCATCATCATCATCATATAAGCATGTTTGGTACTTGAACATAACGTTGACCCATCGCGCGAGGGCAATCATCGCGTTTAGTTTAGACATGTATACATGCCACACATCCTTTAACGTATATGATCATCAAGTTTCAGTTATTAGAACCATTGTAGCATTACCCAATGGTATCATTCTCTCACCACAAACGTTCAGTTCACGGGTCAAGAATGACTTTGGAGAAATTGATCATGTGTTCATTCCCAACTAAAGGTTACGGAAACAGGTCCTCATCGCCGAAGGCAAGGTTATTAAGGAAAGGTCAGCATCCAATAAGGATCCACAAGGTCAGGATTTCCCCGTTGATGAGATTTTTATATCAAAAAAGTTGCAGGAAGGTTCCATTGTTCAGTTGACTAAGTTTCGGTTGATTAAGGATGAAATCATAAGGTACGTGTTATATTTATATAAACAATTATCCTATATGTGTGTTTGTTTATTGTTGTAACTTGAAAATGTTAATTTATGATGCATCAAAAATTTGAACCAAACCTTGATAAACCAAAAAACTGAAAATAAACCATTTTAGCCTAAAACAAGCCAAACCGAATCATGCTCACCCCTAACCAGTAAGATGTCCCGAAAATTTCTCGTCTATTTAGAGACGTTGGGGACATCTTACATAGTAACCATTTTCTATTAACTTGCTTAGATATGCGTGTATGAGTTAAATTTTGGTGTTTTGTGCACTTTTGTGCCTGGTCATTCGCATATTAATGTCTGCTTATCTTCCACTCATTTTGTGCAGCGCTATTATTCTAGGTTTCGACCTAACTGTGATTCATAGCAAATGTGACATCATTGGTGATCCGAAACCTTTTGTAGAAAGATCTACAACAACAATTTCGGACGAGAATCATGTTGATTCTCGTCTGAATGAAGATATTGATGAGTCATCATGTAGAAGAACCCCCTACTTCAAAACAAAAGCCTTTGGCTTCAACACAACAGTGTTCTTCTCCTTGTTCAACCCAAAACAAAAAACGAAAACGCCAATTAAGCAATGATAATATATCAGTAGTTGCAAAAGATATCTCTGAAATTGCAAAAGATGTTTCTAAAATGATGAGAATGATGATGGATAAAAATAAAGAAGATGACATAGGTGCTTGCTTCAAAAAGTTGGAGAATATTGGTTGGGGAACAGAAGATCCATTGTACGACACTGCACTTTTGCTTTTTGGTGAAAGTGCTGATTATAGGAAACTTTGGTTGCTTTTGAAGCCGGAAAGTTGTGGGAAATGGGTTAAGAATGTTGGTAGTAAGTTTGGACTATTGGATTGATTCAAAGAAAAGTTTAGTACATGTTTATGTCATCCGATGAGGTTTTGTTGTTGTTTTGTCTATAAGTTGAACGATGCAGTGGGTTAGGAATGCCGCACAGACTGAATTGTAAGGATGAAACATGCTAGAAAGCTTATATCTGTTTCTTATATATGACATTAAAATTACTTTAGACTAAATCAAGTTATCAACCGTATATTTTTGGTGAATCCCTGGTTGTTGTTGTGAAATCTGCTGTAGAATATAATTTTATCTGGAAATCATTAGGGACTATATTCTCAGGCCAGCTGTCCATTGAAACTGAGTTTCTCAAGGCTTAAGAACTTAAATCATATATGGTTTGATGATCTTGGGAGGAACGTCCCATCTGAATCTATCTGATGTGATTTTGTTTTATCTAGAAGTTGAACCAAGCAGTTATGCTGTATTTTGGGTTAGGAATGCTGCACAAACTGTTTGTGAATATTTTGATCAAGTATGAAGTGTAATGATGCAACTTGATAGAAAGCTTTTACCATTTTTTGTGCGTAACATTATAATTACTCTAGACTAAATCAGTGTTATATCTATTACACTGGTAAAGGCCAGTTCTTGCTGTGAAATCTGCTGTAGTATATGATTTTAACGAGAAGTTGTCCTCCCAATTCGCGAGGCTTATAAACTTAATCATGTTTGTGTCACCCAAACAGATTTATGGGAGAGTATATATCCCAAATTAAATATGAAACATCAGGGACTTTTGTGAAGCTTGATTTGATCACAAGCAATGTTCAAGTAGTTGATGTTTTCTCATGTAGTTCTCAAGTTGTGTTCTTATTTGATCCATATAGTTCTCATTTGTGAAACATAGGATGCTGGAAGTCTAGAACTGATCTTCATATATTTCTCAAGCTGTGTTCTTAGTCCATGTTTGTAAAATAGTTCTATTTATAGGATAATTCTATATCTCTCTAATATAAATATGGAAATCACGAATTTTCTCAAAAAATTGCTTTTGATTTGCACACGATACAAGTAAAATAAGCATCATGTACAACTTTTTATAGCATGTGTGTGCAAATTAAAAGTGAGTGTATGACAATCATAATTATCAAAAGAATGTCTAAAAGGGCACTAACACATTATATATTTTTCGATTTACAGGACGTCAAATAGTGAACTCTTCCCAAAATGACGAGATGTGGAACTTATTAAAAGGCATTTAGCACGACTCTATATGCGCTTCTTTCTATGGGTCCATGTGACAACTGCACTGGGTTCATAATTCATTGATATACAGGTGGGCTTATCAAAGCATTAAGCACGATTAAATGAGCTTTCTTGTATGGGTTCGTTTATATGCAACTGGACCTTTTAACACAACTGTCCAGTTCTTTCATTTATCATTGCAACTATTCTATTTGGTCTTCTACATTTAAATTCCAAGTACCATCGTTTAAATGTGATTTTCGTTAACTATCAAGTTTCACTCGCTAAAGTAAGTGATTTACTCAAAAATTTATAACTATTTTTTTTTAAACCCGTAAAGTCAAGCTTATTGAAAGTAATTTCTAGAATAGTTTTATTTTTCATGTCAATTTTTTACATTTATTGGTTATAGCTAATTATCCGAACGTGGTCAAAATAAAATGTTTGGCCCTTTGGGAAGTCAATTTTTTTTTTTTCTTTTTTCTTTTTTTTTAAAAGCCAACACTTTTGCAACACCTAATGCCCAACACATAATTTATGGGTGTCTTTGGCCCTTTGGGAAGTAACTTGTGTCAGTTTTCAATAGTTGGAAATTTTAATACATGATGCTACATTAAAAAAATGAGCTTCATTTGTCATAAGTTTAAGAAGTTTCTATATACTATATACATTCAGACTAATTTAATGATGAGTAAATTGCATAATCGTCTTTAAAGTTTGACCAAGTTACATGTTTCGTCCCAAACGTTACGAAAGTGTAAGAATCGTCCCTGTGGGAATGTGGGAAACCTTTGGTGCAAGTATCATACTTTTTGGGGAAACCTTTGGTGCAAGAGGGACGATACTTGCACAAAAACTTTGGGGACGATCCTTGCACTTTCATAACATTTGGGATGAAACATGCAATTTGACCAAATTTTAGGGACGAGTTATGCAATTTACTCATGTAATTCTTTTATGATTGAAACTTGTACTTTGTAAAAACATGAAATACACGTGAATTTAATTTCATGATTTTTCACGTTATTTTGAGATAATAAAATTCAACTCCAAACTAATTTGCAAACAATTTTATAAAAGTAAAATTTCAAGCTTTCAGATTGTATAACATACTCTTCAACTTGAGCTACAACTAATTTGGTATCTCACTTTTATTTTTCAGTTTGTTACATTTATAAACAAAATATCTTCCCCATTCCCGCCAATAAACATATACCAAAATTTCAAACCAAAAATAATAATAATAAATAAAAATAAAATAAAAAACCTTCAAAATTGAAGAAGAAGAAATCAAACCGAAAATCCTCACCAATCATCAAAACCAAACTGCTGACATCATCATCATCTTCTTCACTCAACAAAACATGCGCCACAATAACAGATCTGAAGAAGAAATTTGTTGTAGGGGCATGCGTTTGCGCAGCCTCGTGAATTACTAGTTATCAAACGTTTTCGAATTCACCTAAACTGTGCTTATTAATCGTTTTTATAAATATATTGTAACTTACCGATCACCAGATTTTGGTAAACGAATATTCTTTTTAAATAGGATTTATCTTAATACTTAAAACTGTTTTCTTATATATTTTTTAACTTTAATTTATCACATATGGTTAAAATTTGTGTTCAACTATCACAAACTTGTATATCCCTTTTTTGTAAATAATTCAACTATAAAGATAGTTTAATCAACCTATTGACTTACATTGACCTTGACCAAATTTACATTGAAATGACCAAACACTAAACAACAACAAACATCTTACATTTGTATACATCTTACATTTGTATCATTGATGTGTTCAACAAACCAACATTCATCAAACTCAAAAACCCATATGTTAAATTGAGTAAGCCAGTGAAGCTAAACATTTTAAACAACCAAACACTAAACAACAACAAACATCTTACCTTTGTATCATTGATGTGTTAAACAAACCAACATTCATCAAACTCAAAAACCCATATGTCAAATTGAGTAAACCAGTGAAGCTAAACATTTTAATACGACTTCAAGGACCATGTAAATAAAAGGGTGTATTGTAATAAGCCTATATAAATTAGGTAGTTAATATTAAGATTTATATTTTTGGCACTGTCTTGATTTTTAACGAGAAAGGATATGTGTGTTTTTTGTACAGTGTTTCACTTTTTTTTAGCATAAACAGAAGGCATATGCGTATACTATTCATAACACTCATTCGTACCAGTTAAAGAGAATCGAAAAAAATTAGAGGAAAAAAAAAAAAAAAAAACAAACTGAACCAAAATTTGTAAGTAAATACAAGCGTATCCAATAATAGAAAACACGGTGCACCACAACTTAACACCACACCAACCGAATGCAAAAAAAGGCAAACAGTTATGTAACACCCCAACCCGATAAGGGTAGAAGTATTACATTATAGTGACATATCAAAGCAAACACAAGCATACAAATAGTAATACAAAAGAATCTCAAATGTTACTAAGAAAAAAATCTGAAGTACAAGGTTACAAATGAGAATAATCATTAAAATACTAAGTCTGAAAATGTAAACACTTTTAATCATCTCTAATCCTGAATAGCTATCCAAGTGTAGTCTTCTAAGTCCAAAGTACTCTCCACTCATAACCCAGCTTTCTACTAAAAACCTGCCGCAGGAAAAGAAATGCGGCTGAGCTTAAAAAGCCCAGTGAACAGATATATATATAAAAGGGAACCGAGGATAACGAACGAACAAAGGTATAATGTAAGGTGCATTGGGGAAAGCATAAGATATAATCAAAGGATAACAAAGGTATGAGATAATCAGTAGCAAATCATAGTGTTAGATAAGGTAAATCAGTAATCAATCAAAGTAACCACGGAGTAGCTAGCTCCCAAAATGTGAAGACACGGATTGCACCCATGCACATTCACCGAACATATAATAATCATAATCATAATCATGTCAAATCCATCGAACACAAAGCGAACCTAGGATTGCAATCCATACGCCCCCCAAACAAATCATAATAGTCATAATAATCATAAAGCGCGCGTATCATATAAATGGGGACGGTGTGAGAAATCACTCACCCACACGTGAGTCATGCCACCGGTGCATCAATGACATGGCCATGTTACCTTTATGGCTAGGAAACGAACTTGGCTCGGGTATCAAACTGAAGGGTTCAAATGTCATATCATATCAAAGTCAAAGTCTAAGTCATCAAAGAGTCATAATCAAAGTCCAAATGTCAAAGGTCCATTCATGTCAAAGTTCAAAGCAAAGATTTATATCAAAGTTCAAATGCCAAAGGTTCTCAAATCTAAGGGTGCATAGCAAAGGTTCAAATAGAGCATAAGTCAAAGAAAGCCATACTAAGAAGGCTCATATCAAGGTATCATAATCAAAGCTAATATCAAACAAATGAACGAATCATGAGAAACCTTAAGAGATAAGGTCAGAATATCTGTACCTCAATTGCCATCGAAATCATAACATACGAATAGGAAGTCACTCCTTCAGCGAATCTACACGAATTAATGATCGGCTTATTATTAATAGCTTGTTTTAGTCGGCTTTCTATTTTTTTGTGACTTGCCAAATATCATAACTTTCCAAAATAGTAACTTTCCACTTTAAGTAACCTTAACCATTTCAAGTAACTTTCTAATTTTAGCAGGTTTCCCAAATTAGTAAGTTTCCCAAATTAACCTTATTAGTCATTAATAATTTCAAATTAATATTAAGGTTAAATACTTAAAATGAACATTATTAATGATTATAGTCTAATTATGAAAATAGTTTAGGCTTAATATATGTCAATATTACAAAGTCTAGGGTCTAAAGCTTAAATTATAAGAAAATGCATATCATGCTTTCCCATATTACTAATAATAATACGAGGCATGCATGTATATATATATATATATATATATATATATATATATATATATATATATATATATATATATATATATATATATATATATATATATATATATACATGCATGCCTCGTATTATTATTAGCTCGAAATATGTTTGTTTAAAGCATATTATGGATCGAGAGTATGATAGATCAAAGCAAAGATAACCCATGCGTCGAATTACAAACATGCTGATCGAATAATAATTCATAAGGATCGATTAGTTTAGGATTTCCAAACGTGATTTCATGTGAAATTTGGTTTATGATTTCATGTACAACCCAAAACAAACATTAGTCCAACTTAACTTATTATATTCTTTATAACATTCGCGCTTCCCAGCAGGAACTGACGGTTAAGCTGCGTAGTGGGATTCAAAGTCTTAGGCTAAGCTGCGTAATAGTTTAATAAAGCATAAGTTTCAGTTTGGTTCATAAAAGAGTTTGCATGTTTCTCACCCCAAGTTTTGCAATGAAAAGTAAAGTTAAAGAGTAGGGCTATAACTCCATGTATGTTTCCAAGCACTTGTGTCCATGAGTAAAAATCAAGTATGTAACGAGTACATAATATTGCATTTAAGAAATCAAACAAGTATTAAAGCAAAGAAGAGAATGCTTCCAAGTAATTAAATCATGTATGAGTATAATTTAATTAAAGAGTTCGAGTAAAATGAATGAGTAAAGTGTGCATGTATTCTCTCCCAAAAACGTATTTCAAAACAAGAAAAAGTAGGGGTCATGAACTCACCTTAGTGGGATAGTCCGAATAGAGTGATGTCAAATGATAAAGGTATGCGGCACCGACACGCGACCTAAATTAGTATCGCAAATCTTAGTTTACATGTTTGTTTACGACTCACAGTGTTCAAATAAGTTGAAGTGTCTTCATGTGGTTGTGTTTAATATTGCTTGTATGGTATGGTTTATGTTTAAGTCGATTTTAAAATATTTGTAAGTATTGGCTCGTTGGAAGTGCGTAAGTCTTTAAGTGATACAGTGGGTATATATATATATATATATATATATATATATATATATATATATATATATATATATATTAAATTAGTGGATAATAAGTTAGAAAAAATCTATAATTTATTTGCAATAAATAATATCTAGTTTTCGTAGTTTCATTGAGTTTGTGAAAATAGGCTAAGTATAAGATTTTGACAAAAATCAGGCATGACCCGTCCGTAAATATTAGTCTTCCTTTATAAATCTATTGCCACAAAAAGATCCCATTGCCAATATGTAGTTTTCCATTACAGTTTAACTAAGTATTTATACCTAGTATAATTTGTTGAAAAATATATTGATTACTTGCTAAGTATAAGATTTTGACGAAAATCGGGCATGACCCGTCCGTAAATATTAGGGGCCAGAGCTCGAGCTCGGCTCGTTTAAGTTTTAAAAGGCTCGAGCTCGAGCTCGGCTCGTTTCGAGCCTTAAACTTTAAGCTCGAGCTCGGCTCGTGGAATATTATATAGGCTCGGGCTCGGCTCGAGCTCGGCTCGTTTATACGATTTGGCCATGAAAAGTTAAAGCTTGGCTCGAGCTCGAGCTCGGCTCGTAATATATCTTTATTGAGCTCGTTAATAAGCTTGAGCTCGGCTCGTATATAATTTAAAATATCATATTTTTATTTAGGCTCGTTTAGGCTCGCGAGCCCAAACGAGCTTTTTATGTAAAGCTCGAGCTCGAGCTCGATTAATAAACGAGCTGCAAATTAGGCTCGAGCTCGAGCTCGTTTAGGCTCGACTCGTTCGACCTTTTTACCGATCCGATCCCGAGCTTTTCACGAGCGGCTCGGCTCATTTCCACCCCTAGTAAATATTAGTCTTCCTTTATAAATCTATTGCCACAAAAAGATCTCATTGCCAATATATAGTTTTCCATTGCAGTTTAACTAAGTAGTTATACCTAGTATAATTTGTTGAAAAATATATTGATTACTTGCTAAGAGTTCAAGGGTTATATGTGAAAAACTTGTTAAAAGGAAATAAAATGGAAAATTGTCATATGCAAATTAGGCTAGTATATAATTTAAAATATCATATTTTTATTTAGGCTCGTTTAGGCTCGCGAGCCCAAACGAGCTTTTTATGTAAAGCTCGAGCTCGATTAATAAACGAGCTGCAAATTAGGCTCGAGCTCGGGCTCGAGCTCGAGCTCGAGCTCGTTTAGGCTCGACTCGTTCGAGCTTTTTACCGATCCGATCCCGAGCTTT
The DNA here is from genome assembly GCA_030686995.1 of Artemisia argyi. Lineage (NCBI taxonomy): Eukaryota > Viridiplantae > Streptophyta > Magnoliopsida > Asterales > Asteraceae > Artemisia > Artemisia argyi. The sequence continues at coordinate 180,575,333 of CM060683.1, forward strand.
TCACGAGCGGTTCGGCTCATTTCCACCCCTAGTAAATATTAGTCTTCCTTTATAAATCTATTGCCACAAAAAGATCCCATTGCCAATATATAGTTTTCCATTACAGTTTAACTAAGTAGTTATACCTAGTATAATTTGTTGAAAAATATATTGATTACTTGCTAAGAGTTCAAGGGTTATATGTGAAAAACTTGTTAAAAGGAAATAAAAAGGAAAATTGTCATATGTAGGGTTCGAACCCCCAACCTCAAGTTCAACGGGCAAGCGCCCAAACCATCAGGCTAACCCAACCTTTTTGTTTTGTTTTGCAACTCTTATATTTATTGAGTTTTTCAACTGTACCACTTTTAGTTATATTTCTTTCTCAGTGTGCATGCGTCTTTGAGTTTTCATTTGGTTTTTCCAAAACGGTTTTTGCAACTCTTTCCAATATATCACTCCCTCAGGGAGTTAAAACTTGTGAGCTTGTCAAAAGAACTTTGAAATTTGCCATTTAAAAATAAGCAACCCGAACTACATGGGGCTTCTCGACCAAAAACCATTTGAGTTCAATTCTTAACAAGGTTTACTCTCACCCGAATAAACCAACCCGTAAGTTAAACATAACACTTTCAACATTAGCCAATACTTAAGTTTACATTTCTTTTATGTTTTCTTAAGTCACTTGTGTTTAAAAAAAAAAAATCCTTTATGAGCTCGACATACATGTAGGTGTGTGTGTCGATTTGGAAGGCAAGATTGTGTTAGTTTTCATAAGTGTTAAGCAAGTTTCCGATTACCACACAAGTTTCAAGCAACACAAGTACACAACCATGGTCATTTTACATTAAAGGTCGAACGTGTGTATGTGTATATATGTCGATGTGTATCTTAACCACATAACACTTTTTGTTTTCAAGACTTTAATTATACAAAACATTTAATGTATATGATCTTAAGTGTGGTTCAATGGTACGTTAAGAAGAAAAAAGATACAAATGTAATGTGAGTTCGAGATCCTCAGTGTGTGTCAAGAGTGTAACTAAGCCACACTTTTTAGAAACTCATTTCACTACAAGAATCAGGAGAACAGGCGACGACAGCAATGCCGACGACTCAATGTCGTCGGCACCATACGCTAAACGACAAAAAACTGGCTTGACCCAGGCAAGGCTGCGTTGAATTTTTAATCTTGAATTATACCGACGTCATGTCGTCGGTATAATAACACCATGTTTGACTTTTGATAAACCTGGTGAAAAAAAAGGCGGGAATTTGACCGCCAAAACACGTGCCGACGTCATGTCGTCGGTGATATATAAATACACAAATAATTGTGGTTAGCGTGGGATTAACCAATGATTAATAACTAATAGCCCCCTAGTTTAAAAACGCCGACGACATGACGTCGGCAACAATTTGAGTCAAAATTTTGGTTTTTCCCTTTAGTGAGTTATAGCGAATAATTGGGCGGGGTTTTTTCCCGCCTTAACGACGCCGACGACATGACGTTGGCAATAATTGAGCGGGAATTTTCCCGCGTTTTGTCCCGTCGACATGTCGACGGGAATATCTCTCCCAAAATTCAGGCTATATATAACCTAACAAATATATTCCCGTCTCATTTTTTACCTACACATCTACATATACATTTTCACAAAATTATTTCCGTCTCATTTTACACATCTCACAAATAATTCAATCGTCAATTCTTACAATACACACATGACTTGGCGTGGTTGCACAGTTGAAGAGGAGTACTCAAAAATCTTGTCACACGAGCTCCTCTTTAATGAAGTTATGTTAACTTTTGGTCATGCAGTTTATGAGGAATATGGTGATTTTAAGGATGCTGAACCGTGGATGAGAGACAAGATTATCGAATGGTGTAGGAAAAAGCCGTACTACAAAGAGTACATGGACGAGCTAGATGCTGCTGAAGCTCAAGTTGTTGCTGTTGGAGGTGACGACGAAGCTGAAAGTACGTTGGAAACAAAACTTGATAATCTGGGAAATAGGATCACAAATCTTGAAGCTACGTTTGCACATATCAAGGAAATGAGAGCAAGGAAGGGAAAAGATGGTGCGAGTTCGAGTAAAGCGGGAAGTAGCCGCAAAAAAAAATAAACGGGTTGTTTCGTTTGATCTGTTGTTTTAGTTGTCGAGTTGTTTAGTTTGAGTTGTTTCGTTTGTTTGTCGAGTTGTTTAGTTTGAGTTGTTTCCTTTGGTTGTTGAGTTGTTTAGTTTGGTTGTCGAATTGTTTAGTTTGAGTCTGTATGAAAATGCATGTGGTTAAGAACTCTTGCTTGTTTTAAATAAACAGTTTGCCTTTGTGTTTGATAATTATTGCTCCTTCAGTTCTAATTATTGCTCCAGAACAACAACAAAAACAACAACAACATTTTATTAAACATCAAAAACATCAACAACAACAGCAACAACAACGATATGATAACAGTACTACATATGAAATTTATCCATGTCACCTACAAGGTCACGGAGTATTGCATCCGACTGACATGCGTGGTCGTGGTTGGGATACGTTGCCATGTCAAGTTTTGCCTCCAGCACCCTTAATTTTGTCTCTAACACCTGTTTTTGTGCCTCCAACACCTGTTTTTGTGCCTCCAGCAAGTTTATTCTAAGATTTTTTTCATGACAGTTTGAGCACCTTTTTGGAGCAGATCCAGAACCGCTTGATGTTGAAGCTCCCAGAGAACCGATCATCATTTTGGCGAGTCGTTCCTCTTTCCATAAAAAAAAATTACATCCATGGTCGTCCGTCCCAGGCTGTTAAAGAGTAAAAACTATTATTTTTAACAACTAACCAAATTATTTAAAGAAAAAATATGTAATTGTTCACCTGCGAGAAAGGACACGCATAGTATAGTTTACCACGGGAGTAAGATTTACACGATTCTCGCAGAACCACGTCTCCTCATTCACAAGGACAAGGAAAAGCTTCAAATTCTGCCATCTTCTTCACCATGATAACAGTGTATGTTTGTGGTTGTGAGGTTAAGTGGTTGAATCGTGACCGGTGTGGCCCGATCTACAAGTTGAGGTGATAAAAGGTGGTGGCCAGAAAAAGATTCCGGCGGCCGGAAAATGCTGGTGTCGCCAGAAAACAGAAACTACTAGAGAGAGATAGAGAGAGAGAGATATAGTGAGATGAGTATGTGTGTGTGTGTTTATATTGTGAGGATAAGGTGTTAGGTAGAGAGATAGATATAGTGAGATGAGACATATCATGTATAACCATAGCATCTCGACTTGTTCGTTTAACATCTCATGTATAACCATAGCATCTCGACTCGTTCGTTTAACATCTCATGTATAACCATTGCATCTCGACTCGTTCGTTTAACATCTCATGTATAACCATAGCATCTCGACTCGTTCGTTTAACATCTCATGTATAACCATTGCATCTCGACTCGTTCGTTTAACATCTCATGTATAACCATAGCATCTCGACTCGTTCGTTTAACATCTCATGTATAACCATTGCATCTCGACTCATTCGTTTAACATCTCATGTATAACCATTGCATCTCGACTCGTTCGTTTAACATCTCATGTATAACCATAGCATCTCGACTCGTTCGTTTAACAACTCATGTATAACCATAGCATCTCGACTCGTTCGTTTAACATCTCATGTATAACCATAGCATCTCGACTCGTTCATTTAACATATCATGTATAATCATTGCATCTCGACTCGTTCGTTTTACATATCATGTATAACCATTGCATCTCGACTCGTTCGTTTTACATATCATGTATAACCATTGCATCTCGACTCGTTCGTTATTTTATTTTATATTTTAATAAATGATTTTTTTAATTATAATATAAGTAATTAATTTTAAATATATATATATATATTTTTAATTTTATAAAAGTATTTATAATAAATAATTTTTTTCAATTATATAAATTTAGTTTATTAATTTTATAAAACTTATTTTTTAATATTTTATAAAAGTATTTATAATAAATAATTTTTTTTAATTATATTAAAGTAATTTTATACAAGTATTTATAATAAAGTAATTTTACAAAGTATTTATTATAAACATTTTTATTAATAAAATCTATTTTCCCGTCGACATGTCGACGGGAATAAAACCGCCAAAATTTCGTGAAAATTTTATACGTCCCGCCAAACACAAACGACAAAATATTGTAATATTACCGTCGACATGTCGTCGGTATGAGTAATAATATAAAAAATTCTTGTAATATTACCGTCGACATGTCGACGGGATAATAAAAAGCAATACCAAAACCAGATCTGGTCAAAATTATTGCTCATAATTTTCGAACCATCAAAAAACCATCCCCCCCCCCCTCTGCCGGCGATTGTACCACCAATCCTCCACCACTCCTCCACCACTCCTCCACCACACCTCCACCACTCCTCCACCACTCCTCCACCCCAATCACATTATACTCCACAGCTCACCACACCACTCCACCACTCCGACACTCGCACCACTGTGCACCTCCTCCTCTACCCCCTCCATTATTTAATTCTCTCCTCTACCCCTTCCATTTTTTAATTCTTCTTCTTCCCCACCTCTCTTCTTCTTCACTCCGACACAGCAGCAGCAGCAGGTGAGCAAATTTTGTTAATAAAATTGTTATTAAAATTTGTTATTATTATTGTTGTTATTAAAATTTGTTATTATTATTGTTAATAAAATTGGTATTAAATTTTGTTAATAAAATTGTTATTAAAATCTTGTTACAGTAGCAGCAGGTGAGAGCCGAGGGTAACAGCAGGGTGAGAGCCTCGTTTTATTTTTTTTATTAACTTTTGGTATCCCGACGACATGTCGATGACAACAGTTTTTTTTTTTTTTTTTTTTTTTTTTTTTTTTAAATTTTGATATAACCATTATATATTGCATCTCTTTTATTATAGCCCGAGCCCAAGCCGAGACCACAGCCGAGACACAGCTGAGCCACAGCCGAGACCACAGCCGAGCCACAGCCGAGACCACAGCTGATACGTACGGTATGTATTCCTTTTTTAAAAATTTTTTTCTTCTTATTTATGCTTTGTTGTAGCGTTTGGTTACTGGTTTAGTGATTGCAGCCGTATGTATAGTTTGGTTACTAGTATAGTGTTGCGGAATGTGAACTAGCCGTAGGATATTGTGTACCCACGATGCAAATAGCACCTTGGGGGACTTGGTATTGAACTAGCCGTAGGATATTGGGTGGGTTTGGTTAAATGTTAGTTGGTTAGTATATATTGGTTAGTTTGGTTTTCGGCTTATATAACTAGCCGTAGGATATGGTTAGTATATATTGGACTAGCCGTAGGTATTGAACTAGCCGTAGGATATGGTTAGTATATATTGGTTAGTTTGGTTTTCGGCTTATATAACGGGCTTATGGTTTGTTTGGTTTTCGGCTTATGTTTCACAAGCTTAATTTTTATGGCTTATTTTGAAACTTTTTAACTTAAATAGTTTCAAAATAAGTAAAAAAAAATAAATAAGTAAGGTATGTATTAAATAGGATATTCCGAAGGTTGCAAATATTAAACTAGTAAAAGAAAGAAAAAAATAGTGTGATTTTAGAGTGTGTTTGTTAGTAACTATATAATTGTTTAACTTTAATTGTTTGGTTTTCGGCTTATATTGTTTTGTTTTCGGCTTATATTTCATAATTGTTTATATTCTAATTGTTTAACTTAAAATATATGCTATTGTTAGACTTTTGTGAATGTTTTAGGATTTTAGTGATTAATATCGGAAAGTCTCCGTCCGAAGTTAATCATCCTATAGAAAATCCGTCCGGAATTAATTTATTAGAAATTAATTTCGGAAAGTCCCCTGTTTGGGACTGCTTTTTGAATGTTTTGTCTCATTTAGGATATGGATGTGTATAACTGATTTACTATTTGAGATTATTTCGACAGTGTTTCTCCTTTACTCCTACGAATATGTCCATCTTAATGCACATATTTGGGGAGTTGAGGGGAAATGCTGCCGAAATTTTCTCAAATAGTAAATCAGTTATACATATTCATATATGGGACGAATCATTCAAAGAGTGGGTTAGGATTGCCTTCCATAGTTGCGCTAGGTGAACAAAACAACTCGTAATCATTAATTAAGTGCATATAATAACCGATTGCATCATAAAAATGCAGTTATGATAATTGATAAGAGTTGGACCCGTATAGATCATCGTGGTTCAAAAGAATTTCTTGATGGTCTTGCCGCCTTCCTCCATCATTGCAAACCGTTATTGAATAATTCCGGAAAAATAAAATGTCCGTGTCGTCGTTGTTGTAATGTTCCACGGGTATCTCTCGAAGGTCTTAAAAACCACATAGGTCAAAATGGGTGGGACCCAACTTATACACAATGGAAGGATCACGGTGAACCGGATCCTCCGAATAATGATCAAAATGCTATTCTTGATAACACAACACAACGTGAGATGAGTGACATGGGTGCGTGCCTAAATGATATTCTTGATATTCCTCCGAATAATGATCAAAATGCTATTCTTGATATTCCTTCGAATAATGAGCCGACTCACGGAAATATTGGCGAGACAAGTAACGAGCCTACTCAAGCAGCGACACCTCCTCTGCGTAACGAGTATGAAGAGTTACTTGCAAGTTCCAACCAGCCTCTGTACCCGGGTTGTGACTTTATGACAACATTGGATTTTATGGCAAAGTTTACACATCTCAAGGTCAGCGGTAAATGGAGTGATACTTCATTTAACAAAACGCTAAAATTTCTCCAGGAGGTATTTCCGCCCAGGTTAGGTTACAATCTCCCACCGTCATACTATCATATAAAGAAGACATTTAAAAAGGTCGGGTTAGGGTACGAGTCGATACATGCTTGTGAAAATGATTGCTTTCTATATCGGGGGGATGGCGAAGATTTGGAGTATTGTCCGGTTTGCAAAACGAGTAGATGGAAAGACTATAAAACAACGGGGAAGAAAGTTCCTAACAAGGTGTTGCGTTACTTTCCTATCATTCCTAGACTACAACGGTTGTACAAGTCTATTCACACTGCAAAACATATGACTTGGCATGCTACTGGAAAGTCTACGGACGGTAAGATGCAACACCCGGTTGATGGTGAAGCATGGCAGAAGTTTGACAATAAATATTCGGATTTTGCTATAGAACCATTAAACGTTCGATTAGGGTTGGCTGCTGATGGTTTCAATCCGTTCGGAAACCTTAGTCAGACTTACAGCATGTGGCCGGTTATATTAACAACATACAACTTGCCTCCGTGGTTATGCATGAAAGAGACTTCTTTGATGTTGACGTTGTTGATTCCTGGCCCTAAATCACCGGCGAAGGACATCGATGTTTACTTGAGGCCCTTGATTGATGACCTTGTGAAATTATGGAAAATACCAGGTATCTTGACTATGGACGTTGCTACAGGCACTCAATTCCACATGAGAGCGATGCTTTTATAGACCATCAATGATTTTCCTGCTCGAAGTAGTTTGTCTGGTTGGCAAGGGCAAGGTTACTTCGCTTGCCCTACATGCAAAGTAGACACTCCGGCTACGCGTGTGATAAGCAAAACAGCTTATGTTGGTCATAGAAGATTCTTAAAAAAAAAACCATAAATGGAGGAGGGACGATACTACATTCAGTGGTGAACCCGATCATAGAGAGCCTCCTAGAAAAGATACCAGAGTTGATATCTTGACTCAACTTGCGAAATTGCCCACACGTGTGCCGGGGAAACATCCGGATTATGGGGGTGGGAAGATAAAACGTAATCATGACGACGAGCTGAACTGGACTAAACGGTCTATCTTCTACGATCTTAAATATTGGTCTTTTCTTTCTCTACCACACAATTTAGATGTCATGCATATCGAAAAAAATGTGTTAGAGAGTATCTTGAACACTTTGTTAATGAATGACAAATCTAAAGACACCGCGAAGGCAAGACAAGATTTGGAAGCTCTGGGCATTCGACAGGAGTTGTGGCTCGGAAACAAAAAAAACGGGAAGTGCTCGAAGCCTCATGCAAAGTACTCCTTCACACCCGATAAAAGAAAACTCTTCTGTCAATACATCAAAACAGTTAAGCTACCAGATGGGTTCGGTTCCAAGTTCAAGTCAAAAGTGACCAAAGATGATAACAATATAACGGGCATGAAGTCTCATGACTGTCATATAATGATGCAACGGTTACTTCCTTATGGACTTCAGCAATACTTGGACGCACAGACTTATACACCATTGATCGAGCTTTGTTTCTTCTTTAAGCAAATTTGCGCCCGAACTTTGATGGTGAAAGACATGGAGAAAGCTAAAGACTAGTTGATCAGTATTTTGTGCAGTCTTGAGCAAATATATCCTCCTGCTTTTTTTGACATTATGATTCACTTGGTTATGCATTTACCTGAAGAGGCTATTCAAGGCGGTCCTGTTTCATTCCGGTGGATGTATCCATTTGAAAGATACATGAAGAAGCTTAAAAACTATGTCCGAAATAAAGCTAAGCCGGAGGGTTCAATAGCGGAGGGTTATATTGCAGATGAAGCATTAACTTTCTGTTCTCGTTATTTTCGTGGTGTTGGGACAAAATTTAATCATCCCGCTGCATCTCAGGACCGTCCTCGCCCAACCAGTGATTTCCAGGTGTTCCGATCACTATGTACCAATTCTGGTAAAGAGACATTGATTAAGTTAGGTCTCCCAGAAATGAAGAGAGTGATATGGTATGTACTTCACAACAGTCCTGAGATCGACAAGTACATAGACGAGTTCGAGAGGTATGCGTTTATATTTTGAAATTTCTGTTTCCCAAGTTATCTTTTCGATTTATTCTAATATCATGAACATTTTCAGCGAATTTCCTAATATCGACATGCAACAAGCATTTCCGAGCTGGTTTGAGACGAAGGTAAACTTATTGTATGTATTTCCATGTATAAATAACGACTATTACTCATCTCCATCTATTCTTATCTTTTTTCATAGATCCGTAAACTTTACATAGCCGATGACCCAAGCTGTACTCCCGACTTATTCGCTTTGGCTTGTGGACCATCACCGACCCCAATCTCAGTCAACTCTTGCGTAGTCAACGGTGTGAGGTTTGTCGTACACAGCCGCGATATAAAACGTACAACTCAGAATAGCGGAATTTGTTCACCTGGTGAGAAGGAGGGAGAAATGTATTATGGTCAACTAGAAGATATTCTGGAGTTCGCATATTCCCAATTCAAAGTTGTGTTGTTTCGAGTTAAGTGGTTCGACTTAAGCAACAAAAACCGTAGAGTCCAACGTTTTACCACTAGAAACAACATGACACAAATTTTGGCATGTAGCTATGCGTTCGAAGATCAACCTTACATTCTCGCAACTCAAGCAAAACAAGTCTTCTACCTTGAAGATCCTGCCAGACGACCACTCCATTGGAAGGTCGTCCAAGAAGTAAATCACAACACAAACTGGGATGTCATCGTGGTAGAAGACGATGATGATGTGATACATGGCAACAACTCATCCGATCTCCAACTGTCTGCTAATTTGAATGATTTGGAACCTGGAACCTTAAATATCGATGGTGAATCAACGTTAGTTGAGGCACCACCACCACCAATCATTCCTGTTGATGACGACGATGATTTTATTGATGATGAAGACGACGATCCTTATGATTTAGCATATTCTGATAATGAAGTCGCAAACAATTCTGATGATGAAGTTGAAGTTGCGACTAATGTTGTTTATGATAGTGATTTTGATTGTGCAGATTGATCTTAAAATGTAACTTGTAAAACGACACTTATTTTAATGAAATTGTTATGGATTGTTTAAAAGTGTATATTTCTTTTGAATGTGTATGTATTTGAATGTGTGCATGCTTATGTTAATTTGTTCCCGAATTTCTATATGTTACTCAACTTGTACTTTTACAGATGGCAGCAGCAGTTGCACGGAGTCATGGTGGTGACGGTGCCGATGATCCACCACCTTCCCCTACCCGTCAGATTGAGGGCGGGCACCGTGCTAGTGGTAAGAATTTCTAGATTACATATATATATATATATATATATATATATATATATATATATATATATATATATATATATATATATATATATATATATGTATGTATATATATGTATATATATAGATATGTGTGTATATATATATATATATATATATATATATATATATATATATATATACATATATCTATATAAGTTACTTTATGACGTTTTCACTCACTCCAATTGCAGGATCAGGGCGACCCCGCCGAGGAGGTCGGGCCAGGGGGGGAGGCAGGGGTAGGGGAGGTCAGAATGGCGGTAGGCAACGACCACGCGAAGAAAATAAGAATGTGAAGCTCAAGGCTGCCGTGAGACTTCGTGGCCTACAGTCTATTGACTTTGAGATTGGTGATAAGGGGACTTACACTCATGTGGGCCCGAACCAAGCATGGTTTGGCAATTACGTCGGCGAGCTCATTCGACAGCTGCCGCTACACTATGACACCTGGTACGAAATAGAACCGGAGCTGACGGCTAACTTCCTTCCAAGCGTCGGGGTCAGTTATTTCATTTTCCTTTTATATATATTGTTATGTTACCGTGTTTATTTATTTAAATGTGCATATTTATTTAAATTTGTTTATTTATTTATATCTCTATATTTAATTATTTGAATGTGTACATTTATTAACATTTTTTTATTTATTTATATCTTTATATTAATTTTAACTATATTTGATTGCAGCGTACGTTCGATTTGGAGCGCCACCACACCAGACCGGAGTGGGAGACCATTCGGTCGGCGCTCACAGCATATTTCGCCACCCGATACCGTGACAATAAATATGATCTGAAACGCGATTACTTTACGAGAAAGGGTGGGGCTGCGAGAGTGGACGAGATCAGAAGAAATCCTCCTCCGAACTTGGAGCCGGCTGAGTGGAACAAGTATGTCGACCAGTACATGACGGAGAAGGCCCAGACACGATCGGCTGTGAACAAAGAGAATAGAAAGAAGAACAAGATTCTCAGCCGCCACGGTTCGAAATCATTTGCCGCATCTCGACACGAATATGTAAGACACATTTTATTTTTATAAGATTATTTAATTTTAATAATATATTAATTAAAAGTATTTATACTAAATAAAATATATATGGTGTTTGATTAGTCATTTTAATTTGTTTCATCCTATATGCATGTGTATATATTTATACAGTTCGAGAACAGCGAGGACCACCGGTATCCGTCCATGTTCGATACCTATCTTGACACCCACTTCAAGAATGGTGTTTGGTTGCAGGACGAGGCTCGTGCTCGGTTTGTAAGTATCGTTATTTATTTATTTATTTTTTCCAAACACGCACTTAGTGATTTATTGAAACATAATCTAGTAATTAACCCGACTAATATATTAATTTTCTCATTTTTTTTCAACTACACAGGAAGAGATGGTCCGACTACGGGAGCCTAGATCCGATATGCCGGCAGACGAGCCGTGCCTCACGGAGGAGGAGATATTTGCTCGGGTAATCGGGGGCAAGCAGCGTGGTCATATACCCGGCATCGGCAAGGTGGTACCCTTCTTGAAAAGGCCACGGGTAGACTTGCCGCCTCCAGCTCCACCAGGTATTTAAAGTTGGATAATCTTATGTATTGAAATGACCGTTTTTAAATTTTGATTATTTCGTTTATAGGTATTTAAAGTTGGATAATCTTATGTATTGAAATGACCGTTTTTAAATTTTGATTATTTCGTTTATAGGTACGTCCGAGCTTGACAGGAAGCTTGCTGAAGCTCAGAAGAAGATTGATGAATTTAAAACGATAGTGGATGAAGCTAAGAAAGAGAAGGAGAAAGAAAGAAAGAAAGCCAAGAAAACCGAGAAGCAGCTTGAGTTGTTGACACGTTTTGTCTCGACAAACCCAACATGGGAGGCGTTTATTAGCCAGAGTGGTTCTCGTCATGCAGCTGGAGGCGGCGCAAGCGCTCCCGCGAAGGGCTCAGGCGGCGAGAGTGGCTCTGGCAGTGAGAGTGGATCTGGCAGCGGGAGTGGCTCTCGCAGCGGGAGTTCTGATGATGATCAGGATGACGACGAGGGGCTGTATGACGACGATGGGCTGTAGAGGTATTATTTTGTATTGTTTTGTCTTTGGAACTATGTCCGGACGACCCCGATCTTATTATCTTTGAACACTTAGGATATTGCAACATTTGTAGATATAGTAGCTACGTTTAGCGATTATAACACCCGTTTTGTAAACTTTATGATGTATTTTGAGGGTGTTATAAAGTTTATGGCCGTTTTGTAAAGTTTATTAATTGTTTAGTGGTTATATATAACCGTTTTTGCCGTTATAAACTTCATAGTCGTTTTAGCCATTGTTTTGTGTTGGAATGTGTTGTTATGAGAGCAGGACATGAAACTAGAATTGGTAGATTTTTGCTGCACAATTTTGCGGCAAAAATCTGGGCAGGGCAGCTGCGCAGGTTGCAGTGCAGCTGCAGTATAACTTCTTGCCGACTACATGTCGTCGGCAATATAATACACATATTAACTATTTTCAAACGGTGCCGACTACAGGGCGTCGGCATAATAACTCAAATGGTGACTAATTTCAAACGGTACCGACTATATGACGTCGGCAATATAACACACATATTAACTATTTTCAAACCTTGCAGACTACAAGTCGTCGGCATAATAACGCACGTGGTGACTAATTTCAAACGGTACCGACTATATGTCGTCGGCACCATTTTACAAAAATTTGACTTTCGTTGACTAAATTAAGCTAATCTAATTAATGCGTTAAATAATTATTACATTACCGACGACCTGACGTCGGTAACAAAATGTCGGACACACCCATTCGTTTGACCAAAAATTGTGTGGGTCCCGCACTGTCGTCGGCGTTATTCGTCGGTAGGGACGTTGCCGACGCGGCTCTGTCGACTAGTTGTTGCCGACGACATGACGTCGAGAAGGTATGTTGCCGACGTCATGACGTCGGCACGGTTAAAAAAAAGTCGACGCCGGAGGTTGCCATTGTACTAGTGTTTACTTCGTTTATAAAGACATATTTTGCGTACAAGAACATGCTTAAAAACAAAGTTGATGTACAAGTTATAGGGTGTGTCAAAGCTTACAGTGAGGTTGTGAATGAGTAGATTGAATGAGAAGAGAACCCAAGACAAGATTTCTAACCCTTTTTTTTATTTTTTTTATTTTTACTTTATAACTTTTTCTCTTTTTATTTCATCAAAATAAAATTTACATAGTGGTTGAAGGCAAACGGGCAACAAGCTGCGCCGCTAGCCCTTTTTGGTTTGCAAATAACCCAAAACTTAAACCCAAATATGTTTTTAGTTTGCAAATAACCCAAAACTTATTTTCTCCTTTTCTTTTTGTGTTTACTGCCGTGGAGTGTATGTAAGCAAGAGTTATTTATTTATTTATTTATTTATTTATTTATTTTTTTTTTAAGTCTAAAATGAGTATACTAGTTGTATGTTTATAGAAAGTAGCTACATATTTTTATTATTATAAACATTTTAGTACATGTGCATTATTGAAGTTAGTAAGATTTTCAAATGGAAAGAGTGTTGTAAGGGCCTAGATCGGCTGAAAATATGGAAAGGATAGGGAAGCCATACTTGTGTCATCCTTTGTCTACTAAACCAAGCTAATTCTATTCAAACTTTATAGTTACATATAAATTTTGTAGTATAAAAAGAGAAATAACTGTGTGAAGTATAAAAGGTTGTGTAGTAGTTGTAAAAATATTGTATACATTTATTTTGAGCAATGTTGCAAAAATCGTGAATCGGTCCTGAGGTGGTCGGGGGCCGAGTTGCGTTTTTTAGCCGATTAATCGGCCTAAAACCTTGTAATCGCCTATTAATCGGCCGACTTCCTTGTAAATGTCTCCAAGTTCCAGGGCCTTGTAGCTTGGAATCGGCGATTACAAGGCCTTGTAGGCCGTTTTTTGCAACATTGATTTTGAGAATGTATTGTCTAGTAATAAATTAATTTAAAGTAATTACATTTAAGTGTTTATAATAAAATAAATATCACAGTTTGAAATAAAATATTTCTTGTATTTTTATAACATTCTAATATGTGTAGGAATGTAATAGAAATTTTTAGTCGGAGTATTGGTTACATTGTTCATGCGTCTGAATTATAAAAACTTTTATTCACTTAATTAAATTAAATAAATAATTATGAACTAGTAATTATAATGAAATCAAATGTGCTCTAGCAATTTAATGAGCTTTATAGTAGTATCAGTACTAAAATTATGTAGACCAAAATTGTGTCCGGTGTCGTAGTGCACAATAGTGTTTTTCTAGGTTAAGGTATTTAACTAAAAAGTTTTGCGTAAAAAGTGTTCTTGTAAAATTTCAAAGTAATAAATTTGAGTTTGGAATTCAATGTTGAAGTAAAATATTACGGGTTGTTACACAAATTCATATAAAAACTATATCAAATTATTGCCATAACTCAAAAATAAATTTACATAAGGCTTGAAAAGCCTAACAAGAGCTCGAGCTCTAGTAGACCTTTATAAGCTCCGGTGTGAACATGGTAAAAGCTAAAAGGTCAGACTGGTTGACAAAGGTTCGACCTTTTGTTGTCACAGACTCCTAGTATGTGGTTGTTTTAGAGGGATAGAGTTCAAGTGACCGGGTGAGCTTTTCAGTTTGTTTGTCTAGTTGCGAAATAAAAAGTTAAATTTGGTTTTATATTGCTATTTGAATGATTCTATCTTTTAATCGCATTGTATAAATTAGAGAGTCCAAGTATAGTTCAATCAAAAACTCTAAGACTAGTTGCAATATTAAACTAAACTGACCTACATTTCTCCTATCACCTCAACTTTCTCTCTAATAGACTATTTCAACAACCTATTTGGTATAATAAGGTGACCTACATCTCCCCTTTAAATTGAAAAAAATATATATTTTTTTTAATAATACCCAAAACCACACACGCAAACAAGAGAATAGGTCACTCGGCCGACCCTTTCATCCAACTTTGTACCGACCGACCTACCTACACGTGACTGCCACACTTTAATAGGCGGACCGACTAATACCTTGTACTGACCAACCAATTAAAACACCTTATTGCAACTAGTCTAAACTAAGGCTACTCATCGGGTGAAAACCGGACCGGACCGAGACCGAAGTTATGAAAAACCACAAACCGAGACCGGACCGAATCTAGTCGGTCCGGTCTCGCTCCGGTCTGATCCATCCGGTCCGTTTGCTCATCCCTAGTCTAAACTTAGCTTTAAAAGTCTGTTTAGTCTCGCGAGCTTAATCTGTGAAATTTAAACGAGGTGCAAGTTAAAAAGGATAAATAAGTAAATTTGGCTTTTCATTTCCGTCACTTCTGAATTTCATTTATTTTTCTTTCTTGGGTTTGTTTCCAAAAGAGAAGATCGATGAGATGATTAGATCAAACCAGTTGCAGAAAGGTTCCGTTGTTCAATTGACTGACTTTTCAACTATCACCCGCTTTTCGAGCTCGTACGTATATGTCGCCCATTTTAATTTATTACTATACTATCTTATTAATTTTGTATCCCCGAATGTTTTTTACCGTGTAGTGTGTGTGTTTTCAATGTGCATTGAGGTTGAAGATGAAATCCGTTTTTTTTTTTTTTTTTTTTTTTTTTGGTAAATGTGTGTTGTATTAGGTTGTGTGGACTGTTACGTTTAATTATTTTTAATTATGTGGCAAGCAAAATTAAGGTCGCTGATGGATTACTATGGTCTACAGGCCAGCTCATGTTACCCGTTTAGCAAGCATATCGGTTTGGGTTGATAATTCCAACCGTTTTCAACCTGTAACCTCATTTAAAAATAGAATAAAAATATGTACTTTTAATAGTATAAGGGTCATGGTGTGTCAAAGTTTAATATCACGCTGTATAAATTAGATAGTCAAAATTTAGTTCAATCAAACACTCTAAGACTAGTTGCAATATTGAACTAAAGTGACCTACATCTCTCCTGTTATTTCAATAACCTACTTGGTATAATAAGGTGACCTACATCTCCCTTTAAATTGAAAAAATAAGTGTTTTTTATTTTTATTTTTATTTTTATTTTTATTTTTTTAAATAATACCCAAAACCACACACGTAAACAAGAGAATAGGTCACTCGGCCAACCCTTTTATCCAACTTTGTACCGATCGACCTACACGTGACTGACACACTTTAACAGGCGGACCGACTAATACCTTGTACTGACCAACCAATTAAAACACCTTATTGCAACTAGTCTAAACTAAGGCTGCTTATCAGGTGAAAACTGGACTGGACCGAGACCAAATCCGGCAAAAAAACCTAGACCGAGACCGGACCGACAAATAGGCTAAATGTCCGATTTTAAGCCGGATCAGACCGGATCGAAACCGAAATTATGAAAACCCACAGACCGAGACCGGACCGAATATGGTCGGTGTCCAGTCCGGTCGGTTTTGTCGGTCAGTCCGGTCCATCTGGTCCGTTTGCTCACCCGTAGTCTAAACTTAGCTTTAAAAGTCTGTTAATATGTGAAATTTAAACGAGGCAAGTTAAAAAGGATAAATAAACTAAATTTGGCTTTTCATTTCATTTTCTTTCTAGGGCATGTTTCCAAAACAAAAACCCCCAAATTAAAATCAGCACAATTGACACAAAATAATGGTGGTTGATCTTACTCCAGGAGCAATATCGAAGGTATTAACCAGTGAACACACAGTAAGGGAACCGGTGGTTCAGGTGATAGATATCAAGTGTCTTGAGACACGAACTGAAGTGAAGAGTAACGGAGTTGCTAAAAAGAAGGCACGGTACAGTATTGTGTTGTCTGATGGTTCGGTTTGCATTGATGGTTTTATAGCTTTATTCGGTGAGAAGATCAGTGAGATGATTACATCAAACAAGTTGCAGAAAGGTTCCCTTGTTCAATTGACTAAGTTTTCATCTATCACCGACAATTTGAGCTCGTATGTATATACCATATCACATCACTCATTTTAATTTATTACTACTTACTATCTTATTCATTTGTTCAATCACGGCTTTGAGAAGAAATACTACCCTTTCAAAACTAGTTATAATACCCGTGCACGCACGGGGTTTTTCAAGAAAAATTTAATTATATAGTATTATCTTTTAAAAACAGAAAATCTTAAAAACAGAAAATCTTATGTATATTTTAAAAAGTTAAAGCATCAACATGTTCGAAAGTAAGAAAAATAGTTAGCCGAAATTGTAAATATAACTGTGGCTCCTTATAATGTTATTGGGTCAAAGGTTCTTTGATCACATGGGTTTACACATAAATTAGATTTATTTTAAAATTTTTGTTTACTATATGGACATATAAGAATTTACGTATGAAAATTGTGGTATAGGTACAACTAATAAGTATCCATGAGTTTTTCATTATGTATTAATATCAATTAATATTTTGTAAAAATTTTATTAGATGAAAGATTTAACTTTGTTTAGGTGACATAGATGTTAATGTTGAGGTTGATGTTGTTGTTTAACTTTAACTATTGATATCATGTTGTACAAAATGTGCGAGTTTAGTAACACATAATGAGCGTTGATGAAGTGAAAATATACTCCGTAAAGTTTTTTTAAAATATTTTTCCGGATATCCGTATATAAACTTTAATAATAATTACATGAGTCATTTATAAGTACAATCGCGTGTATTTATTTTCATATCACAGTAACTCGTACTTATCATTTGATATTTATATCACATTTAATAATAATTTAACTGTATTTAATATTAAAACCCGTGTACGTATAGATTAAACTTTTAAATAGGATAACATGAGTTCTTATTTATATTTAACGTACATAGTAAAAAGATATTTTAATAGATGAAAGTTTAAAACTAATATTTATTTTAAAAGTATTTAACGTATATTAAAACTAATTCATACATTTATAAATTTTTGTAAGTTTAATAGATGGAAGTCTCAAACCAATACTAATACTCAAGTAATAGTAAACAAAGTTTATATTTTAAAGTGCAGGGAGTATAAAGTGTAAGGGGTTATTTGTTTATTATCTAAAGTTATCAAAAAAAATGGAGATTTATAATTTTACACTTAACTCCATATAATATTCTCCATATAGTATATTTAAAATTTAACCACTAATGTTTTATTAATTACCTCCACTTTTTTTAAGTTTTTATTTTCATAAATTTGACACATATATTTTTATGTGTTTTTTTTTCTCAATCAAATTCTCCACCAAATTTATTAAAGTTTGACCAAAATCAATTTAATTTTGACTTTTTATCGGCCAATCACGTTGCTTGATTTCGTCTACATGTCAAAATCGAGCTTTCCTATTGGTCCAATTTATTTTTCAATAGGAAGGGATTTGCAAAATCACTCCAAAATGATGTAATTCTTTTATTATATAAAAGATAAGCCAAAGAAAGTGAGCTTATGAAACATCTTTTATTTATATAATAAAACAAAACCCCTGGTGGGTACTTTCGTATTTCGGAAAAAAGAATATTTCCTTAGGTAATATTTTAATTATTATTTTTTAATTTAAAATTTTAAAAATTTGTTTTGTTGATATATTACACAAGTAGAAATAAATACAAAAAAATATAGATAAGATGTAACTATGATTAAAGTTTTTAAATAATTATCTTTAATAATAAAAAAAAAATAATTAAAAATCATAAATCAAACAAAACAAAGATTAAATTATTTGTTTTTTAAGAAATAAAAATATATATCATTCAAAAAAAAAAAAAAAAAAAAAAAAACGCGCGTGCGCGGGCATTATAACTAGCAAGCCCAAAACCAAATAACCCATAAGCTCACTATTTTAGCCGAAACAAATATTCCTTTAATAAATTTTGTATCCTGGCATGTTTTTCCTAAGTGCGACCATGGACATTCTACCCAATGTTTTAAAAAACAGTTTTTTAGTCGAGCTTTCGCTTCAACCATGTTTTTTTTTTATCAAAACCGGCTTCCGGTCACCTGACTAGTTCACGGGTCAACCCGGGTTTTAAACATTGATCCTACCTCTCGGCAGGATTGGGTATTGTTGTTGTTGTTGATTAATATTAATAATAAGCTTTAAGTTAGGGTAATGTAGTGAACTTGATAAAAATGAGTACAAATCGAAAAAGAAAGATGTACAATCAAATTCGGACAGAGGAAGTAAAATATAAGTAACTTTTATTTGTGTTTGGGATTGCATATATTATTGTGCTTATTGGCTTACTTTTCGGCACCGAGCGTTAAGCTTTTTGATTTTGTTTATTTAAACCCTCCTATTTCAAATGCTAATAAGTGAAGTGATTAGCGTTTACTCATTCTACACTTCATAATTATAGCTACAACTTTGTTACCAAACGCATTTAGGATACAAACTGCTAACTAGTTTTTACAAACTTAGCCATTGTGTTTTTTAAATAGAAATAAGCAATTTTGAAGTGTTTTGGATTGCTAATTGTTTATTCACTAGTTTTTTTGAAAAGATAGAAGCGCTTTAACATAAGCACATGGTGAGGTGTTTATTATAAAGTGCTAGGGGTAGAAACGTGATGAGCCGCTCGTGAAATGCTTGGGATCGGATTAGTAAAAAGCTCGAATTGGCCGAGCTTAAACGAGCTCAAGCCAGAGCTCGAGCCTAAGTTTGGGCTCATTAATAATCGAGCTCAAGCCCGAGATTTATATATAAAGATCGATTAAGCTCGTGAGCCTAAACTAGCCTTGGGAATATGCGCGTATATATATTGTGTATACGTATAGCTATGTACAAACAAGTTCAAAATAAATAAACGAGCTCGAGCTTAGTGTTCATAATGAGCTGTGTTTGATTTTAGCTTTTCATTTAACGCGTCCTAAGCCCAAGCTTGTGAAAATTTTCGCAAGGCTCGCTCGAGCTTAAAAAAGAGGCTTGAAACGAGCTCGGGATTTATAATTTTAAATGAGCCGAGCTGAAGCTCTGACAGGCTCGGGCTTATTCTTCCCCAAAATAAGTAGATACAATCCAAAAGTAGAAAAATAATCTATCCCAAACTCTTAACGTATTTTACTATAAAATGGCAATAAGCTTATCCAAACACGTGTTAGATTGTGTTTATTGTGTTTTAAAATGCTTGAAAAGTTCAATTTGGAAAAGTTAGTTAGACATGGCTTTTTGAAAATGCGCAAGTTATTTCAAATAAGCTTTACCCAACCAACCCCTAAACTTCTTTTAACCGGTCTGACCGATGGTATTTGACCAAACAAATCCTTACTAGTATCAAACATTAACATTTTGTTTTGTCTGCAATATTATCATTGAATGGGTACATGTATCTGTTATGATTTATGATTTTTGTTTTGTAAAATACTAAAATCACGTTGTATTAGCAAATTCTTACCTGTGTTCCAATGTTTTGGGGGGGCCTTAAGCAGGTGTTTGGGGTTGCTTATTTTGTGCTTATAAGCAGAAGTAGATGTAGCAGCTTAAAACAGAGCACTTCAGGATATGGTGTTTGAATTCGCGTTCTTCAAAAATCTAAATTCATTTCTTGAGGAGTAGAAAAACGAATATTAGGGGGTTGCGTCTCTGGTTAAGGGCTTTTTTCGGTTGTATATGAGGTTAAAACGGTAATCATAATTTTATCTTGAGAAGCACGTTTAAAAACTGATTATTTTATACAAATTAGCAGATAAGCAGGACCAGTTGGATTTGCCCTTTGTTTTATGATAAGCATAAGCAATCTCAAACACTCTCTTAGCTTATTATTTATCCAAAATGAAATAAGCTAGGTGGAAATGGCCTTATGCAAATGCATAAGCTATTTCAAATAAGCTTACCCAAACACCCCCAAATGCTAATCTCTAAACTTTTCCAGACTGCAGTTATATATCATTGCTTATCTTCCAATTATTTGTGCAGTTATATATCAGTTCACGACCTAAATGTGATTCGCTGCAATTGTATAATCCTTGGTGATCCGAAACCATTTCCTGGCAACAAGACCCCTTCAGTGAATGAACCTATAACCCCAAAATCAGAAGAGGATCATGTTGATCCTGATGTGAATGATGACAGACATCATGCAGATGAACACAAAGCTTCAAAACAAAAGTGCTCTTCTTGTTCTCAAACTCAAAGCAGAAAACGACAACGTCAATCAAGCGATGATAAAGAAGATGATGAAATTGGTGCCTGCTTTGAAAAGTTGGAGAAACTTGGATGGGGAGAAGGTCCAATGTACGATACTACAGTTCTGCTGTTTGGTGAAAGTTCGGATTATAGGAAAATTTGGTTGCACTTGAAGCCCAAAAGCTGTGTAAATTGGGTTAAGAATGCTGGAAGTAAGTATGGACTATTGGGTTGAATGAAAGATAAAAGCATAGTTCCTGGTTTTCTGTGAATCACTTATGTTTATGTTTCATCTAGAAGTTGAACCACCTAGTTAGGAATGTTGAAAGTAAGTATGGACTATTGTGACTTGATGGTATGTTTTTGTTTTGTGTTAGGAATGCTGCACTGATGAAGTTGAACCATGTTATGTTTTCTTTTCCTAGTTAGGAATGATGCACAGGCTGCTCTTAAATGTTTTCATTAAGTATGATGTGCAATGAAAACATTTGGTAGAAAACTATTTCTTTATTTTATTTCTGTAGTATATTATTTAGCTAATTTAGAAAAAAGTTGAGTTATTCAACAATTTGATTCATGAATCAGTCAATCAGTCATCAAGACATGTATGATTGTGGTGAATTTCTAGCTCTTGCTGATAAATATGCTAGAGAATATGAGTTTTAACAGGAAGTCATTAAAGACCATATCCTTGAGTCAGCTGATTGGACTTTTGAGGAATGGCTCTTCTTTATCTATGTTACGGGATTTTAACACAAACACAGTATTGGAAAACTATATTCCCGTGATAAAGATAAAAAATCAGGGACTTCTGTAAAAGACGAGTATCATTGCTTGCGCTTCGCAGGTAGTCCGAAAACATTAGATGATCCAACTTGAATGATGATACTTTTGGTCCCTGTACTGTTAAAAGAGAAAATACAAATTAGTCCCTGAACTTATTGCTTTCTGTTTGAAGTGCTGATTATAGGAAACGTTGGTTGCATTTGAAGCTGGAAAGTTGTGGGAGATGGGTTAAGAATGCTGGATGTTTGGACCATTGGGTTGATTAGGATGATATATTATCTGTTATTTTGTGAACCTATGTTATGTTTTTGTTTCTTCTAGAAGTTGAACCACTTTGTTATGTTCTTGGATTAGGATGGATGCACAGCTTGTTCTTAAATCTTTTCTTGATGTATGATGTGCAATGATAAAATTCGCTTTAATGTTTTTTTTCTGTTTTATATCTTTAGTATATTACAGTATATAGCTTACTTTAGAAAGAAGAAAAAACAAAATTATTCAACAATCTGGTTCATGAATCAGCAACCATGACATAAAGACTTGCATGATCCTGATGTATTCCTAGTTCTTGCTGTAAAGTCTGTTTGGAGGAATGCCACTTCGTTATCTATTTCCAGGGATTGTGTCACACGAACAGTTTAATGAAAGACTATATCCAAATTTAAAGGCGAAACACCCGGGGAAATCTAAGAAGCTTTGATTGGATCGCAATTAAACCCCAAACGGGTGATGTTTTTTCATGTGAGCAGAATGGAACTAGGGTCATGTTGTAGCATGGGGATATGAATGGTCTGGGTCTTGATATAGATCTGATCATATCGACCCATTTATATGATCCAGTGGGTCAAGAAAAATGATTGTCAAATTTATTTTAACTGATAAACGAATTTTGATGAAGTAATCAGTGAAAGTTACAGCAGAATTCAACCATAAGATAAAACAAATTATTATATAAGGGTTGAAACGACTCATACGAGCACAATGTTGAGCTTTCATAAGCTTAACTTTGACTAAAACTTGATATAAGCTTGAGCTTGAGTTGCTTATTAAATTACGACGCTTTGGAGTCTTAGTTAGGGGTTGTTATGACGGGACGGGCGTCGTCGTTGTTTTTTTGTGTTTCTTTGTCAGCAGTTTTGACGTTTAGAATAAAAATCCGGCTTTATACGACTGCTTAAATAAGTCCATCGGGTCTTGTTACATAAACTAGGGAATTAAAATTTAGCTCTATTACAGATACTAGTGCATGAATAGTTATATTTTAATTTAGTTCTAAAAGCTCATTTTTCTCTTGAGCATGCTCAAGCTCGTCTATTAAAGAATCTCGGTAGCTTGGCTTTACTTACACCTAGTTGACATCATCATACCAAATAGCGGTGAAATTATCAACACGACGCGAGAACTAACAAGTTAGGATTGATGTTAAAACTGTTTAGTGCGGTCTACGGGCCAGCTAATGTTACCCGTTTAGCAGCATGCCGGTTCGGGTTGATATTCCCAACCGTTTTCAACCCGTCACCTCGTTTAAAAATAGAATAAAAATATGAACTTTTAGTAGTATCATGGTCATCTTATAGAATGGCATATCAATGGGCCGGGTCTTGATCATCCTATCGACTATCGTGTTCTATCCATTTACACGAACAAGTTGGTAAAAAATTTGATAACCAAATTCATATGAAACTATACCATATTATTGCAGCATAAGGGTGAGCAAACGGACCGGATGGACCGGACCGACCGACAAAACCGACCGGACCGGACCGGACCGACCACATTCGGTCCGGTCCGCGGTCTAGGCTTTTCTGCTAATTCGGTCCTCGATCCGGTCGGTCCGGTCCGGACCGACCAAAAAACCGAAAAAACGTGCCAAAATACGCCTAATTGGACCGGACCGGACCGAACCGGACCGGACCGAGACCGGACCGACCACATTCGGTCCGGTCTCGGTCCAAGGGTTTCTCCGGTTCTCGGTCCTCGGTCCGGTCGGTCCGGTCCGGTCCGGTTTTTGGACCATGCTCACCCTTATTGCAGCAAGTCAAAAACATATTTACATATAGTTTGAAAAGCCTAATAAGAGCTTTGGCTTGAGTCGACCCTTTATAAGCTCCGGTGTGAACGTGATAAAAGCTAAAGGTCATTGATTTAGAAAAGTTTGACCCTTTGTTGTCCTAGACTGTAAGGGGTTGTTTTAGAGGGACGGAGTTCGGATGACCAGGTGAGCTTTTCAGTTTGTTTGTCTAGTTGCTAAATAAAAAGTTAAATTTGGTTTTATATGACTATTCAAACGATTCTATCTTTTAAGAGTAAATTACACCGTTCGTTCTTGTGGTTTGCGTTGACTGGCATCGTTAGTCCTTTGACCAAAAAACTGCACCGTTCGTCCTTAACGGGCAAACGTTTGGCGTCGTTAGTCCCTCCCCCACTAACGCTTGTTAAGTGTTGTTACACCTAAAGTCCCATGAGGGTATATTAGTCATTTCGCAAACCAAAAGGAAGAACGGTGCAATTTTTAATTCGTTCGTAAGTTCCGTTTTAATACGTTTTCATCTGTTTTTTTACGTTCTTGTCCTTTTTTTTCCGTTTTCGTCTCTTTTTTTTACGTTTTTTTCCCGTTTTTTACGTTTTCATCCGTTTTTTTTCGTCTGTTTTTTTACGTTTTCGACTGTTTTTTATCGTTTTCGTCTGTTTTTTTACGTTTTCGTTCGTTTTTTTACATTTTTATCCGTTTTTTGTTTTTGTCTGTTTTTTTTACATATTTCCGTACGTTTTTTTTTACGTTTTCGACCATTCTTTTACGTTTTTGTCTTTTGTTCTAACGTTTTCACACGTTTCCGTTCATTTTCTACATTTTCATACGTTTTTATCCATTCTTATCCGTTTTTATACGTTTTATACATTTTCACAACATGGGTATATCAAATAATAACCAAAAAACATCAAATTTCAAAAAATAGAAAGAATAATTACAGGTTATTAGCATCAACCTTCAACAACTAGTCCTTTAACTTAAAAAAACTCATTTTAAAATATGGGTATGCTAAATTACAACCAAAAAACATCAAATTTCTAAAAATAGGAAGAACAATTACAGGGTATTAGTATCAACATTCAATACCCATGTTGTGAAAACGGATAAGAATGGATAAAAACGTATGAAAATGTAAAAATGAACGAAAACGTATGAAAACGTTAGAACAAAAAGACAAAAACGTAAAAGAATGGGTGATAACGTAAAAAAATGAACGAGAACGTAAAAAAAACAGACAAAAACAAAAAAAACGGATGAAAATGTAAAAAAACAAATTAAAACATAAAAAAAACAGATGAAAACGAAAAAAAAAACGGACGAAAACGAAAAAAAAACAGACGAAAACAAAAAAAACAGAGGAAAATGTAAAAAACAGACGAAAACGGATGAAAAAAACGTAAAAAAAAAAACTGACGAACGTAAAAAAAACGGAGGAAAATGTAAAAATGTAGACGAAAACGAAAAAAAAACGGATGAAAACGTAAAAAAAACGAAGGAAAACGTAAAAATACAGACGAAACCGGAAAAAAACGGTTAAGAATGGAAAAAAATGTAAAAAAAAAATGGAAGAAAGCGTATGAAAACGTTAGAAAAATGGACAAAAACGTAAAAAAAACGGACGTAAACGTAAAAAAAAGACGAAAACGAAAAAAACAGACGAAAACGTATTAAAACGGAACTTACGAACGTATTAAAAAAAATTGCACCGTTTGTCCTTTTGGTTTGCGAAATGACTAGTATACCCTCATGGGACTTCAGGTGTAACAACACTTAACAAGCGTTAGTGGGGGAGGGACTAACGACGCAAAACGTTTGCCCGTTAAGGATGAACGGTGCAGTTTTTTTGGTCAAGGGACTAACGACACCAGTCAACGCAAACCACAAGGACGAACGGTGTAATTTACTCATCTTTTAATATCAGGTTGTATAAATTTGGGAGACCAAGCTTAGTTCATTCAAACACTCTAAACTCAAGCTTATTTTATTTAAGGATTAATTGTCTAAACATATATCTTATTTGTCAATTTTTTTTAAGTTGTATAGAATCATTAGGATTGGATTATTTAATAACTAACTTTATGAATTTCGATTATTCTGTATATCGATTGACGTATTTTTGAGTATCAAATCAAGTATTTTGGGAATCTAATCACGTATTTTTGAGAATCGATACACTAAATAATCGTAAAAAGTTAGTTATTAAGTAGTCTGATCTGACAAATAAGATATATATTCATACTTTAAGGGGTGTTTGTTTATGCTTATATGTGTGCTTATAAGCTTATCTGATTTCGGCTTATATTTTATAAGTCTCAAAATAAGCCGAAAAATTAGGGCTTATAAAACATAAGCCGAAACACATATAAGCTTAAACAAACTCCCCATAAGCTTGTTTATTTAAGGGTTAATAGACAAATAAGTTACTAAAGTTTGGGAAAATGTTCGCCTAATTTACTATAGCTTAAAATGTTACAAACAAGTTACTCAACTTTTTCTCACCAGTTACATAAGTTACTATCTTAGTTTTAACCCTTTTCACGTGACACTGATGTATTATGGGTTAATAGACAAATAGGTTACTAAAGTTTGAGAAAATGTTCACATAAGTTACTAAAGTTTGGGACAATGTTCACTTAAGTTACTATAGTTAAAACGGATAATCGGTTTGTATTCTCGTTCACTAATGTCTAATTCTGGATTTTATTCCCTTATAGACGAGGATATTTATGCCATCAATATGTGGGATAATGGGTTTGTTGTGATAAGAGACGGGCACGCTATCTTTCAGTTCCCTGTACAAATGGATAAAAAGATATAAAATGGATAAAAACATACAATATGCAAAAAACACATGCAAACGTAGAAAAACGCACAAAAACGTAATAAAAGACACATAAAAACGTAATAGAAAACACATACAACTTTTTTTTTCACACTTACTAATATAATCAATTTTTACACATTATTAATTGTTAATTAACCTAATAAAATTTAACACCCTTGTTATTAAGAGTGTGTGGACTGTGGAATAAACTTTTACTTTAAAAAAACTAGACGAGTACCCGTGCATAGCAACGGGATTTCTAGCGGCAAACAGTTATACTTGTGATGTTATGCTTCTAAGTTGTGTGTTTAATGTGTTAGGTTTTGAATGGAATAAAGAAGTTGCTTTATATAGATTTAAACTTCACATTTAATACTTTCCGCAATTTGAAATTTCCAGCCATGTTTCAAGTTCACATTCAATACTTTCTGTTATTAAGTGTTATAAGGGCATTATGTGAATTGACCAAAAATTCAGTTTTCACATTTCACTTTGACTGTTTTCATATTATAAGTAACTAGACGAGTACCCGTGCATAGCAACGGATTTTCTAGCGGCAAATAGTTATAGGTGTCATATTATGGTTAAATATTTTATGTAACGTTTATACATAAAACATAAAACAATAAAAATGATGTATGGAAAGTTCTCTTTTAGCTGATCTTGAAGATGAAACTGATGGTTGTTCCACAGAATCACAAATTTACGCTTGAATTTTAACACAACAAATAGACCAACAGTTTAATGAATGAGTGAATAATGAATGTGAAAATGATGTATCCTTAACATAAATAAGACCTTAGGCCTCTTAATAGACTATTACCTACAGAAGAGTTGGACCAACTATGATCACTGATAAAGACTATTAACCAAAGAAGATCTTGACTAAATGTGATATCTCATGGAGCAGGTAACTAAACCCACTTGACATTTCTTGGCGGGTTTTGCCTATAATTCTAGTCATGATGTATATTTATGGGCTTATGGTAGATTCAAAAGTGCAAAAACCTTTTCATAATAAAGAAAGTGCTCAAAGTGTTAAAGTGAATGAAATTAGAAGATTGAGTCTTTACAGGGTTATAGTTTTAATGGTTCCGGTTCCCGATAATGCAAAAACTTTTTCATAACAAATGAACAGACCACCTGAATGAAACACACCATGCCAAACTCATTAAGACATTATCAAGAATATCTTTTGTGCCTTGATTACATATTACCCTAACATGTGATCAATTAGAAAAAATAATCGTTGTGGAATTTCTTAAAATTGCAGATGATTCAAATCAATTGTGATATAAAAAATAACTAAAAGAGTTACCTAATTGTTGAAGGGCTTGAATTCAATGTGGTTTTTTACATTTTATAAAGTGCCTGCAATAAAAAATATGGAATTAAAATCATGAAAGTAGAAACAAAGAAATAAGTGAACACATTTCTTTAAACTTCCTAGGTAAGCTTAATAGTGGCGATTTTTGGATGATGATGATGAAGGGTTTTCTGAATGATGGTTTGGTACTTTGTGCATGAATAAAATCCTGGTGCGTTTCTTAATGCGTAATTGGGGTGGGTTACAACTGGTATCATGAGGCTTACATGAGAAGATTTAAGAAAAAGTCTTATTTATTTAATAAGTGATCAATTCAAAATTTTACGCATGTTCTATTCCAGATCAATATTTCCTTTATTCACCCTAAATGCTCTTTTGGCTTTCAAGGTTCAAGGGTAGAATAGACGAGTACCCGTGCATAGCAACGAGATTTTATAGCGACAAATAGTTTATTCTTAAAAAAAAGTTTATAGGTTATAAATGAAAATAATAAAAGTTTGAAGATTTGGGAATTAAACATAATGTTTAGAAACCCGGTTCGACCCGGGTGGTTCAACCGGTTGAACCGTTCCGGTCGAAAAATTGGTCGATTTAAACCGGGTCAACTTGCTAGGTTGGGTAAAAAACGGGTCAAATTAAACCGGTTAAACCCGTCGGGTTTGAAGCGTCCCGGGTCAACTCGGTTTGTGATTTGTATTAATTGGTTGTATTTAATTTGGTAGATATGTTTTTAATTGGTTGTACAATGTGAATAAATCATTGTACTTTTAACTAATGGGTGTTTTAATAAGAGTATTAATTACATTTCATAATTTCCTTTATTAAATTTTTTTCAAGATTTTCACTTTTCAAGATTGACCATTTTTTCAAGATTGACCATTTTTCCTTTATATGTAGTATAGATATAGATAAATAAATAAATAAATAATTAAAATTTAAAAATATCAAAAAATTATTAGGGTCTACTATAACAAGTTAGAAGTAATGCGCTTCTGAAAACCCTTAAATTCAAATTACACCAATCCACATTCGATCATATCAAAATTTTGGTTTTGGATAGCAGATCTGGTTTTGTGTACTTTATCAGTGGCGAAAATTTTGGTGGGATAATGAAAATGTCATTGGCGGAACAACAATTTTTGGTGGGATAGTGAAAATTTTGGTGGGATTGTAAAAATGTCATTGGCGAGGACATAAAACTGATAGCGCGGAACAACAATTTTTTTTTTTTTTTTTTTTTTTTTTTTTTTTTTTTTTTAAAGATTGTTAGCTTATTTTTAATAACTAATTTATATTAAAAAAATCACTAAACTAAAAACGTTCATTAAACTATAAGTTTTTCGCTAAACATGACCCGAGCCCGAACAATGTTAAACTTTTTAATAATAAAATTTATTTTAGTATAAAAATTATTAAAGTTAAATTATTTATGTAAAAAAAAATAATTTGAACAAAAATATTCACTAAACTAAAAACTTTCGTTTAACTAATTTTTTTTTTTTTTTTTTTTTTTGCTAAACATGACTCGGGTCGCGAGCTAAACGGCTCGAGCCCGAACAATATTAACTCAGATACAGGTTAACTCATAACCTGGTTAACTCAAAACCTACCATTTCAAGTTGTGCCTACAACATCCTTACTCTTGTCTCTACCATTTGCTTTTGTGCCTCCAGCATGTTTATTCTAAGGTCTTTTTCATTACAATTTGAGCACGGTGGAGATCCAAAACCGGGATATGTTGAAGCCGATGAGATTACTCTTAACTGATTATCAAATTGACTATTCCACATAAAATATCCACATCCATGATCTTTTTCTCTTGGCTATTACATAATAAGGAAATTATATCATTGTTTGTATATTTACATAATATAAATAAGAAATGAATGATTGTTCACCTTTGAAAGAGGACATGCATAATATTCCCATTCGAATGTATCTTTTTTATGTGATTTTATTAGTTTTATATTTCCTGCTCCACAAGAACACATAAAAGGATTATATCGCTGCATCTCAGGTTGAGGTTGAGTGGATTTGAGGATAAGAAGTTGTGAGGTTAAGTTGTTTTGAGGATAAGAGGTTGTGGGGTTGTTAGGTTGGTTATAAGAGGCTGTTAAGATTTGGTGGGAAGTTTTGGCGCCAAGATTTTGGTGGGAAGTTTTGGTAGGTAATTTTGGAGGGAAGTGTTTGGTGGGGATTTTTGGCGGGAAGCTTTGGGAGTGTTTTGAGAGTGGTAAGATGGGTTTAGTAGACAACTGCAAGGATCTGGGATGTATCGACTCATCCGTTTAACATGTTATGTATATCCATAACACCTCGACTCATCTATTTAACATGTTACGTATATCCATAACACCTGGGCTCATCCGTTTAACATGTTATGTATATCCATAACACCTGGGCTCATCCGTTTAACATGTTACGTATATCCATAGCACCTCGACTCATCCGTTAGCAACTCGGCTCATCCGTTTAACATGGTATATATATCAATAGCAACTCGGCTCATCCGTTTAACATGTTATGCATATCCATAACAACTCGGCTCATCCGTTTCACATGTTATGCATATCCATAACAACTTGACTCATCCGTTTCACATGTTATGCATATCCATAACAACTCGACTCATCCGTTTAACATGTTATGTATATCCATAACATCCCGACTCATCCGTTTAACATGTTATGTATATCTATAACACCTCGAATCATCCGTTTAACATGTTATGCAAGGTTGCAAGAATGGCGAATCGGTAGTCGGGCAGTCGACCACCTTATAGCTTGTAATCGGTCTAGGCGAGATTAATCGGTGATTAATCGAATTGGCAATACCGACAAATTTTGGTTATTTCCGGCAAGTTTTGTGTATTTCCGGTGAGTTTTAGGTATTTCCGGCAAGGTATTTTCTAAAAAACAACTTGTAATAGACTTAACCAGTTAGGCAGTTACTATAAGTGATCAAAACAAGTTTACAGTGAGTTTTTGGTACTTCCAGCAAGATTTATAGGTTTCTGACAAGTCTGATCACCATTGACCACCGTTGATCGCCGTTGACCACGGTTGACCTATTTGTTTCACCCAGTTATATAAATCGGCAAAGTCGGTGGCCTTGTAGCACTTATTCGGCGATTAATCGGCCTTATAGACCTTTTTTTGCAACACTGATGTTATGTATATCTGTAACACCTCAACTCATCCGTTCAACATGTTATGCATATCTATAGTAACTCGACTCATCCGTTTAACATGTTATGTATATCTATATCATTTAAGGTTTTGAAATTGGTGTGAAGATGTGAGCAAAATAGATTATGAGGTTGTTTTTATAGTAAAAACTGAGAGCGGGAAATTTTTAGAGCAAAAAATGTTAAACCAAAAAGTCAAGATTTGATTTTTACTTTGACTTTTGTGTTTGGCGAGGACATGTCCTCTCCAATGACTCAAAGAAAAAAGTATTAATTCGGTAATTATAGTTCTAATCCCGGTCAAATGTACGGTCAACTAAATGGCGAGGACATGTCCTCGCCATTCTATAGCCCGGGAAAATTTCGCGGCTACTGAAAACGTAATTATCCAGCGTGGCATGGTCAAACTACGAGGAAAGTATTTGGAGAGGACATGTCCTCGCCAAAGAGTGTGAACAGTAAAAGACTGATCACAGCTAGCCACGGTCAACTTTTTTTGGTGGAAATTTTGTCGTGTAGTGGTGTTATTGGCGAGGACATATATATATATATATATATATATATATATATATATATATATATATATATATATATATATATATATATATATATTGCAATCTTTAGATTGTACGGTAAATGATAATGACAATGTGTAAAATGATGAAGATGTTCAACCACATGAGAGTACAATACATCAACAATATGACTACTTTACGAGATTAAATTGCGACACAATGTCCTGATTGTTACGTTGCTAAATGTTAGTTTTATGACTCAAATTCTGTATATATTGTTTAAACACGTTTATGTTTTCGTAAGAGTAAAATTGATTTGTATTTATATATCATTCACACATTCAAAAAATAAAAGATAAAAAATATTATTTAATTCAGATTCAGAGCCCACTTATAACCAAATACGGAGTAATATATTTTTATAAAAGTATATTAATAATTACCGTATATACTTTTTATTTTAAAAGTTTTAAGCATCTTTTTATACACTATTTGTAGCAAGAGTTTAAAACACAAAAATCTATTTTTGGAAAGCAATCCAAACACCCCCTTGAAAATGACGAAAATGCCCCTAAAACATGATAATTGGCGGCATATGTAACTTGTCTCCATTACATCCACACAACCGTTTTTTTAAACAACTTCATCTTCCTCATCCAACCAAACCAAACCAAACTCACTCACTCACTCACTCCACAGCTTCAATGACATCATCATCATCATCCTTATGTTCTTCATTCAAAACACTTACTCCTCATTGGAATCACAACCATTCCAACAAAAACCTTAAATTCTTGCTCATCTCACATTGGACAAAAACAAAACATTCTTTTAATGTTTGTACTTTAACTGTTTCTTCGTCTTTTAAAAATGATTCGGGTAGCCCGAAAAAACCAAATAAGAAACAATCTCAGGTAATGAAAGGGTTAGAAGCTTCTTTTTTTTAATCTGGATTACTATATGTATATATGATTGAAATATTGAACCTTGTTTGTTGTTGGTTGCAGATGAGTTATGATCCTTCTGAAGATCTTTTTGGAATGTCTGCTGATTTGCAGCCCAGGTAACATTTGCTATGTGTTCATGTGAAAGAACAATAGTGTATCTTTGGTTGGATTAGCATTTATGTGTTTGATTTGTATATTGTATTAGAGCATCGCGTGTCGTAACTCCAAGGTTAACAAAAAGTGCTACCACATTACCCTTTTTCCTTCTCCCTTTAATTCATCAGAAACTAAAACCCAAATTAGATTAAGACCGAGAACAAGCTAAGTTGTTAATGTCTTATGATCAACTTGGGAATTGAGGTTTTAAGAATCATTTCCGAGGAAGAACGAGAAACAGATAAGATAGTTTAGAGTGGTTAGAGAATAAGAAAGGGAGAAATAGACACGTAACAGGTGACAACTTTGATCTAATAACTTTGAATAGAGGTGTGGTAACACTGATGAAGGCGGGCATGACGCTGCATACCCAATGGTCAGGGGTTGTTCGGTATTGCGTGTCAATAGTAATTATGCTTACTTGGAATAGTCCATTTGGCAAGGGGAATGTTTGGAATAGTCCATATGGCGAAATAAGTTGTTATTTGTAGGTGGTTTGAGATTGGTCATCTAAACTGATTTCTTGTTTTTATGGTGGATTCAAAGTAACATATTTAATTTTAGCTGTTTTCGGTTGCTGGTTTTGCTTATAAGAATGAGTTCTAATAATAAGCAATCCCAAACACCACCCTAGATTCATACTCGTATCATCTAAGGTTTACATGTAAAATGACATTAGATAATCACATAATAATAATCAGTCTTGTTGCAGCTACTCAGAATCATTTTTAGCGTCTAATAATCTGTGACTTGAAACCCCAATGCCATATAATTACTTTCAAAACGCAATGCCAAACACTCCCTAAATCATTGTTCTTCCTTTTTGTGTAGTTGAATTCAATTTTGATTCGAAATAACTGAGCTAGTGCTTTTTATTATGATAATGTACATTGAAGTTTTTGGTTTTGTATATCCAGAATTCATGTATGATACATTTGACTACTACAAGTCAAATGTACATTTTTTAATAATTATGATGGATTTCTAGTTGCAAATTTTACATGAACATATAGTTGTTAAGAAGGTTTAACTATTAGTCAGGATTTTATGATATTGAGTTATTAACCAATATAAGAAGAAAGATTATACTGAACTAATGATATTGGCACTTAAATATTTGTAAGCTATCAAAAGAGCGACTGTAGTGAATGAATTTCACTGGCAATTAACCATAGTAAGATATCGAAAGAACTATGGCGCTGTAGGAAGAAATTCAAGTCTTTCAAGCATAATGGCTATTTTTTCTTAGTAAAAATATGGTTTCTTGAAAGCTAAAGTCAAATACCATTGCTACGATTGTATCATACTCAAAGTTGTTTAACAAGAAACATTTATTCCAGGAAGGCTCTTTCAAGCAATTCTACACCAAGATCATGGTTTGGTCCAAACGGTCAGTATATCAGAGAGTTACCTTGCCCGAGTTGCAGGGGAAGGGGATACACTCCTTGCACAATGTGTGGTATTGAAAGATCGAGACTAGATTGTTCACAGTGTAACGGCAAGGTATACATTGTATATCATTTTTCCATAAATTTTCACTTTCTCATATCCTAACAACATGTATATCAACACCACAAACTGAAATTGTTGATGAAGAAAACGTATGGTAATTTTGATTGTGGCAGGGTAAGGTTACATGTCATCAGTGCTCGGGAGAGTGTGTAATATGGGAAGAGTCCATTGATGAACGTCCATGGGAGAAAGCCCGTTCAATGTATCATATTCAATCTTACTTTGACTTTGCATATTAGTTTGCTTTATACATTTTCCTCTATATATTCGTTTATGTTCAAATAACTATTAGAATGATTTACATTTAAATAACCATACATGCCTTTTCGTAGCATACTAAGAGCGTGTTTGGAATTGCTACTGTTAAGTATTTATCTGCTCATTTTAAGTCTTTAAGAATAATAGAATTGAAATTAATCAGTTTTCAATCTAGTGTTTGAGATCTTATCTGCTTTAAAACTATGCACCACTTACATAAACAATCCCAAACATTCCTTAACACCAATTCTTGTTATGATGAAGAAATGGGTCGTTTTGCAAAAGACAAATATATATAACTCATTAGCGCTATATATCTAATGTCATGTACATTTCTTGGATGCAGTTCGCCATTGAAAGTAAAGGAAGACGACGAAGTGGACAATCTTGAAATAAAGTTAGCAGCAAGGAAAAAATCGAAACGTATATACAAATCTACATCTCAAGAAGTTGGTTTGAAGATTAGTAGATCTTTGAAAGCAAGTTTGTTTCTTTCCTTAACAGTTTTAATAGAAAACTTCTCAAGTACATAGTTCAAATATTGTTCGTCGAATCATG
The DNA here is from genome assembly GCA_030686995.1 of Artemisia argyi. Lineage (NCBI taxonomy): Eukaryota > Viridiplantae > Streptophyta > Magnoliopsida > Asterales > Asteraceae > Artemisia > Artemisia argyi. The sequence goes on from CM060683.1 coordinate 180,610,594, forward strand.
AACTCACTCTTGTGTTTTTAGTTGGGTGATTGCAGAGCCTTAATGCAAAAACTGGACTATTTACCAACAGAATGAAAATCATCCATAATGATCCCGAGCTTCGTGCTCAAAGAGTGGCAGCAATCAAGGTTCTAATGATCGCTTTTTTATATTGTGAACATAGATTGTGGGTCCCATTTAGCTCATGTATACTAGATTTGGATGGGACCCACATGGAGAATAGAAGTTATAGGGTGTTTGGGATTGCTTATTCTTAAACATGAGTATTTGGTTAAGACCGCTTACTTTATTCTAGATAAGCAGTTAAGCAATGAAATAAGCATATTGGTACTTGTAAATTTTTAAGCTGATAAGCACTGTAAAAGTAAGCAACCCCAAACGGCCACTTAATATAATTGGCAAATTTACGGGGTCTGTCTTTGCAGAAATCTAAAGGGTCTGTTGATGCAAGAAAACATGCTTCCGAAACCATGAAAGCGTTTTTTAGTGATCCACAAAACCGGCTCAAGAGAAGCATTTCCATGAAAGGTATGTTCATATCTATACATTGTACTTAATGAGTCGCTACTTAATATTTCAACAATGAAATTAAATGCCACTAGCAGAAAACAGTGTGAAGTACTATATGTTCATAATAATCTAGTGTTGGCAAAGTGGTAGCTTGGGCGAGTTGAGTGATAATGGGTAGGATTGAGTGGGTTGACCCAAACAATTTTTTTTTTTTTTGGTTATAACTTACTTATTAGTTTGTTGAGTAAAAACTAATTTGCACAAACCGATTAAGGGTATTGTATGCATTTAAATGAAATTTTGGGCACTTTCGGCCCATTCTCTTTTCAACTAAATTTGGAGATTTGGTTCTGGCTTTAGATATAGTATATAACTAATATCGCCTTTCAAAAAAAATAGGAGTTAACTTTTACTGCAAAAACTGTGGCCGTGAAGGGCACAGGAGACACTACTGTCCAGAACTTGATCAAGGTTCAGTAGATCGACGGTTCAAATGCAGTTTATGTGGCGAAAAGGGTCATAACAGAAGAAGGTGCAAGAAATTTGATACGACAAAATCAGAGGGTAAAACTTTTAAACAACCTTCTTGCAACATTTGTGGAAAAACCGGGCATAATCGCAGGACTTGTCTTAAACAAAAAATGGCACCCTCCACCACCAAAACCAAGACTCAGGTGATAAACAAAGCTCATTTGGACTCGAAAAAAAGGGCGTACACTTGTAGGGCATGTCATGGCGACGGTCACAATATTAGGACATGTCCATTAGCAAATACTACAGACGTTGTTCATTCGTAACATGTGTTTATATAAAACTATATCTTAGAAACTAGCTAAGTTGATTATAGTTCTTTTTTGAAGACCAAATTAACAGATTTGCCAAATTGATAAATATTTCTTGTTACTACAAACATACATTTTCTTCATAAATATTTCTTGTTACTACAAGCATACATTTTCTTGATAAATATTTCGTTTCCAACAAATAAAAAGAAGCCACATACTTTTAGTAAGATAATTAGGAATGTTTCTTAGAAAGCTATAGCATCACTCTTAATTGTAGGGAAATGATTTAGCCTCCTAAAATGTTCATAAACTTGTTCCTAATGCCAAATGTTTGTTGAGTCCAAATATGTAAGAACTTTTCTTTAGGAAGCTATAACTTCACTCTTAACTACTAGTAATAATACCCGCGCACGCGTGGTTTTTTTTTTTTTTTTTTTTTTTTTTTTTTTTTTTTAATTTTTTTTTGAAATAATTATTTAAAAATTTTAATCTTATTGTTAATTGCATCTTATCTATACATTTTGTATTTATCTTCTACGTGTGTTGTGCATAAATATAAAATAAATAATCTTTTTTTTTAAATATCTTATCTATATTTTTTGTATTTATCTTCTACTTGTGTTATGGATAAATATAAAATATTACCTAATAAGAAAATATTTTTTTTTAAATAAAATTATTACTAAATCAGGTATGGATTGATTTTTTTGAAATGTAAAATTCCCGATAATGGGTTTGTTTTATTATATAAAAGATATTATGAAGACATGTTATTTGATGTAAGAAAATATCAATGTTCACATATACATGGCTCAGGAGCCCATTTTGGAACTATATAGGCACCATTTTGGCCCATAGCATAACCAAAGATTATTAATGGAGTTATGGGTTCAGAGTTCAGACAATGATACAGTTTGCTAAAATTGCTTGGTGACATCTTGCCTATATATTTGCTAAAATTGCTATAGTCTCAACCTCTTATAAATTTTTTCCTCGTTAAATATATGTCTACTTTAGTTCTTGTGATGACTATTTCTTTATCAACATTAAAACATTTAATAAAAATGTAGATGCGCATTAAGAAATTTCAATATATAATCAGATTTTCAACTGGAATGATTTTTTTTAGTGTGATTTTCTTGCGAGTATGTCAATGCACAATTGAAACAAATTTTTTCAAGAATAGTTTTAAGTTGACATAAGAGAGACTGAAACTTTTCCGCAATATAATGGACCAAAAAATAAAATAAAAAAATAAATAAAGGTTATTGCATATGAATGGCCTTACACTATTCCATATTTGGGGTATCACTTGGTTTTTAGAGTCAATAAATCTTATGAAATTTTTGGTAAGCTTTAGCTTTTAATTATGAATGCACATAATGGTTTTTGGGAACTCGTAAGCTTACGTAGCATTTACTTTTATGCAAGGGTTAATGGTATGTAATAGCTACATACTTTCCCACTTGTGCCATTATCAGATACCAACCAAAAATATTACAAAAATACTCTACAAACTTTCATATTTTTGTGTTGATATCATCATTTAACCTACAAAATTGGGTTAAACTCAAAGCTATCCAATAAAAAACAACCACCTGCCCATGCCAGACCAGCACCAAGTTGAAGTTAACCCAATCCCAATTTCTAAAATTTAACCAACCCATTTCACTAGATTTTAATTTATACCAATATGTTGCTTGTTGTTGTTTTTGTGAAACTAGTTCTTGACAACAGTGAGCAAAATAAAACATTTCTATATTGGCTTTGGTCAAGCAACAACAACTACAACACACCCACTGTCGGCTCGTGACCAAGCAGTGGCTCGACACAAACACAACCCAAAATAAACGTTGTACTTTATCAGTAGCCGCTGTCAATGGCAGCTGCGACTCCTGTGATGAATTCTTCTTACTGAGGGACGGTGGCTGAGACGGTTGCTGTGGAGGTGGTGGTGGCGGTGATTGTGACGATGAAGATAATTGTTGAGTCCTTACTATTGGTGGTGACACAATTGGAGGAGAACCAAAGAAAGTTGCCATGGAAGAAGTGGAGAAGATGACCGGAATATGATTAGTAACAAATGGGTTTTAGATTTGTCACCAAATGGGTTTTAGTAAGGTCTTGGTGGTTGTTTTTTATTGTGCTCGATTAGTATAGATAATAGATTGTTATGTTATGTTTGTGGTGTAGATTTAAATTTAAGTTTTTTGGGTGGTTTTAAAAATGGCCGGAATTAGAGACGGCCACCCGAAGAAGATGGTCGGAAAAATTGGGGAAGATGACCGGGAATGATATGGCATCTATGTGGCCGGAAGAAGTGGAGAAGATGGCCGGATAATGGAACACACCGGAAAAAGATTACCAAAAAGTGGCCGGAAGAAGTGGAGAAGATGACCGGAATATGTTTAACCCAATTTTGTAGGTTAAATTATGATATCAACACAAAAATATGAAAGTTTGTAGGGTATTTTTGTAATATTTTGGGTTGGTATCTGATAATGGCACAAGTGGGAAAGTATGTAGCTATTACATGCCGTTAACCCTTTATGCAAATATAATGGACAAAAATGTGCATCATATATATATACGTGTATTAGTGTAATGTGTAGCATACGTATAGGCGGTATAGCATATACACATACAAGTAAGGTAATTATGGTCTCCAATATCGGTTATATACTTGTATGTACGAATTTTTGCGTATGTTTCATCGTGATAATTTAGTGTCTTAGTTGAACACAACCAACAAAATGGTAACCTATACTTGTGTCATGGAACGCACCTTAAAAAAGTTGCCATGAACGTTTATAAGTTCATAGATAGCGAACATTAGATAATATAATCTTTACTGATGTTGCTGTCCATACGGTTGCTTATGTAGTTAGCGACTTACCTGGCATTCCACGCGGTCCATCCACAAACTCCATAGCCGCCATTTTGCCAAGTCCGGATGGCAACAACAGCCACAACTTGCTGCATATATAGTTGTCACGTTTTCCTTTGTGACTTTTGTCAAACACAACTTACTTTCACTCTTGATTGAAATCAATGATTCCAAGGATTTCCGTGACAACTTAGTTTTGGTTGTTCCTAAACTCGTAGAGCAAGGGACGGGTAATAAAGGCAAAGGTCATTTGAATACGCTAAAGAAACTTTCGCATTAAATACGAGTGGGAATCACCTCGGTGTGGTACATGTTTTTTATGGTCATTTGAATGATGATTGTCCTAAAGCCGCTCCTAAACGTGTGATTAATGGGACGGGTAATAAAGGCAAAGGCCCGGTTTTGGGAGCTACTAAAGAGGTCTCGAATGATGGGTTTACTGCTGTCAGGCGAAATGGTCCCGCTTATAAGCGGGGTTTTGGGGTTTCTAAAGCTAAGAAAGTGAAGTATTATCCGGTTGCTCCTAAGAATACAAAGACTTCTCCTCCTAAAGACTCTACTAAGAAGGGGTCTACGTCTAAACAACCAAGTAAGGATGATGTAGTGGTTAAAACGTTTAATGCCTTTGATGCTTTTAGTAATTTGGATGAGGATCCTATTGTTAGTATAAATTCGGATTTTAATAATGGATTAAAGAACATGGATAAACATGTAAGTGCTACTAATGACTCATTTGGCAGTCCAGATACTACACCTATTGTTGAAAAGATTAATAAGCTTAAAAGTCAAGTAATTGAATATTTCTGGGTGATGATGGGAAGCCGCTTCCTATTCATAAGATTAATGTGGAAAACTCTGCAAGCATCCCAAGTTCGTCCAATGCCTCTCCTCCTTGTATTTCGAAGAGCACTCCTAACATGGTTAAAGAAGGAAAAAATGTAGGCAATCCATTTTCTAAGATTGGTGATATAGGTATCTCGAATAGTGATGATGATGAATTCTTTGATGACTTCAATGAAACTTCTAATTTTATGGGTTTTGACGGTTTTAAAGGTGGTAGTAGAGTGGCATGAGGAGCTTATTGGAGCAATGGAAGGAAGATACCCATGACCAAAACCCTTATAATGATGATGACGAGTTAGATGATTGTGGTCTGACCGATGCTCAATTAAAGTTTGTATATGCTTATGACATTAGTTTTCGTGGTCAGATTAGATAGATTGTTTTAGTTTTATTTTGCATAAGTATGACATGTCTTGGTTAGGTCTTAAGCACTGTAGACGCTTTTGATTTGCCTTTTTTAGGATGAGGTGTGAGATTGGTCCACATCCGTTGTACAATTTTTTTGGAGTAATAATATTTTACCAAGGGTAGCTTTTTCACCCAAAAAAACACGTATTTTCTCCTCTTGATATTACATTTCCGAAAACTAGATCACTTCCTTGATAACATGCACCATTCCTTGCGATACGATTTCTCCAACTTTACACCCATTTGCCATAATATTGACAACTTGAATTTATCAATACTTATATCAACATGTCGAATTTGGGTTGGAGGTAGGTTGAATGGGTTGACCCGTTCAACCAGGTCAACTTTTTTAAAGATATAAAAACAAAAATATAGTTGACTAAATGCATTACAAGAAATGCTAGAACTACTCACAAAATTCATACAAAAAATTCACTTGCTGACGTGTCAACGGATGCTTGTTTAATAAGCGGGAGGAGAGAGAAATTGCCACAAAATGCACCAGTCACTCGCTGACACGTCAACAAATAGATTTTTTATGTGAATTTTGTAAGTGAATCTAGCATTGCTCATACATTACACAGGTTAAATAGGTCAACCTATCAAACCATTTAACTTGTATAACCTGTTTAAAACGTTGAATCCGCCAACTCATTTAGATAAACAGTTTATATGGGTTGTGCACTTGTGCCCATACAAGTTTGGTATAGATAGGTTAGCGTTGACAAAACTAACCCTTTTTGACCGCCAACCCGCAAACTCGAAAACGACACAAATTACCACACAGGTAGGCAATTAAAAATTTAAAACTACTGACGTCATTTGTTGTAAGTAATATTTATTGTAGGGCGTTATCCTTCCCACACCATCTATGTACTTTTTAATATTATTTTTGTTTTTCTGACAAACACTGCAACTTTTCTTTTAACATTTTCAATATCAAACAAAAAATATTTTTCTTTAAAAATCAGTTTCTCTCTCTCACATACGATACACATATTTTCTATATCTCCTTTCTCAAAACCACTATTACCAATACAACCCATTAACACCACCAAGTCACCAAACTACCGCCGTTGATATCGCCAAACCATCACCACCACCACTGCAAAGACGACGCTAAACAACTGCAGCGATATGAGGTTGATCTAAGTTGCAGATTCGCCGTTGACAACGTTTGGAAAATCACTTCCGACGAGTGGATGCTCCTCCCACATTTCTGAGGTTGATCTAAGTTGCAGATTCGCCAACCGGTTTCTTCCGCCATTGTTCATTGCTGGAAACGTCTTAAACCGACTAACCATCGCTGACGTGAGTGGCGGTGCAACCAAAAATGTTGGATCTACAACTTAAAACACCGGAAATATTTGAGGAGATAAAAATGATTAATTCTTGTTTTGTTTAATGATAATGATAAGTTGATAATAAGATGTTTTTTTGGTTAAGAGAAATAATTGTTTTAGAGAACGAAAATATGGAAAGAGGGAAGTGTTGTCTGTTTTTATTTCTTGTTTTATTGTCTGCTGCTGCAGTATCTTGAAAATGTAAACAATTGAGTGGTGTGTGGATGCTAAATAAGTGGTGTGTAAAGACACAAACCCTTATTGTAACCACTTGATGTAATTATTTTTATCAATATTTTTTGCTTCTACTTCTCCAAATTTGGTACACACTCCATCCTTTTTTATCTTATGTGTCAATATTTTCCCCTATATATCCTTTCTCATGCAAGTTTTATTCTTTCACTATTTTGGAAGTAGTTTTGTCAGATTTCTTCAACATTATGTTTGATTCAGTTAGTGATCTTGCTAGCCATATTGAACTAAATATTTCAAAATATGTTTCAATTATACAATTCCATAACTGTGTGCTTTAAAAAAAAAGTTTAAAAATCCTATACTTTGTAGACAATCTTTTTATGATAAAGAACATATATACCTATTTGAGAAAAGTTCATTTGTGAACTAAGTTTTTGTTACATATTGAGGGACAAATCCCCATCATCCATTTAGTTTGATCTAATGGTGAGGATTAACCTAAGATTTAATGCATAAACCTAAGTCAATGTCTTTTTTTCTTGTCTTTTTGTCTTTCTTATTTCTTCATTTTTCTTTTTTGTCTCTTTTCTTCCTATTCAAGCTTGGTTTTTTTTTCTTTCTTTTTCTTTTTTTTTTTCTTTTGCCTTTTTGTTTTCTATTCACGTTTTTTTTTCTTGTTTTTTTCTCTTGTCTTTTTTTTTCTTCTATTCATGTTTTTTTAATTCACACTTTTTTTTTTCTTTTTTTTAATAAACATTTTTTTCTTTTTAAAAAAAAAATCATTTTTTTTAATTCACGTTTTTTTCTTCATTTTCTTACGTTTTCATTCGTTTTCGTCAGTTTTCATACGTTTATACGCGTTTTCGTCCGTTTTCATAAGTTTTTGTCTGTGTTTTTAAGTTTTCGTTCATTTTTAGACGTTTTCATCTATTTTCAGATGTTTTCGTCTATTTTTATACGCTTTCGTCCGTTTTCATACATTTTCGTCCATTTTTATAAGTTTTAGTCCGTTTTCATCTGTTTTATACATTTTTTTTTCACACGTTTTTGTCTGTTTTCATACGTTTTCTGCAGTTTTTATACGTTTCAGACATTTATGTCTGTTTTCGCCCGTTTTTTACGTTTGCGTATGCTTTCGTCCGTTTTATATATTATTGTCCGTTTTCGTCCGTTTTCATATGTTTTCGGTAGTTTTTATACGTTTTCAGACATTCTTATTTGTTTTCATACATTTTTGTCCGTTTTCATCTGTTTTTTTACGTTTTCGTCTGTTTTCAGACAGTTTTGTTTGTTTTCGTCCGTCTTTATACGTTTTCGACCGTTTTTATATGTTTTCGCCTGTTTTTGCCTGTTTTCATACGTTCATATATGTTTTCGTCCATTTTCATACGTTTTCTTTGGTTTTTATACATTTTTGTCTGTTTTTAGACGTTTTCGTCCGTTTTCATATAATTTCAGCAGTTTTACACGTTTTCATACATTTTCGTCTGTTTTCATACGTTTTCCTCCGTCTTCGTCTGTTTTCTTTCGTTTTCGTCCATTTTTCATACGTTTTCGACTATTTTCAGATGTGTTTTTACGCTTTCCTACATATTCATTCATTTTCGTCCGTTTTCATACGTTTCTAAATATCACAATTGATATTCTTAATATCATAAGTGATATTTCGAATATCACAGAATATCACTTGTGATACTAAGAATATCAATTGTGATATTCAGAAACGTATGAAAATGGATGAAAACGTATGAATATGAACAAAAACGTTAGAAAGTGAAAGGAACATGAATTGAAAAAAACGTGAAATCACTTGTGATATTCTGAATATCACTTGTGATTTTCTGAATATCAATTGTGATATTCAGAATATCACGTGTGATTTTCATGTTAACAAACATTTGTTAAAAATCACTTGTGATATTTAGTGATATTCAGATATCACTTGTGATATATAGGATATCACTTGTGATATTCAGGATATCACTTGTGATATTCAGAATACGGACAAAAACATTAGAAAGTGAAAAAAAACATGAATTAAAAAAAATGTGAAATCACTTGCGATATTCTGAATATCACTTGTGATTTTCATGTTAAAAAACATTTGTTGAAAATCACTTGTGATATTCAGAATATCACTTGTGATATTATGAATGAGTGACATTTTGAATATCACAAGTGATATTCTGAATACCACTTGTGATATTTTGAATATCACGAGTATATTCTGTATGATATTCAGAATATCACAAGTGGTATTCAGAATATCACAAGTGGCATTCAGAATATCACAAAATATCACTTGTGATATTTAGAATATCACAAGTGGTATTCAGAATATCATGAGTGGTATTCAGAATATCACTTGTGATATTTAGAAATGTACAAAAACGGTCGAAAACAATTAAATACGAACGAAAACGAATGAAAATGGACGAAAACGTAAGAAAACGGACAAATGTGTAGGAGATCGGATGAAAACATAAAAAAACGTAAGAAAAAGGAAGAAAACGTATGAAAACAGAGGCAAACAGATGAAAACGTATGAAGATGTATAAAAACGGACGAAAACGTATAAAAATAGACGAAAACGTATGAAAACGGACGAAAACATATGAAAACGGATGAAAATGGACAAAAACGTAAGAAAACGGACGAAAACGTATGAAAACGTAAGAAAACAGACGAATATGTATGAAAACGGACGAAAACAGACGAAAACGTATGAAAACGGATGAAAACGTATGAAAACAGGACGAAAACGTATAAAAATGTATGAAAACGGATGAAAACGTTAGAAAACGCAAGAAAACGGGCGAAAACAGACGAAAACGTATGAAAACGGGCGAAAACGTAAGAAAATGGACGAAAACGTATGAAAACGGACGAAAACGTATGAAAATAGACGAAAATAGAAGAAAACGTAAGAAAACGGACGAAAATGTATAAAAATGGACGAAAACGTATAAAAACGGAGGAAAACGTATGAAAACGGGAGAAAACGTAAGAAAACAGACGAAAACGTATGAAAATGACGAAAACGAATGAAAACGTAAAAAAACCGACGAATATATATGAAAAACGTATAAAAACGAAAAAAACACTATAAAAAAAATTAAAAGAAAAACGTGCGAAAAAAACGCGAGTTAAAGAAAAAAATGTGAATTAAAAAAAAAGAAAAAAAAAGAAAAGGAAAAAAAAAGTGAATAAATAAGAAAAAACAAAAAGACAAGAAAAAAACATTGACTTAGGTTGCTCTGTTAAATCTTAGGTTAATCCACACTATTAGATCAAACTAGATGGATGGTGAGGATTTGTCCCTTAGTTTGTAACAAAAACTTAGGCCCCGTTTAGTTCGTTGTAATCGGACGTAATTTGATGTAATTGTAATTTGATTACATTACGTAGTGTGTTTGGTTTGCATAATGGATATAATTGTAATTCAAATTACATTACGTAGGCTGTTTTGTTTGCAATGTAATTGTAATTCAATCTTTCCAATTACATCAAGGGAAAGAATTCAAATTACATAGCAAGTTGGGTGGAAAGTTTTGAATTACGTTGTAATTCAGTATTTTATAATTCAAAGCATCAGTATTTATAAAATATTATTAATATTATTATTAAAAAATATTTATTATTATTATTATTATTATTGTTATTAAAAAATATTATTATTCTTTTATATTATTATTATTATTATTAATACTAATATTATTATTATATTACTTTTATTATTAATAATATATTATTATTATTATATTATTTATTATTTAATAAATAATAATATTATTAAATTATTTATTATTTAATATTATTTAATAAATAATAATAATATTATTTTATTATTATTAATATTTTATTAATAATATTAATATTTTCTTATTATTATTATTATTAAAAAATATTTATTATTATTATTATAAAGTTATATTATTATTATTATTATTATATTAATATTAATATTATTATTATATTACTTTTATTATTGATAATATTTTATTATTATTAATCTTAATATTATTATAATATTTATTATTTAATAAATAATAATATTATTATTTTATTATTATTAATATTTTATTAATATATTAATATTTTATTGTTATTATTATTATTATTATTATTATTATTATTATTATTATTATATTTCTTGTTATTTTCTGAATTACATTACGTTGCGAGTCAACCAAACATAATGACAAATTTCAACATATTACAATTATAACACATTTCAATTCTTTGAATTACAAATCATTCAAATTACAATTCTTTTCAAAGATTACAATTCTTTCAAAAATATTCTGTGAACCAAACGCACCCTTAGTCTCTAAAATAACTCACCTCATACCTATTTCCAAAAGAAAAAAAAGTGTAAATGGATAGCAAAACTACCTCTTGCAGTCTTGCTAAACCCTAATTACGGTAATACCAACTTATAAGCAAAACTGGAGCATCTTAAGAAAATCAAAATATCCGAGTCTTTCTCGTATATAAAAAGTATGAACATTAAAAAACCGTACAAAATGATAAGTTGCTACTACTCCGTATTAGATAGTGTTTTTATTTATTAAATATAGAGTGTATATTGTATGGAGGTAATTAGATGTGTTGCACCAAAATGTAGAAGTACAGAACAATGGGCAAAGACTAGAATAATACTCATTTCCTATGCAAGCTACTCTCAAGTTATATCCATCACTCACATCAACATACTTATTGTTACCTATACTTTTGTCATGTCATTATTGAAAACTTTTTGTTTGTTTGAACTCTTAAAAAAATAAGGGAAAACTAGCTTTTAAACATTCAAAGCACAACACAAATGACAAAACAAAAGAACCTAGGAGGTCCTGTGTCTATTTGATATTGATAGCATATGTGTTCTTGCTTTAGTACCTGCTACTTCCCAACAACGTCGTTAACAACCACCATCAAATAACAACACAAAACACATTGTTTTTAAGGTACAAAAGCCGTATGTCCTTATTAAGTCATACGTTAGCTAACAAAAGATTTTCCGCAAATGGGGTGACAAAGAGTTGTTAGATTAGCTTCGCCGCAGGTGGCGCTGGAGTTTGATCTTTCTTCGTCACTCGTGTTAGACACAGTTTCCCTTCATTTCTGATGTACAAAAAGACACATTCATCTCCTTCCGCTAACTTGTTATCTCTCTTGAAGCCGACCCACCCCCGCGACAAATAATACTGGTTTGATCTAAAACGAATGCCTATTTCCCACTCTTCCCCATCCAGATTCTTCATAGTTATTGTCCCTTCATGATGTATCCCGGGCAACCCATGGAAATAGGACGGCAGCCCCTAATCATAACAATATGTAAAATGGTTAAGTTACTTAGAGGGTGTTTATGAATTGCCTTAAGAAAATTGTCCAAGTGGTTTGATACAAGCAAACAATATGTGCTAGTAAATGTGATGACATATGACAGTATGACACAACCTAACACATCACTATACTAGAAAGTTTAGCATTTTATGTTACACATTAATATATATAACCCTAATAATTTATGCAAACTATCATATGAACAATAAACTTTTAAACATAAACAACATTACAACAATACTAGTATCAAATAAATTAAATTATGTAAAATTAATACTTATCTTACCAAACAAAGTTTGTGACTTTTGGAGATAGTCACTGTGAAGAAACGCTTATCATTACCATAACCACCATCACCATCACTATCATCAGTGCCATCACCACCATTGTCATCAGCATCACTGCCATCAACATTGTTAGACGATGAGTATTGGGTATTTAGGCCCGTTGGCCCATATTGTATCTTATTTATTCATTCACATGTACCAAACTTATTCATTCAATACATACGGTTCTATTATTCTACATGGTATCATACCTACTCGATCCACACCTTCCGCACTAATCAACCCTAAACTATCGTTTTTTTTTTTCTTTTCGTTTTCCAGTTTCTTGTTTGTCGACCACCGTGAGTTGTCGACGGGTGTTTTCCGTTTTGTTTGTCGACCTTGTGAGTTGTCGACCTAGTTTGTTTTCTTCTGTTGGTTACTGTTCGATTGCCACATACAAATCGTAAACATCCCTACTGTTTTGAAGACGATTATATTGTTATATATTCTTCACATGTTTTGAAGCAGTTTTGAAGACGATTCACTTTCGAAGAAAGCAGCTTTAAAAGGGACGGTGGCTTTATAAAGTGGGACAAAAGATTATATTGTTATATATTCTTCACATGGTTTGTGTTTGACTTTGCTCATCATTGGTTGGTTTATATCGAATTGTTTAAACTGGTTGCAAGTTATTGAATTATTTCAATTGGTTACTTATATTCTTGTTCTTGTCGTTGAGTAAAAAAAAAAAAAAAAAAAAAAAAAAAAAAAAAAAAAAAACCTAATATCACGTACTCTTCTACAATCATGACTAATGATACACCTCCCCCCGCACCTGTCCTCACTTTATCGGATAAACTTATGGCTATGAATCATCTAACCACTTTTGTTCCCATCAAACTTGATGTTGATGAGATGAATTACTCCCAATGGGTGTATTATTTTTCTCACCTTTGTCATGGCTATGGCATCTTGGACCATCTTGTTGATCCACCCGAATCCTCCTCTGCTCCACCTTCTTCACCACCAACTAGGGATCCGGAATGGCTAAAGGTTGATTTCATTATTCGGTCTTGGATCTTTTCCACACTTGCAGTGAATCTTCAAAAGCGGTTGGTTGTTCTTAATCCCCAAACAGCCAAAGAGGCGTGGGTGTCTCTTGCAACGATTTTTCAAGACAATAAACGCCCAAGAGCTATGGCTTTGAAGGCGGAACTACGAAATTTGAAGCTTGGAGACTTAACAATTGATGCATACTTTCAGAAAATTGAGTCAATTGCTTCCGTGTTAAATGGTCTTGGTTCTCCTCTTAGCAATGACGATATTGTTACGTTTGCACTTGAAGGCTTGCCAAACACGTATGATGTGATTTCTACAGTTATTACTAGTAGGGAACCCTTTCCTGATCTCAAGACGGTTCGTTCTTTATTGACAACGCAAGAGATGCGTATGAAATCTAAGGTTCAAGACCCGCTTGTGGCTGCTACATCTGCTTCTCCTATGGTTCTATTGGCAAATAATAATGCTCGGCGTTCGTCTAATCCTTTGGAAAAAGTGAACAAACCTTGTTTTCTTTTTGCTAAAGGTCATTGTCGTTTTGGTGAGGCATGTCGGTATCTTCACAATGGTGTTCATGGTAAGTCTACTTTACTCGCTCGTACTTCCGGTTCATCATCTCCTATGTCGGATATGGATACCTTGCGACAATTGTTGGCTAAGTTGGGGTTTACCTCTACGCCTAGCCAAACAACTCCTCCTGTTGCTTATACTACCAATACATCTCCTGTTGCCTATACTATGAATAACCATCCTTATGCACCGGCTCAACTCCAATACCAATCCCAGCCTCTCTATTCGGCCCAAGTGTTTCCACAGGGGGTTCAGGGTTTACCACATGTTGCTCAAGGGGTTCACGATTTACCACATGGGGTTCAGATTGGGGTGACAGGTTTGTTTCCACAGGGGGTTCATGTTGCGCAGGGGGTTCCATTTGCTGCAGGTTCTCAGCCGTTGCAAGGGGTTCAAGGTCTCTCACAGGGGGTTCAGTTTACAGGTTCACAACCTGGGGTTCAGTTCAGTCCAGGTATGGTTCAGCAAGGGCCATCACCAGTCGGTTTTCACCAAGGTCAACTACTAGCATCAGGTTTACACGGTTCGAGTCAAGAGACTCTTTTACCAAATGCTTTTAATACCACCACTCTTCAGGAACCGGCTGCTAGCAACTGGAATATGGATACAGGTGCGAGCTCTCACCTTAATGATTCTATACATAGTCTTAGTTATGTTCTTAATGAGTGTATTTATCCGTCTGTTGCGGTTGGTGATGGGCGTTTCATTCCCGTCACTAACTCTGGTCATAGTATTTTGTCTACCACTTTTCGTCCTCTTCGTTTAAATAATGTTTTAATCACTCCTCACATTGTAAAAAATCTAATTTCTGTGCGTCAATTTGTTCGTGATAATTATTGCACTGTTGAATTTGATCCTTTTGGTTTTTCTGTGAAGGACTTCCTAACTCGACGGGTACTCCTCCGTTGTGATAGCACGGGTGATCTCTATCCTGTTACGAAGCCTTCTCCCATTCCTCAAGCATATCTTACCAGTCAGTATACGTGGCATCAACGCCTTGGACATCCAGGGAGTGAAGTGTTACGGCGTCTTGTGTCTAGTGATTCTATTTCTTGTAATAAAGAGAAGCTTCCCATTCTTTGCCATGCTTGTCAGCTTGGTAAACATGTGAAGCTTCCGTTTGTTAGTTCATCTAGTTCTGTTACTTCTTGTTTTGACATTGTTCACTCGGATTTGTGGACATCCCCAATTCCGAGTCTTTCTGGTTTCAAGTATTATGTTTTGTTTCTGGATCATTACTCTCAGTATGTTTGGGTTTATCCGTTAATGAATAAATCTGATGTTTTGTCTAAATTTCAGTTGTTTCATAGTTATGTTCGTACTCAGTTTAAGTGTGAAATTAAATCGTTTCAGTGTGATCATGGTGGTGAGTTTGATAATACTGCCTTTCATACATTATTTTCCACCCGTGGCATCCAATTTAGATTTTCTTGCCCTCGCACATCTCAACAAAATGGAAAATCTGAACGCATGATTCGTACCATCAATAATCTTATTCGTACTTTGTTGTTTCAAGCACACCTACCACCAAACTATTGGACAGAGGCTCTTAATATGGCTGTTTATTTATTGAATATATTACCTTCCCGTGCCATTAATAATGAAATACCCTTTACCCGACTTTTTGGTGCTACACTTGATTATAGTGTTCTTCGTGTCTTTGGATGCCTTTGTTACCCACATATAGATACCAACCATAAATTAGGACCACGTGCTACACCTGCAATATTTCTGGGACATGCTGCCAATCATTTTGGCTATCGTTGCCTTGATCTTAACACCAATAAAATTATCATATCTCGTCATGTTACCTTTGATGAGACGGTTTTTCCGTTTCACTCCAACCAATCCAAGCCCACCTCCTCCTATGATTTTTTGGAAGATTCTTCCAATCTCATTTCCACTATTATCAACACCACACCTATTGGTACTAATTTAAACCCAACTATAACTCCACCTGTCACCATACCTGCACCACCAACACCTCCACCGTCTCCACCAAACGATCATGTTCCTATTCCTACACCTCCACTATCTTCACCAAACGATCATGTTCCTGTTCCTACACCTCCACCTATTGTATCTACTCATCCCATGGTCACACGTTCTCGTGTCGGGACAACTCGTCCTAATCCTAAGTATGCTGGTCATGTGTCTACTGTTTCTCCTTCACCTAGGTCCTATAAGGATGCTTTTAATAATCCAAATTGGCGACATGCTATATATGATGAGTATAATGCACTTGTTAAGAATAAAACTTGGAAACGTGTACCTCGACCTGAGGGTGTTAATGTTGTTAGTTGTATGTGGTTATTTCGACATAAGTATTTGGCTGATGGCACTCTTAGTCGGTACAAGGCACGTCTTGTTGCCAATGGTAGCACACAGATTGAGGGAGTTGATGTTGATGAGACTTTTAGTCCGGTTGTTAAGCCGGGTACAATTCGGACTGTTCTTAGTTTATCTATTTCTCGTCATTGGCCTGTTCACCAGCTTGATGTCAAGAATGCGTTTTTACATGGAGATTTAGCCGAAACTGTTTATATGCATCAACCTCCCGGTTTTCGGGATCCAGAGCATCCGGATTATGTTTGTTTATTACAGAGGTCTCTTTATGGTCTTAAGCAGGCACCTCGAGCATGGTTTCAGCGGTTTGCTACTTACATTACTACTGTTGGGTTTACTCCGAGTCGGTGTGATTCTTCTTTATTTATTTACCGACAGGGTGATGATACTGCTTTTCTGTTACTATATGTGGATGATATTGTGCTCACTGCTTCCTCTGATAGTTTGTTAAAGCGGATTATTGCTTCCTTGCATAAGGAGTTCTCTATGACTGATTTGGGTGCTCTTAACTATTTTTTGGGTGTGTCTGTTACGCGTGACTCTTCTGGGATGTTTTTGTCACAGCGTAAGTATGCTATGGAGATTTTGGAGCGTGCACATATGGTTGGTTGTAATCCTTCTCGGACTCCTGTTGACACCGAGTCTAAATTGGGTGATGATGGTGATCCAATTTCTGATCCTAAGTTATATCGCAGTCTTGCAGGTTCTCTTCAGTATCTCACCTTCACTAGACCTGATATTACATATGCTGTGCAGCAGGTTTGTCTATATATGCATGATCCTCGAGTGCCTCATTTCAATGCTCTCAAGCGGATTTTACGGTATGTTCAGGGGACTCTGGATTATGGTTTACAGTTATTTTCTTCTACTACTGAGTCCTTGGTTGCTTATTCGGATGCTGATTGGGCGGGTTGCCCTACTACCAGACGATCTACATCAGGTTATTGTGTTTTTCTTGGCAACAACTTGCTCTCCTGGTCCTCTAAGCGTCAGCCTACGCTTTCTCGTTCCAGTGCTGAGGCTGAGTATCGTGGTGTTGCCAATGCTGTTGCTGAGACATGTTGGCTTCGGAATTTACTTCGTGAGCTTCATACACCTTTGTCCTCTGCTACTATTGTTTATTGTGATAATGTGAGTGCCGTGTACTTGTCCTCTAATCCTGTTCAGCATCAGCGGACGAAGCACATTGAGATTGATATTCATTTTGTTCGTGAATTGGTTGCTACTGGTCAAGTTCGAGTTCTACATGTTCCTTCTCGGTTTCAGTATGCTGATATTTTTACCAAGGGTTTACCGTCTGCCTTATTTGCTGAGTTTCGTGACAGCTTGAGTGTTCGGTCTCCTCCCGCTCAAACTGCGGGGGAGTGTTAGACGATGAGTATTGGGTATTTAGGCCCGTTGGCCCATATTGTATCTTATTTATTCATTCACATGTACCAAACTTATTCATTCAATACATACGGTTCTATTATTCTACAAACATCACTACCATCAACATCACCACCATCATCTTGACCATCATCGTTATCATCACTAACATCAACAACATCCTCCTCAAGTTTAACATGTATTTTAGGTGTCAACACTTTTTGACAGTCATCAGCACCATAAATCCACATTTTAAAAGTGGTTTCGTCAACAAGCCAAAAGAGTAAAGTATCCTCATAAGCTAAACAAGCATCCTTGACAACTCTTTTCCATCCCTTGTCAAAACGAACACTTCCCTTAATTTTCTTAACTTTTACATTCCATAAAAACCCTCCAGTTGCTGACCTAATCACTACTTCTTCAGGGATCTTGTCTTCCATGTACCTCATGACAAAATTATGTGGCAAGGCCTGCAAAAATAAAAAAGATTGCATGCATGAAATTTGTAAAAAAAAAAACATATATACTACCAAAAAACACATGTAGTGTGTGTTTGAGTAAGATAAGTATATACCAAGTAAGGAGCGTCGTGGTCATGCAAGATTTTCTTGAATGAAGGAGGGTTGCAAACAGCCATTTGCAAATTTGTTCAGATCTATGATCGAGTAAGATTAATGGGTGTTTTGCAAAGTTGTAAATTGTGTGAATATATGCGTGTGATAAAATGAGGTGCTTTTGTCTTTAAAAGTTAAAACATGAGTCAAAAGATCTAGCTAGCTTTCTAGTATCTACTTTTCAGAACCTCCTTAAAAGTTATGGACAAATATATGGGCCCATGAGGACCTTCTAAAACTACATTTAGTATTTTTTTCTTTATTTTTCAATTTTTTTAAAACTATAAATATGAAAATACGAAACAGAAAATATCGAAATACGAAACAGAAAATATCAAAGCTTAAAATTGATAAAAAAACACGGAACAAAAACTGATAAAAAGCTTTGTTATACCTTAAAGCTTAAACTGAGGTGAGCCAAAAGAGTTGGAGAACATCACATCACATCAAGGGGTACTTATAATAATCCGCAATTATATTAATTGGTTACTACTATTGGTACCTCTGCCCTTAAAAAAAATATAAAAAAGTATGCTAGATTTCTTTTTAACTTTTCTGTTTATAGTATAACACATCTTTTTATAAGTTTTTGTTCCGTATTTTTAGCTAATTTAATCCTTTTCACTTGTTAAACTTTATATTTTATATTTCATATTTTCGATTTTGCAATTTTACAATAAAAAAAATATAAAAAAAAAACTGAAAAAACTAAGGGGTACAAATTGTATTTTTTCGGAGGTCTTAATAACCCATCCCATATTAATTTGCTTAATGGTATAAGTGTATAACATCATTGATTTGGTTATCATGTTTTGTAATACTTTCATTATTCACATGCATCACTTCGCCTTCTAGCTCAGTAAAAGATCATCTTTCTCTTTCATCTTATTCCTTCTCACTTTTTACCTCTAAGACGTCACACTCTCACTTTCATCAGCGGCACCTTAGTTTCCTTTCTCATATCACTTCCCCCCACTCACTTTCATATTTCACCCGTAGTGATCACATCTACCATCATATTTTATTTAAATACCCACTTTATGCAAACATACCTTACACGCACTCATAAACCAACTAAAAATAATAAAACACAAAGGAATGGCGCAAATGCCAAGAGGTGAGCAACTCACCTTTATCTCTCATTTTCTCGATTTGTCACGTATGAGAATTGTGTTTCGGAACGGGGTGGCACGTGAGGGAGGACCTCACGAGTGAGGTCTCAACTCCTACTATGGTTAGTCTAATAGTCACTACTCTTTCACCTTTAATTGAAATATCAACTTTTATACAAACATATCTCACTAAATACCCCACACACATTTACATACCAAATAATAAATAATAAAAACATAAAGGGGAGGGGCCCATTTTGCACGAATGTATATCTTTAATCAAAATATCCATTTTTATACAAACATGACTCACTAACATAGCGTTTGGTATGTTGTAATCAAAATAGGAATGAAAAAGGTTATTACGGTAGAATGAAAAAATCTTGTTTGTTTAGACATTTACAATGTAATGATTCATTGCAATTAATGACTCATTACACCATTTTCATTCCTTAGAGTCCCCTCTTTTTTTTCATTATATCTTGTAATGGAATGAAATTTACATAAAAGTCCATCATTAACTAACTACATTAAATAAACTTCCTATCATCAATGGCCATTTTAGCTTTTTTTTTATCAATTCTATTATGTCATATCTTACCAACCAAACATGATTAATAATGGTAACCAAATAATAAATAATAAAAACATAAAAGGTAGAAGGGGCCCATTTTGCACGAATGTATATGAGGTGATTGGTGGTTTAAGCCCCTCACCTTTGGTTCCATGTAGTGTCATGTGTGAGATGAGCGTCTCACCTTTGGTTGTGTCATGTGTGAGATGAGCTCCTCTCGTTGCCTCACTTCCCTTTGTTGGGAGCACTCTTAGGTGAAGATAAAATGGTAACAGCCAAACAATACATTTTGTGTATAAATGTCTACTTAAGTTATATCCAAAAAATTCAAATGGGCGGTAAAATTTTGTACTCACGCTTCCATTTTGTGTGCTCGTGCATTTTTTCTAATAACTTAGCCATAAACAATGAACACTTGTTTAAGTAGTTTTTGATTAGGTATCGAGATTTAACACGTACAAGACCTATTTATCAAAACTTTCTTTGACTGTTAACTTAATATTTACTGCGGAAGATATCAATGGGTGAGTGCCTCAATAGTTTAATTAAGTTATATTTAGAAAGTAATTTCAAATTAAAAATTATGTTTGTTATAAGTCTAGTTATCTGTGTTATAGTTTATACTTTTGTGCCAAATGAATGAGAACTTGCTGACCATATATATCAAGTTAGTTGTTTGTTATAAATCTGCTGATTATAAGTCTAGTTATTTGTGTTATAGTTTATACATATTTGTTATATTTTTGCACACAGGTTGTATCAACACGGTTTCTACAACAAAAATAGAACTAAAGATACAACTCATCCTACTCCTACAAGCTAAAGAATTCATTGTTCATCAGTCACTCACATCGGAAGACTTATTATTGCCATAGCAGTTACTACATATGTATGGACAAGTTTGTAGTAATGTAACACTGGTTGTAATAAAGGCCACATCTATTATCCTCAACTCAAGGTCTCTAATTAGGGTGGCAATCATTCTTCCGAAATCATTTATACCTCCCAAATCCATCAATAATATCATTCCACCTCATTCATACTTTTTTCATACCTTCCAACCATTTTTTAGTGGCAACCATGCCTTTTTCATACCTCTCAACTAATTTTATTTTTTTATTTTCATAAATTATATTAAAATTTTTAATAAAAACATAATATTTCATTAATAACTAAAAGAAAATTACATAATACTTAAAAAAAAAACATAATTAAAAAAGGAAATAACTAGTATTTTAAATGTACCTGATTTGCAATTTACTCACAAACAACGAATGCCAACACTTATTCTGAGAGAGCCCAAAGAATATGGATTCCACAAAAGTCTATAAAACCCAACAAATCCTCTAAAACATAAATTAGGTTGACAACGCTGAAAACCTTATAAATTTATAAACCATGCGCCTCTTCTGCAAACAACCACTGCTTCTTCATTCTCCATTATATAAGGATTTTTTTTTTTTTTTTTTTTTTTTTTTTTTTTTTTTTTTTTTTTTTTTTTGAAGCCCACCAACTTTAACAAATGTCCAACGTTCGAAAATTAATACTCCAACGTCTATATTTTGCTCTCATACCGCTCCATACCTCCGAATCATATATTGCCGTTGAAGCCATGCCGCTGGCCATACCGCCTAGGTGGCGGCGGTGTTTACCGGCGGTATGGCCATGCCGTTGGTCATGTCGTTGGCCACTGCGACCATCATAATTGTATGTGGTCATTTTAGGTGTCATAGTTATTTTAAAGGTGTTGGTTGTATTGTTTTCAATAGTCTTGTATGAAGTAATTTGTTTTTTGTAGTGTTCTTATAGTTTCTTTTTACATCACTTGTAAGCCGTTTGTTCCAAAATGGCTTACATATTGAGTGAGTGTGTTTTTTTTTGTAATTTTTACTTTTATATTTAATAAAAATATATGCCTTCAAAAAATAATATATACTTTTTTTTTTTTTTTTTTTTTTTTTTTTTTTTTTTTGATAAAAGGTTGTTACATTTGGTAAATTTATTACTTCAAAGAACCATTAAGTATATATATGATGCGAGTGAATCTCATATCTCAACTTATTTCATAGGCGAAATACGCACAATTTGTGCGTCAAACCAAACTAATCATAAGAAACACAGACCCATCTTATCAAAAACTACTAAATATACTAGTTACACCTAGTATGAGCATGAACCTTAACATCACTTGTAAGCCGTTTGTTCCAAAATGGCTTACATATTGAATGAGTGTGTGTTTTTTGTAATTTTTACTTTTATATTTAATAAAAATATATGCCTTCCAAAAATAATATATATATATATATATATATATATATATATATATATATATATATATTTTCTTTTTTTTTGGATAAAAGGTTGTTACATTTGGTAAATTTATTACTTCAAAGAACCATTAAGTATATATATGGTGCGAGTGAATCTCATATCTCAACTTATTTCATAGGCGAAATACGCACAATTTGTGCGTCAAACCAAACTAATCATAAGAAACACAGACCCATCTTATGAAAAACTACTAAATATACTAGTTACACCTAGTATGATCATGAACCTTAATATCATAAAGCTAATTATGCTTTATGATAAAGCTAATTGTGCTTCCTTTAAAACTCATCATCATACATAAGGGCTGTCATCATAGTCATCTTTTTCAAAGCTCGCATAAGCTCTTCATCCCGGTTCCACTTCCATTTTTTGAGGATTTCATAGCCTTTGAACTTGTTGATGCCATAAATCTCGTAGTATCATTAATATCCTTTTCCACTTCATTCTCGCAATCATTATCCTCATTATCCAACTTAACAACTCTACCATTACCTACATTCCCATCTATGTCCTTCGAATTAACTGAATCACTAGGAATAGTCTCAGCATCCTTGTTAAACTTATAAAGAACATCAATAGGATTTGAAGTCACAACTTTCGTACCACTTGAACTAGCCACATCACCCATAGGTTTCGAACTAGAGTAAGTACTATCCCCAACTATATTAGCAATCATACCTTTCGCTTTGGCTTGCTTATTTTTTTGCCTTCTTTGCGGTCATAGGTCTGTAGACCAACCAAGACCTAGGACCAACAGGAAGACCACTGACAGTTGTTGTTGCATCTTCAGATTCAAATCAGATACAACCCTCTTATGACATTGGTGCCAACGTATGACCAAAAACCTTACAAATTGAATATCTAGTCGTCTCCCAATCATACTCAACACGAATCAAATGCAAAATATAATCATTACCTTCAATTTTTGGCACTACCACCACAAGAGTATCTTTTAACTCAACATCAACAAGAAGATCTGTCATTGCTCTTGCAAAACTGGACGGATCCCAAGATTTCATACACATTGAAGCTGTATAAGTGTCTAACATCAACGGTGGTACTAATTTTTGCAGCAATAACACTTAATCCATCATCCATAAATGCCATGACTAGCACATCACGGAGTTTAACCCAAACCGATTCACTCTTCAAGTCTTCCTTAGACACATTCACCAAAAGAGACCACTTGCGAAGAATCAATGGAACATTACGTATCATCGATGGACCATTCTCAAGCGTTGATTCAATACCACCATTAGAATTAAATTTGAAGAAGAAAATACATTCAAGTTCATCATAGAGCGAACAAGACCAAATCTACTCCGCACATTCTTAACATAGTTTTCAACCACAGGATAAGCAACTATTTTACCCAGAAAGAAACCATAAACAGTGTTCTCAAAATGAACCTTAACCTGTAGGACTGATTCCTTAGAAACTGCAACATCAACTCCATTACTAGCCGGGGCGATTAAGGTAAAAAAGTTGGCAACTTTCTTACTCGAATGACAATTAAAATGAGCAGCATATGATCCACTCCACGTACCATTCATCACCTGTTTCAAAGGTACCTCGTCATCTCTCATTAACACAAGTGTACCCTCAAGCATTTTCCATTCCATATCATGGTATTTAGTAGCAATAGAACCCACATCCTCCTCATTAACATTAACATGGTGAACATTACTACCATTCGTGTCTTCCTCAATAGCAACATCATGGTTATCCTATCCCCATGTGGCTATGGAGGTTCACCTGCGATGACTCCGGGCTATCCAAAAGGTTAGTCGCCCTGGGATTAGTCAGCTCGCAATGTCAAGTCGGAACCCAGGTAAAAAAAAAAAAAAAAATCATGGTTATCATGTTCACCACTTTACCATTATTATTACCAACTTTCTTTCGTTTTACTCCTCTCCTTCCCTTGGTGTAGCTAGCTAGGTCTGCTTTGTTATGAATGTTTAGTTTCTTCTTCGGCCGATCTTTGCCTTTGGTGTAGCATTTTTTCATTGGTTTTGTTTTTCTAACTTGTTGCTAGCCGTTTTGTGCCTTTTTATTATGATTACGATTATTATTTGTAGTTTGAGAAAAGAAGTTTGATGTTGATGATGAGATATTTGTTATGGTGTTTCGGGGAAAACACTTGCTTATAACTAAGTCTACACTGATGCCAAATTGTTGTCTGCATGACTATATCATAAAATTTGAAAGAGACTACCTCACCCTGGGATATGTATATGAGAAATAGAGCAACGATTGTGAAAAAAATGATTTAATTCTAAAAAATACACTTGTGGTGTGTGTCATGGAGAAGGTCACAATATTTGGACATGCCCTTCAACAAACACTGCTAGAAAAAGAAAAAAAGAAGAAGTTATTTGTAACATATGTATGTTTATAATCTGAAACTTTGTAATAAAAACTAGTTAAGTTGTTAATATTTAATACTTATTTTCAAGACATTTTCAGATTTTCCATATTGATACATATTACTTGTAACTACAAACGGATACTATTCTTTGACTTGCAACTGAATAAATTTCTTTACATTATGACGACATGGTATTCGATGTGAATAAGTTGATCATGCGAACATATATATGACCCAGGAGCTCATCTAGGAACAATGCACCATTACCATTTTGGCCCATAGCATAACCAAAGATCATTGATGGAGTCATGGTTCACACAGTCATACAGTTTGCTAAAATTGCTTCGTGTCCTCTTGCCTAAAAATTTGCTACAATTGCTTTAGTCATGCCTTTTTATAAAATTTTGCCTCATTGACTATTTGTCTATTTTAGTCTCTATGTCAACTTGTATTCTTTACCATCAATAATGCATTTACTATGTGATGTAAATGAACATTTAGGAATTCAATAATGTTATCAGATTTTAATCTTTGAAACTGTTAATAGAGCATGTTTAGCCTCGAACCCTAACAGGCCAGCATCAGTCGTTGTCTCTATGCCACCCCGTCGATTGTGTGTCATCGATGACAACTACGAAATTTTCATATAGATAATTCAAATATGTATTACGGAAAGTGTGTGTTCTTTATTTGTGGTAAATAAATATGGGCTGAAACGTAGGTGTGCATAGGTTGAGTCATGGTAACGGAGCCAAAGGTTTGATTTAGCTTTTATAAAATATATATGTATTTTTTCATAAAATTATCTTTATGGAATGAGTGCTCAAACAACAATGTGATCTTAAAATATGCTAAGACTTGTGTGATGAGGATGAAAGGTTGAACATATAAGTTGCTAGATGCGAGTCGTGCAATGGATCACTTAATTATTATAGCATAGTGTCTTTAATTTATGGTGCCAGTTAAGGCAAATGGTATTTGATTTGGCCATATGGCCAAATATAACATTGACAAACTAAAACTTGATGCGTAGGACGAATTTGTCAAAAACTTGAAACAAAGAGCAGCGTAATGAGAGAGAGTGCACAGGATTACGCTTTGAGGTAGATTATTTGATTATTACGCTTACAAAACGCATATAATCAATGATGTGATATATTAATTTTGCTAAGACTGTGAGGGCTAGTTTAACCCAAACCGAACCCGACGGGGAAACCCGAAACCCGAATTAATCGAGGCGGGGCGGGGCATGTTAATCGGGTTACGGGGCGGGTTTGGGAATTAAACGGAGATTTTAATCGGGTTTCGGGCGGAGAGCGGGGAATCCTCGCCTCGCCCCGCCCCGCCCCACCCGATTAATATATACACATATACGAATATATCTATATATCTATATACGTAGTAGTACTTTGTTAGTATTTACGTAATAAAAAATATTACTATAATATTGTTAGTTTTTTTTTTTTTTTTTTTTTTTTTTTTTTTTTTTTATTTATTTTTTTAAATATTTGTAAGAATGCAAAATTGTGATTATAAAAACTCGTTTAGCGTAATATTTTTAAGTTTTAATTTTTGACAGTATAATTTACCGTTATTTATGTATAATACTATTGTTGAAAACTTAATAAGGATCGTTTGTAATTGATTATTAATAGATTCGTTATTGCTAACAGTAAAAAAATAATAATAAATGTGAACTGGTGCGGCTTTGGTCGAAAATTGCACTCAAAGAGGACATCCCGATAAGATCCCCGATTAATATGGGGCGGGTTTGGGAGACTATCACGCCCTAACGGGGCGCCTCGATTAGATCCCCGATAGGGATTGCGGCGGGTATAGGGAGAACTTTGGTAATCGGGTTTGGGGATGGGGATGGCCGCCCCGCCCCGTTCCCATCCCTATATGTACGAAACTTATTTTTTAACAGCATGTGTATGTATTTTTAAGGAAGTACAGACAAAGTATTTGATGTTTTGGTTCCTAGTATGACACGGCATAGACTGTGAGTTTTAACTTGTGAGATATTCTCGTAACAAAGAATGAGTTTTCTTTTGTATGTATGTCCACGAATGGCCCCTTTTGGCCTTTTGGCAACGTAGCTAGTTTTGTTCGAGATGTGATTTTGAAGGTTTTGTCGTTAAAGGAAAACGTACGGTTTCTCACACCCTACTTCATATCAACTTCAATATAATTCTAAGATAAAATTCATTCGAATAAAGCCACACATAGATTAATTGAAATAACAAACTAACAATTGCAAGTACTAAACACACTAATGTTAAAGTAGTGATTAAATTGACATATAACAGATTTGATATCTCATGAGGTGGTTGTCCACGACGTCGTCATTTATCGTTGCTTACATGGCCTTCCTCGTCCTCACTTCACCACCTCAACACACTCATCTTCACTTTTCACGTCCACACGACCACCACACTGACGTGTTCGCGGCCCTTGATCAGTCCTCTTAACAGCCTCGGTAGCCGGATTTTTCTTGGTGACTTTGGCTAGACATAGTTTACCTTCACTTGTGATGAACTTGAATACACATTCATCCCCTTCGGTTAACTTATTGTATCTTTTGAACTTACGCCATCCTGGCGACAAAGTATACCTTTCTGTCCAATATGATTTATCTAGCCGAACACCCATTTTCCATTCTTTTCCGTCTTGATTCTTCATGATTATTGTTCCTTCGCGGTCTATTCCGGGCAAGCCCACAAACTTTTTGGGAAGCCGCTAGTAATACCAAAACACACACGTATGTTAGATTATCTCAAAAGGGTGCTTACCACATGCTAATGGAATTTTTTTTTTAAATGATTAACCACAACATACTGTTTTTTGTATGAATGAAAAGTATCTTTCTAAATTGCATATTTAGGGTCAAAAAAGCAAATTAGTGTTTGCCCATCATTGTCATAAGCTATAAACCATAAACAAACACAAAATGTTTTTGACAGATTACCCTAATTTTCTATTTTACCATGTTTTAAACGTGTTTGTTATTCCAAATTGTTATTTAATTACTTTTGAGCAAAATAAACTGTGTCTTAAGATGAATTATGATACATTGAAATTTATCATAAACCTTACCAAAACATCGTGTGTCTTCGGGATAATCACCACAAAGTAAGGGTCATCATGATCGACATCAGGACCATCATTAGAATCACCATCTTCGGCTTCAGCTTCATCTTCAAGTTTAACCACTTGCTTTCTTGAGGGTAAAACTTTTTCACACTCATTCACAGTGTAAATTGTCACTTTGAAGGTGGAATCATTAAGAAGCCAAAAAACAAGCATATCGCCATACTGCAAATCAGCATCTTTTACAACTTTTAACCATCCGTCAGTAAAAGAGTATCTTTCACCAACTTTTTCAATCTTTAATCGCCATTTATACCCTCCCTTTGCAGATCGGACTATTGGGTCTTTAGTCATTTGGTTCCTTAAGTATCTCTTGTAAAAGTCGTGTGGTAGCGGCTGCAAAAAACAGAACGTAGCATGGATATATTCACATAAACAACCACAATAAACACATAAAACACGATCAAGTAAGTTAAGTACATACCAAGTAAGGACGAATTGGATCTCTGATAATCTTGAAGAAAGATGGATATGTGCGAGGAGCCATTTCGAATGATTTTCAAACTTGAATAAAGTTCTTATGTGATGAAGGAATTATTTATTGGAGAAGATGTAATTTGAAAGTGAGATGCCCTATAGCTCTTGCCAAAATTAAAATTGCTTGATGGCCTCTTGCCTAAATATTTGCTAATAAGTAGTACGTACGTATTTCTATTTTAGTTTATGTGACAGCTTGCATTTCTTTAGCTTCAGTAATGAATTTAATAGTTACAAGTTTGTATTGTTAGACAACTTTGAGTTTAATCTATGGAACTGTTAATATATACTCTGTATGATCTTCTTGCGAGCTAGCTAGCATGTCTAGGGATTTCAATATAGATATAATGCATGTTCAAAGAAAACTAATGTCTATGATTAAAGAAAGCTAGTAAGTTGCAAAGGCTTGGAAAGAGCATACATGAGTTACAAATCCACGCTATTCGATCAATTCACAAAAAAATTTCTTTGCCTACTAGAAATCTGATACGAACCTATCCCATACTAGGCTCGTATCGGTTCATAAGTCCAAGTGTAGAACTCACTCAAAAAGCTAGCTTGTAAGAGGAGAGGACACCTAGACTTATAAACCACCACCCAATCCCATACTTGGGCGATGTGGGATCGTAACAATACCCCACCCTTTGAAGAACCAACATCCTCGTTGGTCATGGCTATGTTGGTCACGGTTGGCACCCCTCCTTGGGTCCAAGCCAACACTCCATAGGCCACCACTCCGAGCTCGTTGGTCACGGCTGTGTTGGTCACGGTTGGCACCCTTCTTTTGGGTCCAAGGCACCACTCCACAGGCCACCACTCCGAGTGTTGGAACCTCGAACGGTAGGGATGGCTCTCTGATACCAATTGATACGAACCTATCCCATACTAGGCTCGTATCGGTTCATAAGACCAAGTGTAGAACTCACTCAAAAAGCTAGCTTGTAAGAGGAGGGGACACCTAGACTTATAAACTACCACCCAATCCCATACTTGGGCGATGTGGGATCGTAACAAAATTTAATTTAAAGAATCAAATTTGATGTAAAGTTTAGATCCTCTGATTTGGTGGAGTTATTGGGTTCGGTTGGACTTGCCTCGGTTTACACAAAAACCATTGACGTTGTTGTTCGTATTATGTCATGGGTGATATATGGACATATTGAATTGAAACGATTTTTGTTCAAAAGTAAAGATCTAAGCACCAAAGTTGTGGTTATGGAGATCAAAGCTATTCTTCACCTTTGGATTCACTGCAGAAGTTGCATGGATATTGTTCATTGGAATGATTGGGTAAACCCTTGGTGTAGCTAGCTAGGTCTGCTTTGTTATGACTGTTTAGTTTCTTCTTTGGCCGATCTTTCCTTTTGGTGTAGCAGTTTTCATTGGTTTTGTTTTTCTAACTTATTGCTAGCTGTCTTGTGCTTTTCAAAATTTTTTTTTGCAGTTCGAGAAAAGAAGTTTTATGTTGATGCGATATTTGTTAGGGTTTTTCGGGGAAAACACATGCTTATAACTAAATCTCCACAGATGCCAAATCTTTGTCTGCATCAGTGTATCATAAAATTCGAAAGAGACTACCTGGGATACGTATATGAGAAATATGTTAGAATTTGACAACCAAAACATAATAGGAACGTACCGTGGTGATTCTAGCCCGAACAAGAATCAAGTATGCAAATCTTGAACTTTAAAGTATTAGATCAATGATAAACCCCTTACCGTTTTGTTTATCGATCTCTTGATAATAACTAAAGTGAGTTATTACCTCGTTCTTGTACACACAAACTAATATTGAATTAAAGTGATTGCAAGATTAAACACAAGTAAATTTTCTTTATGAAAATTTTGACCCAAACCCTTAGGGTTTATGTGAGTCGATCGGTAGGTAGAAAACAAGAAGAAAAGAAAACCTTTAGGGTATTGTGTGTGTACAAAAGATGTGAATGAGAGACCCTTGGGTTTGTATATATACTAGAGTAATCTTGGAGGATAAGTTTGAGTTGGGTTGGGTCTCCCCTTGCCCTTGTCGACCGGCCTCACATCCCCAAGGGATGTTCCAGAACCTTCTTGTCATACAAATTATATTCTAGTCCTTTTCCTTCTTATTTAACGATTGTTAGTCCATACATTTATTAAGTAACGGTCATTAGTCCTTAAATTTGTGTTATTAATAAATATACATAACTATTAATATTTATTAATCTTTAATTCTCATTTGTAATGTATGCAATCCCGAGGTCTCGGGTTCGATACTAGACAGTTACCTATTAATGTTATACGTAACATTTAACAGCTCCCACTCGTATATCCATTAATAGTAAAATGACATTGGTTGGCGTCTTGGAATACTCCAATGCCCCCAGCACGACTCGAGCTAGGTTTCCTGGAAAAACCTTTAATGATTCATCATTATAGTTATCCTTTCGTTTCTAATACTACATTAATAAAGATGTGAGATTCTTTATGAAATTTCTATTTCTCGTCTCTTTATGATTGAACAAAATTACCAAAACATCTGAACGTATTCCAGATAGACTTTGGGCGTGGCCACGCAAACATAATGTCAACCCTACGAGGGGCCCAACAGTATTAAACTTCTAAACAAATCAGAAGGAACAAATTCTTTCTTGACTACAAGAATAACCCATGAACTTTGCAACACTTCTGAAAACAACACTTATAACTCCCTGTTACGGTGAGCGGTAGATTGCTTCACAAAAATGCACTACATCCATGACTCTTATCTGGTATCTCAAGTCTGAGGATAACTTTAAATATGATTCTCACATTAAATATTAAATCATATTGTTGGGATAAGTCCTATATTCAATTCATTGAATATCATGTGAAATTGGTATGTCTACGCATCAATATACTTTCAAGTATATCCTAAAAAAATACTCAAATTTGTCTTAGTTTAATGATATTCCCATATCATTAATCGACAACGGACAATTTAGAATAATAATTTATTCATAGATTTAAACATGCAAATATAGGATATATTATTAAGACAATGAGTAAATAAACATAAACAATATTTTATTCTATTAAAATAATAATTGTACATTGCATCTCTTATCCAAATACTAATCATAAATGGGCATGAAACTTTCAGCCAAACGAAGTCCTATGCCTTCAGCATGCTTGTAGAGCTTGGTGCCAGGTAGAGGCTTTGTTAACTGGTCTGCTAAGTTTTCATCTGCGTGAACTTTGAGCATTTCGATTTCACCTACTTCGACTTGTTCTCGAACATAGTGATGCTTAATCGGGAAATGTCTGGTGCCTTTCATGATTCCAGGTTCATTGGCAAATGTAATTGCAGCTGAGTTGTCGTAATACATTTTTATAGGTCTTTGAATCGAAGGCATAACCCCAAGCCCTGAAACAAACTTCCTAATCCAAACAGCTTCCATTGTAGCTTCTGAAGCAGCTATATACTCACTTTCTGTTGCAGACATTACTAGTGTACTATGCTTTCTACTCCTCCAATCTACAATTCCTCCATTAGTGACAAAGACATAACCCGTCTGAGACTTCGTATCATCCTTATTACATTTCCAAGAAGCATCGCAGTAACCTATAACATCAAGTTCTGCAGATGGAGTACCCCCATAAACTAAGAACATATCTTTAGGAGCCCTAAAGTACTTAAGAATATTCTTAACAGCAGTCCAGTGAGCTTCACCTGGATTCTGCTGATATCAACTGGTTAAATTCTAAGCAAATGCCACATCAGGCCTTGTACTTTTCACCGCATACATAATAGATCCCGCAGCCGAAGCATAAGGGACTCTCTTCATGCGTTGCACCTCTGCAGGTGTTGAAGCACAAACTTTATTGCTCAATCCATGTTGTTCTTGCATTTTCAAATATCCCTACTTGGAATTTTGCATATTGAATCTCTTCAATATTTTATCAATGTAAGCACTTTGGCTTAATCCAATTAATCGCTGAGATCTATCTCTATATATCTTGATTCCCAGAATGAATGCAGCTTCCCCTAAATCTTTCATAGAAAAACTCTTTCCAAGATATGCCTTAACCTTTTGCAAACTTGGAATGTCTTTTCCGATGATCAATATGTCATCAACATATAAAATAAGGAAAATTACATCACTCCCACTAGCTTTGTGATATACACATGAATCAACAAGATTTTAAGTGTATCCATACATTTTAATCTCATTATCAAATCTCTTATTCCATTGTCGCGATGCTTGCTTCAATCCATAAATGGATCTTTGAAGTTTGCATACACGATTTGGGAATTCTGGATTCACAAACCCCTCAGGCTGCGCCATATAGATGTCTTCATCTAGGCGACCATTTAAGAAGGCGGTTTTGACATTGATGTGGCGAAAAATGAGCTATTTTTAGGGGGTCATTTAAGCCTGGATTTGAATTTATTTGATCAAATATAGCCCCAAATCATTCCTTTTGTCATTTTTTTTTGGGTAAAAGGGATAACACACCCTGGTAAAATATATTACGCCAAAAAACGTTGAAGTACAAAGGATGAGGGCGTACACCCCTCATCTCAGCCCGTTATATAGGCAAAACACGTACCAAACGGTACTAACTAGAAAACAGCCATAAACACTAAACAAAATAAGACTATGGCAAAAATGAAAACTACTTCCTACGACCTTGGAGCTTCAAGCCATACATTTCACCTGGAAGATCATAAATTTGTCTTGAGTAATCATCATAGTCATCATAGTCATCATATTCACCTTCAAGCTCATTACCACCACCAAATAAATTAACCGGTTCGTCAACCTCATCATCACTTTCAGAAACCACGACATCGCCCACTTTAGAGAATGGGTTAACCCTCTTATTAGAAGATGTAGATGGAGCAGAAGAGATATTAATCACAGGAGGCTCAGCCTGCTCCGTAGAATGCATATCACTCCCAAGAGGGACTTGTGATGTATTACCAGTCGTAACCGACTCATCCTTATTAGCTTCCCTTGTACATTCAGCATCCACATCAATAATGGTGTCACCAGGAATACCAAAACCATCATTATCTTCCATATTAAGAGCATCAAACTGATTAGAAGTAGTGATCTTGGTTCCACTCGTACTAGCCACATCAGAAGCCTTCTTCTTACTAACATTAACTTTCTTAGGAACAGTAGGATTCTTCTTTGGCTGATATTCAAAATGCTTACCCACAACAGGTTTAGTAAAACCTCCGCGACCCGGATTCAAACCAGCTTGCTTACCCTTCTTCTTATTGTTAACAGTCTGAAAACCATCATTTATATTCTTAGAAGGTTGAGCAGTCGGTGTCACACCCTTAGGACAATCCACCAAAACATGTCCAAACACCTTGCATTTATCACAGCGAGGCGGTTTCCACTCATATTCCACACGGATCTTCTCAATAGTCGAACCTGAACCGTCAAGTAAAGGAATCTCAACAGTAAGGCTGTCCCTAAGTACCTCATCCGACTTCACTTCAATCATACATCTAGCAAAACTACTCCTACCCCAAGATTCTTTGCACATCTGACTAGTAAAAGCATCCAATCTCTTTGGAGTCCCAATCAAAGTAGCAAGCAAACTAAGCCCGTCATCAGAAAACATCGCTAAAGGAACATCATGAAATTTAACCCACACTGGAATGTGAGTTAAATCCTCTTTCAACAAATTTGTGTTCAGATTCCAAGGTTTAAGAATAATAGGAACATTACGGATCAACCAGGGACCATTATCAAGCACCTCATCAATACCTTTCTTCGAAGTAAACTTGAAGAAAAAAAACCCCTTAGCGTTCATCATTACCTTCTGTAACCCATACTTATCCCACGCATTGCGAACATAATAATCCACAACCGGAAAAGCAAGACGCTGACCAAGAAAATATCCATAGAGTGTATTCTCAAACCTCATGTTCACTTCTTCCACTACTTTCATTGGAACTGAGAGGTCAACATTTTCCTTCTTTTTACTGCATTCTAATCTCCGAAAATTAGACACGTGCTTTTGAGATTCGTTAGAAGCAACACCCGCATAAGAAGCCGACTTCACTCCATTACCACTAGTAGAATCAACCTTAGGTGCATTAGGGGTAGCAGTAGCATTCAAAGGAGGAGTATTAGAAACATTACTATCAAATGAGGAAGCCATATTAACAGCAATATCATGTTGAACTTTGTTCATGGCTTCATCAAAGTTCTTATGTGCATTAGTAATCAATTGTTCCACATGACACTTTTTTGAAGCATCAAAAGCCACATCCGAGGCAAGTGTAACACTAGGCTGATCATCCTCATCATGAAGAGGTAATGGTACCCCATCATCATCCACGAACACAAGCTTACCTTCTACAATTTTCCTTTCCATGTCGCGGATCTTATCATCAAGCGAACTTGTCGCAGCCTCAAGTGAAACCGACTTCACTTGTTCAGGAACATGTTCACGAACATCACAATTACGTGTATCAGTTTGAGCATCAGTTGCATGACATGGTGCAGAAACCGAATCCCCAACAACATCACAACCATAAGGGATCGTACCCTTATTCAACCCAACTTGATCGGCCAAGTTAGTTGATGTTCTAGAAAAGGAAGCATTTTGGACGTTTTTAGGTACTTTTGGAGTGAATTCTAGAAAAGGAAGCATTTTGGACGTTTTTAGAGCATAAAAGTGAAGAAAACAGCAAAGTCTTAATTTTCCTTGCTGGGAACAGTACCTGACGGCGTCAAGAGTAAACAAGAGGTGGAAGTGGTGACGATCCAGAGAAATCGTGATGGCGTCAAGCTTGGCCGTCATGGTTCAAGATATGGTGACGGCCTACAACTAAATTACACATGACGGCGTCAAACTTGGATCTAGGCAATCTGATCTCATTATGGGCGGCGAGTTGACGGCGTAAGATATTCCTTCTTGACGCCGTCACCCTGTAAAATCTATATATAGTTTTGCAATTTTCATTCATTAGATGTACCTTTAGAGGGGATAACTTTGGAGAAACCCTAGCACGAATTTTACTGTTCTTTCAAGGGTTTTTACCATTTGAAACATTTCATGTTCAATTGAGATAAGTATCCTTTCAATTCATTCAATATGTCTATGTGTTGTTTGAATATATCTTACGCTTGTCTTGAATTTAACATGCTAGGCTAGATCTCTTGTGTGTTTGCTTAGATGTAGTGAAACCTAGATGTTGATTATGGGTTGATTGTTTATTTATAGTTGTTACGGATGAATGATTTCGATGTTTGGCTTAAGAAAACTGGCAGACTTCCATAGGTAACATGCTTGAACGTCTTAAGAAACATGAACCAATGCGTACTAGGTTATTATGGTTGTATTTAATGCATGAGCGAATTCTAATGATCTCATGTTAGGAGCTTCTTGCAGGCTCGACATAGGAGTGAAGTAGGAGCTTATAGAGTTGGGGAAGTACGTACACCACCCAACAAATGGTATTAAGGAATATAACCCGTCATCCACGCAATTGTAACAAACTATCAACCTGTAAAAGATATCTAGGGAGTAATGAAACCTAAGTAAACACAATTCTCCCCATTATTGTTCACACCACTAGTTTAATTAGCTTTATTTTCATTTCTGTTATTTTATTTTGATTGCATCTTTAGTTATTGGGTTAGTTGACTAGCAACTAATTCCGCCCACTCTTCCAATACCCGAGATTTTAATTGCTTTTATAA
This sequence comes from Artemisia argyi, assembly GCA_030686995.1. Taxonomy (NCBI): domain Eukaryota; kingdom Viridiplantae; phylum Streptophyta; class Magnoliopsida; order Asterales; family Asteraceae; genus Artemisia; species Artemisia argyi. The sequence goes on from CM060683.1 coordinate 180,646,837, forward strand.
AAATATAAAAATACAAAAAGAATCATCCCTCACCTCTAGATCTAGTTTTTAGGCTTTCTAATCCTAGCGACACTATTCCTGAGTTGAACGATCAATCCCCCGGTACTTGTCACTATACTATACTACAACGATCAGGTACACTGCCTGGTTAGTTAACTAGCAACTAATTCTGCCCACTCTTCCAATACCCGAGATTTTAATTGCTTTTATAAAAATATAAAAATACAAAAAGAATCATCCCTCACCTCTAGATCTAGTTTTTAGGCTTTCTAATCCTAGCGACACTATTCCTGAGTTGAACGATCAATCCCCCGGTACTTGTCACTATACTATACTACAACGATCAGGTACACTGCCTGGTGGGGGTTGTAAGCTTCTCGAGATCCCTCGAGAGGTAAAGCCTGGTGCGGTTCCCACGTATCAGACATCCATTTGCCAAATCTCATAGTCATAGTAAGCGGCTATGGCTATAAGAATCCTAATAGCCCTAGTGTCAGCTACAGGAGAAAAGGTCTCCTCATAGTCAACACCAAAAGTTTGAGTATAGCCTTTAGCTACCAAACGGGCTTTATAGGTGTGTACAATGCCATCCATATCAGTTTTTTTTCTTGTAGAGCCATTTACTCCTAACTAACTTGGCACCTGGAGGTAGGTCTACTTCTTCCCAGACTTCATTGTCTTTCATGGATTGCATTTCCCCATTCATAGCAACCTGCCATTTTTCCTTTTCAGGACCATTCATGGCAACCTTATAACTAGTAGGTTCATCTAGATCCCCTAGTAAGGTTTCCTCACACTCTACATTAAGACATAGACGTGTAGGAGCTTTCACAGGTCTAGTTGACCTACGAATGGGAACCACTTCAATTTCAGGTGGAGGACCTAAACTTTCAGGTTCCACAGGAAGTTGGCTAGTGTTTTCAGAAGGTGCTACATCTTCATGATCATCTTCCAGATCATATACTCTCCCACTGAATTCTTGAGATATGAGCTCCTTTTCCAAGAAGTCTCCATACCTTGCAACAAAAACTTTGTTTTCAGGTGGGTAATAAAAGTAGTAACCCATAGTTTCCTTAGGGTATCCTACGAAGATGCACTTCACAGATTTTTGTTGGAGTTTGTCTGCTGAGTCACGTTTAACATACGCCTCACAACCCCAGACCTTTCAATAAGACAAGTTAGGAGCTTTTCCAGTCCATAACTCATATGGTGTCTTATCCACCTTCTTTGTTGGATCCATATTAAGAATGTGAACCGCAGATTCTCAGGCATAATCCCAAAACGAAAAAGGAAGAGTTGTTAGATTAAACATAGATCGTATCATATCTTGCAATGTACGATTCCTTCTCTCAGATACACCATTTTGTTGTGGAGTATATGGAGAAGTAAGGTGTTGGACAATTCCCTCCTTAGCTAAGTAATCTATAAACTCTTGACTCAGGTATTCACCACCTCTATCGGATCGAAGAGCTTTAATCTTCTTTCCAAGTTGCAACTCTACTTCTGCTTTAAACACTTTGAATGTTTCAAATACCTCATGTTTATGTTTAAGTAAATAAACATAACCATAACGGCTGTAATCATCCGTAAATGTTAAGAAGTAGCTAGCACCTCTCCTTGACACATGTTTAAGTGGTCCACACACATCTGTGTGAATAAGACCAAGTATATCATTAGCCCTTTCAATCCTATTCTTAAAGGGTTTCTTTGTAATCTTCCCAGCAATGCAAAATTCGCACTTATCAAATGATTCATCATTGATCTTATCTAAAAGCCCATCATGTTGCAGCTTTTCCATGCGAGCCTTGCTAATGTGAGCAAGTCGACAATGCCAAAGATAAGATGAATCCAGACCTTTATTGATTCTCTTATTGTTGATGCTATACATTGAATTATTTTTAACAAAAGTATTACCATTATCATTCATATCAATCTCAAAAATACCATTCACAGCAATAGCATTAAAATAAAATACACCATTTAAAGAAACTGAAATTCCATTGCCAGAAATAGTATGATCAAAACCAATGTTCAACAAACATGAAAATGAAATTACACCTCTAACACTTGACGGTGCATAATGACAATTATTTAAAGATAGTACTAGGCCCGAAGGCAACACTAAATTAAAAACGCCTATAGCTTCAACTTCTGCATGTGCTCCGTTACCCACGTGCAAGAATTGTTCTCCATAGGCCAGCTTTCTCTAAACTCTAAACCCCTGCAAGGAATTGCAAATATGAATGCCACATCCCATATCATATACCCATGAATTCAATTTAAGAGTAAGAGTGAATAATTCAATCATAAAGAACGCACCTGAAGTACTGGGGTTACCAGACTCATTATTATGCTTTTTCTGTCGCAAGTCATGAATGTAGAGAGGACAATTGCGCTTCCAATGGCCCTTTTCATGACAGTGGTGACAAGCCTGATCCTTCTTGTTTGGAGGATTCACCTTGTTCTGCTTAGGCTGATGCTGCTTCATCTTGGGTTGTGGTTGATAGGCCATGACCTGCTTGCCTTTATCACCTTTTCCTTTGCCTTTGTTCACATGCGATTTCTTCTGGATTCTCCGCCCATGAATCGCCAACACTTGCAGGGTAGGAGCCTTGACCTTGGCTGGTAGACTTTTCTCATAATCAACAAGCAATGCGAGTAATTCTGAGACTGTCTTCCCCGAGCAGTGCATGTTGAAATTCTACACAAAACCAGCAAAGTCCTTGTTAAGGGACCTGTTGATCAAGTGCACTTGCACATTGTCGGGGTAACCAAATCCAATTTTGTGAAGTTGATCAAAGTATATTTCATCTCATTCACATAATCTTCAACTGGTTTACCATCACCATGCTTACAGTTGTGTAGCTTGTCAAGTTCATCATACAATTCAACTGCTGGAGACTTTTCATAAGACTGTTGAAGCACTTCAAGCATGTCTTTAGGAAAGTAGTACTCAAACTTCTTTTGTAACTGAGCACTTATGCTAGTGAGCATTAAACAAGCAACCTCATTAAATTTAGCATACTTCTCCCTCCATTCCGCCTTAACTGCTTCTGGTTCAGTAGCAGCAGGCTCAGCTGGGCATTCATCGGTCAAGAGATTGAGCTTACCAGCCGCCCTCAAGAAAATTCTAAGAGAACGGTGCCAATCATTGAAATTCTTTCTAGTCAATTTTTCCCTTTCAAGATGACTCTTGAAAGCAGAAATCACAGTTGGGTTATCGGGTTGAGCCATATCTACAGATAAAAGTTCAAACATTAGTATTTTCGATAATTAATATCTTCAAGAAAATATAATACCCAAAGACTATATTCATATAACCAACAAAATTTTCTTGAAAATCTAGGATCCAACTTTACATAGATTCCACCACATCAGTTGATCTGCTAGTGGTGAAATTACAAAAGATGGTAATCTGTCGAACAATAATTGGCAAACAAGATTTCCGATTCCTAGACCATTATGGGATTTACATCAAATTGATTTATAAATTTGCCTTGTAAGCATGTTTCATCCCATCTCATGCCTTAAGTTCTAGGTCTCAAGCACAACTTACTTAAGTCGTCTACCTTAGAAACTGTAAAATTACTATCTATGGTCTCACACATTAACAGAATTTTACCTCGTTATAATAATTTAGCTTAGGTCTCACGTTTACTAAATTAAAATTCCAAGTGTTCCTTATAGATAGATGGCATGTAACTTAAATTTTTAGGTTATTCAATTTTGATGTGTCAATAAAAATATGTATAAAGATGCATGCACTCATCTTTATAGCATAAGTTTTCAAAACCTTTTTATTACCAATTATTGAAATTAATACACAAAGTTTTACTTGAGGTAAAATACCTTAAGATGACTTTCTACAAGAATGATTTTAAAAGAAAATCGTTTAAGACGTATTTGTAAGTGTGATAACCAAGGCAGACTCTAAGGCTCTTTCCAAGCCTTCTTACCACGACTATGAATTTGTCTTAATGGAGTTACTTTTAAAAACCATGTTGTACAAAACATCAATCAAGCAAAAGTTTATGGATTCAATCTCAAAACATGTAATAAAGTATGAATCTTGCTAGTCTCGCTTTGGAGCGAATTACCGTGCGAAGCGAACCGTTGTTGGCACATAAGACACCGCAAGATTCAATCTTTATCACTTAATGTTTCACCATTGTTAGTTCATATTATTTTCTTTATAAAAAATCACCCTTTTATTGCTTACAATCATGTCAAACAATTAAAAACAATAAAACAAGTAATCAAAGACAAATCAAAACAACTAATAACCATAACAATTATAAAAGATGAAACAATTAGCCACATGCAATCTTAATTAGAAAAGATCATAACAAAATCAATTCTAGATTTTATATGCATATAATTAACTAGGGCCTTCATCTCTTGAAGGAGATGAGCCACATACATTGACAAGTCAATTGCGTAGGCCAAAGTTAATCATATACCACATAACACATAAATTGATTTTAATATATATATTGGGGTCTTCCCCAATTTTAGATCTATCTAAACATGTGACAATTAATAGATCCATGACTATCATGCATGATTCGTCACAGATTAAAGCATAACAATTACCACATAGGTCACAAGATACGTTCAAATAACCGGTTAATGACCTAGGATTACTAGTGATTACAAGTTAATCAAAAAACCACAAACCCTAATTAGGGTTTTCATGGAAATCGACCCCCCCCATAAATTAGGGTTAGGGTTTCAAAATTTTCAAAAAAAAAAAATTTTTAAAAGAAAAACCCTAGATCAAACATGTATCTAAAACAATTAAAGATTCAATTTTTATTATGTTTTAGTAATCAATTACATGTTAAACCTGGCTCGTGATGCCACTGTTAGAATTTGACAATCAAAGTATACGTATTGCGGAAGCTAGATCAAGTATATCACATAAATATTAACCAAAACATAATAGGAACGTACCGTGATGATTCTAGCCCGAACAAGAATGAAGTCTGCAAATCTTGAACTTTAAAGTATTAGATCAATGATAAACCCTTTACCGTTTTGTTTATTGATCTCTTGATAATAACTATAGTGAGTTATTACCTCGTTTTTGTACACACAAACTAATACCGAATTAAAGTGATTGTAAGATTAAACACAAGTAAATTTTCTTTATGAAAATTTTGACCCAAACCCTTAGGGTTTATGTGAGTCGATCGACTAGAAGAAAACAAGAAGAAAAGAAAATCTTTAGGGTATTGTGTGTGCACAAAAGATGTGAATGAAAGACCATTGGGTTTGTATATATACTAGAGTAATCTTGGAGGACAAGTTTGAGTTGGGTTGGGTCTCCCCTTGCCCTTGTCGACCGGCCTCACATCCCCAAGGGATGTTCCGGAACTTTCTTGTCATCCAAATTACATTCTAGTCATTTTCCTTCTTATTTAACGATAGTTAGTCCATACATTTAATAACTAACGATCATTAGTCTTTAAATTTGTGTTATTAATAAATATACATAACTATTAATATTTATTAATTTTTAATTCTCGTTTGTAATGTGTGCAATCCCGAGGTCTCGGGTTCGATACTAGACATTTACCTATTAATGTTATACGTAACATTTAACAAAATAGAGCATCGATTGAGAAAAAAAATGATTCACATTCATCGATTGGGATACGTCATGGAGGCGGTCACAGTATTTGGACATGCCCTTCAACTAGGGGTGTAAACGAGCCGAGACAACTCGCGAGTAACTCGAGATCGACTCGAAAAATACTCGATTCGACTCGATTTTAAACGAGCCGAGACAACTCGCGAGCTACTCGACTCGACTCGATTACACATTTACACCCCAATACATATATATATATATATATATATATATATATATATATATATATATATATATATATATATATATATATATATATACACATACATACATACATATACATACATACATATATATATATATATATATATATATATATATATATATATATATATATATATGTGTGTGTGTGTGTGTGTGTGTGTGTGAACTCGCGAACAACTCGAGATCGACTCGAAAAATACTCGACTCGACTCGATTTTAAACGAGCCGAGCTCGAGCATGTCAATACTCGGCTCGACTCGGCTCGTTTACACCCCTACCTTCAACAAACACTCCAAGAAAAAGAAGAAAAAAAAAAAAAAAAAAAAATCATTTGTAACGTATCTATGTTTATCTGAAACTTCATAATAGAAACTAGTTAAGTACGTTGATAATACTTTTTTTCAAGACATTTACAAATTTTTCATATTGATAAAATTTGTAACTACAAACGGATATTATTCTTTGACTTGCAACTGATTAAATATCTTTACATTATGACGACTTGGTATTTGATGTGAACAAAGGTGATCATGTGAACATATATATGGCCTAGGAGCTCATCTAGGAATGATGCACCATTACAACATTTTGGTCCATAGCATAACCAAAGATCATTGATGGAGTCATGTGATTAGACAGTGATAGAATTTGCTAAAATTGCTTGGTGTCCTCTTGCCTAATTAAATTTGCTACATTGACTATTTGTCTATTTTTAGTCTCTGTGACAACTTGTATTCTTTACCATCAATAATGCATTTACTATGTGATGTAAATGAGCATTTAGGAATTTCAATAATGTTATTAGATTTTAATCTATGAAACTGTTAATAGAGCAGGTTTAACCTCGAACAAGCGGTCGCTGGCTCTATGCCACCCCACCAATTGTGTGTCATCCATCAGAATTCAGAACTACTAAATTTTCATATAGATAATTCAAATATGTATTACTGAAAGAGTATGTTCTTGTTGTAAATAAATATTGGTTGAAATGATGTATGTATCATGCAGATACGTAGGTGTGCATAGGTTGCGTCACGGTAACAGTAACGGAGCCAAAGGTTTGATTTAGCTTTTACAAAATATATATGTATTTTTTCATAAAATTATCTTTATCGAATGAGTACTCAAACAACAATATGATCTTAAAAAATGCTAAGACTTGTGTGATTAGGATGAAAGGTTGAACATATAAGTTGCTAGATGCGAGTCGTGCAATGGATCACTTTTCATAGCATAGTGTGAGTTTTTGAGGAGTTAAATGGTTATGCAGTTAATCACTACTTGAAATAAAGCTTTTAAGAAAAACATAAGGAGAGCGTGTTCGGGATTAAGTTTTGAGGTAGATTATTTGATTATTAATCTTGTAAACCGCGTGCGCATATAATCAACGATATACACATATACGGAGTACGTACATGCATGTATGTACCAAACTTATTTTTTAACAGCATGTGTATGCATATATAATATATTCTTAAGGAAGTACAAACAAAGTATTTAATGTTTCCACTACATTTCAAGGATTATCTGATTGGTTCCTAGTATGACACGGCATAGACTCTGAGTTTTGCATGTGAGAGATTCTCGTAACAAAGCATGGGTTCAGTTTCTAAAACGGCAAATGTTTTAAAAATGTATCATATTAGTTATCATTTGGTTTTTTTGTAGCGAACAACTTTTTTAAAATGTCAGTCTACATTTGCTTTGCAATGGCACAATGAACAAAGATGTGATTTTCTGTTTCGAGATCATCATCACAGACAGGCCGGTCACCGAACCGAGTGTAGATCAGTTCGTCTTCTATCTAAGTTAACTCTTGTTGGAAGTCTTTCAGTTGCATCTAAAGAATTAAACAAACCCATATCGACGACACACATGACACAACTTGAAAAAAAGTCAAGGTAAATTAAACAAACAAAAATAAGAAATTTGAAAATTTGAGCATCATATAATCATTTTTATGGTTAGTCACTTTAGTAACATTTTCGTGTAGTACTTTTTTTTGGTGCAAAATGGTGAATTATATTAATTTCAAAGCACAAATTACAAAGGATCAACATTCAATTGGAATGGACATCACCCATCCAATTTCACTTACTACATACACTAACAGTCTAGATACTAACAAGAACACACGTTAACATTCTTCCTATCCTATAACAGATACCAAGCATACCATATCTCTGTAAAAACAGAGTATATAATCAAAAGACAGCCTGCACTATAATGTAAACCATGTCAGGCTAGTCTTCTTAATTTACCATTAAGCACCTACCATCTAGCTACATTTTCACATCATCAATCCATCCAAACCATTCAACCTGCAACCACAATAGTAAGGATAAATTTGGTGTGTGGCTTCACTAGGCACCATTACCCATCCATGGAAGGGCTCTTCCATGTAGCCTACATTTCCCTCTCATAGGAAGGCTTCAGCTACTCAGAAACACTCACCCTCAATGATGCCAGCCATTACCTCATGTGGAAGTGCAAAGAATGGACCATGTAGCTTCATCTTTCACAACTCACAATTCCATTCTGCTTGCACTTCCCTTCTATGCCACTTACCCTTCACATTGGATAACCCTACTTTATGGTACATCTTTACTGATTAGACCTCTCATTGTTCAAGCATATCTTAGTCAGACTCCTCCCAAGGCCAGTCTAATCAAAATATGTTGTCCAAAGAGTACAGTCGCTCAAATAAGACTCCAAGGTACTAGGTATTATACCAATGTAGTGACCAGAAAAATCAGACACAGTTATACAATTCTCATGATAATTCTTTATTCCAAACACCCCTTAAGATGCAACTTCACACATTATGCAAATGAAACTCCCCATACCATCTCAACTGCTTTGACTGCACTTGATTTCTTAGTTTTTAGGGACATTAGTTTAGCTTTTACTTCATCATTGATGATCTTGATAACCACTTTACTATCTTTTTCTTCCTCCTTGAATATCCTATTATTCCTCTCTATCCATAAGAAGTAAAGAGTAGCTGCAAGACATAGTTTCATAATCACTGTGCAAATGTGGTTGTGTTTGTTGTTACCATTAAGACTGCTTACAATTCCATCCCAATCATTTGCATTTTCTCTAATCTTTGCTTTCAATTTGATACTTTCCCATACTTCTCTAGAATAATCACATTCGAATAAGATATGATCATGAGAATCAGGAACTTTCTTACAAAAAGGGCACCTAAAATCACCTTGAGGGTACCATTTAAGTAATTTATCCTGAGTAACCAGCTTCTTCTTGACAGCTAACCATAGAATAAAAGTATGTCTAGGAATACAATTGGAATTCCATACCAGTTTAGCCCATGGAATATCATCATCTTCTCCTCTAATATCTTTCCATACCTGCTTAGTAGCATCACTGACTGTCTTCCCATCATTGTTGACCCACATGGTTTTATCAGTCTGTTCCCTCAACACTGGCACATTTAGATTTTGTAGACATTCAAACCTAGTAGCCCATTCTTGATCCCATTTCCACCCATTTTCATCAATAGCCTCACAGAGTTTACTATTAACACTAACCCCAGAAGCAAATATCTCTCTTTTACTAATAGATTTAACAAAAGCTTAATTACTATTCCACTTATCATGCCACACAGAAATCAATTTGCCATTGCCAATATCATAGCTAATGTGGTTCTCTACAAACTGTCTGTGTTCCAAAATTGTCTTCCAACACCAACTGTCACTCATAGATGCTTCAATATCCCAAACACTCCTTCCTTTCAGCTTCACTGTATTGTTCCATTTCACACAGAGAGACTCTTTATTAGAAGCCACATTCCATAGATGCTTAACAATTAAAGCTTTATTCCATAGATCCAATAGTTTAAGTCCCATTCCACCCTTATCTTTTGGTTTACAAACATCCTTCCAAGCGACTCTAGCTTTACCTTAGCATACTTCACTATTGCTCTATAAGAAACTTTTGAATAATGATTCTATTTCATTAACAATAGTTTTTGGAATTTTAAAGATTGACCCCCAATAGACTTGCATTAAAGATAGAACAGAAGCTATAAGTTGTGCCCTTCCTGCATAAGATAGAATTTTATTCTTCCAATCACCAAGCTTTTGTTTCACTCTGTCCACCAGGCACTTACAATCTTGAACCCCTATCTTTTTATCCATCAAAGGCACTCCTAGGTATCTTACTGGCATCTTACCAAGCTTGAAAGGTAGAATACTAAGAATGTCATTCTTCTCCTCTTCTGTTAGACCACCACAAAATAAAGTACTTTTCCCCATATTTGGATATAGACCAGAGACTTTTCTGAATTTATCAATGGCTTTTCTAATAGTATTAACTGAGGTTGTATCTCCATGGCATAAAACCAATAAATCATCTGCAAAGTATAAGTGAGTGATTTTCAGGCTCTTACATCCAAAATGGTACTTGAAGTTTCTTTCTTTTGAGATTTCAACCTTGATTATTAGATTAAGGACTTCCATTACCAAAGTGAATAGGTAAGGAGATATTGGATCCCCTTGCCTTAAACCTCTGCCTCCCTTGAAATACCCATACCTTTCACCATTCACACGGATAGAAAACTTAGGAGTTGAAATGCAGGCCATAATCCATTGAACCATAGTATTGTGAAAACCAAACTTGATCAAAATGTTCTCAAGAAATCTCCAACTGACGGTATCAAAAGCTTTCTGAATGTCAATCTTAAAAGAGCACCTTTTAGGTCCATTAACACAATTATAACCTTTTAGAAGCTCTTGAGTTAAAAGAATGTTGTTAGTGATTGCTCTTCCAGAAACGAATGCACTTTGGTTCTGATCCACAATCTTAGTAAGCACTGTTGTGATTCTGTTTGTTAGCACTTTACTAATGCATTTGTAAATCACATTACAACATGTTATAAGGGTAGTATTCACCTCACCAAGTAACTTCCCAGTGTTGAAGATCAGCTTTTGACAGCTTGACAGAAATCATCTTTAACAACATCCCAAGCCTTTTTAAAGAACTTTGAAGTGTAACCATCTGGCCCAGGAGCCTTATTATCATCAATATCAAACAATGCATACTTGAGTTCATCATTAGTGACCTCTCTGATCATATTATTGAACATTCTTTCATCATCCTCATTCAGACCTTCAGCATGAGATTCCACACCCAAAAACTTATCAAAGTGATTAACAAATTGAGTTCCAACTTGATTTTCTTTATGCACAACTCCATCTTCACTGAAAACTTCATAATTTTTGTTCCTATTCTATCTTCTTCTCAAAACTTTATGAAAATAAGCTGAAATTTGTCACCCTCCTTGAGCCAATCCACCTTTGATTTTTGAAACAACAAACTTTCCTCATCTTTTAAAGCCTCAGTAAAATCACCCAACACTGCAACTTCCTCTTCTCTGTAGCTTTATTTGTAGGATCTTTATCAATTTTATCTTGAATCTCATACAGTTTTCTCCTTAGATCATCAACTTTAGTGAATAAGTTCCCATTCTTCCAATTGAGATTGTTGAGTTGTTTCTTCATAGACTTTAATTTTTGCACAACTTGATACATAACATGCCCATGAATATCAGTGTTCCATGATTCTTTGATAATCTCCATGAACTCCTTCTTCTCAGTCACATAGTTAGCAAATCTAAATGACTTCCTTTTCTTTACCACCATCACAGGACAGGTCAAAATGGCTGGACTATGGTCTGATATCCCATAAGGTAAGAACCTGGCATTTGCATTAACATGATTAGTCAAAAATTTAGAGTTAATCATAATCCTATCCAGTTTTTTCAGAGTAGTGACATTAGGATTGTGCAAACTTTTAGTCCATGTAAATTGAAACCCTGTGCTGCATAGATCTTCCTCCTCAATATTGTTAACACAGTCTTGAAACTCTATCATATCTTGAGACATATAAGCAGTTCCTTCTGAATGATCTTCCAAGTTCAAGCTTACATTTACATCACCCATAATAACCCATGCTTCATCATTGATTATTGTCTTGAATAGGTAAAGGTCTTTCCACAATTCTCTTCTATCTCTACCATTGTTAGCAGCATAGATGAAAGTGCAGAAGAATCTAATGCTTGAGTTTAAGATTTCAACAAAGTAGAGCATAGCTTGTCTTGTACTGTGGATGAGAGTGCATTTATTCACATTACTGTTCCAACCCACAATTATTCTACATCCTTTAATACTCAGATTCAGATTATGTTGCCATTCCCAATTCCCAAAAATTTTATCACAAACCTTGTCAATCCTGCCCTTTTTCATGTGTGTTTCAAGAATTGCACATATACTCAAACTTTCATTCCTTATTAACTTCTTTATTTCACTCTGTTTAGAAAGCTTACCAAGCCCTCTAATGTTCCAGCTCGCAATTTTAAAATCCATGATCACTTATTAAAAAGGTTCCTACTACCTCCAACCTCATTATCTGTCATGAACTTAGCATTTGCAGACTGGTCCATGTACACATCATTCTCATCTAACTCAATTTCCTCAATGACCTCTTTACCTTTTTCCTTATTCTTAGCCACCACATTCCTTTTCTCTTTATAGTACCTGTCCATTTGACTGTTTCATTCAAAGGTGGATCTTGATCTTCCATAACAAACTTATCCACAATCATTTTCTTCTCAACACTGATCTCAAATGTTTCTTTAGTCAGACTATCATCTTGTAGAGGAGCATACTTGTTGCCAGTAATCTTAATAGCATTCACTATATTCTCCTAAACATTCCATGTTTTCTTGGGTGAAGGTTTGCTATTTGCATTAGTTTGCTCTCCTGCCTCTTTCTTTTCATTGGTTTTAGTAGGTTTAGAATGACCATTTGGTTTAGGTTTTGGAGCATATACATATTTTGGTGCTACATACTTCCTTCCCCCATCCATTCTCCTCTTTTCTTGTTTCTCATTCTTGTTTTGTTCCTGATGTTTAGTGCCATTGTTCTCTTTCTTACTATTATCCACTTTGCTTTCTTCCTTATTATTACACGTTCCACACTTGCCATCACTGTGTCCAAACACTTGACATTTAGAGCATACTAGAGGTTTCCAATCATATTCTACTTTGACAGTTTTAGCAGCAATATTCTTTTTATTCTTATCACAGTACTGAACCTCAATAGTATCCTTTAACCCTTTTATAGCATTTACCTCAACCAAAACCATAGCATAACCCAGTCTCCCATTACCTTGTATGTACATCTTTGTAGTCATTGCATCCATTATTACTTGTTTGCCTAAACTACTAGTCAACGCACTCAGGCCCTTTGTGCTCCATGCTTCCAATGGTATATTTAACATCCTAACCCAAATAGGTAGTACACTAGGTTCAACTTTATTCACATCAACACTAATATCCGACTTCTGCATAACCATTGGTTTACTGTTGACTATCCATACTCATTTTCTACCACTTCCTACAACCCTTGATCATCTTTGAATTTAAACACAAACGTTCCATTACCAATGTTTTGAATGCTTCTTAACCCAAACTTACCCCACATTCTAAACAAATGATAATTAATCTCTTGAGAGTACATTTTATAGCCTACAAAATAACCACATGCAGTATGTTCCCATTTTTTACTTCCCTCCATAACAATTTCCTCATCAAATATCACAATCTCAGTCCCATTATCATTAATACTAGTAGGAATATGACACAACTTATTATTCATACAGTTCAGGTTACTTTTAGCCACATTAGCATAACTAGTTTTATCCATTTTACTATCACATACAACCTCACAATCATTAGTACTTGTTTGAGTATTAGCAGTCATACTTACAGTGCAATCATGCTTTTGCTTGTTCAACTGACTATTCTCCTTACCAAGACTGTTACATTGCATCTTATCTTTGTCACCTCCCACAGTTCTATCACCAACTTCTCCCACAGGTACCTTATTTGCCCCATTTTCAACATCCACATGTACCTTTTCCAATGCATTACCCTCACATTCACACCCAATCTTAGTCATATCCACATCATTATCATCCATAACATTCACCTTAGGTGCACCAGTAACCTTCCCTAATTCCATCTCCTTATCAATCACTTCTCTACTAACCTTTGCATCTACACCCCCTCCCAACTTTATCCATCCTTCCTAATTCAACACAATTAACCCTAATCTCAGAACAATCAGCTTCATCAATAGTTTTCACATCATTTCTTTTCTTGCTATTCAATTCACATACAGAATCCTTTAATCTATTAGGCAACCGCGTCTTTCTCTTAGATTGTCTACCTTTAGCCGACATAATGTCAACCAATTGTACTCAATCAATCAATTAACACTAAAGGATATCACCAGAATATAACAGATAATGAAATGATAGAAGAAATTTGAAAAGTAAATTTTAGCATCAAAATCCCTAATTGGGTTTTATATAAAACCTTGTTAAAATTTGGGGAAAATCACACCACTAGATGGGGAATCAAAAGCTGATTCTATTACACTAAACTGATTAGATATTAACGTATAGAATCAAGTGTAATCAAAGGATTTACAAGCTTTTTAATGGTGGAAAATGGTGGGAATGTTTGTTAGAGGAGAGAGAAAAGATAGAGAGTCGTGTAGTACTTGTGTTTGGGTATGTGTTGATGTGATAAGGTATGTCCACCTGTGGCCTCCTTTTGGTTATGTAACTATTTTTATTTGAGATGTGATTATGAAGATTTTACTATTAAAGGAATGATTTGCCCCCACCACTTTTGATCAACTCAAATAAAGGTTAAGAGAATTTATCATAATAGACTTAAAGAAACTTTATCCTAAAGGGGCGTTTGGTTGGAGATTTTGAAATTCTGGAATTTTAATTTCTAGAAAATTTAAATTCTTGAGAATATAAAATTCCGGAATTTAAAATATCTTCACATGTTTGATTAACAGAAATTTGTGAATATTTTTTTATATTTTTTAATATAAATTTTATAAATATTCTATCTAAAAGTTTTTAAAAAAAATTATAAAAAAAGTTTATAAAAAAAATTTATAAAAAATTTATAAAAAAAGTTTATAAAAATAGTTATAAAAAATTAAAAAAAAATTTATCAAAAAATTTTATAAAAAATTTATAAAAAAAATTATAAAAAAGAAGTTTATAAAAAATTTATAAAAAAAAGTTTAAAAAAAGTTTATAAATAAAATTTATAAAAAAAAGTTTATAAATAAAATTTATAAAAAAAAATAGTTAAAAAAAAATCATAAATATTCTATTTAAAAGTTTATAAAAAACTACAAGAAAAAAATTTTATAATTTTTTTTTTCAAGTAAATGAAAATTCTTCACTTTGTGAAGCCATTTTAATTTCCCCAATTTTGGCAATTCATGAAATTTTAAATTCCATCATTTGGGTTACCAAACAAAATATTTGAGGGAAATTAAAATACAAATGCCATGAATCCCCCCCCCCCCCCCCCCCCCCCCCCACCAATATACTCCAACCAAACGGAGCTTAAGTAACTAGATTAAAGATGCGAGGAATAATAAACAGGCGAGGTTGGCATACTAAGAGTAATAACGACTAGTCGACTATCAAGCATAGATAAGACTACAAATAACTAGAAGGGCCTTAACTAAAACTAGAAATTTGATGAGGTGGCTTGCCATGTCGACGCCCGTTTCACTACCCATCAACCGTGCTAGCCGGCTTTTTAGGTTAACTTGGCTAGACATAGTTTACGTTCAGTTGTGATGAACTTGAATACACATTTATCGCCTTCGGCTAACTTATTACATCTTTTGAACTTACGCCACCCTGGCGACAAATAGTACCGTTCGGTCCAATAGGATCTATACAGTCGAACATCCATTTTCCATTCATTTCCTGTAGCATTCTTCATGATTATTGTCCCTTCACGATCTATCCCGGGCAACCCCACAAATTCGTTAGGAAGCCGCTACAATACCAAAACTCAGATATGTTAAATTATCTCAAAAGGGTGCTTATTATTGGTTATGAAATTTCGTTTACTTAGTTCATGTTTCCTTATACGTACAAGAATATAATTAATAAAAGTAAAGCTAGGTGAAGGCCAAAAATTTTAGAGTAAGGATCGTCTTATGTTCATTTGAACATGAGAGATAACGTTTTATTTATTTTAATTGTACAATTAGAACAACC
Source organism: Artemisia argyi (assembly GCA_030686995.1). Lineage (NCBI taxonomy): Eukaryota > Viridiplantae > Streptophyta > Magnoliopsida > Asterales > Asteraceae > Artemisia > Artemisia argyi. The sequence goes on from CM060683.1 coordinate 180,662,825, forward strand.
ACAACATTACCTCTCATGTTTAAATGAACATAAGAGGATCTTTATCTAATAAATCTCAATCAAGTCATGATGATCTGGAAACAAAATAAATGGATTCAAGAATCAAGATCCCTCTTGGTTATGTAGTACTTATGTTTTTGTATGTGTCTACAATGAGTTTTCTTTTGTATGCATGTCCACCAATGGCCCCCTTGTGACCTTTTGGCTATGTAGCTAATTTTGTTTGAGATGTGATTATAAAGGTTTTTCCTGTTAAAGCAAAATGGTTTCTCACCCCTACTTCATATCAACTTCAATATAATTTAAGATAAAGCCACACATAGATTAACTGAAATACTAAACACACTAATGTTAAAGTTGTTGATTAAATTTACATATAACAAATTAGATATCTCATTAGGTGGTTGTCCACGCCTCGCTTATCACTGCTTATGTGGCCTTCAACGTCTGTTGGGTATAATCTTGATGGGTCAAGTTATGGTTAAGTCCATGGGTCATGGTTCAGTGGGTATGGATAGAAGTGGGTTGCTCCATTTAGCATTTGAATAAAGAGTTGATATGGTCCTTGTGTTGACCGAGTACTAAGGAATACGTGGGCTATAATATTAGCATGTTTGTTTGTTTGTTACAGGTTTCTAGGAATAGTGGCAATACATGTAGTACACCACGTTTTGCATGTTTTGTTTGTTTACTTATAGTATAAATAGCAGTAGGTTTCATATGTATGTAAGTAATCAGTTTCTCCTTCCTTATTAATATACAAAGCATTGAAAACCAATCTTGCAGTTTTGATTGGTGTTTGCGGGTGTGAGTTCGGGGTGGGGAAGGGACTAATTCTCAACATGGTATCAGAGCTAGGAGGGCTCATACCTGATCGATATGTGGCAAGAAAGAAAGGACTGGTTGCTTTCTATGTAATCAGCGAAAGACGAATGCAAGCAGCAAGGTTTTTGGTCACAGCGGGTGACCACAAGAACGCAACAGCAAGGATGGTTTTAAAGCAGGAAACAAGCAAGAAATCATAGCAAGATAGCAAGCAAGTAGCAAGAATCACAAGCAAGAAAGCAACAAGAAGTTATCGCAAGTTAGCAAGCAAGAAGGTTGTTGCATGGTCTGTAGCAAGTAGCAGGCAAGACAACCATAGCAAGTAGAAAGTTTCGGGTTTGTAGCAAGTAGCAAGCAAGAAATGTGGACAGATTTATAATGCTTCAATGCTTATTGTTATTAAGACTTATATGTTTGTTTAGTATATTTAATTATGGGTCAAAAGGGCGAAATTGTATGGGTCGAACTTTCTTAACCCAAACAGCCCATTAGAAGTTAGTTATGATATGACAGTTATTAGAAGTCAGTTATTATGGTTGACAGTTATTGTTAAACGACACAATGGTTAGGTATTAAGAGTCATGTCGTTTCAATAGCTATATATAGTGTAAAGTGTCGAACATATGTTTTTTTAGTTCCATTTATTAATCTTAAGTTTTATATATACCTTGTCTGAATTTTACAACACGAAACACAATCACAAAAATTCTCACAACATGGTTTTTTACAAAACGTTTCATGGAGAATAATTGGCGTGGCAATAAACCTGTGAATAGATACCAACAGTGGTACCAGAGCTTATGTTCTGATCCTTGGAGAAGCCAATTATACAAAGATACACCATACATCCCAAACAGACATTACTTACAAAGAGGAAAATACCAAACTACCCAAACGTGGCCTAGACACAAGAAATATATTTCACCAGAAGGAAAACAGTTACTTAAGAAAAAGATGGAAGAAGTGGTATCCTATAATTCCTCAAAACCAAAACCGTATGTTACTAACACAAATAAAGAAATAGGAGAACCAAGCAGTTTGCCAAAGAAAGAAAGAAGGGCACGTTGCTATATTTGCAGAGAGAGAGGGCATTTCTTTTGGAAGTGCACAAACAAAGAAAAGGAAACTAACACAGAATCAAATGCAATGGACACTACAAAAATTGAAACACCACAAGATGAAGCAGTTTTCAAGTATGAACCAGAAACAGTGCATGTTTCAACAGATTACATGGTTCAGGGTTCTGATTTAGGAAGTTGGGATGAGATATGGTATGTTAGTACTGCATATAAAAGGCACATGACTCCTATGAAACAGTTATTCAAACGATTGATGCAGAGATTCCAAGTTGAAGGAACAGAAGAGAGACAAAAGAAGTTTATTGTCTCATATGGTGTAGGAGAAGTGATTGTGAATACAGACAGAGGAAGATTAATGGTACCTAATGTGGTTTACACTCCTGAAATCACATTAAACATTCTAAGTTTAGAACAATTGAAGGAGCAGGGTTACTTTGTGAGTCATGATGGAAACAGATGCAAGATTTGGTACATGTTTGATCACATGTATGATGAAACAGTTGATAAACACAACATTGTTGTAGGGGAAAGTGATGGAAGCATGACTAAGAGACACAATGAATTTCTGGATGAATATTTCAAGTCGATAGACCCTGATGATGCATGTTCATTGGTAAAAGGAATGGAGGAACTGAAAATGGAGAAAGATTTTGATCATGATTATGTGGATTCTGAATACATAAGCATGAATGGAACTCTATATTTCCTAAAGGTAAACACTTTTCAAAGATTCATAGCATTTCTTGATTTGATTGGAATAGATAAATTTGTATATGGAAACTGGGAAGTGTTGAAAGGAAAGTTTATGGAGATGATCGAATGGTTCTACAAAGAATACTTAGGACAAGAAGTATTGGGTGAATTACCACCAACTGTGGGGGTAATTAAGATTGATTTATTGGCTTTGTACAAATTTGTTGATGCACTTGGAGGATACATGAATGTATCATTTAATGGAAACTGGCATCAATTGACAAAAATACTTGGTCTAGCATATGAACATCAAGTGATAGTGAAAGAAATATACAAGGAGTATATTGGTTTGGTGAAATTGTACTACGAGGAGGCTAAAAGAGTGCAGGGTGAACCAGAGGGATTGGCTAGCATGAGTGAAATGGAGCCACAGAATGATGCAAGGGTAATTGCACATGGTGCACAGGGAAATGCACAGGTTGAAGCACTTGAAGCCCAAGAACAAGAGATCAGTGAAGAATCTCCCAGAAAGAAGTACAAGAGAATGGAAGATGTTATGCAGTCAAATGAAGAGACCAAAGGAAACAAATTTGAAGAAAGCACAAGCAGTAGTGATGACTTCATCATCATTACTTGAAGATTGAACCAGAAAGATCAAGATTGCAGCATTCAAGCATTAGGAAGGAGATTGTGGACAGATTTATAATGCTTCAATGCTTATTGTTATTAAGACTTATATGTTTGTTTAGTATATTTAATTATGGGTCAAAAGGGCGAAATTGTATGGGTCGAACTTTCTTAACCCAAACAGCCCATTAGAAGTTAGTTATGATATGACAGTTATTAGAAGTCAGTTATTATGGTTGACAGTTATTGTTAAACGACACAATGGTTAGGTATTAAGAGTCATGTCGTTTCAATAGCTATATATAGTGTAAAGTGTCGAACATATGTTTTTTTAGTTCCATTTATTAATCTTAAGTTTTATATATACCTTGTCTGAATTTTACAACACGAAACACAATCACAAAAATTCTCACAACATGGTTTTTTACAAAACGTTTCATGGAGAATAATTGGCGTGGCAATAAACCTGTGAATAGATACCAACAAGAAACAATCGTAAGAAGCAAGAATCGATAAGCAAGAAGCAAGAACGAGATCAAGACCGGTATTTTGTAAGAAAGCAATACCGTTTTGGAACTCGATAGTAAGAGCAAGAACAAAGTTTTTGAAACTTTGAAAAGTACGTGCAAGATAGCAAGCAAGAAGCAAGTAGAAAGAAGCAAGTTTGAGACTGAGCAAGGAACCGCGAGACCTTGTTCGTGAGTATGATTATAGGAGTCGAGACCGTGATAGGCATCAAGATTACGGGGGTGAATGTTGGGTATAATCTTGATGGGTCAAGTTATGGTTAAGTCCATGGGTCATGGTTCAGTGGGTATGGATAGAAGTGGGTTGCTCCATTTAGCATTTGAATAAAGAGTTGATATGGTCCTTGTGTTGACCGAGTACTAAGGAATACGTGGGCTATAATATTAGCATGTTTGTTTGTTTGTTACAGGTTTCTAGGAATAGTGGCAATACATGTAGTACACCACGTTTTGCATGTTTTGTTTGTTTACTTATAGTATAAATAGCAGTAGGTTTCATATGTATGTAAGTAATCAGTTTCTCCTTCCTTATTAATATACAAAGCATTAAAAACCAATCTTGCAGTTTTGATTGGTGTTTGCGGGTGTGAGTTCGGGGTGGGGAAGGGACTAATTCTCAACAACGTCCTCGCTTCACCACCTCCACACACTCATCCTCACTTTCCATGTCCACACGACCACCATGCTGACATGCTCCCGGCCCTTGAGTCCTCTTAACAGCCTTGGTAGCCGGCTTTTTCTTGGTGACTTTGGCTAGACAAAGCTTATTCTCACTTGTGATGAACTTGAATACACATTCATCACCTTCAGTTAACTTATTGCATCTTTTGAACTCACGCCATCCTGGCGACAAAGTGTACCTTTCGGTCCAATATGATTTATCCAGCCGAACACCCATTTCCCATTCTTTTCCTTCTTGATTCTTCACGATTATTGTTCCTTCACTGTCTATTCCAGGCAAGCCCACAAACTTTTTAGGAAGCCGCTAGCAATACCAAAACACACATATGTTAATAGATTATCTCAAAAGGATATTTACTACTGCTTATGTAAATTTGCTATAATAATGATTAACCACAACATACTGTTTTTTTAAGAATGGGATATCTTTCTAATAACATTTCGCATATTTAGGATCAAAAATGCAAATTAGTGTTTGCCCATCATTGTCAAAAGCTATAAAATATAAACAAACACAAATTATTTTTGACAAGTTACCCTTATTTTCTATTTTACCATGTTTTAAAAGCGTTTGTTATTCCAAATATTTAAGTACTCTTGAGTAAAATAAACCTTCTTTTACGATGAATTATATTTATCATAAATTAACCTTACCAAAACATCGTGTGTCTTAGTCTTAGGGATAATCACCACAAAGTAAGGGTCATCATGATCAACATCAGGACCTTCATTACAATCACGATCTTCATCTTCAAGTTTAACCACTTGGTTTTTTGGGGGTAAAACTTTTTCACACTCATTTTCAGTGTAAAATGTCACTTTGAAGGTTGAATCATTAAGAAGCCAAAAAACAAGAGTATCTCCATAGTGCAAATCAACATCTTTTACAACATTCAACCATCCATCAGTAAAAGAGTATCTTTCACCAACTTTTTCAATCTTTAGTCGCCATTTATACCCTCCCTTCGCAGATCGGACTATTGGGTCTTTAGTCCTTTGGTTCCTCAAGTATCTCTTGTAAAAGTCACGTGGTAGCGGCTGCGAAAAAAGAATCATATCATGGATATATTCACATAAACAACAAACTGCAAACACATAAAACACATTAAGTACGTACCAAGTAAGGACGAGTTGCGTCTATGATAATCTTGAAGAAAGATGGATACGTACGAGGAGCCATTTTTATTGATTCTTAAACTTTAGTGAAGTATGATATGAAGAAACTGTTTTATGGAGTTGTAATATGAGTAAACGGAGATGCCAGCTCTTACTTAAAACATGAGTGAAATTAAGGATACCTAAATCAACTTGATGGAAACATTTGTACATACATGAATAGACAAGGTACATGCATGTCTATAGAATTATTGGTTTGATATCTATAATATAATGTCTTAAACTTGCTCTATAGAAAATTTATAGAAAAGTAAAATTGTAAGATTTCAGTCTCTAGAATTTATTTGAAATGTGTTCAATGAATTAAAAATTACAAGACTTGTTAACATGATAGTATATATCAACCGACGTTATACGTGTTACATGTCTTTAAAGTTGTTTATGTGACTATTGTTAGTGATGACCTTTTTTTACACTATTATACTATACTAGTCGCATGAGCCGTCCGATGGACGGGCTAGCGTCATATAAATTTAATAATATTATTACTTATTAGGTCACATTTAAGTTTAAAGTTACATATTTATTTTGTTAATGATAAACATATTATTTCAAAATTGTCTAATTGTATATTAGCATTGTAAAATTTTAACCATAGAACTTAAACTGATAAAAACAATAAATAAAATTAAAACATGATTAAGACATTAAGTTTTTAATATTGGAAGCATTACTAACATGTAAAACTCAAACAAAACCATTTTAAAGATACTAAAAATGAAATTTTGGAGATGACTCCGGAGACCATCTTAGATGTAGATTGTGATAGTCAAAGTTCTCAATATCGTTGATCTCAACATCACTCTCTTCAATGTTGGAATGGTCACTAAAATAATCAATAGTTGGCATCGAAGCAATCTGTTTTCCATGGTCTTTAGCGAGTTCATACTTTGTTTTTTTTAGCATGTTCTATTTCTTCAACATATTTTTGTTCTTTAGCCTCTTTTTGTTCAACACCAAACCATAACATCTCAACTTCATAGTAAGACTCATCTGGTTCCCACAAATCTTCTTGCGTAACTTTCTTTTGATTTTCATCTTTAACAACTGTATTGGAAATGAAAAAAAATAACAAAAAGAAAAAGTGAAATGGAATTGCAGCATGTTTCATTATTTTTGAAGGGTAAAAGAGTATCAACACCTTATACTAAATAAAAAAAAAAACAGAAAAAACCCTAATTCTCTCTCTCCCCTATGGAGATTTCCGGCCGCCACTTCCTACTAAAATTCCGGCCACAAAACCTCTTCTACACGTCCTCTCTACCCTCTAATTCGTTATTGGGTATGCAATACGTTGTATGGGATGCGTTTTTTATTTTTAAGGAAGGGGCAGCTGATCTTATTTTCTATAATACCTTATGAAATCTTCATATATGATGGTGGCTGGTAGTATCATGATCATTATCGTTTTTATTGTTGTACTACTGGTCGTGGTGATCAAGGCATAGTATTTTTATTATCCTTGATCGTTTATTCACTGCCAAAACCCTAAAAAATCCTCTCCTGTAATCGACTTGCCTCTATATTCGTTTTTGGACGAGTTTTAGGGTCAGCGTATTTTCTTTTAGGGTTTGGGTATATTACTGGTTCATATGGTGTTCCTCATGATGCTTATCATAATATTTTTGAGGCGTGTTTGGTTGATGTTTTGCTGTTCGTTCATGCTATATGAAACCCTAATTTAGGGTTTCAATTTTTTCTGTATGGTATGTGGGTTTGAAGGAGAGATGGTTTCTATTGGATCTATGCTTCGGTTATGGGGTCTGATCGGTTACTTGTTTGGGTTTGTGTATCCTTGGATGTGTTTGTATCATCAGTTCTGATGTTATTGGTCTTGATGATGACATGCGGTTGGTACGCGTATTAGGACCTGGTGCTGATCATTACGTTTGCATGTTAGTGTGAAAGTTATGGTTCTTGTGGTTTTCTTACTACCATGGTTTCGACTGCATCGTGGTACTTTAGTGTCCTTTGGGACTGAGGTGAGGGATTTCACCCTCATCTTATGTACTTCAACAGTTCGTGCTGCTGGGTGGATGTGGGATGTTCGCATCTCAAGTTTTGTCTTGTTATTATACCTAGTTTGATACTTCATAATTAACTAGGTTTGGTTTGTGTTTATGGCCTGTCATAAACACTTGTTTATCAAGCGCATGTGCTTGAGGTTAATGTGGTACTTCAGCCACATTCCATTGTACTTAAACATTTTTTTGGATAATATATTTACCGGGTCGTTGACCTTTTACCCAAAAAAGAGTATCAACACCTTATGCAATCTCAATGCCTTATGCAACACCTATAAGTCCATTTTCTATGACATTACAAGCTTTCCCAGTTTGTAAATAAGCTCTTGACCATGTTTGAGGATTCTGGTTTAAATATTATATGCACCGAACCCTTTTTGACATGTTGCCTGACTCGCTCATTCTACCACACAAGTCATGCCGGCTCTTCACACTCTCAACCCGCATCACTAAACACAAGTTATCCGTAAATTACAATACAATGATTCCATTCACTCATATCTAATCTTCGTGTTGTCATCCACTTATAAAAAAAGTTGCTATTAATTAGGCAATCAATCATTTTAGCTTTTCAAATATGGCACTATTGTAAAAGTTTCTGTATAGTTGATTTAGAGACAATGGTTAGCTAGTCTAGGTTATATAGAATAAGCCCAAAATATATAATTTACTACAACTTTAATCATCTACTTAAAACCAAACAAAATTAACAAATTAAGAATGTGTATTAGACTCAAACAATGAAGACTGTCATTGGCGTTGCATTTTATTTTTCATCAAATAAACAATGCTTGGGTATATAAAAATTTATATCAGAACCCTATGGGTGATTGAAGAAGCTAAAATAAGTTATGTAAATTTCGAGTTTGTAAAGTCAAATTTGGACTCTTTTTGGATGAATGGAGTACTAATATCATGTAACTCTCACGTACTCATTTAAAATAGCATGTATATTATATTTGACTGGTATTCAAAATAAGTCATGCCTCAGTTACCACCTTCTAACATATCACGGTCTGTAAATAGCTATCAAAATTCATATATGCATTTGGAGTAGATAGATATGCTAAAAAAAGAGAAAATTATGCATACATCCATTCAAAACCGTAACAGCATACTGATCTTTTAATGATCGGATTAAAATTTCATCCCTTCTGATGTGTTTCCTAAAGCGATAATTGAGATTGGTGACATTTTAACTAATAATATGGACAACGAATAAGCAAGTTTAATCTGCTTACTGTAAATGTTTATTATCTATAAGAATAAGCCGAAAGCATTTTATCCTAACATTCACACAACGTAAAAAAATAAGCAGAAAAGAAACTACATAGGTAATCCTAAGTATATTTTTGTGTTAAAATTGTACCGAAGTACTACTAAGCAATATATGTCAAATGAAAACATTATCATCGAGTAAATAATCAGAACATGATCAACGTAAAATTCTAGTGACCAGAAGTAGATACACCAACCTTGGTTTGCTGATGGGCCGAATACTTGATCTACATCCTTTTCCTACTTTGCAGGGGTATTAATAGTTATTGTTCCTTCTTCAATGTTCTCCACTACACTTTGAAAGTCCAATCGTCCTCCACTACACTTTGAAAGTCCAATCATCCTAGTCGCACCCGGCAATAAACTCTGATATTTCCTTTAAGATCTTGGACTTGATTATATAGCTTTTGGTTTTCCTCAAGGACTCTGATATCTTGAAGTAGTACTCGCTAGACCATGAACATTCATACGCATACCTATAACAATATCCACATCGAGGTTTAAAAATGTAGATGAAAACACATTATTTTTTACATTTAAGTGAAGATCAATAGTCTACCGAGATTCTAAAGCTCATCGTGGAATTTCCTTAGCATGAATTGCATACCGGCTTTTGCGGTTGAGAGTGTTTGTTTAATCTCTTGTGGGACAAGATCAACATAAGATGTTAAGAATGAATCAAATTTCCGAAAAACTGAGCAATTTGATTCAAAGTAAATCATACCTTGAAATTTTTTTCTTGCAACTCAAACGCCCGTTTGATATTTCAAATTTGTTCTTTTCTTTCCTTTGTCAGAAATGATGTTCTTATTGAAGTTCTGACCTTTCTCAATAATTGCAATTTTTTGTCTTCCACTTTGAATTTTATAGGATCTTGGTTAAAAAAGTAAAAAAGGATTTCTACATGGCTACACCTTATGTAATATGAGTAAACGGAGATGCTAGCTCTTACTTAAAACATGAGTGAAATTAAGGATACCTAAATCAACTTGATGGAAACATTTGTACATACATGAATAGACAAGGTACATGCATGTCTATAGAATTATTGGTTTGATATCTATAATATAATGTCTTAAACTTGCTCTATAGAAAATTTATAGAAAAGTAAAATTATAAGATTTCAGTCTCTAGAATTTATTTGAAATGTGTTCAATGAATTAAAAATTACAAGACTTGTTAACATGATGGTATATATCAACCGACGTTATACGTGTTACATGTCTTTAAAGTTGTTTATGTGACTATTGTTAGAGGGGAGGGTATCCAACGCCATGAGAGGCGTTTTCCCGGAAAACGCAACACGAGAACACCAGAACCACACCGGGCCTCGCGTTTTCGCGTCATGAGCCGTCATAACCAGCCCAAATGGTCCCGGAAAACGCGACGGGACGGCGCCACCTGCACACCGTGGCTCGCGTTTTCCAATTTTTTTTCGCGTTTTCTCGTTTTTTTCCCTCTTTTTTGAATGTGCTCTCGTCTAACTCAGCTTGCCAACAATTTGAGAGTGCTCTAACGTAAAAAAAATGGATTTTTCCGGTGGTTTTGTTTGATCGGAAAATCTGAATGAAGAGAGATAGTGGGGAAGTGTGAAAGAAGAGAGATAGTGTGGGATACTGTGAAAGAAAATGTGCACATGGAATATGATTTATTTTTCTTTTTGAAACCATACATTCATATTTGGTACTTCAAAATGTTTTGGTTTTTCATATTCAGTAACTTCAAAATATTTTGGTTTTTATGATTGGTGCTAATTTAAAAATTTTCAGATATAACTATATTACAACTTTTTTACGACATTTGGCAGATGTTATATTTCTTGATGAAATTTGATATTTAGTTTAATAATGCCTTATATCATTTATACAAATGAAAAATAATTATAAAAAATTGAGGTACTTGACGGCACTAGAAATGTGGTGTTATGGAGGGAGGGTGTTTTTGGTGTTATGAGGTATTCTGGTGTTATGGGAAAAAGTGATGATGTGACATCGTTTTTTTCATAACACCAACTTGATGGCTTAGTGGGTACCTAGTGCTCTTAGTGATGACCTTTTTTTACACTATTATACTATATTTGTCATAACTACTAAGTACTAACTAGCCTTCTTAAATGATCTTTGTGTTGTTTGTTATTTAAAGTGTTTTAAACAGCTCCACACACTTTAACATTATATGTCCAGGTTAAAGTTTAACTCATTTGTATTTCAACTGTAATTACATTTGACAATACACTTTACAAACCTACGAACTGTACGTGGATAATTCAAAAAAATATTCACATTCAAAGTTTTCATAGCTTAAAAAAGTAAACCAGCTAAGATGATGGTGAGAAATTTCATATATAGTAAATTGTAGTAAAGTTTAACTAAAGTTAGGTATATGAAAGATAAAAGAAATAATTGAGTAAGTATGTTATTTTTTACTGTGAATATATGTTTAACATTTAATAAATACATTATTGTGGGTTCTATTTATCACATGCCAGAGAAGTAGTGTGCCCTACATGTATAACTCAAAATAGAAATAGTTTCTAAATAGCGGAAAGAAATAAAAATTATAAAGCACCAAGCGAGATATTTATTGAGATTTATAAATACCTTTCCATTTATATCTAAAGGTTCTCTTGACATAAAAAATCAGTTAGCTACAACTGTATCAATGTGAGTGAGACTTTCACATTTGAGCTGCTATAGAATACGAGGTAAAGTGTTGAGGCCATAAATTTATTTTAAAGTGTTTGAATATTTGGCATTAAATTCCCTTTTTTCAGAGAGAGAGAGAGAGAAAAAAAAAGTTTTATTTTTTTTATTTTTTTTTATTTTTTTTTTTAACAAATTGTAAAAGTTATGTAATCTTTACAAAAAAAAAAAAAAAAAAAAAAAAAAAAAAAAAAAAAAAACTAGAATTATTTAATAAAGGGGATTGATATCGAGTTACAAAGTTGGCTACTAAGAAAATTTTCTCATTCCTACAAACACACAAATTGAATGATGAGAGCTTTAATTCATTGAAGATAACTCTTTTTTAATTTGGGGCCATATTTGTCAATAGACGTGCTCGATCAGCCATGTGACAACATCGTATCATGAAGATATTTCCGGCAAACCCCATTATGTATAAACAACCTTCCAAAAAAGATGATGTATATTTTAGTTATAAGTCAACTATCATGTTTTAGTCTCAAACAAAATTTATTATTTTTTAATGAATAATAGGACAGGTTCGTAATCTTATAAAATATTCATATTTCTTATGACGTGAGGCTTTTAATGAGTCGAGTGAACAGAATCCAAACCTAAACAAAATTTTAATTGGTCCTTGAGCCCAAAATTTGCTCCACAGTAAAAGTCGGTGTCAATTCCTTCACGTCAACAACATTGAATCACATTTTATGTGCACCCATAGCCTAAATAGTGATGCTATTAAAATAAATAAATAAATAAATAAATAAATAAATAAAAAATAAAGAACGCACACAAATTAAAAGGTGTCATCGTTGGGATGACAATGCCCCATGACACCGAGTATAAACTCTGTTTTCATTGGATCAATAACCCCAATAATGACTTTGTGATACTAAGAGCTCTTTAACGATTACCAAAATGTTTAGTAAGATAAAAGAAGAGTAAACTGCAAAAAATCGTCCTTGTGGTTTGGCCAAATAGTAAACACCGTCCCTATCCTTTCGAAAGTTCTGACACTGTCCTTGTGAAAAACTTTGAGTTGCAAATTTCGTCTTTGGCTATGATGAAATGTGTAAAACGCCCTTGTCTTGAACCTAGAGTATTTAAATTAGATTTAACTTCTTATTTAGAAAAGAAAAACTATAAATAAATCATGGATCATAATAAGAAGTTCAATTCATCTTCAAAAACAATTCATCCCCAAATCATCTATATCTTAAAATTCACTATCATCTTCAAAACCCTTAAATTAAAAACAAACAAACACCTAGATCAAAAACAAATCTATCATCATCCTAAACCTCTACATCCATTAACATCCCCACTCAAATGAAATAAAAAAACACTAAATCAAAAACAAATAACCTACCAACACATACACACACACATACTACACATACATTACACACAAGAGTCCAACAATTTGCTAGATCCCACGGAGGGTGACAACATGGTATGGTGGCGAGAGCATTGGTGGATTTTAACCGGATCTAGGAGATTTTGTGTTCTTGTGTACAAAGACCCAATTTTAGATATTTAATAAGAGTAAGTGTTGATTTTTGTTAGAGAAGAACACCAACAAGCAAGAAGGGTGTGTATGTGTTGAAATTTCGTGTTCGTCCTGCACTTTTTTGGTGTGTGTGTTGGTCGTTGAGGTGATGAGGTGTTTGAGAAAATTTTCGTATCTAAATCTTGATGATGAAAAAACTTTGATGGGGTATTTGAATTTATTAGTTTGAGATTAAGTGCTTGAGATACATAAGTGTGGGTGTGTTTAGAGCTAGGAATATATGAAAGGTGATTGATGATAATTCTTGACTTGTACCAATGATAATAATTTTGGGTTTCTTGAATTTTGTGAACAATATGATACTATAAAATTAAGGATCCTAAATGGACACTAATTCCACTAAACAAACCTTTTTTATATGAGAGATGATTTGCACACTCCACTTTATTATTTGCACACTCCATAATACATGCAGATAAAGCAGGATGTTGATATTGTACATGTACTTAATGCATTGATTAGGGTCTCTCAATCAATTGTGAATGTATGCAAATCAATTCCTTTTCATATATTTTTTTTTTATTTTCTTGGTAAGGTCATAGATATACTACAAAGCATTGAAATTAGAAAATGCGGACTAAAAATTTAATAACACAAAAGTTTAAAGTTTAAATTTACTGTACTATTTAACGAAACAAACAACTCCATCGCCATACAAACTCACATTCCCGTCACGGCAGTCGCACCACCACTTAAGCAACCCCATCATGATCCACCAAACATTCATTCATGTGCAATGTCCCAAACACCCTATTCATAAAATGAAATGAATGCATATACGAACACACATAAAAGCACACGAAACGAAGGTTGGTGGTAGTGTTGGTAGTTGAATTTGGTGGAGGCGAGGTGGCGGTCGTCGTTTGGTGGTGCCAGTTGACGTTATGGGTTGCAATCAACGTTTGGTTGTGGCTGCCGAGGTCTGGTGAGGGCAGATGGTGTTTGGATGTGGTAGTCGATTTGATGGAGCTTGTTGGGAGGGAAAGTTAGCGAAAAAGGATTGCGAGAAAAAGAGAGAATTTTTTGTTTTGAATGTGTTTTTGTTTTGAATTGTGTTGGTTTTTAACCAACCTTCACTTTCATTCAATAACCGTCGACGGAGATGGTTTGTAATTGTATTGGTTATTAACGAACGTACTCTTTTGTTCAATAACCGTCAACAAAGACGTGTTTGAACCGTCATAATTGTTCAAAACACTGTGACTATGAATTGTTTACGTGACTGGAAAAAAGTGTCATGAAAGGTGTCTGTTTGGTTGTTTGGTTTTTTAAACAGTCCCCATAAATGGCAAACCCATTCTAACGATTTCATTCATTCAACATCCAAAGATCATATACAAAAACACTTCTCTTTCTTAACCCGATTGCTATAAATTATGTTGCTATAGAAGTATAATTTGTAGTGTCTTGAAACCGTCGATAACTCGGTAGTTCATCTAGATTATCACCACATCGTGTAGTGTTGATAATTGTTACATAAGTTGCTTCATTGCATATTAGGAAACAATTCGTGGGTAACCCAAAACATGATTGTTCGAAAAAACAGATGGAGCGAAATTGTTTTATGGACAAAAAAAACTCGCCTTGAAATAAGAATTAGTAGTGATTAACTTTGTTTTATAAAACCATCTATTTAAACCCCAGAAACAAGATGTATGAATTGATACACTTGTAAAAGTGGATGCTATTAACCCAACATAAAAATGAAAACATTTCATTAGTGAGTGTGTGTCGAAATTAATATTTCAAGCTGCTTATCAATATTTCAAGATTTGTGTGTGTCGAAATTTAACAGTTTTTTGTCCAAAAGTTATATATTTAGATATGTTACAATGCAGTTAGAGCCTAGATATCAGTAGAATATGCACGAGCTATATTGACCCTTATAAAATAAAAGCAAGCAATAAAATAAAACTTCAGTAAACATTTTAAACATACAGATTAGATTCAAACGTTGCCCACACATGACTAAAATATTTTTTTTAACATAAAATCAACACACCTTAACCTAATACGAGCACAAAGTTACCATTCATTTTATGCAATGGCTATCTTGCATAGACATAATCACGTAAACAAACTAGTTTATTTACTAAAGTTACATAAAACTCACACGCCTAAATATACCAATAAAGACTTTATAGATTAAACAACTTACGCATCTTCTTGGCTTGCCATCAAACATGGTTGCTTGTGTAGCTAGCCTCCCACGTGGTCGCTTCACCCAAATCAGCACCACCGGTCTGCTGATGAGGCTGATGTCTCCTCTTCCTCTTCATATATATCATTTGTTTCCGGAATGTTGTCACATGACGATGGAGGTGGTACCGACATTTCTTTCTTTGTGACTTTGGCTAGGCACAGCTTACTTTCACTTCTGATGCATTTGAATACACATTTGTCTCCTTCGGATAGCTTATTATATTGCCGAAATTTACACCACCCGGTGGACAAGTAGTAGCGTTCAGTCCAAAAGGACGTATCCAACCGAATGCCCATTCGCCACTCTTTCCCGGCAAGATTCTTCATCATGATGGTATCTTCACGATCAATTCCGGGCAACCCCACAAAGTTCTCGGGCAGCCGCTAATAATATCAACATACAAATATGTTAAACTACTTTTTACATATATAACATAAATTGCTTACTTCAAAACATTAAATAGCTAAATTTTATCATGTACTATTGAAATACACTGCAATAAATATGATAGATTAAGATGAACAATTTTACTTATCAAAAAATCTTACCAAAATCGCTTTGTGTGATTTAGAGATAATCGACACAAAAAAGGGATCATCTCCATCATGGTCATCACTTTTATGTTCAACATGGTTTCTTGAGGTTAAAAACTTTTCACACCCATTTGGAGTATAAATCTTCATTTTGAAGGTTGATTCATTAACAAGCTCAAAGATTAGAAAATCCGCAAGACCCAATTGAGCATCTTTAGCAACCTTGCTCCATCCATTTGCGAAACAATAACTTTCTCCGATTTTCTTGATCTTTACTTTCCACACATACCCTCCATTTGCTGATCGGATTATTGGGTTATTCGGGATATTGTTCTTCAAGTACATCGTGACAAAAGCAGACGGTAGTGGCTGCAAAAACAGACCATTTCATGAATGAATAAAACAACAAAAATGAAAGACAGTTAGAAACACATCAACTGTGCATGAAGATGATGAGAAGTACCAAGTGAGGACTAGCTGGATCAATCAAGATTTTGAAGCATGAAGGAGCCATATTGCAACTTACGATGAGATGTGTAAACTAAGTGTGTTGATGATTAAAAAATATTTAGTGAATGTAAAATATAATACTATGTGAATATATGGGGGATTTCGTTTAACAAATGCATTATTAGCATACGCAAAAACAAATTAGTTGGTCCCCGCATGTAAAACTAATATAGAAGTAGGAGTTAATGTCATTTTTCGTCCCTGTGGTTTGCCGGGTCAATCACGTTTAGTCCCTGCCGTTAAAATTCGTCGGGTTTGGTCCCCATGGTTTACAACCCATACGGGTTTGGTCCCATGACCAAGGTTTCCGTCAGTTGACCGTTAAATCATATTAAAACGTTTATAAAACGGGGGTATTTTTGGTAATTCATCAATGGCGCGCATTTGGGGGTGTTTATCAAACCCTAACCCATCATATTTCATCCTTATGGTTCCAAATCAGAAACACACACACCCACATTGTCGATTGAAGCATAAATTGGATGAAACCCTAGTTTAGTAATACAATGTTGTGTGAGTGGAGGGTGCGTAAAAAGGGATCAGCTTCAAATCCATATCATGATTATAGTAAGTAAACACTACCTTAATGTTATTACTCTGTTTTTAATTAAAATAGTAGGTTGTAATGTAAATCGTGATTTTTTGTGTTCGGGTAAGTTTCCAACAGTCTTTTGTTTAAAGATTAACCTTGGAGGTGCATTCACAGGCCCTCCTAAGGTACGTTACAAAGGTGGGAAGGTGAATTGGATAGATACAATTGATTCAGAGAGGTTCTCTATTGTTGAGGTTGCCACAATGATGGAAGAGTTAGGGTATGAAAATGGAAGTTCAGGTATGGACTTTTTTTACAAGTTACCTAACACAGATTTAGATAATGGTTTAAGGAAATTAGAGACTGACAAAGATGTGTTAGAATTGATGACCCATATATCTAAGTATAAGGTTATTGATTTATATGTTGTCCACTGTGTTTCTAAGAATGTAGAACTTGCTTTGGTAGAAAATGTGGCTGATGATAGACAAGATGTATTAGAGAATGATGATAATGTGGTAGTTGATGATGTAAGTGAGGATGAGTGGTTGAGGGATTGCTTAAAAAAGGTTGGAAGGTTGAATAAGAATGTAGGCCAGTCTAGTATGAATGAAAGCCCAAATGTAGAAGTATGTTCTGAACATGGGTCAGATAGTGAACATGGTTCATATAGTGGTGAGAGGTACAATGGGTCAGGTAGTGAACATGGGTAAACTGACAATGGTTCAGGTAGTGATAATGAGTCAAACAGTGATGATAGTGATTTTGTAGTTGATGAAGAGCAGATGATGAACATTGTAGAAGTTGATATAGCTGAGTTTAAGAAGAACATAGACAAAAATTCAGAATGGATAGGATGTGCAGAGAATGTAGAAGAAGATAATGAGGTGGTTCAGGAGGATGAGGTTGATAATGATGAGTTATATAGTGGGACTGACTCAGATGTTGAAGGTGAGAGGAGAAAAGCACTAAGGAAAGTGGCTAGGATGCATAAGGTTAGTGAGGAGAAAAGCATTTGGAAAGAAAAATTTTCATTGGTCAACAGTTTGCTAGCAGCAAACTAATAAAGGAGATGGTTACAAGGGTTGCTGTTGAACAAAGAAGGCAGTTGTGGTTAAAAAAGAATGACAAGGTTAGGGCGAGAGTAGTTTGTAAAGGAAAGACACCAACTTTTGCATCTAACATGGACCCTGTGGTTTCTAGTGGGCTAGCTGATGGGCCACAAGTAAAGGGTAAGCCCAATAAGTTAAAAGCTGCTATTGGATAAAAAATTAGGTCAAAAAGTGTGGCTATAAAAGATAGTGAAACTCAATGCCCATGGTTTTTGCAGTGCTCAAAATTACCAAATGAGGAAACATGGCAAGTGAAAGCTTTTGAGGATGTTCACAAATGTTTACAATCAAGAGTTGTGAAGAAATGCACAACAAAGTTCTTGTCAAAAGAAGTAGAGGCAACCATTAAACTTAATCCAAAAATTCCAGTGAATGCTCTTAAAGATCAATTACAGAGAAAACTTGAAGTTGGTATGTCAAACCAAAAAGTTCAAAGAGCTAAGATGTTGGCCAAACAAAAAGTGATTGGTGATTACACTAAGAGTTATTCACAACTGAGAGACTACCTTATTGAGCTACAAAACCAGAATCCTGATACAACTGTTAGGATTGATTTAGAAAGACCACCAGACCCCATCAAAGTTCTTGAGAGGAAGTTTAGGAGGGTTTATGTATGTTTAGGTGCATTAAAAGAAGGTTTCAAGAAAGGAAAGAGAGATTTGTTGGGGTTGGATGGGTGTTTTTTGTCTGGTCCTTTCCCTGGTCAAGTGTTGACAGCAGTAGGTGTAGATCCCAACAATGGAATTTACCCACTTGCTTATGCAATTGTAGAGGCTGAAACAAAAGAGTCTTGGAAATGGTTTCTTGATTGGCTTGGTGATGATCTCAATCTATTCAGCAACTCCAACTTTACCTTTATTACTGACAGGCAAAGGTATGATTACTAAATACTTTGTCTAAAATATATTGTGAACATAGATACTGTCTAAAATTAACTTGTTTTACTTTTTAGGGTGTCATACCTGCAATTGCAGAGACCTTTCCATGTGCTGAACATAGATACTGTCTTAAGCATATATATGACAACATGAAGCTGTCATGGAGATGGGAGATGTACAAAGACTTGTTATGGAAGTGTGCCACATCTACAACTGTTCAGATGTTTGACACAAACATGAAAGCAGTTAAAGCTCATAAAGAAGAGGCTTATGAGTGGTTGAAGAAGATTCCACCACAACATTGGTCTAAAAGTCATTTTTCTGGTTAGTATGAATGTTAAATTAGTTACTTTATGAAATGTCAATATCTTTAACATATTCATTCATGGTTTTTGCAGGTAGGGCAAAGTCTGATGTCCTTTTGAACAACATGTGTGAAGTTTTCAATAGACAACTTGTAGATGCAAGGGACAAGCCAATAATCACATGTTTGGAATACATAAGGGAATACCTTATGAAAAGAATAGTCAATGTTCAAAAGGTAATAAGCAGGTCTGATGGCCCTCTTACCCCTTATGCATCTAAGATTTTAAAGAAAATTATTAAAGCAGCAGCACCACTGAAGGTAATACTTAATTTCCATAGGTTCCTTATCAGTTTTTATTTGTTTTTAGCCATTACTTAATTTATATAATTTAATAGGTTGAGTGGAATGGGGGTGAACTATATCAAGTAAACAGTCCTTGGGGTGACCAGTGTGTAGTAAACATCAGGGATAAAACTTGTAGTTGTAGAAGGTGGGAATTGAGTTGGATAACCTGTAAACATGCAGTAGCATCCATATGGAATACGGCTACCAATGGGATTGAAACTGCCATACCAGAGTCTTATTGTCATCCATGTTATTGGCTTTCAACATGGGAAGAAATGTATAGGTCTAAGATTAATCCCACTAGATCACCTGATTTTTGGGAAAAGTCCAATGTTCCAAACACTATTATCCCCCCAGATCATAAACCCCAAGTTGGCAGGCCTAGGAAAAAAAGAAGAAAGAGTGCTGCTGAACTAGCATATATAATGGTACAAGGTAGCAGGTTAAGTAGATCAGGAAAAAGTGTGACTTGCAAACTGTGTAATCAAGTTGGACACAATAGAAGAAGTTGCAAGGGTCAAAGAGATAGTGGTTCACAGACTGCTCCTGGTGGGTCAAAGAAGGCAAATGGTGGATCAAGGAAGGCAAGTCGTGGCTCAAAGAAGACAGGGGGTGGTTCTAAGAAAGCAAGTGTAGGTTCACAACAGAGTATGGTCATGTCTCAGGCTCCACATGCTTCACAAACTTCTGTTGTTGTTGGTACACAAGGTCAAGTGCCCCTACTAGAGTTAGACCACTTCCATTGCTCCTACAAGATTCACCATCAAAGAGGACAAAGACAAGTGCTAACAGATTCAATTCTCCTTAATGTTATGTTTCTGTAGTAGATTATGGATGATTATAACTTATGTCATGTTTGTGTTTTGTTACATTTGGCCTAATCTGTTATGGCCCTTTATGTGTTTCTGTCATGTGATGTTGGACAAGTTACTTTTTCATGACATAATGTGTCTATGAATGTTTATGGTTTGACTGTAAAAGTCAAATTTGCTATTCTCTCTAATTCCAAAACAGCAAATGCACACCTGCAAAGATGTGTTGCTTGTAAAAGCCAAAGCTGTCACAGCTGCAAATGCACAAATGCATATCTTGTAAAAGTGAAAAAAACAAATGCACAACTGTAAAAGTCAAAGCTACTCTGTCTCTAATTCCAAAAAAACAAATGCACAAGTGCAAAAGCCAACCAAGTTGCTTATGCTGTGTGTTGGTTATACCAAGAATGCATGTACAATTCGACTTTCAAAGTCAAAGTCACATTGCTTATACTTTCAAGAATGCAGAACCATAACTGCAATTACCAACCAAAGGTTTAGTATGGTTAATTGCATTTACTTTTGCATTGACTCTAGCCATTCTTTGTTACTATAAATACACATATATACACAAGACACATATACACCTTAACAATCTGTAAAAAACAACAAAGTTCATCAACATACTAGTATCAAGAATGAGTTCCAAGCCTTAAGTGATTGACATATCATCTGATTCATCTGAATCAAGTGGTTGGACAAATTACTTTCCACCAATAGCTAATGGTCCAAGCTCAAGTAAAACAAAAGCCAAGGGAAAAAAGGTTGAATCAAGCTCTGATTTCAGCTCTTTTAATGATAGCTTGGTGTCTAGCTATCACTCAACATCTGAAGAGGACCAATGTGAGTATAAAAAGGGTACTTCTGAGCAAGCTGAGTCCAAGATGGTGATTACAAGCAATGACGGTGTCTCCCAAAAGGCTATGGGTGCTTTTGCTAGCTATCATGTTAACAATAACCCTGTTGGTGATGTTTCATATGAAGGCAGGGGTCAAGTGATAGGCTTGCCAAATAGGCACACTTGGGAAGTCATTGAGGCACAGAAGTGGAGGAGGATTTACAATCCATCACAAACTGGCACCTCAGAGAAAGGGAAAATGGGCTAGGTCATCTATGTAATGCACCTGTGTAATGTCTTTAACAATCCTTGTCTAATGCATCTATGTATGCTACAACAAGCTAAATGAAATATGCATCTATGTATGCATTAATGAAATAAAAGTTAAAGGCTAATTTGTTTGTCAAGTTGAAATGGATAATTTTTCATCCATTAAGACCCAAAATACAACTTGACCACACAAGCACCAACTGTCTTGACATAACATACATACACATGCTACCAATCTACCCTAGATGATTCACTAGCTGAAGAAGCATATCACTTTAACAATACATAAAAGAAAAACAAGCACCAACTGATGATCAACCATTTCTTATTTCTTTTGGCTTCATTAGCTTTTTCAAGTAAATCTCCCTCAAGCCGATTCATTGAATTTAGTAGCCCAGGAATGATTTGAACAGCCCTATCACACACAGGAGGGTCATACCAATCTACAATCCCACAACTTGCTACCTACATTGCAAATCACAAAATTAGGTCAACTTAGGTCGATTTGGGGGTTTTTTAAAAATCAAAAATTGAACACTAACCCTTTTACTGCAGCAATAAAACCTTCTTCCAGGGTTACTACGTGTCCAAGATGTTTTGATAATGGCTATTGATCCACAACGTTTGCAGCATACCATTGTTTCTGAGTTTGTGTTTGTGTTTTTAGGATTGTGTTTGTGTTTGTGATGGTTCTGTGTTTGTGTTTGTGTTTGTGTTTTAAAAGGGAAAAGAGATATAGAGACAAGTATAATGACTAAATTGCCCCCCACTTATTAGCCACGTCGCAATAATACTTGGTCAACTGACGGAAACCTTGGTCAAGGGACCAAACCCGTATGGGTTGTAAACCATGGGGACCAAACCCGACGAATTTTAACGGCAGGGACTAAACGTGATTGACCCGGAAAACCACAGGGACGAAAAATGACATTAACTCAATTATCTTTATCGAATGAGTACTCAAACAACAATATGATCTTAAAAAATGCCAGGACTTGTGTGATGAGGATGAAAGGTTGGACATATAGGTTGCTAGATGCGAGTCGTGCAATGGATCACTTATCATGTGAGATAGATTTGGATGTTTTGGTTCCTAGTATGACACGGCATAGACTCTGAGATTAGCATGTGAGAGATTCTCGTAGCAAAGCATGGGTTCAGTTTCTAAAATGGCAAATGTTTTAAAAATGTATCATAATAGTTATCATTTGGTTTTTTGGTAGCGAACAACTTCTTCTTTTTTCTTTTTCTTTTTTTATACGGGTATTTTTCTTTCAAATTTGGTCTTTTTGAGATATTTTGCGACATTTTGTAACATTTTTTCCCCTCTCAGCGGATAGAAATTTTTTTTGGAAGGTCAAAAATGTCACAAATTACATTAAGAATGATGAATTTGAAAGAAAAGTACCCCTATATGCAATAATTTTTTTTCGCTACCCAGAAAAACAAATGATGGCGAGTTTGGTACCTTTTTTAAAACAATTGCTCTTTCAAAAATTGGTTGTGTAGACGTGTACATGCTGATACGGAGTTTAAGTATATACGTTATACTTTCTTGGCATCTTTTTATATATTTATTTATTTATTAGAATTGCAATTGTATTAAGAACCTAGCAAGAAGCTAGTATCAAGGGTTACAATAATTAGATATGGCGTTACGAGGGTTAGAATACCACTCTATCCAATTACTAAAGTTTTTGCTACATTCACTACAAATCCAATTGAACGAGTTAAGCTTACATCATTTAGTATCACATCTTTATTGCTTCGGTTGTTCTTGAAAGTTATCTCGTTACTTTTCCGCCAAAGAATTCAAATAGTTGATTGAATCACGCCATCAAAAAAGTATGTGAGAGTAGATGTGAGATTTGTCCGATCCACCAAAGTGAATGCCTCAAAGAGATTGGAAAGAATTAAGTTGTGAAGAATCAACCATTTTAAAATGCCGGTCTACGTTTGCCTTGCTATGGCACAATGAAAAAAGATGTGGTTTTCTGTTTCGAGATCATCATCACAGACAGGCTGGTCACCCAAACGAGTGTAGATGAGTTCCTCTTCTATCTACGTTAACTCTTGTTGGAAGTCTTCCAGTTGCATCTAAAGAATTAAAATCATTATATACGTGAAACAAACCCATATCAACGACACACATGACACAGCTTGAAAAATAGTCAAGGTAAATTAAACAAACAAAAATAAGAAATTTGGAAATTTGAGCATCATATAATCATTTTTATAGTTTGGTCAGTTTAGTAACATTTTCGTGTTGTGTTTGGGTATGTGTCGATGTGATAAGGTATGTCCACCAGTGGCCTCCTTTTGGCTATGTAGCTATTTTTATTCAAGATGTGATTATGAAGGTTTTGCCGTTAAAGGAAATTATTTGCCCCACCACTTTTTATCAACTCAAATAAAGGTTAAGAGAATATATCGTAACAGAGTTAAAGAAAGTTTATCCTAAGTAACTAGATTAAAGATGCGAGGAATAATAAACAGGCGAGTTTAACATACTAAGACTAATAACGACTAGTCGATTATCAAGTATAAATAAGACTACAAATAACTAGAAGGGCCTTAACTAAAACTAGAAATTTGATGAGGTGGCTTGCCATGTCGACGCCCGTTTCACTAACCATCAACCGTGCTAGCCGGCTTTTTAGGTAAAAGTGGCATGGTTTACGTTCAGTTTTGATGAACTTGAATACACATTTATCGCCTTTGGCTAACTTATTACATCTTTTGAACTTACGCCACCCTGGCGACAAATAGTACCGTTCGGTCCAATAGGATCTATCCAGCCGAACACCCATTTTCCATTCATTTCCAGCAACATTCTTCATGATTATTGTCCCTTCACAATGTATCCTGGGCAACCCCACAAAGTCGGTAGGAAGCCGCTACAATACCAAAACTCAGATATGTTAAATTATCTCAAAAGGGTGCTTATTATTGGTCTTGAAATTTCGTTAATTACTTAGATCATGTTTCCTTATACGTACAAGAATTAATAAAAGTAAAGCAAATTTTTATCTCAATCAATTCATGATGATCATTCTGGACACAAAATAAATGGATTCAAGAATCAAGATCCCTCTTGGTTATGTAGTACTTATGTTTTTGTATGTGTCTACAATGTGTTTTCTTTTGTATGCATGTTCACCAATATAATGGCCCCCCTTGTGACCTTTTGGCTATGTAGCTAGCTTTGTTCGAGATGTGATTATGAAGGTTTTTCCTGTAGCAAAATGGTTTCTCACCCCTACTTCATATCAACTTCAATATAATTTAAGATAAAGCCACACATAGATTAACTGAAATAGCAAACTAACAATTGCTATATATCATGCATAGAAATTACTAAACACACTAATGTTAAAGTTGTTTGATTAAATTTACATATAAAAAAATAGATATTTCATTAGGTGGTTGTTCACGCCTCGCTTATCACCGCTTACGTGGCCTTCCACATCCTCGCTTCACCACCTCCACACACTCATCCTCAATTTCCATGTCCACACGACCACCATGCTGACATGTTCGCGGCCCTTGAGTCTTCTTAACAGCCTCGGTAGCCGGCTTTTTCTTGGTGACTTTGGCTAGACATAGCTTACTCTCACTTGTGATGAACTTGAATACACATTCATCACCTTCAGTTAACTTATTGCATCTTTTGAACTCACGCCATCCTGGCGACAAAGTGTACCTTTCGGTCCAATATGATTTATCCAGCCGAACACCCATTTCCCATTCCTTTCCTTCTTGATTCTTCATGATTATTGTTCCTTCCCTGTCTATTCCAGGCAAGCCCACAAACTTTTTGGGAAGCCGCTAGCAATACCAAAACACACATATGTTAATAGATTATCTCAAAAGGGTATTTACTACTGCTTATGTAAATTTGCTATAATAATGATTAACCACAACATACTGTTTTTTTTAAGAATGGGATATATCTTTCTAATAACATTCGCATATTTAGGATCAAAAAAGCAAATTAGTGTTCACCCATCATTGTCAAAAGCTATAAAATATAAACAAATATTTAAGTACTCTTGAGTAAAAATAAACCTTTTTTTACGATGAATTATATTTATCATAAATTAACCTTACCAAAACATCGTGTGTCTTAGTCTTAGGGATAATCACCACAAAGTAAGGGTCATCATGATCGATATCAGGACCATCATTACAATCACAATATTCATCTTCGACTTCATCTTCAAGTTTAACCACTCGGTTTCTAGTGGGTAAAACTTTTTCACACTCATTTACAGTGTAAAATGTCACTTTGAAGGTGGAATCATTAAGAAGCCAAAAAACAAGCATATCACCATACTGCAAATCAGCATCTTTTACAACATTTAACCATCCGTCAGTAAATGAGTATCTTTCACCAACTTTTTCAATCTTTAATCGCCATTTATACCCTCCCTTTGCAGATCGGACTATTGGGTCTTTACTCATTTGGTTCCTTAAGTATCTCTTGTAAAAGTCGTGTGGTAACGGCTGCAAAAAACAGAACGTAGCATGGATATATTCACATAAACAACCACAATAAACACATAAATCACGACCAAGTAAGTTAAGCACATACCAAGTAAGGACGAATTGGATCTCTGATAATCTTGAAGAAAGATGGATATGTACGAGGAGCCATTTTGAATGATTTCAAACTTGAATAAAGTTCTTATGTGATGAAGGAATTATTTATTGGAGAAGATGTAATATGAAAGTGAGATGCACTATAGCTCTTGCCTAAATTAAAATTACTTGATGGCCTCTTGCCTAAATATTTGCTAATAAGTAGTACGTATTTCTATTTCAAATAAATTAAATATTCGCTAATAAGTAGTACGTATTTCTATTTGCTAATAATAGTTAGAAGTTTGTATTGTTAGACAACTTTGAGTTTAATATATGGAACTGTTAATATAGATACAATGCATGTTCAACGAAAACTAATGTCTATGACTAAAGAAAGCTAGTAAGTTGCAAAGGCCGGTTTGGAAAGAGCATACATGAGTTACAAATCCACGCTATTCAATTCTAATAAAATTTTCTTTGTCTACTATAAATCCAATTTAAAGAATCAAATTTGATGTAAAGTTCAGATGCTCTGATTTGGTGGAGTTATTGGGTTCGGTTGGACTTGCCTCGGTTTACACAAAAACCATTGACGTTGTTGTTCGTATTATGTCATGGGTGATATATGGATATATTGAATTGAAACGATTTTTGTTCAAAAGTAAAGATCTAAGCACCAACGCTGTGGATATGGAGATCAAAGCTATTCTTCACCTTTGTATTCATTGCAGAAGTTGCGGGGATATTGCTCATTGGAATGATTGGGTAAACCCTTGGTGCACGTAGCTAGCTAGGTCTGCTTTGTTATGACTGTTTAGTTTCTTCTTTGGCCGATCTTTCCTTTTGGTGTAGCAGTTTTCATTGGTTTTGTTTTTCTAACTTATTGCTAGCTGTCTTGTGCTTTTTAAATTTTTTTTGCAGTTCGAGAAAAGAAGTTTTATGTTGATGCGATATTTGTTAGGGTGTTTCGGGGAAAACACATGCTTATAACTAAATCTCCACAGATGCCAAATCTTTGTCTGCATCAGTGTATCATAAAATTCGAAAGAGACTACCTGGGATACGTATATGAGAAATAGAGCATCGATTGAGAAAAAAATGATTCACATTCATCGATTGGGATACGTCATGGAGGCGGTCACAGTATTTGGACATGCCCTTCAACAAACACTCCAAGAAAAAAAAATCATTTGTAACATATCTATGTTTATCTGAAACTTCATAATAGAAACTAGTTAAGATGATAATACTTTTTTTCAAGACATTTACAAATTTTTCATATTGATAAATGTTATTTGTAACTACAAACGGATATTATTCTTTGACTTGCAACTGGTTAAATATCTTTACGTTATGACGACTTGGTATTTGATATGATGTGAACAAAGGTGATCATGTGAACATATAAATGGCCTAGGAGCTCATCTAGGAATGATGCACCATTACAACATTTTGGTCCATAGCATAACCAAAGATCATTGGTGGAGTCATGTGTTTAGACAGTGATAGAATTTGCTAAAATTGCTTGGTGTCCTCTTGCCTAATTAAATTTGCTACACCGACTATTTTTCTATTTTTAGTCTCTGTGACAACTTGTATTATTCTTTACCATCAATAATGCATTTACTATGTGATGTGAATGAGCATTTAGGAATTTCTATAATGTTATTAGAGTTTAATCTATGAAACTGTTAATAGTGTGAGTTTTTGAGGAGTTAAATGGCCGGTTATGCAGTTAATCACTACTTGAAATAAAGCTTTTAAGAAAAACATAAGGAGAGAGTGTTCTGCCGGATTAAGTTTTGAGGTAGATTATTTGATTATTAATCTTGCAAACCGCGCGCGCATATAATCAACGATATACACATATACAGAGTACGTACATGCATGTACGTACCAAACTTAATTTTTAACAGCATGTGTATCATATATTCTTAAGGAAGTACAAACAAAGTATTTAATGTTTCCACTACATTTCAAGGATTATGTGAGATAGATTTGGATGTTTTGGTTCCTAGTATGACACGGCAGAGACTCTGAGTTTAGCATGTGAGAGATTCTCGTAACAAAGCATGGGTTCAGTTTCTAAAATAGCAAATGTTTTAAAAATGTATCGTAGTAGTTATCATTTGGTTTTTTTGGTAGCGAACAACTTTTTTTTTTTTTTGTTTTTTTTATTTATTTATTTTTTTTAATCATGTAATTTTTTTTTTTCAAATTTGGTCATTTTGAGATATTTTGCGACATTTTGTAACATTTTTTTCCCTCTCAGCTGATAGAAATTCTTTTGGGAAGGGCAAAAATATCACAAAGTACATTAAGAATGACGAATTTTTGTTCGCTATAAACAACAATTATGGTACATTTTTAAAACAATTGCCCTTTCAAAAATTGGTTGTGTCGACGTGTGCATGCTGATACGGGGTTAAAGTATATACGTTATACTTTCTTGGCATCTTTTTATTTATTTATTTATTGGAATGACAATTGTATTAAGAACCTAGCAAGAAGCTAGCATCAAGGGTTACAATGATTAGATATGACGTTACGAGGGTTAGAATACCACTCTATCCAATTACAAAAGTTTTTGCTACATCCACTAGAAATCCAATTGGACGAGTGAAGCTTACATCATTTAGTATCACATCTTTATTGCTTTGGTTGTTCTTGAAAGTTATCTTGTTACTTTTTCCGCCAAAGAATCCAAATAGTTGATTGAATCACGCCATCAAAAAAGTATGTGAGAGTAGATGTGAGATTTGCCCGATCCGCCAAAGTGAATCCCTCAAAGAGATTGGAAGGAATTAAGTTGTGAAGATTTCACCATTTTAAAATGCCGGTATACGTTTGCTTTGCTATGGCACAATGAACAACGATGTGATTTTCTGTTTCGAGATCATCATCACAAACAGGCCGGTCACCGATCTGAGTGTAGATCAGTTCCTCTTCTATCTAAGTTAACTCTTGTTGGAAGTCTCCCAGTTGCATCTAAAGAATTAAAATCATTATATCCGTGAAACAAACCCATATCAACGACACACATGACACAACTTGAAAAATAGTCAAGGTAAATTAAACAAACAAAAATAAGAAATTTGGAAATTTGAGCATCATATAATCATTTTTATTGTTTGGTCAGTTTAGTAACATTTTCGTGTAGTACTTGTGTTTGGGTATGTGTCGATGTGATAAGGTATGTCCACCAGTGGCCTCCTTTTGGCTATGTAGCTATTTATATTCGAGATGTGATTATGAAGGTTTTACTATTAAAGGAAATGATTTGCCCTCACCACTTTTTATCATCTCAAATAAAGGTTAAGAGAATCTATCATAATAGAGTTAAAGAAACTTATCCTAAGTAACTAGAGATTAAAGATGCGAGGAATAATAAACATGCGAGTTTAACATACTAAGACTAATAACGACTAGTCAACTATCAAGCATAGATAAGACTACAAATAACTAAAAGGGCCTTAACTAAAACTAGAAATTTGATGAGGTGGCTTGCCATGTTGACGCCCGTTTCACTACCCATCAACCGTGCTAGCCGGATTTTTTTAGGTAAAATTGGCTAGACATAGTTTACGTTCAGTTGTGATGAACTTGAATACACATTTATCACCTTCGGTAACTTATTACATCATTTGAACTTACGCCAACCTGGCGACAAATAGTACTGTTAGATCCAATAGGAACTATACAGCCGAACATCCATTTTCCATTCATTTCCTGCAGCATTCTTCATGATTATTGTTCCTTCACGATCTATCCCGGGCAACCCCACAAATTTGTTAGGAAGTCGCTACAATACCAAAACTCAGATATGTTAAATTATCTCAAAATGGTGCTTTTGGTTATGAAATTTCGTTTACTTAGTTCATGTTTCCTTATACGTACACGAATTAATAAAAGTAAAGCTAGGTGACGGTCAAAATTTTTATCTCAATCAAGTCATGATGATCTGGACACAGAATAAATGGATTCAAGAATCAATATCCCTCTTGGTTAGGTAGTACTTATGTTTTTGTATGTGTCTACAACGTGTTTTCTTTTGTATGCATGTCCACCAATGGCCCCCCTTGTGACCTTTTGGCTATGTAGCTAGTTTTGTTCGAGATGTGATTATGAAGGTTTTTCCTGTTAAAGCAAAATGGTTTCACACCCTACCTCATATCAACTTCAATAAAATTAAAGATATATAATTCATTACTCCGTAGTATAAGGCACACATAGATTAACTGAAATAACAAACTAACATAAATTAAAGAAATATAATTCATTAGGTGGTTGTTCACGCCTCGCTTATCACTGCTTACGTGGCCTTCCACGTCCTCGCTTCACCACCTCCGCATACTCATCCTCACTTTCCATGTCCACACGACCACCATGCTGACATGTTTGCGGCCCTTGAGTCCTCTTAACAGCCTCGGTAGCCGGCTTTTTCTTGGTGACTTTGGCTAGACATAGCTTACTCTCACTTGTGATGAACTTGAATACACATTCATCACCTTCAGTTAACTTATTGCATCTTTTGAACTCACGCCATCCTGGCGACAAAGTGTACCTTTCGGTCCAATATGATTTATCCAGCCGAACACCCATTTCCCATTCTTTTCCTTCTTGATTCTTCATGATTATTGTTCCTTCACTGTCTATTCCAGGGAGGCCCACAAACTTTTTCGGAAGCCGCTAGCAATACCAAAACACACATATTTTAATAGATTATCTCAAAAGGGTATTTACTATTGCTTATGTAAATTTGCTATAATAATGATTAACCACAACATAGTGTTTTTTTAAGAATGGGATATCTTTCTAATAACATTTCGCATATTTAGGATCAAAAAAGTAAATTAGTGTTTGCCCATCATTGTCAAAAGCTATAAAATATAAACAAACACAAATTATTTTTGACAAGTTACCCTTATTTTCTATTTTACCATGTTCTAAAAGCGTTTGTTATTCCAAATATTTAAGTACTCTTGAGTTAAATAAACCTTCTTTTACGATGAATTATATTTATCATAAATTAACCTTACCAAAACATCGTGTGTCTTAGTCTTAGGGATAATCACCACAAAGTAAGGGTCATCATGATCGACATCCGGACCATCATTTGAATCACCATCTTCGGCTTCAGCTTCATCTTCAAGTTTAACCACTTGCTTTCTTGAGGGTAAAACTTTTTCACACTCATTCACAGTGTAAATTGTCACTTTGAAGGTGGAATCATTAAGAAGCCAAAAAACAAGAGTATCTCCATAGTGCAAATCAACATCTTTTACTACATTCAACCATCCATCAGTAAAAGAGTATCTTTCACCAACTTTTTCAATCTTTAGTCGCCATTTATACCCTCCCTTCGTAGATCGGACTATTGGGTCTTTAGTCATTTGGTTCCACAAGTATCTCTCGTAAAAGTCATGTGGTAGTGGCTGCGAAAAAAGAATCATATCATGGATATATTCACATAAACAACAAACTGCAAACACATAAAACACATTAAGTACGTACCAAGTAAGGACGAGTTGCGTCTATGATAATCTTGAAGAAAGATGGATACGTACGAGGAGCCATTTTTATTGATTCTTAAACTTTAGTGAAGTGTGATATGAAGAAACTGTTTTATGGAGATGTAATATGAGCAAAAGGAGATGCCCTAGCTCTTACTTAAAATATGAGGGTGAAGTTAAAGATACCTAATTTGCTTGATGGAAACTTTTGTACATACATGAATAGACAAGGTAAATGACTAAAGTATTATTGGTTTGATATCTATTATAATGTCTTAATTTTGTTCTATTGAAAATGGTTACAAAAGTATAATTATAAGATTTCAGTTTCTCTAGAATTTATTTTAAATGTGTTTAAAATTTGAGAAATTATACACACTTGTACTAATAAGTGCTAAAAATGCAATTTTGTGTACAAGCATCGTATCTAAGCCATCGAATCCCCTTAATATAAGATAACGATGTTATAATACTTAAAAGGATCTCGTGCAATCAAGTTATATGTTTTCAAGCTAATCTACTAGAAACCGCAAAACAACGCACTTGTGTTTTTTGTTGCTTCATGCTTGTAAACAACAGTACATTATCTTGTTTTTAATAGCTTGGATGGGACTCAAAGCTTAAAATTAAGTTATATCGAACTTTAATCTTTCTGTTGTCTGAAAGTCGCCCTTATGAAGTTGGACATTACTTAGGACTTTTATACATCATTGTCCCCATCATGTTCGTGGATTGACACCACTTTACTTATAACATATAAATTATGTGATTTGTACATGTCTAACCTGAACCGGATTAACCCGAGTTGAAATATGGTCGGGTTTGGATATGTTATTTTTAGTCTCGACCCAAATTGGACTCGACCCGTTTGACACGAACCCGACCAACACGACCAAATTAATACCCCTATGTCTAAGTTAATGTTTAACTCATTTGTATTTCAACTGTATTTACACTTGACATTACACTTTACAAACCAATGAACTGTATATGGATGCATCAAAGAAATATTCACATTCAAAGTTTTCATATCTTAAAAAAGTAAACCAGCTAAGTTGATGATGAGAAATTTCATATATAGTAAACTGTAGTAAAGTTTAACGAAAGTTACGTATACGAAAGATAAAAGAAATAATTGAGTATTTATTTTTACTGTGAATATGACATTTAATAAATACATTATACATGCATTATTATTGTGGGTTATATATTTTTGTCACATGCTAGAGAATTAACGTGGCCTACATGTAGAACTCAAAATGGAAATAGTTTCTAAATAGTAGAAAGGAATAAAAATTATAAAGCAGAAAGGCAAATATTTATTGATATTTATAAATACCTTTCTATTTATATCTAAGGCTGGTGGTAGTGGGTCGGAAAATATCGATCATGAGGATCGATCGATCGATCTAACCGATCGATGTGCCCACTGTGATGAAATCGATCGCCGGACAAAAAATCAATATGGGTCGACAATCCGCTCGATATTGTACAAGAAGTATTTGTTTGAAAAGCTTCTAATTTCCTTTTTACCGTTTGAACCAAAAACCAAAACACACAGATGGTAGCATGCACTATGGATCAATGACTCTGTTTTGTTGCAATACTACTGCTATGGCAAGAACAAGTAATGCTAATGACAAAAGTTAACATCAAATAAATTGCGTAGAAACTTGAAGATCACCAAGTTTGCTTTCGAAGAAATGGAAATGCAAATTCTCATTAACAAGATGATGCAGTTGATAGTTGTTTATTCTCTTTGTGGCTGCATTTGATAGTTGTTGTGTTTCAAGATGATGCAGTTCTCATAGTCACCACACATGCATTTGATACACGTATAGAGCATGTTACACGTATAGAGCAAACAAATTACATTTACATGCATGCATGTTTAAAAATGTTTAAAAAAAAAAAAATGATGATGCAATATGGGTTGCCACTGTGATGAGAGAGATGAATATGGGTTGAAGAGAGAGAAAGCTGATGTGGCAGATGGAAAGATGATGCAATATGGGTCACCACTGTGAGTAGCCTAATAGTTCTCTTGACGCAAAATAGCAGTTAGCTCAATTATAACAATGCGAGTGAGACATTTCGCATCATTTGAGCTACTAGAAAACGAGGTAAAGTATTAAGCCAATGAGAAAAGTTCTATACGAAACACCTTTTATCTAAAGAACTAACCGGATGATCTCAACCATCCATCCCCCTTCCATCCAATGGTGTATAATAATTATCCTTTTAAAATTAAAATCGTCTAAGGGGCATTTTAGTCATCTCAAGTTAAAACAAATAAATCAAAAAAAAAAAAAAAATACAGTCATTCCACCGATTCCATTTCACACACCAAAAACACACACTAAAACGTTTTCTCCCCCAATTCCGTTTCATAAACCCTAACCGCCCCTAAATCCGTTCATTCCACCGCAAAACCACCGCGAAACCACCGTTCATTCCATAAAAATGACCCTACGATCTGAAATATCTCAATCTAAACAACCTTCGGCGGCGGAATCCGATCAAAATAAGCTTCCTAATGTCGATTGTGGTATATTTTTGTTAAATCAGTTTTTATTTTGAATTTTATTGATCGATTACATTATTTTGTGAATGTATTGGCTTATTTTGCTTATTTTTGTGATCGATTACATTTTTTTTTGTTGTATTGGCTTATTTTTCTTATTTTTGTTACTGATAGAATATTTGGATGATGTTATATTAGCGAGTAGATTATGTTTTAGGATTAGGCTATTTTTTGTGATTGAATGACTGTTTGAGTGTTAGGCTATTTATGAATCCGATGGGATTCATAAATAATCCCATGGGCTTATGTGAATGTCTATTTGGATTATG
Organism: Artemisia argyi; assembly: GCA_030686995.1. Classification (NCBI taxonomy): domain Eukaryota; kingdom Viridiplantae; phylum Streptophyta; class Magnoliopsida; order Asterales; family Asteraceae; genus Artemisia; species Artemisia argyi. The sequence continues at coordinate 180,697,282 of CM060683.1, forward strand.
TTTATTGTTGTTGATTGCTGTTAGTAGTGTTAGTGCATCTATTGGATCATAGTTGTGGAGTTGATTATCTTTGAGTTGTGATTAATAGAACAAATTGTGGTATAAGGGAGTGTTTGGATCTGTCATTATTCAGCTGTTTGTTAGCTTATTTTGAATTTATTAGCTTATTTTGTTACTAAATTGATGTAGGTAACATATTGAACCCGACACCGTTGGCTAGGTTCAATCCTTATGACATTTTAATTGATGTGGATGAAGTGTTATCAGATTAGTTTTAGTTATCATATGTTGTAGGTTTAGTGTTATTAGATGTGTTAATTACATCTGTTAGATTTTAGTAGAAGAACTGATGTTAGTATGAGATTAAGTTAGTTGAAGATAGTTGTTAATTTTGATGCTTATAGATATATTTTGTAAGGTGTTTGTTGATTTTGCGTCTTTGAGTTGATTTTGCTTGTTTGATTTAACGTGACGCCTGTGCTATGTTATTGATGTAGGTGTTATTTTGAATCCAACTCCGGTTTCTCAATTCAATCCTTATAAAGAGAAGGAAAAAAAGAGAGCAGCAAAGGCGGCGGCTGCTTCTATGATAAACAAAGCATTTGATGCGCCTGATGTTACTAAAATCATAGGTGTTGGGAAAATGATTGCTGGTGTAGTTTCTGATTTAGCAAGTGAGAAGGAGGGCGATGTTGTTGCTGAGAAAGATGCTGGTAAGGTTGTGGCGAGTGAGAAGGATGTTTCTAAGGATGTGGTGAGTGAGAAGGATGTGGTTAAGTCGAGTGGTATTGTTTATGAGAAGTGGAAAGGAAAAGGTATTGATCTGTTTATTTATTTATTTTTGTTATGAATGCAGAATGCTATTATGAATCCCATGGGATTCACATTGAATCCCATAGGATTCACTGTGAATCCCATGGGATTCATAATGATTTTTTTTTTAAATCAAGCTGTTTATGTTATGTTTTTATCTTTATGTAGATGCTGCTGAAAAGCATAAATCAGATGAGCAGGCTAAGGTTAAGGGTTTAGTTAAGCAGGTTAAGGCTAAGGTTAAGGGTTCCTCTGATGTTGATAAGGATACGGGTTTAGTTGAGAGTGTTATGCCTAAGAAGGTTAAGAAGGCAAGGCTTGTTGACACTGATGTTGCTGTGAAAAATTTGACGTTGAATGTCAAGGGACCCTCGAAGGAGAAGCAGGCTGCGCCGAAAGCAAAAGGTATTGGTCTGTTTATTTTTTATTTATATTTTTATTTATTTATTTATTTTGTGATGAATACATAATGCCATTATGAATCCTATGGGATTCAATTTGAATCCCATTGGATTGTGTATAATTCCCATGGGATTTGATAATGAATTTTTTTTTTCAAGTTGTTTATATTATGTTTATTTCCTTATGTAGATGCTGTTGTAAAGAAAAAGGCTGCGCCGGAAAAAGGAGAACAGAATAAAACATTATCTGAAGCTCCTAAACGGAGTTTGCGATTATCTGAAGCTCCTAAACCGTCGAAGGACAAGGTTGAAAAATGTATAAATATGTCTTTATTTGTTTGATTGATTTCCTAGGTTAGGTTGTTAGTCAATCTCATTGGATTTTGCAGTCAATCCCATGGGATTCATTATTAATCCCATGGGATTCACATAGAATCCCATCTGATTCACATGTATCTCTTTGTTAAATTTCAATGTTAGGTTGTTTATATTGTGTGTTTTTTTTAATTTAGATGCTGGTGAAAAGAAGAAGATGAAGAATGTTGTTGAAGAAGATGTGGTTGAAAAAGGTATAAATCTGGCTTTTTTTTTTTTTTTTTTTTTTTTTGATAGTCCATCCCATGGGATTCACTGTCAATCCCATGGGATTCAAATTCAATCCCATGGGATTCACTTTCAATCCCATGGGATTCACATGTATCACAGTGAAACCCATGGGATTCTATGTGAATCCCATGGGATTCATAGTGAATCCCATGGGATTTATAATGAATCGTGTTGTTGTCAAGTGTTTTATATACTGTTGTTTTTAAGTGGTTTTTTTTTTTTTTTTTTTTTTTTTTTTTTTTTTTTTTTTAAATTGTAGATGCGGATGAAAAGAAGATATCAAAGAGTACTTCTGTTTCGAAGAGGAAGATGAGCGATGCAAATATCAAAGATGCTGATGATATGGGCAAGAAGAAGTTAAAGGGGAAGGCTCCAATGAATATTCAGAAGGATGATTCTTCTGAAGGTGACATACCTGATGCTGTTATGCAGCAGGTGTTGAAGAAGATGAAGAAAAAATTTGTTAAAGAACTTGTGAAAGAAGAATAGGAGGAGAAGCAGGTGGTGCCGAAGAATAAAGGTAAGAAAGAAAAAATTTTGACTGATGACGACATACGACATCAGGATTATCTTTCACGATTGCCTATTCTTCAAGCTAGGTCAGCGCCTACAGCTCTTTACACCGCTATCTCTCGCATCAAACAGATTGATCTTAAGAAGTTTTTGGGAGATATAGGTTTTAGTTCTTTCTTCAAGTTGGCCATAGACTACATACCTTCGAGGTTAGGAAGGTATGTGGTTAGTAATTTTGATGGAGATACTTGCCGTTTGAATTTGGAAGGTGAAAAATGGATTGAGGCCACGGTTTCGAAGGTTCATGAATTGTTTGGTATTCCGATTGGAGGTGTGCCTTTGTTAGCTTTAGAGACGAGGCCTGTTGGAGATGATTTTGAGGCTGTTTGGAAACGGCAGTTTGATAAGGCTTTTAAGGATGTTAGGGTGAATGATATTGCATTGAAGTTGATTGCGTCCAAGGAAGTTGACTTCCTTTTTAAGATCAACTTTCTCACTCTGTTTACAAACACGATGGGTATGTGTGCTGGGTTGAAGGGGGAGATTAATTTAGATGTTGTGAGGCATGTTCGGGAAGATAATGATATTCCCGGGATTGATTGGTGTGAGTATATTTTTCATTGCCTTAAGACTAGTAGAGCTCCGACAAAACAAAACAAATACACTGGTCCATACACCTTGCTTGCTGTAAGTTTTATAATATGTTTAAGTTTTAAATTGTTTTCATGTTTTTGTTACATATTTAGTTTCTTACACTTTTCTTGTTGTTTATTCTTTGTTTTCAGCTCTTGTATTTGGATTCAACCAAATACGAAAAGCTTCCTGTCGTCTGGACACGTCCGGTGATTAAAGAATGGTCGTCATTTATGATGGGACAGAGGGAGAAGATGGAGCTCATGGAAGAGTGTATTGGTGATTTAGATCTTTATGAAGAAACCGATCTTCCAGAAGAGACGGAGGGATTTGTTGCTGGTGGTTCTTCTGATCCTTCATTCAAAGAGGTTCGTTTATTCTTTGTTTTCATATTTTTCTTCCGAGTTTTTGAGTGGATTTTTTTGGCCTGATTGAACATGTAGTCTCTGATCTGTCATGATTTGTTCTCTACTGTCTTAGCCTAAAATCTGCTTATTTAGTTGAGTTTATGGATTGCGTTGTGGTTTAATCAGTAGAATGTAGTGCTATTTGAATCCCATGGGATTCACAGTGAATCCCATGGGATTCAATGTACTTATCTCATAATGAATATTCCTATTTGTTTTTTTTATCCAGGGATTGCTTGACGAGCTAGAAGAAACGTTAACTGATTTAATCAAAGGAAGAACTTTTTTTGAAGATCTTTTGGCTGTTGGTGGCTTAGAATTTCCTGATGATCCAAAGCTAATTGAACTACATAAAAAGTATGTTCAAATTTTTAAGCATCCAGTCTCGTTGACTGGTGAAGATCTTGATGCTGCTGATGATGGAACTGTAAATGATAAACGCCCATCTGGTACCGATACTTAATTCTGAAATAGCCTGTTAACTTTGTGTAATAACTTTTATGGGATTCCCTTTTGTACTTGAATTCCGATCCTTAATTCCGAAACAGCCTGTTCCCTTTTGTACATGAATTTATGTAATAACTTTATGTAGTTCCCTTTTGTACTTGAATTTGTTAAATGATAACTTTATGTAGTTCCCTTTTATTGGATCTGTTTCCGACATTGGTTAATTTATGTATTAATTTTCTTTATTGAATCCTGTGGGATTAATATGTGAATCCCATGGGATTCATCTGTTAATTCCATGTGATTCATTTGTCAGTCCCATAAGTTTTATTCATCCGTTCAAAGTGTAAATCCCATAAGCTTTGTTTTAGTTATTTCAACAGTGGTTGGTCCATCTGAAATAGAAGAAAAAGATGCCGAGAAGGGAGATGATGCCGTTCCTGAAAAGCAAGTTGCTGAACCTTTCTCTTTAACGCAATGGATTGAAAACAATTTGGAGCTGATTGAAGAGTGGTTTAATTGTGCAGCTGCTGAGTTTTACTATGTAATATTCTTGTATAATATTAGTGTTTTAATTTAATTTATTTATTTTTAATTAATTTTTTTTGTTTTATTCAGCTAAAGTCGGTCGCTGAAGGTACTATGGAGCCAATGGGTGGCGATGTGAATCCAGGTGACATTACTCCTCAAAATATGTCTACTCGTGCCTCCGATGTAAGTTTGAGTCCTGAAAAGCGTTTGGTGAAACCGTCTTCCTATTTGTTGTCTCCATATATGAACAAGAAGACAAAGGTTCAACTTAAACTAACTAGGCCAAAGTTCGTTCTTGGGAATAGTGTTTTCGCGATGCATGGCGAAAAAATGTAAGTTTGTGTTTTTTATATAAGTTTCATTGTTTTCTGATTCAATGCGAGGGATTGGCAGTGAATCTGATGGGATTCACATGAATCCCATGGGATTCACATGAATCCCATGGGATTCATTTATAAATCCCATGGGATTGTATGTGAATCCCATGGGATTCACATGAATCCCATGGGATTCATTTGTAAATCCCATGGGATTCATTTGTAAATCCCATGGGATTGTATGTGAATCCCATGGGATTTACAATTATATGATATGATTCTTAAATGATTTTTTTTCTTATATAGTGAACCAGTTTTTGAAACACGTTCTGGGGAGCCATATTCAGTTCGTTTGAATATGGAGACATTAGCACCCGGTTTGGAGGTTGATGCTAATGTAATTGATTGTTTAGCTGCAATTTTGAATCATGAAAATCGTTCTAGAGGCGCTGGTTGTCCATCGCGACACTTTTTCCCAATTGGGTGTATTGTAAGTAATTATTTTTTTATTTTGCTTAGTAAACTGTTTTCAATTCATATCGTAACATGATATTGTAAAATCGCATATACAGCCGATAACTATTTTTGATGGAACATTGGAGTCTGATGAAGATAAATTTGAAGAATTTGAAAAAGAACTTTCGGCTCATTTTAAAGATGATGTTGGTGGCATATCTCTTAATGGCATTGAATTGGTAAAATTATATTTTTTTGTTTTAATTTTTTATTTTTGTTTTTACTTTTTGTCATTTTTATTATGTTTTTTTGTTTTGTTTAAACAGGCATTTTTTCCTATTCGCAAATCGGGCCATTTCTTTGTTGTTGTCTTCAGCCTTACTAAAAGGGTTATAACAATGACGATACTGGATAACAGCAATTGTGGTGCAACGTATGAGGAAAAGTATGAAGTTTCATGTGAACTTCTTGTAAGTACTTTTATGATTTATTCTGAATCCCATTCTGAATCCCATGGGATTCATTCTGAATCCCATGGGATTGAAACATAATTATAGTTATTTATGCTCTCTTTTCTTAATAATTTTTGTAGAAAACATTATTTGCCCGTCATCTGGAGTTGTATGGATTCAATAGACATGCTAGCATTCGTAAAGTCAAGCCAAGAATCGCAAGCCTCAAGTGGAAGACCAAGAACAACTTCACGGATTGTGGTGTTTTCACTATGTTACATATGGATAATTATGCTGGTGAAGCTCCTGGAAAATGGGATTGTGGTTTGGTTGATGAGTCTAAAGAGCAGTCTGACCAATTGAGGTTATTGAGATTCAAGTTTGCCACCAAGATATTGTTACACGAGATTAATGTTCATGCGGGTAAGATGTATGAATTAGCATTGGAGTTTGATAAGCTTCCTTCTCGTGAAAAGCTGTCTATAATTTTGACAGCAATTAGAAATAGGGATGCACGTGACCTCAAATTCTAGAAGTTTGTCTTTTTTTAATGGTAGAACTATAACTGTTGAAGTAATTGGTTTACACAGATGGTTTACACAGATGGTTTACACAGATGGATTGACTGATTAATCCCATGGGATTCACATGAATCCCATGGGATTCATTTGTATGACATTTGTATGATATTCTTTTGTATGGTTGGGATTTGCTTATGCTATTATCAGATTTTAATGATATTTTTTATAGATTTTCTTTCTATTATCTGAATTTTATGATATTTTTATTGTTGATGCTAATGTAATTGATTTTTATGATATTTTGTATAGATTTTCTTGCTATTATCAGATTTTTATGAATTACTTTGAATTACTTTTTCCTTTAAATTCATACTGAAAACTATGGATTTGTAACTAATCCCATGGGATTCTCTGTGAATCCCATGGGATTCTCTGTGAATCCTATGGGATTCACTGTTAATCCCATGGGATTCATTTCTCAATCGCAAGGGATTCTTATAGGCTACAAGATATTCCCATGGGATTCATACTGAAAACCATAACTCTTTGCAAATCATCTAGATATTCACTGTTAATCCCATGGGAATCAAAGTGAATCCCATGGGATTCACTGTGAATCCCATGGGATTCACTGTGAATCCCATGGGATTCTTCCAGAATATATGTAAGATACAAGATATATTCAAAGTAAACAAGAATTTTCTTTGCAAATAATCTAGATATTCAAGTAAAGATGAAAAATTAACTAACAAAACCATAACTCTCTTTGCAAGTAATCTAAATAATCAAGTAAAGATGAAAAAAAAAACTAACAAAACCAGGAACCAGAATATAAATAATCAAGAAACTTTTGGTTTTGGCTTTCTCCTTTTTGGGTTATCTGGGCACGTTGTTTTTGTGTGCAAGTTGGTCTTCACTCCACAAAAGCCACATTCCTTCATTTGTTTCTTTTTAACTCCAAGTGCTTTCTCTCTCTCACTTTTTCGCCTTTTATTGCGTTCCTTTTCTGTAATATTGCCTTTGTTGGGTACCCTTGTTGGATTGTTAACTATTCTTTCCTCAGGATTAGCAATTGCATAATGTTCACCAATCACATCTCCCGTTTTACTTGAAGGAGGATTTGGCACCTCAGCCTCCACTTCTGTTTTCAAAATCTTTAACTTTTCTACAAAATTACCCATCTTTTCAACATTATTGGTTAACCTGAATAAACAATCGTCCACCACAGAATTTGCTTCGTTTGTAAGTCTTTCAACTTCCACATTTTTTTCCCCATACCTGTTTCTTTTCCTTCTCAATTCAGGTGGTATTATATCCCTTGTCCAACGCCTCAAAATATACTGGTCTGGAATGACATCAATATCACGGTTCTTGAATACACAGAATATGTGTCGGCAAAGAAAACCAAATCGGGCAAAATGTCTACAAGTGCATACCACCGACCCATCTTCGACAGTACGCAGTACCTTTTCAAGATTAAAGATTTTTAAAATTCATCAAGAAAATCATATATTCACATACAATCCCATGGGATTCACTGAATCCAATGGGATTCACAGTGAACCCCATGGGAATCCCATGGGATTCACAGTGAATCCCATGGGATTCACTGTGAATCCCATGGGATTCAAAATGTAAACAATAGATTCACTTTGTCCACAGTGAATCCCATTGGATTGTTTAATGAATCCTATGGGATTCATGTTGATCCACAGATTATTCATGCTGAGTAACAAGTAACATACCTTATAGTCTATAAATTTCTTCTTTGCTTATGTTTCGTCTTCCTCTTCTAGTTCTTTAGCAAGTTGCTTATTAAGTTTTCTATAAACCCACGGATTGTTGTCTCTTATCATGAAAATCTCACAACCTTCTTCAATCTTTAAATCTTGAATCGCACAAGTCCAGCATGCTTCATGCATTTCCGTTTGAATAAGAAGAAATATCGTTCTAGTATACACTTTTCCAGCATGACGTTCAATCTTTAATGGTGTTACACATCTTGGAGCCGAGTCAAATGTTTGAAAGTCCAAATGTTCTTGCCTATAACGTTGCCGTTCCATTGCAGATTCATAGGACATCATGAAACTAACCAACGTTGCTCCTGGGCTTGTGAAACTTTTGAAGAATGAGTTTTCACTTTCCGATCTTGATGTTGTTCTCATTAAACCAAACAATGGCGAGTCGATGAAAAAAGCTGGAATCCACATTTGTCGTAGGTTAAACATCTTGGTCATCCATTTGTGATTTTGCAAACCAAAATCCTCAATCAACTTAGCCCACTTCTCTTCAAATTCCAACGGTTCCATGTACATATTCCAAACAATTTTCCTAAAACGCTTCTTGAAATCTGTTTCTACGTATATCTCTTTACAAATCTGTTTTTGATAAAGATACTTTTAGAATCTTATAATCAGCATAAATAACATGATATACATCCATGAATCCCATGGGATTCATTGTGAATCCCTTGGGATTCACAGTGAATCCCATGGGATTCATTAATAATCCCATGGGATTCATAGTGAATCCTTTGGGATTCATACAATATAACCTCGACAACTTACCTTTGCTGGAATCTTCTGGTCAATGTGCCACATGCAAAGTCTGTGTTTCGATCTAGTGAAAACGGCCTCAATTGCTCTCTTCATTGCTCCATCTTGATCTGTTACCACCATAGTAGGTTCTTTTTTGAAAGCAGTCATAAACGCTCTTAGCAGCCACGTGTATGATTCAGTATCTTCATGTAAAAGCATTCCCGAACCAAGTGTGACACACTTTCTGTGATTATCGACACCGGTGAATGGTACAAACACCATATTGTACCTAAGAGTAATATAAGTTTTAGTGACATACACAATCTCAAAGGATTCATTGTGAATCCCATGGGATTCATGAAGAATCCCATGGGATTCATGAAGAATCCCATAGGATTATCACAGGATCCCATGGGATTCTTCATGAATCCCATGGGATTTCAGAATGAACACCTTGCAATATGAATAAAACACTTACTTGTTGCATCTGAATGTTGCATCAAAAGATACTATATCTCCAAACTCCTTATAATTGCATTTTGCAACTTCATCAGCCCAAAACAAAGCCACCAACTCACTTTCTTCGACCTTATACTGAAACGTGAAGTTCGGCACATATATCTTTCTATTTTCCATTTTATCTATAAGCATTTGTGCGTCACTTTCCCCTATGAACATATTAACATCCCGCATTTCATTCTTAAAATCATCAACTGTCCCATGAACATACTCATACCCTCCCTTCATACTCGTTAGCAAGTTGTGAGCCCGTGTTGGACCAATCTTGTTCTTTGCAGCTTTAATAACAAACATTTTTTTTGATTGTGGCATTCTTCTTTGCTTTTTAGTAAAATGTTTGTACTCTTTTGGTATGAGCATATGGTTGTGTTTTGCAATAAATTGAACTAGCTTGTATTTTTCAGAAATGACATCCAATTCTAACCTTATACGAGCTTTACAACCTGTTATATATAAAAAAAAACATTTCATAAAATAAATATAAGAATCCCTTGGGATTTTCACAGAATCCCATGGGATTCAACATTATTCAAAAATACATATTACAAGTCTAAAATATGTTACCTGTTACGTGCATAGTTGTATTTCTTTTTTGTTTGTTGCTGTTTTTAGCATCCAAAGTGTCGATATTAATATGTCTTGGAGCTCCTTCTTTGTTGCACATGATGTATTTGAGTTGTACAATTCCAGATTTTGTTGTTTTTTGTCCTGCTTTTTTTATTTGAAAACCTCCCGCTTCGGCATAGTTACTGTACATATCTAGAGCTTCATCTATAGTGTCATAGCATTGTCCCTCTTCTGGAATAGGAATTCCTTCTTGTACATGAGGCTCCCAATATACTGATCCGCCCGCTGTCTCAGCATGTTCATATAAAGTTGGTCTTGGTGATTTTATAGAATCTGTATATAAAAAGCAGTTGGGATTAAGATAACTGAAGTGTTAATCCCATGGGATTCTGCAAGAATCCTATGGGATTGACTGCAAAATCTCATGGGATTCAGCATGAATCCCATGGGATTTATCCATGAATCCCATGGGATTTAATAAAATCCTATGGGATTCATCCATGAATCCCATGGTATCTTAAATAAACTTAATTATCATTTTTAGTTTAGCATTTAAACAACAAAATCAGAATCAGAGGGATTCATCCATGAGTCTCATGGGATACATACATGAATCCCATGGGATTGTGTATGAATCCCATGGGATTCATGTATGAATTACATGGTATCTCAAATTGATAACAAAATTAGAATCCAAAGTATTTATCAATGAATCCCATTGGATTCACACATGAATTCCATGGGATTCATGTATGAATTCAATGGTATCTCAAATTAAACAACAAAAAACAAGAATCCAAGGTATTCATCAATGAATCCCATGGGATTCATACATGATCCCATGGGATTCAATCAGATTCCCAAAATTAATCAACAAAATTAGATTCCCAAGGGATTTTACCATCATTTTCCTTCATAGCAACTTCTGTGAGTAATCCATCTACATCATCATCTGTAACCACATCATCTACATCAGCTGTAACCACATCATCTATGTCAATCGGATTTGTTGATGATTCCGGCGGTTTTGATGATAATTCCGACCTTGTTATTGATGAATCCGGTGTTGATGATTCCGGCGGTGTTGTTGATGAATCCGGCCTGATAATTGAAGTTTCCGACTGTTTTTTTGATGAATCCAACCTTATAATTGAAGTTTCCGATTGGTTTGTTGATGAATCCGGCCTTACAATTGAAGTTTCCGACTTGTTTTTTGATGAATCCGGCCATATACATGAATCCGCTGGTGTTGTTGATGAATCCGACGATGTTTTTGTTGATGAATTCGTCAGATTCATGATTATTCCGGCGAGATTTATGTGGATTCCGGCTAGGTGGATTCCGGCGAGATTTGATGCGTTTGGATGAGAGAGAAATTAGGTGGGACGGTTATGAGAAATTTGATGGAACGGTTATTAGTTTTTGGGTTTTATTAAGATATTTGATTTTACTATCTTACCCTTCTTTGTATTTTTTGGCTTCATCTAAGCCATTAGATTGAAGTTGAATGGATGGTTGAGATTTGTTTATTTGTTCTCTAGATACTAGTTGTTTTGCATGGATCATCTCTTAAGCCAATAACTTTCTTTGAAAATTTGTTGAATTAATGTTTGGCGTTAATTTTATTTTCTTCGAGAAAAATCCAAGAATATATAGTTTGTCTTTGTAATTTTTTCATCCCTTACTGTAGTTATGTAATATTTTGAAATACAAGTTAGTTTTAATTATTTTATTTATTTATTCATTTATTTATTAAGACAGTGCTGTTTATGTATAACGACTAGCAAAAATTGCTAGAATGAAATAATAAAGGGGAAAGAGATCGAGTTACAAAGTTCGATAAACTAATTAGACAAACTAAAGAAAATTTTCTCATTCTTGGGAACACTCCAATTGAAAAATAAGAGATTTATTTTATTGGAAATTAATCTTTTTATGACATTATTTATGTGGTTCCAAGGAGACCATAATGTTGATTGCCATATCAAAGAAAGCGTCTAGTTTTGCCAGTAGAGGTGCTCGATCAGCCATGGTGACGACATCATGAAGGTTTGAGATGGTGGTATCCGATAAAGTCCACCATGTATTAACCTCCTTCCAAAAAAGTTACATCGTTACTGCTTGCAATATGGCACCTATATATTTTAGTTATAAGTTAACTGTCAGGTTTTAGTTTCGAACAAAATATATATTTTTGTAATGAACAACGAGACAGGTTCGTAATCTTATAATTTTTCCACGCATTCCTTAAATTTAAGGCTTTTAATAAGTTGAGTGAACATATATAGTCCAGCCTAAAACAAAATTTATGCATGGGGCCTTAAGCCCAAAATTTGCTCAAAGCAAATCAGCAATAACTTATGAGAGTTTGATTCTTTTATAAAAAACTGAATAAATACATAGTTCACTTATAACCGAGAAAAACCCACAGTGCGGAGTGTGGTAGAAGTTTGTGGTCAACTTGTATGTAGAGGTAGCAAAGGCATCCAAAAACACGCAAGTTGTAATAAGTGGGTTTAGTGTTGTAAAGTTTTGTAAATAGGATTTCATTTTGAATGGTTGTTGAAGGAAAATTATTTAAGAGATGGGCAACAATGTGTAGTGCTTCTACCCAACAAACACGTGGCATATGAGCTTAATAAATGAGGGTGCGAACAAGGTTATTTATGGTTCGTAGCAAGCGTTTTTTTATTTTGCTGAGATGTCTTAAGATAGGATAATCGGAGCCATGATTTTGAAACAAAGTGTGAAAGCGGGTGTTGTAAAATTCACACTCGTGGTCACATTGCAAGGCCTTAATATCGACTTTAAACTGGTTATTTATAAAGGCATGAAATTGGAAAAAAAAAATTGTTCGAATAATAAGCATGTAGGCAAAAGTAATTATGTAGCAATGTGTATGCATAGCAAGCGTTTGGGACTATGGTTATGTGGTGTTTGTTTCAAAACGCATACTTTCCGGGCTAAGTGTCGTCATGGTGAGGGTTCTGATTTTGTGTCACCCCCTGATTGTGGTGATGGAGTTGTTCGGTTCGTATTGTATAATCTCACCAAACCACAAGTTCCTTCATATGTTGCCAATGTTGAAGATTTGGTTTTGGACGAGCATGTTGCTTTTGATTTGCCTCTCCTTGACACTTTGCTTTCTAAAGGGTTGCGCACTGTCAAATCCATCCCTCTTAAGTGTCGCTTGGGGTTCTCTCAGGTATTGAAAGGAGCTCTTGATAAGGTGATCTGCACACCTGATGACATTTCTTGTTGGGTTAGTTTGTTAGTCTTGCCTATTTGTCTTCTTAAAACCTTTTGCCCAAGGAGTAATCTTGAGTGTAGGTCTGCTATTAAGCGTCAACGACAGGAAGAGTACATTGCAAATGCTATTCGTTCCTGGGGTATGCCTAGTGGTAGTTTGCTTCTTGTAAAAGAGGTTTTAGCCGAACCCTCCACGTCATGGTCTAGTATTGGTGAGGGTAACTTAGACTTGGGTGAACGTAATGTCAAACAGTGTAAAAGAAAGATTTGTGATGGTCATTATACTGCGGCTGTTAGAGTTCTTTCTTCTTCCGGTGTTGCGCCTTATGATGATTCTACTCTTGAAGACTTAAAGGCTAAGCACCCTTTCAAACCTGCTCCCCCTTTACCACATGTACCTATTGATCATCATCACCTCGTTGCATCTCCTGCTGTGGTTCTTGATATGATTAAGTGTTTCCCTCGTGGTACTTCTTGTGGTCGGGATGGTTTGCTTGCACAACACCTTTTGGATTATTTAAATGGTGCTGCAATGGCTATTTCTGATGAGTTAGTTGCTTCTATCACCCATGTGTTGAATCTTTTTCTTGATGGTAAATGCCCAAGGGCGTTGGGTGAGTATATTGCCGGTGCTTCTCTCACACCTTTGGTCAAGCCAGGAGGTGGTATCCGTCCTATTGCTGTGGGGACTATTTGGAGGCGTTTAGTCTCCAATGTTAGTGCTTCTATGATTGGCCATTCTTTGGATGGTTATTTAAATGATTTACAGTTCGGTGTTGGGGTATCTGGAGGAGGGGAGGCTATTCTTCATGCTGTGAATCGGTTTATTGAAGAACGTGGGGATGATGTGGGTCTATCGATGTTGTTGGTGGATTTCAAAAACGCCTTCAATATGGTGGATCGTGAGGTTATGTTATGGGAGGTTCGCCTTCATTGTCCTGCTATTTCACGTTGGGTGGAATTTTGTTACTCCCGGCCAGCTAGATTATATTATGGGGAACATATTTTATGGTCGCACCAAGGTGTGCAACAAGGTGATCCACTTGGACCTCTACTTTTTACTTTAGTGTTACATCCTTTGGTATGTAAGATTGGGGGTTATTAGACAAAGATGTTACTAAAGTTTGCGTTTGTGTTGTCCTAAGGTAATAAAGTTTCAAAGTTGTCATCCATGTTACTCAAGTTCACGGGTTTGTCAACTGGGTTACTAAAGTTTCAAAGATGTTACACTAAGGTTACTCCCAAGGTGGGCAACCGGTTGATAACCGGTATCTCAACTTGAAACATATTCTAGCTCAAAGAAGTTACTAAAGTTTGAGAAAAAGTTCATCTAAGTTACTAAAGTTTCAAAACTGTCATCTAAGTTAGTCCTCATTGAGTTAAAATATTTGCATCGTTAGTCCTTATTGCCTATTCTTACGGTTTTATCCTTTTTCATCCATTTTTATACATATAATATGTATGAAAACGGATAAAAATCATGATTTAATATTGATACATCATTTTGGATTTAAAATCGTGATTTAAAATCGATTCATCCATTTTCTTATATTTTATTGTTTTCATCTATTAAAATATCGCGAGCCTTGATGTAAAACATCATTTCGGACAACTTTCGTGTTTTACACTTTTGATGATTCAGACAAAAAAGAAGTCAAAATCATGATTTAAAATCGATACAAAAACAGACAAAAATGTATAAAAGAAGACGAAAATGTATAGAATTAGATAAAACAGATGTAAACATATGAAAATCTATTAAAACGGACTACAACGGATAAAAACGTATGAAAATGTATAAAAGCGGATTAAAACGTATGAAAATATAAAAAAAACAGTCAAATTAACATAAATATAACTTGGATGACAAATATGACAAGTCGCAACAAGTTGGGTAACCTGGATGACAAAAAATGCATGCCATGTAGGATTTTCACCGGTAACTCTAGGTTACCCAAAACACAATAACAAATTTAACCGGTCAAATTAAGTTGAGTAACCTGGATGACAACTTTGAAACTTTATTACCTTAGGACAACACAAACGCAAACTTTAGTAACATCTTTGTATAATAACCCGTAAGATTAGAGACTCTTTTAACCTTTCTCTTCAAGCTTGGTATCTGGATGATGGCACTATTATTGGGGATACTTTGGTCGTGGGGAAGGTTTTAGAGCTTATTATGATGGATGGACCTCATTGCGGTTTACACCTTAATGTTGATAAAACTGAGGTTTTTTGGACAAAGGAAGACCCTAGAAGCAGACTTGTGGGTGTTTTTCCGCCTAATATTTCTCGACCTTTGCAGGGTGTTAAATTATTGGGTGGGCCTGCTAGTGTGGACTTTGAGTTTAGTAGTGAGCTTGTTATGAAAAGGGTTGCTAAAACCATTGAGCTTATGGGTGCTGTTGCTAAGCTTAATGATCCTCAGTGTGAGTTGTTGCTCCTTCGCGCACGTGCTGGTATTTCCAAGTTGTATTTTTCTATGCGCACATGTTCTCCTCGTGTCTTTGAGCGTGCTCAGGTTTCATTTGATGCGGCACTTCGTTCTTCTTTGGAGCGTATTGTAACTACTTCTGGACCGGGCTTTGGTGATTGGCAGTGGAGACTTGCTACTTTACCCTTTGCTTTTGGGGGGCTTGGTGTATATTATGCAGGTGATGTCTTGAACTATTCATTCCTTGCTTCTAGACTTCAATCTGCAAGCTTACAGACTAAGCTTCTCTGACATTCTGGTATTGTGACTTCTGGTCCTTCCTTTGATGATGCCTTATGTACTTTTAATGCGAAAATAGAGATCGACCTTTTGAGTAACCCTAGTGAGATCGCTGCCCCTAAACTCATGAAGAAATTGGCAGATATATATTTCACACGTGTTACCCAAACAGTTGAATCCACCTTTCGCTAATCTTCTCGACAGATGGCACTATGGAGTTCGCAAAACGAGGATTGCACTTCAAATTGGCTTAGGGTGGTTCCAATATCTGGGTTGGGATAGACTATGAATGCCATGACTTATCGATGTGTGTTGTGTTATCGGCTTGGTGTTCCCCTATTTTCTGTTCAGATGCCGTGCTCAGCTTGTTCCAAGGTCTTTACTGGGGATATTTATGGGGACCATGCTGTATCGTGTGCGGGTATTGTTGGTATTAAACATCGGCATAACGTGGTGTGTGATGTTCTTCTTGACATATGTTCTCGATCAGGTATTTCGGCTCGTAAGGAGGTAGATGTTGGGCTTAGTGGGGAAAGGGACAAACCTTTACGTCCAGCTGATATGTTACTCTACTCATGGGATAGTCGGCTTGATGTATGTGTTGATCTGACTGGGTCATCACCTTTGACGCAAATCGGTATGGTTGATTTTGTGCCAGGTCATGCGGTTATTGAAGCCGCACAACGAAAACGCGTCAAGTACGAGTCTAAATGCGCGGATATTGGATATGGGTTTCTCCCCTTTTCATTCTCTTCTTTTGGAGAACTTGAGAAGGATGTGGTGACCTTACTAAAGCGTATCCGAAGATTCTCGGTGACTCAAGACATTGGAGCACGTGTTGCTGCTCATATTTTTAGTAGGATTAGTTTCGCTATAGCTATAGGAATACAGAAGGTTATGATGAATGCCAAGGGGTTCTTTTTTTTTTTCTTTTTTTTTTTTAAGTTTAATTCGAAGAAAGGTGTTGATGATGTCCTTGAAAACGGTCTGTGGTTGATTAGAAATGTCCCTATTACCCTTAAACCATGGACCTTGAACACCAACTTACTTGAAGAGGATTTGACCAACATCTCGGTGTGGGTTAAATTCCATGGTGTTCCTCTTGCTATGTTTTCTGATGACGATCTTAGTCTTCTTGCTACATTGATTGGTACGCTGAGAATATTAGATACTTATACTAGTCAAATGTGCAAGGAATCATGGGGCTGAAGTAGTTATTCTAGGTTCTTGATTGAAGTTAAGGCGGATGAGGTGCTTAAGGAAAGTCTCACTATTGAAATACCCCTAGTTGATGGGCCAGGTTCGACTATTGAGATGATTCAGGTTAAATATGAGTGGAAACCACCTCAATGTGATACGTGTAAGATTTTTTGTCATACTCTAGTTGAGGTCCTAAATTTGTACCACATAATACTCAACTCACACAGAGTGTTAATGATTGGTTTCAAACAATTAATCACAAGAATAAGGGTAAGAATGATGGTCAAAATGTTTTGGGTAAAGGTGGAATTACTAAACCTGTGTTGGGTAAGAAGTTTCGTTATCAACCCGAAGTGCCTCCTCCTGAACCCGCACAAGAAGAAGGCTGCTAATGTGGCTAGTACGAGTAGTGTGAAGATTGCTACATCAAACCAGTTTGATGACTTTGGTATTCCTACCAATGAAGTGACTAAGGATGTGAATTCTGTTATTACAAAGGAAGCTAAGGAAGACGGGTCTCAACTGGACTAGGACTAGGACATTTTACCCAAAAAATAATCCAAAACGAATAGGACTAGGACTAATGATTCTTAAACTTTAGTAAATTAGTACGTATGATAATAAAGGAAGTAAGGAACTGTTTTATGGCGATGTAACATGAGCAAAAGGAGATGCCTAGCTCTTACTAGCTTAAAACAATGAGTGAAGTTAAAGATACCTAAATTTGCTTGATAGAAACATTTGTACATACATGAATAGACAAGGATATGTCTATAGAATTATTGGTTTGATATCTATAATATAATATCTTAAATTTGCCCTATAGAAAATGGTTACAAAAGTAGAATTATAAGGTTTCAGTTCTCTAGAATTTATTTCTAATGTGTTTAATAATTTAAAATTACAAGACTTGTTAACAAGATAGTAGTATATTTGTCATAACTAGCCTTCTTAATTGAAAATATAATTGGAGATGTGAAAAAAGGACATGTATAAGAAAATATATTTGTTAGTTACAATGTTTTTCTTACATATAAATCATAATCAAGTCATGATGATCTGGACACAAAATAAATGGATTCAAGAATCAAGATCCCTTTTGGTTATGTAGTACTTATGTTTTTGTATGTGTCTACAATGAGTTTTCTTTTTGATGCATGTTCACCAATGGCCCCCTTGTGACCTTTTGGCTATGTAGCTAGGGTTGTTTCTTTTTCGTTACGGGGAAGATTAGGGCCCATTATTACATTTAATATTGTTTGTTTTTCAAATGGGGCCCATCAATATCTGTTATTCAATCTGTATCTATAAGGGAACCAAAATGAAATCCTCCACAGCCAGACGTTAAACCAGATGTGGTCCCACATGGCCTCACATATTCCCTTAGCTAACCAAAAAAAAGAAACAGCCCTAATTTTGTTTGAGATGTGATTTATGAAGGTTTTTCCTGTTAAAGCAAAATGGTTTCTCACCCCTACTTCATATCAACTTCAATAAAATTAAAGATATATAATTCATTACTCCGTAGAGTAAGCCACACATAGATTAACTGAAATAACAAACTAACAATTGCTATATATATCATGCATAGAAATTACTAAACACACTAACGTTACAGTAGTTGATTAAATTTACATATAACAAATTAGATATCTCATTAGGTGGTTGTTCACGCCTCGCTTATCACTGCATACGTAGCCTTCCACGTCCTCGCTTCACCACCTCCACACACTCATCCTCACTTTCCATGTCCACACGACCACCATGCTGACGTGTTCGCGGCCCTTGAGTCCTACTAACAGCCTCGGTTACCGGCTTTGTCTTGGTGACTTTGGCTAGACATAGCTTATTCTCACTTGTGATGAACTTGAATACACGTTCATCGCCTTCAGTTAACTTATTGCATCTTTTGAACTCACGCCATCCTCGCGACAAAGTGTACCTTTCGGTCCCTTATCCAACCGAACACCCATCAATAATGCATTTACTATGTGATGTAAATGAGCATTTAGGAATTTCAATAATGTTATTAGATTTTAATCTATGAAACTGTTAATAGTGTGAGATTTTGAGGAGTTAAATGGTTATGCAGTTAATCACTACTTGATCAAATAAAGCTTTTAAGAAAAACATAAGGAGAGAGTGTTCGGCCGGATTAAGTTTTGAGGTAGATTATTTGATTATTAATCTTGCAAACCGCGCGCGCATATAATCAACGATATACACATATACGGAGTACGTACATGCATGTATGTACCAAACTTACTTTTTAACAGCATGTGTATGCACATATTCTTAAGTACAAACAAAGTATTTAATGTTTCCACTACATTTCAAGGATTATCTGATTGGTTCCTAGTATGACACGGCATAGACTCTGAGTTTAGCATGTGAGAGATTCTCGTAACAAAGCATGGGTTCAGTTTCTAAAATGGCAAATGTTTTAAAAATGTATTGTAGTAGTTATCATTTGGTTTCTTGGTAGCGAACAACCTTTTTTTTTTGTTTTTGTTTTTTTTTTAATCAGGTATTTTTCGTTCAAATTTGGTCATTTTAGGATATTTTGCAATATTTTGTAACATTTTTTCCCCCTCAGCTGATAGAAATTCTTTTGGGAAGGGCAAAAATGTCACAAAGTATATTAAGAATGACGAATTTGAAAGAAAAGTACCCTTATAAGTAACAATTTTTGTTCGCTACCTAGAAAAACAAATGATTACGATTATGGTACATTTTTAAAACAATTGCCCTTTCAAAAATTGGTTGTGTAGACGTGTACATGCTGATACGGGGTTAAAGTATATACGTTATACTTTCTTGGCATCTTTTTATTTATTTATTTATTGGAATGGCAATTGTATTAAGAACCTAGCAAGAAGCTAGCATCAAGGGTTACAATGATTAGATATGGCGTTATGAGGGTTAGAATACCACTCTATCCAATTAAAAAAGTTTTTGCTACATCCACTAGAAATCCAATTGGACGAGTGAAGCTTACATCATTTAGTATCACATCTTTATTGCTTTGGTTGTTCTTGAAAGTTATCTCGTTACTTTTCTGCCAAAGAATCCAAATAGTTTATTGAATCACGCCATCAAAAAAGTATGTGAGAGTAGATGTGAGATTTGCCCGATCCGCCAAAGTGAATGCCTCAAAGAGATTTGTAACACCTCCAAAATTTGGTACAGCGGAAGACTCAACAAGCTTTCGGGGTGCTACGGGGATTGGTATCCAACACAAGATGTAAAAGAACGAAATAAAGTAAACATAAGAAAAACACAACCAAACGGGGGTTTTAAAGTTTACATTTATCCCAAATTCATTCAGAGTCAGGCCCAAAAGTAATTAACATAGGTCCAAAATTAAATATCAGAGTTTTAGAAAATAGATCCATAAACCAGGTGCCATAGCCAAGCCTTCCAATCCAAGCATCCAAATCATCACTTAATTTCCTGAGAAAACGTGCTAAAAGTCAGCTTTTGCTAGTTAGATCATAGGTTTAAATTCATAATTCAATATAGTGGACACATACGCAAAACGCTTGCTAGCTAGACTAGGGATTCACTAAAAACCTGCGGATACCCTCCGCTCCATCATAAATACACGGATACCTTCCGTAATAAACTTTTGGATACCCTCCGCCACAACATAGATACTCGGGTACCCCCCGTAATATCATAAATACTCGGATAACCTCCGAAGTATCAATAACCTATAGGTGCACACTATAGTATCTAAATAAGCCAACCATAACTAGTTCACACGAAACTATGTGACTAAAGTTGACAATTCATCCTAGTCCATACGCATAGCAAGTTTTTAAAAGAATATAAAACCAATAATAGTCCAGATAAAATAATTTGCACGTTTCTCACCCAAAGTATTGAAAACAAAGTTCTAGAGTAAAAGTGGGGCTATAACTCACCTCAAGTCCAGAAATCAGCAAGAAGAAATCGGTAGAAGTAAGACGTATAGTAACTCAAAAGACGGCAACTACGGACTCGGCACTACCTAACAATATCAACTCGTTCAGAAATCATTTCTCCAAAATCGAATATTCCCAAACCCGAACGTATTCCATTTTACTTTCCAAAAATCCATTCTCGTATTATCTCGTATTAGTTTGGAGTTTGACGTTTGGTATCCATATGGGTGGTGGGTCGACACAACTCAAACCAAGAAGTCACAACAAAAGAATAATAAAACAATCTACAGGTCTAATATTAGTCAAATATATTATTTAAATAAATCATCGAAGTTTATCAAATCCGTCGATTTGGTAATCCCCCACATTTATTTACTTAATATACTACTCTAAGATTATACCCAAAACCTAGGTCATATTGCACATAAAGTAATATATGGTATATATCAAAGTTTAATGAATTCTCTAATTATGCCGTTAAGCTTACCAAATTCGTCAATTTGGCAACCTCACGAGATACTTAGTAATTCATTATTCTCGTACACATACCACAACCTATGGGCGTCTTAGGATACGATGTCCATTAATATACTCAATTTAAATAACTAAATAGCTCTTATTTAACCTGTCGATTAAATAAGTTACATAGTTATCGAAAGTGAATGTATTAATCGTCATATATCTGTGACAACACAAATGTCACAAATAATATAATCCACTTGGACTCAAGTGACCACGACCTCGTATAACTCGATAGTTTTCCTCATTTATTTAAAAGAGATTATTTTATTAACTATAATTATTCAACGTTAACGATTTCGTCGTTATTTATAGTGTTTAATTTTAATAACGCTCCCGATACTATTACACTACTTTCATAGTATAATATTTATTGTCACGTTATTGTTATAATATTACTCGTGATCGTTTTATTTTTAATATTCGCATTTATATATTTATATATACGTTATTCATGTCTATATACTTATATAAACGTTTATATTACCAATAATATTATTACGAGTTTTATTATTAGCGTTTGATTATAAATATTTATCGAGTCATACGAAATAGTCACATGTCCGAGTCATTACTCTCGGCTCATTGTCCAAGTCCAAAATAAAAATAACCAAGTCAAAATCAATCAATCCAACTCCGTCCAAACAATACCCATATCACGTGCTACAACAATAAGGTCCGACTACGGTACCCGACTAACCTATCTCCGTCATCTAATTTGACCGTCTCACAATCGGTCCCCAAATATACCATTCGACAACAACTCCTCAATCATCACATTATATCCATTGTCGAGACCACAATGATCTCGACCCAACCAAAACATTCGACCAATCCAAAATGCCACAACAATACTAATAACAATGTGAACCATAACAAGGAAAATATTAAAGTAGGCTAGTTCCGGGTTGGTTTACCAAGCCAAACCCGAGCCTAGAACCCACTTGGGTTTCGGCTAAACACATGAGTCACAAAGACTCGAAACCAAGACCATGAGGTCTCATAATAAGCTCAAGTGAGCAACTGAAAATCTGCCAAAAGACCCCCTTGGGTTGCGACATACATCAACAACAACAAGGCCAAAACACGACTTAATCGAGTCAAAACCAAACACCATTGCATCCACACTCGCTAATCAAGAACACAAGGTCAATCTTCAAGAAAATAACGAGCCATAGGGCTCGTACCCACATCAAGCCGTGAGCCTAGGCTCATGGTTCCTTTGACCCATACGGTAAGGAGTAAACCCGGATACCAAACGATGATTTCATTACATTTTAGTCAAAAACTCACTTGTATAACATGTTTTAATTTGAAATAATCAAGAAAATTTCAAAACCCATCAATATATACATCCGTATTACACGGATCGACGCTCTCCAAGATAAGTTTACACTTGTTTCGGCGTTTGCTCACCTTCTTGGACCTTGAAACTCACGGATCTAGTGCAAACAACAAGATTAGAATCGGATTTGATAAGATTTGTGGTGTTAGGGAGGGTTATATGGTGCGTGTTATATATCAAATGAAACGGAAAAAGATGATGAACAAGATGGTGGTGGTGGTTTTGTTGTGGAGTCGGCGGTGTGATGGTGGTGGTGAGGTGAGGGTGGCGGCTAGGTTAAGCAAGAGAGGGAGATGAGAGATGGAGGAGTAATATTATTATGTTTATGTTTGTTTGGTGTGTGGGGCGGAACCATGCACAAGGACGATTTTGTAGTTTTACTCTAAAAAAAATGTATTTTTAATAATAATAATAATAGTATTATTAGTATTAAGGGTAGATGGGTGGGTGTGAATTACACAGACCAAAACCCGAAACTCGTTTCAAATATTTAATATCTTACGAGACGCTTCATAAATAAATATATATTGTCGAATCCGTAAACTCAAGACATAAAATTTCTGTTAGGTTATCCTAGTGCCGGAGTCAACATAGTGCCGAATGAGAATTTCAAAATAAATCACCACGTATATATTCATATCGAATCATTAAAGAATATCTAAAATTTCATAAAGATTTTAAATATAATCAACCATAATATAGGTTTTACAAGTTCGTTACGAATAAGATTTCAAATATAAATTTATAAACGAACTTTAACGTAATGCGGGTTTTCAAAATGGCTCCCTAATTTGCCAATTGTCACATCCTCCCGGCCTCAGAAGAAACCTATACCGGGTTTCTCTCAGAACAATCCATCTACGAAGTGAAAAGCTTCGGATATCGCTTACGAAACTCGTCCTCACGCTCCCACGTGAATTCCAGTCCATGTCGGGAATTCCAAAGAACCTTGATGAGTGGAATGCAACTTCGCTTGAGTCGCTTAATCTCACGATCCAATATCTCAATCGGCTCTTCCACAAAGTTTAACTTCTCATCAACACGAATATCTTTCATCGGTATAACTGGCATCTCATCAGAAAGACACTTCTTAAAATTACTAACATGAAACACATCGTGAACTTTACTCAATTCATGTGGTAATTCTAACCGATAAGCCACGGGCCCAATTCTTTCCAAAATAAAAAATGGTCCAATGTAGCGGGCTTTGAGTTTCCCACGTTTCCCGAAACGTATCACTCCTTTCCAAGGTGAGACTTTCAGCATCACTTTGTCTCCAACCTGGAACTCTAGGGGTTTACGTCTCAGATCGGCGTAACTTTTCTGCCTATCTCTAGCTGCTTGTAACCGATCACGAATTTGAGTCACTTTCTCAGTAGTCTCCAAATAAGCTCAGGGCCTGTGAGTTGGCAATCTCCAACTTCAGCCCAACCAATAGGCGAACGGCATTTTCTACCATATAAAGCTTCGAATGGTGTAGCTTTAAGACTTGTGTGGTAGCTATTGTTATAGGAAAACTCCGCAAGGGGTAGGTACTTCTCCCATCCTTTACCAAAGTCTATTATACATGTACGAAGCATATCCTCCAAAGTCTGAATAGTCCTCTCACTTTGACCATCGGTTTGGGGATGATATGCAGTACTCATCTCAAGTCTCGTCCCCAAAGCGGTTTGAAGTGACCGCCACAAAGCTGACGTGAAGCGGCTGTCGCGATCAGAAATAATCGATATCGGAACTCCATGACGCGAACTAATTTACTTCACATATAACTTCGCAAGTTTGTCGACACTATCAACTTCACTAATCGCCAGGAAATGAGCAGACTTAGTCAATCTATCCACAATTACCGAGATAGCGTCGCAACTGCTAGCTATCTTTGGCAATTTGGTAATAAAGTCCATCGTAATCCGCTCCTATTTCCAAACTGGGAGTTCTGGCTGCTTCAATAATCTTGACAGTCTTTGATGTTCAGCCTTAACCTTAGAACATGTCAAGCACTTACTAACGTACAATGCTATATCTGCCTTCATATTTGGCCACCAATATAACTTTTTCAAATCCTGGTACATCTTGTCAGACCCAGGATGAATAGAGTACCTTGACTTATGCGACTCATGCATAATCAACTCTCGAATTCCTCCATACAATGGTACCCAAATTCGATCTTCAAAACACAATATTCCATCAGAACGCTTAACAATTCCTTTCTCATCTTCAGCCATTCCAAATATGTTCTCAGCAGGTCGGTTTTCTGCTTTCAACGCTTCCGTTTGAGCTTCAAATATTTGAGACGGTAATGGTGATACGATAGTCATTCCCAATTACCTAACTCGTAACGGTGGTATTCTCTCCTTTCGACTAAGAGCATCAGCAACAACGTTTGCTTTACCAGGATGATAGCGGATTTCGCAATCATAATCGTTTAGCAGCTCAATCCAACGTTACTGTCTCATGTTGAGCTCTTTTTGATTCAAGATATGTTGTAGACTTTTGTGATCCGTGAATTCAACACATTTGGTACCATACAGATAATGTCTCCATATCCTTAAGGCAAAAACCACAGCACCTAACTCCAAATCATGGGTGGTGTAGTTCTTCTCGTGCTTCTTGAGCTGTCGGGAAGCATAAGCTATTACTTTCTCTCGTTGCATTAACACGGCTCCCAAACCTTTATGAGAAGCGTCACAATAGACGACAAAGTCGTCACTACCTTCAGGTAACGCTAAGATAGGAGCACTACACAACATCTCCTTGAGTAATTGAAATGCTTCCTCTTCTTTATCTCCCCATTCGTATTTAACACTCTTTTGAGTCAATTTGGTCAACGGTTTTGCTATCTTCGAAAATCCCTCAATGAATCTTCGGTAGTAACCGGCTAAGCCCAAAAATTGACGAACTTCTGTTGGGGTCGTTGGTGCAGCCCAATCTTTAATCGCCTCAATTTTTGCGGGATCTACATGAACTCCTTGACTATCAATCACATGACCCAAAAATTGTACCATCGGAATCCAAAATTCACATTTGGAGAACTTGGCATACAGCTTCTCCCTCCTGAGCAATTCTAAGATAAGCCTTAGGTGCTCCTCATGCTCTTTCTCACTCTTCGAGTAGATTAGAATATCGTCAATGAACACAATCACAAACTTATCTAGATAAGGCTTACACACCCGATTCATGAGATCCATGAATACAGCCGGTGCGTTAGTCAACCCAAACGGCATCACTTAAAACTCGTAATACCCGTAACGGGTTCTGAAAGCAGTTTTCGGAATATCCCCCTCGCGAACTCTAAGTTGATGATACCCCGACCGCAGATCCATCTTCGAATACACACTCGATCCTTGGAGCTGATCGAACAAGTCGTCGATCCTTGGTAACGGGTATCTATTCTTCACCGTTAACTTGTTCAGCTCTCGGTAATCAATACACATATGGAACGATCCATCCTTCTTCTTCACAAATAAAACTGGGGCTCCCCAAGGTGAAGAACTTGGTCGTATAAATCCCTTTTCGGCTAACTCCGCTAATTGTTTTGACAACTCTTCTAATTCAGTGGGTGCAAGTCGATAAGGCGCTCGTGCCACGGGTGATGCACCAGGTATCAACTCAATCTGAAACTCCACTTGTCTAGTAGGCGGGATTCCCGGCAAATCATCGGGAAATACATCAGGAAAATCACGAACTATAGACACATCTCCAATGCATCTTTCTTTCTTCTCCTTCTCTCCTTTCTCAGAGATTTGAGCTAAGACAAGGCAACATCCTTTTTCCATTAGCTTCGGTAACTTAGTGCAAGAAATGACCGCTAATCGGGATGGGCTCTTCGAACCTTTTCGATCTCCTTGTATATTTAGAATCTCCTTTCCGTAAGGCACACACACGATCTTTTCATCGCAAAGTATGTGAGCACGATACTTCGACAACCAATCCATACCAATGATGACATCGAAACTTCCTAACGTGACGGGTAGAAGATCTATGTTGAAAGGGTGATTCAAGAAATTTAACGTGCAACCGCGAATGATAGTCTTAATCCTTTCTATGTTCCCGTTAGCTAACTCTATATCATACCCAATTCCTAAGGCCATCGGGGGTTTCTCTAGTAATGGTGCAAACAACACAAAACTTCTATCGGCACCAGTATCAAATAGTATGGAAGCATAACGATTATTGAGAAGGAACATACCAGTAACGACGTTCGGATCTTCTCCTCTGTCGTTTCCGAGTGCGTACACTCTCCCATGAGCAGCTTCTACTTCCACACGTTGGTCCTCATTGTCTTGACGTCCACGGTTTCCTCCAGCTCCACGATTTCCATGATTGTACCCATTACCACCCGAGCCTTGATTTCCTCGGTTCCACGATCCTCTACACTCACTCCTATAGTGTCCTTTCTTTCCACACCCAAAACAAGTAACATCCGCCTTACTTCTCACTTCAGGAGTAGCTTGAACCATAGCAAGAGGTCGAGCCCTACAATCCTTAGATGTGTGTCCCTTCTTTGAGCAGTTCTGACATATTACACTACACCATCCAGAATGATTCTGGTGGCAACGGCCACACTTGGATGTATCACCATTTTGGTTCCTCTTATCTCCATTTCCAATAGCATAAGCCTTAGCAACAGCTTGTCGCTTGTTTCGGTGATCCTTACCCTTGGAGTGATGGTCTCTCTTTCTCTTCCCATTCTTATCCTTATCGTCTCCTTCCAATTCCAACGAATCCATTAATTGTTGAGCAATTGTGATGGCCTTATAGATATTTGCAGGTCTAGCAGCAATCACATCATTCCTTGTAGCCACAGGCAACCCATCGGTATACCGCTTAATCTTTTGAGTCTCAGTTCTAACCATATCTGGGCAAAGCAAGGCTAACTCCTGGTAACGACGATTGTAAGTCGCCATATCAGTACCCTTCACTTTGTGATTCCAAAACTCAATCTCCAGCTTCTTAACCTCATTTCTTGGGCAATAAGTTTGAATCAGCAAAGACTTAAATTGCTCCCAAGTCATAGCATAAGCCACATCACTCCCAACCGAATTTCGGTAATTGTTCCACCAAGTTAAAGCTTCATTCTTGAAAGTAAATGAAGCAAACTTTACCTTAGCATTCTCCGCACAATTGCTGACATTGAACACCAACTCAGTTTTCTCTATCCACCTGACCAAGTAGACCACTCCTTCAGTTCCACCAAACTCAATAGGTCCACAAATTCGAAACTCTTTGTAGTTACATCCATTAGCACGAACAGGTGGAAATGTTCCAGCAGAATTGTTGGAATGATTTGACTCAGCTAGTAGCTCAGCAACTCGTTGTTCCACAAGTTGGTTGATCATTGCTTGATCCACAGTAGGTGCATTAGGTGGAACATGATCATTGTCTCCCTGAACATCAACATTTTGATTCCTGTTGTTGCGGTTAGTAGTGTCCAGGTTGTCAGGAGTAGGGGTTTCAACATTTCGAGTAGGACGGCGTCCTTGGCGACTAGGGGTAGTCGCGGCAGTTCCAGTTCGGGTAGCTCTAACAGGGTTTCGTCGTACAGCCATTAATATAATACCAACACAATATCAACCACGCAAATAGGAACACAATTCTCCATGTACGCCAAAAACCGTAGAATATCATATGAGATCACCATCGTCCATACAAGTAGCGATCAATACTTCATTCCAAAATACCAAAAGACATAATAAATACTAATCGCTCCATACGAGACGAACATACAATCCGAATAACATAACTTAAGAGATAGAATAACCAGCTCTCCTAACCAAGTACTCCATGGCTTAAGAAGCAACACAACAACAACACAATCCAAATTGATCTAGCCATGATGCTGGCGTAGACTCCTCAACTCCGATCTCAAACCATCTAGCTCTCTCCACAAAGATCCTAACTCCACACTATGGGTGTCGCTATCTCTCTTGAGGTCTGCTACCTCCATCTTTAGCTCGGTGTTTCTCTGCCACAACTTGCGATCGGCCTCGCGAGCTGTAATAAAACCTCGCTGTAAGCACTCGATCTGCTCGTGAATCTCCATCAAACCTCTCCTCATTGCTATTGTCCTGCCCACGACAGTAGTCATATCAACTCTCAGCTCATCGATAAACTCTCCAACAATCATCTCAAGTCGGTCAGACAACCGCGAGATCCTCTCGCCCTATGCAGTAATCTGAGTCCACATCCTACCAGTCTCACCCAATGCTGCATGCTCAGCAGAAACCTCAGATGGCGCGTCCGATGCCACGGGACTACCAGGTGGTGAATCAAACAGAAATGGGTGATCAGGTGAAACAGGCTCTATCGGATGTATCGGGGAATCAGGCTCCTTAGCCTGAGCTGGCGGTGCTAACAAACCATCATCATCAGGCATCTCTTCCTCCTGAGGATCATCCTCCTCCTCATCCTGAGGGTCATCATTCTCTTCCTCATATTGAGGGTCATCATCCTCCTGCTCACCCTCGTACTCCTCGTCGAAGGGGTACTCCATCAATCGTCGTTTCCGAACAGGTGAACCACGAGGCGATAAAGTCGGTGACTTAGGGCAACAATGGGAAGACGAAGTAGTAGTGGCTGAACGCATGACCATCCCGTGTATGGGTCATCAGGGCCAAAGTGATCTGTGATGGGCGACGCGTGCCAGCATAAATAACATTGTACGAATAGGAGGTCATGGTTTGTGACAACGGCGTAGGGTAGGTGTAAGTGTTTCAAAACAACTAAACCGCGAAACTCAAAATATCGTATCAAAATCATCATAGAAATCCCAATCATATAATCTCAATAAAGAATTTCAAATACCGCATTACTAAAACATTTGTAAAACAATTAAGCCATATAATTCCTCAAAACGCCATCATATCACTTAATCAATATATCCCATATTCTCAAATCATCTCAAAAATCTCATATCAATTCATTATCTTATAATACCACAAAAATCGAAGATGCTTCGGCCTGGCGGGCATTGGTCGAGGATCGTTTTCTATAAAAATCGGTTATAGTTTAAGTGTTTATTTACCTAGTTCTCTATAACCTTGGCTCTGATACCAATCTGTAACACCCCCAAAATTTGAAAAACACAACCAAACGGGGTTTTTAAAGTTTACATTTATCACAAATTCATTCAGAGTCAGGCCCAAAAGTAATTAACATAGGTCCAAAATTAAATATCAGAGTTTTAGAAAATAGATCCATAAACCAGGTGCCATAGGCAAGCCTTCCAATCCAAGCATCCAAATCATCACTTAATTTCTTGAGAAAACGTGCTAAAAGTCAGCTTTCGCTGGTGAGATCATAGGTTTAAATTCATAATTCAATATACTGGACACATACGCAAAACGCTTGATAGCTAGACTAGGGATTCACTAAAAACCTGCGGATACCCTCCGCTCCATCATAAATACACGGATACCTTCCGTAATAAACCTTTGGATACCCTCCGCCACAACATAGATACTCGGGTACCCCCCGTAATATCATAAATACTCGGATAACCTCCGAAGTATCAATAACCTATAGGTGCACACTATAGTATCTAAATGAGCCAACCATAACTAGTTCACATGAAACTATGTGACTAAAGTTGACAATTCATCCTAGTCCATATGCATAGCAAGTTTTTAAAAGAATATAAAAGCGATAATAGTCCACATAAAATAATTTGCACGTTTCTCACCCCAAGTATTG
Source organism: Artemisia argyi (assembly GCA_030686995.1). Taxonomy (NCBI): domain Eukaryota; kingdom Viridiplantae; phylum Streptophyta; class Magnoliopsida; order Asterales; family Asteraceae; genus Artemisia; species Artemisia argyi. The sequence continues at coordinate 180,727,646 of CM060683.1, forward strand.
AAAACAAAGTTCAAGAGTAAAAGTGGGGCTATGACTCACCTCAAGTCCAGAAATCAGCAAGAAGAAATCGGTAGAAGTAAGACGTATAGTAACTCAAAAGACGGCAACTACGGACTCGGCACTACCTAACAATATCAACTCGTTCAGAAATCATTTCCTCAAAATCGAATATTCCCAAACCCGAACGTATTCCATTTTACTTTCCGAAAATCCATTCTCGTATTATCTCGTATTAGTTTGGAGTTTGACGTTTGGTATCCATATGGGTGGTGGGTCGACACAACTCAAACCAAGAAGTCACAACAAAAGAATAATAAAACAATCTAAAGGTCTAATATTAGTCAAATATATTATTTAAATAAATCATCGAAGTTTATCAAATCCGTCGATTTGGTAATCCCCCACATTTATTTACTTAATATACCACTATAAGATTATACCAAAAACCTAGGTCATATTGCACATAAAGTAATATATGGTATATATCAAAGTTTAATGAATTCTCTAATTATGCCGTTAAGCTTACCAAATTCGTCAATTTGGCAACCTCACGAGATATTTAGTAATTTATTATTCTCGTACATATACCACAACCTATGGGCGTCTTAGGATACGATGCCCATTAATATACTCAATTTAAATAACTAAATAGCTCTTATTTAACCCGTCGATTAAATAAGTTACGTAGTTATCGAAAGTGAATGTATTAATCGTCATATATCCGTGACAACACAAATGTCACAAATAATATAATCCACTTGGAGTCAAGTGACCACGACCCCGTATAACTCGATAGTTTTCCTCATTTATTTAAAAGAGATTATTTTATTAACTATAATTATTCAACGTTAACGATTTCGTCGTTATTTATAGTGTTCAATTTTAATAACGCTCCCGACACTATTACACTACTTTCATAGTGTAATATTTATCATCACGTTATTGTTATAATATTACTCATGATCATTTTATTTTTAATATACGCATTTATATATTTATATATACGTTATTCACGTCTATATACTTATATAAACGTTTATATTACCAATAATATTATTACGATTTTCATTATTAGCGTTTGATTATAAATATTTATCGAGTCATACGAAATGGTCACATGTCCGAGTCATTACTCTCGACTCATTGTCCAAGTCCAAAATAAAAATAACCAAGTCAAAATCAATCAATCCAACTCCCTCCAAACAATACCCATATCACGTGCCACAACAATAAGGTCCGACTACGGTACCCGACTAACCTATCTCCGTCATCTAATTTGACCGTCTCACAATCGGTCCCCAAATATACCATTCGACAACAACTCCTCAATCATCACATTATATCCATTGTCGAGACCACAATGGTCTCGACCCAACCAAAACATTCGACCAATCCAAAATGCCACAACAATACTAATAACAATGTGAACCATAACAAGGAAAATATTAAAGTAAGCTAGTTCCGGGTTGGTTTACCAAGCCAAACCCGAGCCTAGAACCCACATGGGTTTCGGCTAAACACATGAGTCACAAAGACTCAAAACCAAGACCATGAGGTCTCGTAATAAGCTCTAGTGAGCAACTGAAAATCTGCCAAAAGACCCCCTTGGGTCGCGACATACATCAACAACAACAAGGCCAAAACACGACTTAATCGAGTCAAAACCAAACACCATTGCATCCACACTCGCTAATCAAGAACACAAGGTCAATCTTCAAGAAAATAACGAGCCATAGGGCTCGTACCCACATCAAGCCGTGAGCCTAGGCTCACGGTTCCTTCGACGCATACGGTAAGGAGTAAACCCGGATACCAAACGATGATTTCATTACATTTTAGTCAAAAACTCACTTGTATAACATGTTTTAATTTGAAATAATCAAAAAAATTTCAAAACCCATCAATATATACATCCGTATTACACGGATCGATGCTCTCCAAGACAAGTTTACACTTGTTTCGGTGTTTGCTCACCTTCTTGGACCTTGAAACTCGCGGATCTAGTGCAAACAACAAGAATAGAATCGGATTTGATAAGATTCGTGGTGTTAGGGAGGGTAATATGGCGCGTGTTATATATCAAATGAAAGGGAAAAAGATGATGAATAAGATGGTGGTGGTGGTTTTGTTGTGGAGTCGGCAGTGTGATGGTGGTGGTGAGGTGAGGGTGGCAGCTAGGTTAAGCACGAGAGGGAGATGAGAGATGGAGGAGTAATATTATTATGTTTGTGTTTGTTTGGTGTGTGGGGTGGAACCAGGCACAAGGACGATTTTGTAGTTTTACTCTAAAAAAAATGTATTTTTAATAATAATAATAATAATAATAATAATAGTATTATTAGTATTAAGGGTAGATGGGTGGGTGTGAATTACACAGACCAAAACCCGAAACTCGTTTCAAATCTTTAATATCTTACGAGACGCTTCATAAATAAATATATATTGTCGAATCCGTAAACTCAAGACATAAAATTTCTGTTAGGTTATCCTAGTGTCGGAGTCAACATAGTGCCAAATGAGAATTTCAAAATAAATCACCACGTATATATTCATATCGAATCATTAAAGAAAATCTCAAATTTCATAAAGATTTTAGATATAATCAACCATAATATAGGTTTTACAAGTTCGTTACGAATAAGATTTCAAATATAAATTTATAAACGAACTTTAACGTAATGCGGGTTTTCAAAATGGCTCCCTAATTTGCCTGTTGTCACAAGATTGGAAGGAATTAAGTTGTGAAGATTCCACCATTTTAAAATGCCGGTCTACGTTTGCTTTGCTATGGCACAATGAACAAAGATGTGATTTTCTGTTTCGAGATCATCATCACATACAGGCTGGTCATCGAACCGAATGTAGATCAGTTCCTCTTCTATCTAAGTTAACTCTTGTTGGAAGTCTTCCAGTTGCATCTAAAGAATTAAAATCATTATATCCGTGAAACAAACCCATATCAACGACACACATGACACAACTTGAAAAATAGTGAAGGTAAATTAAACAAACAAAAATAAGAAATTTGGAAATTTGAGCATCATATAATCATTTTTATTGTTTGGTCAGTTTAGTAACATTTTCGTGTAGTACTTGTGTTTGGGTATGTGTCGATGTGATAAGGTATGTCTACCAGTGGCCTCCTTTTGGCTATGTAGCTATTTTTATTTGAGATGTGATTATGAAGGTTTTACCATTAAAGGAAATGATTTGCCCCCACCACTTTTTATCAACTCAAATAAAGGTTAAGAGAATCTATCATAATAGAGTTAAAGAAACTTTATCCTAAGTAACTAGAGATTAGAGATGCGAGGAATAATAAACAGGCGAGTTTAACATACTAAGACTAATAACGACTAGTCGACTATCAAGCATAGATAAGACTACAAATAACTAAAAGGGCCTTAACTAAAACTAGAAATTTGATGAGGTGGCTTGCCATGTCGACGCCCGTTTCACTACCCATCAACCGTGCTAGCCGGCTTTTTTTAGGTAAAATTGGCTAGACATAGTTTACGTTCAGTTGTGATGAACTTGAATACACATTTATCGCCTTCGGTAACTTATTACATCTTTTGAACTTACGCCAACCTGGCGACAAATAGTACTGTTAGGTCCAATAGGAACTATACAGCCGAACATCCATTTTCCAGTCATTTCCTGCAGCATTCTTCATGATTATTGTCCCTTCACGATCTATCCCGGGCAACCCCACAAATTTGTTAGGAAGCCGCTACAATACCAAAACTCAGATATGTTAAATTATCTCAAAATGGTGCTTTTGGTTATGAAATTTCGTTTACTTAGTTCATGTTTCCTTATACGTACACGAATTAATAAAAGTAAAGCTAGGTGACTGTCAAAATTTTTATCTCAATCAAGTCATGATGATCTGGACACAGAATAAATGGATTCAAGAATCAATATCCCTCTTGGTTAGGTAGTACTTATGTTTTTGTATGTGTCTACAATGTGTTTTCTTTTGTATGCATATCCACCAATGGCCCCCCTTGTGACCTTTTGGCTATGTAGCTAGTTTTGTTCGAGATGTGATTATGAAGGTTTTTCCTGTTAAAGCAAAATGGTTTCTCACCCTACCTCATATCAACTTCAATAAAATTAAAGATATATAATTCATTACTCCGTAGAATAAGGCACACATAGATTAACTGAAATAACAAACTAACATAAATTAAAGATATATAATTCATTAGGTGGTTGTTCACGCCTCGCTTATCACTGCTTACGTGGCCTTCCACGTCCTCGCTTCACCACCTCCGCACACTCATCCTCACTTTCCATGTCCACACGACCACCATGCTGACATTTTCGCGGCCCTTGAGTCCTCTTAACAGCCTCGGTAGCCGGTTTTTTCTTGGTGACTTTGGCTAGACATAGCTTACTCTCACTTGTGATGAACTTGAATACACATTCATCACCTTCAGTTAACTTATTGCATCTTTTGAACTCACGCCATCCTGGCGACAAAGTGTACCTTTCGGTCCAATATGATTTATCCAGCCGAACACCCATTTCCCATTCTTTTCCTTCTTGATTCTTCATGATTATAGTTCCTTCGCGGTCTATTCCAGGTAGGCCCACAAACTTTTTCGGAAGCCGCTAGCAATACCAAAACACACATATGTTAATAGATTATCTCAAAAAAACGATCATAAAATTAAAAAAAACCCTATCCGATTCTCTCTTGGCGACTAAAAAAGCGATTCCCTAATCGACCAACACCTTCCTACGATTCTTGCTAAATCTTAAAACCTTTTAATATTTAATCTTCCTCACGTGGGTTGGTTAATTATTATTGGCTTCCTTCAATCGTGGGTCGGTGTGTTTCTTTCAATTATATTCGCTTTTTGTTTTGCATTGGTTGACTAAGTTTACATGCTACTGATCTTATTATCCTATTATTTTATATATTAGATTGTATTCGCTGATCTATATTATATTCGCTTTCTTGAATCGATCTTGTGTTATTGCAATCGATCATATTCATTCACTCTTATCTTTAACCGTTCGATTGTAATTATGATGGGAGGTTAGTTTCTTGAATCATATTGTTATAAACCCTAATCGCTAAGATTAGGGTTTCTTTCTCTTATTTATTGTATCGCATGCTGCTGGAATATTGGTTTGTTTTCTGTTTGATTTGGTAAAGTGGTGGTGAGAGATGGAAAGGGGTTTTTTGAGTCCTAAGCTTGGTAAGAAGGATGTTAGTGTTCCAATGGTTGATGTTGATGTTGATGTTGATGTTTTGGCTGATAACGAGGGTAATGTTGAGGGTGTTGATTTGTCGTCTGAAGTGGAGCCGGTTCCACTTACGAAAGATACACCACATGGTGATGACTTGAAGCCGATTACAAGTGCTGAAACTGTGAAGCACTTGTTATCTAATGCACATAAGAACTTTGATGAAGCCATGGCTAATATTCAAAGTGAGATTGTTGCTAATAAGGCTTCCTCTTCAAGTGATATTGGGCATAACTCTAATTCGAATGTTTCTGGTCCTAATGCTTCTTTGGATGATACTACTAATGGAGTGAAGTCGGGTTCTTATGCGGCTGCTACTTCTAATGAACCTCAGAAACAAGTGTCTAATTTTCGGAGGTTGGAATGTAGCAAAAAGAAGGATGATGTTGATCTTTCAGTTCCATTGAAAGTAGTGGAAGAGGTAAACACGAGGTTTGAGAATACTCTCTACGGTTACTTCCTTGGCCAGCGCCTTGCTTTTCCTGTTGTTGAATACTATGTACGTAATGCATGGGCTAAGTTTGGTGTGCAAAAGGTAATGATGAATGCAAAGGGATTCTTCTTCTTTAAGTTCAATTCGAAGAAAGGTGTTGATGATGTGCTTGAAAACGGTCCTTGGTTGATCAGAAATGTTCCTATTATTCTTAAACCATGGACTTTGAACACTAATCTACTTAAAGAGGATTTGACTAACATCCCAGTGTGGGTTAAGTTCCATGATGTCCCTCTTGCAATGTTTTCTGATGATGGCCTCAGTCTTCTTGCCACACTGATTGGTACGCCCAAAAGGTTAGATGCTTTTACATGCCAAATGTGCAAGGAATCGTGGGGCCGTAGTAGTTTTGCTAGATGCATGATAGAAGTGAAGTCGGATGAGGTGCTTCGGGACAGCCTCACTGTTGAGATACCATTACTTGATGGTTCGGGTTCGACTATTGAGAAGATACGGGTTGAATACGAGTGGCAACCACCCCGTTGTGACAAGTGTAAGATATTTGGTCATACTCTGACCGATTGTCCTAAAGTTGTTATACCTCCTGTTCAGCCTACTAAGCCTGTCTATGATGGTTTCAAGACTGTTACTAATAGGAAGAAAGGAAAACAAGGTGGTTCTACAATTCCGGGTAAAGGAAGGTTTACTAAACCTGTTGTGGGTAAGCAGTTTCAGTATCAACCCAAAAAGACTCCTCCTGAACCTAAGAATGATGGTGGCACTAAGAAGAAGACTTCTGATGTGGCTAGTTCAAGTGGAACAACGGTCTCTACATCTAACCAATTTGATGCTCTTAATATGGATGATACGGATGCGTTTGGTATTCCTACTTTTGACACCAACATGGATGTGGATGCTGGATGTACAATGGAAGTTAATGTGGATGAGTCGGTTAAGACTGGTGCTACATCACAAGAACCGCTTGTGAGTGATTCAATGGGAACTAAGGAAGTTGGTTCTACTCCTTTAGTTGACAAAATTAGTAAGTTTGAAAAGCTTCTTATTGATGGGAAAGGTACTCTTGTGGATGATGATGGTCATCCTGTTCCGTCTGCCTCTGTCACTAAGAGGGCTAACCCATTTTCCAAGGTGGGTGAGGTTGTGGTTTCTGATAGTGAGGAGGAGGAGGTTCTTAACAAGTTCGACGAATCTGCTAATCTTTTTGGTAGAGGTCAAGAGCGTGAAGATGAGTTTGATGACTATGATGATTACTCGAAGCAAATTCATGATCTTCCAGGGGAATTGGATGCTCTTAATGCCATTTATGGCTTTAATCTCCAAGGTCGTAGGAAGTAGTTTATATTTTTGTCCGAGTTTTTAAATATGATGTGGTAGTGGTTTTGTTTTCTTGTCTAGAAAATAGGAAGTATCTTGTTATGTAAGCTTTTCGCCTATGTAACGGGCTGAGATATGGGATTCACTCATATCCGTTGTTCTTAAATATTTTTTGGAGTAATATATTTACCGGGTCGTTTGACCTTTTACCCAAAAAAATAGATTATCTCAAAAGGGTATTTACTATTGCTTATGTAAATTTGCTATAATAATGATTAACCACAACATACTGTTTTTTTAAGAATGGGATATCTTTCTAATAACATTTTGCATATTTTGGATCAAAAAAGCAAATTAGTGTTTGCCCATCATTGTCAAAAGCTATAAAATATAAACAAACACAAATTATTTTTGACAAGTTACCCTTATTTTCTATTTTACCATGTTTTAAAAGCTTTTGTTATTCCAAATATTTAAGTACTCTTGAGTTAAATAAACCTTCTTTTACGATGAATTATATTTATCATAAATTAACCTTACCAAAACATCGTGTGTCTTAGTCTTAGGGATAATCACCACAAAGTAAGGGTCATCATGATCAACATCAGGACCATCATTACAATCACGATCTTCATCTTCGACTTCATCTTCAAGTTTAACCACTTGGTTTCTTGTGGGTAAAACATTTTCACACTCATTTACAGTGTAAAATGTCACTTTGAAGGTGGAATCATTAAGAAGCCAAAAAACAAGAGTATCTCCATAGTGCAAATCAACATCTTTTACAACATTCAACCATCCATCAGTAAAAGAGTATCTTTCACCAACTTTTTCAATCTTTAGTCGCCATTTATACCCTCCCTTCGCAGATCGGACTATTGGGTCTTTAGTCATTTGGTTCCACAAGTATCTCTCGTAAAAGTCTTGTGGTAGCGGCTGCGAAAAAAGAATCATATTATGGATATGTTCACATAAACAACAAACTGCAAACACATAAAACACATTAAGTACGTACTAAGTAAGGACGAGTTGCGTCTATGATAATCTTGAAGAAAGATGGATACGTACGAGGAGCCATTTTTATTGATTCTTAAACTTTAGTGAAGTATGATATGAAGAAATTGTTTTATGGAGATGTAATATGAACAAAAGGAGATACCCTAGCTCTTACTTAAAATATGAGAGTGAAGTTAAAGATACCTAAATTTGCTTGATGGAAACTTTTGTACATACATGAATAGATAAGGTACATGACTAAAGTATTATTGGTTTGATATCTATAATATAATGTCTTAAATTGGTTCTATTGAAAATGGTTACAAAAGTATAATTATAAGATTTCCGTTTCTCTAGAATTTACAAAGGCATGAAACTAGAAAAAAAAAATTGTTCGAATATTAAGCATGTAGGCAAAAGTAGTTATGTAGCAATGTGTATGCATGGAAGGAAGAAACGTATAATAATAATAATAATAATAATAATAATAATAATAATAATAATAATAATAATAATAATAATAATAATAATAATAATAATAATAATAATAATTATTATTATTATTATTATTATTATTATTATATTTTGCTATGCGCACTTGTTCTCCCTGGGTCTTTGAGCGTGCTCAGATTTCATTTGATCTGGCTCTTCGTTCTACCCTAGAGCGTATTGTCACTGTTTATGGACCTGGTTTTGGTGATTGGCAATGGAGGCTTGCTACTTTACCCTTTGCGTTTGGGGGGGCTTGGTGTTTATTCTGCATGTGACGTCTTAAACTATACATTTCTTGCATCTAGACTTCAATCTGCTAGCTTACAGACTAAGTTGCTTCGACATTCTGGTATCTTAACTTCTAGGCCTTCCTTTGATGATGTCTTGTGTGCTTTTAATGTGAAAGTGGAGATTGATCTTTTGAGTAATTCATGCGAAATCGCTGCCCCCAAACTCATGAAAAAACTGGCAGATATATATTTCACACGTGTTACCCAAACAACCGAATCTACATTTTCTTTATCTACTAGACAGATGGCATTATGGAAATCGCAAATGGAAGATTACACTTTAGACTGGCTTAGGGTGGTTCCGATATCTGGATTGGGACAGACTATGAATGCCAGGACCTACCGGTGCGTGTTATGTTATCAGCTTGGTGTTCCCTATTCTCTGTTCTGATGTCGTGCTCAGCTTGTTCCAGGGTCTTTAATAGGGATATTTATGGGCACCATGCTGTATCTTGTGCGGGTATTATTGGTATTAAACATAGGCATAACGTGGTACGTGACATTCTTGTTGACATATGTTCTCAGTCGAGTACTTTGGCTCGTAAAGAGGTTGATATTGGGCTTTGTGGGAAAAGGGGCAAATCCTTACGCCCAGCAGATATGTTGCTCTACTCGTGGGATGGAGGGCTCGATGTATGTGTTGATTTGACTAGGTCATCGCCCTTGACGCAAACTGGTATGGTTGATTTTGTGCCAGGTCGTGCAGTGATTAAGGCTGCACAACGTAAACACGTCAAGTATGAGGCTAAGTGCGCGAATATTGGATATGGGTTCCTCCCCTTCTCTTTCTCTTATTTTGGGGAACTTAAGAAGGATGCTGTTAGGAATTATTGAAGACAGAAGATAGTTTCTCCTGATGACTTCCTGCTGACAGGTTCCTGCTGATACCAATAGTGGTTTCTGCTGATGGCTGGTTCCTACTGAAGATAGAAGTTCTGCGGATATAGTTGATCCGTGGCATTGGAAGTTCTTAGAAGATTATATTTAGTTTATTTTAGGACATGATGTGTAATATCTTTTATAGTTTTGATTTACACGTTTTCTTGTAAGAGAGGTTAGGGTTTCTTATAGTATAAAATAAACTCATTGTCATGCATTAGATATACGATTTAGATTCAATCTATAGTAATTAATAAAAAGATCCATAGAGGATCAAAGTGTTTTAGTTAACTGTGTTCTTCTTTATTGTGTTTATATTCCGCGTAAATACAAGTTTACAAGAGATTCGCTATATAGTTTTCTTTTGATTACATTGGCATACTATCGATCCATAAGGCTCAAAGATCTATCAAGGAGCTGATCCAACAGATTTTTAGTATGATTAGTTTTTTTATAGCTAAATGAGTGGGAGCCCAGTTAGTATCTCGGCTTCCCACTAACTTCTTGTAATGCTATAAGTTTCTAATAAAATAATAATAATAATAATAATAATAACAACAACAACAACAACAACAATAATAATAATAATAATAATAATAATAATAATAATAATAATAAAAAAGTGATGGATTATATAAAAATAATAATAATAATAATAATAATAATAATAATAATAATAATAATAATAATAATAATAATAATAGAGAATGCGTCCAAATGTGAGGACAACGGGTACAAGTTTATACCATTTGTTTTCTCTACTTTTGAGGAATTAGATATGGAGGCTTTGGATACACTTTCACGTATTAAATCTATTGCCATTAGCCACTCAAATAATGCTAATAGTGGCGTTTTTATCTTTAATAGATTAAGCTTTTGTATTCAGAAAGGAGTGGGAGCGCAACTTGTGTCTATACTCTCATCCAACTTTATGTAATTTATTACGTTTCAATAATAATAATAATAATAATAATAATAATAATAATAATAATAATAATAATAATAATAATAATAATAATAATAATAATAATAATAATAATAATAATAATAATAATAATAATAATAATAAATGATCAACAATTTAGGGTTAATATTAGGTCGTGTGTTTATGGTAGTGGGTGTTTAAGGCTCGTATTACCATATAAGGCAAAGGTTCGAGGAAGAAATATTGCCCGCTTGGTTGTTACTGCACGACTCGAATTACTAACTACCAACTAGCCATTTTTATTATTATTTTTTTCTAAATAATAAAAGCTAACATATTTGACTAATCCTAAACGAATAAAAAAAACCCTAGCGATTCTCTCTCTGGCGAAAAAAAAAAGAAAAACGCAAACCTTGCAAATTATATTCGTTTTTCATCGATTTCGTCATTCCTTTAAATTACCGACTGAACTTAATTAATCCTTCGTTTGTGGATTGCTAAGATTCGTGGATGTGGGGTTCCCTATAACCACTGACCTATAGCTATCTTCTATTCGATTGTTGATTACTTTATAGTCGGTTTGTTTCTTTTTGATTATTCTAATACATTAAAACATGTCTTACTCCAATTATTTATTCCATATAACATTTGTGGCTGCATGTGATATGTTTTGGTAATATTTACTTAATTTATTGATTGATTTGGTTATTCTGGTGGGGCTTCAGATCAGTACGATTTGGTGGTGATTTTGAGGTTCGTCTTGTTGTGGTGGTGTTATGATGGGGGTTACGAGAGAGAGGGATAAGGGTGGAGGTAATCTTGAGGATGCTATGCCGTGTATGTAGAGTGGATCTGTGTCGTCTAAGCCACACGGCTGTGTTACCAGTCATGCATGGATAATATAAGTGGTAGTAGTAAGGATGCCGGAGGTTCTATTCCCACGTAACCTTGGACCTGCTGCTACGAAGCAAGTGGAGTCGATTTCACTTGCAACGCCTACTACTAATGGTATTGATAAGGTTGTCTTGGATGCTTGTAAGGACTTTGATAATATAATGCATGCTGTCCAATTAAAGAATGCCGAGAATGCTTTGAAACAGCCTACTACAACATATGCGAGTGCTACTTCTAATGAACCTAAGAAACACACCTCTAACTTCCGTAGGCTGGAGTGTAGCAAGAAAACAAATGGTGTGGATCTTACGGTCCCTATGAAAGTGGTTGAAGAGGTGAACACTAGTTATGAGAATACTCTCTATGGTTATTTCCTTGGTAAATGCGTTGCTTTTCTTGTTATTGATTATTATGTATGCAATGTGTGGGCTAAGTATGGTATACAGAAGGTTATGATGAATGCCAAGGGGTTCTTTTTCTTTAAGTTTAATTCGAAGAAAGGTGTTGATGATGTCCTTGAAAATGGTCCGTGGTTGGTTAGAAATGTCCCTATTATCCTTAAACCGTGGACCTTGAACACCAACTTACTTAAAGATGATTTGACCAACATCTCGGTGTGGATTAAATTCAATGGTGTTCCTCTTGCTATATTTTTTGATGACGGTCTTAGTCTTCTTGCTACATTGATTAGTACGACAAGAATATTAGATGCTTATACTAATCAAATGTAAAAGGAATCATGGGGCCGAAGTAGTTTTTCTAGGTGCTTGATTGAAGTTAAGGCGGATGAGGTGCTTAAGGAAAGTCTCACTGTTGAAATAGCCCTACTTGATGGGCCAGGTTCGACTATTGAGATGATTCGGGTTGAATATGAGTGGAAACCACCTCGATGTGATACGTGTAAGATTTTTGGTCATACTCTGGTTGAGTGTCCTAAATCTGTACAACCAAATTTCAATTTTGGGATTTTCAATTTTGTTGAAAATTAAACCTCAAATAAAGCTTCCAAATGGTGAAACATCAGTCATTTCTCATGTTGGTAAAGTCAAATTGAACAATGGGCTTATGCTAAAGGATGTACTGGTAGTACCTTCCTTTAAATTTAGTCTATTGTCTGTGCCAAAATTTACTCAAGATGAACAATGTTTGGTTTCATTTTACTCTGAATTTTGTGTGGTTCAGGACCTGGCAACCAAGAAAGTGAATGGTCTGGGTAAGAAGAAAGCTGGTCTATATCACATTCTGAATGTTCCTCTTGACAAGGTTGACACTGTTTTTACTGCTTTGGTAAACACTACTCTTGGAAAATTAGCATTGTCTGCTGTAAATAGTTCTATTTCTTTAAATAAAAAGTCTTATGGAGTGTGGCACCATAGAGTTGGACATGTTTCAGATTCAAAGTTGAAGTGTATGAAAAATCTTCCTGTTTCAGTGAGTAAGTCTTCTCTGGATACTTGTTTGTCATGTCCAATGGCCAAATTTTCAAAACTTCCATATTCTTTAAGTGATTCTCATAGAGAAACTGTTTTTGAACGTATTCACATGGATGTTTGGGGGCCATATAGAGTTCCTACAGATGGGAAATTTAGGTACTTCTTAACCATTGTGGATGACTGTAGTAGAGCAACTTGGCTTTACTTGCTTGTAAATAAGTCAGATTCTTTTGCAGCCTTGAAATCCTTTCTTAAATTTGTTGAGACACAGTTTGATAAGAAAGTGAAAATTGTTAGATCTGATAATGCATTAGAGTTTGTTAAGGGAGAATGTGGTGTCTACTTGAGTCAGTTAGGCTTTGAACATCAAACATCTTGTGCTGAAAGACCACAACAGAATGGCAAAGTAGAAAGAAAACATATACATATCTTAGATACAGCTAGGGCTCTAAGACTTCATTCACACTTGCCATTGAAATTCTGGGGTGATTGTGTTACCACTACCACATATCTGATAAATAGACTCCCATCATCGGTACTTGGTAATAAGACTCCTTATGAGGTTTTGTATAACAAAGCAAGTTATGATAATCTCAGGGTGTTTGGATGCTTTGCAGTAGTAAGTAATCCAACTAGGACAACTGATAAATTTGAGTCTAGAGGAGTGCCATGTGTGTTTCTTGGCTCCAAATCATCAAAAGGGATACAAATTTCATAACCTTCTGACTCATACTTCTTTTGTGTCAAGAGATGCAATTTTCTATGAACATATATTTCCCTATTCTTCAACTAGTATTCAACAATTTCTATCTCCTCTTCCAACAACTTTACCATGTGATTTCACACCTACAGTTGTTTGTGATGAGGAGCTATCTCATGATATTCCTCATGTACAACATACTGCTCAACCTGCACCTACAAACACTATTCCTAATACATCTTCTGTTTCTGAATCACCTATGCAATCATCTACAGCTGTTCCTAACACAACTTCTGCTTCTAATCCTCTACTTAGAAGATCAAACAGAACTTCTAATTTACCAACCAAAATGAAAGATTATGTTTTGTCTCATCTTCCTAAAGCAAATCAAGTTAGTCAAACACCACTTTTACCTGACTTCAAAACTTTTGTCAGTGCTTTGATTGCTCAAAATGACCCAGTATCATTTAAGGAAGCTGTGAAAAATTTAGGTTGGTGTCATGCTATGAATATTGAATTAAAAGCTCTGGATGAAAATGATACATGGGAAGTAACTGTACTTCTTAAAGGGAAAACAACTATTGGTTGTCACTGGATCTTTAAGACAAAGTTCAAGGCTGATGGAACTGTGGAAAAGAAGAAGGCAAGACTAGTAGTGCAGGGGAATAGACAGAAGTATGGTAGAGATTATCAAGAAACTTTTGCTCCTGTAGCAAAGATGGTTACAGTAAGAACTTTATTGGCTGTTGCTACTCTTAAGGATTGGCATTTATGTCAAATGGATGCATCAAATGCATTCCTCCATGGTGACTTAAATGAAGAGGTGTATATGAAGGTATCTTTGGGATATTCTGGTAAGGGGGAGCCAGTCAAAGAAAATTCTTCTCTTGGACCTAATCATGTGTGCAAATTGAAGAAAAGCTTGTATGGCTTGAAGCAAGCACCAAGGCAATGGTTTGCAAAGCTTTCTTCTGCTCTAATCTCTTTTGGATTTGTTCAATCTAAAACAGATTATTCATTTTTTACAAAGAAAAATGGAACAAAGTTTACTACTATTCTTGTTTATGTGGATGATCTTCTAATTACTGGGAATGATGATGCTCTGATTGTTGATCTAAAATCACAACTTAGTTCAGTGTTTCACATGAAGGATTTGGGAGACCTAAATTATTTTCTTGGATTGGAAGTTTCAAAATCCTTTCAAGGCATATTTGTGTCTCAATACAAATATGCAATGGATCTTCTAAAAGAAGCTGGTGTATTGTCTTCTAAACCATATAAGCTACCCATGGATCGTCACTTGAAGTTGCAAACAGATGTGGGAACACCATTAAATGATCCTGAAGTGTACAGAAGGTTGATAGGCAAGCTTATATATCTAACCATTACCAGACCTGACATATGCTATACAGTACAGCCTTTAAGTCAATTTATGCTATCTCCTACATCTGTTCACATGCAAGCTGTAAAACACTTGTTAAGATACATTCTTTTATCACCAAGTCAAGGTATTCTTTTGTCCAAAGATTCTGCTGTTCAATTAAAGGCATACTGTGATTTTGATTGGGCAAGTTGTCCATTTTCAAGAAGATCTACTACTAGATATTGTATTCTTCTGGGTGACTCACCAATTTCATGGAAATCCAAGAAACAAGTTGTGGTTGCAAGGTCATCAACAGAGGCAGAATATAGGTCAATGGATTTAACTTGTTGTGAAATCACATGGTTAGTCAGTCTTCTTAAAGATCTTGGCATCAAAGATTTACAGCCTGTGGACTTGTTTTGTGACAATCAAGCAGCCCTTTATATAGCTACTAACCCTGTGTTCCATGCAAGAACAGAGCATATTGAAGTTGATTGCTATTATGTGAGAGATGAGCTACAAGCAGGCCACATCAATCTTTCATATGTTAACACCAAATCTCAACTAGCTGATGTTTTCACTAAAGTAGTTACAGTTGATCAACATAATCATCTTTTATCCAAGTTGGGAGTGTATCAACCAACCTACTCTCAACTTGAGGGGGAGTGTAAAAGAGAAGGAAAAGAATCGTAGTTTAGAGTCATTATTGTAAATTTAGTAGATTAGAAGGACTGTCTTTGTAAATATTTTTCATCTTAAATACTCTTGTACTCAATAATTACGGTAACAAAAGGGTAGGGTTATAATAAAAAGTCTCTTAAAATATAAAGTCTAGGAAGGTGAATTTTGGTGCATCACAGTTATAAAGTTACTGCCTCACATTTTTAAGTCACTGCATCACAGTTATAAATTTTAGTGCATCATAGTTACTGCATCACAGCTATAAAAACTTACTACATCACAGTTAGTGCATGGCAGTTATTAAGTTACTACATCACATTTTAAGTCACTGCATCATAGTTATAAATTTAGTGCATCAGAGAATTTTTATTCTTTTTATTTTAAGACCCTTTTTATTTTAACCCAAACCTAGTAGAAGGTTATATTTGTAAATAGAACTAATATAGAAGGACTGTTTATGTAAAATAGTTAGTTAGTTTTGTTAGAAGTTTGAATAGTCAAACTTCCCTCTCGTGTATATAAAAAAACGGCTATTTGCCTCATTTGTCAATAAGAAATTACTTTCATCTTTCCCTAATTTCATAACTTGATATGGTATCAAAGAACGCTACGCTCTATTTCTAGGTCAGATTATCCTAATTCTTCACGTATTCTTGTTCTTTTACATCAATTGATTGTTTCTACCGTTTCTTTATCTTGGTTATGTTCTAATTGGGATTATTTGACGGATTTGGTGTTAGAACGACGTGAATTGATTAATTAGGGTTTTGATTGTTGAGAAATTTGGGGATTTTATTATAATTGTTCATAAGCTTTGATATGACGACTTCTGAATCGAATTTGAATATGAATAGTGCTAGTAATGGTGTTAATTCCATTAATGATCCGTTGTATATTGGTAATTCTGATCATCCTAGTATGGTGCTTACTAATATACCGTTTAATGGATCTAATTTTCTGGGATGGAGTCGTACTGTTAAGATGGTTTTAGGTGCTAAACTCAAGTTAGGGTTTATTAATGGTACTTGTGCTAGGCCAGTCAATGATGCTGAAAAATTGCAGAGATGGATTAGGTGTGATTATATGGTTAACTGTTGGATATTGAATTCCATGACTGGTGAATTGTTTGAAGAATTCTTATATGCACAGTCAGCATTTGAGTTGTGGAAGGAAATAGTTGAAAGGTATGGATAGAGTAATGGACCACTCATTTATCAACTCCAAAGGGAACTGAACAATATTAGTCAAGGAAACTTGTCCATTGCTGCTTACTTTAATAAACTCAAGAGATGTTGGGATGAATTGCACAACTTAAATGGGGTTCCAGTGTGTTCTTGTGGAAAAATGCAAGAATGTTCTTTGTAACACCCCCAAAATTTGATACAGCGGAAGACTCAACAAGCTTTCGGGGTGCTACGGGGATTGGTATCCAACACAAGACAATATAGAACGAGATAAAGTAAACATAATAAAAACACAACCAAAACGGGGTTTTAACGTTTACATTTATCCCAACATCATTCAGAGTCAGGCCCAAAATAACATAACAGTAGGTCCAAAATTAATTATCAGAGTTTAGAAAAATAGATCCATAAACCATGAGCCACAGCCAAGCCTTCCATTCCAAGCATCCATATCATCACTTAATTACCTGAGAAAACGTGCTAAAAGTCAGCTTTCGCTGGTGAGATCATAGGTTTAAGTTCATCTAACAATATAGTGGACATATACGCAAAACGCTTGCTAGCTAGACTAAGGATTCGCTAAAAGCCTGCGGATACCCTCCGCTCCAACCTAACACACGGATACCCTCCGTTCTAACATAGATATTCGGGTAACCCCCCGCAATACCAATAAATACTCGGATAACCTCCGAAGTATTAATAACCTATAGGTGCACACTACAGTATCTAAATAAGCCAACCTTGAATAGTACACACAACAAATATGTGACTAAAGCTGACAATCCATCAATAATCAAATAAGCCAACCTTGAATAGTACACGCAAGAATGTGTGACTAAAGCTGACAATATATCCTAGTCCATACGCATAGCAAGTTTTAGAAAGAATATAGAAGCGATAATAGTCCACATAAAATAATTTGCACGTTTCTCATCCCAAGTATTGAAAACATAGTTCAAGAGTAAAAAGTGGGGCTATGACTCACCTCAAGTCCAGAAAATAGCAAGAAGAAGTCGGTAGAAATAAGATGTATAGTAACTCACGAAACAGCAACTACGGACTTGGCACGACCTAACATTATTAACTCGTTCAGAAATCATTTCCTCAAATTCAAAATATTCCCAAACCCGGACGAGAATCCATTTTATTTCCGAAAATCCATTTCGTATTAGTTTGGTGTATTTACGTTTGGTATCCATACGGGTGGTGGGTCGACTCAAAACAAACCAAAAGATCACACAAAGAATAATAAAATAAACTATGGATCTAATATTAGCCCAATATATCATTTAAATAAATCGCCGAAGTTTATCGAATCCGTCGATTTGATAATCCTCATATTTATTTACGTAACATACCGTTCCAAGATTACACCCAACCTAAAACACATAGCACATAAATACTATATGGTAGATATCGTAGTTTAATAAATTCCTCATATATATCGTCAAATTGGCCAGATTTCCCGATATATACACTCGCAATTTATTACACTTTACATATACCACAACCTATGGGCGTCGTGGGATACGATGCCCATTAATATATTCATTTCATATAGCCAAATAACCCGGTTCAACCCTACGGTTAAGTGGTTATTTAGGTATATAAAACGTTTATATTAATCGTCATATATCCGTGACAACACGAAAGTCACAAAATAATAACTTACCTGGACTCGAGTGACAACGATTCCGCATAACTCGATAAGTTTACTCGTCATATATATAAAATAACATTTTATTTAATATTTAATAATTTGTCGAGAGTTTCTCGTTTTATAACATATTTTTATAATAATAATACGTTCAATAATATTACGCCACTTTCGTAGCCTAATATATATCTAATTGTATTATTTATAATATGACTCGTGATTATTATTATTAATATACGCGTCTATATAATTATATATACGTTATTCACGTCTATATATTCATATAAACGTTTATATTATCAATAATTATTATTACGAGTCTTATTATTTACGTTTTAATTGTAATAATTATCGAGTTATACGAAATGGTCACATGTCCGAGTCATGACTCTCGGCTCATTGTCCAAGTCCAAAATAATATGAAAAGTCATAACAATCAATAATATCTCCGTCCAACACAATCTCAATCCACGTGCTACAACAATAGGGTCCGACTACGGCACCCGACTAACCTATCTCCGTCAATCTAAGTGACCGTCTCACAATCGGTCCCCAATCACACTTTCCGTCAACAACTCCACAATACCAAATATCCATTGTCGAGACCAAACGTGGTCTCGACCCACAAGTATTCGGTCGAAATATTCAACCAATGCGGAATCAAAACCAAGTTACCAATACAAGTCATAAGTAAATAATTATAACCAAGTCACATTCGGGTTGGTTTACCAAGCCAAACCCGGGTCTATACGACTCAATTGAGTCGCGGTCCATACCACGAGCACAAAGGCTCGACCCAAACATAAAAGAAATCAAATAGGCTCCAACGAGCACCACAATTTAGCCAATCGACCCATAAGGGTCTCGGCATCAAATATGAGTCAAAGAAGACTCGACCAAGAACCATCTTGGTCTCGGCAAAAGCTCAAACGAGCCAACCAAAACTGTCCCATACACTATCTTGGGTCGCGACATCAACAAACAATAACCGACCAAAAATCAAGACTCAATCGAGTCTAGTCAAACTCCCAAGCAAACAATCATGAAAACCAAGATTCCAATGGTCACAACAAGAAGGATAACGAGCCACATGGCTCGAACCCACATCAATCCGTGAGTCCAAGACTCACGGTTCGTTCAACCCCATGAGATATCACCAAGACCCGGATACCAAACTCATTCTTAATATCAAAAATCATTATTTCCCAACATAATATTTCGATTCCCATCAAAAATCATCCGTGTAGCCACAGATTGGTCACCATATCGAGGTACCCAAGGTACCAACACGAGCTCACTCACCTTCTTGAACCTCCAAACGTGCGGATCTAGTGAAAATAATAATAACTCGACCGGATCTTTAAAGATTTCGTGATGTTAAGGGATGTTTTAGGGTGCGTATGATATACCAAAAGAAAGAGGATGAAACGAGAGTAATATGGTGGTGTTTGTTTGGTGTTGAGGGTGGCAGTGCGACGGCGGTGGCCGGCCAAAGATGAGCGGCGGCTAGGGTTTAGGTGGTGAGGGAGAAAAGAGAGAGATGAGGTGTGAGGTGTTGTTGTGTTGCTTATGAACCGAAAACCACAAGGACCCTTGTAGTTAACTCTTTTCTTCTTCTTTTTTTTTTTATAAAATGTTAATAATAATAATAATAATAATAATAATAATAATAATAATAATAATAATAATAATAATAATAATAATAATAATAATAATAATAATAATAATAATAATAATAATAATAATAATAATAATATTTCTAATGGTGTGGAGCGGGTAACGTGGGTAAACGTAAAACATGTGGCCCGAACCCGAACTCATTTCAAAACTTCAATATTTCCCGAAAACATCTCGTAAATAATTATATATAGTCGGACTCGTAAAACGAATCATAAAAAATTTCGTTAGGTAAACCTAGTGCCAGAGTCAACGTAGTACCAGTGAGAATTTAAGAATACATCACCGAGCATTAAATCAAAAATGAATTATGAACATAATTCACGAATTCCATAACATCTTTAATTATAAATATCCATAAAATAGGTCTTACAAGTTCGTTGTGAAATAAAATTTCAAATAAAAATTATAAACGAACTTTAACGTAATGCGGGTTTTTAAAATGACTCCCTAAACTGCCGGTTGTCACATCCTCCCAGTCTCAGAAGAAACCCGTCCCGGGTTTCACTCGGAAAAATTCATCTACGAAGTGAAAAGCTTCGGATATCTCTTCCTGAACTCGTCCTCACGTTCCCACGTAAATTCTGGTCCATGTCGGGAATTCCAACGAACCTTGACGAGCGGAATGCGACTCCTCTTGAGTCGTTTAACTTCACGATCTAAAATCTCAATTGGCTCTTCCACGAAATTCAATTTCTCATCCACACGAATATCCTTCGTTGGAATGACAGGCATCTCATCGGAAAGACATTTCTTCAAATTACTAACGTGGAACACGTCGTGAACTTTACTCAGTTCATGTGGTAATTCCAACCTATAAGCCACGGGCCCAATTCTTTCTAAGATCAGAAATGGTCCAATGTAGCGTGGGTTGAGTTTACCACGTTTCCCGAAACGTATCACACCTTTCCAAGGCGAGACTTTCAGCATCACTTTGTCTCCAACCTGGAACTCTAAGGGTTTACGTCTCTGATCGGCGTAGCTCTTCTGCCTATCCCTGGCTGCTTGCAACCGATCACGAATCTGAGCTACTTTCTCTGTGGTTTCTAAAATAAGCTCAGGGCCTGTGAGTTGGCTATCTCCAACTTCTGCCCAACCAATAGGCGAACGACACTTTCTGCCATACAAAGCTTCGAATGGTGCAGCCTTAAGACTTGTGTGGTAGCTATTATTATAGGAGAATTCCGCAAGGGGTAAGTACTTCTCCCAGCCCTTACCAAAGTCTATGATGCATGCACGAAGCATATCCTCTAACGTCTGAATGGTCCTCTCACTTTGACCATCGGTTTGGGGATGATATGCTGTACTCATATCAAGTCTCGTCCCCAAAGCCGTTTGAAGTGATCGCCACAAAGCTGACGTAAAACGACTATCGCGATCCGAAATAATAGATATCGGGACTCCATGACGCGCAATGATTTCCTTCACATATAACCTCGCAAGTTTATCCACACTATCATCTTCACTAATTGCTAGGAAATGAGCAGACTTTGTCAGACGATCCACAATTACCCAGATAGCGTCACAACCGCTAGCCGTCCTCGGCAATTTGGTAATGAAGTCCATAGTGATCCGCTCCCATTTCCAGACTGGAAGTTCTGGTTGCGTTAGCAATCCTGACGGTCTCTGGTTTTCAGCTTTAACCTTTGAACATGTCAAGCACTTACTAACGTACGATGCTATATCTGCCTTCATGTTTGGCCACCAATAGAACTTCTTAAGATCTTGATACATCTTGTCGGAACCAGGATGAATAGAGTACTTTGACTTATGCGACTCATGCATAATTAGCTCCCGAATTCCTCCATACCAAGGTACCCAAATCCGATCTCCAAAACATAACAATCCATCGGAACGCTTAACAAATCCTTTCTCATTCTCAGCCATCCCAAATATATTCTCGGCAGATCTGTTTTCTGCTTTCAACGCTTCCGTTTGAACTTCAAATATTTGAGACGGTAATGGCGATACGATTGTCATTCCCAATGACCTAACCCGTAACGGTGGTATTCTTTCCTTTCGACTAAGAGCATCAGCAACAACGTTTGCTTTACCAGGATGGTAGCAAATTTCGCAATCATAATCGCTTAGCAACTCAATCCAACGTCGTTGTCTCATATTGAGCTCTTTTTGATTCAAGATGTGTTGTAGACTTTTATGGTCAGTAAATACAACACACTTGGTTCCGTACAAGTAATGTCTCCATATTCTTAAGGCGAAAACCACAGCACCTAATTCCAAATCATGGGTAGTGTAGTTTTTCTCATGCTTCTTAAGCTGTCGGGAAGCATAAGCTATCACCTTCTCTCGTTGCATTAATACGGCTCCCAATCCTTTATGTGAGGCGTCACAATAGACGACGAAATCCTCGTTACCCTCCGGTAACGTAAGATAGGAGCACTACACAACATTTTCTTAAGCAATTGAAATGCTCCCTCTTCTTTATCTCCCCATTCATAGGAGCACTACACAACATTTTCTTAAGCAATTGAAATGCTTCCTCTTCTTTATCTCCCCATTCATACGTAACACTCTTTTGAGAGAATTTGGTCAATGGTTTAGCTATCTTCGAAAACCCTCAATGAATCTTCGGTAATAACCAGCTAAACCCAAAAATTGACGAACTTCGGTCGGGGTTGTAGGTGCAGCCCAATCTTTTATCGCCTCAATCTTAGCAGGATCCACATGGACTCCTTGTCTATCAATCACATGACCCAAAAATTGTACTGTCGGAATCCAAAACTCGCATTTCAAAAACTTGGCATAGAGTTTCTCCTTCCTGAGCAATTCTAAGATAAGTCTTAGATGCTCCTCATGCTCCTTCTCACTCTTTGAATAAATCAGAATGTCATCGATGAATACAATCACCAACTTATCTAAATAAGGCTTACACACTCGATTCATGAGATCCATGAATATCGCCGGTGCGTTAGTCAACCCAAACGGCATCACCTGAAACTCGTAATGCCCGTAACGGGTTCTGAAAGCCGTTTTCGGAATATCTTCCTCGCGAACTCGAAGTTGATGATATCCCGATCTCAAATCGATCTTCGAGTAAACACTCGATCCTTGGAGTTGATCAAACAAGTCGTCGATCCTCGGTAACGGGTATCTATTCTTCACCGTTAACTTATTCAACTCTCGGTAATCAATGCACATACGGAACGATCCATCCTTCTTTTTCACAAATAAGACTGGGGCTCCCCAAGGTGAAGAACTTGGTCTTATGAATCCCTTTTTGGCTAACTCCGCCAATTGTTTTGACAACTCTTCTAGCTCGGTAGGTGCAAGACGATAAGGCGCTCGTGCTACAGGTGCAGCACCAGGTATCAACTCAATCTGAAACTCCACTTGTCTAGTCGGCGGGATTCCCGGCAAATCATCGGGAAACACATCAGGAAAATCACGAACTATAGGCACATCTCCAATGCACCTTTCCTTCTTCTTCGTCCCTCCTTTCTCAGAAATTTGAGCTAAGAAAAGGTAACATCCCTTCTCCATTAGCTTTGGCAACTTAGTGCACGAAATCACTGCTAATCGGGATGGGCTCCTAGAATCCTTTCGGTCTCCTAATATATTTAGGACTTCTCTTCCGTATGGTACACGCACGATCTTCTCGTCGCAAAGTATGTGAGCACGATACTTCGACAACCAATCCATACCAATGATGACATCAAAACTTCCTAACGTGACGGGTAGAAGATCTATGTTGAAAGGGTGGTTTAAGAAATTCAGCGTACAACCGCGAATGATGGTATTAATCCTTTCTATATTCCCATTAGCTAACTCAATATCGTATCCAATTCCTAAGGCCATCGGGGGTTTCTCTAGTAAGGGTGCAAACGTAGTGGACACAAAACTCCTATCGGCACCAGTATCAAATAGTATGGAAGCATAACGATTATTGAGAAGGAACGTACCAGTAACGACGTTCGGATCTTCTCCTCTCTCGTTCCCGAGTGCATACACTCTTCCCTGAGCAGCTCCAGCTTCCACACGTTGGTCCCCATTATCTTGTCGTCCACGGTTTCCTCCAGCTTCGCGGTTTCCATGATTGTACCCATTACCACCCGAGACTTGATTTCCACGATTCCACGATTCTCTACACTCATTCCTATAGTGTCCCTTCTTTCCACACCCATAACAAGTAACATCTGCCTTGTTTCTCATCTCAGGAGCAGCCTGAACCATAGCAAGAGGTCGGGCTCCACAATCCCTAGCTGTGTGTCCTTTCTTTGAGCAATTCTGGCATTTCACACTACACCATCCAGTATGACGCTGGTGGCAACGATCACACTTGGGCGCATCACCGTTCGGATTCTTCTTATCTCCATTCCCAATAGCATAAGCCTTAGCTTGTCTCTTACTTCGGTGCTCATTACCTTTAGAGTGATGGTCTCTCTTTCTCTTTCCATTCTTCTCCTTATCAGCTCCTTCCAATTCCAACGAGTCCATAAATTGTTGAGCAATTGTGATTGCCTCATGGATGTTTGCAGGCCTAGCAGAAATTACATCATTTCTCGTAGCTACAGGCAACCCATCAGTATACCTCTCGATCTTTTGAGTCTCAATTTTCACCATATCTGGGCAAAGCAAGGCCAATTCCAGGTAACGACGATTGTAGGTCGCCATGTCATTACCTTTCACCTTGTGGTTCCAAAACTCAAACTCTAGCTTCTTGACCTCATTCCTTGGGCAATAAGTTTGGATCAGCAGAGACTTAAATTGCTCCCAAGTCATGGCATAAGCTACATCACTCCCAACTGAATTTCGGTAATTGTTCCACCAAGTTAACGCTTCATCCTTGAAAGTAAAAGAAGCAAACTTTACCTTCGCATTCTCCGCACAACCACTAACATTAAGCACTGATTCAGTCTTCTCAATCCACCTAACCAGGTAAACCACTCCTTTAGTTCCACCAAACTCAATAGGTCCACAAATCTTGAATTCTTTGTAGTGACATCCGTTAGCACGAACAGGTGGAAAAGTTCCAGCAGAATTGTTGGAATGATTTGACTCAGCTAACAGTTCAGCAACTCTTTGCTCCACAAGTTGATTGATCATAGCTTGATCCACAGTAGGAGCATTAAGTGGAACATGATCATTGTCTCCCTGAACATCAGCATTTTGATTCCTGTTGTTGCGGTTAGTAGTGTCCAGGTTGTCAGGAGTAGGGGTTTCAACATTTCGAGCTGGACGGCGTCCTCGACGACTAGGGGTAGTCGTTGCAGGTCCAGTTCTGGTAGTTCTAACAGGGTTTCGTCGTGTTTCCATTAATCCGTAACACCATACAAGTTCATGAGTCTCCAATAGAACTTATCAATATGCTCAACGAAACATTTCAACGAAGCCAAGTCATGGAAAGAATAGCAACAATACACCATGAAACATCAATAAAACGGATAAGGACTCAATTTCCATAACACCCAAAAGCACATAATACCATGTACTAATAACCATCAACCATACAATAGCGATCTAACATCGTTCCAACTAACGGATAACACGAAACATACTAATCGTTCCAAAAGAGACGAATACTGAACAAAATACATCAAAATACGATAACTAGCTTTTCTAACCGAACACTCCTCGGTTAAGAAAGCTACAAGACAACATAAACCAATCAACTAGCCACGCTGCTGGCGGAGTCTACTCAACTCCTGCCTCAAGCCATCAAGATCCCTCCATAACGATCCTAGCTCCACGCTATGGGTGTCTCGGTCTCTCTTGAGGTCAGCCACCTCCTTCTCTAGCTCGGCATTCCTTTGCCATAGCTTGTGGTCAGCCTCACGAGCAGTAACAAATCCTCGCTGCAAACTATCAATATGCTCGTAGACCTCCATCAAAACTCTCCTCATCTCAGTAGTCCTGCCCACAACGACGGTCAAGTCAACTCTCAAATCCGCTAAAAACTCTCCAATAACTCTCTCAAGTCGATCAGATACACGTGCAACTCTCTCACTAAGCTCAGTAATCCGAGCCCACAACCTGCCAATCTCACCTAACTCTGCATGCTCAGCAGAAATCTCAGAAGATGCATCCGACTCAACGGGACTACCAGGTGGCAACTCAACCAAAAACGGATGATCAGGTGAATCAGGCTCAATCGGATGTACAGGTGAATCAGGCTCCTCAGCCTGAGCTGGTGGTACTAACTCATCATCATCATCATCAGGCATCTCATCCTCCTGAGGGTCATCCTCCTCCTCAGGGTCATCATCATCACCCTGCTCAGCCTCCTGAGGGTCATCCTCCTGCTCAGGGTCATCAGCCTCATCCTCACCCTCGTACTCCTCCTCCTCATCGGAAGAGTACCTCATCAATCGTCGTCTCCTACTAGGTGAACCATGTGGAGATGTGGTAGGTGATCTAGGACGACGACGCAATGATGTGGGTGGCGCCTCAGACAGAAGAGAGTGAGCATCAATCTGTAAAGGTGATGGAGTAGGGCATACCGACATGCGTGCCATAGCTCGGTGGGCAAAGCGTGGGGCCACACGAGCCAAAGCCTGATGAAGAGTAAGCTGCCTCGATGTACCAGGGAGACCTAGAGAAGATGAGGGTCCCTGCGTAGATGCAGCAGGTAGTGCTGAAGTAGAAGCCGTATGTGGCACAGTAGCTGAAAGCATGGCCATCTGGTAAGGATCATCAGATGCCATAGTAAACTGTGCGGGTAAAACCGGTGCAGTAAGAATATCCTCGACAACATCGGGCAAATGGGAGGCCATGGTCTGTGACAACGGCGTAGGGTAGGTGTAAGTGTTTCAAAACAACTAAATCACAACTCAACATACCATACTAAAAATCCTCATCAAATAATTCAAACATATAATTTCAATAAAGAGTTTCAAACACGGCATTACTAAAATGTTTATAAAACATATAGACCATATAATTCCTCGAAACGCCATCTTATTACTAAAATCCATAAACCTCAAATCATCTCAATAAATCCCAAATCTAACAATCATCTCAAATATCTCATAATACCTCAAATAATAGAAGATGCTTCGGCTTGGCGGGCTGGCGGGCGGTGGTCAATGATCATTTTCTATAAAATACGGTTATAGTTTAGGCGTTTATTTACCTAGTTCTCTATAACCTTGGCTCTGATACCAATCTGTAACACCCCCAAAATTTGATACAGCGGAAGACTCAACAAGCTTTCGGGGTGCTACGGGGATTGGTATCCAACACAAGACAATATAGAACGAGATAAAGTAAACATAATAAAAACACAACCAAAACGGGGTTTTAACGTTTACATTTATCCCAACATCATTCAGAGTCAGGCCCAAAATAACATAACAGTAGGTCCAAAATTAATTATCAGAGTTTAGAAAAATAGATCCATAAACCATGAGCCACAGCCAAGCCTTCCATTCCAAGCATCCATATCATCACTTAATTACCTAAGAAAACGTGCTAAAAGTCAGCTTTCGCTGGTGAGATCATAGGTTTAAGTTCATCTAACAATATAGTGGACATATACGCAAAACGCTTGCTAGCTATACTAAGGATTCGCTAAAAGCCTGCGGATACCCTCCGCTCCAACCTAACGCACGGATACCCTCCGTTCTAACATAGATATTCGGGTAACCCCCCGCAATACCAATAAATACTCGGATAACCTCCGAAGTATTAATAACCTATAGGTGCACACTTCAGTATCTAAATAAGCCAACCTTGAATAGTACACACAACAAATATGTGACTAAAGCTGACAATCCATCAATAATCAAATAAGCCAACTTTGAATAGTACACGCAAGAATGTGTGACTAAAGCTGACAATATATCCTAGTCCATACGCATAGCAAGTTTTAGAAAGAATATAGAATCGATAATAGTCCACATAAAATAATTTGCACGTTTCTCACCCCAAGTATTGAAAACATAGTTCAAGAGTAAAAAGTGGGGCTATGTCTCACCTCAAGTCCAGAAAATAGCAAGAAGAAGTCGGTAGAAATAAGATGTATAGTAACTCATGAAACAGCAACTACGGACTTGGCACGACCTAACATTATTAACTCGTTCAGAAATCATTTCCTCAAATTCAAAATATTCCCAAACCCGGACGAGAATCCGTTTTATTTCCGAAAATCCATTTCGTATTAGTTTGGTGTATTTACGTTTGGTATCCATACGGGTGGTGGGTCGACTCAAAACAAACCAAAAGATCACACAAAGAATAATAAAATAAACTATGGATCTAATATTAGCCTAATATATCATTTAAATAAATCGCCGAAGTTTATCGAATCCGTCTATTTGATAATCCTCATATTTATTTACGTAACATACCGTTCCAAGATTACACCCAACCTAAAACACATAGCACATAAATACTATATGGTAGATATCGTAGTTTAATAAATTCCTCATATATATCGTCAAACTGGCCAGATTTCCCGATATATACACTCGCAATTTATTACACTTTACATATACCACAACCTATGGGTGTCGTGGGATACGATGCCCATTAATATATTCATTTCATATAGCCAAATAACCCGGTTCAACCCTACGGTTAAGTGGTTATTTAGGTATATAAAACGTTTATATTAATCGTCATATATCCGTGACAACACGAAAGTCACAAATAATAACTTACCTGGACTCGAGTGACAACGATTCCGCATAACTCGATAAGTTTACTCGTCATATATATAAAATAACATTTTATTTAATATTTAATAATTTGTCGAGAGTTTCTCGTTTTATAACACATTTTTATAATAATAATACGTTCAATAATATTACGCCACTTTCGTAGCCTAATATATATCTAATTGTATTATTTATAATACGACTCGTGATTATTATTATTAATATACGCGTCTATATAATTATATATACGTTATTCACGTCTATATATTCATATAAACGTTTATATTATCAATAATTATTATTACGAGTCTTATTATTTACGTTTTAATTGTAATAATTATCGAGTTATACGAAATGGTCACATGTCCGAGTCATGACTCTCGGCTCATTGTCCAAGTCCAAAATAATATGAAAAGTCATAACAATCAATAATATCTCCGTCCAACACAATCTCAATCCACGTGCTACAACAATAGGGTCCGACTACGGTACCCGACTAACCTATCTCCGTCAATCTAAGTGACCGTCTCACAATCGGTCTCCAATCACACTTTCCGTCAACAACTCCACAATACCAAATATCCATTGTCGAGACCAAACGTGGTCTCGACCCACAAGTATTCGGTCGAAATATTCAACCAATGCGGAATCGAAACCAAGTTACCAATACAAGTCATAAGTAAATAATTATAACCAAGTCACATTCGGGTTGGTTTACCAAGCCAAACCCGGGTCTATACGACTCAATTGAGTCGCGGTCCATACCACGAGCACAAAGGCTCGACCCAAACATAAAAGAAATCAAATAGGCTCCAACGAGCACCACAATTTAGCCAATCGACCCATAAGGGTCTCGGCATCAAATATGAGTCAAAGAAGACTCGACCAAGAACCATCTTGGTCTCGGCAAAAGCTCAAACGAGCCAACCAAAACTGTCCCATACACTATCTTGGGTCGCGACATCAACAAACAATAACCGACCAAAAATCAAGACTCAATCGAGTCTAGTCAAACTCCCAAGCAAACAATCATGAAAACCAAGATTCCAATGGTCACAACAAGAAGGATAACGAGCCACATGGCTCGAACCCACATCAATCCGTGACTCCAAGACTCACGGTTCGTTCGACCCCATGAGATATCACCAAGACCCGGATACCAAACTCATTCTTAATATCAAAAATCATTATTTCCCAACATAATATTTCGATTCCCATCAAAAATCATCCGTGTAGCCACAGATTGGTCACCATATCGAGGTACCCAAGGTACCAACACGAGCTCACTCACCTTCTTGAACCTCCAAACGTGCGGATCTAGTGAAAATAATAATAACTCGACCGGATCTTTAAAGATTTCGTGATGTTAAGGGATGTTTTAGGGTGCGTATGATATACCAAAAGAAAGAGGATGAAACGAGAGTAATATGGTGGTGTTTGTTTGGTGTTGAGGGTGGCAGTGCGACGGCGGTGGCCGGCCAAAGATGAGCGGCGGCTAGGGTTTAGGTGGTGAGGGAGAAAAGAGAGAGATGAGGTGTGAGGTGTTGTTGTGTTGCTTATGAACCGAAAACCACAAGGACCCTTGTAGTTAACTCTTTTTTTTTTTCTTTTTTTTTTTTTATAAAATGTTAATAATAATAATAATAATAATAATAATAATAATAATAATAATAATAATAATAATAATAATAATAATAATAATAATAATAATAATAATAATAATAATAATAATAGTAATAATAATATTACTAATGGTGTGGAGCGGGTAACGTGGGTAAATGTAAAACATGTGGCCCGAACCCGAACTCATTTCAAAACTTCAATATTTCCCGAAAACATCTCGTAAATAATTATATATAGTCGGACTCGTAAAACGAATCATAAAAATTTTCGTTAGGTAAACCTAGTGCCAGAGTCAACGTAGTACCAGTCAGAATTTAAGAATACATCACCGAGCATTAAATTAAAAATGAATTATGAACATAATTCACGAATTCCATAACATCTTTAATTATAAATATCCATAAAATAGGTCTTACAAGTTCGTTGTGAAATAAAATTTCAAATAAAAATTATAAACGAACTTTAACGTAATGCGGGTTTTTAAAATGACTCCCTAAACTGCCGGTTGTCACATTCTTGTAATCTGGTTAAAAAGTTTTTAGAGATTGAAGGAAGATCAAAACTGGTTCAGTTTTTGATGAAATTGAATGAAGAGTATGAGTCAATTAGGAATCAGATTCTTTCTATGGATCCTCTTCCTAGTGTGAACAAAGCTTACTATATTGTGCAGCTAGTTGAGAAGCAAAAGCAAGTGACAAACCATGTGGCTGATCCCATGGCTTTCTTTGCTCATATGAATCAGAATAGGAATGTCAAAAGAGACGGCAGAAGTAGTAAAGTTGAGTCAAGAAATGATGTGAAAGGTTTTAGGCATTGTACTCATTGTGATCAGGATGGACACACTGTGTCCTGATTGGTACAAAGGAAAGAAAAATAAGAAGGTTGGGAAGTTAGCTGCTCATGTGAATTTTGGACTGGAAACACCTTTTGACATGGGTTATGAGAATGAATAGCAGGGTGAACAAAGTTGTCCTGGTTTAGATCAAAAGTTAGTTGTTGCTGTATGTCAAGAGATGATGAAGATGTTCAGTGGGAAATCTGCTATGCCTACTCATGGAGGGGCTTCTAGTTCTATGCATCATGCAGGTATGTCACTCCATGTGAGAACTTTTGCTTTATTGTGACAACTGGCAAAATAGGAAGCCGTTTTAAAACCCGCATTACATTAAAATTATAAATTTGGAATTTTTGAAAGTTTATTGTAACGAGATATTTTACGAACGTTGGTACGTGATTTTTAATCGTACGATATTTATGAGATTTGATTATTTATTTACGGTTTGGTTTGATTCGGTCGTGATGATTTATTTTGAGATCGTTATTTTGGCACTACATTGACTCCGGCACTAGGTTAACCTAACAATTTTAATTATGTTTTATTGATTGGATCGGATATTATTATTTTTGGAACGGGTTCGGTTTGAAAGTCATTTGGTTATTTGAGTTTCGGGTTTAGTCCGTGTATTGACACCGGGCTACTAAATCCCCTACACCCACTATTATTATTATTATTTAAAAAGTTTATTTTTTTTAGAGTAATAACAAAAATCGTCCTTGTGGCCTGCGTTTTTCATAAGCTACACACAACCATCACCAACATCTCACCAACACTCTCTCTCTCTTCTTTGAAACACAACACCACCGCCACCCTTATTCCACCATAGCGCCGCCACCGCCACCCTCACACTAAAAACAACACCACCATCTTCACCATATTTTCGAGATCTATCTTTTGGTACTAACCACGCGCTCTAACTCCCACGTTAACACCTATTTCGGATTTAATCCTCACGAGTTCATCACCACTTTTTATTATTTCTTGAAGATCTATTCGATTTGGCTTTGGTTTTTGAAGGTAGGTCGAGTTTTAGACTCGAGTTGTGGGTTTGAGCCGCAACCTTGGGTCACGGTTTTCATTATCTTTTTGGGTTTCATGGATTTTGAGGCATGAATCAAATGGGTTTTGATAATAACGATTTAAATGGAGGTTTGGTATCCGGGTTTATGCTTCTTGATGGGTCGAGAACCGGCTGAGAGCTTATGCTCTCGGTTTGGGTAGTTTTTGGGTCGATTTCTTGACCTTTAATGTGTATATTTGATCTTGGTGCCATTTGTGATGTTTGGTTTGCTCTCGGTTATGATTGGTCGACCCTTGTGGTCGTTGGTATTTTTGGCCGACACCCCCCCTAGGGGCTGTTTCGGTTCGGTTGAGCTCAAGGAGCTAGCCGAGGCTCATGAGTCTCGGGTGTGGCTCCCGTTTCATGTTTTGAGCATATGTTGACCCGGGTTGACTTGGTAACTCAACCCGTTGCTTACTTGGTTTTCGGACAATATGTTACTTGTGATTATTATTTATATTTTGTTGTGATTGTGATGTTGGACATTGGTATATTATTCGGACTTGATGTGGTATTTCTTGATTGTGAGTATTATTGGAGTTGTGTTGACGAGTATGGAATTGGGGACCGATTGTGAGACGGTCAATTAGATGACGGAGATAGGTTAGTTGGGTGCCGTAGTCGGACCCTCATATTGTAGCACGTGGATATGGGATAGATTTGGACGGAGTTGATTTATTATTGTGACTTGATTCTTATTATTTGGACTTGGACTATGAGCCGAGAGTCATGACTCGGACATGTGACCAAATTCTATGACCCGATAAATATTTAAAAGTCGATATTAAAAATAATACTCGTAATAATATTATTGAGAATATAATCGTTTATATACGTATATAGACGTGTTAAACATATATATATATATATATATATATATATATATATATATATATATATATATATATATATATATATATATATGCGTATATTAATAATAAAACGATCACGAGTAAACGTTATAATAATATAACGATAGTTATTATGCTATGCAAATAGCGTAATAAATGTCGGAATATTGTTAGAAATAATAACTATATATATATATATATATATATATATATATATATATATATATATATATATATATATATAACGGCGAAATATTAAGTCGGATGAATAATAAATTAAAAACGTGATTTTTATAAATTTAAAAACTTATCGAGTTATACGAGTTGTGGTTCTTTAAAGTCCAAGTGGGCTTTATATTGTGACTTTTGTGTTGTCACGGATATATGACGATTAATATAAATATTTTATATATCAAGTGACTTATTTTAGATCGAGTGATTTGACGATATAAAATGAGTATATTAATGGGCATCGTATCCCACGACGCCCATAGGTTGTGATATATGTTTTAGGGTAATAAATAACTATGTATCTCGTGGAATTTGGCCGATTCGACGATATAGATAGGGAATTTATTGGACTACGATATATACCAAATAGAATCTTTTGTGCAATGTGCTTTAGGTTGGGTATAACCTTGGAACGATATATTACGTAAATAAATATGGGAGATTATCAAATCGACTGATTTGATAAGCTTCGATAATTATTTAAATAATATGTTGGGCTAACATTAGACCTATAGTTGGTTTATTATTATTTCGTTTGTTGTGGCATTTTGGTTTGAGTTGTGTCGACCCTCCACCCATATGGATACCAAACGTTGAATTTCAAATTAATATGAAGTTAATTCGAGAAAAGGATATTTTTGGAAAGTTAAATGGAATATGTTCGGGAATGGGAATATTTGATTTTGAGGAAATGATTTCTGAACGAGTTTGATATTGTTAGGAAGTACCGAGTCTGTAGTTGCCGTTACGTGAGTTGCTTGAGATTACTTACGTCTTTCTTCTATCGTTTCTTTTGAGGATTTGCTGGACTTGAGGTGAGTCATAGCCCCACTTTTACTCTTGAACTTTGTTTTCAATACTTGGGGTGAGAAACGTGCAAATATTTTATGTGGACTATTATCGCTTTTTTATTTCAAAACTTGCTATGCTTATAGAACTAGGTAGAGCGAGGCCTAGACTAGATCTAGGTAAGCTATTTGATTGATTATAGAGCGAGGCCTAGACATGAGCTAGGTAAGCTATTGATTTGGTTATAAAGCGAGGCCTAGCCTAGAGCTAGGTAAGCTAAACAACGAGGCCTAGACTAGATCTAGGTAAGTTGAACATGTCGTATCCTTACGAATGTTGGGTATGTCGTATCCTTACGCATACATATTGAGCGAGACCTAGACTTGATCTAGGTAAGCTATTGGATTGATTGTAGAGCGAGGCCTAGACTTGAGCTAGGTAAGCTATTGATTGGATTGATTTGAGCTATAGCGTGCACCTATAGGGATGATTTGATTTGGTTGGATTATTTTGGTTGGATGGTTGAGCCCTAGTCTAGCTAGCAAGCGTTTTGCGTATATGTCCACTATATTGAATTATGAATTTAAACCTATGATCTCACCAGCGAAAGCTGACTTTTAGCACGTTTTCTCAGGTAATTAAGTGATGCTCTATGGATGCTTGGGATTGGAGGCTTGGCAATGGCACCGGTTATGGATCTATTTTTCTAAGACTCTGATAACTATTGTGGACCTATGTTTATTTCTTTTGGGCCTTACTTTGGATAATTTTTGGGATAAATGTAAACTTTAAAACCTGGTTTGATTGTGTTTTTCTTATGTTTACTTTATCTCATTCTTTCATGACTTTGAATGGATACCAATCCCCGTAGCACCCCGAAAGCTTGTTGAGTCTTTCGCTGTACCAAATTTTGGGGGTGTTACAGATTGGTATCAGAGCCAAGGTTATAGAGAACTAGGTAAATGGACACCTAAACTATAACCGATTTTTATAGAAACCGATCCTCGACCATTGCCCGCCAGCCCGCCAAGCCGAAGCATCATTCTTTATAAAGAGGTAAATTGAGATGATTATTGGATATGAGATTCTTGAGATGATTTGAGGATTTGAGGTTTATTGATTTAGTGATATGATGACGTTTTGAGGAATTATATGCGTTTTGAGGAATTATATGGCTTAACTGTTTTACGAATGATTTTAGTAATGCGGTATTTTAAATCCTTCTTGATATATATGATTTGGAATTATATGATGATTTTTGATATGGTATTTTGAATTCGCGGTTTAGTTGTTTTGAAACACTTACACCTACCCTACGCCGTTGTCACAAATCATAGCCTCCTTTGCATATGTTATTATTAAAAATTGTTATTGCTAGTACGCGTCGCCCTTCGTAGATCACTATGGCCCCTGATGACCCATACGTGTTGGTCATGTGTTCGGCCACTACTTTATCGTCTCGTTGACGCCCTAAGTCACCGATTTTATCGCCTCGTGGTTCACCTGCTCAGAGATGACGATTGATGGAGTACCCCTCCGACGAGGAGTATGAGGAGGAGTACGAGGGTGAGCAGAATGATAACCCTCAAGATGAGGAAGAGAATGATGACCCTCAGGATGAGGAAGAGGATGATCCTCAGGAGGAGGAGATGCCTGATGATGATGATTTGTTGGTACCGCCAACTCAGGCTGAGGAGCCTGATTCACCTATATGTTTCACCTGATCATCCATTTTTGTTTGAGTTGCCACCTGGTAGTCCCTTTGAGTCGGATGCACCTTCTGAGGTTTCTGCTGAGCATGCAGAGTTAGGTGAGACTGGTAGGATGTGGGCTCAGATTACTGCACAGGGCGAGAGGATCTCGCGAATGTCTGACCGACTTGAGATGATTATTGCTGAGTTTGTTGCTGAGTTGAGAGGTATGATGGAGATACATGAGCAGATAGAGATTCTGCAAAGAGGTTTCCTCACGGCTCGCGAGGCAGATCGCAAGCTGTGGTAGAGGAACACGGAGTTGGAGAAGGTGGCAGCAGACCTCAAGTGAGATAGAGATATACACAGTGTTGAGCTGGGATCGTTATGGAGAGATTTGGATTGTTTGAGATCGGAGTTGAGTAGTCTATGCCAGTTTCATGGCTAGATCAATTTGGATTTGTGTTGTTGTTGTGTTGCTTCTTAAGTCAGGGAGTACTTGGTTAGGAGAGCTGGTTATTCTATCCCTTAAGTCGTGTTATTCGGATTGTATGTTCGTCTCGTATGGAACGATTAGTATTTATTATGTCTTTTGGTATTTTGGGGCGAAGTATCGATCGCTACTTGTATGGACGATGGTGATTTAGTATGATATTCTACGGTTTTTGGCATACATGGAGAATTGTGTTCCTATTTGCATGGCTGATATTTTATTGGTATTATGTTCGTATTTCGACTTTTACCAATCGGATTCTTGTTAGACGTTATGGTACGTGTTATTGGAGACTTACGAACCTTGTATTGTGCCTTCGATTAATTGCCCCACGACGAAACCCTGTTAGAGCTACCAGAACTGGTCCTACAATGACTACCCCTGGTCGTTGAGGACGCCGTCCTACTCGAAATGTTAAAACCCCTACTCCTGATAACCTGGACACTACTAACCGCAACAACAGGAATCAAAATGTTGATGTTCAGGGAGACAATGATCATGTTCCACTTAACGCACCTACTGTGGATCAAGCAATGATCAATCAACTTGTGGAGCAACGAGTTGCTGAGCTACTAGCTGAGTCTAATCATTCCAACAATTCTGCTGGAACATTTCCACCTGTTCGTGCTAATGGATGTAACTACAAGGAGTTTAAAATTTGTGGACCCATTGAGTTTGGTGGAACTGAAGGAGTGGTCTACTTGGTTAGGTGGATAGAGAAGACTGAGTCGGTGTTTAATGTCAGTGGTTGCACGGAGAATGCGAAGGTAAAGTTTGCTTCTTTTAATTTCAAAGATGAAGCTTTAACTTGGTGGAACAATTACCGTAATTCGGTTGGGAGTGATGTGGCTTATGCTATGACTTGGGAGCAATTTAAGTCTTTGTTGATTCAGACTTACTGCCCAAGGAATGAGGTTAAGAAGCTGGAGATTGAGTTCTTGAATCTTAAGGTGAAAGGTACCGATATGGCAACTTACAATTGCCGTTATCGAGAGTTAGCCTTGCTTTGTCCCGATATGGTTAGGACTGAGACTCAAAGGATTGAGAGGTATACCGATGGATTGCCGGTAGCTACCAGGAACGATGTGATTTCTGCTAAGCCTGCAAGCATTCATAAGGCTAATACTATTGCTCAACAATTGATGGACTCTTTGGCATTGGAAGAAGCTGAGAAAGATAAGACTGGAAAGAGGAAGAGGGATAATCACTCTAAGGGAAATGATCGTCGAAATAAGCGACAAACAACTACTAGAGCTTATGCTATGGGAGATGGAGACAGGAAGAACTACAATGGAGATGCACCCAAATGTAACCGATGCTATAGGAATCATTCTGGTCGATGTACTGTGATGTGCAAGAATTGCTCGAGGATGGGACACATAGCTAAGGATTGTAAAGCTCGACCACTTGCTATGGTTCAAGCTACTCCTGAAACTATGAGCAAGGCAAATGTTACTTGCTATGGATGGGAAAGAAGGGACATTATAGGAATGAGTGCAGGGAATCGTGGAACCGAGGAAATCAAGGATCGGGTGGTAATGGGTACAATAATGGAAACCGTGGAGCTGGAGGAAACCGTGGACGACAAGATAATGGGGACCAACGTGTGGAAGCTGGAGCTGCTCATGGGAGAGTGTATGCACTTGGGAACGAGAGAGGAGAAGATTCGAACGTCGTTACTGGTACGTTCCTTCTCAATAATCGTTATGCTTCCATACTATTTGATACTGGTGCCGATAAGAGTTTTGTGTCCACTAAGTTTGCACCCTTACTTCAGAAACCCCCGATGGCCTTAGGAATTGGTTATGATGTAGAATTAGCTAATGGGAACATAGAGAGGATTAGGACTATCATTCGCGATTGCACGTTAAACTTTCTGAATCGTCCTTTCAACATAGACCTTCTACCCGTCACGTTAGGAAGTTTTGATGTCATTATTGGTATGTATTGGTTGTCGAAGTATCGTGCTCATATAATTTGCGATGAGAAGATCGTGCGTGTGCCATACGGCAAGGAGATTCTGAACATACCAGGAGATAGAAAGGATTTGAGAGGCCCATCTAGATTAGCGGTCATATCTTGCACTAAGTTGCCGAAGCTAATGGAAAAAGGAAGTTGCCTTTTCTTAGCTCAAATTTCTGAGAAAGGAGAGAAGGAGAAGGAGAGGTGCATTGGAGATGTACCTATAGTTCGTGATTTTTCGGATGTGTTTCCCGATGATTTGTCGGGAATTCTGCCTACTAGGCAAGTGGAATTTCAGATTGAGTTGATACCTGGTGCTGCACCTGTAGCACGAGCGCCTTATCGTCTTGCACCTACTGAATTGGAAGAGTTGTCGAAACAATTAGCGGAGTTAGCCGAAAAGGGATTCATAAGACCAAGTTCTTCACCTTGGGGAGCCCCAGTTTTATTTGTGAAGAAGAAGGGTGGATCGTTTCGCATGTGTATTGATTATCCAGAGTTGAATAAGTTAACGGTGAAGAATAGATACCCGTTACCGAGGATCGACGATTTGTTCGATCAGCTTCAAGGATCGAGTGTGTATTCGAAGATCCATTTGAGATCGGGATATCATCAGCTTTGAGTGCATGAGGAAGATATTCCGAAAATAGCTTTCAGAACCCGTTACGGGCATTACGAGTTTCAGGTGATGCCGTTTGGGTTGACTAACGCACCGGCGGTATTCATGGATCTCATGAATCTGGTGTGTAAGCCTTACTTAGATAAGTTTGTGATTGTGTTTATTGATGACATTCTGATTTATTCGAAGAGTGAGAAGGAGCATGAGGAGCATCTAAGACTTATCTTAGAATTACTCAGGAAGGAGAAACTGTATG
Source organism: Artemisia argyi (assembly GCA_030686995.1). Taxonomy (NCBI): domain Eukaryota; kingdom Viridiplantae; phylum Streptophyta; class Magnoliopsida; order Asterales; family Asteraceae; genus Artemisia; species Artemisia argyi. The sequence continues at coordinate 180,766,875 of CM060683.1, forward strand.
CCAAGTTTTCGAAATGTGAATTTTGGATTCCGACGGTACAATTTCTAGGTCATGTGATTGATAGACAAGGAGTTCATGTGGATCCTGCTAAGATTGAAGCGATTAAAGATTGGGCTGCACCTACGACCCCAACAGAGGTTCGTCAATTTTTGGGATTAGCCGGTTATTACCGAAGATTCATTGAGGGATTTTCGAAGATAGCAAAACTGTTGACGAAATTGACTCAAAAGAGTGTTAAGTATGAATGGGGAGATAAGGAAGAGGAAGCTTTTCAATTACTTAAGGAGATGTTGTGTAGTGCTCCTATCTTGGCGTTACCCGAAGGTAACGAGGACTTTGTTGTCTATTGTGACGCTTCTCATAAAGGTTTAGGAGCTGTGTTAATGCAACGAGAGAAAGTGATAGCTTATGCTTCCCGACAGCTCAAGAAACATGAGAAGAACTACACCACCCATGATTTGGAGTTAGGTGCTGTGGTTTTTGCTTTGAGGATATGGAGACATTACTTGTATGGAACCAAGTGTGTAGTGTTTACTGACCACAAAAGTTTGCAACACATTTTGAACCAAAAAGAGCTTAACATGAGGCAGCGACGTTGGATTGAGTTGCTAAGCGATTATGATTGTGAAATTCGCTACCATCCGGGTAAAGCAAACGTTGTTGCTGATGCTCTTAGTCGAAAGGAGAGAATTCCACCGTTACGAGTTAGGTCATTAGGAATGACTATCGTATCGCCATTACCGTCTCAAATATTGGAAGCTCAAACGGAAGCGTTGAAAGCAGAGAATCGAGCTGTTCAGAATATATTTGGGATGGCAGAAAATGAGAAGGGATTTATTAAGCGTTCTGATGGAGTATTATGTTTTGGAGAGTGAAGTTGGGTACCATTGTATGGAGGAATTTGAGAGTTGATTATGCATGAGTCGCACAAGTCAAGATACTCTATTCATCCTGGGTCTGACAAAATGTACCAGGATTTGAAAAAGTTATATTGGTGGCCAAATATGAAGGCAGATATCGTGTTATATGTTAGCAAGTGTTTGGCTTGCTCTAAGGTTAAAGCCGAACATCAAGACCGTCAGGATTATTGACGCAGCCAGAACTCCCGGTTTGGAAGTGGGAGCGAATTACGATGGACTTTATTACCAAATTACCAAAGACAGCTAGCGGTTGCGATGCTATATGGGTAATTGTGGATCGTTTGACTAAGTCTGCTCATTTCCTAGCGATTAGTGAAGATGATAGTGTGGATAAACTTGCGAGATTGTATGTGAAGGAGATTGTTTCTCGTCATGGAGTTCCGATATCGATTATTTCTGATCGCGACAGCCGCTTCACGTCAGCATTGTGGCGATCATTTCAAACCGCTTTAGGGACGAGACTTGATATGAGTACTGCATATCACCCCCAAACCGATGGTCAAAGTGAGAGAACTATTCAGACTTTGGAGGATATGCTTCGTGCATGCATCATAGACTTTGGTAAAGGCTGGGAGAAATATCTACCCCTTGCGGAATTCTCCTACAACAATAGCTACCACACAAGTCTTAAGGCTGCACCATTTGAAGATTTGTATGGTCGTAAATGTCGTTCACCTATTGGTTGGGCAGAAGTTGGAGATAGCCAACTCACAGGCCCTGAGCTTATTTTGGAAACTACTGAGAAGGTAACGCAAATTCGAGATCGACTGCAAGCAGCTAGAGATAGGCAGAAAAGCTACGCCGATCAGAGGCGTAAACCCCTAGAATTCCAGGTTGGAGACAAAGTGATGTTGAAAGTCTCGCCTTGGAAGGGTGTGATACATTTTGGGAAACGTGGGAAACTGAATCCCCGCTACATTGGACCATTTCTTATTTTGGAAAGAATTGGGCCCGTAGCTTATCGATTGGAATTGCCTACGGAACTGAATAAAGTTCATGACGTGTTTCATGTTAGCAATCTGAAGAAATGTCTTTCGGAGGAAACGCCAGTTATACCAATCAAGGATATTCGTGTGGATGAGAGTTTGAATTTTGTGGAAGAGCTGATTGAGATATTGGATAGAGAGATCAAACGACTTAAGAGAAGTCGTATTCCACTCATCAAAGTTCGTTGGAATTCGCGGCATGGACCGGAATTCACATGGGAACGTGAGGATGAGTTTCGAAAGAGATATCCGAAGCTTTTTACTTCGTAGATGGGTTGTTCCGAGAGAAACCCGGGACGGGTTTCTTCTGAGGCTAGGAGGATGTGACAACTGGCAAAATAGGGAGCCGTTTTAAAACCCGCATTACATTAAAATTATAAATTTGGAATTTTTGAAAGTTTATTGTAACGAGATATTTTACGAACGTTGGTACGTGATTTTTAATCGTACGATATTTATGAGATTTGATTATTTACTTACGGTTTGGTTTGATTCGGTCGTGATGATTTATTTTGAGATCGTTATTTTGGCATTACATTGACTCCGGCACTAGGTTAACCTAACAATTTTAATTATGTTTTATTGATTGGATCGGATATTATTATTTTTGGAACGGGTTCGGTTTGAAAGTCATTTGGTTATTTGAGTTTCGGGTTTAGTCCGTATATTGACACCGGGCTACTAAATCCCCTACACCCACTATTATTATTATTATTTAAAAAGTTTATTTTTTTTAGAGTAATAACAAAAATCGTCCTTGTGGTCTGCGTTTTTCATAAGCTACACACAACCATCACCAACATCTCACCAACACTCTCTCTCTCTCTTCTTTGAAACACAACACCACCGCCACCCTTATTCCACCATAGCGCCGCCACCGCCACCCTCACACTAAAAACAACACCACCATCTTTTCGAGATCTATATTTTGGTACTAACCACGCGCTCTAACTCCCACGTTAACACCTATTTCGAATTTAATCCTCACGAGTTCATCACCACTTTTTATTATTTCTTGAAGATCTATTCGATTTGGCTTTGGTTTTTGAAGGTAGGTCGAGTTTCAGACTCGAGTTGTGGGTTTGAGCCGCGACCTTGGGTCACGGTTTTCATTATCTTTTCGGGTTTCATGGATTTTGAGGCATGAATCAAATGGGTTTTGATAATAACGATTTAAATGGAGGTTTGGTATCCGGGTTTATGCTTCTTGATGGGTCGAAAACCGGCCGAGAGCTTATGCTCTCGGTTTGGGTAGTTTTTGGGTCGATTTCTTGACCTTTAATGTGTATATTTGATCTTGGTGCCATTTGTGATGTTTGGTTTGCTCTCGGTTATGATTGGTCGACCCTTGTGGTCGTTGGTATTTTTGGCCGACACCCCCCCTAGGGGCTATTTCGGTTCGGTTCAGCTCAAGGAGCTAGCTGAGGCTCATGAGTCTCAGGTGTGGCTCCCGTTTCATGTTTTGAGCATATGTTGACCCGGGTTGACTTGGTAACTCAACCCGTTGCTTACTTGGTTTTCGGACAATATGTTACTTGTGATTATTATTTATATTTTGTTGTGATTGTGATGTTGGACATTGGTATATTATTCGGACTTGATGTGGTATTTCTTGATTGTGAGTATTATTGGAGTTGTGTTGACGAGTATGGAATTGGGGACCGATTGTGAGACGGTCAATTTGATGACGGAGATAGGTTAGTTGGGTGCCGTAGTCGGACCCTCATGTTGTAGCACGTGGATATGGGATAGATTTGGACGGAGTTGATTTATTATTGTGACTTGATTCTTATTATTTGGACTTGGACTATGAGCCGAGAGTCATGACTCGGACATGTGACCAAATTCTATGACTCGATAAATATTTAAAAGTCGATATTAAAAATAATACTCGTAATAATATTATTAAGAATATAATCGTTTATATACGTATATAGACGTGTTAAACGTATATATGTATATATATATATATATATATATATATATATATATATATATATATATATATATATGCGTATATTAATAATAAAACGATCACGAGTAAACGTTATAATAATATAACGATAGTTATTATGCTATGCAAATAGCGTAATAAATGTCGGAATATTGTTATAAATAATAACTATATATATATATATATATATATATATATATATATATATATATATATATATATATATATATATATATATATATATATATATATATATATATATATATATAACGGCGAAATATTAAGTCGGATGAATAATAAATTAAAAACGTGATTTTTATAAATTTAAAAACTTATCGAGTTATACGAGTTGTGGTTCTTTAAAGTCCAAGTGGGCTTTATATTGTGACTTTTGTGTTGTCACGGATATATGACGATTAATATAAACATTTTATATATGAAGTGACTTATTCTAGATCGAGTGATTTGACGATATAAAATGAGTATATTAATGGGCATCGTATCCCACGACGCCCATAGGTTGTGGTATATGTTTTAGGGTAATAAATAACTATGTATCTCGTGGAATTTGGCCGATTCGACGATATAGATAGGGAATTTATTGGACTACGATATATACCAAATAGAATCTTTTGTGCAATGTGCTTTAGGTTGGGTATAACCTTGGAATGATATATTGCGTAAATAAATATGGGAGATTATCAAATCGACTGATTTGATAAGCTTCGATAATTATTTAAATAATATGTTGGGCTAACATTAGACCTATAGTTGGTTTATTATTATTTCGTTTGTTGTGGCTTTTTGGTTTGAGTTGTGTCGACCCTCCACCCATATGGATACCAAACGTCGAATTTCAAATTAATATGAAGTTAATTTGAGAAATGGATATTTTTGGAAAGTTAAATGGAATACGTTCGGGAATGGGAATATTTGATTTTGAGGAAATGATTTCTGAACGAGTTTGATATTGTTAGGAAGTGTCGAGTCTGTAGTTGCCGTTACGTGACTTGCTTGAGATTACTTACGTCTTTCTTCTATCATTTCTTTTGAGGATTTGCTGGACTTGAGGTGAGTCATAGCCCCACTTTTACTCTTGAACTTTGTTTTCAATACTTGGGGTGAGAAACGTGCAAATGTTTTATGTGGACTATTATCACTTTTTGATTTCAAAACTTGTTATGCATATAGAACTAGGTAGAGCGAGGCCTAGACTAGATCTAGGTAAGCTATTTGATTGATTATAGAGCGAGGCCTAGACATGAGCTAGGTAAGCTATTGATTTGGTTATAGAGCGAGGCCTAGCCTAGAGCTAGGTAAGCTAAACAACGAGGCCTAGACTAGATCTAGGTAAGTTGAACATGTCGTATCCTTACGAATGTTGGGTATGTCGTATCCTTACGCATACATATTGAGCGAGGCCTAGACTTGATCTAGGTAAGCTATTGGATTGATTGTAGAGTGAGGCCTAGACTTGAGCTAGGTAAGCTATTGATTGGATTGATTTGAGCTATAGCGTGCACCTATAGGGATGATTTGATTTGGTTGGATTATTTTGGTTGGATGGTTGAGCCCTAGTCTAGCTAGCAAGCGTTTTGCGTATATGTCCACTATATTGAATTATGAATTTAAACCTATGATCTAACCAGCGAAAGCTAACTTTTAGCACGTTTTCTTAGGTAATTAAGTGATGCTCTATGGATGCTTGGGATTGAAGGCTTGGCAATGGCACCGGTTATGGATCTATTTTTCTAAAACTCTGATAACTATTGTGGACCTATGTTTATTTCTTTTGGGCCTTACTTTGGATAATTTTTGGGATAAATGTAAACTTTAAAAACTGGTTTGATTGTGTTTTTCTTATGTTTACTTTATCTCGTTCTTTCATGACTTTGAATGGATACCAATCCCCGTAGCACCCCGAAAGCTTGTTGAGTCTTCCGCTGTACCAAATTTTGGGGGTGTTACATTTATCATCACAGAGCAATGCAATTAGGATTAATGAGTGGATAATTGATACTGGTGCATCAGACAATATGTGTCCTCACATTACTTTGTTTAAAACTACCTACATTCTCAAATCACCCATAACAGTTCATTTGCCTGATGGTACAACCAAACTTGTTACCATTGCAGGCCAAGTCCAGTTAACACCAACCTTGATGTTGGTTGATGTTCTATATGTTCCTGAGTTCAAATTCAATTTGCTATATGTGGGAAAACTTTTGAATAGACAGAATTATTTTGCTCAGTTATTCCCTTCTTATTGTGTATTCCAGGACCTTTCAACTAAGAAGGTTGTTGCTATTGGCAAAGGTTCCAGATGCTTATACACCTGCACATCCTTGGATCCTTCTTCTACTACTTAAAAACCACCTGTCAATTCCATTAATGTCTTTGATTTCCATGATATTCATGCTATTAGCAACTCTGTTCTGAATAAAAATGTGTCTGATGTACATACTATACATGCTAGACTAGGACATCTGTCCTAGTCTAAAATGATACATCTTGATGAATGTAAAAATGTAAATACTTCTGATATTACTTGTGAGAGTTGTATGCTTGCTAGGTTTCATAGACTTCCTTTTCCAAAGAGTTCAATTACTTCTCATAATCCTTTTGAGCTTGTTCATGTTGACTTGTGGGGACCATACAAAGCACCTGCTCTCAATGGGGCACACTATTTTTACACTATAGTTGATGATAAGAGCATAGCCACTAGGACATATCTAGTGCATAGTAAAGATCAAGTTCTGAGTATTTTGTCAAGTTTTTTCACTTATTCAGAGACACAGTTTGGTGCTAAGATTAAGTTTTTGAGGTCTGACAATGGGACAGAAGTGGTTAATCATAAGGTTTTACAGTTGTTGCAATCAAAAGGTATTTTTCATCAAAAGTCTATGCCCTATATTCCACAACAAAATGGTGTCGTGGAGAGAAATCATAGACATTTGTTAGAAACAGCTAGAGCCTTGAGATTACATGCTAATTTACCAAAGAAATTTTGGGGAGATTGTATTTTAGCTGCTACTTGTTTGATTAATAAGATGCCTATGAAGCAATTGTCTTGGAAAACACCTTTTGAAATCCTACATGGTGAACCTCCTTCATATGACAGTCTCAAAAAAATTGGTTGTTTATGCTATGCTGCTTCTCTAGGTCCTCGTAACGATAAATTTGATCCAAAAGGCATCAAATGTGTTCTCATTGGCTATCCACCAGGGCAAAAAGGTTACAAATTGTATAATCTCCATACTCATGAAGTATTTCATAGTAGAGATGTACTTTTTATGGAGCATATTTTCCTTTTAAAAACCTCAGATTCTTCATCTATTGACACATCCAATATCTTTCTTCATAATCCTAATTTCACACTTTTTGAAGAAGATACAGAACTTGTAATCAATACTCCTACACCTATTCCTAATCAAACTGATTTACCCCATGATATACCAAACAACAATATTGAACAAGACATGCCTGAACAGCCTCCTAGTCCTCAACATGTTCCCATTCCTAATTCTCCTATTCATAATAATGTTCCTCTTAGGAGATCAACAAGGACTGCTAGTGCACCAAAATGGCTTGAAGGTTTTGTGGGTCCAAAAAGATTTGCTAATACAGTGACACAAAAACCTACCTATCCTTTATTTACACAAAAGGATTTCAAAAACATTCCTCATTCTCATATTGCTTTTCTAGCAAATGTTTTTGATATCTCTGAACCAGTTTCATATTCTGAAGCTTACAAACATCCAGGATGGAGAGATGCCATGGACAAAGAAATAGATGCATTAGAGAAAAATGGTACATGGGAGGTTACTGAATTACCAACTAGTCATATACCTATCACTTCAAAATGGGTGTTTAAGATTAAATACAAATCAGATGGAACAGTGGATAAATTTAAGGCTAGATTGGTTGTAAGAGGTTTTAATCAAAAGGAATGTCAAGATTATAAACACACTTTTTCCCCTGTTGCTAAACTTGCAACAGTAAGAGTTATTATTGCTTTGGCAACAGCCAAAGGATGGCCTTTACATCAATTGGATGTAAATAATGCATTTCTTCATGGCTTTGTTGATGAAGAACTTTATATGCTACCACCAGAAGGGTATACACAGGCAAAACCAAATCAGGTCTGCAAGTTAGTCAAATCCCTTTATGGCCTCAAACAGGCATCCAGACAATGGAACTAGGAACTGACTAAATTCCTCTGTAGTTTGGGATTTATACAATCCAAACATGACTATTCCTTGTTTATCAGAAACACTCCTGATCATTTTCTTGCTGTCCTTGTGTATGTTGATGATGTTTTGGTGACTGGTGAATCTATTCATGATATTGAAGCTGTTAAAGAAGCTTTGGACCAGAAATTTACCATTAAAGAATTAGGTGAAGCTAAATATTTTTTGTGTCTTGAAATCTGCAGAACTGGTTCAGGAACTCACCTAAATCAAAAGAAATACATCCTTGATCTTTTACATGATTCAGGTCTCACTGTTTGTAAGCCTACTAGTTTACCTTTACCAACCAATTTACATCTTTCTCATGATAAAGGTGACTCTTTACTGATGCTAGTCTGTACAGAAGATTGGTAGGGAGATTGTTGTATTTGGCAATGACTAGACCTGATATTTCATTTGCTGTTGTGGCTAGTACGAGTGGTGCGAAGATTGCTACATCAAACCAGTTTGATGACTTTGGTATTCCTACCAATGAAGTGACTAAGGATGTGAATTCTTGTATTACAAAGGAAGATAAGGATGACGGGTCTCAAAAAAGTGGACTAGGACTAGGATATTTTACCCAAAAAATAATCCAAAACGAATAGGACTAGGACTAATGATTCTTAAACTTTAGTAAATTAGTACGCATGATAATAAAGGAAGTAAGGAACTGTTTTATGGCGATGTAACATGAGCAAAAGGAGATGCCTAGCTCTTACTAGGTTAAAACAATGCGTGAAGTTAAAGATACCTAAATTTGCTTGATAGAAACATTTGTACATACATGAATAGACAAGGCATATGTCTATAGAATTATTGGTTTGATATCTATAATATAATATCTTAAATTTGCTCTATAGAAAATGGTTACAAAAGTAGAATTATAAGGTTTCAGTTCTCTAGAATTTATTTCAGATGTGTTCAATAAATTAAAATTACAAGACTGGTTAACAAGATAGTAGTATATTGGTCATGACTAGCCTTAAAAAGGGCATATATAAGAAAATATATTTGTTAGTTACAATGTTTTTCTTACATATAAATCTCAATCAAGTGTTGATGATCTGGACACAAAATAAATGGATTCAGGAATCAAGATCCCTCTTGTTTGTGTAGTACTTATGTTTTGGTATGTGTCTACAATGAGTTTTCTTTTTTATGCATGTTCACAAATGGCCCCCTTGTGAAGGTTTTTCCTGTTAAAGGAAAATGGTTACTCACCCCTACTTCGTATCAACTTCAATAAAATTAAAGATATATAATTCATTACTCCGTAGAATAAAGCCACACATAGATTAACTGAAATAACAAACTAACAATTGCTATATATCGATCATGCATAAAAATTACTAAACACGCTAATGTTAAAGTTGTTGATTAAATTTACATATAACAAATTAGATATCTCATTAGGTGGTTGTTCATGCCTCGCTTATCACTGCTTATGTTGCCTTCCACGTTCTCGCTTCACCACCTCCACACACTCATCCTCACTTTCCATGTCCACGCGACCACCATGCTGACGTGTTTCCAGCCCTCGAGTCCTCTTAACAGCCTCGGTAGCCGGCTTTTTCTTGGTGACTTTGGCTAGACATAGCTTATTCTCACTTGTGATGAACTTGAATACACATTCATCGCGTTCAGTTAACTTATTGCATCTTTGGAAGTCATGCCATCCTGACAACAAAGTGTACCTTTCGGTCCAATATGATTTATCCAACCGAACACCCATTTCCCATTCTTTTCCGTCTTGATTCTTCATGATTATTGTTCCTTCGCAGTCTATTCCAGGCAAGCCCACAAACTTTTTGGGAAGCCTCTAGCAATACCAAAACACACATATGTTATTAGATTATCTGAAAAGGGTGTTTACTCTTGCTTATGGAAATTTGCTATAATAATGATTAACCACAACATACTGTTTTTTTAAGAATGGGATATCTTTCTAATAACATTTAGGATCAAAAAAGCAAATTAGTGTTTGACCATCATTGTCAAAAGCTATATAATATAAACAAACACAAATTATTTTTGATAAGTTACTCTTATTTTCTATTTTACCATGTTTTAAAGCGTTTGTTATTTCAAATTGTTTATTTAAGTACCCTTGAGTAAAATAAACCTTGTCTTACGATGAATAATAAATATGATACATTGATATATACTTTATATTTATTATAAATTAGCCTTACCAAAACATCGTGTGTCTTAGTCTTAGGGATAATCACCACAAAGTAAGGGTCATCATGATCAACATCAGGACCATCATTACAATCACGATCTTCATCTTCGACCTCATCTTCAAGTTTAACCACTTGGTTTCTTGGGGGTAAAACTTTTTCACACTCATTTACAGTGTAAAATGTCACTTTGAAGGTGGAATCATGAAGAAGCCAAAAAACAAGAGTATCTCCGTAGTGCGTATCAACATCTTTTACAACATTCAGCCATCCATCAGTAAAAGAGTATCTTTCACCAACTTTTTCAATCTTTAGTCGCCATTTATACCCTCCCTTTGCAGATCGGACTATTGGGTCTTTAGTCATTTGGTTCGTCAAGTAGCTGTTGTAAAAGTCATGTGGTAGCGGCTGCCGAATAAAAAAATCATATCATGGATATATAATATATTCACATAAACAACTATCTGCAAACATATAAAACACTAAAACTACATTAAGCACATACCAAGTAAGGAAGAGTTGGATAAATCATATGGGACCGAAAGGTACACTTTGTGATCGCCAGGATGGCGTGAGTTCAAAAGATGCAATAAGTTAACTGAAGGCGATGAATGTGTATTAAAGTTCATAACAAGTGAGAATAAGCTATGTCTAGCCAAAGTCACCAAGAAAAATCCGTCTAACGAGGCTGTTAAGAGGACGCAAGGGCCGCAAACATGTCAGCATATATGGTGGTCGTGTGGACATGGAAAGTGCGGAGGTACGTGGTAAACAATGATAAGCGAGCCATGAACAACCACCTAATGAACCTAATGAGATATCTAATTTGTTATATGTAAATTTAATCAACTACTTTAGCGTTAGTGTGTTTAGTAATTTCTATGCATGATATATATAGCAATTGTTAGTTTGTTATATATACTACCTTCTAATGTAAATGTATTTAATATATCTTTATTTAGAAGTCTTAAAATATTTAAGATCAAAAATATTTCTTTAATGAGAAACATGCATGCACAATGCTTGTAATCTTTTAAGCCTTATAAAAAAAAGTATAGTGTACACCACTTTAATGCACATAATAAAAAATAATAATAAAAAAAATAAAAATAGAAAAAACATTATTGCTATTAGTTGTAGTCAATTAATTAACTGGTCAATAAATACAATTAATATAGTTATTAAAACACACCTTTACATAAAAAATACAAATTGTCAATCATATTTTACAACCAAATTAAACACAATTCCTACATTAAATGTCACTAATACAAATTATAAAGCACATTATACAAATATTCAAGCCCTAACAGGAAACGGGCCATTGGGCTTGAGACCGACTGGGTGCGGGCTAAACTGGCTCGAGCCCGAACGGGCACGGGTTAAACGAAATTCTTGATATCCGTAAATTTATTGTCAAAAATAGATCAACTGAAACTAGCAGGGTACCCGCACGTTGCAGCAGCGGGTACCCTGAAATTAATTTTTTTTTGTAAATCACGTATTTTAGTTTATTATTTATGTGTGGCTTTATTCTACGGAGTAATGAATTATACTGCGTATATCTTTAATTTTATTGAAGTTGATATGAAGTAGGGGTGAGAAACCATTTTCCTTGAACAGGAAAAACCTTCATAATCACATCTCGAACAAACAAAAGGTCACTAGGGGGCCATTGGTGAACATGCATCAAAAAGAAAACTCATTGTAGACACATAAAAACACATAAGTACTACATAATCAAGAGGGATCTTGATTCTTGAATCCATTTATTTTGTGTCCAGATCATCATGACTTGATTGAGATTTATATGTAAGAAAAACATTGTAACTAACAAATATATTTTCTTATACATGTCCTTTTTTCACATCTCCAATTATATTTTCAATTAAGAAGCGGCTAGTTATGACAAATATACTACTATCTTGTTAACAAGTCTTGTAATTTTAATTTATTAAACACATTAGAAATAAATTCTAGAGAACTGAAACCTTATAATTCTACTTTTGTAACCATTTTCTATAGAGCAAATTTAAGATATTATATCAAACCAATAATTCTATAGACATATGCCTTGTCTATTCATGTATGTACAAATGTTTCTATCAAGCAAATTTAGGTATCTTTAACTTCACGCATTGTTTTAAGCTAGTAAGAGCTAGGCATCTCCTTTTGCTCATGTTACATCGCCATAAAACAGTTCCTTACTTCCTTTATTATCATACGTACTAATTTACTAAAGTTTAAGAATCATTAGTCCTAGTGCTATTCGTCTTGGATTATTTTTTAGGTAAAATGTCCTAGTCCTAGTCCAGTTTTTTGAGACCTATCCTCCTTAGCTTCCTTTGTAATGCCAGAATTCACATCCTTAGTCATTTCATGGTAGGAATACCAAAGTCATGAAACTGGTTTAATGTAGCAATCTTCGCACCACTCGTACTAGCCACATTCAGGGGCAGAGCCATGCCCACAGTAGTGGGGGGACATGCCCCCAACAAATCTCGTCATGACACACTAAATATGCAATAGAAAAGCATATTTTTTTAAGGAAAAAGTGAAGTGCCCTCAGCATAATACTCGGAGTGCCCTCTACAAATTTTGATTACAAATAATTTAAAAGTCAAATTGTTCGCCGGAAACATTTTCCAAAGGTTGTTGATCGGAAAAAATGGAGAACCGAGCTTTTGGTGACTAAAAAAGGGTAGTGGTTAGTGGGTAGGGAGTAGTGGGGCATGGGGAAGTGGGTACTAAAAGTAAAATAATTTATTAGTAGTAGTAATTACTTATAGTGTATATAAATATAACGATTTTTCTAACTTGTGCCCTAAGGGCACAAGTTAAGTACACCAACAAGTTCAGAAAAGTACTCACGGACCCACATAAAAGTACAGACAAGTGTACTTTTGTCTGAGTCCTTGAGTCCTTTTTTATGAATCCCGTAGTATTATTGGTGTGCTTAACTTGTGCCCTAGGGCACAAGTTAAAAAAACCCTAAATATAATAATAATAAACAGTCTTTTGTTTATATTTTAAACATTTGTATCGTTTGTTAAGTTTTAGATACAATGTACGACACTATGTGTTTGATTTGTCAACAGATGATGAATATAGGATTTGAAGAATAAAGAATGTACACTTATTATTGATATTTATATTGATTTAAAATTTTTAAATTTTTTTATATATTTTCGATTGCAATATGTTTCTCTAAATGTTTATTGAAAGTTAGCGTTTCGTAAAACGATTACATTGCTTTTAATAATTCTTTGCGAATATGCAAATGTGTCTCATACAATTTGCTTCATGCTTGATTTATTTTTCTTTCCATCAAGCACATGTATTTGACCTATGTATATAGTTGTAGTACACAAAGTAAGTGAATGTTATTTTAGATAAACTTGTTGAAATTACCTATTTCATAGATATGAACGCCTCTATTACGTGTTTATAGCATCAAAGTAAAGCAAAAATTCAACTTTTTTGGCTTTAAATAAACTCCGACCCGACTCATTTCAAAATACTAAAAATGACATTTACCAACACGTTATTTCATAAGAAGAAAAAAGTTCGCGATGCCCCCATTACTACTTTTCCTGGCTCCGCCACTGGCCACATTAGCAGCCTTCTTCTTAGTGTCATCCGCTTTCTTGGGTTCAGAAGGAGGCGCTTTGGGTTGATAACGAAACTTCTTACCTAACACAGGTTTAGTAACTCCACCTTTACCCAAAACATTTTGACCACCATTCTTACTCTTATTCTTGTGATTAACCGTTTGAAACCCATCATTAACACCTTGTGTGAGTTGAGTATTAGGTGGTACAGATTTAGGACACTCAACCAGAGTATGACCAAAAATCTTACACGTATCACATCGATGTGGTTTTCACTTTTATTCAACCCGAATAATCTCAATAGTCGAACCCGACCCATCAAGTAGGGGTATTTCAACAGTGAGACTTTCCTTAAGCACCTCATCCGCCTTAACTTCAATCAAGCACATAGAAAAACTACTTCGGTCCCATGATTCCTTGCACATTTGATTAGTATAAGCATCTAATATTCTCGGCGTATCAATCAATGTAGCAAGAAGACTAAGACCGTCATTAGAAAACATAGCAAGAGGAACACCATGGAATTTAACCCACACCGGGATATTGGTCAAATCCTCTTTAAGTAAGTTGGTGTTCAAGGTCCATGGTTTAAGGATAATAGGGACATTTCTAGTCAACCACGGACCGTTTTCAAGGACATCATCAACATCTTTCTTCGAATTAAACTTAAAGAAAAAGAATCCCTTGGCATTCATCATAACCTTCTGTATACCATACTTAGCCCACACATTGCATACATAATAATCAACAACAGGAAAAGCAAAGCGTTTACCAAGGAAATAACCATAGAGAGTTTCGCATACCTAGTGTTCACCTCTTCAACCACTTTCATAGGGACCGTAAGATCCACACCATTTGTTTTCTTGCTACACTCCAGCCTACGAAAGTTAAAAGTGTGTTTCTTAGGTTCATTAGAAGTAGCACCTACATATGTTGTAGTAGGTTGTTTCAAAGCATTCTCGGCATTCTTTAATTGGACAGCATGCATTACATTATCAAAGTCCTTACAAGCATCCAAGACAACCTTATCAATACCATTAGTAGTTGGCATTGCAAGTGAAATCGACTCCACTTGCTTCGTAGCAGCAGGTCCAAGGTTAGACGTGGGAATAGAACCTCCTGCATCCTTACTACTACAACTTGTATTATCCATGCATGACTGGTAACACAGCCATGTGGCTTAGACGACACAGATCCACTCTCCATACATGGCGTAGCATCCTCAAGATTACCTCCACCCTTATCTCTCTCTCTTGTAATCCCCATCATAACATCACTACAACAAGACGAACCTCAAAATCACCACCAAATCGTACAGATCCGAAGCCCCACCAGAATAACTAGATCAATCAATAAATTAAGTATGTATTCCCAAAACATGCATACAAATCACATGCAGCCACAAAATGTTCTATGGAATAAATAATTGGAGTAAGACATGTTTTAATGGACTAGAATAATCAATTAAAAAGAAACAAACTGACTATAAAAGTAATCAACAATCGAATAGAAGATAACTATAGGTCAGTGGTTATAGGAAACCCCACATCCACGAATCTTAGCAATCCACAAACGAAGGGTTTATTAAATTCAGTCGGTAATTTAAAGGAATGACGAAATCGATGAAAAACGAATATAATTTGCGAGGGTTGCATTTTTCTTTTATTTTTGCTAGAGAGAGAATCGCTAGGGTTTTTTTTATTCGTATTAATCCTAACACGCCTAATCACGACTCACACACAAGTCGGATATATAAATATATACACAAGTCAAATACTCACACACAAGAAGAGAATCATAACACTAGTTACATGTGTGTGATGACTCGACTCTAACATTTGGTTTCTTGACGATTACGAGTATTCTTCTCCTGTACTTGAGATAGTGGATGACGGGAACACTTATAAACACATATAGACACGTTATAGTGATCAAAGAAAGGAGGAAGAAAGAACAGAAGGTTTTTGTATTATTCAAAGTTTCTAATAACTTCAAAAATCATTTAATGTGTTAAAGTTTGCAACTTTCAAATAGTTTTAGTGTTATTAAGGTTAGTTGTACAAGGAAAACGTGTTTATAAACAATCCTTGGTAAAATTTAAGAAGATTGAAAATTCTGGCAAAGTTTCTAACAAGCCTTAAACCCTAAACTTTCTAGCAAGTTGTTCTTCAAAGTTTCGAACAAGCCTTAAACTCTAAACTTTCTAACAAGCTCTGTTGGCGTGATCTTCGATCAAGCTTTTTTGATTACTCAGTGCTTTACTCTCTTGTATAAGTTAGAAAAGCACTTCGACTCTTGGGAATACTTCTAATTTGTACAAATTGGAAAGTTACAAAAGTTTCTAGCAAGCAAAACTTTCTAGTAAGCAAAACTTTCTAGCAAGCAAGGACTGAACTTTCTAACAAGGTCAAAACTTTCAAACAAGGATAGAATTTTCGAACAAGGACAAAAATTTCAAACAAGGTCAAAAGTTTTGAGCAAGTGTCAACTTTCAAGGAAGTGCAAAAGTTTCGAGTAACCCCAAGTTTCGAATTGGTTGGATTTTGTTGACTTTTTGCGTTTGAGAGGAAGACAATGTTCAAAAATGGAACGAAGTGCTAAAGCATTGTTTGAGTCTAAGCCAGATGAAACTGAACATGCTGCGGGTATACAGATGGGGAATCAGTTGCAAACGTATGCTGTAAATCAAATGGATCAGATTGTGAATCAGAATGTGGTTAATCAAAACGGGAATGATTGTTTTATGACTACGATTCAGAAACCTACATCTGAAAATCACAGTTGTGATTTAGGTCATATTAGTAGAGATTACAATTTCAATGCAGTGACATCTAGCACAATTCCCGGAAAGTGAGTACTTCACCTTTGGTCTTCCTTGCCAACCTCTCACCGAGCCCTCCTAACCCTTTTGCCGCGTGAGGCATCCTTGCCAATGGGTCACGCTACTCCCCGTTGGGGGTAGCCTTAATGTTTAATGTGTTATTGGACTTAAATGGTGGTTTGGGCTGCGATCTTTTGTTTAAGCTTAAATTGACCTTACACGAAAAATAAATGGCAAGTGTTGTTAGGTTAATTATGGGCCATTCGAAGTTTTAAGAATTGGAATGATTTCTTTTATATGGAATTTGTTATAACTGAAATTTAGCAAATTTTGGGTTTGGTCCGATTTGCGGTTTGTTATGCTCAGTCGTAGTTGATATATAAAAGAAATAACATTATATGTTAGGTTGTGTTTTTGATAAATGATGAAAAAGCTTAAATTGAGGGTTTTTTTTTTTTTTTTTTTTTTTTTTGATAACCATGGTTTTCGATTTTTTGGCCGGCTAATCCACAGGGTTTAAACCCAGCACCACACAGACTCAAACCAGGTGAAGCTCTCTCTTTTCAAGAGGTTGGCATGACCACTTAATGTTGTTGCACCTAGTAGGAATTGAACTTGAGACTTCAAACATTTTATAGTGATAGTTACAAGCCCTTTACCACTAGGCCACCCTTAGGTGGTTGTGTATGTATTGTTATATAGGTAGATGATTAAGGGTGCGTTTGGTTTGCTTATAAGAATCACAATCGATATTGGTATGATAATATGATGGTATGAGATTGAATTTGATAGTTCAAAAAATGTTGTTTGGTTTATATATTTAGGTTTGAATATTGTTTGATAAACATGAAGAAAAAGAGTAGGGTGAGAGAAATTAGTAGTGGAATATAACCCACATGAATGGTTTGGCAAAATCCACCAAGTCCAAGTGGTATGGATCAATGGGTTTCATCCGTAAGGCCCACAGGAATTGTTGGGCAAAACCCTTCAACCAAATAACCACATATGGTATCAAACTCATACCCTCATTCCCACACCCTATACCAAACGGACCCTAAGAAAAAAATAGTCTAAAAGCCATTAGAAAATTTTATTATTATTTTATTTACCAATGAAAATGGGATGTCATAAAATTTTCCAACCGGATATTGCGAACTTGTTGGTAAATAGATACCTTTTTGGTACGGTTATTTTAATTCAAAAAAAGATTTATTTAATTTGGCAAATTATTAAAAAAAAAAAGTATTATACTTGTCACAGATTCGTTTTCTGGGTAGTGAAAAAAAAAAATTCATTTTCAGTATCATTAACTTGTCTTTTTTTTTTTTTTTTTTTTTTTTGAGGGTAATATTTGACTTGAAGTACCGGTTTCGTCCACATGTACCGGTAAATTCTTAGTTTATATATTTTTAAAATGTTTTCAACACTACTAAATCTTTAGTTACCTTCTAGACCCTTTCTTCTTGTTTTCTTTCTCAAAGGTTACAACTGATTTTAGACGTTCACCTAAGAAACTTAAATCATTCTCGAAACTTCACAGAATCACAACCCATAAATCCTTAGTTTATATATCCCCTAGATTCGCTAAAAATCTCAACATATCTAGTTCCGATCGCCGGAAAATTCCCAGATTAGGCTACCATCCATACCCTCCGACGGAAAAGCACACATCGCCGCCAACCTCCACTGTTAGTGTATGTGTGTAGTTGGTTGTTTTTGTGGAGTTAATTTTTGCCTTTTTTTTTGGTGATGTTGGTGTAGATTTTGATGGGATTTCTTGATGGGTTATAGTTAGAGTTTTTATCTAGTTTGTTTTGATTTGGAAATAGGATGTTGATTTGTGTTAACTGGGGGAGTTATTGAACAAGGCTTTTGATGATGTATAGCATGTTCGGACCCACAAAGTCCGAATCAAACACCAAAGCCTAAAGACGGGACGAACAATTAGTACTGGGCTCGGCCCCCAAAATGACAAAGGCGCGGGTGCACTTGCCCGCGGCCCAATAATGAGTCCGGAACGCCCCCAATAAGGCTTGGATCACGAACTCGCCAAAAAAGGTAAAGAATCTCATCAGCACTTTAATGGCTAACATGGGCAGACCCCATGCAGGGAAACTCCGTAGTTCCCACCCAAAAGCATCGCCATCACCAGTAAGATGCCAAAAGGAGGAGTTGACTTCGGGGTTTGCCGCCCAAAAACATCACCATCAAGATGCGAGGTACCAGGCAATCCGACAAGAAGACCCTAGGTATAAATAGAGGACACTTTGCCACTCTCAGGGGTATCTTGTTCACTCTCTCACATACTATACTCTTTCTCTCTCTACAAGATACTTTTCTCACATCCGAGGTCGACCGCGGAGGTCCCCTTTCCACGGTGAGGCTAACGGTGTTGTTTCTTTTCTTAGCAGAACGAAGCAAATCACATTTGTTAGTCCAAGATTAGCCCAGCTCGAAGTTAGCATAAACTAATCTTCGTCTCGAGCCCCATTTTTGTACTAACAGCTTTTATGGTAGTGGGGAATTTGGTGAAGGGGTTCATGGGCATATATGGAAGTTTGGGTTTAACTCTCATGTTTATGTTCCGACACCGTTGATTGATTTGTATTCGAGTTTATAGATGATGTTTGGTGGTGGTGGAACCGGGTACCGATACTTCAAGTCAAATATTACCCTCAAAATAAAAATAAAAAACAAGTTAATGGTGCTGAAAAAGAAAATTTTTTGTTCACTACCCAGAAGATGAATCCATGGCAAGTATAATATATTTTTTTAATAATTTGCCCTATTTAATTTGGTACGGTTTGCAAAAAAACCGTATTAAATAACGTTTATTTGGTACGGTTTTATAAACAACCGTACCAAAAAATACCGTAGCCAATAAAGCTTTTTTAGTACGGTTTTTTTAGAAACCGTGGCAAATGACTTATTTTTTGCATTTTGGTACGGTTTCTTCTATAACCGTATTAAAATAGCGTACCAAAAAATATTTATGTAGTAGTGTTTGAAGGTGGAATCATTAAGAAGCCAAAAAAACAAGAGTATCTCCATAGTGCAAATCAACATCTTTTACAACATTCAACCATCCATCAGTAAAAGAGTATATTTCACCAACTTTTTCAATCTTTAGTCGCCATTTATACCCTCCCTTCGCAGATCGGACTATTGGGTCTTTAGTCATTTGGTTCCACAAGTATCTCTCGTAAAAGTCATGTGGTAGCGGCTACCAAAAAAAAATCATATCACGGATATATAATATATTCACATAAACAACTATCTGCAAACATATAAAACACTAAAACTACATTAAGCACATACCAAGTACGGAAGAGTTGGATAAATCATATGGGACCGAAATAAGGAAGAGTTTCATCTAGGATAATCTTGTAGAAAGATGGATACGTACGACACTAGTACACAAATTTGCATTTTGGAACGTTTATAAAGGGTATTAGGAACGTTTTTGAGACCGTTCTCTATGTCACTGTTCCAAAAGAGCAAAACTTTTGGGAGCGGTCAAAATAAGCGTTCCAAAAGTGCATCTTTTTGGAACGGTTTTATCATAAAACGTTCTATAACATGACCAAAAATTGGTAACAAAATCTGATATATTAGCACGCTTTTTGCCAAAAACGTTCCAAAACCGTTTACCTTTATGGAACACTATTTTGAGAAACGTTCCAGAAATCATTCGGCTTTCCCGCGAAAAGGGTTTATGCAGCAACCCACTGTGTTCGTGAATAACCCATTTTGTTCATGCAGCAACGCATTTTCCAGAACATTTTCAACCAAAACAAAAAAGCTTATTCACAACACCAAATTTATCCAACAATCTACAATACCAAATTCATTTATTACGACCAAACTTTGTCAAAAAGCTATTTAACCAACTTCATACATTAAGCAAACTTAGTTCAAAAGCAGAGACATACATCAATGTTCTAAACCCAAAAATTACATCCATACACCAACTATATAGCTAAATGCTTTCTTTACATGGTCCGCAAAAAGTCCGTAAAATGATTTACTCGCATCACATACCATTTTGTCAATAAATGGCATGGTATCGCCTTTCTCGTTGTGAAGTATCTAAGAATCTACAAGTAAGCATAGAAAAAAGAGTTAATTCTTTCATCAAAGATACTAGTATGATTTATTGCGATAGACCAAACTTAATACTTACATTATCAGGGTACCCATGTTGTAGGACACTAAAAAAGTCGAGAATCCACTTCATCACATGGTAACCGCATTCCCAAGTGTCTTTCTTTGTTGGTTACACTAAAATCAAATAATAAACATATACACATATGAAACAACACAAATATAAGTATAAATAGTTAATATAGGTATA
The DNA here is from genome assembly GCA_030686995.1 of Artemisia argyi. Lineage (NCBI taxonomy): Eukaryota > Viridiplantae > Streptophyta > Magnoliopsida > Asterales > Asteraceae > Artemisia > Artemisia argyi. The sequence continues at coordinate 180,787,933 of CM060683.1, forward strand.
AATGATTTACATATGCGAATTTTATGCTGATTTTTACATTTTTATGTGCTGATTTTTACAACACAAACTTGTATTATCCTAGAATTTATATGTTTTGAATGGGATAATGTTTGGACAGCCGGAAAAGGGTTATATTCTTTTCTTTTCAGCTTTTATATGTTGTTTCTTTAACATCAAAAATAGTATATGGACAACACAATTATGGGCCTTTGGACGTGTGTTAAAAGTTGGGTTAGATACCTCAATGCCATCAAATCTATCGAAAGATCTGCTCGAGCTCAAGGTCCCCTAAAGCAAATCCAAGAACGATCCACCCAAGCTCGAGGTCGCCTGAAGTATCTCCAGAATTATAGTCTCGTTTTGAATTTTCCATGACATTTATTCATCCTGCCAAGCACCGCTTTGTTGTCACTGGCTACATCATCGCTAATATTCCAAGTTCTCTAATGTTTTTAATAGCAAACTACTAATTAAGTAACACATTACATATGCTAAATAGATGAAAGCACATGTATTAAGTTTAAATATAACTAATACCTTGGCCGCAAGCCACATTTGATCCTTCTCTAGCTAGATAACTTGTTTCCAATCTTTGAGATAAGAAACATGTGCTCGCACCTCAACTCCAATCCATGAAGCAAATCTTAGTCCCGTATCACTATCCACTAATCTACTTGTCATATTTTTGTTGTTGTCTTCTCATTTTCTTTCTTTGTTTTTGCACCTAGCCACTCGAACAAAAAGCTTATAGATATATACATATATAATATGACCCATATGATGCATTTCAAGTCAAGAAAATAGTTACATATGAAATGGCCAAATATAAATTTAACAAGTTCACAAAGAATCACTGATGAGGCGAAAAATGATCCGTTTTTAGGGGGTCATTTAAGCCCGAATCCGACTTTATTTGATCAAATATTGCCCTAAATCGTTCCTTTTGTGATTTTAGGTACTTGGAGAGTGAATTCTGGAAAAGAAGCCATTTTGGACATTTTTGGAGCATAAAAGTGAAGAAAATGGCAAAGTATCAATTTTCCATGCTGGAAGCACTAGGTGACGGCGTCAAGAGTTACACCTGACGGCGTCAGATCCCAAGAATAAAATACCGTAGGTGGTGACGGCGTCACACAGGCCGTCATAAGGAGATCAAGGCCGTCCGAGGAAGTATTTGGCGGTGAGGTGACGGCGTCACAAGCTTGTCTTGACGCCGTCAGACCAGTTTTCCTATATATAGTTTTCTAGTTTTTTCATTAAAGGAGAGAAGTTTTGGGAGAAACCCTAAAGACGAATTTGGGTGAACTTTTACAGGTTTTTCAAGGGTTCCAAACCCTTGATACCTTGCATTGTAATTGAGATAAGTATTCTTCTAATTCAATCAATATGTCTATGTGTTGGTTGTCTATATCTTGTTCTTGTCTCAATTCAATTATGCTAGGCTAGATCTCTCTTGTGTTTGCTTAGATCTAATGAAACCTAGATATTGATTATGTGTTGATTACTTGTTTATTCTTGTTGTGGATGAATGATTTTATATGTTAGGCTTAAGAAAACTGGCAGATCTCCAAATGGTAACATGCTTGAACGTCTTAAGAAACATGAACCGAGACGTACTAGGTCTTTATTGGTTGTATTTAATGCATGAGCCACTGTTTACAATCCCTATAGTTGTGCTGGGTCATGGTGTAGGAGGAGATAAGAGCTCATAGAATTGGGGAGTTATGTATGCCACCCCATGAATGGTATTAAGGAATACGATCCGTCATCCATGCAATTATAACAAGTAATTAATATGTAAAAGATATCTAGGGAGTAATGAAGTCTAAGTAAACACATTTTCTCCAATTACTGCTCACAACCTTAGTATAATTAGTTTATTTTCATTTTTAGTATTTTATTTTGATTGCATCTTAGCTTTGGGTTAGTTGAATAGCAACTAATTCCGCCCACTCTTTCAAAACCCGAGATTTTACTTGCTTTCATAAAAATATAAAAAGACAAAAATAATCATCTCTCACCTTTAGAACTAGTAATTTAGGCTTTCTAATCCTAGCGACACTATTCCCAAGCTGAACGATCAATCCCCCGGTACTTGTCACTATACTATACTACAACGATCAGGTACACTGCCTGGTGGGGGTTGTAAGCTTCTCGAGATCCCTCGAGAGGTAAAGCAAGGTGCGATTCCCACGCATCAATCACTAAAACACACATAATTCATATGACAAATAAAAAGTGTGGAAAAACTACCTCAAATTATTAAGTTAAAATCATGAAAGAAGCACCTTTATTCTTGGATCGTTTGAGGTCAAAATGGTGGTGTTATTTGGAAGATTTACTGGGTTTTAGAAGGATTTAGGAAGGATTAGAGAAGGGTTTGATAATTGAAGGTTTGGTGGCTGCTATCTCAATTCGATTAAGGGTTTTTGGGGAGAAGGGAAAATGTAAATGAGAATTGTGAGTAGATAGGATCGAATTGAATGATGGAAAAAAAAGGCCTTGGGACGGTTTTTTTGTAATTGTTCCAAATAATCAAAAAAAATTGTAATATCCGGAACACTTTTTGACTAAACCGTTTCTAATAATCGAAATTTTTGGCGCTAGAATAAAATTGGGCGAAAATTCGAACCTTAGACGCTCTTTTTGGAACTTTTGTTTAAAAATCGTTCCAAAAAGTAAACATCTTTTAGAACACCTACGGGAGAACCGCTCCAAAAGATTATTTTGGAACTCTTTTCAAATGAACGTTCCTAAAAATAATTATTTGGAACGCTTTTGGGCAATGATTGGTTAATTGTGTTTCTTTTGGAACACTTTCAAAATAAAACGTTCTAAAATGTTATAGAAAACAAATTTTGTGTAGTAGTGCGAGGAGCCATTTTAATATATGATTCTTAAACTTTAGTGAAGTGTGATATGAAGAAACTGTTTTATGGAGATGTATTATGAGCAAAAGGAGATGCCCTAGCTCTTACTTAAAATATGAGAGTGAAGTTAAAGATACCTAAATTTGCTTGATGGAAACTTTTGTACATACATGAATAGACAAGGTACATGCATGTCTTTAGAATTATTGGTTTGATATTATAGAAAATGGTTACCAAAAGTAAAATTATAAGATTTGAGTTTCTCTAGAATTTATTTCAAATGTGTTTAATAAATTAAAATTACAAGACTTGTTAACAAGATAGTAGCAAATCAAACGACGTTACGTGTTACATGTCGTTAATTTTGTTTATGGGACTATTGTTAGTGATGTACTTTTTTTACACTATTATACTATATTTCTCATAACTAGCCTTCTTAATTGATATTTGTCCTGTTTATTATTAGAAGTATTTTAAACAGCTCCATTTGTCACCATTTTTACGTTATATGTAATAGTCGGGTCGGATTATTTCAATATTTAACTCAGGTCAATCAGTTCAACCCGATTAACTCGAATACTAAAAAAGGTCGGGTATCAGGTTCAAAATGCTTTGCTTATTCGGATTCGGGTCAAGCCAACTGACCCGAGTTACTTTTTTTTTTCTTTTTTTTATAAGTATCGTGCTTTTGTGTGCATGAGTTACATAATTGCAACGTTATAAACTTTGAGAAATTATACACACTTGTACTAATAAGTGATAAAAATGCAATTTTATGTACAAGCATCGTATCTAAGCCATCGAATCCCCTTAATATAAGATAACAATGTTATAATACTTAAAAGGATCTCATGTAATCAAGTTAATATGTTTTCAAGCTAATCTACTAGAAACCGCAAAACAACGCACTTATGTTTTTTGTTGCTTCATGCTTGTAAACAACAGTACATTAATACCCCTATGTCTAAGTTAATGTTTAACTCATTTGTATTTCAACTGTATTTACTCTTGACATTACACTTTACAAACCTACGAACTGTGTATATGGATGCTTCAAAGAAATATTCACATTCAAAGTTTTCATATCTTAAAAAAGTAAACCATCTAAGATGATGGTGAGAAATTTCATATATAGTAAACTGTAGTAAAGTTTAACTAAAGTTACGTATATGAAAGATAAAAGAAATAATTGAGTATTTATTTTTACTGTGAATATAACATTTAATAAATACATGCATTATTATTGTGGGTTATTTTTGTCACATGTTACAAAGTTCGCTAAACTAATTAGACCAACTAAAGAAAATTTTCTCATTCTTAGGAACACACCAATTGAACAATAAGAGATTTATTTTTTGAAAATTAATCTTTTTATGACATTATTTCTGTGGTTCCAAAGAGACCATAATGTTGATTGCCATATCAAAGAAAGCGTCTAGTTTTGCCAGGTAGACGTGGTCGATCAGCTATGGTGACGACATCATGAAGGTTTGAGATGGTGGTATCCGATAAAGTCCACCATGTATTAACCTCCTTCCAAAAAAGTTACATCATATCGTTACTGCTTGCAATATGGCACCTATATATTTAAGTTAAAAGTTAACTATCAGGTTTTAGTTTCAAACAAAATATATATTTTTGTAATGAACAACAAGACAGGTTCGTAATCTTATAATTCTTCTACGCATTCCTTAAATTTGAGGCTTTTAATAAGTTGAGTGAACATAGCCCAAAAGAAAATTTACGCTTGGGACCTAATTAAGCCCAAAATTTGCTCAAAGCAAATCAGCAATATCTTATGAGAGTTTTGATTCTTTTATAAAAAACTGAATAAATACATAGTTAACTTAGTAGAAGTTGTGGTCAACTTGTATGTAGGGGTAGCAAAGTTATTGAAAAACACACAAGTTGTCATAAGTGGGTTTAGTGTTGTAAACTTTTGTAAATAGGATTTCATTTTGAATGGTTATTGAAGGCAAAATATTTAAGAGATGGGAAACAATGTGTAGTGCTTCTACCCAACAAACAAGTGGCATATAAGCTTAATAAATGAGGGCGCGAACAAGGTGATTTATGGTTCGTAGCAAGCGTTGAAAATTTTCATTTTGTTGAGATGTCTTAGGATACGATAATCGGAGCCATGATTTTGAAACAAAGTGTGAAAGCGGGTGTTGTCAAATTCACACCCGTGGTCACATTGCAAGGCCTTAATGTCGACTTTAAACTGGTTATTTACAAAGGCATGAAAAAGTAATTATGTAGCATTGTGTATGCATGGAAGGAAGAAACATTAAAAAAGTAATTAAAAAAAAAAGTTTAGCAGTTTAGGGTTAATATTAGGTCGAGTGTTTTTGGTGGTAGGTGTTTAAGGCTCGTATTACCATATTAGATAATGTAAATTGGCTAGGTTTATTATTAATGTGGCGTATACATAAATTACATAGTAAGATGATAAGACAAAAGTTCGAGGAAGACATACTGTCCGCTTGGATGCCACTGCATAACTCGAATCACTAACTACCAATTATCTGTTTTTATTATTATTGTTTTTTTTTAATAAAAAAAGCTAACATATTTGACTAATCCTAAACGAATAGGACTAGGACTAAGCCTTAATACATTTTGGCTAATAGAGTTTTGCCTACGATAATCTTGAAGAAAGATTGATACGTACGAGGAGTCATTTCTAATGATTCTTACACTTTAGTAAATTAGTACGTATGATAATAAAGGAAGTAAGGAACTGTTTTATGGCGATGTAACATGAGCAAAAGGAGATGCCTAGCTCTTACTAGCTTAAAACAATGAGTGAAGTTAAAGATACCTAAATTTGCTTGATAGAAACATTTGTACATACATGAATAGACAAGGCATATGTCTATAGAATTATTGGTTTAATATCTATAATATAATATCTTAAATTTTCTCTATAGAAAATGGTTACAAAAGTAGAATTATAAGATTTTCAGTTCTCTAGAATTTATTTCAAATGTGTTTAATAAATTAAAATTACAAGACTTGTTAACAAGATAGGAGTATATTTGTCATGACTAGCCTTCTTAATTGAAAATATAATGGGAGATGTGAAAAAAAGGGCATATATAAGAAAATATATTTGTTAGTTACAATGTTTTTCTTACATATAAATCTCAATCAAGTCTTGATGATCTGGACACAAAATAAATGGATTCAAGAATCAAGATCCCTCTTGGTTATGTAGTACTTATGTTTTTGTATGTGTCTAAAATGAGTTTTCTTTTGTATGCATCTTCACCAATGGCCCCCTTGGGACCTTTTGGCTATGAAGGTTTTTCCTGTTAAAGGAAAATGGTTTCTCACCCCTACTTCATATCAACTTCAATAAAATTTGAAGATATATAAAATATATAATACATTACTCCGTAGAATAAAGCCACACATAGATTAACTGAAATAACAAACTAACAATAGCTATATATCATGCATAGATTAACTGAAATAACAAACTACAAGTCTACAAACATACCCTTTTTTTAGAAATGGGATATATTTCTAATAACATTTCGCATATTTAGGATCAAAAAAGCAAATTAATTAGTGTTTTCCCATCATTGTCAAAAGCTATAAAATATAAACAAACACAAATTATTTTTGACAAGTTACCCTTTTTTTCTATTTTGCCATGGTTTAAAAGCATTTGTTATTCCAAATTGTTTATTTAAGTACTCTTGAGTAAAATAAACTATGTCGCGAGATGAATTATATATATGATACATATATTTATCATAAATTAACCTTACCAAATTAACATCGTGTGTCTTAGTCTTAGAGATAATCACCACAAAGTAAGGGTCATCATGATCGACATCCCGACCATCATTACAATCACCATCTTCATCTTTGATTCTTGGGGGTAAAACTTTTTCACACTCATTTGCAGTATATATCGTCACTTTGAAGGCGGAATCATTAACGAGCCAAAAAACAAGCACATCACCAAACTGCAAATCAGCATCTTTAACAAGATTTAACCATCCATCAGTAAAAGAATATCTTTCACCAACTTTTTCAATCTTTAATTGCCATTCAAACCCTCCTTTCGCATATCGGACTATTGGGTCTTGAGTCATTTGGTTCCTCAAGTATCTCTTGTAAAAATCATGTGGTAGCGGCTGCGAAAAAAGAATCATATCATGGATATATTCACATAAACAACAAACTGCAAACACATAAAACACATTAAGTACGTACCAAGTAAGGACGAGTTTCGTCTATGATAATCTTGAAGAAAGATGGATACGTACGAGGAGCCACTTTTATTGATTCTTAACCTTTAGTGAAGTGTGATATGAAGAAACTGTTTTATGGAGATGAAATATGAGCCTAAATTTGCTTGATGGAAACATTTGTACATACATGAATAGAAAAGATACATGCATGTCTATAGAATTATTGGTTTGATATCTATAATATAATGTCTTAGCTTAAACTTGCTCTATAGAAAATTTATAGAAAAGTAAAATTGTAAGATTTCAGTGTCTAGAATTTATTTGAAATGTGTTCAATGAATTAAAATTACAAGACTTGTTAACAAGATAGTATATATCAACCGACGTTATACGTTTTACATGTCGTTAAAGTTGTTTATGTGACTATTGTTAGTGATGACCTTTTTTACATTATTATACTATATTTGTCATAACTAGCCTTCTTAATTGATCTTTGTGCTGTTTGTTATTAGAAGTGTTTTAAACAGCTCCATTTGTCAACACTTTAACATTATATGTCAAGTTAAAGTTTAACTCATTTGTATTTCTACTGTAATTACATTTGACAAACCTATGAACTGTAACACGTAACCCGGTGAATCGTTGACTCGACCAGGTCAAATAAAAACCCGGATTTTAAAACATTGATTATGAATACAACATGTGATGTTCTCTACTTATCATAAGCTCTTTTTCTATTGCTATTCTAAAATTGATACATTGAATTTTTATATATATTCCCAATCTTATAAACAGAAAAATCCGTCGCTATAGCCCTGTCATGTAGTAGTGGTGGATACTTCAAAGAAATATTCACATTCAAAGTTTTCATATCATAAAAAAGTAAACCAGCTAAGATGATGGTGAGAAATTTCATATATAGTAAACTGTAGTAAAGTTTAACTAAAGTAAAGGTACACGAAAGATAAAAGAAATAATTGAGTACGTATGTTATTTTTTACTGTGAATATATGTTTAACATTTAATAAATACATTATTGTGGGCTCTATTTATCACATGCTAGAGAGGTAATGTGCCCTACATGCAGAACTCAAAATAGAAATAGTTTCTAAATAGTGGAAAGGAATAAAAAATATAAAGCTAGCACAAAGCCAGATATTTATTGAGATTTATAAATACCTTTTCATTTATATCTAAAGGTTCTCTTGAAATAAAAAATCAGTTAGCTACAACTGTATTAATGTCAATGAGACTTTCACATTTGAGCTACTATAGAATACGAGATGAAGTGTTGAGCCCATAAATTTATTTTAAAGTGTTTGAATATTTGGCATTAAATTCCCTTTTTTTCTAAGAGAGAAAAAAAAATACTTTTTTTTTTTTTTTTTTTTTTGTAAAACTTATGTAATTTAAAAAAAAAAAAAAAAAAAAAAAAAAAAAAAAAAAAAAAAAAAAAAAACGTTACATTGAAAGCAAAGAGCTAGAATTATTTAATAAAGGGGATGGATATCGAGTTACAAAGTTGGCTAAAGTGATCAATCCACTATGAGATGACATAAAAGTTTACTCACACACTTAGATTAATCATAGGAATTATGGTATGATTGGACATTTGATCCAATAAAAGCTTGTACAAATATGATGTAATTGTTATTCTAGCTCATTGTTGGCGTTTGTTTTTAATAAATTTTTACCGTTAAAAAAAATAACAATGATGAGAGCTTTATTTCATAGAAGATAACTCTTTTTTAATTTGGGGCCATATTTTTCGATAGACGTGCTCGATCAACCATGTGACAACATCGTAACATGAAGGTATTTCCGGCAAACCCCATTACGTATAAACGTCCTTCCAAAAAGATGATGTATATTTTAGTTATAAGTCAACTATCATGTTTTAGTCTCAAACAAAATTTATATCTTTTTAATGAACAACGGTACAGGTTCGTAATCTTATAAAATATTCATATTTCCTATGGCGTGAGGCTTTTAATGAGTCGAATGAACATAGTTCAAACCTAAACAAAATTTTAATCGGTCCTTGAGCCCAAAATTTGCACCAAAAGTCGGTGTCAATTACTTCACGTTAACACAACATCACAAGTAACATTGAATCACATTTTATGTGCACTCATAGCCTAAATAGTGAAGCCACTAAAACTAAAACACGCAGAATTTTTTTTAAAAAAACAAATATATACACAAATTAAAAGGTGTCATCGTTGGGATGACAATGCCCCATGACACCGAGTATAAACTGTGTTTTCATTGGATCGATAACCCCAATAATGACTTTGTGATACTAAGAGCTCTTTAACGATTACCAAAATGTTTAGTAAGATAAAAGAAGATTAAACTACATAAATCGTCCTTGTGGTTTGGCCAAATAGTAAACACCGTCCCTATCCTTTCGAAAATTCCGACACTGTCCTTGTGAAGAACTTTGAGTTGCAAATTTCGTCTTTGGCTAAGCTGAAATGCCTAAAAAGCCCTTGTCTTCAACCTAGAGTATTTAAATTAGATTTAACTTCTTATTTAGAAAAGAAAAACTATAAATAAATCATGGATCAGAAGAAGAAGTTCAATATCATCTTCAAAAACAAGTCATCCCCAAATCATCTATATCTTAAAATTCACTATCATCTTCAAAACCCTTAAATTAAAAACAAGCAAACACATAGATCAAGAACAAATCTATCATCATCCTAAACCTCTACATCCATTAACATCCCCACTCAAATGAAATAAAAAAACACTAAATCAAAAACAAATAACCTACCAACACACACACACACACATACTACACATACATTACACACAAGAGTCCAACAATTTGCTAGATCCCACGGAGGGTGACAACATGGTATGGTGGCGACAGCAGTGGTGGATTTTAACCGGATCTAGGAGATTTTGTGTTCTTGTGTACAAAGACCCAATTTTAGATATTTAATTAGAGTAAGTGTTGATTTTAGTTGAGAAGAACACCAACAAGCAAGAAGGGTGTGTATGTGTTGGAATTCCGTGTTTGTCCTGCACTTTTTTGGTGTGTGTGGTGGTCGTTGAGATGATGAGGTGTTTGAGAGAATTTTCATATCTAAATCTTGATGATGAAAAACTTTGATGGGGTATTTGAATTTATTAGTTTGAGATAAAGTGCTTGAGATACATAAGTGTGGGTGTGTTTAGAGTTCAACTAGGAATATATGAAAGGTGATTGATGATAATTCTTGACTTGTACCAATGATAATAAGTTTGGGTTTCTTGAATTTTGTGAAGAATGTGATACTATAAAATTAAGGTTCCTAAATGGACACTAATTCCAGTAAACAAACCTTTTTTATATGAGAGATGATTTGCACACTCCACTTTATTATTTGCACACTCCATAGTACATGCAGATAAAGCAGGATGTTGATATTGTACAGGTACTTAATGCATTGATTGGAGTCTCTCAATCAATTGTTAATGTATGCAAATCAATTCCTTTTCATATATTTTTTTTATTTTCTTGGTAAGGTCATAGATATACTACAAAGCATTGAAATTAGAAAATGTTGACTAAAAACATCACTTGCATCGGAAAGGGATACGACATTTAACACTGGATAAATTTAATAACACAAAAGTTTAAAGTTTAAATTTACTGTACTATTTAACGAAACAAACAACTCCATCGCCATACAAACTCACATTCCCGTCACGGTAGTCACACCACCACTTAAGCAAACCCACCATGATCCACCAAACATTCATTCATCTGCAATGTCTCAAACACCCTATTCATAAAATGAAAGGAATTCATATACGAACACACATAAAAGCACACGAAACGAAGGTTGGTGGTAGTATTGGTAGTTGAATTTGGTGGAGGTGAGGTGGCGGTCGTCGTTTGGTGGTGCCAGTTGACGTTAGTGGTTGCAATCAACATTTGGTTGTGGCTGTCGAGGTCTGGTAAGGACAGATGGTGTTTTGAGGTGGTAGTCGATCTGAGAGCTTGTTGGGAGGGAAAGTTAGTGAAAAGGATTGCGAGAAAAAGAGAATTTTTTGTTTTGAATGTTTTATGAAAATGATAATAAGTTGTATTGGAAATGTAAATAAAAAGATACAATTAATGGTGTAAAAAAAACATGTTCCAACAAAAATGTAAAGTAATATTGTGGAAACAAGTAAAAATAAGTAATTATTAGATAAAGAAAGGTCCATTTAATGGATAAATTGGGTTTTCTTAGAAGGACCCAAAATTAAACAACTATTTATGTGAAAATTGAAAAAGCAATAATATAATAATTTAAAATTCAACAACAATTCAAGTGAAAGTTAAAAAGAAAGAAGACAAGGGTATTTAGTCGATTCATTTTAGCCAAAGATTGAAGTTTGCAACCCAAAGTTTTTCATAATGATGTTGTCTGTATTTTCGAAAAAATAAGAACCGTGTCAGCATTTTAGTCAAACCACATAGCTGATTATTGCAGTTTACTCTTAAAAGAATAGAACGCCACTTTTCAATCAATATACACGACACCCCTTATGTTCTTTTAAGAGCACAAGGTATGTTAACTCGGAGTTATTCCTTAACTCAGTACCACATCAGCTTTAACCTTTTTACCTTAACTCACAAAAAACACCCCTCACCTTAACTCAACTTTTATTCAAATATTTTTAATTTCAACCCCTAAACTAAAACAAATTCTACGTTTATTAAAAAACATTAACATTCATTCTTAAAACACATATATTTTACAATACAGAATAAAAAAAATTACAAAGAAATAGAAAAAAAGAAAAAAAAGACATAACAGAATAACGGAATAAAAATAAATCTACTGCTGACGAGGGGGCAATTTATATTTGGCCATGATTCGATCTTTTTCCATATTGACCAGCGCCACATAGTTTGAATCTTTGCCGGCAGTGTCGAGCAGCAAAACTTCAAACTCCTTCAGCCTCATTAGCGTTTCTTCTTTTTCTGCGGCCACCTGATCTCGCCTGGCGGCTGCCTCATACGCCTTGTCCGCATATTCACGTTTAGCCCGAAACTCTTGGTGCATAGCCTCCCCGAATTGGAACGACGTAAAGGATCCTCCGGTGCTTTTCGTGCCCCCGGTGCTTGTCGTAGTCTCGGATTTTTGTTTCTTTGAAGCCCGCTTTTTTCCCATGTGGCGTGGCTCAACATCATGACCAAACAAAGTCTCGTTTGTTTGGCTTGGAACATCGCCGGTTAAATCAATTGGATCCGGCGTGTCCCATTTGCGATGTTGACGCAAAACGTCCAAAGCTTCCTTGTTGTTAAATGGTAGGTTGTTATTCTACTCATTATATATCTGTTTCGCCCGTTTGAGGACATCCATCGGACTTTCCCCACTTTTAATATCACGTTCTGCGTGTTTGAAAATAGCGTTGAACTTACCATAATCACGGTTCAACGTTTTTCATTTGTCTTGAAGCATATCCTTGTTGCGCTCCTTAGAATTCTTTCGGTTGAACTCATGTTGTACATGTTGCCAAAACGTGTCGCGAGCTTGAGAACGACCGACACGCTCCTCCTCAGAAGTGGCTATCCAACATTCGGCAAACAAGTTTTCCTCACTTGGAGTCCACTTTGTATGCACGTTATGTTCTCCCTCTTCCGGGCTTGGTTTGGGGTCATTGGTTTTTTTTGGACTTGCGTTTATCACGACTTTTGGGCTTTGCTGGAGACGTAGGTGAATCGGGAACTTGATGTGTTTCAGTGTGTGAATGTTGTGATTGTTGTGTTGGTTGGGTGAATTGAAGATTTGAGAAGTCGGTGTTTAAGGTGTTTTGTTAGGATTGTTGCCAGTGTTGTAATTCTTGATGTTGTTGGAATAGTTCTTCGCTCGATATACCAAATATGTTTGGGGTATCCCAATTCGGATTTGACGAGGAACCCATGTTTCGGTTATTCCAATTTGGAGAAGACGAGGAACCCGAATATGGGTTATTCCACCCACCGAGAAGACTCGTAAAGGAGTTGTTGTTGTTGTTGCCTTCGGACATTTTTTTTCTTTTAACTAGTAGAAGTATATTGTAGAAATATATTGTAGAGAATAATTGGTAGTGGAAGTGTGAAAAAAAGTGAGAAGTGAAATGGGTATTTATAGTGTTAGAAAAGTTTTTTTTTTTTTTTTTTTTTTTTTTTTTTTTTTTTTTTTTTTTTACTAGCCATTTTATAAACGTTTGGGAGGTAAAATGATTTTTTTTTTAAATTCAAACGGCTCTTTTTGGGGTGTAAAGTGCAACATTCCAACGGATATATTCCTTTAACGGTACGTTATTCCATTAATATCCCACGTTAACGCCTCGTTAATGCAGGCCAACGGTACCTTAACGCCGCGTTATTCAAGCCAAGTTATCCCTTAACGCACACCAATAGCTAACGTACCCTATGCTCTAAGGTGTACCACCATACATGGACGTGCAAGTTCATTTCCTAGGAGAATAACGTAGGTTGTATATATTGCTGAGTAATTATTTTCAAAACAAATGTTAATCGTTTTTTATTGAAATCTTAGGAAATTTGAAAGAGAAGTTTTTATCCCATATAGATAAATGAAATAAAACAATGAGTTTATAAGTGTGTTATATTGTTTGTTTAAATCTCGAATTAACAAGTTATGTTGGCCTTGGTTCAATAACATAACATTCTTTAATTCATTACAAGAATTGTGTTGGTTTTTAACCAACCTACACTTTCATTCAATAACCATCAACGGAGATGGTTTGTAATTGTATTGGTTATTAACCAACGTACTCTTTTGTTCAATAATCGTCAACAAAGACGTATTTGAACCGTCATAATTGTTCAAAGCATTGTGACTGTTAATTGTTTACGTGACTGGAAAAAAAGTGTAATGAAAGGAGTTTCTATGGTTGTTTGGTTTTTAGATGCCCATAAATGGCAAACCCATTCCAGCGATTTCATTCATTCAACATCCAAAGATCATATACAAAAACACCTCTCTTTCTTAACCCGATTGGTATAAATTATATTGCTATAGAAGTATAATTTGTAGTGTCTTGAAACCGTTGATAACTCGGTAGTTCATCTGGATTATCACCACATCGTGTCGTATTAATAATTGTTACATAGGTTGCTTTATTGTATCTTAGGAAACAATTCGTTGGTAACCCAAAACACGATTGTTCGAAAAACCAGATGGAGCGAAATTGTTTTAAGGACAAAAAAAACTCGCCTTGAAATAAAGTAGTAGTGATTAACTTTGTTTTAAAAAACCATCTATTTAAACCCCAAAAACAAGATATATGAATTGATACACTTGTAAAAGTGGATGCTATTAACCCAACATAAAAATCAAAACATTTCATTAGTGAGTGTGAGTCGAAATTAATATTTCAAGATTTGTGTGTGTCGAAATTTAACAGTTTTTTTTTGTCCAAAAGTTATATATTATTTAGATATGTTGCAATACAGTTAGAGCCTAGGTATCAGTAGAATATGCACGAGCTACATTGACCCTTTACAATTTTTTTTTTTTTTTTTTTAATTTCATGAAAATAGAATTTACATAGTGGTTGAAGGCAAACGGGCAACAAACTGCGCCGCTAACCCTTTTTGGATTGCAAAGCTAACTCTTTAACCACGTCTGTTATTTACTTTTAGTATAAATAGAGTAGTTTCTATCTATTGTAAAGTGTATCAGTTTTCCTCTTTTAATATACATAAACCAGAAATCATTTCGTTGCTGTTTTGATTGGTGTGGGTTTTCGGGTTCTAAGAGGACTGATTTCTACATTTGGTATCAAGAGCTTCGTTCGATTAAAGGGCAGGTTTGAGAGTCGACTTTCAAAGGAGAGGAGCCTTCGGGTGCGGGGCTGCCATTGCAGCAGAAGCATGGACAGAAGGTGCTGTCATAGGGACTGTTTTACAGCAGAATACGGAGACCGATAAGGTGTTTCGGGACTACGTTGTCGTGTGGGAGATGGGGAGTATCGTTCAAGACGACGCGGGTGACCGGTGATGAACATAGGTGGTCCGTAGCTGTTAGTCGTGATCAGGGGCGAAGCTTCACAGGGGCCGGGGGGGGGGGGGGGGGGGGGGGGGGGGCGCCCGACCCCCCGAAATTTTTTTTGCGATGTAGGGGGTATATAGTTTTCGTGTAGAAAAATTTCGGTATATTCGGTTTCGACCCCCCAAAAATTTTGGTATACCTGAAATATAGCCTTAGAAAAAAAAAATTAGATCCCGACCCCCCACTTACAAAATCCAAGCTTCGCCACTGGTCGTGATCAAAGGGTTGTGATCAAATCCGGCGGTAGGTTGTAGTAGGTCACCGGAAAATGGAGAGATTAACCGGTTCGCGGGATAAACGGACGGGAAGAGTCGTGAAAAGCAGGGAGCTTTGATTCGGTTCGTTTGGCGGGTGAAAGAAAACGGTAGAAGCGGGTGGCTTTGTTTTCTTGATCGGTGGAATAATGCTCTCGTGTCACATAAGTGTTTTGAGCAAACGGGTTATGTGTGGTGACAACAACAGTCGGGTGGTATAGGGGACTTTGGACGTGACCGAGGTAGAGGTCGTGAGTCCGGGAAAAGTCAGGAACGGAGAAACAACACGGTATGAACATTATGGCGTTGGAGTTCAAATCGGGTGGCTTTGGATGTGGCCTGGGAAGAGGTCGTCGATCCGTGAAGAGTCAAGATGTTAATGAACGTGTTCAACGGGATGTCATGTTACATGTTACATGTTACAAGTGTTGTGAACAATCAAAAGCGGTTGAGCTAGAGAAGACTTTGGATGTGACCGAGGTGATGGTCGGGTATCCTGAAAAGGTCTTGAGCATTGATGTGAACGAGGACATAAACGATTAAGGGGTGAAAACAAGAATGAGAACCGTGGTAGAGGCTTGGGTCGAGATCATCAAAGGAGCCATATTGCAACTTACAATGAGATGTGTAAACTAAGTGTGGTGATGATTAAAAAATAGTTAGTGAATGTAAAATATAATACTATGTGAATGGGGGATTTCGTTTAACAAATGCATTATTAGCATACGCAAAAACAAATTAGTTGGTCCCCGCATGTAAAACTAATATAGAAGTAGATACTAATTTGAGTAATGAAAGGCTCATTTTAAAGGTTAAAACAATATTGTATTTACTGATACTTTTATGTTTCAGTTTCCACATATATCTAAAGGGTCTGTAAAAGTGTTGATACAAATTAGGTTCACGTCCAAATCCATGAAAGATTTTATTTTGTAATCGATACAAGTAGCGCATGACTAACATTTCACTAAAGGTATTTTTTCATTTACTCGTTAGCATTTTAATTCATTGAGATTATATTGTAGCTACTTGTACTTTACTTTTTATTTTAACAATGTGAATGTGACTTTTGAGAGCTAGCTAGAAAACATAGCGAAGAGTTATGCACCTTGTCAAGTATATCCGAGTTTGTTTATATATAAGACAGATTTTATTGCAAAACTAGGATCTTAAATGGCACTAGGGACACTCATGTCATGGATCAAACGTTAGCAAACCTAAGGTTTGGATTATGTGACGAAAAGGACCTAGAAAAAGATGATGCAAGATATATGATATGGATCACAATTCAACCGGATGATAAACTTGACATTTATTTGCTAATTACAAAACGTGTGAGAGCTTAGACAGTTAAGCATATGATGATATTGTGGCACAGGTTACAAAAGAGGGTGAGTCTTTAACTCGGATGCACGTCGCTCAATTAAGGTATCCCCGCCATTGACAGAGCTTGACAATTTTTACTAGGAGTGGCGAAGCGTTAATATAATTCATGAAATTTGGAAAGACCAAAGCATAGATAAATTTTGCATTAATTTTTGGCTTGTAACAAAAATTTTGCATTATTTTTTTATATAATAAAAGAAAACTCTATTTAGGTGTTTTGACATTAAGAAAAGCTAAATCATTCTTTGTTAGGTATAGTAATACTTAAATAAGTTTGCTTCTTTTTTAATATGAATGTAAAAAATATTAAAGGTTAAATATTTCTTGATTTAGACAAATTTAAATAAATAAATAATAAATCATTCAAAAGAAAAAATGCCTACAAAAGTACATGGGTCAAAAGTTTTAAGTAGAAAAACTAAGAAAAAGCGGAACAAAACTATCAACTTTTGTGCTAAAAATTTAAATCAAGGGAGGAAAAAAAAAAGTCTTCTCCGCAACTCGTAAATCTTTCCATCCCAATTAGAACTATCAATAATACAGCGGGAAATATAGGAAACTTGGAAGCAGATTGGTGCAACAGCAGTTATAATTTTTTTTACAATTTTTGATCTTTAGTTTTCTTAATAACAAATATTGTTGTCACATGCTATTATCATTTGTAAATATATGCTTAATTAATTAGTTGACAAAACGATTTCCCTCGGCTTCTTTATCAAAAGATGGGGCAGTATTAGTTTTTACCGGTTTATACATTAACTTATAGAAAATGCTAAAATTTGAACAAAAATGTATATATATATTTTTTTTCTCCAAAGGTAAATTTTATAGAAAACATAGAAATATTACAAAAGAAAGCACAACAAAAAGACTATAAGGACCCTTTGCAATTGCATCATCACCATAGAAATACGGTTTAATTACTTCAATGAATTTATCACAAAACTAATACTGCCACCAAGAATATACAGCACTCGATGCGTCTGAAAACTCGTAAGTTTCCTTAGATGATACAGTTTTTAATATTGTTTTGTTTAGTACAGAAAGTATCCATCGGCATAAATGGCAATCAGTTGGAGGAGCATAATCTTCCATTGGAGGGGCATAATCGTCCGTTAATTTGCTCATGGTAAATCGCATAGCATTTCAGAGTTTATTACACCACTATCTATATCCACCAACACTTTTTATGTCCAGGTTTACTTTATCGGACTAGAAAGATGTAAAAAACTAAATGTTAGTATAAAAAAAAATAATAATAATAATAAAAAAAAAAGCCATAAAAACCCTAAGAATCTCTCTCGTGTTTGGCGACTTTTGGCGACAAATAAAAAACGAATCCCTCTCTATCGCAATTTTCCTTCGATTCTTAAACTTTTAATTTATTGATTATTGGTTTATAGTATCGTGGGTCATTCTTTTAGATTCGTTTTTTGTTACAAAGATTCCTAGTCACTGATTACACTTTTGCTATATTTTATCTCTTAAATCCTAACGTGGGTCGGTGATTTATTTGGTGCCTTGCTTGCTGATCTTTTATTTAATCGATTGTTCCTACGTTGATCCATATTAGAATCGATTATTTATTAATCGATCTTATTTATATTGCTGGTTCGATCATCATGATGGGTGGTTAGGAGTGGTGCGTTATTGATTAAACCCTAACTTTTCATAAGTTAGGGTTTCTTGTCGATTTGAGTTTCTTGTATACATGCGTGTGGCTGGATTGTTTTTTATTTGGTAGGGGTGTTTTGTTACGACTGGTTGTGGGTTACGAGGGATGGAAAAAGGTTTCTTCAACAAAAATAGTGCTCGTAAGGGCACTAGAGATGCGGGGTCTTCTACTAGTTTGGCCGATCAAACTAGTGGTTCACAAGCTGTTGATGCATCAGTTAATTTAGTCGATCTATATGATGTTCCAATGGTTGATGTTGATGTTTTGGCTGATAATCCTCAAAGTTCCATTCACCTAGATGCGCCTGAACAAGTGAAGCCGGTTTCACTTGATGATAATGGTCATGATTCGAATGGGAATATTGGGGATAAGGGTGATAATTTGGTTGGTAATGTGTCACACGGGGCTGATAAAGGGTATATTGTCAATGATAAGGTTGATTTGGGACAGCCTAGTGTTACACATGAATCGAATGTGGCTTGTGATGCTTCTACACAACGTCATGTGGAACAATTGATTACTAATGCGCATAAGAATTTTGATGAAGCCATGAACAAAATCCAACATGATATTGCTACTGATATGGCTTCCTCACCTAATGCTACTTCTGTCCCTACTGCACCTGAGTTGTCTAGTGGTAAGGGAGTGAAGTCGGTTTCTTATGCGGGTGTTGCTTCTAACGAATCTCAGAAACACGTGTCTAATTTTCGGAGATTAGAAAGCAGCAATAAGAAGGATAATGTTGACCTTTCAGTCCCATTGAAAGTTGTGGAAGAGGTGAACACGAGGTTTGAGAATACTCTCTATGGATATTTCCTTGGTCAGCGTCTTGCTTTTCCTGTCGTGGATTATTATGTTCGCAATGCGTGGGCTAAGTATGGGTTACAAAAGGTAATGATGAACGCTAAGGGGTTCTTCTTTTTCAAGTTTTCTTCGAAGAAAGGTGTTGATGATGTGCTTGAAAATGGTCCATGGTTGATACGTAATGTTCCTATTATTCTTAAACCTTGGACTTTGAATACCAATTTGTTGAAAGAGGATTTAACTCACATTCCGGTGTGGGTTAAATTTCATGATGTTCCTTTAGCGATGTTTTCTGATGACGGGCTTAGTTTGCTTGCTACTTTGATTGGGACTCCCAAGAGATTGGATGCCTTTACTAGTCAGATGTGCAAAGAATCTTGGGGTAGGAGTAGTTTTGCTAGATGTATGATTGAAGTGAAGTCGGATGAGGTACTTAGGGACAGCCTTACTGTTGAGATTCCTTTACTTGACGGTTCGGGTTCGACTATTGAGAAGATCCGTGTGGAATATGAGTGGAAACCGCCTCGCTGTGATAAATGCAAGGTGTTTGGACATGTTTTGGTGGATTGTCCTAAGGGTGTGATACTGACTGCTCAACCTTCTAAGAATGTAAACGATGGTTTTCAGACTGTTAACAATAAGAAGAAGGGAAAGCAAGCTGCCTCGAATACGGGTCGCGGAGGTTTTACTAAACCGGTTGTGGGTAAGCATTTTGAATATCAGCCAAAGAAGACTCCTACTGTACCCAAGAAAGTTAATGTTAGTAAGAAGAAGACTTCTGATGTGGCTAGTACGAGTGGAACAACGATCTCTACATCTAACCAATTTGATGCGCTTAATATGGATGATACGGATACGTTTGGTATTCCTACTTATGACACCAGTATGGATGTGGATGCTGGCAGTACAATGGAAGTTAATGTGGATGAGTCGATTAAGACTGGTGCTACATCACAAGAACCGCTTGTGAGTGATTCAATGGGAACTAAGAAAGTTGGTTCTACTCCTTTAGTTGACAAAATTAGTAAGTTTGAAAAGCTTCTTATTGATGGGAAAGGTACTCTTGTGGATGATGATGGTCATCCTGTTCCGTCTGTCTCTGTTACTAAGAGGGCTAACCCATTTTCCAAGGTGGGTGAGGTTGTGGTTTCTGATAGTGAGGAGGAGGAGGTTCTTAACACGTTCGACGAATCTGCTAATCTTTTTGGTAGAAGTCAAGAGCGTGAAGATGAGTTTGATGACTATGATGATTACTCGAAGCAAATTCATGATCTTCCAGGGGAATTGGATGCTCTTAATGCCATTTATGGCTTTAATCTCCAAGGTCGTAGGAAGTAGTTTATATTTTTATCCGAGTTTTTAAATATGATGTGGTAGTGGTTTTGTTTTCTTGTCTAGAAAATAGGAAGTATCTTGTTATGTAAGCTCTTCGCCTATGTAACGGGCTGAGATATGGGGCTCACTCATATCCGTTGTACTTAAATGTTTTTTTGAGTAATATATTTACCGGGTCGTTTGACCTTTTACCCCAAAAAAAAACTAAATGTTAGTATGAAAATAGTTTTTTTTTTTTTCTTTTTTTTCTTTTTTTTTTTTTTTTTTGAAAAGCGTTAGTATGAAATAGTAAATGATAAACTAAAACAAAAAACAATAATCTATTTTGAAGTACGAGTCAAACGAGTCACATGTTTCTACCCGAATCTATTTTGACACTAATTTTATTCTAAAAATAGTTTTCTTGTAAATGAAGTGTTTTGGGTCAACCCGACTATAAAAAAGAGAGTAAGAAACCACATGTTTTGACCCTTTAGTTAATATATAAAGGGTACCTGAGCCATGTATGAAACAAAGGCAAAACGAAGGGCATCTGTACCACATGCAGGAATGCCATTAGGAAAATCCTTTTTCAGTCCCTCTTCGGCCAGCTTCACTTCACTAGGATCCAAATCACCCTCCAATATTAAATTCATTGAAGTATATTCTTGGTGGCAGTATATTCTTGGTGGAGACGAGTTGTGAACGCAGTTTGACACTTTTCTGCAGATTAGCAAGTTCAAAAGCTTCCAATAAGCGAAATAGACAAATAAGAAAATGGATTATATTTTTATGTTGGAAAACATAATCCATTAATCTTTGTTTTTCAACCTAAAGGCTGCTGCAATTCGACTTGGACGCCAAAGGGAACAAGATGGGTCAAAAGAAGAAAGCCTGTATAATTATCTGTCATGGGCTGCAAATCCGCAGGCCTCAAAACCCAACAAACCCAGTGGACATAAAGATGAAGGCAGTTAGATTTATATAACGGTTATTTTCTTTATAACGTTGTATTTTTAGGGTTGCAACACTTGATGAAACGTTGTGACTTTACATGAAGCAACGTTTCATATCTTATAAATAGATTAGGAATTCTCTGTAAACATTCAACTCTTTCAGATTATCAATATCAATATAAAGGGTTCAACCCATCTTCTTTGTCTCTATTTTATTCGACTCTATTTTGCATGATCATAACATGATTGTTGTTTGATTATTTCGATCCTGGAAAACCCATAAAACCTGTGGAACATTGGTATCAGAGCCTAGGGGATTAAACAACAACCATTCATGTTTTAATCATCACTCAAACGAACCAACCATGGATGCCTATTGAAGAAGAAAGATTAGATATGGTTACAACACCAAACCGGTGATTAACCAAGGAAAAGTTGAGATGTTGGCTTAAAAAGAAAGAAAGAAAAGAAAGAAGGCTTTGGTTTGCAGAATTTTTAGATATTGTAGTTTTACTACAACAACCATCAAACCCAGGTTCGGGATGAACCCTACAACCGCGATGGTTGACAAAGGCGGGATGCCAAAGATGATGAGGATGATGATGGTTACTAAAACCTTTGCCCAATAAACCAAAAGCCATGAAGATATGAACAACAATGATGGTGGGAATAACCATAAATTGTATCAAACGATTGAAGACATTATGATTAAAGGAAGGCATCAAGGAACAAGAAGATTGATGAAGAAACAAAGATTCATAGATTATGGAGGAATATGTTGGAAAACATAATCCATTAATCTTTGTTTTTCAACCTAAAGGCTGCTGCAATTCGACTTGGACACCAAAGGGAACAAGATGGGTCAAAAGAAGAAAGCCTGTATAATTATCTGTCATGGGCTGCAAATCCGCAAGCCTCAAAACCCAACAAACCCAGTGGACATAAAGATGAAGGCACTTAGATTTATATAACGGTTATTTTCTTTATAACGTTGTATTTTTAGGGTTGCAACACTTGATGAAACGTTGTGACTTTACATGAAGCAACGTTTCATATCTTATAAATAGATTAGGAATTCTCTGTAAACATTCAACTCTTTCAAATTATCAATATCAATATAAAGGGTTCAACCCATCTTCTTTGTCTCTATTTTATTCGACTCTATTTTGCATGATCATAACATGATTGTTGTTTGATTATTTCGATCCTGGAAAACCCATAAAACCTGTGGAACATTTTACGCTAAGTTATTAAGTTTACCAAGAGAAAATTTTTAGGGGAAAAGTTAGATGCTTGATTATAATGATGTTTATGAAGTTGAGATACATTCGTTCTGAGTATAATCGTCAAAAATTAATGAAAAATAAAATCTTGGAAATGTGTATGTCTTGATTCTTAAAGGTTTGGGAATAGTTGGATTTTGTACATGCAATAATCTCTTGGGGCTATATTGACATACACCGAGTCATACAATATTATAATGGAGAAAATACAATACCAGCAATGTTGATTGCAGACACAATATAGACAAGCGCACACATGCATATGATTGCCAAAAAGCCATACACTACCTTGACCGATTTTCAAAACCAAGATCTTCCACATCTTCACAACTTGGTCAACATAATAAATCGGTTTAAACATTAAGCTTATTAACTGTAGGCGCACCACCCATCATATACAACTCTGTCTTGGCTACTTTATTCAACAAGTCTACCATGTCAGCAAAAAAAAAAAAACAAACAAACAAAAAAAAAAAAAAACACTAAGCATTATTCCAAATCAATTTCGTGTGTATGAATTTACCTTCTCAACCCTCCCACCTGAGACACCATTTTGGGCACTTTTCGCAAACTGTGCACCAAGTTGTTCATTAACCCAAACAGCTAAAGAAACAGCATGGTCACGAATTGAAGAATTTGCAGGCGGGCATTTTAGCATATTAATCAAGCTTTGACTATACTGTAGAAGGCTGACAGATGGCAAGACGAAACCTTTTTCACGATGATACTGAATAACCTTGCAAATGTTGGAAAATTTAGTGCTCTTGAGGGATCAATTCACACCTGGTAATGGGTTTGGAGGTATGGAGTATACACCCATTTGGTCACTGAATCCCCTGACTCAATAGTGGTTATGTATTGATCAAGGTACTGCTTGATCAAGGTACTGCTAGTAGACTATGCTGCTAGTATTGTGAATCTGCTGCTAGGATTCTGCTGATAGTTGATTCTGCTGCAGATAGCATTCTGCTGATAGTGGGATTCTGCTGCTAGCGTTTCCACTGATGTGTTAACGTTACCACTGCAAGGGTTATTGTTACCACTGATAGTGTTAACATTACCACTGTTTCCACTGATAACCACTGTTCCCTATTATTATGGAAAGTATTATGTTATAATTAATGGGCCGTTAATTATACATAATTCCATGGGCTAGGGTTTTGAGTATTCTCTATTATAAATAGAGGTCACATCATTCTGCATGGATATACGATTTAATATACGAAATCACAAAACCCTAAACACTTGTATACTCATCTGGTTCTTGATTTGTGCCTAAAGCAAGAGCATCACTTGGTCTTATCCCATAGAGATATTATTGTAACCCAGGCATAGGGTCGAATAGTTTCTATTGGAAAGTGATACCACGATTTCAAGTGAATATCTGATACCTTTATTGATTATCTTAACCCTAATCTGGGAACCTGTTTACAAGTAACAACCAACAATCAATAGAAACTATTAGTGATAATCAATGGCTGCTGCTATGAGACAAATGGCTGCTAACTTTTCCAAGTTGGAAAATTTTGAAGGTGTTGATTTCAGAAGATGGCAAAAGAAGATGCACTTCTTATTGTCAAGTATGAATGTGGTGTATGTTCTCACGACTGAGATTCCAGAAGATCATGGAGATGATGCTACTATGGATCAGATGAGGGCAAGGAGCAAGTGGGAGAATGATGACTACATATGCAGAGGTTTAATTCTCAATGGTATGTCTGATTCTCTATTTGATATTTATCAGAATGTTGAAACTTCTCAAGAACTATGGGATTCCTTGGAAGCCAAGTATATGGCTGAGGATGCATCAAGTAAGAAGTTCCTTGTAAGTAATTTTAACAATTACAAAATGGTTGATTCTAGACCTGTCATGGAACAATACAATGAACAACTTAGTATACTTGGTCGATTCACACAACACAAGATGAACATGGATGAGGCTATTTCAGTTTCTTGTATCATCGATAAACTACCTCCCTCTTGGAAAGAATTTAAGCATATGCTTAAGCATAAGAAGGAGGAGTTAACTCTTGTTGAGTTGGGCAGTCACTTACGCATTGAGGACTCACTCAAAGCTCAAGACATTGACGAGCCAAAGAGTACCACTGCTACTGGTCCATCAGTTGTCAATATGGTGGAGCATAACAACTCCTCCAAGTACAATGACAACAAGGGCAAGCGTAAGCATCAAGATAACACCAAATCTGATCTTAACAAGAAACCTAAGGTGACTTGTTGGAAGTGTGGGAAACCTGGACACTTCAGGAAAGATTGCAAGGGTGGTAAATTTGGAAACAAATCCAATGGATCAGGCACAAATGGAGGGAATGGTAACACCAATTCTCTGAAAGGTCAGAATGTGTTTAATAAGTCTTTTAAGATTTATTATGTTACATATATATCTGACATTTACTTTGTGCAGGATGATGATGTTGTGTGGTGGGTTGACTCTGGAGCAACAATTCATGTGTGTAAAGATAGAAGCTGGTTCAAGACCTACAAGTCAATAATGATGGTTCTATTCTTCACATGGGAAACGAGTCAACTGCCCTGGTGCATGGAAAAGGATGTGTTGATTTGAAGTTTAGTTCTGGAAATATTGTTTCTTTATTTAATGTTTTACATGTTCCTGATATGAGAAAGAATTTGGTTTCTAGTAGCGTTTTAAATAATTGTGGTTATAAACAGGTTATTGAATCTGATAAGTTTGTTTTATCTAAAAATGGTGTGTTTATTGGTTTTGGTTATTTATGTAATCAAATGTTCAGGCTTAATATTGTTCATGATAATATTGATTCTGCTTTTATATCTACATCTAAACTTTATGATTCAAACCTATGCCATGCAAGACTTGGCCATGTACATTTTAAAAGAATGCAAGATATGTCCAAGGATGGGTTAATACCAGCTTTTGATATGAACACTGAAAAGTGTAAAACTTGTATGTTGAACAAGATAACTAAGAAACCTTTTCAAGGAGTAAAACGTGAAACTAAAATTTTGGAGTTAATTCACAGTGATCTTTGTGATTTACATGCTACTCCCTCTTTGGGGAATAAGACATACTTTGTGACTTTTATTGATGATGCTTCTAGGTTTTGTCATGTTTATTTATTACATTCTAAAGACGAAGCATTAGATAAATTTAAAGTATTTAAAACTGAAGTTGAATTGCAACAAAGTTCCCTGATCAAAAGATTAAGGACTGATAGGGGAGGTGAGTACATGGATACTCTGTATTTTCAGTCTGTTGGTATAATCCATGAAACGACTGCCCCTTATACTCCTCAGCAAAATGGTATTTCTGAAAGGAAAAACAGGGTGCTGAAGGAGATGGTTAATTCCATGTTGTCCTATTCAGGGCTGAGTCAAGGGTTCTGGGGTGAAGCTATGTTAACAGCTTGCTATTTATTAAATAGGGTTCCCAACAAAAGGAACAAAGTTACCCCTTATGAACTTTGGACTAAAAAGAAACCTAACCTTAATTATCTTAGGATATGGGGTTGTAGGGCTGTTGTAAGACTCCCTGATCCAAAGCAGAAAACTTTGGGTGAAAGAGGCATTAAATGCATCTTTGTTGGATATGCTGAGCATTCCAAGGCATATAGGTTTTATGTTATAGAACCTAATGAGTCTATTTCAATTAACTCAATAATTGAATCAATGGATGCACTATTTGATGAGAACAGATTCTCATCTATCCCTAGACCAAGTCAAAGGATTCCAAATGGAACCAATGACAATGGTGTTTCAGAGGTTCCTGCTGATGAGGTTCATGCTGAGGTTGTGGAACAACAACCTGAACCTGAGCTCAGAAGGAGCAATAGGTTGAGGACTCCAAAATCATTTGGACCTAAGTTTCAATTATTCTTAATTGAAGGTACAAGGAGTGAGGTCTCTAACCAATACTCCTATTGCTTCATTGTGGAGGATGATCCCAAAATATTTGAAGAAGCAATGAAGTCCCAGGATGTTGCTTTCTGGAAAGAAGCAATTAATGATGAGATGGACTCTATCATGGGCAATAACACTTATGTGTTGACTGATCTACCACCTGGTTGCAAACCTTTAGGTAGCAAATGGATTTTCAAAAAGAAAATGAAGGTAGATGGAACTGTTGAAAAGTTCAAGGCAAGATTAGTTATTCAAGGCTTTAAACAAAAGTCAGGAATAGACTACTTTGATACTTATGCTCCAGTGGCACGTATCAGTACCATAAGATTGCAAATTGCTATGGCATCAATTCACAATCTAATTATTCTTCAGATGGATGTGAAGACAGCTTTCTTGAATGGTGATTTAGATGAGGAGGTTTACATGAACCAACCTCAGGGCTTCATCATGCCTGGCAATGAAAACAAGGTGTGTAAACTGATTAAGTCTCTTTATGGACTAAAACAGGCACCTAAGCAATGGCATCAAAAGTTTGATGAAGTGGTTTTGTCTACTGGTTATTTACTTAATCAAGCTAACAAATGTGTATATAGCAAATTTGATGAATCTGGTAAAGGAGTCATCATTTGTCTATATGTTGATGACATGTTGATCTTTGGCACTGACCAAAATCAAGTTGATCTTACAAAAGAATTTTTGTCATCAAAGTTCTCCATGAAGGATATGGGGGAGGCAAATGTTATCCTTGGCATTAGGATTAAACATGAAAGTAACAAAATTTCTATCTTTCAGTCTCATTACATTGAGAAGGTGTTAAAGAAATTTAATTACTTTGATTGTACTCCAGTGAGTACTCCTATGGATACAAGTGTGAAGCTAATGCCTAATACTGGCAAAGCTGTATCTCAACTTGAGTATTCTAGGGTGATTGGCTGCTTGATGTATGCCATGACTTGTACAAGACCTGATATTGCTTTTGCTGTGGGCAAACTGAGCAGGTATACTAGTAATCCTAGTGCTCATCATTGGCAAGCAATTCAGAGGGACTTTAAGTATTTGAAGAGAACTATGGATTATAGTCTCTCATATACTGGTTATCCTTCAGTATTAGAAGGATACACTGATGCAAGTTGGATCAGTAACACTGAAGACAATTCGTCTACCAGTGGCTGGGTATTCCTACTTGGTGGAGGTGCAATTTCTTGAGCATCCAAGAAACAAACTTGCATTACCAGTTCAACCATGGAATCTGAATTTGTGGCTTTAACTGCTGCTGGCAAAGAAGCTGAATGGTTGAAAAACTTGCTTCTTGAGATTCCATTGTGGTCTAAACCTATAGCACCTATTTCTATCCGTTGTGATAGTGCTGCTACATTGTCAAAGGCTTATAGCCAGATGTACAATGGGAAGTCTAGACACTTAGGTGTTAGGCATAGCATGATTCGTGAGCTTATCATGAATGGGGTGGTATCTATAGTGTTTGTTAAATCTCAACAAAACTTAGTTGATCACTTGACGAAGGGTTTGGCTAGAGACTTGGTTTTGAAGTCTGCTAAAGGGATGGGTTTAAGTCCAACTTAGTCACTGAATGCAAGGATACCCAACTCCCTTCTAAGGAAACTAGGAAGCTGAGTTCAATGTGGAAAGCTGATCATTTAGTGGACTGAAGCACATGTATCACAAACATCCCAAGGTTGTGCTTGTTACCTGCTGAAAGGAGGATGAAGTCTTCACTTCTTAATGGTTAATTTTCTTTGAAAAAGTGCTAAGCAGGAGCATAAATTAAAGATGAACCACCTATGTGAATGTTGAAGTTTTGCCGCTTCAGGAAGCTTTGGACTTTTAGCTTTTACAACATTTATGAATTGGATATGGACACATGGCTTGTATAGTGTCAGGAGTATTTTAGTGTTTGAAAACTTGAGTGTATTTATCATCAGGTATTCAAATGGGTTGAAGGGTTCAATTCTTAGAACACCCTGATTCTCGAATATTTGAAAGTATATGTACTAATGTGGAAATTCAATCCTCAGGATATTTTCATTTATGCACTTGTTTTGGTTTGTGTTTGATTTTTCATGCAATGGAAGAGAACTAAATTTGGGGAGGATTGTTGGAAAATTTAGTGCTCTTGAGGGATCAATTCACACCTGGTAATAGGTTTGGAGGTATGGAGTATACACCCATTTGGTCACTGAATCCCCTGACTTAATAGTGGTTATGTATTGATCAAGGTACTGCTTGATCAAGGTACTGCTAGTAGACTCTGCTGCTAGTATTGTGAATCTGCTGCTAGGATTCTGCTGATAGCATGATCCTGCTGATAGCTGATTCTGCTGCAGATAGCATTCTGCTGATAGTGGGATTCTGCTACTAGCGTTTCCACTGATGTGTTAACGTTACCACTGCAAGGGTTATTGTTACCACTGATAGTGTTAACATTACCACTGCTTCCACTGATAACCACTGTTCCCTATTATTATAGAAAGTATTATGTTATAATTAATGGGCCGTTAATTATACATAATTCCATGGGCTAGGGTTTTGAGTATTCTCTATTATAAATAGAGGTCACATCATTCTGCATGGATATACGATTTAATATACGAAATCACAAAACCCTAAACACTTGTATACGCATCTAGTTCTTGGTTTGTGCCTAAAGCAAGAACATCACTTGGTCTTATCCCATAGAGATATTCGTGTAACCCATGCATAGGTATCGAATAGTTTCTATTGGAAAGTGATACCACGATTTCAAGTGAATATCCGGTACCTTTATTGATTATCTTAACCCTAATCTGGGAACCTGTTTACAAGTAACAACCAACAATCAATAGAAATTATTAGTGATAATCAATGGCTGCTGCTATGAGACAAATGGCTGCTAACTTTTCCAAGTTGGAAAAGTTTGAAGGTGTTGATTTCAGAAGATGGCAAAAGTAGATGCACTTCTTATTGTCAAGTATGAATGTGGTGTATGTTCTCACGACTGAGATTCCAGAAGATCATGGAGATGATGCTACTACGGATCAGATGAGGGCAAGGAGCAAGTGGGAGAATGATGACTACATATGCAGAGGTTTAATTCTCAATGGTATGTCTGATTCTCTATTTGATATTTATCAGAATGTCGAAACTTCTCAAGAACTATGGGATTCCTTGGAAGCCAAGTATATGGCTGAGGATGCATCAAGTAAGAAGTTCCTTGTAAGTAATTTTAACAATTACAAAATGGTTGATTCTAGACCTGTCATGGAACAATACAATGAACTTCTTAGTATACTTGGTCGATTCACACAACACAAGATGAACATGGATGAGGCTATTTCAGTTTCTTGTATCATCGATAAACTACCTCCCTCTTGGAAAGAATTTAAGCATATGCTTAAGCATAAGAAGGAGGAGTTAACTCTTGTTGTGTTGGGCAGTCACTTGCGCATTGAGGACTCACTCAAAGCTCAAGACATTGACAAGCCAAAGAGTAGCACTGCTACTGGTCCATCAGTTGTCAATATGGTGGAGCATAACAACTCCTCCAAGTACAATGACAACAAGGGCAAGTGTAAGCATCAAGATAACACCAAATCTGATCTTAACAAGAAACCTAAGGTGACTTGTTGGAAGTGTGGGAAACCTGGACACTTCAGGAAAGATTGGAAGGGTGGTAAATTTGGAAACAAATCCAATGGATCAGGCACAAATGGAGGGAATGGTAACACCAATTCTCTGAAAGGTCAGAATGTGTTTAATAAGTCTTTTAAGATTTATTATGTTACATATATATCTGACATTTACTTTGTGCAGGATGATGATGTTGCGTGGTGGGTTGACTCTGGAGCAACAATTCATGTGTGTAAAGATAGAAGCTGGTTCAAGACCTACAAGTCAATGAATGATGGTTCTATTCTTCACATGGGAAACGAGTCAACTGCCCTGGTGCATGGAAAAGGATGTGTTGATTTGAAGTTTAGTTCTGGAAAGATTGTTTCTTTATTTAATGTTTTACATGTTCCTGATATTAGAAAGAATTTGGTCTCTAGTAGTGTTTTAAATAATTGTGGTTATAAACAGGTTATTGAATCTGATAAGTTTGTTTTATCTAAAAATGGTGTGTTTATTGGTTTTGGTTATTTATGTAATCAAATGTTCAGACTTAATATTGTTCATGATAATATTGATTCTGCTTTTATATCTACATCTAAACTTTATGATTCAAACCTATGGCATGCAAGACTTGGCCATGTACATTTTAAAAGAATGCAAGATATGTCCAAGGATGGGTTAATACCAGCTTTTGATATGAACACTGAAAAGTGTAAAACTTGTATGTTGAACAAGATAACTAAGAAACCTTTTCAAGGAGTAAAATGTGAAACTAAAATTTTGGAGTTAATTCACAGTGATCTTTGTGATTTACATGCTACTCCCTCTTTGGGGAATAAGAAATACTTTGTGACTTTTATTGATGATGCTTCTAGGTTTTGTCATGTTTATTTATTACATTCTAAAGACGAAGCATTAGATAAATTTAAAGTATTTAAAACTGAAGTTGAATTGCAACAAAGTTCCCTGATCAAAAGATTAAGGACTGATAGGGGAGGTGAGTACATGGATACTCTGTATTTTCAGTCTGTTGGTATAATCCATGAAACGACTGCCCCTTATACTCCTCAGCAAAATGGTATTTCTGAAAGGAAAAACAGGGTGCTGAAGGAGATGGTTAATTCCATGTTGTCCTATTCAGGGCTGAGTCAAGGGTTCTGGGGTGAAGCTATGTTAACAGCTTGCTATTTATTAAATAGGGTTCCTAACAGCTTGCTATTTATGAACTTTGGACTAAAAAGAAACCTAACCTTAATTATCTTAGGATATGGGGTTGTAGGGCTGTTGTAAGACTCCCTGATCCAAAGCAGAAAACTTTGGGTGAAAGAGGCATTGAATGCATCTTTGTTGGATATGTTGAGCATTCCAAGGCATATAGGTTTTATGTTATAGAACCTAATGAGTCTGTTTCAATTAACTCAATAATTGAATCAATGGATGCACTATTTGATGAGAACAGATTCTCATCTATCCCTAGACCAAGTCAAAGGATTCCAAATGGAACCAATGACAATGGTGTTTCAGAGGTTCCTGCTGATGAGGTTCCTGCTGAGGTTGTGGAACAACAACCTGAACCTGAGCTCAGAAGGAGCAATAGGTTGAGGACTCCAAAATCATTTGGACCTGAGTTTCAATTATACTTAATTGAAGGTACAAGGAGTGAGGTCTTTGACCAATACTCCTATTGCTTCATTGTGGAGGATGATCCCAAAACATTTGAAGAAGCAATGAAGTCCCAGGATGTTGCTTTCTGGAAAGAAGTAATTAATGATGAGATGGACTCTATCATGGGCAATAACACTTATGTGTTGACTGATCTACCACCTGGTTGCAAACCTTTAGGTAGCAAATGGATTTTCAAAAAGAAAATGAATGTAGATGGAACTGTTGAAAAGTTCAAGGCAAGATTAGTTATTCAAGGCTTTAAACAAAAGTCAGGAATAGACTACTTTGATACTTATGCTCCAGTGGCACGTATCGGTACCATAAGATTGCTAATTGCTATGGCATCAATTCACAATCTTATTATTCATCAGATGGATGTGAAGACAGCTTTCTTGAATAGTGATTTAGATGAGGAGGTTTACATGAACCAACCTCAGGGCTTCATCATGCCTGGCAATGAAAACAAGGTGTGTAAACTGATTAAGTGTCTTTATGGACTAAAACAGGCACGTAAGCAATGGAATCAAAAGTTTGATGAAGTGGTTTTGTCTAGTGGTTATTTACTTAATCAAGCTGACAAATGTGTATATAGCAAATTTGATGAATCTGGTAAAGGAGTCATCATTTGTCTATATGTTGATGACATGTTGATCTTTGGCACTGACCAAAATCAAGTTGATCTTACAAAAGAATTTTTGTCATCAAAGTTCTCCATGAAGGATATGGGGGAGGCAGATGTTATCCTTGGCATTAGGATTAAACATGAAAGTAACAAAATTTCTATCTCTCAGTCTTATTACATTGAGAAGGTGTTAAAGAAATTTAATTACTTTGATTGTACTCCAGTGAGTACTCCTATGGATACAACAGAATGTTTGTCTTGTAGGCCATGACACGGTAACCCGTTTGTATCCACATGTTTATATTTGTTGTATATTATAAGTGTTGCGGATGGTCTGGCTTGTAATTGTTTGACTATAAAGTGGCAGGTGCACCCTCTTTTTTTGCCCGGACGACCAACAGATTTTTTTGTGCTCGGACGACCAACATATTTTTTCTTTGTTTCTGCTAGGTCTAACAAAGCCACCTTGTCTATAGTCATTTGGACCATACGCACACCAATACCTATAAAATGATAGTAATTGTGAGGATCATGAAGTTTGACTTTATAAGTCAATGTATTTTACTTTGTAAAATGTAGCTAATGTGCAAGGTTTTTATAGATAACATAGTGCCAGACTGCCAAATGAATTATGACATTCAATAATAAACCATTGTTAAAGGGTGTGTTTAGTTGGTGAAAAATACACAGTTTTTTCAAAATTTAAAAAAAAAATGAAAATACAAGAAACTCGTTTAATTATAATTATATATATATATATATATATATATATATATATATATATATATATATATATATATATATATATATATATATATATATATATATATATATAGAGAGAGAGAGAGAGAGAGAGAGAGTGAGGATCACGTGCGGATACAATTTTTTAGTGCGGACGGATCTGGACCGCCCGTTCCAGATCTGATCTTGACTTTTTGTAAAAAAGTCAATATCTGACGCTAATATCACGGTACCAATTGATCATGAAAACAATTTTTTTGATTTTTTTCCTTCTCATCGATCCTTACTCTAGTTGTGTTCTATTATTTTTTTTTTATTTTTTCAAATTTTTCTGGGAACTTTTTTCTTTTTTGATTATAAGTGCTAATGTGATATTAACGATATTATGAGTGGTACCGTGATATTAAGCTTTTTTACATGTAAAAATGAACCGTGATATTACGATATTAAGAAAAAGTTAAAGTGATATTAAAAAAAAAAATTAACTTTGATATTAAGAAAGTATGATAGTTATGGCGATATTAACAATTTTTATTAAGAAAACGTTTTTACGATATTAAAAAAGTTATTGTGATATTAAATTTTTTATTAAAAAAAAAGTTTTCAGAATCTGATTTTGACTTTTTTACCAAAGTCAAGATCTGAAAGATCAGATCTTGACTTTTGTAAAAAAGTCAAAATCAGATTCTGATATCACAATACCTTTAACGATGAAAACGTTTTTTTTTTTTTTTTTCCAGCTATTCTTAATTATTTGTTGTCCTCTTTATTTTTTTAATTTTTTCAGATTTTTTTGAATTTTTTTCAGAAAAAAAAGCTAATACGATAGTAACGATCTTAAAAAAAGACGGGATATTTACGATATTGCCACTCCGCCTTTTTCAGATGGTTGACTAGATCCTCACCCTATATATATATATATATATATATATATATATATATATATATATATATATATATATATATATATATATAATTTTACTGTTGTACCCTTTTGAATTAAATAATAAAATTAAATATCCAAAAAAATTTGATTGGTTGATGTTTGTTCTCGCAATTTATTTGGTTATGAAAAGAACCTCACCCTATATATATATATATATATATATATATATATATATATATATATATATATATATATATATATATATATATATATATATATAGGCAAAGGATCACGTGCGGATTGTACTTTTTAGTGCGGACGTACGGATGCGTATGGACCGTTGATCTTTTCCCATCAGCGGCTGTGATTAGATATGATTATATAACACGGAGTGGCATTCTCGTAATTATTATATTTAGAAAATACGGGTCAAATCTTCGCCCGTTGATATCTCCTTATCTTTTTTATTATTATTTGAATATTTTCTTTCCTTATTTTTTGCAACTATATTTATTTAATTTTTATTATCGAATGGATTTACCTGATCAGTATTCTGGTATTGGTCCTGATCTATCGGATCATTTTTTATCAAAAAACCGTGTTGAAGGTATTTTTTATAAGCTATCTTCTTGATATTCTGCATTTTCAGATTCTTATTCTGCATTTTCAAATTAATTTCTTTATGTGGTAGATATTGTGATATTAATATATAAGAATGGTATTTTGATATTAATATATAATTTGTATTACGATATTAAAATATAAGTATGGTATTGTGATATTAATCTATTGTGAATATTGTTTTTGTTATATGATATGTATTACGATATATAAAAATATAAGTATTGTATTGTGATATTGTTTTGTTATATGATTTGTATTACGATATTAAAATATAAGTATGATATGTATTACGATATTAAAATATAAGTATTGTATTGTGATATTGTTTTGTTATATGATATGTATTACGATATTAAAATATAAGTATGATATGTATTACGATATTAAAATATAAGTATTGTATTGTGATATTGTTTTGTTATATGATATGTATTACGATATTAAAATATAAGAATGGTATTTTGATATTGTTTTTCTTATATGATATGCATTACGATATTAAAATATAAGTTTGGTATTGTGATATTATTTTTTTTATATGATATGTATTACGATATTTAAATATAAGTATCGTATATGATATGTATTACGATATTAAAATATATGTATGGTATTGTGATATTAATTGTTTTTATTGTAGAGAAATTTGTTTTTGACACGTGGCATTTATCTGTTTGACATAACAAATTTATATATTAATGTCGTTTTGTTATTCTGCATTTTTGAATTTTATTCTTATATTATTATTTCTTTTATGGTAGGTATTACGATATTAATTTTTAAATGCTATTGTGATATTTATTATTTATTATGAGTTTTTGTATACTTTACTGGTGGGTGTTATTTGTTTTACATAACAAATATATATATTAATATTAATATCTCTTTTATTGTTGGTATTTTATGATATTTGAGATGTATAGTTTGTATTCTGATAGGTATTACGATATTTAAATATTATTTTATTATCAAGTCACTTTTTGACTTTATTTTTTTTTAGGTAATTCTATGATTCAGAATTCTGCAAGTAATGATGTTGTTGAAGCTCTAAATTTATCTCCTGATGATAATTTAGAAGACAATGAGGAAGTAAATTCGCCAGATTTTTTTAGCTTAACTACAAAGTTAATTAAACCTGTTGTTGTTAAAGCAGTTGTTCCAGCAGAAGGTAATTTGTTTAATAGTGTTGAAGATGCTTACAGGGTGTACAAAAATTATGCTGATGAAGCTGGTTTTATTGTTCGTAGAGGGCATGAAAGTAAAGCAGGAGGTGTTATTCTTAATAAGGAATTTCTTTGTAGTAAAGAAGGGATGAAAAAAGTTAAAGTTGAAGAATTTGATAGTTTAAAAAAAGATTGTAACGCTAAGTCCGTTAAGAGAAAAAGATTTGATTTTAGGACAAATTGCAAAGCTAGACTTTATATTGTTAAATCTGGTGAACAGTATAAAGTTAAAAACTTTGTGGAAGAGCACAATCATGGTTTTTTTACTTCTGAAGATAGACATTTGCAAAAGTCTCACAGGTCTATGAGTTTGGCGCATCAGTATTTTGCTATTAAAGCTTCAAATTTGAACATTGGTCCTTGTATGTCGTTCAATTTTATTGCTGAGCTTTTGGGTGGATATGAGAAAGTTGGTGCAACAAAGATTGATTTCAAGAATATGAGTCGTGATATTTACAATTATATTGGTAAATATGATGCCCAAATGATAATTGATAAGTTTAGTGTTTTAAAGGAAAGAGATGAAAATTTTTCATTTGAGTTTAAGACTAATACTGCGGGTCAATTAAGTTGTTTGTTTTGGTCTGATGATACAAGTAAAAGGAATTATGAAGCTTTTGGTGATGTTCTGTCTTTCGATGCTACGTTCAAAACTAATATGTAAGTTTTTTTTTTTTTTTTTTTTTTTAATATATATTTATATATGTATATTTTTTTTGTAGGTACAATATGGTGTTTGTTCCTTTTACGGGTGTTGATAATCATAAAAAATGTGTAATATTTGGTGCTGGTTTGCTTTCGAAAGAAGATGTTGTTTCATATGAGTGGCTACTACAAGCTTTTGTTAAATATTATACTAAGGAGCCGTATCTTGTTTTAACAGATCAAGATCCTTCAATGTTAATTGCAATACCTAATATTTTTAAGACTGCTAAACATCGTCTTTGTATGTGGCATATAATGAATAAACTTCCTACAAAGGTATAGATATTTATATATATATATATATATATATATATATATATATATATATATATATATATATATATATATTTTCTTTTTTTTATATACATATTTACATATATATTGTAAGAATTATTTTTAATATTAAACAATTATTTTTTATATAAATTTTTTTCCTTTTATTTTTTTTTTGTAGATTGGTTCTGAAATATGTGAAGAAGAAGGATTCAAAAAGCGTCTATGTCGTATTGTATGGAGGGAAAGCGACGAACCTGATGAATTTGTTGAAAAATGGAATTCTTTATTGGCTGAATATCATTTAGATGAGCATAAATGGTTAAATGATATGTTTAATATTAAAGAGAGTTGGATTCCTGCTTATTTTAGAGATATTCCAATGAGTGGTTTAATGAAAACTACGTCAAGATCTGAAAGTGAAAACTATTTTTTTGGTCATAATTCTAATTGGAGTTCTACTCTAGTTCATTTTCTTTTTCGTTATGAAAGTGCTTTAGATCAGCAAAGAAATATTCAACGTGTTCTTGATAATAATACAAGAACTGGTAAGCCATCATTGAAAACCAGACAATTAGTTGAAGTACAAGCTGCAGATTTTTACACTCTTGAGGCATTCTATGTTATTCAGATTGAGATCGTTGCTTCTGTAGAATCTTGTACTGGTTCTACGAGAAATTTGGGTTATGTTAAAGACACTGATAAAGAGTGGTTTGGAGAGTTTAAGGTATTAGATTTCAATTTTTTTAATTTAATAAATATTATCAAGAAACTCGTTCTGTTAAAAATATTTTATATATTTTTTTATTTACTTTTTTTTTTCAGGTTGACTATTATGAAGATACTCGTTCTGTTAAATGCAGTTGCCTGCATTTTGAAAGACGTGGTTTGTTATGTCGTCATGCCTTTTATTCTCTTAGAGCAAATGGTGTTAAGAAGATTCCAAAGCAATATCTGTTAAGGCGTTGGAGAAAAGAAGCTGTTGTTTTACCTCCAATTGGTTCTTCTTATAAATCTAGTGGATCTTCTGGTTCTTGTATTTCGAATATTTATTCAAAAGTGAATGCTATAATCAATCAATGTGGATACGATGAAGATAAACTAAGTCAATTTCTTGATCAATTGAGTATTTATGAATCCGGTTTAGAATCATCAAATGTGCCTCAGACTTCAGCAAGTAAACAGCAAAGTATATCATCTATGATTGGAGTTCCTAAACCTGATGTTCTTGAAGTTCTTCCTCCTGATTTTGGGAAAAACAAAGGTGGAATTAGTGGTCATAGGTATAAACCTTCTAATAATTATGTCAGAATTAAATCTGCAAAAGAAGGTGGAAAAAATTTGAGAAATTGCAGAATCTGTAAAACAAAAACAGATCATGATTTCAGGAATTGTCCCAACAATCCAAATAGGAAAAAACTGGCTCCTAAGAAAGGCATTAAGAAGGCGAATCGAAAAGGGAGGAAAAGTAAGGGACAATCAAGTAAAGCTAACTCTCAGGAGGATGATGGTGTTTATAATTTTAATTCTGAGGAGGATATTGATTGATAATTTTGAATAATTGAAAGTAGTTTATGTTATTTAATTTTATTGTTCTGAATTACAGATTTTTTTATTAAAGTTATTATTTATTACATAAGCATATCTACATAGTTATTATTATATAAATTGTTCTACTGATTTAATTATTATTATACTGTATAATTTGTTATTCCGATATAAATTGTTATTCCGATATTAATATCTCTTTTATGATAGGTATTACGATAGTTATTATTTAAGGTTTGTAACTTCGTATTCTGATAGGTATTACGATATTAATTTATTAATTGTATTGTGATATTTAATATTTACTACTATTAGACATTTGTGTTCTTTACACGTGGCCGTTATTTGTTTGACATAGCAAATATATATATATATATATATATTAATATCGTATTAAACCTATTTTAAATAAAGATGAGTAATTAAATTAAAAAAAATTATAATAATAAATAAATAAATAAATAAATAAAAATAAAAAGTAGGGGTCAAGTAAGCAAACAGGCGGCGTACACACTTCCCCTAAACATCACATCCATCAAATCTCTGAAACACTATTAAACAATAAAATACATCTTAAATACTCCACTATAAAATAATAATGAGTATGCTGAAAAAAATTACAAAATCTTTCTGCTGAAAGAAAATAAAGAATAATGAAACTTCATAAATCTCTCTCCGCTGAAAATTTATGGATTACAGCTATCTTATTTCAGATTATACTATAAACTCTAATGGGTAAACTTAAACCAGTATGTGTAATCCACAAACTAAACCCAGCATATTAAACCATATTTTGGTTTGTTTGATATTTTCTATTCAGCATTTGTAATTTACAAACTGAAACCATCATCTGAAACCATAAAAAGTTTATTGTTATTTACTAGTTTCTGAGTACTTTAAAGTAAGTGAACAAATTTATATCAGATTACACCATGAACATTAAAATAAAATGTTTATACATCATATCATCATATGATGCTGAATGAGATCCTAAAAACACTAATAATTTAATGTATCTGAGTTACATACCAAAATAAAATTACATTTATAATTCTTTATAAATTTTTTAAATAAAGATGAGTAATTGTTTTATTCCATTAATTCAGGTAGCTCCATACGTTTTTGTTCATTAATTTCAAAATTTATATATATCATCTTCTAAGAGAAATCATTTGTAGCAATTTTGTTGAACGTATGCCGGATATACTCTCTTTTTTAGTCAATTTGATTATTGAGAGATCTTATGAAGATGTATTACAACTTGAACAACAAGAAATAGTTCGTTTTCAAGAAGAAACTAAGAATATTGGCTCATCTAATTTTTCTACAAGATCCATAGTAAGTTAAAGAATAATGTTGCTTTACAAGATTGACTGGGTTTGTGCAATTTGTTTGGGAAAATACAAAGAAAATGAATTTATATGCTCTTTGATTTTCACAAATCATAATTCATTTAACTTACATCAAGTAACTTACATCAAGTAATAGAACCAAAAATTAAATAAAAGATATTTAACAATACCTATTTTTCATAATATATTTTTATGATTCTTACTGATCATTTAGCAGAATCGATTCATTGTACAAGCCCATGATGAATGAACCCTCTACTCCAATAATCCCAAGATTCTTGATTTGTTGTGAACATGGGTCGTAAACATGAAGTGTTGAACATTTTCCATAGTCTTCTCGAGGTTCGAATATAGCTTCACCACTTTTTGTAAACCCCAATATTCTATAAATGTTTGCATCAATAGTGTACAGCTTTCTGAAAGAAAAATCATCTTGCATTATCCATAGACCACATTGTAGCGCTCCATCAATCATAATGCATCCACACACAACAAGAGACTCCCTTAGTTTACAAACGGTCAATAGGAAAGGTTCAAATATTTCATTTGTTAAGCTATCTGGTAAGTGTATCTCTTTGAACTCTTTTGTAATCAAATCAAATGAGATTATCATGTTTTTGTTATAGTCACGATCATCAGCAACAATCAATTCATATGCAACCAAATAAACAAATCTATCTAATACAACATAAGTTGAGTCATTAAATTTGATGGTTTCTCGAGGACAATTAGCATTTGGATTCACATTGTTCCAAACACCTGCACTTAATGAAAAAACTTCAACAACCCAAAACATAGCATTCTTAGCATATGTTAATTTCAGTACTGTAGGATCTAAAGTATCCGGGCGAATTCCAAAAGCTAAAATAGGACAGATATTACTTTGAGTATAAGGAGCAACAATACCAATTGATTTTCGAATTGAAGGATTCGAAAAAATAACCATCCACTGTTTATAGACTTTGTGGAAACCATACAAACACACTAAACCATGAGTTGCACCAATAATTTTTGATATAGAAAATTTTTGTTCAATGTTTTTAGAAATAACATTAGACACAGAAACGTTAAAAAGAGATTCATTCTTACCATCATCTAGAAAAAAAACGTACTTTTCATTAAAAAAAGAAGTATCTTCTCTGTAGCCTATGATAGAACAATTAAGCGGCTGTGGATGGCGGTTGCTATGACCAATCACAAAGTCAGAGCTCTCAATAAAAGACTTCCATTGTTTGGAAACTAATTTGAATCCAATCAATATCTTAACCTCATAAACTTTTTTGATTATTTCCATTTGCAGTTCAATCGGGATGTTGTTTGACATTTTTGAAGTGTTGTGGTTGTTGTTGCTTTTTTTTTTTTTTTTTTTTTTTTTTTTTTTTTTTTTTAAGGGTTTTTTTTTTATACTATGAAGAAGGTGGAATGAAATTGGGATTTTTTGTTGATTGTTTTGACTTTTTGAGTTTTATCAAAATATCAATCTCTTAAAATAATATTTTTTAATATAAATTAAATTTAATCAATAGTTTTTTTAAATTAAATTTATTTTTTTATTAATTAAGTATATGTTATTATTTGTATTGCAAAAAAGAATATTCTAATATATAGTACGTAGTAGGGCTGAGCAAATGGACCTAATGGACCGGACCGACTGGACCAACCACATTCGTTCCGGTCCTCGGTCTAAGCTTTTTGGCAAATTCGGTCCTTGGTTCGGTGAGTCCGGTCCGGTTTTGATCCGTACTATGTAGTAATATTTAGCTTCTCAAAGACGCTTCATTTTTCTTAGTGTGCTTTAATTCAAACAAGCATGTTTTGATTATGATTAACTCTTTTAAAATTAAATAATCTTTAGAAAAATTTAAAGTATGTTTAAAATTTTCAGTAATTGTTAAATTAATAAATAAAGTTATTTTAAGTAAATATTATAAATAAAATATCTTCAACATTATTCAAATGTTTTTTATTTATTTTAAAATAAATTAATTTTATTAAAAAAAGCCCATATTTTTAATGTTAATAAACTTTTCCAAACCTCATTATTTTTAGAAAGCCGATATTTAAAAAGCGCAAAACTTTTTAAAATGTGAATAATATTGAAGATATTTTATTAATTGATACGCTTCAAATACATGTTTGATTTCTATGACCACACCAAGTCCAACACAAGACCATTTCATCTGTTTCATGTTTGTTAAAACAACAACGACACTTTGAACACTACATGTTGTCGTTTTCTTCTTTTTTCAAAATATGTCTTCAAAGTTTAATTTATGTTTTTCAAAATAAACTTTTCCATAATTAGGTTCGGTTATAAATTTGT
This sequence comes from Artemisia argyi, assembly GCA_030686995.1. Classification (NCBI taxonomy): domain Eukaryota; kingdom Viridiplantae; phylum Streptophyta; class Magnoliopsida; order Asterales; family Asteraceae; genus Artemisia; species Artemisia argyi. The sequence continues at coordinate 180,830,193 of CM060683.1, forward strand.
TTGGTTAGTTTGTTTCAATTAGTTTGGTTAAACCGAACCTAACCATATTCAAATTCTTTTATTCAGCTTGATTTTTTAATTTGGTTTGGTTTGGTTAATTTTTTAATTTGGTTCGGTTCGATTTTTTCTTGACCCGAATAAAGTTAATTCGCTATTTATTTTTAAAAAATTAATAATTACATAAATATTTTACAATAAAAATATTATTTAGCCTAAAAAAGAAACGTTTTTTTGTTTGACTTTGTTGACTACATTCACAATTTGCATATACAATTTCAGAGCATCATTACCATCAATAACTTTTCACTTCTCTCTATAACTAGCTTTTCTCTTAGATTATCAGTTGTCATATCAACGAACCGTCAAAAAATTAAAAGGTTAGAATATCCAATTTTTTTTTTTTCTAAAAATTATCCGAATATACTTGCAATATGAATATCTTGTTGATCTCATATTTTTGGAATACTTTGCTAATTATAACATTACTTGTATGATATGTTATGTTTGCTAATGATAAGATTACTTAATAAATGTAATCTATTGATCAAACATTGTATTCTATTTCTTAAAGATTAAATAAGTGAGTAATACATGTTTTGAAACAGATATGATCTGTTAGATTAGATTCTTATTGTATATAAGAAAGCTTTTAATAAAATTTATTGCATTAGGTATTTGATCAAAATAATGTTTTTTGTTTTATTTTGTGAAAAAAAAAATTGTTTTGGATAGAATATTGAAAGATGGGTTGTTAGTTTAATTTTCAGTATGTAGAATGTTCTTTTTACATAAATAATTATTTTGAATCAATAACAAAGCTACTCCCAATACCGTCTTCCACGGTTTATGGGTTCCAATACCGTCTTTCACGGTATATGGGGGACGTTTAGATGTAGACAACCATACCCCTACCTAAGGTAGAGATGTTGCTTCCTATTTCTACCAAAAGGACCTCTTGATTCGACCTTTCAAACTTAATCACATAAATACAGCACCGTAAGCTAAAAACAAACTTATGTAAACTCGCACGAATGTGATTGTGAGTTTCATAAATACTGACACCTTATGATTGGTTTACATGCTTATTTCAATGGCATTTAACGTTTATGATTATCAAGAATACATCATCTAGTTATTTTATTTAGTTTTACTCATTGATAACACCTTTGCCATTTGGTATATGCATATTTTACGGTTACATATGCGATCTTCATTGTAGAAGGTTGAATTAAGAAATGAAAATGTGGTTGTTTGTTGTAAAATTTCAAATTATTTAAAGTGGTACATTGTATACATCAGTAATTATATGTTGTCAAATTTGTAAACAGTATCAGAATATTTCATTCAATTGTTTTATATTACAGGTACATAAAAAAACAAACAAATGGTTCAGCAATTCCTTTTCAGATTTGATTTAGAAAGTAACGCAGCTTTCCAGGTAGGCAATCCATATTAGCTCACGTATATTTCGTTTATTTTTTTAGTTAAATTTTTAACTTTTGAATATAACTAATATCGCAATATAATATGATAACAATTTATAATTCAAATTTGTGCAGACTTTACCAAATGTTTTCTATGAACACTTCTACAATGGAGAAAAATACATTTTCATCCATGGCAACAACAGGTACAGGTACATATGTTTATTAAGGGATGATGGAAGCAAGGTTGATTTGTATGGTGATGAATTGGCTAAATTTGTTGAGGACAATGTCCCTTCCCTTGTTAGTACTTTGCACTTTGTGAAAGAGGCGGATAGCACATTTTATGTGACAGGATATAATGATCAGGGTATCGAAGTTCCAGGTTATGAAAGACGTGTAGTGGGAAACAGGGTGAGTAGATGCTTGGTTAGGCGCACAACTGATGGACAGGTATTTTTTTTGTTATATATCGTTTTAAAATGTACATATAAGCTTAATGGCATTATAAAAAACTAAATATATGCTTAATATTGTAGATTCTACCGGGAGATTTCTTGCAGGACATATGGAAAAAAACATTCAAAATTTATGCAAATGGAAAGAGTTACAAAGTAATACATGAAAGGGTACAACTTGATCCGGAAAGTGTTGTAAGGTCAAACCGATTGTTCGGTAAAAGATGGGACAAACTTGTTGCTGAGTTGCAAATTGCTAGAGGACAGATGATGGTTTTTACAAATTTGGAAAACAACAAACTGAATCTTGCCATATTCTTAGCTAATGGAACGAGCATTCATGAAGAAACTATTCTACCAACAATGTTGAGGTTACCTTCTCGTCCCATACCACCATATGCTATCAAAGGTATATCTATTATGTTAATATTTATGTTGTTCATTATAATAGTAAGAATACAAATAAATTCATCAGTAAGAAGTTAAGTATTGTTATTAATTGTTAATCGCAGACAAGAGAGCAAAACATTCATGCTTATGGAAAGGACATACCAGTCACAACAATGAAGTTGATGTTTTCTATGTTGAACTAACTGCATCTCTTTGTGTCTTTTACCAATTGGTAAGTATATAAAAATAGTTATAAAAAAATTGTGGTATGTTTATGATAAAATATTTTAAGTTTGTTATTTAACGACTCTAACCAACTTTATATATGGATGTTAGACAATACCCGTTGATTACACCTTCTCACACTCTATGGACACATACCAAAAGGCAATTCTTGTTACTATGGATGAGAGGTTTCCAATGAAAGTAAAAACAATTCCTGACAGAAGCAGACCATCAAGGTTTAAGCATGTGAAAATTACTGGCAACTGGGGGGCATTTGCAGGTTTTTGCAGTTTCAAGGAAGGTAAGATGATGCGTTTAAAGCTTGTTAACACAATTGTTGAAGTTGTTGAAGGAGAAGAAGTTAAAGTTGCAGAATTTCATGTCTGTTAATCATGATATGGAAAAAGTTTGTTTCATTTTGCAACTATCTGAAACTGAATTTTTATGTGTTTTAATTATGAACCGTGGATGTTTAGGAATAAAAGACTTTGGTAAATTAGGAATCTAATACTTTGGATAATTAAGTCGTAATTATGAAGTGTATTAATCTAAGAATTTTTTGGTAATTTAAGTGAACTTTGGTATGTTTATTTTATGTTATGATGACAGTTAATATAATAATAATAACAATAATATTAAGAAATATTATTTTAAAAATAATGAGTATGCTGAAAAAAATTACAAAATCTTTCTGCTGAAAGAAAATAAAGTATAATCAAACTTCATAAATCTCTCTCAACTGAGAATTTATGGATTATACATATATTATTTCAGATTATACTATAAACTCTTATTGCTAAACTTAAACCAGTATGTTTAATCCACAAACTAAACCCAGCATATTAAACCATTTATTTGGTTTGTTTGATATTTTCTATTCAGCATTTGTAATCTACAAACTGAAACCATCATCTGAAACCATAAAAAGTTTATTGTTATTTACTAGTTTCTGAGTACTTTAAAGTAAGTGAATAAATTTATATCAGATTACATCATAAACATTAATATAAAATGTTTATACATTATATCATCATATGATGTTGAATGATATTCTGAAAAACACTAATAATTGAATGTATCTGAGTTACATACCAAAATAAAATTAAAGATTTAGGATAAACATTCATTGAATAAAACTCATACTCTTTTACATTATCAAAATTCACTAATGTTTATCTGCAAAATTACACAATTTCAGATCAAAATGGAAATGAATTTTCTCAGGACTTTTTCATTTATTTTCCTTTACCTTTCCAAGAAGTCATAAATCTCATCTCAATGAACCTTTGAGTTTTTGCTTTTAAACGACGTTGTTTTTCTTCTGGACTAAAACTCAAAAATTCAATTGATTCAGAAATTATTTTTTTTCTATGTATATTATAATCGGAAAGAAGGATTTTAGCTGCATATTTCTTCCTTAATGTCCTGATTTGGCCTTGTTGTTCGACACCTTCGTTTTTGAATCCTGAGTTCCATTCTTCAACTTTTTGTCCATTGAATGTCTCCATATGTCTCATTGCAAAAATCGCACAATCTTGTTCATTTCTTCTTGTTCTCCAAGGCATTTTCAATATACTAGGCTTACAGAGTTTCATGATTTGAAATTTTGGATGATTTTTCTTCTTCAAATACTCACAGAAAAAGTTTGTCTGAAAAAAATTAAAACAGCAATGTTAATGAATATTAAATTTTACTTCATTGAAATTTTGAAATTAAATGATTTAATGTTCTTGAGAAAGCTATTGACTTTTTTTAGATACACTCCTACTTTGAGTTATATGAACTTTGCTTGATCTTAGATGATTATAGAAGATATGATAAGCTTAAGTAAAGCTAATTTAGGCTTAAGCTACTTTGAGTTATATGAACACGCTTGATCCAAACAGTTCTTAACCAGACTCGATTTTTGAATTTCAGAATTACAAAAATTCCTGACACCTTATGATTGCTTTTAATTATCTTATTATGGTCTCATGAGTCTATAATATCACAGAAATGAGTGCTGCAAACACAGATAACCAAGAAAGCAATTTATACTAATTTGACTGTATTACTTTTATTTTTAGCTACTATAAAATTAAATTAACAAACTATCTATCTTAAGTTATATTATAACTAATGAACATCAAATAAGCATAAACAAATCAATCAGAAGATGAATAAGGTATGTCACAGTAGAAATAAGTAAATGAGATTTATGAGTTACAAAATGCAATCCTGCAAAACCATGAACCAAAGACCTCAAATCCAATCCTATAGAATCTCCACAGATTCACTAACGCAGGGCAATCCAGGTTATGAAATTAAATGACTGAATGTTTTAGAAATTGTAAACACATATTCTTACCAGAACTACAAGGTTTCGAAGGTCCAGGTTATGAATTTAAATAACTGATTGTTTTAGAAATAGTAAACATGAATTCTTACCAGAACTAGTGGCAGAGTTCCATAAATTCTCTTTATCAGATCAATTTCAGAAATTTTAGAAGCTTCATAAAAAACTTCCAAATCTGTTATTCTGTTATCGATAATCTCAATCTTCAGATTCTTTAGATCAAAACAAACTATGTAGTAATGTGAATCCCAAAGAATATTGAAAAAGACCTGTGTTCAAATTCAAAAAAATAAGGCATTGAAACTAATATTTATACATAATCAGTTATTCTTAAATGAGTAACTTACCATATCCACACTAACTAAATTAACTACAGATTTATCTTCAAGGCATGCAGCTAAAAACAGAGCTTCTTTAAAACTTTCAAATCTTTCATCTCTTGTTATATTTTCATCAGTCATAGATAGAGGCTGATATCATAAAATAAAATTAATACTAAATATTTATTTTTAAATACTATTTTGTTATTAAAAAAACATAATAAACATACCGTAACGTGTGTATTGCAATACAATTTTGTTTGTTTTGAGTTATATCTTCTGAATTCTTCACAATTAAGTAAGATACACCACATATCTATAACATCAGAATATATCCATTGTTCATAATAGAACGATTCAAACATAGTACGTTCTACTCCAACATTAGCATCTTGAAACTGGAAAATTATGTCCCTATAAATATTTATCAAAAGTATTAAAATACAATTAGAATAAAAAAATAAAAAAATAAAATAAAAATAATGTTTAAAACTTACATAGGATTTTTGCTCATACTGAATAGTGCATTGGCTGCATTAAATTCTTCTGTCGATGCTTGAATTTCATTTTTTTCTTTAATGGTTTGATTTTCTTCGGGAGGTGTTAAAAGAGAAATAATTTCTATTTTATTGGGTTTAGATTTTTCTTCTGGAGGAGTCAAATTCACTTTTTCTAACGACTTACATAGTGTTACTTCTTCAACAGGATGTGAAGTGAAATCAAAACCCAAATCAAAAGAAGGTATATCGTTAAAAGTATGCCTTTCTTTTTCAATAATTTTTGATTCATGTTTTGTAAAATCAAATTTCCTTTCTTGATGACGCGAATTAACTTTTTTTTTTAAGTTTCCCTCATTATTCAAAAAAACTGATTCAGATCTTGAATTTTCAATGTTTGAACATTCTGGATTAAGCTTTACTCTTTTTGCGGTGTTTATTACACGATCTCATTCATCTTTTAAAGCTTCAACTTCCTTAGAATTCGGAAAGTTCGACAATCCTTTTTTGATAGAATGCTTCATTTCTTTGATCAATGATTCCAACATAAACAAATTATTCTTCGTTTTCCGAATGAAACCCTGTTTAATTTTCATTAATATATTAGCTTAATATTCTTAATTGATTTTAGTTGCAAGATAAAATATTAAAAAAAAAAAAAAAAACAACTCTACCTTTTCATCAATTTTCTTTAATAGAACTTTTTTTTTTTCAGAGATTATTGCATCTAATTTTTCTGTGTTTTCCAACTCCCCCTGAAAGCAACCAGACAAATAATGAAATATATGAAATAAGTTTTATTTTTATTAAACCAACATATTTGGTAAGAAAGAATAGCTTTAAATCAACAAGTTTAGCTGTAACATTTAATATGTCTTTAACAGACTTGTTTTAAAAATGTGAAAGAAACATACTTGTTTGTTGGACTCTGATGTCACATTTTGACCTTTTTCAGCTGAAGCTTGTTTTAATTGATTAACTTGAATATGATCTAATTTCTCTGCATTTTCCTGGTTACCCTGAAAGCAATTACACAACTTATAAAATATATGGAATAAGTTTTTGTTTTGATTAAACAAACAGATTTAGTAATAAAGAATACCTTGAAATCAAGAGTTTTTGGTGTAACATTTAACACCTCTTCAACAGACTCTGGTATTTCACAATGACTTTTATCCACCAAGTAACTAAACTCTGCTGTTTCTCTCATCTTCAGCAATTCTGTATTCCATGTTTTCAAAGCAGGTTGAGAATGATCTACGTTAATGAAATTGCACTCTATCTTTTGAACATAAAAAAGCTGCAAAGATAATTGGTTTTTTGTTATTAAATATTGAGATATATGTATGTATAAAAGAAGAATAAATGAAACAAAAAAAGAAGTGTAATTACCGTAAGAAATGTCAAAGGTCCACAATAATATGATTTCTTGTTGTTAGGATTCCAATCCTTTTTACACTTCTTTAGAGAATCAATCAAATAACCACACCAATCCATCTTATTAATCTTATCATATTCAGATGAAATAGAATATAAGATTCTCTGATTCGATGTTCCATCTTTCATAGCTTCAAATAAGACAGTAGCTATCAAAACAACTAAGTTAATTCTGAATAACTTTCCTCTGTCCTTTGCATCTATTAGTTTTTGCACTACGGATTTTGGTTTAACTTTTATTGTATCCTTCTCCAACAAAGAAAACTGCTTTCTCCAATTTTTAATACACGCATCTTCACTTTTCACTCTTTCTGGTGGATTTATTTGTAAACCACCACTTGGGAAACCGAAAATTTCTTTGACTGATTCCTTTGTAATTTTAATATCCCCTCTCCAATGTTTGATGGTCATTGTCGATTCATCAAAGCTTTGAACGACATGTTGTCCCAATCTACTTGGAATTATATTTATTTTTAAATCAAGTAAACTTCCAAATCCCATATTTTTTAATACACTGCACGAGTTAGAATCTGTTTTTAAGAATCTAATAGCATTAAATAACTGAGTTGGTGAACCCCTGTTTTTAAACACATCATTACTCTTCACCAAATTAGGATTAGAACATTCACCTTCAACCGGTACTTCTTGACGCTTCATACTATCCAACTTAAGTTTCTTTAAATTGTCTTGATTAATCTTTGATGAATCATTTATAGAGCTTCTCTTTTGCGATATTACTTGTGTCATTTCTCTCTGTTCTTCTTCTTCTGTTACATTAAATTCGAAACCTTCTATCCCCTTTTCTGCTTTATCTTCTATTTCTTCATTTCTTTCATTACATTCATTATTTATTTCTTCTTGTTCATCTAATTCTTCATAATCATAATCTTCACTATCTTGATCATCCTCAGAATCTTCTTCATCACTATCAGTTTCGTCATCAAAGTTATATTCTTCCTCTTCATCTTCATCATCATCATCATAATGAATTTCTTCTTCTTCAATATCATCAATAAGGTCATACTCGTTAGGCTCATCATCTTCTTCATCATCAGTGTTTTCAATATCAATAGATTTACTATTATCATCTTCATTATAATCTTGTTCTGAAAAAAAAAAAAAGGTGTTACCATTATATGGTTTGTGTATATTGATAGAACTATCAAAAAGAGCAAATGAAAATGACACCATATTCAAATTGTTCTTGTAACAATAAACTGAACAAAAGGATGTACAAATAAACAAAACAAAAGAAAACATAAGTCTAAAAACAAAATGGTAATCTATTTGTTTAAGCGTAAACATCATGCTAAACACTTATTGGTTAAGAATACATCATGTAGTTATTTTGTTAAATTGACTCTAAATACTTAACTGAATTATGCTAAACAATTAATATCTGTATTATTTAAAGACAAACATCATTTAATATAACAATACCATTCTTATATTTTAATACATGTCATATAAGAAAAACAATATCGCAATACCATGCTTATATTTTTATATATCGTAATACATATCATATAACAAAAACAATATCACAATAGATTACTATCGTAATACATATCATATATCGTAATACATATCATATATCAAATAATTTTCCTAAACAATTAATATATGCATTTTTCAAAAGTACCTTGTTCTAATCGTTGTATTCTTCTTCTTCTTCTTCTTATTCCTCTTCTTCTTGCAGGCTTTTCATTTTCATTAAAAGACTTTAACAGTTTATTAATAAATTTTATCTTCTTCGTCTTTGATCTTCTTCTTGTTTTTGTTAAAGAAATCAGGACACCTATACAAATAATATAATTAGAAATAAAAATAATAATAATAATTACAATAAAAATTTATAGAATATTAGAAAATTATACCTAATAACTCTGCGATTTGAAGAACAGAATTTGTTGTTGAATTATGATTTCTTTTTTTCTTCGACATCAAGTTTTAATTTAACTTTCTTTTATTATCACTACGATATTTGATTAATTTTCTCAGAATTGTTTATTCAATTTAATATATATTTTTTTAGGGTTTATATGTGTTTAGGGATTTGAATTGAATCTAAGAGAAAGAAAATTAATAATTTTTTATTTGATTGTGGATACCCGACCCATTAAACAAATACAAAAACGCAACAGATTTAATTTTTTTCTTTTTTTTAATATAGTGTGATATTAAAATATTAAACTAGTTAAAATGTAATGTGATATTAAAGTTAATATTATTTTTTATACTCTTTTTTGTGTCTTTTGTGTGAAAATGCTATGTACCGGTCAACGTCTAAAATAATATATAGCGGTTCAGGTATACTTACAAATAAACTTAAAATAATTATTATCACGAATAATACATTTAAATCACAAAATAAATTCTATATCCAAATATACAAATAAACTGAAAAAAAACGTATATCTTAACATATATCGACAGTTGAACACGTATTTTTTGTAATTTTATTATTTTTGGGCCTCAACACAAGTCCATAATGTCATTATCTATAAAAAGGCATGAGTAACCTTTAAACTTCTAGACCTAACAAAACTGAAACTTTTTTTTCTATATAAATCAACATACACTATATATCAACACACACATAAAAAAGCATAAAAAAAAAACAACAAAAAAGGAGATTTCTTTTGCAACAGCTAAATGGCAGAAAACAACGCTTTCAAATTGAAGATGAGCATTCAAGCAATTCAAGAAACAGACCGACAATTGGAGAAAGCAAAGTCTCTAAACGTGATTCTGGAACAAATAATAAAAACAGCAAAAGGAAGACAGGATCTCATTCAGCTTCTCCCGAAATTAGGTGGTTCAGATCTGTATAAGAAGACAGAAGACTTGCTCATCAAAGTTCGTACTAAAGAAATGGAAGTGCTTAACGAACTTAGGGATATTGAAAACGGCACATCAGAAAATATGAATCTGAATGTTAAGTTTATTGAAAATATTAAGAATATGTAAAGAATTATCAATGTAATTTTATTTTGGTATGTAACTCAATATGAATTTTATTAATATAATATTAAGTTGTATGAGTTATGTTATACATTAAATTATTATTATTGTTCAGCATGTCATTCAGCATATATGATGATATGATGTATAAACATTTTATTTTGATGTTTTATATTGTAATCTGATATAAATTTGTTATTTAATTTAAAGTACTCAAAAAGTAGTAAATAACAATAAACTTTTATGGTTTCAGATGTTGGTTTTCAGTTTTGTAGATTACACATGCTGAATATAAAATATAAAATGAACCAACACATGGTTTAATATGCAGGGTTCAGTTTGTGGATTACACATACTCATTATTTTTCAGTTTCTGAATAGAAAATATCAGTTTGTGGTTTCAGTTTATAGTATAATCTGAAATAAGATAGTTGTAATCCATAAATTTTCAGCGGAGAGGGATTTATGAACTTTGATTAATTTTTTCAGCATACTCATTATTTTTTTATATTGGAGTATTTAATAAGTATTTTATTGTTGAATAGTGTTTCAGAGATTTGATGGATGTGATGTTCAGGGGAAGTGTGTACGCCGCCTGTTTGTTTACTTGATCCCTACTTTTTTTTTATTTTTTTATTTTTAATTTAAAATATTACGTTTTTATATGTAATTGTTTTATTGTTATTTTTTTTTATCTATTTTTGTTTGTTTTTTTCTTTAATACTTATCACTTATATTTTTGGTTAGGAAATATATTAAAAAATTAATTCCAATATTTTTATTTATAACATTATATTAGGTAACTAACCAAATATATTAAAATGTTAAATCCAATATTAAAATGACGGATATACAAGTATGTCTGGTGTGGTATGATCTACATCTGATTTTTAGTAACGAAGTGCAAAATGACATTCCAAAATGCTTTTTTTAGTGGTACGTGCAATCCCCAATATGTTTTACTAGTATAATGTAACTTTATTTTAGCCGAACATTTGTTTTGTGAATTAATAATATTAAAAAGATGTTTTTTTTTTAATTTATAAGCTTACAATCATTGAGCGTGTGAAATTAAATGACTTTATTTGAGAATATAAAAAAACTAAACATGCTAATACAAAAATTAAATTAACAGTTTGTGATGTATTTACATTGAAACTTTAAATTCATTTAACCTATACACAATTTTAAACACATAATTATCACAACCATCCAACTTCCATTTTTCACACATTATAAAACTCCCACACACTGAATAAAAATTATATAAACTTATAAACAAACTCTAACATAACTACTCCATTCTTAACAAAACGTCAATGGATCCAAAACAACATATCATTGATCAGATATTCCTAGATATTGATGCTGATGTGAAGACAATAGATCGTATAACATCCTTCATGAGGACGATGCTTGATGATGGAAATGATAGAAAAGATAACATGGAAGAAATAAGCAAACTACCCAAGTCAAAACTATATGAGCAAGGTTTAATATACAATCTGATGCTGAATGAAAAAGACATTGAAATGATGAGAAAACTCGAAGATATAATTAGCAAAATAAGGGCTATTATTGATATGAAGATGGGATTTCTCAAACAAATTGTAGAAATGTGAACTACATTTCAACAATATTGTATTTTTGTTGAGAAGGTTTATGCAATCTGAAGTATTAGGATTGAAGAAAGAAATTTATTGTATTTTGCTTTCTTTCTTTTATTTATCAGAATGTATTTTACTATAACCATTAAATTATTAATGGAATTAATGGTTTATATTTTTCAGTATCAAGCAATTTTTGCACTTTTTATTTATCTTTTTTTTTAATTTATATTTTCGTACAATATATTAAGCGTATATTGATCTTTCATGGTTTCAGTTTGTGGTTTTTTTTTTTTTTTTTTTTTTTTTAATTTGTTATTTACATATTTATGGTATAATCTGAAATAAGATTAGAAAGATACAAATATTTCAGTCACATACATTCAGCATGACTATAAAGTGTTATATTGTGCCAATATTTTACATGCTGAATTAAATTGTGCGATTGTGTTATATTCTCAGATTCTCAAATAAGATTGTTCTAATATTAATTGCATAAAATAAGAGCATTAAAAGAAATACATGATCATATGTAACAAAAGCTAATATTAGATTATATCCTTACATTCAAAACAACGCAATATGATCTAATCAACTAACTTGATTTAGAAGGAGTGGAATGATTCTGCAACATTTGTGATTGCTCTCCTTGTTCCTCTTTTCAGCTTCTCGAACTACAAACTCACTAAACGTTTTAGCTATGTCAGTTGTTCCAGGGCCTTTGTGCAATCTTACGAATATTGTTTGAACTAAATGCAACATAACATTGCTCAAATTGCCAAGTTCTTCAATGCTGATGAAGTATTTTCTATCTGAATTGTTGAAAATAATCATACCAAGTGTGGGCTCATTCAACACGGTTCCAGGTGGATGATCTTCATATGCAACCTGATCTTTGAAATGTTTTGTTGATCTGAAATATTCTTCCATATCATCACCAACTCTCTTCCTCTTTCTAACAATTCTATTCAGTTCAATAAAAGGGTCTTGTTCCTGCAAAGAAATATGATCTTGAATATTCAGTTTGTTTTTCATTTCTATCACTTCATCAACACGTTTTCTCATTGAAACAAAAAACTCTACCCAGCGAGCGGCTTTCCTTTTGCCACAGCAATCTAAAAACTCTTTCCATTCTTCCCAATGAAGATCTTTCACCTTGAACTCTTCAATGATTTCTTCATCTCCATCATCTCTGTAGATTTTTAATGTAGCTGGACCTTTATTCCTTGAAAGAATGTCAGCATTGGTGATTTTCCCAGGGGCTCTCCTATTCAGAACAATATGACAGTACTTGTCATATAATGATTTCTTTTTTGTGAAGAGATCAATAACATGTTGATCAAAGCTCTTGATTATCTCAGCCTTCTTCTTTAACTTTTCATGTTTCACGTTTTCTTGATACATTCTATCAAGCTGACGCTTCTGTTCGTTAAGGGTTTCATCAACGATGTGAATGTTTTGACCTTTTAAGTTTTCATACCTGATTTCCTTAACAGGGGAGGTCTGAATCATTAGTGAGCCTTCATTAACAGTGGCATCAGGTTCTTCAAGCAAATTTTCTTTCAGCTGAGACTCATTGATTGATTTTTTACCAACATTGCCATCATTTCGTTGAACTTCAGTTTCTTCCAAATTATCTTCAATCACTGAATCTTTGTCAACAGTGACATCATTTTCTTCATCTTCATTTTCTTTCTCATTAGATTCATTCATTTGCTTTTTACCCACAACACCATCACCTTGTTGATATTCAGTTTCTACCACATGATTTTCTTGAACTACAAATACTTTCTCACTAGATTCATTCATTGACTTTTCCCCAACATTGGCATCACCTTCTTGAACTTCACTTTCTACCACCTCATTTTCAATCATTGGAGACATCATATCTTTCTTAGTAAGAGCTACCTCCAGCCTTCCATTATCTTGTTGCTTGAGGTTAATTTTAACAAAAAAATCAGAAACTTTAAGCTGTTTACAAGATTCTTTTTTCTTATTATCCATAACAACATCAGTAGAAGCGGCTGCCATACATGTTAATGATTTGAGGCTAGCATTAAGAGCGTAGATAGCATTTTCCACTTTCTCAAGAGATAAAGGTATAGACTCCAAGGATTTATACTTAGAAACCTCATCAATAAAGTTTCCAACTTTTGTTGGGAGCCCCAAAAGAGATGCTGGTACCTCCAAATTCTTGGACTCAATAGAATCAACCTTCTTTTTAACTTCAGATATGATGATGCTTAGTTCTTTAACCATAACAGGAACATCTATCATATGCTTTGGCAGCTCAAACTTTATCTTACTAACTGCTTCAGTTAGTTCCACAACTTTGCATCTGATCTCTTTATGCTGGCTTGATAAATTATTGACGTCGGTTGAAAACTTACCGTTGAAATCTTCACGTGTAACTAATTTCTCAAGTTCAGGTTTAAGAGACTCCAAAAGATTTGAAGAAATATCAGAAACAGATGGATAAGATGGGCGAGTTTTCAACAAAAGTATTTGTTGATCAGCAAACTCCTTTTCTTTCTTCAGCATTTCAATCTTAGATTCAAGATTGAGAACTTGATTGGATAATTCACTTATACGCTGAGATTTTGGTGAAGGTGGATGATCACAAGACATTTCATTTTCTGTTACACAAACATGATCCTCATCATTGTTAACTCCATGAGCTGGAGACTTGTAACTTTCATCATCAAGATTACCTTCATGTGCTGTAGCCTTGCAATTTTCATCATCATCGTTACTTCCATGTGCTGGAGGCTTGTAAATTTCATCAGCATGTTTGCCTCCATCTGTTGGAGATTGGTTATTTTCATCAACTTCATAATCGTCTGAAATCATAACAGGTTCATCTTCATTATCAAATTTACCAATACTGCTATGATCAGCTGTATATTGAAGTAAAGAGAGTAATTGTTTGCAGTCCATCTCATCAAAATCAGATGTGCTATCATCAGAAATTTCAAAAGAAGCATCATAAAGTGAAAAATAATCAAATCTGTGCAAATCGTTTTGATGTAGATTCAGTGACTCAATGGAAGCACATTTGTTTATATTTGCTTCAGAATCAAATATAGGAACAGCTTTATCAACTGCTTCAGAGTCAGATTTCTGATGTTCAAATGCTTTTGTAATATGCTGGGATGATGATGACGCACACATTTGCCTAACAGGCTGTGCCTTAAAATCCAATTTAGGTTCCTGATGAAAAGTTATCAAATAATTAGGACAACATATACTGATATTTTTTTCAGTTGAAAGTATTGCTACATCTTTATCAATAGCTTAATAACAGATTTTGAAATAGTATGTTGGGATGGTGAAACAGGACAAAAACTAGTAATGACTTTAGGCCTGAGAACATATTTCAAATACTCAAGTACTATACTGGGATGATGAAACTGCAAAAACACTACTAATGAGAATACCTATAAAACAAAGTTCAGATTATAAACAAACCCTACTAATAATTTTGAGCTGAGAAAATTATTCAAATTATGAATGATAACTGCGGAGGCTAACCTGGGCCTTTTCCATAATATTTTGAATTGAATTTTGTTTATTCTGACTGGAAGGGTTACGTTTTTTAACCCTGCTCTTTCGACGACCCTTCTTTCCTACAGGCACTATTGAAACTTCATTTTGCACATCTTCAGATTCTGAGCTTGCAGGTATACCAGTATGGTTGGTAGATATTTCTGAATTACAAACAGACATCATATGTTGGGTCAAAGGAGCTGCTACACTTTCTTGTTGTGAAATTGAAAAGTACTCGTCGCTGAATGTGGGTGTTTCTATGATTGAAGAATTACTTTTATGGTATGAAGGGCCCATTTGGAATTCCATGACCAAGGATATGAACCTGGTATAGTTCATAACATCACTCCTGATCTTCTTCTTCAGCTTTTTTACCAAATCTTCATATATAATTTTCCCAAAGTCAATTCACACCCCATTAGCCAGACCATACATAACAATCTCATGCATTGAATTAATTTGATCATACCCACCAGTGTTACCTCCAATACACTGAATTATTAGGGTCATTAAGAGTTTCCAATTTGGTGCAAGTCCTCTCTTTCTAAGGGTTCCGGTTAATTTATCAGAGTAACCAATTTGGCCAAAGAAAAGTTTAGTAACCTTACCATCAGGATTTGCTTCATATTGTTGATGGTGTTTTAAGTAATCTGCTCCTATAGCCTTTCGAAAGGAAAACAAATCAAATTCAAGATTAGTAGTACCATTTTCAACTGTGAATTTGATTGTGTTTAATGCGGTGACAGTGGCAGTGTACCAGAATTCCTTTAGATAACTCTCATACTGGAAAGAAGGTTTCAGGGTGAATGTCTTTCGAAGGCAACATTTTTCAACAAAAATGAGTACATCTTTAAAGAATTCTTTGTTTTTCGTTGGGTTGAGGTTGGCAACGAAATTATTAGGTTTAATTTTGATGTCATTTAGTGAATGAATCATTTCAACCGCTTTTGGAAGTTGTTGTGCATTTTTTGGATGAATTACACTTAGGGCAAGAGGTTGGTTTTCATGATTTGATGAATTCATTGAAGTTTTACTGATGATTCTTTTGTTAATGTTAGAAAAATGTTTTTGTTAAAATGTGAATGTTCTTTTAATTGAACAAGATAATCTGAAAGTATAATGGATCAACCCGGTTTTATCAAATACAGCTTTGGGAAAATCCAAACCCGTATGGTTTGCTATACACACGTTGACCGGGTCACAATTAATTTTAAAGTACTATTTTATTATTATTATTATTATTATTATTATTATTATTATTATTATTATTATTATTATTATTATTTCAAAGTACTATTTTTAATTAAAAAGGTAAATTTAATATGTTAAGGGTGTGTTTGGTTTGTTATAGGTTTGTCTTTTGGATTAGGATTTGGCATAGGGAAAAAAATATGGGATTTTATTAAAGCTTGTTTGTTTGAACCACATAATTCAAAAAAGTTATCAATCCATGTAACATTAAAAATATCTTAAAAAACATCTATTTAATTGCATTTAATTCAAAAACGCCATTCACAAATCGAGCATTTTCACACCTCAACATATAGCATTCCTTAAGTCGAGACATTGGCGTAATGCATAGCATGAAGGTAACATCTTATGTGATTGCAACACCTTAGCTCAGCCATGGCAAGCCTTTTAGAAACGTGTGTTTAATTATGTTAGTTTACATGCTAAGAAGGACCTATTTTTTATTAAGATGGTTTTACACAAAACAAATGTTGGGCTAATTAAAATTACATCGTAAGAAAGAAAGTAAAAAAACAAATTAGGGATTGCACATACCACTAAAAAAGAGCATTTTGGAATGTCATTTTGTACTTTCATAATTAAAAAATAGGTGTATTTCGTACCACACCCAACATATATGTGGATCCGTCCATGATAACATTATATATTTTTTACTAATTACCTGGTATTATGTTATTAATCATAATTTTTGAATTAAGATTTTAATATATTTCCTAAACAAAAATATAAATGATAAGTATTAAATAAATAAATAAAAAAAAAAAAAAAAAAAAAAAAAAAAAAAAGAAACAAAAAGAGACAAAAAAAAATAACGATAAAATAATTACATGTAAAACGTAATATATTAAATTAAAAAAAAAAAAAAAAAAAAAAAAAAAAAAAAAAAAGTAGGGACAAGTAAACAAACAGGCGGCGTACACTCTTCCCCTGAACATCACATCCATCAAATCCCTGAAATACAATTAAACCATAATATCCTTCTTAGATACTCCACTATAACAAAATACATACATATGCTGAAAAAAAATTACTAAATCTATCTTCTGAAAGAAAATAAGGGATAATCAAACTTCATAAAATCTCTCTGTTCTGAATCAGGTAATATTATCCAATCTGAAATAATAAATGTTTATATTTTATTTTTTATGGGCATATTTAGGAGCTTAATATTTATGATCAATCAGCTTTTCAAACGGTCAAGTGTTATACTAATGACATTTGAATGTTGTAAAATTTATTTGATGTTTAGTTTTTCCATGCATGCTTTAGTTACAATATATATATGATGATAAAGATACTTGTTCAAGCATATTATAAGTTAGATTAATAGTTTAAATGATGTTGAATAATAATGTTGCAAATAATAGTTTAAATCATGTTGAATGAAAAATATAAAAAGGTTTTTAGCTTAAAAAATACATGTGATTATTTAATTTTCAAATGTTCCTTAGAACCAAAAAAAAGCATAAGAAAATATATATTAATTGCTGTTATTATATTTTTGATTTCGATATTGAAAAATAGAACATACTGTTAATCTGAAAACTTTTTGTTAGTTTTCAATTTTTAGATGATCATTGATGAATTTAGTATACAGCGCACTCATTTCCATAGATTGGTAACTTCTTACTTTATAACACTGTTGGGATAATGTTTTTAGTGTTAGTTAGGTAGACATTCTGAAGTATCTTCAAAGTTGTAATACTATATATAAACTCAATTTGAGTTAAAACATTTTAAACCAAAAATGTTTTTATATGTTAGCAAAGATGAATTTTTAAACATAAACTAATATAAAGATAATGTGTGTAAATTTCAGCAACTATGTCAACACAATTCATAATGGAGTTGATTCCAAACGAAGACATTCAAGTTTTGGTAAGTTTGTATTGAATTTATAATGAAAAAGTATTGATTGTGACTTTACTTTTTTTACTAAATTTATATTGAATTCTTCATGCACTTTTGCGTAGGTTCTACCGGATTATTTCCATGCTCATTACTACAACAATAAGAATCATGTATACCTAGTTAATAACATGAGGCTTAAAAGAAAGGTTGACTTAAACTACCGAGAAGAGACACATGAATATGAGTTATCTGGTTTAAGATGGAGACGTTTTATAGAAGAAAGCAGATACATGAACATCAGAACTCTGCATTTTATAAAAGAAGGAGCTGATACATTTTATGTGACTGCATATGAAGAAAACGGATGGGAGAGTGGGGGGTATGGATCTATACATACAAGGCATCGGATGGTTAGATGCACAGGTCTAGTTGGAGAAAATGAGAAGATTTCTCCGGTAATAATATTTAATACTCCGTATTTAACAAACACTATTGTTTATTCAAGAAACTTGCAAATAATAACTTAGCTTAAATTATTTAACAGTGGTTTGATGAAGAATTCATTCAGGGTGATCTACCTCATCATTTCTATTTGACATATGCTGGTTTTGAAGTTCGTGTAAGGTTAAGACAGGCTATCATTCCTGGATTTCATGAAACTTATGGTTATCAGATTTACCGTCATTGGGATGATGTAGTGACAGTGGCAGGGTTACTTGTTGGCGAGCGTGTAGTCTTGACAAAAACGGGGGAGAATAGGTTAAGCTTGATGAGGTTTGGAGATAATGGATTCCAAATGAACCATGAGAACCATTTTCCAACACGCATAAGAATTCTTCAAGGACATGCTGAAGGTGAAACATGTGAGTTTTTTGTTTTTATTTATTTATTTTATTTAAAAGATTAAATGTATATTATAAAAAAGTTCAGCATAGTTAAGGAATGAACAATTTATTTTGGTCATTGGGATATAACAGATGAGAGGCTTCTTCATAGTTGCAGCTGGGAAAATCATGAAGGTCACATGGACGAGGATACTACTTTCTATACAAAATTGTTTCCTTACGTTGTTGACAATGGCAAACTGGTAACAACATTCACATCTATATCGTCAATATAAATATAAACTTGATTCAATAAAATTTTTATTAGCAGATGCTTTTTAGTAACAAAGTTAAGAGATAATATATTTTTGTTGCAGACAATACCTTCACGTTTTGTTACTGATAATGAACTATTCACATACGATCATGCAATCCTAAGGAGAATGGGTGAAGAGAGGCGTGTCGTTCTTTACCGGGAAATTCACAAAGAGAATCCCACAAGGACAAACCACATGAGCCTGCGAACCAACTGGAGGATATTGGCAGAAGATTGGCAGTTCAGGTTATACAAGATGATTCGATTCAAGCTGGTTGGAACTATCATAGATCCTTTAGCTGAAGTGGAGCATGACAACGACGATATCCCCATCTTGGTTCCCATTTTCGATGTTTGTTAGATGAAACTCCTGTGATGGTTTCACAACCTGGTACTTTTGAACATTTGACAGTTTAACTTTCAACTTTTGATAACTTTTTTTTGTGATCATGTGCATCAGCATGATACAAATGTTATTTTAATTAGGCATGCTATGTTAAGCCATGGAACTTATGTAAACGTTTAGTTTTAACTAAAAGGATGATGTGCTATGTATCAGCCCCAGATTTGGGCCTGTGCAGGGTGGTCAACTGCACAGGTTCAGTTTCATGCTTTAGTTCAGTTGAGTGCCTTGGTTTAGTCAAGTGTATTGGTGAATAAACGAACGATGAACGAACATATGCAGAATCATTTAACTTAACTCAAATAGCAATTATCAAACACAATACCACAATTGATAACAACTACAAGATCATTTGTGATTAATAATTTAACAACACCTATTAACATTTATTATGCAACTGAAAAGAAATTTAATGATAAACTCTCAAGAATTTTTTCAAATGCATAGTTTCAAATATATATATATATTTTTAATATACTGTGATATTAAAATGTTAAAGTATTTTTAATTTTATT
Organism: Artemisia argyi; assembly: GCA_030686995.1. Taxonomy (NCBI): domain Eukaryota; kingdom Viridiplantae; phylum Streptophyta; class Magnoliopsida; order Asterales; family Asteraceae; genus Artemisia; species Artemisia argyi. Next base: position 180,850,556 of record CM060683.1, read on the forward strand.
TTTAAATGTAATGCGATAATAAAGTTAATTTTATTTTACGATATATGATATGTATTACGATATATGATATGTATTACGATAGTAATATATTGTTATATTAAATGATGTTTGTCTTTTGCGTTTTTGTGAGAAATGGTATGTACCGGTCAACGCTTTTTTGTTTTTTTTTTTATAGAACCGGTCAACGTCTTTTTGGGTTGCTTATAAAAGGGCATTTATCCCCCTTTTTCATTCAAACGCAAACCCTAATATCTATAATTCATACCATTCTAATTGTTACACTCTATTTCAATCTCCATCTTTATAATTCGTTGCTTCTATCATGGCTTCAAGACCAAGAACATCTGCTTATGCACTTGCGCGCACCCCTAACTTCCAAAAGTTAAAGTTTGCTGCTGGTTCTAACGAAATTGAGGATTGTTTGCATATAGCATTTGCCCAGGATGATGCCGAGAATGATCAGTTGTTAATGGTTCTTGGTGAGCAGCGAGATCAATTAGCTGTAAAGGTTAAGTGGTTAGAGAACTTGGTGGAAGAAGGGGAGTGTTTCTTGCCGTTCCACGAGCATGGTGACATTGGTTTGGACCGACTGAAAGAGACTTTGCAGAGAGAGAGGAAGGTGCTTGCTGGGTTGATCAAGGCTATTGATCTTGCGCGTGAAGGAAGAGAAGAAAAGAAGATCAATCTTTACTTTTTCGAGTGATGGGCTGGTCACTTTATGTGGTATATATTGGTTATCTTTTCTTTTTTTTATTAGAAGTATCTATGTTGCTTAGGAATGCCTTTGCAAATTTCACTTTATGTATGGATTAGTTATCATGGAACTTTTTTTTTTGGGAATGATAACTGAAATGTAAAAACTTTGATGGTTGGTAATATAAATTTGAAGTTTATGTTTATTAGTATATTCTTTTTGTTATGGTAAATAATCGTAACTTTTTTTCTGATATGTATTGATGTTCATATTTTTCTAATTTTTGATATAATAAAAATGTAATCGATAAGAGAGCTAATAGTTGCGCTAAAAAGCAAAGGCAGTCGCTAATCTACGCTAAACCTAGGGCTGTAGATGGAATGTACATAACTCAGCTCAATCTAATTAGTTGATAATATAGTTTTGTTTTCATAATATAGTTTTGCCATGGGTAGAAGAGTTTGAAATGATGTTTTATATTTAGATTCCTGCATCCTCTGTTGTTTTTTATTCTGTGTTAGTTTCATTAGTTGTATGAAGCGGCTTTGGTTACCGGCCAGTGAGTTTTAAGAGTTTGGTCTGTGTGTTTTTGACTTCTTCTGAAAGTAACTATCGTAAGTATGTATTTCTTTTCATTTGTGTTTTACGGTAATAATTGAATCTAATTGTCTGTTTTGTTTATGTGATTTTTAGTGTTTTTGAATGGTACTCATTCTCTATCATATAGTGTGCAGACGAATACAATTGATTTTTTTTCTAAAAGTAGTTTAACTGCAAAATGTTTTCAATCAGTGATGTTAGTAGGTATAAAAATTCATAATGAACTACCCTTATGTTACATACCACAATATTTGATATAAACAAACATAAAGATAATGAATACAATGTGTTTTTTGCTAAAAGTAGTAAACATAAAGTTAAAAGTTTATTTGATATAAAAATTCATAATGAACTTATGTTACATACCACAATATTTGATATAACTGCAAAATGTTTTCAATCAGTCATGTTAGTAAGTATAAAAATTCATAATGAACTTCTAGACAGGAATGAAATTTCAAAAATATTGGTGCATAGTGGATCAATCTACCCTATAAATATGTATTGCCATTAACATTGAATCACAAAAATTAAACTGTTTCCTGTCCTCGTCATTCATAAACAACATATGTGTATTTATCGGAAGAACATTTAACTATTCTCGCAATCCAGCTTTGCTTATTGATTGGTATGTCAGTGTTGGAAAAATCCAATTATCTATCAAGTATCTGACATGCCATTCAACTACAAAAGCATGCTTTGCATCTGAATATATTATCTTGAATAACCATGTCATCTCAGCAACATGAGATCGGATTTCATGTGCCTTCTTACTCAGCTTGCCTTTTTGAATTATTTTCAGTAAGGATAAGGAACAATTTTAACTCAAAAAATAATTCATTTATATTTCCATAGGTATTACCTTTCCATGTTTTAGACAAAGAATTTAACATTTATTCACCATTGGCTTCGAATTTCAGCGTTGTTGGACATGCACAAAATAGCTAAACTTTGTCAGTTATTTTTCAAGATTTTGTAATAGTTCAAACCGATGTGTATCGGAATTTTTCAATTTAATTAGTTCATTTTTGTATTAAAATATTAAATAAACTTATAATGATTGTATGTTGGTGAACTGTATCTTGAATGATTCTCTATCAGACCAAATATGTATAGAAACAAAATATTATATGACCGAACGGAAATTTTTGCAAATACATTTGATCGAAAGTATTTTAACTTAATTCTACAACCATGAAAAGTACCAGCCAACAAACAAATACTAGATTGAATCGGAAACAATTCATCAAAAGAAGGTACACGCTACAAACTAACAGCAAGACTCAACAATTATTAGGATTGCAAAATATTGTTAGTTTAAAAACATTCCTCTAGCTTTTTTTTTTTTTTTTTTTTTTTTATTATTATTATTAAAAAAAAAAAAAAAAAAAAAAAAAAAAAACTAGATAAAAATATGTTATATGAAACTTTAAAATTAAGTAAAAGTAAGTGGTTTTTTTTTTTTTTTTAATAAGATAGAAGCCCAATTTTTATTAGAACAAAAAGTTATTAGCCTTTTAGGCTTTTTAAAAAAGTAACTTTTTATATGTCATAAGAGCCCACTTGTTTTTAATTCCAAAAATTAGCCCAATATCGTTGTGACTAATATATTGAAAAATATTGTGATCGTTTCATATACCAAACAAGCTCTATCACAAAATCATAAACTTCAATTAAAAATCAAATTAGATACAATGAGTCATCCGGTGGATTCTCTTAATTCTTCAGATAACAAAACAACCAAAAAACGTAATGCGCAAATTATATAATTTTGTTTCATCTTATTTCTTAACTTCTCATATTATTTTCTGACAATTTTTTAATTATTATTTTTTTCAGTTAGAATCTTTTTTTCAGGATCTACTAAAAGTAAAGTTCAAGGTTAGTTTTTAGTTAATATATCTTTTAGCTTATTATTTCTTAATTTTTATTTTAGAATATACAAGTAGAGGTTATGATTTTTCTGCTTACGCTTATTATCTATTTGAATGTATGTTAAGTGTTTGATAAAATGTTTTGATCATATTTTTAAGCAAATAACTAGCATTGAGTTATTTATTTGATGAGGAATTGATATTATATTTTTTTTCAAATTTTTTTAATTTGAATATTTTCAACTCCGATATTAATTTTATTTTAATGTTTTTTAAGTGATAGTTAGTTAATCATTCTTATAACGAGGCATTCATACCTGTGTGATGCACACAGGCTGTATCTAATTGTTTATTGAGTGATGTTTGTGTAATTTGTTGAAGTGTAAGTAAGATGAAGCATCTAATTGAGACATGCTGCGTAATGTTTAGCTAAATAGTTATAAAATAATTTGAATTAAAAGAAGCTTAAAGGTATACACCTCTATCAAAATAAGTTTTAACAAAAAATAGGCATTTATACAACTTAATAATTGAATGCTTTTATAAAAACAGTGCTAAGAGTTTAGGCAATACTTATATTAGATAGCTTTCATGGTTATTTCATAGGAATAAGATTGGTCACGTTTACATGTATCTTGTTAAAGACATTTGCTATAATACTTAAATCACAATCATATACATTTCCTAGAACGTAGGCTGCAGCCTTCATCAAATCTTTTGAACCCAAATACTCCCATTTCTTTTGTTTACCATCACCTGGTCTCCTATGGATTTCCCCTAGTAGGGGACCAGCTACTTATCGCTCTGTTCATGACAAACCTTTTGGAGATGAATTATTGTTGCTAGTACTGGTAGTTTTACAACTAATGCTGATGCGATAGTTATTTGAAATATTTTGAGAGTTCATTAGCAAAATCAATCACAAACAATGGGAGAACCAAAAGTTTCATTGTTGTGCCTTATTTATAGTTGTATTAGCATGAATACATGAACACCAAAAGCTTCATTGTTGTGCCTTATTTATTATTATTATTATTATTTTTATTATTATTATTGTTATCATTATAATTATTAGTTATTTATTTATTTACTTTTGTAGACGATACAGTTATAAATCAAGTAAACGCAGACGTATACAACTTTGAAAATTCAGAACAGCCTGAAGTTTCAAAAAGAATTATGTTATCTTTTAAAAATAAAGCATCAACAGGTATTTTTTTTTAATTATAAGCTATTGTAAATAAATTTATATCCCTAAAACTGATGTATTTGTGATAAAACTGTAAAAATATAAAGTCAGCATTTTACTTTTTAAATCAAGTGTTGTTATTATTTAATCTTAATCTTATATGGTATTATGAAAGGTGAAGATAATTCAGATGGAAGGAACTATCTTCAAATGGTACAATCTGAAAAATCTAAGAAACGTAAAAGTTTTATAGATCGTCCAAATGAAGGTAATCATTGATATATTTTTTTAAATCATTATGTCATTAGTTTTATATTTTTAATAAATTGTTACTTATTTTTTTACTAGGTGAAGAAGAATATTTATTAAAGCAGGATAGACGAAAAAAGTCAAAGGTTAAATATACTGAGATAGATGATGCTGTTGAAGGTATGGTAATGATTTAATGTGTGTTATATATTGCATTTTTTGATATCATATATTTAGATTTCCGTAATCTAAAATTTAAATAAATGTAAACTACTATTACATTATAATTAAGTAATCTACAATTACTTAGTTTTTTTTACTTATTATTTTTTATTTTCAATTTCTTATACAGAAGAACGTGATGAAGAAGACGAGTATATTTTGTCAAGTGATGATGAAGATTCTGAAAATACTCATTTGGATACAGAAAAGGAAGTGAATGTTGTCAAAAAAAAGATATCATCAAAAAAGAGTATGTTTTAATAAGTTATTTTTACATTGCATATATGTTTATAACTAGACAGACCCCACATCCACACCATTATTTAGTTTCTTTTAAACTCCAAAATCTATGTACATCGTATAAATTTGAGATTCAACATTTAATATACGTCAAATTTCTTTGAGATTTGAGATTCAACATTTAATAGGATTGTAAGCTGACTCAAATTTCTTTCCAATTTAATGAGCTTATTCTCAAAGTAGGTAAATTTCTTTTAGCTACTTATATATTTAGTGATTATTGTAGATTTTTTTTTAGTTTGCAGATTCCAAAAATACACATATTTTAAAGTTATTTATTTTCATAACTAAGAAACTTTGAACTCTGCTTTATTAATCTCATGATTTTTGACTATATTGTACCTGCAAAAACAACATATCTTATTTTCAAAATCAGATAATTATTAATTAACACTAAATTTTTCAGGAGAATTAAATACAACAGCTTTGGATAACAATGTCTCTGTTACGAATGATGTTGTTCGTAAACAAAGGAAAACGCTGACAAAGAAGGGTAAAGTTTATCTAGAAACTGAAGAAAGTATAGATTCAACTGATCTGAGGATAAGAAGTGCTCCTCTAAGCTTGTACGATGCAGTGAAGCATATAGTATCAGTTCCTTGTCTTAGACAATATGTTCGAGCATTGGGATTTGAGAAGATTTTGAAACTAAATATTTCTCTTATACCGTCAAATCTTGCATATAAAATTGTAGAGTGCTACAATGTTGAAGAACAGACACTGGTTCTTAAAGGATATGAGATTAAGATTACAAGGGATTTAGTGCATGATATTCTAGGTTTTCCAAAAGGAGATTTACGAATTAATTTTGCAAAAAGGACATCTTACAAGAAAATCAAATTGGATCTTCAAAGTTTTTGGAAACAATACTATGATGCAGATGGAAAACTTATCGTGAAAACTAAAGATAGGTCTTTTTCCACACATCTGAAGGACTTTATTCTTGCAACTAATGAAGTAAATGATGTTTTCAAGTTAAATTTCATTATTTTATTGGTCAGCACAATGATATCAGCATGCAAGGGAGGAGAATCAAATATGAAATTTTTAGAATCTCTTGCTCAGCATTATGATAGCATTAATAGAGTTGATTGGTGTGGTTTAGTGGTCGATTCTCTAGCTCTCAACAAACATGATGTTAAGAAAAATTCTCAAAACGACCAGTATTGTGGTCCTATAACTTTTTTGACGGTATGTTTCTATTTTTAAATATTTTGTATTTCAGTAAATTTTATACTTGTTTTGATTTCAATTAAATCTTTTTTTCCACAGTTGGTGTATATCAGATGGCTCTTCAGAAGAAGCAAATCAAAAGAAGATGCCCTGCTATATTGTTCAACAGAGTTGTTGAGAAAAGTAGACTCTGAACATTTACGTCTGAAAAACTTTGCTGAGTTTTTTTCTGATGATCAGTTCTTCTTCAGAACCAAAAATAATGAGGAAGTAGATGAAGCAATACTAGAATCTCCTGAACCTTTATTAATACAGAACACAACAGTTTCAGAAGATGAGTGCCAATATTTGAATTCTGGATTGAATCAAATATGTGAAAGTTCAAGAGTTAATGAATCAAATGATGTTGATAATTCATTATTACCTGAAAAAAATCATTTCTCTCCTGCTGATAACAACTTGATTGATCATCTTCCAATTGATTATTCAATTGATGTTGATGACAACAATTTGGTTGATGATCATACTGATGAGGTATTTAATTTTTTATGTTTATTATAATATTTAAATTTTAATAATTGTTACTAAAACTAATTTATGTTTTTATTACCAGGTTGACGAAACTCAGAATGAGTATTTTTCAAATAATGATCAAATCAACAATTGGATATCTGTTTCTACAAAAGAGGTATTAAATGAATTATAAACATATGTTATATTTTTAAAGTTAATAATTGATTTTTGAAATTATATATATATATATATATATATATATATATATATATATATATATATATATATATATATATATATATATATATATATATATATATATATATATATATATATATTATTTTCAGTATGATGAGGCTGAATTATCTGAAGAGAATGAGTTTTCTGATGTTCCTGTGCAAGAGGTTTTAATTTATTCTAGTTTATATATTAATATTTCTATCATTATTTTTTATTTAATTTATATATATATATATACATATATATTTATATATATTTTTAAATTACTGGTTTGTGTTTTTTAATCTAGGATAAAAATCAAAGTGCGGTTGAATATTCGTTGTTTACTAGTAATGATAAAGTTGATCAGCTTCAGGTTAACAACTTTGAATATTCAAAAGATAAGCAACCTGAATCACCTAATGTTAAGGTAAACGTCTTTATTAATTAAAATAATTAATAAACCAAGTTGTAGTAATTAAAAAATGAATAACTATTTTTTATTATCTGATTAAATTTTGCAGGAAGTAATTTCTGATTTGAAAAGATGCATCCATAACTTCTCATCCTATGATGATATTCTTTCGAAAGACAAAGAAGTTGTTGCATTTAAAAACCAGCTTTTATCACTTTTGATTGGGAAGGACAAAAGTGATTGTGTAAATAAAAGTGATTGTGTAGTTTCAGATGATCCTGTTTCTGATACATGTCGTGTAGATACTTCTGAGATAGTTGTTAATGAAGATGCCCACAAGCCAGATAATTATGTTTGCCAAGACAATGACGTGACTAAGATTGTATCTAATGTGTTGGAGGATATTGATCAAAATGATGTAGCTTCTCCAAATACAAGGTGCTTTGGAGAAATTGATGTGTCAGCAAAAGGATCTGATACGAAGATGGATGTTGATACAAATTTTGATGATGATGTCACAGAAGTTGTTAACCCGTGTCAACATGATTCTTCTCTTTCAAATGTTGGTTCTTGCACTGTTCGATTATCTGAGGATGACAATTCAAACTTTAATAATGCTGAATTGAATGCAGAAGATAATGTTGCAATGCATGATGAATTAACTACAGGTTCTGAAAAGTATGACTGTGTTGAAATTCAAGAAACTGTTTTGTCTGAAAAAGAAGTTACTGAGAATGCAAACAACAACACAGAAAATGAAGTTGTAGTTGAAGCATGTGCCTGTGAAACCAAAATGGAAGTTTCTAAAACTCAAGACTTTACTGCCTTTAGCGAGTCCTGTACTCTTGTTTTCGAAGAGAAAGTTATTGATGCTAAAGTTAGTTCAGTTGCTACTCAAGATGTTATAGAACAAGTAGGGAATGAACTCACAAAGGAAGTTTTAGATGAAGCAGCTGTTTCATTTTCAAAAACTCAAGTTGTTACTGCATTATGCGAGTCTCATGCTAGCACATATGGTGTTATTTTAAGTAAGCAAGCGGAAAAGGTTGTTAAAGTCAGTGAAGCAAATGAGAACAAAGGTAAACCAACTAAATGCAATGGTAATTAAGCAAATTTATTTCATTTTCAAGGTTCTGAACATCATAATAAACTGAATCCCTTTCATGTTATTGCAGAACTTGTTAGTCCGTTTCAAGATGATGCTGCTCCTTCAAATGTTCAATATTGCCATATGCACTTATCTGAAGATGACAATTCAAAAGATAAGTTTGAAATGCGTGACGAATTGACTACAGGTTCTAAATTGTCTGCAAAAGGTAAAGATGTCCATGCAACATCAGATATACTTCCGGAAACAAATGTCAATTTGCAATTAAGTAGTACTGGAAAAACTTTGATGACAATTCCAAGTAAACATCATGATAACAAAGGTGTCACTGAAGAGCATTATATGGACACAGATGATGTAGCAGCAATTCATCAAGAAGATTTTGTTGTTCATATTACATCCAAAGATGTAGCATCATCTCATGTAGGTTTCTTTAATTTTAGAAAACTAAAGTTTTATCAATTTTTAAATTATTTTTGTGCTAAATTTAGCATCTGACTTTATTTACTGTTTTAGGTTTCTCAAACTCAAGAGAGTTCAGTTGCAAATGAATCGTTTTCGAAAACTCAAGATGTTAATGTATTAATGATGTCTGAAAATGGCTCATTAGATGGTTCTGTAAGTATTCAAGTGGAGATGGTTGTTGAAAAAAATGATAGTTTTAAGGAACAAGTAGGCAATGAACTCAGAGATGGTGGTACTGTAAGTACGCAAGCAGAAAGAGTTGTTAAACTCAATGAAGCAAACGATTACAAAGGTAAAGTAACTGAATACACTGGTGATTCATCAAATTCATTTCATTTCGAACGATCTGATACAAAGATGGATGATAATATGAATAATGAGGATCATAACAAAGAGAATCGCTCGGAACAAAATGATTGTTATGTGGCATCCGAATTATTTTTGAAAAATCAAGATGTTAATGAACAAGTTGGTGATGAGCTGACAAATGAAGTTGTAGATGAAGCAAACGAGAACAAAGATGTAGCAACTGAATGCAGTGGTTCAGAAAATGCTGTTTTGGATACTACAGACAATTTGATTCCCAAAAACAAAGATATAGCAACGGAACTAGGGGGTCCCACTGATGATGTAGCGGCAATTTATAAAGAATATTTTGTTGTTCCTATTACATCCGAAGATGTAGCATCATCTCATGTAGGTTTCTTTAATTTTAGAAAACTAAAGTTTTATCAATTTTTAAATTATTTTTGTGCCAAATTTAGCATCTGACTTTATTTACTGTTTTAGGTTTCTCAAACTCAAGAGAGTTCAGTTGCAAATGAATGGTTTTCAAAAACTCAAGATGTTAATGTATTAATGATGTCTGATAATGGCTCAGTAGATGATTTTGTAAGTACTCAAGTGGAGTTAGTTGTTGAAAGAAATGATAGTTTTAAGGAACAAGGAGGAAATGAAACTGCAAAGGAAGTTGTGGATGAACCAAATGCCAATGAATCGATAATGGAATGTGCGATTGAACAATGTCAAAATGAATCTGCAGTCTGTCAAGATGGTTCACGTGTTGCTATTCAAGAAAATGAAGAATGTGACATTATCTCTCATTCTGCAGATAAAGAATGTAAGAAAGTTGATGAGGAAAAAGTAGGTGATGAACCAACAAATGAAGTTAATGATGTACAAGGTGTAAATGATACTGCAAAGGAAGTTGTTGATGAATCAGATGACAATGAGATGACAATGGAATGTGCGATTGAACAATGTCGAAATGAATTTGCAGTCTCTCAAGATGATTCGTGTGTTGCAATTCAAGAAAATGAAGAATGTAACATTATCTCTGATTCTGCAGATAAAGAATGTAACAAAGTTGATGAGGAAAAAGTAGGTGATGAACAAACAAAGGAAGTTGATGATGTACAAGGAGGAATTGAAACTGCAAAAGAAGTTGTTGATGAACCAAATGTCAATAAATTGACAATGGAATGTGCAATTGAACAAGTTCGAAATGAATCTGCAGTCAATCAAGATGGTTCAAATGTTACAATTCAACAAAATGAAGACTGTGACATTATTTCTGATACTGCAGATAAAGAATCTAACATAGTTGATGATGTGATAATACAATCTCAGTCTATTGAAAGGTCTGACATGCAAATTGATGAACATTATCACAGAGAAATTAACGTCAACATTCTGGAAGAATTGTCTACAGTTTCTGCAACCACTGTCTTTGAAAAGATTCAAGTAAATGAAGACGGCAATGATATCTCAAATATGCAACACGAAGTATCTGAGAAGAAACTTGAAGATGAAACTTATATATAATCTCTTCCTGCTTCTGTTAGCGTTACTCATTTGGTTTCTGTAGATTCTGCTGAAACAATGTATAATACCGGCTCATCTGTTTGTGAAGAAGTTATGGACAGGAATATATCAAATGATAATTGTTCATTTAAAGATGTTAATTTTCATAATCAGTTAACTATCAGTAATGATTGTGAAAATCAGCATCTTGTTGAGCATAAAGATTTTTCTCCTGTTAATGAAGTAGAGAAAATCTATTCAAATGAAGATGAAAATATTTCTGAGGTATATTTTTTGTATTCCTACTTAATACATTATGTGAAATTAAATAAATTAAATAAAACTTTTTCATTTTTGTATGTTTATGTTTTTTTCAGGGTTTGAATCAGATAAATGAGAAAGTTTTAACTGAAGATGAATCTGAAACTGCAGAATTTGTTAAAGAAGAAAATGTTACAGAGATCCAGGTTTGAATCATATATTTATTTTTACAATTATGAAATAAGATTTATTTTAAATTCTTTATAATTTTTGTTTAAATTCTTTTCAAGCTTTCATGCAAACATGATTTCGTCAAGGATCAAAAAGAAAAGATGCTCAAAAGGAAAGCGAAAACATCCATTCATTTTGAATCTCCATATATGAACAAGCGAGTGGATACAAAAGCAGAATATGAAACACAAGCTGAATGTTTATTTCCAAAAATCATTCTTCAAAAAGCTGCTGAAGAAAATGCTATGTAAGATATCATAACTTTTTTTCTATTAACCTGAATTATTTATCATTTTTCAATTTTTGTTTTCATAATAATACTTTTACATTTTATACTTGTTAGGGAGAAGATATTCGAATTTGGAGAAGACAAATCTATTCTCAATGTTCATATTCTATCACTTGCCTCTCAAACATATATTGAGCTTGAAGTTATAGATAACTTTGTGAATATCCTGAATTTTGAAGAAAGATTAACACAGAAGAATAGCTCAGCGATTAGATATTTCTTCAAAACTATAGTTATTGTAAGTTTAACTTCAATTTATGTTAATAATTTAATATATCTATATATGTATTATTTTTTATTTTTAATTCTATTTTTTCTTATCATTTATGTACTTATATATATATACATATATATCTTTTTTAACAGCCAAAAGACATGGATGAATATGAAAAAGATCGTGCCCAAAAAGAAACAGAGTTTTTTAATTCTGTAAAAGATCAGTTTGATGCTTTTGGACAAGAATTTAGTTTCAAATATATAGAATTGGTAAATTTCTTACTATATCCGAATTTAATTACTTTACTATTCATAATTTTTACTAACTTGATATTTATCAAATAGGTGTTCTTTCCAATACTTGCGTATGAACATTTTTATGTTATAGTTTTCAACATAAGGGCTGGTTTTGCTGTCATTTTGGACAACCTTGAATCAGGTGCTCCATATGAAGGAAAATACAAAAAAGTTTTTGATTTTGTGGTAAGTTTTTTTGTTTTTTATGCATATCTTTTGATATTTTTTAAATAACATATATCTTTTTAACAATCATGTTATATACTATTAATTTAATTTTTTGTGAACAGAAATGTCTGTTTTGCGACTTATTGCTCAAGCGTAATTATCCAGTTCCAGAAAATTGGTTTCTTCAAAAAGAAGCAAAAGTGCTTAATTTTAAATGGAGAACAAAGAAAGACAAGATTAACTATGGTTTATATGCAATGCTTCATATGGAGCTTTATGAGTTTGATGATGAAGACTGGGATATTGGGATTTTTGATGAAGAAGATCCACGTCATCGAATTCAGATGGATGTTTTGAGGAATAGATACATAACTAAGATCCTTCTTCATGAAATCAACAAACACCAACGAAAGATGTTTGACTCTGCAAAAGATTGGATTTCAGAATACCCAGATGAGTTTGAAGAAGAAGGTACAGAAGCCAAAAAAAGAAGAATTTATGAAGAAGATTCTTTGAAATATAATCTTCCTCTTTCTGAAATAAAAGAAAGACAAAAGGATGAATTGTACAATAACATGCTTTTGTCAGAAATAAAGAAAATGGGTCATTATTTGAAGGAATGCAAGCATCGAAGGAAGTATGCTTATAAAAAAATCTGCAGTGTTGATTGCGAAGAAGTTGATCAGATACAAACATCATTCTTATTAACACTAGATGACGGAACGAAGCATAAACTTTTAGCTCATGAGCTTCATTACTTAGGATTTGAAGAATGGAAAGAGTTTATGCTTTGTATTCATAAATGCAGAAGTTTAAATGCCGATATGAAGAGGAAGGCCTTTAATGCAGTTCAAAAACTGTTAACAAAAGCCAAAATAATGAACGAGATTTCAGTGGATGAAGCATACCAGAGTTATATTGGTTTATTGCCATTCAAAGACCCAGAAAACCAAAAGTTTTTTTTTAAGATTTGCAAAGAGGTATTACATGGAGATGAGCAAGTGCCAGATGGAGTCATTTTTTAAGATCTTAAGTATTGCAAAGAACCATCTGAAGGTCTTTGTTTCTTGACAAAAGATGGAAAACCGAGTTTTCAGTCTTCTTCTAATGTGACTAATCTGCGGCTACTCGATATGGTTGTGTTTTATAAGCTTTGTGTTACTGAACAAAACGCACCATTCAAAGAAAGAGTTTTGAGAGCGTTACATTTTCAAAAAAAAGCTCTTTCTAAACATCCAGAGTTTTACAAGGTCATGAGAGATGCAATGAATTATCAAACCAATAATTTGGAGGTAATTATGTTTTTACTGATTGCTAATTTTTTTTTTCTATTATTATTATTTTTTTTAATATATTTTCCAGATGTGATTTTAAATTTTCAGAAACACCAAAGTTCAGAAAGAGATGGGAATAATGTCAAGTTACTTTATCTGACAGATGGGAACGACATGATAGATGATCAGCTTTCAGATCTAAACAATTTTGCCGAATCTCCTCAAGACCAGAATAAAACGGTATTTAATTATTCTGTCACATAGTATGAAATCTTAATTACAATGTTTAAACTTTTTCTAAATAAGAATTTTATACCTATATTTTCAGCTAATGCTTGCAGCAGCAGCATTAAATGAATTAAGTAATCTTCAAGTAAGTGTTTAATAAAAACCTTAGTAAGCATTCTAAATTAATATGTTAGTTTATCTTATTTGTTATTCTTATAGGATTTAATTGAATGTCCGGAGCCTATAAATTTTGTTCCTGGGAGTATGTCAAGTGAAGAAGATGTTTTTGAAGAAAATGATGCTTATGAATCAGAAGATTTTCAATATATTAAAGAAGAGTCTGAAGAAGATATAAACAAGGTATTAACATTCACTAATAATATTAACAAAATAATGAAAGTTTAATTTATATTTTTTTTCATACAATAAATGTTATTTTGAAATACAGATGAGGAATGGAGCTGAAACTCTTCAAAATTTATGCAAAGATGTTAGTAAATTAGTTGTACTTTTTCAAATAATTCAAAAATATTTTTTTATTTTTTTTTTAATTTCTTTTTGTCCAGGTAAATGTTTGTAAAGAAAACAATGAAGACTTAAGGCATAGAGTAAATAGAGAAAGGAATCCTACTGATGTTTTGAAGTCGCCATTCAATGTTCGAAAAGTTGATATTCTAACCAAATTTAATAAGATTGAAAAGTCTGTGTTAGAGTTAATAAAAAAAAAGAACAACAGCAATCTTGCGTAAGTTTTCTTCTTTATAATTTTATTAAAATTTTCGTAATATATTTCCATTGAATCCAATTGTCATTATTTTCTTAATTTATTATTATTATTATCATTATTTTTTTTGCAGGGATCATTTTTTTGACTCAGATTTGTTTTGTGCTACTAATCGTAGCTTTTTTAAAGATCTCATTAATAAGACAAAACTTGTAACATCAAACATCATAGACATTTGGGCCATAGTTTTGAATTTTCAAGAAAAATATAGAAGACCGGGATCTGGTTTAAGATTATTCTTAACAAGCCAAGCAATGGTATGTTATTTTATTTTTTCTTTTATTTTATAACTATTATTATTAATTTTTGTATATTAAATTTAATACTAATGTTTGTTTTATTATTTTACTCAGTCATCTCGAAGAGAAAAAGTTACACTTTCCACTAAGAAGAAACAAGAAGAATTTTTGAATGCAATTAATTTTGCTTGTAAAAAATATCTTAACTTTAATGATTTATCTGCAGTTAATCTAGTAATTTTTTTTTTTTAATTATTTAAATTTAATAGTTGTTAATATTACTATTAAAAATTAAGATAATTTTTTTTAAATATTAATTTTTATTTACTTTTTACAGGTTTTCTTCCCAGTTTGTAGACAAAACCATTTCTATGTTTATTGCTTCAATCTCTTGAATCCGTCGTTTGTTATTATCGACAATTTGAAGGAAAGTGCTGGTATATATGGCAATACAACTGAAAATCTGGTAATATTATTTTTATTTTTTACATTTTCTTTTGTTTTGTTTTTTTATTTTTTTTATTTATATTTTATATTTTTTTTTTGTATTTTTTGGTAATATTATTATTATTTATATATATATATATATATATATATATATATATATATATATATATATATATATATATATATATATATATATATATTTATTTTTTTTTTTTTTCAGTTTAAATTGTTTTGTCACTATTTAAAAGTTTCAAATCATCCAAAGGCTCAACAAATATCAAAGTGTGCTCCTCAAAGACTTCAAATGGAATGGCAAACATCTAAAAATAAAACAGATTGTGGCATTTTTACTATGAGGCATCTTGAGTTCTATTCTGGAATTGAAGACAAACAATGGAGATCAACTTTCAGAGAAAATTGAAGCAAGAATGAATTGGCGACTCTGAGAAAGTTAT
Source organism: Artemisia argyi (assembly GCA_030686995.1). NCBI lineage: Eukaryota > Viridiplantae > Streptophyta > Magnoliopsida > Asterales > Asteraceae > Artemisia > Artemisia argyi. Next base: position 180,866,269 of record CM060683.1, read on the forward strand.
ATGCTGTTAAAATTTTGTTAAGTGATGCTAACAAATATAAAAAAGACATTATAGCTGAATCATTAAAATTGTAACTTTTTTTATTCTGCAATATATAAACTTATTCAATATATAATTTTTTTATTTTATGAATATGTTCAATATAAGCTTTTATTTATTAAATTTCACAGTAAGAATATAGTTTATGTTCTATATCTTATATTGTTAAATTTTTATTTATTTATATCACAGTAATTTTTTTAATATCCCATTAACTTTGCTGTATCTTATTCTATACGTATTACTTATTTATTTTAATATTATTAAATAAACTAGTATTTTCTAATATACAAGAACCTTATGAATATCAGTATATTATTCTATACGTTTTACTTATTTATATTAATAATATTAAATATACTAGTATTTCCTTATAGACAAGAACCTTATCCTTATGTGGGTATAAATTTTTTAGTATCGCAATAAGTTTATTAATTTTTTTGTATCGGATTAAGTTTATTAATTTTATTAATTAATACTATATTAATTTTATTAATTAATAATTTTATTAATTTTATTAATTTTTATTATCAATTTTATTAATTTTTATTTATTAAATATTTTGAGTATGAATATTGTTTTATGCTGTTTATTTTATATTGTTAATTTTTTATTTTATTAAATATCGCAGTAATTTTTTACTTATTTATATTAATAATCTAACTAAATTAGTATTTGATAATAAATAACTGTCAATCTAACAAAAACGTTATCCATATTTGGATTTAAATTTTTTAATATCGGAATAACTTTATTAATCTTTTTCTATTGGAATAATTTTATTAATTTTTAGACTTGGAATAAGTTTATTAATATTTTAGTATTGGAATAAGTTTATTAATTTGTCAGAATGTTTGTCAAAGAATATAATTTTTGTATCAAAATAAGTTTATTTAATTTTTATTATCGTAACCTGCGTATTTATAATTTGTCAAATTTTTTACTATCGGAATATGTTTATTAATATTTTACTATCGGAATAAGTTTATTAATTTTTCTATCGGAATAAATTTATTAATTTTTCTATCGGAATAAGTTGGAATAAGTTTATTAATATTTTACTATCGGAATAAGTTTATTAATTTTTCTATCGGAATAAGTTTATTAATTTTTCTATCGGAATAAGTTGGAATAAGTTTATTAATATTTTATTATACATCCTATTTTCAGCTAATGTTTGCTTCAACAGCATTGAATGAATTAAGTATTTATAACTTTGTTAATATTTTGCTATCGGAATAAGTTTATTAATATTTTAGTATCGGAATAAGTTTATTAATTTGTTAGAATGTTTGTCAAAGAATATTATTTTTGTATCAAAATAAATTTATTAATTTTTATTATCGTAACCTACGTATTTATAATTTGTAAAAATTTTTACTATCGGAATAAGTTTTAAATTTTATTATACATCAGAAGTTTCAAGAAACAATTATTAATTTCCGGAAAAAATCTGAGTTTATAACAATAATAAAATTAATATTTCAAATTAAGAATAAGATAGAAACATTAACATTAGAATATATAAAATAACATATTAGTTAAAATTATATAAATGATAAAAACTTAACTTCATTTCAACACAAGTCCATTACATATTTTATAATTCAAAATTTGGACATACATAAACTAAGAATATTAAAATAAGACAAAACTAATAAAAACCTAAAGGGACAACTCTTGATTCTTCTTCATCTCCTGCTTAATATAGGCGACCTCTCGCTTCTTATCGAACATATCATTACGTGCCTTAACCAGCAGATTTCCCAAATCGTCAAGCCTAGAACGCTCCTTTTTCAAAGTATCATTGATTATATTGATAATCAAGGTTGCATCTTCATTGCAGATCTCCAATTCACCAAGATACTCTTCTTGCTTCTCAATCTGCTTTGTAAGTTGTTCACAATCTTCCTCAATCTTATTAATGAAACCCTGTAACTCCAACATCTGTTGCTTAAAAAAAAAACTTAAAAGCCTTTAGCAGGTCGTCAGAACAAGCGGAGTCTTTCAACCTCTCTAGATTAGGGGTTCTAAAATAATTTTCCATTTTCTTTTGTTATTTTGATGAGAGAAAAATACAAAAGAAGTGAAAAAATATAAGAGTTATTATGAAAGTGGATTTAGACAGACATATATATAGAAAAAAAAAAAAAAAAAAAAAAAAAAAACTTTTCGTTTACCAAACGCGTAGAGTTAATTTTTGGTTACACTTCCCATACAATTAATTACTTTTCAACCGTTACATTAAATAACAATAAAGTATTTGAAAGAAAAAAACCAAAAGTTAATTAATTTTCACTTCTGACACCTGTCATTTTGACAATCTGACAAGAAGCTTATCCTTATGTGGGTATACATATCAAATAAAAAATCAAAAGTTAATTTATTAATTTTTTAGTATCGGAATAAGTTATTGTATCGGAATAAGTTTATTAATTTTTTTCTATCGGAATAAGTTTATTAATTTCTATTTATTAAATATGATAGTAAGAATATAGTTTATTCTCTATATCTTATATAGTTAATTTTTTATTTATCAAATATCGCAGTAATTTTTTTTTTCATATCGTACTAACTTTGCACTATCATATTATATAAGTTTTACTATAAGTTTATTAATTTTTTAGTATCGTAATAAGTTTATTAATTACTATTATATATCAGAACTTTCAAAAACCAATTATTAATTTCAGAAAAAAAATCTTAGTTTACAACAATTATAAGTTTATTAATTTTTATTATTGGAACAAGTTTATTAATATTTTATTATCGGAATAAGTTTATTAATTTTTAGTATCGGAATAAGTTTATTAATTTTTAGTATCGGAATAAGTTTATTAATTTTCAGTATCGGAATAAAGTTTATTAGTTATTTAGTATCGGAATAAATTTATTATTTTTTATTATACACCAGATGTTTAAAAAATCAATTATTAATGTCAGACAAAAATGTTACTTTACAACAATTATAAAATTAAAAAATTATAACTAAATGCAACATTATAATAGTAACAATAAGATAGTAAACATTTCAAATAAACAATAACATAGTAACATTAACAATAAAAAAATTTCAATAATTCAACAAAATTTCAATAACTTCGGATACAGTTCAATAACACAACAAGATTTCAATAACTTCTAATTGTTCCATCAGTCAAATAATTTTAGCTTTTTTATTTCTTTCTTCGAATTCTGATGCAGCCTTGTCAAGTATTTCAATCTCTTCAAATGTCATGAAATATGGATCTCTGATATCAGAAATTTGGTTACTTATCTTTGAAAGAATATCGCTAACTTTCGGATACAGTTCCCCATATTTAGGCTTCAAATCAAAAAAACGAATTGTGTCTTGAAGATTTGCAGCTGCTTTATCAACAATTTGTTTAACCTTGTCGAGGCAAGTTTCATGTAACTGTTCAAAAAATATTTAACAATAACAATCAAAAAATTAACAAGAACAATCAAATATTCATTTATCTGCTCAAAAAAGTAGAGATATATTTCAACAATACCTGTTGTTTATCTTCATTTAAGATATCAAATCTTATTGTAGTTTTCCAAATAATTGCATCTTTAACATCTTGCATCTCTTCTTCTAAACTTTTAAGATTGTTCAACAAGAGACAAATATTTGTTGTGTCGAATGAATTAGCTCCACATGTAAGGTAACAAATTGTCTCAGAAATCAAAGATATTGCAGACTTTGTTTCTTCTTTTACTTTAGTCATATATTTTTCCATTTGGATCTTATAAAGTAACATGTATTCAATTTCAGAATCATCTTCATCATCTGTATTTAAAATAAGAAAAAATGTTAATATCGGAATATATAACCTTATATGTCGTTAGCAGTTATAATATCACAGTAAGTGTCATATTGATTACTAACATAATAATGATAAAATCAATTAATAGGTATAAAATTGTTCATTGTAAATGCAAATTAAAGAAAAAATATTAATATCAAAATACCTATCCTTGAATTTGAATTAATATCACACAAGGTATCATAATTATATCAATATCGGATTAGGTATCGTCAATAGATATTAATATTTTTTCAATCAGAATAGGCTTCATATATATAACATTTCAGAATATGTTTTTTCAGAATATATAACATTTCAGAATAGCTATCATAGAAATGCAATTAATATCAGAATATTTATCATAATTATATCGATATCGGATTAGGTATCGTCAATAGATATTAATATTTTTTCAATCAGAATAGGCTTCATATATATAACATTTCAGAATATGTTTTCTCAGAATATATAATATTTCAGAATATCTATCATAGAAATGCAATTAATATCAGAATAGCTATCATAGAAATGCAATTAATATCGCAGTAGTTATCTTAAAGACTATTAATTTAAGAATAACTTTTTTTAAATGCAGAATTCATTTTTGTAATTCTGAAAAACAAAAAAGATTAAATTAACAGTTCATAATGAGAATTACTCGTTTTTTAATAATAAAAATGTTAGTATCGTAATAGCAATCATACTGATGTACTCTTATCAGAATTCGTATAGTTAAATCGTATAATAACAATATGAAATAATTAAGAATACCTTCTATAATTTCTGCAAATCTTACTTTCTTTAAATTCATTATCGATAAATCTGTTTTTTTTTTTTTTTTTTTTTTTTTTTTTTGAATTTTTGTGTTTTTTTTAAGTAAGATATATAACGATATTATCTTATTAGTGTAAACGTTTTGCACTATTTACGAAAATGCCACCGCGTTTTTTTTAATCTTTGATGAGATGGACGGATGATCGTGTGGTCCACATTCATCCGTACCATCCGCACTTAAAAAGTGAAACGCACCCGATCCCTTCCCTATATATATATATATATATATATATATATATATATATATATATATATATATATATATATGTATATGGAAGGACAATAACGGAGAAAAAGTATGAAAAACGGAGAAAACGGACGAAAAACGAAAAAAATGTGAGAAAAACAGACAAAAAACGTAAGAAAAACGAACGAAAATGTATAAAAAAAATAGTACTAATATTAATAGTTAATAAATAAATTTAAAAAAAAGGACTAAATCAGCAAATCCTGGTGAAACACAGGGACCATTTGTGTAAGAAACTGAAATGTAATATAAGGACAAAGGTATTTTAGTCATTTGATGTGGGTCAGGGACTAATTTTGCCCCCAAAGTTTCCCAGAAGGACGATCCTTGCACTTTCCAAACTTCCAGGACGAAACGTGCAATTTGGCCAAACTTTAGGGACGATTTTTGCAATTCTCTCTATACTTAATTATAAGATATTCGATCTCCTCCCTAAAATTCTTGTATAACAATATAATGGCGTCCATCCCACAGGATATCATCACCACCCACATTCTATACCGTCTTCCAGCCAAGTCCGTAGGTCGGTTCCGGTGCGTTTCAAAGGAATGGCTATCTTTACTTTCAGAACCCCGATTCATCCAAACTCATCTAAAAACCCAGCTTAACAAAAATCGCATCATCTTCGGGTCTCATGAATTTGGTTCATATTGGTCATTCCCACCCAAGCCTCGCTTAGGATTATTTGATCTCGACATTTACCATGGTTCTGTCAATGGGCTTGTTTTAGGTTCTAATTATAATAAATTACGCGAAGTTTATACTCTTACCGTTTTAAACCCAACTACTAAAGACTATGTGGAATTGCCATTCCATAAACGAGTTAACGTTTTTGGTATGCTGGGATTTGGCTATGATTCCGTGACAGATGATTACAAGGTTGTTAATATCACTGACGAGTATCATAGGAGTAGTGTGCATGTATATAGCCTTAGAACAAATACTTGGAAGCAGGTGACTGATTTACCTTATAATCAGTATGATAATAGGTTGTCAGGTGTTTTTGTTAATGGATTTCTTCATTGGATTGTTAGCAGGCATTATAAACAGGTTATTGTTGCTTTTAGTTTAGCGGATGAGAAATTTAGTGAATTACCGCCACCCAATTTGCATGATGAAATAGATAATATCAATACCAGGCTTGTTGCACTTGGTGAAAAGCTTGCGATGTTCCATAGAAAGAAAGGTCATATTTGGTTGATGAATGAGTATGGGGTACAGAAATCTTGGACAAAGAATGTAGTCCATGGGTTTAATGAAATTCCAATGGGTGAAACCAATCTTTTTTATGACAAAGGGAAAGTTGTGTTTTTTACCAGCGGTCTATTGTGGATATATGATATTGAAGAACAAACTTTCTGTAAAAGTGTTGATATTTCTTATGGAGGTTCTTTTAGGAATATGAAGTACTACTATGTTGTATGTGATTATGTGGAAAGCCTCGTCTCACCAAAATTCAGCAGATCCAAATAGAAATCGTCAAATTCAATGGAAGATAAATGTGTAGATGTAAGGTTCAAGACTTGTTTATTATACTCTAAGTTTGCATCAAATAATTTGTTCAAGGTGAATTTATATTGAGATCATTGTCTTGGTTCTTTTTTTTTTTTTTTTTTTTTTTTTTCTCCCCCCTTGAATTGGTCTGATAATACATACCCATTGAATTATTGGATTGTAAGGTGCATCAGTTTTCCTTGTGTTTTTATTGAATATGGATGCTTTAGGATGTTATATAATTGATCCTTGATCTCATCATGTACACTGTTTCGACTTGTTTCCCAATTTGGTTTCAAAATCATGCTCTAATGGAAGTTATTTAAGTTAACTGGTTTTTTCATGGCTTTATATACTAGCTAGCGTTCGGCTTCTGCGAATGCACTTTCAAACTTTGCAATTTTGGGTATTCAGCAGCAGCAAGACTTGTTGAAGTGATTGGAGATGATTGTTATAAACGGGTGTAGGGCGGATTGATTTGTTTGGTTACATGCTAATTATTTTATCTTGAAATTGATATATTTTTATCGTGCCTGGCAGAGCCCATAATTTCCATATAATGTTTGCTACTTTCAAACACAATTCAAAAACTTCGTCTTTGATTACCAACAAGCCAGTACCATGTTAGTAACAATAGAAGCTTTTGAGAGCTTAAATATTATGTTTTGTAGATAATCATCTATTTTAAATAAATAAGATTACTTATAGCCGAACTGATTCTTTAATCAACTTATTATTTTGTGAAACTCAATAAATATGTAGTCTTAGGCTTGCACTGGCATTTTCAAATAAAAAAAAACTCAGGTTTGTATTTGGTTCATGCTCTAGTTTGGGACTGAATGTAGGTGCTGTTTGAGATCATTTTATATTTTGATTTTGCCATGGTTATGTCTAGTTTAGGCCTGGCAGAGCAGAAGGATCTCAAATGCCAAAGATTTGCTCACATTATTCAAAGGTGTCACATTTTCTTAAAGCTCGTCATATTTTTCATGTCGAAATTTCTCACAAGTGTTGACTAGGGTTGCTATTTTCTTAAAATTAAGTTAACCTGTCATATAGAGATTGGGTGTGGAGACGAGTTGTGAACGTGATTTGACACTTTTCTGCAGATTAGCAAGTTCAAAAGCTTCCAATAAGCGAAATAGACAAATAAGAAAATGGATTATATTTTTACGCTAAGTTGTTAAGTTTACCAAGAGAACATTTTTTGGGGGAAAAGTTAGATGCTCGATCATAATGATGTTGATGAAGGTTCTGAGTATCATCGTCAAGAATTAATGAAAATAAAATCTTGGAAATGAGTATGTCTTGATTCTTGAAGGTTTGGAAATAGTTGGATTATGTACATGCAATAATCTCTTGGGGATATATGACATACGCTGAGTATAATGGATACAATACAATACCAGCAATATTGATTGCAGACAAATAAAGATACACTACCTTGACCGGTTTACAAAACCAAGATCTTCCACATCTTCACAACTTGATCAACATAATAAATCGGTTTAAACGTTAGGCTTATCAACTGTAGGCACACCACCTCATAAATGACCACTAATATACCACCAGTTTATCCGGCAAGCTTATTGAATTAGTTAGATGTTCTCTACAATAATAAATCGAACTAATAGTGTTTCTGGGTAGCATAACCTGTTTCAACCCACGCTAAAACTTACCCGTCTTAACTACTCATTTAGCCACTTTATGATTCTAACATAATGATGTAGATCTTGCCACTACAATACTAATAAAAAGTCCTGGAAAAACATATTGAGGGTTGCCCTTTGATGCATATAAGTAATTCCCATACAAAATAAAAGAAAAACATGATTGACAAAAACTTTATTGACATGTAAGTGGAGTAAACTTGCAAATAGTCACCCATCATATACAACTCTGTCTTGGCTACTTTATTCAACAAGTCTACCATGTCAGCCAAAAAAAATAAAAATAAATAAAAAAAAAAAAAAAAAAAAAAAAAAAAAAAAAAAGGTAGGCACAAAAACACTAAGCATTATTCCAAATCAATTTCCATCTTTGTGTATGAATTTACCTTCTCAACCCTCCCACCTGAGACACCATTTTGGGCACTTTTCGCAAACTGAGCACTAAGTTGTTCATTGACCCAAACAGCTAAAGAAACAGCATGGTCACGAATTGAAGAATTTGCAGGCGGGCATTTTAGCATATTAATCAAGCTTTGACTATACTGTAGAAGGCTGACAGATGGCAAGACGGAACCTTTTTCACGATGATACTGAATAACCTTGCAAACATGCTCACACAAGTTACCGTTTTCTCCCCTCTCGCAACTACAAATTGCATACTCAGAACCAGGGTTCCATATTTCATGATATAGATCCCGATCTACCCGGTCAACAACTTTGACCCGTTCACCTGCTGTGATAACATCCGTGTTTGGGATTGTTCTTGACTTACGCCACGCGTTAAAATCAGTTGCCCATTCGTCTTTCCAATAACGTGAAAAGTCATCTTTGCCCTCGCACTCGTCAAGCCAAAAGTAGGAATGTATTTTAGTACTAAGTTTATTGACTAACCAATCAGCACGTTTGTAGATGTCAGAGTCAGTCTCGTTGTTAAGGAACCTGATTTTTAACTGGTGGTGATAAAATTCAAGAGCTGCAGAACTCTCAAGGCTAGCAATTGGCATTGTTTTCAAGGCAGTGATCCAAGAACCTGGAGAAAAGCAACAATTAGAATAAATACAAGAAAGGTAAAATCAGAGTTTTTAGGATAGAAGTATTATTATAGTGTTTGACTAGTTAAGTCATTTAAAGATTGACTTGTGACCCATGTGATAATTTTGTAACCATATCCACTTTATGTATATGTTTATGCATAGTTGTAACATTTTTATATAAGATTTATCTTTTCTGAAAGCAAGATTTAGAGGGGTTTGTATGTTGCAAAATTCCCAATCGGGACACAACCATTTTATGCAAATAGGATTAACCGGTACTAACCTAGTCTCGGATACCAAATTGCTTTGAAGTAAACCATGAAATCTTTACATTCTACAAAATCTTCCATTAAACTATCAAACGATTCAACAGTTCCACGCCCTTTGGAGATATCTTTGACTATTTGACCAAGCGCTTTTGATAAGGTTGCTCGTGTCCGCATATCCGAACATCTTTTCATTAAGTTTTTATGCCAAGCATGACGAACCCGCCAAAAGCAAACCAATACAGAACACTGAAATACTTCCCTGATAACACAACATGCCAATGCGTATACTATAGAGTCATTTCCACATATATAAGATTGGGGGAATTGCATATATACCCACTAAAACATGAATATTTGCATATTTCCCCAAAACACAAGTTTTTAATGCACAATGATGTTTAAGCATGTTTTGGGTATATATGCAAATATGCAAGTTTTAGTGGGTATATATGTAATTGCCCCTATAAGATAAGATTTTATAATTAGTAATGGGGCCCACACCAAAGTGTCATTTAGGTGATTTTCCCATGTCCAAAACCATCACAATAAACAAGAACTAAAACCATGAGCAAACCTGATAGTCAAGACGTCAGTTAAAGGATCATCGACTATAAAGCCGGCAAGTTTCCATGTTGGATCTTTAATACAAACTTTATTAAAAAGAGCCCTCATCCATCTATGTGTATCCCGTATGGAAAAACTTGGTGATATCATCCATGCTACAGGTATAGCTTTGTTGTCGTAATTAAAAACAACAAGACTTTGGATTGGGTACTACATAAATAAAGTTTGTAATGGGACTAGTAAAACTACTGCATATAGTTTGTAAAGGGAAATTCATCTAAACAGCCCAAACACACATGGTCATAAAAAATATGGATCAAAAACTTGGAATTAAGGATATTTGAGTATAACTCATTCATTGATTCGCTATGTTATAAACCCATGTGTGTTATGGCAACAATAAATTTAAGTGTCAAACATACCTTTAGTTTATTGGTGCCAAATCTTGAATCTAAAGCAATAAGTCGCCCATTGCCAAATTGAATCATTTGCTCCAACTGCCATTCCGTTTGAATACCCAACAAAAACGGACCCGTATCAGAAAACTCTTCATGAAAAAATACAATATTCTTATTACTCTCAACCCACAAATCAAGGCTGACATCATCATCGTCATCAAGTTCAAAACTTGAACATCGAATATTCCTTTTTTCTAGACTCCTCACGTATTTTTGAGTTATAAGATCATCTACATTAGATGGACCACCTTGCATTTCAACCGATTCATTATGTCTTTGCATAATGGTTTCAACTGATATCCCAACATGTAATAATGATATGATACGTTGGCGAAATTCCTTTGAGATAGATGGTGCATACATAGCACGTGTCCCAACAGAATGTTTGTCTTGTAGGCCATGACACGGTAACCCGTTTGTATCCACATGTTTATATTTGTTGTATATTATAAGTGCTGCGGATGGTCTGGCTTGTAATTGTTTGACTATAAAGTGGCAGGTGCACCCTCTTTTTTTGCCCGGACGACCAACAGATTTTTTTGTGCTCAGCCGACCAACAGATTTTTTCTTTTTTCTGCTAGGTCTAACAAAGCCACCTTCTCTATAGTCATCTGGACCATACGAACACCAATACCTATAAAATGATAGTAATTGTGAAGATCATGAAGTTTGACTTTATAAGTCAAAGTATTTTACTCTGTAAAATGTAGCTAATGCGCAAGTTTTTTATAGATAACGTAGTGCCAGACTGCCAAATGAATTATGACATTCAATAATAAACCATTGTTAAAGATACTGTTAGAATGTGCAATTAATAATCGTATGCAAAGTGGTAGGCAAACATAAATAGAAGTCTTAAGATAGTATAGATAACAAGACCTAAAAGGTCATTGCTTTACAAAACTAAACTTTTGTTTAAGTGGGAGTAAGAGTCACGCAAATGAGTTTACAAAAGGGGTAAGCAGGTTTGTAAAACCCTTACAAGAAGAGTGTTTGGCATTTTGTTTTTTAAGTGGTTTTCTGATAATCAGTTACTTTCTAGTGTTTGAAAATAGTTTAAAAGTAGGTTCTCAACAGAAGCAGAACATGTTTATTCCAACTAAAAGCTTGCTATTTTCAAGCCGTAAGCAGAAGATTAAATCGGGAAGATAAGAAACTTACATAACAGATTCAAGAGTACTATCAACTTTAGCCTTTTTCGGCGCCTTAGGCTTCCTACTAGCTTCTCTATTAAAGCTCGTGGGGCAATCTTTGTTGTTAGATTCACCACGAATAAAGTCACCAACTCTAGGATATGGGATAAAAGCAATTCTATCCAAATTGTCATCTTGACCTCTTATAATAGACCACTCAAGATCACATGCTGCAAATTCCATGGTTGGAGGGTTTTGAACAGGGAGGGACAGTATCTCATCCCATCTCGACATCTACGTCATCAACAAAAACAAAACATTTTTAATTGTTTCTTCATGAAGCACAAAACACCCGTGTCAACATGTTTCTTTCTTTCTTTTTTTTTTTTTTTTTTGTTTTTTTTTAAAGCAAAATGAAACGAAACTGATAAAAGAATTAAAATAACAGAACTGATCTGATTGTGGGTGGTTATACCTCGAAGCAAAAATGGGTGCTGAGTGTGTGTGAACAAGAAGAGATACAAAAATGAAGGTAGGGTTGCGAGTTTACAAAGCCCCGGGCTGTATAGATGATGATTCAAAGCCCACTTAATTGTCCCATTTTAATTTTAAGTAATATACCCATAAATCCATTTTTACCACTTATCTATACTACTATATAATGTATTTAGGACTATTCTATAATTAGAAAAACTTAAAAATTCAGACTTTTACTTACTAATTATGGAAACAACCACCCCTAATAATCACCCCAACAATTTATAACCACTTTAACAACCACCCCACCTCCCTCCTCTTCACCCCAACAATCCGCCCCCGCATCGCGCGAGCACCTTTCTAGTCTACTACAATTCACGTAAATGTTTCATTTTTAATGCTAACAATCTCCTTCCAAGTGATGACATACGTAAATTGCTTACAATGCTTCCTACAAGTAAAATAAACATTAAATACAACAGCTTTGAGTATGACATGACAACTTTTGTTCTTCTTTGTTACGAAACACTGTAAAGATGTCTAATTGGGTTATTACTCACTCCCAATTATTGTGCATATTTCTAACAGAATCCACTGAGCATCAGTTAAAAAAGTGCTAATGCGTAAATGATACTAACAGAATCCACTTAACATCAGTTAAAAAAAAAGATTACTAGTGTTATTCTTTTGCAAAGATAGGAACTGTCTATGCAACTTTAAACTATCGGGGATGAAAGTTGCAACTTTTGACAAACCACATGGACCATGCGTGTAATTTACTCATTAATTTATATAAATAGTCTCGAGACATACCCACCCATTGGATGTCTGTAGCCCTAACCTAAGAAAAAGAAAAAGATGGAAAAAAATGAGATGATTGGACGAACAATAGCACCACGGCCGTTTCGTCTTCGTACCAGGCGTGCTCGCTGCCCAGAGTCCGAAAGGCCTAGATATCGTGTTAATTATATAAAAAAAAGAAACCTCTGCCGATGGAGCTGCACGAATTGGAGTTGGCCAAATTGAAAAAGGCTCGAGCAGCTTTAGGTCCCGTAAAATCGTTCTACATTCCGTCAACTGTAAGAGATACATCAGAAGCAGCTTGTGGTAACTAACAAAACTTTTTAACAATTAATTTATTTGAACAACCCTCGGTAATTAATGGGCTAAAAAATCTAATTTTTTTTTATGGTTGATTAGATACCGAATATGATGCCAAAGTGTATAAGAAGCTAGCCAATGCAGACCCACGTGAGCAGCTGTTCAAGGTTTTAAACCCTGCGACTGGTGAGTGCTGATTCTCGTAACAGAACTTCACTGCTTCTAAATTTTTGTTATTCTTTTTAGTTTTATTTTCATAAAATGGTCTTATAGACATGACTGCTCTGCTTTAAATAACCTGAAATTACATTTGGCTCATGACGGTTATATTGTTTTGGTTATTAAATAGGTTCACCAGATGAAGTGTTCACGGCATCTGTGATCAAGCGCTACCGTGAGGATCAATGCGACTCAAGTGTAGCTGTTGTGGCTGCTTCTGGTAAGCATTCAAACCCTTTTATTTTATTGTGATTGGAGGTTGCTTCATAATTACTCTTTTGCTTCATAAAGTTGGTCTGGTTAAAACATGTAACTGAGCTCAAATCAGTTTATTCATACACATCGCATTTGGCTTGTTATGGTACTATTTTTTTGGTTACTTCATTGGTATTGCAGATGGTGTGCAAGGAACATCTGTGGTAAAGCACCACCCAGAGGAAATAGGCGAATCAAGTGAAACTATGGTCACAGCTTCTGGTATACAATTAAATCCAGTTTTATTACTTAAGCAAAGTCAAAAGATTTTAGTAACTTGTCTAGATGTTAGGAATGTTTGAACATTTGGTAAGTTCAATATTAGCATTTGAAAAAAAAAAAAAAAAAAAAAAAAAAAGAGGAATTTAATTCAAACTCTTCAGTTTGGCTAACATCTGAAGAAAATGTCAAGTAAATATGCAACGAAAGTATAGCACTATAAGATTACAATGTCATTGTTATTTAAGACTATATTTTACCTACGTATTTTTGAATGTCATGTGGTGTTGAGTTGAGCTTAAGAAATCAAAACTAATGTCAGAACAAAAGTATATTGTTTTGTTTATTAATCAACTACGTAGTATATACTAACAGCTATAGATATCCTGATGTTGTTATGCTATTATTGTGTTGATTATTTAATAGGTATTGCAGAAGAAGTGCTAGCAGCATCTATGCAGGTATTGCAGATATAGCTAGCAGCATCATATCTGTGCCCAAATACCACGAGGATCTTGACGAGTCAAATGAAACCATAATCATAGCTTCTGGTAACAATTAAATCCATGCTTTTAGTGGATCGGTTTAACCTTTAATCAAGATATGTAAAAAATAAAAAATAAAAAATAAAGAAAAATAAAATGTTATGACTCATTAAGATGTTTGAAATGTGCGACAAAGGTCTCGATTCTAAGTTATTGTAGTGGATGGTTAATGGTTTAAACCTTTTAATCACTTACTCTAATTAAGATTTTTTATCTTTTACTGTTGCTTTTGTTAGAACGGTAAATTTATATTGAGGTATTAGCAAGAAGCTAAAAGAAACCGAATGACAAAGCACATAAAAAACAGCCTAAAATGACCCCGTTACACCATGGATGGCTGAGATTGCATTGATTGTTCTTTAGATGAATATTGTTCCGTATAAAACTTTTGTCATGCAAAGTAGTACACTAAAGACATTCATGTTGCAAAATTTGATTCCTGCATTACCTACATACATAAGTACAAACCTTCTACATAAAACTAACACTCTAACACACCTAAAAACAAAGTTGTCATATTTTAGATAAACCGTTGAAAGTTTCTAAAAGTAGATAACACGAGTGTCTTGCTGATTTGGCATTCACCGTGGTCTATTCGCCGCCTTCAAACACTCATCTTCGCCTTTCACATTTATGCAACCAGGCTGACATGGCAGCTGCCCAGTGATAACCTCCGTTGATGGAACTCCGCCGGCCAGGTGGTGGTGGCTGAACTGGTGACCCTTTTTTCCTAGTGACTTTTGCTAGCCAGATTTTATGTTCACTTGTGATGAACTTGAACACACATTCATCACATTCCTTTAGGTCATTACTACACCTGAAACCCTGCCACCCTCTTGCTATGTTATAGTGTTCTACCTTATACGATTTATCCAACCACGCCACCATTGGCCACTCTTTTCCATCAAGATCCTTCATCATGATGGGTCCTACACCATCTATTTTTCTGAATCCAACAAATTCCCCCTGGAAGTCTTTAATAACACCAACATGTGAAAAGGTTAAGTAACTTTAGGGAGTGTTACTTATTGCTTATGAAAATAAGCAATAACTCACCTACAATTCGCCACCATTGGCCACTCTTTTCCATCAAGATCCTTCATCATGTTGGGTCCTACCTCAAGTGAGTCCCCACAGTACTCCAATCACTCACCTACAATTCGCAGATGACGCTTTATTCCTTGGAGAGTGGTCGGAGTTAAACATATTGAATTTAATCATTATTTTGAGATGCTTCCATATGGCTTCGGGCCTGAAAATAAACCTGTCTAAAAGTAAGCTGTTGGGTGTGGGCGTGTATCTTGAAGAAGTTTCTCGCTTGGCTCAAAAAATTAATTGCATGGAAGATAAACTTCCTTTAACATACCTTGGGTTACCGATTGGTTCTTCTATGAGAAATGTTGAAAGTTGGAATCCAGTCATTTTCGGACTGGAAAGCAAAAAACATGTCGATTGGTGGGAGAGTTACACTTATAAAGTCCGTCCTTTCACACTTACCATTATACTTCTTCTCTTTATATAAAGCTCCATCTACTGTTCTTAAGATGTTAGAAAGTATCAGATGTAGATTCCTTTGGGGTGGTGACAGTGAAAACAAAAAAAATCATTGGGTTACGTGGAATCAATCAATGGCTAAAATCAAGAGTGGTGGGCTCGGATTTGGTAGCCTAAAAGCCTATAACCTTGCTCTTCTAGCCAAGTGGTGGTGGAGAGTTCGTGTTGACAAGGACTCTCTTTGGGCATCTGTGATCAATGATATCCATGGGAACCTTGGAGGTACAAAAGATCTCGTATATGCCTCAATTTAAAGGAGTGTGGTCCAGCATATCAAAAGTAGGGCGAGAAGCGACTGATCTAGGCATACCCTTAATCTCATATTTTCAGAGGCGGGTGGGTAACGGTGAGTCTATATGTTTTTGGGACGATGTTTGGCTTGGTTCTAGCTGCCTTTCTCATATGTTCCCGAGATTATTCAAGTTGGAAAGGGACAAACTTTGTAAACTTAAAGAGAGGGGTTCAATTTCGGATGGCGTGATGGAATGGAAATGGGCTTGGAGAAGACAAATTCGAAGTGGAAGAGAGCAAGAAGAATTATCCAGTTTGCTGAGCATCGTGGGGAATGCTTCTCTGACTAATGATGATAGGGATGGTTGGAGGTGGTCAATGGAATCTTCAGGTGTTTACTCTGTCAAATCTCTTCGAGTTGCTCTTGATGAAAAAATTCTCCCTACATCTTCGGAAGCAAAATGGTCTTCCCTTGTTCCTAAAAAAGTGTGTGTATTCATATGGAGAGCTGAGAAAGATAGACTTCCTACCCGTCTAAATTTAGATAAAAGGAACATAGACCTGGACTCGTTGCTTTTCCCATTTTGTGAAGATTCTTGTGAAGATTTAGAGCACTCGTTGATTGCATGTGCTCGAGTCAAAATTTTGTGGGAAAAAATATTCTTATGGTGGAATTTTCAGATGCCAGTTGAGATTAATATTCATGCTCTTCTAAGTCTCGTTAGTGATATGAGTGATCACAAAAAGAAGATGTTTCACCCATTTCAGCTCAAGTGCTTCGAAGCTGTTATTTTTACTGGTGCATGGGTTTTTTGGAATGCAAGGAACAAAGATATTTTCAGGCATCGATCATACCACTGAATGGTGTTTTTCTGAGGTCCAAAGGCACTCATTTTGTTGGATATCAAGTCGTGGAAAAGTGAACCTTAACTGGGATGAGTGGGTTGCGAATCCAATTATCTTTTGCATCCCTAATCGTGCTCTCTATTAAGTGGGTCGATGGTGCATGTTTTTTCTTTTTAGTTGTATCCATATAGCTTCTCGCTAAAGGATTTTTGTGATGAATAAAATATTTGCTGCTTCAAAAAAAACTTATTGCTTATGAAAATTGTTTATGTGATGCATTTTGATACATCAGAAGGCTTGTCTTCCAATACCACCACTACAACAATCAAGAGGACGGGCGAGGAGGCTTTTGGCAGCGCCCATGTCCCTGCCTAAAATCGCTAAACGACAAAAAAGATGCTAAGCTAGCACACTTACTAAATTTTAAACACAAATTTTTGGCGGGGACAAAGTATCTTTGATATTTGGCAAAATTTGACCAAAGTTGTAACTCGTAAATGCTCCCGCTTTTTTCCCGCCACTATTTTTGGCGGGGACATTCCCCGCCAAAAGGTTAGTACTGTGTATCTAACCATTTGGCGGAGACATGTCCCCACCGAAAGTGTTACCCAGTTTTCCCTCTTTACATTCACTTTATCCCACCAAAATTTTTGACTAATGATAATATCTTTTGTAATTTTTTTAGTTTGTTGTTCGAGAAAAGTAAGATCGGATCCGAGTAGATCTTAAGATCCTACGGTCAAGATCGGGATCCTGTAAAATCTTAAGCTTGTTAAGATGCTACGTAAGATCCGGATCATTTTTGCTTTGTAGAATCGTAAAATGGTAAAATCGTAAGATCCTAAGATGAGGATCGAGATCTTAACAACTATGATTTCAACAATATCATTTGATCACTTCTCAAATATCAATATCATCTTCAACAACAAATCGATCAAGGTCAAAAGTAAAATCTTCAACAATCAAAATCACTAATTTAAGAGATGGATATTTGATTGAGGGGAGCAAAAGATATGAAGATTCAAGGTTAATGACAATTGTTTAAATCTCCTACAAAGCAAGCTCAACCAATATCATCTTGCTCAAGATCTTTCGTCAACATCATTTATTGTTTGAAATCCACATTTAAGATCAAGTTCACCGAGAGTGATTTCACTCTCAAAACATTAAAGATGAAGATTTCATACAAGCTTTCTAAGATTCAAGTTGCAGATAAAGATCAAGAATACCATTAATTTCGAGAATGTTGAGTTTGAGTTAAAGAATTAATGATTAAAGTTGAGTTGATTTCTTCAAAGATAAAGAATGCACTACCAAGTCAACTTCAACTTAATTACACAACTCTCAACAACTCAAAGAAAAGATTGATTCGGAAAATGATTGGCTACTTCATCAAGAAAAAGTTTAAAAGTATAAGGAAGAAGTCGTCATCAAAAATAGAATAAAGGTAATTCCCAAAGTAGATTATTTAGAGAGAGATTGTTAGAAATAAAGTTAAATAATCTACTTTTTGTCACTTTAATTGTGAATGGACTTAAAGCATTAAGTTATGTAACTGTCTGTCCTATGTGACTATAAGTTAGAGGAGAGTTAGTTATTTATTTTTTTTTTTACGGTGCAAAGGTGAAACTTTATATTAACAACCAAAAATTTACATCATAAAAATACAAGCAAATATTGGACAACCCCTAATCTGATACAAGCTAGAAACATAAGCTAAACCCAACTCAGAAACCAAACCAATACTACTTCACCCTATATCAGACATAACTACTGATAAAGATAATCTAAGATAGAACAAAAACAAAGAATACACTCCAACTCAGAAACAAGAACTTCAATTGCAGCTTGTATCTTTCATTCCATGAACATTCATACTCTTAATTGAACCAACCATCTAGCTACATTTCCACTTATTCCATTCTATCAGACCACTCAACCTGCCACCACAGTAGACAAGATAGAAATGGAGTGTGGTATCACTAGGCATCCATAACCCATCCATGATGGGGCTCTACCAAACAACCTACATTTCCCTCTCAATGGAAGGCTTCAATTGTTTGGGAACACACTCCCACCATGATGACCAACCATTACCTCCTGTGATGATGTATTGAGTAGACCAAGAAGGTTCATCTTGCACACCTCTTTATTCCACTCAACATACACCATCCTCCAAGACCATTTATCCTTCACAATGGGGACCCTACTTTATGGTACATTCATACTAGTTAGGCCTCCTACTTAGCCAATCTTGACTGTCCAATTTGCTCCCAAAAGCCAAATTGAACATTCAAGTGGTTATCATAGGTACAGCCATACTAGTTAGAACTCCAAATTATAAGGTATCACACCATTGCAATGGCCTAAAAATCAGAAACTAATGATAGCAATTGTCAAAAACCACTGTTATCCTTAGAACCAAACACCCCTTAGATAACTGCAACAAACAAAATCCGATTCAATTGATTCAGCATAAACTTGATACCCACTGATTCTTACTACATTCCACCCTCCATTCAACTCAAATAATCCACTTACTCCTTTTATGAACTTACTTTCATTACCTACTATACATTTGCAGGTACTAATCTATCTTTTTCCCATGTTAAGCTCCATAATCTGGCCACCGTCAGAACTGAACTTGATTTCTTGACTCTAATACTTTGTAAAACATTTTCCATATATTCATTAATCACTGAAATCACCTCATCCTCAGTCCTTTTAGTATTTTGAAACATCCTCTTATTCCTCTCATTCCACAGAAAATAAACAACATCTGCTATAAGAAGTGTATTAACAATGCTCCAAATTTTGTTTTTATTACCACCATCTGCTATGTAGGATACCACACTCTTCAAATCATGACAGCTCCCCACAAATCTTACTTTCTTCACCTCTTTCCATACTTTATAATGACACTCAAAAAAAGATGTTGATGGCTGTCAATACAATTACTACATAATGAACATTTTAACTCTTCACCTTAATGCCAATCCATCATCCTATCCTGAGTCAACAGCTTACCTTGAACTACTAACCACATAATGAAAGCATGTTTAGGAGTGCATTGAGAAAACCATACCACATGATTCCATTCCACCTTTGGCCCATTATCTCTCAAATTTTCCCAGGCTACTTTGGTAGAGTAATCTGATATATTTCCACTATTATCCACCAATACTGCTCTATCTTCATCATCAGAAAGCAATGGAACAGTAACTTGTTGAAGTTCAGGAAATTTACTAGTCCACTCAGCTGGCCACAACCATTCACCATCACTTATAAGATCAACCACATTTTCATTAGTACTCATTCTAGCCTCATACAAATCTCTATTTTGTACAAGTCTATTAATAGGACCCGCTAAACTCCAATTATCATACCACATAGATGTATTTTTACCATTACCAATTATCATACCACATAGATCTATTTTGTATTTATGTTGCATAAATAATTAAAAATTGGAGCAAAATCATCATATTATAAAGTCATACTTTTTGAGTTTAAGACATTGTAATTGTGCCACCTTAGCACTTAACATCTTGACGCATCAACACTTCTAACTAACAAAAATATGGGGTTTCATGATATCATAAGTTCATAACTACAAAAATATACTAAAACAAAAGTTTAAAATGAAAACTTACGTAATTTTTGTGTGTAGTGTGTACCTAAACAAATAATGTATTATAGCTACATTTGTTTATTAACATCAATATACTTAAAGAAAGAAGAAAAAGAGAGATGTCTTGTGTTACAAAGAAAAATTATACGTATCTTAACTATCTTTACTACATATAATGGAGAAATTGTCAATATGGAATTGTGAAAAACTTAACTTTTGGTCAATCCCGATTTTACTCTGCACATGAACTATGGAAATAAAAAATCTGGTTAATGCTCTTAAGAAAACTAATTATTTTGAAAAGCTGTAAAACAGCTGTACCACACATCTTTCATTCAATTACTTATTATCTCTTTCTAAAAAACACACACAACGTCAATATTCTCTCTCTTTCTCTTTAACCACACACACACAGAAACACTCTCATCTAAAACCATTGAAACACCACCACCATCAAACCTCTCCACCACCGAACGTCACCACCACAAAACGCCACTAACACCGAAACGGGTTTTCAAGGTTTGTAGTTTTTTTTTTTTTTTTTTTTTTTTAGATCTATAAATAATAATCATGTTTTGAAGGTTTTCTTTTATAGATTTATAAATTTTATATATAGATCAGAATGTTTATAACATTTATTTGTTTTTTTTGTTTACAGTCGCCGCTAGCCGCCGTCTCCGCCGCTTTTCCGCCGGAAATACGTGTTGCCGCCGCTGAACTGTTGGTACTAAATATTGTTATAAAGTTTATATTTTTGAAGTATTGAATGTTTTCTTATACATGTAAATAGATCTGATTTTTTTGGTATAAATATGATTTTATGTTTTTTTATATAAATCTGAATCTTGTTTATAATATGTTAATTATCGAGTTTCTTTATAAATCTGATTTTTTGTAAGTTCTTTTAATAAATATTTGTGCTTTGTTACAGCCGCCACCAGCTACTGTCGCCACGGTGTCTCGCCGGAAAAGCCTTCTGACGCCGTTGAACTTCTTGTGTTGCCGGAAAAGCCTTCTGACGCCGTTGAACTTCTTGTGTTTCACTTTGTTAGTTTATTTTAAATATGTGATGGATAATGGTTAGTCTAATGCTTGATTTTTTATTTATTTATTTATTTATTTATTTTTTGTGGTGTTGTGAGTTTTTGGCAGTGAAGATGACAGAGTTTTGGACTTGGATATATTGATAGAACTTTGAAGACTGATGAAATGATGATCGCCATAAATATGAAGATACCTGGTAATTTTTTTTATGTGTTCATGAGTTTGTTGGTGTGTTGGATTGTGCTTTTTTTACTTATACCAAGGGTGTGTTCATGAGGTTGTTGGTGTGAAGTTGTATGGCCGTTTTGTTTGATTGTGTCGTCCCCTGTTCTCCCCAACTTTAGAACTTTAGCTTACAGAAAGGGATTGAAACTGAAAGATATTGAAATGCTTTGATATGCTTATAACAATTTATAAATCTTGATGAAAATTTGATGTTTTTAGAGTGTTTTGATCATTGATTTATAAAAAAGGTTTAATCTTTGATTAAAGGTATTGACCCAATTAGTGTTTTTTACTATGAATTGTTAAAAAGGTTATATCTTGGTGAGAATTTGATGTTTTTAATGTGTGTTGATTATTGATTCTTAAAAAAGATTGAATCTTTGATTAAGGGTGTTAGCCCAATTAGTGTTTTTTACTATGAATTGTTAAAAAGGTTGAATCTTGGTGAAAATTTGATGTTTTAAGTGTTTTGATTATTGATTCTTAAAAAAAATTAATCTTTGATTAAGGCCTTAAGGGTATTGACCCAATTAGTGTTTTTTAGTTAAAACCATTAGAAAGATTGAATCTTGCTGAAATTTGATGTTTTTATAGTGTGTTTGGAACTAATCTGGTAAAAAGATTCATTTTTTGAATCTGGGGAGTAATTATTATGGAGAAACAAATTAGTTTTAAGTAAGTTAGGAAAGATGGAAAAGTATCCGAGTTTTAGTGTTTCGACTATCAAAAAACAGGAGCAGAGTTTTCGCATTTCGGCACTGAAAAAACAGAATAGTTTTAGGATAGCAATGGGGAGAAAAATGAGTTTTGGTGTTGATAGGAAGAAAACTCAGGTTTCATCTAGCTTCTAAGGGAGGGAATTTGTCGAAAGTGATGGAATTGTTGCAAAGTCTTGGACTTGATGCGTTGTCGAAACAGAATCAAGAAGGGGAGACTCCTCTTTGCGTTGTTGCGGAAAATGGACACTCTCATGTTGTTGCTCAGTTTTTGAAACATCTTGATCTTCAAACTGCTTCGATTGCGGCGAATAATGGATATGGTCCCTTTCATATTGCTGCTAAACATGGTCATTTACATATGATTTTGTCAAATTTTGATTTGGATATCATTTGCTAATTTGCTGATCTAAATGGGAATTGTTTCATTTAGGCTAATAATCTTGAATATTGAGAACTAACTATCCTTCATTTCACGTAATCATTTTCAAAATGCAATGCCAAACGCCCCTCGGTAGTTATCATTATTTGAATAAACGTTGACCTTATTATGGAACTCAGAATGTTAGTATGCGTCTAACCATCATCCTTTAACTTGATACCCTTGCTTTCTTTTATAATAATATAAGTGTAGCCTATATAGTTTTAGTGTACTAACTCATGTTGGGCATTTTAAGTCACGTTATGCATTGTTGACTCTCTTCTCAAACATATTCTCGAACATATTATGATTGTTTAATCTTGCAGATGTTTTAAAAGAACTTTTGAGTTCCTTACCAAATCTGTTATGATGACGGATTCATACGGCAACAAGAATGGGTCATTTGGAAGTAGCGAGATCTGTATTGAACAAGGATCCAAGCATCGGTTTCAAGATTGATAAGAAAGGGCAAACTGCTTTGCACATGTCAGTTAAAGGACAAAATATGGACATTGTGGCCGAATTGATTAAACCTGATCCAATTGTTTTGAGTTTGGAAGATAATTAGGGGAATGCAGCTCTTCACATTGCAATTAAAAAAAATCCGAACAAAGGTAAAATTGTGGTAAAAGCTTTTAAAGATATATAAAGTTGTATGCTATTATGTAATATCTGTTTGAATTAACTCATTCTGATATCTTGACAGATTGTGAAATGCTTGCTATCCTTTGATGAGATCAACATCAACGTAGTTAACAAGGCTGGAGAGACGCACTTGACATAGCAGAAAACTTGCAGAAATGGTTGATATTTTGAGGGAAGCAGGAGGTGCTCACTCTAAAGATAAAAAGATGTTAAGTGCGAAACTGTGTCTGCCTCTTTAGCTTTTTTATTTTCATTTTTTGACCTCTTAGTTAGTTGCAATAATTTTTGTCTAAAAGTTTCTTCAAATATATAATATCTTCATATAATGCTAAATTCATCGAACAAAAAGAATGGTAACTTAATAAGAAAAGAATGGAGCGCATCAAACTAGATCAAGATAATGTTATGCAAAGATTGGGACATGTCAGATTGAGAGGGATGTTTAGGCGTCTACAAGACTTCACAAAATCTCGATAAACTCGATGTGATGGTGAGCTTGAACTCGATTTGAGTTTTCTTGATGTGTGCTCTTGAGTCGCTTGCTCAAGCGGATGATGAGATGTGTCAAAGGTCTTATATCGTAGTGCAATCATTTCGCAATTCGGGTATGAAAAATAAAGCACACAACAATGGACCTCATTACAAGGTTGCTAAAGAAATTAGGAAACGGTTACGAAGTTGAATAATTGTGAAATGAGTGACGAAAAGTACACTTTTTTGAATCCATGACCACGAAGAAATTTGCATTTTACATAGATAAGATTGTGTCTATACATCAAGTGCCTCTATCACTATATATCCATTATTTGGGATATGAGATTTTTTGTTTTAATTTTGTTTAAGTTATTAGTGTTATGAATGATTTCTATCAGTTCTAATGCTTTCTACCATGTTTAAAGCGTGTAAAGTCAGTTTTGGTGTTAACAGAAACAATCAAGTTGATGGTTACTAAAGTGTCATTGTGTTGCAAAATAAGTCTTATAATAATATTTTCTTTTTATCACTATGTCCATAAGCTTATGAACAACACATCCATTACAATCTGTAAACCAAATTAGTGATATACTAGCATAATGTGTTACTTAATTGTATATTTAAAACAATAATCAAAATACAACTAAAAAAATTGAACAAGCACATAACTCTACAACCTACTTAGTCCCTTATTAAATGTAAAGAAAAAAAATAAAAATATAGTTAATTTAAAGGTCTATTATGTGTAAAATGTTGTGATAAGAGGACTTTGAGCTTTTGTAGCCACGATGATGGTGTTAAACACCGTCGTCAACTTCAAAAGTTTATAGATATGAGCCGCATAAATAAAACCAAAGTTTGTACTCCATCCCAAATTTATATTCCACGTTTCTTTTTTGGGATATCTTAATTTAATTTTCCAGTACTTAAAATAGACAAGGTAGGTTTTCTATTTAGAAAAAGTTAGTTAAATAAACTTCATTTATTCATTTGAGTATCTTCGATCAAAACTACGCATAATAACTAAATACACATAACCATGCAAAACGAATGATTATATAGGGTGAACAAAGCCCGTGCATCGTGCGGGCCATGATGTCTCGTAAAAAAATAGTTTAGGAAGACATATAGACAAACCATGTTCATTATTTTAAAGAATGTATAGACAACCATGGTAAATCTTAAAGATTTGATCAACTTAATTATGAGCAAAGTCAACTTAGACCAAAGATTTTAAGACAAGTTCAAATAGTTTATTTTCATACAAGATATTATATATATATATATATATATATATATATATATATATATATATATATATATATATATATATATATATATATATATATATATATATATATATATATATATATATATATCGAAACTAATTTCGTCTCATATTGGCTATTAACTCATTCATTTACTTGTCTGAAATATGTTCGACTATTCTTTTAACGAATCTCGATCATTCTTTTAAGAAATCTCGATCCGAAAAATGGATTATGTAATGGCACGAGGTTGATATGTAAACGTTTTGATCCTACTGTCATCAATGCTGAGATTGTTGTCGGACAGCACACTGGAGTTAGAGTACTCTTGCCAATAATCCTCTTGCTCCATCTGTTAAGAATTTTTTCTACACTTTAGTTATCGTGTAGTACAACCGTTTGCAATTACATTCTGATCGGTTCACGTTCTATTTTAACGCTACACAAAACACTCACCACAATATCACAAATCGTTAATTATCTGCCGCTAGGAAATCCGTTGCTACGCACGGGTACTCGCCTAGTTTATATAATGTAAAAATAGTCAAGTGAAAAACTGAAATTTCAGTCAATAACCATTTTGCCCTTGTCAAAAATCGAATGCCTGGTCAATGGTAATGCAATGCTCATTCGATTAAGTGGGAAGTATTGATGGTGAATGTATGGAAAGTAATGAAAGTATTGATGTAAAAATAGTTGGTAATGCAATGCTCATTTGACTAAATGGAAAGTATTGATGTATTGATGGTGAATGTATGGAAAGTAATGAATGCCTGCTGTAAAATACAAGGCTGTAAAATACATACACACACTCCACTCTCTTTTTTTCTCACAAAAAACAAACGCCCTCATCAGCCACCCACACAAACTCACACACGAATGACCACCACAACTTATTCAGCTACTGCCACCGCCACCACCACCACCAATTCGCCAAACCCCCACCCCATCGAGACTCACCACTGCCGGAAACCCAAGAACGACACCAGCACCACTGAACCCCCCCCCCCCCCCCCCCCCCCCGCATCAAAGAAGGTTCTTCCAAGTTTTTTTTTTTTTTTTTTTTTTTTTAACTTTTTATGTTAGATCTATATAAATTTAATGTTTTCAAGTATTTTTTTATCCATATGATTTTCTTTAAAGATCTGAGTTCTTAAATATTTTGTGACAATTTTTTTAGGATTTCTTGGAGCTGCTGCCATCGCCGGAATTTGCGTCGTCGCTACCACCGAGACCCACCACGTCCAAGTCTAACCACCACAGCAACCCAACTACCGGAACCTCTATAAACGAGTTTATCATATTTTGAGGTTTTTTTTTTTAGTTTTCAATTTTTTTATATAGATTTATGTATTTAGTTTTGAAGTTTTTTTAAATCTATGTTGCTATCACATTTTTTCAGCTGCCGCTTTCAACGGAATATCTCTGCATTGTCGGAATTTGCATGAGATTATTTGTTTAGCATTTTAGGATTGGTGTCTATTAAGCTAGCTATTAATTCATTTGTATGAGATTATTTGTTTAGCATTTTAGGATTGGTGTCTACTAAGCTAGCTATTAATTAATATGTATGGGTTTCATGGTTTGCTCTGGTTGACATATAAAGATATCGGTACAATTAGCCAAATTTGTGATCATAAAGATTATTACAAAGAAAATGCACACGGTTTTGTAAACTAGGCAACCTAGAAGGCTATTTTACTGCGTATTTGTTTTTGTAATACTTTGCATGTCTTAATAACATATTAAATCGAAGTTGAGTATCAGTATGTGTGTCGACGCTTCCCTTTCCGATTCATTCAGTTACACATTTCATTTTTTGTATATTTCATGGCAGGCATTTGATGAAGCCATCTCTGAGCTAGATACTTTGGGTGAAGATTCATACAAAGACAACACGTTGATCAAGCAACTTCTAAGGGGACTCTAATGCCACTTTATTTAATACTTGGTACCCTAACAAAACTACAAACTAAAGTACGCAGATCATAACTTGAAGGTTAGCAACGGGTTTTTTTTTAAATAAGTATGTGATTTATTTTAGTAAACGAATCTTCATTTCTGAAACTAAATAAAATGTAAATGCAGGTGCTTCTACCACTAAATGGAAGTACGAGTAGTATGATTCTATCCCAGTGGCAAATGAAAATTTGAGTGCCTATCAGGATGCATCTGAGTGAAAGGAACTCACCCATATACTTCACGAGTTTTTTAGCCACCGAAGCTGGTAGTTTGCTTACGAACTTAACTATGTATTTGGAATCTGAATTTGTAGGACCTTAGATATCACAACTTTATCACACAATATAAGCTCAATATGAAGTAAATGTGGTGACTTGAAGATGATATATGTGTCGTGTATATGTAGAGAGAATGAGATGAAAAGAGAGAAAGTAGAAAGATGAAGAGAGAATATTATTAAGGAAAAACACACACACAATACATACTCAAGCACACCTTACAAATGAGCCTTGGTGTGCCTTTTATACTTCCATCACATGAGATGGATGGGCTTACAATGGGCCCTTAATGGGTTGAGCCTTTAAGGCTTTACATTAAATACTTGGACTAGCACTATTCCTAACTATTAAACGTTAACCTATTACAATACTTATCGACTCAATAATGATCGTCACTTTTAATGCTAACAATCTCCCCCTAAGGGACGATCATTGAGATCTCTCTTTGATTACATAAATGATCAACACTTCTAATGCTAACAATCTCCCCCTAAGGGTGATCATTGAGATCTCTCTTTTGTGACCTTGATCTTTGATCTTTGAAGCTTGTTCTCTTTGAACTTTGAGTCTTGTTGTGTAATAGTTTTGCTAGTTCCTTTGTTCCAATCATGCTTTGTGATCTTTGATATATGACTTTTCTTCATCCTTTGTACTTCGTTGTGGTTGTGATACGGTATCATCTGCCTTTCGTCACTTCTTTGTCTTTGTTGGTTATGCGCCTTTCCAACATGCTCATACGTCTTTAGTCTTTGTGATACATACATTTGTTGTTCCCGTTCTTTCACTTTGATCTTTGTATCTTTACTTTGTAGATTCCCTTTTGTGTCGTAGAATCTTTCTTTGACCTGTGCTATTCCTTGATCTTTGGTGAGAACTTTTCTTTGACTTTGAGATGTATGTATGAGCATGTGGAAAATAGTGTGGTGGTGATGATAATAATGAGGTATGGGTAGCTGCATGAAAACGGTTAGTAATAAACATTCGGTACTTACAGGTTCGGAATTAGAGATCGTCAACAGCATAGTGTGAAGACTCCTTCTAACCCTTACCAAGGCCGTTCCCAAATCGGATACTCTCGAGAGAGCTTACGAGACCTACTAAGTAGATCAGCAAATGGGTGAGTCGTTGGGGATCACTCCACGACTGTAGACCATTTTTGAAACCACCGCGAACACTAAGCGTAACCCACAAGAGATTACCGAAGTGACCTGCTGTCAGGGCTGTTTGATGTTAACCCTGGCAGGAGTTTCCATTCAATCATTGAGAATCACAAAAGTGAATCCTCTCATAAATGTTCTGGCAGATTGCTGAGATCTGCGTAGGACTCTAAAGTTTACATCTGGCGTCCTTAATGTTGAACAACCAGTGTAGAAGTATCATGTGTTCCTATGAGATCTTTTGATGAATCTCAGGGCTCTATACTCAATAAGTGCATATTTTGTCATCGGAGACTGGAGCAGTGTCTCCTGTTTCAATATCAACATGGCTCGTAATGAGCGGTCGATAGATTATGCAGGGTTCCCCGTGAGAATGAAACAAGCTCTTTTATGAGAACTTGAGTGGCTTAGAAGGTTTAGTGCAGTGCGTCACTGGGTCCATGACGTCTTGTCTTCAATACCGGTGTCACCTTAGTAACAACCAGTAGTATATGAGTTGAACCCGGTTTCTGCCCTAAGGTTGAACATTTGGAGGGCTATTTCTTTTCACCCTTTTCATTAACTTTTCTTTTTAATTCTTCAACCCCTTCTTTCTCCTGTCTCATTTACTCCTTTTTTCAATCATACCTAAGCACTTCTAATTCTAATCTATTGGATTTGTCCTTGGGTAGATCCCTAAGGCTCTGGCGGATCATAGGACGGTTTTCCCTAACCTTAGTCACCTTATAACTCCATGATTATCCTAGATTTATTGATCACATGCCATAAAACCTTTCTGTGAAACTCTCTCAAAGTATTTATGATTATAAAACATACTTTGGTAACACTTCGAGAGTTTTGCTTTTTCAAAAATACTCCCCCTTCACATGTACTTATAGATTTTAAGAAATTTGCACATGCGTGAGGAGTTTGCGCTTTTTGAATTGATCCACTTTCAGCGAACATGACCGATTCGAGACACGCTTACATCACTAGTTGGACTAGTGATACGCGGGATTGCGCCCTCGCAATAGGTTTTACGTCTTAAGGGATCTTGAGAAGCTTGCAATCCCCGCCAGGCAGTGTACCTGATCGTTGTAGTATAGTATAGTGACAAGTACCGAGGGATTGATCGTTCAACTCTATGAATAGTGTTCGCTAGGATTAAAACTCAATTAAACTAGGTCTAGAGGTGAGGGATGATTCTTTTTGTATTTTTATATTTTATAGGAAAGCAAGTAAAAATCTCAGGTTTTGAAAGATTGGGCGGAATTAGTTGCTAGTCAACTAACCCAAATTACTACAAATGAAATTAAAATAAAATAAAATAAAACTATGATAAATGTGGTGGAAACAATAATAAGATAAAATGTGTTTACTTAGATTTCACTACTCCCTAGTTATCTTTTACCGGTTGATTAGTTTGTTACAATTGCGTGGATGACGGGTTATATTCCTTAATACAAGTCGTAGGGCCGTGTACGATATTCCCTAACTCTATAAGCTTCTACTTCATTCTATGTCGAGCCGACTACTAGCTCCTAACGTAGTATCATTAGTAGTTACTTATGCAATAAATACAACCAATTAATCGTAGTACACCTCCGATCATGTTTCTTAAGACGTTCAAGCAAGTTACCAAATGGAAGTTTGCCAGTTTTCTTAAGCCTAACATCGAAATCATGCATCCACAACAATTATAAACAAACAATCAACCAATAATCAACATCTAGGTTTCATTACATCTAAGCAAACACAAAGAAAACCTAGCCTAGCATGTTAAAAAGAAGACAATCATAAGATAGAATCAAACAACACATAGACATATTGAATGATTATTGGAAAACTTGTCTTCAATTGAACATGGATGAATCAAGGGGTTGAACCCTTGAAAACAATGAAAATTCATCTAGGGTTTTGCACCAAAAAGTTCCTACTAAGTTCTACCAAAGTTCCACCCTAATGAATGAAAATTAGCAAAGTATATATAAATTTTACATCCTGGCGGCGTCACGTTATAGCATGTGACGACGTCAACTCGCTACCAAGATAAAATTCGTATTGCCTAGATCCACTTCTGACGCCGTCATGTGGAATTTTACTCTGGGTCGTCACATGCATTCTGACCCTGACGGCCTTGGTGACGCCGTCAGGCCAAATTGCCTTGAAATTGTTCTGGGCCGTCACGTGTAACTTGAATTATCCATCTCTTTGTTAAAGGGTGACGTCGTCACATAGAAATGCTTGACGCCGTCAGGTACAATCTTGAGCATGATTTTGGAGACTTTGTCGTATTCTTCACTTTTTCACTCCAAAAACGTCCAAAATGCTTCCTTTTCCAGATTTCTCCTCAAAAGTACCTAAAATGACAAAATGAACGATTTAGGGCAATATTTGATCAAATAATCTCAATTTAGGGCTTAAATGACACCCTAAAAGCGGTACACTTTTTGTCTCATCAAATACCATTACACTTGAGATTTGCTTGTCCTCATGTAAATGCGCTTTTATTCTAATCAAAATACAAGTTATGGGTCATTTAACACTAATATAAAAGTAATTACAACAAATAATCATTCCACTTCAACCAAAGCCAAGCACGGAAATTATACACTAGCACCTCACAAATAGTGTTTGGATACTCACATCTCTCGGGTGCAATAAAGTATATAT
This sequence comes from Artemisia argyi, assembly GCA_030686995.1. NCBI lineage: Eukaryota > Viridiplantae > Streptophyta > Magnoliopsida > Asterales > Asteraceae > Artemisia > Artemisia argyi. The sequence continues at coordinate 180,897,743 of CM060683.1, forward strand.
CACAATATGGAAATGGAAAGCATCTCTCACTACCTGTCATAGCAAATAGATTACCATAGGCTTGGGAAATGATCAAACCTCCACCACTTGGCGTAAGCACCTAGGATAAACTATCAAAGAGGTCTTTTAAAGGGTTATAACGTTAGGTGTAGGGATATGATAAACACAGTTTTGTTGGATAAAGGCAATATTTACTGGTGGCGTGTTAATCATCTTGGTTAATTACATGTACAATATGGCGTTGCTAAGCCAAGACTCGACTCGACTTAAGCTAAACATAAACTAACAAACTATGAAACAAACATAAAATGAAACGGGATGGTAGTCCGTATGTTTTTCTCTTTTCTCTTTTCTCTTTTTTTTCATACACTCTTGCCCTACCATCCAAAATAATACATCATAGGGAATTTGCATTCCCCTTACACTTGAACTTTTACATATTTTACAATCAACTATTCTAATGACTCGAATCAAGATAATCAAAACACTTGGAGTACTTTTAAATATTAACGCACATATGGGGGTAATAATTTATGTTCTTCCCCATTACTCCATAACAATAGTACTTTACCCATGAGTCCCAATCGTCCCAAAACAATATGTACAAGATATGACTCGACTTAGCAACCATGTAATCAATTAGACAATTAACTAAGGGTTTAAACAAATAACAATAATGCACTAAAGATGAGTGCATACACGGAAGGCTAAGGCGATTTGGTTGCACATTTGGGTGGATTGTTAACAAATTCTATCTTTAAGTAAAATGCTTAAAGTTAGAAACGAAAAAGATAGGCTTGGAGGGGTGTACTAGGGGTATCGTGTACTAAAAATGAGTACATCGCAAAGGTGTGGGAAAAATTAGTTGACTTTGCTAGTCAAGTAATTATGACTTTATTGGTCAAGTAATTATGATACGGGGTTTAAACACATGGGTGATCCTAATGCCTCTTATCATGTAGTAAATCCTAACTACACAAATGTAGTCTCACTAGCGGTCTCGGAATGCATCACTAACGCAAGTTCTAGAATCTAAATACTACCGGTACACTCATAAGCACTAATAATGAATGCTTTTCCTAACAAATCTAAAGGCGAACCTCACATATTTGGGTGGAAATTTTTTTTTTTTGAGTGGTACGGTTTTTGTGCTAGTAATACAACTCCTATCCATGAGACACTTATTAAGGCTAAAGCTTCACTCCTAAATGATGTAAAAAAAATTAAATTTGGCGCTAAAATTGCCCTAACAAGTATTTCTCTCAGTTTTAATTCACACCTGCTATCAAACAAACAAACTCAAGTGCAATTATATTCTCTAAGGTATCATCATTTACCATTCCCTTACACTTAGGATGAACATTGTCCCCAATGTTCAATAAAAAAGATGTAAAAGTAATGCAGGTAAAAGAATGAAAACAAATACTCCCCTGATTCGTTCGGTGTGGATAATGTGTCAACAAGGTTAAATCTTCTTCCAAGAAAATGAACTTTGAAAGCTTCCCTCCAGAAATATAAATCATCTTCTTGTCCAATGTAACCTGTTAAACCTGAGAAAACAATCAAGGCAAACCTCGCGTAAAATCGGCGGCAAACCCTATATATACTAAAATCCTAGAAAGCAAATTAAGATATAATGCTTGTTAAAGGAATGTTTGCAGATTTCCTGGAGTTTATAAAACTAAAGAATTAACAAAAACTTTAAGACTCTGGTACAAACAAAACTTGCAAAAATTTTCAGAATTTTTGTACCTGACGCCGTCAGGTTATAACCCCTGATGCCGTCAGAATGTTCCTGCAAAAATCTCATGTTAAGTTTCCAGAAAATTTATGGAAAAACTTATGCCTTAATTCCTGGAAAATCCTGCAAAACATCATTATGACTCGATACAAGCATTTGACTCAAACAATTACTAATATACATGTTCATTTAATATTGTTGTGGTTCATGCTTAATTTCGTTCTTAGAAACAAATTTGGGTCTCCCTTACACTTAGCTTTTGTAAAATACCTTTATATGTAATCAAGACAAAGTTAAAGACAAAATAAAGCATTTTCACAATTTATTTTGAAACATGAACCACAAACAATAAAAATAAAGCACGCATACGGAAACAAATAAAATCAAACAAACAAATAAATAATTAAAAGCTTTGGGTTGCCTCCCAAGAAGCGCTTGTTTTTGTTCGAGTCACAAGCCTGACTCTACCCTTATTTAACAGAAATAGGGGAGGTTTTCCCTACACTTAGGATTAAGTGTGGGTGATAGTAGCAATACACACCCTTAGGGTGGAAATATGCCATGTGAGGGAAGAGTGGTGGATGAATTATATGCTCAAACGGGTGTGCTCCTTTTATCATAACCTTACCTAGTTTATTTGGGTCAATGGGTGAGTTGAAGTTTTCTCCTAAAAAGGGATCATCTTCTATCAATTTCGAGAGACTCCTAGTTGGGAATCCATCTTGACCTAATAAACCCGGTTTAAACCCATAATGTTTCTTGTGATCAATCATGAATGGGTGATGTAAGCATGTAAGGTTATGTTCCACTCCTATAATGGCTTCCTCTCTACATGGCTTAAAGTCTACTACCTTTATCCTAAGACTACTTGGACTACATGGGTTGATGGGTGGGTCGGCTCCTCTTTTGTTTCCTAGATGTATATCTAAGGATGGAAAGTTGTGTGAAGATTGAGGTTCCGGTTCATCAACACTAGGTAATTCCCTAGAACTAAGAGTAAGGTTATCACTACAAGTATTCAAACCTATATCCTCTAGTGGTGTTTGGTACAAGGGTTCAACCTCCATCAGGATTCCTAAAGTTTCTTCTACTTCTTTCGGGTAAGTCACGGGTGGTGTGTGTGCTTCAACTGGTGGTGAGACTTGTGGAGTACTTAGTGGACTTAGAATTTTTGCCTTATCCTCCATCACATCTAGATCACCTATGTGCTTATTATGTATTTTGTTGAAGTCAATCCCCAACATGCACCTAGGTATCTCAAATCCTTTTCTATTCATCTCAAATTCTTGGTCCGATTCATAAGAATCATTCTCAATAACTTGATCACTATGTTCTTTTTGCCTAAAGGATTTCTCATGTTCATCATATGTCTTAGTGAAATCTAATCCAAGCATGCACCTAGGTGGTTTGACATCAACCATCTCACAATATCGGTCGGATTCATAAGAAGCTATCCTAGGTAAAGGCTTATATGGTGCATAGGTTTCACTAAGTGAGGTATTTTGAGGGTTTGATGGAGCTCCTAAGGTAAATTTTTTAAAAGCTTTATGCACTTGGTCTCTTTTCACAAGGTACTCACTAAAATCAATGCAAGATCCAGTTCTCATCATCTCACTCCTCCATCTTGAAGAGTCCAAATTAGTATAATTATATTTCCTCATGTAAGATTCTAGTGTCAGATTTTGTGGATTCACGTTCTCCATAATGGCAAACGGAATAGTTAATAAAAATTACGAACAAACACACAAATAAAAAGATAGACTAAAGAAAACCTATAAAAATAAAAATAAAAATCTTACTAGAAAGGAATCTAGCAAGTAGACCTAATAAAAAGTACTTTTAACCTAGACAATAACTATTCCCCGGGCTGCGGCGCCAAAAACTTAATACGCGGGATTGCGCCCTCGCAACAGATTTTACCTCTCAAGGGATCTTGAGAAACTTGCAATCCCCGCCAGGCAGTGTACCTGATCGTTGTAGTATAGTATAGTGACAAGTACCGGGGGATTGATCGTTCAACTCTATGAATAATGTTCGCTAGGATTAAAACTCAATTAAACTAGGTCTAGAGGTGAGGGATGATTCTTTTTGTATTTTTATATTTTATAGGAAAGCATGTAAAAATCTCAGGTTTTGGAAGATTGGGCGGAATTAGTTGCTAGTCAACTAACCCAAATTACTACAAATGCAATTAAAATAAAATAAAATGAAACTAAGATAAATGTGGTGGAAACAATAATAAGATAAAATGTGTTTACTTAGATTTCACTACTCCCTAGTTATCTTTTACTGGTTGATTAGTTTGTTACAATTGCGTGGATGACGGGTTATATTCCTTAATACTAGTCGTAGGGCCATGTACGATATTCCCTAACTCTATAAGCTTCTACTTCATTCTATGTCGAGCCGACTACTAGCTCCTAACGTAGTATCATTAGTAGTTACTTATGCATTAAATACAACCAATTAATCGTAGTACACCTCCGATCATGTTTCTTAAGACGTTCAAGCAAGTTACCAAATGGAAGTTTGCCAGTTTTCTTAAGCCTAACATCGAAATCATTCATCCACAACAATTATAAACAAACAATCAACCAATAATCAACATCTAGGTTTCATTACATCTAAGCAAACACAAAGAAAACCTAGCCTAGCATGTTAAAAAGAAGACAATCATAAGATAGAATCAAACAACACATAGACATATTGAATGATTATTGGGAAACTTATCTTCAATTGAACATGGATGAATCAAGGGGTTGAACCCTTGAAAACACTGAAAATTCGTCTAGGGTTTTGCACCAAAAAGTTCCTACTAAGTTCTACCAAAGTTCCACCCTAATGAATGAAAATTAGCAAAGTATATATAGATTTTACATCCTGACGGCGTCACGTTATAGCTTGTGACGCCGTCAACTCGCCGTCAAGATAAAATTCGTATTGCCTAGATCCACTTCTGACGCCGTCATGTGTAATTTTACTCTGGGCCGTCACATGCATTCTGACCCTGACGGCCTTGGTGATGCCGTCAGGCCAAATTGCCTTGAAATTGTTCTGGGTCGTCACGTGTAACTTGAATTATCTATCTCTTTGTCAAAGGGTGACGCCGTCACATAGAAATGCTTGACGCCGTCAGGTACAATCTTGAGCCTGATTTTGGAGACTTTGTCGTATTCTTCACTTCTTTTGGGTAAAAGGTCAAAAGACCCGGTAAATATATTACTCCAAAAAACATTTAAGTACAACGGATATGAGTGAATCCCATATCTCGGCCCGTTACATAGGCGAAAAGCTTACATAACAAGATACTTCCTATTTTCTAGACAAGAAAACAAAACCACTACCACATCATATAGAAAGACTCAAACAAAAATATAAACTACTTCCTACGACCTTGGAGATTAAAGCCATAAATGGCATTAAGAGCATCCAATTCCCCTGGAAGATCATAAATTTGCTTCGAGTAATCATCATAGTCATCAAACTCATCTTCACGCTCATGACCACCACCAAAAAGATTTGCAGATTCGTCGAACGTGTTAAGAACCTCCTCCTCGTCACTATCAGAAACCACAACATTACCCACCTTGGAAAATGGGTTAGCCCTCTTAGTGACAGAGGCAGACGGAACAGGATGACCATCATCATCCACAAGAGTACCTTTCCCATCGATAAGAAGCTTTTCAAACTTACTAATTTTCTCAACTAAAGGAGTAGAACCAACTTCCTTAGTTCCCATTGAATCACTCACAAGCGGTTCTTGTGATGTAGCACCAGTCTTAACCGACTCATCCACATTAACTTCCATTTTACATCCAGCATCCACATCCATGTTGGTGTCAAAAGTAGGAATACCAAACGCATCCGTATCATCCATATTGAGAGCATCAAATTGGTTAGATGTAGAGATCGTTGTTCCACTAGGACTAGCGACATCAGAAGTCTTCTTATTAGTGCCACCAACATTCTTAGGTTCAGGAGGAGTCTTTTTGGGTTGATACTGCAACTGCTTACCCACTACAGGTTTAGTAAACCCTCCTTTACCCGGAATCGTAGAACCACCTTGTTTTCCTTTCTTCCTTTTAGTAACAGTCTTGAAGCTATCATAAACAGGCTTAGTAGGCTGAACAGGAGGTATAACAACTTTAGGACAGTCGGTCAGAGTATGACCAAATATCTTACACTTGTCACAACGAGGTGGATGCCACTCGTATTCAACCCGTATCTTCTCAATAGTCGAACCCGAACCATCAAGTAATGGTATCTCAACAGTGAGGTCGTCCCGAAGCACCTTATCCGACTTCACTTCTATCATGAATCTAGCAAAACTACTACGGCCCCACGATTCCTTGCACATTTGGCTTGTAAAAGCATCTAACCTTTTGGGCGTACCAATCAGTGTGGCAAGAAGACTGAGGCCATCATTAGAAAACATTGCAAGAGGGACATCATGGAATTTAACCCACACCGGGATGTTAGTCAAATCCTCTTTGAGTAGATTAGTGTTCAAAGTCCATGGTTTAAGAATAATAGGAACATTTCTGATCAACCAAGGGCCGTTTTCAAGCACATCATCAACACCTTTCTTCGAATTGAACTTAAAGAAGAAGAATCCCTTTGCATTCATCATTACCTTTTGCACACCAAACTTAGCCCATGCATTGCGTACATAGTATTCAACAACAGGAAAAGCAAGGCGCTGGCCAAGGAAATAACCGTAGAGAGTATTCTCAAACCTCGTGTTTACCTCTTCCACTACTTTCAATGGAACTGAAAGGTCCACATCATCCTTCTTTTTGCTACATTCCAACCTCCGAAAATTAGACACGTGTTTCTGAGGTTCATTAGAAGTAGCAGCCGCGTAAGAACCCGACTTCACTCCACTAGTAGTATCATCCATAGAATCAATAGGACCAGCAACATTCGAATTAGAGTCATGCCCCATATCACATGAAGAGGAAGCCTTATTAGCAACAATCTCACTTTGAATATTAGCAATGGCTTCATCAAAGTTCTTATGTGCATTAGATAGCAAGTGCTTCACAGTATCAGCACTTGTAATTGGCTCCAAATCATCACCATGTGGTGTATCTTTCGTAAGTGGAATCGGCTCCACTTCAGACGACAAATCAACACCCTCAACATTAACGTTATCATTCCCAAAGGAGGTTTGTGAAACCGGCTTCACATATTCAGATGTACCACTTAAGCTTGTCTCGTTAACCATAGAAGCTTGGGGAATATGGATCCCAGCCGAAGTACCTTCATCATTACTCTTTAAACACTGCACATCAGTTGCAACATTCGAATTCGACCATTGAGCACCAGATTTCCCAACACCCTTCGAACCCTTTGAAGCACTAGATGATTTCAGAAAACCCTTCTCCATAACCCTCTCAAACCCACAAACAATAATCAATAACACTTAACACAAAACCCAATAATAATAAACAGCAGCAGCAATACAACCAAGCGGTCCAGAAAAAACCCTAATCTTGCGATTAGGGTTTGGAGTGAAAACCCTCAAGATCTAACCCACGTCCATGTAGTACGATCCAGAATAATAAAAATCGATTCAATGAAGTATTAATAGGATCACAACCGACTTAACTAGGAAGATATCCCTAAGTCGGTTTGGAAAAGAAAAACAGGCTCTTAATCCCTAAACGAAAGCAGCACCACAATTATCCCTTTGAGAGTGAATATTGTAACGATCTCAATTAATTATAGATAAACACAAAGGTTTAGCACTAGATTAACCAAGATCGCACAGGAATTGATAGATTTAGGGGTGATTATGGTGAGGTTCGATTGAAAAAAGTTAGGGTTAAAGCTGTCGCCACTTGAGAGAGAAAAGTTAGGGTTTTTTAGATTTGTACTTATATTCTTCACTTTTTCGCTCCAAAAACGTCCAAAATGCTTCCTTTTCCAGATTTCTCCTCAAAAGTACCTAAAATGACAAAAGGAACGATTTAGGGCAATATTTGATAAATTATCTCAATTTAGGGCTTAAATGACCCCCTAAAAGCGGTACACTTTTCGTCTCATCAACTAGCTTGAAATTATTACCCGTCCTGATCAAGTCCAAAGAAAGTCTCTCGATACTGTACATTCTACTTAGACAAGTCCTATTCGAGACACGCTTACATCACTGGTTAGACCAGCTTGAAATTATTACCCGTCCAGGACAAGTCTTTTCGATTAATGACATTTAAGCTTCGTCAATTCATTGGTTATATCTGAGTCGAGCTCTTTTGAGATTCAGCCACAATCTTAAACACTTTGATCACATTTTAATCACGTCTTCTCCCCCTCAAAAATAGCATATCCATGGTAATTTTGATACCGTTTGATTAAAATCTTTGTTTTTGGATAGCTTATGGGGAGAAACGTATGTTTTTTAATTCCGAATTAGTTTCTTTTAAGCATGACTTTTTTTTGGAACATTTTTATATTACTCCCCCTCAAAAGTAGAACATTTTGAGTAAATTTAAGCTTTTAAGGATTTGAGGGAGTAATATCTTGAGTAAAATTTTGAAAAGTTTTGAAAACCTTTTGAAACATTTTGAATAAATTATGCTCAAGATTAAGAAGACATTGATAAGCTTTTTTGTGAAAAGTCTTCTTCTTCATTTAGGATTGTCGCAACAAAATTTACAACAGGGTCCTTTCTTTGAAAATTGCGGGTTATGCACTGGTATGTGTACATAAGCCATTATGTTTTTAGGATAAGTGCTCAAAAAATATTGAACACCTTTGATTTGATTAAGCACTTTCCTTTCTTTGAAGAACGAGTCCTTAGCTAAAATACTAAGAAGTCATTATATTGAAGTCCGAGTCCTTAGCAGAAATACTAAGAAGTCATTATGAGATTGGATTAGACAACAACCTTTGGAACCCATTTAAGCACGGCGCCAACGGGTTTACCATATTTTGAAATCCATTTGTAAGTTGTGTCAATCCGAGACAAAGAAGTTGAATTCCAACGAGGACTGAAAACCGGTGTTTCATTTTGAAATAAAGCTCGTGGAATCAACGGTGATTTAAAATCCTTTTTCTTTTGAAAATTGTTTGAGAAACTCGATGTCTCTCTTAGAGTTTTAAAAATTGAAGAAGAAGTTTTCCATCCATTGTTGAAACTCGGCGTTTCATTTCAAAAATTCATTTTTGAGATGAATGGAAACCTTCCAGAATTTGGATTTTTCAAAGCATAGCCATTCTTTTGTTGTAGCGGAAGCATTTCAGTGTACTGTTGACATAAATAATGCATAAAACGTTATTTATATGTTTCGATATCTCTACGTTTTGACGATCACAAAATGTAAAATCATTAAACGTAAGACTACTACGTAAACAAGTATTAAGCTAGTTTATATCATTTTATCCAACTTAATCACTTAAGGTATGAATAAACAAGTGCTTAATACATCTCATGATCAAAGGGGTATTTAATTAATTATTACAAAGTTTATTTAATAATATAAACATATTATATATTTTTGAAAAACACTTTTGGTAATAAAAGAAAATGTTTAAATCATACTAAATATATGAATTCAAACTTTTAACCAAAATCAGTTAGTTTTTCACCAAATAAACTTTCCCCACTAAAAGACAGAAAATCTGGTCGTTACAGCTGGGCGGCCCCCTTAATTTTAAGGGGGTCGGCCATGAATTAAGGGGGCCGGCCACGCTCCCCTGTCAGATTCTGTCAGAAATTTTCTCCTATAAATACCACCTCAAACCTGGTATTTTTCTCACCTTTTGCACAAATATTTTCAGATTCAAATCTCTCTAAACATCCTTCTAAAATCCTTTGATCATTAGATTATTAATCCTTGTTTCAAGTGATTCAATACTTCATTCATTCATCTCTCAAAGTGCAAAAGAAGAATACTCCCTCAACATCTAGTTAAGAAGTATTTGTGAATATTATTTGTATAGTTGTGTAGATTATTTGTATAGTATAGATCTAGGTGTGTTAGTTGTGAAGATTAGTTGTGAAGTAGTAGTAGTGTTGTGGAGAAGAAGTAGTGGTGTGAAGATCTAGAGTTAAGTTGTGAAGTAGTGGTGTTGTGAAGAAGTTGTGAAGAAGGTGTGTAGTGATAAGTGGTGTGAGATTAGTTCTAGCTAGGATTAGAACTCGACATTTAGCTTTGTGTCGTTAAATTGGTGTAAGCGAAAGTTGGGTAAGGTTTTCTCCGCCATAAGGGAGCTTGTTGACATAGTGAAGAAAACTCTCGAGTAGGTGACTCGGGTAGTGGAGTAGGAACAAGGAAGGTGTCCTTGTAGCCGAACCACTATAAATTCTTTGTCTCGCGGTTAGATCTTTCCTTTACTTAGCTTACTTATTTACATCTCGTACATAGCTATAATTGTTTATATTGTGCATGTGTTGATCTTACATACTTAGCTTACATCTTTACTATTTCTTATACTTAGATATTGTTGTTCATATTGTTCAAGATTTGAGTTCACATAAGATCGAATCAAAGTTTTAAAAGTAAACAAGGTTTTAAAACTATACTAAGTTTTCAAAAACAAAGTCTTTATAACAAACCTAAAAGAATTCACATATAATAGATCATATAGTTGTTTTTGTACTTAACTCTAATTAAAGGCTTTTTCAAACAAACAATTGAATAAACTCGTATTAATATTTTGAAACCAAGTTTTACAAAACTTAAAAAGACGTAAAACTATTCAACCCCCCCCCCCCCTTCTAGTTTTCCACAAGTACGAATATTTCAAATGTTTTAAACGGATTTGCTTTGGTTCCCACACTAGCTTTACCGAAGTAAAACGAGAGTATGGAGTTTAAAAACCTTGATTCTTTTCTTTATGATCACTTTCATTTGAAACCTTTTGAGGAGTGAATGTTTCAAAAAAATTTGGTCTCTTTGAAAACTTCCTTCCTTTTTGCAAAGAATAGGTGGTAAACTGAGAAACCCTTTTTGAAAATGGTTTTGAAGATTCACCCGTGTAAACTTTTTTTGAAACACTTACTTGTGGTTTAGACTCGTTTGAAACTTGAGATTTTCTTTTTGACCGGTTAAGAACATCAAACTTTGCTTTTAAGGCATTGTATGAAGTTCTCAAATCATTGTATTCTTTCTGAAGAGAAAGATGATCTGTTGATGCCAGTTTTTCATGCAAAGAAGCATTTTGATTTTCAAGATGTGCAAAATATTTTTCATATTTGTCTGTTTCGATTGAAAAATCATTTTTGGCATCACCAAAATCCTTGGTTTGTTGTGCAATCGTATTTTCCAATTCAACAATTTTCTTTTGAAGCACAGATTTTTCTTTTTCAAAAAGATGACTTTGTGCGATCTGAGAGTCAGATTTGTTTGAAATTTGATTCTGAACTCTTGACCGCTTGATTGAATCAAACAAGTTTTTGTAAGTATGTTTCAAATGCTCGTTTTGTTTTTGTAATGATGCCACAGCATGTTCCAACTCAATATTTTTTGTATCAAGTTCATCAAGATCAAACTTGATTTTGGTATCATCACAATTTTCTTCAAAAATATTTTCTTTTCCTTTAAGCACCGATGTCAAAGAGTTTTCCGAAAACTTTTTCTCATTGTTCTCTTGCAGTTTTAGTTGGAAGAAATACTTTGAGCTTCGAGTTTTGCAAGATCTTTCTCAAACTTAGCAGGTCTTTTTGACAGTTCTTCCTTGACATCAGCTGCTTCTTTTGAAAGCTCGGTGATTTTCTTTTTGAGATAAAGTTTTTCAGATTTCAAAGAAGATGTTTATTCAAAATTCACATTCACATACTCATGGCTAACAGATATTGACTTGAACGACTCTATTTGATTTGTGAAAAATTCTTTTTGAATGTCCAGAATTAAGAATTTTTCATCAAATTCGTCTTCAAAAGAATGAACGTACTTTAAATCTTCTCTCATTTCAGTGACAAGATATTTTTCAAAGTGATATCTTTCACACGAGGTTCAATCTCATCTTTTAAAATCTTTTTGACTTCTATTTTTAGTCGTAAATCCGATGAAAGAGGATTAGAAAAACCATTAATGTTGTATTATTGCTTAGCACCAATAACTTTCAACGTTTGTTCAATGTGATATTTAAGATTACAAAACTGTTTCCTTGCTCTATTTTTCCATAACTTAGCATCATAAGTAGCAAGTTGAGTTTCTTTGAAATATCTTTTCACATTTGTGTCTTTCCTTTTAAAAGGTTCTTTTGGAATATCTATCATTTGTGTAGAACCATACACAAAGCAGTGGTATGAGAATGGGGTTTTTCTTTGTTTTACTTTCAAACATTTTTCCTCTTCACATTCTAAACCATCTTGAGACTCATACAAATGGTCAGCTGACAATTCTTTTCCCATATCTTCAGCGTTATACAAAATAGGTATCAACTTTTGCACTTTGTTTAAAAAACACGGTTTTTCATTTTCCATATGAGCACTATTCACAAAACCAATTCCAGGTGTTTGTTTATAAACTTCCTCATCTTTAGTAGGCAACATGTTAATAGTCTGAGTAGTCTGTCCCAATTTTCGAAGTTTGTTTTCAAGATCGTTTGTTCGTTTCAAAAATTCTTGATTTTCATTCTCAAGTTTTGTATTAACAATCTCAAAATTTGAAGTGGTTTTTTGAAGCCTTGAATTTTCACTTTTTAAATCAGAGTTCTCTTTTAAAAGCGCTTCAATCTTTCTATTGTTAAGAACCATTTGTTCATCCAATTTTTGAATGGAATGTTTTTCACGAAGAACAGCTTCTCTATAACTGACTTCAAGAGCTTCTTTTTATTTTAAAAGTGGTTTGACAATCTCTCCATTCATTTCAAACTTTCGAGCTTGAGATTTAAGGTTAGATATTTCAATTTCAAGTTCAGCTTTGGTTTTTGTTACATTTTCAAAACCTTTTTCCATTTCCTTTAATCTCTCAAGCTCTTTTGTCAATAAGACATTTGCTTGCTTAGTTTTGCGATTGTCCTCTTTGCACTTTTCAAGTTCATGTTTGAAATTATTGATTAATGAAAGAAATAAGGCATGATCTTGTTCATAAGTAGATCCATTCTCGGCAAGCTCACCTCTATTAGGATCCATATCTAGAGTAGAAAAAGTGATATTATTATCATTTTGTTCCACCACATATGTGTCACTAATAGACTCAGGATGCTCAGGATGTGTCTGATTATGAGCAAACACATTATCGAACACAACAACATTATCATTATTGTTTCAATGTTGTACAGTAGCCAATATCTCTGTGTCAAATGAAGGTGTGATATGATCATCTTCTGTATCCCAAACAGCTTCATTCCTGTGTGTACCATCATCTGCCGAATCATAGCTTGGACTGCTGCTTTCAACCTGCTGTTCTGAAGATGTATCACTGCCCTTGAAAACCAAACTAACATCTGATGCATCACCCTCATTGACAGTTTCATCTTCTATTTGAACGTCTTTGTTTGTCTCTTTTTCAATCATCTCTGTTTCCTTTAACAGCATCTCTCTTTCAATTAGCTCTCTTTCTTTTAACTGCATATGTTTTTCAATCTGCTCTCTTTCTTTTAACTGCATATCTTTTTCATTCTGCTCTCTTTCCCGTTTCAGCTTCTCAATTTCATTTAACTCAGCTTCCTCAGCATCAAGTATGTTTTCGAGTTCACCCATGTCATTGATGCATTTAGTTCTGAAGGTCGTATAGCTTACCCAAAATCTTTGGTAGAATGCATCGATAAACTCTGACTGGTTCAATATCCAAGGGTTAAATATACTCTGAAACTGACTTTGGATCACTTTGAGAGCTTCCTTGCAGTTACACGTATGAAGTTCTTCTTCATTAAGTAGCTTTTCAAGTTGATTCAGGCTTTGGATGAGTTTTTCTTTGAACTGTTGGAATTGGATTCTGATGAAGTATTCAAATGCCTGATCGAACCTTGGTTCATATCCTGATGTGTTTATAACCTTCTCAATTTGTGACTTGAACACTTTAAACGCTTTCTTTGAATCTCTCTCTTTCATTTGCATTTCTTTTTCCATTTACTTCTGATGTATGATAAAGTTGATCTTGGATCTTTCCAACGAAATAGGAGTAGAATTTGGTGAAGGTTACTTTCCTTGAACAACGAGCTTTTAATCCACCAACAATTTTTGAGACTAAGTCTACTAAAATTTTGTCTTAGAAAAAAATTTCGAAAATATGCACCAAGAAAAATTATCTAGAATGTGTTCTCGATAAAATTATCTAGAAGTGTTCTCGAAAAGTGTTCTCGAAAAGTGTTCTCAAAAAGTGTTCTCGAAAAGTGTTCACGAAAATTGTTCTCGAAAGGTGTTCTCGAAAAGTGTTCTCGAAAAGTGTTCTCGAAAAGAGTTCTCGAAAGGTGTTCTCGAAAAATTTCACCAAACTTTCTAAATTATACAATTTAGAGAGTATACCACGAGTCGAAGTGTTTTCTCACTTATACAAGCAAGGGAAACACTGAGTAAGCAACGGTAACACTTCAGGATCAACAGAGAGTATTTTCGAAAATTTAGGGTTTAGTGTTCTCAAAAATTTGTATTCTCGAAAATTATCACCCAAAACTTTCTAAATTGTACAATTTAGAGAGTATACCACGAGTCGAAGTGTTTTCTCACTTATACAAGCAAGGGAAACACCGATTAAGCAACGGTAACACTTCAGGATCAACAGGGAGTATTCTCGAAAATTTAGGGTTTAGTGTTCGCGAAAATTAGTACAATTGTGTTCTCGAAAATTTGCCAGAATTTTGATTTTGCTTAAAGCACACCCAAATGAAGTTTGTATTCCAAGATTCTTGTACTTCTAGCCTTAAAAACACCAAAGCTTGAAGAAAGTTGCAAACTTGATGATTTTTGTGAAAATTTTTTGTATTCTCGAAAACAAGTACAAAATCAGGTACGAAATTTTTCTAAAACTTCAAATTTTTGAAAATGATTGAAACTTTCTTGTTATAAAAGGTTTATAACACTAGTTTGTAATAAAAAAAGTGTTAAAACCCAAGAAAAATAAGAAAAGTGATGATCTTTTTTAAAATAACGTGATATAGACTTTAAAATAACGTGATCTTTTTTGTTAGAAAAGGTTTATATTTTTTAGGGGGAGAAATGTGATTAAAATGTGATCGTCTTGAATCTCAAAAGAGCTCGACTCAGATATAACCAATGAATTGACGAAGCTTAAATGTCATTAATCGAAAAGACTTGTCCTGGACGGGTAATAACTTCAAGCTAGTCTAACTAGTGATGTAAACGTGTCTCGAATAGGACTTGTCTGAGTAGAATGTACCGTATCGAGAGACTTTCTTTGAACTTGACAAGGACGGGTAATAACTTCAAGCTAGTCTAACTAGTGATGTAAGCGTATCTCGAATCGGTCATGTTCACTGAAAATCAATCAATTCAAAAAGGTGCGAACTCTACCCAACATGTGCAAATTTATCTTTAAAATATATAAGCACATGTGAAGGGGGAGTATTTAAGAAAATGCAAAACTCTCGAAGTGTTAACAAAGTATGTTTTATTTTCATAAACACTTTGAGAGATTTTTCACACAAAGGTTTTATGGCATGTGATCAATAAATCTAGGATAATCATGGAGTTATAAGGTGATTAATGTTAGGTTTATGTCCAATGATCCGCCAGAGCCGGAGGGGTCTACCCAAGGACAATTCCAATAGATTATAATTAGAAGTCCTTAGGTATGATTTAAAAAAAGGAGTAAAGAAATGAAAGGAGAAAGAAGGGGTTGAAGAATTAAAAAGAAAAGTAAATGAAAGGGTGAAAAGAAATAGCCATCCAAATGTTCAACCTTAGGGCAGAAACCGGGTTCAATTCATATGCTATCGGTTGTTACTATGATGACATCGGTATTGAAGAGAAGACGTCATGGACCCAGTGACGCACTGCACTAAACCTTCTAAGCCACTCAAGTTCTCTTAAAAGAGCTTGTTTCATTCTCACGGGGAACCCTGCATAATCTATCAACCGCTCATTATGAGTTATGTTGATATTGAAACAGGAGACACCTCTCCGGTCTCTGACCACTAAAATGAGCCTTGGTGTGCCTTTTATACTTCCATCACATGAGATGGATGGGCTTACAATGGGCCCTTAATGGGTTGAGCCTTTAAGGCTTTACATTAAATACTTGGACTAGCACTATTACTAACTATTAAACGTTAACCTATTACAATACTTATCAACTCAATAATGATCATCACTTTTAATGCTAACAGTCTCCCCCTAAGGGACGATCATTGAGATCTCTCTTTGATTACATAAATGATCAACACTTCTAATGCTAACAGAATTATATTACGAAGACCAAAGATAACAGCTCAAAGTGTGGTCGTATTTGAAGTGAATTTTGTGAATTGTATCAAACTTAGAATTGGTGGTGATGTTCGTGAATGGTCCCAACAAACTTAGAATTGGTGGTGATGTTTGTGAATGGTCCCAAGGTACTTTCTTTCATTCGAAATAGCCTCACATTCTTTTATAAAAGACTCAAGAATATGTCTTACATATTATGTACTTTAGTCATGTTGAATTCACCTTTAAGTTATAAGAGTTGTACTTTTAGTGTTGCAATTGACATTTCTTGATTTAATTTCTTGGTTATTTTGACAGTTAGAATCGGATAATTTTGAGTTTGTTTTTCAGGCACTTGCTTCACCAACTGAGAGGTGTGATTTGTTGCAACAACTATTTGTTGATGTGGCTCTAGAAGTTGAAGATCGACCTTGAGGTAAAAGTTGTTAACGTGGCTCTAGAAGTTGAAGATCGACCTTGAGGTAAAAACACTCGCTACTGTTGGTTTGTTTCCCATTTTACTCAAAATGGAAAGATTTTTTAGTTTACGTGTATGCGTGTATTTCTGTAACAAATTTGGCAAATGAAGCTGTAAAAACCCCTCCCACATTGGTATGATAACATACAATTGCGCCCCTTATTATAAGCTTCAATTTGGAAACTACTACTATACTATCCTTCCACTATGTTTTTCAGTTTTAACCACTGGGTTATTAATGAACTAAATATAACAAGTGGCCATGTAATTGTTAGCGATTAAATATACATCTATTTGCAATCTGATATCCCTAGAGTGATGTATATGTGCTGCATGTACTTATTGATAACCATTGTAGTTGCAATATAATTTTAAGCATAAAGGGTTACAAGCTAAATAAGATTTGTGATACTATTACTAGCAGGAACTTGGTGACTGATAGATATCATAACGCAAAAGAGGAGCAACACTTGACAAGGCCAATTTCTGAGGAAACCAGTTCAACGGAACATGCAAAACAATGATAGGTAAAGGCATTGCTAGAGAGGCTAAAGAAAATTTTAACAGCAAATGGATTCATACCAAATCTTTTAGGTGATTGAATTATAGTCTATTTATGCAATGTTAAATTTTGAATTCCTATTAAATTTAACATGCCATGGTAAATTTTAGATTAGGTAGTCACATTATACATATCTGAGACATTGTGACCAGGTTTGCAACCATTGATGATCCTCTTGGCGTGTCACACCACATGGTTTTATATTTCGTCAATGAAGTTTAGCACCAAACTAAAATGATGTTCTTAAGTTTTAAATGTTAAAAGTAGATACTTTGTATTATTTTAATTACATTTTGATATTTTCACTTTCTATTTTGAACGTTACACAAAACACTTACTAGAATATCGCATATCGTTAATTATCTGTCGCTAGGTAT
Organism: Artemisia argyi; assembly: GCA_030686995.1. NCBI lineage: Eukaryota > Viridiplantae > Streptophyta > Magnoliopsida > Asterales > Asteraceae > Artemisia > Artemisia argyi. The sequence continues at coordinate 180,915,215 of CM060683.1, forward strand.
TTTCGTTGCTATGCACGGGTACTCGCCTAGTTCCATATAAAATTTGATTAGTTATCCTAACATTAGGTTTCATCAAAATTTATATGAATACTTGATCAAATTTATTGCACATGTCTAACTAAATAACCAAATTTTAGATTATTTCACTTCTATGGTTGTGTTTGGCAACAAGCGTTTTGAAACATATTGGAACGGTAAGCGACAAGCGGTTAGCAGTTTGATTGAAAAGCTTGTTTGGCAATGAAGCAATTAGAGTTTGAAATTTATGCAACTGCTCCTATTTGTAATGCTTGCTAAAGAAGCATTTCAAGCAAATGCTCAAACGTTTTTCTTTCAATTTACTCATATACCCTCAATTAGTTTCTCATTTCCTTAATTAGTTTCCTATTATAATGTGTATATGCCCTTGTTTGTAATTTTACACTTTGGGTATGTTTGGCAAAACTAGCTGTAAGTTGTATGCTGTAAGCTGTAAACTGCAAAGCTGTTAACATAAGCTACAAGCTGTATCTTTTTTTTTTTTTTTTTTTTTTTTTTTTTAATAAAAGTGTTTGGTAAGTTAGCTGTTAAATATAGTTATAAGATGTAAAATGACATATTTATAATTCTAAATAAATGTTTGGAGGGTATATCAGTAATTTAAAGTTTTAACAGCTCCAAAATATTTAAAAAGCTTCATGGATCAGCTTTTCATTTAGGAGCTATTTGATTGAAATAAAAGCTAGAAGTTAATGTATCCAAACGGAGCTACTTATTTTAGAAGAGATTATTTTTATAACAAAAAGTTAACAGCTCCTCAAAAAGCTCCTGCCAAACAGGCCCTTTATATTTTTTTTAGCAAACAGCTACTGCTAACTGCTACTACTAACTGCTACAGCTACGTGTCGTCAAACACACCCAACAAATGTTGATCAATAAAATAATGCTCCTTTATTATTAAGAACTTAATAACTTCTTAATATATTACTTTTAATTTTCATGGGCATGGTCTCAATCGTCCTAGTACATACATATTTAAAAAAAAAAATGCATCCAATACTCCAAAAACATGCAAAATATATAGTGGAAGAAATAACGTAGAATACTAGCCATTAAAAAAATAAAAAAAAGTATCCAAAAACTAAAATCAAATTAAAGTTTGTTACATCTCAATTAAAAGCAAAGTTAAACTAACAAGATACAACAATACTGACTAATTTGATCAAGATTGAGAATTGATAAATCGAACTTACGGCTCATGGCAAAGGAAAAGTCAATCGACTTGTAAAAACTGCTTTCGAGTGTGGATTCCCTGTATAGGGCGAAATTCGATCCTTTCAACACAATCATTATTTTGAACATCATATCTGTAAATGTTTGTATTTGCCTCATCAAGAACATTGTTCCTTATTTGAAAAGCAACAATCAAGACCCCGTCAACCTCCTAGAACGAGACACACAATATCGGTTAGCACCGGCAAATGGATGTGATCTGCTACTTTACCAAGCCATGCATATATGTTTCCATTGTCTTGACGTTCAAAGATTTCCATGTTTCGTACTGTCATAAAAATCTGACCAGCAATATTGGTTTCGAAAAGGTCAACAAAAAGGGCTAACCTCCCGCACCCATAAAAGTACCAAGGATCTATTGTAACATCATCATCATCATTTTGATCCCCAAATATGATGTCATCAAATACCGTAACTTTGTATATGGGTACATTATCATCCCCTTCTTTATAAAAAATCATGTATAGTAGATCTTCTTCAAAATCAACTAAAATGGTGTTTCGACGGTCGTCAACTTCTACAGTGGGTCAACTAAGAGTGTAGCAAACTTTTTCATGGAAAATGGTGCATGAGAAAAGTTCAATGTAGATCTAATATTTTTTTAAGATTCAATGAATCAATTCTTGTCACCCATTTTTTGATCAAAAAAATAAATAAATAAAAATAAAAATAAACTTTCATCATTTTTTTCAAATGAAACATCTCGCAAACCGTTAATCGTTACGCAAAATGAATTATACTATCGCGACGATAATTAAATCATACTTTCTACAGAGGGGCACTTCTATATACTATCGACGAACTTTTTTTTTTGATTTTTTTTTCAATTACGTCTGAAAATATCATATGTGATTTGTAATCAAATCACATGTGATTTATGAAAGCAAGGCTTACTTAAATGCTAAAATGGTTACTCTGTGATAAGTTTTGTCATTTTCCGTAAATATTTTAGGCAACCCTATAAATTTATATTGTATATCTTCTAAAGAATCGTCATTCTTTTTGTAATTCCTCATGCTATTTTCATTTACATTGCCCATTTATTTTTAGATCTTATTATTATAATTATATTAACGAAAACTTTTTGTGTGTGTGTGGTTTGTAGAAATACTGTTATAGCGGATCGGACTGGCGATGACATGGAAGGCTTGAAGCTAGCTATCATCAGTTGATCAGTTCTTTTGTTGGGTTTCTTTTTCTTGAACAGAGTTTTGTTGGTTTAATGGCATATGGTTATGAACTTTTAATTGATGCAGTTTAACTTTGCTTTTGATTGATGTAGTAAACTTTGCACTTAGTTTTTGGATACTTTTTCTTAATGGCAATGCTACAAAAACTTCCTACTAATCTTCCTACTTACATAATGTTTACATTTGGGAAAATGATTGGAGAATTAGATGAAAGAGAATTAGTGGATTTACACATAGGATAAACCGATAAAGGTATAAGGATTAGTATGATGATATTTTAGGAGGATTTATCATTTTCATTTTGTTTATATATATTTTGCTCCATCTTTTTATTTATTGATATAACATCAATACCAAAATTATAATTTTTTCTACTCAAACACACTCATAAACAAAGCATCAATAAAGTTATAGAGTAAAATCTTTTTCCCTCAAACTACATAACTTAGTTATGCACAAACGAACAATCCTTGACTGATATTGGATAAAACAATATGCATGACATTTGGGCTCTCACCCCAAATGTCATATATGAATGAGCCTTTCGCACCAATTCATAATGGATACTTTTTCTTAATGGCATATGGTATTCCACATTATTCTTCCACTATTTTAGATGTTTTTGGATACTTATGTTTATAACATCAAGAAACAAAACATCAATATTTTTTCTAATAAAACAAAATTTTTAGTGGGAATTTTTCATTTCAAAAAAATCAATTCATACCTTATTTGGTAATAACTTAATTATTATTAATTTTTTTAAAAAAAAATTGAATAAGAAAAACCTAAATACTTCTAAATTTAGCCATATTTTATAAAAAATCGAATTTGATTTGTGATCATTGAAAAAATCTTAGAAAAATATCTGTCAAAATCTGAAAAAAAAAAAAAAAAAAAAAAAAAAAAAAAATAGAAACGGCAGAGCAATGTGTATAAAGTTTTGGGCTGAAACTTAAAATTCATTATCATAATCATATTATCTTATAAAGCATTTAGGCCTTCTAAAAAAAGAAATACTTAAAATTAAGCATTGCAGGTTCTTAAGCTAAAATTACAACTAATTAAAACACATTTCTAACATTAAATACAATCTTTAAATAGAAATACTTAAAATTCAGCATTACAAGTTTTTAAGCTAAAAATACAACTAATTAAAACACATTTACTAACATTAATAAACTAGTAAATAAATACAATTAATGCAGTTATTAAAACACCCCTTACATAAGAAATACAAATTATCAAGCATATTGTACAACCAAATTAAACACAATTCCTATATTAAATGTCACTAATACAAATAATAAAGCACATTATACAAATATTCAAGACTGAACGGGCAACGGGCTAAATGGGCTCGAGCCTGAATAGGCATGGGCCAAACGGGCTCAATCCCGAACAAGCACATACGTTCGAGCCCGAAAGGTTTACAACTATTAGCTATCACTTTTTTTCTTTTGATGTCGTTAACATTTAGTTTAGGGTACCCGCCGCTACAACGCGCGGGTACCCTACTAGTAACCTATAAATCCTAAAGTCCCAAATAATTCCTCAATCAATCAAACTCAACCTCTTAGCAATCATCGACACACAGAAACTACATTCCCAAAAACCCTAAATAATGTTTCAAGAAATCTGCTATTCAAAATCAATTGTGTCGTGTTCTTATGAGTGATTGGTATTGTTCATCCTCTTCTTTTATTACCTTAATCGTTTTGAGATAACCCTAATTCTATCATTCTGCAATCAAATTGAAAACTCGATTGAAGAAGGTGTTATTGTAGTTGCTCTAAATTTGATGAGGTATTGTTTTCGGTAAATAAATTTAAGGTATATTAATCTGTGACTTTTTGATTTATGTATAATTGTTTTTGGTAAAAGTTATGGGTTTGTGTTCTTGTGCTTTTAATTGATGTGGTATGGCTTAAATGGTGTGATACAAATTCCATGCTCATGTGGATTTGCTTGATCATTGATCGTAGTTGTGGTTAGTTTGTGAGGTTTGATTTTTATTGTATATTTTGTTAATTGTGTGTTAGATCAGTAGTTGGTCTCTAAAATTAATAATACGAAAGTTGCTCATCAGATAGAACGTGCTCACTATTTACGGTTACTTTACAACCGACAAATTTAGTGGCGGTTTGTTAATATGGGTGAAAAGTACCTCGAAAGTCTGTAGCTGCACCTTGATGACTTCAGACCGTAGCTAAAAGCTTTAATCGGTTTTAAACCAACAAGTAACCATCTTGATATGCAATCATAGGTAAGCCAAACCAGATATTTGGCTATGTTTTTTACAAAATTTCTTTCAAATCTGAGCGAAAATTTGCCTATCACAAGTAAACAAAACCTTCAAGTATTAAACTATTTTTGTTCTTTGTTTATTCGATGAAATTAAGGATGTAAATCACTATTTAATGGCAACATAAGTAGACATAGTTTGTTACTCCGTAGTTGTTACAGAAGGGGTGATAATGATGATTTTTTTCATACTAATTCAACTTATAAAACATGAAATTGTGGATGAAAAGTAGTATTGGTGTATATGTTTTATTACATCGATTAAATGCTTTTTAAATTTTAATTGGCATCTTCAAGGTTTTAGTTTTATCAAATGATATGGATGATAAAGTTCGGGATATGTTACATAGAGAAAAGTTCCGTACAGAACATCTTTTTTCTAAAGATCAAACCTCTTGATCTCAACCACACATCCAACTTCAATCCAATGGCTCAGATTAATATACGTTTTAATTTAATTATTTACTGAGGGTTATTTTGGTAATTATACTCTCATTAATCCAGTACCAGGGGGTCGATTGAGAATTCATTTCTCATTCAATTTCTTAACTGGTTACACACACACACTACTTTCACGCACTAACCACCCCCAAACCACCGTATCAAACCCTAACAGCTGTTCATGCCAAATTGATCAAAATCAACGCTATACAATGGAAGTACAACACGAAATAACACTATCTAAAAGTGATCAATCGTCTTCATCGCCAATTTTCGATCAGAATAAGCCTCGAAATATGGAGTCTGGTATACATTTGATTTTTCCTTCATTTTATTTTGGTATATAATCAGTAGATGTTGCTTATTTTGTTGCTTATTTAGCTTTTTAGGTTTTGTTGCTTATTTTGGATCAGTAGATGTTGCTTATTTTGGATGAGTAGGCGTTGCTTATTTTTGTTTCTTATTTTGTATATAATCAGTAGATGTTACTTATTTTGGATGAGTAGGTTTTTAATTTGGTTTAGTAGATGTTGTGTATTTTGGATGAGTAGATGTTGCTTATTTAGGTTTTTAGGTTTTTGTTGCTTATATTTGCTTATTTCATTGGATATAATCAGTATTATTGTTGTATAGTGGTAGTACAACCGTGACCTGATCAATACTGAAACAGAACTGAAAATGTGAGAATATTTAACTGTTAAGAGAAAATGACCATATATAGGCCTGGTTTAGATGGAGTCGTGAACTAGTATTTTGTTGCCACGGATTATCATCTGGGCTATATGGAAAAAGATGAAGTTCGCCGCCATGACTCATTTCAAGCATTTGAAGAGATTTTCAAAATAGCAGAAGAGAAGAAGGTAATAGCTCCCTCTTACTGCTCTTCCACTTCCCTTCAAGCAATCATAATTCATAAAGCTTGTTCAATTATCATATCTACAAGCTCAGAGCTTGATCTGTAATTCTATTGGTTGGCTATACATTCATTCATTACAGTCTTACCACTTCTTTCACATGAAATGTCGTTCACTTAGTGCTTATTCGTTATACTAGCAGTCTAGCACCTTCAGGTCTAAAACTCACTCAAACATAGGTATTTAACTGTTTTGGGACTTTTACTGTGAATTTGCTAGCTGCTACCAGGTTAAGTCTTCATGTTTGTATATGACCTGCATCTAAATACAAATGGCCAAATGTTTAGTAGAGATGCTAAATTAGTTCATTGAAAATTTTCGACTAAATTTATCATGTGGTGCATTTTCTTTCTTGGCTTTTTGTTGCTGCTGTCGTTTAGGCACTGGCTTATTTAGTACGAGCTCAAATTTTATGCCTATCTGAAATTGGTTCTTAATTTTCAATGTTTATTATAAAGGGTGGCTCCACTCGTTGTAGATTTGGTTTGATCCATGTTTTGGGAAAACGTTAAATGGACCTGAACATTGTTTTAATGGTGTTAACCCAGACTAAATTTGTTTGTATGCATACTCACTTTGTTGTGAACACTTTAATTTTGTAGTATTAGTTACATTAATCATGTTACATGTGAGCATAAAAGTCCTGATACTAGTGACATATTTATGTATTTTGCGGTTGTGTCTTATCTACTTCTGTTCTTCTTAAGTTGCGGTTGTGTCTTATCTGGTTCAAGTTGTTTTGTTGCATTTTAGTCGTTGACTTGCACTCCTATTAAGAAAATCAGAAGCGATATTAGTGAGGCATGTGCAAATGAATAATTCATTGGTGAATTATTTTGGCAAACAATTACAACACATCGAGTAATTCCTGCATAGTTTTATTAGCGTGGTTACTACTATTTATTGCTTTTCTGTCACATTTCAAGCAAATTACTTTATGCATTATCTGGTTATTTTAATGCACACAACTTAACTTATTTTTTATTTAGGAACAATTAGGCTGAAGCAAAGGAGAAGTTTGCATCAACATCCAAATCATCATCTGAGGTTCATGATGAGGAGGAGGTAGCTAGCTCTCAGGTAGCTTTCTACACAAACACAAACTGTTATACTTAACGATTCTGTCATCTGTGAACTATTACACAAACTGTTATATTTATCTGTTCTAATTTCTTTCCTGTTTCAATTTTTTGCAGATTGTGACGTGTGTGCATTAGGTGCACTACTAGAAGAGAGTATTGAAGCGGATTTGGTAGAATTAAATTAAGTTTACTAGTACAAACTGCAGATAGTATGTTTGTTGCTTATGGTTTTTATGTAATTCGTAATGTAGTTTCTGTTGGTATTCTCTCTAGTGTTTTCGTACTCCTTTGTATTTGGTCATCATCATCTTTATTATCTAGCTACTTGCTTGTATTGGGAATTTGGCTACCATACTTGGAAATTGGAATGGAACTTATCTTTTTTGTTTAAATTATTTTCTGCAAGTTAATTGTTAGACATAGGGGGTGTTTGGGTTAGCTTACTTGAGGGGCTTAATAGCTTTTTGTGTTTTCTAAAAGTTTTCAAGATGTTTGGATAAGCTTATTTGTAAGAGATGGCTCATAGCTTAATTTGTCCATGAAAACATATAGCTCATAGGGTGTGGTTAGTGCATAAGTGATTTATCGCAAATCACATATGATTTTACCTCAAATCACATGTGATTTACCGCAAATCACATGTGATTTTACCTAAAAGATTTTTTCAATAGATTTTCTTAATTGTTATTGGATGTTACTTTAAATAATAAATATGCGAATCATAAGTGATTTGACACAAATCACAGGTGATTTACCATGAAAACATATAGCTCATAGGGTGTGGTTAGTGCATAAGTGATTTATCGCAAATCACATGTGATTTTAACTCAAATCACATGTGATTTTACCTAAAAAAAAATTTCAATAGATTTTCTTAATTGTTATTGGATGTTACTTTAAATAATAAATATGCGAATCATAAGTGATTTGGCATGATTATCACATACTTTTGTTTAATTTCTTAGTATTTGTAATATTTATTTAACAAACTTGTAACTATAACAAAACAGCTAAATATAAAGTGAAATTTAAAATCCAACTAAGGCTTTTATTCAAATATGAATTCATAGATCACGATTTTATCTGAAGCAAAAATCAACATCTCAGTAAAACCGAGTTAACAATTCAAAAATATTTAAAATGAAACAAAACATAAAAAGTATTTATAAAGTAAAAAAATAAAGTCATCAGTTTATTCATCGCTATTGTCTTTGACCTAGCGGGCAAGTGTTTTGGTACGCGTATTAGCTTTGACTCCACATTGTCTTCATCGCATCTTGATATGCTACCACTGGTGTAGGTTGCATGCAGAATGTTGTCATAAACGACTCCAGGAGCCAAATCTACGATTATGTGTATTCACTTTTAAGCATTCCCACAACAATGTCACACTCTTTCCGTCATTATCTATTGCAGTGAATGGAACAAATACCATATTGTCACATGGCCTTACTGAGCAAATGTATACCTAATAAACAAACATCATTTGTGCTAAATCACATGTGATTTGTTCTAAATCACGTGTGATTTAGCCTATATAACTTGTGGTTATGCATTAAATCACAAATATAAGTAAATCACATGTGATTATGTATTAAATCACATGTGATTCACAATGAAATCACATTGATTTACTTGTACTTGTTGGTTCAATAACATGTATTATGATAATTGCATGTTCAAATCACATGTGATTCGTGACACTTGCAGGTTCAAGTCTAAAACTCTAACATGTGTATCAATTACTCCTTTATAAATATAAACAGAATCACATGAGATGTCCCCATATACTTCATGATTTACACATTTCATCATCTACATCTGATTTTTCAACAATATGAACATATTTAAACTCACCTCGAGACATTCTTTAAAAATCTGAACTTGTTCAACATTTTTTGAGTTTGTACTCTCGACAACAACTACATGATAATGACAAGATGGGTGCTTACCTTTCATATGAATTACTAGTTACATAATCACATGTGATTTTGCTTCAGAATCACATGTGATTTTGCTCCAAAATCATATGTGATTTTGCTTCAGAATCACGTGTGATTATCACAGACTCATTTAATCAAACACATGGTGTGCATCTGGATCATCAAAAACTGCATCCATAACATGGATTTCAGAATTCACCATACGATTTTCAGCATACACAAGTGCAACAACAACTAAATCTGCTTCGTTTAGCTGATAATCGTCCATTTATTTTAACAAATCAATTGTTATTTATGGTATAATTGATCAAAAAATAGATCTAAATTAGATCAAATAATAAATAATGTAAGCCTCCTCATAATCATCCATTTTTTTGCCCTCTGCTTGCAAGGCTCCTTTGCTAATTTCTCTCATAAGCTGTGAGACCAATAATCAACAAGAAAAATTGCTAAGATAGCAAATAATAAATAATGTACAACCATGCTTAATGAAAATAGCAAGTTACTATTTGTTAGGCCTGCTTTAACAGTTTAAACTTTAAACATAGTGCTTGCATTAAGTACTAATTGAAGATGAAAGATGACTGAACTTGATAAACTTTGACATCGTAACAAATCAAATATCTCATAAATAAGTAAAGTGACAAAGAAACGGTATACCAAACAGGTTCTGCAATTCCAACTCTTTACTTTCTAAGTGGAGAATATGGCTTAAGAGAAAAAAATACGTAAAAAATAAAACATAACTTCAGCTCATGACCAAAATCTGCAACTTACTTTCTTCATTCATATCCTGCATCTACAACATCTATAACATCAATTAACGACGGTGATTAGTGTGATTTACGTGAATGACGGCGGTGACTTTCCGGTGAACGACGGCGGTTTTAGTGTGTTTATTCCGGTGGTTTTATTGTGATGACAGAAAGTTGGATCGGTGTGGTTTTTATGAGAGAGAACTTGGAGTATTAAATGAGAAGAATGGAGATATTTTTCTTCTTTTATTGAGGGAGGTGGATTTACTTTTTTGCCCTTGTTTGCTATTTTCTGATTTTATCTTTACCATTGGATGAAAGCAGGTTGTATGGCTGAGATCTTCTCCTTTGTTCTTTAGATAATACCAGATTGTCACGGATCTCAACTCATGTTACATAAGGGTATGACAGATGGACATGGTTGCTTGGTTTGTATGTTTAAGTCAAGTAAGTTTTCGTAGTTCTTATTTTTAAGAGTAAATTACTTAAATGGTCCTTGTGGTTTGGTACTTTTTACAGATCTTGTCCCTGTGGTTTTTTTTAGCGGGTTTGGTCCTCGTACTTTCTGAATGTTACGGATCCTATCCAATTTTCGACCCAAGTCATAAAAAGTGTTAAAAAATGACTAATTTTAAATGGGTGGACAAGTTAAGGGCTTAAAATGCATTTTCTCTTTTTCCACTCTTAAATATAACTCGATTACCCATACCACCTAAACCCCACACACCCTGTTTTTATATCAATCACAATTTAACCTAATCTAATCTATTTCAAATTAAAAAACACAAAATAAAATAAAATAATAAATAATAATAAATAAATAAATAAAAACAGGTAATCTAATGGTAGATTCAAACAAATGTGGTCTACGACCACCAGAAAAAGCTTTTGATCCAGTGAAAGAATATGGTATGTTTTAGTATGGTTTTTATGATTTTATTTACTTTTTTGTGTTTGTTGTCATTTATAGAAGTAATGTATTGATTTAAGGTTATATGTTTGTACATTTAAACAGGAACCAAGAACCATAATATTTTCACATTGAAGGTAAACCATGGCGGTTTTTTTACAATGGGAGCTGGAAGACGCTATTTGAATGGTAAGGTTAGCTGGTTTGATTGGGTTGATGCTGATGAATGGTCTATCATTGAACTTAGTGACATGTTAGGCTTGTTAGGATATAAGAATGAAGTTAAATTTTATCATTATAAAATTCCTAACACTAGTTTAGATGAAGGGCTTAAACCCTTAGTATCAGACAGTGATATTATAGAGATGGTTAAGCATATAGGTTCTTTGAGAGTGATTGAGGTGTGTCAGTGAACTTTGGTTGTCAGTTATAGATCATCCCATGTCACAACCTGAAAGTAAGATAAATGTGTGTGAGGTGGAAGTACCAGTCACTATGTCAAACCCTTTGCCTAGTAAGAAAAAACCTAAACAAAAACCTAAGAAGAAGTTTTTTAAGAAACTTACTAAGAAAGAACTTGCACAGAAAATGCTAGAGTTTGAAGAATGGCCTGGTAGTGATCACATTGATATGGATGATGGTCAGGATAATGTTGTACCTGAGAAACACCATGGTCAGGATAGTGTTGAACCTGAGAAACAACATGGTCAGGATAATGTTGTGCCTGAGAAAGAAAATGTTAGTGCACAACTTTGGCTAACCAAGATGAGTGTGATTTTGAAGCAGCTAGAAATAGTGCATTGAGAAAGTTAGCAAAACAGCAGTCATTATCTGAGGTTTCAAAGAAGACTCTGCAAAATATAAGGTTCTGTATATGCATTTTCCATGTATCTATTATGCATTGTTCATGTAGCAATAATATCAGTAATTCATGTAACTATTTACTCATTGTACATTAGGTTGTTTGGAATGGAGATGATCAATATCAGGTCACTGACCTTGGGGAGATCAGTGTGTGGTGAACATGAGGGATAAAAAGTGTGCATGCAGGAGATGGGAGTTAACAGGCATGCTGTTGCTGCTATTAATGACATGGGGAGCAATGGACTTGTGGTGGGTATTCCAGAGACATGGGTTCACTCTTCCTATTGGCTCAGAACATGGCAAAAGATGTATAGCTTCAAAATTGCTCCTGTCAATGGACCAGAGCATTGGCCAGACTATCAGGCTCCAATCAAATTGCTTCCACCTATACATCATCCACAAATAGGGAGACCACCAAAAAAGAGGAAGAAGAGTGTAATTGAAGTTGACGAAATGGTTAAGCAAGGTGGAAAGTTAAGCAGGGCTGGAAAGACTGTTAGATGTATGTTATGCAAGCAACTAGGACACAATAAAAGATCATGCAAAGGTCAAAAAATGGGAACAAAAGCAGCTGCAACAAACAAGAAAAGGAAACATCTGGAAAGAAACAAGTACAGGGAAAGGCATCAAAACCAAGTGCAGAGAAAGACCAACAAACATGTACTCATACTGCTCCACATTCACCACTTGCAAGAGCATCTCAAGGAATTGTCATCAGGGATTCACCATTTGCCAACTCAAGATCATCAAGAAAACATGCTACTAATGCAAATAAAGATCCAAAGAACAAGGGTAAGGAGAAAGTTGTGTAGTAATGGTATTAGGTGGTGTATGCTTATTTTGTCCCAACTTTAACAGTTGGTGTCCAAACTTATGGTATTTTGTGTTTGTCCAAACTGTGGTAATCTTATTTTAGGCTATCTTCACTTAGTTTGTCATCAAACTGTGGTATCAAGTATCATGCTTATATCAGTTTGTCATCAAACTGTTTTATCTGGTGTATGCTTTTGTAAACAGATTATGGTTATATCAGATTATGTCATCAATATGGTTTATGATTCATTCTGTTTTTTGTGAAACTGTGTATGCTGTTTGTATACCAATTTCACATTTTATAACCATTTGTCATTTTAGTTATTAGTGGTTACACTTGCTACTTATTTTGACTTTTAACAGTTGACTAGGCATCCAATTTTGACATTTTCATTAACAAAACAATGCCAAGTGTATGTTGTTTGTATTCCCCTTTCACAAGATACCCATTTCATTAACAAAACAATAACCATTTCATTAAACATAACAATAGCCATTTCATTAACCATAACCATTTCATTACAGAAAACCTAACCATACATGATTCTAAAGTCTAAACATTACCATACTTGCAAATACCATACCACAACCAAATCGTAACCATAACCATTACCATACTTGCAAAAACCATAACCATACCACAACCAAATCCTAATCGTACCCATTTCATTTTCCTGTCATAAAATACACCACAAACACAAACCAACTCACAACTAAAATTAACTTCCATCTTCTAGCTTGTGTTGCTTGTTGATTCGCTGTTGCACGAAGAACATTCATGGATCGCAATAATCCTGGTATGATTTGAACAACTTTTGGACACATTTCTGGGTCGTACCAATCAATAATGCCACAGCTCTTAGAACAACAGTAGAACCTCCTCCCTGGATTGGTATCAGTCCATGATGTGCGGATAATCGAAGGAGCATTGCATCTTGGACAACGAACCATGATTTTTTTTTTGCTTACTATATTTGTTTGTGAAATATAATGGAAAAGATCAAAGTACTACATTTGTTTTGGGTTTGACCTGTTAATATAGAGTGGAAAAGAGAGGGAAAGGGTCACACTTTTCTAGAAAATGAGAGGGAAAACAAATTTATAATTTAAGCCCTAAACTTGTCCACCCATTTAAAGTTAGTCCTTTTTTAACACTTTTTATGACTTGGGTCGAAAATTGGATAGGATCCGTAACATTCAGAAAGTACGAGGACCAAACCCGCTAAAAAAAACCACAGGGACAAGATCCGTAAAAAGTACCAAACCACAAGGATCATTTAAGTAATTTACTCTATTTTTAATTTGAACATTTTAGATAATATAAAACACCTTTAAATAATTTTCTTATGGTTATTATACACCCAAAGTGTGAATGCCCTTATAATCCCATTAGTTTTAAGTAACCGACAACTTTCTTTAAGCTTCGGCGATACTATTAGTGTTAAAGTCGTGTATTTTGATGTTACGGTCAACTAATCCATATTCAAGTACTTACATTTAACTAATTAGCTTAACAGTTTCTGTTATAGGTGCCAACTGTAATGTAGTCGCATGATAATGAGCTGATTTGGGTCATGCTCAATCTTAAACTGTCTAATAATTAGTTTAAGCTAAAATTGGAATGGGTCAAGTGGGTTAAATGTGTTGGTTTCAGTTTAATGAGCTTATTTGGATAGATTAGAGATCTTTCACAAGATCAAAATCCACCACCAGTAACTTTATATAAAATGACCCATCTTTTGTATGTTAATTGTACTCGTACTTTTTTTTTTTTTTTTTTTTTTTTTTTTTTTTAGTGTTTTACTCTTAATTGTACCCGTTAGACAAGATATATTCATAAAATGAACAAGAATGGTGGGTGCTTAAAATTTGCAGTGTCATGGTAAACCAACTAAAACGGCCTTTTAGTTGCTTAATATTATAATTTTATATAGATTTTATTTATTCCTTTGACATGGTCCTTAGAGCAATCTTAGAGCATGGGGTACGGGTGAGCCATGGCTCGCGCCGTCACCACCAGCCCAAAAAAACCGACGGCGCACCGTACCGGTGGTGGCTCCGTCGGTGCTCGCACCGTACCCATGGCTCAGCGCCATCGCTTTTTTTTTTTTTTTTTTTTTTTTTTTTTTTTTTTTTTGGAACGTTTGTTTATTGGAACTTTGGCTTGTTTTTTTGAAAACTCAAATGGTACCAACGGCTATATAGCCGTTATTGTGAGAATTTCCAAAAAAAAACTTATAAATACCCCTTATTACTCCATACTTCAAACACACTTCCAATCTATTATATCTTTAGTATTTTCAATCATGAATCCAACCAATCCTAACCAAACAATTCTCAACGACCATAATTTTGATCCATATGATGTTTTTTTTAATGATCGAGAACGCTATCTTCAAAGTTACATGGCGTATGAACAATATGTATCTTTGTATGAAGAAGCCGAAGGATCGAGATCGGGTGAAAAGAAAACGAGGGCATACATATCTCGTGAACGAGAAGAGGCGGAACAACGTTTACTCGATGACTATTTTGGCAACGCCGAGAATGATCCTAAATATCCGGAAGCTAAATTTAGGCGAAGGTATCGTATGAGCTCTAGACTTTTTAATAAAATTCTCAACAATATATTAACTTATGATGTTCAGCCTCTTCCCGAGTACTTTAGTTTTTTTCACCAACGCCACGATGCTACCGGTCGTGCAAGTATTGGTGTTGTTTTGAAGTGCACATCCGCCATACGCCAATTGGCGTACAGCAATGCTCCTGATGCATTTGATGAGTACTTGCAAATTGGTGAACGTTGTTCACGACAATGTTTAGATTACTTTACTAAATGCATACATGTTTTATACAATGAAAAGTATCTTAGAAAGCCCAATTCAGATGACATTGAAAAAATATATGCATTGCATGAAGAAAAACATCACCTCCCGGGAATGCTCGGGAGTATTGATTGTATGCATTGGGATTGGAAAAATTGTCCAAAGGCCTTACAAGCTCAATTCAAAAGACATGATCATAAATATCCAACTATTATGTTGGAAGCGATTGCAGATCAAAGATTATGGATTTGGCATGCATATTTTGGGGTTCCAGGGGCAAATAATGATCTTAATGTGTTATATGGTTCCCCTATATTTGATGATGAACTTGCCGGTTTAGCTCCGGAATGTCCGTTTGAAGTAAACGGACATACATATAACAAAGGTTACTATTTAGCCGATGGCATTTATCCAACATGGTCCGTGTTTGTGAAAGCGTTTACTGTTGCAAGGTCGGAAAAGATATTGAACTTCAAAAGGGTTCAAGAAAGTGCTAGAAAAGATATTGAACGAGCTTTCGGAGTCCTACAAGGTCGGTGGGGGATTATACGACAACCCGCACGTGCTTTTCAAGTCAACACTTTGAAACTAATCATGTATTGTTGTGTAATGTTACACAACATGATATTGGAAGACGAAGGATTCGAAGTGAATTTAAGAGACACATTCGTCGATCCACGCCCGAACATGCCAGATACTTGGATCGAAAGATGTGATTTACATCTTAGAAAAAATAAAGAACTTCGAGATCGAAAAGTTCACGATGACCTTCGACAAGACCTTGTGGAGCATTTATGGAACTTGAATAATTAGTTTGTATATATTTTTTAATGTAACGTGTGTTTTTTTTATATGTAATGTTTGTTTTTAATATTGATGAAGTTTATTTTAGTTTATATTGTGTAAAAAAAAAAAAAAAAAAAAAAAAAAAAAAAAAAAAAAAAAAAATTGGCCGACGGCACCAGAAATTCTGGTGCCAACGGATACCCCTGAAATGTGGTGCCGTGGGATTTCAGGTGCCATGGAGCTTTTTGCTAACGTGGCAGCAAAAAAATCCCACGGCACCAACGGTACCCAGTGCTCTTAGGCCTATGACTACTTTGTGCCGTGATCCTTTATTTATGGCTTTGCAGCCCTTTCTCTCTATTAGGAGGGATAATAATGTCGCTCTGCAATGTTGATGCTTACATTCTAGAATGTGCGTACTATTGTTTTTAAATTTAGATGCTCGAGAATCGACATTGAGAAGGATGCCAAAGAGCTCAATATTCCTATATTTGAAGATAATAGGAGCGAAACAGATTTCGTTAGATGAGCTTACCGGGATATTTCTGAAGAGACTAAAAAGGTAACTTTGCAAGAAAGATTTTTTTTTTTTAATTTCTTTTATGTAATTTTGCACAGAAGATGTTCTTTTTATGCAATGCTTGCTTTGATAATACCACACGTACAATCCTTTGTTGGAAGCGGTGATCACCGTCACCGAGGATATTGCCTACAAGCAAGCAAAACATGCAGATCAACTACTAGCACAAGGAGTCGACTTAGGTACTGAAATGCGTTAGTTAGGATGTCATTGAGGTGGAAAAATGGTATGTTGCGCATGTTGTGTAAAGAGTCAATACAGGTTCACCTGTAAGTCAAAACATAAGATTCTTTTGTAGCTTTATTCTTAATTGGAATTTATGGAAATGATAGGTCCACTTTATTGAATACCATATGGGATGAATCAGTACATGTTTCGTGACTTCCTTAATGTAATAAAAATATATGAACTTCAAAGTAGCTTCGAGTGAAAATAAGTTTGCTGTGTGTTTTAAGAGATATTATATTGTCAGCAACTCTCTTTGTATAAAGTTCTACTTTTGTGCTTTTTTGTTGTTTGATTAATTGGTAGCCGATCTCATATTTGACATAGAACCAATTAACCAATCATATCCATCCATTTTTATTTTCCAACTTTTTTTAAAAAAACAACATATCTTGCAAACGGTGAATCTTCAAGCTACAAAAAAAAATACCATCGCGACGAGAATTAAATGATCTTTCTATAGATATGCATTGTTATATACTTTCGACGATTTGTTTTTTTCAACGAACTTTTTTTTTTTTAATTTCCACCCAGAAATAATCATATATGATTCGTAAAAATCATATATGATTCGATTCTTACGAATCACATATGATTTATGATTCGTAAGAATCATATATGATTTGTTAAAATCGAATCATATATGATTTTTCTGGGCGAAAAAAAAATTCATCGAAAATAAAGTTCGTCGAAAGTATATAGCAATGCATGTCTATAGAAAGATAATTTATTTCTCGTCGCAATGGTATTTTTTTGGTAGCTTGACGATTTACGGTTTGCGAAATATTTAAGTTTTAAAAAAAGGGTGGGAGTTTATTTTTTATTTTGATTAAAAAAATAAGTGGCTAAGATTGCTTGATGGGTTCTTTGATAAAAGTTGAATCTATAAAGAACTTTTGGCTTTGTAGCCATTGTCGTTTTCTCATTTTTTTAGGCCATTATTTAAGGCTTTTGAGGGTATGCTTCAAATTAGAGTAGAAGAAAATTATATTTGGTGACATTGACAGTAAGACTCAAGGTTTCCATTGGCCCATTGCTATATACATTAATGCATGTATAAGGTTTCATATGCATTGCTAACTTGTCAGGTATTTTTTTAACTAGCGTAGTAGCCCACGCGTTGCCGCGGGATTGTCTTGTCGATAGTGTCGTTGTTGTTATGTGTAAAGATGTCATAAACTTTGGTCCATTTATGTGTAAAGGTGTCTTAAACTTTGGTCCATTTTCACATAACCAACACATCTTTAAGATAACAAAGTCTATTATTGAATTGTTTAGAAAATAAACAAAAATAAAGTGTATTATTGAATTAAAATGGATCGAAGATTTTACAAAAACATATAAATTTGCAGAGTTGCAGCCCACTTTAAATACATGTCATGGTTCTCATTTGGTTGATTTTGATCGAGTATGGTCCTTTTGTATGTTTCAAGACTGTGTCATGGAGTTGCAAGTCAATCTTGGTTGTGGGATCTTTCCATTTCTACCAAGATGTCGAGTTACTCGTGCAAAAATCAGTACATCAACGTGTAAAATTTGGGTTTAGAACTTGGGAATTATTATATTAAACCATTCTCAGGAATCAAGAATAAATACAATCAAGATCCTAAGGCTTAGGAGACAAACAAGGAAACACAATAACTGAAAATAATAATTGATTTGATTTGGAATAATTGATTTGATTTGATTTATTGTTATCCTTTACTCCCCCTCAAGCTGGAGTGTGAAGATCCCGAACGCCCAGCTTGCCAAGTAAAACACGTAGTGGCTGAGCTCCTAAAGGCTTGGTAAAAAGATCTGCAATTTGTTGTTTGCTGGTGACGTGAAGAGGCAAGACCTCTTGAGATGCAACTCGTTCTCGAACAAAATAACAATCCATCTCTACATGTTTAGTTCTCTCGTGGAAAACCGGGTTGTTCGCAATATGCCTTGCAGCTTGGTTGTCACAATAAAGAGGCGTAGCGTCTTGCAAATTAATCATAAGATCCTTGAGCAGCCAGCGCATCCAAAGGATCTCGCTAACCGTTGTGGCCATGGCTCGATATTCAGCCTCTGCTGAGGAACGTGAAACCACAGACTGCTTCTTTGTTTTCCAGGACACTGGAGCACCACCCAAGAGTAACAAATAACCTGTCCTCGAGCGTCTTGTGTATGGACATCCCAACCAATCAGCATCACAATAAGAAACAAGATTAAAACCACCGCTCTTGGGTATGAAAATACCTTGACCAAGAGTAGACTTTATGTACCGAAGCACACGAAGAACTGCATTCATGTGATCAGTTCTAGGATCCGAGACGAACTGACTAAGAATATTTACAGCATACGCAATATCAGGGCGCGTGGCTTGGAGATACAATAACCTCCCAATAAGACGCCGATAAAGGGAGGCATCCGTTTTGTGACTCTCATGACAGTGATCAAGTTTTAAGTTTTGCTCCATGGGAAAAGTACTAGGCCGACATCCAAGTTGACCACAATCAGATAGAATATCCATAGAATACTTGCGTTGACTTAGGACCATCCCATCTTTAGTACGAGCAACTTCTATGCCCAAAAAATACTTCAAGGAGCCAAGATCTTTGATACTGAAATTAGTGTTCAAGTGATCTTTGGTTCTTTGAATCATCTCGACATGATCGCCGGTTATCACGACATCATCAACGTAAATCAAAATTGCAACAAATTTGCCTCCGTCTTGGTAGGTAAAAAGAGAGTGATCAGCATTCGACTGTTTGTATCCAATCTCTAGCAGGGAGACCGTGAACTTTTGATACCAAGTACGAGAGGCTTGTTTCAAGCCATACAAAGATTTCCTTAGTCGACACACTCTGGTTTCTTCGTTTTTGGAAAAGCCCTGTGGTATTTTCATATAAACCTCCTCTTGCAAATCTCCATGGAGAAAAGCATTATTCACATCTAGTTGGTGTAACAACCAATTTTTCTTAACGGCAAAAGTGATGAGCGTTCGAATGGTTACCAGTTTTGCAACTGGAGCAAACGTGTCATGATAGTCGACTCCTTCAATTTGTGTAAACCCTCTTGCAACGAGACGGGCCTTGTACTTTTCGATCTCCCCAGTGGGTTTATATTTAATTTTGTAAACCCACTTCGAATCAATTGCATGTTTTCCTTCCGGCAAGGTCTCCAACGTCCACGCTTCATTATCTTCGAGTGCCTTAATTTCACGTTGCATGGCATCACGCCAATTCTTATCCTGCATGGCTTCTTTAAATGATTTGGGCTCATTAACGGACGTAATGGCCGCTAGAAAAGCCTTGTGAGAAGCCGAAAAATTGTTATAAGAAACATAATTTGAAAGAGGATGTACCGTAGAAGAAGTTCGATTGGGCACAGGTCTTGCATGGTCAACGGAGGGTGGCAGCTTGACTTCATAATTCTGCAATCGTGACGATGGTAGTTTGACCCTTGTGCTTCGTGGTGGCTGAGATTCATTACGGGGCTGCTCAATGACGTTGTCATCTTCTACTTGTATGTCACCTCCAACATCAACAAAATCAGTCGATGGATGGAGAGTAGTAGACTGAGTGGGTTCGGTTTGTGGGACGGAATCTGCCGTAACATTCTCGGCTTCTGTTTGTTTAACATAGTCATCTTCATGCCACATGGGTACCTCGAATATATCAGAAATGGGATTTTTAGACTTAAGATGAGCAAACGGAAAATTATTTTCAATAAACTTGACGTCCCGAGATATGACCATTTTACCATGTTCGATGTCAAGAATTTTGAAACCCGTCGTTCCTTGAGGATATCCCATGAACACCCCTGGTCTCCCCCTGAATTCGAACTTGTCTCCTCCTGTTTCTATACTGCTATAATAGGCTAAGCAACCGAAAGTCCTCATGTGATCATAATCTGGTTGTTGTCCAAAAACTATTTCATATGGTGTTTGATTTTTAATGACTTTAGATGGGAGGCGATTAATGATATATGTTGCCGTTTCTATACACTCTCCCCAGAATCGCTTCGGAATGCTCCCTTGGAACATGAGGGCCCGAGCGGTTTCAAGGAGATGTCGGTGTTTCCGTTCCACCACCCCGTTTTGTTGGGGTGTGTGAGGGCAGGTAGTTTCTAGTAAAATGCCCTCACGAGTGTAAAAGTCCTTCATGCGATTAGAAGTGAACTCACCTCCATTGTCACTTCTTATCCGTTTGATTGGTTTTGAAAACTGAGTTTTGACCATATTGTGAAAGCTTATCAAGCAGTCACTCGCTTCACTCTTATGTTTAATGAGATAAACCCAAAGTGCCCTACTAAAGTCGTCGACAATGGTTAAGAAAAAACTTGCATGGCTCGTTGATGGTTTACGATATTTTCCCCAAATGTCACAATGAATCAACTCAAAACATTCATTAGTCTTAATAAAACTTTTCGGAAATGGAGTTCGTGTGTGTTTAGCTTTAACACATGAATCACACACATTATTTTTAGAATCAAAAGAAAGACCCTTTAAACAATCAATATGTGATAACTTGAAATCGGAAGCGTGACCTAGTCTTGAATGCCAAACTTTAGCGTCAACCTTGATCGCCATAGCCTTTCTTGCTTGAGCCACCATACCCATCCGATATAGACCTTGAATGCATTTACCCGTGCCAATCAACTTCTTCGAGTGTAAGCCCTACATTACACAAAAATCCGGAAAGAAACTTACTACACATTGCAATTCTTTTGATAATCTACTAACTGAAAGTAAATTGCAATTGAAGTTTGGAATGTATAGAACTTCATTGATTTTATTTCCACCAATCAAGGTGCAATCCCCTTTTGCTTCCACTGGTATATTTTCACCATTCGGTATCATAACCGGCGCCTCTCGTATGGTTCGAGTACCATTTTCAAGGGACTCTAGGTTACAAACAATATGATCAGTCGAACCTGAATCCACAATCCAGTCACTATCTTTATTATGCTTACCAGCCATATTTTCCTTACGAGTAGAATCACCATCGCTGCCGGTAAAATGCTTCATGAGCATCTGGTATTGTGCTTCAGTCAGTCCTGCTAAAATGGGATCAGTCTCGATGTGGGCTGCCTTTGGCTTTACTTTATCAACCTTTGCTTTTCCGGGCCACCATTCAGGATAGCCTATCAACTCGAAACAACCGTCTCGTTTGTGCCCATCTTTCCCACAATTAGTGCAATGATCGATTCCTTCTGCCGTAGTTCGCTTAGGTTCTTTAATGACCCCTTTGTTGTTCCGTTGAAAATTGGAGGATCCTTTCTGTCGTCCTTGGGTCTTAAACGCAGCCGGCTCCACTTGAGTCCTCTTCATCATTGTGATTTGCCTCTGTTGTTCCTCTTCCGAAGCAAGGCGATAGGCTTCTCCAAGTGTGGGGGTCGGCTTAATTGAGAGAACATGGGTCCTTATTGTGGAGAGGTCCGCATCGAGCCCCATCAAAAACTCGTACAACCGCTCCTTTTCCTTGAATTCGTTGAGCCTTTTCCCGATGTTGCAAGAACATTTTCCACATGTGCATTGCGGGACTGGAAGCACAGACTGTATCTCATCCCAAATACCACGAAGTTTGGTATAATAGGCTGAGACAGATAAACCATCCTGATGAGTAACCGAAAGAGATTGTTTCAGTTCATAAGCTCGAGGCGCACTCTCCTTCCCGAACCTTTCCTTCAGATCCTTCCATATTTCTAAGGAGGTATTAGCGTATTTTACGCTCCCCCTGATGTCTTTATCCATCGCTGTTGTGAGCCATCCAATGATCATGGCATCACAGCGCATCCATTGCATATAATTCGTTGCTGTCTTCTCTGGTTTGGGAATCGTTTTGTCCACGAATCCCATCTTGTTCTTTGCAAACAGGAAATTAGCCATCTCCTTAGCCCAATCGTTGTAGTTTCCATCGGTTAAAGCCTCGTTCACATGCATCTGTTTGGGTAAATCAGAAGGATGTATGTAATAAGGCGAGTTGACGTCAATGGCATCATTCTTGCCACTGTCGCCGGATTTTTCTCCGGCCATCTTGAATCACGAGAGACGGTTCTCAAGAACCCTCTCTGATACCATGTAAAATTTGGGTTTAGAACTTGGGAATTATTATATTAAACCATTCTCAGGAATCGAGAATAAATACAATCAAGATCCTAAGGCTTAGGAGACAAACAAGGAAACACAATAACTGAAAATAATAATTGATTTGATTTGGAATAATTGATTTGATTTGATTTATTGTTATCCTTTACAACGACTAAGACAACTTTGAGCCGGTATGGAATTAATGGGCTCTTCCAGGTTCGCTGCAAATGGTTAAAACAGAAGATGCTAACTGTAACAAAAAAAACACTGTATGCTAAAAACAAACCAAATGATAAACTTTTACCATGAGAAAGACTTAAACATGGGTCAGAGGATTACTCATGGTTTCATACTTATCTACTTAAAAAATGTAATCACATTGCCATACATAAATTAGTGTATATGACATTTTTTAATACACGTCAATCCCATTAACTATGAACCTTCTCTAATTCTAAGGTATGGCAAAATATTTGATAAAGTAACATTGTCTCAGAAACCATGGCCAGTGACCGTATCGACAACATCGGTTACTTTATGTAGCAATTATTTAAGAAAATCATGATATAAAGTAAGTGACCAAAAGTTATCATTGTAAATTTAGACTAACAATATATGTTTGTGTCAAAATATAATGCTAACATCTATAAGAAAGTGCTAAGTTTTACTTACCCATGCTACTCTCATGTGTATGGGCAGTAGAACGTACGCTTGCAACATGTATAACTTAACTGCAACATAATGCAAAGACATACAACATGTGTTAGTTCATTTAGTAAACTAATATTATATCTTGAAAACTATGGCAAATGACAGTGTGGACAGTTTTGGTTTACATATTTATTTTTAATCTTAAATGGTCCAAAAACATCTAACTTTTAATGACATAGTTTTCAACTAACAATATGTATGACAAAGCCGTCAATTTTACTTATGCGTAGAGTTATCATGCGTATAGCCAGTAGTAGAACAGAGGCATGCACCATGCACGTCATAACATCATGAAAACTTCTGACATCAACCGCAAATAGGTAAAAAACGGTTAATCAAAAGAAACAACAAAGGAATTGAACACTCCGAAAGTGTAAAAATGGAATACCTTGGAAATTTGATCCACCTACTGATTTGCACCATGTATATACTGAGTTCTGCATCATGGAAATATGAACTTGTCTTTCTTTCTTGGTATCCACTTTTGCCCTCCTCTGTTTTGACCCAAATCATCTGCAGGCCATAAAAAGTTGTTAAAAAACAACACACAATGCTGTAAAATATGTGGCTAAACACCTCTTATTTCTATTCTCCAAATAGCATATAAAAGTTATAAAAAAACAACATACAAATATGTTAAAAGCAGCAGTAAAAACAGCTAAAAAATTAGTACATGGAGTTGTAAAATGCATGTCCAAACACGCCTTTTTTTCTACAATCCAAACAACATATAAATGGTATAAAATAAGCATTTAAAAGCTGTAAATATCAGCAACAAAAGCTGTAAAAATCCGCATTTGTAAGGCGTAAAAAGTAGCATATAAACTCCAAAAATACAAAACAAAAAGAAAGGTTGGCTCGACCATTCATGTGGTGTTTAATCCAAATCCTTCAAGTAGAGCCACATTTCAAGTTCACATATCCACATTCTTTTACTATTTGATTCAACAACCTATACTCAAAAACCATAAGCGTAGTAAAATTGCTCGGGTTTTAGCAAAAGCAGCTCTGTGCGTGCCAAATTTGGTAATTAAACTGTACTTTTAATGCAATGCTAGGGCCACATCAAGAATAAATAAAATTTGTAATAGCGTAAAACATTTTGGCTGAGATCATGAGAAAGAAGCTTTACCTGGATCTTCTGTGCCAAACAGTTATGCGTTTTGGCCAATCTCCTACCCAGAGCATGTAAAAAATATTGCACATCTGATTATCTGATCCTGCAACAGTAAGTTATCAGTCAATTAATTACCAATAAAAAAGGGCTCAGGTTGTCCTAAAATGATGCACTAATGTGCATCATGTAAAATATAATCGTAGAATGAAACTGTTTTCATACATGCAGAACGTATCAAGAGAAATCAAATCAAAGTTGGTGACATCCCGATTCACTGCACCTGTGGGTAACTGACTTCATAGTTGCATGACAGATGCACTATTCTATATATCAGTATACAACTCTCGTGATTAAAAAATGTAAAAGGCAAATGAATGTTCCAATAGGTTAGAACACCATATTTTTAAACAACATGGGAAAGCATACGTCAAATTGCATTTACCTTGAACCTGAATGTCGAATATCCTCATCAAGGTACGTATACCCCTTCTATTACACTTGCACCCGCTTTTATATTTGTATCCCCAACTCTTGTTCTTCCACTATGAAAACAAACACAAAAGCTTAAGGATACTTGATTTGCAAGATCGTTTGGATTATGAATCACATGAAAGTGAAGCACATTCAAGAATCTGTAAATATGTGTGCGCAAGTATTTTTTTAAAAGTAGTTTATTGTCGTTCAAGACAACTTAAAGAACGACTTACCTATAGTATGGAGCAAATAGAAAATGTGTACAAATAAGTCCACTAACCTCGATTGATCAGGTCATTCGATTGGTTGTTGATAACAACTGCTTTTGAAAACGGTCGTGATCGTAGTTCTACATCCACAAAATAGATTGCATCATCATTTGTTGAAAAACTTAAGTGTGTATCATTTAGGTAAGATTTACATGAAGGAATATGTGTGGTTTTTTGGGGCAAAACCTTGGTTTTGTAAACTTTTTTAAGGTAGTAGTTTTAATTCCTGTTCCAACTCGGCACAGTAACATGACTACGGGCCACATGAACTGTCATGGTACATCAACACAATACGCACATGTGGTAATTTTTATTTTTTATCAGGGCATGCACTATCTTAACAAACCGTTTAGAAGATGCATCAGAATCACAACTCTTTAAATCTTAATTCAATGCTCAAATTCCGTTTTTATCAGGGCACATGTGTGGAGTCTTGCCCAGTTCTGGCCCATTGTGACCCATTACAAACCCTCCCGACCCACCCGTCATGCCCCCTTTACATTTCTAGAAAAGATGTACTCAACAACATTCTAAAAGACATAATCTAAAACACTGAAATTGAAAGCACATACCATGCTAAATTTTCTTGAGATCTAACAAACTCTATAGATACCACCCCATTCATGATAAGCTCACGAATCATGATATGCCTGACACCTAAGTGTCTAGACTTCCCATTGTACATCTGGCTATAAGCCTTTGCCAATGTAGCAACACTATCACAACGGATAGAAATAGGTGCTATAGGTTTAGGCCACAATGGAATCTCAAGAAGCAAGTTTTTCAACCATTCAGCTTCTTTACCAGCAGCTGCTAAAGTCACAAATTCAGATTTCATTGTTGAACTGGGATACAAGTTTGTTTCTTGGATACCCAAGAAATTGCACCTCCACCAAGTAGGAATACCCAGCCACTGGTAGACGAATTGTCGTCAGTGTTACTGATCCAACTTGCATCAGTGTATCCTTCCAACACTGAAGGATAACCAGTATATGAGAGACTATAATCCATAGTTCTCTTCAAATACTTCAGTACCCTCTGAATTGCTTGCCAGTGCTGAGCACTAGGATTACTACTATACCTGCTCAGTTTACCCACATCAAAAGCAATATCAGGTCTTATACAAGTCATGGCATACATCAGGCAGCCAATCACCCTAGAATACTCAAGTTGAGATACAGATTTTGCCAGTATTAGGCATTAGCTTCTCAGTTGTATCCATAGAAGTACTCACTGGAGTACAATCAAAGTAAATAAATTTCTTAATTACCTTCTCAATATAATGAGACTAAGAAATTGATATACCATTGCTTTCATGTTTGATCCTTATACCAAGGATAACATCAGCCTCCCCCATGTCCTTCATGGAGAACCTTGATGACAAAAATTCCTTTGTCAGGTCAACCTGATTTTGGTCAGTGCCAAAGATCAGCATGTCATCAACATATAAACAAATGATGACTCCTTTACCAGATTCATCAAATTTGCTATATACACATTTGTCAGCCTGGTTAAGAACATAACCATTAGACAAAACCACTTCATCAAATTTTTGATGCCTGATGCGATTTGGATTGTCACACAAAAGTTTTACTTCTCAAGGGATCTTGAGAAGCTTACAATCCCCGCCAAGCAAGTGTACATAACCGATGTAGTATAGTGTAGTGGTAAAAACCAGGGAATTGATCGTTCTCCACAGGGAATAGTTTTCGTTAGGATTGAAAATAATCTAAACTAGGTCTAGAGGTGACGGATGATTCTTTTTGTATTTTTATATTTTAATGGAAAGCAAGTAAAAATCTCGGGTTTTGAAGGAATGGGCGGAATTAGTTGCTAGTCAACCAACCCAAATAACTACAAATGCAATAAAAATAAAATAACAGAAAATAAATGTGTGTAAAACTAATATGGAGAAAAATGTGTTTACTTAGGTTTCACTACTCCATAGCTATCTTTCATTGATTGATAGATTTGTTACAATTGCGTAGATGATGGGTTGTATTCCTTAATACCATTCGTGGGGGCGTGTACATCCTTCCCCAACTCTATAAGATCCTATCTCTTCCTATGAAGACACGTTTAGTATCCTATCATGGCCTCATTAATAGTCACTTATGCATTAAACACAACCAATTAATCGTAGTACACATCCGATTCATGTTTCTTAAGACACCAAGCAAGTTACCAATAGGAAATTAGCCAGTTTTCTTAAGCCTAACATTGATATAATTCATCCAACAACAATTAATAACAAATCATCAATCAATAATCAATAGCTAGGTTTCATTACATCTAAGCAAACACAAACAAACCTAGCCTAGCATGTTAAAAGAAAGATAAGTGTAAGATAGAATCAAACAACACATAAACATATTGAATGATTGATAGAATACTTATCTTTAATTAATCATGGAAGAAAAAATGTTTGGAAACCTCAAAATAGCTGCAAAAATCGAATAGGGTTCGTACCCTAAGTTTCTCCCTAGAGTTCCACACACAATGAATGAAAATTACAAGAGTATATATAGATTTTACAACCTTGACGGCGTCACCTTATGGGACGTGACACCGTCACCTCGCCATACTTAGGGTTACTTGATGGCCTAGATCCACTCCTGACGCCGTCACCTTGCAAAGTTCTCTGGGCCGTCTCTCTTTGTGATAACACGTGACGTCCTTGGTGCATTAAAACGTGACGTCGTCACTCTTTAACTCCAAAATTCCTTTCTGGCCCGTCAAGTGTAAAATAATTATCCACCTCTTTGTCAACACATGACGCCGTCACCTAGTAGAGTGTGACGCCGTCAGGTACTGTTTCCAGCATAATTTGAGACTTTGTCGTTTTCTTCACTTTTATTCTTCAAAAACGTCCAAAATGCTTCATTTTTCATATTTCCTTTCAAAAGTACCTAAAATGACAAAAGGAACGATTTAAGGCAATATTTGATCATATAATCGCGATTTAAGGCTTAAATGACCCCTTAAAGCGTAACACTTTTTGTCTCATCAAATACCCTTACACTTGGGATTTGCTTGTCCTCAAGCAAATGAGCTTTTATTCTAATCAAAATACAAGTTAGGGGTCATTTAACATTAACATAAAAGTAATTACAACAAATAATCGTTCCACCTTAATCAAAATAAGCACGGAAATCATACACTAGCACCTCACAAATAATGTTTGGATACTCTCATCTCTCGGGTGTTATAAACCTATATAACTAATGGAAATGGAAAAATATCACTCACTACCTGTCATAGCAAATAGATTACCATAGGCTTGAGAAAGGATAAAAAACCTCCTCGACTAGGCGTAAGCACCTAAGATAAACTATCAAAGAGGTCTCTTCAAGGGTTATAATGTTAGGTGTAGGGATATATAAAACACGGTTTGTTGGATAAAGGATATTTTACTGGTGGCAAGTTAATCATCTCGGTCAATTACATGTACAATGCGGCATTGCTAAGCCAAGACTCGACTCGACTTAAGCTAATCATAAACATAGATAAAAATAACGGGATGGTAGTCTGTATGTTTTTCTCTTTTCTTTTTCTAATTTTTTTTTTTTTTTTTTTTTGCATTCACTCTTGCCCTACCATCCAAAATAATACATCATAGGCGCCTCGGTTCTCCCCTTACACTTGAACTTTTACATACTTTACATGTAACTAATCTAATGACTCAAATTAAGATAATCAAAACACTTGGAGTATTTTAAAATGTTTTGCACATATGGGGGTAATAATTGATGTTCTTCCCAATTACTTCATATCATTAGTACTTTACCCATGAGTCCCAATCGTCCCAAAACAATATGTACAAGATATGACTTGACTTAGCAACCATGTAATCAATTAGACAATTAACAAAGGGTTTAAACAAATAACAATAATGTACTAAGGATGAGTGCATACAAGGAAGGATAAGGCGATTTGGGTGTACATTTGGGGTGGATTGTAAACAAATTATATCTTTAAGTAAAATACTTAAAGTTAGAAACGAAAAAGATAGGATCTGAGGGGTGTACTAGGGGTATCGTGTACTAAAAATGAGTATAACGCAAAGGTGTGGGAGAATTACTTGATTTTATTAGTCAAGTAGCTTGCCTTCATTGGTCAAGTAATTTTAAAACAAGTTTAAAACAAGGGTTATCCTAATGCCTCTTATCATATAGTAAATCTAACTACACGAATGTAGTCTCACTTGTGGCCTCAGAATGAATCACTAACGCAAGTTCTAGAATCTAAGTGCTATCGGTACACTCATAATTGCACTAAGGCTTTTCCTAACAAGTCTAGGGGCGAACCTCACATGTATGAACTTAGTAGATTGCTGGCACGAGTCTTTGACGCTTCAACTAACAGATGGTCACTAATGCACTTCTTGGATCGCTGGCGCGTTATTTGCATAACGGATGGTCACCAAGTCATACACTAGATTGCTGGCACGTTAGTCAATTAATCTAATACTCGGATGGTCACTACCTTATTCGTAAAAAAAATTGAGTGGTACGGTTTTTGTGCTAGTCATATAACTCCTATCTATGAGACGCTTATTAAGACTAAAGTTTCACTCCTATATGTTGCAAAAAAAATTAAATTTGGTGGTAAAATTACCCTAACAAATATTTCTCTTAGTTTTATTACACATTTAGTACTAAACAAACAAAAATCAAGTGTCATGGTATTCTCTAAGGTATCTTCATTTACCCCCCCCCCCCCCCCCTCCCTTACACTTAAGTTGAACATTATCCCCAATGTTCAATTAAAAGATGTAAAAGTAAAGAAAATGAAAGAATGAAACAAATACTCCCCTGATTCGTTCAGTGCGGATAATGCGGTAACATGGTTAAATCCTCCTCCAAGAGAATGTAACTTCAAGATTAAAGCAGCGCCAAAAGCTTGAAACTTGATGCTCAAAGACTTGACCATCCATGTACATCTTCTTATCCAATATAACCTGTTAAACATGAGAAATCAAACAAGAAAACCTAGCGTAAAATCGGCGGTAAAATCTATATAAAATAAAAATCCTAAAAAGCAAATAAATATATAATGCTTGTGGAATGAATGTTTGCAGATTCCTGGAGTTTATAAGTTAAAGATTTAACAAAACTTTACGATTCCGACAGAAAAACAAAACTTGTAAAATTTTTCAGAAAATTTATACCTGACGTCGTCAGGCTTTAATTGCTGACGCCGTCAGAATTGATCTGACATAAATTTTATGTTGAGTTTCCGGAAAATTTCTAGAAAAACCTATACCTTAATTCTTGGAATTCCTGCAAAATATCATTATGACTCGATACAAGCATTTGACTCAAACAAGTACTAATATGTATGTCTATATCTCATTGTTATTGTTCATGTTCAATTCGTTCTTTTGAAAACAAATTTGGATTTCTCTTACACTTATGTTTTGCAAAATACCTTTATATGTAATTAAGACGAAGTTAAAAACAAAATAAAGCATTTTCACAATTTTATTTGAAACATGAATTATAAACAATAGAAATAAGAACACGCATATGGAAGCAAATAAAACAAATAAACAAGCAAACAAACAAATAAAAAGCTTGGATTGCCTCCCAAGAAGCGCTTTTCTTTATTAACGAGTCTTGTAAGTCACATCTTATCCTATGTGAGTGAGATCCTCATCGAGGACATCTTTAGGATCAAACTTAGGTTTTAATTTCCTATCGGTACGCTTAGTTCGGTATGACTTTTCAAACTTTTCTCCATTCGGATCATATAGTGTCATCTTTAGGTGCCATGATCCATCTCCTTCCTTAGGTGGTTTATTCCAATTCCACTTGCATTTGTCACCTTCGCTTTTACACCTATTCATTCCAAGGTTAATGGGTAAGACTCCTAGGAATTCAATCATCTTTCTAAAAACTAGAGGATCTTCGAATGGGTTTAACTCTATGTCCCTAGCCAAAAGTTGTTCTACCGTGTGAGTCCGGTTCACGAATTCCTCTTCTAGGTAAAATGGGTGTTGGGGTCCTATGAAATCTCTATTAACCCAAGGTCCGTATCTAGATGGTCTCCTATTCAAATCTACCCAATGAGGCGTTGGTTCCTCATTAGTATCGTAGGCATGTTTCTTAACATCATATATCGACCAAGTTTCTCATTCTCCTACCGCTATTCTAGATTCCTTACAATCAATCATCGCACTTGCGGTAGCTAAAAATCCCCTTTCCTATCAACAAAGGGCATGTAGTGTCACTAACCATATCAAGTACGTGGAAATCGGCTAAAATTGTCAATCTTCCTATATGCACTAATACGTCCATCACTACCCCAACCGGATATGCTACACTTCCATCAGCAAGACCTATGATCACTTCCATTTCATCTAATTTTCCCGGCTTAAGAGTGGTGTAAACAGATAACAAAAGCAAATTTAGGCTTGACCCAAGATCGGCTAATGTGTCAAAAGCCTCAGAATTTCCGATCTTGCAAGGTAAAACAAATATGCCCGGATCATCTAATTTTTTAGGCAGCTTGTTTTGAACGAAAGCGGTCCCATTTTTATCCAACTTAAGTTTCTCCTCATATTTGTCTAAAAGGGCATTGTAGTAGGGGGCTCGAGCTAAGACATCAATAACCGGACGTTCAAGGTGGAGTTCCTTGAATTCTTCATCAAGGTTTTGAATGGGAGGTGTTTCAATTAGCTTGTTGACTGACTTTTTATTGGTGGATTCATTTTGTTGGTCATTTCTAACAACTTGAGTTTGCTTGAAACAGGTGCTCATTGCGTTGACTGGATAGTATTGTCGACAAGAACTAGGAGACGTAACCAACGAGATGGCGTTAACGTTTAGCTTTAGGTTCTTGACCGTGTCGCTTGGGAGAGCTCCCATTTCTCGGTCATTGAGAACTTTCAACAAGGTATCAATTTTATCGGTCACTTGCTTTGTTTTTGTTTGAATTCAGACTCAAACTTAACCAAACGAGCTTCTTGAGATGCCATAAATTTGGACATCAATCCTTCAAAATTGTTGGTACCACCATAGTTGTTGGGAGGATTGTTGTTGAAAGTACGGTTTGAGGATGAACTGTTTGATTGAAAACGATTAGGTGGATTGGAAGAATTGTTTTGAGGTGTGTTTTGGTTTTGTTTCCACCTAAAGTTTGGGTGATTTTTCCAGGAGGAGTTGTATGAATCACCATAAGGGTTTGGCTCGGGTTTGAAAGTGTACCACTTGTCTCCCGCTCTGTCGGTACGCGAGGATGTGTAATCCGCAAAAGCTTGTTTGGGGAGTTCCATGCAATCTCGAGTTTCATGGGGACCACTACAATATTCACATGAAGAAGTGATTTTGTTAACTTGGCTTGAAGGGTTAGGAGCCTCATAGGATTTCATGAGAAACCTGACTTGGTCTTCAAGTTCCATGATCCTTCAGTCAGGAGTGCTAGAATTATTCGTAGGGAAAGATATTTCCTTGGCCGTTTTGTTCAAATCACGGGGATCATTCCAACTTTCGCTGTCATAGAGAGCAAGATCATCTATGAGTTCCCATGATTCTTCCGCACTTCGATTACGTAGCCTACCACCGGTCGCTTGGTCAATGGTTTGCCTCGTGGAGAGATTGAAGTGGTCATAGAAGATTTGGACTTGAAGCCAAAGATCTATGCCATGATGAGGGACTTTTTGGAGTAAGTCCTTGAAACGAGTCCATGCTTCGTAAAGAGTTTCACCTTGAGATTGTTGGAACATCAAGATGTCATTCCTTAACTTTGTGGTTCTTCTCGGTGGGAAAAATTGAGCAAGGAAACGAGAAGTGAGATCATCCCAAAATGTGACAGATCCCGCGGGTAAACGCTCAAGCCATTGACTAGCATGGTCACGTAGAGAGAATTGGAAGAGACGCAGTCGGGTCGTCTCTCGAGTTTCAACATCAAGGTCTACGGAATCTACGATTTTAATAAAATCTTTGAGGTGTTTATTTGGATCTTCGGAACGAAGTCCATGGAATGCACATCCGCTTCGCACCAACCGGATGGTGTCGGATAGCAAGGGAGACACATTGGCTCCTTGAGTGAGCTCAATGGTGTTTCGATAGCCTTGGTGGCTAGGGCGGGAGTACTCTCCTAAAGTGCGGGCTCTAGGAGGTTGGTTTGGTTGTGGGGGGTTGGCGGGGTCAAAGATATTACCACCTTCCATGACATCGGATGGTAACGGTCACGAACAAAGGAACAAAGAAAAAAGATAGACTAAAGAAAACCTATAAAAATAAAAATAAAAATCTCACTAGAAAGGAAACTAATGAGCAGACCTAATCAAAATAAATTTCAACCTAAACAATAACTATTCCCCGGCAACGGCACCAAAAACTTTGATGCGATTTGGATTGTCACACAAAAGTTTTACTTCTCAAGGGATCTTGAGAAGCTTACAATCCCCGCCAGGCAAGTGTACCTGATCGATGTAGTATAGTGTAGTGGTAAGAACCAGGGAATTGATCGTTCTCCACAGGGAATAGTGTTCGTTAGAATTGAAAATGATCTAAACTAGGTCTAAAGGTGAGGGATGATTCTTTTTGTATTTTTATATTTTAATGGAAATCAAGTAAAAATCTCGGGCTTTGAAGGAATGGGCGGAATTAGTTTCTAGTCAACCAACCCAAATAACTACAAATGCAATAAAAATAAAATAACAGAAAATAAATGTGTGTAAAACTAGTATGGAGAAAAACGTGTTTACTTAGGTTTCACTACTCCATAGCTATCTTTCATTGATTGATAGATTTGTTACAATTTCGTGGATGACGGGTTGTATTCCTTAATACCATTCGTGGGGGCGTGTACGTCCTTCCCGAACTCTATAAGATCCTATCTCTTCCTATGACGACACGTTTAGTATCCTATCATGCGTGGAAAACTAGAAGGGGGGGTTGAATAGTTTTACGTCTTTTTAATTTATTGTGAAAACCTTTGTTTACTTAAAAAAATAATAATAAAAAAATAAATAAATAAATAAATAAAAAACGTTGATTCGATCTTTATGTGAATTCAATTCTTGAACAATATAAACAATTATATGTAAGTAAATAAAGACAATGCAAGTAAAGTAATGAAAGAAAAGAGATGGAAAGATCTAACCGCGACACAAAGGATTTATAGTGGTTCAGCTACAAGGACACCTCCCTTGCCCTACTCCACTCCCCAAGCACCACACTCGATAGTTTTCTTCACTATCTCAACAAGCTCCCTTATGGCGGAGAAAACCTTACACAACTTTTGCTTACACCAATTAAAGACACTAAGCTAAATGTCGAGTCCTAATAGTAGCTAGACCAATCTCACAACTTTAATCACAACACAATGTCTTCACAACTTCTTCACGCCTTCTTCACGACTTCTTCACAACTTAACTCTAGATCTTCACAACTCTACTTCTTCACGACTTAGCTCTAGTTCTTCACACCACTACTTCTTCTTCACAACTTAGCTCTAGTTCTTCACACCACTACTTCTTCTCCACAACTTTACTAACTAACCCACCAATCTAATCTTCTTAGTTATATTCACAACTATCTAACTAGTATGCACACCTTCTAACTAATATATATACACCTTATACACAAATGAATGAATGAATGAATGATTCACAAATGATAACACACAAACAACCTAGATGAAAGTATCACACTAAGTTGTAATACTTCTTGTCTTGATGAGTAGAAGTATTCTTCTTTTGCACTTGAATGGTAGAAGCTTGGATCACTTGGAAACAAAATCTTATGATTATATGATCAAAGGATGTAGAAAAATAAGAGAGAATATTTAGATTAAAAAGTTTAAGGTGCAAAAGGTAAGGAAAAATGTCAGATTTGAGCCAGTATTTATAGAAAAAAAAATATTGTTCGGGAGCGTGGCCGGTCCCCTTAATTAGGGGCCGGTCCCCTTAATAATTAAGGGGGCCGCCCAAAAACTTTTTCCAGAACTTTTGTCTTTTTGTGGGGAAGGTTTTTCCTGAAGAATATAGCCGTTTTTTAGGTAGAAATTTGAATTCAAAATATTTATTTTGAATCAAACATTTCTTTATAAATACAAAAACATTTTGTATAAGTTTAAAAATGTTTGTCCCACTTTATAAAAAATGTAAGGTTTGTAAAAATAAAAAATCTAGTGATTTAGAAAATGTTCCTTTTATCATAAAATGCATTAGGCATTTTGTTTATTCATACATTAGGTGATTGATTTGTTAAAATAAATATTTATTGCTAAATACTTGTTTACCTCATAATCTTTTAGTTTAATGAGTTTACATTTTGTGATTATCAAAACGTAGAGATATCGAGAAATATTAATAACGTTTTTAGGCATTATTTATTTCAACATCATGGCCTCCTTTTCATGCTCTTGCTTAGCACTTTTTCAAAGAAATTAACTATTGAGAAGTAAAGACTTCATCCTCCTTTTCAGCAGGTTCTGAGTACAACCTTGGGATGATTGTAATACATGTGCTCCAGTACACTGAATGTTCAGCTTTCCACATTGAACTCAGCTCCCAAGTTTCCTCAAGAGGGAGTTAGGTGTCTTAGCATTCAGTGACTAAGTTGGACTTTAAACCCATCCCTTTAGCAGACTTTAAAACCAAGTCTCTAGCCAAACCCTTCGTCAAGTGATCAGCTAAATTTTGTTGAGATCTAACAAACTCTATAGATACCACCCCATTCACGATAAGCTCACGAATCATGATATGCCTGACACCTAA
The DNA here is from genome assembly GCA_030686995.1 of Artemisia argyi. Taxonomy (NCBI): domain Eukaryota; kingdom Viridiplantae; phylum Streptophyta; class Magnoliopsida; order Asterales; family Asteraceae; genus Artemisia; species Artemisia argyi. The sequence goes on from CM060683.1 coordinate 180,951,477, forward strand.
GTGTCTAGACTTCCCATTGTACATCTGGCTATAAGCCTTTGCCAATGTAGCAGCACTATCACAACGGATAGAAATAGGTGCTATAGGTTTAGGCCACAATGGAATCTCAAGAAGCAAGTTTTTCAACCATTCAACTTCTTTACCAGCAGCTGCTAAAGTCACAAATTCAGATTTCATTGTTGAACTGGTGATACAAGTTTGGTTCTTGGATGCCCAAGAAATTGCACCTCCGCCAAGTAGGAATACCCAGCCACTGGTAGACGAATTATCGTCAGTGTTACTGATCCAACTTGCATCAGTGTATCCTTCCAACACTGAAGGATAACCAGTATATGAGAGACTATAATCCATAGTTCTCTTCAAATACTTCAGTACCCTCTGAATTGCTTGCCAGTACTGAGCACTAGGATTACTATTATACCTGCTCAGTTTACCCACAACAAAAGCAATATCAGGTGTTGTACAAGTCATGGCATACATCAGGCAGTCAATCACCCTAGAATACTCAAGTTGAGATACAACTTTTGCCAGTATTAGGCATTAGCTTCTCAGTTGTATCCATAGGAGTACTCACTGGAGTACAATCAAAGTAATTAAATTTCTTCATTACCTTCTCAATATAATGAGACTGAGAAATTGATATACCGTTACTTTTATGTTTGATCCTTATACTAAGGATAACATCAGCCTCCCCCATGTCCTTCATGGAGAACCTTGATGACAAAAATTCCTTTGTCAGGTCAACCTGATTTTAGTCAGTGCCAAAGATCAGCATGTCATCAACATATAAACAAATGATGACTCTTTTACCAAATTCATCAAATTTGCTATATACACATTTGTCAGCCTGGTTAAGAACATAACCATTAGACAAAACCACTTCATCAAATTTTTGATGCCTGATGCGATTTGAATTGTCACACAAAAGTTTTACATCTCAAGTGATCTTGAGAAGCTTACAATCCCCGCCAAGCAAGTGTACATGACCGATGTAGTATAGTGTAGTGGTAAGAACCAGGGAATTGATCGTTCTCCACATGGAATAGTGTTCGTTAGGATTGAAAATAATCTAAACTAGGTCTAGAGGTGAGGGATGATTCTTTTTGTATTTTTATATTTTAATGGAAAGCAAGTAAAAATCTCGGGTTTTGAAGGAATGAGCGGAATTAGTTGCTAGTCAACCAACCCAAATAACTACAAATGCAATAAAAATAAAATAACAGGAAATAAATGTCTGTAAAACTACTATGGAGAAAAACGTGTTTACTTAGGTTTCACTACTCCCTAGCTATCTTTAATTGATTGATAGATTTGTTACAATTGTGTAGATGATGGGTTGTATTCCTTAATACCATTCGTGGGGGCGTGTACGTCCTTCCCCAACTCTATAAGATCCTATCTCTTCCTATGACGACACGTTTAGTATCCTATTATGGCCTCATTAATAGTCACTTATGCATTAAACACAACCAGTTAATCATAGTACACATCCGATTCATGTTTCTTAAGACATCAAGCAAGTTAACAATAGGAAATCAGCCAGTTTTCTTAAGCCTGACATTGATATCATTCATCCAACAACAATTAATAACAAATCATCAATCAATAATCAATAGCTAGGTTTCATTACATCTAAGCAAACACAAACAAACCTAGCCTAGCATGTTAAAAGAAAGATAAGCGTAAGATAGAATCAAACAACACATAGACATATTGAATGATTGATAGAATACTTATCTTCAATTAATCATGGAAGAAAAAATGTTTGTAAACCTCAAAATAGCTGCAAAAGTCGACTAGGGTTCGTACCCTAAGTTTCTCCCTAAAGTTCCACACACAATGAATGAAAATTACAATAGTATATATAGATTTTACAACCTTGACGGCGTCACCTTATGGGACGTGACGCCGTCACCTCGCCGTACTTAGGGTTCCTTGATGGCCTAGATCCACTCCTGACGCCGTCACCTTGTAAAGTTCTCTGGGCCGTCTCTCTTTGTGATAACACGTGACGTCCTTGTTCCATTAAAATGTGACGCCGTCACTCTTTAACTCCAAAATTCCTTTCTGGCCCGTCAAGTGTAAAATAATTATCCACCTCTTTGTCAACACATGACGCTGTCACCTAGTAGTGTGTGACGTCGTTAGGTACTGTTTCTAGCATAATTTGAGACTTTGTCATTTTCTTCACTTTTATGCTCCAAAAACGTCCAAAATGCTTCCTTTTTCATATTTCCTCTCAAAAGTACCTTAAATGACAAAAGGAACGATTTAAGGCAATATTTGATCATATAATCGCGATTTAAGGCTTAAATGACTCCTTAAAAGTGTAACACTTTTTGTCTCATCAATGTCTTTGCTTAGGTGCCTGTTTTAGTCCATATAAAGATTTAATCAGTTTACACACCTTGTTTTCATTGCCAGGCAAGATGAAGCCCTGAGGTTGGTTCATATAAACCTCCTCATCCAATTCACCATTCAAGAAAGCTGTCTTCACATCCATCTGATGAATAATCAGATTGTGAATTGATGCCAAAGCAATCAGCAACCTGATGGTACTGATACGGGCCACGGGGGCATAAGTATCAAAGTAGTCTATCCCTGACTTTTGTTTAAAGCCCTGAATGACTAGTCTAGCCTTGAACTTTTCAATAGTTCTGATGCGTGGAATTGCGCCCTCGCAAAAGGTTTTACCTCTCAAGGGATCTTGAGAAGCTTGCAATCCCCACCAGGCAGTGTACATGTTCGTTGTAGTATAGTATAGTGACAAGTACCGGGGGATTGATCGTTCAACTCTAGGAATATTGTTCGTTAGGGTTAAAATTCTACTAAACTAGGTCTAGGGGTGAGGGATGATTCTTTTTGTATTTTTATATTTTAAGGAAAGCAAGTAAAAATCTCGGGTTTGGAAGGAGTGGGCGGAATTAGTTGCTAGTCAACAAACCCAATTAACTAAAGATGCAATCAAAATAAAATAAACTAAACTTAAACTAATTGTGGTGTAAACAATAATGAGAGAAAGTGTGTTTACTTAGACTTCATTACTCCCTAGATATCTTTTACCGGTTGATTAGCTTGTTACAATTGCATGGATGACGGGTTATATTCCTTAATACTAGTCGTAGGGCTGTGTACGATCTTCCCTAACTCTATAGGCTTTTACCTCAATCCTATGTCGAGCCGACTAAAAGCTCCTAACATGGTATCCCTGGAAGTTACCTATGCATTAAATATAACCAAATAATCGTAGTACACATCCGATCATGTTTCTTAAGACGTTCAAGCAAGTTACCAATTGGAAGTCTGCCAGTTTTCTTAAGCCTAACATCGAATTCATTCATCCACAACAATTATAAGCAAACCATCAACCAACAATTAACATCTAGGTTTCATTACATCTAAGCAAACACAAATGAAACCTAGCCTAGCATGTTAAAGAGAAGACAAGCGTAAGATATAATCAAACAACACATAGACATATTGAATGATTTGGTAAAGTACTTATCTTCAATTGAACATGGAAGAAACAAAGGGCTGTAACCCTTAAAATAGCTAGAAAATTCGTCTAGGGTTTTATTCCCTCAAAGTTGCACACAATGAATGAAAACTAGAAAACTATATATAGATTTTGTATCCTGACGGCGTTAAGAGCAAGATGTGATGTCGTCAACTCGCCGCCAAAATAAACTCGTATTTCCTAGATCCCCTTCTGACGCCGTCACTCTATATGGGTTCTGGGCCGTCACTTTTTATGGTTACTCTTGATGGCCTTGGAAATTTTGTACATGACGCCGTCAACTCCTCTTCACAAAACATTCTGGCGCGTCACGTGTATTTGATTTATCCACCCTTTTGTCAACTCATGACGCCGTCACTAGCAGTATGTGACGCCGTCAAGTGCAATTTCCTGTATGATTTGAGACTTTGTCGTTTTCTGCACTTTTTCACTCCAAAATGCTTCCTTTTATAAAATTCCTCTCAAAAGTACCTAAAATGACAAAAGGAACGATTTAGGGCAATATTTGATCAAATAATCTCGACTTTGGCCATAAATGACCCCCCAAAAGCGGTACACTTTCCGCTTCATCAAGTTCCATCTACCTTCATTTTCTTTTTGAAAATCCATTTGCAACCAAGAGGTTTGCAACCTGGTGGTAGATCAACCAACACCCAAGAGTTGTTGCCCATGATGGAGTCAATCTCATCATTTATTGCTTCTTTCCAGAAAGCAACATCCTGGGACTTCATTGCTTCTTCAAATGTTTTGGGATCATCCTCAACAATGAAGCAATATGAGTATTGGTCAGAGGCCTCATTCCTTGTACCTTCAATTAAGTATAATTGAAACTCATGTCCAAATGACTTTGGAGTCCTGATCCTTTTGCTCTTTCTGAGCTCAGGTTCAGGTTGTTGAACCACAACCTCATCAGGGACCTGAGATGATAATTCATCAGGGACCTCTGATACACCAATGTCATCAGTTCCATTTGGAATCCTCTAACTTGGTCTAGGGACTGATGAGAATCTGTTCTCATCAAAGAGTGCATCCATTGATTCAATTATTGAGTTAATTGAAACATATTTATTAGGTTCAATAACATAGAACCTGTATGCCTTCGAATGCTCAGCATATCCAACAAAGATGCATTCAATGCCTCTTTCACCCAGATTTTAGGCGTATGGCATGCTTACGCAAAAGATCATTTACGCATAAGGTACCAACAAGGTTACGCGTTAAGTTATGCGTAAAGTGTCCAAATCAAAAAAAAAAAAAAAAAAAAAAAAAAAAAAAAAAAAAAAAAAAAAAAAAAAAAAACATAAGAGATGGAGAGAAGACCACACCAAATACCAACTCATATTAACCTCACTTTGGTACATCATCAGTCCATGCTCAATTAAAAGATTTAGAAGGTAATAAAATCCGAGCGACAACATATAGCCAAACCAAACATCTATCCTAATCCCATATTAATCGACAACAGTCAACACATCCAACAATCTTAATATAGTACCATCATCATTTAACAGTTACATCTCTCCACAACTCTCAAATAATAAACGAATTAACAAGAATACAAGATCTCAGACCGGTTCATTTTTCATCTTTCAAAAGTTTTTTTAGTTGAACCATTTCATCACAGATCCTTTGAAGCCAAGCTTCTTGTTAATTTACGAAACAACTTACAAGAACAAAAGTGTCCATATTCTTTCTTAGTTTCAATTTACAAACAAGAATACAAAACATACAACCTACCCGAGACCCATTTAACAGATCTTGAAGCCATCTTTCTTCTCTGCTCATGCTCGTACCACAAGGAACATGCTGGATATTTTTGTTTGTTTGTTATATGGTCCAAGCAGAAGAAATCAAAAGATTGAAAGGGGTGTACGGCTTGTTTGTTTGCTTCGATTGATATGTTTGATAGAGTTGAGATGAGATCAAATTTGAGTCGGATGAGAGAATATTGGTGTGAGGAGCGTATAAAAGATAAAAAGGGGGCGGATATTATGACTCAAGTGTTTTAGGTTGCATATATTTGGTTTTGGGCTTCGTATCCGATTGTCACAACATGGGCCTCATATCCGGATGTTTGTAATTAATTCAGTTGGGCTATGTTATTTGGTTTGCGTTGGTTTGATATAATGGGCTGAAATTGATGTGATACAAACGCCTAATTGAAATATCAAATATGTGTCATCCGAATTTATGAATACACATGTTTGATAATTTGGTGAAAATGAGTGGTATTTTGGTCATGTAAAAATTTCACGGAGGATACATAATTTCACGGCTAGAATTGCTATGTTTAACAAATGACTACGGGGTTTTTGTACGGTATTATTGATTTGATTTTCAAGTGGCATTTCAAAACGTGTTCTTATTTATCTCAAAGTCTAGGGGTGGTTGGATGCACGACTTTTGAAGATAACTTGTCTGAGCAAATAAAAAAGTTCAGTCTTGACAATCTAGTTATTACTTATGTAAGGAGTTACGTTGTAGTGCTCACAGTATAGCTATCACTTAAAGGAGTTACGTTGTAGTACTCAGTGTCACACGAAGTCATAGATTGTTCAAGTGGCGAATATTTCGTGCAACCTCATACTTAAAGGAGTTACGTTGTTGTGCTCAGTATAGGTATTAAGTCACATCTATCGTACAAGAATTAAGTCACAAGATGGGATGATTACTTCTTTTTCAAGCTGGTCATATCGGCCAGTCTCCATATGTGGTCATTACTAGTAGCCGGTGAATTCAAAGGAGGTTCGATTACAGGTTGATTTGAGAGAAAAGTATTGAGAGTATTTTTGCGACATATACTCACAGAATATGCTTCAAAGAGCTGTTATGGCTTCTAAATTGCATCAAGTACAAGGTGATTATACGGCATGTACACAACATTATGATGATTTCGATAACTCGCAACCATCAGGAGGGAGAAGAACATGCCAAAAGAAGTAGTGTTTCGTCTTCAGTGATTGGATTGACTGAGAGAATTGTGCTTAACATCGTGAATGGAGAAGTAGTGTGTGTACATCAGAGCTTATTACCAACTTGGATGCAATGTTATGTGAGTTATATTGTTATGATGCTCCCTGAACGACAACCATGTTTCTACACTTTTGAATCTAATTTATCCGCTGCGTGATGAAAAGAGAGTTGTCGGTTCAGGAGGGAGCAGGATAAAGAAAGAAAAGGCTCACTAGTTAGGAGGGAGTAATAACCTAACTAGACAATTACAGTTGAAGTTCAGAGCTACACAAATATGTGCCGTCAGTGCCAAAGATCAAATGCCGAGATCGTCGAATGAGAAGAACTTCAAGCCTGCCTCAGTATCTAGAGTATTACAGAGACTCTGCGCTTCAACAATGTCAACATTGTTTATTATTATTGTAATTTACTTTGTTTATGTATTTATAGGTCTCATTGTAACCATTCACGTGTGACGATATCTTGGAGGGAGATTGGTAGCCTTGCTTATTTATAAAGATAACGTCACATACATGAAATGGACTAGATTAGTAACAAGTAGTACCCGCAGGGACTACTATTGTACACTAGGCAAAGTAATGTTGTAATGAGCCTATAAACTAAACATGGATATCATCTATTTTGATCAACCTCGACCTCCCGAACCACATAAAAATCAATAATTTCGGTCCTACAGTTTTTAACTTTGGATCAGGGAGTCTTATAACTGCCCTACAACCCCAAACCCTGAGATAATTCAGGTTGGGTTTCTTTTTAGTCTAGAGTTCATAAGGGGTAACTTTGTTCTTTTTGTTGGGAACCCTATTTAGTAAATAGCAAGCTGTTAACATAGCTTCTCCCCAGAACCCTTGACTCGGTCCTGAGTAGGACAACATGGAATTAACCATCTCCTTCAGTACCCTATTTTTCCTTTCAGAGATACCATTTTGTTGTGGAGTATAGGGAGCAGTCGTTTCATGGATTATACCAACAGACTGAAAATACAGAGTATCCATGTACTCACCTCCCCTATCAGTCCTGAATCTTTTGATCAGGGACCCAAGTTGCAATTCAACTTCAGTTTTAAATACCTTGAATTTATCTAATGCTTCATCCTTGGTATGTAACAGATAGACATAACAAAACCTAGAAGCATCATCAATAAATGTCATAAAGTACTTCTTGTTCCCCAAAGAGGGAGTGGCATGCAAGTCACACATGTCACTGTGTATAAGCTCCAAGAAACCAGTCTCACGTTTTACACCCTGAAAAGGTTTCTTAGTTATTTTGGTCAACATGCAAGTCTTACACTTTTCATTGTCCATGTCATATGCTGGGATTAATCCATCCTTAGACATATCTTGCATCCTTTTAAAATGTACATGGCCAAGTCTGGCATGCCACAGGGTAGAGTTGTTCAGTTTATAGGTAGACATAAAGGTTGAATTAACAAAGTCAGTGACAATATTAAGCCTGAACATTTGATTACACAAATAGCCAAAACCAATAAACACACCATGTTTAGACAATATAAATTTATCAGATTCAATAACTTGTTTATATCCATGATTATTCAAAACACTACTTGAAACCAAGTTCTTCCTTATATCAGGAACATGAATAACATTAAACAAAGTTACAATCTTTCCAGAACTAAAATTAAGATCTACAAAACCACGACCATGCACCAAGGCTGTTGAATCATTTCCCATATGAAGAATAGAACCATCATTCAGTGACTCGTAAGTCTTGAACCAGTGTCTATCTTTGCACACATGAACAGTTGCACCAGAGTCAACCCACCACGCAACATCATCATCCTGCACATAGTTAGATTCAGATACATATGTAACATAATAAACCTGAAAAGATTTATTAAACATATCCTGATCTTTCAGTGAGTTGGCAGAACCACCACTCCCTGAACCACTAGTGCATGAACCATTGGTTTTACCACCAACCTTAACACCTTTGCAATCCCTTTTAATGTGACCAGATTTGCCACATTTCTAACAAGTAGGTGTTGCCTTCTTGTTAGGGTCAGCCCTTGTGTTATCATGATGTTTACATTTACCTTTGTTGTCATTGTACCTGGTGGAATTGTTACGTTCCACCATATTGACAACAGATGCACCAGTAGCATTGCTACTCTTTGGCTTGTCATTATCCTGCGCCCTGAGTGATTCCTCAATACGTTGATGACTACCCAACTAAACAAGATTCAGTTCCTCCTTCTTATGTTTCAAGGTATCCTTGAAATCTTTCCAAGAAGGAGGTAGTTTGTCAATGATACAAGCGATTGAAATAGCCTCGTCCATGTTCATTTTATGTTGTGTAAACCTTCCAAGTATACCAAGAAGTTCATTGTATTGTTCCATAACTGGTCTTGAATCAGTCATTTTGTAATTTGTGAAATTACTTACAAGAAACTTCTTACTTGAAGCATCCTCAGCCATATATTTGGCTTCCAAGGAATCCCATAGTTCTTTGGAAGATTCAACATTCTGATAAATGTCAAAGAGAGAATTAGACATACCATAGAGGATTAAACCTCTGCAGACATAATCATCATTCTCCCATTTGCTTCTTTTCCTTATCTGTTCCACGGTAGCATCATCCCCATGATCTTCAGGAATAGCAGTGCTTAGAACGTACACCACATTCATGCTTAACAACAAGAAGTGCATCTTTTTTTGCCATCTTCTGAAATCAACACCTTCAAACTTTTCCAGTTTGGAAAAGTTAGCAGCCATATGCCTTATAGCAGCCGCCATTGATTATCACAAAATAGTTTACTTTGATTGTTGGTGGTATTATGATCCCAGAACAGGGTGAAGATAATCAATAGCCTAACTACGTACCAATTAAGGTTACCGGATATCACTTAGAATCGTGTTATCACTTTCCAAAGTAAACTATTCGACCCTAATGCCTGGGTATCACGAATATCTACTTGGGATAAGACCAAATGTTTGTTATTGAATTAGGCACAAATCAATAACCCTTTGTGTTTAAGTGTTATATGTTTTTATGTGTGTCTCCTCATGCATAATTGATTTCCTATATATAGGAGAATACTCATGGCTAGTCAAATGGAATTATGAGAATTAATCGGCCCATTAATCTCTACATAATTACCCCCATTATAGCCAAAAATAGTGGTAACATGACCAATAAACGTGGTCATGAGTGCAGATGTAACTGTCATTTGAATAGGTCAAATCAGTTACATATTCAACCAGCACTCTAGCAGCAGAATCAACTTAGCACTAGCAGCAGAAACTCTGCTCAGCAGCAGAATCATACTACTAGCAGCAGAATCATACTACTACCAGCAGAAACCTACTACTAGCAGTAGTATCACTGCTTAACCACTATTTCAGTCAGGGTAATCAGGGACTTAATGGGTGTACACTCCGTACCTCCAAACCCATTTCCAAGTATGATTTGATCCCTCAAGTGCACTAAATTTTCCAACATGATGGAATTGGTGACCTTTTTTTCTTGGTGAGTTTAGCTAAACATAACTTATGTTCACTTGTACTGAGCTTGAATACACATATATCACCTACGGATAAGCCGTGCTTTCATATAAACTTACGCCACCTTGTCGATAAATAATACCGTTCTGCACGGTGCGATTTATCCAAACGCAAGGCCATTGGCCACTCTTTTCCATCAAGATCCTTCATCATTATGGTTCATTCACCATCTATTTTTCCCAACCCCACAAATTCGGACGGAAGCCGATAACAGTACCAGCATGCAAAAAAGGTCAACTTACTTCAAAGGGAAATTATTTGCACACTCAATTTATTTATTGGGACACTCACAGTACAATTAGATAAAGCACAGTATAAGTTATGTACAAGTAACTGAAGCACAAAAAGGAATGTCCCAATAACTATTTGGAGTGTGCAAATCAACTCCCAACTTCAAAGGGTGTTTTGATACAATTTACAAGTAGTACAACATTTTCATCTACTTGCAGGTGACGAACTAGACTTAGAAATTACAGCAGAATAGGTAAACAACTCTAAAGTAGTCCATTTTCAAAGCGAAAAAAAGTGTCTAGCAACCAATTTAACCTAACCCACTTTGACATGTAGTAACTCCACTTGTTAACTATGATTGACTAAAATAGATTGAAAAAACTACTTAAAAAATTGTTTAATATTAACACAATTAGCATAGAGACTAAAAGGCACTTGGCCGGAAAGGCATTTAATTATGGGCAAATGATTAAAAAAAGTATCATACTTGCCACAATTTCCTCCTGTGGGTAGCGAACAAAATTTTTTGTTTTGTGGGTACTTTTTTGTCAAATTATCCTTTTTAGGGTACTATGTGATATTTTTGTCCTTCGGAAAAAAAAATCTATTAGCTAAGAGGGCAAAAATTTCGCAAGATACCATAAAAAAGATGAATTTGAAAGAAAAGTACCCACAAAAGCAAAAAATTTTGTTCGCTGCCTAAAAGAGAAAATGGTGACAAGTATGATACTTTTTATAATCATTTTTCCCTTTAACTATCATTAACCTTACCTATTTATCCCTGTGTGCGCTAGTGACAATCGACTTATAGAAAGGATAATCACCATCATCCTTTTCTTCTTCTTCATAATCTTCATCTTTAACATCATTAACTTCATCATCATTATCTTCATCGTTAACATCAATTACATCATCATCGACCCAATCACTATAGTCTTCAAGTTTAGCTTTTGGTGGCAAAAATTTTTCACAACCTTTTGGACTATAAACCGACATTTTGAAGGTGCATGCATCAACAAGCCAAAAGACAATAAAATCCCCATAACCCAATGAAACATCTTTAACCACATTGTTCCATCCATGGTCAAAACAGTAAATTTCACCAACTCTCTTGATCTTTAATCCCCATGCATGCCCTCCATATACGGATTGGATTCTTGGTTCATTAGGAATTTTGTTCTTTAAGTGTTTGCTAACAAATTCTGGTGGCAATGGCTGCAAAATTAAACGAATATATGAATATAGTGTACATAAAAAGAAAACACATCTAGAAAGTTAGAACCTTGTTTAGTCTGTGATGCGAAGTTAAGTACGAAGTTAGGAGCAGATGGGTCTACCAAGACCTTGAAGAAAGATGGAGCCATCTTTTTGCATAGATTCTTTGATTTTGGGAAAGGGTGGTAAGTATATGGTCCTTCATAAATGGGATTATAAGAGAGCATGCACAATCATAACACGAGTTAAAATTTAATACAGTGCTACGTCAGATCCATATCAGCTTTAATATTTTCACCTTAACTAAAAAAAAACACCCCCAATCATAACTCAACATTAACTCACTTTAACTCAACTTTTCAAATATTTTCAAATTCAACCCTAAACTAAAACTAATACTTCATTTATTAAAAACCATAACATTCATTCTTAAAATATATTACAATACGCACACAAAAAAAAGTTACAACGAAAAAAAAATATATTACGAAATTAAAAAAAAAATACATTACGAAATTAAAAAAAAAAATACGAAATTAAAAAAAACTGCTTTTATAACCATAAGGACTAAACTGTATACACCACAATACCACAAGGACTAAAGTGCAAATTAGAACTTACATCATCTTTCCCATCGTGTTTAACCTGTACACACACTGAAAACGCACACACACAGAGTTAAAACACACACAAGAACACATACCTTTCAATCATGGGGGGGGGGGGGGTGAAATTAATTTTTTTTATTGGTTTCTCACCTTTAACTCGGCGTTAATAATCTAACGCCCTTCGTTAACGCGCCTTTAACACCGCAGCATGCAATGGCTAACGCTGCTTTAACGCAGGTTAAAGGACCCTTAATGCAGCCCATGCGTTAGGGTTGCGAGTGATCTAAGAGCAGAGGGTGTCATGGGTTAAAGTTTCACTCATTGTCACGTCAGCGTCACATCAGCTTTAACCTTTTTAGCTTAACTAAAAAAAACACTCCGTATCATAACTCAACCTTACCACCACATTTTGGGCGCCACTTTTTTTCTTCTTTTCCATTTATAAAATACAAAAAAAAAAAAAAAAAAAAAAAAAAAAAAAAAAAAAAAAAAAAAACATTTTCTTTAAAGTTTCAAAACTAAAATTTACAATAACTATTTTTCTTACTTTTGAAAAAAAAAATGACTGAAAATGTAAAACACCAAAACTTGCCTTTCTTCAACATTAAAAACCTACACATTTTATACACACATAGCACACACACCAAAATACATACAAAATACCCACCAAAACCCATTTAAATCGTAAGGGAAAAAAAAGAAAAGAAAAAAAAAGTGTTTAACGCAGCCCTTTAATGCAGGGGCGGTGTGGTTAACGTGGGTTTAACGCAGGAAAGTAAAGGTTTCACTCACTTCAAAAGTGAGCACACCGTGTGCTCTAAGTAGCTAGGAAACTGATGGCGTTTTCTCTGCTTAGGTTATTTGAAGAGTGCGAATTTTTATTCAGTACACGACCTAAGTGAGATATTCTCGTGACCATTTTCAACTTGTAACTATTCTCAACGTAGTTTATAAGTAGTGTTGATAAAAAATAAATAAATAAATAAAATAAATAATAAAAAATAATTAAAAAAAATCAAGTAAAATAACCTAATACAAAAGGAATAAAAACACAACCTAATCGTGATATGCGACAACAAATAACTAACTTTTGAAGCCAAACATAACTTTTTATGTCTAAAGGTACTATCTACTGAGAGGATTATTAAAATAAGAAAAGTGAAAAGAAATTATAGCTATTACATATTCAAATAAATAGAGAAAAATAATAGGGATATGTTGTGGATGCATTTGAATTTGTGGTTGTGGTTTCTTTTCATTTTTATAATCTTAATTATACTTCTCATTTGATCCTAGGGCTGAGCAAACCAACCGAACGGACCGGACCAACCGACGGACTGACCGAGACTGATCGAATCGAAGGACATGTGGTCCGGTCTCAGTCTAGTTTTTTGCGCGAATTCGGTCTCGGTCCGGGTACAAACTGACCAATATTGTCTTCTCAGACCGAAGGACCGACCGAGACCGGACCGACCCGAACCAGACCGAACACATTCGATCCGGTCCTCGGTCTCTGGTTTTGGTCTTGGTCGGTCTCGGTCAGGTACGGTCTTGGTCGGTCCGGTCCGGTTTTCGGACCGTGATCAACCCTATTTGATCCTTAACTTAAAGAAGAGATCGAGTGAGAAGAATCATTGAAAGTGAGAAGAAATTCTAGCTACATATCTTATATATTATATAAAGCTTAAGTAGCCTTATAAATGTAAATGGGTCATAATAAATGTCCCAAGAATTAAAAGTGAAATGTGGAGGCTTCATGTGTTAGTACATTGATTTAATAGTCATGCATAAGGGTAAGTACATAAGATTAGTGATTCAAGTAATTGAAAAAATTTGTACGGTACAAGGTAGTGTAAGCAACATCAAAAGTATATCAATTACACAATATTGGGTGACTTAATTTAATGTGCAAGAGGATTTGTGCACAAATTGTAGTACGGTACAAGGTAGTTTAAGCAACATGAAAAGTATATCTTCTATACTATCTAAAGATTGGAGTGCTTAATTTAATGCGCAAGAGGCATTGTGCACAAAAGTTTGTACGTTACAATATGTTTTGCATGAGGAATCGTGCACAAAAGTTTGTACGGTACAACATGTTTCAAGCCATCTCTAAACCTCAAAGAATACAAACCAAAAATGTCATGAATGCATAAATTAAACACACCAATTAGTGGTTAGTCTTTTTACCTTCCCGTCTATGAGTTACAAATATTTTATCAACTATATAATGTGTCAAAAATCACACACAACAAACCACAACTTCCTCCACACCGCGTGCACATTGGGCTACAACTTATTATGGTGGTAAAGTAAGCATCATATCATCTTAGTTATTTAGCATATTGATTTATGTTATTTTATGTAAATTTCATGTGTGTTTTGTGTGTGTAAGAATGTAGGACATAAAGATGGTGCTTAGGAGGTTTGGTAGTAACATCATCTTCTCTAATGGTTTAAGAGATCCTACACATCGTTGTCTTATCAATTAAGTGGAACATGCACGAATATTTTTACTTTGATCGAAAATGTAATATATTGATTAACTATATTTAAGTTACTAATGATCAACTATATCTAATTGTTTTTTGTAGCGCGTCAAGAAGCATTAAAGAAAGAGATCGAGAAGTCACAAAATTGTATCAAGAACAAAACATGCAAAAGATCAATGAACAACAACAACAACGAGAACAATGCCACGGCCACCGGTGAGATGAATACTTAGCATTCATATTAATAGTACGTTACAAATTAAACATGCAATATTTTACTTCATGTAATACTGCTAAACGGGCTAATACTATTGATTCGTTAGCAAGTAAGTTTATTTGACGAGCATTCAATTTTTAGTCAATAATTATTACTACACTTTGTTGGTGCATTTCAATATTTTTGCACTTAATGTAGTTTTTTGTCTTGCGGTGTGTTAATGTCACTTTCTTAATTAAATGTCCTGGAATATTGCGTGACTTTGATATTTGGTATGACTGTGTAAATTATGTCGATGTTACATATTGAAAATGGTAGTATATAATAAAAATATCTTCATACGATCATCTTAACGATAAGTATCTTCTAAATCGAAAAAGTATATATAAAGGAGAAGAAAATTGTATTTCAAATGTTATCCTACACCTATCACGAGGTAAGCATTATTCATTTGAGTTTGATATCATGTGATTCATGTCGTCATACTGTAAATACTTAGAGTGAGTTACAAATGAATGCTCCAAATTCGATATTATAGTTTATGGAAAAATGTTGTAATAATGCATTAATTAAAAAATTATTTATGTAACTTACTCATATTAAAAGATTACATATGAAAAGCCTAATTTAAATATAACATTTTACAAAATACCTCTTCACATTAAAGAAAGGGATCGAGAAGTCACGAAAATTATATCAAGAACAAAACATGCAAAATGCTAATGAACAACAATAAGAAGAACAACAACAACAACAATGCCATGGTTATCGGTGTCAATATAGATAAACACTTAGCATTCATATTAATAGTACGTTACAAATTAAACATTCAATATTTTACTATACGAACTATAATTTATTATACGAATTATAATTTATACTCTTGAATATACTAATTATTTTAATGTTTTATATTTTTATAGTTTTGTTAAAAAGGAAATTTGTTTATAGTTCGCTTTTAATAATGTAATTTATTTTAACAACGAAGTCCGTCTTTCACAAAAAATGAGAATTTCAAACATGAACCGAAAATTAGTCCCGAACATTACGAAAAAAACAATTAGATCCAACATGTGTGCATCGCATGGGTCCTGAGGTAGTCCAAACTTGTGTGCATCGCATGTGGATGAATATAAAAGGTCTCCAACATTAATGTCATCGCTTCATATTTAAAATAATTTATGTAGCTTATACATATTAAAATATTACATGTGAAGAGACTCTTTTCAATGTAATATTTTGAAAAAAAATCTTTTCACATATACTCTTTTAATGTCAATAAATTATTTTAAATGTGTGACATGCTTGGAAATGTGATACCATCACAACTTAGATATATAATGACGAAAGTAAGTGTCAAAGATTACGCTATAAAAACTTATATACAGCCAATATGCAACTCAATAAAGTATTTTAAATACGTATAAAGCTTAGCAAATGTGTGGCACCATGACAACTTAAATATAAAATGACGAAAATAAATGCCGAATATTACACTATGAAAACTTCTATACATCCCATGTGCATTGCACGTATTTTAAATCTATGAAAACTTCTATACAGCCCATGTGCATCGCACGGGCATTGTTGACTATCATAAGAAATAGTTATAACTTAGCCGGATGTATTAATATTAGTTAATTCCAATAAAAAACGATAGAGTCAATACCAAAATAAATAGACAAAAAATATTACGTAAAAAATACATCTTAAAAGATTACATGTCAATAAACTATTTTAAATACGTATTATGCTTACAAAATGTATGCTACCACGATAACTTATATATAGAATGACAAAAATACGCCTCGAATATAAAATGACGAAAATAAAAGACGGGTATTAAACTTTGAAAACTTCTATACAGCCCATGTGCATTGCACGGGCTTTAATGACTATGAACATTTAGATCGAGCCCGTGTGCATCGCACGGGT
This sequence comes from Artemisia argyi, assembly GCA_030686995.1. NCBI lineage: Eukaryota > Viridiplantae > Streptophyta > Magnoliopsida > Asterales > Asteraceae > Artemisia > Artemisia argyi. Next base: position 180,968,186 of record CM060683.1, read on the forward strand.
CTGAATGCCTAGTCTTAAATAAGGAGAGAAATAATGGGGAGAATCATCTAATAAATTCTAGCTGCATTCATAATAAACGTCCCATACATTATATAGAGAATACAAACAGGCCTTAGCCCATAAACAACTAACGAGCCTAAACATAACTAATGGTCCTATCATATAATACGACTAACAGGGACGTGTTCGTGTTGATCTTGTTCAGCTTCAGCACATCATTGTTTTAGATGTAGATTATGTGACAAAAATGGTCATAACATAAAAGGATGCAAGAAAGACGATACGGGTTAATCATAGGGTAGAAGTTGTATATAATGTAGTGTTAGCAAAAAAAAATAAATAAATAATTGTGCTTGTCTCAAAACATAAAAGGTTTACAATATCACCACATACCCGAAATAAAATACACACATTTAACCACTAAGAAGTGATCCAATGGTAAAACATTTGTGATTATCTACCACCAACATGTGAAAGGTCTCAAGCTCAATTTCTTCTAAGTGCAAACAAATTGAGGTGGCGACATAAACCTCTCCGAAAAACTCAATTCCTCCCGGTGCAAATAAATTTGAAGCGGCGACATAAACCTCACCCAATCATTTTGTTCCTTTGTAACAAGCCCTTTGTATGAAAGAATGTCTTAGAAACTAGTGAAGTTGTTAATGTGTGCTATTTAAATTTGCGTCTCAAACACACTTATTTTTTAGCATCATAGGTTTTCAGTTAACATAAAGACTACTAAAAAGTTACACCACATTTGTTTTTATTTTTCCAGTTATATATACATCACCTATAATATTTGAGAAGTCGAGAAATAGCACAAGTAGTTAAATAAAAAGTTTTGATCATATCCCAAGATGTTCTCGCAAAATACAGTGAGTGACATATTAAGAAATGAATTTCCTAGCTTGCCTTCAACCATATTTACATTATTTTACATTTATAACACAGATTTAAAAAGTTGCCACTTGAGTTAGTCCAGTGATCACCATTTTTGCTGCGGCACCTTTCCACACAGTCGCTTAGCCGGCCTCGACACACGTGGATCCACGCCTTCCACGTCACCACTATGTCCATGCGGCTCCCACTTCTTTTTCCTCTTTGCATCTTCTGTTGCCCGTGGTGACGCTGGTGGCCGCCCTCTCTTCCCCTTCACAACTTCCGCCGCCGTAATCTTAACATTTTCTGCCATCATAATTTTGGCTGGCCGCCCCCTCTTCCTCTTTACAACTTTGGCTGACCGCCCCCTCTTCCTCTTCACAACTTTGGCTGGCGACAACAACCTAGTCTGAAAGAAAGGATCACCATCATCGACACCATCAACAAGTTCAACATCTTTATCCACATCCTTATCATCCATACCATTATCAACTTCCACATCATCATCATCAACTTGTGTCGGCCGAACTTTGGTGATTTTTGCTAGACACAGTTTATCTTCACTTGTAATAAATTTAAATACACATTTATCGCCTACCGATATGTTAGTACTTCGCGCGAAATCCATCCACCCCTTACTCAGAGAGTAACGTTTCGCCTGGTAATGGTATTTTGTTCCAACTCGCACAGGCATTTCCTTCTCATATCCATCAAGACTTTTTAACGTTATGGTTTTTTTGGTATCTATTCCAACCGACCGCACAAAGTCTACCGGCAATCGCTAATACAAGAAAAAAAATAAGATTATATTAAAGGTGTTTCACGTTTGCTATTAAAGCAAACTACTTTAATCATTGTAGTTATGTTAGGGCCACTTTAGGGGTGTTTTCTTTAGTTGTTAAGCTGCTTTTTTGTTGATGTTCTTTAGTGGAACCAATTTTAAAACCAAGTAACATTAAAAACTGCTTATATGCTAATAGAAACACTTTCACCAATTCTAAGTTCATAATAATTTATGATTATTTATCTATCTTAAAGTAAATAAGCATGCAATAAACTCTTTCGAGCGCAATCCATAACACACCCTATAGTAAAACTAAATTTAGAATAAGTGAGATTGAATAATTCTGATTATAAATCTTACCAGCAAACATTTTTTGAGGTTGGTTTGAGTAATAGTCACCACAAAGAAAGGATCATCATCTTCAACAAGTTCAGCAGCTTCATCTTCATCTTCATCCTCATCCTCATCCTCATCCTTATCAGCTATGCCATCATCATCAGCATCAACTTTCGTCTCTGTATTTACGGCGGCTGGAGGCGACGACCTTGCTTGAGTTTTTCTCTTAGTCACTTCGACTAGACACATTTTATCTTCATTTCTAATGTACTTAAATACACATTCATCACCTTCTGATATATTATTATTTCGCCTGAAAGCCGGCCACCCTATTGAAAAGTGGTACCGTGTCAAGCGGAACTGTTTGTACGAATGTATGGCCATTTGCCTCTCATTTCCATCAAGACTTCTTATTATTATTTTTTCCCTGGTATCTATTTTGGCCAATGCTACAAAATCTGATGGAAGCCGCTATATATATCAATATGCAACAAAATAAAAATGAATTAGAAATGTTCCGTGTTTGTAATTACTGGTATTACTTATTTGCTAATTCATAAGAAATGAGCAAGCTATTTAATTTAGGGTGATTTAGTCTCTACAGCTTCGTATTTATTTGATGATTTTTAAAGAAATTGATTTTAAAACCAAGTAAAATTCAAAACTGTTTCATTGCTTTTAAACAAAATCAGCAATTAAGTAAGCACATATAACCATTTTTAGTTATTTTGCTGATAGAGAGTCACACAAAACACTTTTTAGTAAGTCTGAGTGTACAATATCTATCTAGCTGTTTTAAATAAGCATGCAATAAACTATTTTAAGTGAAATAAAAAACACATGCTTTGTAGGCTAAATCTTACCAGCATAAATTTGTGGTTAATAGTCGCCGCAAAAAAAGGATCTTCATCGTCAACACGTTCAACATCTTCATTCTCATCAGTGGCTGGAGGGAGGGGACTTGTTGGAGTTTTTTTCTTGTTGATTTTTGCTAGACATAATTTATCATCACTTGTGATGAACTTAAATACACATTTATCACCTTCCAATATAGCATTATTTCGCTGGAATTCTGGCCATCCCTTATTCACGTAGTACCCTTTCCACTCACCTTTTTTATGACATCGCACGGGCATTTCCCTCTCATATCCATCAAGACCCAATAATGTTAAGGTTTTTTTGGTATCTATTCCAGCCGACCGCACGAAGTCTACCGGCATGTACTAGTACATGCCAAAAAATAAAATTAAAATAAAGGTGTTTCACATTTGTTATTGAAGCCGCTTATTGCTTAATATAATCAGATAGCTACCTAATTATTTCTTCCACTATATAAACTCTGTAAAATGTATAAATATATCAATATGCAACAAATAAAAATGAATTAGAGGTGTTACCGTGTTTGTTGTCATTACTTTTTTGCTAACTATAAGAAATAGGCAACCATGTACCCGTCTTATTTTAATACTATATAGACAGTATAAAATAAGGCAGATCCCCCCCCCCCCCCCCCCCCCCCACCCACCCAAAAAAATAATAATAAAATAAAATAAAAAAATAACTACGTAGTATTAATTTTGGGTGTTCTTTGGTTCTTACAGCATCTTATTTATTTGACAGTTTTTAAAGAAGTCGATTTTAAGACCAAGTAAAATTCAAAACTGTTTTGTTGCTTTTAAATAAAATCAACAGTTGAAGAAAGCAGATATTACCAGTTTTAGTTATGCTGCTGAGAGAGAATCACATAAAACACTTTTTAGTTATTTTGAGTGTACAATATCTATCTACCTGTTTTACAAAAGTGAAATCCAGTACACACTCTTTGTAGGCTAAATCTTACCAGCATATATTTGTAGGTGTAGCTAATAGTCACCACAAAAAAAGGATCCCCGTCATCAACACATTCAACATCTTCATTCTCATCATCATCAGCAGCAGCAGCATCAACTTCCGTCACTGGAGATTTGATGGCCGGAGGGAGGGGCCTTGCTGGAGTTTTTTTCTTGGTGATTTTTGCTAGACATATTTTATCTTCACTTCTGATGAACTTAAATACACATATATCACCTTCCGATACATCAGTATCTCGCAGGAATTCCTTCCACTCCGAACCCACAAAGTAACTTGTCGACTTGAACTGATCAACACGTTGCACAGCCATTTCCTTTTCATATCCGTTAAGATTTTTAAAGACAATGGTTTTTTTCTTATCTATTCCGGCCAACGTTAGAAAATCTGACAAGAACCGCTAAGAATAACAGCATACAAAAAGAAAAAAGTTGAATTAGAGGATAGTCTTTGTTTTGAGAGTATATAGTTGTCTTTTAGATTCTTTTGAAAGAAATAATGAGATCGTAAATCTTACCAGCATTGTCTTGTTCGTTGTATTAATAGTCACCACAAAGGAAGGATCCTCATCATCAACATCAACATCTACTTTCTTTGCCTGAGCTTTAATGATTTTTGCAAGACACATTTTATCTTCATTTGTAATGTACTTAAATACACATTTACAACCTTGCAATATATTATTACATCGCATGAAGGCGCGCCACCCAATTGACAAGTGGTACTGTGTCGAGAGCTTTCGTGTGTCCTTCCGTACACCCATTTGACACTCATTTCCGTCAAGGCTTGTCATAATTATGTTTTCTTTGGTATCTATTCCGGCCAACCTCACAAAATTGGCCGGCAGGTACTAATATTATCAATATGCAAAAAACAAAAACAAAAATGAATTAGTGGTGTTCCGTGTTTATTATTATTGCTTACACGCTAATTTTATAAGATAAAGGCAAGTTGGTTCCTTCTTATTTTATTAATATATAGACACTTGAGAAGAAATCCAAATCCCGAACACTTTCCTAATGTTAAATTGTTAATTAGCTATTCAATTAGGTTGGTGTTACCCAAGGCCTTTGGTCTAGTGGTATACTGGTATGTGAGTTGCCCACCAACCTAGAGGATGTGGGTTCACGCCTCATTAATAAAAATAAAAGTTTGGCTGGTGCTCTTTAGTTTTTTTAACCTGTTTATTTGTTTGATGATTTTTTTTTTTCAAATTGATTTTGAAAGTAAGTATTACTCAAAAACGTTTAATTGCTTTTAAAACAAAATCAACAAGCAGAATGAACCAGTTTATTTTTGCTGATAAAGAATCCAATAGAAACACATTTTAAGTAATTAAAAGTGTTTGATATCTAGCTGTTGTAAAGAAGCATGCAATAAACCCTTTTACAGTGCAATAAAAAACACTATTTGTAGGCTAAAATCTTACCAGCCTATTGTGGCTTGTAGTAATAGTTGTCACAAAGAAAGGATCCTCTTCATCTACAAGTTCAACATCTTCATCCTCATCCTCATCCTCATCATTACCATCCTCCGTGTCCTTATCATCCATACCATCATCACCATCAACTTCTGTCACTGGAGCTTCGGCGGCTGGCGGGAGGGGCCTTGCTGGAGTTTTTCTCTTGGTGATCTTTGCTAGACACATTTTATCTTCACTTGTGATGAACTTAAATACACATTTATCACCTTGCGATATATCATTACTTTGCTGGAATTCCTTCCACCCTGTAGCCACGTAGTAACTAGTTGACTTTCTCCTTTTATCGGAACGCACGGGAATTTCCTTCTCATATCCGTCGTCATTTTTTAAAGTTATGGTTTCTCTGGTATCTATTCTGGCCAGTGCTACAAAATCTGGCGAGAACCGCTAATAATGCCACAAACAAACAAAGTTGAATTAAAGGTGTGTTTTGTGTTCGTTATTGAAACTGTTTATATAGTTATTTTACAAGGAATATGCACCTATATATAATCAAGTTGGTAACTACTTATCTTTATACTTCCTACCATATAGTCAAATCTCAACACTCAATATGGCAAATGATTCTAAGCAAGGTAGACAGGTAGTCAAATTATGGTCTTTTGCTTACGTTCTCGAAGCGACTAATTTTATTAACGTTTTTTGAGGGTTGTGACTTCAAATAAAGTATCATATAAATTTTGGATACAACAACATAAATTGTAAAATCTGTTGTATTGCTACAAAATCTGGCGACAACCGCTAATAATACGAACAAATAAACACAGAAAGTTGAATTAGAGGTGTGTTTGGTATTCGTTATTACAACTATTTATTAGCTATTTATTAGAAAACGTATAAAACACGACATCTAATGGTCGTTGAGTTATCATCCGAACCTTAAGTGACCCATTCGACCCATTTGTTGATTTACATAGTCTAATTGTTGACCCATTTGACCCATTCTTTGCCAATGGGGTAACCCAATCCAACCCATAAGTTGTTATTTTTGGCCCATTGCAACCCATTTTTCTCTAAATGGGTTGTGATTGCCACCTCTAATATAATCTAACAACTACCTACTTATTTTTATGCTGTATTATAATAAACAGACAATCCCGAACACCCACTAAGGCAAACGCTTCCAAGCAAAGTAACTAGGGGCGTTTTTCAAGATTTTAAAGTAGCTTATATCTTTGATATTTTTTACAGGAAGTAACTTTTTACAAAGTAGAATTATTTTTAAAACTGTCCTAATGCTTTTTGAATTCAACAATATAAACACTATCAGGCAATTACAAACACCTCAAACGACTTTATGCAAGGTAGCTAAGTTAGGGCTGTTTTCTTTAGTTTTTAAAACCGCTTCTTTGTTTCTGTTAAAAAAGAGTGTATATCTCTGAAGTTTTTAGAGGAATCGATTTCTAAACAAAGTACTGTACTATTTATAACTGTTACGAGTTCTATATTGCTAATAAACATATGTAACCAGTTTTACCTATTTGGCTACACTAAAGAGTCAAATCTCTTAGTAATTTTGCACACCATGCAATCAATCAACCCTTTCAAAAGCAACTGTTTATAGGCCAAAAAAAAAAAAAAAAAAAAAAAAAAAAAAAAAAAAAAAAAAAAGAAAAAAGAAAGAAGATAATAATAATAATAATAATATATGCTTACCAACTTATATTGGTTCGCTTTTGAGATAGTCAGTATGAAGGAATGATCTCCATTATAACCATCATGATCATAATCATAATTATCTTCCTCATTGTCATTATCATCATCTTCATCAGCAAGTTTAGCATCTTCCCCCTTGCCCTCATCATCCACATCCTCATCGTCCATATCGTCATTATCAACTTCTGCAGGAAGCTGTGTTGCCCGAGTTATTTTCTTGGTGATTTTTGCTAGACACATTTTATCTTCACTTTTAATGTACTTAAATACACATTCATCACCATCCGATATGTTATTACTTCGCTTGAAAGCAATCCACCCCACTGAAAAGCAGTACCGTGTAGACCACCTTAATTTGTACGACTGTAAGGCCATTTGCGTCTCAATTCCGTCAAGATTTTTTATTATTATGTTTTTCTTGGTACCTATTCTAGCCAACGCCACAAAATCTGTCGGCAGCAGCTAATATCAACATGCAAAAAAGACAAATTTGAATTAGAGGTGTACCTTGTTTATTGTCACAGCTTATATAGTTATTTTGTTAAAAATAGGCTTAGTTAGAACTACTTTTTTTTAATACTAATAAGACAATCTAGACTAGCCAAATTCCAAACACCCCCTAAGATAATGCTTATTTTAAAGTTGCTTAGAAAACGATTTCAAAACAAAGTATGGTTCAAAATTGTTTTATAGTCTTTAAATAAGCAGATGTAACCAGGATTACTTATTTTTGTAACAAAGAATCAGATAAAAACACTTATTAGTAACTTTAAGAGTACAATATTTACCTGTTTGAAAGAAATAATGAGATCGTAAAACTTACCAGCATTGTCTTGTGCGTTGAAGTAATAGTCACCACAAAGACAGGATCCGCATCATCAACAAGTTTGACATTTTCGTCCACATCGATATCATTGTCATCCTCCACATCCATGCCATCATCAACTTCCGTCGCCGAAGCTTTGGTGACTTTTACTAGACACATTTTATCTTCACTTGTAATGTACTTGAATAAGCATTCATCACCTTGTGATATATTATTATTTTGCTTGAAAGCCACCCAACCCAGTGACAAGTTGTATTGTATATGTGCCGATTTGAATCGTTTGTCCGGCCGTACAGCCATTTGACTCTCATTTCCATCAAGACTTTTCATTATTATGTTTTCCTTGGTATCTATTCTGGCCAACGCTACAAATTCTGGTGGTAGCCGCTAATATCAACATGCAAAAAGAGAAAAACAATTAATTAGAGGTGTTACTTGTTACTGAAGTATCTTATAATTTCTCGTTAATAAATTACAATGAAAACTTAGTAATTTATACAGTAGTTAATACTGAGTATATATTACAACTGAACTTAACATTTGGTATAACATATATACTTTATGATAGAGGATAGTCTTTGTTTGAAAGTACATAGTTGTCTTTAAGTAGAATCCAAAAGACACTATTTGCAGGCTAGAATCTTATAAAAAACAATTAAAACCGTAAATCTTACCAGCATATGCTTGTGGGTTATACTAATAGTCACCACAAAGGAAGGATCCCTATCATCAACATCAACTTCCGTCGCCGGAGGTTTAATGATTTTTGCTAGACACATTTTATCTTTACTTGTAATGTACTTTAATACACATTTATCACCTTGAGCTATACTATTACTAAGCATGAAGGCATTCCACCCCTCTGACAACTGGTAACGTGTCGAGTTTGGCTGTCGCTTGCCCTTCCTTATGGCCATTTGACTCTCACTTCCATCAAGGCTTATCATTATTATGTTTTCCTTGGTATCTATTCCGGCCAACCTCACAAATTCGGTCGGAAGGTACTAATAATATCAATATGCAAAAAAGAAAAAAGAATTAGTGGTGTTCTGTGCTTTTCATTGTTACTTGCACGCTAATTTTATAGATATAGGCAAGTTGGACCTTCTTATTTTATTACTATATAGTCACTTTAGAGTAAGCCAAATCCAAATCCCAAACACCCTTCTAAAGCAAACTATAAGTGTCCAGTTTTGACTTTTTAAAGTCAATCTTTTTCAACTTTGACCTTAACTATTTCTTTTGTGTGTTTTATCATACTTGATGAAAAATATATGAATAGATTGGGTTTTCAGTGTATTTTCATTGGTATAATTTTCATCAATTATTATATAACACAACCAAAAATATTAAAGGTCAAAGTTGAAAAATAAAGACTTCAAAAAGTCAAAACTGGATATTTATTTAGAGACGGATGGAGTATTCAATTAGTGTTGTTCTTTGGTTTTTAAAGCTGCGTATTTGTTTAATGCTTTTTCTTTAAATCGACGTTGAAACTAAGTATTAGTCAAAACAGTTTAATTGCTTTTAAAAATACAATCAGAGTCTAAGTAAACAGAATGAACCAGATTATTTTTTGCTGATAAAGAATCAATAAACCCTTTTAAGTGCATTAAAAAACACTCTTTGTAGGCTAACATCTTACCAGCCGAGATTTGTGGTCTGTAGTAATAGTTGCCACAAAGAAAGGATCTACATCAACAGGTTCAACATCTTCATTCACATCCTCATTCTCATCCTTATCATCATTATCATTAACTTCAGTCTCCAGAGCTTCGGCGGCTGGCAGGAGGGGCCTTGCGGGAGTTTTTTTCTTGGTGATTTTTGCTAGACATATCTTATCTTCACTTGTGATGAACTTAAATACACATTTATCACCTTCTGATATACCATTACTTTGCTGGAATTCCTTCCACCCTGCAGCGACGTAGTAACTCGTCGACTTGCTCTTTTTATCAGATTGAACGCTCATTTCCTTCTCAGATCCGTCATAATTTTCCAAGGTTATGGTTTCTCTGGTATCTATTCTGGCCAATGCTACAAATTTCGGCGGGAACCGCTAATAGTACCAACAAGCAAACAAACCAAGATGAATAAGATGTGTGTATCGTGTTCGTTATTGAAGTTTATATAGTTATTTTATAAGAAATATGCACCCAAATATATTCAAGTTGGTAACTATCTTTATACTCGTATTATATATAAACACTTACTATAGTCAAATATAAAACACTCAATATGGCAAACGATTTAAGCAAAGTAGTCAAACTAGGGGCGTTTCTTTAAGTTCTCACAGCGACTAATTATTTCAACATTTTAATGGAGGGCAGCGACTTCAAACAAAGTATCAGCAAGTAATAATTTAAATAGAAAATGTGGCCACTTTTAGCAGTTTTCAGTGTAAACTACATTACTACAATGTGACCACTTTGAGCAAATGTGACCACTTCTAGCCCTATAGTTCAAGAACATATATGCTTATTTAGTCTAACTTATTTATCTGTGAGTAAATCAGCAAGCAATTAACCATTTTTAGCGTAATCCAAAACACACATTAATATAAAATTAACCAAGATTAAGGAGATGTTTGTGTTAGCTTATTTACCGAGTTTATAAGCTTATGCTAATTCAGAAAACTCATAAGCCCACTTTTTTTGGCTAAAGACCTTATCAAGTTAAGCTTAAAAGCTTATCTAAGGCCACAAGTTCAACTTGATAAGTTGATAAGCCCAATAAGCTAAGACAAACACCTCCGAAAGAATGTGATGATAAATCTTACCAACTTAGATTTGTTGCTTCTTGAGCTAGTCAATATAAAGAAAGGATCTCCATCGTCACCGTCAACATCCTCATCATCATCCTCATCACCATCATAAACCAACTCGATATCATCCTCATCTTCCACATCATCATCATCATCATCTACATCATACAACACATCATCATCTTCTTCCATGTCATCGTCCTCATCACCATCATCAACATCAACATCTTCATCATCTTCCACATCATCATCATCTTCTTCCATGCCATCATCCTCATCATCATCGTCATCCACATCATACAACACATCATCATCTTCTTCCATGCCATCATCCTCATCACCATCATCAACATCAACATCTTCATCATCTTCCACATGATGATCATCATCATCCACATCATACACCACATCGTCTTCTTCTTCCACCTCATCATCCTCATCGATATACCCATAATCCACAACCTTAAAACTAGGAACCTTAATCTTAGGAACCAAAATCTTTTCACAACCATTAACACTATAAACATGCATTAAGAAAACACTAGAACCAACATATCTAAACAACAAAAACTCCCCAAACAACAAACCAACATCCTTAACTACATTACACCAACCATCAACTAAACAATAACTTTGATCACTAATCTTCTTCATTTTTAATTTCCATAAATACCCTCCATTTTCACTTTTGATTAATGGGTCTTCCAAGATTTTGTTACCCAAGTGCTTTGTCACAAATTTAGGTGGCAATGGCTACAGAAAAAAAATAAAATAAAAAAATAAATAAAGGACCTTAAAAATAAACACATGCAAACACATTGAGTGTGTAAGAGTTAGTGAAGTACCAGATGAGGTGAAGATGGGTTCGTCAAGATATGGAAGAAAGATGGTAGCCGTTGATCAGCCATTTTCCGGTAACTTTTTTTGTTTGTGAGTCTGGTAGACTGAGTTATAATTATATGTGCCGGACGTATAAGTTTTGTTACAGCACTTTAAGTTTTTTTTTTTTTTTTAAATTTGCACTAATAGATTAATAATGGAGAAATTTTTTTAAACGGCCCATAACTACTACCTATATACAAAATCAAACTTCGCATAAGTTTTTTACCAAAATGAATCGTGAATCTCATCCGTTAGTTTTGGTTGAGGAAAAAATTTACGATCCTATACGTGTCTTTCGCGACCTTCTACATGATGGAATTTTTTAAAAACACAACTTCTCACGCGACACAAATTTGTTATTTTTGATGTATTAACAAAGTAAAACGCGACACAAGTTTAATAAAACGTGATCCAAATTTATTAAAATTTGACCCAAATTTAATAAACGCCACAAAGTAAACAACGGGACCCATTTTACACTCGCGACCCAAAAGAAGGATGTAAATTCTTTAAAAAAAAGTACGTTGAGGTGATATGTGTGAAATGAACAAAAGGTAAACTTTGGTATAAAAGTGCAAGTTTGTGCACTGTGTGTCCAAAACACTTTTTGGCAAAATGTGAGTTTAACGGTTGACACCTGTGACAGCCATCATCAAGTTTGGTCAAACAAGCCAAGAGAAAGCCTATATTGGTCATGTCCAAAACACTCACAAACTTGTGTTTTTAGACATATAATAAATAGTAAAAAAAAAAACATAAAATATATTTTTTACTCCCTCCGTTGAAATTATAGTTCATATTTTCGTTTTAAGATGTTTTAAAATAATTGTTCACTTTTTTTTAAGTAAAAACTAAAGAATATATAATGAAAGAATATTATAGACAAAAATACATCGTTGGGCCCTAAACTTTCCACAAAACATCACATGCCACCCTAACTTTTAAAAATCGTCGTCTGGCGTCCAAACCTTGTGTTTTTTAGGCCGATTGCATCCCTTGACCATTTTTGCCTCGGTCAACGCACGTTTTTTATAATAATATGAGGGGCATAATAGTTCAATCACGTTTGTGAAAACGTAGAGGGGGTGAATACGTTACCGTTTAAAACTCTTTAAACTTGTTGTATTAAATATCCATTTTATAGCTTGTTCTAATATGAAAGATGTTATCGACAAGTCACAACACAAGCAATCACATAATGCAAACATTAACGTAAAGCAATAAGTAAAAGAAAGAGCAAACCGAACACGAGGATTTATAGTGGTTCGGTCACGGATCTCCTCTCCGCCCGACTCCACTCCTTGAGTACTCAACTCGAGAGTTACTTCACTAGATCAACAAGCTTCTTTCTCGGCGGAGAAAACCTTACAATCGTTGCTTACACTTTATCCGGTACAAAGCTAAATACCGGGTTCTTTTACAAAGGTACAACCACTCCTATCGTCGCCTATAATATTTCTGACACTAAGTTAGATGCCGAGTTCTTTCCCAAGGGTACAACCACTCCCACTATATTTTGTGGCCCAACATAGAAACCTTGTGTTTTATGGCACAAACACATAAACCATCTAATCTATATTGTGATGATACAATGATGATACAAGACATACATGTCTAATGGATATAGATGTCTAATCTAAATGAACTTCTTAAATAAGAAGTCATCAATCATTGAAGATGTCAAGTGCCCTTGAATCTTCATATGTTGGTATGATTGAATGAATGATGAATTCAAGATCTTCTAACCTTCTTGGTGGATCATGAAGTATGCTTACAACATAATGAGAGTTAGTAATATTATGATCATTATGTAAAGGGTGATTCATTGATGTTTCTACATGGTTTTCTACTAATCTATATGTGTTTGTTTTTTTCATCTTTTCATCATCAAGTTCATGAGTAAACCATGAACTTCTATTTATAGGTAAACTAACAAAGAGGTTTCCAAAACCATGTTCCAAATATTTTACTATATTAGTCACATCAAGATCTTATGGAAAGTCAACTTTTATATTTATCTCTACTCACATCAAGATCTTATGGAAAATCAACTTCTACATTTGAAAATCTTTCCATAAATGCTCATGATGCATGTCATGATGTCATGTATATATTTCTATTTATGATTAAAATATATATGAACGTAAACTTGTAAAGTTACTAGAAAATGTATTAGCTTGATATATAATATTTAGTAGGTTACTAAAAATATTTTATGTACTTATGTTGTTATAAGACACATTTTTATATATTGTAAACTTACTAATATTATATAAACACCTAATATGGCACTTATTCTATTTAACACCTAAAATGTACTTTTACACCTAAAATACTTAAAGAATCTAAAAGTATTTTAGTCATTCTAAATGGTTGGTCAAGGGTTTGATCATAATGCCACATAACAAACATGTACGAACCTGTGTTGTAGCATACGATGACTCGAGACGTTGAGATGTGTTGAATGTCTGTTGAGACAAACTATGATTACAAGTAACTTGTACATTTTACTTTATGTATCAAGTTATACGTTTGTCATCAATCAAAACAAACGAGACTGTATAGATTAAATATCGTAATATTTGCACTATTTTACCATCATAGTTTTGATCTGTGGTCCCAAATTGAAATATTTTACCATCGTGTCGTCCACTATACCAAAATGGACATTGACCATGCCGCAGATGGGGACCTTTGGGGATTAAGTGCTGATGAAGCATGGGAAGCCATAGAGGATTGTGCCCAATTCGCTAAGAAGTTAGACAACCCAACGAACATTATTACGGATCAATTGATAGCAAGTTTGAGGGAACAAGCAAGAAGTTTGTTTGGGGATAAAAACATTAGAGATGAGATACCTAGGTGCAATGAAAACATAGGTAATCTAGATACAATGGTGGATGAGGTCACAAATCAAAGCCCACCAAGTACCCCACAAGTCCTACCATCATTTGAGGTACACACACCGCCCGTGACTTACCCGGAAGAAGTAGAAGAGACTATAGGAACTCCAATAGAGGTAGAGCCCTTGGACCAAACACAACTAGAGGATATAGGTTTGAATACTTATAATGATAACCTTACTCTTAGTTCTAGGGAAATTCCTAGTTTTGATGAACCGGAGCCTCAACCAAAACCGTTACCTAATCTTCCATCCTTGGATGAAAATTTAGGAATTGAAATAGGTCCCGATCCACCCAAAAAAACTTTAAAAACAAGTTGTTGATAATGAAATATTACACAACTTTGGTGAAAACTTTTTTGGTAAAACTCAAGGAATAAGCTGTCGAGAGCTTAATTTCTAATCAGATTTGTTGGAACAAATTTAACACAATCACAAACTTAACTGTTGTAAGCTATAAATTCATAAAAGCTTGTCCTAAATTCCTGTAAGCTAGCTACTGCTAAGAGCTAATCCTTTTAAGCTAAACTAAGCTAAAGTCAGGCAAAGGAAACAACAAAACAAGTTCAAATAAGCTTATAAGCTTATCTGTTGCAACAGCTTCAACAGGCCAAAGGGGTGATCTTTTGCTGCCGTCAAAAGCTACTAACAATTATAACAAAAAATCACAAAAATGGACATCAAATATATGAGAAACTAGAGAATGTTTGTGCCAATTTTCAGGTCCTAAGGTCTAAAATTAATCAAAAGAAAAATCAAAACCAAACTATGATTGGACACCCCTTTTTTTTAGTTTGAGAATGCAGGCCTGGAGTGGTGTGTTTGCAGACCAAGAACAACCCAATCAAATGTGCTCAAAAATCTTGAATAAGCTAAGACACGTGAAGATTTACCTACCAACTATTAGTAAGACCAAATTCAAAACCTATATCTAACCTAATCTAAGCTAAAAGTTGAAACCAAAAAGAGGATTTGGACTATTTTTGTTGTGTTGTTTCAGTTTTTCAAAATGGTTCAAAAGGGATTGTTTGACCAATAACAGTCAAATGCCAAGTTTGCTACTATTGTACTAATGCGTCTAGAACTAAAATCAAGCAACAACAACACTTACTAAGCTAAAACCTAAATCCTAACTCTCTCACTGACTTGAAAACAGTTGTCAAAAAATTTTTTGGGAATCCACTCAAATCCTTAGAAACTCTTTAAATTGACTAGTATTTGACCAAAAACAACCAATTTAACTGTATTAAAGTTGTCTAAAGTAAAATTTTTAGCCAAAACCCTTTTTTACCTAACCAAACATTTCTATTCCAAACACTCCATAAGTTAACTGTTTTGAAACTTTTTAACTGTGACCCCTTGATTTTTGCAACAATTTTTGACCAAAGAGGTTGGAATTAGTAAATGAACACTAATCAAGCAAATTTCAAGTATCAATTAGCAGATTTAAATAAGAAAATAAGCTAAAGACAGATGAGGCTAAATGAGATAAGTTAAGACAAATTCAAACTAAGAACTAAATAAACTACTAGAGTAAACATAAGTTGAACTAAATAACATAAATAAGCAAACAAAGACAGAATTTTAGCACTATAAGTAGACAATAAGCTAAGCTACAGTAAAATGAGAAAATAAGCTAAAAATTGGTACTCACCTTGGACCCTAGCTAAACAAGGGCACCAAAATGGGCAGCTACAAGCTCTAGCTTATGCTAGTAAAGTCCATCTTGCCCCTTCATTGCGGGCAACTTCCTATGCTTTCCACTTTCTTTTTTAAGGTAAGTGATATTTGATTTTTCTGTGATTTTTTTTTTTTTTTTTTTTTTTTTTTTTTTTTTTTTTTTAGATTTGGAAACAGGAAGAGAACTTTATAAATCCTAACTAATCAACTACTAAAACTCAAGTAAGCTATTAATTAGCTTGTTGAGTTTTGGCATAAGCTAAGTCTTGCAATACTTGAAACTTTTAAAGACAAGAAATTTAAAGACTTAAACTGAAATTTTCATTAAATTAAAACCAAGAGTACATAAAAAAAATAAAGGCTAAAACTTAGAAAAACTGCTTAAAACCTAACTACTACACACTACTTAACTACTTGCCAAATGGCTTACACATCTCATTCTATTTATAGGGGAGCTTCTAGGGTTTCATGTGCTTGTCCTGACCCTCTTGTGTTTGTTGTGTGAGTATAAAAGCCTTGGATGCCAATTTGTGCTTTCTTGAGCTTATCCACACCATTGATAAATCTTGGCCACCACTTCTTTGATTATTAGCCGTAAATGAGGAATTTGGCACAAGGATTGCCATCGTGGCAATTGAGACTGATGGGTTATCATGTGAAGATAGTTTGGCGTGTAGCAGGAGGGATGAGCTGGAGGATAGTGACAGGGGAGGGTTTTGGAGGGAAAAGAAAACAGGGTACCGGTTTTGGATTCTTTGACTTTGGTGGTCAAAGTGTAAAATGGGTGTGTGTTATTATTTGTTGTTTCTGGGCGTGGATGGGTTTAGGCACCGGGCTAGGATGTGGTGCTGGTTATATTTTGGGCTAAGGTTTTATTGGGTCAAGGATTTGGTTTAGTATTAGTGTAGTTTTAAGGTTTAGTGTTAAATAGTATTAGGTAATTAATAATGATAATAGGTTTAAGTAAAAACTGAATTTGCAGAAACTATTTTTGTAGTTTTTTTTAATAATAATAATAATTACATAAATAATTCAAAACTATTAAATAATTTACTTAATAATAATTAGGGATGAGCATTTCGACCCGAATCCCGGAATCGTACCGGTACCGTACCGAAACGGTACCGTTCCCGATATACGGTATGGTACCGGGACTACGAAATAAAGTGAAAAAAAATCGGGACCACTAATTCGGTACGTGACCGGTACCAAATCGGGAAATTACCGAATAAAAACGGGAAAAACCCGATTTCCCGGTACCGATACCGAAACCGGTACCGGTACCACTATTTATTCTTGGAAAAAAATCGGTACCACTAATTCGGTACGGGATCGGTACCGTGCTCATCCCTAATAATAATACACTAATAATAATTAGGAAACATAAAAAGGTTTTGTCAAAAATATTTTGTGTGATTTTATTAAAAAGTAGCTTTTGGAAAAAGGTTTTGTTTTTGAAAATGGATTTTGATTTTGAAAAAGATTTTGCATTTAAGTTTAGGGGTGAAAAGAGTAAATTGGGAATTTAGGTGTCGGGGTGAGGGTATTTTGGTCATTTGGTTAAGGTAAAGGGGAAATTGGGTTTTGGTTAGGTTTTCCATGCTCACCCCCTCATCACATCCCGGGATTGACTTCAACGTTGACTTTTTGTCCTTTTCGTTTTTCTTCAAGATTGTGTCGAGTCGATCTGGTAATGCTTCATTTAGCTCCGTAATCCCATCCAAGCTCCATTTTGCTCACTTTTGCCTTTTTTCAATCCATTTGTACCTGAAACATACAAAAACACACACCAAGGATATTTGTAACATTATATGGTCATTTTTGGGTGTTTTTTGTCATTTTGATGGGTTTTTCGGGCCTAAAATGATGAGTAAAAGGCCACTCATCATCTGGGTAGTCTTAGGATAAAGGTAGTAGACTCTAAGCCTTGTGTAGTAGAAGCTGACATAGGAGTGAACCATGACCTTACATATTTACATCACCCATTCATGATTGATCATAAGAAACATTATGGGTTTAAACCGGGTTTATTAGGTCAAGATGGATTCCCAACTAGGAATCTCTCAAAGTTGATGGAAGATGATCCCTTCTTAGGAGAAAATTTTAACTCACCCAATGACCAAAGTGAACTAGGTAAGGTTATGATGAAAGGAGCACACCCCTTTGAGCATAAAATTCATCCACCACTCTTTCCTCACGTGGCATATTTCCACCTTAAGGGTGTGTATCGTTACTTCCACCCATACTTAATCCTAAGTGTAGGTAAAACCTCCCCTATTTCCATTAAATAAGCGTAGAGTCAGGCTCGTGACTCGAACTAAAACAAGCGCTTCTTGGGATGCAACCTATGTTTTATTTGTTTTATTTGTTTTGTGTGTTTGATTGATTTTATTTGTTTCCATATGCATGTTTTATTTATATTGTTTGTGGCTCATGTTTCAAAGTAAATTGTGAAAATGCTTTATTTTGTTTTTAACTTCTTCTTAACTACATATAAAGGTATTTCGCAAAAGCTAAGTGTAAGGGAAATCTAAACTTGTTTTCTAAGAAAGGGATTGGACATGAACCACAACAATATTGACTCAACATGTATATAAGTACTTGTTTGAGTCAAATGCTTGTATCGAGTCATAATGATTATTTTGCAGGATTTCCAGGAGTTAAGGCATAAGTTTTTCCAGAAATTTTCCGGAAACTAACCAAAGAATTTCTGCAGGTCACTTCTGACGGCGTCAGGATTAACACCTGACGACGTCATGTGTAAAATTCTGGAAATTTTGCAAGTTTTGTTTCTCGGCCGGAGTCGTAAAAGTTTTTGTTAAATCTTTATGATGAGACGAAAAATGATCCGTTTTTAGGGGGTCATTTAAGCCCGAATTCAACTTTATTTGATCAAATATTGCCCTAAATCGTTCCTTTTGTGATTTTAGGTACTTTGGGAGTGAAATCTGGAAAAGGAAGCAATTCGGACGTTTTTGGAGCATAAAAGTGAAGAAAATGCCAAAGTCTTAATTTTCCATGCTGGGAACAGTAGGTGACGGCGTCAAGAGTAATTTCCTGACGGCGTCAAGAGCAAAAGTCCATGACGACCCAGAACAGATTTGACGGCGTCACGAGGGTAGGGCGTCAAGAGTAAAAGTCATGACGGCCTGGAAATGGTTTTGTCTTGACGGCGTCAAATGTAAATCAAGGCAGTCCGAGAATGGTTTTGGCGGCGAGGTGACGGCGTCACAAGTTTTGTCTTGACGCCGTCAGACCCCTTTTCCTATATATAGTTTTCTAATTTTTTACATTTAAGGAGAGAAGTTTTGGGAGAAACCCTAAGTACGATTTTGGTGTAACTTTACAGGTTTTTCAAAGGTTCCAAACCCTTGATACCTTGCATGTGTAATCAAGATAAGTGTTCCTTTAATTCAATCAATATGTCTATGTGTTGGTTGTCTATATCTTGTTCTTGTCTTAATTCCATCATGCTAGGCTAGATCTATCTTGTGTTTGCTTAGATCTAATGAAACCTAGATGTTGATTATGTGTTGATTGCTTGTTTATACTTGTTTTGGATGAATGATTTATATCTTAGGCTTAAGAAAACTGGCAGATCTCCAATTGGTAACATGCTTGAACGTCTTAAGAAACATGAACCAACGCGCACTAGGTCTTTATTGGTTGTATTTAATGCATGAGCCATTGTTTACAATCCCTATAGTTGTGCTGGGCATGGTGTAGGAGGAGATAAGAGCTCATAGAATTGGGGAGTTATGTGTGCCACCCCATGAATGGTATTAAGGAATACGATCCGTCATCCATGCAATTATAACAAGTAATTAACGTGTAAAAGATGTCTAAGGAGTAGTGAAATCTAAGTAAACATATTTTCTCCAATTACTGCTCACAACTTTAGTATAATTTAGTTTATTTTCATTTCTAGTATTTTATTTTGATTGCATCTTAGTATTGGGTTAGTTGAATAGCAACTAATTCCGCCCACATCCTTCAAACCCGAGATTTTTAATTGCTTTCCATAAAATATAAAAATACAAAAATAATCATCCCTCACCTTTAGAACTAGTATTTAGGCTTTCTAATCCTAGCGACACTATTCTTAAGCTGAACGATCAATCCCCCGGTACTTGTCACTATACTATACTACAACGATCAGGTACACTGCCTGGTGGGGGTTGTAAGCTTCTCAAGATCCCTCGAGAGGTAAAGCCTGTTGCGATTCCCACGCATCAAGTTTTTGGCGCCGCAGCCCGGGGAAATAGTTATTGTCTAGGTTAGAATTTCTTTTTATTAGGTCTACTTGCTAGATTCCTTTCTAGTAAGATTTTATTTTTATTTTTAGTTTTCTTTAGTCTATCTTATTTCTTTGTGCCTTTGTTCGTAACCACCCGACATCATGGACAACGGGAACATCTTTGAACCCGTCATCCCACCACAACAAAACCCACCATTAGAACCCCTTAGGCCCCGAACCTTAGGAGAGTATTCCCGACCTAGCCACCAAGGCTACCGAAACACCATTGAGCTCACCGGAGCCAATGTGACCCCCTTGCGATCCGACACCATCCGTTTGGTGCAAAGCGGATGTGCATTCCATGGACTTCGTTCCGAAGATCCAAACCAACATCTTAAGGACTTCATCAAAATCGTAGATTCCATAGACCTAGATGTTGCAACTAGAGAGACTACCCGTTTACGCCTATTCCAATTCTCTCTACGGGATCAAGCTAGTCAATGGCTTGAGCGTTTTCCCGCGGGATCCATCACCACATGGGATGATCTCACCACTCGTTTCCTTGCTCAATTTTTCCCACCGGGGAGAACTACTAAGCTTAGAAATGACATCTTGATGTTCCAACAACGTCAAAATGAAACCTTTTATGAAGCATGGATTCGATATAAAGACCTACTCAGAAAAGTCCCTCATCATGGCATCGAACCATGGCTCCAGATCCAAATCTTTTACGATAAGGTTGACTATCAAACAAGGAGAGCCATTGATTACGCAGCCAAGGGTAGGGTAAATTGACTTAGCGTTGACGAGTGCTGGAAAGTTCTTGAGGGGTTGGCACAATACGAAGAGGAAGGATGGGAGGACCCGATGTTCCCAAGCAAGGTAAAACTTGACTACGCATGTGCCACCCAAGAACAGTTGTTAGGAAGCATCGAGAAGCAGGTAAAAGAATTAATGAGTATTGAGAAACTTGCTGCTGAACCCGTGTGGAATCATAATCTACGCAGGAATACGGTTATCAACCAGAATTTTCCTGAACGTTCACGACAAGAGGAATTCGAAGGGATAATGGTAACCTTCATGGATAATCAGGAAAAACAAATCCAGCACCTAGAAGCACGCATGGAAAGCACTCATAAAGCTTTTATGAATTTCGCAGACCAATTCATATCAAGGGTTAAAGAAAAGATCAAAGAAAATTCCGTACCTAAAAAATTGAAAAAGTCTTCGAGGTTTCAACCCCTTTTGTGTTTGACCAAGAGGATAGCGGGAAATTTTCCCCAAGTGCCTTACCATTAACTACCCCCCATTCTCATGAGCACCCCCATGCAGAGAAGAGTTCGCAATTCCATAACATTTTCGTTGGATGTTTGCGTACCACATTCCCGAACTTATCCAAGAGACGTTCTTTTGGTTTTAAACCCGGTGTAAAGAGGTTGCACCTCAAAAACACCACTGATTTGAAACCCTCTATTGAACAACATCTCTCTTTTCACACCAATGACCCGTGCACAGGGATCGACTTAGCCAAAACGTCACCCAATCCCTTCTACAACCTTACCTCTTTCCGTGACAGTAATGAGACGTTCGACCCTAGTGGACCTCGTTAACGGAATAGCTACTCATGGGTTTTACTAATGTTTAGCTATTCACGCAAAGTGCAGGGACTAAACATGGAACTACTCCAATTCTCACCTTACACGGGCATCTGACGACGTCAGATTTAACTCTTGACGCCGTCAGCTCGATGGATCAGCAATATTAACCCAAAACCAATCACTTTCAACCCATACCCCACAAATCTCACCCAAAGTGCTGCTGCTACTCCGATTCTCCACCCTCCAATTCGACGTCTTCCGCATCCAATCTTCACTTGGTAAGTGATTTTTCTTCATCCTTTTTCGATCAATTGTCCTTAGGACCCATCAATTTGGAAAACCCCTTTCGCCCGAAACCCCATTCTTGACCCATTATTAACAAATCGTAATGCCATCCATTTGGTGATTTGTAAACATGGGGTTACCCGTTGATTATGTTATCCCACTCGAATCATGCATTAGTTTAGGGAAAGCCACTCATGCCACGGATTCTTTGACCCCCCACCCATGTTTTCTGATTAAAGGGGCGTTTGGGTAATGGGTTAAGAGTTTGAAAATTGATTTTTCCCTCGCATTTGCATGTTTCAGATTCTGATCAATCTGACGGCGTCAGGATTACTCTTGACGGCGTCAGATGTGTCTGACTGCATGAAGTTCATTAGAATTCTCGTTCTAATCGTTTCCGTTCACTCTACCTTTTTCCAGGAAAATGAGCAAAAGATCTCGTCAACATAAGGGCAGTTCCTCTATGTCTCAAAGGGTCAATTATGGAGAATTGGTCCATAGTTGGAGCGAGTTTGACGATGTTGGTGCTAACACCAAGTATGCGGAGCTTTGTAACCACCATATTGATGATGGGGCTGTGGTTGACTGGGAGTTTCTTAGGGCCCAAGGGTTGGAGGCTGCGTTTTTGGAGAGAATCCACACTGATGGATTTGCGGGTCCTCAGTGGGAGAGGTTGTTTAGGATAAGGGTGAGCAAACGGACCGGATGGACCGGACCGACCGACAAAACCGACCGGACCGGACCGGACCGGACCGACCACATTCGGTCCGGTCCTCGGTCTAGGCTTTTTAGCAAATTCGGTCCTCGGTCCGGTCGGTCCGGTCCGGTCCGGTCCGGACCGACCAAAAACCCGAAAAAACGTGCCAAAATATGCCTAATTGGACCGGACCGACCGAAGACCGGACCGGACCGAACCGGACCGAGACCGGACCGACCACATTCGGTCCGGTCTCGGTCTATGGTTTTTCCGGTTCTCGGTCCTCAGTCCGGTCGGTCCGGTCCGGTCCGGTCCGGTTTTTGGACCATGCTCACCCTTAGTTTAGGATTAGAGAGACAGTGTATAGTGAGTTGGTGAGGGAGTTCTCTGCGACCTTCCGTTTTGATCAGGTTGAGGCTAGGACGGATGTGGGGGGCACCACTGTGTATTTTAGGCTAGGGGGAGAGTTGCGGTCATGTTCAGTCGCTGAGTTTGGTTGGAGGATTGGGTTGTATACTAGAGAGGAGGTTGATGGGGTTTTTATGCAGAGGTTGTTACATGGGGAGACTCATAGGAGTGAGATGAGGTGTATCACTTTTTGGCCGACCATTGGGAACGGGGTTTACACCTCGACTACTGGGGCAGCATCCATTAGGGACCCCATAGCTAGGTTAGTCCACAGGTGCATCACATACAGCCTGTCAGGACGTCATGGCACCACTCACCGTGTCACTGCTTCAGACCTGTTCTACTTGTACACCATCTTCTCAGCGAATGTCTACTGCAACATCCCATTTTGGGTGGCCAGTTATTTGAGGACCAGTGTGGGTGAGAGGGATATTGACAAGGTGTATGGGGGGATGTTCGTGACCAGGTTGGCTCTTTCCTATGATCTTCTTACTCCTCCGATCATAGGGTACTTGAGCGACTGTGGGGCATGTAGGGTAGTGAGGGCTAAATCCCTCAGGCAGATGAGCATTGTGATGCCTAACAGGCATGGGACCTATACTTGGTATGAGGCAGGGGGCCAGATGTTGAGGAGGAAGTTGATGATGAGGTAGATCCCCAGCAGCATCAGTTCCAGGGTTATGAGGAGGGGACAGCTGACTACTACCGACATATGGGTCGGGGTGACTGGCAGGCATACCAGGGTGCCTGGATGGGTCAGGTGGACGCATGGCGGACCACCACTGACCAACGCTTTGACTGGATGTATGATCACACCATCCGCCAGATGCAGCACCTCTCCACCCGAGATCAGATCGAGCCTCACCTACAGATTGACCCATTCCCTGGCCGTGAGGCTGACTACCCTCCCTACGGGTACACCGGACACCTCCCTCCTGGCTATGACTACCGCTTTGGTCCTCCTCCCCAGTGACTCCTCTTGATTTCTGTTATCTTTGAACTATTTATTGATGGCTGTGTAATTTGAAACATTTGGTACTGTAATAGCTTAGGATGCGGCCTCTGTTGGCCTTGAACAATTTACTTTCATGATTACGTTTGTTTGAAATAATTAGTGGTGCTCATGGTGACGTTATTCAATTTGTGTATTCTTATTTGTGTGATTTTTCTTTATTTGTTTGTTTGTTATTTGCTTCCGTATGCATGCTTAGTTTTTATAGTTGGTTGATCATGTTTCTAAACTAAATTGTGGAAATACTTTACTTTGTTGTTTTGGCCTAGTCTTAACTCCACCTAAAAGTATTTTTGCAAAAGATAAGTGTAAGGGGAAACCCCAAATATGTTTTTAAGAAACAAATCGATCATGATTCTCCACAATAATAAATGAACATGTATATTCGTATTTGTTAGAGTCAAATGCTTGTATGGAGTCATAATGAAGTTTTGCAGGATTTTCCAGGAAGTAGGACCAAGTTTTTCCAGAAATTTTCCGGAAACTTAACATAAGAATTTCTGCAGGTCAATTCTGACGGCGTCAGGAGTTTACTCTTGACGGCGTCAGGTATAAAAAATCTGGAAATTTTACCGGTTTTGTTTTTCTAACGGAGTCTTATGGTTTTTGTGAATTATTAAGTTTTATAATCTCCAGGAGATCTGCAAACTTCATTCCACAAGCATTATATCTTATTTTGTTTTCTAGGATTTAGTAACTTATATAGGATGCCGCCGATTTTACGCGAGGTTGTCTTGTCTATTTTGTCAGGTTTTACAGGTTATGTATGACGAGAAGATGATTTATATTCTGGAAGGGAAGCCTTGATTGTTCATTTTCTTGGAGGAAGATTTAACCTGGCCACCTTATTATCCATACCGAGCGAATCAGGGGAGTATTTGATTTCATTCTCTTTACTTATTCACTTGAACATTGGGGACAATGTTCATCTTAAGTGTAAGGGGAGGGTAAAAAGATGATACCTTACATATGCACTTTCTCTTGAGTTTGTTTTGTTTAATGGTAGATGTGTAATAAAACTATGAGAAATACTTGTTAGTGCAATTTTAGCGCCAAATTTAAAATTTTTTTACAACATTTAGGAGTGAAACTTTAGCCATAGCAAGCGTCTCATGGATAGGAGATTGTATGACTAGCACATAACCGTATATTCAGAAAAAATTTCCACCCAAATATGTGAGGTTCGCCTTTAGATTTGATAGGAAAAGCATTCATTATTAATGCTTATGAGTGTACCGGTAGCATTTAGATTCTAGAACTTGCGTTAGTGATGCATCCCGAGACCGCTAGTGAGACTACATTCGTGTGGTAGGATTTACTACATGATAAGAGGCATTAGGATTACCCTTGTGTTAAACCCGTATCATAATTACTTGACCATTTAAGTCATATTACTTGGCTAGTTAAGTCAACTAATTTTTCCCACACCCTTAGCGTTGTACTCATTTTTAGTACACGAAACCCCTGGTACACCCCTCCGAGCCTATCTTTTCGTTTCTAACTTTAACATTAAAGGAAGAATTTGTTACACCCCACTTAAATGTACACCCAAATCGCCTTAGCCTTCCGTGTATGCGCTCATTTTTAGTGCATTATTGTTATTTGTTAAACCCTAAGTTAACTTTCTAATTGATTACATGGTTGCTAAGTCGAGTCATATCCTTGTACATATTGTTTTGGGACGATTGGGACTCATGGGTAAGTACTTATTTTATGGAGTAATGGGGAAGAACATCACCTATTACCCTCATGTGTACGTTAATCTTAAAAGTGCTCAAAGTGTTTTAATTTTCTTAATTCGAGTCACTAGATTAGTTAATTGTAAAGTATGTAAAGATTCAAGTGTAAGGGAAATGTTCATTCCCTATGATGTATTATTTCGGATGGTAGGGTAAGAGTGTATGCAAAAAAAAAAAAAAAAAAAAAAAAAAAAAAAAAAAAAAAAAAATCGAAAAATCAAGAAAAAGAAAAAAAAATAGAAAAAAGGAAAAAGAGAAAAAAACATACGGACTACCATCCCGTTTCATTCTATGTTTATTTTATGTTTTTGTTATTTTTCATTTATTAGCTTAAGTCGAGTCTAGTCTTGGCTTAGTAACGCCATATTGTACATGTAATTAACCAAGAGTGTTAACTCGCCACCAGTAAAAAACTTCCTTTATCCAACAAAACCGTGTATTTTATATCCCTACACCTAACGTTACAACCCTTTAAAAGACCTCTTTGATAGTTTATCCTAGGTGCTTACGCCATGTGGTGGAGGTTTGATCCTTTCCCAAGCCTATGGTAATCTATTTTGCTATGACAGGTAGTGAGAGATATCTTCCGTTTCCATATTGTAATTTACACTTTATTACACCCGAGAGATGTGAGTATCTAAACACTATTTGTGAGGTGCTTGTGTATAACCTCCGTGCTTGTCTATTGGTCTTTAGTGGAACGATTATTTGTTGTAATTACTTTTATATTAGTGTTAAATAACCCCTAACTTGTCTTTTGAGTAGAATAAAAGCGCATTTGCTTGAGGACAAGCAAATCTCAAGTGTAAGGGTATATGATGAGACGAAAAATGATCCGTTTTTAAAGGGTCATTTAAGCCCGAATTCAACTTTATTTGATCAAATATTGCCCTAAATCGTTCCTTTTGTGATTTTAGGTACTTTGGGAGTGAAATCTGGAAAAGGAAGCAATTCGGACGTTTTTGGAGCATAAAAGTGAAGAAAACGCCAAAGTCTTAATTTTCCATGCTGGGAACAGTAGGTGACGGCGTCAAGAGTAATTTCCTGACGGCGTCAAGAGCAAAAGTCCATGACGACCCAGAACAGATTTGACGGCGTCACGAGGGTAGGGCGTCAAGAGTAAAAGTCATGACGGCCTGGAAATGGTTTTGTCTTGACGGCGTCAAATGTAGATCAAGGCAGTCCGAGAATGGTTTTGGCGGCGAGGTGACGGCGTCACAAGTTTTGTCTTGACGCCGTCAGACCCCTTTTCCTATATATAGTTTTCTAATTTTTTACATTTAAGGAGAGAAGTTTTGGGAGAAACCCTAAGTACGATTTTGGTGTAACTTTACAGGTTTTTCAAGGGTTCCAAACCCTTGATACCTTGCATGTGTAATCAAGATAAGTGTTCCTTTAATTCAATCAATATGTCTATGTGTTGGTTGTCTATATCTTGTTCTTGTCTTAATTCCATCATGCTAGGCTAGATCTATCTTGTGTTTGCTTAGATCTAATGAAACCTAGATGTTGATTATGTGTTGATTACTTGTTTATACTTGTTTTGGATGAATGATTTATATCTTAGGCTTAAGAAAACTGGCAGATCTCCAATTGGTAACATGCTTGAACGTCTTAAGAAACATGAACCAACGCGCACTAGGTCTTTATTGGTTGTATTTAATGCATGAGCCACTATTTACAATCCCTATAGTTGTGTTGGGCATGGTGTAGGAGGAGATAAGAGCTCATAGAATTGGGGAGTTATGTGTGTCACCCCATGAATGGTATTAAGGAATACGATCCGTCATCCATGCAATTATAACAAGTAATTAACGTGTAAAAGATGTTTAGGGAGTAGTGAAATCTAAGTAAACACATTTTCTCCAATTACTGCTCACAACTTTAGTATAATTTAGTTTATTTTCATTTCTAGTATTTTATTTTGATTGCATCTTAGTATTGGGTTAGTTGAATAGCAACTAATTCCGCCCAAATCCTTCAAACCCGAGATTTTTAATTGCTTTCCATAAAATATAAAAATACAAAAATAATCATCCCTCACCTTTAGAACTAGTATTTAGGCTTTCTAATCCTAGCGACATTATTCCTAAGCTGAACAATCAATCCCCCGGTACTTGTCACTATACTATACTACAACGATCAGGTACACTGCCTGGTGGGGGTTGTAAGCTTCTCGAGATCCCTCGAGAGGTAAAGCCTGTTGCGATTCCCACGCATCACTTTAGTTTTATAAACTCCAGGAAATCTGCAAATATTCATTCCACAAGCATTATATCTTTAATTGTTTTGTTTTTATTTCTAAGTCTGGAATTACATCGAGTTGTGAGTTTTCTCTGCTCGGTTTGATGCTTTGGGTTTTTGTGTTTGTTTTCTCAGGTTTAACATGTTATATTGGATAAGAAGATTTATATTTCGGAAGGGAAGCTTTCAAATTTCATGTTCTTGGAGGAGGATTTAACCATGTTAACGATTTATCCACATTTGAACGAATCAGGAGAGTATTTGTTTTTATTCTTTTACCTTATTCACTTTTACATCTTTTTATTGAACATTGGGGACAATGTTCAGCCTAAGTGTAAGGGGAGGTTAAATGATGATACCTTAGAGAATACAATTACGCTTGAGTTTGTTTCTTCAATAGTAGGTGTCTAATAAAACTAAGAGAAATACTGGTTAGTGAGACTACATTCGTGTAGTTAGGATTTACTACATGATAAGAGGCATTAGGATCACCCTTGTGTTAAACCCGTATCATAATTACTTGACCATTTAAGTCAATTACTTTGACTAGTAAAGTCAATTAATTTTTCCTACACCTTTGTGATGTACTCATTTTTAGTACACGATACCCCTAGTACACCCCTCCGAGCCTATCTTTTTCGTTTCTAACTTTAAGCATTTTACTTAAAGGAATAATTTGTTAACAACCCACCCCAAATGTGCAACCAAATCGCCTTAGCCTTCCTTGTATGCACTCATCTTTAGTGCATTCTTGTTATTTGTTTAAACCATTAGTTAATTGTCTAATTGATTACATGGTTGCTAAGTCGAGTCATATCTTGTACATATTGTTTTGGGACGATTGGGACTCATGGGTAAAGTACTAGTGTTATGAAGTAATGGGGAAGAACATCATATATTACCCCCATATGTGCGTTAATCTTAAAAAGTACTCCAAGTGTTTTGATTATCTTGATTCGAGTCATTAGAATAGTTAATTGTAAAGTATGTAAAAGTTCAAGTGTAAGGGGAATGCAAATTCCCTATGATGTATTATTTTGGATCGTAGGGTAAGAGTATGCAAAAAAAAAAAAAAAAAAAAAAAAAAAAAAAAAAAAAACATACGGACTATGTTTATTTTATGTTTTTGTTACTTTTTGATTAGCTTAAGTCGAGCCGAGTCTTGGCTTAGCAACGCCACATTGTACATGTAATTAACCAAGATGATTAACTCGTCACCAATAAATATTGCCTTTATCCAACAAAACCGTGTTTATCCTATCCTTACACCTCATGTTATAACCCTTTAAAAGACCTCTTTGATAGTTTATCTTAGGTGCTTACGCCAAGTGGTGGAGGTTTGATCCTTTCCCAAACCTATGGTAATCTATTTGCTATAACAGGTAGTGAGAGATGTTTTCCATTTCCATATTGTGATATATACTTTATTACACCCGAGAGATGTGAGTATCTAAACACTATTTGTGAGGTGCTAGTGTATAATTTTCGTGCTTGTTTTTGGTTGAAGTGGAACGATTATTTGTTGTAATTACTTTTATATTAGTGTTAAATGACCCCTAACTTGTATTTTGATTAGAATAAAAGCGCATTTGCTTGATGACAAGCAAATCTCAAGTGTAAGGGTATTTGATGAAGCGAAAAGTGTAACGCTTTTGGGGGGTCATTTAAGGCCAAAGTCAAGATTATTTGATCAAATATTGCCTTAAATCGTTCCTTTTGTCATTTTAGGTACTTTTGAGATGAATTTTACAAAAGGAAGCATTTTGGACGTTTTTGGAGAGAAAAAGTGAAGAAAACGATGTGGAAAACTAGAAGGGGGTTGAATAGTTTTACGTCTTTTTACTTCGTTATAAAAATTAGTTTTAGAGTTTTGCTTAGCTTTTAAAAACTTAGATTCGATAATATGTGATCTCAAGTCTTGTACAATATAAACAATTAATACTACACAATAAATTATAATGATAAATAATGAAATAAGTAAGAGATGGAAAGATCGAACCGCGAGACAAGAGATTTATAGTGGTTCGGCTACAAGGGCACCTTCCTTGCCCTACTCCACTCCCCGAGCACCTAACTCGAGAGTTTTCTTCACTATATCAACAAGCTCCCTTATGGCGGAGAAAACCGTACACACCAATATACACACCAATCTACACACCACTTTTCACACCACAACTTCGTCACACCTAAGTCACAACTTCTACACAACTTCTTCAAACCAATCTACTTCACAACTAACTACTCCACACCTATCTTCTTCACACCAATCTAGTACCTAGCTTATCTTCTTCACAGCAAGCTACTAACTAATCACACAATCTATATCTAACACAACTAACTACAATCAAATATTCACAACAATCTTCACAAAGAATAATGTAAAAGATCTTTGATGATGCACCAACAACTTGGATGTGGAGATCACAACAAGTTGTAATACTTCTTGTCTTGAGGAATAGAAGTATTCTTCTCTTGCACTTGAGAGGATGAAGGTTGGATCACTTTGAAACAAAGAATTTATATACTTATGATCAAAGGATAAAAGAATGGAGATTTGGATCTAGATCAGAAAGTTTAGTAGTGCAAAAGGTGAGGAAAAAATCCAGGTTTAAGGTGGTATTTATAGGCAACAGAATCTGACAGAGGAGCGTGGCCGGTCCCCTTAATTCATGGCCGGCCCCCTTAAAATTAAGGGGACCGCCCTTTATAATTAAGGGGGGCGCCCAGCTGAAACGGCCAGATTCTTGTCTTTTAGTGGGGAAAGTTTATTTGGTGAAAAACTAACTGATTTTGGTTAAAACTTTGAATTCATATTTTTAGTATGAATAAAACATTTTTCTTTATTACCAAAAGTGTTTTTCAAAAATATATAATATGTTTATATAATTAAATAAACTTTGTATTAGTTAATTAAAAACCCCTTTGATCATAAATTACACTAAACACTTTGTTTATTCATACCTTAAGTGATTTGGATGTAAAGAGAAATATTAATCATTAAATACTTGTTTATGTCACAAGTTTTAGTTCTATGAGTTTATATTTTGTGATAATCAAAACATAGAGATATTGATAACATGTTAATAATGTTTTTAGGCATTAATTTATGTCAACAATCTCCCCCTTTTTGATTATTACAAAACCTTAAACTCAATATGTCTAAAACTTGTTTTTAGACAAGTATTATAGAGTTTACATTTCTCTTCTCCCCCTTTTTGTAAAATTAAAAAGGTTAAGCCGAGAAAGCTTCGCGAGGGAAGTTTAAACGGGTAGAATGCTCCCCCTTGATGTATGCTCCCCCTCATTTGAGAGCACCAAGGGAACGAGCTATGGAGATCTTTGCTACAAAAATATTTGAAGAGAGCAAGATACACATATATGCAAGGCAACAATTATGCAACTAAACATAGATTCATTCAAGCATTATAGAAATGAAAAGCATTACAACATTCAATATGCTTGAAGCATATTAAAAAAAATAACACAAAAGAGAAGACATAGTTCTATATTGCCTAAGAGAGCACTTGGACTTGCTTGCAACCCATGGTTGATTGTTTTATTTGCTTGAAGGGAAACATAAGAATAAAGCTTAGATGTTTGATTGAGAGGGATATGGGGTGGAGTATGGAGCGGAAGAAGTGGATCTCACGATGTTGTATCGTGTTAAGGGTGGTATTGGATGATTACGAGTGAGAAGATATTCAATCCAAGAAATATCTTCACTCAAGTAGAGGATTTGTTTTTGAAGGAATATGCAACAAGGGTAAAAGTGAGAGTGGTTTGTAACTTGATCCAGGTCTCCAGCTTCCCTATCGCAGGATAATGTATCTCTAACAACACAAGCACAAGTATGTATTTCAACATGTTTCTTCTTGTTATTCTTAATTTTGTTTAAATAATTTCTGATATATACGCATGCAAAAATTCTTTTTTTTTAGACAATTAATTGCAAACTGTGGCATGTACAGAAATCAAATATTGTTGCTTTTGGGTCGCATACACAACATTCCAGGAAAACAAATGATACATAACAAACCACTCCCGAATGATTGCTACAAAGTCTCAATTGATAAATCGTTAGTGGATACAGCATGCATACCGGACATATTAGGGAATCTTGGGTTAAAAACAGTTAGGGAAGGTGTGGAAAACTAGAAGGGGGGGTTGAATAGTTTTACGTCTTTTTAATTTGTTATAAAAGATTGTTTGAAAGTTTTCTTTGTTTTCAAAAATTTAGATTCGAAGCTATATGATATCAAGTCATGCACAATATGAACAACACTAAATATCTATGATAAAGTAATAATAATGTAAATAAAGAGATAGATGAGAGTTGGAAAGATCGAACCGCGAGATAAGAGATTTATAGTGGTTCGGCTACAAGGTCACCTTCCTTGCCCTACTCCACTCCCCGAGCACCTAACTGGAGAGTTTTCTTCACTATGTCAACAAGCACCCTTACGGCGGAGAAAACCTTACACACCAAATTACACACCACAACTTCGTCACAACTTATTCACACCTTCTACACAACTACTTCACACCTATTCACTACTCAATCACAACACTACTTCACACCAATCTACTTCCTAACTCTTCTTCTTCACAACTAACTACTAACCAATCACACTATATATATATATATATATATATATATATATATATATATATATATATATATATATATATATATATATATATATATATATAGGGTAAGGTTCTAGAGAAAAGTCGACTTTGATAGAAAAGTGAGAAAAAAAGTTATAGGGTTTAATTTGAAACATCTCAAACTTCATGGGTATGTTTTGAAACATACCCCCACACCACCCCACCCCACCCCCTCCTCCTCCCCCCCGAAACAATTTTTTTTTCCCGCCAAAAAAAAAATTTTTTTTTGGGCAAAAAAAAAAAAAAATTTTGGGCCAAAAATTTTCCGGCCAAAAATTTATAACCCAGATGCACATTTTTTTTTAATGCATCTCAGTTATAAAAATTGGTGCATCTATGATGCACCAATTTTTAGAGATGCACCAATTTTTATAACTGAGATGCACTAAAAAAAAAGGTGCATCTGGGTTATAAATTTTTGGCCAAAAAAAAAATTTTTTTTTTTGCCCAAAAAAAAAATTTTTTTGGCGGATTTTTTTTTTTTTTTTTTCGGGGGGGTGGGGGGTGGGGGTAGGGTGCGAATTTACAAAACCTCTTTAAAAAATGAAGGAAAATACAATTAGGTCCCTGTAGTTTGGTGTAAAAAAAAGGAGGGGAAGGAGGGGCTGATTTGTACACTTTTCTCACTTTTCTACGAAAGTGGACTTTTTTCATGAACTCACACATACATATATATATATATATATATATATATATATATATATATATATATATATATATATATATATATATATATATATATATATATATATATATATATATATACACCTAGCTAAACTATCTTCTATCAAATATTCACAACTAATTTCACAAAGAGATAAATACAATGATGATGCTCTAACAACTTAGATGTGGAGATCACAACAAGTTCTAATACTTCTTGTCTTGAGTAATAGAAGTATTCTTCTCTTGCACTTGAAAGGATAATGTTTGGATCACTTTGAAACAAAGATTTATGAATGTATGATCAAAGGATTAAGTGAATGGAAATGGAGATCTAGAACAGAAAGTTTAGGAGTGCAAGAGGTGAGAAAAATTCCAGATTTAAGGTGGTATTTATAGGCAACAAATTCTGACAACTGGAGCGTGCCGGTCCCCTTAAATCATGGCCGGCCCCCTTAAAATTAAGGGGACCGCCCCTTATAATTAAGGGGGCCGCCCAGCTGTAACGGCCAAAATCTTTGTCTTTTAGTGGGGAAAGTTTATTTGGTGAAAAAACTAACTGATTTTGGTTAAAAATTTGAATTCATATATTTAGTATGAATAAAACATTTTTCTTTATTACCAAAATTGTTTTTCAAAAATATATAATATGTTTATGTAATTGATGCGTGGGGATTGCACCAGGCTTTACCTCTCGAGGGATCTCGAGAAGCTTACAACCCCCACCAGGCAGTGTACCTGATCATTGTAGTATAGTATAGTGACAAGTACCGGGGATTGATTGTTCAGCTAGAAATAGTGTCGCTAGGATTAGAAAAACCTAATTACTAGTTCTAGGGATGAGAGATGATTCTTTTTGTATTTTTATGTTTTTTTAGAAAGCAAGTAAATGTCTCGGGTTTGAAGGATTTGGGCGGAATTAGTTGCTAGTCAACTAACCCAATACTAAGATGCAATCAAAATAAAATACTAGAAATGAAAATAAAGCTAAATTAAACTAAGGTTGTGAGCAATAAGTGGAGAAATTGTGTTTACTTAGATTTCACTACTCCCTAGATATCTTTTACATGTTAATTACTTGTTATAGTTGCGTGAATGACGGATTGTATTCCTTAATACCATTCATGGGGTGGCGTACTTAACTCCCCAATCCTATGAGTGCCTACTTCACTCCTATGTCGAGCCGGCTAAGAAGCTCTTAACATGGGATCATTAGAATTTACTCATGCATTAAATACAACCAATAAAACCTAGTACACATCGGTTCATGTTTCCTAAGACGTTCAAGCATGTTACCATTTGGAGATCTGCCAGTTTTCTTAAGCCTAACATTGAAATCATTCATCCAATACAACCATAAACAAGTAATCAACACATAATCAACATCTAGGTTTCATTAGATCTAAGCAAACACAAGATAAATCTAGCCTTGCATGGTGGAATTAAGACAAGCACAAGATATAGACAACCAACACATAGACATATTGATTGAATTAAAAGAACACTTATCTCAATTACACATGTAAGGGTTCAAGGGCTGAAAACCCTTGAAAAACCTGTAAAATTCGTATATGGTTCGGCCTTAGGGTTTCTCCAAACTTGTTCCCCTTAATGAATGAAAATTAGAAAACTATATATAGAAAAGAATCAAGTTGAGGCTTGACCCTAAATCGGCTAGTGTGTCGAAAGCTTTGGATCTTCCTATTTTACAAGGCAAAACAAATATACCCGGATCATCAAGCTTTTTAGGCAACTTGTTTTGAACGAAGGCGGTCCCATTTTTACCTAGCTTAAACTTCTCATATTTTTCTAGGAGGGCACTATAGTAAGGAGCACGGGCTAAGACATCAATGACGGGGCGTTCAAGGTGAAGTTCCTTGAATTCATCGTCAAGGTCTTGCATAGGAGGTGTTTCAACTATACTTTTGACCGGTTCTATGTCGGGTGTCTTATTTGGTTGGTCCTTTTGAAGAATTTGGTTTTGTTTGAAACACATGCTCTGATGCGTGGGAATCGCAACAGGCTTTACCTCTCGAGGGATCTCGAGAAGCTTACAACCCCCACCAGGCAGTGTACCTGATCGTTGTAGTATAGTATAGTGACAAGTACCGGGGGATTGATCGTTCAGCTTAGGAATAGTGTCGCTAGGATTAGAAAGCCTAATTACTAGTTCTAAAGGTGAGGGATGATTATTTTTGTGTTTTTATATTTTTATGAAAGCAAGTTAAAATCTCGGGTTTTGAAAGAGTGGGCGGAATTAGTTGCTATTCAACTAACCCAAAACTAAGATGCAATCAAAATAAAATACTAAAAATGAAAATAAATTAATTATACTAAGGTTGTGAGCAGTAATTGGAGAAAATGTGTTTACTTAGATTTCACTACTCCCTAGATATCTTTTACACGTTAATTACTTGTTATAATTGCATGGATGACGGATCGTATTCCTTAATACCATTCATGGGGTGGCATACATAACTCCCCAATTCTATTAGCTCTTATCTCCTCCTACACCATGTCCAGCACAACTATAGGGATTGTAAACAGTGCTCATGCATTAAATACAACCAATAAAGACCTAGTACGCCTCGGTTCATGTTTCTTAAGACGTTCAAGCATGTTACCATTTGGAGATCTGCCAGTTTTCTTAAGCCTAACATATAAATCATTCATCCAAGAACAAGAATAAACAAGCAATCAACACATAATCAATATCTAGGTTTCATTAGATCTAAGCAAACACAAAGGAGATCTAGCCTAGCATAATGGAATTGAGACAAGAACAAGATATAGACAACCAACACATAGACATATTGATTGAATTAGAAGAACACTTATCTCAATTACAATGCAAGGTATCAAGGGTTTGGAACCCTTGAAAAACCTGTAAAAGTTGCACCAAAATCGTCTTTAGGGTTTCTCCAAAACTTTTCTCTTAAATGTGAAAAACTAGAAAACTATATATAGGAAAATAGGGGTGACGGCGTCAAGACAAACAATGTGACGCCGTCACCTCGCCGCCAAATACTTCCTCGGACGGCCTTGATCTACTTCAGACGTCGTCAAGGCCTAGGCCGTCACACAATTTACTCTTGACGCCCTGTGTGTGACGCCGTCATCAACTACGGATTTTTATTCTTGGGGTTTTGACGCCGTCAGGATGACTCTTGACGCCTTCATGAACTACGGATTTTAATTCTTGAGGTTTGACGCCGTCAGGGAATTACTCTTGACGCCGTCACCTACTGTTCCCAGCATGGAAAATTGAGACTTTGCCGTTTTCTTCACTTTTATGCTCCAAAAACGTCCAAAATGGCTTCTTTTCCAGAATTCACTCTCCAAGTACCTAAAATCACAAAAGGAACGATTTAGGGCAATATTTGATCAAATAAATTCGGATTCGGGCTAAAATGACCCCCTAAAACCGGACCATTTTTCGCCTCATCATGCTCGTTGATTTAACCGAGTAGTATTGTGGACACGAAGTGGGTGACGAAACTGATGATATGGAATTAACGTTTAGTTTCGGATTCTTGACCGTGTCGCTTGGGAGTGCTCCCATTTCTCGGTCATTGAGAACTTTCAACAATGCGTCAATTTTGGTGGTCATCTCGCTTTGCTTTTGTTTGAAATCGGCTTCAAACTTAGATATGCGAGCTTCTTGAGATGCCATGAATTTAGACATCAACCCTTAAAGATTTTTGGTACTACCATAGTTTTTAGAAGGATTGTTGTTGAAAGTACGGTTGGAGGGTG
Organism: Artemisia argyi; assembly: GCA_030686995.1. NCBI lineage: Eukaryota > Viridiplantae > Streptophyta > Magnoliopsida > Asterales > Asteraceae > Artemisia > Artemisia argyi. The sequence goes on from CM060683.1 coordinate 181,005,533, forward strand.
GACCATTTGGTTGGTAACGATTAGGCGGATTGGAAGAATTGGGTTGATTTTGTTTCCACCTAAGGTTTGGGTGATTTTTCCAAGAGGGGTTGTATGAATCACCGTAAGGGTTTGGCTCGGGCTTGAAAGTGTACCACTTATCTCCCGCTTCGTCGGTACGCGAGGATGCGTAGTCCGCAAAAGTTGTTCCGGGGAGTTCCACACAATCACGAGTGTCATGGGGACCACTACATAATTCGCATGAAGAAGTGATTTTGTTCACTTGGCTTGAAGGCTTAGGAGCTTCGTAAGATTTCATGAGAAACTTGACTAGATCCTCAAGTTCCATGATCCTACGGTCGGGAGTACTAGAGTTATTCGAAGGAAAAGATATTGCCTTGACCGTTTTGTTCAAATCACGGGGATCATTCCAACTTTCGTTGTCATAGAGAGCAAGATCTTCTATGAGTTCCCATGATTGTTCCGCACTTAGATCACGTAGCTTACCACCGGCCGATTGGTCAATGGCTCGCCTCGTGGAGAGATCGATATGGTCATAAAAGATTTGGACTTGGAGCCAAAGATCTATGCTATGATGAGGGACTTTTTGGAGTAAGTCCTTGAAACGAGTCCATGCTTCATAGAGAGATTCATTTTGACGTTGTTGGAACATCAAGATGTCATTTCTAAGCTTAGTAGTTCTCCCCGGTGGGAAAAATTGAGCAAGGAAACGAGTGGTGAGATCATCCCATGTGGTGATGGATCCCGAGGGTAAACGCTCAAGCCATTGACTAGCTTGATCCCGTAGAGAGAATTGGAATAGGCGTAATTGGGTTGTCTCTCTAGTTTCAACATCTAGGTCTATGGAGTCTACGATTTTTAGGAAGTCCTTAAGATGTTGATTTGGCTCTTCAGAACGAAGTCCATGGAATGCACATCCGCTTTGCACCAACCGGATGGTGTCGGATCGCAAGGGGGTCACATTGGCTCCGGTGAGCTCAATGGTGTTTCGATAGCCTTGGTGGCTAGGTCGGGAATACTCTCCTAAGGTTCGGGGCCTAAGAGGTTCTAGTGGTGGGATGACGGGTTCAAAGATATTCCCATCGTCCATGATGTCGGGTGGTGAAGGGTTACGAACAAAAACACAAAGAAATAAGATAGACTAAAGAGAACCTAAAAATAAAAATAAAATCTTACTAGAACGGAATCTAGCAAGTAGACCTAATAAAAAGAGATTCTAACCTAGACAATAACTATTCCCCAGGCTGCGTGGGGATTGCACCAGGCTTTACCTCTCGAGAGATCTCAAGAAGCTTACAACCCCCACCAGGCAGTGTACCTGATTGGTGTAGTATAGTATAGTGACAAGTACCGGGGGATTGATCGTTCAGCTAGGAATAGTGTCGCTAGGATTAGAAAAACCTAATTACTAGTTCTAGGGATGAGAGATGATTCTTTTTGTATTTTTATGTTTTTTTAGAAAGCAAGTAAATGTCTTGGGTTTGAAGGATTTGGGCGGAATTAGTTGCTAGTCAACTAACCCAATACTAAGATGCAATCAAAATAAAATACTAGAAATGAAAATAAAGCTAAATTAAACTAAGGTTGTGAGCAATAAGTGGAGAAATTGTGTTTACTTAGATTTCACTACTCCCTAGATATCTCTTACATGTTAATTACTTGTTATAGTTGCGTGGATGATGGATTGTATTCCTTAATACCATTCATGGGGTGGCGTACTTAACTCCCCAATCCTATGAGTGCCTACTTCACTCCTATGTCGAGCCGGCTAAGAAGCTCCTAACATGGGATCATTAGAATTTACTCATGCATTAAATACAACCAATAAAACCTAGTACACATCGGTTCATGTTTCCTAAGACGTTCAAGCATGTTACCATTTGGAGATCTGCCAGTTTTCTTAAGCCTAACATTGAAATCATTCATCCAATACAACCATAAACAAGTAATCAACACATAATCAACATCTAGGTTTCATTAGATCTAAGCAAACATAAGATAAATCTAGCCTAGCATGGTGGAATTAAGACAAGCACAAGATATAGACAACCAACACATAGACATATTGATTGAATTAAAAGAACACTTATCTCAATTACACATGTAAGGGTTCAAGAGCTGAAAACCCTTGAAAAACCTGTAAAATTCGTATATGGTTCGGCCTTAGGGTTTCTCCAAACTTGTTCCCCTTAATGAATGAAAATTAGAAAACTATATATAGAAAATTGAGTCTGACGGCGTCAAGAACAACCTTGTGACGCCGTCATCTCGCCGCCAAAAGAATTCTCGGACTGCCTTGATCTACATTTGACGCCGTCATGTATTACACTTTTCCAGGCCGTCACGTATTTAACTCTTGACGCTCTTCCTTGTGTCGCCTTCATTTCTGTACTGGACCGTCATGAAATTTACTCTTGACGCCGTCAACTTGTTACTCTTGACGCCGTCACACACTGTTCCCAGTTTGGAAAATTAAGTCTTTGGCGTTTTCTTCACTTTTATGCTCCAAAAACATCCGAATTGCTTCCTTTTCCAGATTTCACTCCCAAAGTACCTAAAATCACAAAAGGAACGATTTAGGGCAATATTTGATCAAATAAATTCAATTCCGGGCTTAAATGACCCCCTAAAAGTGGTTCATTTTTCGCCTCATCAATAATTAAATAAACTTTGTAATATTTAATTAAATTTTCATTTGATCATAAATTGCACTAAAAACTTTGTTTATTCATACCTTAAGTGATTTGGATGTAAAGAGAATGCTAATCACTAAATACTTGTTTATGTCACAAGTTTTAGTTCTATGAGATTATATTTTGTAATAATCAAAACATAGAGATATTGATAATATGTTAATAATGTTTTTAGGCATTATTTATGTCAACAATCTCCCTTTTTTAATTATTACAAAACCTTAAACTCAATAGGTCTAAAATTTGTTTTTAGATAAGTATTTAGAGTTTACACTTCTCTTCTCCCCCTTTTTGTAAAATCAAAAAGGTTAAGCCGAGTAAGCTTCATGGAAGAAGTTTAAACGGGTAGAATGCTCCCCCTCATTTGAGAGCACCAAGGGAACGAGCTATGGAAATCTTGGCTACAAAAATATGTGAAGAGTACAAGACACATATACATGCAAAGCAACAATTATGCAAATAAAAATAGATTCATTCAAGCATCATGGAAATGATTAGCATTACAACATTCAATATGCTTGAAGCATATTGATTACAATTAAACAAAAGAAGAGATATGGTCCTATATTGCCTAAGAGAGCACTTGGACTTGCCTGCAACCCATGGTTGATTGTTTTATTTGCTTGACAGGGAACATAAGCATAGAGCTTAGTTGTTAGATGGAGAGGGATATGGAGTGGGGTATGGAGCGGAAGAGGTGGATCTAACGATGTTGTATCGAGTTAAGGGTGGTATTGGATGAGGACGAGTGAGGAGATATTCAATCCAAGAAATATCTTCACTCAAGTATAGAATTTGTTTTTGAAGGAAGATGCAACAAGGGCAATAGTGAGTGTGGTTTGTAACTTGATCCAAATTGAGAGAGTGGGGTTGGCAATTGTTATAGGGTGATGATGGAGGTTGCCCTTTGTTGCGTTGTGCACGATGCATAGCAAGGAGATCACTAAGATCATGGATTTGGGTTATTTCATCACGGAACTTTTTCTTTTCCGTGCAATGTGGAGAGAATCATTATGTTGATATGGATGAATTGGGTTTGTGTAGTTGGAATTGTAGTTTGATGGTTGATCAAGCTTGTATGGATCATTATAAGTGGTTGGAGGATGAGATGTGTAGTTTGGCATGAAAGAGGATGTTTGGCCAATGTTGTATGGTTTGTAAAGAGGATCAAATGAATGTCCTTGTGGATTTGGTGTAAAGTTTGGGAAGTAAGTGGTTGGAGGTGTTGAGTGATTTCCAACTTCATTGGTTATGATGGATTTGTTTCGAGGGCTTTTTCTTCGCCAAACGGGTTTTTCCGTCATCCTTGCTAGCCTTGAGGCTTTTGGTTTTGGTTTGTTTGGAGAAGTCATGAAGGGATGAATGGAGAGTGTTGAAGATTGGGGATATTTATAGTGTAAGATTTGTGTGTTTATGGATGGATAAAGTTTGTTTGGGAGATTAAGACAAAATATGTTGGTGAAAATTGGGAAATGTAGGTTGAAATGGGCTAAAAAGCAGAAAATATTCTGTAAATCCGTCCAGCAGATGGGCGGTCCCCTTAAAATTAAGGGGGCCGCCCATCTGATGATTCCCAGATTGTCAGAATTGGGTTTTTGGCAGAAAATTTACAGAAAGGTTGTGTTTTTGGATTTGGATTCCTGCAAGTTCAATTCCTTTAGGCAATATAGCATCTAATCTAATCAATATATAGCATGCATGCAAAAACACTTAAGCAAAAGAGCAAATAAGCAACAAATAATAAGCTAAAGAAGACAAATAAAGGCAAGAGCACTTAATCTTCCTAAGGCACCTATCTTAGATCAAAGGCAAAGGCAACTAGTGAGTCAAAAATCTAGTGATGAAACAAGATGACAATGTTATGAGTGATTTTGTCCTAGTGTGTGCCTATATGCAACAAATGTGGAGTTGTAATTGTTTCGACTCCTAAATGCAGAATTAAAAAAAAAAAAAAAAAAAAAAAAAAAAAATCTTAAGAAACAATCCAAAATCTTCTTGATTCGATTTTTGCTCGATCATGAATGTCAAAGATATATATTAGATTATATACCTTGACAGTTTATGTGGGAGTTTATGCATGATTTTGGAAAAATATTTTTAGCATTAGTCAACAATGCAAGGAAAATGATGTTCATGCATTTCCTAGATGTGAGAATAATTAAAAAAATTTGATTGGGTTTTACAAAAGAGTATATGCAAAGAAAATAATATATCCCAATCTTTAATTTTGTGCGAAATAGATTCCTAGACTCAGAAATGGAGAAGTGGAAGAAAAATAAATAAATCTTATGCAAATTAATTTTTTTTTTGTCTAAATGCAATAGAATTTAGTCAACTTGTTCCATCATTCTTAATCCTAAACGCAAGTGATTGAATAATTCACGCTTAAGGGGTTTAGTGAATATATCCGCAATGTTATCTTCCGATGCAACTTTCTCTATAGATATGTTCCCTTTTTGTACATTATCCCTAAGAAAGTGGTGACGTATTTCTATATGTTTAGTCCTAGAGTGTTGCACCGGATTTTTACTTAAATCTATCGCACCTTTGTTATCGCACATAATGGGAACATTTTCTAACCTAATGCCATAGTCTATAAGAGCTTGTTTCATCCATAGTGCTTGTTGACATGCCTTTCCAGCGCTTACAAATTCGGCTTCAGTGGTAGAAATAGCAAGAGCGGTTTGCTTCTTCGAAAACCAAGATGTTAGACAACATCCCATAAACGTGCAAATACCGCTAGTGCTTTTTCTATCTACGTAGTCTCCCGCATGATCCGAATCCGCATAGACGATGGTTTCTATGCCGGATCCCTTAGGATACCATAATCCTAAGTGTATAGTGCCTTTAATGTATCGGAAGATACGCTTAACCGCTTCTAGGTGAGAGGTTTTGGGATCCTCTTGAAAACGGGCACAAAGGCAGACACTAAACATGATATTGGGTCTACTTGCTGTCAAATATAGTAAACTACCTATCATTCCTCTATACTTGGTGTTATCTACGGACTCACCTTCATCATCCTTTGTGAGTTTCACTTCCGTAGACATGGGAGTTTTCATGGGTTTTGAGTCTTCTAGGCCAAATTTCTTAAGCATTTCCTTAATGTACTTAGATTGGTTAAAGAATATTCCATCTTCTAATTGTTTTATTTGTAATCCTAGGAAGAAGTTAAGCTCACCCATCATACTCACCTCAAACTCATCATGCATGATTTTGGCAAATTCATCACACATGTCTTGACAAGTCGATCCAAATATAATGTCATCAACATATATTTGAACAATGATGAGATTTGGGTCTTTCCTTTTAGTGAAAAGAGTGTTATCTACCATTCCCATGGAATAATCATGTTTAATAAGGAAAGCTTTTAATCGATCATACCAAGCTTTGGGAGCTTGTTTGAGTCCATACAAAGCTTTCTTTAACTTATAAACATAATCAGGTTTTGCGAAGTCAATGAATCCTGGAGGTTGTGCCACATATACCTCCTCATTGATAAAACCGTTAAGGAATGCACTTTTCACGTCCATTTGGAATAACTTAAAATCTAGGGCGCATGCATAGGCAAGTAATATCCTAATAGATTCTAGTCTAGCTATGGGGGCATAAGTTTCGTCATAATCAATTCCTTCTTGTTGATTATAACCTTGGGCAACTAACCTAGCTTTATTCCTAGTAACTCTTCCATTTTCATCTAACTTATTCCTATATACCCATTTAGTTCCTATGATAGTCATATTCATTGGATTTGGGACAAATTCCCAAACATCATTTGCCTTAAATTGGTTTAATTCTTCTTGCATAGCTATAACCCAACTTTTATCTTTTAAAGCCTCATTAATATTCTTAGGTTCTATTGCTGAGAGGAAACAAAAGAAATTATTTTTATCTTGGGCTTGTGACCTAAGGGTTCTTTGGTTAAGATTTCCTATTATATTATCTAATTGATGTGATCTAGATTCTTTAACATTTACAATTTCGTTATTTCCTAAGTTAATGTCTTCATTATCATTTCCTATGGGTTTTGTTTTGCTAACCTCAATAGCTTCATCTTCGACTAAGTCATCATCTTCTAAAGGTAAAGTTTTAGGAGGTGGTGGTGTTTCATCAAATGTTACATTTAGTGGTTCTTCTACTTTCATGGAGTGTTTGTTAAGTATTATATATGCTTTACTATTTTGTGAGTATCCTAAAAATATTCCTTCATATGATTTTGGATCAAACTTAGTGAGGTAATCCTTAGTGTTTAGAATGTAACATTTACTTCCAAATACCCTAAATTAGCTTAAGTTTGGTTTTCTACCTCTTAGTAACTCACAAGGAGTTTTTCCTATAATCCTCCTAATTGATACTCTATTAATAATATATGTTGATGTATCTACAGCGTGACACCAAAATTTTTGTGGGATGGATTGTTCATTTAACATTGTTCTACTCATTTCTTGTAGTGTCCTATTTTTTCTTTCTACTACGCCATTTGATTGAGGAGTACGAGGAGCGGAGAAATTGTGAGATATTCCATTTAAATCACAATATTTTCCGAATTGTACTTCGTTGTCAAATTCCCTACCATGGTCCGTCCTAATGGCTACTATTATGCATCCTAATTTATTTTGAATCATTTTACTAAATATTTCGAATTTTTCAAAGGCTTGGGTCTTGTCACTTGAAAACCTAGTCCACGTGTATCGTGAGTAGTCATCTACTATTACTAAGGTATATTTGTTTCCTCCATAGCTCCGCACAGCGGATGGACCAAAAAGATCCATATGTAATAGTTCTAGGCACCTAGTAGTGGATACTATATTCTTAGCTTTGTGACTAGCATGAACTTGTTTTCCAATTTTACATGCATCACAAAAATGCTTGTCATATTTTATATTAGGCAAGTTTCTAACTAGTTCTTTAGAGGCCAAAGATTGTATTTGTTGCATGTTAGCGTGTCCTAATCTCCTATGCCACAATGTTGAGTTTTCGTCTAGGGTCGTTAGACATATCCTATCCTCAGGTTTGTTTCCTAGTTTCATAACATATATGCCTCCTTTCCAAATTCCTCTACCTATAATTTTTCCATTCTTAACTATTTCACTATCCTCTTCGGTAAAGGTAACTCTGCATTTATTATCGCATATTTGTCTTATACTAAGCAAGTTATATGTTAAATTATCTACATGCTCTACATTTTCAATAGTAAGTGAGTCTTGAGAAATCGTACCTTTGCCAATGATTTTTCCACGTAAGTCACTACCGAAAATAACGTTACCTCCATTGTATGCCTTGTATGTAGAAAATAGCTTGCGGTTCCCCGTCATGTGCCTCGAACATCCGCTATCCTTGATCCATTCGTCAGGCTCCAAGTCAATTCCTAAGCATATTTCGTCGGTTCCTTTTGCCATAAAACACTTTTCGTCTCTTGGTTTTTCCACTTCTTCTTTGTCACTATCACTCCATGTTCCACTAACAAAGGTGCCTTGATTTTCATAACCCGACGGCTTTAGACATTCACCAATGAGATGATTTGGACTTCCACATCTAAAGCACTTTCTTTTCCCGTAGTTATGACTTCTAATTCTTTGGAACGGTTTTCTTTCGTCTCGTGGTGATCTAGTGAATCTTCCTCGTCTCTTGAAGAATTTCTTGAATTCTCTTACGGCCATTGCATATTCTTCGTCTTCACTCTCGTCACTTGAATCATCATCATCACTAGGTTCCTTTTTGGCTTTTAGAGCAATGGATTTGGTTTGTTCTTTCTTGACTTTGACCGTTTCCGAATCTCTTCTTATAATTTCTTCATGGACCTTCAAGTTGCCAATTAGTTCATCTAGTGACAACGTCATCAAATTCTTTGATTCTTCAATAGCCGTGACCTTTGCTCGCCATTTCGGATGCAATGCCCTAAGAAATTTCCTAACACAATTTTTACTAGAAAATGTCTCATCAAGTGCTTTTAAACTTGTGATAATAGTGTTAAATTTAGCAAAAGCATTATCAATTGATTCCTCTTCCGGAATCATGGTTGTACAAGAAGATCTATTTTGTTATCTTTAACTTGACTATTACCTTGGTGAGTAATTAGTAAAGAATCCCAAATTTCTTTTGCGGTTTTACACATAAAAATTCTTTCATATTATTTGTGTGGTAACGCATTATAAATAACCATTTTAGCCTAATTATTTTTTGCTAGTTTCTTTTTCAAATCATCATTTTGTTTTTCAAAAGATACAATTTCATCCATTTTAGTTTCATCATTATATTGAATAGGGGGAAAATCACCAAAGGTAATGACATGCCAAAGATCAAGATCTTTTTATTTCACATAGGTTTCGAATCTATTTTTTCAATATAAAAATCTATCACTTTCAAATAGTGGTGGTCTTTGCATAGATTGCCCTTCTAAATATTTTAAAGATTCCATATATCGTTACAAGTTTTAAAATACAATATATTTTAAAAAAATCTTGCTAGACGTGGCTCTTGATACCAATTGTGGAAAACTAGAAAGGGGGGTTGAATAGTTTTACGTCTTTTTAATTTGATATAAAAGATTGTTTGAAAGTTTTCTTTGTTTTCAAAAATTTAGATTCGAAGCTATATGATATCAAGTCATGCACAATATGAACAACACTAAATATCTATGATAAAGTAATAATAATGTAAATAAAGAGATAGATGAGAGTTGGAAAGATCGAACCGCGAGACAAGAGATTTATAGTGGTTCGGCTACAAGGTCAGCTTCCTTGCCCTACTCCACTCCCCGAGCACCTAACTCGAGAGTTTTCTTCACTATGTCAACAAACTCCCTTATGGCGGAGAAAACCTTACACACCAAATTACACACCACAACTTCGTCACAACTTATTCACACCTTCTACACAACTACTTCACACCTATTCACTACTTAATCACAACACTACTTCACACCAATCTTCTTCACACCAATCTTCTTCACATCAATTTTCTTCACACCAATCTACTTCCTAGCTCTTCTTCTTCACAACTAACAACTAACCAATCACACTATCTATATATACCTAGCTAAACTATCTTCTATCAAATATTCACAACTAATTTCACATAGAGATAAATACAATGATGATGCTCTAACAACTTAGATGTGGAGATCACAACAAGTTGTAATACTTCTTGTCTTGAGGAATAGAAGTATTCTTCTCTTGCACTTGAAAGGATAATGTTTGGATCACTTTGAAACAAAGATTTATGAATGTATGATCAAATGATTAAGTGAATGGAAATAGAGATCTAGAACAGAAAGTTTAGGAGTGCAAGAGGTGAGAAAAATTCCAGATTTAAGGTGGTATTTATAGGCAACAAATTCTGACAACGGGAGCGTGCCAGTCCCCTTAAATCATGGCCGGCCCCTTTAAAATTAAGGGGACCGCCCCTTATAATTAAGGGGGCCGCCCAGCTGTAATGGCCAAAATCTTTGTCTTTTAGTGAGAAAAGTTTATTTGGTGAAAAACTAACTGATTTTGATTAAAAATTTGAATTCATATATTTAGTATGAATAAAACATTTTTCTTTATTACCAAAAGTGTTTTTCAAAAATATATAATATGTTTATATAATTAAATAAACTTTGTAATATTTAATTAAATTTCCCTTTGATCATAAATTGCACTAAACACTTTGTTTATTCATACCTTAAGTGATTTGGATGTAAAGAGAATGCTAATCACTAAATACTTGTTTATGTCACAAGTTTTAGTTCTATGAGTTTATATTTTGTAATAATCAAAACATAAAGATATTGATAATATGTTAATAATGTTTTTAGGCATTATTTATGTCAACAAAAGGCTTGAATTGTTTCTTTGCATGGCCAAAGGAACAAGTTATTCTTGCTGATCATGAGGAGGTACATACATGTGTTTTTTCAACCTATATATATATATATATATATATATATATATATATATAATTCTTCATATTAAATTCAATGTTTGATACAAGCGTCTTTTGTTTACTACAGGTTACACCACCAACTACGAAACCAAAAGTTAGTGAACCGATTCCTGGACCAAAACTACAACCGAAGCGCAAAAGTTATGTCTCTAGTGCAGAAGTGCAAAAGCAAGCTAGGGGTCCGGGGAAGATTCAAAAGGTTTTAACTTATAGTAGTTGACAATTTCATTACATGCGACATTAAAATTATATATATTTTTTGTTCATTTATATACATTCGAATTGTATGGAATTTGAAATTGCTTTTTGTTTTTAATTCTGTTTTATTTATATACTAGAAGTTTTATTTCTCTGATCCAGCAGTAGTAACTTAGTACAAGCAATACTAACATCATTGGTCACTCTTTTATTTAATTCGATGTGTGACTAAATATTACCAAATGCCACACGAATTAACAATTCATGTGACCATTGGATTAACATTAGTCACACAGAACACACATGTCTGCATTTTAAACAGCATATGGTCACACTTATTAACACTTTTGGCCACTGTTTGCTTAATTGTATGTGACTAAATACCCAAAAAAAAAACATGCGTTGTGTGACTAAATATTACAAAAGGCTACACAAACATAAAATTCATATGGCCATTGGATTATCAATAGTCACACAAAGTACGCCACCCCATGAATGGTATTAAGGAATACAACCCGTCAATTAAAACAAGGTGTGACAATTCAATAGGTAGAATTGGATAGCTAGCAAGGAGTAACATTTTATAGGTAGACATGCTTCACTTATCTTGTAGAACCTTAGTTTAGTTTTCTTGCACATTAGTTTAATTAGTAGCTTTTGGGTTAGTTGATTAGCAACTAATTCCGCCCAACTCCTTCAAACCCGAGATTTTTACTTGCTTTCATAAAAATATAAAAAATACAAAAAGAATCATCCCTCATCTCTAGACCTAGTCTTTAGGTTTTCTAATCCTAGCGACACTATTCCTAGCTGAATGATCAATCCCCCGATACTTGTCACTATACTATACTACATCGATCAGGTACACTGCCTGGTGGGGGTTGTAAGCTTCTCGAGATCCCTCGAGAGGTAAAGCCTGGTGCAATTCCCACGCATCACATCCCTCATATCTAGACCTAGTTTTAGTGATTTTTAACCCTAGCGAACACTATTCAACGAGTTGAACGATCAATCCCCCGGTACTTGCCACTATATTATAGTACAACGAACAAGTACACTGCCTGGTGGGGATTGCAAGCTTCTCAAGATCCCTTGAGAGGTAAAACCTTTTGCGAGGGCGCAATTCCACGCATCATCACACATTAACTATGTAACTTTACCGTATCTTCTGTGATACGCATATTAATGTTTTCGCTGGAATCAATAAACCCACACCCAACCATTGACAGTTGAGTAAAACCCGATCATCTACCGCACACATTGTCACATACAAACTCAACCCAACACAACCCTCAACAAAGTACCGATATTCTATCTTATCGAATCCCATATAATCACACACCCACAAACAATCGGAACTTGCAAGCCTTACAAAATCAAACAACACACATACAAGGTAACAATATTTACTGACTTTTGTTTAATTAAAATGTTATTTGTGATAATGTTAATCGTTAATGCAGAAGGTATGTATGGGAATCAATTTATTTGCGCTTTGGACGATCCTGAAGAGGTTTTGGATGAGTTTGTAAGTTAACACCATATAAGAATTAACTGTTATATCTCTAAGAAAGTAGTTGTAAGAAATTGACAATGCTTAAAACTTAATATTGATATACAGGAACTGCATCATGATTTCGTGTTAGGAGGATCCTATCATGGGAATCGGTATATTTACTTAGTTAACTATGAGGGGACTAGATGGAGAGTTAGTATAAGAAGAGTATCATAATTAGTGTGTGTTGTTGAGGGAGCAAGGTGGAATGATTTTGCGATGCACAACATCACCTGTTCGGATGTTGCTTACTTATATTTTATAGAAGAGGGCGAGGATGTGTTTTATGTAGCTATCTACAATGAGTATGGGGAGGAGTTGCATAATTATGAACCAGTCCATGATCAGTTTTGGAGATGTATGGTTGATGTGACAGACACATCTTGTTTTAAGCAGCCAATGCCAGAAGATTTTCTAGGATATCTGCATGGTCCAGTAGCTATAGAGTCGGTCATGGTTACTAGTAACACCACTGATTACCAAGTAGAGCTGGAGGTTACACAAGATTGGTATGATCGATATGTCCACACGGTCCTGTGGGGATGTGGTTGGGAGAAACTGGCCCAAGACTTGAATATGTCACCTGGTCAAAAAATGGTGTTTACTCAGGTTGTCCCGGGGGAGGAGTATAATGTCATGTTGTTTGACCATGATGGAGGGGCCATCACAACACTGGAGACATACAGCACCAACATAGCCATGAATGCCCTGTGTCACCTACCAACTTACTAAAGTTAAACAATTGTTAGTATTGTTTTGTAAACTATATGCGTAGGATAAACCATATGGGTTTGTCCATACACAATTTTGGAAGTATGATGCAATATATGTATGCTTAACTTTAGGTTTTATAACGGATACTTAGTAACACTTCGTGTTGTATGTGTTGACTTTATTAGTCAAAATGGGTTATTTGAATCATGGAATTTTAATTATGACTTTCGATAGTCAAACTTCAAATAGAAATTGCTATTTACCAATTGACTCATTAATTGAAATGTTGCTTTCTATGGATCATAATACCAAGTTGAAGTTCTATATGTAACTTTGACTTTCAAAAGTCAAATTTCCATATCCACAACCCACCCACAATATATCAAACAACACCATTTAGGATAATTACAAGCTAAAGATTAAACAACCATAGAATGAAACACGAACAGCAAAATACTTCGTTAATTGTCATAGGGTACAAGCTAAACATTAAACAAACCATAGAATGAAACTGGAACAACAAAAAACGTGGTTAATTGTCATAGAGTACACAACCCATTCATAAACATACAAAAACTAAAAGAATTCCACTACGGCTGTGGGGGAAGCCCGATGGAGTTTCAACAGCTCCCTAGCCAACTCCCAATTCAACACCCCATTTTCAGCGTGATCATGTGTCACAACTAGTAATTTCATGTCCTTTCTCAAACGTCAAAATTTCATTTTTATCTCGGGAAGTTACTATTCATTTCTACTATTCATTTTTTTACTATTCACTTTCACTATTCATCTCCGAAATTTTTATTTCATATTCTCGTAAGTTAAACTATTTTAATGATAATCCGAGAGTTTGACGCTCGTCGGATCATTTCTGCAAAAATCACGAAGCCGTGTCCGAGATTTACTTTTAGGTTTAAACGTCATTCCAGCATCCCGATATGTCCATAAAACACTATAAACGATAGAAATATGATTTTCTCTCATTTTACGACAATTCTAAAAGTTTTGGAATTTTACGTTTTCCAGTTCAGCGTTTTACGCGAATTACGCATTTTAAACCCGCGTTTCCAGTTTTAACAACGTTTAACAACCCGATGGAACTTACCATTCATTTTATATTTTATTATGGGGTATTTTGACAAGTTTAGTCATTCTTTCAAGTTTCATATTTTTACGATACCCGGATTTACGTTTCGCGATTTAACACTTTACGGTTAGCGATTATCGGAACCAAAACTGACTCCGTGGACGAGATATTATCAAACTTCCTTCATACTCATCCTAAATATCTAACAAATATCTAGATACTTTCACTTGTCACTAAAATTACAATTATACCCTTTCAATGAAATTACAAAAATACCCTTGGACTATATAAAGTTATAACTAGATTATTTTCATTATTTTTCACAAATAACTCTTGTTTTCTCTCCACCATCCACGACCAAAGACAAGGAACCAAGAAGAAACCATTATTTTGTGAAGTTCATGTCATAATCAAGCTCCATTTACATTCCTAGTTAGGGATTTGTGGTAAAAACCCTAAGTTTCTTAACATAATCATCTTTAAATCACCTCAAATATTCAAGTAAGTTTCAAGTAAACTTTTTAATCTTTTATACTTTCATTTGATCCATAACATGATGTATTTTTATGTTCTTGTACAAAAACATGTAAGTTACATATGATATTTATACCACTTTTCAAGTATTTCTTAATTATTATGATATCTATAATTTTTATTAGTAACTTCAAGAGATCCACCAAGATTGGTGATGTTTAGGAATCCATGACACCCTAAGAAGATGTATGGTAGGAATAGACTAGATTTGTGGTGATTGGAAGTGATTTGGGTGGATTAGAAACTAGTTTGGAACCCTATAATTGATTTTTAAACGTATATATATACCTATTGTCCCGAATCGTCAAATCCAGAATACTGAGGGGTTTCTGGGTAACTTTGGGCTAGATATTTAGAAAATACTTTCAAAAACAAAGCCGTGGGCGAAAGAACGGATTAAAACGATTTTATAACGAAGGAGATATGATTTATTGCAAGTTTAACGACGAAAACTATTTTCTGAAAATTTTACTTGCTGTCCCACGATTTTCAAGTGCCAATCTGAGGTGTAAAACTTGATCTAGCCATCACGACTTATCAAAAATATATTAGTATGTTGTCCCACGATTCCGGAGATATAAAGAACGTAGAAAACGAGCTTATAACGAAAAAGATACAAGCGTTTGAACTTAGACAATTTTAATATTTTTGCTTCAGCAAAACACTTGAAAATTTTCTAAGTATTAACCATTTCGCCAATTGACCAGGTTGAGAGCCAATTTACACATTGATAAACTCATTTCTGGAAAATTTACATCATTTACAAAAAGCTAGTTCACCCAGCCTCATTTTTAAAACATCCAACCATTCGTCAAAACGATTTATAACGAATAACTTATGGTCTTCCAAACTTTCCCAAAAACTGCCCAGAATCTACCAAAACAGCCCAAACACCTCACTTGACGACTATTTTTCTTTATGATCGAGACCTGTATGGACAAACTTCACTTCTATGACTTTTTAGTTAAGGTGAAAATCTTACTAAAACTATTGAGCTTCCTTCCTAACTCTTAATATTCACTATTTTGCGACTAGTTTTGCGAGATCACTTTGGTCATATTCTCAAGTTATGAAAAGTGTCGGTTTACGATGAAAACACTATATTTGCCGATAGAACACCAAACGAGGATCGTGGAGTACCGTTTCAACGTAATTACATGGAAAGTGTTTATTAACTTAACGAGACGTCAAAAACGTATTTTTCGACAATAAACATTATTTTCAAATTCACGAGTGGTATCGATAACATACGTATTTGCATGTGTAGCATCATTTCATTTCTTACATTAGATCATATCATTCATATTAGGTTGCGGTTAGAGATCGTGCCTCATTTCTGTGTATCCACTTTTGTCATCATAGCTATCGCACCAGGTGAGTCATAGCCCCTACTCTTTTAATTGTTTTGTAAACTCTTTGGGGGAGAATACATGCTCGTTTTACTTAAACGCATTACTTGCTATACATGGTTGATTACTCAAATATTTTCAGCTTTATCTAAATACTTGTTTGATTATCCGAGTACAATACTATTCACTTGTTACCTACTTGCTATTTACTCATGGACATGAGTGCATAAATTTAAACTATTTACAGATTGCCTAAGATTGCCTAAGTTAAGAACCAGTAGCTACATTTCATAGGTATGTGATTACCTACATTTCATAGGTATGTGATTACCTACATTTCATAGGTATGTGTGATTACCTACATTTCATAGGTATGTGATTACCTACATTTCATAGGTATGTGTGATTACCTACATTTCATAGGTATGTGATTACCTACATTTCATAGGTATGTGATTACCTACATTTCATGGGTATGTGATTACCTACATTACTTGGGAGCGTAACCTCCTACATATAGCTAGAAAACCTTTTCGGTGCCTTGAACTTAGTGCAATCAATATTCTTTTCTAAATTGGTGCTACGAAACTTTGTTCGATATACTATTTATGCGTTTTGCTTATGGTCAGATTTATTTATATGGCAACATCGTCATGGCTACATTATCACTCTTACCTTTATATAGCGACATTGCTACACTTATCTTTGAATCTTGGTCCACATATTACATTTGTTTACACAAACTAAATCATATTTGGCAGTGGGTCGTAAACACACAGGTTACAAGTCTCTTATGGCGGGACTTGGAACTGAGTGGATTTACGATGCCTTTGCTGGGAAATCTTCATTCATATGCATTACATTCTTTTTCACAAGACTCTATGAACTTACCAACCTCGTGTTGACACTTTAGCATGTATTTTCAGGTATTAAGCAACGACACACAATAGGAGGTTTTAGCAGGGCATGGCATGGTCATAGAAGACTCTGATTATTCATTTGGGGACCGTTTTAAACTATTTTAAGGACTACTTTTAACATTGTAAATTCAACATTTTTGATTAAACTATTTTATTCTAAATGATTGAAGTGTAAACCATTTTTATACTTGTGTTGAGATACCAATTGAGTTACACCCCAGCTACATGTATGCTTCCGCTGGACCCGATTTTGGGGGTGTGACAGATTGGCATCAGAGCTTTGGCTATAGCGAACTAAGTGTTTTTAAAACCTAGACTATAGCTACTTTCAGGAAAACTTAACCCTATGACCGTCACGTGCCTGCCTGCCAAGCTGAAGCCTCATTTGTGGTTAGTTGCTGACATAGGTGATGAGATTTGTGTCTCATTATCTGATATATTATATTCATTTATTATAGTTGATTACTATAATTGTCTTTCATATAAGCATGTTCACGTATCATATATGTCATCGCATTATGTTCTTCCTTGCATAGTTTCATCGTTTGACCTCGAGTTTGGTCACCTGCCTTAGTCTTTCAGAACGTCTTGGTATTTGTGAAGGACATAGTCTTAGTATGACTGAGCTGAGTATTTCAAAATTCATGGAACCTTGGTGGAATATAGACTGGTCATCTATATTCAACCCGGGATAGTGAGATATAGGCTGACCACCTATGTCTGACTCAGAGATGAATTTTGCAACACTGAGAATAGTTATAATAAAATTTTGTCTGGATTGAATCCTTTACTCGATTTCCAATTGTTTCATTTATGTGTATGTACACCCTCGTTGTCAGAACATTCATACTTTTCATCACTTCATGAACCGCCGATTGGAAGCACATCAACTGGTCATTTCATCTCATGAATCTTAACGTCTATGCATGATACACTTACATCACAACATTTTCTTTTTTCAATATCATTTTGTCGCAGTTGTTACAGTGTCTTCCCTTCTCGCCATCATTATTATTTCCCTTCCCCATCCCCATATATATAAGGAATTAGCTGACACTATATAGTTTCCTATGCCACTCATCACTCACTACTCCCTATATTGATAAGTGGATATTATCAATGACCTCTCTAGGAAAGACTTTCCATACCATCTATAAGGAGAATCCCCCGGTACATTAAGACCATTCAAAACTCAACAGAAATCTCAAGATATCACAAAACTATTCGAACCACTATCACTGGCCTAATCACCAAAAATTCTACCATCTAGAAAGTATTGGCTTGACTGAATTACAAGATTTGTTTAGATACGAGTGCTCACTAAGCAACACCATAGAGATAAATCCAACTTTCTAAACAAGACTATAGAACATTCAATTGAACATGACCTCACCAATAGACATTATTCAAACATGTTAGGCACCCCTTGCATTTGTGCAGACATACCTACCCGACTATTTTATCCTCTTGATACTTTCACTTTTAAATGGATTTTTCTCCAAACTACAGTTATACAAAACATATATCTTGTAAGAAATACTTTTCTGAGGCACTTATTTTGATAAGCAAATTCCTTTTGGTTAATCTTTTACAAAACTATTGAATGTTAGAAAATTTTAAACATCGATCTTTGGTAAACCATATTATCCACCTTATGTTGAAAACTGTCCTATCTTGCATAACTATTAAATTTTGAAACATCAAGAAAAATGTTACTTGGAAAGCCGTTTGCTTAAAGTTGTAAATTCATTTATTCAGGAAAGGTTTATGAACAAAACACCCAATCTCAGAACAAACTTTGGAAATCAATCACTATATTACATCACTTATACATTTAGGATTTTGGTGATTTAATGACATAGAGCTTGGGGAAAATCTTAGTAATGGAGACTAAGCATCGTAGGTGGAGAAAGACTCGATTCATGACATCCTGCGGAGGATTACAACCTTATCCTAATCCTAATCTATTATTTTCAACAACACCCTTTGACAGACTTAACCTTGTAAGTTTTTCCACAAGATTCATGATATCCATTTCAGTTATTCCTAATAGAGGAATTTGATTCACCTCAAACTCCTAGCGATTTCATTAAGATTCCTTTGGAACTACACAACCTATCATCTACAAACCAATGGTCAAAAATTAGAGAACGATTCAAACATAGGGAGATATGCTCAAAGCATGAGTGATTGACTCTAGAAATGGTTGGACTAACCATTTACCATAAACCAAATTCAGTTGCAACCATAGTTACCACACGAGCTTAGAGACTACATCAATTGGAGCACTCTATGGTCGAAGTGCCAACATCCATTGACGGAGTGAAATTTGGAAAAGCATAACTCACTAGTCCCGTAAGCATTCATGAAATAACCTGGAATTTCCTACAAATCAAGAATCAGTTACATGTTCGATAAATTGTAAACCCTTAGAATTTCAAGTTGGTGGCAGGGTTATGTTGAAAGATTCTGCCTAGGAAAGGCATGTTACCATTCAGAAAATTCAGAAAGTTAAACCCGATATACACTGGACTATTTAATATTTCAGACAAAGTAGGCCTAGTGGCCGTCAGACTTGAGCCTTGTTAGAAAACACTAGGCTACACAAACATGTCTCACGTTTTCCAAATCTCAAGAAATGACCTTCAGATTAGTCACTCATGATTCCATTGGAAGGAATCCAACCAATGAAAAACCTAAACCTTGTAGGAGAACCAATAGAAATCATGGACTGTAAGGTCGAACAGTTGAAGCGAAGTCGAATTCCTATTGTGAAAGTTCGCTGGAATTCTCAAATATCATCATCTTTTCACCAATACCACTCTAGAGACCAACACAAACTGAACTTCGGGACGAAGTTCCTTTTAGAGGGGAAGAATGTCACAACTAGTAATTTCATGTCCTTTCTCAAACGTCAAAATTTCATTTTTATCTCGGGAAGTTACTATTCATTTCTACTATTCATTTTTACTATTCACTTCACTATTCATCTCCGAAATTTTTATTTCATATTCTCGTAAGTTAAACTATTTTAATGATAATCCGAGAGTTTGACGCTCGTTGGATCATTTCTGCAAAAATCACGAAGCCGTGTCCGAGATTTACTTTTAGGTTTAAACGTCATTCCAGCATCCCGATATGTCCATAAAACACTATAAACGATAGAAATATGATTTTCTCTCATTTTACGACAATTCTAAAAGTTTTGGAATTTTACGTTTTCCAGTTCAGCGTTTTACGCGAATTACGCATTTTAAACCCGCGTTTCCAGTTTTAACAACGTTTAAGCAACCCGATGGAACTTACCATTCATTTTATATTTTATTATGGGGTATTTTGACAAGTTTAGTCATTCTTTTATGTTTCATATTTTTACGATACCCGGATTTACGTTTCGCGATTTAACACTTTACGGTTAGCGATTATCGGAACCAAAACTGACTCCGTGGACGAGATATTATCAAACTTCCTTCATACTCATCCTAAATATCTAACAAATATCTAGATACTTTCACTTGTCACAAAAATTACAATTATACCCTTTCAATGAAATTACAAAAATACCCTTGGACTATATAAAATTATAACTAGATTATTTTCATTATTTTTCACAAATAACTCTTGTTTTCTCTCCACCATCCACGACCAAAGACAAGGAACCAATAAGAAACCATTATTTTGTGAAGTTCATGTCATAATCAAGCTCCATTTACATTCCTAGTTAGGGATTTGTGGTAAAAACCCTAGGTTTCTTAACATAATCATCTTCAAATCACCTCAAATATTCAAGTAAGTTTCAAGTAAACTTTTTAATCTTTTATACTTTCATTTGATCCATAACATGATGTATTTTTATGTTCTAGTACAAAAACATGTAAGTTACATATGATATTTATACGACTTTTCAAGTATTTCTTAATTATTATGATATCTATAATTTTTATTAGTAACTTCAAGAGATCCACCAAGATTGGTGATGTTTAGGAATCCATGACACCCTAAGAAGATGTATGGTAGGAATAGACTAGATTTGTGGTGATTGGAAGTGATTTGGGTGGATTAGAAACTAGTTTGAAACCCTATAATTGATTTTTAAACGTATATATATACCTATTGTCCCGAATCGTCAAATCCAGAATACTGAGGGGTTTCCGGGTAACTTTGGGCTAGATATTTAGAAAATACTTTCAAAAACGAAGCCGTGGGCGAAATAACGGATTAAAACGATTTTATAACGAAGGAGATATGATTTTTTGCAAGTTTAACGACGAAAACTATTTTATGAAAATTTTACTTGCTGTCCCATGATTTTCAAGTGCCAATCTGAGGTGTAAAACTTGATCTAGCCATCCCGCTTTATCAAAAATATATTAGTATGTTGTCCCACGATTCCGGAGATATAAAGAACGTAGAAAACGAGCTTATAACGAAAAAGATACAAGCGTTTGAACTTAGACAATTTTAAAATTTTCTAAGGTGAAAATCTTACTAAAACTACTGAGCTTCCTTCCTAACTCTTAATATTCACTATTTTGCGACTAGTTTTGCGAGATCACTTTGGTCATATTCTCAAGTTATAAAAAGTGTCAGTTTACGATGAAAACACTATATTTGCCGATAGAACACCAAACGAGGATCGTGGAGTACCGTTTCAACGTAATTACATGGAAAGTGTTTATTAACTTAACGAGACGTCAAAAACGTATTTTTCGACGATAAACATTATTTTCAAATTCACGAGTGGTATCGATAACATACGTATTTGCATGTGTAGCATCATTTCATTTCTTACATTAGATCATATAATTCATATTAGGTTGCGGTTAGAGATCGTGCCTCATTTCTGTGTATCCACTTTTGTCATCATAGCTATCGCACCAGGTGAGTCATAGCCCCTACTCTATTAATTGTTTTGTAAACTCTTTGGGGGAGAATACATGCTCGTTTTACTTAAACGCATTACTTGCTATACATGGTTGATTACTCAAATATTTTCAGCTTTATCTAAATACTTGTTTGATTATCCGAGTACAATACTGTTCACTTGTTACCTACTTGCTATTTACTCATGGACATGAGTGCATAAATTTAAACTATTTACAGATTGCCTAAGATTGCCTAAGTTAAGAACCAGTAGCTACATTTCATAGGTATGTGTGATTACCTACATTTCATAGGTATGTGATTACCTACATTTCATAGGTATGTGTGATTACCTACATTTCATAGGTATGTGATTACCTACATTTCTTAGGTATGTGATTACCTACATTTCATGGGTATGTGATTACCTACATTACTTGGGAGCGTAACCTCCTACATATAGCTAGAAAACCTTTTCGGTGCCTTGAACTTAGTGCAATCAATATTCTTTTCTAAATTGGTGCTATGAAACTTTGTTCGATATACTATTTATGCGTTTTGCTTATGGTCAGATTTATTTATATGGCAACATCGCCATGGCTACATTATCACTCTTACCTTTATATAGCGACATTGCTACACTTATCTTTGAATCTTGGTCTACATGTTACATTTGTTTACACAAACTAAATCATATTTGGCTGTGGGTCGTAAACACACAGGTTACAAGTCTCTTATGGCGGGACTTGGAACTGAGTGGATTTACGATGCCTTTGCTGGGAAATCTTCATTCATATGCATTATATTCTTTTTCACAAGACTCTATGAACTTACCAACCTCGTGTTGACACTTTAGCATGTATTTTCAGGTATTAAGCAACGGCACACTACAGGAGGTTTTAACAGGGCATGGCATGGTCATAGAAGACTCTGATTATTCATTTGGGGACCGTTTTAAACTATTTTAATGGCCTATTTCCGCACTACTTTTAACATTGTAAATTCAACATTTTTGATTAAACTATTTTATTCTAAATGATTGAAGTGTAAACCATTTTTATACTTGTGTTGAGATACCAATTGAGTTACACCCCAGCTACATGTATGCTTCCGCTGGACCCGATTTTGGGGGTGTGACATCATGATTCAGAGTGCAAAGCTTGACATAAAGTTTCTTTACCAAGGAGGAACAAGCAAGTACAAACTTTATTATTGTTAATTCGTTAACTGATATAGGAAAAGATCGAAACACCACACTCTCGAGCTGGCCCGACCCCATTCTGTTGCTTCCTAAATGTAATGATCCAAAGCTAGATCACTTTCGAATGAAGCCTGCAAATTGAGATAGTATTAAGATGCATAACCATGGCAATTTAGGTTGATATGAAGCATAATACATATTGCATTCGACTTACTCTGGTTTCTAGCATTTGCAATCTTGGAGCTCCACGAATCATTTGAATGATGAATGCTACCATTGCATTGTTCCCAAAATCGACTCCGGATAGATATAGCTTCTTGAGGGATACAAATGCCACATGTACATTCATCCATGAGTTGCCTTCTGCCAATAACTACAACATGTAGAATTTTCAGAATTTTTAAAGATTGAATTTGAAGTATCAAACTCAAATTGGTCTTACCTTGCACTCCTAAAAATCCAATGTGGGGGACTCAAGTTTGGGAAGACTTTTAAGCTGATATACATTGTAAGTTGTGATTGTGGTGACCTGGTTCAAAAGACCGAATGACAAATACAACTTCTTCAGATTCCCAAGTTGTGCAATATCCAATAATCTCATCTCTTTTGTATCAGTACGATTGATTTTAAGAGACTCAAGTAAGGGACAACCAGCAACAAAGTCCCAAATTGTACCGGTCAGAAATTTGACGGATAACAATTCTAATGTCAATAGATTTGGGAAACCTTCAAAGAATACCAAACTAGGTAACGTACACCAATGAAGTTTCAGATGTTTCAACTCCAAACAAGTGTACATTTGGGTTGGCAAGATAACTGGTTTGACGGACCAGTTATTATAAAGAGCTCCTCAATTCCTCGCTGACCCAACAACAACAGCCAAGCATGAATCTCTTCATAATTGAAGTAATCTTGTCCAAACAAGGGTTTAAGCTCTACAGAGAAGACAAACCTTCTTATGGGACCTTTGAGCTGAAGGAGCAATCTAGTAACATGCATCCCTTCAAACTTATCTGTCAAAAAATAAAAGAAATCCTCATAAAGTATGACATCGGTGAGTAACGTCCACTTATACCTCCAGTTTGTTGCTAAACTGGATATCGTCACCGCCTCTTTGAGTGGCAAACGGTTCAAAATATTGGTGATAACATTATCCGGCATGTTGCTAATATAATCCGGCATCTCATTCATAACATTCTGTTCAAAAGACATGGTGGGTTATGAAAAATGAAGGCTTGGATTTCGTCTTGGATTTTCAGTAAACGAGGTTTTTTCTATTTGGATTTGGTTTTTCAATAGGTCTATGTAATTATGCTGGACATAGGTGTTTTGGTGGGTGGGTTTATTGATTCGCGCGCAAAATGAGCTAGCGTATCAGAGAAGGTAAGCTCAAGTTGCAAAGTAAACTTCATGAATCGTCCCTAACGTTAACTGTTGGGTTAACTCAGGTTTGTAGGACTGGTTATAACGTGATTGGACTATTATGCCCCTCATATTATTACAAAAAACGTGCGTTGACCGAGCCAAAAATGGTCAAGGGATGCAATCGGCCTAAAAAACACAAGGTTTGGACGCCAGGCGATGATTTTTAAAAGTTAAGGTGTCATGTGATGTTTTGTGGAAAGTTTAGGGACCAATGATGAATTTTTGTCAATATTATATTTGAGTGGTTGAAAACTAAAAAGTCACACTTTTATTAAACTTTGTGATTATTGTCTCCTAACAATAATTTTGAAACGAAAGGAGTATTTAATAGAGACTCACAAAAAAGACACAACTAATAATTTTTATTATGTTTCTAAAGACACAAGTTAGAAAAACTCTTTTATTATAAACAAATTACGTATGGTCATTTTGTTTATAAATACGTATGAAGTTGAAGTTCACAAAAAATCTTGATTATAAATACGTATGATCATTTTGTTCATGAAAAAATTAGAAATAAATTGGTGATTTTAAAGTGAGTAGTGAATGTTTGTATATATGGTGAGTTGGGTTGATGATAAAGAAGAGATGTAACGTGACACATTTAGTTATTTTTGGTAAAATGTGAAAATTTAGTCCAATCTTGTAAATAAGATAGTGTATTGGTATTTAAGTAATTACTTTTAATAATATCATCTAAAGATTTGTTCTAGGCTGAGCAAATCAACCCGAAAACTGACCCGAACTGACAAACTGGTCGAAACCGGACCGGACCGAACCAAACCGACCTGACCTTATTCGGTTCAGTTCGGTTTTCTATATTTATTTCGGTTTTTGTTAGTTTCGGTTCGATTCGGTTTTTTCGGTTCGAAACCCGAAAACTTACCTGAACCAAGTTATTCAGTTCGGTTTCGGTTTTGATATCTATTTCTCGATTCGGTTCTCGGTTTAAGTTTTTTCCTATTTCGGTTTTCAGGTCAGGTCGATTTTTGTCGGTTCGAGTCGGGTTTGACCCGATGCTCACCCCTAGTGTGGTCTAAAGGAAAGGTCACCCCAAATCATTTGATTTTCTTTTAAGGTTTGCATAGGTTGCCGAATTCTTCTATAAATAATACTCACATATAATTAAAAGATAATACTGGATGCTACCGTTGAGCACTTTCACTATCGTCATTTTAGTATCATGTCATCTTCTTTTTCACCGCATGTATTCCATAACAGTCACGTTATTCTCACTTTTACGTAAAACCTTACTTAAATACAAACATATCTTGTTTAAGCGCGCATTAAATTCACCCGCAATTTTTTTTTCTTTTTACCGTTAGTGCACACCAGTCCTTCATGTGTGATATAAACATTTTTTTATAACGGCTTGTTAGTTGTTAGTAGTTCAGGTAGCAGTGACATCCAATTGGGCAGTATGCTGACCCTAAACTCCGCATGTACTTTCTCCTATTCCGTTGAGACATCCCCTAGCCAAACCTCCCTTCTCCAAACCCCTAAAGAATATTGGTATCACAACTGAGGTCATCATCTCTCACGCGCGTGTTCATACTCCTTTCTACTACTCGTGTAAGAGGAAATTATTTGTCGTTAAATTCCTAAAGAATGGATGCAACTAAATATTTCTAAAAAGAGGCTAACTTCATTGTTTAAATAATCCGAAAGAAATATAACGTTTTAACTTGTATTCACATCGACGGCTTAAACTTAAACGATGCCATTGACCTCGTGAAACAAATAAACCTTTCTACACATATTTCTCATAGATTTATGCAGTCGTCCAAAGTCCAAACCACGTTATGGTTCATATGGCTTCTCTGAAACGAGGTCACTTTCAAGTTTCAAGTAAAAAAACGGCTAGCAAAGAGCTTATCCTCAACGGCATAAAACTATTTAGTTTTACTTGGATTCCGAATAAATGCATGAAAACTACTTTTAGTTTGATTGAATGGTTGCCAACACTCGTAATTGTATTTCTTATTCCCTGTAATTTCCCCGGCTCCTTGCTAGGTTGTTCTTTTATTCAATTGTTGTTTGAAAATCCAAGTTTGGAGGTCGATTTCTAACGCTACCGTTTACTAATTAATTTCCATAAATCCAACCATTTTTTTCGATATTTTAAATTTTGAAAGAAAAAAAAAAGAATATTTTTAGTGACGGGCGTTATTTATTAAAAAAGAAAAAAAAAAAAAAACCAGTAATGCCTTTCACAAAAAAAAAATAATAATAAAAAAAAAAAAAAATCAGTAATAACAATATTTCTAAAAGATAATTAACGATCATTAAAATGTAAAGGATTTCAGTTAGTATTTGCAAAGTATTTTTAAATATGAAGAATGATTGAAAGATGTTTCTTACTTCATTTTTCAAATATAAAAAAGGTTACTATATTTTAAAAGGCATAGTTGAATACTAACTTAAATTGTACAGTAGTACGAATCATATCAAGTAGATCACTGAGTGATGGGTGTGGATAGGAGCAGAGTTTGAGTAATCATTATTCCTTTGGTTCTTCCTATCAAATCTGTAATTATTACCAAAAGGAAAAGGTGATATAGCTCTCTTCTCATAGCACCCAATTAAAAGCTGGTCTAGTTTATGGACAATCCGAATATCTTTCTTGTTTATTTAACACTGTAATTATTTATTTATTTATTTATTATTATTATTATTATTATTTTTTTTTAATTATTTGGAATGCCGTATTTTATTTAGAAAGATTCAATCATTCATACGATGAAAAAATAATACGCGCCACATTGTTTATTCACGAAAATCTGGAATTTCTTGCGAAATAATCTGTTGGAATAGATGTTTAGGATAATAGGATTTATCATTACTAATATGTATGTCATAATTATTATATATGAGATGACTTTTCATTTACCGATAAGAGGACCCGGTGTAGTCTCACCGTTGCACCTCGCCGTCCGACGTGGAATGGTCAACGGCGAGCCGAAGCTTGCTGCTACACCAGGGGTGCCTCGCCGTTCCTCTTCGTTAGGTTTTTGTTCGTGGCCATGGCGAGGATGAAAAGGAGGAAGGTTGCAGCTTTTCTGAATTTATAAACGTTGTATAACGTTTAAAAAATAAACGTTTTTTTTATTTTTTTTACCATAACATATTTACCCCTATATATACTACACATATTTTACACATTTCATTCAAAAAAACTTAACCATATAAAAGCAAAAACCATGAGTGAATCATCTTATTCCGAAGTTAGTGACTTTGAAGAGTTAGAGGAGCTAGAGCTGATTATCCAAGAGTTTGAACACGAGCAAGCGTTGCAAAATCAAGAAGCCGGTCCTTCACATCGCCGTAGATACATTCGGCGTGAACGTGAAGTTGCTAAAGCACGTCTACTGGCCGAATATTTTGGTGACCAACCAAAATATCTTGAAGAAAATTTTCGACGTCGTTACCGTATGAGCCGTAAACTATTTTTAGAAATAGTCGAAGGTATTGAAACATATATTGAAACTCATCATCCTCTTCCTGCGCATTTTGATTTTTTTAGACAACGACCCAATGCTACGGGTCTAATGAGTTTTAGTGTGATTATGAAATGCACATGTGCCATACGCCAATTGGCGTACGCGATATCACCTGATTTATTAGATGAGTATTTACAAATAGGTGAACACTGTGCACGCGATTGTCTAGATTTTTTTACTCTGTGCATAATCCATTTGTTTGGGAAGGAATTTTTAAGAAAACCAACTGAGGATGACGTTCGTAACTTATACCAAGCACATAGCATGGTTCATAAGATTCCGGGAATGTTGGGAAGCATCGATTGTATGCAGTGGGAATGGAAGAATTGTCCAAAAGAATGGCAAGGGCAATTTCACATAGGTGATAAAAAGTATCCAACTATAATGCTTGAAGCTGTTGCGTCGTATGATTTGTGGATTTGGCATACATTTTTTGGTGTAGCAGGTGCGTATAACGATCTGACCGTTTTATATAATTCTCCGTTATTCGGCGACCTGATTGATGATATTGGACCTCAAGTTCCGTTTGAAGTATACGGACGTACATTTAAAAATGGGTATTAACTAGCAGGTGGAATTTACCCACAGTAGGCATCGTTTGTCAAATCCTTTACTGTTGCAAGCAACCCAAAAAACGCCGCATGGAAAGCGAAACAAGAAAGTGCTCGAAAAGATATCGAAAGAGCTTTCGGTGTCCTCCAAGGACGTTGGCATATTATTGCCCAACCGGCGCGTGCATTTACTGTGGGCAAGTTACGGAGAATCATGTACTCGTGCATCATAATGCATAACATGATTTTGAAAGATCAAAATTTTGCGATATCCGAAGCTGCCGAAATGTATATTCCTCCGACACCAAATATGCAACAGTCATGGGTTGAACGTTGAACAACATAAAGAAGAAAAACCAAAGAACTACACGATAAACGCACACACACAAGGCTTCAACGATGTCTCATCGAGCATGTTTGGCAACAACAACAATGGGAAGAAATTCAACGAAATAGGAATAATTAGGTTCGTTTTTTTTAGTATCGTATGTGTTGTATTTTTTTTTTCTTTTTTCGTATCGTATTTTTTTCTGTATTGTAAATTTTTTATTTGATGAAATAAAATTATTATTTTGTGTTATTTTTAAGTATTTGTGAAATGAATTTAATTTATTTAATGAAATGAATAAAAAAAATAAAGGTGTAAGTGGTGGGGCCTTAATGAAGAAGTTAAGGTTTGTTGTTTGGTGAGGAGGAGGTTTGTTGTGAAGAAATGTTGGGTGATGTGGCACACGTGAGACCCAAATGAGGAGGAGAGACTTGTTGACTACACCTAGTGCTCTAAGTGTGTGATCTATCAAACAAAATTTTGCGTGTTCAAGTCACACTTAAACAATTGTGATATGAATAACTTTGATATTACTTTTGCTAAAAAAAAAAAAAAAAAAAAAAAAAAAAAAAAAAAAAAAAAACCTTTGGTATTACTTAAAATAAATTCCATCGTTGTAGTTTAATGAGTAGAGCTTTTGTGCACGAGTCAATAGACCCGGGTTCATCTGGTCCTAAAGTTCTCAATGGTATCATCACTCTACCGCAAATGCTCATATTGACTGGTCAACGAGGGCTTATGTCATTGAGACATGTGCTCATTACCTGGAGACGGGTTTGGGAGATGATATAGTTGGCATCTTTATGATACATGGGACAAATGTGATCCTATTATTCTTTCACCTTTGAAGTACTTGAAATAAATTCTAAAAAACATAAACTAGGTTATCTTTTACACATTTTTTGTTTAAAAAAATGATACACTAACCGGACCCTCTCTACCCCATCACATCATAGCCTATTGGTCAAACCGTGCAATCCGTGAAGCACACCGTACAACCCTTAAATGCATAGAGAGGGTTAATATAAAAATCTAAGGGGGGTTGGGAATTTGGGATAACTCCACCTTTAAAAAATTACAACTTTATTGGAAACTGAAAATACTTATGATTCTGTAAGTGAATCTGAGACCAAAAGGGTTTTGGATGTTGAGAACACAAGTTTACACGGTACATAGCTCTAGTGCACATATGTACAATAAGATGCCACAGCTAAAACCCAAATGGGCATAGCAATCAGCTGCTAATAGAGAATATCATTTCATATATTTTGTTCAATGCCGAACTTTCTGATTATGCAAAGGTATACACTAAAGACATTCATGTTACAAATTTTGAGTCTTGCATTACCTACATGCATAAGTACAAAAGCTTCTACATAAAACTAATTAAAAGTCTAACACACCTAAAACAAAGTTGTCATATTTTAGATAAACCATTGAAAGGTTCTAAAAGTAAATAACACTATTCGTCACCTCCAAACACTCATCTTCACTTTTCACATTTACGCAACATCCATGCTGAATTGGCAACCTTTTTTTCTTGGTGACTTTTGCTAGGCAAATTTTACGTTCACTTGTGATGAACTTGAACACACATTCATCACCTTCCTTTAGGTCATTACTACGCCTGAAACCCCGCCACCCACTTGCTAAGTAATACCTTTCTACCTTATACGATTTATCCAACCGTGCGACCATTGGCCACTCTTTTCCATCAAGATCCTTCATCATGATGGGTCCTTCACCCTCTATTTTTCCCAATCCCACGAATTCCCCTGGAAGTCTCTAATGACACCAACATGTGAAAAGGTTAAGTAACTTTAGGAAGTGTTAGTTATTATTGCTTATGAAAACTGATTATGTAATGCATTCTGATACATCATAAAAGTAGCACTCATAGTAGTAGTAGTTAGGGTGACAATTGGGATCAGATTTGTGTTGGCGGGTTCGGGCTGGTAAAGTTAAAGAAACCCAACTCATTTACACGTAACGCAAACAAGTAAACAACTATACAATACAAAAACAAAAATGAAACAAAGTTTACAGATTAACTTGACCCATTGTAAAAATCCATTGTGACTCGTACTAAAACGTTCCAAACGTTAACGGTTAAATTTGGTACCCAACCCAAATTACTTCTTTTAAATCGCTACCCAACCTCTTAACATAACCTTATGAACAAAAACTGAATTAACTGAAAGAATGGAGCCAGAGCTAAAACTCATGGTCGATTTTGACTTTATGATTGACCAAAACATTTCATTTGGTTTGCTTGATCATATTAACCAAAACCGCCATGCACAGCATGTAGCGTTTACTATATTTTTAGCATTAAGTCAGTAAATTACTAATTTGGTAACTAAAATTACTCACATTTTCACAAATATCCAAAACAAAAGTGATTGTGTTCATTGGGCCTAAAGCCAGTATTAGTCATTTAGTCAATGGTTATATTTGGAAATGACCAACATGGATTAAAAGTGTAGATTGGCAGGGACACATCAACCTTGTGTACCATAATGGTACCCATCAACCCCTACCCAACAAAGGTTTGATGCCTGTGAAATGACCAACATATACTCACCTATATTTTGAAGTTGTTTATTTCTTTGTCCAAACTACTTACAATATGATTTAAAATTTTGTTTATTCTAAAAATAAGGAAATACTGTAATATGTTGTAATATCTAACCCCAAACACCCAAGGTAAAAAATCAAATGATCAAGAAATTTGTTACTTTACCAAAATTCTTACCAATCTAACTTCGTGTGATTTAATGATAATCGTCTTAAACATGGGATCACCATCATTAGCACCATCAATAACATCATCACCATAATCTTCAGCTTTAACTTTTGGTGGCAAATCTTTTTCGCAGCCATCTGGACTATAAACCAACATTTTGAAGGTGCATGCATCAACAAGCCAAAAGACAATAAAGTCCCCATAACCCAATGCAACATCTTTAACCACATTGTGCCATCCATGGTCAAAACAGTAAATTTCTCCAACTTTCTTGATCTTTACACCCCATGCATACTCACCATTTACTGTTTGGATTATTGGGTCTTTAGGAATTTTGTTTTTGAAGTACCTTGTCACAAAATCAGATGGCAATGGCTGCAAAAAGTTAACAATTTCATGAGTAAAAGTTACAAAAGTAAAAATGCACTTGGAAACATTATTGAGTGTGTGTGTGTGATGAGTAAAAGTTACCAAGTTAGGAGCAGATGGATCTACCAAGACCTTGAAGAAAGATGGAGCCATCTTTTTGCAGAAATTCTTTGATTTTGGGAAAGGGGAAGGTGGTAGGTATGTATATGTCACTGGTGTTGGTAAGTTTAGCTATTTTATATCGATAAGATATACTGTACCCCTATTTTTTTAACCGGATCCTCCTTTTTTTTTATTTTTTTTTTCTTAATTTTTTTTATATAAAAAAAAATTATAAACCTGAAAGTGCGGAACATAAAATATAAACTTTAATATGTCAAACGCTTAAAACTGTCGAAAATACGAAATAGAAACTCACAAAAAACTGTGTTGTACTGAAATAAAATAGGAGACAAGAGGGGGACAAAGGTACAAAAAATACAACCTCACTAGCATAGGGAGGGTTCGGTTAGGTGTCCCCATTTTTATAACCAAATTACCAAACCAAACCAGTAACATACCCATTTACGAAATCTGACCAATTTTCACTATCTTAGGAAAAGAGACTAAATACACCTCGAATGTGACAAAAGCACACCTCCCAGCAAAACTTATTTTCCCAACAAAGACAAAGGAAAGTAATTGTACTACTCCCTGCATCTCAAAATTATTGTCGGAAGACAAAAATCATAAAGTTTAATAAAAGCGAGACAATTTTAATTTTCAATCACTCAAATAGAATATTCGTGAACAATTACTATATGCCAGGACAAAAGATAGCTGTTTAGGGAGAGAAACTACAGGTGTCCAGTCCATACTTATGAGAATATCTTAGAAACCAGTGAAGTTGTTAATGTGTGTTATTTAAATTTGCATCTCAAATACACGTTTTTTTAGCAAAATTCATAGGTTTACAGTAAACATGGAGACTACTAGTAAGATACACCACATTTGTTTTTATATTTCCAGTTATACATCAGCTATATTAATTCTAAGTCAAGAAATAGCACAATTAGGTGTAAAAGAAGTTTTGATCATATCACAAGATGTTCTTGCAAAATACAGTGAGTGACAAATTAAGAATTGAATTTCCTAGTTACACACTGATTAAAAAAGTTACCACTTGAGTTAGTCCAGTGATCATCATTTATGCTGCGGTGCATTTCCACACGGTCGCTTAGCTGGCCTTCCACGTGGCCTCTTTCCCACCTCGACGCACTTATCCACGCCTTCCACATCACCACTATGTCCACACGGCTGCTGCTCATTTTTTCTCTTTACATAATCTATCACCCGTGGTGACGCTGGTGGCCGCCCTCTCTTCCTCTTCACAACATCCGCCACCGTAATCTTAACATTTTCTGCCATCGTAATTTTGGCTGGCCGCCCCCTCTTCCTCTTTACAACTTTGGCTGGCCGCCCCCTCTTCCTCTTCACAACATCCGCCACCGTAATCTTAACATTTTCTGTCATCGTAATTTTGGCTGGCCGCCCCCTCTTCCTCTTCACAACATCCGCCACCGTAATCTTAACATTTTCTGCCATCGTAATTTTGGTTGGCCGCCCCCTCTTCCTCTGTACAACTTTGGCTGGCCGCCCCCTCTTCCTCTTCACAACTTTGGCTGGCGACGATAACATAGTCGGAGTTTTAGTCTTGGTGACTTTGGCTAGACACATTTTATCTTCACTTGTAATGTACTTGAATACACATTCATCACCTTCCGATATATTGTTACTTCGCATGAAAGCCAGCAACCCAATTGACAACCAGTAACGTGTGAAGTTATTTTGCTGGTAGAACCGTAAGGCCATTAGCCTCTCATTTCCGTCAAGACTTTTTATTATTATGTTTTCCTTAGTATCTATTCCGGACAATCTCACAAAAGTTGATGGCAGCCGCTAATATCAAAATGCAAAAAGATGAAATTGAATTAGAGGTGCTCCTTATTTGTTACTTCGTATATTATACGAGTACTATTATAGGTGTTCTTAAGTTGCTTATACGTTCGATGTTTTTTTCTTGAAGAAATCAATTTTAAACGACGGGGGTGTTTGGATTGGCTTATTATCTGGGCTTATATATATGTTATGTGAATAAAAAGCTCATAAGCCCACTTTTTCGGCTTATGAGCTTGTCAATTTGAGCTTATGGATTTAGATAAGTCATACACTTAATAAGCTCAGAAACCGAAAAAGTGAGCTTATGATCTTCTCCAATTTCAAAGAAGCCCATACGCCTGAAAAATTAGCTAATCCAAACACCTCGTAGGTATGATTCAAGACTGTTTTATTGCTTAATCAACAGTTTAACTAAGCAGATGTAACCAATATTGCTTTTATGATTGGATAAAAACCATTATATTTTAATTAAGTGATTTGAGTGTACACTATAACTTGTTATAAAGCAAATATAAGCATGCAATATACCCTTTTAAGTACAATCGAAACACACTCCTTGTACATTAAAATCTTAAGAAAGAAAAAAATGTGATCATAAATCTTACCAGCATTGCCGTTGTAGTAATAGTCGCCACAAAGAAAGGATCGCTATCATCGACACCATTAACAAGTTCAACATCTTTATCCGCGTACTTATCATCCATACCACTATCAACTTCCACATCATCATCATCAACTTCTGTTGGCGGAGCTTTGGTGATTTTTGCTAGACATAGTTTATCTTCACTTGTAATAAATTTAAATACGCATTTATCGCCTACTGATATGTTAGTACTTCGCGCGAAATCCATCCACCCCTTCCTCAGAAAGTAATATTTCGCCTGATAATGGTATTTTGTATAAAACTGCACAGGCAATTCCTTCTCATATCCATCAGGACTTTTTAACGTTATGGTTTTTTTGGTATCTATTCCAGCTGACCGCACAAAGTCTACCGGCATGCGCTAATACAAGGAAAAAATCTACATTAAATTAAAGGTGTTTCCCTTTTGTTATTAAAGCTGCTTATTCGCTTATTTTACACGTAATATGCACATAAATATAATCAATTTGCCACCTACTTAATTCTACACTTTATAAAATCTTTAAATTTTCTATCCCAAACAACCCTAAAGCAAACTACTAATTTAATCAATGAAGTTATATTTGGGCCACTTTAGAGGAACCATTTTTAAAACCATGTATCGTTAAAAACAGCTTATATGCTAATGAAACACTTTCAGCAATTCTAAGTTCATAATAATTTATGATTATTTACCCATCTTAAAGTAAATAAGCATTCAATAAACTCTTTTAAGTGCAATCCACATCCCCACATCCGTTGTACTTAATTGTTTTTTGGCGTAATAAAATTTACCAGGGGTATTAAATCCCTTTACCCCCAAAAAAATAATGCTAATAATAAATCTTACCAGCCTATGTTTGAATTTGTATTGAGTAATAGTCACCACAAAGATAGGATCATCATCAACAACAAGTTCAGCATCTTCCTTATCATCCTCCGTGTCCTTATCATCCAAACCATCATCATCTTCCGCATCATCAGCATCAACTTCCGACTCTGTAGCTGGAGGCGACGACCTTGCATGAGTTTTTCTCTTGGTCACTTTGACTAGACACATTTTATCTTCACTTCTAATGTACTTAAATACACATTCATCACCTTGTGATATATTATTACTTTGCCTGAAAGCTGGCCACCCTTTTGAAAAGTGGTATCGTTTCAAGCGGTATTGGTACGACTGTATGGCCATTTGCCTCTCATTTCCATCAAGACTTTTTATTATTATGTTTTCCTTGGTATCTATTTTGGCCAATGCTACAAAATCTGATGGAAGCACCTAAATATATCAATATGCAACAAAATAAAAATGAATTAGAGGTGTTCCGTGTTTGTAGTTATTACTAATTTGCTAATTTATAAGAAATAGGCAAGTTGGTACCGTCTTAGTTTAATACTATTTAGACAGAATAGAATAAGCAAACTATTAATTTCTGGTGTTTTAGTTTCTACAGATTCTTATTTATTCGATGATTTTTAAAGAAATTGATTTTAAAACCAAGTAAAATTCAAAACTGTTTCATTGGTTTTAAATAAAATTAGCAATTAGGAAAGCATATATAACCAGTTTTAATTATTTTGCTGATAGAGAATCACACAAAACACTTTTTAGTAAGTGTGAATGTACAATTTCTATCTAACTGTTTTAAATAAGCATGAAATAAACCATTTTAAGTGAAATAAAAAACACACTTTGTAGGCTAAATCTTACCAGCATAAATTTGTGGCTAATAGTCGCCACAAAAAAAGGATCTTCATCATCAACACGTTCAACATCTTCATTCTCATCTTTATCATCATCATCATCATCATCTGTGGCTGGAGGGAGGGGACTTGTTGGAGTTTTTTTCTTGTTGATTTTTGCTAGACATAATTTATCGTTATCTGTGAAGAACTTAAATACACATTTATCACCTTCCAATATACCATTATTTCGCTTGAATTCCGACCACCCCTTACACACGTAGTACCGTTTCGACTCACCCCTTTTATAACATCGCACGGGCATTTCCTTCTCATATCCATCAAGACCCAGTAAAGTTAAGGTTTTTTTGGTATCTATTCCAGCCGACTGCACGAAGTCTACCGGCATGTACTAGTACATGCCAAAAAAAAATTTAAAATAAAGGCGTTTCACATTTGTTATTGAATTGAAGCTTCTTATTGCTTAATATAATCAAATAACTACAAAATCATTATTCCATTATATAAACTCTGTAAAATGTCTAAGCATTGTAGTTATGCTAGGGGTGTTTTCTTTAGTTGTTAAAGCTTGTTCTTCAGAGGAACCAATTTTAGAACCAAGTATCATTAAAAACTGTTTATTTGATAATGAAACACTTCTAGAAATTTTTAGTTCACAATATTTATGTGTTTTAAAGTAAATAAGCATGCAATAAACTCTTTTAAGTGCAATCCAGAACACTCTCTATTCTAAAATCAGAATAGGTGAGTCTGAATAACAAGACTATAAATCTTACCAGCTCATGGTTGCGGTTTGTAATAGTCGCCACAAAAAAAGGATCCCCATCATCAACATGTTTAACATCTTCAATCTCATCATCATCAGCAGCAGCAGCATCATCATCAACTTCCGTCACTGGAGGTTCAATGGCTGGAGAGAGGGGACTTGCTGGAGTTTTTTTCTTGGTGATTTTTGCTAGACATATTTTATCTTCACTTCTGATGAACTTAAATACACATACATCACCTAACAATATATCAGTATTTCGCAGGAATTCCTTCCACCCCGAAGCCACGAAGTAACTTGTCGACTTGAACTGATTATCAGGTTGCACAGCCATTTCCTTCTCATATCCGTTAAGATTTTTAAAGATGATGGTTTTTTTCTTATCTATTCCGGCCAACGTTACAAATTCTGGCAAGAACCGCTAAGAATAAGAGCATACAAAAAGAAAAAAGTTGAATTAGAGGTGTTCATGTTTGTTTCTAAAACTGTATTGATGTTTTTGTTTTTTTTTTTTTTTTTGGTATACCTAGGTTTCCGACTCGACATTGCGAGCCGACTAATCCCAGGGCGACTACCCTTTTTGGATAGCCCAGAGTCATCGAAACGCCACTTTTTAGTGAAAACAATTGATTGATTTTAATATGACATATTCCTTTATGTGCGGCTGAATTCGGCATATTGAGCCAACACATCTATCCTCATCAACTTAACAAAATCTAAGATCAACATTTGACACTCATTTCCGTCAAGGCTTATCATTATTATGTTTTTCTTGGTAACTATTCTGGCCAACCCCCCACAAAATCGTTTGGCAGGTACTAACAATATCAACATGCAGAAAAAACAAAAATGAATTAGTGGTTTTCCGTGTTTATCATTATTACTTGCATGCTAATTTTATAAGATAAAGCAAGCTGGTACCTTAATATAGACAATTAGCACTTCGAATAAGCCAAATCCAAATCCCAAAGCCCCTCCTAATGCAAACTATTCAATTAGGCCGTTGTTCTTTAGTTTTTTAATCTGTTTATATATTTGATATTTCTTTCCTTAAATCGATTTTGAAACTAAGTATTAGTCAAAACAGTTTAATTGCTTCTAAAACAAAATAAACAGTGTAAGTTAGCAGAATGAACCAGTTTATTTTTTGCTGATCAAATATCAAATAAAAACACTTTACAAGTAATTATGAGTGTTTGATATCTAGCCGTTTTAAAGAAGCATGCAATAAACCCTTTTAAGTGCATTAAAAAGCAGTCTATGTAGGCTAAAATCTTACCAGCCTTCTTTTGTTGCTTCTAGTAATAGTTGCCACAAAGAAAGGATCCGCAACATCAACAAGTTCAACATCTTCATCCTCATTCTTATCATTACCATCCTCCGCGTCCTTATCATCATCACCATCAACTTCCATCACTGGAGCTTCGGCGGCTGGCAGGAGGGGCCTTGATGGAGTTTTTTTCTTGGTGATCTTTGCTAAAAATATTTTATCTTCACTTGGGATAAACTTAAATACACATTTATCACCTTCCGATATATCATTACTTTTCTGGAATTCCTTCCACCCTGCAGCCACGTAGTAACTCGTCGACTTTCTCTTTTTATCGGATCGCACGGGCATTTCCTTCTCATATCCGTCGTCATTTTTTAAAGTTATGGTTTCTCCGGTATCTATTTTGGCCAGTGCTACAAAATCTGGCGAGAACCGCTAATAATGCCAGCAAACAAACAAACAAAGTTGAATTAATGGTGTGTTTCGTGCTTGTTATTGAAACTGTTTATATAGTTATTTTAGAAGGAATATGCACCTAAATATAATTAAGTTGGTCACTACTTATCTTTATACTTCGTACTATATAGCCAAATCTTAAACATTCAATATAGCAAACGATTCTATGCAAGGTAGACAGGTAGTCACATTAGGAGCTTTTGCTTATGTTATCAAAGCGACTAATTTTGTTAATGTTTTTTGAGGGTTGTGACTTCATATAAAGTATCATATAAATTTGTTGTATTGCTTTGGGATACAACATAAATTGCAAAATTTGTCGTATTGCTACAAAATCTGGCAAGAACCGCTAGTAATACCAACAAATAAACAATGAAAGTTGAATTAGAGGAGTGTTTGGTGTTCGTTATTTGCTATTTTTTAGAAATAGTTACCAACTTACCTAAATATTATCTGATAACTACCTACTTATTTTTATATGCTATATTATTATAAACAGACAATCCCAAACACCCACTAAGACAAATGATTCCAAGCAAAGTAGTTAAACTAGGGGCGTTTTTTAAGTCTTTAAAGCAGCTTATATCTTTGATATTTTTTACAGGAAGTAACTTTTTACGATGTAGAGTTATTTTTAAAACTGTTCTATTGCTTTTTGAATTCAACACACACACACACACACACACACACACACACACACACACACACATATATATATATATACATGTTTTCTAATGCAAAATTGTTCTATTGCTTTTATGAACATGCATGTTTTCTAATGCAAAATTGGAGTTCTCGCAGTTCCCGCACTTAACAGGGTTCTGAAAATAAAGTGTATCTTTATATATATATATATATATATATATATATATATATATATATATATATATATATATAGTGTATCAGTGCGGGAACTGCGAGAACTCCAATTTTGCATTAGAAAACATGCATATTCATATAAAACATGTATGTTTTCTTACATACACCTTAATACACATACCTGCGTATTAAGGTGTATGTAAGAAAACATACATGTTTTATATGAACATGCATGTTTTCTAATGCATAATTGGAGTTCTCGCAGTTCGCGCATTTAACAGGGTTCTAAAAATAAAACCATTTTGCATTGATCTGTTGCACTTGAGAGGTTTTATATGAACATGTATGTTGCGCATGTATATGTATTAAGGTGTATGTAAAAAAACATACATGTTTTATATGAACATGCATGTTTTCTAATGCAAAATTGGAGTTCTCGCAGTTCCCGCACTTAACAGGGTTATGAAAATAAAGATGCACTATATATATATATATATATATATATATATATATATATATATATATATATATATATATATATAAAATCTAGATCAAATAAGATCAATCTTAAAGTTGTAAAAATAAGATCCAACTAAAATCTGACAAGTGACACTCTCGTTAAAATAAAATTGTATTTTTTATCGAGTACAACTAAAATTGTTAAAGTTCCGATGATTTTCTTTATTAAATTGACGAAACCAAGGTGATACACTTTGATACGACATGTAATGTATCAGGTTAAGGTGATACACTTTGATTCGACATGTAAATTTATAGTTGTGTATCACTAAGCCAAACTCATGTATCAGTTAGTTATTAGTTGCTAAAATGTTAATTCGTATTAATACTTTATTTTTTGTGTATTATTGCTAATATGGTTATTTATAAAATGGTTTTAGTGGTTGTTTAGACTAGATCTTATTTTTACAACTTTAAGTTTGATCTCACATTAATAGCCAATTACAAACCACCCCAAACGAATTTAAGCAAGGTAGCTAAGTTAGGGCTGTTTTCTTTAGTTTTTAAAACCTCTTCTTTGTTGCTGTTAAAAAAAAGTGTACTCCGTATATCTCTGATGTTTTTAGAGGAATCGATTTCTAAACAAAGTATTATACATAACTGTTACGAGTGCTATGTTGCTAATAAACACATGTAACCAGTTTTACCTATTTGGCTGCACTGAAAAGTCAAATCTCTTAGTAGTTTTGCACACCATGCAATCAATCAACCCTTTCAAAAGCAACTTTTTATAGGCTATAAATAATAAATAAAAATTAAAAAAAAAATGCTTACCAACTTATATTGGTTGGCTTTTGAGAGAGTCAGTATGAAAGAAGGATCTCCATCATCACTATCAACTTCTGCAGGAAGCAACGTTGCCCGAGTTGTTTTCTTGGTGATTTTTGCTAGACACATTTTATCTTCACTTTTAATGTACTTTAATACACATTCATCACCATCCGATATGTTATTACTTCGCTTGAAAGCCGTCCACCCCACTGAAAAGCAGTACCGTGTTGACCATTTTAATTTGTACGACTGTAAGGTCATTTGCGTCTCATTTCCGTCTAGACCTTTTATTATTATGTTTTTCTTGGTACCTATTCTAGCCAACGCCACAAAATCTGTCGGCAGCAGCTAATATCAACATGCAAACAAGACAAAATTGAATTAGAGGTGTACCTTGTTTGTTGTCCCAACTTATATGGTTATTTTGTTAGAAATAGACAAGTAAGAACTACTTTTTCTAATAATAATAAGACAATCTAGACTAGCCAAATTCCAAACACCTCCTAAGCTAATGATTATTTTAAAGTTGCTTAAAGAACAATTTCAAAAGAGAGTATGATTCATGTTGGTATTCAAGCAAACGAAACAAATAACAAAATGGACAAACAAAGCGGAAGCTTTAATCAAATTAGCAAACCAAATAAATGTGATAATGAATCTTACCAGCACTGACCTCTGGGATGGAAGAATAGTCACCGCAAAGAAAGGATCCGCGTCATCAACAAGTTTGACATTTTCATCCTCATCGGTAACATTGTCATCTTCCACATCCATACCATCATTAACTTCAATCGCCGAAGCTTTGGTGATTTTTACTAGACACATTTTATCTTCACTCGTAATGTACTTAAATACGCATTCATCACCTTGTGATATATTATTACTTTGCTTGAAAGCCACCCAACCTAGTGACAAGTTATACTGTGCCGATTTGAATCGTTTGTCCAGCCGTACAGCCATTTGACTCTCACTTCCGTCAAGATTTTTCATTATTATGTTTTCCTTGGTATCTATTCCGGCCAATGCTATAAAATCTGGTGGTAGCGGCTAATATCAACATGCAAAAAGAAAAAAAAATGTACTCCGTAATTAATTAGAGTTACTTATTACTTAAGTATCTTATAAATTTTCGTTAATAAATTACAAAGAAAACTTAGTAATCTACAACTAAATATTATATATTAAAACTGAACTTAAGATTTGGTACAACAAATATAATTTAGAGTAGTGCTACATCCACAAAGGATTTACAAAAAGAAATCCACAAAAGAAATGTGTCATGTGTTGATTGGTGTGTTTGAATATATTTTCCCTCTCTTTTCTTTGCTCCACCAATCAACACATGACACAACCTTGTTGGAGACTGATTTTGGAGCTACTCTCAAAGACAGAGGATAGTCTTTGTTTTGAGAGTATATAGTTGTCTTTTACAAATGAAATAGTAAATCTTACCAGCCTTGTGGTGTGCATCGTAGTAATAGTCACCACAAAAGAAGGATTCACATCTTCAACATCAACTTCCGTCGCTAGAGCTTTAATGATTTTTGCTAGACATATTTTATCTTCACTTGTGATATACTTAAATACACATTTATCACCTTGCACTATATTATTACTACGCATGAAGGCATGCCATCCCTCTGACAAGTGGTAATGTGTTGAGGGCCGTCGCTTGTCCTTCCACACGGCCATTTGACTTTCACTTCCGTCAAGGCTTATCATTATTATGTTTTCCTTGGAATCTATTCTGGACAGCCCCACAAAATCGGTCGGCAGGTACTAATGATATCAATATGCAAAAAAAGAAAAATGAATTAGTGGTGTTCTATGTTTTTCATTATTACTTACACGCTAATTTTATAGATATACGTAAGTTGGTACCTTCTTATTTTTTACTACTATATACACTTTAGAATAAGCCAAATCCAAATCCCAAACACCCTTCTAAAGCAAATTATTCAATTAGGGGCGTTCTTCGGTTTTTAAAGCTGCATTTGTTTAAGGTTTTTTTTTTTTCTACAAATCAACTTTGAAACTAAGTATTAGTCAAAACAGTTTAATTGCTTTCAAAATAAAATCAACAGTCTAAGTAAGCACAACCAGATTATTTTTGCTGACAAAGAATCAAATAAAAACACATTTTAAGTATTTAAAAGTGTTTGATATCTAGCTGTTTTAAAGAAGCATGCAATAAACCCCTTTTTAAGTGCAATAAAAAACACTCTTTGTAGGCAAAAATCTTACCAGCCTAAATTTGTGGCTTGTAGTAATAGTTGCCACAAAGAAAGGATCTACATCATCACCATCATCAACAGGTTCAACATCTTCATTCTCATTCTCATTCTCATCCTTATCATCATCACCATTAACTTCAGTCGCCGGAGCATCGGCGGCTGGCGGTGGCTTGGTGATTTTTGCTAGACACAGTTTATCTTCACTTGTGATAAATTTAAACACACACTTATCTCCTTCTGATATGTTAGTACCTCGCATGAAATCCTTCCACCCCTTCAACAGAAAGTACCGTTTCGCAAGGCAACCGTATTGTGTATCAAATTGCACGGGAATTGCCATCTCATATCCATCAAGACCTCTTAACGTTAAGGTTCTTTTGGTATCTATTCCAGCCGACCGCACAAAGTCTGCCGGCATGCGCTAATACATCAAAAAATTTAAAATTTAATTGAAGGTTTTTCACGTTTGTTATTAAAGCTGCTTATTTGCTTATTTTACATGTAATATGCACCTAAGTTTAATCAAATTGCTACCTACTTATTTCTACACTATATAAACTCTTTAAAATCTCTAATCCTTAACGTCCCTAAAGCAAACTATTTTAATCAATGTAGTTGATATTATGGGTTTTCCTATAGTTGTTAAAGCTTCTTATTTGCTGATCTTCTTTAGAGGAACCAAATTTAAAACCAAGTATCTTTAAAAACTGCTTATTTGCTAATGAATAACTTTCAGCAAGTTTAAGTTCATAATAATTTATGTTTATTTACTCATCTTAAAGTAAATAAGCATGCCATGAAAATTTTAAGTGCAATCCATAACACACTCTATAGTAAGCTAAGATCAGAATAGGTGAACTTGAATAACGGTGGCTATAAATCTTACCAGCACACTGTTGTAGGTTGGAGTAATAGTCACCACAAAGAAAGGATCCTCTTCATCAACAAGTTCAACATCTTCATCCTCATCCTTATCATTATCATCTTTCGCATCCATACCATCATCATCAGCATCAACTTCCGTCAATGGAGCTTTAGCGGCTGGCGGGAGGGGCATTGCTGGAGTTTTGTTCTTGGTGATTTTTGCTAGACATATCTTATCTTCACTTGTGATGAACTTAAATACACATTTATCACCTTCCGATATATCATTACTTCGCTGGAATTCCTTCCACCCTGCGGCCACGTAGTAACTCGTCGACTTGCTCTTTTTATCGGATTGCACTATCATTTCCTTTTCATATCCTTCATCATTTTTTAAGGTTATGGTTTCTCTGGTATCTATTCTGGCCAATGCTACAAAATCCGGCGAGAACCGCTAATAGTACCAACAAACAAACAAAAAAAGTTGAATTAGACGTGTGTTTCGTGTTCGTTATTGAAGTTGTTTATATAGTTACTTTATAGGAAATATGCACCTAAATGCATTCAAGTTAGTAACTAACTATCTTTATACTTCGTGTTATATCTTAACACGTAATATAGTCAAATCTCAAACACTCAATATGGCAAACGATTCTAAACAAGGTAGTCAAATTAGGGGCGTTTTTTTAAGTTCTTAGAGCCACGAATTTTTTTAGCGTTTTTGGAGGGTAGTGACT
This sequence comes from Artemisia argyi, assembly GCA_030686995.1. Classification (NCBI taxonomy): domain Eukaryota; kingdom Viridiplantae; phylum Streptophyta; class Magnoliopsida; order Asterales; family Asteraceae; genus Artemisia; species Artemisia argyi. The sequence continues at coordinate 181,050,195 of CM060683.1, forward strand.
TCAAACAAAGTATCATATAGATCTGTTGTATTGCTTCTGGATACAATAAAAGAAATAGAAAATGTGACCACTTTGAGCAAATGTGACCACTTCTAGCACAATTAAATAGTTCAATAACATATGCTTATCTAGTCTAACTTACTTACCTGTTAGAGTAAATCAACAAGCAATTAACCATTTTTAGTGTAATCCAAAACACACTCTAAATTTAAAATTACTAAATTAAGGAGGTGTTTGTGTTAGCTTATTTACCGAGTTTATAAGCTTATGTTAATCTGGAAAGCTCATAAGCCCGCTTTTTTCGGCTAATGAGCTTCTCATGTTAAGCTTAAAAAGCTTATCTAAGGCCACAAGTTCAACTTGATAAGTTGATAAGCCCAATAAATCTTAAAGAATGTGATCAATAAATCTTACCAACTTATTTGTGTTGCTTTTTGAGATAGTCAGTATAAAGAAAGGATCTCCATCGTCACCGTCAACATCCACATCATCATCCTCATCAACCTCATAAACAAACTCGATATCATCCTCATCTTCCACATCATCAGCATCATCATCATCCACGTCATACAACACATCATCATCTTCTTCCATGCCATCATCCTCATCACCATCATGAACCAACTCAACATCATCATCATCATCATCATCATCATCCACGTCATACAACACATTATCATCTTTTTCCATGCCATCATCCTCATCACCATCATGAACCAACTCAACATCATCATCATCATCATCATCATCATCATCCATGTCATACAACACATCATCCTCTTCTTCCATGCCTTCATCCTCATCACCATCATGAACCAACTCAACATCATCATCATCATCCATGTCATACAACACATCATCCTCTTCTTCCATGCCTTCATCCTCATCACCATCATGAACCAACTCAACATCATCCACATCTTCCACATGATGATGATCATCATCATCATTATCATCGTCCACGTCATACACCACATCATCTTCTTCTTCCACCTCATCATCCACATCATCATCATCACCAATAAACTCATAATCCACAACCTTAATCTTAGGAACCAAAATCTTTTCACAACCATTAATACTATAAACATGCATTAAGAAAACACAAGAACCAACATATCTAAACAACAAAAACTCCCCAAATACCAAACCAACATCCTTAACTACATTACACCAACCATCAACAAAACTATAACTTTGATCATCAAATTTCTTCATTTTTAATTTCCATAAATACCCTCCATTTGCACTTTTAATTATTGGGTCTTCCAAGATTTTGTTACCCAAGTGCTTTGTCACAAATTTAGGTGGCAATGGCTGCAAAAAAGTTATAAAAATACAATGAGTGTGTGAAGTACACATTTTTATGAGTCAAAGTTGTAAAAATACTTAAAAATAGACACATGCAAACACATTGAGCGTGTGAGAGTTAGTGAAGTACCAGATGAGGTGAAGATGGGTTCATCAAGATATGGAAGAAAGACGGTGGCCGTTGATCAGCCATTTTCCGGTGACTGGTTTTTGAGTTTGGTAGAGTGAGTTATAGATATATGTGCCCAGGTGACATGTAACTTTCCTGTTCAAAAAAAGATATGTAACTTTCTAGGAACAAAGCGTTTATGGAGTGTATGGCCCCTCACTTTTTCTTTTGTTTTTTTCATTGTATCATATCGTGTATGGCCCCTCAATTTTATGTTTAAAAAAAATAAAAATAAAATAAAAAATAGCAATTTTCTTTTGAAGTATTTGTATTTTAATTTTTATTTTAAATTAAATAAAATAAAAAATTGCATAAATCGTCGCTAAACTTTGGCCAAATTGCATGTTTCGTCCCAACCATTTCGAAAGTGCAGATATCGTTCTTGTGGGAAACCTTTGAACAAATTTTCATCCTTAGTTGGGACTAAAATTGCATGTTTTAAAACTGCCAAATTGCACTTTTCGTCCCAATAAGGGACAAAATTTGCTCAAAGGTTTCCCACAGGGATGATTTCTGCACTTTTGAAATGTTTAGGACGAAATATACATTTTGGCCAAAGCTTAGAGACGATTTATGCAATTAACTCTTTTTCTTTTAAACCTTTGAGAAAAGTTCTATACGAAACTACATTTAGCTAAAATACAAACCAAACGATCTCATCCATCCATCCTCCTTCCATCCAACGGTGTAGATTAAATATGATTTAAAAATAAAAATAACCTGAGGGGCATTTTTGTCAATTCACACAATCTAATAACTTACACCATTTTCACACACTCACGCTATTTTCACACACACACATACACGCCTTCCACCGTTTCTCTCTCTCTCTCTCTCTCTCTCTCTCTCTCTCTCTCTCTCTCTCTCTCTCTCTCTCTCTCTAATACACCGTTTCCCCCAATTCGTAACCCTAACCCTAACCACCATCAATCCACCGTCAATCCACCACGAAACCACCGCAAAATCATTCTATTCTGAAGGTCGTTCGTTAAAATGGACCTACGTGGTGAAATAGCGCAATCTAAAGAGCGTTTGTTGTCGGAAGCCATTGATAATGTCGAATCTGGTATATTTTTGTCTCATTTTTTTAAATCAGTTATTATTTTGAATTTTTGTTATCGATTAGGTTAATTTTTGAATTTATTAGCTTATTTTGTGGTTTTATTAGCTTTTTTGTTACTGAATGAGAGTTTGGATTAGTTTATGTTAGCGAGTAGATTAGATTTTAGGATTAGTTAATTTTTTTTGATATAATGACTGTTTAGGATTAGCTTATTTTTGCTTATTTTTTGGTTTGTGATAAGCATAAGTAGATAAGCAAATGGGATTTTGCTTCTCACTGAATAATCCTATGGGATTATCACTGAATCCCATGGGATTCACATAAGAATTAGTGGTTTGTGATATAAGTAGATTAACAAATGGGATTTTGCTTCACTGAATAATCCTATGGGATTATCACTGAATCCCATGGGATTCACATAGAATTAGAATTATGGCAAATATCAGTGTTTAAGAATAATCCTATGGGATTATCACTGAATCCCATGGGATTAACATATAATGAGTGTTTGTATTAGCTTTTAGGAATCAGATTTATAGTTTTCTGTTTTGTTTGTTAGTTTTAGGTCTTTGTGATTAATTAGATTTTGTTGTTGTTAGTTGCTTATAACTAATATTATTCTTTTCATCTTATAATTTATGTAGGTAACGTATTAGGTTCAATCCGTTCGATAATTTGGGAAAGAAAACATCGCCGGTGAAGCAGCCTCGGTTCAATCCGTTTGATGTTAAAAAAAAACAAATCGTTGTCAAAGAAAAAACCAACGAGTGATGTTAGTGATCAGGGAAAGGATAGTAGTGTTGATCAGGGGAAAGTGGTTGTTTATCAGGGGAAAGCGGTTGTTGCCAAACCAGTAGAGTTTGAGGTTAATGTTCAGGGGAAAGCGGTTGTTGATCAGGGGAAAGCGGTTGTTGCCAAACCAGTAGAGTTTGAGGTTAATGTTCAGGGGAAAGCGGTTGTTGATCAGGGAAAGGAGAGTAGTGTTGTTATTGCTGCAGTTGTTGCTGATTTGGAGAAGGAGAGTGAGAAGGAGAAGGAGAAGAAGTTGTTGAGTGAGAATGAGTTGGAGACTGAGACTGAGATGGAGAAGGAGAGTGAGGAGAATGTTATTGAGAATGTGGTGGAGAGTGAGGAGAATGTTATTGAGAAGGTGGTGGAGAGTGAGAATGAGGAGAGTGGGAAGTTGGTTACATATAAATCAAAAAAGGGTAAGAAGTTGTTTGTTGTTAAGGATAAGTCAACTGACAAGGGTTCTGTTGTTGTTGTTGATAAGAAGCTTAAGAAGAATATTAAGGTGACGGAGCCAGTTAAGACGACTCCGAAGAAGTCGTCTGCTAAAGTAATATCAGAAGCTCCTGTTTTGAGATCCAAGAAGCTGGTTCAGGAGGAAACTCCAAAGAAACGAAAATTAGTATTAGCAAAAGTCGATGAGAGTTCAAAGAAACAAAAGCTAAAGGTTCCAAAAGGTATAGATATGTCCCAAATCCATGAAAATTGTTTTTATTTCATCTCTATTGCTTTTTGTTTTTCTGTTTGAGTCTTTTATGTAATTTAATAGTATGTAAAAGTTATGGGATTGACATTGATTCCCAGTGAATCCCATGGGATTTCCTAGTGAATCCCATGATATTTTAGTTATAGTAGTTATACTTGAGCTTATTTGATTCTCTGTACAATTGGTTGCTTGAACTAAGTTATCCACTTATTTGTTGAATTTGTGTTAGTTGTTTAGAAGTTATAGAATATGTATGTTAGTTTGTTAATGAAAAACAGTAATCATGTGGATAATTAAAAGCTAAAACGCCGTATGTGAATTATTGATTAATTGTTGCAAGGTGTAAAAATGAAAATAACATTGCAGCGAAATGTTTCAGTGTGAGATAGTAACTCTGATTAGTTTAGAAGCGCTACTTCTGTATGTTAACAAAAGTATTGTAGTTATAAAATATGTTAAATGGATGAAAGTTGGCTCGTATGATACTTTGTTGAAGGTGTGAGTCTCTATTTTGCTGACAAATTATTTGTTTAGAATTTATTGGACTGTTTATGGTAATTAAGTAACAAATGGTTTATGTTAATTACTGATATGCGAGTATGACACTTGAAATTGGTTGGCTGTTGAGTCATCATAATTTGAATAGTGCAGAATGAAAACAAAATTTTGTAGTTGTCAATCATTTGTTGTTTTCTTGGGTTTGAATTTGCAATTGATGGTTAACAATATCTAATTTCAACAGAATCTGAACTACTTTGAAGCGTGTCTATCAGTAATCCTATGGGATTCACAATGAATCCCATGGGATTAATAATGAATCCCATGGGATTCACTGTCAATCCCATGAGATTCATTATTAATCCCATGGGATTCACTGTGTATCCCATGGGATTCAATGTGAATCTCTTTGTTATCAAGTGGTTTATATTTTTTTTTATGCAGATGTTGCTGAAAAGAAGATATCAAAGAAAAAGAGGGGTGATTCTTCCGTTTCTGTTAAAGAAGAAGATAAGGGGAAGAAAGTGAAGGACGATTCTCGTAAAGAAGAAGTTAAAGAAGATATTGTACCTGACAATGTGATGAAGCAGTTGATGAAGACTTTGTTGAAGAATTCGTTGGTTAAAGTAGAAACTGATGAGGAGAATGAATCGAAGCCGAATAAGATAGGCAAGAAGAAAGAAAAGGTGTTGACAGAAGACGAAAAACAACATCAAGATTATCTGAAAAAAAAATTCCCATTCTTCAGGCTAGGTCAGCTCCTACCGCTCTTCATACTGCCATCCATGGCATAAAAAATGTTGATATTGAGAAGTTTTTGGAGGAGATAGGGTTTAGCTCGTATTTCAAGTTTGATATAAACAAAATTCCGTCAAGGTTAGGTAGGTATGTTGTTGATAATTTTGATGCTGAGACTTGCCAGTTGAAGTTGGAAGGTAGGAAGTCAATTCAGGCCACTGTTAACAAAGTTCATGAGCTGCTAGGTGTTCCGATTAGCGGCGAGTCTTTGTTATCTTTAGAAACCAGGCCAGTGGGAGATGATTTTGAGAAAGTTTGGGTTGGTCAGTTTGAAACAAAATCTACTAAGCAAATAAGAGTGAATGATATTGCTAGCAAGTTGATTGAGTCTAAGAAAGTTGACTTCCTTTTTAAAGTCAACTTTCTTACCTTGTTTACGAATACAATGGGTATGGTTGCTGGGTTGCAGGGGGAAATAAACCTTGATGTTGTTAAGCGTCTTCGTGAAGATACTGATATTCGTAGTATTGATTGGTGTGAGTACATCTTTCATTGTCTTAAACTCAGTAGAAAACCGTCAACTCTTCAGAACAAATACACGGGGCCATATACCTTTCTTGCTGTAAGTTTTAAACTATACGAAGTTTTAAATTGTTTTTAGGTTTATGTGACATATTTTGTTGACATATTATGTTTATATCATGTTGCTGTGAATCCCATGAGATTAACTGTGAATCCCATGGGATTCATACAAAATCCCATGGGATTCATAAAAATCCCATTGGATTAATTGTGAATCCCATGGGATTAACTGTGACATATTTGTTGTATCTTACACTTTTTCGTTCCTTGTTTTTTTGTTTACAGCTTTTGTATTTAGATTCCACCAAGTACAAGAAGCTTTCTTATGTCTGCACACGTCCGGCCATCAAACATTGGTCATCATTCTTAATGTCAAAAAGGGAGGACATGGAATTGAAAGAAGAGGTTATGGGGACGTTAGATCTTTATGACGAATCTGAGCTTCCAGAGACGGAAGGTTTTGTTGCTGGTGGTTATACTGAGAGTTCTTACAAGGAGGTTTGTTTAATTCCTTGTTTTATTTTATTGTGATACTTCTTTATGTGTGAGCATGTTTAGGATCCCATGGGATTCATAAACAATCCCATGGGATTCACAGTTAATCCCATGGGATTCATACACAATCCCATGGGATTCACAGTTAATCCCATGGGCTTACATGGGATTAACTGTGAATCCCATGGGATTCAATGTGCTTATCTCATTATCAATATTCCTATTTGTTTTTTCTCCAGGAATTGCTTAAAAAACTTGAAGAAAAGTTGTCTGTTTTAAGCAATGAGAGAATTGCTGTTGAAGAACTTTTGGTTATAGGCGATGTAGAATTTCCTGCCGATCCAAAGCTCATTGAACTACATCAAAGGTATGTTCAGATTCTCGAGCATCCAGTCTCATTGAATGGTGAAGATCTTGATCGAGCTGATGATAATGGAGGTGCTGAGGGAGAGTATGATACTGTAAATGATAAACGCCTATCTGGTACCGATCCTTAATTCTGATTACCTGTTGTGGTTCCTTTTTGTACTTGAAACCATCGAATTTATGTAATAACGTTGTTAATTTTGTTAAATTTATAATTGTTGTTGTTCCCTTTTATTGGATCTCTTTCAACATTGGTTAATTTATTGGATCTCTTTCCCTTTTATTGGATCTCTTTTATTGAATCCTATGGGATTTATCTGTTAATCCCATGGGATTCATCTATTAATTCCATGTGATTCATTTGTCAATCCCATAAGTTTTGTTGCCTAATGTTCAAAGTGTAAACCCCATAAGCTTTCTTTTAGTTATTTCAACAGTGGTTGATCCATCTCAAATACAAGAAGAATGTGATGATGGTAATGGGGATGATAAAGATGCCGAGAAGCTAGATGATGCAGTTCCTGTAAAGCAAGTTGCTGAACCTTTCTCTTTAACTCAATGGATCGAAAACAATTTAGAGCTGATTGAAGAGTGGTTTAATCTTGCAGCAGCTGAGTTCTATTATGTAATATTCTTGTATAATTTTAGTGTTTTAATTTAATTTATTTATTTTTAATTATTTTTTTTTATTCAGCTAAAGTCGGTCGTTGAAGGTACTGTGGAGCCAATGGGTGGTGATGTGAATCCAGGTGCCATTACTCCTCAAAATATGGCTACTCGTGCTTCCGATGTAAGTTTGAGTCCTGAAAAGCGTTTGGAGAAACCGTCTTCCTATTTATTATCTCCATATATGAACAAGAAGACAAAGGTTCAACTTAAACTACCTAGGCCGGAGTTCGTTCTTGGGAATAGTTTTTTCGCGATGCAGGGCGAAAAGATGTAAGTTTGTGTTTTTTATATAAGTTTCATTGTTATCTGATTCAATGTGAGGGATTGACAGTGAATCCCATGGGATTCACTGTGAATCCCATGGGATTGTATGTGAATCCCATGGGATTCACTGTGAATCCCATGGAATTGTATGTGAATCCCATTGGATTCACAATTATATGATATGATTCTTAAATGATTTTTTTTATTATATATTGAACAAGTTTTTGATTTTTTTCTTATATAGTGAACCAGTTTTTGAAACACATTCTGGGGAGCCATATTCAGTGCGTTTGAATATGGAGACATTAGCACCCGGTTTGGAGGTTGATGCTAATGTAATTGATTGTTTAGCTGCAATTCTGAATCATGAAAATCGTTCTAGAGGAGCTGGTTTTCCATCGCGACACTTTTTCCCAACTGGATGTATTGTAAGTAATTATTTATTTATTTTGCTTAGTAAACAGTTTTCAATTCATATCGTAACATGATATTGTAAAATCGCATATACAGCCGATAACTATGTTTGATGGAACATTGGAGTCTGAGGAGGATAAATTTCAAGAATTTGAAAAAGAACTTTTGGCTCATTTTAAAGATAATGTTGGTGGCATATCTATCAAAGGCATTGAATTTGTAAAATTATATTTTTTTGTTTTAATTTTTTATTTTTGTTTTTACTTTGTCATTTTTATTATGTTTTTTGGTTTTGTTTAAACAGGCTTTTTTTCCTATTCGCAAATCGGGGCATTTCTTTGCTGTTGTCTTCAGCCTTACTAAAAGGGTTACAACAATGGTGATACTGGATAACAGCAATAGTGGAGTAACGTATGAGGAAAAGTATGAAGATTCATGTGAACTTCTTGTAAGTACTTTTATGATTCATTCTTAATCCCATGGGATTCATTCTTAATCCCATGGGATTCATTCTGAATCCCATGGGATTGACACATATGACACATGTTACTTTTATGATACTTTTATGATGAATCTCATGGGATTCATACAGAACTACATTTGATACTAGACAAATCTGTGATTTTCTCATAATTATGGTTATTTATGCTCTCTTTTTTTATAATTTTTGTAGAAAACATTATTTGCCCGTCATCTGGAGTTGTATGGATACAATAAACATGCTAGCATTCGTTAAGTCAAGCCAAGAATCGCAAGCCTCAAGTGGAAGACCAAGAACAACTTCAAGGATTGTGGTGTTTTCGCTAGGTTACATATGGATAATTACACTGGTGAAGCTCCTGGAAAATGGGATTGTGGTTTGGTTGCTGAGTCTAAAGAGCAGTCTGACCAATTGAGGTTATTGAGATTCAAGTTTGCCACCAAGATATTGTTACACGAGATTAATGTTCATGCGGGTAAGATGTACGAATTAGCATTGGAGTTTGATAAACTTCCTCCTGGTGAAAAGTTGTCTATAATTTTTTCAGCAATTAGGAATAGGGATGCACGTGACTGCAAATTCTAGAAGTTCGTCTTTTGTTAATGGTAAAAGTATAACTGTTAAGTAATTGGTTTACACAGATGGTTTACACAGATTTTCTTTTATGCTATTATCATATTTTTATGATATTTTGTATAGATTTTCTTGCTATTATCAGATTTTTATGATATTTTATTTACATTTTCTTGTTGATGGTTGAAATTTTAAATGAAGATATAAAATAATCCCATGGGATTCATTTGCTAATCCCATGGGATTAGGAAATGAATCCCATGGGATTAGGAAATGAATCCCATGGGATTCTTATAAATATTCAAATAAAGAAGAAAAATTAAAAAGAACCAGAATTTTCTGTGTTCTTTTATGCTATTATCAGATTTTTATGATTTTGTATAGATTTTCTTGCTATTATCAGATTTTTATGATATTTTATTTACATTTTCTTGTTGATGGTTGAAATTTTAAATGAAGTTATAAAATAATCTCATGGGATTCATTTGCTAATCCCATGGGATTCTTATAAATATTCAAATAAAGAAGAAAAATTAAAAAGAACCAAAATTTTCTTTGTGAATCATCTGAATAATCAAGTAAAGAAGAAAAAATAAACAGAAAACCAGAATACAAAGTTTGTTCAAGAAGTTTCGGCTTTCGCCTTGAATTTGGGTTATGTTGTTTTTGTTGAAGTAATTGGTTTAAACGAATTTCAATGAATCCCATGGGATTCAAATAAACAACAAATTCAGAAATTTCAATGACTTCTGGTTTAAACGAATTTCAAAGAATCCCATGGGATTAGGGGAATAATCCCATGGGATTCATTTGATAATCCAATGGGATTCATTTGATAATCCCATGGGATTCTTATAAATATTTAATTAAAAAATAAGAATAACTCACAAATTCAGAAATTTCTTTTCAAATAATCTAGATATCCAATTAAAGAAGAAAATAACTAACAAATTCAGAAATTTCCTTTGCAAATCATCTAAATATTCAAGTAAAGAGTAAAAAATAACTAACATAAAACCAGAATATTATAAGTTTGTTCAAGAAACTGTTGGTTTCGGCTTTCGCCTATTTGGGTTATCTGGACAAGTTGTTTTTGTGTGCAAGTTGGTCTTTATTCCACAAAAGCCGCACTTCTTCTCTTGTTTCTTTTTAACTCCGGGTGCTAGTTTCTTTTTAACTCCAAGTGCTTTTTCTCTCTCACTTTTTCGCCTTTTATTGCGTTCCTTTTCTGTAATATTCCCTTTGTTTCCTACCTTTGTTGGATTGTTGACTATTGTTTCCTCAGGATTAGAATGTTCACCAATCACATCTCCCGTTTTACTCGAAGGAGGATTTGGAACCTCAGCCTCCACTTCTGTTTTCAAAGTCTTCAACTTTTCTACAAACTCACCCATCTTCTCTACATTATTGCTTAACCTGAATAAGCAATCGTCCACCACAGAAGTTGCTTCGTTTGTAAGTCTTTCAACTTCTACATTTTTTCCCCATATCTGTTTCTTTTCCTTCTCAATTCAGGTGGTATTATATCCCTTGTCCAACGCCTCAAAATATACTGTTTTGGAATGACGTTAATATCACGGTTCTTGAAGACAAAGAATATGTGTCGGCATAGAAAACCATATCGAGCAAAATGTCTACAACTGTATACCACCGACCCATCTTCTATTGTACGCAGTACCTGTTTTAAAAAAAATAAAAAAAGTTACTTTGAATTATTTTTTCCTTAAAATTCATACTGAAAACCATGGATTCATAACTAATCTCATGGGATTCACTGTGAATCCCATGGGATTCACTGTGAATCCCATGGGATTCATTTCTCAATCCCATGGGATTTACATGTGCATCATGGTTTTTATGTTGATAACAAGTCACTAACATTCATTCTCAAAACTAATCCCATGGGATTCACTGTGAAAAATAAGAAGTCTTTGAATCTTTTTTTTTTTTTTTTTTTTAAATTCACTGAAAACAAGATTTATAACTAATCTCATGGGATTCACAGTGAATCCCATGGGATTCATGCTGAATAAAAAACAACATACCTTATATTCTATAAACTTTTTCTTCTTTTCACTATTGTCTTCCTCTGCTTGTTCTTTTGCAGCTTCCTTATTAGTTTTTTTAAAAACCCACGGATTTTTGTCTCTTATCATGACAATCTCACAACCTTCTTCTATCTTTAAATCTTGAATCGTACAATTCCAGCATGCTTCGTATATTTCAGATTGAACTAGCAGAAATATCGTTCTAGTATACACTTTTGCTGCATGACGTTCAATCTCTAATTGTGTTAGCCATTTTGGAGCTGTGTCAAATGTTTTAAAGTCCAAATGTTCTTGCCTATATCGTTGTCTTTCCATTGCTGATTCATAGGACATCATAAAACTAACTAGCGTTGCTCCTGGGCTTGTGAAACTTTTGAAGAACGAGTTTTCACTCTCGGATCTTGATGTGGTTCTCATCAAACCAAACAATGGCGAGTTGATAAAAAAAGATGGAATCCACATTTCTCGCAGGTTAAACATCTTGGTTATCCATTTGTGATTTTGCAAACCAAAATCCTCAATCAACTTAGCCCATTTCTCTTCAAATTCCAACGGTTCCATGTACATATTCCAAAGAATCTTCTTAAAACGCTTCTTGAAATCTGTTTCTACATATATCTCTTTACAAATCTATTTTTGATCGATAGTTTTAGAATCATGTTATCAGCATAAATAAGATGATTTACACATGTAAATCCCATGGGATTCATGTGAATCCCATGGGATTCATCAGTCAATCCCATGGGATTCATCATGCAATCCCATGGGATTCATCATGCAATCCCATGGGATTCATAGTTTCATACAGAATCCCATGGGATTCATAGTATCATATGTGAAAAAAATATTTTTTATAAGTTCGATAAGTTACCTTTGCTGGAATCTTTTGGTCAATATGCCACATGCAAAGTATGTGCTTTGCTTTAGAGAAAACGGCTTCAATGGCTCTCTTCATTGCTCCATCTTGATATTTTACCACCATTGTTGGTTCTTTTTTGAAAACCGTCATAAATGCTTTTAGAAGCCACGTGTATGACTCAGTGTCTTCATGTAATAGCATTCCCGATCCAAGTGTGACACACTTTCGGTGATTATCGACACTGGTGAATGGTACAAATACCACATTGTACCTAAAAATAACATAATTGTTAATTACACACACAATCTAAAAGGGTGAATCCCATGGGATATAATCTGTGAATCCCATAGGATTTCATGACATGAAATCCCATGGATATAATCTGTGAATCCCATAGGATTTCATGAGAATCCCATGGGATTTCATGATAATCCCATGGGATTTCATAAAGAATCCCATGGGATTCTCATGAAATCCCATGGGATTTCATAAAGAATCTCTTGTAATTTAGATGTAAAACTTACTTGTTACAAATGAATGTTGCATCAAATGAGACTATGTCTCCAAACTCCTTATAATTGCATTTCGCAACTTCATCAGCCCAAAACAAAGCCACTAACTCACTCTCTTCTACCTTATACTGAAACGTAAAGTTTGGCACATATATCTTTCTGTTTTCCATTTTATTTATAAGCATTTGTGCGTCACTTTCCCCAATGAACATATTAACATCCCGCATTTCATTCTTAAAATCATCAACTGTCCCATGAACATACTCATACCCTCCCTTCATACTCGTTAACAAGTTATGAGCCCGTGTTGGACCAATCTTGTTCTTTGCAGCTTTAACAACGAACATTTTTTCTACTTGTGTCATTCTTCTTTGCTTTTTTGTAAAATGTTTGTACTCTTTTGGTAGGAGCATATGGTTGTGTTTTGCAATAAACTTAACAATCTGGTATTTTTGAGAAACAACATCCAATTCTAACCTTATACGAGCTCTACAACCTGTTATATAAAAAAAAATTAATTTAAAAACATGTTATTCAAAAATAAATCCCATGGGATTCACAAAGAATCCCATGGGATTCACCAAGAAACTCATAAATATATTAGAAAGCTTTACTACCTGTTACATGCATCATTGTATTTCTTTTTTGTTTGTCACTGTCTTTAGCATCCAAAGTGTCAATATTAATATGTCTTGGAGCTCCTTCTTTATTGCACATGATGTATTTGAGTTGTACCGCTCCAGATTTTGTTAATTTTTGTCCTGCTTTTTTAATTTGAAAACCTCCGGCTTCAGCGTAGTTACCATACATTTCTATAGCTTCATCTAGAGTGTTATAGAATTTTCCCTCTTCTGCTATAGGAATTCCTTCTACATGAGGCTCCCAATATTCCGATCCGCCCGGTGTCTCAGTGTATTCATATAAAGTTGGTCTTGGTGATTTCATAGAATCTGTATAAAAAGCAGAATCTCAAGGGATTAAGAATTCTGCAAACAATGAATCCCATGGGATTCATAAAGAATCCCATGGGATTCATAAGATCCCATGGGATTCTTTATGAATCCCATGGGATTCTTTAAGAATCCCATGGGATTCTTTAAGATCCCATGGGATTCTTTATGAATCCCATGGGATTCATAAAGAATCCCATGGGATTCATAAAGAATCCCATGGGATTCATAAAGAATCCCATGGGATTCTTAAAGAATCCCATGGGATTCATAAAGAATCCCATGGGATCTTAAAGAATCCCATGGGATTCTTCACGAATGCCATGGGATTCTTAAGTTCCTTGTGATACATTTATAAATTTATCTTGGCACAGAATCTGATGAGTGTGTAAATACTCATCATTTTTGTCTTATATGAACTGCCAAAACATCCAAAAACACTCAGTAATGCATCAAAATACTAAAAATATTCCAAAATTGTGTTTTATACGTTTTATATGCAAAATGTTTAAAAACAAATGAAAAACGAACAAAGTTTGCATAATTGGCAGTTTCAGTCCCTCAAGTTTCATAAATTGGCAAATCTAGTCCCCGAAGGTTTAAAATAAAAGAAAAGTCAACTTAAGTCCCTGGGAATCGAAAAATGTTCACTAATGATCCCTGGATGAAAGTTTACACAAAATGGCAACTTTTACCCCTCAAGTTTCAAAGTTGGCAAAATTAGTCCCTGGGTGTTATAAAACTTGAAATTTCACAAAATACCCTTGAACTATTCATGAATATACAATTTGGAACAATTTTGATAACTTATGAGGAATTTACAAATTCAGTCCCTTAAAAATCCAAAATTACAAAAAAGGTCCCTAAAGTTTATAAAATGTTCAAATACACAACTTTAGCCCTTGTACTAATGTTTTGTGACAGGTTTTGTCCCTAGAAGAAAGTTTGGATATTGGCAAAATCAGTCCGTAAAGTTTCAGGAGTTGACAACTTTGGCCCTTGGATTTATTTACTACAAAAATAACAATAACTAAAACCAAATCCGGACCCTTTTATTATTTGCAACCCAAAACCAAAAATAAAACACAAACCATTACCCACCCTTTTGTCTAGCCCACCACTCATTACCCCAGCCCACTCCAACATCCAAGCCCATCACCCACTTAGCCCGCCCAACTTCAAAAACCGTTTTAAATAATACCTTTGGTCAACTCTCCGGTCAAACCCACCCTTCCCACCATTTCACCCCCGCCAAACCACCTGGTATTCCCCCCCCCTTGCACCACTTGCACCTTATCCCTCCACCTTATCCCTTCATCACACTTCCCAACATCCAATCATCTCCACCCCTAGTCTGCTTCCACAGACCAAATTGCACCATAAATCCTTTTCCCGCCAATTTTGGAAAGTGAGCAAAAGTGAACCAAATTGCAACCAAGTTGGTGGGAAAGACCTAGTGGGACCCACATGACCAGTTGGAGGCTATAAAGAGAAAAGTGGAGCAGAAGTGAAGAACTATCTAGGAGTAGTGTAATTTAGGTCACGTATGTAGTGTAATTTTATTTCAAAAGTTGTATTTTCAGTTAAATTAAGTTGTTCTCAGTTAATTGAATGTATTTTGCATTATCTTAAACCTTAAATTTCAGTATTGCTCAATAAATTCAGATTTGGCAATCTTAAGTGAAACTTACAATTTCACTTAGTGTTGTTAAAAATTGTTAATCAGTGTTTATTTAAGCTCATCATAGCTCACTTTAAGTCATTTACAAGTTTTTATGAACTCAGCAAGGTCCAAATAAGACTCTAGCTCTTAAATACAAATAAGTCAACAAAAGTCAACAAGGTACTATTCATCAGCTTATTAATGCTTATATTCAATTTTTGTGCTTAATGGTTCTATTAGATGAAAATATATGGTAGTTTGACAGTTGGTTCAATTATACTCTTTCATTTTGCTAAAATAAGCTTAAATAGTCCAAAACAGTCAATAAGCTCTCAGCTTATTTGACTGCTTTTCCTTCTCTTAGAAAGTTGTTCATTTAGCTTCTATTAGAGTTTACTTATCTGTTTTGTTCATTAGTTTGGGGCAGTGAAGTGTATCATTCTATTTCATAGTGTTAACAGGTTTATAGGTAGTGTTTGGATTAAAGCATTGCTGAGGTTAGATGTTGTTATTCCACTGATCCAGCCTTATAGTTAATTCACATAAGGTTATTAATATCTAAATATGGAATAAAAATGGTAGTGTAATTCATAAAAGTCAAAGATAGCTTCAAATCTCTTTAACAGTTAAGTAACATGGTAATTAGCTAGTGTAATTGAGATAGTAGTTGCAATTTAGATCAAAATGACTTAATCTAGTATAACATTAGCTTAATATAACATCCAGAAGTAGATTCAATCAGTAGAAATCCAATTTAGTCAAAGTTTAAAGTTTTAGTTAAAAGTCAAAATGCTTATTTGCAGAGAAAGTCAAAAGTTCCAAGATTTTTTGTGAATTTTAGGATTAGAGTTAGGCCCTGAAACTTTTAGAGGTTAAATTCCCCCAGCTGATATTTAGGAATCAATGTCCATTTCATTTTTGTGATTTTTCTAGTGGGCCCCACAACCCTCCAAAGAGGGCTGCAGGGCAAAGGTCTGCTCTGTAGTAGCAGATTTCAGGCCACCACCACCACTTTGGTGGTGGTTTGTGGCACCCTCAGTGGGCCATAGTGTTTCACCATTGGTTCTCCCAACCCCCCTCCTACCAGGGAACAACCTTTGACCATTAGTTTAACTCTAGGACCCCTGGGACCCACCTAGTTTATCCTCTCAGCTCTGTCCCTAATCTGTGTTAAATTGCAATTTGCAAAGTGCTTAATTCATCTTATTTAGCTTAATTGTGATCATTGTTGGATATTTCTGGCTTATTGTAGTTTGTTGAGCTTATTTGTGCTAATTTTCACCATTGTGGACCCCACCAAGGCCTATTTCTCTTGAAAGTCAACCAAAGTCAACTGATTTGGTTAAGGGGGTGTTTACAGCTTATAAATAAGCTAATTTTCAAAGTGTTTTCACAAAAGTCTTTCATATTTAGTGGTAAAGTTAGTTTGTAAAAGAAAAAAAAAAAATCAATTTAAAATAAGTGATAGTTTCTATTTAATTCAACTTAATTTTAATTTTCATTTTTAGATTTTAATTAAGTACCTAGTGTTTTTATATTTTTATTAAATACCTTACATAGTAAAGTAATTTTGATAATTTTTTCATATTTTTATTTTGTCATTTAGTGTTAATTAGATTTAATTTTAGTTTTCTTTATTATTAATTAATATTAAGTAATAAATATCATATTTAGTTTTTATAAGGTTAAACTTAGTTTTTATATTTTTCCTAGCTTTAATATAGTACATTAGACTTTTAGAAAATATAATTTTGAATTCTACTGTTCATTTTCCATTTTTATTATTTAATTTGTTTAAATTAGTATTAAGTTAATTAAAAAGTAAATAATTAGTAGTTTAATCTTAAAACATAATTTTTAGAGTTTTTATAATTTTTTAGGATTCCTGTGATGGTTAAGTAATTTTATAAATTTTCTTGTAATTTTCTAAGTTAATTTAGTATTAATATTAATTAAAAGTAGTTTAATTAGTTTGATTAAGTTAAATAGTTTTCAATTTATAAAAAACTCACAAAAAGACAAAAACATTTATTTTTATTTTTTATACTTTCTTCAAGTTCTAATTTAGGTTTAGAAAATATTTTTGCAACTTTTTAGTTTAATTTGTAATAGTTATAATTATTAGTTAATTTAAATTAGATTTTAATTTAGTTTTTAAATAGTTTAATTAATTAAATAATATTTAAATAGTATTTTAATCATTTTCATAATTTCATTTTCATTTTTAATTTTAAGTTTTAAAAAGTGTCAAAAGCACCCTCTGTAGTTTGATAAATACCAAAAACCCACTTTTCCAGTCCGTTACGCGATCTTAAATTGTGAATACGTGCATATATCTGTTATCTGATCTTTGTGAATATTATATCTGTGTACAAATACCATCATAACAGTAGCAATACCAATCCCACATCATCTGGCTACTGTCCTCAGTGCCACTTTCTCATAAACGATTTCAAAAGCACCATTTCAATCTCGCTGGGACTTTAACGACCCGGGAAAACACTACACTATCACCGGAGTATTGATTATAGGCTGTCTTTGACTTGTTGACCTTGGTCAATAATAATCTGATGGTTCAGGCTCAATCAGAATCCCATGGGATTCACACAGAATCCCATGAGATTCTTTATAAATTACTTGTGATACATTTATAAATTCACATTGATGAATCCCAAAGGATTCATTCATTAATATTCTCATTGAATCAAATGATTAATAATCAAATGGGATTCATCAATGAATCTCATAGGATTCAGTATGAATCCCATGTGATTTATACTTCTCTTAAATCATTAAACAAAAAAATTAGATTCTGAAAGGATTTACCATGAACTTCTTTAACAGTAGCATCTTCATCTGGTAAATCATCTTCTGTTATTAAATCATCTTCTGACGTGTTTATTGAAGAATCCGGCGGGTTTGTTGATGATTCCGATCTGATTATTGATGATTTCGACGGCGGCGGTGGTGTTTTTGATGAATTCGTTATTCCGATGATTTCCGATTGGTTTGTTGATGATTCCGATCTGGTTATTGATGTTTCCGGCTGGGTAGATGATGATATCGATCTGATTTCCGGCGGCGGCGGTGGTGTTGTTGATGAATCCGGCGAGATTCATGATTAATCCGGCGTGATGAAAGAACTGCGTGAGATATGGTTATTGATGAGAGAGAAATCAAGCGTGAGATCTAATTTTGTGTGTGATATGGCAGTTTTTTTTGTTTTTATTAAGTTTTGTGATTTTACTATCTTGCCCTTCTTTATATATTTTGGTTTATCTAAGCCATTAGATGGAGGGGGATTGGATGTTGAGATTTGATTATATGTACTTTAGATACTAGTTGTTTTTTATAGATCTCATCTCATTAGTAAATTAACTGAGTCATGTTTTCCTTTTAAAACCATTCTAATTAGTAAACTTGGCTGATCCTTCACATAAGCGGACTCTTTACATGTCATCATTAGATTTGTAGGAGATAAAAATGATTTTAAATATAAATAATTTTCAAAAGAAATTATGCCAACTGATATTCTTCATTGCGAAAATAGGAAAAATGACAAAATTGTCCCTCTGGTCTAACAATGATTACACAAATTGTCTCAAAACAAAATGCAAACACGTTCTTAAAATTAACACTACAATTAATAAAACAATCCTTGAGTTAAGTCTAAAGACCGTCTATATAACATAGAGTAGACAAATAACTCTTATAAGTTATATTACTTAGCATACTATTTCTTGAGCCATTGGAGGCTTGGAGCTTTGGCACAAGAGCGGATATGATTGCACTTTGTGCTCTAAATAATGATAAGCTTGTTTTTACTTTTTCTTGCTACAAATATTATCCTTATGTTGTCTTATTATTATAGGAAGTGATATGCGCATAACCAAAATTAATGTAAATTCCAAAAAATCATATTTGTTATGCACATGGTAAAACACCACATACGTACTATATTATCGTGTGAGCACGACATTTATTGTGATGTGTATATTTACTACCAATGTTTTTCTGGTATGCAATCTTATAGAAAAACAGAATTCATGGATAAAAAAATACATAGAAAAAAGCAAACATTTTATTATCTTTAAGTGAAAACTTATTTTCCTAGTTATTTAAGCTTTTCTCACAATTTTTAAATAAGTGTTATCTTAAGTCATCGTTAAAATCGTAAATCATCGTTTCACTAACTATCATATGATGAGAATAAAATACAAGTTGTGACTTACTTTTTTTTTCCACGTTTAGTTACTACTAAAGTGTCACAAAAAATTTCATTGTCTCATTCATCGTGTTCCTTCTTCCTCTCGCGCCTTTGAACTAGTAAGGTGACACTAACTTCTTCCTCATTCTTCTTACAATGTCAATATAGTGTCACTAACATAATTAGTTTCCACCTCATTCCTCTGAGAATCAAAGGCACATCACTTTAATGTATTGGGTCACATCTCAAGTTTAATTTTTTCTAAAGATATAACATTTTATCAAGACTTGCCACCCTTATCCCGATCCACGATACTTGTTTTCCACCCAACTCATGTTAATTTAATTGTGAGTATATTGCAACTGTTGTTAAAGATCGACTATCAACATATACAAGTAAAATTGATGCTCTGTACTTAGCGAATAAAATATGGTAAAATGGAGCTCTCGAAAATATGTTAATATGGTATAAGTTAAAGCTTTTAAAATATGATTGTTTTCTGAAAAATTTTGTTAAGAAAGTTAATATGTTAATATGTTTATAAGGTCGTGAAGGTTAACGTGTCACGACTTGATTTCATGGCGACACGGAAAGTCTTCTATAATTGTTGTATATTTTTGCGACTTAGCTATTTTTGCCGCGTCTGCATAAAACTTTTTCTTGGTTGTTTTAGGCTTGTTTTAAGGCTATTCATGTTTTAGGCTTATTTTGGGGTATTCATGTTTTAGGTAGTGTTTTTTTGGCTTTTTTATAATGTGGAATTTTTTCATTCTTTTGTAAATAATGCTTTATTATTTATAAATTTACAAGGGTAAAATATTATTTACCTCAGAAAAAGCATTACACTTATCGAACCACATATAAGTAAGCTTTCTATACCAATCTTAAAGATGCAATGCTTAGAAAATCGTGCCGGCCAAAGGAGTCATCATATCTACTAACTGAATGCCACAAATTTACCTTGTAAATGTTATGTGTTGACCTAATTGGGCTCAATGTATGTATAAGGTATTCAACTCAACATAAAATGGGCGCATGAGGTGTTTTTGTGAGATGTATGTCTTGTAATGATTCAGCTTAATGTGTGTAAATATGAATGGATGGTGAATACATGATCTCATTAGCTACTCACTGATGACGTATAGTCTATATTTGGGCCACGAGCCCAAATGATAAACATTACTAATGCCCAAACCCACCACGAGTGGGCTATCATGACAATGATTTGGGCCACACTATCAACGGTTTGGACTCACGAAGGCCCAAACCCAACCAAACTATTTATGGTCTAGATAAGCATCTTCTATTTATGGAATAAAGATCCTTAGGCCGGATAAGCACTACGTGTGCGAAGAGTAAGGAGCACGAAACCTACAAGGATTCTGCGCCTATATATAGAACGATATAATTCTCGTTAAAGGTACGATATACAAAACCCTAACTCTTCAATATAACCCTAAACCGATTACTTACTCTCACGTCGGAGGATAATCGTGGGAGACAATCCCACGATAAGCCTAACGGTGTTGTTTGCTTTCTTGGTGCGTAGGTTTCAAGCACTAAGGTCTAATTGGTACGAGAACAGGAGTCCAAACAAGGAACGCCCAACTTTTGTATCAACAAGTGGCGCCATCCGTGGGACCCTACACTAAGAACTAGGATGACAAAACACAAAAACTCAGGACAGCGGACTCCGCAGTTGGAGAAAACATGTGATGATTCACATAGTAAGAAACATCAAGATTCGACCTCAAGGCCAATCTCTGGAACAACCAGTATGCCTGGTCACCGCGAGTCGGGCATAACTCCAATTCTCACCACGGTAGAATTGCCCACTGGGACAACCCAAGCCACTACGGTGGCCCCAAGCGCTGAAGACCTTCAGCGCACCCTCTTTACTACTCCCCATCAAACGGCACCCATAGTGGACAACACTGTGCCGCCAGGCGCACCTAATCGAGAGAGGGGGCCTAATGCGGAGACAAACATCCTCGCACTATAAGAGGATGCACCTGAGTTGACACTAAGTAACTTTGTGTCCCAAAATTACGAGACTCTAACTAGTCTCATGCAAGAGGAGACAAGAAGAAGGTCAAGTAATAGCCTGCAAGCCCGGCTAAACTTTGGCCCAGAAAAATCTCCACCGCGCCACCAGGAGCGCGAAAACAATGAAAGGCGTACCAACGTCCACGATAGACTTGGTACAGCATCTAACTCTCAATACTCGGAGGAATACAAAGACAACGAGAGGCGCACCAACGTCCACGCTAGACTTGGTAGTCGTAGGATGCAAGACAGACTTGGACGACAACGCTAACCGAGCGAGAGCGCTTCAAGGTCAGGAAGAAGAAGAATCCAGAATAGGTTTGGGAAACAGTACTCCCCAAGTAGAAGCCCTCCAAACTCGGACTCCAAGGAAAAATGGCGCAAGCGCCACAAAAGGAACAACTCCTCCTCAAGTAACTCCTCGGACAACGAGGATAGAGAGACGAGACATTGGAAATCTAGAAACCGACGTCGGGATGAGGAGGACGAATATATTTCTCTTCCTTGGCGTCGCCCAAAGGTTGATGCATTCATGCGACGCATCAGCGATTTCTCAGATAACAAGAGAATGCGCATGCCCACCAACGTTAAAACATATGATGGAACAGGTTATCCTGATGATCACCTAAAATTTTTCGAGTCAGCGGCTGCTATCGAAAATTGGCCACAACCTGTGTGGTGCCATATGTTTAACTCTACCTTAGTAGGGAATGCGCGAACATGGTTCAGTAAGCTTCCACGAAGAAGCATAAACGGGTTTGAAGAGTTGCGGAAGGCATTCCGATTAAATTTTACGCAAAGAAAGAAGTGCGCAAAGAACCCTGTAAAACTAGCCAGAGTAAAACAGCGCCAAGGGGAATCCACAAGCGCTTATATGGAGCGCTTCAAGGATGAATGCATACAAGTCAAGGCATGCCCCGAGGTACTAAAAATCTCAGGGTTCATGAACGGGATCAATAACCCAGAGCTAATAAGAAAGCTGAATGATAAAGTACCCCAAAGCTTTGATGAATTAACAAAGCGCACTAGATCTTTTATCCAAGGGGAAGCAGCGGCGGCGGATAGCAAAAAAGGTTACTCAACTTACAAGCCACAAGAACAGTCTCGGAGACAATCCAACGACCAGAGTGGCAACCGCAGCAGGAGCTACCGCAACCAGGGCAGTGGAAGGGATAACGACAAGTACACCCCACTCATGAAAACCCCCAAGGAGATATTCGCGGCAGAGGGAGCAAACTTCCCAAAACCCCCCACCAATGCGCACTCTAGAATAGAAGCGCATAGGAGGTGGATACTGCGAATATCATGAGCAGAAGGGTCACACCACTAACGAGTGCGTCCAGTTACGTCAGCTAATCGACAAATTAGTGAAAGAAGGAAAAATGGACCATCTCGTTAAAAACATCAAAGAGGGGAAAGATAGACAGAAGAATGTGAGCAAGAAAGAGACACCCAAAAACAAGGCAGACACGATATACATGATACAATCATGGCAGCGAAAAACGAGGCAAAAAGTCAGCCAAAAGTTTTCCAAGGGAAGCGAAATCTCTTTCCCCACTCTGACTGCGGACAACGCAGTAGTGGAACCACTCACCATTGAAATACATGCGGGGGGAGCATTCGCGGATATCATGTACGAGCATTGCTTCAAAAGGCTACGACCTGAGATACAGAGTCAGTTAATTCCGGCCACGACGTCGCTGACTGGCTTCACAGGTGAAAAGATTTGGCCCATGGGGCAATTACGCACACTTGTGGTAGTTGGTAATGAATACCACTCTACAACAGCCTGGATGAACTTCATGGTAATCAGGTCTCCCTCGTCATACAATGACATTATTGGAAGACCAGGAATATCAGCCATGCGCGCGAGTACCATCCACGGCACATGGGATGCTCAAATTCCCAGTCGAAGGAGGGATCGTCACCCTCTACAACACCACTGCATCTCCAAAAAAATGCAACGCAGTGACAAATGAGGCTCCGCACACCCCAGAACAGCACACAACCAAGGTGACAAACTTGAAAGTCGCAATCCACCCCGACTACCCAGACCAAGAGATATCAATTGGGGGGTCACTGTCCGACAAGGGCAGAGCAACTGTGTGCGCACTATTGCAAAAGAATCTAGACATCTTTGCATGGGAACCAAAGCACATGACTGGAGTGCCACTAGCCATTACAGAGCACAAGCTAGAAATCCGACAAGGATATCCTCCAATACGGCAGAAAAAGCGCGGTCAGGCTCCAGACCGCGCAAAAGCCATCCAAGAGGAAGTACACAAGCTTGTAGACGCAGGTATCATGCGGGAAGTCTATTACCATGACTGGCTTTCCAATCCAGTGATGGTAAAGAAGAGCGACGGTAGCTGGAGAATGTGTGTGGATTTCACGTATCTCAACAAAGCATGTCCACAAGACTGCTACCCGCTACCAGAAATAGATTGGAAGGTAGAATCCTTGTGCGGATACCCCTTTAAATACTTCCTAGATGCATACAAAGGGTACCACCAAATCCAAATGGCCAAGGAAGATAAAGAAAAAACAGCCTTCCATACAAGTCAAGGGGTATATTGCTATACAAAAATGCCCTTTGGCTTAAAATATGCGGGAGCCACATACCAACGGTTAGTGGACAACGCGTTCGAGAAGCAAGTGGGTCGCAACCTGGAGGTTTATGTCGATGACCTAGTCATAAAAAGCCATACTGAAGAAGAATTGGTGCGTGACATCGAGGAAACGTTTAAGACATTGGGAAGAATCAACATGAAGTTGAACCCCAAAAAGTGTACTTTTGGAGCCACAGAAGGCATGTTTCTTGGGTACTTGATAGAACCTGATGGTATTAAACCCTGCCCAGAAAAAACAAAAGCGGTCATCGAACTCCCTTCACCGCGCACACTGAAAGAAGTCCAATCATTAAACGGCAAATTAGCCGGACTAAATCGATTCTTGTCCAAATCAGCGGACAAATCGCTCCCTCTTTTTAAAACACTCACGAAGTGTACAAAAAAGGGAGACTTTTGATGGACCCCAGAAGCGGAAGAAGCTTTCAAATAGCTCAAACAACACCTAGCAGCACTTCCCAAACTCGTCGCACCCCGACCAGGGGAAGAATTGATCATGTACCTATCTGCGACTTATGGAGCAGTCAGCGCGGTGCTATTGATAGATAGAAACTTTGTTCAAACACCAATATACTTTGTAAGCAAAGCACTCAAGAAGACAGAGACTAACTACACTGCCATGGAGAAGCTGGTCCTAGCCCTAGTATTCGCAGCTAAGAGATTGCGCAGGTACTTCCAAGCGCATCCAATAGCTGTAATCACGGACCAACCCATCAAGCAAGTTATCTCTAAACCTGATGCATCGGGACGACTACAAAAATGGAGCGTGTTATTGAGCAAGCATAACATCTCTTATAGGCCACACACTGCGATCAAGGGACAGATATTGGCAGATTTCATCATCGAGAAGCCAGATACTGATACTCCACCATCGAAGAATGAAGTACCATTACAAGAACCATGGGTTCTATTCACGGATGGATCTTCGTGCGCGGAGGGGTCAGGCGCAGGTCTTATCCTCACTAGCCCAGATGGAACAGAATAAACTTACGCACTGCGTTTTGAATTCATAGCCACAAACAATGAGGCAGAATATGAGGCATTACTGGCTGGACTACGCATAGCAACTCAAATGGGTGTACGCAACCTAGAGGCAAATGCGGATTCACGATTAGTAGCCAACCACGTGTTAGGCGAATATGTGGCTCAAGAGGAACACATGATTCAATATCTCGATAAGACCAAGTCCCTGATCAAGAATTTTGACAGGTTTACCATCAAACAAGTACCTAGAGGAGAAAATAGGAAGGCAGATGCGCTGAGTAAAATCGCATCCACCAGCTTTGCACACCTATCAAAACAAGTGTTGGTGGAAACCTTAAAGAATAAATCCATCTCTGAGATGAAAATATCCACAGTGATAGAGGAAGAACATCCTACTTGGATGAAACCCATCACAGATTTCATAAGCAAGGGAACACTCCCCCAAGAACAAAAGGACGCTCGACGGATACGGTGCACAGCGCAGAGGTTCGAACTTCGAGATGGTATCCTATATCGGCGTTCATTCTTACAACCATGGCTTCGGTGCGTCGGACCTCTTCAGGCAGAATACGTACTCCGAGAAATCCACGCTGGATCTTGCAGCATGCACTCAGGACCACGGTCCGTTGTAGCGTGGGCTTTGCGATCCGGATACTATTGGCCTACCATGCACCGCGATGCGCGAGACATGATAAGAAGATGCAACGACTGCCAAGTCCACAGACCCATTCCGCGCCGACCACAACATGAGTTGACACATATCACCTCACCATGGCCATTCTATAAATGAGGCATTGACATTGCAGGACCCTTTCCAGTCGCGGCAGGGGGACTTAAGTTCCTCATTGTGGCCGTAGACTATTTCACTAAATGGGTCGAGGCAAAAGCAGTAGCAAGTATCACAGGCAACCAGGTCAAACGATTCGTTTGGGACAACATTGTATGCCGCTTCGGCCTACCTGGAGAAATTATTTCGGACAACGGAAAACAATTCTGTGATAACCCATTCAAAGATTGGTGCACGCAATTAAACATCACACAGCACTTCGCGTCAGTTAAACATCCACAAACAAATGGTTTAGTAGAACGCGCGAATCGTAGTCTGGGTGAAGGAATTAAAGCGCGCTTGGATAAACATAAAGGACGATGGGTGGATGAACTGTCACACGTTCTATGGGCGCACCGCACAACAATCAAAGTCAGCAATGGGGATACATCTTTCTCTCTTGTCTACGGGACAGAAGCTGTTATACCAGCAGAGATTGGAATGCCAACCATCCGCATAGCGGAAGTCAACGTCACAACAAATGACGATGAACGACGCATCGACTTGGATCTGTTGGAGGAAAGGCGCGAACGGGCAGCTATACGTGAAGCAAAGGCTAAATCAAAGATGAAGAAGTATTATGATGCAAAAGTCAGAAACACTTCCTTCAGACCAGGAGACTTTGTATACCGCGCCAACGATGCAAGCCACGCAGAAGACACGGGCAAACTCGGACCTTACGAGGTCACAGAGGCATTAGGCAATGGCGCGTACAAAGTGCGCGATATGAAAGGCCACGAGCTACCTCGCACCTGGAACATTTGCAATCTCAAGAGATGCTACCTCTAGGCAAGGCTACGGCCCACACACTGACAACTCCGCACTTTAGTAAATGCTTAATAAATGTCTATGTATTTACTTTTTCTTTTAGGAAATTGTCTTTATTTTTAATAACTTGCAAGAATTAATAAAACGTTGTGGTTTCTAGCTAACTCCACAACACATTTAAACATTATTGCTTACATTATTTATTTATGTTTCAATACTGTTACTTTATATTATTGCCTACATGGCGTGCATGCACCTATTAAGACCCACGACGGCAGACAAGATGAGTAAACCTACTAAATAACTCGTCTAGTAAGAGGGTTGCAAACCCATCAACATCGGATCATGTATCCTTGTTAAACACCTTACTCTCAAGACGTTGGAGTAAGTTCAAAGTACATCCCACGACGGATGCACTACAACGCACACTGTGCGCGTTTAACAAACTTGGATTCAAGATAATTGACTCCTAAGAATGGCATTCACAGTACGCTGCATACCATCACATACATTTAAAAGTTCCTACATAAATTCACCAATTTCATACAAGACTATGACCTTGGTTCAAAACGCATTCCACGACGGATGCGCTATAACGCACACTGTGCACAATTAGCGAACTAAAAACCAAGAATCTTGGTTCCTCGATATGGTATCTGTAGCACACTGCAAACCTATCTATACGTTTGATAAGTTATGGACTTAAAACGTTTGTGAACTTTCATTCACACATATTTATAAAGTTATGGACTTAATACATATTTAATAAGTTATGGACTTAATACAATAATTGTTCTAAGCACGTCGTAATTCTTGGAAAGTCTTTCACGAAAAAGACAAATTATCTAAGTGCAAACGATATAAAATGTGCAAATGTTCAATATCATTCACCAAAAACCATGAGTTTATACAAGTTGTAACTAAAAAAATACATAACACAATTAGATGCTACGAGCACGCCTATGGCTGGAGCTACTAGCTGAAGATGCCAACTCCCCAGCCTCATCTAGCCTCTTCAACAGGCTGCTATTGATTGATGCAAAACCGTCAACCTAAATTGACCAGGGTATGGTCAACAAGGTCAACTGCCTAAATCAATGCTCCGCGGAAGTATAGTGTTTCCCCGAGTCGTTATGTCCAGACGAGGTGTGAATTGTTAATAAACGGTTTTGTGATCGGGTGAATTTGGATGAGAAAGGGGTTTGTATGTGATTGAGCTATGGATTCTACAGTGAAATAGCTTAAACAAGCTATTTGAATAAGACGGGAAGCTAAGAAAAACCAGAAACGATTTAAACCTAAAAACGCGTACGTTACGTTTTGAATAAAACGTAGACGTACAAAATAAAACGCGAGTTTTAACAAAATAAAATACTTACAAAAGTGAAAATCACATTTTTACAATCCTAATAATAAAAGAAACTTTTTAGAAAATTAAAATTACTTTTTACAATATTTAATTATTTAATATTAAATAAAAACTATTTAATACTTATTATTAATATTAAAACAACTTAAATATAATACAATATTAATTAAATACTAAAAAGGTGAAAATAAAATTTCTAAAATTATAAAATAACTAAAAACAAGTTTTAAAATTAAAAATAAGTATTTTTGTCTTTTTGTGATTTTTATATTAATTAATTACTTATTAATTACTAATTATCTAATCAACTATTTTAAATTAAGAAAAATACTAAATGAATAGTAAAAATTCTAAGAAAATTTCTAAAATTACTTTATAACATATAAAAGCTATAAAAAATATAAAAACTAAGTTTTACTTAATAAAAACTAGATATGCTATTTTAAACTAATTATTATTTAATAATTAATAAACTAAGATTAATTCTAATTAATACTAAATGATACAATAAAAATCTGAGAAAATTAATATAAATACTTTAATATAATAGATATTTAAGAAAAATATAAAAATGACAAATACTTAATAAAAATATAAAAATGAAAAATAAAATTTAAATAAAATTAAATAGAAACTATCACTTAGAAATAAATTGGTTTTTTGGAATTTTTCTTTTGGAAACTTATTACACTACTGAAAATAACAAACTTTTACAAAGACAACTTTCTTGGAGCTTAAAAATAAGCAAAACAAATGCTTATTATGGTGACAGTTGATTTTGGTCAACTGTGGGGGCAAATGAACCTCTGTGGGGTCCACAGGGGTGGAAAAGGGTAAAAATAAGTTACTTGGGCAAGATTAAGCCAGAACCTACCAAATAAGCCCACAGAATAAGCAACTAAGCCATAATAAGCACATTGAAATTTGGTTATGAACTCAGAACTGGGACAAGTTTGAGGGCTCAAACTAGGTGGGACCCAGTGGTCTTGAGGTCAAAGCTTGGGTCAAAACCACAAGTCTACCAGGAGGGGGGTTGATGGAATCAAGTTTCATGGCCTGGGGCCCACTGGGATGGCTGGAAAACCACCACCAAGTGGTGGTGGTGGGTGGTGGTTCTGTGCAGCAGGGGCAATACTTGCCCTGCAGGTGTCTTTGGGGCAAAGTGGGGCCCACACAAAAATTTGCAAAAATAAAATGAAGATGGGAAATGAAAGTTGAGCTGATAGAGATCAAGTAACAACAAGTTTCACTAGTTAAATCCTAACACAAAAATCAAAATAATTCTTGCAATTTTTAAGAAAAACTGATGAATGCAAATTTGACTTTTTCAGAAAACTAGGAACTTTGACTTTGGTGGATTTCTAATGGATGTAATCTACTGATGATGTTATAATATGATGAAACAAACCTAATCTAAGCTACATATACCAACTATAAGCTAAATGGGTGGTTTTGAGGTCTCACATCCCCAACAGTTAACTGTTGGGGCTTAGGTTATGGATTTTTGACTATTGAGTGAACAAGGACCAAGTTTCTGACTCTAAAGGCCTAATTTAACCTACTACAGAGTATCTATAACAAAACAACAACATAACAACAACAAAGGTGCACCAATTAAGCTATATCCAAACACCCTTTAACTAATTGACATAAAGAAAATCACACAGCAACTCTTTAAATTAAACCTCAAATCCACTAAACTAGATTATATTAACATGAATTAAACTAAATTGAACTAAAATAAGCAACAAGTGACAACTTTATTTAAGTGAGACAGCTTATGCATAAGAAAGTGGGTAAATGGCTTACAGTTGAGTCCAAAGCCAAGAACTGAGAACCAAGGCTAGTATAACAAACCTACATGTCTCCCATGAGACTACAACCAAGAAACTCCAAAATCACCAGTGCTTCTTGCTTCTTCTTTGCTATGAACTGATTTTTATTTTTCAAGCTATTTTTTTTTTGTATTTTTGAGTTTTTTAGTTGAACTGAATGGGAATTGATTTCTTTTGCCTTAGAAACTTAATGGAACTTATAAATACACTGAATTGAACCAAAGGAAACAATAAAACAAAGTTTTCAACAAGATTAAGCAAGGTTGTCAATTTTGCTTAAAAATGCTTAAACTGAATTCGTGAAATAAACTTGGAATTAGTACTTGAAACAAGTCTGAAATACATTAAAGAGCTGAGTACAATGATTTAAAAGCTAAAATTATAACTGGAAATAAAACTACACTACCTACGAAAATAAACTATACTAAGCTAACTAATAATCTTCACTGCTGCTTCTCTTTCCTTATGTAGATGACTTTTAGGGTTTAGTGGGACCCTTTGAGCATTTCCCATCAATGGTGAGCCCTTGGATCTTTGTAAAAAATCCTAGCCCTCAAATGGTCATTTTGGCGGGAAAACAGGAAAGTTGCAATTGGGTGTGTTAGGTTTGACATGTGAAGGTATTAAATGTTGGGGAGTATTGGTGGGAGACAAAAGAGGATGTGTTGGTGAGGATTTGGGGGAAAGGTGAGGAGGGGGGATGAGACATGGAGCGGGAAATGGGGTGAGGAGGATGGGTGAACAGTGGGACGGGGGTGTGGGTTTGACCGGAGTCAACGAGGGGTAGTATTAGTTTTTAAGAGGTGGGCCGGGTAGGATGTTGGGCTTAGGTGGGCTAGGGTTTAGGTTTAGTTGGTGGACTGGATTGGTTTGATCAGGTTTTGGTTTTTGGGTTAAGGTTTTGGTTTATTGAAACAAAAGGGTCCATATGGTTAAGTAGCAAAATGCAAGGACCAATATTGTAATTTGGAAAATTACAAGGACTGAAAATGTAAATTGTTCAAAAGTTATCACAAGGATGAAAATTGACAACTTCCAATACCCAGGGATCCAAAATGTATTTTTCCAATATTAAATTCCCCGGGGACTAATTTTGCAAATTTTCCAAACTCCGGGGACCAAAAGTGTAAAATCTCAAAACTTTTTACCCAAGAGTTATTTTTGATAACTTTTTATTTTAAAAGGACTTGGGTTGACTTTTCTTGCAAAATAATTGCACAGGGACTAGTTTTGTTAATTTTTGAAAGTCGGGGGACTGAAACTGCCAATTTTGCAAACTTTGTGCGTTTTTCATTTGTTTTTGCTCATTTTGCATCTAAAACATATAAAACACAATTTTGGAATATTTTTAGTATTTTGATGCATTACTGAGTGTTTTTGTATGTTTTGCAGTTCAGATTAGACCAAAAATGATGAGTGTTTGAGCACTCATCAATCCCCCACACTAAACTATTGCTAGTCCCTAGCAATACTGTTTTGAAAACTTGATGGATTTGAAAAACTCTTTACCAAAAGCCATCACTTCTGGAGTAGCCAGGTGTAAGAACTGTGGCACACCTGATAACCGTGTGATTTTGAGCAAACCACCAGCTGTCAACGGATTTGAGTAGTCTTTACCAAAAGCCGTTTGCTTCTGGACTAGCCAGCTCTTGATGGAATAGTCAACATCTTGGTGAGCTGATTACCAATTATGGATTTTCCACGGCCTTTACCACAAGCCATAATCTTGCGGGCTAGCCAACTCATTTGTTTTTGGGGAGTTGAGGAACCATACAATTTTGGGCAAATTGCCAGCCGTCAACGGATTTGATATGTCTTTACCAAGAGCCGTTTGCTCCTGGACTAGCCAATCCCTTTTGTCGCTTAGACAAGGCGGACTGATTACCACAAAAATTTTGAAGCACCAGTGAAAAATTTTTAAAAATTTTTGAAATTTTGGCAAAAACGGGGGTATTATATAGTAAAATGTGATAAAATTCGCTAGAATAGCGAATACCCCCCACACTAAGCATGAATATTGTCCTCAATATTCAAAATCCCGGCTATTATGCCGACATTTTGAACGTGAAAGGGCAACATTACAAGCTAAGCGAGGAAAACACCATTTTGTATTTTCACTCTTTTGTAACCATAGCATGGGGGACTCCCCCACACTTAGGGTGAAAACCCTATATGCATGCTATTGTTTTTGTTTACCGAGTCGCTAGCTTGACTCGACCCCTAATTCATTTGTCCTTGGGGAAGCATGATGTGGAAGAAACAATCTCAATCGGACTTTCATTCAAAATGTTTGGACAAACATATGAAGCACGTGAAAGTTCCACACCGATGAGATATGTATCCGGCTCAAGATAATGATACATGAAAATGCCGGGATCAAATATAGTGTCCTCACTCCCGAAGGAGTGAAGAAGAGAAGAAGTCACCCTATAGGTGAAGAAAAGGAAGAAAACCATGATAAAAAGCATGATTTGATCTTCTTGCTCAAGAGGAGGCTCAATAGCCTGAGTTTGGATTTCAAAGGGTAAGCTCGTAAACAACCCGGGAGGGTGGGTGGGATTTTGCAAATTCTCATGATTGAGAGCATCTCCTCCCGGGCAATCAAACTGATGAGCGAGTTCACCGGAGAACTCCTCATGAAGAGAATTATTCACAAGATGTGAATTTGTGAACTCATGTTCCATTGTGGACTCATCACAATCCTCGTCAAAGATTGGATTATTAGAAATCAAAGTGAATTCAGAATCGAATTCAAATAGAGGATTGGTGAGAATAGTATTGAATGTTTCGGGAACAAAGTGAATATTATTCTCTGTTGGACTGTCGGGATAAGAAGTGAGTGACGGATCATGATATAGGAGACTTTCAATTTCTCCCAGATCGGCTTGGAAATCGAGGAGACCATCATCACTTTCCAAGGAAAGTGGATCGATGTGAGCAAGTTCATCAGCGAACTCCTCTAGAAGAGGATCAACATCAGAATGAGGCAGTGGTGCCTCAACATACTCAATGTCTCCATGAGATGTACAATCATCGCTAAAATCTGAGAAAGTCTCAAATTGATCGTTTGAACACTCAAGAGGTGAAGGAATATCACACATATCATCCAAAGTTCCCTGTGACTCTCTCGGGATTGGAACAAGGATCTCAACACTAGACTTTATGAATTCGTCCGATTCCTTTGCAGGAATAGTGTCAAGATGCTCGTCCCCCATGATCAAAGAGTGAGTGTGAACCTCGGGTGTGATAGCAGTTGTTTGAGATGGAATCTCAACTGCTGGGGTATCAACTGATGAACTTGAAGTTTTATAAAATTCAAGGATATCAAGTGTATCCTCATCATCACTGTCATCAGGAATGAAACGGAACAAAGAGCTAGACTTGGCTGCTTTTTCTCTTGCAATGGATTCCCGAATAGATTTTTCATATTCATCTTGGGAATTTATTCTAGCAGCCTGCTCTTCAGCAAGCAATTCTTCCATGGATTTTTGATGAGTGTGTCTTTGGGCAAAGTCTTGAACTAAACCCTTAAGCTCATCAACGATTGTCATCAGATTTTGCATTTCTGGAAGAAGTGCTTGATTCATATCGTACTGTGGAGGTTGGTCGTAATAAGGTGTGTCAAAATTGTCACAAGGGTATGGATTCCCCGTTTGACAATCTGAACTGAAGTGTGGACCTCCACAGAAATCACAACAGTAAAACTGTTGAGGCTGTGAGTCGTATGTGCTAAAGTCATAACCGTTATCAGGAAACTGCTCATAGACAAGCGTGTTTCCCGATTAACAATCAGAACTGTAGTGTGAACCACCACAGTACTCACAACAGTAAAACTGCTGAGTATCATGGTGTGGCAGCTGATGGAATAAATCAGTCGTGTCATGGTAAGAATATGAATCTTGGTTATAGACAGACCCGTTTCCTGACTCTACCATGCCACAACCGGGGCAATTACCACCATTATGAGAACTACCACACCACTGGCAAACCAGAAAGTGTGGATGAGACATAGAAAGAATCAAATGGTTTGGGAGGGGTAGGGATGAAGAATCAAAGGGGTAAGAGGGTAAAGGTGAGTATTTTTGGGTTTTTGGATAAACATTTTGTACATATGAGAAAGAAAATCTTTTTGGGTTTTGTTTTTATGAAAATATGAACAAGGATGGATAAATGTACAATGGAACGAATTCCAAAGACACTAATCAGAAAAACCGTTTAGATACGCACACAACCTCCCCGGCAGCGGCGCCAAAAGTTGATTGATGCAAAACCGTCAACCTAAATTGACCAGGGTATGGTCAACAAGGTCAACTGCCTAGATCAATGCTCCGCGGAAGTATAGTGTTTCCCCGGGTCGTTATGTCCCGACGAGGTGTGAATTGTTAATAAACGGTTTCGTAATCGGGTGAATTTGGATGAGAAAGGGGTTTGTATGTGATTGAGCTATGGATTCTACAGTGAAATAGCTTAAACAAGCTATTTGAATAAGACGGGAAGCTAAGAAAAACCAGAAACGATTTAAACCTAAAAACGCGTACGTTACGTTTTGAATAAAACGTAGACGTACAAAATAAAACGCGAGTTTTAACAAAATAAAATACTTACAAAAGTGAAAATCACATTTTTACAATCCTAATAATAAAAGAAACTTTTTAGAAAATTAAAATTACTTTTTACAATATTTAATTATTTAATATTAAATAAAAACTATTTAATACTTATTATTAATATTAAAACAATTTAAATATAATACAATATTAATTAAATACTAAAAAGGTGAAAATAAAATTTCTAAAATTATAAAATAACTAAAAACAAGTTTTAAAATTAAAAATAAGTATTTTTGTCTTTTTGTGATTTTTATATTAATTAATTACTTATTAATTACTAATTATCTAATCAACTATTTTAAATTAAGAAAAATACTAAATGAATAGTAAAAATTCTAAGAAAATTTCTAAAATTACTTTATAACATATAAAATCTATAAAAAATATAAAAACTAAGTTTTACTTAATAAAAACTAGATATGCTATTTTAAACTAATTATTATTTAATAATTAATAAATTAAGATTAATTCTAATTAATACTAAATGATACAATAAAAATCTGAGAAAATTAATATAAATACTTTAATATAATAGATATTTAAGAAAAATATAAAAATGACAAATACTTAATAAAAATATAAAAATGAAAAATAAAATTTAAATAAAATTAAATAGAAACTATCACTTAGAAATAAATTGGTTTTTTGGAATTTTTCTTTTGGAAACTTATTACACTACTGAAAATAACAAACTTTTACAAAGACAACTTTCTTGGAGCTTAAAAATAAGCAAAACAAATGCTTATTATGGTGACAGTTGATTTTGGTCAACTGTGGGGGCAAATGAACCTCTGTGGGGTCCACAGGGGTGGAAAAGGGTAAAAATAAGTTACTTGGGCAAGATTAAGCCAGAACCTACCAAATAAGCCCACAGAATAAGCAACTAAGCCATAATAAGCACATTGAAATTTGGTTATGAACTCAGAACTGGGACAAGTTTGAGGGCTCAAACTAGGTGGGACCCAGTGGTCTTGAGGTCAAAGCTTGGGTCAAAACCACAAGTCTACCAGGAGGGGGGTTGAGGGAATCAAGTTTCATGGCCTGGGGCCCACTGGGATGGCTGGAAAACCACCACCAAGTGGTGGTGGTGGGTGGTGGTTCTGTGCAGAAGGGGCAATACTTGCCCTGCATGTGTCTTTGGGGCAAAGTGGGGCCCACACAAAAATTTGCAAAAATAAAATGAAGATGGAAAATGAAAGTTGAGCTGATAGAGATCAAGTAACAACAAGTTTCACTAGTTAAATCCTAACACAAAAATCAAAATAATTCTTGCAATTTTTAAGAAAAACTGATGAATGCAAATTTGACTTTTTCAGAAAACTAGGAACTTTGACTTTGGTGGATTTCTAATGGATGTAATCTACTGATGATGTTATAATATGATGAAACAAACCTAATCTAAGCTACATATACCAACTATAAGCTAAATGGGTGGTTTTGAGGTCTCACATCCCCAACAGTTAACTGTTGGGGCTTAGGTTATGGATTTTTGACTATTGAGTGAACAAGGACCAAGTTTCTGACTCTAAAGGCCTAATTTAACCTACTACAGAGTATTTATAACAAAACAACAACATAACAACAACAGAGGTGCACCAATTAAGCTATATCCAAACACCCTTTAACTAATTGACATAAAGAAAATCACACATCAACTCTTTAAATTAAACCTCAAATCCACTAAACTAGATTATATTAACATGAATTAAACTAAATTGAACTAAAATAAGCAACAAGTGACAACTTTATTTAAGTGAGACAGCTTATGCATAAGAAAGTGGGTAAATGGCTTACAGTTGAGTCCAAAGCCAAGAACTGAGAACCAAGGCTAGTATAACAAACCTACATGTCTCCCATGAGACTACAACCAAGAAACTCCAAAATCACCAGTGCTTCTTGCTTCTTCTTTGCTATGAACTGATTTTTATTTTTCAAGCTATTTTTTTTTTTTTTGTATTTTTGAGTTTTTTAGTTGAACTGAATGGGAATTGATTTCTTTTGCCTTAGAAACTTAATGGAACTTATAAATACACTGAATTGAACCAAAGGAAACAATAAAACAAAGTTTTCAACAAGATTAAGCAAGGTTGTCAATTTTGCTTAAAAATGCTTAAACTGAATTCGTGAAATAAACTTGGAATTAGTACTTGAAACAAGTCTGAAATACATTAAAGAGCTGAGTACAATGATTTAAAAGTTAAAATTATAACTGGAAATAAAACTACACTACCTACGAAAATAAACTATACTAAGCTAACTAATAATCTTCACTGCTGCTTCTCTTTCCTTATGTAGATGACTTTTAGGGTTTAGTGGGACCCTTTGAGCATTTCCCATCAATGGTGAGCCCTTGGATCTTTGTAAACAATCCTAGCCCTCAAATGGTCATTTTGGCGGGAAAACAGGAAAGTTGCAATTGGGTGTGTTAGGTTTGACATGTGAAGGTATTAAATGTTGGGGAGTATTGGTGGGAGACAAAAGAGGATGTGTTGGTGAGGATTTGGGGGAAAGGTGAGGAGGGGGGATGAGACATGGAGCGGGAAATGGGGTGAGGAGGATGGGTGAACAGTGGGACGGGGGTGTGGGTTTGACCGGAGTTAACGAGGGGTAGTATTAGTTTTTAAGAGGTGGGCCGGGTAGGATGTTGGGCTTAGGTGGGCTAGGGTTTAGGTTTAGTTGGTGGACTGGATTGGTTTGATCAGGTTTTGGTTTTTGGGTTAAGGTTTTGGTTTATTGAAACAAAAGGGTCCATATGGTTAAGTAGAAAAATGCAAGGACCAATATTGTAATTTGGAAAATTACAAGGACTGAAAATGTAAATTGTTCAAAAGTTATCACAAGGATGAAAATTGACAACTTCCAATACCCAGGGATCCAAAATGTATTTTTCCAATATTAAATTCCCCGGGGACTAATTTTGCAAATTTTCCAAACTCCGGGGACCAAAAGTGTAAAATCTCAAAACTTTTTACCCAAGAGTTATTTTTGATAACTTTTTATTTTAAAAGGACTTGGGTTGACTTTTCTTGCAAAATAATTGCACAGGGACTAGTTTTGTTAATTTTTGAAAGTCGGGGGACTGAAACTGCCAATTTTGCAAACTTTGTGCGTTTTTCATTTGTTTTTGCTCATTTTGCATCTAAAACATATAAAACACAATTTTGGAATATTTTTAGTATTTTGATGCATTACTGAGTGTTTTTGTATGTTTTGCAGTTCAGATTAGACCAAAAATGATGAGTGTTTGAGCACTCATCACTATCCTCCTGAGACACCGTTGGTACGCTAACGGGAATCCCATCGGATCTAGGAAGGTGGGCTGCGCCAACACCGCAGAGAATTGCCTTCCCTTTCACACCCTTATTTTGTGCAGCTCTGGTCTCATGCAACTCCAGACACTTCTTCAGGGAAATCTCCTTCTCCAAAGCGAAGGGATTGAGCATATGACGGGGGCGAGCAAAAACAGGCACCCTAAGTTGCAACTCATCGGGCTTTAAGAAGAATTCAGGGTGCGCCTCTGCGTCTTCAGCCATATGTCGGGCAAGAGTCAAGCCCTGCATGATCAAACTTATAGGATAATCCTGATCACGCTCCAAGCGGGCAATATGAGGAAAGTCAAAGACCTTCATCCTCTCCATAGCCCCCACCAGCTCATCAAAGGTATCTGTTCTGTACCCAGGTACCTCTGCGAGGGGCACAGTCAGCAACCTACTCTCATGAAGCTCCTCCACAGCCTGCGCTTTCCCACGCGCCATGACGCACTCCACCACTTTCCCAAAAGCCTCCACGACTTCTGGGGACTCCAGGGTGCTCATGGCTGCCAAACGCAGACCATGGCTGATCAACCACCTATGAATACAATAACATACGTATCAAAAAATGACAAAAGGAGCTAAAAGAAAGTAATAAAGAGCATTAACGATACATACCTGCGCTCAACAATCACAGACATAAGATGAGGATATAACTCCTCATCGTACTCTATACTTAGCTTCCGCAGCTTGCCCTCCTACACATTCAGAGCATTCTCCACTTGCGCACGAAGTTTATTAATATTGACGAAGTGCTCTGTGACAACCGGCAGTTTAGGGAGCTATTTTAAAAACCCGCATTACAATTTAAGTTCGTTTATAATTTTTATTTGAAATTTTCATTTCACAACGAACTTGTAAGACCTATTTTATGGATATTCTAAATTAATGACGTTATGGAATTCGTGAATTATGTTCATAATTCATTTTTGATTGAATGCTCGGTGATGTATATTTGAATTCTCACTTGGTACTACGTTGACTTTGGCACTAGGATTACCTAACAAAAGTTTATGATTCGTCTTAACGAGTCCGACTATATTTTTAATTATTTACGAGATGTTCTCGAGTGATATTGAAGTTTAAAAATGAGTTCGGGTTCGGGCCACATGTTTTTACAATTACCCGCGTTACCCGCTCCACCGTAATAATATTATTATTATTACTATTATTATTATTATTATTATTATTATTATTATTATTATTATTATTATTATTATTATTATTATTATTAGCAAAATAAAAAAATAAATAAATAAATAAATAAAATAATATAGATAAAAAGGTGTGTGTTTGGTCCGGTTTTCACACACACACACAAACCCTCACCCACACTTCATTCTCTCTCTCATCTCATCTCCATCTTCCCCATTTTCTTAACCCTAGCCGCCGGACATAAAATCCGGCCACCACCGCCGCGTTTCCGACCACCCAACAAAATTATTACCACCATCTTCTTCCTCTCTTCACCCTCTTTCATTTGGTATATGATACTCACCCTAGAACCACCGTTAACACCACCAAACTTGTAACAATCCGTTCGAATTTTTATTAACTTTACTAGATCCGTTCATTTGGAGGTCCAAGAAGGTGAGAAGGAGCTATTTTTGGTTTTGGGTGCCACGAATTGGCATTTATCCGTGGCTACACGGATTATTATGTTGAGAATCGAGTTGATTTTTAATGGGAAATGATGTTTTAGTGATAAAAATTAAGTTTGGTATCCGGGTTTTCATGGTTTTGGTTGTGGTTGACTCGGAACCGAGAGCTAGGCTCTTGGCTTATTTTTGATTCGAGCCTTGTAGGGCTTTGGTTCCTTGGTGATTTTTTTGTTTGGTTGTTTGTCGAGGGTGTTGACCTTCGAACCGAGCTAACCGAGACCGTGTGGTCTCGGGGTTTCCTTTGATGCTCAAGATTGTTGTGGTTCGAGCCTTGAGCTCGTAGAAATTGTGGTGGTTCGACCCTTGTGGGTCGCGGCTTTTAGCCGCGTATTCATTTTGTTGCCGATGACCATTTGGGTCGAATGGGTTTATATGGTTACTTGTTATGCTCTTGTGAGCTAGATGATAATTTGTATGTTGGCTCGAGTCCATGTGACTCGTAGTATTGAGCCGAGACTCGTTCGAGTCGTATAGACCGGGTTGGCTTGGTAAACCAACCCGAATGTGACTTGGTTATATTTTACTTAATTGCAACTTGTGTTGGTGATTTAGTTTTGGATTTGACTTTGGTTGTTTTGTTTCGGCCGAATACTTTTGGTTGGGTCGAGACCATTGTGGTCTCGACATTGGATATTGATATTGGTAATTGAGGAGTTGTTGTCGATTGGTAAGTGTGATTGAGGACCGATTGTGAGACAGTCGTTAGATTGACGGAGATAGGTTAGTCGGGTGCCGTAGTCGGACCCTATTGTTGTAGCACGTGGTTTGAGATTGTGATTGGACGGAGATTGGTTATTTTATGACTTTTGCTTATTATTGGACTTGGACAATGAGCCGAGAGTCATGACTCGGACATATGACCATTTCGTATAACTCAATAACTATTAAAACTAAAACGAAAATAATAAAACTCGTAATAATCATTATTGATAATATGAACGTTTATATGAAAATATATACGTGAATAACGTATATATAACTATATAAGCGCGTATATTAATAATAATAATAATCACGAGCCGTATTATAATATAATACAATTAGATATATATATTAGGCTACGAAAGTGGCGTAATATTATTGAGCGTATTATTATTATTAAAAATTGTGTTATAAAACGGGAAACTCCCGACAATTATGAAACGTTTAATAACATGTCATTTCGGATATATAACGGATAAACTTATTGAGTTAGGCGAAATTGTTGTCACACGGGTCCAGGTAAGTTATTATTTGTGACGTTCGTGTTGTCACGGATATATGACGACTAATATAGACGTTTTCTATAATTAAATAACCACTTAACCGTAAGGTTGAGCCGGGTTATTTGGCTATACGAAATGAATATATTAGTGGGCATCGTATCCTACGACGCCCATAGGTTGTAGTATATGTAAAGTGTAATAGATTGCGAGTGTATATATCGGGAAATCTGGCCAATTTGACGATATATACGAAGAATTTATTAAACTATGATATATACTATATAGTAATTATGTGCTATGTGCCTTAGGTTGGGTGTAATCTTGGAACGGTATGTTACGTAAATAAATATGAGGATTATCAAATCGACGGATTTGGTAAACTTTAGCGATTTATTTAAATGATATATTGGGCTAATATTAGATCCATAATTTATTTATCTTTCTATATGTGATCTTTTTGGTTTGTTTTGAGTCGACCCACTACCCGTATGGATACCAAACGCAAATACACCAAACTAATACGAAATGGATTTTCGGAAATAAAACGGATTCTCGTCCGGGTTTGGGAATATTATATATTTGAGGAAATGATTTCTGAAAGAGTTAATATTGTTAGGTCGTGCCAAGTCCATAGTTGCTGTTTCGTGAGTTATCATACATCTTATTTCTACCTACCTCGTCTTGCTATTTTCTGGACTTGAGGTGAGTCATAGCCCCACTTTTACTCTTGAACTATGTTTTCAATACTTGGGGTGAGAAACGTGCAAATTATTTTATGTGGACTATTATCGCTTTTATATTCTTTCTAAACTTGCTATGCGTATGGACTAGGATGTATTGTCAGCTTTAGTCACATATTTTGTGTGTACTATTCAAGGTTGGCTTATTTGGTTATTGGTGGATTGTCAGCTTTAGTCACATATTTTGTGTGTACTATTCAAGGTTGGCTTATTTGGTTATTAGTGGATTGTCAACTTTAGTCACACGATTTGTGTGTACTATTCAAGGTTGGCTTATTTAGATACTGTAGTGTGCACCTATAGGTTATTAATATTCCGGAGGTTATCCGAGTTATTATTGGTATTGCGGGGGCTACCCGAATATCTATGTTAGTACGGAAGGGTATCCGTGTGTTATGTTAGTACGGAAGGGTATCCGTGTGTTTTGTTGGAGCGGAGGGTATCCGCAGGCTTTTAGCGAATCCTTAGTCTAGCTAGCAAGCGTTTTGCGTATATGTCTGATGAGGCGAAAAATGATCCGTTTTTAGGGGGTCATTTAAGCCCGAATCCGAACTTATTTGATCAAATATTGCCCTAAATCGTTCCTTTTGTGATTTTAGGTACTTGGAGAGTGAATTCTGGAAAAGAAGCTATTTTGGACGTTTTTGGAGCATAAAAGTGAAGAAAACGGCTAAGTACCAATTTTCCATGCTGTGAACAGTTCCTGACGGCGTCATGGGTTACAACCTGACGGCGTCAGATGCATCTACAACAAATTTTACCGAAAGTTTGTGACGGCGTCAAGAGGAAGAGGGTGATGGCGTCAGCGATCATGGAATTATTTACCGAGAGTTTGTGACGGCGTCATACACAGGGCGTCAAGAGTTAATTGCATGACGGCCTAAGGGTGACGGCGTCAAATGTAGATCAAGAGCGTCCGATGAACTTTTTGGCGGCGGTCTGACGGCGTCACAAGTTTGTTCGTGACGCCGTCATATCGAATTTCCTATATATACTTTTCTAGTTTTTCAGTTTTAAGGGAGAAGTTTTGGTGAAACCCTAAAGACGATTTTGGTGCCTCTTTTACAGGTTTTTCAAGGGTTCCAAACCCTTGAGACCTTGCATTGTAATTGAGATAAGTATACTCTTAATTCAATCAATATGTCTATGTGTTGGTTGTTTATCTTTTGTTCTTATCTTAATTCTACTATGCTAGGCTAGATCTCTCTTGTGTTTGCTTAGATCTAATGAAACATAGATGT
The DNA here is from genome assembly GCA_030686995.1 of Artemisia argyi. NCBI lineage: Eukaryota > Viridiplantae > Streptophyta > Magnoliopsida > Asterales > Asteraceae > Artemisia > Artemisia argyi. The sequence continues at coordinate 181,092,775 of CM060683.1, forward strand.
TGATTATGTGTTGATTACTTGTCTATTCTTGTTTTGAATGAATGATTTATATGTTAGGCTTAAGAAAACTGGCAGATCTCCAAATGGTAACATGCTTGAACGTCTTAAGAAACATGAACCGAGGCGTACTAGGTCTTTATTGGTTGTATTTAATGCATGAGCCACTGTTTACAATCCCTATAGTTGTGCTGGGTCATGGTGTAGGAGGAGATAAGAGCTCATAGAGTTGGGGAGTTATGTATGCCACTCCACGAATGGTATTAAGGAATACAACCCGTCATTCATACAAGTGTAACAAGTAATTAACATGTAAAAGATATCTAGGGAGTAATGAAGTCTAAGTAAACACAATTTCTCCACATACTGCTCACAACCTTAGTTTAATATTAGTTTAATTTTATTTTCATTAGTTTAATTTAGTGATATAATAGTTTTGGGTTAGTTGAATAGCAACTAATTCCGCCCACTCCTTCAAAACCCGAGATTTTACTTGCTTTCATTAAAACATAAAAACACAAAAATAATCATCTTTCATCTCTAGAACTATTAATTAGGTTTTCTAATCCTAGCGACACTATTCCTAAGCTGAACGATCAATCCCCCGGTACTTGTCACTATACTATACTACAACGATCAGGTACACTGCCTGGTGGGGGTTGTAAGCCTCGCGAGATCCCTCGAGAGGTAAAGCAAGGTGCGATTCCCACGCATCAATGTCCACTATATTGTTAGTTGAATTTAAACCTATGATCTCACCAGCGAAAGCTGACTTTTAGCACGTTTTCTCAGGTAATTAAGTGACGAGATGCATGCTTGGAATGGAAGGCTCGGCCAAGGCACACGGTTCATGGATCTATTTTTCTAAACTCTGATAATTAAATTTGGACCTATTGTTACTTTATTTTGGGCCTAACTCTGAAGTATGTTGGGATAAATGTAAACCTTAAAACCCCGTTTGGGTTGTGTTTTTATTATGTTTACTTTATCTCGTTCTATATTGTCTTGTGTTGGATACCAATCCCCGTAGCACCCCGAAAGCTTGTTGAGTCTTCCGCTGTATCAAATTTTGGGGGTGTTACAGATTGGTATCAGAGCCAAGGTTATAGAGAACTAGGTAAATAAACGCCTAAACTATAACCGTATTTTTATAGAAAATGATCCTTGACCACCGCCCGCCAGCCCGCCAAGCCGAAGCATCTTCTATTATTTGAGGTATTATGAGATATTTGAGATGATTGTTAGATTTGGGATTTATTGAGATGATTTGAGGTTTATGGATTTTAGTAATAAGATGGCGTTCTCGAGGATTTATATGGTCTATATGTTTTATAAACATTTTAGTAATGCGGTGTTTGAAATTCTTTTATTAGATTATATGATTGAACTATTTGATGAGTATATTTGGTATGGTATTATGAGTTGTGATTTAGTTGTTTTGAAACACTTACACCTACCCTACGCCGTTGTCACAAACCATGACCTCCTATTCGTACGATGTTATTGAGGATGTTTATGCTGGTACGCGTCGCCCCTCGTAGATCTCGATGGCCCCTGATGACCCATACGTGTTGGTCATGCGTTCGGCCACTACTTTATCGTCTCATTGACGCCCTAAGTCACCGACTTTATCGCCTCGTGGTTCGCCTGCTCGGAGATGACGAGTGATGGAGTACCCCTTCGACGAGGAGTACGCGGGTGAACAGAATGATAACCCTCAAGATGAGGAAGAGAATGATGACCCTCAGGATTGGGAAGAGGATGATCCTCAGGAGGAGGATATGCCTGATGATGATGGGTCGCTAGCACATTCTGTTCATTCGGTGAAGCCCGATTCCCCGATACATCCGTTAGAACCGGTTTCACCTGATCATCCGTTTTTGTTTGATACACCACCTGGTAGTCCTGTGGCGTCGGATGCACCTTCTGAGGTTTCTGCTGAGCATGCAGAGTTAGGTGAGACTGGTAGGATGTGGGCTCAGATTACTGCACAGGGCGAGAGGATCTCGCGGATGTCTGACCGACTTGAGATGATTATTGCTGAGTTTATTGCTGAGTTTGTTGTTGAGTTGAGAGTTGATTTGACTACTGTCATGGGCAGGACGATAGTGATTAGGACATGTATGATAGAGATACATGAGCAGATAGAGAGTCTGCAGAGAGGTTTCCTCACGGCTCGCTAGGGAGATCGCAAGCTGTGGCAGAGGAACACAGTGTTAGAAAAGGAGGTTGCGGACCTCAAGAGGGATAGAGATACACATCGTGTTGAGCAGGGATCGTTATTGAGGAATTTGGATGGTTTGGGATCGGAGTTGAGGAGTCTACGCCAGCATCGTGGCTAGATCGATTTGGAATTAGGATTGTTGTGTTGCTACATAAGCCAAGGAGTATTTGGTTAGGAGAGCTAGTTATTATAGCTCTTATGTCATGATATTCGGATTGTACATTCGTCTCGTATGGAACGATTAGTATTTATCATGTCTTTGGTATTTTGGAACGAAGTGTCGATCGCTACTTGTATGGACGATGGTGATCTCGTACGATATTCTACGGTTTTTGGCGTACATGGAGAATTGTGTTCCTATTTGCGTGGTTGATATTGTCTTGGAATTATATTAATGGCTGTACGACGAAACCCTGTTAGAGCTACCCGAACTGGTACGACAGCGACTACCCCTGGTCGCCGAGGACGCCGTCCTACTCGAAATGTTGAAACCCCTACTCCTGACAACCTGGACACCACTAACCGCAACAACAGGAATCCAAATGTTGATGTTTAGGGAGACAATGATCATGTTCCACTTAATGCTCCTACTGTGGATCAAGCTATGATCAATCAACTTGTGGAGCAAAGAGTTGCTGAACTACTAGCTGAGTCAAATCATTCCAACAATTCTGCTGGAACTTTTCCACCTGTTCGTGCTAATGGATGTCAATACAAGGAGTTCAAGATTTGTGGACCCATCGAGTTTGGTGGAACTGAAGGAGTAGTTTATTTAGTCAGGTGGATTGAGAAGACTGAGTCAGTGTTTAATGTCAGTGGTTGTGCGGAGAATGCGAAGGTAAAGTTTGCTTCTTTTACTTTCAAGGATGAAGCTTTGACTTGGTGGAACAACTACCGAAATGCAGTTGGGAGTGATGTAGCTTATGCCATGACTTGGGAGCAATTTAAGTCTTTGCTGATTCAGACTTATTGCCCAAGGAATGAGGTCAAGAAGCTAGAGATTGAGTTTTGGAACCACAAGGTGAAAGGTAATGATATGGCGACTTACAATCGTCGTTACCAGGAATTAGCCTTGTTGTGCCCAGATATGGTGAAAACTGAGACTCAAAAGATCGAGAGGTATACTGATGGGTTGCCCGTAGCTACGAGAAATGATGTGATTTCTGCTAGGCCTGCAAACATCCATGAGGCAATCACAATTGCTCAACAACTTATGGATTCGTTGGAATCAGAAGAAGCTGATAAGGAGAGGAATGGAAAGAGAAAGAGAGACCGTCACTCTAAGAGTAATGATCACCGAAGCAAGAGACAAGCTAAGGCTTATGCTATTGGGAATGGAGATAAGAAGAATCAGAACGGTGATGCACCCAAGTGTGATCGTTGCCACCAGCATCACACTGGATGGTGTAGTGTGAAATGCCAGAATTGCTCAAAGAAAGGACACACAGCTAGGGATTGTAGAGCCCGACCTCTTGCTATGGTTCAAGCTGCTCCTGAGATGAGAAATAAGGCAGATGTTACTTGTTATGGGTGTGGAAAGAAGGGACACTATAGGAATGAGTGTAGAGAATCGCGGAACCGTGGAAATCAAGGCTCGGGTGGTAATGGGTACAATTATGGAAACCGTGGAGCTGGAGGAAACCGTGGACGACAAGATAATGGGGACCAACGTGTGGAAGCTGGAGCTGCTCAGGGAAGAGTGTATGCACTCGGGAATGAGAGAGGAGAAGATCCGAACGTCGTTACCGGTACATTCCTTCTCAATAATCGTTATGCTTCCATACTATTTGATACTGGTACCGATAGAAGTTTTGTGTCCACTACGTTTGCACCCTTACTAGAAAAACCCCCGATGGCCTTAGGAATTGGATATGATATTGAGTTAGCAAATGGAAACATAGAAAGGATTAATACCATCATTCGCGGTTGTACGTTAAATTTCTTGAACCACCCTTTCAACATAGATCTTCTACCCGTCACGTTAGGAAGTTTTGACGTTATCATTGGTATGGACTGGTTGTCGAAGTATCGTGCTCACATACTTTGCGACGAGAAGATCGTGCGTGTACCATACGGAAAGGAAGTCCTAAATATATTAGGAGACTGAAAGGATTCTAGGAGCCCATCCCGATTAGCAGTCATATCTTGCACAAAGTTACCGAAGCTAATGGAGAAGGGATGTTGCCTTTTCTTAGCCCAAATTTCTGAGAAGGGAGAGACGAAGAAAAAGGAAAGGTGCATTGGAGATGTGCCTATAGTTTGTGATTTTCCTGATGTGTTTCCCGATGACTTGCCGGGAATCCCGCCGACTAGGCAAGTGGAGTTTCAGATTGAGTTGATACCTGGTGCTGCGCCTGTAGCACGAGCGCCTTATCGTCTTGCACCTACCGAACTAGAAGAGTTGTCGAAACAATTGGCGGAGTTAGCCGAAAAAGGATTCAAAAGACCAAGTTCTACACCTTGGGGAGCCCCAGTCTTATTTGTGAAGAAGAAGGATGGATCGTTTCGTATGTGTATTGATTATAGAGAGTTGAATAAGTTAACGGTGAAGAATCGATACCCGTTACCTAGGATCGATGACTTGTTCGATCAACTTCAAGGATCGAGTGTGTATTCGAAGATCGATTTGAGATCGGGATATCATCAACTTCAAGTTCGCGAGGAAGATATTCCGAAAACGGCTTTCAGAACCCGTTACGGGCATTACGAGTTTCAGGTGATGCCGTTTGGGTTGACTAACGCACCAGCAATATTCATGGATCTCATGAATCGTGTGTGTAAGCCTTACCTAGATAAGTTTGTGATTGTATTCATCGATGACATTCTGATTTATTCAAAGAGTGAAAAAGAGCATGAGGAGCATTTAAGACTCATTTTATAATTGCTCAGGAAGGAGAAACTCTATGCCAAGTTTTCGAAATGCGAATTTTGGATTCCGACGGTACAATTTTTGGGTCATGTGATTGATAGACAAGTAGTCCATGTGGATCCTGCTAAGATTGAGGCGATAAAAGATTGGGCTGCATCTACAACCCCAACCGAAGTTCGTCAATTTTTGGGTTTAGCTGGTTATTACCGAAGATTCATTGAGGGATTTTCGAAGATAGCTAAACCATTGACCAAATTGACTCAAAAGAGTGTTACGTATGAATGGGGAGATAAAGAAGAGGAAGCGTTTCAATTGCTTAAGAAAATGTTGTGTAGTGCTCCTATCTTAGCGTTACCAGAAGGTAACGAGGATTTCGTCGTCTATTGTGACGCCTCACATAAAGGTTTAGGAGCCGTATTAATGCAACGAGAGAAAGTGATAGCTTATGCTTCCCGACAGCTCAAAAGCATGAGAAAAACTACACTACCCATGATTTAGAGCTCGGTGCTGTGGTTTTTGCTTTAAGAATATGGAGACATTACTTGTACGGAACCAAGTGTGTTGTATTTACTGACCACAAAAGTCTACAACACATCTTGAATCAAAAAGAGCTCAACATGAGACAACGACGTTGGATTGAGCTGCTAAGCGATTATGATTGTGAAATTCGCTACCACCCTGGTAAAGCAAACGTTGTTGCTGATGCTCTTAGTCGAAAGGAAAGAGTACCACCGTTACGAGTTAGGTCATTGGGAATGACTATCGTGTCGCCATTACCGTCTCAAATACTCGAAGCTCAAACGGAAGCGTTGAAAGCAGAAAATAGATCTGCCGAGAATATATTTGGGATGGCCGATAATGAGAAAGGATTTGTTAAGCGTTCTGATGGATTATTATGTTTTGGGGATCGGATTTGGGTACCTTTATATGGAGAAATTCGGGAATTGATTATGCATGAGTCGCATAAGTCAAGGTACTCCATTCATCCTGGTTCCGATAAAATGTACCAGGATCTTAAGAAGTTCAATTGGTGGCCGAATATGAAGGCAGGTATAGCATCGTACGTTAGTAAGTGCCTGACATGTGCTAAGGTAAAAGCTGAACACCAGAGACCGTCAGGATTACTAACGCAACCAGAACTTCCAGTCTGGAAATGGGAGCGGATTACTATGGACTTCATTACCAAATTACCGAGGACAGCTAGTGGTTGTGACGCTATCTGGGTAATTGTGGATCGTCTGACAAAGTCTGCTCATTTCTTAGCTATTAGTGAAGATGATAGTGTGGATAAGCTTGCGAGGTTATATGTGAAAGAAATTATTTCGCATCATGGAGTCCCGATATCTATTATTTCGGATCGTGATAGTCGTTTTACGTCAGCCTTGTGGCGATCACTTCAAACAGCTTTGGGGACGAGGCTTGATATGAGTACTGCATATCATCCCCAAACCGATGGTCAAAGTGAGAGGACCATTCAGACGTTAGAGGATATGCTTCGTGCATGCATCATAGACTTTGGTAAAGGCTGGGAGAAGTATTTACCCCTTGCGGAATTCTCCTATAATAATAGCTACCACACAAGTCTTAAGGCTGCACCATTCGAAGCTTTATATGGCAGGAAGTGTCATTCGCCTATTGGTTGGGCAGAAGTTGGAGATAGTCAACTTACAGGCCCTGAGCTTATTTTGGAAACTACAGAGAAAGTAACTCAGATTCGTGATCGATTGCAAGCAGCCAGGGATAGGCAGAAGAGCTACGCCGATCAGAGACGTAAACCTTTAGAGTTCCAGGTTGGAGACAAAGTAATGCTGAAAGTCTCACCTTGGAAGGGTGTAATACGTTTCGGGAAATGTGGTAAACTCAACCCACGCTACATTGGACCATTCTTGATCGTAGAAAGAATTGGGCCCGTGGCTTATAGGTTGGAATTACCACATGAACTGAGTAAAGTTCACGACGTGTTCCATGTTAGTAATTTGAAGAAATGTCTTTCCGATGAAATGCCCGTCATTCCAATGAGGGACATCCGTGTTGATGAGAAACTGAATTTCGTGGAAGAACCGATTGAGATTTTAGATCGTGAAGTTAAACGACTCAAGTGAAGTCGCATTCCGCTCGTCAAGGTTCGTTGGACTTCCCGACATGGACCAGAATTTACATGGGAATGTGAGGACGAGTTCAGGAAGAGATATCCGAAGCTTTTCACTTCGTAGATAAATTTTTCCGAGTAAAACCCGGGACGGGTTTCCTTCTGAGACGGGGAGGATGTGACAACCGGCAGTTTAGGGAGCTATTTTAAAAACCCGCATTACAATTTAAGTTCGTTTATAATTTTTATTTGAAATTTTCATTTCACAACGAACTTGTAAGACCTATTTTATGGATATTCTAAATTAATGACGTTATGGAATTCGTGAATTATGTTCATAATTCATTTTTGATTGAATGCTCGGTGATGTATATTTGAATTCTCACTTGGTACTACGTTGACTTTGGCACTAGGATTACCTAACAAAAGTTTATGATTCGTCTTAACGAGTCCGACTATATTTTTAATTATTTACGAGATGTTCTCGAGTGATATTGAAGTTTAAAAATGAGTTCGGGTTCGGGCCACATGTTTTTACAATTACCCGCGTTACCCGCTCCACCGTAATATTATTATTATTATTATTATTATTATTATTATTATTATTATTATTATTATTATTATTATTATTATTATTATTATTATTATTAGCAAAATAAAAAAAAAAAAAATAAATAAATAAAATAATATAGATAAAAAGGTGTGTGTTTGGTCCGGTTTTCACACACACACACAAACCCTCACCCACACTTCATTCTCTCTCTCATCTCATCTCCATCTTCCCCATTTTCTTAACCCTAGCCGCCGGACATAAAATCCGGCCACCACCGCCGCGTTTCCGACCACCCAACAAAATTATTACCACCATCTTCTTCCTCTCTTCACCCTCTTTCATTTGGTATATGATACTCACCCTAGAACCACCGTTAACACCACCAAACTTGTAACAATCCGTTCGAATTTTTATTAACTTTACTAGATCCGTTCATTTGGAGGTCCAAGAAGGTGAGAAGGAGCTATTTTTGGTTTTGGGTGCCACGAATTGGCATTTATCCGTGGCTACACGGATTATTATGTTGAGAATCGAGTTGATTTTTAATGGGAAATGATGTTTTAGTGATAAAAATTAAGTTTGGTATCCGGGTTTTCATGGTTTTGGTTGTGGTTTTGGGTGCCACGAATTGGCATTTATCCGTGGCTACACGCATCAATGTCCACTATATTGTTAGTTGAATTTAAACCTATGATCTCACCAGCGAAAGCTGACTTTTAGCACGTTTTCTCAGGTAATTAAGTGACGAGATGCATGCTTGGAATGGAAGGCTCGGCCAAGGCACACGGTTCATGGATCTATTTTTCTAAACTCTGATAATTAAATTTGGACCTATTGTTACTTTATTTTGGGCCTAACTCTGAAGTATGTTGGGATAAATGTAAACCTTAAAACCCCGTTTGGGTTGTGTTTTTATTATGTTTACTTTATCTCGTTCTATATTGTCTTGTGTTGGATACCAATCCCCGTAGCACCCCGAAAGCTTGTTGAGTCTTCCGCTGTATCAAATTTTGGGGGTGTTACATGCTCGCCCTTCTTCTCTTGAAGGTACTTCAAACCCCAAGATAGGTTAGCTCTGAATTGCTGCATCTCACCACGCTCTCGGTTTACCTCAACCATAAGCGACAGCTTCTCATCTGCAAGTATTCTTGCATGAGCAGCCGTGGACTCCACATCAGCCCGCGCATCAGCCAATTGCGCCCTAAGAAGATCAATCTCCTCATCCTTCTGAGCGAGACTGCTACCTTCACCAACATACCGCGCCTTCAACTGAGTAACCAACTCAGCTTGACGCTCAGCGGAAGCAGCCAGCTCCTCCATCAACTGCTGCGCATACATCTCTCCATCTGCTCCCACCGGCTCCCCCACATGACCATGAGCTGCTTGAGGTGGCACCAACCCCTCAACAAACCCTGCATCATCCTCTGCAGCATGGTCACTACAAAACAAAGGAATAAAGTCAGGGCAGTGTATAGCAAATAAGGAGAAAGGAATATGATTGTCACTTACATAAAGGGAGAAGACCTGAAAACATCCTTCTCCGCGCCATGAGCGGACACATCCTCCGCTGCGGAGGATTCTTCACCAGCAATAAGGTGGCGCCTCCTCTTAGAAGTACCAGCACCATAACCACCAGACGCTCCCTTATGCTTTACACCTTGAGCACTCACCGCAGGCTCAAGGATTTCCACACTGTTGGAGGACTCAGTGTGCGACTCCTCTACCACGAGAGACTGCTCACCAGAGGGAGGAACACTCTGCACAGGAGTAACAAGTGCAGCTGCGGGAGGAGAATCCTCAGGGCCATCTTGCGCAAGCACCGCAGTGGCTTCTAAAACTGGCTCCTCACCTTCCCTAAGAGGGCGCACCCCCACTGTCACTTGCTTGGGCTTCTCCAGCTTCACTACAGCGAACAAGTCCATTTCTGCGCAACATATGAACAAATAACAAGAAAAACTTAGTTATTAAAATTACATATAAACGAGCGCTTACATTACAGATGCGAAGGAAAGAAAGGACAAGCACCCACCCCGGCCGCTCTCGTCGAGGAATGTTGGAACCTCGTCAGAACCATGGAAATAGTTGCGACTAAGCCCCACATGAACCAAAAACTCCTCAGGATAGGAGTTAATGGGGATGCGGTTAGCATCAATCGTGTCCGCATCCTCCGCGCTATACAAACCGGGTAAAGGGCGCTCATCCCTTGGCAGCGTCCTTTGAGTATAAAACTCAAACGGCGATGGAAACACCATATCATCTACCCAGAAAATTTTTTCCCTCCAATTCCTAAGGGAATCTACCTTGTCTGTATAACACTGAAGGCGCCCTGCGAGCTTCGCAAAAGATACCCATCCATGCGACCACGTTGTGTGGTAAAACGCATGGAAGAGATTCAGGGTAGGATTTACCGCAAGTAAACGACAGTTTACTTCAAAATTTGTAATTTTCGCCGCACCTATACAGTGCAGCTGAGAAATATGAAGATGGTAGAAGTTGAGCACATTGCTCAAGAATAAGGATATAGGTACGCGCTGGTTTGCATACTCGAAAAAGCGCGTATATACCCCTATTTTTCCCTCAGGGAAATCCGCAATACATGCGTTAGCATCTGGTACCTCCGGATGTACTGCAAGCGGAATAAAATAATCTGAGGAGAACTGACTTAGTTCATCCTCGTCTATCTCAGAGAGAAACTCTTCTAATTGACGAACCATTTCTATGGAATGACAAGATTAGCTAAGGCGCGCACTCGCGGTTACCTAATAAAATAGTTGATCTCTTAAAAAAGCTTTGAAAAATTTGAAAATGGCGGAATAAGGTTTTCACTGTGATGTTTTCAGTGAAAAGGGAGGCGGTGACTTTTATAAGGTCATAAAACCCTAAAAGGGTCGCCACGTGGATCCCACTAAGATAATCGTGTGGCTAGAAGGCAAGGAGGTACATGCACTTTTTCACACTTCCCGAAGGCCACGTGGATACACTCCCCGTTTCCTGAGGTATCTTTGAGATATTTTGGGACTAGATACATGGTTCCAAATATTGGGTGGTAAGTATTTAAATTCTTCCCGCCACGCTTACCGCTGCTCTCACTAGTCTAGCATCCGCGACTACGAGCCGCGCACACTAGACTGGGGGGACATGATGACGTATAGTCTATATTTGGGCCACGAGCCCAAATGATAAACATTACTAATGCCCAAACCCACCACGAGTGGGCTATCATGACAAATATTGGGTGGTAAGTATTTAAATTCTTCCCGTCACGCTTACCGCTGCTCTCACTAGTCTAGCATCCGCGGCTACGAGCCGCGCACACTAGACTGGGGGGACATGATGACGTATAGTCTATATTTGGGCCACGAGCCCAAATGATAAACATTACTAATGCCCAAACCCACCACGAGTGGGCTATCATGACAATGATTTGGGCCACACTATCAACGGTTTGGACTCACGAAGGCCCAAACCCAACCAAACTATTTATGGTCTAGATAAGCATCTTCTATTTATGGAATAAAGATCCTTAGGCCGGATAAGCACTACGTGTGCGAAGAGTAAGGAGCACGAAACCTACAAGGATTTGCGCCTATATATAGAACGATATAATTCTCGTTAAAGGTACGATATACAAAACCCTAACTCTTCAATATAACCCTAAACCGATTACTTACTCTCACGCCGGAGGATAATCGTGGGAGACAATCCTACGATAAGCCTAACGGTGTTGTTTGCTTTCTTGGTGCGTAGGTTTCAAGCACTAAGGTCTAATTGGTACGAGAACAGGAGTCCAAACAAGGAACGCCCAACTTTTGTATCAACACTCACCTAGTCCACCTACGAAAATTAAAGAACGCAGAGTAGCATGGTTGCATGGGTCATATATTTTGCGATGTTCTTGTTAAGGTTGCATGTCTTTTTCGAGCCACTCAAGTCCAACCCGTAGGGACCCTTAAAGGTTCTAACTACATTCGAGTTTAAATTTAGGGAGAAATGAAAGAAAACAAAAGAAACTGTGAAGAACTTTGTTCTTCAGATTATTTTAAGAGAAAATTACATCATTCGTCCCTATGGTTTACGGGATACTACGTGTGCGAAGAAAATTCCTCCCTTCTTTTTTGTTCTTCAGTAGTTCTTTATTATATATACTAACGAGCTTTGTAGCCCGCGCGTTGCGGCGGGTGAGTTTGTGCCGATAAAAATTTTGAAAGTATGCGGATGACGTTTTTTGTTATTATTTTTATGTTTTTTTTGTGTTTATGTATATTTATATTTGCATAATATTTTTTTGTTTTTCTTTTGTTTTGTTTTTTTTTTTTTTTCGGTTTTTTCTTGTCTTTGTTTTGTTTTTTCTTGTCTTTTTTTTGTTTTTATGGGTTTTTTTTTTTTTTTTTTTTTTTTTTTTTTTTTTTTATTTATAATTTAGCCTTTTATTTTGGAAACTTGTAAGTAAATATATATGTGTATATCTGTTTTGTTTTGGTTTTTGGTGGTTGCCAATGTCCAATGGGCTTTTTTTTTTTGTTGCAAATTTGTTTTTAACATTGGCCCAACAAAGATCCTGTGCATATGGTTTTATGAAAGCGGGTTGGGAAAAAACACATAGGGCAAGGTGGAAATAGGTACGTTAGTTGGAATTGGGGAAAAGCACGGTAATTAGGGTTTTGAGTACTCTAAAGAATACGCAGTTCTTTACAAATCTTTTTAACTCAAGCGAGATGCCTCCCAAATATCCGAAGTGTTTGAGTATCTCTAATCAAATTGGCGATAGGCGTGTTGAGAAGGTTTTGGAAGCTGTATTTTTTCGTGAGAAGTATGCATGTAAGGATGATGAAAAGGCTTATGATGAAAGGGTTGAAGAAGTGAAAGCAAGAATTGAGTATAGGCATGGAATTCTTATGGAGTTGAAGAAGCTGGGAGTGGATCCGATTTTGGAGGAGTATTTGACGGATTTACAATGGGCGGAGCGCGAGGATTTTGAAGAATTAGGTTGGTTGTGTCAGATGAAATATCGTGCTTCGGTGCGTGTTCGTGAGAAATCCAAGATTTGCAAGAAATTAAGGAGGTTGAAATAAGGTTGGTTATGTTTCTCTCTTTGGGTTGTTTCAGTGTTGTGGTCTTTAGGAGACTTTTGTAAGGGGCAGTTGGCTAAGAAAAGCATCTTTTGTTGTGGGCGTGTTAGTATTATCTAAGTCTTTTATGTTGTGTATGTTTGTTGTATCAACTTTTCAGTTTAGATGGTTTGTGTTGGATGGTTATGTTAATATGAATAAAACCATATGTTTCTATGATGTTGGGTTGTGTTATTGGTTATGCGTATTGCTGAAAATTGTTTGATAAAAGTGGTATTATCTTTTGTGATTCTGCTGAATTGATTGTTTATTTGTTTATACATGGTTGTACATAATGATGTGATTTTGCTGGATGGGTTGAAAACTGAGTGTTTGATTGGTAAACATGTAAATTATATATACTATCTAAACCCAAAATGTTGTAATTTTTTTTTATTTATTTTTTTTGTATATGCAGTGTGATCAGGTAAGAAGATAATGTGTATTGTGAAAGTGATATGGGTGAGTACAAATGTGTAACAGCCATGTCATGTGATATAGGTTAAAGCATAATTTGCTGTTTATGTATTATGAGATTCCTTTGTTGCAGTGTCTGCGACCATATCCATTTGGAATATTTTGTTTTTGTGGCTGGGAGTGGAAATGGGATGTTAAAATTAGTGTTTTGCATAGGAATTATAAAAAAAGAGTAACTGCTCGAGTTTAGTTTAGGTTACTTGTTTTGTTTAGTTATAGTTTTGTCTTGATATGGGTGTCTAACATGGGATTATTATGGAGTTGAAGAATCTTGGGGTTCACCCAGCTTTGGAGAAATATTTGACTGATTTAGAAAGGGTGGAGCGGGAGGATTTTGATGAATTAGGATGGTTGTTCCAGATGAAGTATCGTGCTGGTTTGCGTGCTGTGAGAAATCGAAGATTGGCAAGAAATTGAGGAGGTTGAAATAAGGTTGGTTATCTTTGTCTCTTTTGTGGGTTTGGATGTGGTGGAGTGTAGCAGGCTTTTGTTTGGGTTAGTTGGGTAACGATGGTGTCTTTTGTTGTAGTTGTTTTAGGATTATGTAGCTTTTGTATGATCTGTATATTTTATGTATGAAAGTTCCAGTTTAGCTGGAATATGTGGAATGCCTATGTTTATATGAATAAAATTATATGTTTGTATGTTGTTGGATTGTTTATAATGTTGTTTCATATATAGTATGTTTCGGTCTTTATTAGATTGTTGATAGTTGTGATTCACCTTGGTATTTGTTGAGTTTAATGGTTGAATGGATGCTTTTTAATTGGCGTGTTTGAATGGATCTTTTTGAAATTAGGGTGATGTTTGGTAAGATATTTTGTTTTGAGAAGTTTTGCTGTAAAAGTATGTTTGAATTAGTCTTTTTGAAAGTTATTGTTTGAATTGATTCTTTATGAAAGTTCTGGTGTGAATTAATTTTTTTAAAGTTTTTGTTTGAATCAGTCTTTGTGTATGTGAGTAACTTGCAAGTTCATGGATCAAGTTGTAGTTCTACTCATAGTTTTCCTTAGTGTGGATTAATTTTCAGTTAGTCTTTCATATTGTGCATGTGTTAGTATTCGTGTTATACTTTACAACAATGGTGACAATTGACAGATTTTCATTTATTTTTTTTTATCTTTTTATTATTTTGATTTTTTTTCACGGTTGGTGAACGCGTGGCACTAATTATCAACTTGTCGATACAGTGGAAAATTTAATTACAGAACGGTATCTTTTTTGGAAATTACTAAGTTTTAAGCGGTTGTCATAATAAATGACTATATTTGAAGTAACATAGACGCAGGGTTTAGTCAAGTTGCTTCCGTTTAAGACTTTAGCTTCATTTAAACTAACTGTTTTTTTTTCTAAATTTCAATACTTGTGTGTCACCGCGGCTCTGAAAATTAGTTGAGATATTACTATATTAGTTGTGGCTGTAAGCATGTATGCCGTCGAGCGTAGGAAATAGTTAAAATGTTATTTGCTTAATATCTGGTAATTAATAGTAGCATGATAGTGATGCTGATGATGTATCTTTGTTCCTTAGGATTGAAAGCGGAACATATTATGCTCTATATGTGTGACACGCGAGTGTTGTGTTTATGAATAGATTGCACTACACTACTACATACATATTGAGCCAACAAAATTTAATCCACACGCGAGTGTTGTGCTTACCGTTTTTGGCGAGTGTTGGTCGTTTTTTCAGGTTGTGACTTTGTGTCTTCGTTGTGCAAAGCGGAGTTTGTAAATTGAACGTATTTATAAGTTTGTCTTAAAAAAATGTGTGAACTGATGAAGAATTAAAAAAGCTTTGGTTGTCATAAAAATACCTACATGGAAAAAAAGTATGTACTGATAATTATTGAAATATTCGTTATCAGTAACAATTTGTTGAGTTTGATTGATCTTTATCTGTTATCCCTATCTTTCCAAAGTGAATATTATTGTGCAATTTTTTTTTCGCTATTGTAATGATAATTTAAAGTAGATATATTCGAGATATAGAAGGTGATACATCTCTATTTATAGAAAGAAAGATGTATCTACAACTGTAGCAGCTAGTGTAGATTATAAATGCATATGAACAGCATAGATATGTTTACATCATTGTTGGTAAGAACAATGCAAAAGAAAACATATATAGCTGTTCAATGCCAAAAACAGGTTATTGTAGGTTGTCTAAGTCGTTCTACACATAACCTTTATTTTTTATGACATGTATTTACATAGAACGATTGTTTTAGACCATAGTTTGATAGGCTGCAACAATTGCCAAAAACGGTAAGCAGTATTTGATGGTGGATATTTAAGATTTCTTTTTCTTGGTTTCAGATGATTCTTCTGGGAAAAGAGATCGTTTGACAGACTTGGTAGCTGTGCTATCTGTTTTGGAGCTGGTTTGTATAGCCAAGTCCGATGTTGGTGGTGTTCCAGTCACTGCATAATGGTAAAAAAATGTAAGTTAAAATTTGATATTAAAGTTAGTGATTGTTGGTTAGTTTTTTAAACAATATTAAATTTGCACCTGTTTCTGTCTGTTTGTCTTTCATAATGTTCTTTGATGATTCTAGAGTGTTCATTTCTGGTGTTGTGCCTAGTATCACTAATAGGAAAATTGAGTTTAGATTGTTGGCATTATTATTGAAAACCTTTTGTCAGTTGGAAATATTGTATTACCTTCTGTTTCGACAGTTGATGTTGACACATAGTGAATAGCAGCGTCTGTTTGTTCACTTGTCTTTGAGCCTGGCATAAACAATGATCCAGTGTTAAAAAAAGAAAAGTGTTTATACCAGTTTTTTATTTGCTGGTGGCAATCATGTTTCTTACCTGATGGTGTGTCTTCAATCTGCTGTGGGAGGTCTGGTTTGTCCAATATTTCATTAAAAATAAAGTCTGGCGGTTTTTGTTTAGATGATGCGTTAAAATGAAATTGGAATATGTGTTTTTTTCCAACAATTGAGTGCAATTCGTCTGGAATGTTCTTAGGATTAGGATCGTTGAGTGAACTAACTAATGCATTACATTTTATACCAACAAAGTCGTCTGCTTTTGGCGAGAAAAACGTAACCATAGCTGTCGCTGTCCCATCTGTTATGTATGCTTTAAAATTGTACCTACATTTGTAGATTAGTTATACATAGTATTTATAAATTTTGTGATAGGAATGTAGGATAGACTCGTACTTGTAATCTGGAAAGTCCATTGGCCCGTGTGTTTTGCATTCAAACGTTCCTTCATGATTCTCAGCTTTGTTACTACATTTTGTGCATGAGGGGTAGTACCATTCACGTAATGTATTAATGGATGTTATGACACCATCACATGTAAACCGGATACCCTGTTTTTTTTTTTTTTTTTTTTTTGGCAAAGAAATAAGATAGTGTATTTAAATTTTGTCACATGTAAACTGAAAGGAATTTCAAAATTTAAATTGCAATTTGGGTCAAACTTACAATGTGGCTCTGTAGAGATTCTTTTAACAGGACTTCTAATGGTACCCTATTTCTCATTTTCTCTTGTTCTTTGTCTTGGTATGCGTGCCTAACAATCTGCAATGGTGGGTTTATGTTGAAGAGCTCCCTGTATCTGTTGTAGAAATATGCAGATATAAGTACGCATGTTTATATATTTATTGTATGTAAAATAAAATTTGTACTATATGACATACTCTTGCCGATATTGTTCTAGTTCTGGAATGTTTGGATTAATGTAATAATATGTTGCTGGTGTAGATTGGAGCTGCAAAGTGTTTCGGTATCTTGTAACACGACAGGAGCTTACAGCTATAAGGATTGGTTTCTCTAGTGCATCGATCTCTTCTTTTTTAAAACTTTGTGCAAGATCGTCCCATAGTGTCAGTTCAATGGAACTTCGGCTGTGTTAATCAACTGTTAGAAGGTACTATTTTTTCTAACTGAATTTGTTATGTATAATTTAAATGCGTTATCAGAATCTACTTACTTTAGGTTCTGAATTTCGATTTTGCGGTTGACCATCTGGTTTTTATTTGGGTTTCCCCATTTCTCTTTTTCACCTGAGCTCATATAGCATCCTATGTAATCTGCATGTTGGTAGATACATATTAGTTTATGTATGTGCGAACGTATGTCAGAGATTAGAAAATATGTGTGTATACCTGTAAGGACTGGATATTCTGTTCTGTTTGTATCATTTGGGTCAATCACTCTATATGGAAGCTGATTGTATCCAACAAAATCGAAATAGTGATTTGGGAATCCATCTGAAGGTATGATGTCAAATTTGGTAAACCTCGTGAATAAAAGAGATGTTGTGTTTTCTAGCGTCTGTTGCCAGTTATCTGTTGAAACACAACTGAATTTTGAAATTCGGTATGCATTTCCGGGTATAAGGATCTTTGCAAAATGGTATTTGTCACTGATGTCTGTGTTTGCTTGGATTGCATCTCCCTATTTACAGAAATGTTGGTATGATGATCATTTATATGAATAATGTGACCTAAAATTTTTCTTGGGTTCAATTGGTAAATACCTGTTTGTCTAGTAAAATTGCACGGTATCCCTTCTCTGTCACATCTGGTGGGTCTCTAGCCATCCATGATCTATAGACTTTTGCTTCTATGACTTTATCTCTATCTCTTGGTCGTAGGTTTCTGATATATGTTTGCATTATCCTGTAAGGGTAAAGAAGAGTGATATAATACATTGAACATAAAAAATAAAGATGTAGTATAGGAATGCAATATTGAGAATGCGTATGCATGTATGCATGTTACAAAAATAGACCTCTAAATATCAAATTTGATTCAAGAAATCTTTATGAACTATGTTTTTTGTTGTGTCGGGTGGATGTTTGGGGTCTGGTGTCAAAAGAATTTTCAAACCATGGGGTGATGTTGCACGTGAGAATGCAACATACAATTGCCCATGACTGAAAACTGGTTGCGGAAGGTATACACCAATTTTGTTTAAAGATTGCCCCTGGCTTTTATTAATTGTCATAGCGTAGCAAACTTTGACCGGGAATTGCTTGCGTTTAAAGATGAACGGGTAATTTGGATCCTTGTGGGTTAACGGGATTCTAGGAATGTAAACTCTTTCACCAATTCTTGTGCCTGTAATAATTTCAGCTTCAATGAGTTTTGAGTAAAGATTTGTAACAATCATCCTTGTGCCATTGCAGAGTCCACCTCCTAGATTCATGTTTCGCATCATCATAATTGGAACACCAATCTTGAGCTTAAGAATATTCGGTGGCAATCCTGGGAACTTAAAAGTGTTCAAGTATTCGGGTGGGTATAACATCTCAGTTGCAGCACCGTCTCTTCCAACAGGTATTGCTTCATCTGAACTTATGTATTCTGCAATTTCTCCTTCAATGTTGAATAAGATTTTGTCATTTATTGCTTCTGCTGTGTCATTCTTGGGGCAAACAATTGCTTTTTCTTGTAGAAGTTGCGCGGTCGGGTTTTTCAATGTTTCTTCATCGTAGATAAAATCAATTAGTGCTTGAATGGCGTTGTCATCGTCTGGTATTAAATACTGATGCGGAATTCTAACCCAAGAAGCATCAGCTGGGTCTTCTTCATCTGGCTCACCAACTTTTCCGTCACCTATGTCGAGTAGCCATGAACAAAAATCACGAACCATGTTCCTTTCATCTGGACTAAGTTCTGCTTTAAGAACTCTCATGTTCTGTTTAAGCCTGAACACTTTAAAATGCTTCCACAAATCTGATTTAGCAATTGATGATCCAATTATCTGCATCTTTGTACCTTTTTTTTTAACCGGCAATGTTTGCCTGAAGTCACCACCTAACATAACTGCCTTTCCACCAAATAACTGATCTGGATTATTCAGAAGATCTCTCAGTGTTCTATCTAGTGCTTCAAAACACCGACGGTTGTTCATGGGTGCCTCATCCCATATGATCAAGTCTGTTTGATTGAGTAGGCTTGAAAGGGTCGTGTTTTTTTTTATCTGGCACATTGACTGATCGGTTAATTCCAGTGGTATCTTGAATCTTGAATGCGTTGTACGGCCAGATGGTAGCAGCAAGGAGGCAATTCCTGAGGATGCGACGGCAAGTACAATCTTTCCTTCTGATCTTAGAGTATTAATGATCGTTTTCCAAAGGAAAGTTTTCCCCGTTCCACCATGGCCGTAGACAAAAACCAATTGTTGCTCTTTCTTATTGCATGATTGAATTATCAGATCATAAATGTCACGCTGCTCCTCGTTAAGTTTCACTATTGCTCTTGCAACTTCCTCGCTTAGCTCTTCACGATTATAGTTTTTTTCTTCCATCAATAGTCTGTTCTGCAGTTGATCAAGTAAATGCTGTGCAGGCATTGATAAACCAAATTCTTTCATTGATCTTGAACAGCTATTCATTATGACCTCTATTTCAAAGAGAATGTATTCTTTGACCTCTGGGCGATTCAAATGAAGGTTCCTGACACCACTCGTCTTTGATGCTTTTGTTGCGATGTCGTCTTTCATGCATTCCCAATGCCTTTCCCAAAGCCTAAGGGGATCTGCAACTTCACAGTACATTAGAATATGCGCGAACAGGGCACGTAATTCTTTTGCTGATGCGGACATGGATGCTTCTTGCAAGGCTACATCCCATTCGTTGTCATCATCAAGGAGACCCATAGCTTGACATGCTGCACGGTATGTAGGGAGGACAATATGGTTGACTGTTCGGACTTCAATAAACGATCGACAACCTTTTTGATGGCCCAATAACATGCGGAAATAAAATAGCTCCCCTGCAGCTGGATGCACGTACACTAACCTTCCAATTGAGTATTTTGTTTTAATTGTTCGCCGTTTCCATATCTTTTCATCTTCGTACCAAGCATATTTAAGAGGGAAGTCTAAATACGTTAAATTGCGTCCATCTTCAAACAGCCTATTGTATGTAAACCACTCTGTAAGTGTTGTTAGCTTTCTCCCATCATCTGTAACAATATGGGCCAATGGTTCTGAGTCTCTAAAAGTAATCTGTTGCATATTTTGAAGATGGACTGCGAGTATTTGAACCGCTGGTTCTCTATGATGAATCGGGAAATCAAGTATCCGCCAACATGATTCCTGTGGACAGAGGAACCGTCCATCAATGAAATTTTTTATTTCATCAACGTGTATCTTAGGAGCAGATGATGATGGCCCGGGATCACCAATCGGTCTTACAATACGTGCTGCAATCCTATCTGTGCCTTTAGAGATATACTTGAACAAATACTTTATCAACATGCTCCACCCACAATATTCAACGTTAATGTGAGCATGGAACATAAGGCAAAGTAGTCTGTTATATGGTACCACGTATGTGTTATCTAACTTCAGTTCACCTTTTGGTACATAAGAACCGTTCTTTCTTCTCCGATAGTGTATATGACCATTTTCATCAAAGTAAGTATTGTCACCCCATTTTTTTGGATAGTTTTTGCTGCAAATACCCTCTTGCATACATGGAGCTTTCGGATTAGCATTTCCACACGGGCCATGCATCATCATATCAGCAACAACTCTGTAGGCATCTGGGTCAGTTGTTTTGTCGGGTAATTCAGCCGAAATGAAGTTGTCTACTTCCTCGGGACTTTTTATTCTGTCGTTACTGTCAACCCATAAGAGCGTGTGACAATGCGGGAGTCCACGTTTTTGGAACTCAATTGTGTACAGAACTGCATATTAAAACAGTAGTAAGTAACAGTATGGGATATGTTTGCCTAAAATTAGTATTAATTGTTTAGTTATTGTTGGGAAGAGTGCACCCCGTTTTCCCTTTGTTTAGTACTCCATTTACACTAACTTAGTGGCCCAACTGGCTAATGCTTATTGGTTGATGTGTGGACTGTTCATGTACCTTCTCCCGTAATATACAGTAGATCGCTTCCAGACCTTTCTCTAACTCTAAAATTTCCAACTCCCTCTGTTGAATCTTCTCACCTCTCTCATAAATTCCAGTCCCCTCTATTTTGTTCCTGAATGTTCTTCCCAACAAACTACTGAAGAAAAAACACACACACCCTTTTGTCAAAACTGATATCTTTATTTGAAAATGAATATAAAAAAGAAGGGAGGAATCATGTGAGTGGAAGGTTCTTAAAATCTTGAATTACCGACGGGTTTCTTTTATTTGATGGGAAGAAAAGGCGGTGACTTTTCAGGTGTCGGTTGTTGTTGTTGAAAATCCTAATTTTTTTGGGTTGGTTGTTCATAATTCAGGTATGCATTTTTTTTTAAATTTACTTATGGGATCATTGAGATTGAGTTTAAAAAATACCCTGCCATCATCATCAGTGATTACTGAGGGGGCGTTTGGATTTGCGTTTTGCATGTGATTTTTGCCATACTAAAGTCACACATAAAAAAAATACTATGTTTTTACTCTTTGGATTAACAGTATATGGTTGATATATTATTAAGTCGAACTTCAAATTACCCCTAGAATATTGATTCTTTTAAGCCTTATCTATGCACCTTCTAATTGATTTTTGATTATTCATTGTTGACAACTACTTTCAGAAATGTTGCAGGTTCGAAGTGTGGATATAAATGAAGCATTATGACTTCGGCAACAAAAAAGCTTCATGATTTGTGATGTCAGACCAAAAGCAAATTTCAAAGAGGTTAGTAAAAAGCTTTTTTTTTTTCCTCTTCTATAAGACCACTAAATGTATTAGCAATGAACTATTCAATCATTATGATGGCTCTTGGGCTTATATATCACACTGTTGCTTTGCATTCCGCGGTAAAATGATCCGTATCTAAGATACTACAATACATTCTTGCTGGAGCATATTGACTGCAATTCGTTACTGTGTAGCATGCCAGAATATGTAGGTGCCAAAATTCGAGAATATTAGTACTCAAAACTCGGATGGTTTAGTAAATGTGATATGAAGTGGAGTTTAACTTTTAGCTTTACAATACCCATTCTGAATTTTGTGTTTACAGGTAAAAAAGGCCACATTCGACAAAATTGCCCCAGTTTTACCATACCCATTCTGAATTTTGTGTTTACAGGTCAGGTGAATCGAAAACTAATGTGCCCGAGAGCAGCTCAGGTGTTTTGTTCTATGATTTTGATGACGTGTTGAGTTTTACGGAGTTAATGAAGGGTACAGTTAGAAGCAAGGCAAAACAAGGTAAGGTGAGCAACGCCTACAAAATATTTACTGTGAATATTTAGTTAATATCATGGAATCATGTACGTCTAGAATAATATATATGTTAGATTAAAAGGCTTTCAGATATTCAATACTATGACCTTGAAGAGATTTTGGTTTTTCTTAGCATAAGAAGCTTGGGTAAGGAAAACTAGACAGACATAGTTTCAAAAGTAGTCGTGGATACAACATTCCTTAAAAGAGGTAATTTTATTTCTCGATACAGACCAAACTTTATCTCTAACGTGTCAAATTAGTAATAATGAAAAAATAATTAAGAAATAAACGTGTAAATAACACAAAGATGCCAAAATAGGAAGCGACACATAGAATCACCAATTCTGATGCATTTGGCTAATGAGCCACAGGTAACTTCTATCATTTGTTTATGGCACGGAGGATCAGTATATGTTAAAGGCGTACGCTACCAGAATTAAAAAATGGGCAACATAGGCAGCCCCATGATAATCAATCAACTCTATTGTGATTCACGTAAGTCATGTCAAAACCTGGTACATAGCATCCCTTCTTAAGAATTTAGAAAATGAAAATTCGCAAATTTATTGCATAAGGACTGATTCCTGAACGCATCAGTTCATGCACAACTTTGGATCAGCACCTGAAAATATCTGCTAATTTTATTTGTTGCAGGTATGATCAATTTTAAAGCAAGATCCTGCAAAATCAATGAACTTATAAACATTGCAACGGTGGACATTTTGACCCTCAGGGAAGAGCACGGTTCTAAATAGATGATTAGAGGTTTGTTTTCTTATGAAACAGAGCATTATGTACTGTGAAATATATTTGTTGCTTCAGTGTTTATGGAACTGTAGTGGCATCATACAGTTTGGGCTGTTTGGACACGTGTATGCATAAACCTTATTTCTAAATAAGCTAATAAATAAAATGATAAAAAAACAGCATCTTTATATAAAAAGATGGGTTGTGAAATGGAATTTTACGTCAAATACGTAGGTGAGATGCATATGCATAAACCTTTTTATAGATTCTTTCTTAAGCTATAATTATTATATTTCAATAACGGGTTTTATGACAAGTTTTCTTACTTATATCATCTCTTTTTGCTGGGTTCATTTGTTTCAAAGTACGTGATATCTAATGTTTTTATGAAAGTAGTTTGTGTGGTTGATAATATGGCTTTGCAATACAAGGTAAAAAAACTAAACATATCATATTCTGATTAAATATCATATTCTGATTAAATTATATGTTTTTAGAATGCAAGCATTGAATTATAATTGATATATGAAGTGCTTAGTTGCCTCTATTGTATTGGCGATTGAAAACTTTATAGCCTTCTATAAACAAATGCAAGTTACATGTTTTTCTTCTTACGTGATAAATAGAAGCATAAAGTTATAATTTCTACTAGACATGTTTACTTCTGACTTTTGGTGATTTTGCTTTTGATGCTTTGATGTAAGCATGAAACTTGCTGACGATGATCATAATGACGGCAATGAAGATGCAAAAAGGGACAAGATAGACAGTGGCGGAGCCAGGAAATGTGATCACGGGGGGCATCGAGAAAAAAGTTAGGTAACGGGAGATATCATCTTTTAGCATAATGTAAAACAAAACGGGCCGGGTTTAATATAAAGGAAACAAAAGTGCTCTACTACGATGCAGTTAACACTAATCATAAGTTTAGATGCCGATAAAAAAATTCGGCTGATGATTTTTGTTAATTTATTTAGAAAAATTCAAAATCAAGTAAGTAAAAGTTATACTCCGTATTAAATCACTTATAATGGTACGCGATCATTATATCAAAAGATAATGATTAAAAACATAAACTATGCTAGCTGATTAAAATTAAATAAACAATTTCATGTTTAAAAATAAAAATGTATAATATTCACACATTTTTAAGATTCTGAATTATTGCATTTTTAAATAATTTCATTTTTAAATACCAACAATATATGGCACATCTTACAATACTAAAAGTTGCTGTTTGAAAAAAAGAGAACTACCAGTATATTTTCACCAAGTGGCCCACTCCCACTTTCCCCACTCCCACTACTAGTATATCTTCTTCTTCGTATTGTCAACTGAAAAACCCACCGGAAACAGATTTTTTTGCATTGGAGAGCACTCAAATTTATGACGAGCTGAAAGCGATGAGGGCACTTTGAATTTATGGGTGAGGGCACTGGACCTTTTTCTCATAAATTTTACCTTTTCTTCTATATATCCGAAAGATCTTGGTTGGGGGCATCTCCCCCCACTACCACTAAGGTGGCTCCGCCCCTGAAGATAGACAGGAAAAGAAGAATGATTTCCTGCAGATTGTTTGCAGCTATCATGAATTGACGATTCCAAAATATGGAGGTAAAGTATACTTTAAGCCATTCGAGCATCTACACGATATTGAAATATTATAGAACAGCTTTTGCTTTTGGAGAAGATCCTAATGTGGACATGTCACTGATTCTGGATAAAGTATATGGGTTTCTTGCACTGTTACCATTCACTGGAGGCAAAAAATGGGCAGATTGTGTAATGGGTCAAACTAAGAAATTTCGTGTTGGTCGGGTTGATCTGAATCATGTTTGTCTAAAGATGTTTGTCAAAAAAATAGCCAATGTGTCATGTGATTCTAAAGATTAGATTTGTTTAATAATATTTTTTATGGGCATATTGCCATGGAAGGTTTTATGCATCAATCTACACTCTGGTTCTATATTTTTTTATTTTGCGTTTTTGACCCATCACATATACACATATAACGTAGAACAAATCATACATAAGTAACTGGGTCGGTATACCTACCTCTAGGATTCATGATGGACGTAGTTAGTGGATTGTTGATTTTGTGATGTTTTACTACGTCTTTATTCAAGCTTCTTGCAATTGGTATCCTCTTGATGAGAAGCTAGAAAAGGAGAAAAAGAAAGGAATCAAGTGTGGGAAATCTTCCCAGGTTGTGACCTTAAAGAATGTAAACAAAGGCCCAATAACAAATTTTTTAGTAGTATTCATATAAATCTTTCAAAATATTAACAACAACAAAATTTTAGACACCTTTACATATACCAATAATAGCCGATAAACACGGGAAGAGAAACCGACACCGTTAACAAAGAGCTCTCGCAGCAACGTGCAGGCTTCCGAGTTGATTTCAAGACTTCTAGACTATGTCATAACTTACCAGGTAAAATTCCTTATGAGATAAAAGGACTATTTGATCAAAGGAAATCTAATGATCAAATTAGATAGTGTTACTAAAAAGGGTACCTCACACAATGTGTAGAACCATTAGGGGTGAAACCCTTGAATGCGTGTCGTGAAGTATTCCCAGAAACAAAAAAGAGGTACGACACTTATGAAGTGTTAAATGTCATCCTTGACTTTGATGGCAAGGATGTTAGAAGAATAACAAGATTTTCTACAAGACATCCACGATGAGAAAAAAGATTGGGCCTTATGCTTACTCTTCACAAGAATCCTATCAATGTACCCGCTGTTAAGATCAACTAATCAAACCCATTAGTAGTTAACGAATTTATTCAATTCCATGCTGCATCTTTCACCTGAAGTTTGCAAACAAGGCTCCAAAGTTTATGTATTGTTAACTAAATTAGTACTTATATGAATCATTGAATCTTATTATCTTATATTGTGTTTGCTTAAATGTTTCTAAACCAAGTTTGCATGTGTGTTTTTTTTTTTTTTTTATATTGTACGTGCTTAATATATTCACAACCATCTGTACTTTTTGGCCCAAACCATATGGGATCAAGCTCAGTTTCCGTTATGTATTAAACCCAAACACTAAAAATTGTTAACGGAGTATTGTTACCGTAATAGAAAAATATCATTGCCAATTTTAAATCACACCATCTACTCAACATAAACAAAGGAAAAAAACAAAATTTACAAAATCTATGGACCAACACACTCCCGCGGCAACGCGCGGGCTACCATGCTCGTTAGAGGTAAAACTCAACCTAAAAATTTCCTGTAAAAAATAGGCGAAAATGAAAATAAACTAAACTCTAACATGTCAAATAAAAAAACTATCATTACTTTGTAAACTTTATAACTTTTAAATATGAGTATCATTGTAAATAGACCAAGTATTTTCATTAATTAAATCTTCTTTTTCCTTTTTCTTCTTTAATTTTCAAATCAAGAACACAATTTTTTTCACTCCCTTCTTTCTTTGCTTTTCTTTTCTTTCTTTTCACTTCCTTTTCCTTAATAAACTTGAAAACACATCATAGGTTTGGACAGTCCAAGCCGTAAGGACCCCATAAAGGTTCTAACCAAAGAGTACGTAGATCCCAAACGGCATAATTTTTCCTCTAAAAATAATTTCTCCGGTCGAAGAACGCATTAAATATTTACCGAAACCAGTATAGTCCTTTTAGCAGATCTCACGTTAACTCCAAGACATTGGTCTCTAACTAAAAAAGTGAATGCTTGAGAAACTTATCAGTTTTGTTACAACACTTAAAATTTGTACTAATAGACTAATAATATCATCTAAAGATTTGTACAATGCGAACTATCTGATTAGATTGTGCAACACTAAAGACATTTATGTTACAAAATTAGATTCTTGCATTACCTACATACATAAGTACAACCCTTCTACTTAAAACTAAGAGTACTCTAACACACCTAAAACAAAGTTGTCATATTTTAGATAAAACCATTGAAAGGTTCTAAAAGTAAATAACTCCACCGTCTTGCTGCTGTGGCATACCACGTTCCAAACACTCATCTTCACTTTTCACATTTACGCAACCACCATGCTGACATGGCAGCTGCCCAGTGATAACATCCGTTATTGGAACTCCGTCTGGTGGTGGTGGCTGAACTGGCGACCTTTTTTTCCTAGTGACTTTTGCTAGGCAAATTTTACGTTCACTTGTGAGCTTGAAGACGCATTCATCACCTTCCTTTAGGTCATTACTACGCCTGAAACCCCGCCACCCATTTGCTAAGTAATACCTTTCTACCTTATACGATTTATCCAACTGCGCGACCATTGGCCACTCTTTTCCATCAAGATCCTTCATCATGATGGGTCCTTCTCCCTCTATTTTTCCCAATCCCACGAATTCCCCTGGAAGTCTCTAATAACACCAACATGTGAAAAGGTTAAGTAACTTTAGGGAGTGTTAGTTATTGCTTATGAAAACTGATTATGTAATGCATTCTGATACATCATAAAAGTAGCACTCATAGTAGTAGTAGTTAGGGTGACAATTGGGGCCGGATTTGTGTTGGCAGGTTCGGGCTGGTAAATTTAAAGAAACCCGACTCATTTACACGTAATGCAAACAACTATACAATACAAAAACATAAATGAAACAAAGTTTACAGATTAAATTTGGTACCGAACCCAAATTACTTCTTTTGAATCGCTACCCAACCTCTTACCATAACAATTAACCTTATGAACAAAACTAAATTAACTGAAATAATGGAGCCAGAGCTAAAACTCATGGTTAGATTTTTGGTTTTATGATCGACCAAAACATTTCATTCAGTTTGCTTGATCAAATTAATGAAACCGACATGCACATCATATAGTGTTCACTATATTTTTAGCATTAAGTCAGTAAATTACTAATTGGGCAAATAAAAATTACTCACATTTTGACAAACATCCAAAGCAGAAGTGATTGTGTTCATGGGCCTAAAGCCGGTATTACTCATTTAGTCAATGGTTATGTTTGGAAACAAGCACAAATCAGTTTTGAGGGTATTTCGGATTGCGGTTGCGATCTAGAGATGATTTTCAGACTATTGTGTTTTGTAGAAATCCAAGTTTTCATTTACTTTAGTTTCGCTTTCCGGTTTGCTTTTTTGGCCATGACCAACATATACTCACCTATATTTTGAAGTTGTTTATTTCTTTGTCTAAACTACTTATAATTTGACTATGGCATACTACAAAAAAAGCAAATAATATGTTGTAATATCTAACCCCAAACACCCAAGGTAAAAGATCAAATGATCAAGAAATTTGTTACTTTACCAAAAGTCTTACCAATCTATCTTCGTGCGATTTAATGATAATCGTCTTAAACATGGGATCACCATCATTAGCACCATCAATAACATCATCACCATAATCTTCAACTTTGACTTTTGGTGGCAAATCTTTTTCGCAACCATCAGGACTATAAGCCAACATTTTGAAGGTGCATGCATCAACAAGCCAAAAGACAATAAAGTCCCCATAACCCAATGAAGCATCTTTAACCACATTGTGCCATCCATGGTCAAAACAGTAAATTTCACCAACTTTCTTGATCTTTACACCCCATGCATACTCACCATTTACTGTTTGGATTATTGGGTCTTTAGGAATTTTGTTTTTGAAGTAGCTTATCACAAAATCAGGTGCCAATGGCTGCAAAAGTTAACAAGTTTCATGAGTAAAAGTTACAAAAGTAAAAATGCACTTGGAAACATTATTGAAGTTAATTAGTAATTACCAAGTTAGGAGCAAATGGGTCTACCAAGACCTTGAAGAAAGATGGTGCCATCCTTTTGCATAGATTCTCTGATTTTGGGAAAGGGGGAGGTGGTAGGTATGTATATGTCCCTTAAGATATTTTTAACCACATAAGTTTTTTTTTTTTTTTTTTTTTACCACATAAGTTAAATTATCTTCTTAAGGTAAAATACTACTAAAACGGGACACGTGTCAACAATTTAGTGCATTAGCGGTTAACATAATCAAGAAAATGAACTTTTTAATGGCTATAAACTATATAAATGTCTACTTATAATATGCACAAAATTTTAGAAATACCCGTTAACTATACTTTTCACCAACAAAATATCTCTACCTACTAAAGTCTTTTTTTTCATCAGTTAAAATATGAATATGAAGTGAACACTTATTTTTTAGACAACCCAAAAGAGTTATGAATGCTTATTATGGGATGGAGACATTAGCATTTAATGCAGATAGAACTTTTGGTTTTGATTTTTAAAGTTCATCTTTGTGCATCAAAGTTGGTACTTATTCACGAAAGGTTCATTTTGGTACATTAAAAGCTAGTCTGTATCATCAAAGGGCACGAGAGACGTTTGTGTTGATCTTAATCAAACCTCATAATCAACGATTTAGATGCAGGTTGTGTGACGAAAATGATGATAATGTAAACAATGCTAGATGTGATAAAGGGTAGTGCCCGCAGAAAACAAAACCTGGCAAAAGTGCTAGACTTGCATCTAACAAACAATGGTGACCGCCACCATCGATAAAAGCTCCTTTTTCAAAGACATGCCATTCTGCATACACTTGGCGCAAGAGGTTTACAATATCACAATACACACTTTGTTGATTTGTAACAACCCCGTTTGTTCAACAAGTGACATTTTATTCAATGGGATCAACGCTTGGTAACACGCATCTAAAACACATGTTTTAAGCATAACGGTTTTGGTCATATCACAAAATGTTCTTGCAAAATAGAGATGTTAAATACTAAACTGACTTGTTAAGAGTTATATTCCTAGCTTGCCTTCATCCATACTTACATTAGTTTACATTAACTACACATTAACTGAAAATTCAAAAGAAGTTACCACTTGAGTTGGTCCAATAATCATCATTTTTGTTGACGTGCCTTCCCAGTCACTTAGATGGCCTTCCACGTGGCTTCTTTGTCACCTCAACACCCTCATCTACTCCTTCAACATCAGCACTATGTACAAGCGGCCGAGGCCCTTTTTTCCTCTTCACATCTTTAGTCACTCGTGGTGACGATGGTGGTGGCTGCCCTCTCTTCCTCTTCACAGCTTCCGCTGCCGTAATCTCAACTGGTGGTGGCCGCCGGCTCCTCATCTTAACAGTTTCTGCTGCCGTCATTTTAATGGCGGTGACTGGTGGTAACCAACCCCTCTTCCTCTTCACAACTTCGGCTGGCGATGGTAGCCTGGTCTGAGTTTTTTCCTTGGTGACTTTTGCTAGACACATTTTATCTTCGCTTGTAATGTACTTAAACACACATTCATCACCTTCCGATATATTATTACTTCGCTTGAAAGCCGGCCACCCCATTGTCAAGCGGTACCGTATTAACTGGTTTTTATTGCCCGGACACAGACGTAAGGCCATTTGCGTCTCATTTCCGTCAAGACTTTTTACTATTATGTTTTCCTTGGTAGCTATTCCGGCCAACCCCACAAAATCTGTCGGCAGCCACTAAATATCAACATGCAAAGAGATCAAATTTGATTAGAGGTGTTTCTTGTTTTTAAAGCTGCTTAGAAAATGATTTCAAAACAAAGTATCATAGATTTCCTTCTTTTTTCCTGACCGGGTGCAATATCTACCTGTTCTAAAGTAAATATAAGCATGCTATAAACCCTTTAAAGTGCAATCCAATACAGTCATTGTAAGCTAGAATCTTTAGAAAAATAATGTGATTATAAACCTTACCAGCATTGACTTGTGGCATGGAGTAATCGTCACCACAAAGTAAGGATCCGCATCAACTTCTGTCGCTGAAGTTTTAATAACTTTTGCTAGACACATTTTATCTTCACCTGTGATGTACTTAAATACACATTCATCACCTGGAGATAAATTATTACGTTGCGTGAAAGCCACCCATCCCTGTGCCAAGTGGTACTGTAGCGATTTGAATCGTTTGTCAGACCGTACAGCCATTTGACTCTCATTTCCGTCAAGACTTTTTACTATTATGTTTTTCTTGGTATTTATCCCGGCCAATCCCACAAAATCCGGTGGCAGCCGCTAAGATCAACATGCAAAATGAATAAAATGAATTAGAGGCGTTACTTATTACTGAAGTATCTTATTAACAGGTTCTTAGTAATAAAAAAAAATAATGTAATCATATATCTTACCAGGATTGAATTGTGGTTTGGAGTAATAGTCACCCGAAAGAAAGGATCCCTGTCATCAACAAGTTCGACATTATCATCTCCATCCTTATTATCCGTACCATCAACGAGTTTGATATATTCATCCAAGTCCTTATCATCCATACCATCATCAACAAGTTCGACATTTTCATTTTCATCCCCTTCGTTCTTATTATCAAACTCCATATCCTCATCCATACCATCAAGAACTTTGACGTATTCATCTACATCATTATCATCCATGCCATCAACAAGTTCGACATTTTCATCCTTATCCTTATTATCATTAGCATCTACATCCATGCCATTGTCAACAAGTTCCACATTTTCATCCTCGTCCTTATTATCATCGACCACCACATCCTTACCATCCATACCATCATCAACAAGTTCGACATCTTTATCCTCATCCTTATTATCAACAGCATCTACATCAATGCCATTGTCAGCAAGTTCGACATTTTCATCCTCGTCCTTATTATCATCGACCACCGCATCCTTACCATCCATACCATCATCAACATTCAAATCATTATCATCAACTTCTGTTGCTATTGGCTGAGTTTCGGTGGCTGGTGGTGGCCACCTTGCCCGAGTTTCTTTCTTGGTGATTTTTGCAAGACACATTTTATCTTCACTTGTAATGTACTTAAATACACATTCATCACCTTTCGATATACTATTACTTTGCTTAAAAGCAGGCCATCCCACTGACAAGTGGTACTGTCTCAAGCGGCATCGTTTGTCCGTCCATATAGACATTTGAGTCTCATTTTCGTCAAGGCTTTTCATTATTATGCTTTCTTTGGACTCTATCCCAGCCAACGCTACAAAATCTGTCGGCAGCCGCTAATTTCAACATGCAAAGAGATCAAATTTGATTAGACGTGTTTCTTGTTTTTAAAGCTGCTTAGAAAACGATTTCAAAACAAAGTATCATAGATTTCCCTCTTTTTTCCTGATCGGGGTGTCAATATAGTTATGAAAGATTATGATCTCGTTTTAGTTATCTTGAGTGTGCAATATCTACCGGTTCTAAAGTAAATATAAGCATGCTATAAACCCTTTAAAGTGCAATGCAATACACTCATTGTAAGCTAGAATCTTTAGAAAAATAATGTGATTATAAACCTTACCAGCACTGACTTGTGGCATGGAGTAATAGTCACCACAAAGTAAGGATCCGCATCAACTTCCGTCGCTGAAGTTTTAATAACTTTTGCTAGACACATTTTATCTTCACTTGTGATGTACTTGAATACACATTCATCACCTTCCGATATATTATTACTTCGCTTAAAAGCAGGCCATCCTACTGACAAGCAGTGTCGTTTGTCCGTGCGTATAGACATTTGAATCTCGTTTCCGTCAAGGCTTTTCATAATTATGTTTTCTTTGGACTCTATCCCAGCCAACGCTACAAAATATGTCGGCAGCCGCTAATTTTTCAACATGC
Organism: Artemisia argyi; assembly: GCA_030686995.1. NCBI lineage: Eukaryota > Viridiplantae > Streptophyta > Magnoliopsida > Asterales > Asteraceae > Artemisia > Artemisia argyi. The sequence continues at coordinate 181,125,585 of CM060683.1, forward strand.
AGAAAAATAAAAATACATCAGAGGTGTTCTTGTTTGAGACTAGTTATTTCAGGTAGGGCTGAGCATAGGTTCGGAACCGACCCGAACCGAAAAAACCGAGAACCGAATTTCATGAAAAACCGGAACCGAAACCGAACCGACGGGCCGTCGGTTCGGTTCGGTTTTCGTCGGTTCGGTTCTGTCGGTCTAAGTGTATTTTGGTATGATTTTGTCGGTTTTGGGCCGAACCGGACCGAATCGACCCGACCCGAAACCGAAATCATGTAAAACATGAAACCGAAACCAAACCGACGGGCCGTCGGTCCAGTTCGTCAGTCCGGTTCGGTTTTGAACCTTCGGTGCTCAGCCCTAATTTCAGGGGTGTTTTTATAGTAGCTTATATGTTTGATGGTATTTGAAGAAATCAAATTTTTACTAAGGGGTTGTTTGGATTCGCTTATTTTCCGGGCTTATACTGTTTATGAGCTTTTCCAATTTCAAATAAGCCCGGAAAATAAGCTAATTCATACACCTCCTAAGTATTATTCAAAACTGTTTTATTGCTTCTAAAATCAACAGTTTAAATCAGCAGCAGATTTAGTGCAATTCGAAACACACTTTTTGCGGGCTAGAATCTTACCAGCTGCCACTTGTGGCTTGGAGCAATAGTCACCACAAAGAAAGGATTTCCATCAACAAATTCGGCATCTTTATCCTCATCCTTATTAACCTCAACATCTACATCCATGCCATCGTCCACAAGTTCGACATTTTCATCCTCATCCTTATTATCATCACCATTTACATCCTTATCATCCATACTATCATCAACAAGTTCGACATTTTCATCATCAACCTTATTATCATTAACCTCCGCATCCTTATCATCAATACCATCAACTTTCAAATCATCAGTTTCGGCTGCTGGTGGCGGCGGCCTTGCCCGAGTTTCTTTCTTGGTGATTATTTCTAGACACATTTTATCTTCACTTCTAATGTACTTAAATACATAAACATCACCTTCTGATATATTATTACTTCGCTTGAAAGCTGGCCACCCCATTGACAAGCAGTACCGTGTCAAGTGGCATTGTTTGACCAGCCGTAATACCATTTGCATCTCATTTCCGTCAAGACATTTTATTATTATGTTTTTCTTGCCATCTATTCCGGCCAACTCCACAAACTCTGGTGGCAGCCGCTAATATCAACATGCAAAAAGATAAAAATGAATTAGAGGCACTCATTGTGGTACTATTATAGGCGTGTTCTTATGTTTTTAAAGTAGATTATATGTTTGATGTTTCTTAAAGAAATCAATTTAAAACTAAAAGGGTGTTTGGATTGGCTTATTTTCCAGGTATATAGGTTTTATTTTAATCTAAAAAAGCTCATAAGCCCACTTTTTCAGCTTATTAGCTTATCAATTTGAGTTTATTGACTTACATAAGCCATACACTTAATAAGCCGGTAAAAGTGAGCTTATGCGCTTTTCCAATATCATATTAGCCCATAATCCTGGAAAAGTAGCTAATCCATACACTCCTTGTATGATAGAAACTTGAGAAAAAGTAGCGTGATCATAAATCTTACCAGCATATACTTGTGGGTTTTAGTAATATTCACCACAAAGAAAGGATCCACATCATCAACAGGTTCAACATCTTCATTCTCATCCTTATCATTATCATCATCATCATCATCATCATCAATACCATCATCAACACGTTCAACATCTTCATTCTCATCCTTATCATTATCATCCACCACGTCCTCATCATCTTCCGTATCATTGAATTCCGTCTCCTGAGCTTCGGCAGCTGGCAGCTGCGGCCTTGCCTGAGTTTCTTTCTTAATGATTTTTGCTAGACACAGTTTATCTTCACTTGTGATAAATTTAAATACACATTTATCGCCTTCTGAGATACTAGTACTTTGCAAGATATCCTTCCAACCCATCCCCACATAGTATCGTTTTTGATCAACTCGCAGGGGCAGTTTCTTCTCGTATCCATCAAGACCTTTTAACGTTAAGGTTTTTTTGGTAGTAAATCCAGCCAACTCCCCAAAGCCTGTTGGCATGCGCTAATACATGCAAAATAAATAAAAATCAAATTAGAGGTGTTTCATGATTGTTCTTTAAAGCTGCTTATTTGCTTATTTTACAAATAAATAAGCTTGCAATAAAGTCTTTTAAGTGTAATCCAAATAAGAGATATTTGACTGTAAATCTTACCAGCACACGGTTGTAAGTTGGAGTAATAGTCGCCACAAAGGAAGGATTCCCTTCATCAAAAAGTTCAACATCTTCATCCACATCCTTAACATAATTATCATCCACGTCCTTGTCATCAATGCCATCATCAACTTCCGTCACTGGAGCTTCGGCAGCTGGAGGGAGGGGCCTTGCCAGAGTTTTTTTCTTGGTGATTTTTGCTACACAAAATTTATCTTCACTTGTGATGAACTTAACTACAAATTTATCACCTTCCGATATATTAGTATTTCGTTGGAACTCCTTCCACCCTGCACCCAAGTAGTAACATGTCCTCGAGTTTTGTTTATTAAGACGCACGGGAAATTTCTTCTCATATCCGTCAAGATTCTTCAAGGTTATGGTTTCTTTGGTATTAATTCCGGCTAATGCTACAAAATCTGCCGGGAACACCTAATAGTAACAGCATACAAAAAGAGAAAAAAAATTGAATTAGAGGTGTTTCCTGTTTCTTTATAAAACTGTTTACTTGTTTTTGGTTTTTAAGGGGCGTTTGGAAATGTTTATTAAAGTGTTTGTTCACTTATTAACATTAAAAATAAACAATCCCAAAAACCTATTAAAATGAAACTGCTTATTTACGTATACTATGGGTATGTTTGGCGAAAGTAACTGTTGCTGGAACTGGTGCTGGTGATTATAAAAAGAGATTACTTTTATAAGCTACATGAAGGCTATGTTTGGCACACAAGATTATTGGGAGATTGTGCTTATTTTTTCAAAAAATAAGCTACTTAAAAAATAATCTTTGTTTGGCAGACATAACTTATAAGAGATTCTTAAAAAAATAATCTTCCACAATCTCTTAAAACCAAAGGTTACTTCATGTAGCTTATAAGAGATACTTTAGTCCTAGTACTATTTTGTATCGCTTTAATTTCAAATTATTGGGGTGCCGGAACTGGTGCCGGTGCTGGAGATTATAAAAAGAGATTATTTTTATAAGCTACATGAAGTAACCTTTGGTTTTAAGAGATTATGAAAGATTATTTTTTTTAGAATCTCTTATAAGTTATGTCTGCCAAACAAAGATTATTTTTTAAGTAGCTTATTTTTTGAAAAAATAAGCATAATTTCCCAACAATCTTGTGTGCCAAACATAGCCTATAACAAAATCACTTGAATATATGCAAACTGATACTTACTTTTATGCTATCTATACACACTTTAAAATAGCCAATTTATTACACCCCAACGATTTTACCCAAGTTTAAGTTAGGCATGTTTTATTTAGTTTTTAAAACCACTTATTTGTTGCTGCTTAAAAGAACAGCATGAAACCAATCAACCCTTTCAAATATTAAGACTAAACAATCAAAATAATATGTGCTTACCAACTTATACCGGTAGGTGTTTGAGCTCGTCATTATAAAGGAAGGATCTCTCTTATCACCATCAACACTATCATCCTCGCCATCATTATCAACACTCTCATCCTCGTCATCATTATCAACACTCTCATCCTCGTCATCATTATCAACAAGTTTAACGTCTTCACCCTCACCCTCCTCATCCATACCATCATCATCGAAGCTATCATCACCGTCAACAATAAAATCATCATCTTTAGCTGCTTCAGCCTTACCCTCCTCATCCATATCATCATCATTGTCCATATCATCATTATCGACTTCCGCCGCCCGAGTTTTTTTCTTGGTGACTTTTGCTAGACATAATTTACCTTCACTTGTGATGAACTTAAATACACATTCATCACCTTCGGATATATCATTACTTCGCTGGAATTCTTTCCACCCGTCAGTCACGTAGTAACGTTTCGACTTGTTTTGTTTATCAGAACGCACGGGCATTACCTTCTCATAACCATCATCGTTTTTTAAGGTTATAGTTTTTTTGTTATTTATTTTTGTTAATGTTACAAGTTCTGGCGGAAACCGCTACTCGTATCAACATGCAAAAAAATAAAAGTTGAATTAGAGGTGTTATTAAAACTGTTTATTTACTTATTCTATGAGAAATATGCAGCTACATAAAATCAAGTTAGGGGAAGTTTGGATTCGCTTACTTTTCTGGCTTATGGGATCAGGGCTGTTGGGTGAAAGCTTATTTCAGGGGATTAATAGCTTATTGTGTTTTTAAAAAGCTTTTAAGCTCTTTGAAGGTGTTCGGATAATCTTATTTCTATGATCTTATAACTTTTTAGGGGGGAAATAAACTATTAAGCATAAGCTTCTCAAATGGGGATTCTTGGGAATGTATAAGCTATTGAGATTAAGCTTACCCAAACACCCTCTTATTTGATTATGGAAAAGCTCGCAAGCCCACTTTTCTGGCTTATTTAAGACCATAAGCTCAACTTGATAAGCTTATAAGCCGAAAAACGTAGCTTATGATCTTTTTTAATTTCAAACAATCCCATAAGCCGGCATAATAAGCTAAGCCAAACACCCCCCCTATACTCCGTGCTGTATATAAAGACGTAAATATAGTGAATCTTAAACACTCACTATGGCAAACGATTCTAAGCAAGGTATTCAAGTTTAGGTCGATCTTTTAATTTTTTACCTGCTTATTTCTTTGTTGTTTTGTAAAGGAAGTGACTTTAAACACCGTATAATCTAAAACTATTGATTTTGCATTCAGCAAGTTATAAAAGCAAATGTGACCACTTTTAGCAGTTTAGAGGAAGCTAAAATGCGACAACTTTTAGCCAATGTGGCCACTTTTAGCAGTTTTGAGAGGATGCTAACATGTGACCACTTTAAGCCAATGTGACCACTTTTAGCAATTAGCACTATTCAAAACTTAATGCTCATATACCTGTTAGAGTAAATAAATACTATGCAATTAACCATATCAAGTGTTATCCAAAACTCGCTATTTTTTTTTCGGCTTCTGAAAAGTGAATAAGCTCAATTTTTCTACTCACGAGCTTATAAACTTCAACAAGCCATATGCTCATATTGATAAGCTCGTATGCTCCAAAATTTAGGCTTAATTAGCTTTTCAAAGGCTCAATAAGCCGAAAAAACAACCTAAATCAAACACTTGTCGAGATTCAAAATGTGATAAAAAAAATCTTACCAACTTATCTTTGTTCCTTTTAGAGCTAGTCATTATAAAGAAAAGATCTCCGTCATTGCCGTCAACATCCACATCAACGTCCTCATCCTCACCATCGTCCTCATCACCTTCATCGCCAAACTCAACATCATCGTCATCATCGTCATCCTCGTCCACATCATCATCCACCTCATCCTCCACATCCTCATCTTCCACGTCACCCCTCACCTTATACTCCACATCATCCTCCTCCTCCTCCTCCTCCTCCACCTCATCCTCCACATCATCATCAACATCAAAATCAATCTCATCCTCAACACGAACATCAACCTTATTAATCCTAGGAACCTTAGTTTTAGGAACCAAAATCTTTTCACAACCATTAACACTATAAACATGCATTGTAAAAACACTATAACCAACATATCTGAACAACAAAAACTCCCCAAATAACAAACCAACATCCTTAACTACTTTACTCCATCCATTAACAAAACAAAAGCTATGATCATCATCATCAAATTTCTTCATTTTGAGTTTCCATAAATAGCCTCCATTTGCACTTCTGAGTATTGGGTCTTTCAAGATTCTGTTTCTTAGGTGCTTTTTGACAAAAGTTGTTGGCAATGGCTGCAAAAAAAAAAAAAAAAAAAGTATATGTTTTTATTAGTGGGTTTTATAAAAGATTAGAAAGTATATAGAAAAGAATGGAGTATACCAGGCGAGGTGAAGAGGGGTTCATTAAGATGTGGTAGAAGAACGGTGGCTGGCGGGAAGCCATCTTCCGGTGAGCTTTGGAATTGGTAAAGTGAAACTGGCAGCTGACCTAATATAATAATAAATAAATATTATTTTAATATTCAATTTTATAAAGACATTTTTTATGCTTTTTTTTTTTTTTTTTTTTCATATTATTAGACTTTTATTACTTTCAACTAGGCTGAGCAAACGACTCGAATGCACCGGATCAACCGAAGTACCGACCGAGACCGGATCGGACCGACCATATTCATTCCAGTCCTTAGTCTTGGCTTTTTGGCTAATTCGGTCCTCGGTCCGTCGGTCCGATCCGGTCCGGACCACAAACCGATTATTTGGCCTTGTTTGACCGGACCGACCATACTCGGTCCGGTCCTCGGTCTTGGCTTTTTGGCTAATTCGGTCCTCGGTCTTATCGGTCCGGTCCTGAACCGATGCTCACCCCTACTTTCAACTTGTTAAATTTTATATTTTATTTTTCGTATTTTTTCAAACAGTTTTAGACTTTTAGCCACTATATTAACAATACAAAACAATTTTATATAGTTTTCTGCTTCGTATTTTTTGTGTTTTATTACTTTTGACATGTTGTAAAAAATGATTTTACCTAAAGAAGTGCAAACAAAAGTTTTTACTTTTTAGGACTTTGTGTTGGCTTGATGCATTTGAAAACCGAACCGACAAAAAACCAGGTTTGTCTATCGGTTTTTGGTTAATCAGCTCAGCCGGTAAAACCGACCAGCTAAAACAATATATATAGTTTTGAAATTATTGCAACAAACACGAGACAATAGACAACAACAAGCAAGCAAATAACGAGTCAACACTAGCCTAAGTCAATGTCAAGGCACCTAATAACATCACTTTTAAGTCTAACTAATTCAAAACAAAAATATCAAATTATCAAATGGTTAAAATAAAATAAAAAATGGCTATAAAACATTGATCCATTTATTATTATTATTATTATTATTATTATTATTATTATTATTATTATTATTATTATTATTATTATTATTATTCATTGAAAAACAAGGAAATTACATGAAATTGGAGGGGAGTCTAGACACAATCTGTGCTCCCACTCCTTTTTGAATACACAAACTAACACGATGAAAAACAAAAGCCCCGCTCTTAACGTTGTTAGAGTGGCTGCTGGCAATAATCCCGACACGCGAAAGTGTATTCAAAGCTTCTACATCAAGTTCCCCAAACGTAGAAAAAGCGAAAGGGATGAATTTGTATCCATTGTCTTCACACTTGGATGCATACTTCTTCCTTTTCTTTTCCACAGCATTATTCAAAGCAGCCCCAGGAGACCATGACGTCACCCCAGTCCCAGCAAACGGAGAAACCCCAGTCACATCCAGACATACGTCCTTACCTTGGAACCAGTTAAACAATAACACATCTGCTGGACGTAATTCTCGCCCCTCCTCCGACAGAAACCCCAGTGGAGCCTCTTTACGCACCATAATCCCTGCTTTGGAACATATATCAACGAGGATATCACGCACCAAATTATGCCTGAACTTAACTCCCACTTCGCTAGCGCAGTGGACAGCGTGGTCCCCCCACTGGTCCATACGGTGTACATTGCAACTCGGGCATAAGCTGCCTTCAGTGAACATAGGAACCGCAAGCCTGTAGCCGGTTCACCTGAGTTTTGAAAACCGGTTGATTTCGGTTCGGTTTCAAAGCAATAGCTAATATGGTTTAATAAACTGCGGTCGCAACATGTCAAATAAACCATTCCTTTCATTTTAACTTTTCTTTTGCAACTAATAGCTTAACTACTACTCAGAGGTAACATAGTAGCAAAAAGGCTTGTTAATATCACTTTATAAATATGTAAGGTCTCAAGTTCAACTCCTACTAGATGCAAACAACTCTGAAGTAATCACGTCAATCTCTTAAAAGTTTTGCTTATACAAACCAAAGAACCTTCTAGATATATATCTACACACACCAAACACAAGGACCAATCTTGCACATCCCCCAAACTAGACGTCCTCATTTCGAAACATCTTCACCCCCACCGATTCAGTTCCAACAACCAAACAAACCATTCTCTCATTTCCTCCCCTCACAAAAACACACACATCAATGGCGAAAGCAGGTCCTGGTCTTTATACAGATATCGGCAAGAAAGCCAAAGGTATAACACACTTATTGACCGATTGATTTTTTTTAGGTTTACTTTTGCCTGGCGCGTGAACGCACGCGCGTGATATTTATGTTGCGATTATGCTTTTTGTAGTTTTGATCGAGTGTTTAATTTTGTTTGGCGCGTGAACGCACGCGCGTGTTATATTACTGATTTTGATTGTTTATGTTGCGATTATGCGTTTTTTTTGCTTCGTAAATGTTTAAGTTTTGGTTGGCGCGTGAATGTACGCGCGTGTTACTGAATCTGTTGTTTAATTAGCAGTTTATGTAGCGATTATGTTCGGTTACGCGTAATTTGTTGAAATTAGTTGATCGTGCTCTTTTAATTTAAATGCGTGTTTAGTTTGTCAAGGCGCGTGTTGTTAATTATGTTACGATTATGCGTTTCGCTATAGTTTAACCGAATGTTTAATTTTGCTTGGCGCGTGAACGCACGCGCGTGTTATTTATAGATTTTGATTGTTTATGTTGCGATAATGCGTTTTTAAGTTTTGCTTGGCGCGTGTTACTGACTCTGTTGTTTAGTGAGCAGTTTATGTAGCGATTATGTTCGGTTACGCGTTATTTGTTGAAATTAGTTGATCGTGATCTTTTAATTTAAATGCGTGTTTAGTTTGTCCAGGCGCGTTTTGTTACTTGTGTTACGATTATGCGTTTCGCTATAGGTTAACCGAATGTTAAGTTTTCATGTCGCGTGTTACTGTTCTTGTTGAGTTTTGTGTTACGGAATTCGTTTATATAATAACTGTTTGTTATTTGTGTGATTTTCAGATCTCTTGTACAGAGATTATCAGAGTGATCATAAGTTCTCTCTCACGACATACACCGCCAATGGAGTTGTAAGTATCTATCTATATATCTACGCGTGTGTATTTCGTTATGCATGTGGTGTTTATGATGCGATTATTTGTGACTAAAGCTAGGGGTAGGACATTAGGTTGTTGTTTGCGATTTTTGTGTTTTGATGTTGCTTACTAGTAGTGGACGGTGTGAAAGTGAAGTTTCGTACGTTAAAGTATATTACTAGTAACTCATAGTTTACAAGCTAGTTTGCTCGTATCTGGAGACTTGAGAGTTCTGGTTAATTATAGAAAATGAAATTAAGAGATTTAAGTATATCATCGATTGTTGATGTGTTTGTTACAAATTGTTGTCAAGATGTAGTTACACTATGTTGTAGGTCTTATGCTAATGCTGATAATATTGTGTGCCGCGGTGATAATATGGTTTTATACTGTACTCTTATTGATGACAGCATGTCGTAATTAGTATTGTGTGCTGCGGTGATGATATGGTTTTATGCTGTACTCTTATTGATGACATCATGTCGTAATTAGTATTGTGTGCTGCGGTGATAATATGGTTTTATACTGTACTCTTATTGATGACAGCATGTCGTAATTAGTATTGTGTGCTGCGGTGATAATATGGTTTTATAATGTACTCTTATTGATGACCGCATGTCGTAATTCGTATTTTGTCGGTAGTATGAATGTATTTTCCATCATATAACTATATGAGTGCAGAAGATAGAAACGGACTCTAAAAGGTGTGAAACTTCCACTTGTTTACAATGTGCCTTGAGGTTCTGGTTTTATATAGTGGCTCTTTTTTTATGGAATGTGTACATCATGTGATGGTGTTCATTGCAGCAACTGCTACTACTATGTTATTATTTGTTCATCATGAAAATTTGATAGTCATAAACGCATAGTATATGAGCATGTTGTTTTATTGTGAAATTGATATTCATAAAACCTGGTTACCGCTGCACGAACTGCAAGCCTTAAATGATAGTTTCCCTTGCATCTACGGGAATTATGTAAATTGTGATGATCTGTGCTTTACTGCTTGTACTTTTGACATCATATGCTGTTTGTCTATCTTATTAGTTGCAGCCTTTGCTAAATTTTATCTATGTTTCAGTCAATCACCTCAACAGGAGCTAAGAGAGGCGAGTTTTTTTTAGCTGATGTCAACACTAAACTGATCAACAAAAACATCACAACTGATGTCAGAGTGGACACAAGCTCTAAGGTAAACACACGTACTGTTATATTAAGTTTTCTAGTAGATGAATTACCAAGACCCGTGTTCAAGTCACAAGTTATAGGTAAATAACAGCACCTGTTGAAATCCAAAGTAAGAGATGAGAGAACGAAAAAATGCATAATTTTTTCAAGAGGGAATTGCAAGAATCGTCCCTGTGGTTTGCCCAAATTGCAGATTTCGTCCCTGAGTTTTTGAAAGTGCAGGCGGCCTCCCTGTGGGGAGTTTTTGGTTCCGTTTTGGTCCCTGTGGTTTGCTCAAAATTGCAAGTTTAGTCCTTGTGGTTTGCTCAAAATTGCAAGTTTAGTCCATGGCCAGGGACCAAAACGGAACCACAGGGAGGTCGCCTGCACTTTCGAAAACTCAGGGACGAAATATGCAATTTGGGCAAACCACAGGGACCGATTATTGCAATTCCCTCTTTTTTCAACATGAAATCTTGTTATAGGGTGGATGTAGAATATCTGCTTTTCGTAATACTGACAAGAGACAAATACGTAATGTTCACGGTAAACTTTAAATGGAAATGCTAAGAAAACTGGTGCAGTTTTCACGGGTGGGATGGGCTGATAATAAATGTTGTAATTCAATCCTTTTGGCTGACCACTTGGAAACATTGTAGGTCTACACAAGCATCACTGTCGATGAGCCTGCACCTGGTCTGAAGACAATCTTCAGCTTTGTTGTTCCTGATCAGAAATCTGGCAAGGTAACTAGCGCATGCCTATAACATTTGTTGTTGGGTTGAGATATATCTGTTAATTTTAAAGAAGTTTTTTTCTTACAGGCTGAACTTCAATATTTGCACGAGAATGCCGGAATCAGTGCCAGCATTGGTTTGACTGCTACCCCCGTAGTCAACTTTTCTGCTGTGGCTGGGAACAACACAGTTGCACTTGGGGCTGACATTTCCTTTGATACTGCAGCCGGGGTTCTCACTAAGTACAATGGAGGCTTGAGTTTCACCACTTCTGATCTCATTGCATCCTTGACACTGTGAGTGATTCTTTAGCATGTAATTTTAATTTCGAATATTAGGTTGCTAGATGGGTGGATTGAGATGTTGCGTAATGTGTCAAATCGGATCGATTGTCAATATGGTCCGTGTTAAGTTGACTTACAAACACTTTATGTTTATTTCATTATACACTGATTGGTAATTAATTTGTATATCATGACTAGTAAAATAGTATTTTTATTAAAACGGTTTACATTTTTGGCCGAATTTCTGCATGTTTTACCCTTGACCTGTTTTATATTTAGCTAAATTGTATAACTTGACCTGTTGGATAAAGCACAACAATGCGGATCGGCCTATTATCAACTAAATGGTTGAATCTGCCCCTTCTGGTAAAATAAAAATAAAACCGGAGCAGGCTGAACGGGTCAGAAGTCATTTGAGCTAAATGTGTATTTAAAAGCTTAAAACGACCTAAAAAATATTCTTTAAAAAAAGTTGGACAAGCGAGTGTTGGTAGGTCAAATGCAATCTCACATGTTTGCCCTAGCAAATGAGAAGTATCCGTTTTAACCTGATCCTGTTTACCTGTTACCCGACCTGCATGTTTTTGACCACCTTTATAATCAACAATTCCTGGCTTATTGACAAGTTTTTTTTTGTTGGTGTATGTTACAGGAACGACAAAGCTGACACCCTTACTGCTTCGTACTACCACACAGTAAGCCCACTAACCAACACAGCTGTCGGTGCGGAGTTGACCCATGGTTTCTCCAGCAATGAGAACTCTTTGACCATCGGGACTCAGCACTCCCTAGACCCGCTGACTACAGTCAAGTCTCGAGTTAACAACTTTGGAATAGCAAGCGCTCTCATTCAGCACGAATGGCGCCCGAAATCCCTTTTCACCATCTCAGCAGAAGTTGACACGAGGGCAATTGAAAAGAGTGCCAAAGTTGGTCTGGCCCTTGCTCTAAAGCCTTAAAAGGAGAAAGCGAAAGGCGCGTAAAAATTGTCTGTTTTCTTTTGTGACGTTTAACTTTGACTTTGGGTGAAAGAGAAATAAGGTATAGGTAGGTTGACTTTGGAAAGAGTCTTTGCTCTTTGTTTTGGCAAATGATGGTCATTGCGGTTTTTGTTTTTGGTTTACTTGCAAAAATCTTGGGTTTCTGTTGGAGTGATTTTGTGGCTTTCCGCTTTCGTCAGTTTATTGGCCTTGACAATGGACCACTGACATATGAAACTCGAAGTCGATTTCTAAGGGCGTCTAGAATTGCCTCTTGATTTTAGAGGTTTTATTAACTGTTTTTTTGGTTTTCCGTTCAGCTTCAGTCAAATATACAACCAATGCATAAGAATTGAACCAGATTTCGTCTAAACTTCCTTACAGTTAATTCCTTGACACTGTCTTATAGTTGTTTTTGAACGAATAACGTGTTATGTTTTTGCTTGGATTGAACCAATACTAATAGAACGAGACATTATCAAACTGTTTCATATCCGACAAATTACTTGTTTTTCTATGAGAAAGTTGCCAAACTAATCCTTGCGAGATGAGATCTGTACTATTCAATCGTGATCTTAAAAGTATACCAAACCGCGCTATTTCTTTACATGTCTCGTGACCTTTCCAGACACTGAAAAAGCGTTCAAGTCACGGAATAGCTTCGTAAAAAATGGAGGGGCTTCTTGGTATAATACAATGTCCATCTTTAGCCTTATTTTGGTGATCTTTCATTGTTCTTACTGTTACAGCTTTGGTTTCTGGTAAAACACAGCAACTCTTGATATAAAATTGAGAATGGTTTTCCAATTTGATGTTTAACCAACATGCACATCATATGAATTCCAACTGTTATTTGGTATATTATATCAACATTTTAACAAGATACAATGCATAAGAGAAAGCCATCACATCTATTTTCAACAAATGCGATCAAATTATCACTACTATATCAACATAACCAATGTCATATCATAAATTACAGTCTCCCGAGATAGGAGGTTGTCATGCTCACTCTTAACATTATCACAACACTACAAACTCGATACTTCATAACTCCCCAATGTGCCCTTGTTATTGCTTTCCATTCGGCTTTGGTGATACCTGAACAGACTGAGACTGCTGGTGATGATGTGGTGAAGCACGAGGTATCGTAAGCATACGCGGTTGCTGGTGTCCGTTTCTTGAAAAAGACCCGCCACGTGTTGCTGTTAAATCAGGACTGGAACCCACTCGTTCAGGTTGACCCATCTGTAAAAAGTACGATGACCCTGCCATATCTTTAAGGGCTGGCAAAGGTTTAAGACATTCAACAACTTCACTCATTTTTGGCCTGGCTTTTGGATCACGGCTAAGACAACGGGCCGCGAGTTGTGCAGCTTTTTGAGCTCCTTTTACTGAGAAATGACCTTCTAATCGAGGGTCTAGCAACCGATAAAACCGTCTTCTTTCTCCTAAATGTGGACGGGCCCATTCAACGAGATTGTGTTCTCCGTTTGGACGTCTTTTGTCCATTGACCTTCGACCGGTCAACATTTCAAGTAAAACAACGCCAAAGCTATAAACATCACTTTTTGAACTTAAATGTCCTGAAAGAGACCCAACATAAAAACCATACATTATAAGGTCTCGATATTACTTGAACGCAGAACTTGCATAAAACCAACTTACCAACCCTAAAAAAGAGGAGTGAAAAAAGAAGGATAAAAATTCGTACCAGTCATCACATATTCAGGTGCAGCATAACCGTAAGTTCCCATTACTCGTGTAGATATGTGAGTTTTATCACCCTCGGGTCCATCTTTAGCAAGACCAAAATCAGAAAGTTTGGCATTGTATTCCTGAAAAAAAAAGTACTATTAGAAATACAAAGTAGAATTATGAAAAGAAGTATGGCAAGAGTCCTAAGAGTTGCATACCGCATCTAGCAAAATGTTGGAGGTTTTGAAATCACGATAAATCACGGGTCTTTTTGCTTCTTCATGAAGAAAAGCAAGTCCCTTTGCCGCACCAAGAGCGATCTTCATCCTGATGGACCATGGAAGAGGCAGTGATCCTACAATATGACAACATATGTATTAGAGAAAAATATAACTGCACCTTACGTGTCTTTCTAAGTGTCCGTATGTGTATAGCAGCTAGTATGAAACTCATTATCTAACGCCTAAAAAGGTAAAATGACCAAAAGGACATTTTTTGCGAAATGGGTGAGACATTCTGTGAAAGAGTAAAACATGCACTATAATGGCTATATATGTAATTTTAGATTTACCCTTAAATCATTTGCTCTGCAGCAGCTAGTATGAATACACTAATGACACATGACACCATTCTTATTTAAAAGAAACGAGATGCTCGTTATTGAGAAATAACTACTGTATAAAGAATACAATCAATAAGAGAGACATCAAATAACGAAGAAATAGCTTACTTCTAAACAAGTGATTCTCAAGGCTTCCCCGAGACAAGAATTCATACACTAGCAACCGCTGATCATCCTCAATGCAATAACCGATCAACTTAACCAAATTTGGGTTAACAAGATCACCCAACAAACTTACTTCCGCCTGCCAAAAACACAATATTTTTTTCAGAATTCTAATAAAACATTTGTACGAGACATGCAGATAATCATATTTCACGTGAATAAAAAATTATACAATACACTGAATGCATCATACCAGCCACTCTTTATGACCCTGAAGCCCATCATGATTTAGCGTTTTGACAGCAACTGTAAGCCCGGTGCCTGGTTTGACCGGTGCAGTTCCATTCTCTTCAATCCATCCTTTAAACACACACCCAAAACCCCCTTCACCAAGAAGACTTTCGGGTCTAAAGTTTCGTGTTGCCATTTTAAGATCATTAAACGCAAATTTCCTTAGGCGAGAAGAAAGTTTGAGTTCATCCTCCGGTTTTAAAGTGGACGCATTGTTTTCACCGTTACTTGTGGTTGTTGGGGATGCTATTGGAGCTGCTGGTTGATCTTTGTTAGCACTACTAGTTGACTTATTTTCTGCAACCACAAATGATACAAATTAGTTTAAAGATGTAATCTTGTAACACAAATACAAGCTCCTTAGCAAAGTTAGAAGGATCACATTTTAGAGGGTCTTTGGCATTGCGTTTTTGAAGTCAATGCTCAAGTGGCAGAAAATCAGTTTCTAGTATTCGGTTAGCTAAGGGTATGGTAAAACTTTTATTTTACTATATGAAGCAAAACTTACTTTGAAATAATTTACGGATCATTTTTACTTATCCTCAAATAATGAAAATGTGTCAAATAATGACATAACTAATACTAGTAATCTCTCAACTCTAATTAAGTGATAATTACAACCTTAAATGGTAAAAGCACATCCAAACATAATCAATTGCAGCCCACTTTGTAATACATCTAATTATAGTAACTTGTTAAAGTTTCTTATCTGGATTATCTGATTTTGATCACTCTTTTTTTTAGGACTTCCCAAAAAAGGCAAAAACCATAAATTGTTTGCTACAAAAAGTCAAAATCAAGTAACTCATTTTCTTTACTAAATCAAGTCTAACAAGAAACATGTGAGCAAACAGATTCATTTAAACAACCTAATATAAGAAACAAAAAACAAAAACAACAACATCAAAATGAACTAAATTAGTACTATAATTAAAGTCAGTGAATAAAAACAAAAACAAAAAAAAGTAAACTTTTTTTTTTTTTACCAAAATGACTACTGATTCCACTGGTGGAGCTATCAACTTTAGATCTTGAAGAAACACAACTTCCAAAAATTCCCCAATTATTCCAACATCCAACAATATCTTCTTCATTTTTCTTCTTTTTCTTGTTCTTGTTTGATCTCATAACATCAATATGTAAAGTTTTAACCTTTACACCTTCTTCATCACCAGCTTTCATCTCTTATAAACAATACTTCAAATCCAACCAAAAAGATCCAATTTTTAGCAATTTTTTGGGTCAAAATTTCACCAAAAAAAGGTATCAAACAAGATGATAACTTTTTATAAAAATTTCCAATTTTTGAGCAAGTTTTTGGGTCAAGATTGAAACTTTATATAAAATAAACAAAACCCATATGAGATAACCAAGTCTTTGACTTTAAAAAGTCTTTAACACAACACAAAAATGGCTCAAATTTCACCCAAAAAAAAGGTTTTAACAAAAAATAAAAAAGACCCAAGTGATGATTTTGTACCAAGATGAAAACCCTTTTGTAAAAATGATTTGTGGGAACAAAAAAAAAGTTGAAATTTTTATATGGAAAAAAAAATATAGATAAAAGAGAGAGAGATAGAGTGCTAGCTGTATGAGGTATAATCTTTGGAGTACAAAAGCAAGCACTTGTCACCACTACCACCTAGAAGCTATGTATGTCTATTGTCTATGTTTTTATGTCAAGTACTTAGATTAAAGATTTGAAAATCTTTTTTTTGTTTCTTTTTACAAAAGGACTTGGACTTGTTCAAAGTTTTTATAAGAAAAAGAAAGGATAATATACCTTGAATATAATATAAATCTAATGTTTTTTTAATAGACTTTGTCACTATGATGTTTACACCTCTTATTATTTTCATGTTTGATAGTTGTGTTTGTTGAAATTGTCCCCTAAGTAACATGTATTTGTTGAAATGACATATTTAGTGGGATGAGAATTTATTATAGTCCTGACTGTCATATATTTTTTTCGCATTTTTGTTTCATAGAAATTTAATTATCAATGGACAAACACCCTTATAACAAGCCTCGGACGTGTGAAAATTACAAAAAATGTGTATCACGCATTACTACATCCAATCTTAAGTATCGACTCCTTAAGTAACCAAAAGAAGGTATGATGGACAATTTATGATCAACTTCATTTCTGATTTCATACTCTAGTATGAAATGCTTGTATGCAAGAATTTAGAATATTTCAACTCACTGCGATCACTGTCTACCAATATTAAAACCTAAACTTCATGTTAGCTTCTAAACCATGAGCATGCACATTACGAACTCACTACAATCACAACACAATGATAAACAAACGCAACTTTTATCCACCACGAGTATTTAACCCTACAACTACATTGCTTATAAACTAACCCTAACTCATATTATTTTTAAGGCTCCTTATGAATGTTTATCCTAAGTTCAAGGGTTTAACTGTAAATTTCATAGATAGCTACACTTCTAATTTGTCAGGTTCTGATATGAAAATGTCTAAACATTTTTTTATTAACTAAACCTCTATTATATGCAACAAACGGATTAGATAATGATTTTATACAACATATTTTAATCAATGCTAGTACTTTAACATAAAAACCAAAATTAAAAATAATACAGAAAAAAAATACTAATAATTTGTGTCTAAGAGTTGCCCAAATAATAGGGGCAGGATAGATATTTCCAATTATACCCTTTGCGGAGAGTGCGGTGGGTCAGCTTCGTGAAAAGAAGTGGGAAACCCCGGGCAGGAGATGGAAAATATAAAAATACTTATGTCTTGACGTGTCCATTGATGACGTCACATGTTATCATACATGACTACAAAGAGTAACCACATATAAAATAGGGGTGATCATCGGTCGGAAACCGGACCGGACCGGCCAAGACCGGACCGGACCGAAGACCGAGAACCGGAAAACCATAGACCGAGACCGGACCGAATATGGTCGGTCCGGTCTCGGTCCGGTCTCGGTCCGGTCGGTCTTCGGTCGGTCCGGTCCAATTAGGCAAGTTTTTTCGGGTTTTTGGTCGGTCCGGACCGGACCGGACCGGACCGACCGGACCGAGACCGAATTTGGCAAAAAGCTTAGACCGAGGACCGGACCGAATGTGGTCGGTCCGGTCCGGTCGGTCTCGGTCCGGTCGGTTTTGTCGGTCGGTCCGGTCCGGCCGGTCCGTTTGCTCAGCCCTAATATAAAACAAAAATGAGACAATCATATAACCCCTCTATCTTCAAATAAGGTTTTTTTTTTTTTTTTTTTTTTTTTTTTTTTTTTTTTTTTTTTAATGTCTTAACATTCTTTTAATGTCTTTTAATGAGCCAAACCTCTTAATCAGTCAGACGTTTTGAGCGTTCAGATAGTTTGTTTTTTTTTTTTTTTTTTTTTTTTCGTTCAGACACGGTCAGAAAAAGTTACATCTTAATGGTTTAGACTTAAGACAGGTGTCTTAATGCCTTTTATTGACACAAAATAACCAAAAAAAAAAAAAAAAATACGAGCAAGCAAATGACACAACACCTTACTTTAACAAGATTTTCGATTCAGATTCAGACATTTACGCCTCAAAATGTGCGGTTCAGATTCAGAGCCTCTGAATAAATAAACAGCACCTAAATGTCCAATTTGATTTTTTATTTTTTATTTTTTTTTACTTAGACTTTATTTATTATTATTATTATTATTTTTTCTTATATAATACTTGATGTAAGATATATATATAAAAATAAGTTTTGGTTTTCCAGTTAATTGGTTTTGGGCTATGTCGGGATCGGGTCGGTTCCGGCCCGATGCTCACCCCTATTTTTGAGACCCATCGTATCAAATTAAAACACAAACCCGACAAAAAAATTAAACACTTTTTCTCATTTGGCGTAAGGCAAAATAACTGGCGAGTGGTTTGGGAATGCACACCTAGTGCAGTGGCAAGGGTTTTGGCGAGAGCCACTTCGGATTGGTGACTATAGACAACATTTATTTAATCACCAAATAACTGTAGTGGTGATTGTAGGTGTTCAAATAAATGCTAGAACAAATAAATGCTAGAACCGACGAACCGAGACCATCCACTTTATCAGAAACCGAAAAAATCAAAACCCGAAAACCCAAAACCGAGAGAAACCGAGTTAATATGAATCAGTTTCGATTTTTATTTTTCATACCCTCTTATATTCGAACCGAACCATTGTGTATATTTATATAAGGAAAATGATTAGGAGACCTAACATATGTGCCCAAATTTTAGCATAAACATATGTGACATGATCTTAATGGTTTGTGAAAAAATGAGTTCCTTAACTGCAGCCATCAAGATAATGACACATATATTTAGACACTTCTTTAGTCATATCTTTAGGTCTCTCAATAATAGCTCTTTATATAAATCTCTTAACTAGGTATTCAAACAGTCTTATATGTTTTGCTTTGTGTCCGTCATTTTTAGAGTTTAAAAATTACTCATATTGATTGCCTTATGTAAACGCCTTGTAATCAAATGAATATTTTTATGTTTATTTTTCTTTTAATAATCACGATGGTTTTGTTTTAGTGTTATTAAGGTTTAGTATAAACTCATTTTACGCTTGCATTATGCTTTTTTATTAGCTCTAATACCCTCAATTGAAAGTTTGGCGGTTACCCTTGATCCGAACCGTGGATAATCGCATGTTTTAGGTAACCGCCGGACCGGTACCAACACTAGAAATGGGTAGTTTTCGAGTAGTGAAATAAATTACCCGCCCCGTAGAAAATTCATTTATTTTTGTGGCTACCTCAAATAGAATCGCCCCGTAAGTGATAACCATCCAACAAACAACGCAAACATACCACACCAGTAAATACAAACATGTCTTATAACACCGTCAACACATTCACACACTCGAAAATATTTTTTTATATAATACTTGATTTAAGATATAGATGAATGAATTGAGTTTTAAATTTATTTTGATATATTTTTTAGGGGTAATTTTATTCATATCCTTGCAAAATTCAAAAATTTCATAAATATCCTTTTGATGCATTAAATGCATTGTACTTTATGCATAAAAAACTAGTAAAAAGGATATATATGAAATTTTTGAAATTTTCAAGGATATACATGAAATTTTCCCTATTTTTTAACAGGTACTAGTTATAATGTCGGCGTACGCGTGTTTTTTTTTTCTTTTTTTTTTTTTTTTTTTTTTTTTTTAAATCATATATTTTTATTTATTAAAAAACAAATAATTTAATCTTTGTTTTGTTTGATTTATGATGTTTAATTATAGTTTTTTATTATTAAAGATACTTATTTAAAAATTTTAATTCTATTGTTAATTGTATCTTATCTATATTTTTTATATTTATCTTCTACTTGTGTTATGGATAAATATAAAATATTACCTAATAAGAAAATAATCTTTTTTATTAAATAAAATTATTACTAAATAAGGTATGAATCCATTTCTTTGAAATAAAAAATTCTCAATACGGGTTTTGTTTTATTATATAAAAGATTATATAACATAAACAAAAATATTTAAAGTCAAAATTAAACGAAAAAAAAATGCAAAAAGTTAAAGTGAACATTTATTTAAAAACGAAATAAGTAATTGATGTAGAATATAGGAAGCTCAAAAGCCTAATGAGCAGAATTTATAAAACTAGCGGTTGTCACAAATCTACTTGAGTCAAAACTACATTTCTAAGTGTTATTTAGGTGTGTGTGTGAAAAGTAAGTGATAAACATTTATAAGTGTTATTTTAGTGTTACATTTTTCTTTTTACACTTATTTGTCACTCACACACCCAAATACATTTTTATAATAACTTAAGCCAAAACCACATTTTTGAGACCTATCATATCAAATTAAAACATTAAAAAAAAAAAAGAAAAAAAACTTTTTGTCATTTGACGTAAACCAAAATAACTGGCGAGTGGCTTGGGAACTGCACACCCAGTGCAGTGGCGAGGGTTTTGGCAAGGGCCACTTCGGATTGGTGACTATAGACAAATGCGGAGCTATGTGAGGACCAAAAAGGGTGGTGCCATACTATATAAAAAAGTGACATTTTTTGTTTCGTACCTGTAATAATATGGAATTTAGTAGTTTAGCCTTCCTAGAATAAAATAGCATGTTTTAGGTAACCATCGGACGGGTACCATCACTAGAAATGGGTAGTTTTCGGGTAGTGAAATGATTTACCCTCCCCATAGAAAATTCATTTATTTTTGTGACTACCTCAAACAGAATCGCCCCGTAAACACCATAAGTGGTGATCATCCAACAAACAACGCAAACATACCACACTTAAATACAAACATGTCTTACAACACCGTCAACACATTCACACACACAAAGAAAGAAAAATGTTTCAGTCAATTTGTGACCGACCCATCTCAAATTTTTTGCTTAAAACGTAAAAGGTCGGCGCCACAAAGTTGCACAATGCATGCTGCTTGTGACTCCGCATAAATCAAAAGCTTCTAACTACTCGTACATTCTCTCTCAAGATCTTCATTTCAAGGTTAATGCCTTGATGATCAATTTTATATTTTCCTTTTTGATTCTAATTGATTGATACATTGTTTTCCTTTGACACATTCTTTAGTTGTGTATGTTTATGAGAATCTCCCCAACCAAATGGTTGTGGGTTCAAATCCTGCTTAAGACATATGACATAGTTTGTGGTTGTATATTGTGAGATAATTAGTCGTCATTAAAAAAAATAAGATAAAAATTGTCGATTCTTTTTCATGTTTTTGCAAGTTAACTCCAGTCGATGGCTAAGCATCTTAAGATTTTCAAGGATACAATTATTTAGATCTAGAAAGTTTAGTTTAATAATGGCTGAAACTACCTTTTAGACTTTCTACATTTACAAATCTTTTTATTTGATTGCGTGTCTAAACAAAACACGTATATGATTTACACGTACTGTGCTATTCTTGTATTTGATGTACGTCCGGACTAAAAACAGAGACGGAATCAAGATCAAATATGTCTAAATACATAAATTTTTTAGAACTATAATATATAAACACATTTTGATGGACCGGATGCATTTAAAATACATTTAAAAAAAAATGATGTTTTTTTTTTTCAAAAATTAACACTACACCAAAAAAATTAACACTAAAAGTTGTCAAGATTTTCATGAAAAAGTAACATATTCCTAACTGCTAAGCAACTTATACCAAGTTAATCACTTCATCTTGTATACATTAACACCTCTTAGCTAAAAAATAAGGAATTTATATAAATTTTCCAAATATAAAATATTTGGAACTCATATAAATCAGCTGCGTATAAAGTTGAAAATTGTGTCGTCTATTAATACTAAACCAATTACATGTGATGTATACACGTTAAGGTATATGAAGTAGCATAGATTTTCCTTTATAACCAACTAGACGAGTAACCGTGTATAGCAGCGGGATTTTATAGTGACAAATAGTTTAATGATAAAAAAGTTTATACGTTATACGAAAAATAATTAAAATTTGAAGATTTGAGAATTAAACATAATGTTTTGAAACCCGGTTCGACCCGGGTGGTTCAACTAGTTGAACCGTTTCGGTCGAAAAACGGGTTTGAAGGATCCCGGGTCAACCCGGTTTGTGTTTTAGTTGGTTGTATTTAATTTGATAGATATGTTTTTAATTGGTTGTACAATTTTAATAAATCATTGTACTTTTAATTAATGGATAATTTTTTAAAACCCGGTTCGACACGGGTAGTTCAACCGGTTGAACCGTTTCAGTCGAAAAGTAGGTCAATTTAAACCGGATCAACTTGGTAGGTTGGATCGAAAACGGGTAAAATTAAACTGGATTAACCCGCCGGGTTTGAAACGTCTCGGGTCAACTCGCTTTGTCTTTGAATTGGTTGTATTTAAGCCGGCTCAACTTGCTCGGTTGGGTCGAAAACGGGTCAAATTAAACTGGGTCAACCCGCCGGGTTTGAAGCGTCCCGGGTTAACCCTATTTGTCTTTGAATTGGTTGTATTTAATTTGGTAGATATGCTTTAATTTGGTTGTAGAATGTGAATAAATAATTGTACTTTTAAGTATTGGGGTGTTTAATTTGGTAGATATGCTTTCATTTGACCATTGTTGAAAACTGGGTCAACCCTATTTGTTTTTGAATTGGTTGTATTTAATTTGATAGATATGCTTTAATTTGGTTGTACAATGTGAATAAATAATTGTACTTTTAAGTATTTAGGTGTTTTAATAAGAGTATTAATTACATTTCACTTTCTCTCTCATTTGACTATTGTTGAAAACTCAACATTTCACTTTTTATCATTTTTCTATTATAAGTAGTATAGATAGTATGGGACTAAAAGTTTTTAAGATTTTCATAAATATGTAGCATATTTCAAATTTATCACTTGAGCTTCGAAACATTAACCTTTCAGTTCGCTATAGGGAAATTATACATATTATTAAACCCCGTTTCATACGACGCCGTTTTCGTCGTGGGTTTCCCGCCTTTTTTCCCGGGCTGCTGCGGCCCATTTTTTAGCCCTTTTCTTTCACTGGTGGTGTGTTCCATTTGGCCTACATGGGTTTGGTTCGATGATATATCTCACACATGTTTCTTCCATGTTCCAGAAAGCTCAACATACTTTTTTTATCTGTTCCTAACCCATGATGATGGTCGAAGATATGTTCGCCGTTTTTCGTATCCGGAATGAATAAAGGTATGTTTGCCATTCTGTCAATCAATTATGTATGTGTGTTTTGTTAATTAGGGTTTGATAATTAGGGTTTTTGATAGTTGGGGTTTTGATAATTGGGGTTTTGATAATTAGGGTTTGATAGTTGATTGATTTTTCATAATTGAGGGTTTAATAGTTAGGGTTTTTGATAATTGGGGTTTTCATAATTGGGGTTTTGGTAATTAGCTATCATTTTCTATGGATGTTTTGATAATTCGGTCGAACTAAAAACAGTCAAATCTGAGTATATTTACCGACGGATTTTAGGATCCCCAATTATCTTTGGTTTTTTTAATATGCGTCATTATTGCCATTCTATGTTCTTTTTCCAATCTGATTTCAGTGGAAATAATTTTAGTGGAATACTTTTTCCAGGTTTGTCATATATTGTGTTATTATTGTTATATACTTAATATTTTTTAAAAGAAGATATATATTAAAATAATAAGAGCTAGCGAGTTGGTAGGTATTACTTATTGTTATAAACGTACAAGCGAGTTGATATCTGGGTTGAAAGTGCCAACGTCGTTGTTAATAATGGATGCTATCTAATTAATTTTTAAAGTGGTGTTTTGAGATCGCTACTTTAAATAACAGGTGTGTTTTTTTCTCAGGGAAAATGTCATTGTTGCTACTGATGTTACCCAACAAAGTGCCCCTATACGACTGTACGTAAGTGAAATACTCCTTTGGTATGTTGATTTTGAATGGCAATTCGACGACGCTAATTCTTGCTGTCTTATGTGTGTTGCAGCCGATACTCATACAATGACACAAGCTTTAGCCCCCGACTGTGGTCCTTCTATGCAAACGCCTGAGCATGACAACTGAACCTGGCAAACGGTTTCTACCAATAGTTTTTCAAACACACATACAACAAGCGAACGCTCTGCATTGCATAAAATCCAACGCATTAAAAGACACCATGTCCACAATGATGGCTGTCTTCTTGGTGTTGCTTTGAACAATACGCAGGACAACATGTGTAAATGTATGTTTAATGACTGTTAATAATGAAAACTTTATTTTTGATTATACAGTAACTCTTGAAATCCTTCATTATTACAGGTATGCGAAAAGAAACAGTAGCCACTTCAAAGGCCGTAGATGCCAGCAGTAGATTGGATCATCTTACCCGTCAAGGTTCGCGAACTTATTTGTCTACGCTTTGTAATTGTCTCATATTATATGTGTGTCGTTTTTTAATTATACTAAACAATGATGATTATACAAATTTTTTTTACCCGGCTATTGTCTTTTGGTAGTAGGTGCTGGTAGGAAACAACTAAAAAGTACTTGCAGCTCCCAAGGAATACCGACCGTGTAAACTCTATGGCTAAAGGTAAATCTTTTCTTTAGCTGATTTGCGAGGCCGCCACGTTAGTGATTACTTACATTATATTCATCCATAGCAGTTTCCTGTTTTAGCGCATCTTGCTCAAACCTTGGAAAGGGGAATTCCTATGCCGGTAACGAACAACAAACAAACACTTTTGTCGGGCGAAGGTATGTTAGATTATGAACTCATATCAGTATACAACTAACAATTTAAGTTATAGTAATTATTTGTAACTTACTGTTGGAACAGGTGTTACTACGGATCTACGGAATATTACCTGCAGTTTACATGAAGATAGTACACGTACACGTTCTCTGACCCAAGGTAAATTGAATTGTTACTATATTCAGCAGATGTTCTTAGCTGTTTTGACGAAGTTTACTGGCCGACGTGGCCGGTTAAAAACAAATTCTCCAAACAGTAAACCTATAATAACTAAACAGGATGATATGAGAAATGTATTTGTATCATTTTTTAGTAAACTGTAATGTGATTACGAGGAAACCGAAGTTAGTTCATTAATAGTAGGAATACGGAACGTCGTTCAGTAAGTAAATATAGATACTGAAAGAAGATCACTGATATATGTAAAGATTATTTCTTGGTTACAGATTTCAAGTTTTAGGGAGTGTTTGGTAGTGCTTTTAGATACCCTTTTCTGATTTTAAGTCAATGGTTGAAAGTAACCATAGTTTTCAATTAAAGATTTTGTTAAGAATAAGCTTTAGGAAAAGGGCTAATTGCATACCCACATGTTAGCATGTTTGGTAATGGTCGTGAACGGTAACTTATCGATTATTGGTTGCTATTGTTTGTGGCTGTTTGGTGCACTAATTTTTGTGTAAGAAGTGGGATGATTCTTTTCAAAGTTCTAAACAAGATTGAACGCGGTGCTATTCCAAAAGTAAGCACATTTCTTTTTTTGTAGTATAATTTTATACAATAAAATAGTAGCGCATTGTGTGTACTTTGATTTTTCAGATTGAGGAAGCGCAGTCTGATTCTGTTATTATACCTGATGGAGCACCTTTATCGTCATGCCCGTACTTTGAGAATATCATAAATTTTCTTTCAGCTATAGAAGAAAGAGGACTTCCAACTTTTGAACCCCCTGACCTGGAACAGGTAAAGTGTCCCAAGAAACAAACGGAAATCATATGTAAAATGATAATTTGTTTGTTAGTTAATTTTTATGGTAGCGTATAGAGTGGGAAGTTATCAAGAGTTGTAAACTGTGTACTTGCACTAAAAAATCATATGGCGAATGGAAAAAGGCAAGTGCACATGGCACATTCAAGTTTGAAGGGAATTCGAAACCCTCCGCAGAAAGGAAACAAATGGTTGTTAACACGTTGAATATGGCTAAATGCGGTGATCTTTGGAAAGACGTTGAGGATAAGGTTAGTACAGTTTCGTTTCTTTATGCGCAAACGATGCAATATGTTAAACCTTCTAAACAATTCGAGTCCTTGCGGTGTTTGTAAAGCCTCTTCACATGCGTGTTCATGAACTTCTTTCGGATTAGAAGCGAGAAGATATTCCTGCGGTGAGTACTTACTAGAAGATGCTTTATTAGATGTATATCGCCTATAAAACTTTACAATCGTTTCACAAGCTAAAAAAAGTATATGTAATTTTGCATCCCCTTGTACATAGGTTGTTGAGATTGTGTTAAGCAAACTCACAGAAGAGTTTGAACGACGATTGGGCATCCACAAAGAAAAGGTACGCAGATATGCAAACCATTGATGAATACCAGAGGCAGAAAGACACATGTATGCAAGAACTGTATTCTATATAATTAATATTTTTTATATATTTTTTTAAACAGATGGCTGCAATTGCTTTACTTAATGCTAAGAATGAGCCTCCTAGAGCTCGTAAGGAAGACATTAAGGTATAGCTGTGACTACCGTCTGATTTCCCCATATTATATACATTTGCTGATTCAGAAAAACCTTTACGAATGGCAGCCATCCCCTAGGGACTCCAAACCTAGAACATTGTTCAAGGAACAAGATATTTTGAAGGTATATGAATCCAGTTTATGTCGACTTAATAGCAATTTCAGTTTTTCATAGTCTCTGCTGAGTCAAGAAAAAATCTTTGATTTGATTCACCTGCATAATGAGCCTCTTTACTGTAATTGTAAACTTAGCAAGAAGGATTTACTAATAGGCATTTAATAATGTGACAAATAATTTGATTCACCTGCATAATGAGCCTCTTTACTGTAATTGTAAACTTAACAAGAAGGATTTACTAATAGGCATTTAATAATGTGACAAATAACAAGAAGGATTTACTATATAATAGCAATGTAAACTTATACTAAGATAGCAATGTCGACTTAATAGCAATGTGATAAATTGGGTCACAGATGGTTACCTGTTCACAAGATCAGGTTGTGTCAGGAACAGGCGAAAATTTGTTTGGGTCAGATCAAGTGAATTCAAAAAAATAATTACTTTTCTTTGCGTAAAAATGGGTTGGGCGGACGGGATTGACCTGGTACCTGTTGGTTTTGGTTTGAATTCAATTCTGATGTATCGAGCTGCAATATCAGTGGCGAGGGAATCATCCAGGTACCGAATCTGATTAGTTTCAGCCGTTATCAAAATATGTGATACATCATATGCATGTGCAATTTTAAAAAAAAAAAACGGATAATAAGTGCTGGGAGTCAACCGGCCCATTTGGTTCCCTGTAAAAAAAATCCCACAAGCTTTATAGTTAATATTAGTGGCTTATGGTATTTTTTAATTTAGTTTATGGACTTAAGTAAGCCATAAGCTCACAAGCCAACAAAAAATTTTAAACTTGTGAGATTTTCCAAATCTAAAGAAGTTGATCAGCTAAGAGTGTATTTTAGGCTTATCATTTGGGCTTATGAGCTTATAAGCTTGAACAAACACCTTCTGGAACAATGTAACACCCGTGTAACACCCGTGTATAGTTTATGGACTTCAGTTTCTTTTGTATAGATTCACTAAGCTCCTGATTACTTTTTGTACCAATTGTTATTTGGAACCTGAATATACAATTAGAGGCGGTTGACCCGTGGAGCTTACTTTATTGGACCAAGTGCTATGATGGCTAATTTGATACAAGCATTCATGCAACAACGTGCAAATATGCAACCAATGTTGAGGCAGACGATGATTCTTGCACCTGGGATTTCAGTGACTAATGATAAGAGGTGGCAGATCACCCTTCACGAGGTTGTAGATGGCCATAATCCTAAGGTAGTCAAGGAGTTGACTGTATTACAGGTTACATAATATAATGATCAAGTTATGCATTTTTTTAATAAAGTACGTTTATATATGTGTTTATCAGGTAGTGCATAATTGCGTTGGAGCTGCCATACGCATGAAGGATTTGTTTTATGTAATCATCAAAAGAGAAGGTTTGATTGGTTGTCGTGTTGGTCGGTGCAATTTCATGTCAAGCAGTTAAATGAAAGGGGTAAAGTTCAAGTTGTGCCATAGAATAAATCCGTTGGATAGAGGATATTTATGGTATTTGTAATATGGTGATTACTATTAGTGGCAAAGGTGTTGTTAGTATTTTCATTTTGAAGACTGATATCGGCTGGATTTAGTAATGCTGCATTTTTAGAACCATAATCATTGTTTGGTATTGATGCTGTTTTAGTATGTTTTAGTATCATGGCTAGTAGAAAAAAGGAAAAAAAAAAGGCCCGCCCGCAACGCGGCGGCCCGTCGCCGTTCTAGTTAAGAGTTCATAAAAGTTTGCCTGGGCATAAAAAATTTGGAACTCACATAAATTCTCCATGAAGAAAGATCCACGTTGTAGAATCCACAACTTTCATCTTTCTGAGTTGAACGTTAATATTGAACCAAACACGTATGTTGTATACGCATTGTGGTATATAAGGTATCGTAAATTCTCTTTCACTACAAAAAAATAGTTTACACACTTTTTTAAAGTACGTAAAATTTTATTACTATCTCCGTCCCAAAATTATTGTCCCCTATTGACTTTTTCAGTCTTTACTTTTCAACTTTGAACTTAAATATTTTTGTTTATATTACATAATACTTTATACAAAATATATGAACGGATTGAGTTTTAAATGTATTTTCATTTGGTATAATTCTTATCAAAAATTGTATAACACAAATAAAAATATTTATAGTCAAAGTTGAGAAAGAAAGACCGAAAATGTTAATAGGGGATAATAATTTTGGGACGGAGTGAGTAATTTATTACTACCTCCGTCCCAAAATTATTGTCCACAGACAAAAAACACACAGTTTTAGAAAAGCATCATCTTTACAGCTTTCTCTCTCTTACTTTTTGCACAAAGACAGTTTTACCCTTAATTAATTAATTTCCTACTTCTTTAAGGCTTGTAATAATAACCACAAATGAGCGTAATATGGTAAAGTTGATTTATATTCCTTATCTATTTATGGAAGTGGACAATTAATTTGGGACAACCGAAAAAGAAAAGATGGACTATAAATATGAGACGGAGGTAGTAACACTTAATGATGTGTAAAAATTGATTACATTAATAAGTGCGAAAAAAAAATTAGAAAACAACATATTTTTAACACTTATATAGTTCTATCAAAAACAAATAAATAAATATCCACGCTTAAAAAGTGTGGAGAGTTTTGGTATTACAAATAACCTTCATATTTAAAAGTGTAAAGAAATTTTATAATTCTTGACACTTAAAAGTTTTATTTATTTATTTATTTTTAACACAAGTGTGGAAATCTAATTTTTTACATTTTTTCCCGCACTTATTAACATAACTAATTTTTATACATCAGTAAGCGTTAATAAATTAATAAAAAAAATAGTGCATAGAATAAACTATTTTTTTTAGTATTTGTTAGCTATGTGGGACTGAAAGATGTCAAAATTCATGATATGTAACAAATTGCCAAGCAACTTATATTAAGTTTTATCACTAGAGCTTGTATAAGCTTATCAATGAAATTAAGAGTTCATACAAATTTATTTTCCAAGCGTGAAAAATTTGGAACTCATATTAATGCTTCTCGTACTAAGAAGGCAAACGTAGCGTCTCTACATTTTCCATCTTAGCACGTTGAAATTTAATACTAAACCAATTTCATACGATGTAATTGTATTGTGGTATATAAAGTAGCATAGATTTTCATTTTTAACCTATGTGAGACTAAAAGGCTCCAAGATTTTAATAGATATGCAAAACATATTTCGATGTAACTTACATCAAGTTTTATAATTTGAGCTTGTAAAAGGTACTAGCATAAATTCACCTTTTTAGCAATGTGGGACTAAAAGTTGTCAAGATTTCATATTTCCTTGAATCATTGATGAAATTTGCTTACTAATATTAGATTGGAAGTCAATGGCAATCTCGTATACTTTATCAACTTAAAACTTTCAGTCATTGGAAAATCTTCACAAAAATTGAATGTCACTTTCAAGTTGGGCGAATTATGAATTTAAGCCAAAATAAGAGCATACTTTCTTTTTTTTTTTTTTTTTTTTTTTTTTTTTTTTTTTTTTTTTTTTTAAAGAAGAAAACCATGTGTTCTTATTATTTTATTTCATCAAAATAGAATTTACAGAGTGGTTGAAGGCAAACGGGCAACAAACTGCGTCGCTAGCCCTTTTTGGATTGCAAAACTAACTCTTTTGAAAACTACATTTGTGGATCTATGTGTCATAACATTACTGTTAATATAAGAAACTTTTGACTAGTTGCAGGAGTAGATTACGACTATAGTTTAAGGAGGAAAAAAAAAAAAAAAAAAAAAAATCTTTTGTTTCCCATGTACGTTTTAAACTTCCACTATTATTACATCCTTTAAGTTGTTAAGGGGAAATCCTCCATTATGGAAAATTTTGGGAACTTGTATACCAAATTTATGAAAATAGTATTGGGTTTCAAAGGCCGGAGGTATTCATGGAAGCAATCTCCTTACTTTCGGGTTTAACTTGAAGTATGACCTGTTTACGTTTTATCTCCTTCATACCTCGTTTAGACAGAATTAAGTATTGTTGCTGTTGTTATTAGATTCCAAAGAGCCGAAGAGGAACTTTTAGTGTAAAATGACCTAAAACATGTATCGTAAAATACAATAATGATAATTGATATCTAGAATTTTATATTATGCATGTATCTTTCTTTTCTTTTAAAAGAAATAAGAAACAAGATTTTCTAGAGCATGCATGCTGTATTGCTGTTGCCTGTTGGGGTCATGTTCATGTTCCATTTTCAATAGTTTTGAGGGGTTCTAGAAAAATAATATCAGGAAAAGAATATATTTCAATTATAAAACTACTTAATGTTAAACGAGGAAGCATTATTCAATTGCTTGAGTTTATTAACTTTGTTTTAATGCTTAGTGCTTACAATCGATATCCAACTCATTTGTTGTTCTAAGAAATTAAGCATCTTTGCTTCATGGATTTCGATCACGACTAATCCACGATGTTTAAGCCTACAACCACACAAAATCAAACCTAATAAAGCCCGTCTTTTAAACACACCGCCAGACATCTTTGTTTTCCTCACGGAAACTTATGATGATCAGTATACTCCTAAGTCCTAACGCATTTTGAAAAAACTTTCGACACCTTTCATTTTCCTTACGTTTCCTAAATCGGAAATATTTGATGAGTTGGAGATCAAACCACAATCAAAATCAGTTATTTGCTTAGCCATGAGTTGAAATTCTACTATGACATTAAAAGTGTGTCACAAACATAGATCTTATGCCATTGCTATTATTGAAGATCAAGTGAACAAGCAAAATCAAACAAAAGGACCACATGATCAATTTATACTACTACAAAACTTGTCTTTCTTGATAAATGGCGTAATCCAATAAAAAATAAGATATGGATTTGATGTTCCTATTTTCTTATGTCCTTGTCTCAATGACATCATTGGCATGTAAGATTGGTTTTCGTTTATTATGTGGATATTACATGTGATAGACACTTTCAACAACAATGATTATGTTATAATATGAAAAACACATGTGCCAAAGATAACCATAGCCACTCGATCTTTGTTCATAGTTTATATGACATTATTCTTTCTTATCAATTTTTTTTTTTTTTTTTTTTTTTTTTTTTTTTTTTTTTTAATTTATTTATTTTTACTCAAGTCCTTTGACCTAATGATAACTTGAATGCAGGGCATCTTTTATGGGAATGCAACTGGTGCAGTTGCACAAGATCACCATTTGACAAGGGACACAAAATTCTATGCGCGCTTATTATACACAACATGAGGTTTGGGCTTGAGTGTAATTAGTTTACGCATTAGTTCACGCACTATTGATGCATATGTATTACGTGTGTGCTTAAGGGCCTCTTTAATTTGTGGTGATGGCGTGAGGCCGCCGATATCTATGAGACAGCTGTGCTTGAATGTGACACTCAACCAGGAGGATGCGAGTTTGCTCAAAAATCTTTGAAAATATTTGTGTGGTTGCAAGTTTAATTTTGATTTGAAACTTCCTTATAAAAGCTTCTGTAATCTTAATATAAAGGATTTGAAACTTCCTATAAAAGGAAGTCTTAAAATTTAAAGACAAAAAACCTTACTACAAAAGGAAAAAAGAAGCGTTTTGTGTAATGTTTTGTGTCACCATTATCTGATAACTTTTAATTTTGTGTTGTCATTTGGCTTTATCTTGAGCACACTCTTTAATAGACTGTTAGTCTCATTGTGTCACTTTATGTTTCTATGTTTGTATCTGTAGGATACTTAAAAGCTTCTGTAATCTTAATAAAAGGTTTTTTAAAAAAATCTTTTTACAAAAGTTCCTTAAGTTTAGATGTTAAAAAATCTTTTCACAAAACTTCCTTAAGTTTAGTTTTATTTTTTTTTAAAAGTTATGTTTGTCCCTGTGGCATTAAATAGTACCTTTTTTAAAAGTTATGACAATTTTTTTTAAAAATATTTTAATTTTAAAAAAATTGTTAAAAAAAAACTGTCATAATATTTTAAAATATTTTTGACATTTTTTAAAATTTTTTTTGGAACTTTTTGAATACTTTTTAATTTTTTTGACAAAAAAAATTGACATTTATATAAAAAATTTTGAAATTTTTTGAATTTTTCCGCAGAATGAAAAAAATTCAATCAAAATTTTTTTATAAAATTAAAAAAAAAAAAAAAAAAAAATCTTGTAAAAAATACATGCCAAGAAATCTAACAAAAATCTAGTAGAAATTTTTCTTGTCAAAAAATTTTATAAAAAACTCCGTCAAAAGTATTCAAAAGTTTTTAAAAATTTTAAAATAAAAATCTGCCAAAATAGTTTTAAAACTTTTGTCAAAAATTTTTTTTAAAAATTCGGACAAAAAAAATTTTTAGAAAAAAAAAAAACCACAGGGACTAAATTCGTTATATCCCACAAAACACAGGGACCAATTACGTTTAAGGGTATATATGTCATTTCCTCTTAGTTTAATAGTCAAACTAACGTAAATATTGGTCAAGGGACCAAACCCGCTAAAAATTCTTGTGGGGGACCAATTCCGTTAAACCCGACAAACCAAAAAAACGATTTATGAAATTAACTCAAAAAAAAAACTTAAGAACACAAAAAACTATCAATTTCCTTTCTTTTCCTTTTCCATTTCAACTTGAGCGTTAAGTATATAAACCGAGGGGAATGTTTAGACAATTTATAAAATACGAGTTGGGCGCCAGTCCGCCGCGTTGCGGTGGGGCGTTGTTTCATGTCGTTAATTATTGCACGGTATGTTTTTTTAACGTATTACAATGAAACATAAACGAATAAAAGCTTCAGCAAATACATCAATAACTTGCAAGTTAATCAATTCAAAATATTATGTGGCGCTTAACCCGAATATTTCAAGTAGAAGAATATTTCAACTTCAGTGACCAATTCTTTCGACATGCCTCCCATTCTTAACCACAACTCGGTCTCCGCTGCTCCTTAAAAGCTGGTGCAAATGAGCTCATGTTAAAGCATCTGAATATAACCCTTGCTGCACCAACGAAACACACCTAAAACAATAAAGCAAAACTGAATGAGATGATTTGAAACACATAAGGTTTAGTTTGTACAAATATTAGTATCAAACTAAGGCCTTTATCAAATTGCCACATAAGAGCCTACATAATAAAAGTATGTAATCTATACCAGTAACATAAGCTACAAATATTAAGTTACATAAGCTATAATTGAGTAATAAACTGGGACAGTCATTACCTTTCGAAAATGGATGACCCGACACAACAATCTTTTCAGATTTAATATTGCAGTTGACAGTAAAACTACACTCTACGCAAGCGGCCTCGTAACCCCTTTCCCAAATAAGTACGCTACAATTATGTGTTGGCCTTTGTATGATCAAAACTTACCTTTCTTAATTGAGTAGGTCCTCCTCATAAACTTCGTTACCCTTTACTTAACCCATCTATACACAACAAAACACACAGCTTAATAATTTATCTACCATTGTCAAATCGTATTAAGGATGTAAATTAGGTTGTCGCATACAACTACCTGTGAAAGCGAATGTGCCCGCTATGGCTGCAACCTTCATAGGCTGCCACGGAAAGATACAGACAATCCCACATTTATCCTCACTCGTTAAAACTGATCATAGGCCTAAGATTATTATCAAGATAGTAACTTTTTTTGGTATGACTTAAAAGTGGTTGGGCTGTGTTGACCTGTAAATAATAATGGGCCGAACCTATTTGAGAGTAATATTATTAGGTTGACATAAGCATTAATTGTGTGAAAAGTGACAATCGACAAAACCTTAAATCCTTTTTTTTTGGTTGAAGAAACTTGTTTTTTGATGGCGGAAAGAGCCTCAAAAAATAACAGTTGGCCAAAGTATATCTACAAATATATAGGAGTGAAATACAGTTGCCCAACCTCCAAATGTTCGGCAAGGTCAAAGTAACATATCAAAATTAAATTCCAATGAAGCATCTTTTATATCTAGACCCAAAAAGATTGACACATAGGATGATCTATATTAACCAAGTAAATAGGATGATCTATATCAACTAATTGCTCAAATTTCCCCAATTCAGCGATGCCATTGAAAAGGGAGTTGGGTTTGCTATCTCTTTCTCATACCATTCTAATATTTCATCTTTAAAAATAGGCATGTAGTGACACATCAAGTATGGCATATCTACTTTGGTAATGAGACAAAAGGGGATTATAAGTCATGTTATTAACTTTTTATAAAATTTGGACTGCAGTAAATAAGAAATATACAGAAACAGAAAAGGTTGCAAGGCTAACAGATTACTAAAATAGAAAGAATATAAAAGAATGCAATAATACCTTATCAGATGGACGTGCTCCTACCATAATAGCAGCTGAGTCAGTTGCATTTCCAGATACATGATCACCAAGAATTGAACTTTCTTCCATGTATTTCTCCTCAGAGCCGCTCCTCGGATAACTCCAACGGCAATCTGCTTTCATCTACCTGGTAGTAGGACAGTGAAAGGCTGAATACAATTATGCTGAAGCAAAACTAACAAAGTTTGTGATGACGATACCCCACCTTCTCGCAACAAACAGTCGCACATTTCCTGCACAATTCATCACATAAATCAAATAAAGTACAGCACATCTAATATCAAGATGAAAAGCAAAACGGAGACAAACATGTTACCATAGATGATAGCGTTCAATTTTAGAATGGATTGTAATTGTATTTTTTTAAAACGACGTTACACGCTGGTTTGAATAAGCGGAAAGCAGTCAGCAGAACACTCTTATCAGCATCTGACAATACCTAGAAGAAAAGTGATACGGAGAAAGCAGTTATATATATAATCAAGAGGTCTTGGAATATATTGTAATGTGAATTTCAATATTACCACTTAACGATACCTTGCAGCCACAAAAATGGAAATTAAGTTGTTGAAGTTTTGGGAAATAACCCATAAGTTGACGGATACATGAACTTCTGTTCATTGGCATATATTGAAGCGCATACAACAGAAAAATCAACACCGGGTCACAACGATAATCTGTCATGACCTGTTTCGACAGATTTGGTATAAGGGGGTGTTGGTAGACAAATCGATTTTGAAGAAACGCAAAAATGTATAGACATATCAGAAGTATCAACATCACCTGAAAAGGAAGTTTCTTTAATTGGATTAGGATTTGGTTGAACAGGTCCGGACTTTGTTTCAGTAAAAACAGGCTTAGCGACAGGAACATCAGCTGCAAATAATTAATAAACGGTTAAAAAAAAAAAAAAAAAAAAAAAAAAAAAAAAAAAAAAAAAAAACCACAACAAAGGAATTGAACACCTTTTAAAATTTAAGAATACCTCACATAATTAGTAGTTGTTGATATATTTCAACGGCTCTACTACGGGCCTGGTTTGTGTTCTATTCCATTTCTTCTTTAGCCTCAGCTATGGATTTAGCCGTTCAGAAAGTAGCTATTCTAGTATGCCAATCCTGCTATCGATTCATTAAAGGTAGTCGCCCAATAGCTGAGAAAGAAAAAAAAAAAAAAAAAAAAAGATAAATGAAACTGAATAAGCTCTTTTTACAACTTCTTAAAAAAGAGATTCTGACACAGACTGTTCATTCCAGATGTACATATGTTGCTCCGACAGATTATTACATTATCAACATTAGTAGCAGCTATCTGGTACAGTTATGTGTATGTTTTTACAAAGTTGCATTACAAAAGATTTGCCTGTATTCAATTTGCTTACCCGCTTATCTAAAAGGATGAAGCACAATCCTATCGTATCTGGATGAGGCACATTTCTTGATGTCCATTTTCAGTGGCCACTGACTTAGATGATCTAAGTCTAGTGTCATAAATTTGAGGGTCTGTTTGCGAAGCGCGGAACCTATAATGATATTGGCACAAAAAGTAAGGTCAAAAGCAAACCAAAGATTACCTACTTAATCCAAGACCATAACCACCAACCTTATTACATAGCTTCTGTGGAAAACTAGAAGGGGGGTTGAATAGTTTTAGCGTTTTAAAAGCTTTTTAACTTGCTTAGTTAGCTTTGAAACTTTCCGTTTGATCAAAGATATATGCACAAACACAATATATATAACATGCAAGTAAAGGAATGAAACGATCAAACCACAACACGAGTATTTATCGTGGTTCGGCTACAAGGACTCCTTTTCCTTGCCCTACGTCCACGCCCCGAGTATCCAACTCGAGAGTTTCTTTCACTAGTCAACAAGCTCCTTTCACCGGTGGAGAAAACCTTACACGTCGCTTATACTTTTACCGACACAAAGCTAAATGTCGAGTTCTTTTACAAGGGCACAACCACTCCCGTTTAGTTCTTTTACTAGGGTACAACAACTCCCAACACTCTTTGTATTTTGAGGACTAAAATACTAACCACTCACTTCAGAATATACACAAACAAATGACGCGTAAACAACACGAGTTTACACAATACTAAGCTACCAAGTCTTGCAACGTTGTGTTGGAAACTTGTAACTTTAGACGACCTTGTGAGCTTCTTTGCTACAAAAGGAAACTTCACATTTACGATGTTAAGATGTTAGAAAGAAAGATAAGTGTGTGTGTAAAAATGATCTCAAGAGGTTGGCCAAAAATCAAGTTATGGCTTGGTATTTATAGCACAACAAACTGTGTGCTCGGCGGATCAGGCGGAACCCTCAAATGGGTTCCGCCCGTGTACCCCCAGGGTACCGCCGGGTCTGCAGTAGGTTTTTGCAATTACTCTTCAAACCAAACAAGGTCTTGTCTCATAACTTCTATCAACCAAACAATGTCACATCACTTAAAGTAAGTCAAACATGATATTTGCAAGCAACATGAAAGCAAGTCAAACACATAACTTGCCATAAATACATAATGACAAAACTTGCCATAAATGTGATGTGACTATTTCTAATTTAAGAAATAAACTTGTGTTATGTTTTATGAAATGTAAAATGTAGCAAAAGTCTTGTTTATGCAAGTCTTAAAAACTAAGAATATGTTTTGCTTAAAACTAAAGTTTACATTTTATCGTTAACAAAACTTAGCAAAGATCGTAAAATATAAATAACGTTTTTAGGCGATATTTGTATTAACAATCTCCCCCTTTTTGTTGATGACAAAACATAAACTTTGTTTTTAAGTAACACACAAAAAGCTTGGTTTTTAAGACTTAAAAAAAAAGTTATATTAACCTTGTTTTACTTAAGAGATGAAAAACACATCAAGTATTGAAGGTTTAATATATTTCTCCCCCTTTTTGTCGAAACAAAAAGTAGAGTAGCGAAGCGGAATAATCGCCATGCTCCCCCTTGGTCGATACTCCCCCTAAATGGAGTACCAATATGGGAAACATGGATTTTGAGACCTACAAAAAAAATGGTTAGTTGGTGATATATATAGTTAAGCTTGTAGTTACCACACACCATGCAACCACAATGACAACACAACATTGCTCAACCAACAATGCACAAAAGTAAGTAGAAAGAAATTTCATTCCAAGTAAAATTTTGACTTATAAAAGTCAAAAGACAAGAAATGCTAACTATTCTTCTACTTAGTAACCAAAAACTAAAAAAAAAATAACCAAGAAAATAAAAAAAAATCCTACATTCCTAAGTTGGGGCAAACGGCCTCCAAGGGTTGTTTAGGATTTGTTGGGGTGGGAAAGTGCATCCAAACGTTCAATGACATGTTGGAATGCAAACCGGGTTTCATTTTGGAATTGGTGAAGCAAGGTTTTTATGCTTTCACCCATTTGCTCACAATTTGAGCAAACATGGGGATGGTTGGGTGAAAATGGGTTGGTTTTGGTTTCTTGGTTTAGGGGTTGGTTTGGTTTTGGTTCTTGGGTGGAGGATGGATTTGGTATTGATTCAAGCAAGGTGGTTTGAAATTCCATTGCTTGATGAAGTTGGTTGTCAACCATGCTTTGTATTTCCTCATAAGAAGGAAAGAAAGACTCATAGGTATGGGCTTGAGAAGGAGGTGGAGTTGGGTGATCATGGTGTTCAAAATTTGGTTCTCCATAGAGAGGACCATGGATTTCACGGTAGATTGGGTGAAATAACAACGGTTTGGGTGGTTGGTACACTTGTTGTGGTGGTTGGTTAAGTTCAAGATCTTCATCAAGGTCAAGAATTGACCTTGGTGAGTGAGTTGCAAAAGGTGGTGGTTGATTATGTCTTGGTGGAAGATCATTTAAATCTTGGACATATGGGTGTGGTGATGTTGGAGGAGACCCAAAAAGTTCCATAGGTTCAATTTTTGGTAATGGTGATGGTGATGAAGTCTTTGATGGTTGAGTTGGAGCACTTGGTGGAGTTGGGTCAATAGGTGATTTAGTAGGTGGTGGAGTGTGCTCATTTGGTTGTTTGGGTGATGGAGATGGAGATGCAAGATTCAAAAAGTGTTCATTTTTGATAGGTGATGTGAATTCATCCGAGGATGAGGAGCTAAGGTTG